>OY728158.1:1554924696-1557587658 GCA_963277665.1 Viscum album
TCATGGATTTATATTAATTTATAGTATTTTGTTATAAATATAGCATTTTGTTGTCTTTTATATTATTATTCTCATATAGAGTAGTGTGTCAGTTATGGTTTTATATAAAGTGAAAATTTCTCATTTACTTAAACATATTTTTGATTAAACTTCAATTTTATTGATTTTTTTTGACAAAATGACTTATAACAATTTTTTTACAGAATGGATAGAAGTTGGATATATGAAACCGATCGAATATCAAGCAATTTTCAAAACAATATGAAGAGATTCTTAGATTTTGAATTTCACAATGCTTTAGATAGTGGTCACATACACTACCCATGTTACAATTGTGTTGGAATACCTTGTTTGAGTCGTGAAGAAGTCATCTACAACATAACCAAATATGGTTTTCAAAAAAACTACTATGTGTGGTATCACAATGGGGAGAAAATGAAATATCAAATTGCTGAGGATACTAATGAGAGGACTGTATTTGAGAATTTATTATTTGACCGGTTTCTGTTAATTCATCATCATGAAAAATAAAGGATTTTTAACCAATAAGACTTTGATATGAGCATACATGATGCATCTAATGAAAATGATGATGTTTTCAGGGTGAAAAAATTGAATGATGCTGCCATGAATCTAGTATATTGACAATGTGGTAAAATAAAAAAGATGGAATTTTTAATCCGATTGTTTCATGGGAAAACTATGTATGAGATTTCTAATACTGCCATTGATTACATTATTACCTTCTTTAAGGAATTACTTCCTGATGATGGAAATATTTCTCAAACCACTATATGGCATGGAATTTTGTTGAGGAACTTGTATTTTCAAGAAACAAAATTCATGCTTTCCCAAAAGATTGCAGTTTATTCTGGGAGGAAACTGCTGAACAAAATTATTGTATAAAATGTGCCAAATCTTACTGGAATCCAAAAGATGATGGAACACCATCCCGTGTGCCATATAAAGTAATGTGGAACTTTCCATTGATCTACAGACTCCAGAATATTTTTATGTTTGATGAAATATCAGTAAAAATGTGATGGAATGATACCGAGAGAAAAAAGACTAATGATGAGTTGGTACACCTTGAAGATGGATTTTCATGGCATAGATTTAATGCTCGATATCTTGATTTGGTAGCTAATGTGTGTAATGTGAGGATGGGTATTTCATGTGATGGTTTTAATCCATTTGAGAATATACTTACTTTCCATAACACACGACTTATTTTTATACACATTTATAACCTTCCCCCATGGTTTTGTATGAAAAAACCTTTCACTTTCATGAGTATACTCATATCTCTCCCTTCTGATCCTGGAAATGATATAGATGTATACATGAAACCTTTAATAAAAGAGTTGAAAATTCTTTGGGATGTGGGTGTGTGTACATACGATGCATGTTTGAAACACATATTTCAGATGCGTGCTACACTTATGTGGACGATCAATGATTTTCTACTTATGAAATGATGTTTGGATAGAGCACAAATGGGAAAACTATCATGTCCTATTTGTATAAATAATACATGATAAAAAAGACTGAAAAATCATTGTAGTTTCAGTTTTATGAGACATTGACGATTCTTGCCCATGGACCATCCATATTGAAATAATCATCGAAGATTTAAAAATATCATGGAGAACGATGATCCACCTCAGCGTATGGAAGTACTATCAAGATGCAGATGCTAGGGAGGGTTAGTTCCTTGTATATAGTCTGGTTGAATTCCCTAAGACCTTCGGGTCATGAAATCTCCTAATCCTACGGGCCTTGTAAGGGTTCCCCCTTATCCCTTGAAAGACAGGTTATCAAAAATCAATAAAAAATGAAGGCCTTAGGGCCATTTAGGCCATGTGATTCTTATGTGACGACACCTACAGAAAAAAGCAATTTATGGAAGTACTAGAGACTATTAAAGTTCCCGATGGCTATTCAAGAAACATATCTAAACATGTCAACAGAAGAGAGTAGAAGATAAAATCTTTGAATACTCATGATTATCACATCATTCTTCATGATTTGATTCTAATAGAAATCCATCATATTTTGTCCAATAATGTAAGGGTGGATGTTATTCAGTTGTTCCATTTGTTTATAGATCTTTGTGCTAATAATTTCTCTAAATCTTTCTTGCAAAAAATGTTGGCAGATGCCCCATTACTTTTGTTTGAGTTGGAGAAAATATTTACTCCATCATTTTTCACATGCATGCTGCATATGACTGTCTATATTACAACTAAAATAATTCTCATAGGACCTATTTATTTTCGTTGGATGTATCCAACTGAAATAAATATGTACACATGAAAGTATTATGTCGAAAACAAGAATCATCCCGACGGTTCTATCATGAACGGTTACTTAGATCAAGAATGTATGGATTTATGCTCTATGTATTTGTCTGATCTTACTAAAAGAATGAACAGACCAGTGAGAAACAAATAATAATAGTATGATAAAATTAAACCCAGTTTTCCATCACTTCGTCAAACATGAGGAATTCCTGGATCATATACATTGATGACATTAAGCCTTGAAGAGCGGTAGATGGCACATCACACAGTTTTGTTCAACTGTGATTTATTCGATGACTACATTAGGTAAGTAAATTGAATATATATATCTTTCATATATATATATGTTAAACTATTCCTATTTTAATCTATAGGGAACATAAAACAATGATAAATATAAATCATCGTTCTTTATCTTTGAGAAGGAGGGAGAATTTTCATAGTAAAGAGTTTTCTACTTGGTTAAAATTGATGGTAAAAATATCACTATTTAAAACAATTAAATCAATATTTAATTAAGTTTAATATTCATTTATATTTTAGGTATTGAGTTTTCCTACTGACTCTGTCTTTGAGGAAACAAGATCTTTGGCTTTTGGTCCTAATACCGTGGTTCGTGACTGTAAATAAATTGTTATCAATGGGTAAAGATTTATTATCACTGAATGAGAAAAGAACATGAGAACACAACATGTTGGTGTCATGGTTACTACCACAATATACTGTTATTCTAGTGTATCAGACAGTAGACTGTGATTTGAAAATGTAGGTAATTATAGAGTCTTTGAAAAAAATAATATTGGATTATTACCCTTATGGACGAGTCACGATGATGAAATGCTAGTGTTTTGATTCAATGATGAGGCAGGGAACATTTATTGATGATTTTGGATTTCGAGTAATTGGTATGACTCACACTCTTTCTACCAATGAACCATATGTATTGGCATCAATGGAGAAACAAGTTTTTTATGTCAAAGACCATCTTTAACCTGAATTTGGTGTCATTATTAAAGTAATTACAAGACATATTTTTGATAACGGTGACACCTCCCTACTTCCATCGGAAACGATCCATTTATTACTTTTTATGACTCCAATAGCACAATTGTCAGAGTTGACTGTGAACCTAAAGTTGTGGTGGGAAATATATAGAATCATCCATCCATGTTCTCAATTATTTTGTTTTATATCAACTTAGGTTGTTAAGGTTCAAACTATACAAATTGATTTAATATTTATTAAAAACATGTTTTATTAGACTTGACAATTATGTGAATTTTCAATTTTTATTGCTTGCAATTTTATTTGAATTTCAATTTCTAATTAGGAATTGAACTGTATTCAAACCTACAAAACCAACATTTCCAACTTGGTGAACATTTAAATGCTTTATTAACTATGTATAAAATTAGTATAACTCTAAGAACTCCCTTTAACATTTCACCAGATAATGAACATGAGGGTTTGTCTTCTTCTGCAAAACATGTATAGAAACTTGCATCATCTACCTAGGCTAAATAAATTAAATTTTTCCTTAATTTCGACAAGTGATTTACCCCTTATGAATCTAGTAGATATATTATCCATGTTCGTATGTTTATATCATCATTTCCAACTATCTTAAGGGTTTAATCATTCATAATATATACCTTGATGAATTTTCTAGAGGAATAATTCAATATTCTCTCTCTCTTGGTTGTTGAGTGAAATAAAGCCTCAGAATCAATGTTCCATGATTTTAATAGACTGTTAACACTTAGTAAATAACCATCCTACTCAAAATTAAATTTCTTTAGTACATCTTGTATGATTTATTGAATTCATTATATATCCATTCAAGCTTAACTAAAACAATGGATAGTTAAATTATCTAGAATCCCCATATTCCCTCTCATATATTTTTTCTTGGGTTACACATTAGTTATCCTTTTATAATTACTTCCATATTGGTTTTCAAATGAAGGAAATGCAAATAATTGAAGAGAGGTGATGGAAAAAGATGATATACAACAATCATCACATAGTTGAGATGGGCGTTCCACCACTAGTGCCTGTAGTGAGTATTTTATTTAAAAAATATATATTTAAATAATATATAATGTCATGTGATTAATTTTTTTAAACATTTTTGCAGGATCCACCTCTTAAGAAATAATTATTTTATGAGCATCCTAGTAGTGGTCCCAGTTCTCAGGCCAGTGGTATGAGGGGGGGTGGTAGTGGTGGTGGTGGTATGAGAGCTAGGCGATGTCTGGTCAGTGTACCCGATTAGACCCTGCCCCTCCCAATAATATACCATCTATCCAACATTTGATCCTGGTGTGTTGTTAGGGGCACACAAGATATTTAGGCCTCCCATGTTTTCACCACCCTTTACATTTGAGTCTCATCACCCATATTTACCATATACGATGATGAATCCCACTACCTATCCAACATTCAACCATCCATCCATGCCATCTTCTTTTACTTCTACATACTTCTCTCTGAGCTTCTATATTCTATCTTATTTGACTCCTACTCTACCACAGTATATCCCTACGAATCATACATTGGGACCCACTCCACCTGTACTGGGTGTTCCTTCAGTTACTATGGCTCCAGTGGCACCCATTAATTAGGCTGCCACATGTATATTTATATAACCCTAACAAATTTTTGTACCATTATTTATTTTCATTATAACATGTATTGATAAAATATTTGTTTTTATTTTATAATAGATACATCTACGGATAGGAGGCAGGGTCGGGGGCATACACGCATGCATGCAGTGTGGAACCGCTGTACGAAGTTGATGGTGGACTATAATGAAGACAATAAAATGATTGAAAAAACGAGGTAACAATGTCTGAGTTTTTTGGTTATGCTTTCCAAATACTCTGAAATCATTCATGTCAGTCCGCTCTCATGGATAAAATTTCCAAATGAAGTCAAGGATAATGCTTGGGAAGATATATGGGTAAAAAAATCTATTTCATTTAATGCAATATATTATTTTTGTATTTATATGAATTAATATTATGGTGTTAGATTTAGTTTAATTTACCTGATGGTGTGGGTGTACGACCAACATGTCTAAATCATTTAGGTGAGATTTGGAGAGACTATAAGCATGAGTTGTATATTGGATGGTGTGCAAGAGTTGTCATAGAGTTAGAGGTGGTACCTGTCATGAATGATTGTTTAATAGAACAATATCAGGAGATGATTACTCATTGGATGACTATCTAGTTTAAGGTATTAATCACATTTGAGGTATTTAAATGAAAATTTTCATGTTTTTCAATAATAATATCTTTTGTATTGTTGAATTTTTTTAGGAATCATCTGGAAGAAATAAAAAAAACATTGATGCTAAATAATACCTCCACACATTGGGACGTACTACGATGTCAGATCGTGAGAGGAAGTAGGTATGACAGTTGTTTATAATTTTTCTTTATGACTTGCAATTTCTATGGTTTCCTCCAAAATTTATTTGATTGATAAAGTTTTCATATAATTTTAGTTATGGAATTAATTATTGGTAACCTATTTTTAAATATGTTTTCCTACATTCAATGTCATTTTAGAGGAAAATATTGAATATTAAAGGATGTGTGCCTCAAGCAAAACTATTTTGCTCGAGTATAAGGAAAAAAGATTGAAGTACAGTTAACGAACCAACTCAACAACAAATTGTTTGTTTTAATTAGTTTATTTCAACTTTCAATATCTATTTTGTAACTTAATAGTCTATTTATATTTGTAACAGGCCGCTTTAGAGGCCCCTGATACCCAAAAATCTAACAATTTTAGGTCAAATGATCACTTACATAAAGTGCTGGGAGATGAGCACCCTGGGAGAGTATGATACTGACCTGAGAAGAGTATAGTTCTAAAGAGGTATTGGCCCTACCCAGGTATGAGTTTTAGTTTCACCGAGTTCCAGTAGGTTATGGAATAGGTAGAACATGCTGAAAAAGGTCTATAGAGATGACATAACAGTCTGTTAGGGAAACACTGCATTTATGAAACTAATGGAAGTTTTATGTCCAACACTTCCACTAGAGGCCAACATAACTTGTGATAAATATATGTCGTCGATAAGTTATATATATGGTGCACCAGGTGGCAGTTCTAGTGGTGGTCGAGATGATGTCATTCCTGGTGAGGATGATGGCGAAGAGGAGGCCAAGGCGGAGGAGGAGGGTGAGGAGGAGGCTGAGGCGGAGGAGGAGGGTGAGGAGGATTTTGAGGTAGAGGAGGAGGGCGAGGAGGAGGTTGAGGAGAGTACGAGGGTGAGGAGGAGGGAGTTGAGGAGGGTGAGGATGATGATGGGGACAACGATGAGGATGAGGATGAGGCTGATGATGACGGTGATGATAATGATGGTGATGAGGGACAGATTGATCCGTTACATTTTTGACTGATATTACTAACATTTGATGTTTTATGTTTTTTTGCTTGAATATATGTGTGATTAGGTAGGTCACATTATATTTATTTCTTTATCTATAAATAATAAAACTTTACTTGATGATTTTATGTGACTGAATATATGTGTGACTGATTCACCCCTCCCCTTGACACCCCACCCCCTTGAACAGCCCGCACCCCCTGGACAGCCCCCACCCCTGGACACCCCCACCCCTTTGAAAACCCCCTAGACAACCCCCCGCCCCTGGAAACCCCCAACCTAGGACATCGCCCCACCCTTAGACACTCTCACACCCTTGGACAACCCCCACCCCCACCCCACCCCCCCGGACACCCCCACCCCCCGGACACTCCCACCCGCCGAACACCCCCACCCCCTAGACACCACCACCCCTGGACACCCCCACCCCCTTGAACACCCCCCTGGATAGAACCATCCACTTGGACACCCCCAAAACCCTTGGACAAACCCCACCCTCAAGACACCCCCATCCCCCTGGACATCCCCCACCCCCTGGACACCCCACCCCCTGGACAACCCACACCACCCTCGACACCCCCTAGAAACCCCCCATTGGAAAACCCCCCCACCCCCTGGACACCCCAACCCCCTAGAAACCCCCACCTTCTGAACACCCCCCACCACCCTGGACACCCCCACCCCTTGGACACCCCCACTCCACCCCCATGGACACCCCTCACCCCCCATGGATAGCCCCCACCCCCTAAACTCCCCCACCCCCTGGACACCCCCACCACCCCCCTGTACACCCCACCACCCCCTGTACACTACCCCACCCCTGGACACCCCCAATCCCTTGGAAAACACCCAAACCCTGGATAACCCCCACCCCCTTGGACACCCCCACCCCCTTGGACAGTGACCCCACCCCCTGGACACCCCCACCCCCTGGACACCCCCACCCCCTCTACACCCCACCCCTTGACACCCCCACCTACTTGGATAGACCCCCAACCCCTAGACACCCCCACACCCTTGGACAACCCCCACACCCTAGACACCCCCACCCCTAGACACCCCACCCCCTGGACACCCCCACCCCCAGGATACCCCCACCCACTTGAACAACCCCCACCCCCTGAACACCCCCACCATTTGGACAACCCCCTGGACAGGCCCCCACCCCCTAGAAACCCCACCCCCTTGGACAACCCCCACCCCCTGGAAACCCCACTACCTTAGACAGCCCCCACCCCTCTGGATAGCCCCCCACCCCTGGACACCCCACCCCCTATGAAAGACCCCCACCCCCTCCCCCACCCTCTTAGACAACACCCACACCCTGGATAGACAACCCCCACCCCCCTGGACACCCCGAACTCCTTGGAAAACCCCCCATGGACACCACCCCACCCCCTGGACACCCCCGGCCCATGGACACCCCACCCCTTGGATACCCCCACCTCCCTAGACAGATCCCACCCTTGGACACCCCCACCCCCTTGGAAAACCCCCCTAGACACCACCCCACCCCCTGAACACCCCCACCTCCTGGACACCCCCACCCCCTTAGACATCCCCCTCCCCCTAGACAACCCCCCCCAGACACCACCCAACCCCCTGGACACCCCCACCCCCTGGACACCACCCCACCCCCTAGACACCCCACCCCCTAGACACCCCACCCCCTTGGATAGCCACCACCCCCTGGATAGCCCCCCTGTACACCACCCCACCCCCTGGACACCCCCACCCACCTGGACACCCCCACCCCCTTGGACAGCCCCCACCCCCTGGACATGCCCCACCCCCTGGACACCCCCATATTCTGAATTCAATTTTGTATGCCATATTCTATATGTGTTATACATAATTAAACTCTATATGTAATGAATTATGAATTGAATACACTATACATAATTCAAAATTCTGTATGTAATTCATACTTCATTTTGTATGTGTTATTCATTCATAATTCAGAATTCAGTACATAATTCATTCTATATGTATTCAACTAAGAATTCAATTATGAATTCTGTATTACATAGGGTAATTGGGTTCTGAATTGAATTCTGAGTTCAATTAAATTCTAAATTCTGTATTCAGTTATGTATGTAATTCATTTTGTATGAATTCTATATATACATGCTTATAATTGTAGGTGCACAGGGGATTGCAAAGGGGGAGGTAGGCCAGCTGGCTGCTGAAATTGTAGCAAGTCTATAACAACAATTGTAAACCATTGGTATATGTGTCAAAAGTAACTTTATACCAGCAGTTTATATAAAACCATTGGTAAAACTATATACCAATGGTTAGTAAACAATTGGTAAAACTATATACCAACAGTTAGTAAACCGTTGGTATAGAACCTATAATCAGTCTTTACCAATGGTTTTATGTAAACCATTGGTAAAGTATTATTCCAATGGTTTTAAAATAGTTGGAATAGATCTGAAATTCCTTAATTTTCAATGGGTATCAACCGTTGGTATAAAGTTATACCAAAGGTTAGCTGAAACTATTGGTATAATGTGAATTCTAGGGCCATATACCAACGATTATACTATAACCATTGGTATATGTTTATCCCCATGAATAACTAGCCAAAGATTTTAAAAACTATTGGTATAGTTTATACCAATAGTTTTCAGGCCTTTACCAACGGTTTCAAACCATTAGTATAAGTCATGTTTCTAGAAGTGTCAGTGTTACCCTATCCAAAAAGGTATGATTCATCCTTTATCTAACACCATTCCATTACGTTTTCTAAGTTGGAGTGAATTGAGATAAAATATCATACTCCCATAGATAATCAATAAGCTCTTGGTTGATATATTCACCACCTTGATCCAATCAAAGTTTCTTTATCTTCATTCCAAGCTGATTTTCAACCTCATTCTTGAACTAATTGAACTTATCAAAGGATTTAGACTTATACATAAACATGTAAACATAACCATACCTACTCATGTCATTGGTAAAGGTAATAAATTATGATAATCCACCTATAACTTCTACTTTAAAATTTCTGCACACATACATGTGTACCAATTATAGATGATCCATGGTCGTTTTACCTTGACCACTAAATGGTGGTTTGGTAATCTTACCTTGTAATAAATTATGGAATCTTTCAATTGGTTTAAGCTAAAAATAGTCTAAATAAACTTTGTGATAATGTTTTTGAAAAATCTTCTCATTTACATGACTAAAATAGTGATTCCACAATTGGGTGTTATATAAGTCACACATATTTGTTTCATTATATATTCCAATATTTGGTTTTCATAATTTAATACATGAAGACCATTATTTATCTATTCCATGCCATAATATATGATATCATTATAAAAGTAGAAAATCTTATTTCCATAGCTGAAAATAAATCCATCCATGTCTAAATAAGAAACAGAAATGATGATATTTTTAACACTAGAAACAAAATAAGAATTATTTAAAACTAAAATTAACCATGTTTTCAATGTGATATGGTAGTCTCCCATGGTTATAGTAGCCAACCTCGCTCCTTTTTTAGCCCATAGATCCACCTCACCTTTGGAAACCTTATGAAATCTACTTGATTCCTATATTTGTATACAAATATGAGTACCCCATGTAGTATATAATACCCAAATTATAGATATAAAATATTAAATTCTATAAAGAACAAACCTAAATATTACCATTGCTTCTTTGGATAGGTGTGGTTCCTCTTCTAGTGGCTCTTCTTTCCACATGAAAAACATACTGCAACCTATTCCATTCCTTGATGATGGATATTCTTATTCTTGGATAGATGGTTCTCTGAATCATTAGACATGATATCCGTATTTGGTCCATTTTCTTTATTACTCCTCTTATTATTCACCATAATTACCGTGGGTTTGTCATGCCACATGTCTTAATCAACTTGGATAATAAGATTAAGAAGTTCTGAAAGTTCCTTCTCACTATTTTTGATATTATAATTGACAATAAAACCAGATAAGGTTTTAGGTAGTGATGATAGAATTTGATCGATGAAAAACTCATCAGGGATCATAAACACCAATATTTCCAAACACTCAATGTATCCAATCATCTTGACTACATGTGTCCTAGTTGGCGCCAACTCTCTAATCTTGCATGTGAATTGTTCATTAGAGATCTCATGTATCTCTAATATTACCTTAACTTAATAGAGACCCCAAAGGTGAGAAATTATTTTATACACATCTATATAATGATATTTTTTTAGAATCTAATTTTACATAGAGGATAACATAAAAAATTGGACATCCATTGCATCTAACACATGTTTTATATTGAGATATACTTATTTCTCACTAGCCTCTTTGGAAAGCGACTGAAGAAGTAAAGTTTTAAGCATGTATAATTTCCTTTTGTTGTGTAGTATAACACATAGGTACCTATACCATTCCAAGAAATTCACACCGATGATAAGTTTATCCTTATCTAGTATGGATCTCCACGATATTGTTGAGGTCATTTGATTTTTGATTTCTATAAATTAAGAGTATATTATTAGCACTTCTTTGATTACAAAAAAGATTAATAAATTTAAATCTCCAAATATTTTTTGAAACCTAATAGCCCTCAACACCAGTTTTGGAATATCTTGTTTCTTATATATTATAGTGGAAATGATACATATTAACATTCTTATAACATATAATTTGGTTTGAAAAGTTATTTTATGGGTTTTATGGAGGTTTAACTTAAAAACTACATTAACTCATAGTTATTTGATCCATTGAGTATAATTCCCAATCCTAAAATCTTGAATAAATATTTCCTTAACCCTTACCTCTTAGTTTCACCATGTACTTCTTGGGTAGTCAACCATTGATGTGAACCAAGTTATGTAAACCCAAAAATTTAAGCTAAAAGTTCCATGATAATATAAAGCACCCCAACTTGGTTTGGTCAAGAATTTCGAACTATGAGGTTGATTATAACTTAAGTAGTAGAAGGCTATATAGACTTAATATTTTATTTTGAAGGATTATTATATTTATATATAAAATCCTATTTTATCGTATCACATAACTTGTTAATATTAGGTGGATTTTACATAAGTTATTAACTATATATAACAAAACATTCATGCATAATCCAGTTATATTTTATACCATATTTCATGCTTATTAAATCATTTTTAGGTGATCATGCAATATACACAGACATAAATAATTAACCATGAAACTGGAAGAAAGAAAATATAAGTGGCATGATAATTATATTCTCTACTATTTAGTTTATCTAGAAGATGATAAAATAACACTTAACCTTAGGGTAAAAACACATTGAACCATATCTTGTTTTTTGTAGTATAATTCCTCTTTGGCTCTTATATATCATCCTAATTATTTTCACCTCAGCTCCTAGACTTGAATCACCTCCTCTTTCTTATGAGATCAATCCTTACATCATCTTTTACTCACATGTAGGTGAGGGGATCTAATGGAATGGATAAATAGGGTTTACATAAAAGAAACTATTAGAGCATATGACCTTACATAATAAAGATGACATGATTACATACAAGCCATCAAGTTTAATTTAATCACAGTAAATTAAAATAAACCAATCAAAAATACCTGGAGAATATAATATCATGATAATCCCTATAACATGAAATGAGCATATATTTGAAATCTAGTTATCAATTATTTTGATTTGTTAATTCATTAATATAAAGAACCATGAATTAATCTAATAAATTCAATGTATCTTAATTCCATCCTAGAATAATAAATAATTATAAATTAAACATGTGACCACTCTGATACGACTTTAATGATCAGGGTGCAACATAATCTCCTTTATGGCATGGATTACTTATATTTTAGATTTAATTTATAAATAATCATTGATGCACATGAAAAGACATAATTTTTGGATGAAAAACATAGATTACTTGACTAGAGAAAAACACTAGAAATACATGATGAGGATCTTCACATGTAATTTATAATTAATTAATGGGAAGATATAAAATTAGCTCAAATTGCAATTCTCTCATCTTTGTTGATCATATGGACTAGGTCTCTTTGTACCATCATTTTACTATATTAACCAAGTGTATAATACATCTAGAGGTGATCCAAATGTGCACCATAGTCTATGAACATCACCATAGAATCTTCGGGTGCTAACATGACCATTCATGATTACTTGCACAGTTTTTTGTTGATCACATCATAATTCTTCTTGAAGGATGAATAAATTTTGATTTTATCTTAATTAATTGAGAGAGGATGAAGAGAGAGTGTGTTATATTACTCTATATCTCTCTCTAGGTATTGAGAAATTCTCTATCTATCCATTGTGCACAACAAGATTCATTATGGAAATTGATATAATTAGATATTTATTATGGTAGGTTTAGGGATGGAAAAGCACACACAAGCCCCTTTCCAAATTTTTAATTCTTAGTTGACCCCATGTATAATAATAATAATAGTAATAATAATTTATTTACTTTAGAAAAACTTTAAGAATATAAATAAATATCATTCTTACCATGTCTAATTGGACTATTAAGCTCGTTCCTCTTTCCCTCATTGACATTTTTCGATCCTTGAATAATGGATATTAATTTAATAAATAAATTTCACTATATTATTCATCGATAAGAATAAAAAATATTACATTTTTAAAACATTGAAAATAAATATTTGTTATTATTTAACTCAAATATTCTTCTTGAATAACTTGTGATTAAATCATGACGATTAACCAAACATGAATAAATATTATCTATTCTAACAAGTTAAATTTAATACTTGAATTTAAATGAGATTTTAGATACACTTAGTTTATAACCCTCTAAGACTATTTCTAATTGTAATTAGGAATAATTTTCTAAAGTCTAATGTTTGAATATTGAAAAACTCTAAGACATCTATAGAGAAAGAAGTTAATGTTGCAACTACATTCTACCACTTATGAATTCTTACCATGTAATAAAATCGTTTTACCATGATACCTCAAATCAATAAGGTTTCATACTGGTTCCATCAACCTATATACTGATGTGTTTTTCTTTAAATTTCCAAAAATGAACTTTACCACTGAAGACCATGGCCACAGATTTATAAAAGCAGTTTCATTCCCATCAAAAGACCTGAGATATCAACTTATCTAAAGGGACATAAGGGATAAATCCTTTCTCACATTATCTATTAATGAAATATCACTTGTTAGGAACCAAATGTATACTACCTCTCCATGATCATATATCATCATGAGTTTCATTAATACATCAAAGTACGAGAGTCATGATATCCATTAATGACAATCTTAAATTCTAAGGATCAATACATACCTATGTTGATAGGAATATCTAATGACACATAGAAATGTGTATTTCCTATTAGTGGGACTATTCTCATAACCTCTTATTATAGAGATTACCAAGGTTGAACACCATGAGAAAGTGTATCAATGTATTATGAGCCTCTTAAACCTGATATCCTATATCATCAGTATCCCTTATGAAAATATCATCTAGTCATAGAACAATATTCAAGAATCCTATCATGGAATATGCTGGTTCTCATTATAGTGGGGAACTACTATAACATTTTAGTGTGAAACATATTCTTAGGACAATATCACATAAAATTTTAATGTAGAGGAAAAATCATGATGTGATAAGAGACTTAATTAATAATTAAAACATATAATCAAGTACTAAATAATTCAGCTCTATGGGACTAATTCTAACAAAATCAGCATTAAAATACCTTTTATACACACCAAAACAACATGAAGACTCAAACTATACGGTTGAATCCACCTACCTGTACCCATGAAATCACCAATAACAAGTCAGAAACTACAATCCAAGAGGATAAAAGACCATATAGGAGAATGAAAAAACTATAAACATCAATACTCATACCATATATTTCAGATTTGATAACCCTAGGTTATCACATCCATTGGGTAGGAGGAAACCTTGGAAGGAAGAGATAAAAATTCAAAGGAAAGGGCGAGGAGACACTTATTTTTGGGTTTCTTGAATAATCTATGGGAAAATGCCTGAAAAAATGATTCCAAGAGGGAAGGAAAAGGAGGTATGTCAAGCTTAGGGATGTAGAGTTTGAAAATGGGGAAAAGGGGGAGAAATGGGTTAAATAGAGCCAGGGTCAGTGTAGGAATTTTTTATAAATTAAGTAATGGGAAGGCCACATGATTTTTCCAAACCATGTTCTAACCATGTAAGTGCCTATTTCTAGGAGCACACTAACTCTTGGAGGTCTCACATGGTTTGAAAACCCATGTGGAAATCGTGAAAACCCCCAAAACCTTAGGTTCTGTAACACTTGCACATTTGCTTCTTAGCTTACTATAACCATGTTCCAACTAGGAACCATGATGAATCCTCCTAAAAACTTTAAATTTTGAGGAAAATGTTTATAAATGTTATAAATGAAAGGATATATGATAAATAAACAATAAATACCAGAAAATGGCATTGTGGGATTGATCATTATCCCAACCATGAAACTTTCCATCTCCTAAAAGTTAATCCATAGTCTGATTATAATGTAAGTGAGGCTAGTGTGCCTACACTCAATATTCCCATTCCCACGACTCATTCTCATCAATTTAATGTTTCAATATAATCTTACCCAAACAAAGATATTTCCCTCGCAACACCTCCACTTGGGAATCAATGATCTGAACTGGCTGTTTGATCCCTATCATATCATGTTTCAGCTTGGGATATTCCCAATTCAATATGTGGGAAGGGTATGGGAAATAATTTTTCAACCAAGACACATAGAAAACATCATTAATTGACACCAATCAAGAAGAAATTCCAAATTATACCTAAATTTCCCAATGCTTTCGATAATGTCAATGGGTCTAGCATACCTCAAACCGAGAGTCTCTTGCATATTGAGATGGAAATGTCCCAAATGAGGTGTAAATTTCAAAAAAAAATTGGTCACTGACTAAAAATTCCAAGGTTCAGTTTCGAATATTTGAATATGGCTTGTAAAAAATCTGGTCTATCATCAAACACTGCCTAATCATATGGATCATGCATGTCATCTCTTATATGATGCTTGGTCTCACCAAGGAGTTATCACCCACCATAGTCTAACATTGGGGAACCAACAAGGCTAACTATACAAATATTTTAAGGGATATATCTTGATAAAGGATTGGTAATTTCCATTATAGGAAAATTATAATAGTAATAAATGGTTTTCCCATGAACCTTTGAAGTCTAAAACACTAGAATGAAGCTTATCTTCCAAAATTTGGATCACTCAATTCATTTAGCCATCAATTTAGGGATGGTAAGTCATGATAAGACTGACTTGAGATCCCATTAATTTCTTAATACCTTCCCATAACCTTTAGGTAAACCCAAGATCTTTATCGAAAGTGATATAAAATGTAACCCCATGTAGTCCCATGATCTATTGAATATATAACCTATGTAACCCCTCCACTATAGTGGTGTCATTTATTGGGATGAAGTGAGTGAAGTTTTTCAAATGATAAATCACAAACCAGATGGAATACCTTCCCCGAGGGGTATGGGGAACCTAATAGTAAAATCCATAGACACGTCTTCCCACTTCCAAGTAGGAATGGGGAGATGCTGGAGCAGGATTGAGGAATTCTGATGCTTATCCATAATCTGATGAAAATCATAACACTAAGAAATAGAGTAAAAAATGTATCATCTCATATCTAACCACCAGAACTGATATCCCATTCCATAATAAATATTTGTGGAACCAGGATGGAAAACCCACTTTGAAGGGTGAATGTCGTAAATCACCTCTTTCCTCAGAGGTAATGAAACTACAAAATATCTTCCAAATCAAAGGATTCATTCTAAAGATAAAGAACATTCACCAGATATCTCCCCACTATTTACAACTCGACTAGAGTGATTTCATACCACATCTATTGACTTATTTTCATGAATATACTCTAAAAGTGAAGGAATCAATTGCATTCTTGAAAAATCATTATCTCATTCTCTTAATTTTATTCTTGATGCATCTAGGAGAAAATCCCCATGAGGTTAAACTTTCTTCTAGGCTAATTCAGATCCTAGGATGAAAAATTCCTTCTTAAGGCATGAGAAACTATGTTCCATTTACCTGGGGCATAGATGATATCAAAACAAAACGCTTAACGATACTATACCCATTAAAATTGCCTCAGATTTTGGTCTTTATGAGAAAATATATAAGTCAATATCTTATGATTAGAATAAACCATAAAACTTTCCCAAAAATGACATCGAGTACAACATTTAAGATCATAAATCACATCAATGAGCTCAAATTCATGTTTTGGGAAATTTTACTCACATGGTCAGAGTTAGAGAGTGCCATATGCAACCACATGGTCACATTGTATAAGAACACATCCCAATTCCATGCCCGAAACATCACAGTAAACCACATAACCCTAAACTACATTAGGAAAAATAAATTGAGGGCCTGAAGTCAACCAATGATTGAAATCTTAAAAAGAAATTTGATATTCTGTACTCCATGACAACTTTACCCATTTCTAGGTAAGATCCATCACAGGTTATGTGATTCATAAAAATTCTTTAACAAACCTCCTGTAGTACCCTACCAGGCCCAATGAACTCCTGATTTTGAAAGATTTCACCAGTTCTTACTATGACATCGTCACTCTAACCTTCATTGGATCAATAGAGATCCCAAATTCTGATATTATATGTCCCATAAAATCAAATTCTTGAATCCATAAAATACATTTTGGAAACATATCATAAGTAATATGATCACTAAATGTCCCTAAAATGATCCTCAAATGCCTCCCATGCTCTTCTTCATATTTTGAATAAATTAGGATGTCATCCAAAAATACTATAATAAAGGATTCAAGATACATTTGGAACACTAATTTCATGAGTTACATGAAAAATGTGAGAGTATTCGTCAATCCAAATAGCATGAACAGATGATTGAAGTATCCATACCTTCTTTGGAAAGAAATGTTGGGGATAACATCCTCTTTCACATAGACTTAGTGATACCCTGAGTATAGATCGATCATCAAAAACCATATTACCACCTTATGTTATTTAAAAATATAATCAATTTTGGGAAAGGGGGATTTATTTTTAATCATGAACTGATTTAGTTTTTGATAGTCGATGCATAAGGGAAGAGATCCATCAGCCTTCTTGGAAAAGTGTACGAGAGTTTCCCAAAAGAAAAATCTTGGAATAATTAATTATTTGGATTCGAAATCAAAAAAATGAATATTCAATTCCATAAACTATTTGAGATCCATTATATATGAAGGGATAAATATCATTTTCCTTACTAGTAAAAAATTGATGGTGAACTTTACTTCATTTTCTATAGGTAAGCCTGAGAAATCCTTCAAAATCACCTCAGGAAATTATACAACCATGAGAGGCATACCACTTACCAAATATTATTCATTATATTTAAATATAATATAGGATAATTAATAGGTAAGTCTTCCCAAATCCAAAAGTGGAGGCCCCACTCATCCATACCACCAATCGCATTCTCATTGGAAGACCTGAGTGCTCCCATTGAGGGTAGTGAAGGTCACCCACCAATGGTAGAAATAAATTCTATCCTTGGATAATTTAATCTAATATATCCATAGGATAAAATTGAATAGGTAAATCTCTAGGATGAGGTAGTCCCACTTTATCTCAACTTTTGATATAGACATAACACATGATGGTCTTCAGAAACCTTGATCCTTCCTCTTTCTAAGAGGTGTAACGATCTCAATGTTATAAAGAATGATATCATTTGAGAGTTTCAGAAATCACACAAGAAGAGAATATAATAATGAGAGAGGGGAACCTATATCAATTAATTTCCTTAAATTATGAAATTAGAATAGTACCACTTACTATCACTGATCTTAATTCAGATTCCATAGATGCTTAATTAACTACATGAAGGTGCTTTATCTCTATATAATTTTGGGGTTGACTAATAACATGAAGCTCTTTTCTAAGATGTATTTTTCTTTAATAAGAACCAACCATTCCACCACACCCACCATAATGATACCGTATATCCCCAGAGTTATCAAATTGTGTTGTAATCCACAAGGATTAGTAGAGACTCCACCAATATTAGAGGGAAGAGAAACTAAGAAAAGCCTTTTCAAATGGCCAAATAATATTCAAATATGAAATTACCTTAGTAGATCTTGGAACATAGAACGGATGTGCCTGGTCTTCCCACACAGATGGAATCCAATTGTACCACTACCTCTAGCTACTAATTAAGATGGCCAGGGAGGATACCCAGAACTGTTACCTAACTATTTCCCTTAATCTTTCTACTTACTATTTTTCTCTGAATAGATAAGACTTATTTTACTAGGCACATAGGGTATCCCATTAAAGCTTAAAAAAATTTCCAAGTAAATCTACACCATCAGATCTTGATCAACCACCTCAACAAAAGTCTTTAACATGAGTAGGAATACTTGAAAATAGACATCAAGTTGTAATCCCATTTCAAACCAATGATAATTTAACCTATCATTGGTGATCAACTTGGGAACAAAGTGGGATATATTTATTAGAAGATTAACATAGTACATCAATTTGAGGTCACTATATTAAAGGGATAAGAATTTCCAAGACCCAGTGAGAGTCATGGTCTCAGGAAAAAACTAGTTAATAAAGGCGACTATGAAATCCTTCTAACCCATATTCTCATGACTCCCAACCTACACCATAATATACCACCACCTATAGCTAGGTCCCTCTAACATAAATGTCACTCACTTTTCCATAACATCATTAAGAGTTATAAGAAACTCAATTATTCACTCAGTTTTCTTCACAGAAACCCCAAATTCTTAGGTTTTAGTGATTCTATAATAAATAGGGAGTCTTATTCTTGAGAAAATCTAGACCCTGATCATTCTCAAGTCCCAATTAAGCATCCTTGGTCTGAGAAGGACCATATCCTGCTCCATAATCCTTGGCTTAGACAACCCAAACTATTACCTCTATAAGTCTCTCATAGAATGGTGGGTTGGTAGGTGCATAATTATTTCTAGCCACCTCTTATGGATCTATTGGAGGTATTCTAGTAGGTATGGTACTGCTGAGTGAAAAAATAAAAATGAAATCATTTCTTTCATAAATCAATAAGAATCAAGAAAATAGAACAAAAAATAATAATAATATAAATAAAAAATAAATAATAAAACAATTAAAACTATTCCACCTTATCTAGGTATCCATTCCTAGTCTGTATCCTATGATTTTCACCATAGGGAGGTTTCAAACCAATCTCCATCATTATATGGTGAACCAAGGATCGTTATGATGTGTGTTGGCCAGACACCTTCTTACAACCAACCCCCAAGACTCGATATTCCTATATCATATATATATATACTTTCCCAAAATAAAAAGACCCAAAATAAAAGGAAAACATTCTCTAATACCATTATTTAATAAACCAACCTGGGTTACCCTCAACCTGGTAATCTAAAAGGCCCGGGACATGGCCCGAAGGGAATTATCGATCCCCATGATCTGGAAACTAGTGATTCGACATTGAGGAAATCCTTAGTAATTTATTTTCCAATTAAATTGAGCAGAACTATCATAGATAAAACACATTAAATATCCATAATAAAATTTATATCAAAGTAGAATACACAAAAAAGTAGATACATACACATCCAAGTACTAAAATAAACAAAAAGAAAGGGGAACAATAAAAATAAGACACCTATCTCCTTTTTACATAAGGTTCGATCACCCACCCTGTCACCTCCATCAGCCAACTTAAAATATACTATTAAGAGTACCCATAACCTCCGTGTGACACCTTTAATTTACCTATGTATGAAAAAAATAAAGTCTACATACACCCATTTGGTGTATGTAGGGTGTGAGCACAACTTTACCAATAATATCCCACTATGTTTTTATGCATAACCACTATTATAAAAATATAGACATTATAGTTTTTAATATAGTTTTATTTTAAATCACAATTTTTAATTTTAATAAAATAGTGAAAAGTAATAAAGTTGGTAAACAAATGAACAAATAAGCACAAACACGATGTGCAACACTAGGTAGCTAAGTAAGGGTCTCATCTTAGGATCCTTATACTCTCAGTGATTGATAAATACATAAATAATCTTATGCATGATCCCTTAGGGATGTACAATCCAAAGTCCTAATAATAATCAACCATATCACATCATATTATAGTTTAGTTAGTGTTGTGGTGTGATCCTTGGCTGGAAAGGGTGTTCGAATGCCCCACATACTTGTCTTAGTCTACCTTCCTAGATACTCAGCTTTCCTAAGTTCTATTTCCCCTTTATTTTCAAATCATAAAATCCATTTTCAATTAATACTAAAAAATGAAAAATAAATTCATTTCCAACTATTGAATAAATTTAAAACCAATACCAAAATACCAAAACCCCATATCATCTTTGAAATATTTTTTACACACACTAAAATGATTTACTAAATTATTAAAAATAAAAGTAAGCATATTAAATTTGTCAAACAATGGTATAACATGAAACCACCTATCTTTACACTTGAAATCATCAATAACCAGTTGGAAACATCAATCCAACATGAGAGGGGACCCTATGAGAGAAAGAAAAAACCATAAATATCATGAATCACACCATATAGTTCTTATTAGACAAAATATAGGTTGTTACAACCATTGGTTATGAGGAAACATGGGAAGGAAAGGAGAAAATATGAATGGAATGGGAGATGAGACATTATTTGAGGGTTTCTTGAAGAATCTAGGAAAAATCAAGTAAAAAATTTATTCCAAGAGGGAATGGGGAAGGTTTTATGACATGCCCAGGGCTAGAGAGTTCAATAACCTGAAAAATGGGATAAATTGGTCAAATTTAGCTAGAGGTAGTTTATGAATTTCAAAAAAATTATGTTATGGGTAGGCCACATGGTTTTCTAAACAATGCACCGACCATTCAAGTGCCTCTATCTTGGAACACATTGACTCTTGGAGGCCCCGCATGGTTTGAAAACCTTTGTGGGAACCATGAAAATACCCAATACCCTAGGCTTTTAAACTCTTTAAAGGTTACCAAATGGTTTTCTATAACCACACACCAACCGTGTTCCATGGAAAATCCTATTAAAAACATCAAATTTTTAGGAAAAAGGTTAGAAATAAAAGGTATAATGATAAATAAACAATAAATACCTAAAAATCCCACCATGGGTCTAACACAAGATAGTATCAACATTTCATAACATCCCATAATACTCTATTATGATCATTGATTAGGGATAAATCAAAGTCTTACTTTTAGAGGATATGATCATTTAGCCATTCAGGTAGAGTTAATTTCATTACACATTAATTAATAATAAATGGATATTATATTTATTATAAAACAATGATAAATTATTTACAACCATGAAAACCAATATATTATGTTCTTAACATATTGATTTTTAATATGAATCTCATTTTTTTTGTTTTAGTAATGGTTTTTTGACTCATTATATCTCAAATTAATTCCTATCACATATTTATGTGACCACCTGATAAAACGGTTACGCTAAACAATTTTAATGAGTAAAATCTATAAAGAAAGTTAGTTTAAATAATGGAGGGACTTAAGAATCAAATTCATAATTATTAACAATTTGAACATATATTCAAACACCTTTACTTCACAACAATAAATATTATGATGCCAACACCTGTTTTCAACCTAGAACTATTTCTAAGTTCACCATTATCATCATTTAAAATATGTTACTTCGAAATTTTTCTTTCAAATAAATATAACTATTAATTTTTTTATTATCCATCATATCCTAAAATATTTTAGGATAAAGTTAAATTCATTTTATTATGTTAAAAAAATGTAACCATTTACATTTTTTATTACCGTTATACCCTAAACTCTTTTAGGATATTAAGTGAATTTCAATTTTTATATTGAATATAAAAATAATCTAATAAATAGTGATATTCACTTTCTCATAGTTACTTAATTTAATAATTTACATTTTTCATTACCATCACATATCTTAACCTTCTTTAAGATATTAAGTGAAGAATCACTATAATATTAGAATGGTATAATCCTTTAGTTAATAGTGGTATTCACTTTCTCATAGTAACTCAATGTAATGATTTAAATTTTTTATTACCATCACATATCCTAAACTTGTTTAGTAAATTAAGTGAAGAATTAATATAATATAGAATAATATTTTATTATTCAACTTTTAACATCTTTAATTTCAAACATACTCCCACTAGCCTCTTTGATATTAAATTCCTCCTTAGAATATTTTTCAAAGACTCAACAATTTATTTGTGTTAATAAATAATTTTTATTTATATTTTAGTTGGAATATTTAATAAATAAACTATCTTTTCAATATATTATGTAGTATTCTATGCATTTAAACCATTTTTCATAAAAATAAGATTATTTTAACAAATAACTAGATATACACATTAATCTCATATAAAACATATTTTCCCTCATCTTGTTCTTAAAATATTTTATAGAGTTTTATGAACCATAAACCTTGTGTATACAATTAATAATTTTATATTGTTCATAACAATTTTTTGTTAACAAACAACACATCTCATCATATAAGTGAAGTGAGATAAAGATACACATCCTTTACTTAGATTCATAGGATCTTGATAAATTATTTTACTTTTAAATCCAAGATAAATTTAACGAAAACTAAAATCTCTATCAATTATTCCCATGATTTTTATTACATTTATATTTAAAACACTTTGAAAGTATACATTCAGTGTCACATACCCTCCAACATCAAATAATCAATTTTTATAACACTTATATCTGACATGGGCATTCCATGGAGTTAGAAAACCCCATCAGGTATTCAAGATAATTAAATCCTATAGAATCATTACTCATTAATGATATTACTATCATGTTTTAAATAAACTTAACTAGATTATATAGAAATATTGTTGGACCTTCCAACTTTTCCTCTTCCGGTTTGAACTTTTACCTCCTTGTACTATCTGTACAATACCAAAACATATACATTGTATTCCTAGTTCATTTATTCTCAACATTTTTAGAATATCAGGTAATTTTTTATTGAACTCATTCATATTATTGGACCATTTCCATCAATTATATTTATATTAATTCATTAAATAGAATACTACTTAATGAAACCTCAAGTCTCACCAAGTCATTGGAATACTAAAAAATATTAAGTATATGAGTGGATACTAAAATTCTTTGAGTAATTTTTCAATAAATACCTTTGAAACCCAAAGTGAATCTTTAAATTCTTCACAAGAATTTAGGTTCAACTATTACATTACTTTAACAGTTTCATACTAATGAAGATGTTTTTCTAACGCATTAATTTTCATTTAAATAATAACTTTTATTAACTTACTAGTCATAAAAGTTACTGAAATCAAGCTTCACCTTTTCAAGGATTGATCACAAAAAATTTATAATGATGATGTCTTTATCTAAAAAAAGTTTTTATCACATGAGTATCATTTATTATTTATCTTCATTAAGTAAATTTAATGATAGTTCCTCCACTAAAAATGGTGATCCCATACATCATATCCATTTAGCGAGTCGGGATCCATATTTCACTATGCAATGAATTTGTTATAGGTTTTATCCCACCACCTAGTTATTTTGGTAGGGAATCATCTTAATCACAAAAACTGTGATTCTTTGACAGCTAAGGGAACAACCATTTATCTAAATTTATTATATGGATATACCAACTATATTCCTTGGTTATTCTAACCATTAGGATTTTATAGCTAGTGTAACCTAAATAAAATTAAAAAAAAGTTAACATCGAATAATATAGGGGTTCCTAATTGATCATGAAACTACACAAAAATATAATCCTGAGTCACTTGTTACTTTTTTTCCTTATACGAGATTATCTAAGTCACCTGGTTAATCATGAAACTAATCATTTAGATAATTGAGATCTTAAAAAGTGTTTCTTTGGAATGAATATCACAATTAGTATTTTAATGGGGTTTTAATTTTAAAATCTCACCAATTTAATTTAAACCAAATGCATATTAAAATAATTATTATTACATATTATGAAATTAATATCTTATCATGTTATGTTCCCTTTTTGTGTATACATGATTCTAATGATTTATTTTTGGAATCTTGATTTTGACAAATAAATTAATTTCTCTGCACCATGATAATGTGTGAGTCTCTATAGAAACCACAACATGCTTTTCTTACTTAAAAATATAATTCAAACATATTCAAACATATAAATATTTATCATATGCATAAGGTATATGAACAATTCATATAAATGCACATAATTTTATGAGATTGAAAATCTACACATGAGTAAAAATAGAGTTACAAATAACCAACCCCATTCACCATTATAGAAAACTTCATAAGCCTCCAGACAAATATATGGTCTAACCTCAAGTCCCCATCCCTAGGGAAACTTTACTTAAGAGAGAATCGAAGTGATAATATCTCTACCACCTAATATTCCCAAACCATTCCCAATAAAAAATTTATGCTAATAAATCCAATTATAATATGAGGTAAAGTTATATGAAAAATAAATTTTATAGAGTCTTACCAAGCTTGAAATGTAATAATATTTCTCCTATAAGTATTTTAATAGTTAAAGTTAATCATACACATTAATAATACAATCATTTTTATAACTAAGAATAAAGAAGGGAATAATCTTTAAATAAATGAACAATTCAAATATTTAAAAATTAGATAACCATTTATGAAAAATTAATAAATAAATTTTAACTATAAATATAACACCTTGAGATTTTAATTAAATATTTTTATTTCTTTGGTAGTTTGTGTTACACATAACACCGAGTTTAAATGAACAATGATATACTATTAAAATATTATTATTTCAACATGACCATTATAACCTATCCATTAAATTGGAATGTTTGAATATAAGTAACTATATTATGATATATATATATATATATTTATTAATTCTTATGAAATAAACCCTTAATTTTGAGTAAAATCATTTTATTCCCCAAAAATACGTTTTATTAAAAAACAATATTATTGCTTTCTATGAAACAATAAATATAATTTATTTTGACACTTTTAGATTTTTTTTAGAAAATAAACTTAATTTCTGAATTTATCAGATAAAAATTATCTTAGTATGATTTTTTAGAATTTTCTAAAAAGCTTGAAATTTTAATGAATACTGAAAATACTGCTTTACATTGAAAACTTGATTTTCTTTTAAAGCATTTACAAAGTAAAATTATATTTTGAATTAGATTTAAACATAAATTAGTTAATTTTTATTATAAATAATTTAATTTTGGTCTTTGAAATTAATTTTATACCTTAATTTAGTATAAAAACATTTTATACATTAAAAAGGTATTTTTCTGAAAAACTATTTTTCGTTACGCTATGCCAGTATTATTTTAAAATAAGTTCATCAAAATTTTTTTATACAATTTTTAAAAATTTATTAAATTTTTATAATCATTAGTTCCAAATTTAGTAAATGTGTCCCATTTATTTTTTTTCAATATGAATTGTAACTTTAGTAATTTTGGTTACCACGGTAAAGGGTAAATCATATAATTTAGGTTTAAAATAAATTGGTAATAACTATTAAATGACACCTAATGTTGCGTAAATTTTATTTTATGAGTTTATTTAATAAATAATCATCTAGTGTTAGGTTTTATGACCTTTTATAGTCACTTGGGTGAGATTATAACCATTATAGTATTTCATATAATGAAAAGTCAAACCTGTCACACTCTTGTTTTCAATAAGTGTAATATTTTTTAATATGGAGTTATATAGAGAATATATTAGACTATAAATAATATTTATAAATATAAAATATGTATCTTCATAATTATTATTTATTTTTAATTTTTAGGGAATAAATAATTACCATAAATTCTTGCACAATGCTCATGCAGTAATTATTCAATTAATGGAAAATCAAATAAATAATATTTATATTATTAAAATAAATATAATTTGAGATATTTAATTTCATACATAAACTCTATAGATTACCATGACATGTTTAGGATATAATAAAATAGTTGGTTTAAATATTCATATTGTTTTGATGTTTTTAAAGTCAAAGTAATGAATAATGTCAAAATTAACACGAATGATATTTCATGAATATAATATTTTATTAAATTATTTAAAAATAAAAAAAATTATATAATCATAAATTATTTACTATATTGTCTAAAAATTCATGCCCTATGCATTTATAGGCTATTTGGAAGCATTTTTCTCTGGAATAGTCTTATTATATTTTAATATTTTGAGAAATTCCAAAAGTACCCCCCACCGAAATTATAAAATGGAACCCCTTACATCACTTTTTTACACCACTTTTATACATATATATTTACCATTATATATAAATTTCTCTTATAAAAATACTTATTTATGTTCTTTTGATTCTATCCTTCCAAAATACCCACACTTAGTGCCTTAAGAGAAGTTATAAAGGAGCTCTTTCGTAGAAGAGGTAATCGTCTTTAGTGGCTCATTAAAATTTATTTCTTCTTCTACCTCATATTAATATGTTATAACCAAAATAAAATAATAACTAAAATATAATATATTTAATAATATGTTATTATGATTATGATAGAACCATATTACACATTTTATGCATCCTATGAAAAACAAAAGCACCGCGCATGCGTACCTATGACTTACCATCTCTATATAGCAGTATAATTCATTTTTCATCACCACATTACTTTGATGGTTATAATTATGGAAATAATGGGTATATATGATACTTATTAAATTTTATTTATTCTGTAAAATTAATATTTCTTTCATTTCTCTACCCATTCACCATTAAGGTAATGATACCGTCGCTCGTGCGTACATACAACCTATCATCTTGACGAAGAGATGCAAATAATTTTATATATAAAACTTTAAATAATTATTAGAAAAATGTATTAAATCATTAAATATGATAATTATATTTTTAATAACATTCTGGAGAGAATGAATCTATATCCCATGCACATGAAGCAAAGCTTACGTGACAAAGCATGCAAGAAAAAAATGAAACAGTTAACAACCAAAATAATGTTAATAATAAAATATTATTATAAAGTTGGTGGTAAGAGGTTATATAATAACTATATATGGTATAATAAATATGAATATGGTTCTGGTATAAATTAATAACATGCTTTAAATCATTATATAGGAGGTTAAATAATGTTCAACTAAAGGAAAGTGCAATGTAAGAGATCTCTCCGAACCTCCATATTTCATTTGGGTTACACTTTTTATCTCTTTATCTCAATTAATATATTAATTATTCTTATATAAATATCCTATAATATTTTTATATGTAAAAAACATATGTATGTAGCACAATTCATCTTTTTTATGGGTAATTACAAGTTTTAAAAGGTTCCCTTTTCAATTCTTCTTGATAAGTAAATATTATTAAAGGGAACTTCTCCATTTCTTACCCATTTTCAAGTACACTCCATAAAATGATTTAAACCTCCAATATTTTTCTAAAATCACTAAATTAATCATGTAAAACTATTTTATTTCATTTCTGGTTTTATGAAAATAATTATTCCTTTTTTATCTTTAAAGTATTTTTATTCTTTTCCTTAAACTACACTTAAGTAGAACATTTATAATATTTCCTAACCACTCTTTTCATGATTTCAATTCAGTTGGGAATCATTATTATTTATAAATTATTATTTTTCCTTTATGAATGACCAATAATGATTTAAAACTCTTCTTTCATGGATACCATTGTTATACGCCCTTTGGTTATGCCTTATGACAAGACTATGACACCCATTTCTTTCCTTGGGTAAACCTTATGTTTGATTGTATATGTGGCACAGATACACATGAACATGTTTTGATGAGTGAAACCAAATAGTGCTCAAATTAATCAGATAATGTTTAAGTCTCATGACATGTTATGTATGGGATTAAGGAGTAAACCTAATCCATTATGGGATTCTTTCCACTATGTGATATAGTATTGGAAGTTTTCGATGAACCATTTTTATGTAATGTTATATGTTGCGGCCACTTTCCATTATTTCCATGATCATATGATTCCATATTCTATATTTTATGATTCAATATATTTATTAATGACCCATTCCTTTTATGTTATCATGTTATTCCTTCTAACTCATGTGCTATGCTTCATTCCCACGATTATTTTATTACTAGTATTTTATATCAACAATTTTGTCTATGTATCCCCCAAGTTATCCTATGTAGTTGTAGGAGTTAAAATTGAGTTAAGATCTCATTATGTAAATTAACAAAAATATTCTTTATTCTAGTTTCATGTTCTCTATTTGTGTACCTAGTCTTCTAATGAGACTAGAATTTTTTATCCTTGGTTTGTATTTAATGGACAATTATGCCTAAAATCATGTAGTAATATGTGTAAAAGGATTGGGTCACTATAATAAACCCTTTTATAAAATATATAGAATAATGGGATTTCTAAAATTTTTAATATAGAATCTTTTATGCTCAATCCAGTATGAACCATTTCATATTATTTATTATATGGAATTTAAATTTCTTTTTTCACCTTTAATCATATTAATCATCAAAACCACTTTTGATGTGGTTTAAATAATATCCTTAATTAGGGTCCATTTTAATTTTAATAAATTCAAATTAATTAATTATGAATACTTCACTACTGGAAAGATGACCTATACTCACAGTTCAAAACTGTGGGTATAACCCCCAAAACTGTGGGTATAACATATACCCATGGTTTTGGGAACCGTGGGGTTGAGAGGCGTCACAATAGGGGTCTAAGACTATACCCACGGTTTGGAAAACCGTGGGTATAGGGGTTCCAGCCACACTGTACAACATGGAAGAACACTTCCCCATGGTTTTAAAACTGTGGGGATTTATATTCAAAAAATGAGAAGGTTGGGTTTCGATCACGAGACCACTACCAACAATCCGCCCTCTCTGACCAACCGAGCCAACTGCATATTCGATATATATATATATATATATATCTATATCTATATATATATATTTATATAAATATATTAATAGAGCCGCATATTTAAAAATGATAACGGCGTGAATCAAACACAAGACCTGTTTTATCACTTTACGTTGCCTGACCAACTGAGCTATGGAAATTTTTATATATATATTGATACATCTATTTAATTATATTAATTTTAACTCATTTATTAGAAAAAAACTCATCGAGATTCGAACAATCGACTGACTTTAACAATATAGATTGCCTAACTAACCAACCTACACATATTACTTACTTTTATATGTGTATCTTTCTTATTATATTAATCCAAACTGTGTTCCCGCAAAATATTTTTGTTGTCCCGCATAATTTGTTTTGCCGCTGGGAAAGCTATACCCATGGTTTGGCAAAACTTTGGGTATAGGTCTTCAAGAAAAACCCCCAATACCCACAGTTTTGAAAAATCGCGGGTATAGGTCTTTCAAAAAAACCCTATACCCACGGTTTTGGCCAAAACTGTGGGTATATGACTTGGGAAAAAATCCAATACCCACAGTTTTGCAGAACCGTGGGTATAAGTCTTTAACAAAAATATACCCACAACTTTTCCCAAAACCATGGGTATATATGACCTATACCCACAGTTTTTGAAAACTGTGGGTATAGGTCCATTTTCCAGTAGTGATTCCAATTTAAAAGTATAATCACTTTTATTTTTTCCTCATTTAGGAGATTTATAAACTCTTTTATAAATTACATTTATAATATTTTAAAAGGTTATAATGATATCATAAAATTTAAAATAAAAATATTTAATAACCTTTTTTATGATTTATAACTTTCATAAACAATACTAATGGGAAAATGATATTCTTAATATTTAATCGTTAATATTAAAATAATATTTATAATGAATGTTTCAAAAAAACTTAATCCATTAACCACACACATTTTGAAGTTATTAAATTTATAAAACAACCATTTATAAATTTTATAAACATTATATAATACCTTTATCCTTATTTATAAGAAATTTATAAGTAATATAATTCAAAATATGACTTGAAAGTGATTCAACCTCCATTGTGAAAGTGGTTTGAATGGAGTGGTGCACCTTTCATGAAATCTTAAAACCCAATGGATGTATTTCCTTCACTGACATTTGGGGATAAATCATATTATTACCAATGATTTTCAAAAATTGAATTCAGTGGAAGACCGACTTTCCAACGAAGGAGTCAAAAACGAAATTATTTGGTCAGATGACCTTCTTACATATTTTGTTTCTTTATCTGAAAATATTGTAAAAAATTACCTCTTTCAGACTTTTTTAATGTTTCTTTTTTTAAATAAATTCTCTTTGGTCTTTTAGGCCAATTCATCACCTTTAAAAAAAATCATAAAAAAAATTTAAAACATAAAAATTTGAAAATTTTCTACATACCCTTATAAAGAATCCTTAATTCAACGTAAAGGTAATATTCTATTACCATTGTACAAACACTTTGTGTAAGGGTAATCTACCCTAACCCTTATAAATAAATTATGCATAAAGGTAGGAGCCCAGTCCCCTTATGCAATTCGATTCTGCACAAGGTTATACCAAATATAACTTTACATTGAATCATCTCTGTAAGGCTATTCAAGATTTACCATCACAAAGAATCATTTTCATAAGGGTAAATTGCTTTTATCTTTATGCTAACCACTTAAGTAAGGGTAAATATGTGATTACCTTTATGTTTATATCTTCTGTATGAGTAGCTATTTCTCTAAACCGATGTATAGTTTTGAAAACTAGTGATTTAAAGAGGTCAAAATTATAAAGAATATGGTTCTATAAATTAATCCAAGAGATTAACTTGATTATTTTATTTAATTAAATCGTTGCTTTTTTATTGATATCATTTAACAAAATATCCATCAAATCCAAACTAGTCTCATTTAATGAATCATATTTTTCCATAATTAGAAGTAAAAGCATGTTGATCCATTGAGGAAACTAGATCTGATACCATTGTTGGGAGTTTGTAGATCATCTTATGACCCTTTGGTAGCATAAGAATACACAAACAAGTAAGAACCATCCTTGAACAAAAGAAACATGAGCTACATGAAAATTGTTTTTGTCACAGAATATAATTCCATCATAAATAGCCTATGAGATAAAATTATTTTAGGTGGACTGGATCATCCATGAAAAATATGTTTTCAAAGAAGGCTTTTTAAGATGGATGAACTCATCCATCACAAAAAGTTTTTCTATGTCTGTACACACAACATCGATAATGACTTATTTCTGAATAAGTAAAACTTCTGTTGAAAATAGTTCTTTTTCACTTGGTTATTTGTGATGAACTTGTATGTCCATCACAAATAACCCATTCCGATAACGGGTATTTGTGATAGATCCGTTGAAAATAGCCATCCCAATAAAGGCTATTTAGGACATATCCATTGAAAATACTTTTTGTGATAGATCTATCATTAATACATATATGACTACGTATTTGGGAGAGATTCCATTGCAATAATGATTATTTGTGATGAATACATCGAAAATTCTTTGTCGACATGATTATTTGAGATGGGTTGGTCTATCACAAATATTTTTTCATTCAGTAGGAAAATTTATTTTTGGTGGTGACCTTTTGTGATAGATAAATTGTTCATCAAAAATACCCATCGCAAATAAATGACATATCTCAAATAATCATAGTAAATTGTTTAAATGACAGATTTTTTGCAATGAGAATTCTATCACAAATAGTCTTTCAAAATAAAAAAACTATAAATATGTTCCGAACCTTCTCCCCTCCTCACAATCTACCCACAACCCTTTTGATTCTATAAAAAAATCCCCCGAATTTTATATTTGACCATCATCTCAATAGATTCAAGATCGTATCAAGAAGTCACTTGGAAAAGTTCCAATTTTGAGGTATTTTTTAATCTTTTTTAATTATCATTAATATATATTTTTTTAAATTTCATTATTTTTTAAATTATATATTTTTTTTTATTTTAATTTATTAAATTGGAATTACAATTAGTATAAATTAGTATAGTTCAATACAAATTTCTATTATTTATTTTTAATCATTATAAATTAGTATAAAATTTGTATGCATTAATAAAAGAATATTTTGAATTGGTATAAATTAATAATGAATGGTATAAATTGATATAAATTAAAAAAAGTAGTTTAAATTGACATAAATTAATAAAAATTAGTTTTAATTAATGTAAATTAGTAATAATTACTAAACATTGTAATAAAATTAATATAATTTGACATAATTTATTATAAATTCAAATAATTTTTTCTAAATTAGTTTAGATTCATAGTTTATCAGGTTAAATTAATATAATATATTATAAAGTTATATAACATGGTATAAATTAGTATAAATTTTTAACAATTAGCATAAATTATTAAATGTTTGTATAAATTAACATCAATTAATATGTATCATTATAAATTGATAAAATTTTAAAAAATTAATAAAAAATATTATATATGCATATAAATTGATATAAATGATTATTTATTCATATAAATTATTATACATTTGTTTAAATAAACACACATTATTATAAATTGATATAGTTTAGTATAAAATAATAAAAAATAGTATAACGAATTATAAATTACTACCAATTGATACAATTTACTATAAATTGATATAAGTTACTATAAATTAGTATATTGTAGTATAAATTAATATAAATTAGTATAAATTAGTATAAATTAGTATAAATTAGTATAAATTCCTCTCAAGTTAGTATAATGTGATAAGAATTTATATAAATTGATATAATTAGTGTAGACAAATACAAGATAGTATAATTTAATATAGATTAATAAAATTAGTTTAAGTTAATATAAATTTTAAAAATTATTACAAATTAATATAAGTTAGGCTTATTTAATATAAATTAATGAAAATTAATAAATATTAGTATAAATTTACAAAGAAATTATTATTAATTAATAAAAACATGTATAATTTAGTATAATTTAATATAATTTAATATAAAATGTAATCTATTAGAATAAATTACTATAAAATATTATAATTTTATATACATTCATATAAATTTGTATAAATTATTATATATTACTATAAATTAGCATCAATTCCTCATAAATTTTTATAAATCAGCAGCTTCACTATAGATGTTCTACCTAGTGATGGGCCTCTTGATTCACGAGGAAAGGGGTTTTACCCAATGCCGACTACTAGAAGGGGTCAAGGCCTTGTACTATTGATGATTTCAAATCCTGTTATAGTTTGAAGTCTATATCTTATATTTGATCTTCATCAGAGGATGTGAGTTTAAATATGAATTTATTTAATTTTAAATTAATTTATTCTATTTATTAATTATGTTACTAATTAATCTTATTTTCATAGTTTTTCACATCTAGTCATTCTTCAGGCTAGTGTTATTTTGAGAAACTATTTTTTTTCTCTTTGGGATTAGGATCCTATTGAGTTACATCATCATATGTTTGAGAAAAGTTGGTATGTATAAAAAAAATTTATTTTTTTATTTTAAATTTATATAATTTTTTTACTATATAATTAAATATTTACAGGGTTTATGATCTCCTGTTGATGAGATCATAAGACCCATAAGCCATGGGGGGATTTCATACATGATCATTTTCATATATTTTTACATAGACTTTGGTGGAAATCTATTAAGATACCATTATTGAATTTATTTTATGAGACTTGTTGGCCTCATCGACCTAATTACATCCCCGCCCAGGCTTGAGAGGGATTGTGCATGTACTAGATATGAACGACTATCCAAAGGATATCTAATTATAGTTGATAGAATTGAGAGAGTTAAGATGTCATACATAGATTTAGGAGTCATACATTCACTATACATCATCAATATTTGGTAAGTAATATTATTTAATAATATATACATACATATATATAAACACACACACACACACATATATGTATTTTTAATACTAAATATATATCATAAATTTTCATAGTTTATAGTTGATTCTATCATTACCTAGTTTTATGTGTACAATAATATGTAGATTGATAGTAGCACTGGACATATTATCAGTGATAGGAACATACAAATTGTGGTTTTTTTGAGTTTTTAAACTAACATAATATTTTTTCATATTCGTAATTTCTATTTGTAAGGATGTAGAATACATATGAGAGAGGGATTTATTATATGTGAGAAATCCAGGATGAGATATATAGTGGGGATAATCCCTCATTTTAGTTACATTTTTTTGAGGTTAATTAAAATAAAGCGACATCAACTGGTCTTCAGAATAGTTAGGTGATTAGAATAAGTTCACGATCAAACCCAAATAGTATCCATGAAATTGAAGTGATTAAATCATTTGGATCAAAGGTAAAAAAATTATTATTTGATTCTATATATTATGAGGTGAGGTTGTGTGCTCAATATGAGGCTATATAGATATTAACCCGAGAGTAGAAAGAGAATAAAAGTTGAAAGGAAGAGAAATAATGACAATAAGAAGAGCCATGAAGAAATTAAGAGCAATAACATGAGCGGATGATAGAGTATATGCATCGAATTACATGTGGTTTAGGGACGAAGTCCTCTCTGCTAACAAAACTTGATCAACCAACCCTTAGTAACATTATTATTATATTTTTTACATAACATATAATGTAATATATGTTGAGTCAATAAGGTTTTCTTTATAAATTTTCCATTCCTTCTTGTTTTAAAAATCGCAAACACCTTATACATAAGTAAATCTATATTTTACTTCTATAAAGAAAATTTCCTTCCCAAAGGAATTTACCCCTACCATATTTTCATTACTGATATCAATATTTTTCTTAAGTATAAAAATCGGATTTATACAAAAAAAACTCGGAATCATATAATACTTAGATATGAAGCATTCTATTTTAGGATCCGAATTCTGCATATGAAATCTAATGAAGTTCCATTCTGAATTCCGAGTACAAACTCTCATGAAGTTCCACTCCGAATTCTGGATACAAACTCTCATGAAGTTCCACTCCGAATTCTGGATACGAACTCTCATGAAGTTCCACTCCAAATTCTGGATACGAACTCCCACAAAGTTCAACTCCAAATTATGGATACGAACTGTAACTAGTTCGACTCCGAACTTTTACTAGTTCAACTAAGAACTTCTATAAGTTTGACTCTGAACTTTGTAAGTTCAGATTCTGAATTCTAGTGAAACCAGACTCCAAATTTCCTTAGAAATTCAGACTCCGGATTTCTACATAATTCAGGTTCTAAATTCATAAAAAACAGAATCCGAATATCTCTTTATTTTAGACTCCGAATTCCAATTTGGTTAGACTCCAAAATTTTATTTTCTTACATTACAAACTTTAGTTATACTTATGCTTACACTTGTTTCATAACAAAACGATGTCGTGATTTCAGTTATTGACTAACCATTGGTTGAGTGACATGTGTACATGTCCCTCCGAAATTCAAGGAGAAATATGACCATTGGAGGAGGGTTCCGACAGTTGGAGCTTTGCCTATAAATATGAGATCATTTGAAAGTCGATGACAACTTTGAAACATCTTTTATATATGTACTTACATGCGGTTGAGGTGATTTCTAGAGAGAGAGGCTCGTATCCACTCTCAAAGCTTCATGCAGAAAGTTTGAATAGCTTGTGTTGGGCGGAGAGTGATGGCAAGAGGGGGGTGAATTGCCTTTTAAAAAAAGTTTAACAATTTAAAATCAAAGTAAAAAGTGCAGTGGAAATAAAAGAGGCAAGACACAAAACTTGATAACGGAGTTCGGCTTAAACCAAAGCCTACGTCTCCGCTCCCAACTCAACCGTTGAGAGATTTACTACCGCTTGCTTTTTAATGGTTTTAGCAAGAAACCCACTAGACTTTAAGGTAGTCTAGAACCTATTACAGCTTTCTTTTAATGGTTGAACAAGAACCCACTAGCCTTCTTACAGGTGAAGGCTAGCTCACCTATGACTCAAGCCTTTTAAAGGGAAGGCTTGAATAACCTCTTCACACCTTGAAGGTGGTGTGAAAACCCAAACAAAAGGAAGATGAGAGAAAGAGGGGTTTGTAGGCACAAACCCAAATTGATGCTCAAAAAGATAAATCAAGAAAAACCGTAATGTGGAGAAGTCTTGGGCTCCAATGGATTGAATGGAGTTGATGAAGAGCGCTCCCAAGCTTCTATTGATGGTGCTCCTTGGATGTGGAAGTGGGTTGGAGCAATTGAGGTTCCTTGAAGGAATCCACCGGAGGTTTGCCAAATGATGAAAAATGTGTCCGTTGGCTTCCGTTGGCTTTGTTATTGTTCCACCTAAGTTCCGGGGCTTCCTAGTCCTTTATTTATAGAGGGGGAACCCTCATATGGCCGTTCGGGGTCTTCGGAGCCATTGGAAAAGTCTTCGGAGCCGTTGGTAGCAGGCTGGTCAAAGCCCAACGGCTAGTTTGACTGGCTCCACCGGCTGACCGGTGCTTGGCCACCGGTTGGCCGGTGCTTTGGAAAAGGGAGAGGCCTTCTGCCCAGGCACCACCGGTTGGCCGGTGAGGAGTCCAGCGGTTGGCTGGTGGTGAGACAATAGGTGTCCCTTCTGTCTGGGTTCCACCGGCTGGCCGGTGATGGGACACCGGTTGGCCGGTGGTCTGGACAGAGGGGATGCCTTCTGTCAAGAGTCCACCGGCTGGCCGGTGGTCATCCACCGATTGGCCGGTGGACTGAAATCAGTCCACTTTTGCCTTCTGGCTTTCTTGGCCCAATTCCTTGGCAACCTGAAATCATGCCTATCATCCAAAAACACTTAAAACAAGATTAGATAAATAAGAGAGTGATTGTGATCATGAAAATTAAAACCACGAGGGGTACGAGAGGTACAACAGCTTGTTCAAACTTTGCCTTGTGCAGACTTGCTTCGTGCAACTCTAATTGTTGTAGATTATAATCGAGGGATTCTGGGGATAGGAAGATAGAGGTTGCAACACATTGAAGTTGAGGGCTTCCTTTCTAAGGAAGACAGAGGTGCCGACTACCTAATAGTTGAGGGCTTGTGGGGATAGCAAGACAGACTCTGATCTTCGTATCGAGGTATTACCCTGGTGTGTGTAAGATATAATTTCTTGAATGTATAAATCAAGAGACCTTTATCTAAGGTTGTTGGATACCCTTATCTTTGGGTTAAAAGAGTTATTGTTTGTTACTTGTAGTTTTACTATTTGTTTTTCTGCTGGATTTTGTATTTCTAAGGAAAGTATAACTTTCTTATACTTCCTTACTTGTACTATGATATATTTAGATTCTATACACTTTAAGGTAGAATCTTAATCTTTGTAACTTTTGTTAAGTTCTATTTTTGGAATCACTATTCCAAAATCTAGCAAGTCTTTAGTACTCATAGAGGTCTTGTGAATTATCTTTTATAACTTTGTTAAACATAACCATTCTAAAATTTCCTAAAGGAATTTTAAAAGGTATAATTCACCCCCCTATTGTATCTAAGAATATCATTCTTATTTTGATCCTACATTTGGTATCACAGAGTATATCATACTCAGAGTCATACCATCCTAACAATTGGTATTAGAGGAATTGGTTCAATCTGAATTAATCTCATGATTAGATTTAGAAGAGATTTCTCATATTGAACTTTCCGGATTCATATTTCCAGATTCATACTTTTCAGAATCTATTTTTCGAAATCATAGTTCGGATTCAATTTTTGATTAGAGATACAATTTTTCTTACTTAGAATATTTTCTCTCATTTACAAACTTTTACTTATAACAAGTTTGTGTGTTAAAGATTTTCTTAAGGATGGTAGGTTTAAATGTTGGTTCTATCTACAACTTAAATCCTACCAGACCACCTATCTTTAATGGTAATGATTATGAATATTAGAGAGATCGTATGAAGACTTTCATTATCAATACTGGGGTAGATAACTTTGTTATTCTTACCGGTGGATATAAAATCCATGACAAAGAAGTTAGTGCTTTTACTAATCAAGAAAAGCACGATTACCAATTCAACTATAAGGTACGCAATACTTTATTGTGTTCAATGACTAGGAACATATATAGCCAAATTTCTTCTTGTGGAACAGATAACTATATATGGGAGAAACTTGATGTTACTCATTTTGGTACATCCAAAGTCATAGAGACAAGAAGAGCTATGTTGAGAGCTGAGTATCATGGTTTTAATTTTCCTTATGGAGAACCTATAAGCAAAGTACAATAAAGGTTCATGACCATCATGAATAGCTTACAATATATGGGAGAGAAAGGTCTAGATGATGAAGACCTTGTTGACAAGATCATAAATATTATGCCCAATGAGTGGGAATCAAAGATGACTGCAATTGATGAGAACAGAAAGGTTACTTAAATTTCTCTTGATGAACTATTTGGGACTCTTCTTCAACATGAGACGAGAATGAAGAGAGATGCTGACAACATAAAGAAGAATAATGGGAATGGTAGTGTTGATTTTACTACAACTTTAAATCACATGAAAGCTAAGACTCTTGAGAGAGTAACTAGATCCAAGTCTAAGAAGGCTACTATCCAATCTGAATCTTGTGAGAGTGAAGTCTCATAAAACTAGTTAGCTAATCTTGCTCGAAGAATGAACAAGATAGCTGGACAGAGAGATTTCCAATCCAAGTATAAGAATAAGGAAAGGAAAGATAAGAAAGATTCAGATGTCATATGCTATGAATGAAAGATAAGTGGAAACATAAGACCGGATTGTCCCTTGCTTAAAAATGAAGAAAGAAAAGAGATGCATTCTGAAAGGAACATGAAGAAGTTTTATAAAGCTAAAGCTAAGAAAGTCCTGAAAGCTAATACTACTTGGAGTGCTAGCTATGAAGACACTTCAGAAAGAGAATATTCGGAATATGATTCATCAGCTCAGAAGAATATGGGATTCATTGCTACTACTTATTTCCCACATACTTGTATTATGGCCAAGGTACGCTCTGCCAAGGCTTTAACAAATTTATCTCTTGATAAAAATCACTATTCGGAAAATAGTACTTCTAATGAAGATACTTCATCCTCAGAAAATTAAGAACCTTCATATGAAGAAGTATCTATATTTTCAAGTTACTTGAAGCAAAAAATTGTAAAATTTCTAGGAAATTAGACAAGGAAAATACTAGGGAAGAAATTATTACAAAAGAGATTTCAAATCTTACTATGAATCTTAGAGATAAATAAGACCTTTTAGAAAAACTTTCTAAAGACCTTGAGAAATAAAATTCTGATAAGGAAGAACTTTCTAAAGATCTTAAGAATGCTATTTTAAAGATGAAAATTTTTGAGGAAAAATATAACTCAAAAGAAATGATTCCTGAGGATAGGAATTAAGTCACTAGACTAAAATATGAAATATTTCCTCTTAAGACGATTCTTGAAAAATTTACCTCTGGGAAGGAAAATTTTGACAAGATGCATTCTCAAATTAAAACTCAAGGAAACACTACTGGAGTAGGTTATACTCACAAAAAACCAGTTTTAAAAAACAACTATTTTGTTCCTTCTAGAGCCCCTTTTTGCACTAATTGTCAAAGTGGTGGTCATTGGAAGAAAAACTGTTCCTTGAATAGAGTCCAATATCTTTGGTTTCATAAAGCATATTTTTTTAAACAAATGTGGATACCCAAAATTTTGTTGTCTAACAATTACAGATCCAAGCAAGTCTGGATTCCGAAAACCTAACTTTTTCTTATTTTCAGGAAAATAAGTAAAGTACCAACAAGAATACTTGGTACATGGATAGTGAATGTTCCCAGCATATGACTGGTAACAAAAGCTATTTCAAAAATATTACCAAGATGAAAGGAGGAAAAGTAACTTTTAGAGATAATGCTCAGGGAGAAATTATTGGTATAGGTAACATTGTTATTCTTGGAAAAACTTTGATTTCAAATGTTTTGTTTGTTAAAGGTCTTAAGAAAAACCTCATCAGCATAATTCAATTATGTGATGAAGGCTACCGTGTGAATTTTAGGAATGATAAGTGCTTAGTAAAAAATTACAAGGAAGAATTTATTCTTTCTTCCCATAGGCAAAATAATGTTTATACACTTAACATAGAATACCTTAGGAGCCAAGGATTACCTTGACTTAGTGAAATGGAAGATCATTCTTGGTTGTGGCATAAAATGTCAGGACACTGTCTCTCCACTGCTGAAGCCGAATATGTAGTAGCTGGAAGTTGTTGTGATCAAGTGTTGTGGATGCAACATACACTCACAGATTATGGATTGAGTTTTACTAAGACTCAAATTTTGTGTGATAACAAAAGTGCCATTTACCTTAGTAAAAACCATGCACATCACTCCTGTGCAAAACACATAGATATTAGGAATCACTTCCTTAGGGATCACACACTTAAAGAAGATATCATTCTTCAGTTTATCAGAACACAATAACAACTTATTGATATTTTCACAAAATCTTTACCCTCCGATAGATTTGAATACATTAAACAAAAGTTAGGAATGATAACCGTGAGGAAATCTTCCTTCATTAACTTCTTGTTGAACCATTCTCCTTACAGTAATAAACTCCTTTTCATAGGGGGAGTACATCTATTATGATTTTTAAAAAAAAATATATTTCGTATTTGTGTTTTTCATGTTTCTTGTAATAAAGTTCTTTTCTGAAAATTTTCATAATGAAATTTTCGGAATGGAAATTTTCGTAATGATGTTTTCATTCTGAAAATTTTCGTAATGAAGTTTTTGTACTGGAAATTTTCGTAAAGAAATTTTCGGAATGTAAGTTTTTCGTAATGAAGTTTTCGTACTGGAAATTTTTGTAATGAAGTTTTCATACTGGAAATTTTCATAATGAAGTTTTCATACTGGAAATTTTTGTAATAAAGTTTTCGTACTAGAAATTTTTGTAATGAAGTTTTCATACTGGAAATTTTGGTAGTGAAGTTTTCATATTGAGAATTTTCGTAATGAGAATTTTCATAATGAGAATTTTCGTAATGGGAATTTTTGTACTCATATTTTTTGTAGTGAGTTTTTCGTAATGAGTTTTTCGTAGTAAATTTTCTTCAAGAAGAATATCACCTATTACGAATAAACTTACTAGATAATCCGAAAGGTATGACTTCCTTACTTAAGTTTTCGTAATCATTTTTAGTTACTGGTAGTTTCATTTTCTTATAAAATTTCTTGGATTTGCTTCTTCAATCCGATTTTTTTTAAAAACCTCAAAAGATCAGATTCCAGATTTCCTTGTGGGTATGTTTTCAACCGTCAGACCAGATCAGAGAAAGTTTCAACTATTAGATTGGTTTTGGAAGTTCAAAGGTCAGCTCCATCGCCTATATAAAGGACACCCCCATTTGTGTCCCACATCGATTTCAAGCTCTCGCATGCTGAAACTCTGCCTCTATTCTTAAAGCACGTTCCGAATCTTTCAGTGCTCCTCCATTCCGAATGTCTGTAGAAGCCGATTCCCAAGATATGTATTCGATGAAGCTAATCTCAAAATGGTTAGTCTACTGGGAAAGGTTGGTTCATCCGATATTTTTTAGTGAGTATGATTATTTAATATCCAAGAATATCAAATTCAATGGATGGGAAGATATTTTCATATCCAAACCAGGGAATCAGGATGCTGTTTATACAGATTTTCTTGTAGAATTCTATGAGTCTGTTTCCTTTTATGAAGAAGATGGCATAGAAAAGTTTTCTTTTAAGATCTATGGTAAGACTTACAAGTTATCTTACACCAAGGCTGCAAACTTGGTGGGGGCTCTCATACGATGGAGAAGAAGAATTTTGTTCACATAAGTTACCGGATGTGCAAGGAAGTTTTATCAAAGTGAAGGAAATGGAATGACTTAGACTTAAAGATGATAAGACAACAAATATTTCTCATCTCTCCACTAACAACCATATTCTGCAGTTGTAGGTTCAAGGGTTTTTCATTCCGAGGAGAGGAGATAAGAATAACCTAAAGAAAAGTGATATTTACATCTTGGATTTCTTGGTAAATCTAATAAAGATAAATTTGATGAGGCACGTTCTTATTAAAGTTCAGAACATCAAGAATGGAACTTTGAAAGCACAAATTATTATGTATCCTACTCTTATCTCCAAGCTTATTATTCGGTGTCTTGATTTGTTGAAGGCTACTTGCACTTCCAAGCCGAGAATTTGTAAGATTATGCTGATAAGTGATGATACTTTAAAGAGGATGAAAGATGGTTTTTCAAAAGAGTCAGGTGAGTTTTAAGATCTTCCAGAGGATGAGGCAGAATCCATTCCAGAAAATATAGAGAAAGCTGAACCATCTAAGAAGGCAGGGAAGAAGAGGAAGTTAAAGCAAGTGGTAGCTGAAGGCAACACCCCTAAAGCTAAGGAAACCCAATCTGCACCTCCCAAGCTGAAGAAACAGAAAAAATATCCAGACGAGGTAGCTGTTAAGTGGAGGGAAGATAAGGAAAAAAGGAAAGAAGGAGATCCTTAGTTCAGATTGGACCCTATTGAGGCTAAATCCTTAAGAGAAACAGCTGCTGATGAGCTTGAGAGGCAAGCAAATGAGAAGAAGATGAAGAAGAAAATGTATGAAGCTGAAATTGTTCAATCTCTTTTGAAATCCACAGAAGTAGCTTCTGAGAAGATTCCTGTACCATAAACTTTTTTTGCTCAACCATTACCGGAGACCCCTGGAAAAAATTACTTCACTCTAGAAAAGTATAAAGGGAAAGAGGTTGTTGAAGGAATAAAGAAAGGAGCTGGTGAATAAGTAGAGGAAGAAGTTGTTAAAGAAATAGAAGAAGAAGAGGAAGTATAACAAGAAGAAGAAGTTGAAGAAGGAAGTGGTGATCTAGATGACTTGATTAAACAAGTGGAGTATTATCAAGAAAAGGAAAACCTATCAGAAAAACCACCACTCCAAACTTCTGAGGTCGAGTCCTCAAAGCTAGTCACTCCGGGAAAGGGAGTTGAAAAAGAAGGTAAGGAAAATGATGAAAAGGAGGAATAAAAAGAAAATGAATTATCTGAAGAAGAAATCTCTGAGAATCACTTTATGGAAGAAGGAACAGAGAAGGAGAAACCAGATGAAGATAAGATTATTCAAGTATCTGAAAGCGAGGAAGAATCTCCTGATGAGGCAGTTCTGAAAGTTGATAAGGGGAAGCAAGTGCTTATGAACACCCCAACAGAATATATCATTAGGAAGAAAGATGTTGTTGGTTCTTCTAGAAGAAAGATGGTGGACATTGAATAAGAACAATCCTCAAGCAAGGTGTCTGATTCGGAGTCATCAGCACTGGGTTATGATTTTGTTGTCGAGTCGTTGAAGAAGTTGGTGGACACAATTCCGATCATTCCCACTATAGACTCCAAATGCTTCAACATAGTCTAAATCAGAAATCATAATCCTTATACATGGTGATGGATTAGTGTGTAAAGATTGAGGATGATCATAGAAATTTCCTTATCAATTATTATTTTCACAGAAAATCTTGCAGCAAAATCACTCTATGGTCAAAGAAAGTTGATGATGACTTGGCTGAGTTTGATCTTTTTTAGAATGATGTAAAAGATTATTTTGATGCCGAGGATTCCAAGATTAAAAATCTTCAGGATAAGCTGACCCTTGAGAAAAATTCTCGGAATCAACAAGTGAGGTATTTGAATGGAAAGCTTAACTCGGTTGCTCAAAACTGGAAATGGGAAATTTATTTCTGGATTGAGTTTGAAGACAAGCTTGAAAATAAAGGTGAGTTACTAAAGATGCAGGAAGAGGCCATCAACGCTCAGGAAGAGGTCCTGAAAGCACAAAAAGAAAGGATAAAAGATTTGGAGAAGCAAGCTGAGGAGGACCAGAAAGACTTGAAGAAGTTGAAAACTCTGTTGAAGAAGTTAGTCCCCAAGGGAAAGGAAGACAAATAGACAAATTCGATTTTTTGTTATAATGCATTTCCTTATAAAAATTATTTCAACTCTAATGAAATCTTTGGTTGTTGTATCTTGTGTTATTATGTACTAATGTTTCAGGTACTTTATTTCTTTTCTATTCCCTTAAATTCTTTTTGAAAATTACAAAGGGGGAGAAGGAAAAAGAACTACTCAAAAGAGGGAGAAAGAAAAATTTCTAAGTTAAGAACTATCCTTAAGTAAGGGGGAGTCCCTCATTACGAAGTTTTTCATTCCCATGATAATGAAAACTCCATTCTGGAAATTCAAAATACAATCCTTGTATTTTCTAAGCCTAAGGGGGAGTTATTTGTATTCAACATCATCTATGAACAAAGGGAGATAAGTTTTAATTTCAAAGTCTAAAGAATTTTTTTCTAATTCCTTATGTTCTTTTTCGAAAGGTTGTTTGTGCTTTCCAAAAAGGGGGAGATTGTTGACTCAATAAGGTTTTCCTTATGACTTTTCCATTCCTTCTTATTTTGAAAATCACAAACACCTTATACTTAAGTAAATCAATATTTTACGTCTATGAGGAAAATTTCCTTCCCAAAGGAATTTACCCCGACCATATTTTCATTAATCATATCAATATTTTTATTAAGTATAAAAATCAGATTCATACCTAAAACCTCTGAATCATATAATACTTAGATATGAAGCATTCTGTTTTAGGATCCGAATTCTGGATATGAACTCTAATGAAGTTCCATTCCGAATTCTGAGTACGAACTCTCATGAAGTTCCACTCTGAATTCTGGATACGAACTCCCATGAAGTTCCACTCCGAATTCTAGAAATTAACTCTCATGAAGTTCCACTCTGAATTCTGGATACGAACTCTCACAAAGTTAAACTCTGAATAATGGATACGAACTGTAACTAGTTTGACTCCGAACTTTTACTAGTTCGACTCCGAACTTCAATAAGTTCGACTCCGAACTCTGTAAGTTCAGATTCTGAATTCTAGTGAAACCAGACTCTGAATTTCCTTAGAAATTCAGACTCTAGATTTCTACAGAATTCAGGTTTCCGAACAAAACAGAATATGAATATCTCTTTATTATAGACTCTGAATTCCATTTTGGTTAGACTCTGAACTTTTATTTGATTACATTCCGAACATCAGTTATACTTATTCATACACTTGTTTCATTAAAAAACGATGTCGTGCTTTAAGTTATTGACTAACCATTGATTGAGTGACACGTGTATAAGTCCCTCCAAAATTCAAGGAGAAATATGACCGTTGGAGGAGGGAGCCGACCTTTGGAGCTTCAACTATAAATAGGAGCTCATTTGAAAGTCGACGACAACTTTGACACATCTTTGAGATCTGTACTTACATGATGTTGAAGTGATTTCTAGAGAGAGAGAATCATATCAACTCTCAAAGCATCACGTAGAAAGTTTGAATAGCTTTTTCAAACTTTTCCTTGTGCAGACTTGCTTCGTGCGACTCCAATTGTTGTGGATTACAATCGAGGGCTTCCGGGGATAGGAAGACAGAGGTTCCAACACCTTGAAGTTTGGGGCTTCCTTACTGAGGAAGACTGAGATGCCGACTACCTGATAGTTGAGGGCTTGCGTGGATAGCAAGACAGACTCCGATCTTCATATCAAGGGCTTACCCTGGTGTGGGTAATACATACTTTCATGAAAGTATAAATCAAGGGACCTTTATCCAAGGTTTTTGGATACCCTTCTCTTTGGGTTAAAAGAGTTATTGTTTGTTACTTGTAGTTTTACTACTTGTTTTTCCACTGCATTTTGTATTGCTAAGGAAATTATAACTTTATTATACTTCCTTACTTGTACTCTGATATAGTTAGATTCTATACGCTTTAAGGTAGAATCTTAATCTTTGTAAATTTTGTTAAGTTCCATTTTCGGAATCACTATTCTGAAATATAGAAAGTCTTTAGTATTCATAGAGGTCTTTTGAATTATCTTTTATAACTTTGTTAAACATAACCATTCTAAAATTTCCTAAATTTTTTTAAAAGGTACAATTCACCCCCCTCTTATATCCGAGAATCTCATTCTTATTTCGATCCTACATTTGGTATCACAGAGTATATCATACTCAGAGTCATACCATCCTAACAATATATTAGAATTAATTTTATAATGAATGTTTGTTTTTTTATTTTTATTATTTATCTTATATTTTTTTATTTTTTAGTTATTTGTGATGAAATTGGTATTATGTCCCAAATAATAAAAGAATATATTTTTTTGTGATGGAATCCTATGTCTACCACAAAAAAGTATTTGAAAAAGAATCAACATTCTATCACAAAATGTATTTTTGATAGATTCAATATTCCATTATAAAAATTATTGATAAATACTTATTACGATAGAAAAAAATACATCAAAATAGTATCTCCATGGGTTTAATTATGACAGTCAATCTAAAATAATAGTACTTTCAATGCATTTTCCCACAAAAAACTATTTTCAACATATTTACATCACAAATAATATTTTTGTGATAGAAATTCATTAAAAATATTCCATAATAGAAAAGTGATTTTCCTATAGTGATGCATTAGAAGTAAAATACAAGAAAAAAATGCATGCTTTGTTCTTTTTTGCAATGGATTTATTCTTCCTTTATGTGAGAAATAATTGAAGAAGATCACTAAAGCAGCATAAAACAATCTCCTACCTCCAAAGGGGAACACCGACCACTTGATCTTGATCTTTATCAAAGGAGTATTAAAGGGGCATTAGCATATTTATGAGAGAGAAAAATAATGCTCAATATCGAAGGATTTTTTAGAAATATTTGAATGAAACTCATGATCACTATCACCCTAAAATGAAAAAAATCAAAGGCGCAACACATCAAGAAGAACTAGTTCTCCTTTTATTGGAGATGTCTAACACTTCTTCATGAATAAATAACACATATGTATAAATTGGGTATTATTATATAATACTAATGATATGTACTTCACTAATGAAGGTGATTGATTATTTAATTTCAAAGATTTAAATACATTCATAATGACCATGTATTAACATATAATGCCAATGGGCCTTCAATCTATTCACTACATAATAAATAGGTCAAATGGGTGCTGGTCAATACTTGAGGGGAGGTATGAGGTATGATCCATTGGGTTCATGGGGTGCATGTGTGTTTTATTTTCTTGTAATTACCCTATCTATATAATAAATAATTCTTAATGGATTAATATTTTAAGAAAAATATGTGGGGAGAATACTATAACAAGCAAAGAATAGAGAAGATTGCGTCACTTGAAACTTTCCCAAAAAATACATGTATCTCATGCATGTATTCTATATACATCATATACCCGATTTTATGTACAATATATATATATATATATTTATAGTATCATATACTATATAAAACATACATACATAACATGCACATACATACATATATATACATATATATTATTTTAATATATATACATTATATGCATGTATATTTTAGTGCACAAACACAGTAAAATTTAGCCTTGATAAAGGATATATTTTATTATCACTATCTTTATAGTTGATAAAGAGTATTTTGTTAGCACTATCTTTAGTGTTGATAAAATTGATCTTTATTAACATTATACCTATAATTGATAAAAGAAATTATCAGCTACTATAGATTTATACCATCTATATAAATAGACTCTGCAGTAGTTAATAAAAAACATTAAAAACAATTTAAATTGTAAAAATTTAAAATATCTATATAATAGATAATATGTTTACACTCGCCTTTTCAATACCAAAATGACATGATTTTTTTTATAAAAATATATTTACATTGATTTAAATTCACTTACGAAAAAAATAATTAAAACCAATAAAAAAACATCATATTAGGTCTTCAAAGATGATTAACCCAATCCATACAAAAGGAGTGTGCACCTATAATAAAAACATCACTTATTTTAGAAATAATATTTTTTTTTATAATTTTAATATTATATAATCTATGATAAATTTTAATTAGAATGATATATGGTTAATTTTTATGAGTCACAAATAAACAGTCAATCATTGTTCTAAAGTATCATGAAAATATGAGTGTGTTTTGTCGATTTTAAATATTTGATGCATGTTTTGAACTAAAATATCACTTTTAAATGAAAAAATAAACTTTTACTTATCTCAGATATATCATGTGTCAGATTTTTGTGTGATTAATTCGTACATGTTAAAAATGAATTATTGTCATTTTTTAAATTATTAAGATAATATGATTAAATTTCCTCAGTTTTGAGATGTATCATATTTTTTGAACTAAAATCTAAATTCTAAATTAAAAACATGATATTTAGTAATACCTATCACACCATATTCCAGATTGGTGTGAGGTTAATTTTTACGTGTCAAAAATGGATTATTTATCTTTATCCTAAAATATCTACGAACTCCTAGATTTTTTTCTTAATTTTGAGTATTTGATGTTCATTTTGAACTAAAATGTCACGTAAATGAAAACTTGAACTTTTAGTCATACTGGTCACACCATGCGTTAGATTGACATGAGATTGATTTCTATACATCACAAATGAATTATCAATATTTTTCCTAAAGTACTAGGATAATATGAGTGAATTTTACTTGTTTCTATTATGTGACATTTTGATCTAAAATGTCACTATTAAATGAATAGTTAAAAAACATTTTAAATGAAATTGTAATTACATTGATAAATACATATTTGAGGATGATAGTTTGTGGAGAAAATATGATATCTTTCATCAATTTAAAAATGTGATAACCAAAAATGAAATGATTATTTCTTTTTAGACACTTTATAAAAATTGAGAAAATATGTAATTTGATTTGATATATGATTTTATAGTTAAATATTATTATATATTCCTTAATAATTATCCATTTTTATAAATCTATATGATTGTTATGTGAATTTTCCATGATCATATGATGGTTTTTATGATAAAAAACACTTCCATATCATAAAAAATTATTGTTAAATAAAAAATAAAACATATAATTTGATATTTATATGTAAAATGTTGATTGTAGTGCATTATAAATTCAAAATGGAAATCATGTGTGGTCAATTTGTTTGATATACATGCATTGGATCCAAAACAATATATCTTTGGAGCATTCAAATTGGTCATAGTAAGAATTGAGTGAGTAAAAAAATAAAGAAACAAGTAATGAAAAAAATAAAAAAAATATTTTTTATAATTATATTATAGAGTTTTACCCTTGAATTATAGGTATTACGAACATCCATTGATCTATTATTTTCTTTCTATATGTTGTGGCTACTTGGTGTACTCTTATTAAAATTTCGTCTTCTTCAATTTATTTTTTTCTATAAAAGTTAGATGAATACTAACAAATCCAAATTTTTATTTGTAATGTATTTCCTTTAAATTGGTTTTATATATACACATATATAATATATGAATCATATTAAACTGTAATTAACATAGTAAATCAATGAGTGAATAAAAAAATTATGAAAATGTACCTCATATATATATATATTCTTGACTGAGGCTCCTAACCATTCATTGTTGAGAATTTCATTTATATCCTCAAGACCAATAATGTTAGTAATATCTTCATTATACATTTGTTCTTCATATTCAATGTAGTCTATATTTTTTATTTTAATGTTGTCTATGCCTAAATTTTTAATGTTAATAAATGTGGAGTTAAATTGGGGTGGTAAATGAACTCTTGAATAGTATTTTTGATCTATTTGTTGATACTTTAGATTATCTTAACTAAACCTTATATTTACCCTTTTGTTTCTCCTTATTTAATAACACAACTTAATTCAAACCATTTTCTTTAATTATAAAAAGACTTTATTATACAATAAATTATAAAGAACATACCTCATTATCATCATGTACCTTTATAAGATTAAATGACCTTGCAACGAAAGTTCCAATAGTAAGTTTGACCATGTGAACATTAGGATCATCATTTGGAACTAGTGGTTTAGTGATCAAATCATGAGTTACATGAATCCCTAATATCACATGGAATTTGTGAAGTTTTTTATTGGGTAAAATTTTTCCTTGGATATTTTACATGAATAGTTACTCTCATATCAAAGTATTTTTCATGATGAAACTCCAAAAACTTCACCTATAATGTGGATATACTGTTCTGGATGCTTCAAATCCACTAAAAGTAGTCATTCATCAGAAATAGATAATAACGAATCTTCTATCAAAACTGAATAAAAAATATAAGAAAAGAAGTATCCATTTTTATGTAATATTATTTTAAAATTAATTTTTTTTATATTATTTCGTATATACACATGATTCTAATACGTTTTATACATTTTCATGTATAATTTGTCCTTATTTATTTACATGAGCCTCTTTTCATAACAAAATACACGGGATAGAAGTTTCTTGATTTTAAAATTCACCAATCTAGATATAAACAAACAAACATAATTATGTTGTTGTTCTATATCACATAAAAATATTTATATTAGTTTTAGATACATACCGGTTTTTATTCAAGTAAAGCATACTAAATCCTTGCTTAATGGTAGGGTTATAATGTTATCATTGGAAATTGTTTATGTTTTTACTCCTTTTCTATTTCATAAATTGAAAATTATGAATAAAAATTAATAATATATGTAATGTAAAATAAAATAAAACCAATTACAATGTACCTTAAATCCACCATCCTCTTAATATCCAATGAAATATTCTCAGTTTTCTTGGTTTATGATGTGTGTGTATATAGATGGTGGGTGGGGTTTTACTTTCCCATTAAAATTTATGTGATTATACTTTATAAAAAGTATATAAAATTCTCTATGATCTTTTCTAATGACTATTTATATGAATTTATCTGATAATATTCAAATATAAATATACTCCAAAAGGGATAATGAATAGTAAGTTAATGTTTCATTATGTGATTTTTTAATTAATAGAGAAATAATATAATAATTTTACTGTAATTTATTCCCAAAGTGTTCAATTGAATACATGCACAACATTTTACCACATATCTATATCAATCAGCATGTGCATTCGAGTACTAACACCAATGAAATTAATTAAAAATGGACTCGTTGGGATCAATAGGTCAACAATATGAAATCTATCCAGCCTTAAATTTTTTACCATTTTGACTTACCTTAATATTTTCTACTAACATTTTCATTCAAAGAAGTACTTGTTTTTTCAAGCAAATATCTTTTCCCCTCTTTCTCACCTTTATTTTGTTTCTCACCTCTATATTATTATTCATATTTTAATATTTTCTCAATTTTAACACCACAAGTATTTTGTTCCTTGGCATTGGTAGAATTAGTTGGTAAATATTCCATTATCTACACCAATAGTTAAACATTTGATTTATATTATGAAAATACAATAGTGAAAACATAATTTTATGAGGGAACACTTTGTATATACAAAAACCAGAGATATTTTACCTATTTACTGAACTCCTTTTTTATTTAAAGGTTGAAGGGATTTAACCCCTCTATTATGTGTATAAATTACCTTATTATAGTCCCATATTAAATACAATATACTGTCAATATTGGGACTATCATGAAATGATTACGATATCCTAATGAAAGGGCCATCCTCAATGGAATTTTCATATGAACCTATTTTTGTTTTAGCCAAAAAAAAAATTGAATATTTTTTGTTTCAAGATCAAGGGAATAAAATACATGTACTGTCTATAATGCCATTATGAATGGTTTACCTTGGGACATTTCTTACTGAAATTAATTTTCATGAATCCCAATTCATCGATTTAAATTTCACTACTATTATCAATCAAATTTCATTAAAAAAATAGGTACTTGGAATGTTGTATAATCCAACTCTAATATATTTTTTTATTGATTCTAGAGTATCAAATATTCACATAAATTTGATTTCAATACTTTCTAAAAAATGGATGCATCATTTTTTCTAGAAGAATAAATACACTATATTACATCATACTATATCAATCTTGTTATTTTTTTATAGAAAATAAAAAAGCTAATTACATAACCATTACAAGATAATAAATGTGTAATTGGTCATCTAGATGGACATAAAAGTTATTTTGAAATTGAATTCATCTTTATAGACAACTAGTTAATAATATGTTCTAAAAACCATCCTAAAAACTATTTATTTAGTGTATTTGATATCTCAATTTTGTACCTTGATAGATTAAAATACCAAAGAAGTACATTGCGAGTTTTAACATATGAATAAACCCATATGATATTATATAAAATTTAATGGAGTGACTTTACCTACTCTATATTGGTAATTATGATATCAACTCTTTTGAAAATTCATTTACACAAAAGTTATCCACTGTGATGACACATTAGATAGGTAGTCAGTATAGAATTCAATGAATTCCTAAAAAATATTTCACTCTATAATAAATCATTTTTGATGACTTTTAAATTTTTATGTACCCTTTTAAAATATTCATATAGCATTCAATGTGGTGCATCCATTCATATTATATCTGACCACATAGTTATATCTCTCTAACCAAGTAAAATTTGTAGTGAACCATTATATCAAATAGTTTTAGTTGGAAGAACATCTCTAGTTTATATAATATAAAATACACTTCCCTTTACATAGTTGGAAACTTCACCAGGTTTATAACCTTATTTCATATATGTTTCAAAAGAAATCAATTCATAGTTAATGTGTGCCAGAATGTTTTAGGTAGAATGTAACATATTTTTACAAGAATTAAATCTTGAATTAAAAAATGACTGCAATGTGATTTTAATCCCTTTATCATCAAATTTGTCATCGATATGATATTCTTGATATTTTATGAATACTTTTATAGAGTCTTTACACTATTAAGAAATCTTTACAACTGATATATCTCAATCCTAGAAAGAATTTATTCCATTAGAAGAAGAAAAGTCCATATTTTAACCTTAAATAGATAAAACTATTCCATTATCCCCAAATTAATCATGTTCAGACTATCCTTAATTTCATATTTTTTTTTCTTATTGAATTTAGTAACATGACAATGACACTATCACATACATTTTTTTTACCATTACATCAAGAAAAGGTCTGATGTATAAACAATTCAAATAAGTTAATTCAATAAAAAATATGATCTCGTTTTCCAAAAATATTTCATAAGATTTTTCAAAATGGGTTTACACAAATAGTGATAGTGTTATTTAACTTCTAAAACTTTTCATCACCTGTTAATGGAGAATGTGTTGCACCCTCTTCTAAATTCCCATCGAATGATGTTATACAAGATTATTATTTATTCCATGAGAAAAAATTTATGATGTCCCAAAAACACTATATTTAAGGAATGTTTCAACCCAAATAATTGTATACCTTCTTTACAAATGGGACACCCTAACATTCCTTTAGTGAAATATCCTTAAAAAAATCCATAAGCAGGAAATTCATTTATTTTCCTAAACAACATAGATATCAGCGTGGACTCTTTATTTTTATAAGAATCATAAAATGTAATGACGAAATTCCATTTAAAATTTAGATCTTTGATAAATGGTGACAAATAAATATCAATATCATTAACAAGTTCTTATTCTCAAGATATAATCATATAAAACATAATTTAATTTCACTTTAACCATAAACAAGGTTATATGTTATAATTTACCAATATAACCAAAAATGTACTATAAGTGATAATTTTCACACCAAAATGATTCATTACATCTCTAGATAACACAAGATGAAGGTTTTTTGAATCGTTTCCAAATTCAAGATACTCATGATTAATTTTATTCCACTATGGAGAGACTTCTGGGTTATGATTTTTTCCTTATTAAATTATTATATCTTCATGTAGTATCAAATTTTTCTGATAAATTTATAGTTTCATGGAAGAATTTAGATGTATTTAGAAATTAATAGTCTGTGAAGAAGATATGAAGGATATTACAAGAAAAGGAGATCATAATTATAGGTATTAAAAATGTGTCTGCTTCTGTCAATGTATCTTATGAGGACCAACCTGAGGTGGTGAGAGACCACCTTAGGTATTTTAAGACCATAGTTCATTATCATAAGGTATGATCATTTATAAAAATATGTTCCTTGAGATGTTAGCCACTTGATATGGTTACAACCGATGTGGAAGAAAGAACTTCTTGGAGAGAGGATATTTTTTTTTCTTTTTAAATTTTTTTTATCATTGGAAGTAATAAAATAATTTATTTCCCTATATCTATAGGAATACGAGGAAGTAATACTACCCATCATATATACATTGTGCTTGGTTGGGGGGAAAACATTCAATCAAGGAGCTCCTCAAAAGGAACATGTTAAACATGAGGGATCCATTTCTTTGGAGAAGCATCTACATGTAGTTATTATCCATCATGAGAGAGATATCCCACCTCCACCACCATTAATTACTGTCCCATGGGTCTACCTTCACGGGAGTCTACTTGGTGGAGGAAAGAAAAATCCCTTAAAATTTGTTTTCTCTTGGATATGATGAGTGAGTATTATACCTTCTCTCCCACCTATAATATTATTCTCATGACTTCGTATTGTCAAATTGTTTTGAAAAAATTATGGGTTAATCTTCACATCTTGGAAGTATAGAATACCTAAAAGTGTGAAAAATCCTTGCTCTAATAATGGGTGTTTATGGATGGGATGATGGGAGAGGTTCAAGGGAGGTTGGGTCTAACTAAGGAACTAGATATATCATCCATTGTCTTTATAGATCTAAGGATATATAGTGATAATATATAGGTTACACATTTTTTTGAATCGTATCCTCATGGAACTAAGAAACCTATCTTTCTGGAAGGGGCCACTAAGGAAGTAATAATAGGAAAGGATTAAGATAGGTCAGATTCATCTATATTGGTCCTTATCTAGGTTGATCTAATAGCTGTGAATGATTCCATAGGAGTTAAATATTTTAGGGCGCCAAGTTCTCAATAAAAAATCATTTATACACTTATAGAATGGAGTTTTGTGGGTTTTATGGTGATGTTTGAAAATAAGGAGTAGTAAAAACTAATTTTATTTATCCTAGTGCCTTAACCATCATCCTTGTGCATCCAAGACCATCGGATGACCCGATGGAGATCAATTTTCTAACTAATTATCCCATCTCTGATATCACTATAATGAATGCATCCCTAGAATCTAGTCAGGGGTTATGTTTTTATATCCCATAATTATGATATTTTTAACCCATGCTGATTATTTTACATAGTTATCTAGGGTGATAGAAAAAAGACACCTTTCGGACCCGTTTCTCTATTTGAGGGTACAACACCATGGGTGATATAATTTTCCTCCCAATGTACATTATAGGAAGTACCATAAAGATATACATATGAAGTGACTACTAATGGGGTGATAAAAATCATTGGGATCAATGATCATATAGATGGGAGTAATTAGAAACCTCACTGACCATATGGTTTATTTCATTGTTTGCTAACTAACATACTTTGTGCATTTATTTTAGAAACACTGGAACAAACTAATAAAACCAAAAGTGTCAATTCCTTATAATCTAAATCAATGGAAAATACAAGGAAATAAATTGGTTTTAGGTTGACTCATCTAGAAGGTTTTAATACTAGTTCCCCACTGATTGCGATAGTCCCTAAATATATCACACAATTGGGAAGTGATTCTGAACCCAACAAATAAGCTCTTTATGGCTTGTGCGTCACCCAAAAATACAAATAAAGATACATGTGGATGATGGTATCTCATAATTCTTTGTGAGGATTACTGGTAAAGCTATACAAGATCCATCATGTAGTCAAAACACTCAAGAATAGTGGGTTTCATTATCTCAGGATATGTAATACTGTAAATCGGGTTATTCAGAAACATGATAAAAAGGATGTGTTGTAGAAAATCCTTCCCACAGAAAGATTAAATTTTTTATATTCTTTGCAAATAAGTATCCTAATAATAATATTACTATAATAAAGTTGGAATAGAATAATGAAACATGGATGAAAATTTAGCTACTTAGGTGTAATTCCTTCATTGGAAATTAGGCATTACAAAAGGTGAGATAATTTAGAACCATAGGCTTCTTCAAGGAGAAAATATTAGAGAAAAGAGTGTTATAGTTAAGGTAGTGTATATTTGTTATGCTAAATAATCATATGATATAAATCTAATCAAAAATACAAATAATATTGGTGAATCATGGTCGTTAATTAATGGACTCTAAGTCTATATGGAGGGAATCTTAAAATATGTCATTATTATAAAGAGAGACTCCAACATGTAGATATTACTCTTCATTTTCCTTGACGAATAAAAATTTAATTTATATAAATTAGGTGTTATGTTTTTTGATTCAATATTTCACTCTGATGGGTATAGATATAAACACCATAATCATAAAACTTGTGTTGGTCCATTCAAAAATGGATGATTTCCTATTTGTCTTGCCTTATGGATGGGTAAAGGAAAAACCACAATCACCACAACACTATATTTATTCCTTTAAAACATAGATTATTTCCTCATAGGTGTGGATCGTAGATGGGTATAGGCCTAAATATAAATATTATAACAATAGATTTGGTCCGTTTGGATGTAGAATGAGATGACTAAATTTGATGAGGCTAATGAAGGGGGAGTCTCAGAATGAAGATACCAATGTTCAAGAGAGACCAGGAACCCTAAAATTATATATTAATTCAGTTTTAATGGGAACCTAAATAGATATGTCAAGATTAGAAGAAAGAGATAAATTTTTCCAAGGATAAGGGATTTAGTGAGTATAATTTTAATTTTATTGGGATCTTATAGAGGACCTGAAAAACTTTACATATTTTTATTCTATCACCTTGAATTTTTACTAAGCCTCATATGGGTGAGGCTTAGTGAGGAGATCCATAAATGTTTTGTAGGATTCCATTTATGGGTTTTTAGCTTGAAATTTTTTATTTATCCTTCCTTTTAAAACACTCATTTTTTCTTAGATCACAGAAGTCACAAGTCCAGTGAATAGAGGCTCAAAATTTTCCTTGGTTATACTTTTTCAGTTTTCAACTTGGTAATTTATATATCTATTTCCTTAGGTAGTTTTAGGTCTCACTAGTTGGACTGATGAAGCTACTGTTTATACTTGGATATCTTTGACCAAAATGTGAGTAATTTCATCTGGTAAGAAAAGAGAAATAAACATGATGTGAATGAAGATCCTAATACTAATAACTAAAAAACCATATTAGAAGGTGCATATAGTTTAGGGTTAGGATGATCAAACCAGTGGTTGATGATGTATTAGTCTAGATAGCTTTAATAAAATATCATTTTTCTCTAATGTCATGTAACATTGAATAAAGGAGTGTTAAAGTCTATGCGGCTAGTGAGATGAAAGATACATCAAGAATAAAGGCCCTTGTACCAATATATACTACCTTGGGAAGATGAGAATTTGGTTTATGGTCATGAAACTCAGAACATTGTGTCTTTTGGATTAGGGTAATGTCACGAAGAATAATCAAATGATCAAGAATGAGATGTTGTATCCCCTCATTGGAGGAGAGAATGATGCAAAAATACATAACATCAAGGGTATCAAATACAATTGAATATTTTATTGTGGTTTATGTAAATAATGAATCAAGAATTTTGAATTATAGATGATGAGAAGGGGCACACATGTTGGGGGTGAGTGCTGAGAATAATTGAATAATGGGTTTCAGCTATAATGGTGTCAATGAAAAAAATATATCAGTGAACCTTGTCATTAGAGAGAACACATGCTTATGGTTAGACGACCATTTTCGGTGCACATATGCAGATCCATATTGGGAATATGTATATATATCCAAACAAAAGATTACTTTTGATTTGTATGAAAATTTTAATTATAGCCATGAAAGATTTATGAGGATTCATAAACATTCAAAATAAAGTAGGTTTATAAAGAAAAGGAATATTAAATGAGGGTTAAAACACCTTATAATTTACATGACTATGTATGGAATATACATTCTGGGAATATATATATCACATGAAATTTCTTCAATTTTTTTTTCTGGACTAGTGTGTCCAACGAGCATATATCAACTTTTTCTAGGGCCATATGGTGGACCCCAGGATATTTGTGCCTTTTTCATATGTACTTTATTTTTTCCCTAGTCCATGAATGTGGTAGGATTAGCGAGCAAAGAATTTCCTTTTTCTTAGGAAATTCTTTAGGGGTTTTAGGATTATTAGGTTTTATATATCTTTGAACTATCTTTTAATGTCTTGTGGTGTAGATCTATTTGGAGATAGTGTTTAAGGTCATATAATTTTGACCAAGAGTGAGATAATCCACATAGAAATGAGGGAGTAGTTGACCTGAAATGAATATGCAAGTGTCTAATTACTAATATAGATTATACCTTGGATGAGAACAAGTGTTAGTTCATGGTTCTTTGACCAAGGCTGTGAAAAATGACAACGAAAATGGAGTTTAGGGATAAAGAGTGTCCCAAAACCTTTTGAATAGGGAATGATGACACTGTATTTAATAACTTGTGGGTTTTTGGATCAAGAATGATGATACAGAATAAGTACACAAGGGATGACTGCTAAACATATTTGAATGAAGGGTTTTTCTATATTGATGTAGATCAGATGACCTTTTACTTAGGGGAAACAATTTATAGTTGGTAGGACAAATTGTGGGTGTATATATAGAGCCATATAGGGGATAAATATATATATCTAAACAGAAGATTTCTTTGTATTTAGAGACATTCATTATAGATAATCATGAATGGTTTATGAAAATATATGAAACTCAAGGAATTAATTTTCACTTATGGAAAATGGATGTTTAGGAAATATGATGGTGGAATTATACACCCAAGTTTGTTATGAATAAGCTGTTACGAACCCTTTAAGATGTGTGAAGATGAAAGATGACTTGTGGATGAGTCTAGAATATAAGGTTCAAGAATATCTATGTATATTACTACCAGACATAGTTTTAATATGATTCATATCCCCTAGAATGATCTAAATCAAATATTGGGAGTGGAATATTACATATTTTTATAGGATTAGAAACCCATGAAACCCTAAATTTTAATCTAGGGAAATTCATTGAGGTATAACCAAAAATGAATATGGGGACCCAAACACCAGGAATGTTTGGGAAAAAGAGGAATTTTTATCGATTCAAGGATCCTATATTTCATATCACCATACATGAATCTAGATCTAATTTTGGATAATTGGTTAATATGGCACACATCACTCTGATTAATTTTAGGGTCATGTAGGGTGGACAAAATATCTCATAGTTTAAGGTCACATGATTTATATTCTTGATGTTATACATTTTATGGTCATGAGATGAGGAACTTATGTCATATAGTTTAATATAATGTGCTAAGGACTTATATTTTTTGTATTATAAGGTCACATAATGGGGAATTTGATGTTTTTTAGTTCATGATCATACAATGAGGACCTTAATGTTTTACAGTTTATGTTCATGTGATGAGGACCTTATGTCGTGAAGTTTAACATCATGTGATAAGGATTCAGATGTTCTAATAGTTTAAGGTAATTAAGTGAGAACCTTGATGATATATAGTTTAAATTAATGTGATGATGTCCTTTTTATAAGAAATTTTATATAGAACTAACTCATGCATAAATTGACATAGTTTAATCTTAGCACTAAACCCATGGAGGAGGACCCTGATATTGAAGAGGCAGGTTTGATTCTTGGATAAAACTATTATAAAGTGGGGAATTTTTTTATAAGATAGGTTTATAGATATAAAACCATATACTAGAAACCTTTATCTTGATCATATCACACAAAAAATTATAAATCATCACTCAGATTCCAAATGACTAGTGAAAACCTCAATGAAATGGTTAAGACATGTTTATGTTTGAGTGAAATTTATAATTGGACCTAGTATAGGGGATCCTAGAATCACTACATAACCTATAAAAATAGAAATCAAGACACATCTAGTTCTTATAGAAATATCCTTAACTAATATGGATCGAAAATAGGGGAGAGGGATATAATATGTGGGTTCCCTAACATGATAAGAAAAAATGAATAATATGAAGTGAATGGGGAAGGGTCAAATTTTTAGAGTGCAACCGATGTAAGTGGAATTTTTGGCTGGGAATAGGATGGGGGATCCTAGAATAAATACATATCATTTAGGAATAGGAATCAATCCATACATAATTCTTGTCACGTCTTAGTGCAAGGGGACATTGGGAAAGACCAAACATGAATGAAGAAGTCTCAAAAACTAGAATGCGGGATTTTTTTGATCAATGATCAGGTGAACCGTGACACCTATATGGATAAATGAAACCATAATTATAGTTCTCATAAATAAGGGAGATCTTCCAAATGATATGAGATCTTGCATACCTATTTATTATAATATGTTTATGGAAAAGTGTATTCTAGAGGATCCTTTATAAATCCATCTTATACATATGAGGGGAGAATTTTTATTTTACCTTTGAACTGTGAATAAGGATCCATGTGCCAATGAAGTTATTAAATAGATATGGTTCTCATATAAGGTGATTAGGTCATGCATGTACAAACACTCTTTGAATTTTAAGGTATTTTAGGATAGACCATAGTTTGTGACAATAAAAAAACTCACTACGAATAGGAAGACCCAAACATTAAGGTGAAAAGGATTATTTTTTGTTTGTTTAATTTATGTATGAGCCTATGATAAGAGATCTAGGTGTCACTACACATCCTATAACAACAATAATCAATCCACATATAGTTATTATTAGTAGGGTAATTTTTTATGAATGGGGGGGGGGGGTCCATGTGCTAATGAAATATTACACGGATCTGACTCTCATTTAAGGGAACTGGGCTATATAGAGCAGGTTTACTTATATAGATTAAGGTCTTATAAGAAGTAACATATATTGAGTATTTTAATGTTATGAAATAGTGATATAATTTCTCCTTGATCTCAAACATGAGGTATATCAATTACAATGACTTGGAAAATCAACCAAAACCTCTATGCTCACATGATTCATGATCGGTGTGGGAAATAAGTGGTGATTGGAAGATTACATGAATCACACAAGAGTGTCTGACAATGTAAAGTATAAACCATGTAGTTTAACATCATATGAAGAAAGCATAGATTTCATATATCTTAGGGAAATGAAGTAAGGGACAATATGAAAAGGGTTTTTTCAATGATCTAGATCATGTATAGGAGAAAAATTGACTTCATTTTAATGCCAGGTTTTCAAGGGACCCATTATGGATAGAGGAAAAACCAAACCCTATAATAGAATAGATTCTGATGGGGAATTTTCATGGATAGTTTGTAGTAAAGAGTATTTTTTGAGAAGAACCATTATGAATGAGAAAGCGCAAAAAGTAGGACTATATTTCAGAAATATGGGACCTCTTTACATATATTTGGATCATATGTAGGTGAGTTGGGTCTCATGGAGTGGATAATTATAAGAAATTTAATGTTTTTAGTATAAACCATATATTCTATAGTTTGACATCATAAAGAATGGACTTATATGTCAGGTAGTTTAACATTATATAATAAGGAATCAATTCCAAGTATCTTAAAGTATTATAAAATGGACTTGCGGGGGCATTCCATTTAAGGTTGTGATGCTTGTACCAACATGTTATGCATTTTTGGGTCTAGCGATAATGAAAATGAATATGTAGTACAAAGTATTACAATTAGGATGTAAATGGGATTTCTATTTTAGAGTCATGATTCTAGTAATTGGATTTGCAGTTCAATCTCAAAAATCTAGGATGATATGGGGATATTCAGTTTCGAGTCATGTAGCTAGGATCTATAAACTCACACAAAGGTTACTTTTTAAGAAACCCTGCATTGTTATATGTAACACCATGAGATTTTTTGAAATTAAAATTTTCAAATAAATTTGAAATTTTATATATTTTCTGTGACACACAACATTAATTTTGGATTGTTTACACCCAATATTGATTTTATATTGCATTACATGCAACACTGAGTTTAAAAAAATGTGAGATACTATTAAAATATTTTTATTTAATATGATAGTTAACACCTAACCGTTGGAATGAAAGTCATGAATATGATTAAATAAATTATGAAAATAATTTTTACACATTTATATATAATGAATTCTCTGGTGGCTAATTAATTATAAATGAAAATAAAAACCATTTTAAAATAAACAAAATCATTTTCTAAAAATCCATTTTTACGCAAACAAATGTGTTCTACCTCAATAAAATAAAATATGAATTTTGATGAATAATTTTAATGAATAATTTATAATATATATTCAATCAAATATTTGATATTCACATTATGTTTTTTCTAGATAAAAAATAATAATAAATTCAATTTTATGTTTAAAACAACGTTTTTCTAAAAAGCAGTTTGGTCACCTTTTTATGGTACACTTATTTTAAAAATAAATTTTTACACTTTTATAAATTGAATTTTTTAAAATAAAAATAATTTTATAAATCATATTATCAATATCATCGTAGGTTTTATTTTTTTGTTTTTTTTTGAAAATTTTCATTTTTTGATGAATAGTGAAAAATACTGAATTTTAATTGAAAACTTCATTTTTCATTTTAATCTATTTATAAAGTTAAATTACATTAAAAAATTATTTTAAAGTTAAATTATTTCAATTATACATCCATTAATCCAATTTAGGTCATTTTAATCAATTTCATATTGAATTTTGACATAAAAATTGCAAACTTTTGAGCATTTTTCTTTATAAACCTGCTTTCTTGTCATGTCAGCAGGATTAATTTTAAATATATTCTTTTTGAATTATGTAAATTTAATTTGTAAAAATGGATTCCATATTTGGAATATGAATAATTTATATTATCTAATATTTTCAACTTATTTTTTGACCAAAATTAATAGTGAATCCAGTAAAAACTATTTACGGTGGTTAAGGTAAAAATGGGTTTACCAGGGGTTTAAACTAATATGATAAGGGTCAAATTAACCTATAAAATTTTCAGAAAAATATTTTATGGACATATTTAGACCTCATAATGTTTTAGGTTCAAAATTAATCCATTTTGGACCCTTTTTATATGTGAAAAACATGGTATCACTTATTTATTTTCAAAAATACTAAGTGTATCCACTCCCCCACTTATAAAAGGCCACCCCCTATATTACCTTATTCACACCTTAAAACATATTTTATTTAGACAATAAATACCCAGATAACTTCCAAACTTCCCTACACTCATCAAATAATCCATAGTTTTGGCAGAAATATATCCTAGTAAGGCGTTTAGTGAAAACATATGGAGAATACCTGAAGAAGATGTAACGTTCATCAACGAGTAATTTGATTTATTTATTCGTAAAACACCTTAAATTATTATTTTATAATGATAATATAATAAAATCAGTATATTCCATATACTGATATTTTTTAATGCCAAATTCATGACTTACAACCATCTCTACTTCCATTAAACGGGTTATAAAATCATCATTCGTGTGTATGGCATACTACCACCATGCGAACTGATGTCAGTTATTTTTCAATTTCCACCAATCGGGTATTTTCATAATAATGAATTTATTGTTTTTATATGATTAATATGGTATATATTATGTTATTTTGACTCTATAATTGTTATATCACAAATACATTAATGCTCTCTATTTTTTTGGGATTATGATAACATCGTTCGTATGTACAATGGACTACCGCCTCACGAAGCGATGTGATTCGTCCATGCCTTACAAGGAATGTATTAAAGATGAGTTTAATAAATTGTTTTGATATATATGAAATAAAAATTATTTTTTATATAAAATTTATATCATTTAATTTTCTTTCTTTCAACCTGACAAGAAAATGAAAAATAACGTTCATGTGTACGTACGACCTACCGTCTCTACGAACAATGTATTTCATTTCCTATCAATAAATATTATGGATTAATATAAATACATATATAATGAATATATATTATATTTATATTATAATTTTAATTTTTTAGATGATTAAACCATGATCTAAGTAAGAGGACCAAAAATAACAAGTCAAAACATACATGAAAAACAAAGTATTTATTGCCCGAAACAGGACATTAACATGGAATTTTTGTTAAATGGATGATAAAAGGTCATAAGTAAATTATATATAGTATTATATATATATAAGAATCATAATATAACATATTTATAATAAACATATATTTATTATAAAGGATGTTTTAACATGTGTGAACGAGGTCAAGACTTAAAGTAAGTGATTTCCGTATTATTTTTTTACTTTGATGAGACACATGTCATATTCACCACCTATTTATTTTATATGGTGTATATAATGAACATGAATGTATATTATTATTCTTATTATAAAAAATATTATGGCTTACATATCCATTTGGGTATCTCTATTTCATGGAGTTTTCGGTTCAAAAGCTAACAAATCATTAAGGGATTTCTCTGTCTCAATTTTCCTTCTTTGAGACATATGTTATGTTTGCACCTGTATTATTTTAAGAGGCTTATATACATCCCATTTGACATTTAATATCATGAATTTATTTATCCTCATGATATTTTAAGTTTCATTTAATGTTATTTCTTCACAGGGCTTACATTTCAAAGTTATCTAAGTGGTAAGAGTTTTGTGTTACAATCTCATCGTTTATTGGGTTTGTTTATGATTATAATTCCAATTATGAAATAATATGATATATATCTCAATAAAATCATGTATTTTCTTCTCCTATGGTTATTTCATGATATATAACACCCAAAAAATCTAAATTAGGAACATTGTATTCGATAGTGTGTATGACACACAACAAAAAGCGTGTAAGGGAATATAATATCCACAGAATTTTTAATATATTTAATATTTTAAGTAAATTAAATATATTAAATATCTTTAAATTCAAATTATACCAAGTTATAATGCAACATATGCAATGACGAGTTTCTTCAATGGCTTGCATTACATGCATGACCAATTTTTAACAGAACTACAATATATTATATAAATATTATTATTTAATATAATAATATATAACAAACTAGACATTATGAATAGTATTACCTAAATTATGAAAATATATGGATTGTAAAAATATAATATTAATTCATTAGTTAAAAATTAATTAGAAATAAATATAAGAACCAAATGAATATAAAAAAAATATTTTTATAGAATACAATTTTTATGCTCACAAATATGTTTTATCCTAAAAAATTAAATTAATTAAAATTAGTGACTTATATTAATGTAATATATATATATATTCAGTTAAATATTTTTTATATTCATCCAATAGATTTTATAATCATAGGATAAGAACAAACCCAATTTTACACATAAAATACTATATTTTTATTAAGGCACATTTACCATTTTTTAATGGAGAACCTATTTTAAATCAAATTTGTGGAAATTTTATATACATTATATGTAAAAATAAACTTAATATTTGAAATAAAAACATAAAAATTAGGGTTTTGTGATTTTTTGGTGTTTTTCTGTTAAGTTTTATTTTTTAATGAATCGTGAAGAATACTGAATTTTAGTTCAAAACTGCTTTTTGTATAATTTATTTATAAGGTTAAATTAAATTTTAAATTAGATTTAAATTTCAATAATATAATTTTTTTATCAATTAATCTAATTAAGGTTATTGGAATCAATTTCAATTTCAAATTGACTATAAAAACATAGCAAAATTTTGGACATTTTTACTTTCAAAACCTGCATTGTTGTCCCATATGTAGTGTTGAATTTGAATTAATTTCCACCAATTCTGTGATTGAAATTTATAAAAATGGATTCCAAATTTGGAATCAGAATAATTTATAATGTATTATTAGTTCAAATTAGTTTTTCACTAACAATATTAATAAAAGTAATTAAAATCAATTACAATTATTAAGGTGAAATTAATCTTAACATGGGACTAAACCTTAATATTAAGGGCCACAATAACCATTAAAATTGTCTAAAATACATTTTTTAGCTATATTTTGACCCTATACTCCCTTGTTTTTAATTTGGACCATTATTGGATCCACTTTCAATGGGAGAAACACGGGTGGAATTCCCTTTCCCAAAATTTACAAGAGTGTCACTCCTCCACTATAAAATGGCCCTGACTCCTCCCTCTACCTCACACCTCTCAATCCAATTTAGATAGACCAAGATCTGAAAAATAGATCCTAAAAATACATACCCTCATTCTATAATCCTCACCTTGTTTAGAAAGAAATCTAAGAAATCCCTTTGGTGAAAACCAAAAGGACTTACCCAATTAAGATGTAACATCTTTTCTTAAGATCTTTAGTTTTATTTCCATTATCCACCACCTAAAATATTATTATTACAATATTATATAAAAAAATATCCTAAATATAATATTATATTTTTATTCTAAGGGTTTTACCTACACTCATACACACATCCATCTAGTGGGTAAAGAATATATTGTTTACGTGTACGGTGAACTACCGCCTCACGAGATGATGATTGTTCATTTTTACTTTACCGTCTTTCATGGTTGGGAATTATGATGGAAATTATATTTATATATTTTATATATGATATTTATTTTTTATTTATGATTCAGTAATTATTTTACTTTACATACCCTTATACTTTCCATTCTCTGTAAATACGATTACATCGTTTGTTGAAGTGTGGACTACCGCCCCCTCAAAGAGATGTTACTCATTCATATTATACATGGAACACATAAATGATGGTTTTAATAAACATATGTAACATATATGACATAGATATGATACTTTAATTATAATATAAATATACATAATTTAATTTTCATTAATTTAATATGACAAAGAAATGAAAGTAATGTTCATTTGTATGTACGACCTACCATCTCCATAAATGATGCATTTCATTTATTATATCCAAATATTATAGATTTTTATAAATATATATATACTGAATATATTTGATAATTAAATCAAGTTTTACATCCTATATATGATGAAATCATGATTTATGTAATAAGAAAAAAAAGTTAAAACACGCCCGACAAATTAGGAAATTAACACCCAAAATAGAGAAAATAATGAAAGATTGTTAACAAATGAGTAATAAGATATTATAATAATATCATATATGATATAATATGGATGAATATGTCTCTTTTATAAGTTATTAATACTCTTAAAATCCATTATAAATGAAGTTAAAGGATGTTCATCCAAAAGGAAACACAGGGCAATGGATTTTCACCTCACTTTTTACATATGTGAGATAAATATTATATTCCCCACTTACTTATTTTTTTGTGGTGCATATACTATCCATTTTGATATATTATATCATTAGTTATTTTATATTCATCAAATTTAAAACTTTCATTTAATGTTATTCCTTTGTCAGGCTTATGCTTTAAAAAGTTTCAAAGTGGTATGAGACACTTTGGGATGTTTAATGATTATTTTCCTTAAAATAATACTAATAATATTTTAATGGTATTTACATTTTAGTAAATTAAATGTTGTTTAATAAACCCTTTAATTTTATTCTCCTATGTTTATTCATGACCATTTTCAAGTATTAGTACCATTTTACCACTCTTTGGTACTCAAAATGTTTTAGAAAATGTTTATAAGAAAACCTGACTTTCTTCTCTCTTTATTCAGAGAACATGTTTTCTTATAAAAAATCATATTTTCTAAAATTGTTTTAAAAAAGTGTTTTTGAACTTTTCAAAATGATTTATCAAAGGATTTTTTACCCTTTAAAAAATGTTTTATTTTTTTATAGTGATTTTCAAAGAAAATATTTTTCAAAATATTTTTCAAAAAAGGATATTTTACTGAATAATGTTTTTAAAATAAAATTTTATAGTATTTATATTCATAAAAAAATTATTTTACTCTAACTGTGATATGTTTTATTGATACCATCCTTAATATTTCCCTGTATGGTTTATAATTGATTTGGCCAGAGATAAAATTCACATCCACTTCATTGATTCCTTTTATTCCCCATGAAATATTCAACTTCCTATGATCATTGAACATTGAATTTACCCTAATTATCCATATCATTTATCACGGTTATGTTCATTTCCTAAAATATATACCATTTTTTAGACAGTTTTTACTTTGAAAGTTATTTGATTATTTGGGTAAATATTGACAGATCTGTATTCTTTATTCAATATGGATATTTGATAAGGCATATTATTTATTCGATATGAGGAATTATTTGGATAGGTAAGAAATAGGTTAGGGGATGTTTTAGTTAATCCCTACGGGTTGGGGACCGGTTAATGAAATCCACTCAATGCATTGGTAGTCTCATGGGATACAATTATGTTAGAAAAACCCTTCACATTTGTAACAAGTATGTTATAGAATATCTTGTGAAAGGTATTGACAGTAGAGCTAAGGTTGAAAAAACATAATTGGTTTGTAACTAGTATGTTTTAAACTATCTAATGAAAGCCCTTGAGGGTAATGATTCTATGTAAATAGGAAAAAAGACATCCAATAATTATGCATTTCCTTTATTGAGAATTAATTTATCATTTATCGATGATATTTTGTATCGACATATCTATGGATGCATTTCATTATTAGTTCATTTAATAAATGGAATGTGTTTCAGTTTCTAACCTTTCAATATTTATTTTTCCTTATATAGTTATTTGAATAGAATGTGTTACCAATTATTACCTTTTAATATTGTTTATTCCCTTCCTTCTCAGTTATTTGATTACATGGTATGCGTGTTCAGTTATTTACCTTACCATAATTATTATTCACATTGGTTCATTATTTCTTCCATTTTAATTTACCCTTAATGATCATTTGAGATCACCCTTATTATATTTCTTTCCTTAGGAATCCAAGAAGTATTCTAGGAAAGATATGCAATGATAAACTAGATGGAATAAAGTTATCCTAAAAGTTATTTATTTTGAATAAATTATGTTGTAATTAGTGTATTAATTTGTAATGCAATGATTATGTATGTATATGGATTACCAAGACTAATAAATTCTTAGATCCTTCAGGATTTTACTCCTTATAATCATGACAATGTAATTGATAACAGACACCAGCTCCGATCTCTCTGGGGCCAGGTCACTATAGTTGGTATCACAGGAAGTTTAGAAGCAACCTTGGTAACTAGATTTAGGAAAACATAGATTATAGAAGATATACCTAATCTATAATTTTAGGATAAGTATATAAGAATATCCTAAAGTTTTATTTAGATTGATATTATATGGTTTTTCTATAAATACATCCCTTTCTGGATACTACAAGTAGACGTGGTTCTAGAATAGATTTACCTAAGAGTAATAACTCCAACAAGGTTTATCGGGCATGAATTGGGGTAACCTAGTACACGACAATGGGCCTTACTGTGCACCTGGTTTGACACTACCAGGGGATATGTATAAGATAATTCAAACTTTCTTTACAAACCATTATTATTAATTTGAATAGACAATGACAATGAATGACCTAGGTTAAACCTAAGGTTCTTTAGATTAAATACAAGATGTCAAGATTTAGAAATCCTATAAATGATAATATGGATAAACCCTAGACCAAAGAAGGACCTATGTGGAAATAAATAGATGAAGTATTTATGTATTAGGGTTGTATTGAAAACCATAGTTAAAAGACTATTTAGAAATTAAACTTATTTTAAAGATGTTCATCATATTTATTTTTAGAATTATATTAATATGGTTTTAAAAGAGGAAAACTTTTATGCCGAGTGACAACTAATAAAATCTAAAAAGTCCTCCAGACTTGAACCCATGACTGATGGATGATAATGGTTTCATGCCAACTACTGACCTACACAATGTACTTGTTAATATGTAATTGTTTTTTGTTAAAAAATTTGATGAATAAATATTAATGATGAATCAGTAGTGTAAATTTTTAGGTTTATAGATTAATTTATTAACCATATCAACTTTTTAGAATAGTTATAGACAAATATTTATACTTTTCACTCTTTTATGGCCTTTAAGATCCTTTAGAAATGTTTTTTAGTGCCTTAGGAATCAAAGTTAATTTTTAGATATTCATTTATTTATTTAATAAAAACCAAAGGATTAAATTGTGTTTATATAAATATATCATGTAATTATATTTTATTATATTCTTAGGTAGTAAAATAATTACTCAACATTATGAAAATAATATTAAAAAACTTGTTGTCCTGATGCCATTTTTTTTTTGAAATAATGGTCTTATAAACCATTGCAGATTTATTTATTTGAGGCCCTCAACTTTCTATTAATCATTAAATTATTTGTGATTGATAACCTCAATCACTCCCTATAAATATTTATTCTTTCCCTCCATGTATGTATCTATACTTTCCACTAACATTCTGATACTTAGAGAAGTAGTTACATGTTAGTCCATGTGACCTTTGTAATTCCCATTCTCTAATTTATAGAGGATGTTTTATGAACCCTTCTCATGATGTGGGATTCCAAACATAGGAGATATCAAAAAATATATTACCAAAATCATGTTTAAATTGTGAGGATTCAATTTATTTAAGGTGGGGAGAATGTAACACCCAAAAATCTAAATTAGAAACATTTTATTCGATAGCATGTATGACACACAACACCAAGTTTGTAAGAGAATATAATATCTCTAGAATTTATAATATATTTAATTTTTTAATTAATTAAATATATTATATATCTTGAAATTCAATTGATAATGAGTTATCATGTGATATACACAACAACAAGTTTTTTTAATGTCTTGCATTACACACAAGACCGAGTTTTAACCAAACAACAATATATTATTAAAATGTTATTATTTAATATAATAAGATATAATAAACTAGATGTTATGAATATCTTTAAATAAATTATGAAAATATATTCATTAAAAAAATATGAGATCAATTCATTATTTACAAATTAATTAGAAATTAATATAAGAACCAATTGAATATAAAAAAATATTTTTATAGAAAACTATTTTTTTTGCTCACAAAGATGTTTTATGTAAATAAATTAAATTAATTACAATTAGTGAGATATATGAATTTAATATATATTATATATTCAATAAAATATTTTTTATAGTCATTCAATATATTTTATAAGCATAATATAAGAAAAAACCTAATTTCATGCTTTAAATACTATATTTTTATTAAGGTACTTTTACTGCCTTTTAGTGGAGAACCTATTTTAAATCCAATTTTTAGAACTTTTATAAATCTTATATGTAAAAATAAACTTAATATTTTAAATTTAAACATAGAAACTAGGTTTGGATGTATTTTTATTATTTTTCTGTTCAGTATCATTTTTTCATGAATAGTAAAAAATATTGAATTTTAGTTCAAAACTATTTTTATTGAATTTATTTATAAGGATACATTAAATTTAATTTTTTTTAAAGTTTAATTATTTTTTTTATCAATTAACCTAATTTAGGTCGTTAGAATCAATTTTACTTTGAAATTGACTATAAAAACATAGCAAACCTTTAGACATTTTTACATTAAAAATCCACATTATTGTCCCGCCAATGGGGTTAAATTTAAAATAATTTTTTCCAAATATGTGATTGGGATTCGGAAAATTGGATTCCATATTTGGAATCATAATAATATATAATTTATAATATGTTATAATTTGTTTTTTAAAAAAATTAGTAGCGAAAGAAATTAAAATTAATTACAAGGATTAAGGTGAAATTATGCTTAATAAGGGCCTAAACCTTAATATTAAGATGTAAAATAACCTATAAAATTGTCAAAAATCCATTAGATGGAAATATTTATACCCAATATTATATTTAACCTAATTTAAACCATTATTGGATCCACTTTCAATGTAAAAAATGTGGGTGGAATTCCCTTTCCCAAAATTTACAAGATTGCCACTCCTCCTTCACTATAAAAAGGCCTCCTCTGCTCCCAATTCCTCACACCTCTCAAGGAAATTTGCCTCAAAAAATATCTTCCCAGATATATCATCAAAATCCCTCACCTCGTCCTAGAATACTCACATTGGGTAGAAATCAATTTAGGGAATCCATTCGGTGCAAACCAAAAGGAGTTACCCGATCAAGAGGTAAAAACTTTCCTCAAGCTCTTTAGTTTAATTTCCATTCTCCCACCCTAAAATCTTAATATAAAACTATTATTTAAAAAATAAGTATCCTAAATATAATATTATTTTTTTATATTAAGGGTGTTTCCTAAACCCACACACACATCCATCTGATAGGTGACATACATATTGCTTATGTGTATGGTAAACTACCGCCTCACGAAATGATGATTGTTCATTTTTACTTAACCACCTTTCATGGTTGGGAATTATGATAGAAAATATATTTATATATTTTATATATTATATTTTTAATTTATTTATTCTTATTTAATTATTTTACAGCAAATATACTTATACTTTCTATTTTGTGCAAATACGATAACATCGTTTGTGGTAATGTGGACTACCACCCCCTCAAAGTGATGTGACTCATTCCCACTATACATGAAATGTATAAATGATAGTTTTAATAAACCTATATAAAACATATGAATTATATATGATACTGGAATTATAATATAAATATATATAATTTACTTTTTATTCATTTAATACGATAAATAAATGAAAGTAGTGTTCATGTGTGGGTACGATATACGGTTTCCATGAACAATACATTTCATTTCTTATCTCAAAATATTATAGATTATTAGAAATAAAAATATACTGAATATATTTGATAATTATATAATTTTTCGAATCCTGTATATTATGAAATCCTGATCTACATTATAAGAACAAAAATAACAAGTTAAAACACACCCAAAAAATTAGGCAATTAACACTCGAATTAGAGAAAACAATAAAAAATTGTTAACAAATGAGTAATAAGATATTAAAATAAGATAATATATGATATAATATGTTTGAATATGGTTTTTTATAATTTAGTAACACTCTTAAAAACATTATACCTGGATTTAAAGTATGTTCACCTGAAAGGAAATGCAAGGTAAGATATTTTCATCTCACTTTTTACATCCGTGAGATAAATGATATACTCACCACTTAATTCTTTTTGTGAAGGGGTTTCTATTGTAAATTTTGATATATTATATGATGAGTTATTTTATCTTCATGATATTTAAAACATTCATTTAATATTATTCCTTCATGAGTCTTATTATTTATAATGTTTCAAAGTGGTATAGGACACTTTGGGATGTTTAATGATTATTTTTCCTCAAGAATATTACTAATGATCTTTCAATGGTATTTCCATTTGAGGAAATTATATGACAATTTTTCAATAAAACATTTCATTTTATTCTCTTTTGGTTATTCATGACCATTTTAAAGTATTAGTACATTTTTATACTCTTTGTTACTCAAAATATTTTGGAAAATGTTTTTAAGAAAACCTAACTTCACTCTCTCTTTAGTCGGAGAACTTATTTTCTTATAAAAAACCTATTTTATAAACAAGTTTTTAAAAAGTGTTTTTAACCTTTTAAAAATTATTTATCAAAAGAATTTTTACCATTTACATAATTTTTTATGTTTTAAAATTTATTTTCAAAGAATATGTTTTTAAAAATCTTTTTTCAAAACAAAATGATATTTTCCTCAATAATGTTTTGAAAATATATTTTTATAGTATTTATATTCATTAAAGAAAACAAACCTTATTTTAATATAGCTAGGATATATTGTATTGATACTATCATTAATCTTTATCTGTATGGTTTTTGATTGATTTGGCCATGGATAGTATTCATATTCACTTACCTAATTCATTTTAGTCCCCTTGAAATATTCAATTTCTTATGATCATTGAACATTGAATTTCCCCTAATTATCAATATCATTTATCATGAATATGTTCATTGGCTAAACTGTATACCATTTTTCATATGATGTTTAATTTGAGAGTTTTTTTATTATTTTTGTAAATATTGATATAACTGTATTATTTACTCAATAAAAATATTTGATAAGTCATATTATTTATTCAACATGAGGAATTATTTTGAAAAGAAAGACATGGGTTAGAGACCATTTAAGGTAATCCCTATGGGCTAGGGACTGATTAATGAAATCCCCCCAATGCATCATTAATCTCATGGGTTGAAATTATTTTGGAGAAACCATTTTTGTTTGTAACCAGTATGTTATAAAATGTCTTGTGAAGGGTCTTAGCAGTAGAGTTAGAGTTTGAGAAACCAAATTAGATTGTAACCAGTATGTTTTAAATAATCTCATGAAAGGTTTTGACAGTAATGGTTCCATGTACCTAGGAAGCATGGAGTCCAATAATTAATCATTCCCTTTATTGAGAATTCATTTATTATTTGTCTATGAGATTTTGCGTCTACAAATCTATGGGTGAATTTCATTTTTAGTTCATTGATTAAATGGAATGTTTTTTTTTGTTTTTTACATTTCCATATTTATTTTTCCTTATCAAGTTATTTGAATAACATGTGTTACCAGTTATTACCTTTACATATTGTTTATGCACTTCCTTCTCAGTTTTTTGATTATATGGTATGTGTGTTTAGTTATTTACAATGACATAATTATTATCCACATTGATTCATTATTAATTCCATTTTACTTTACCCTTACTAAGAATTTAAGATCACCCTTTTTATGTTTCATTTCCACATGAATCCAAGAAGTATACTAAGAAAGATATGAAAGGATACTCTAGATGGAATAAAGTTATGATTGATGTTATTTATTTATAAAAAATTATTTTGTAATTAGTGTATTCATTTGAAATATAATGATTATGTATGTATCTGGTTTACTAAGACTACTAAACTCTTCGATCCTTCAGTATTTGATTCCTTGTAATCATATAATTGTAATTGATAGTATACACCAGCACCAAATGCTCTAGGTTCAGGTCGCTATATATTAAGACATGTTTTCCTTTCATTTTCCACACTTTATGTACTCAAGAGTTCAACAATAACATTTTTAAGAAAAATAATCTTTTCGGTCAAAACCCCCCTTTTCTTACAAAACCATGTTTTATAAAAAAAATTCCAAAATGTTATTAACATTTATTTAAAATCATTTATTAAAGACATTTTTACCCATGTTTAAATTTTTACTAAATGTTTTAAAATAAATATTTATGTCATTTTAAAAAACAATTCCCATTTTTGTTTTACTGAAAAATGTGAAAGTAATATTTGTTTTAGTATGCACGACATGAACACAACTTCCCATCCTCATGAACATTATTTTCTTTGAAGATTCCTTTGTAAAATTTCAAGATTATTTTCAAATAAAAGGATTTTCAAAATGTTTTATATTTTAAAAAGTGTTTTTCAAGGAGGAAATGATATTTTCCTCAAAAATGTTTAAATGATTTTTAAATTATTATTTTATAAGTTTTCAAGGTTACTTTCAAAGAAAAGGATTTTAATAATGTTTTATTTTTTAAAAATAGAATTTAAAAGAAAATTTATTTTCCTCAAGAAATATCCCAAGTAGTCTTTCAAAATTATTTTCCATCTAAGATGACATTCTTTGAGGTTACTTATGCTTTAATAGGTATATGATCCAAGGATACCATTCTTATTATTTCTATGAATGATTTATGTTTATGATGAAAATATGCCTATAAAACCATTTCTCTTCCATGGGTTATATCATTATAAAATTCTTATGAAACTCACTTATTTTACATGAGTTATTATTTGATAAAATGATGAAATGATTATGAAACCTATTTATTTTCCACAGGTTATGTTATGATGAAATGTTTATGAAACCCATTTCATTTTATGGGTTATGATATGTTGAATTTTTTTATGATATTGTATCACACATATGTATGATTTTCATTATGTGACAATGGTTAAATTATAACATAGTATGGTGGTTATTTTATAACCAAAGAATGTTGGACCTATATCTCCCTTCAATGCATTGAGTAAATATTTATATATCATGAGATAGACAGGAATGGAAGAGAGAGTTAACTTGATTCAGCAAGGGACTTTTTCATCTATGGTGGTATTAGGAGTGAACATTTACTACTGTAATCTTATTCATGAACCTGATTACATGTTCCAAATGTCATGCATGAACCTGATTACATGTTCATAATGTTTTGTGCGGACCTTTCTTTCATATACATACTTTTATGTGTGGACCTGGTTGCATGTCCATAAGTTTACACGTGGGACTGATTTCATACCCTCAACTTAATAGGTGAATCTATTTCTATTTATACAAGTTCACAATGTTATAAGATAATTTATATGACACAAATCTATATGTTTTTCCAACTTTATGCTCTCATGGATCATGTTCTTCGATTCCCTTATGATTCATATCCTCAACACCACAATATTTTGTGAAATTATTTTTTTTCAAATAAATTTTATATTTTATATATTTTTGTGACATGTAACACTAATTGTTTCTTGTTTTACACACAATACCAATTTTATCTTGTGTTACACGGAACACTGAGTTTAAACAAAACATGACATACTATTAAATTATTATTATTTAATATGATAGTTGTCACCTAGCTGTTGGAATAGTAGTTTTGAATATGATTAAATAAATTATTAAAATATTTTTTAAAAATGTTTATATAGTGAATTTTTTAGAGACCAATTAATTCGAAATGAAAATAAAAACTATTTGACAATAAAGGATATCATTTTCTGAAAAATTATTTTTTATGAAAACTAATGTGTTCTACTTCAATAAAATAAACCAAAAAATTTTGGTGAATTATTTTCAATAAATTTATATATTATATTTCAAATAAACTATTTAAAATTCATCATATGTGTTTTCCAGACAATAGATATTAATAGATCTAATTTTACGCTTAAAAACAAAATTTTTTCTAAAAAATAGTTTTGTTGCCTTTTTATGGTGCACTTATTTTAAAATATTTTTTTTATAATTTTATAAAATTAATTTGATAAAATAAAATTCATTTTTGAAATCATAATATCAAAATTATCTTAGGGTTATTTTTTGATATTTTTCTGAAAAGTTTCATTTTTTGATGAATAAGGAAAAAATACTGAATTTTAACTGAATACTAATTTTTTGTTTAATTTATTTATAAAGTTTAATTATATTTAAAATTGGGTTTAAAGTTAAATTAGGTTAATTATAAATCCATTAATTAAATTTAGGTTATAGTAACTAATTTCATATTGAATGTTGATATAAAAACATTGTAACTTTTGTACATTTTTCTCTAAAAACCCACTTTCTCATCATGCCCGCAAGATTAATTTTAAATTAAAATTTTATAGTTATGTGAATGGAATTTGGAAAAATTAATCAAATATTTCGAATCATAATAATTTATATTATCTAATATTTTCATCTTAATTTTTGACTAAAATAAACAGTGAATGTAGAAAAAATTAATTACCGTGGTTAAGGTAAAAATGGGTTTACCAGAGGTTAAAGTTAAAAGATAAGGGTAAAATTCACCTATAAAATTGTAAAATAAATATTTTATGGATATTTTTTGACCTTATAATTTATAATGTTCCATTTTTACTAATTATTTACCCTTTTTTCATGTGAAAAACGTGGGAGCACTTATTGCTTTTCAAAAATACCAAGTGTGTCGTCTCCCACACTTATAAAAGGCCACCCCTATCCTCTATTATTTAGAGATTAAATCCTCTTTTTTGGATAATAAATACCCAAATAACTTCCCAAATTCCATATACTCATCATATAATCCTTATTTTTAGCATAAATCCATCATGGGAATACTTTTAATGCAAACCTAAGAAGGATACCTGAAGAATATGCAACATTCATCAACAAGTGTTTTTGTTTTATTTATTCCTACACCTATTAAATTATTATTATATAATGATTATATAATTAAATAAGTATGTTAAATATACTTATATATTTTTACATTATGTCCATTACCTACAACCATCTCAATTTCCATCAAATGGGTTACAAAATAATCGTTTGTGTGTAGGACGAACTACTGCCTCGCGAACCGATGTCATTTGTTTTTCCATTACCAACTCCAAATTATGGTCATAATTATGGATTTATTATTTATATATTATATATATGATTTTATTATGACTCGTTAATTATTATATCACACATACCTTCAGACTATCCATTTTTTGGGAATATGATAACGTCGTTCTTGTACTACGGACTACCGCCCCCTAAAGTGATGTGATTTGCTCACATTTTATATTGAATGTATTGAGGATATGTTTATTAAATTTTTTTGATATACATGACATAAAAATTTTTCTTTAATGAGAATATATTTCATTTAATTTTATTTTTTTCAACCCAAAAGAATATGAAAAGAAACATTCATACATACGTACGACCTACCGTCTCCATGAATAGTGTATTTCATTTCCTATAACTAAATTATACGGATTAATATAAATAAATATATAGTGAATATATATTATATTTATATCATGGTTTACATTTTTTATATTTAAAACCATGACTGAAGTAAAAGGAAAAAAATAACATGTCAAAAGATACAAGAAAAACAATGTTGTTATTTCCCAAAACGTGACTTTAACATGGAATTATTAATAAACGAGTGATAAAAGGTCATATTTAAATAATTTATGGTATTATATATATATATATATATGTATTTTTATGTAATATATGTATACTAAATTTATATTTATTATATAGGAGGTTTGAATGTGTGATAATGAAGTCAAGGCTTAAGGTAAGGGATTCCCGTCTCATATTTTACTTCCATGAGACACATGTCATACTCACCACCTATTTCTTTTACATGATGTATATAATTCCCAATAATTTCTACTATTATTGATACCCTGAAAAATATTGGGTCATGCATATCCATTTTAGTATATGTATTTTATGGGGTTTATAGTTCAAAAATTCACAAATTGGTAAGGAATATTTATCTCAATTTTATTTCTTTGAGATATATGTTATTTTATGAACCTATATTATTTTATGAGGTGTATATACATCCAATTTTACATGTAATATCTTGAAATTATTTAGCATCATTATATTTTATGTTTAATTCAATGTTATACCTTCACGAGGCTTATGTTTCAAAGTTACCTAATGTTGTTGGATGATGCCCTTGGAGTTAAAGATTTTAGGGTGCCAAATTATCAATATAAAATAATGTATACACTTATAGAAGGTATTTTTTCAGGTTTTATAGAGATGGAATAAAATAAGTAGCAATAAAAATAATTTTTTTTATCCAAGTTTCTTGACCATAAACCCTGGACATCCTAGACCATTAGAAAACCCGATGGGGATCACAAGTCTAATTGATTATTTCATCACTGATCCCACTATGAAAAATGCATCCCTAGAAGTTGGTTAGGGTTTTTTTATATCTATCCATTATGATAGTTATAACCCATTCTTATTATTTTACATAGTTATCTAGGGTGATAGGAAAAAGATACCTTCCAGGCCTATTGCTCTATTTGAGGGTACACCACCTTAGGTGATAGAAGTTTCCTTCCAAAGTCCATTATTGAAAGTACCATAAAGAGATCCATATGAAGTGAATAATAATGGGTTGATAATAATCATAGGGATCAATGATCCTATATATGGGAGTAATTATAAACTTCACTGATCATATGATTTCTTTCCTTTCCTACTAACTAACATACTTTGGGTGTCAATTTTAGAAACAACAAAACAAACTATTAGTACCCAAAGCGTAGATTCCTTATACTCTAAGTCGATGGATATTACTAGGATATCAATTGGTTTTGGGTTTAATAATCTAGAAGATGTTAATAATAATACCTCAATGAGTGAGTCGGTCCCTAAATATATCACACCTATAAATAGGGATTCTGAACATAACCAATAAGCTCTTTATGGCTTGTGTGTCACCCAAAAATACATATGAAGATACATATGGATGCTGATATCTCATATTCTTTTTTAAATATTACTATTAAATCTATGAAAGATCTATCATATGTTCAAAATACTTGAGTACAATGGGTTTATTTACCTCATGAGCTGTAATACCGTAAAGTGGGTTATTTAGATGTAGGAGCAAGAGGAGGTATTGCAATAAATCCTTCCCAAATAAAGATTAACTTTTTACAATTATTTGAAAATAAATATCCCAAGAAGAATATCATTATATATAATTAGAAATAGAACAATGAAACCAAGTTGAAAAATTAGCTACTTAGGTGGAATGCCTTAATTAAGAATTAGAAATCACTAAAGGTGAGATGGTTGAGCACCATAGGCTACTTAAAGAAGAAAATATCAAAGAAAAGAGTGTTTTAGTCAAGGAAGATGATATTTTTTATGCTAAATAATTCTAGGCTATGAAGCTAATAAAACATCAACATAATAGTAGTAACTCATGGTTGTTAATTAATAGACTCCAAGTCTCTATGGGGGGAATCGTATAATATATCACTATTATAAAGAGAGACTCCAATATCAAGATATTAATATTAATTTTAATTTATGAATAAAAAAATAGTTAATGTAAATTTGGGGTTATTTTTTTTGATTCAAGATTTCACTTTGATTATTACTTTATAATAACCTGTGAAACCCAAAAAAACTAATTTTAGGATAACCTGAATCCATTTGATCATTGAACTTGAACCGAAAATGTTTCAGTCATGGTTCATAAACACTTGATATAGAATGATATACTCTTAGGTGTGGCTCAAATATGGGTATAAACATATACACCATCACCATAAAAATAGTGTTTTTCTATTCAAAAATGGATGAATTACTATTTTTCTTGGCTTTTGAATGGGTATAGGAAAACCACCATCACCATAACACTAGATTTCATTCATTCAAATATAAATGATTTCCTCCTGGTTGTAGCTCATAGATGGGTATATGACTAAATATAAACATTATAACAATAGAGTTGGTCCATTTGGATGTGGAATGAGATGAATCAATTTGATGAGGCTCATGAAGGGGGAGTCTTAGAATGAAGATATCAATGTTTAAGAGAGACCAATAACCCTAAAATTATATATTCATGAATTTTTCATGGGTATCTAAATATATATGTCCATATTATAAGAAAGATCTAACTTTTTCTAAGGCCAAGGGACTTAGTGAGTATAGATTTAATTTTAATGGGATCTTATAATGTACCCAAAAAATATTGCATATTTTTATTCTACAACTTATAATTTTTACTAATCCTCATATGGTTGAGGATTAGTGAGGAGAGGCATAAATGTTTCTTAGGATTTCATTAATGGGTTTTTAGTTTGAAAAGTTTTATTTATCCTTACTTTAAAATATTCAATTTTTCTTAGATCACACAAGTTGAATGTCCAGTGAGCATATGCTCAAATTTTTCCATGGTTTCACTTTGTGGGTTTTAAACTTGGTAAGTTCTATATCTCTTCCCTTATACATTTTTCGATCTCAAAGTTGGATAGATGATGTTGATGTTTATGGTTGGATATCTTTGAATAAAATGTGAGTAATTTTACCCAGCAACAAAAGATAAATATACATGATTTGATTTGAGATCCTAATACCAGTACCTAGACAAATTTATTAGTGGGTGCATATAGTTTAGGGTTAGAATGATCAAACCAGTGGCTGGTGATATATCAGGCTAGATAGCTTTTATAACATATCGTGGCCATTTACGGTCATGTATCATTGAATAAATGGGTGATATTGTATACATGTATAGTGGAAAGAAAAATAAATCATCAATGAAGGCCCCCATACCAATATAGACTACCTTGGGAATATAGGAATTTAGTCTATTGTCAGGAATCTTGGATCATTTTGTTATGTGGTTTAGGGTAATGTCAAGAGGAATAATCAAAGGATCAAGATTGAAGTTTTTTATCCCATAATTAAAGGTGATCATTATGCACACATGCATAACATCAAGGGTATAAAATACAATTTAAAAGTTTTATTTTGGGTTATGTAAATCCTGACTCAAGGATTTTGAATTAGAGATGATGAGAAGGGACGCATATATTGACAATGAGTGCTTAAAATATTTGAATAATGGGTTTCCACTATAATGGTGTTAAGGAATATAAAGATTAGGGGACCTTATCCTTAGGGAGAAACATGATTATGGCTGAAAGCCCATTTTTAGTGCACATATGCAAATCAATATTGGGAATATGTATATATAGAAAAATAAAATAGTTCTTTGGAGTTGTATTCAATAATTAATGATAGCCATGAAAGATTTTATAGGATTAGTTTCAAAATGAAATAGTTTTATGAAGGAAAGAAATATTCAAGGAGGGTTCAAACACACTATAATTTACATTACTGTGTATGGAAAATACATTTCAGGATTAGAGATATCACATGAAATTTATTCATTTTTTTCAGGGCAGTGGGTAAAACATGAATATATCGACTTTTTTCTAGGGCCATATGGTGGGACCTAAGATCTGTGTGTATTTATTATATATACTCTAGTTTTTCCCTAATCCATGAATGTGGGAGGATTAGCGACCGAAGACTTTTATTTTTCTTTTGAAATTCTGTAGGTATTTTAGGCTTGATAGGTTTTATGTATCTTTGAACTATTGTATAAAGTCTTATGGTATAGATCTATTTAGAGATAGATTTTAAGTTCATATAATATTAAACAAGAGTGAGACAATCCACATAGAATCGAGGGAGAGGTTAACCCAAAATAAATGTGGAAGTGTCTCATTAATAGTATAGATTAATCTATGGATGAGCACATGTGTAAGGTCATGGTGATTTGAACAAGGGTGTGAATAATGAAAAACCAAATGGGGTTTAGGGATAATGAGTGTGTCAACACCTTTTGAATAGTGAATGATGATAGTGAAAATCATAACTCCAGATTTTTCGGATCAAGAGTGATGATATGAGATAAATACACAAGGGATGAATGCTGAACATATTTGAATAATGAGTTTTGTTATGTTGTTGTGGGGGAGTATAGAGATCATATGAAATTTTCCTTAAAAAAATATTTTTAATTGGTAGGCCATATTGGGGGTGTATATACAGATCAATATCAGGGACATATTTGTATATCTAAACATAAGTGTCCTTTGTATTTAGATAGATTCATTACCGATAGTCATGAATGATTTAAAAAAATATTTTACACTCAAGGAATGAAGTATGATTTATGGAAAAGGGATGTTCAGGAAAGATGATGGTGGAATTATACACCCAATTTTGGTATAAATAAGTTGTTATGAACCCTTAGAGATGGGTGAAGATGAACAATGACTTGTGGAAGAGTCTAGAATATAAGGTTCAAGAATCACTATTTATCCTTATACCAGACATAGTTTTTATATGATTAATAGAACCTAAACTAATCTAACTCAAATATAGGGGGTGGAATATTATATCTTATTATAGGATTAAAAACCTAAGAAACCCCAAAGTTGCATCCATGGAAATGCATTGTAGTTTAACCAAACATGAATATGGGGACCCAAACACTAGGATGTTTTGGGACAAAGGGTAATTTTAACCTATTAAAGGATCCCATATTAAATATCCCTACATGAATCTAGATCTAATGTTGGATAGTTGGTTCATATGGCGCACATCACTCTAGTTAATTTTATGGAAATATAGGGTGGACAAAATATCACATAGTTTAAGGTTATGTAATGAGGATCTTGATGTTATGAATTAATGTTCATGTGATGAGGAACTTATTTCATACAGTTTAATATAACGTGGTAAGGAATTATATGATATGTAGTATAAGGTCATGAAATGAGGACTTTGATGTTTTTAGTTCATGATCATGAAATGGGGACCTTAATGTTTTGAGGTTTATGTTCATGAAATGAGTACCTTATGTCATGAAGTTTAACGTCATGTGATAAGGATTTAGATGTTCTACAGTTTAAGGCCATACAATGGGGACCTTGATGTTCTATAGTTTAAATTAATATAATGAGGAACTTTGTATAATAAATCTAATATAGAAATTACATATGGATAAAATGAAACAGTTTCATCTTAGTACTAAACCAATGGAGGAGGAACCCAATATTGAAGAGGTGAGTTTGGTTATTGGAAAAAACTATTAAAAAGGGGGGAAATTGTTTTATAACATAGGTTTGAATATATAATACCATATACTAGAAACCTTTTTCTTAATTAGATCACATATAAAATAATAAAACTTTGTTCAGATTCCAAATGAGTAGTGAAAACCTCAAAGAAATGGTCAAGATAGGTTGATGTTTGAGTAGCATTTATAGTTCGTCCTAGGATAGGGCATCCTAGAATCACTATATATCATATAAAAATATAAATAAAGCCACATGTAGTTATCATTGGAACCCCTTTCACCAATATCAATTGAATACAAGGGAGCGAGATATAATATGTGGGTTACCTAACATGATAAGAAAAAATTAAAGAATATGAAGTGAATCGGGAATGTTCTCATTGTTAGGGTGAAACTGATATAAGTGGAATTTGTGGCTGGGACAAGGATGGGGGATTCTGAAATCACTACATATATTTTAGAATAGGAATCAATCCATAAATATTTCTTTACAAGTCTTAATGTATGGGGATATTGGGAAAGAACCAACAAGAATGAAGAAGTCTCAAAAACTAGGAAGAAATAATTTTTTGACTGATGATTAAGTGAACCACGACATGCAGATGGATAAATGAAACTATAGTTATAGTTGTATTGAATAAGGTAGCTCTTCCAAGTGAGATGAGATCTTGCGTGTGGTGGAACTCTTAATTATCATATGTTCATAGAAGATCCTATTATAGAGGATCCTTTATAAATATAGCTAATACATATGAGGGGAGAATTCTTATTTTACCTTAGATATATGAATGAGGATCTATGTGCCGGTGAAGTTATTAAATAGATATGGTTATCATGTAAGGTGATTAGGCCATGCATGTACAGACACTCTTTGACGTTTAAGGTATTTTAGGATAGAACATAGTTACTACCAATGAAAAAACACCATGTGAATAGTAATACCCAAACATTATGGTTAAAAGTAGTATTTTTTGTTTGAATAATTTGTGGTTGGGACTAGGATAGAATATCTAGGTGTTAATATACATCATATAACAATAAGAATCAATCCACATATAGTTATTATTAGTAGGGGTATTTTTCATGAATGGGGGGGGGGGATGGGGGTCCATGTGCTAATGAAATCTTACACAGATCGGACTCTCATGTAAGGGAATTGGGACATATAGAGTATGTTTCCTTATATAGATTAAAGACCTATAAGAAGTACCATATATTGGGTATTTTAATGTAAGGAAAAAATGATGAAATTTTTATATGATTTAAAACATGATGTTCCTCAATTTCTCTAATTATGAAAATAAACCAAAACCATTATGCTCACATGATTCATGGTTGTTGTGGGTAATAAGAGGTTATTGGAAGATTACTTTTTTTAAACAAGAGTTTCTGACAATGTAAAGTATAAACCATTTAGTTTAACATCATATGTTGAAAACATATGTGTCATGTAGTTTAGGGACATGCGGTAAGGGCCAATATGAAAAGGGATTTGTGTAGATAAGGATCATGTATAAGAGAAATAAAATGACTTCATTTCAATTCCAAGTATTCAAGGGAAACATCATGGATAGAGGAAAACCCAAACCCTATAATAGAATAGATTTTAATGGGGTAATTTTCATGGATAGTCTGTAGTGAAGAGTCTATTTTGGGAAGACCCATTATGAATGCGAAGGATCAAACACTAGGACTATATTTCAGAAATATTGGATCTCTTTACATAGATTTGGATCATATGTAGTAGATTTCTGTCTCATGGAGTGGATTATTCTAAGAAATTTAAGGTTTTGTAGAAAAAATCATATATTCCGTAGTTTAACATCATGAACTAGGACTCATATTTCATGCAGTTTAAAATCATGGAACAAGGACCAATTCCAAGTTGCTTAAATTTTTACAAAATGGACTTGTGGGTGAATTTAGTTTAAGGATATGATTCTTGGAATAATATGTTATGCATTTTGGGGTCTAGTGATAAAGAAAATTACTTTGTAATATAAAGTAATACCATGAGGACATAAAGGGGATTTCTAGTTTAGATGCATGATTCCATTACTTGGATGTGCAGTTTAATTTCATAAATCTAGGATGAGATGTGGCTGTGAAGACTAGAGTCATGTTTCCCGGACAAGGCTATGCAGTTTAATATCATGTACCCAACCTTGTATTGGTATATGTAACACCCCATGATTTTGCGAAATTATATTTTTCAAATAAATTTGAACTTTTATTTTTTTTATGACACACAAAACTAATTTTTTCTTGTGTTACACGTTATATCGAGTTTATTTTGCATTACATGCAACACCGAGTTTAAACAAAACATGACATACTATTAAAATAATATTATTTAATATGATAATTATCACCCAGCCATTGGAATGGAGGTTATGAATAAGATTAAATAAAATATGAATTTTTTATACATGTATATATAATGAATTATTTTTTTACCAATTAATTTGAAATGAAAATAAAAAACATTTAAAAATAAAGGAAATAATTTTCTAAAGAACTATTTTTTCCAAACAAATTTATTCTATATCAGTTAAATAAACAAACTACCTTTTGTGAAATATTTTAATGAAATTTATATAATATATATTCAATAAAGTATTTAAAATTCCTCTTATGTGTTTTCCAGGCAAGAGATAAGAATAACCTCAATTTAATATTTAAAACAATATTTTTATAACAATCAGTTTGATCGACTTTATATTGCGCTTTTTTTCAATTTAGAAAATAAACTTCGTAAAATAAAAATCATTTTTAAATCATAATATTAATATTATATTAGGGTTACTTTTTGTGATTTTTCAGAAATTTTTTATTTCTTGATGAATACTGAAAAATAATGGATTTTAATTGAAAAATGCATTTTAATTTAATTTATTAATAAATATAAATAATATTTAAAATGATTTTAAAGTTAAATTAGTTAAATTATATGTCAATTATTAAAATTAAGTTCATATTAATTAATTTCATATTGAATCTTGATAGTGAAATATTGTAAACTCTTGAACATATTCTCTGTAAAAACCTTCTTTCTTGTCACATCAATGAGATTAATTTTAAATTAAAATTTTCCAATTATATAAATTAAATTTAGAAAAATGTATTTCTTATTTTGAATCATAAAAATTTGTATTATCTAATAAGTTCAACTTATTTTTTGAGAAAAAATGAATAGTGAATACAATAAAAATTAATTACTGTGGTTAAGGTAAAAATGGATTTACATGGGGTTAAACTAAAAATATAAGGTTCATGTTTACCTATAAACATGTAAAAAAATATTTTATGGATATATTTAGAATTTATAATTTATAAGGTTCTAATTTAATTAATTTTTACCTTTTTTATATGTGAAAGACTTGGGAGCACTTATTTATTTTCAAAAATATAATGTGTATCCTCTCCCCCACATAGAAAAGGCAACCCCTATGTTCCCTTATTTACACATTAGAACCTATTTTATTTGGACAATACCTACCCAAATAACTTCTAAAATTCCCTAACCTCATATAATAAGACTTAGTTTTGGAGAAAACCCATCATAGGAATGCATTTAGTGAATACCTATGAAGGATACCCGAAGAAGAGGTAATGTTCATCAACGAGTGTTTTTGTTTTATTTATTCCTCTATCCCCTTAAATTATTATTATATAATTATTATATAATAAAATATGTATATTCATCATACTTATATTTTTTAATTCTATTTTCATTACCTACAACCATCTCCACTTCCATCAAATGGGTTATGGAATCATCATTCGTTTGTATGACAAACTACCGCCTCATGAACCAATGTCATTAATTTTTCAATTATCACCTTTCAAGAATGATCATAATTATGGATTTATTGTTTTTACATGATATATATGATATATATTATTTTTTTTGACTATTTAATTTTTATATCACACATACATTCATGCTCTCCATTTTGCGGAAATACAATAACGTCATTCATGTGTACAACGGACTACCTCCTTGTGAAGCAATGTGATTCACTCACACTTTACATGGAATGTATTAAGGATGAGTTTAATAAAAATGTGTGATATATATTACACATAAATTATTATTAAAGAAAATATATATCATTTAAGTTTCTTTCTTTCAACCCAACAAGAAAATGAAGAGCGATATTCATGTCTACATATGAACTACCTTCTCTATAAACAATGTATATCATGTTTTTAATTTTTTAGATGATGGAACCATGATCAAAGTAAGAGGACCAAAAATAATAAGTCAAAACATACATGAAAGACAAAGTAGTTATTTCCTGAAATAGGAATTTAACATGGAATTGTTAATACAGTTGATAAAAGGTCATAAGTAAATCATATATGGTATGATATATATATATTTATATAATATATGTGTAATAAAATTATATTTTTTATAAAGGATGATTTAATATTTTTTAAGGATGTTAAGACTTAAGGTAAGTGATTTCGGTCTCACTTATTACTTCTATGAGACACATGTCATATTCAACACATATTTATTTTATGTGGTGTATATAATAACCATGATTTTAAATTATGATTATTATATTGAAAAATATTTAATCTTATATATAAATTTTATTATATCTCTTTCATGGAGTTTACAGTTTAAAAGTTAACAAATCTTTAAGATATTTTTGTCTCAATTTTCCTTCTTTGAGACATATGTTACATTATGCACTTTTCTTCTTTTACAAGGTGTATATATATAACATTTTACATATAATATAATTAATTTACTTATACTCATGATATTTTAATATTCAATTAATTTTATTCCTTTATGGGGTTTATATTTCAAAGTTACCTAAGTGGTAAGAGTTTTATGTTATAATCTCATTGTTTATTGGGATTGTTTATGATTATACTTAAAATGATGAAATCATATGATATATCTCTCAAAAAAATAATTTATTTTATTCTCATAATTTTATGTCATGATAATACATGTTTTCCATTCATTCTCATCTCTTTATGTACTAAAGAGTTCAAAAATAACATTTTTAAGAAAAATCATCTTTTCGGTTAAAAACCCATTTTAATTCTAAACCCGTGTTTTCTAAAGATGTTTTCAATTTTTCTAAAATTTCATTAAAATGATTTATTAAATAAATTTTTACACTTGTTTAACTTTTTACTAAAATTTTTAAAATAAATATTCATGTCATTTTCAAAAACAATTCCCATTTGGATTTTACAGAAAAATATGCGAGGAATATTTTTTTTAACATATACGATATGAATGAAAATTTCTGTCATCATGACCATTATTTTATTTGAATATTAAATTATAAGCTTTCAAGATTATTTGAAAATAAAAGGCATTTCAAAAGGTTTGATGTTTTAAAAATATTTTTTCAAAGAGGAAAATATATTTTCCTTAAAAATGTTTAAATGATTTTTAAAATCTTCATTTATAAATTTTCAAGGTTACTTTAAAAGAAAAGGAATTTCATAATGTTTTATGTTTCAAAATATTATTTTCAAAGAAAATATATTTTCCTCAAGAAATTTCCCAAGTAGTATTTCAAAATTATTTTCCATCTAATATGACATTCTTTGTTGTTACTTATGTTCTACTAGGGATATGAACGAAGGATATGATTTTTATTATTTCTATGATTGGTTTATGTTTATGATGACAATATTTTTATGAAACCTATTTATATTACATAGGTTATGTCATGATAAAATGCTTAAAAAAACCTATTATTTTCTATGGGTTATTCTGTGATGAAATTATCATGAAACCTATTTATTTTCTACAGGTTAGGTTATGATTAAATGTTTATGAAACTCATTTCATTTAACGGGATCTTATATGATGAATGTTTTATGATCTTGTAGCACACATATATATTATTTTCATTATGTGAAGGTGGTTACATTGTAACTAAGTATAATAGTTATTTTATAACCAAATATGGTTGAGACCTATATCTCCCTCCAATGCATTGGGTAAATATTTATATCTCATGAGATAGATGAGACTGGAATAGAGAGTTAACTTAGTTCAGTAAGGGTCTTTTTCCGCTATGGTGGTCTTTAGAGTGAACCTTCACTATAATGATCTTATCCATGAACCTGATTACATGTTCCCAATTTTATGCATCAACCTGATTACATGTTTACAATGTTTTGTGTGGACCTATCTTTCATGTCCATAATGAAACGTTTGGACCTAGTTACATGTTCATAAGTTTATGCGACGGCCTGATTTCATGTCCTCAACTTAATGAGTGAATCTATTTCTATTTATAAAAGTTCAAAATTTTATAATCTGATTTATATGACACAAAACTATTTTTATGGAAATTTTATTCTCTCACAGATTATGTTATATGATTACCATATGATTCATATCTTATAAACTTCCAATCATTGTGTCATGACTCATGTTTATGATCTATAGCAGTCTGGGTAGGAACTTCGTAAGCTATATTTATTATCATAAACCCTTATGCTAATATTATTCATTCATATGATCATAGATTTATATCTCTTATGTTTACCCTTACTAAGCATATGATCTCACCCTTTATTATGATTTCTTTACCCAAGTTATGAATAAAGGTTTTATGTTGGTATGTCTATGAAGAGTAAAAAATGAGAAGATTTTTATGGGAAATATTTAAGATCTTTCACTATATTAGAATATTTTGTTCCAAGTTTCCAATTTCACTAAACCATTATAGTCCTTTGGTGTGTGCTTATGGAATTTAATTAATATTCATCTAAAAAGATGTAATATCCATGTATGAGAAGCCATGGTAGCTATAGTTCGTATCAGAGGAAATGTTTAGTTATCCTTTAGAAACATGGATGATTTAAATTTAGTGATATACCTAGGGATATTTCTAAAGACATGTATATGAATGTATATAATGATAAGTCTAAGGATGATTCAAGTTATTGTAAAATGACCTAGAATTTTGGTAAAGGGTAAAGAATGTAGTTTCAAAGAAATTACATCCTTGTATGGATACTATTTTTTGGATGTGGCTCTGGAATAGAGGTACCTAGGGGTAATAACTCTAAAAAGGGTTCATTGATCTAGGATTGATAATCACATAGTGAATGAAAACAATCCTTTATGTACACCTAGTTTGACACTCCTAGGGGATATACTTTATACATCCATGAACTCTTTATGAACCATCATTAATGATTTAAATAGATGGTGAATATGGATTAACTAGGATAATCTTAAGGTTTCATAGATTAAATAAACGTTTTTATGATTTATACATCATATAAGTTATTTTTTCCATGATTATGTGGGTCTCAAAAATTATTAGTTTTGATCACGCTAAGATTTTTGGTTTTAGCCAATGGTGGGAACCATAAGGAACTAGGTTAACATTGAATGTGTTGGAAACCTTGTTGATGATAAAACAAATGGGATGATGGATACAATGAATTATATATTGATTATGCCTATTTAGTAATAATAGAAAATGATTTATAGTATGCACCTTAACCAACTCTTGAACTCACCAAAGAATATTAGGATCAAGTTTGCTGAAGTTTTGGGTAATGGAAACCATGTAGGAAGTGTGATTTAGTATCCTATATGTCAAGAATGTGTAAAGAAGAACTCAAGGGAATGTCTTATAGGGATAAGAATATTATTTGAGTGTGTAAAATAAAAACAAAAAATAACTAATTTCTGAAGAAAAAAGGTAAAGTTCAATTAATGAAATGGATGAGAATATTGGTGTCCCTAAGATATCATTGACTGTTGAATGCATTAAATGTGTAAAGTATGGGGACTATGAAAATAGATGTCATAAGTGGAAATATCAGGAAGAAAATTAGAAAGGTTTTATGGGTAATGGTTATTGCTGATGATGAAGAAACTAAAAATGAAATATGATTGGAAATAGGTATTAAGGAATGAAATAATGAATTATAGTTAATTGTTTGAGAATGAAGTGAGGTGAATGAAGTATTTCTGTATTGGAATTCAAATATTATGTTATATTAATCATGAGATATATAATTATTTTTTATGAGTTTTACATTAAGTTTTTCAAAGAATATGTTGAATGGTGATGATGGAATGGAAGAGCGATTCAACTCCAAGGTGATATTTTAATAATCCTTAACATATTCATGATGTTGATAAAATGGTGTTTAGTTTGGATAAAGAGATGATTAACATGGATAAAGTGAATTAGATAGTATTTATAACCTCATAACCAATAAAGGATTTGTTGAAAAAGTGGTTTATAGAGTTCACAATATTATTGGATCTGTGGAATATATTCAGTAATCTTTGGTTTTCTTCAAGGAATGAGAAAGATTGAATGTTTTCATTAATATTTTATTGTAATTATAGTTTGAAGAGAATTCACGATGAAGGTATTCACATGGTTGGTATGTGATAATTAAGAACTATTTCATTCTTTTTGTAGGATTAACGATAAGTTCTTTTTCGGAAATATAGTGACATTATTTATAATGTTTCCGATTTTAATCTTTTGGAAGGGTCATAAGGTTATCAATTTATGAAATTATTTTTGTTGAGCTTTAAATGTGGTTTTAGAGATTAATTTATTATTTCTCTATATGAATATTTATACGTATTGGATAACTTTTTCTAACCATTTTGTTGCGATGATAACTAAGGATAGACAAAATGACTTATCATTATATCTATGCAACTTATGATCTATTAGTGCTTCTGGCATAACAAATTTACTTTAATTTCTTGGAGTATGAAATGAAGTGTAAATTGATCAAGGCACAACTATAGGGAGAGATTGTGATTATGAAATGGAATTGAATCAAGTAAGGATATATTTTAATGAAATTCTATAACATCAGGAAGATGGTTCTTGAAATAAAATGATATCCTATTATCATAATTTTTGATGATATCAATGAACTTTTTCACACCTCTTAGTTTTTTGGTTTTTTAGTAATTAACCTTCTCTGGATCACCCAATTTCTTATGATAAATGTTCTATATTAGTATCTATCAGTATTTTGGTGTTAGTTTTTACTTATATGTCCATGTTTTCATTTCTCACCTATGTTCTCCTATATAAAAACCTAGTTATGAGTTAATTTAGGTAAAATTTATGTTTATAACTTTCCCTATTTAAGGTATGTTTCATTATTCATTTGCATGATGTGTGTTTCATTAAAAGTTTTTTCAAATATTAAACCATTAATGATCGAGATAAATTCCACGGAAAAATTCATTTTACGGGGGGTAGAACAAAACACCCTGATAATTTGGGAAATTATTTTTCTCAAATAAATTTTATCTTTTATAAATTTTTTGTGGCATGTAACACTATGTTTGGATTATGTTACACATAATACTGAGTTTATTTTGCGTTACATGCAACACTCGGTTTAAACGAAACATAACATACTATTAAATTAATATTATTAAATATGATTGTTATCACCTAGACATTGGAATGATGGGTATGGATAATATTAACAAAGTATTAAATATATTGTTAACACATTTATATATAATTAATTCTTTAGCGACCAATTAATTATAAATGAAAATAAAAACTATTTTAAAATAAAGGAAATCCTTTTCTAAAAAATTATTTTTCTTGAAAACAAATGTGTTCTACCTCATTAATATAAAAAACCACTTTTGGTGAATTATTTTAATGAAATTCATATATTATATATTTAATAAACTATTTAACATTCGTATTATGTTCTTTTTAGAAAAGAGATAATAATAGATCCTATTTTACGCATAAAAATCATATTGTTCTAAAAAGAAGTTTTGTTGACTTTTTATGGCACAATTATTTTAAAAATAAAATTTTACACTTTATAAAATTAATTTGATAAAATAAAATTAATTTTTGAAATAATAATATCAAAATTAGCTTAGGTTGATTTTTTTTGAATTTTTTCTGAAAATTTTCATCATCAAACAATGAAAAAATACTGAATTTTAATGAAAACTACATTTTTGTTTAATTTATTTATAAAGTTAAATTATATTTTAAATTGTTTTCAAAGTTAAATTAGTCCAATTTTACATATATTGATCCAATTTAGGTCATTTGAATCAATTTTTTATTTAATTTTGATATAAAAACATTATAAACTTTGGAACATTTTCTTTTAAAAAACCCTCTTTCTCATCACATTTGCGAGATTTATTTTAAAATAAAATTTTCTACTTATGTGAATGGAATTTGGGAAAATGGATTCCATATTTGGAATCATCATAATTTATATTTTCTAATAGGTTAAAACTGATTTTTTACAATAATAAATAGTGAATGTAGTAAAAATTAATTATCATAGTTAAGGTAAAAATGGGTTTATCAGGGGGTTAAAGTAAAAATATAAGGGTAAATTTGACCTATAAACTTGTAAAATAAATATTTTCTATCTATATTTAGACCTTATAATGTAAAAGGTTTTAATTTTAGCTATTTTGGACGCTTTTTATATGTGAAAAATGTGGGAACACTTATTTATTTTCCGAAATACCATATGTGGTTTCTCCCACACATATAAAAGGCCACCCATCTCCTACCTTATTCACACATTAAAAACTATTTTTTTGGCTATTACCTACCCAAATAACTTTCCAAATTCCATAACCTCATCCAAGAAGCCTTATTTTTGGTATAAATCCTTCTTAGGAAGGATTTTAGTCCGAACCTAAGGAGGATAACTTCCCACCAATACGTTTTTTTATTTTCAAATAAACCACTTTAGGTTGAGTGGGAACTATACAAACCAATAGAAAAAAACAAAACAAATGTGCACTAGAGAAAAAAATTTGAAATTTAATTTTAAAAACAAAGAAACAGAACCCCTGAACAAGATCACCAATCTTCCTTGTTTTATTTATTTCTCCACCCATAAAATTATTATTATATCATGATTATATAATAAAATCAATATCTTCTATATACTTAGATACTTTTATGTTAAGACCATGACCTAAAACCATAGAAACTCCCATCATATGGGTTATAAAATCATTGCTGGTGTATATGGTGGACTAACGCCTCACGAACTGATGTTGTTATTTTTTTGATCACCACATCTCAAGGATGTTAATAATGATGGATTTATTATTTATATAAGATATATATGATATTATTACGACTATGTAATTTTTATATCAAACATACCTTTTTTACTCTCTATTTTGTAGGAAATTGATAAAGTTATTCAAGTGTATGCCGAACTACCACCTCATGAAGCGATGCGATTCATTCACATTTTATAAGGAATATATTAAGGATGGGTTTAATAAAAGGTTTTGATATATATAACATAAAAATATTTTTTTAATGATAATATATATCATTTAATTTTCTTTCTTTCAACCCAACAAGAATATAAAAAACAATGCTTATGTGTATGTACGACCTACTATCTCCATGAATGGTGTATTTCATTTCCTATCACTAAATTTTATAGATTAATATAAATAGATATATAGTGAATGTATAAGATATTTATATAATGGTTTATAATTTTGATATTTTAAAACCCTTATTTATTGAAGAGGACCAAAAATAACAAGTCAAAATATACATTAAAAACAAAATTTTATTTCCTATAATGCGAATTTAACATGGAATTGTTAATAAATGGGTGATAAAAGGTCATAAGTAAATAATATATGGTATTATATATATGTATGGTTATTTAATATTTTTATAATAAACTTATATTTATTATATATGAGGTTTAAATGTCTAATAATGAAGTCCATATTTATGTTAAGGGATTCCCATCTCACTTTTTTACTTCTGTTAGACACGTGTCATACTCACCACGTATTTATTTTATGTGGTGTATATAATTCCCATGAATTTATATTATTATTATTATCTGAAAAAATATCAGGGATTACATATCCATTTTATTATATCTCTTTAATGGTATTTATTGTTCCAAAATTCACAAATCGGTAAGGGATTTTTGTCTCAATTTACCTTCTTTGAGACATATGTTATATTATGCACCTATATTATTTTATGAGGTGTATATACATCTAGTTTGACATGTAATATCATGAAATATTTTATTATAATGATATTATAAGTTTAATTTAATGTTATTCCTTGATGGGGCTTATGTTTCAAATTTACCTAGGTGGTAAGAGTTTTATGTTACAATCTCATCATTTATCAAGATTGTTTATGATTATAATTATAATAATGAAATACTATAATATATCTATGAATAAAACTATTTAATTTTCTTATCCTATGGTTATTTAATAATAATTCACTTTTTGAATTAATTTTCCTCTCTTTATATAATAAAGAGTTCAAAAATAATGTTTTTAAGAAAAATATTCTATTTAGTGGAAAACCCCATTTTCTTCAAAAAAACTATTTCTAAAATTGTTTTCAAAAATGTATTTACCATTTATTTAAAATGATTTATTAATGAAATTTTTACCCATGTTTAAATTTTTACCAAATTACTTAAAATAAATCTTTATGTTGTTTAAAAAAAATACCTGTATGGCTTTTATCAAAAATGTGAAAGGAATATTTATTTTAATGGGAATGGAATGAATGAAAATTCCCATAATCATGAATATTATTTTATTTGAATACCCATTTATAATTTTTTAGTATTATTTTTAAATAATTTTTTCTCAAAATGTTTATGTTTTAAATAGTTTTTTTCAAAGTGGAAAGGATGTTTTCCATAAGAAATATTTTCAATAATTTTTATAATATTCCTTTATAAGTTTTAAAGTTACTTTCAATGAGAATTATTTTCATCATGTTTTTTATGTTTTGAAAATTTAATTTTAAAGAAAATATGTTTTCCTAAATAATTTTCCCAAGCAATATTTCAAAAATTATTCTACATCTAAGAGGAAATTATTTGTGGTTACTTATGATTTATTAGGGATATGATCCAAGGATACCATTATTATTGTTTCTCTGGATATGTTATGATTATGATGAAAATATTTTTATGAAACCCATTTATTATACATAGGTTATATCATTATAAAATGAATATGATACCTTCTTTTTTTCCATGAGTTATGATTTGATGAAATGGTGAAATGATCATGAAACCTATTTATTTTTCACAGGCTATATTCTGATGATATGTTTATAAAACCCAATTCATTTCATGGTTTCTAATATGATGAATGTTTTATGATCTTGTGGAACACATATGTATGATTTTTATTTCGTGACATTGGTAATGTTATAACCAAGGATGGTGGTTACATTATAACCAAATATGGATGGGGCCTATATCTTCCTCCAATACACTGGGTGAAGATTTATATATATTGAGATAAACATGACTAGAAGAGAGAGTGAACCCAGTTCAGTAAGGGAATTTGTTTGCTATGATGGTATTGGGAGTAAACCTTGAATACTATAATGTTATGAATGAACCTGATTACATGTTCAAAATGTTAAGTCCGAACCTGATTATAGGTTGAAAATGTTATTCATTGAAAAGTATTTCATATCCATAACATTATGTGTGGACTTAGTTGCATGCCCATAAGTTTATATAAGTTCTTAATTTCATGTCCTAAATTAATGAGTGATATCATTTATATTTATACATATTCAAAGTTTTATAAGTTGATGTCTATGCCACAAATATATGTTTTATACCAATTTTATGCTCTCATGGATCGCGTTCTTTGATTCCCTTATGATTCATTTCTTATAAACAGATAATCTTTATTCCAGGACTCATATTAATAATCTATGATAGGATGGGTATGAAATTCATAGGTTATGTTCATTATCACATACAATTATGCTTATCTTATTCTTTCATATGATCATAGGTTTATATCTCTTATGCTTACCCTTACCGAGTATCCAAGATCACCCTTTCTTATGTTTCCTTTCCCTGGGTTATGAAAAAAGGGTTTATGTTGGGTGTGTCTATGAAGAGGACTAAATGGGAATATCTTTGTGGGAAATATTGAAGATGTTTCACTAGATTAGAAGATTATATTACATGTTTCAAATGATACTGAATTATTATGTTCCTCAGGAATGTGTTTGTGAAATGTAATGAATATTCATCTAAAAAGATATAATATCCACGTATGAGATGCCTGGGTCTCTATAGTATAGGTGTTATGCTCTCTCTACCCAATGTGATTAGGGAATAATATCCATTAGAATAAAACTTGAATATATAAAAAGTTACCTCCCATTTTGATTCTAGACTTAAAGGATCCTTTCTAGGCATCATATAATTTATACGAGTTGAAAACAATTCTACTTATAAAAATAAATTGAGATTAAACTTATTGTTAAAAGATCAAGGTGTCTGTTTCTAGTGAATCTCAATGGATGTACAACATGTGAATCCTTTTCTCATTAGTCCTCTTCATTTCATCAATTCACTTTTGTGAGTGTTCATACTTGGTGAGATAACAACATATATAAATACTAAGAGAATTAAATTGAACCTTGATGGGTAGAACTACTTATTACCCTTACACAAGTGAATATGGGGTTTCCTATGTAGTGGTGTAGATAGTGGTGTGATACGAACAAAAATTATTCATCATATTGTATGAATATGACTTATTATCCATATCTTCCAAATTTGGAAGAATGTTGGATAAAGTCTTACTAAAGGCCTTTATCTATCCATTTTACACTATATGATAGTAGGATAAATAGTTTGACTAGATATTGTACTATTGGTAAAGTCTTTTCAACTCGTAAGTATAGAATTTAATGCCATTTTACATCAATATAATGTGAGGGACATCAAATATGGTAATGATGTTTGACTTTAAAAAGTTGATGATAACATTTTTACCAACTTCTTTAAGGAGTATACCCTCCTCCCATTTGGATAAAAATTTAGGATAAGTAAATATAAACATGAACTACAAGATTGTAGCTAGGGGATATGGCCCCATAACATCAATTACCTATATAATAAAAGTCTTGGAGTATTTGGTGGTGTGTAGTAAATTTAGGGGCTGATAAATAAAAATGGAAATCATATGGAAATCATGGAAACTTATGTAGAACACTAGGAAATTATGAGTCATTGAAGACTATAAATAACCAAGTCTTCTAATTTTATAAGAGACCTTGGTCTCTAATAGGAAAGCACATCAAGATACAAAATGTAATTATTTCCTTATTGTGATGATATCCCTTCCCTCAATGCATTTAAGTATAATTCCATCAAATCCCCATTAACAGAGGGATTTTTTAGAACGAGGGCTACCAAATAGGGTAAATTTTACTTCTCAATAATGAATTTGACCATTATTGGCCTAATCTGGTGGAAGGATCCCATCTGAAAGGAAACCCATAATTGGGTATATTTATTAATTGGTTGATTTGGTAGATGAGGATATGTGATCATCCTGGTTAGGAGTATCATTGAATTCATTAAACTACCCTATATTATTGTTTATGAATGGGGATACCATACTATGATGCATGATATTAATTATGTGACTTCTTAGTCTGTATATTGACCCAATTTTCTTGTAGACATATTCTTTCCACAAACTATATGTTTGTCATATTTAACTATTTATTTCTATTTGTTTAATGGAATTTAAATATATTATGTAATAAATCATACAAGATAGGAATTAAACTAAAAAACTTTATCTATTCATATAAAACATTACAATAAAAGCACATGAAACTTACTATTTCACACTATGGATTATTACTGACCATTGATCATTACATCATTTAAATGTGAAAAAAATTAAAATGGGATAATAAATAGAAAAGAATAAAATATTCAAAACTATGTGATATCCTAGATAATCTTCACCCTTTAGTATCACCAAAATCTAAAAAGGCCTTTGATGAAGAATAAAAACATAAAAGGATAAAGCATATTATGAGATTTAAAATGAAAACTATGGAAATGAGAAGTGTTTCTTAATAAGTGTAAATGGAATGAATGATCTTAGAAAGTCTATATATAGGAACAATATTTTTCCATTTTAAATATGGTCAGTGGAAATATGATTATTGGATATACATGTATCAAATAGGTATATTGATGTCATTTATTATTAGTAGTAAATTTAAAATAATATAATTCAATAATTATAAATAAAGAAATAAAAATATAATATTAAAATATTATATATATATATATATATATATATTCATGTAGTACATATTAACATTATTATTAGAGTATGATATGGTGTATTTATAAAATAAAAATAAAGATATTAATGGATTAGTAAAATTAAAATTTTAAAATAATATATAATTAATTGTATTTGGTAAAGATTATTTAATATAAAAGTAATATTTTTCAATTTTTTAAATTATTATATATTTTATGCTAATAAATTAAATTAAATAAATTTGAAATATGAACTAATATATTAACATTCTTTAAATTATAAATTGATATGAAATAATTTTAATAATACTTAATGTTTAAAAATGTCATTTCTTTAACCAAAATAATTTTTCTTTATATTTTCTATTTTTGTACAAAAAAATAAATTTATGAATTTAAGAATTTTAATTAGATAAAATGAATAATATTTTTTGAATTTAAAATTCCAAAATTATCTTATTATTATTTTTTGGAGTTTTTATAAAATAATTTATTTTAGTGAATAATGAAAAAATAATTTTTAGTAAAACAACAACGTTTATGACTCTATTGAGAAGTAGGTATAGCTTAAAAACTAATAAAATATACTTTGTAATCAAATATGTATACAAAGAGTAGAACTATATATTTTTAAATAACATTCTAAATTTAGAAAACCTCTGTTTAATATTTTATGAACATCAGTAATATTTTCCTATAAAATAAACTATTTTTTGGTCTTTTATTTTAATTAAATATTATTTGGTAAAATTTATCATTGGATTTATTTGAGATAACAATAGATTTTATTTTTATAACAAACCAATTTATAAAATTAAAATCAAATACTTTATTAATGTTATCGTACACATTAATTTTAAGCTTAAAATGAAGTTTTTCTAAAAATGGGTTTTTATGCGTTGCACGCACTAATGTTAAGATAATTTTTTATTTAAAATAGAAATTTTGTTTTATAAAATGGATTTAATATTTAGAATAATTAGTTCTAAATTATGCAACGAGGATTATTTTATTTTTTGGAATAAAAAATGAATTACTTTGGTAAAAACTAGTTATCGAGATAAAATAGAAAAGGGTAAAATGAGTTAACCAAAGGGGTAAAAGGAATAAATTGTTAAAAAAATTCTAATTGAGTGGTTGAGGTTTGGATTAACTAAACATTATATCCACTCCATTAAGGGGATCTTTGTCTCAAATTTAATTTCTTGAGATAAAATTCTTATCATGAACCGTGTTATCTTTAATATTGTGTGATTTTTTTCTAATGAATGTATTTTACAATATTTATATAATTCATGGGGTTTAAATATCCATATCATTTTCTTTATTCAAATTTATTTCAGTTTAAAATATATCAAAGTTGTAAGGGTTATTTTTTATTATTTTCAATTCCTTGAGGCATGTTGATATTGCACACGAACATACATTCTATATGGTTTATTCACATACCTATTTCCTATAAGTATAATGAATATATTTCATTTCATGATATTGGAATTTGAATTTTATGGTACCCTATTATGTTCTTTTGATTCTTATGTTACCATTTCCATATGGGTTTCTTCTTCAATCACAATTCCAAATCATAATTGTTTTTGATAGATAATCCATCCGGGGAATTTGTATTCCCTTTATTTATAAAATGCCCACAATTTTATTCTAATAATGTATTATTAGGTGTTTACTTTTATTGTCATTATTTTTTTCCCAATGGTTCACAGTTTACTCATCATAAGATAAAATGGCCCCATCTTTTGTTTTTCAATTGGGTATCCTTCCCTTACATGTCCTTATTTAGTTAATAATTTTTTAAATGTTCTTATTTACAACTCAATTATTGATAATGGTCATTTTATAACATTTTGAAATTATTTAAAAAGTTTTAAAGTAATTTTAATTCTTTCTATATGGGTCACTTTTTACAAGTGTGAGAAGAATATCTTTTAAACAATTCCATGTGAATATAATTTCCACCATATTTTCATTTCATATAAAACATACTCTATACATTTTCATGGTTTCTAATGGGAATTTTTATTTTCCTTTTTTTATAAGTATTTTCATTTTTAATAAATTTTTTATATGGTCAAGGTTATTTCTTATTTCTATAATAATTTCCCAAATACCCCTGAAAAGGTTTTTTCATCTAATTCTACATCTTCTAACACATTTTTCTATTGATCAAGGAAATTATTAAAAAGGCACCATCCAATTTATTTCTTAGGATAGATTATGTAATGTTATTCTCTATCATATCAATGAACTATATTGCCTTTGTTTTACCTAATCATCCCCTGTGTATAAGTATTATTTTTATTTCAATTCATTTATTATGTGAACACATCATATTTTCTCCCTTCAATTAAAGGTTATTAAACTAGATATTATGCATCGATTGATTGGGGAAATCATTGACTTAACTATATACCATTACACTATGAGATGTTAGTTTAAGTGATGGTTTCATGGAAATCTATTCTAATAATTTATTGGGTAAATAATGATAATCTGTACACATTTTATTTCAATACATATGTTTAGTGATTAATAAATCATATTAGTTATTTATTTTATAAATCATTTAGTCCTTTATATGATGATTACATTGGACCTAATTAGTGAATAGCGAGTTATAAAATATCCCCTTGATGCATTTATATACCTCATGAGACAAAATTTCATGGGTATTTAGTGTATACCTTCCCATTTATTTAGACGTCTTGAATGAGGTCTTGACAGTAAGTAGATGTATTGGAATACGACCTTAATAACATGTAATGTATTTGCATATGTCCCTGAATAATCTGAAATTATTCATTACATCACTATGAAATTAGTTATTATTTTACATTGTTTATTTATATTGTTAGCCATGGATTTTTTTCATGCTTATGTGATGAGTTATATTTCATTATTGGATCTTAATTTATTTCATTCCATATTATACATTAATTTTTTATCCCATGACAGATTCTGCTATACACTTACCCTTACCAAGTGTTTAACCTCACCCATGTTATATTTCAATGTTTCCAGGTTCTAAAGAAAATTATTACACATGATATGTCTAGAAGAAAATTTCATGTGTGGAGAATTTTTGTGAGATATTAAAGACTTATTATGGAATAAACAGTTTCTTATATAGTGTTAAAAATGGAAACAAGTTGAGAAATACATGTGATTTATTAGTGATTGAGTTTTAATAATTCTCTAAATCTCTAAACATAAAAGGTCATTGTATTGTATGTAATATAATATTTTCTATAAATTATGTAATTATGGGACAATTACATATGTGGTGTCATAGTTGGTATTAGAGAAGGGTTTTGATAACTTGATAGGTTAATATTTTAGTTGAGGATAGTGTTTGTCGGACTAGAGTACTCAAGAGGGGGGGGGGGTGAATTGAGTATCTAAAAAAATTTATGTTTAAAAAGTATTCTTAAAAAGGTACCCCGATAAATTAAAATATAGCCCAGTTAATCAAAGTAATACAGTTATGAAAGTTTGACTGTTTAAATAACTTTTCAGAACATTGATTAATTATCATTAATCTTAATATCGGTTATTAATAATACTTTTGAAGCTATTCTAATAAGGAAAACAAATATAACTTCTTTCCAAGATTAACTATCAAAGTAAATTTAGTGATTTCAAAATTATATAGTAAGATAAAGTCAACTAAATCAAACAAAAAAACAGATATAAAACAAGTGGTTCACTCTCAAGCCGAGACCTAATCCACTCCACTTGGTGATCACCTGCAACCAATCCGTTTAAATAAATAAGCTTAATCCACACCTTGAATTGGGGTTAACAATAGTACACATGGATTTCCAGGTCACACGACCTATTCCTTAGTTCTTTGTTGTTATGAACTACCTGGTCACATAGGGACCTCTTCCACACTTATCTGTGGGAATACATAGGTGTAAAAAGAAGTGATAGGAAGGATATCTTGTATCCTTTAGTTTAATGCAAGAGAAAATGTGTGTTTTTATATAGACACACACACACACACACACTCCTTGAAAGCTAAAAACCATACACAACAGAGAAAAGATGATGAGATAAGGTCAGAAGTTCTCTTAGTGTTAGTCTATGCAGCTTTAGACTTCTAGGATGAAGAAGATGCAAGAATCGAGTCCTCCTGTGAAAAAATAGAGTATCACAAGTCATCTAGATCTGGCTCGTGTCCTTCATGGAGTTAATAGTGAGAACATTTTCTCGACTCTAGGATTCATGTATTATTCGTGTGTTCCTCAAAAGTGTCAAGTTTCATGTTTTGGTTCTTCTTTCAATAATTATCATGCTTCTTAATTATCTCACACACTTGTTTTTCTATTATCTTATTCTATCTTTTTTTTATTTCTAGACATGCTGTTCTTTTTATTCTTTGAGTGCATGTGTTGGAGCGGATATGATGCATGTATTCTGCACCTCATACCTTGTACTATCAGGTGATATGTCTATAAAAAACATTACTTATGTGAGTGCATTTAAAAACATCAAATATGACTGTTAGAGATTAAATTGAAAAATGAAAAAACATATTAAGAAATGGTGTCACAGTCTTTCTGGAAATGGTGTCTTCCTGAAACAGTGTCTCCTTGAATCGTTGTCTCCTTGAAATGGTGTCTCCAAGAAACAGTGTCTCCTTCTTTGCCTTTGACTGATGAGATAGTCATGATGGAAAAGTTGTATAGGGATCAGGAACCGGTATCACATTTGCGATGTTAGGACCACAATGTCTGATCATGGTATCTGATTCACGGTGTTTGGTTATGGTGTTTGCTCATATGTTCTGAGTCACAGTGTCTGGTCACAGTGTCTGGGTCACAGTGTTTGGGTCACGGTGTCTGGGTCACAGTGTCTGGGTCATGGTGTCTGGGTCCTTTTCCAAAAAAACATAACCGGTGGAAAACTCACAGTTTCTCAGACTTAGCCAAATATCTATACACAGACTTAAACATTGATATTCATAGAATGGATTAGACTTAATCATTTGTTAAAGAAATCCATTATAACAAAAATTAAAAATAGTTTACAATCACTAAACATAGCACTTAAGATCTTGGATATGTTTGTGTAAATCATAAAGAAACTAATCATCTATACACATGATTTTAGATAGATTAAACATGATTAACAAGCTTTACAGAATGTATAGGAATTGTGATCATTAAAACCAGATTAACAGATGAGGAATCCAATAATCTCCCCCGTTTTTATGATCAAAAATCTTGTGAGTGAGATATCTAATCTTAGGTTATGTGTCTCTTCTTAGTGTACATTTAGAGTACATATTTCTCCCTCTTTTAAGATTATCAAGAAGATTAAATAAGAAATAGACAATAAGAGTTCACAATGAATTAGACGGATAAAAAGTGGAATTACAAATAGTAAGAAAAAATATAGAAATCATCCCTATCAAAAGAGAGTAGTAACTTTTCTTCACCACTGGCTTAAATTCTCTTTTCCCTTTGCAGTAGCATCAGAAGAGGAAGCCATAGGAGCAGAGGTAGAAGTGGAAGAAGGGAGTGAACTAGTTGACATAGAAGGTAAATGGAGTCCTTCAAAAAATAGAAGGTCCAAGGTAGGTGCAGTGGAAGACTGAGGAAAATTTTGATCAAGGATAACATGTCTAATATGACTCAGATATTGAGAGAAAGACATAGATGTAGAGGCAAGAACATGGGATGAGAAGGTAGGAAAATCAGATCTCAAGGGTGTAGCTGTTGGAGCCACAATGGAAGTACTCTGTACATGAAGATAAGGCCTCAAAAGCTTGATGAAGTCAGCAATGATCTCTCCACCATACTTCAAGTCTTTCTCAAAGTCATCCCTGTTCCCCATAAACATGTCCAACAGAGGAGTGAAATCTTTGAGGTTTTGGACATGAGTTTTAAAAGACTGAGTGAAAGGAGGGATTCTCAGATTCTCCACTAGGTACTTGAAGCGGTTGGCCATGTCATGCTTTTAGAAGATCCTATTGAAGTAGAATTACACCTTCTTAGTAATCTCTTCTTGAGCATCATTTTCAATTTTGGAATGAATTCTAACCAAATCAAGAACACTGTAATTGTTCTTGACAACTTCAAATAGAGATTCCTTTTCAAAACCACTGAGCACAGCTTGAAGTTCTTCTTTGACAACTGTTCTGAGAAGATCACTATCCAAAGAGGGTTGAGATTATTTTCAAGAAGTACGAGAAGCAGTAACAGCCAAAGTAGGGGACTTCTGTTGATTTAGAACTTTCTAGAGACAACCCTTATACTCATCAGTCAATTTTTTAAGACCAATTACAAGCTCACGCATCTCATGAACAATTTTTTTGTTTCTGTCAACTACCTTGTCATCCAAGAAGTTTAGATTATGTTGTATCAGGGAGGCTACTTCTTGTGGAATCTGACTACCAATATCCTTAATAGGATGAGAAATAGGTCATGTTGTTGAGTTCATCAGGCCCTGCATCTCTTCAACCATACCTCTGAGAGATTTTACTTCATCACTTAACTATTTTTCTCAACTCCGACTTCTTGAATCTCATGAAGTATCTAGGGATGAATCTTCCATATTATATTTTCCAACAACAGGGAAGCATCTATTTCACTTAAATTGGTTACATGAGATGGTTGGGTATTAATAAGTTTTTTAACTCCAGCCAATAGGGTAGCTTCAAATGCTTTTAAATCATCATTACTCACCAAGTTTAAAGGTTGTTCAGAAGGCTCAAAAATAGGATCTGAGGCTGGCTCAGGTTCCTTTGTAGCTATAACATCAAGAGAATATACTAGTTTCAATTGAAACATAGTATAGAGGTCTATAACTTTCACTAAGGATTCCTGGGATTCATTTTCATCAAAATAACTAGGGAATTTATACAATGTATCTACTAATCTTGGATCAACTGGATTTTTCACATCAACATTTTACAAACTGGGAGGCTTCTCCCCCTCAACAGGTGCATCTTTCTCAGGACTAAGAGATTTAGATCCTTGATCTATTTCAAAGATTTAATCCCTGATATCCTCTTCCATTTCCTTTCTAGCCAACTGAAAGGATTTCTCCATTCTCTCTTTAGCAGATGGAATAATTTCAGTAACAACTTGTTCATGCACATGTTCCTCAAGAGCAGCTTCTGGTACAAAAGAAATACCTTATTCTATATTCTCTTATACAACATCCTTTTACCTTTCAACAATAACAAATTCATTTTTACAAATTGTTTGTTCTTACAGATCAACAACCTCTTCAGGAACAAGAAATTCCTTCTCAATTAAGTCTTGGAGAACAATTTCATTGTTTTTCTCATCCAGAACACTTTCCCTTGTAGGTGCAATAACCTATTATTATTCTTCCTCATCATAATATTCAATAATTTCATATGGTTCCAAACTAGGATCAGAAATATCTTTAGGTATTGAAGAGTGTTCCACCAGATTGAACTTTTAATAAACCCTCTCATTATCTTCCACCCATGATTTTCTCCTTGGATTCCAACTGATTTTCATTATCTTTACTGTAATTTTTGAAAGAAATAACTCATAATACTTAATAGATTATTCATCTAGTCTAACCAACCCTTTGGAATGAATCATAGCTGAGGTAAGCCTTGAATAGAACAAGGAGGTTTACTTTGAGGTTGTCTTGATCATCTCACACATATGGAGTATAACATATTTTCATAGGTTAATCTTATGTCCATTTTCATGAGGTGTATCAAAAATACATCCTGATACTTGAGTGTAAAAAAGTAAATTTTCTGGGGATAATTAGATTTTGAAAAAACTTAAAACAAAATTCTGGTTTCACCATTTAGCTCAGCAGTTATGGATCTTCACTTTGTTTCATTCCCAGTTAATCTTTTCAATGATTGTTCCAAAATAAAGATCTCACTTAGAGGTGGTGGAACTCTATAGTAGTGCTCAAAAATACCCTCATTAGGTATCATATGGAATGCATCCCATAACCTTGATGAAAACATGCATATTGGGACATTTATCGGGTTTCTCACAACGTAGACATATTTTGTATCAAAAGAGAGTTGAACATACTGATAGAACTGTGCAACTAGTTTCGGGTAAATATCCCTATCGTCCTCTGTGAAATAATCCATCCATCTTTTCTCTCTTAACACTTTTAGTAATATGTATTTACTTAACAACAACCACTTAGGGAAAATATCCTTTTCAGGAACAACTACTCTGTTCACCAGGTTCGGATTCAACGGACCTTCGGGCGCTAACTTTGGCGCTATTTTCATCGTCTTCTTTTAACTGCACTTCTTAGGACTTGAAAACTATGGGAGTTTTATTCTGGTCATTCAATTAAGGTTAAAGAGAGAGAAGGTTTGAAAGAGGGGTTACAGTTTGAGAGAATAGATATTGGTTGAAGAAAGAGTGAAACTTCTTTAGTTTTTATCATTTAGAGATATCAAGCATCGTAGGATCAAAAGAGCGGAAAAGTTATACGGTAAAATAATTTATTACTGTGATACTGGTTATAATATGTAAATAAATCAATAAAGTATATTTATGGTGAGACCATAATCAACTTTCAAAGTGAGACCGTAACAGGCTTTCACGGTGAGACCGTAACAGACTTTCATAGTGAGACTATAACTGTGTGATTTCTAAACTGGTGTAAAGATCCGGAAATTTCAAGGAAATTTTTTTCTTAATTTTCTTTGGAATTTTACAAGAACACAGTTTCTGACAACGCCTGATTCCGAGGCCCGGTGTGCCCAGAATCAATTTCCGAAGTTTGGCTCGGGTACGTTCAGTGAACGAACGAGCGAGAATTTCTAACTTTTGAACCGGTGCCCGGAATCAAATTCCGAGGGCACCGATGGAACCGTAGCGCCAGTTTTTTCTTAGGAATGCCTTTCCTGGAGTTGCGTTTTCTTGGGATCAATTGTTTATTAAGGTTGTGGTTTAAGTGTAAAGAAAAATAAAATTTGTGTTACAAATTTTATTTATCTTCTTAAGTGGTTATATCCTAAGTGTGGAAGTTGGGGTGGAATCACAAGTTCCTAACTAACCAAGTGAGGATTAAGGTGAGGTGGGGCCCACACGAGCCCCAACCCTTCACCTTCCCCTTAACTCTCTTCTACCCCCTTTAAACTCCCTTGCACTTATTGTGCCAAAACCCCTCAAATTCCTAACTCCTTAAACTCCTTAACTCCCTTGAACCCCCCCAATTAAATGTGACTCTTCACTTCCACCTTCATTAATTTTGGAGCCTCTCCACCCATTAATGAAGGATGTAACTTAATGAATTTGAATTATTTTGAATTCATTAAGCTAACCCTATAATAAGTTGTGTTTTTTTATTGTTTGGGGTTGGATAAATCTTTGTGATAGAGTCATGGAAGGATTGAAGAGAATTCCACCCTCGACGAAGAACACGAAGGACATCTCCAAACATGGAACAACGTCTTCTCGACGAAGAATGCCTTTTCCAAAGAAGAACGTGAACTTTCCAACGTCGATCCCTTCTTGGATGCCTACTTCCCACTCCTTCCGGAATAAAGAAGGGAGCGCCTTTCACGAAGAATGCCGACATCGTCAATGGCTTCTCTTTTCCGATGTCGACGAATCGCTGCCGCCTTTCCGCGACTTCGTCAACACATAACGAAAAGCGAGGTAGGGGTTTGTTGTTGCTTTATTTAATTATTTTCCGTTCTTGGTTCTAGCATGACAAACTTGAGGATGAACGTTTAAGTGTTATCGTCTAACGAGAGGGGGACCGGACCGCACAAACACGGCCGAAACCCCCTCCTTTGTTCTTGAATGTTTCTTGCGGATGAAACGAGATAGCGTGGTGCCGTCGCACCACGCGGGAATCACACGGAAATTATTGCGCGGCGCCGTCGCGCCGCGCCGTGGAAAGAATTATCATGAACACGACGCCGTCGCACCGCGTCGAAGGAAACCGAAGACGCCGCGGCCGGAGCGGGGCCGCGGCGGAGGGGCGCGGTGCCGTCGCACCGCGCCGGATGACGAAGGCTGCAGCCGGTTCCGGGCCGCGGCGGATCGTGATGACCGGCGGCCAGCCGGGCCGCCGGTGCCGGAAGACGGAAGAGGACCGGCCCTTGCCGGTCCTGTTGACAAAAAGCCGGCCGGCCAGGTCGGGCCGGCCGGGTTGGTGGAAACCGGGGGAATTTAATTCCCCTGGGCAGTTATTTGACCCCCCATTATGAGGGGGGCCGGTTTCACAAAGGGGGGGCAGGCGGCCCCCCGTTTCCAGCAAGCTCGGCCTTCGGCCAAGCTGGCAGCGCGCCTTGCGCGCTGCCTTGCGCCGAACCGGCGCGCCTGGCCGGTTCGCCGCGCCGCGCCGCGCCGCGCCGGGCCGCGCCGCGCCGGGCCGGGCCGCGCCGCGCCGGGTCGGGTCGACCCCGTCCGGGGCGGGTCGACCCGGTTCGGGCCATCCGGGGGGTCTCGGGCCGGGACGGCCCGGGCCCGAAACCCCCGTTACCGAGCGGTTTGGTCAAATGCCCGTATCTTGGGCTACGGGCCTAAAACGACTCGTCGTCAGCGGCAACACGATCCTTGGATCGAGACGGTCGTTTCGGTATACTATACTCAAGGTGGACCTTTCTTTTCGGGAGCCTACGTGGTTAAAACTCCATAGTTAAGCGTGCTTGGCCTAGAGTAGTGATCAGGATGGGTGACCTCCTGGGAAGTTTTCCAAGGTGAGTGTGAGACGAAAAAGCCAATAACTCTCAGACCGGGCATCCGATTGACGCACCGTCTGTTGCGTTGAGTTCTTGTTGACGATACGGAACTTTTGGCATCCTCCGCCCGAGTTTTGGATGTAGATGGATAGTGGCCGGGTTGGATCGCACCGAAATCCAACCGGGGCCCTAGAACGGAAAAACTGATATCTTTCTGACAGAACGTCCGTTTGACGAACCGTCAGTAGCGTTGGTGATCGCATTGAGAAATGGTCCCTATGAGTTTAACCTATGAGAGTTCGGGGTACATTTGAGATACGGCCGAGTTTGGTTTGCTCACGAAACCAACCGGGCCCCTGGGACGAAAAGGCTAACAACTCACAGACCGGGCGTCCGATTGACGTGCCGTCTGTTGCGTTGAGACCCCTATGACGTGGCAGTCCTTTGAGATACTTCTTCATGGGACTTTGAGATACTTGGAGTATCGACCTGTAGCTCGTGGAGCAGACCCTCCCAGTGACGAGCGTGCAGAGTACGGAGACCGTGTAGCTGGCTGAGACCCGACGACTGCTGATCGGACGACTCGGTGTGTTACAGAGGTGCTCTTGGTTGTAGCGGCACATGGGAGAGCTTGGTTGTAGTGGCAGACCCACGACAGAGTTGCGCTTGGTTGTAGCGGCACATGGGAGCGCTTGGTTGTAGCGGCATACCCACGACAGAGGTGCGCTTGGTTGTAGCGGCACATGGGAGCGCTTGGTTGTAGCGGCAGACCCACGACAGAGTTGCGCTTGGTTGTAGCGGCACATGGGAGCGCTTGGTTGTAGCGGCATACCCACGACAGAGGTGCGCTTGGTTGTAGCGGCACATGGGAGTGCTTGGTTGTAGCGGCAGACCCACGACGGAGGTGCGATTGGTTGTAGCGGCACATGGGAGCGCTTGGTTGTAGCGGCAGACCCACGACAGAGGTGCGCTTGGTTGTAGCGGCACATGGGAGCGCTTGGTTGTAGCAGCTGGCCCGCAGTACTCGATGGGTGGAGTTCTTCAGTAGTCTTAGGTTAGTGAGCAGTACCTCGGAGTCGTGACAGGACCACTGTACACTCCAGAGACGGAGCTCTTCAGCAGTTACAGTTTCGATAATGAAAATCCTGGTTTGAGTTGAGACTTTTGACCTTGTGTTTACCTCATGATTGAGATGGGTCACTTGCTAACTTAGGTATATGTATGGGCATATACCCGGGTAGTGGTTATCCGTTGATTTCACAATCCTTGTGTTTCCTCATGAATGATATGGGTTACTTGATAACTTAGGTATATGTATGGGCATATATCTAAGTAGAGGTTATCTGTTGAGATATTCTTTGTGGTTATCCTTGTTGGTTTAGTGAGACCTTGAGGGTCTCGGGGTCCCTACTGAGTATCGTTATACTCACCCCTGCACGGGCTATGCCCGCACCTCGTTGTGTTGGTTGCAGACGACGGGCAGTGCTGACAGAAGCCGAGTGTTCGAGGACTGGACAGTACCTGGAGGTGGACTATACGAAGAGATGGTACCCGGAGGAGGACCTTACGACGAGGCGGTACCCATAGGTGGACGTGACGACGAGGCGGTACCCGGAGGTGGACCACTGGGCGAGACATACTCGGAGCGGACGGTGGGACCTGAGGAGCAGAGGAGCTATCTGTACCCACCCTTCAGGTGGAATTTCCAGTGGACAGCTCGGCGTATTATATTTACTTTTCAGTTGTTGTTTTCCCTTTCGAGTTGTACTTTACAGTTGGGCTTGTATTTCCGGCCCCTTTTTACTTTCCGCACTTACTGTTGTACTCAGTTTTTACTTAGTGTTTACTTCTTCCGCTTGTACTCTGTGGTGCTTTTTTTCTTTTATAAAGGCAATTCCTTCCCAGTTATCGGGATTTTATGCCTTTGGTGCTAGTCGCCAGCCCCTGGCCTATGGAAGGCGGGCTTGGGGTAGTCACGACCTGGGCCCCGAGGACGGGTCGTGACAAATTAGTATCAAAGGAGTTCGGTTCTACCGCAGAACTTATAACTCTGATGTTTCTTTCTGTGAAGCAATAGTGTTAAGGGTACCGAGTGTGGTTTTCAGTTCAGGGAGTCCAGTGTTGGTGCGGCGGCCGACGTATCCGTACACCAGGACCCTGACTACTGATTTCCGACTTTGTACACAAAAACACTGATTGCGTGTGTGTTTCCAAAGTTTTAAAGTCAGATCAAACCAGGTCAGCTCACCAAGTATAAGACGTTGACCGTGTCGCATCTGTTCAGGATGTCTCCACGCAGACAGTCAGTTGGAGTTCCGAGAGAGTACTCGATGACGGCTCACCGAGCGACGAGGCTCTGGTGCAGGGCCCTTTTTACTATGTTGGCACCCTCGGGTGGTGTACCAGTACATAACCACCTGTTGGGTAGCAGATGCCAACGGCTATACTAGCAAACTGTGCACGCTGGCGGAGCGCATTGCACGAGTTCCAGCAGTAGAGGCCTCAGAAGTTACGAGGCGAGGCAGATTTCCAGACAGCAGAGCAGTGGCTGGAGGCGATTGCTAGAGTTTTCCGCCTAGATGAGACATCAGTAGAGTGGATGGTGGACTTGGCCACTAGTGTTTTCCAGTGAATGACCATGAGGATGGTCCGCATAGTGATGAGGCTTCGGTACGTGAACTGATTCCTGAGATAGTGCCTTTGGGTAGTGTGTCAGCTATACATCACTACCTGTTGGTCAGCAGTTACAACTGGCGGTACCGGTAGGTGACACATGTAAGTTTACTGCCTTACATGTGTTCTAACTTCAGATACCCTCATGTTCCGAGGTGAACCTGACTCATAGGCGGCTGAGGACTGGCTTGAGGAGGTGGCCGAGAATTTTCTAGAACTTTTACAGTTTCGGCGGGACGACGTGTTGATAGCTGAGAATACATCGAGGCGTACCGAACATATCGGGTACTCGATGGAAGCGTTTCAATCAGTGCAATAGAGGTCGGACCTCTGAGCATGGTATGTTTAAGGGCTTCCGAGCCATCACCTTTTCTCTATGCATTTCTACTTAGGCTAGAGTTCTAGAAGGAACCTTTGTGGTTGAGAATTCTTTGCTGATCGAATACAGCCAGAGAATGTTAGAAATTTGGAAAGCAGGAAACTGACACCAGTCTCGGAGACTTGGGCATGTAAAATGTTTCAAGAAGAGGAAATGTTAAGGACAGATGAATCTGCAGAACAGCAGACATGGAGGCAGAGCTTGGAGAGCAGCTCGTGGTGGTGTACATTTCAACATGTTACCATCACCCGCCTTTGTAGTCCCCGCTAGACTCAGGGAGTTGGAGAGCAGGGAAAGAGGGTAGCTGCTTGCGGTCATGGATTGCGACCAAAAAGGGGCTGTAAGGATGATTCGAAGTGCGGAATTTATCTTCTACTAGCTGCCGTAGCCACAGGCATCGAAACGAATCATCCCTTCCTTCCATGAATCTAGTCCCAGACCTAGAGATTCCGGTTAAGCTGTTGACTTGACCCTCACGTCTGGAGATACCTTTGGGAGGAGACTCGATAGTCACACTTACGCCGACGGTGTGATCTGACCCTTGAGGCGAGATTCTCGGTTAGGACCTCTTGGTGGCAGCGTCGATGCCTTATGACGTTAGTTTGAGTATGTATTTGGCAATCACTGTTCATACTCAAATTGACGGTATTAGGCAAACGTTGGGATGGGTTTTCCTTGGTCGGCGAAAAGGAAACCCTGGGAAGCACAAGATAAACTCGTGCATGGGAGGGTGTAGCCGATCATTCTTGGGTCGGCCAACCTTACCCTCATGGCAGCAGGAGTTTTGAGTTTCAGTTATAACCTAAAAAGGGAGACCTTTAGAGTTCGAGGATGGCGACCACGTTCTTATACAGGTCTCACCTCGACGAGGTTTACGGAGATGTAGCCGAGGCGGCAAGAGATCTCCGAGGTTCAATAGACCTTTCTAGGTCCCCAGCAGGGTAGGCAAGGTCGTTTATCGCTTGACCCATCCACCTCAGTTGCACCAGGTGCACGATGACTTTCACGTAACTCAATTGAGGAGATACATGCTTGATCCTTCACACATCATCGACCTCAGGGAGTTGGACGTCGATGATAGAGCGACATGCACGGAGGTTCTAGTGGGGATCAAGAATAGACAGGAGCAGATCCTACGAGGATGATCGATTCCTTTGGTGCACTTCCTTTGACAGTACGGGAACCTCCAGGTGAGCACATTGGAGCGGAAGGCTCAGATGCGTGCTCTGTACCGCTTTTGTGACCATAGTTTGTGATGAAGCTTTACGGGGACGTAAAGACCTGAGGTGGGAGTAATGTAAAGATCCGGAAATTTCAAGGAAATTTTTTTCTTAATTTTCTTTGGAATTTTACAAGAACACAGTTTCTGACAGCGCCTGATTCCGAGGCCCGGTGTGCCCAGAATCAATTTCCGAAGTTTGGCTCGAGTACATTCAGTGAACGAACGAGCGGGAATTTCTAACTTTTGAATCGGTGCCCGGAATCAAATTCCGAGGGCACCGATGGAACCGTAGCGCCGGTTTTTTCTTAGGAATGCCTTTCCTGGAGTTGCGTTTTCTTGGGAGCAGTTGTTTATTAAGGTTGTGGTTTAAGTGTAAAGAAAAATAAAATTTGTGTTACAAATTTTATTTATCTTCTTAAGTGGTTATATCCTAAGTGTGGAAGTTGGGGGTGGAATCACAAGTTCCTAACTAACCAAGTGAGAATTAAGGTGAGGTGGGGCCCACACGAGCCCCAACCCTTCACCTTCCCCTTAACTCTCTTCTACCCCCTTTAAACTCCCTTGCACTTAATGTGCCAAAACCCCTCAAATTCCTAACTCCTTAAACTCCTTAACTCCCTTGAACCCCCCCAATTAAATGTGACTCTTCACTTCCACCTTCATTAATTTTGGAGCCTCTCCACCCATTAATGAATGATGTAACTTAATGAATTTGAATTATTTTGAATTCATTAAGCTAACCCTATAATAAGGTGTGTTGTTTTATTGTTTGGGGTTGGATAAATCTTTGTGATAGAGTCATGGAAGGATTGAAGAGAATTCCACCCTCGACGAAGAACACGAAGGACATCTCCAAACATGGAACAACGTCTTCTCGACGAAGAATGCCTTTTCCAAAGAAGAACGTGAAGTTTCCAACGTCGATCCCTTCTTGGATGCCTCCTTCCCACTCCTTCCGGAATAAAGAAGGGAGCGCCTTTCACGAAGAACGCCGACGTCGTCAACGGCTTCTCTTTTCCGATGTCGACGAATCGCCGCCGCCTTTCCGCGACTTCGTCAACACATAAAGAAAAGCGAGGTAGGGGTTTGTTGTTGCTTTATTTAATTATTTTCCGTTCTTGGTTCTAGCATGACAAACTGGAGGATGAATGTTTAAGTGTTATCGTCTAACGAGAGGGGGACCGGACCGCACAAACACGGCCGAAACCCCCTCCTTTGTTCTTGAATGTTTCTTGCGGATGAAACGAGATAGCGTGGTGCCGTCGCACCACGCGGGAATCACACGGAAATTATTGCGCAGCGCCGTCGCGCCGTGCCGTGGAAAGAATTATCATGAACACGATGTCGTCGCGCCGTGTCGAAGGAAACCGAAGACGCCGCGGCCGGAGCGGGGCCACGGCGGAGGGGTGCGGTGTCGTCGCACCGTGCCGGATGACGAAGGCCGCAGCCGGTTCCGGGCCGCGGCGGATCGTGATGACCGGCGGCCAGCCGGGCCGCCGGTGCCGGAAGACGGAAGAGGACCGGCCCTTGCCGGTCCTGTTGACAAGAAGCCGGCCGGCCAGGTCGGGCCGGCCGGGTTGGTGGAAACCGGGGGAATTTAATTCCCCCGGGCAGTTATTTGACCCCCCATTATGAGGGGGGGCGGTTTCACAAAGGGGGGGCAGGCGGCCCCCCGTTTCCAGCAAGCTCGGCCTTCGGCCAAGCTGGCAGCGCGCCTTGCGCGCTGCCTTGCGCCGAACCGGCACGCCTGGACGGTTCGCTGCGCCTGGCCACGTCGGGCCGCGCCGGGCCGGGCCGGGCTGTGCCTGAGCGGGTCGACCCCGTCCGGGGCGGGTCGACCCGGTTCGGGCCATCCGGGGGGTCTCGGGTCGGGACGGCCCGGGCCCGAAACCCCCGTTACCGAGCGGTTTGGTCAAATGCCCGTATCTTGGGCTACGGGCCTCCAAACGACTCGTCGTCAGCGGCAACGCGATCCTTAGATCAAGACGGTCGTTTCGGTATACTATACTCAAGGTGCACCTTTCTTTTCGAGAGCCTACGTGGTTAAAACTCCATAGTTAAGCGTGCTTGGCCTAGAGTAGTGATCATGATGGGTGACCTCCTGGGAAGTTTTCTAAGGTGAGTGTGAGACGAAAAAGCCAATAACTCTCAGACCGGGCGTCCGATTGATGCACCGTCTGTTGCGTTGAGTTCTTGTTGACGATACGGAACTTTTGGCATCCTCCGCCCGAGTTTTGGATGTAGATGGATAGTGGCCGGGTTGGATCGCACCGAAATCCAACCGGGGCCCTGGAACGGAAAAACTGATATCTTTCTGACAGAACGTCCGTTTGACGAACCGTTAGCAGCGTTGGTGATCGCGTTGAGAAATGGTCCCTATGAGTTTACCCTATGAGAGTTTGGGGTACATTTGAGATACGGCCGAGTTTGGTTTGCTCACGAAACCAACCGGGCCCCTGGGACGAAAAGGCTAACAACTCACAGACCGGGCGTCCGATTGATGCGCCGTCTGTTGCGTTGAGACCCCTACGACGTGGCGGTCCTTTGAGATACTTCTTCATGGGACTTTGAGATACTTGGAGTATCGACCTGTAGCTCGTGGAGCGGACCCTCCCAGTGACGAGCGTGCGGAGTACGGAGACCGTGTAGCTGGCTGAGACCCGACGACTGCTGATCGAACGACTCGGTGTGTTACAGAGGTGCGCTTGGTTGTAGCGGCACATGGGAGCGCTTGGTTGTAGCGGCAGACCCACGAAAGAGTTGCGCTTGGTTGTAGCGGCACATTGGAGCGCTTGGTTGTAGCGGCATACCCACGACAGAGGTGCGCTTGGTTGTAGCGGCACATGAGAGCACTTGGTTGTAGCGGCAGACCCACGACAGAGTTGCGCTTGGTTGTAGCGGCACATGGGAGCGCTCGGTTGTAGCGGCATACCCACGAAAGAGGTGCGCTTGGTTGTAGCGGCACATGGGAGCGCTTGGTTGTAGCGGCAGACCCACGACAGAGGTGCGCTTGGTTGTAGCGGCACATGGGAGCGCTTGGTTGTAGCGGCAGACCCACGACAGAGGTGCGCTTGGTTGTAGCGGCACATGGGAGCGCTTGGTTGTAGCAGCTGGCCCGCAGTACTCGATGGGTGGAGTTCTTCAGTAGTCTTAGGTTAGTGAGCAGTACCTCGGAGTCGTGACAGGACCACTGTACACTCCAGAGATGGAGCTCTTCAGCAGTTACGGTTTCGATAATGAAAATCCTGGTTTGAGCTGAGACTTTTGACCTTGTGTTTACCTCATGATTGAGATGGGTCACTTGCTAACTTAGGTATATGTATGGGAATATACCCGGGTAGTGGTTATCCGTTGATTTCGCAATCCTTGTGTTTCCTCATGATTGAGATGGGTTACTTGATAACTTAGGTATATGTATGGGAATATATCTAAGTAGAGGTTATCTGTTGAGATCTTCTTTGTGGTTATCCTTGTTGGTTTAGTGAGACCTTTAGGGTCTCGGGGTCCCTACTGAGTATCGTTATACTCACCCCTGCACGGGCTATGCCCGCACCTCGTTGTGTTGGTTGCAGACGACGGGCAGTGCTGAAAGAAGCCGAGTGTTTGAGGACTGGACAGTACCTGGAGGTGGACTATACGAAGATATGGTACCCGGAGGAGGACCTCACGACGAGGCGGTACCCAGAGGTGGACGTGACGACGAGGCGGTACCCGGAGGTGGACCACTGGGCGAGACATACTCGGAGCGGACGGTGGGACCTGAGGAGCACAGGAGCTATCTGTACCCACCCTTCAGGTGTAATTTCTAGTGGACAGTTCGGCGTAGCAGATTTACTTTTCAGTTGTTGTTTTCCCTTTCGAGTTGTAATTTACAGTTGGGCTTGTATTTCCGGCCCCTTTTTACTTTCCGCACTTACTGTTGTACTCAGTTTTTACTTAGTGTTTACTTCTTCCGCTTGTACTCTGTGGTGCTTGTTTTATTTTATAAAGGCAATGCCTTCCCAGTTATCGGGATTTTACGCCTTTGGTGCTAGTCGCCAGCCCCTGGCCTATAGAAGGCGGGCTTGGGGTAGTCACAGCACGGGCCCCGAGGACGGGTCATGACAACTGGGAAACTAAATTGTTTGAGACAGTAATCGCCAGACAGTGACTTGTGAAACCGTAAACTTTGAAACATTAACCTATGAAATTTTATACTTAATACTTAAGATTTATCATTCCCAATTCATGTATGATGAAATCTATTCTTTCATAATTTAATGGTTTGGTGAATATATCAGCGAGCTGATATTCACTTCTAATGAATTCCAAAGTGATGTCACCTTTTTTATAATGATATCTCAAAAATTGATGTCTCACATCAATATATTTTGACCTATAGTGTGAAACATGATTTTTTTGAAATGTTAATAGCACTTGTATTGTCACAATTTATAGGTACATGACTGAATTGATATCCATAATCTAGTAGTGTGTGTTTCATCCACAAATTTATACACAAAAACCTCCAACAACTATGTATTCAAATTTTGTAGTAGATAATGCAAAAAAATTTTGTTTCATACTACACCATGATACTTGTGACTTGCATAAAAAGTGACATGTTCTAGAGGTTTTTTTTTCTATCTAACTTAAAACCAATGAAGTCAGTATTAGAATAACTCACTAACTCAAATGATTGTCCTCTGGGATAGAACAGTCCTAGATTGGGTGTATACTTGAGGTATTTGAAGATTATTTTAACATCATTTAAATGAGATTCCTTGGGGTTTTCCTGAAAACTAGCACACATACACACACTAAACATAATGTCAGGTCGGATAATAGTTAAGTAGAGTAAGCTTCCAATCATCCCTCTGTAAGTGGTTTGATCAATATATTTTCCATCTTCATCAAATCCAACTTACAAGTAGTACTCATTGGAGTGTCACTAATTTTAGTGCTATCCAAACCAAATTTTTTAGAAGATATCTAGTATATTTTCTTTGATTTAAAATAATACCATCATTATTTTTAATGATTTTAAATCCAATAAAAAATTTAGGTTCACCCATTAAACTCATTTCAAATTCATTTTGAATCATTTTAGAAAATTCAACACATAAATAATTTTTTAAAGAACAAACGATAATGTCATCTACATAAATTTGAACTACTAAAACATCATTGTAAATTCGTTTTATAAAAAGGTTAGGATAAACTATTCCTTTTGTAAAACATTTAGAAATAAGAAATGTAGTTAGTCTATCATACCAAGCTCTTTAAGCTTGTTTTAAACCATATAAATCTTTTGATAATTTAAAAATATGATTTGGAAAATGGGGATTTGTAAAACCAAGGGGTTGCTCAACAAAGACATCCTCAGCTATATAACCATTTAGAAATTCACTTTTAACATACATTCGATATAGTTTGAAATTCAGATGTGCAGCATATGAAAGCAAAATTATGATGGATTCAAGTATAGATACTGGTGAAAAGGTATATTCATTGTCAATTACTTCTTCTTGACTATAGCCTTGTGTAACTATTCTATCCTTGTTTCTAACTATATTACTAGCTTCATCTACCTTATTTCTAAACACCAATTTAGTTCCTATGGTGAATGTGTCTTTGGGTCTGTCAATAAGTTTCCAAACTTTTTTCCTTTCAAATTGATTAAGTTCTTCTTGCATATCCATCACCCAAAATTCATCATTGATAGCATCATCAGTGTTTTTCGGTTCAAGTCACGATAAGAAGGCATTATGTTCAACCTGATTCCTTAGAGAAATATAGTTTGAGTTCCTTTATCTTATTCTACTACAACAACATCTAAATGATGGTTCCTAATAGTTATAAGAGCTCTATAAAAATACGGACTAGTGATTTTAGGTTCTTTAATAGGGCCAGGTTCATTGGGACTTGAATCTAAAGAATTTCCAGAACTAGAAGTTTTCACAGATTCATTCGCAGTATGGTTATAAGATTTTGAATTAATGTTCAGATTTGATACATCATCCTCCAGGTTCTCTAGAGTGGTATTAATCTCATGTGGATCTGTTTCATCAAATTTGACATGGATAGATTCTTCCACACATTTAGTTCTTTTTGTTAAACACTCTATAGGTATTAATAGATATTTAATATCCTAAAAATATTCCTTCATCACTCTTGGATGAAAATTTGTCAGGATTGTTTTTAGTATTAAGTATATTGATTTTTCAACCAAAAATATTGAAGTAGTTTACTTTGGATTTTCTATTGTTCCACAACTCATATGGAGTTTTTCTTAAGAATAGGTCTAATCAAAACTCTATTGATAATATAGCATACTGTATTTACAGCTTCAACCCAAAAATAAATAGGCGATTCATATTTACTAAGCATGGTTGTAGAAATATATTGCAAGGTTCTATTTCTTCTTTCCACAACTCCATTCTATTGAGGTGTCCTCAGAGAAGCGAAATTACGACTATGTCAATTTTTCAAGAAAAAGGATTCAAACAATTAATTTTTAAACTCATGGCCATGATCACTTATTAAGGATTTAATTCTAAGTCCACTAAGATATTATACAGTTTTGGAATATTTGGTAAAATGAGAGAAGGATTCACTTTTGTGAGCCAAAAATAAAGTCCAAGTATATCTAGAAAAGCCATCTACAAGAACATAAACATAGTGATTCCCATTTAACCTAGAAACAATAAATGGTCCAAACATACCCATGTGAACCAATTCTAGGGGTTGAGAAGTTGACACATCTTTCTTTGGTTTGAAGGAAATTTTTTGTTGCTTTCCCTTTTGAAAAAGATTACACACTTTATCATTTGGAAACTCATGTTTGGGTAGGTCTTTGACTAACCTGTTTCTAGTTAAGTTTCTAATTGAATGAGTATTACAGTGTCATAGTCTCCTAGGAAAAATCCATGATTATTTTTGAATTACATTTAAACATGAAGCATTTTGAGAGACTAAAGAATCTAAGTTAATAGAGTAAACATTTTCATTTATTAATACAGAAAACACTAATTCATTTTTAGAATTGAAAACATTGAAAGCATCATCTTGAAATTTAACATGAAATCCATCATCATATAGTTGTAAAATACTAGGAAGATTATATTTCAATCTTCCAACAAAAAGTACTTTGGAAATTAAAACTGAGTTAGAGTTACCGATTTGTCCAAGGCCAATGATATTTCCTTTGGCATTATCACCAAAGGTGACATGTCCACCATAAATATTTATTAAGTTCTTAACGAATGAATAATATCCTATCATGTGTCTTGAAAACCCACTTTCCAAGTACCATAATCTTTTACAGGAGCTCTTTAAGCATCTTTCCTCAGATGTGTTTATCATAAAACACATATTGTCTTTGTTAGCCTGTTCATCATGTGAAGATTATGAATTACTTGAACTGTCCTCATAAGTACTCCATGTTTATTTAATTTCCTTTTTATACTACAATATTTGTCCTCATATTTCTTTTTGTACTTGATCTTGGGACAATCAGTCTTTATATGTCCCTTTCACTTACATTCATAGCAAACTATATCATTAGAATTGTCACTTTTTTCCCAATCTCTCTTACAACTTATTTTTTGATCATATCTTTCCTTAAAGTTAGGCTTTCTAAAAAAGTTCTTCTTCTTGTAAAATCTCTTAAACCTTTTGGCTAATTGAGCCATCTCCTCATCCCTATCAGGTGATGATTGTTCACTACTAGAAATTTCTAAAGAGGCTTCCAACTTCCCTTTCTCTTTGTGTTTATAGGTGGTGGTTTTGAATGCAACAAATTTTCTTTTGGGTTAATCCTCCTATTACTTGTTGAATTTATACTCCTCTTAATACATAATCAGTTTCCCAATGATTTCTTTTATAGGTAACTTGCTAATGTCACATGATTCTCTAATATAGGAAGAGGTTCCTCTCCATCTGTCAAGAAGGAATCTAAGAATCCTCATAATATGTTCTTTAGCGGTGAATTCTCTTCCAAGATAATCCATTGTGTTGAAAATTTAATTAAAGATAAGATACATGTCAGAAATAGGCTCATCAGGTTTCATTTTAAAGTTATTATATTTAATAGTATAAGTATTAAGTCTCATTTATTTCACAGTAAAAGTTCCCTCATGTGAAATAGACAAAGTATCCAAAATTTCATGGGTAGTTTTACATATAGAAATTGTATTAAATTCATCATCTCCTAAATTAAAATATAAAGAATTCATGGATTTGCAATTGTTATTATAGGTAATCTTGGTAGGGTCATCCCAAGTTATTCTATCAGTAACAGGAATCTTATACTCATCTATATTTGAAGACCATATTTCAAAACTCATACTTTCTAGATGCATTTTCATTTTAATTTTACACTAAGAATAATTAGTTCCATTAATGAATGATAGTCTATTTGTGGCAGCACCTTCCATTCTATTATCTATAATAAAGAACTGAATGAGCTAGAAATTTTGAATTAACAGAAATTAAAAGATCTTTAAAGTAAAAGTAAAATCACAGTTGAATAGGGTTAAAAAAGGGTCTTAAAAACAACCCTTTTATATCAAATGTGGGTCATAGTAGAGTACTAAAGAGGGGGGGGGGGTGAATTTATTATCTATAGAAATTTTTGTATAAAAATTATTCTTAAAAAGGTTCCGCAATAAATTTAAATACAACCCAGTTAATCAAAGTAATACGGTTATGAAAGTTTGATTGTTTAAATAACTTCTGAGAAGATTGATTAATTCTCAGTAATATTAATATCAATTATTAATATTACTTTTGAAGCTATTATAATAAGGAAAAGAAATTATAACATATTTAAAATATTAACTATCAATGTAAATTTAGTTATATCTTAATTATATAGTAAAACATAGTAAACTAAATCAAACAACACATCAAATATAAAAAAGTGGTTCAATATCAAGCTGAGACCTAATCCACTCCACTTAATGATCACCTTAAACCAAGAAATATATATAAATAAACTTGATCCGCACCCTGGATTAGAGTTAACAACAGTACATAGGACTATCTTGGTCAGAAGACCTCTTCCATAGTTCTTCGTGGCTATGAACTACCAGGTCACACAAGGAACTCTTCCACACTTATCAGTGGGAATACACAAGTGTAAAAATATATGAGAGGAAGGATATCTTGTATCTTCCAGTTTAATGTAGAAGAAAATGTGTGTTTTTATATAGACACACACACAGAAACACTTATCAAAAGCTAAAAACAATAGCCAACAAATAAAAGATGACGAGATAAGGTTAGAAGTGCTCTGGGTGTTAGTCTATGCAGCTCTAGACTTCTAGGATGAACCAGATGTAGGAATTGCGTCCTCCTGTGGAAAAACAGAGTATCGAAAGTCAGCTACATCTGGCTCTTGTTATTTATGGAGTTGATAGTTTCAAAATGTTATCAACTCTAGGATTCGAGTATGCTTCATGTATTATTCAAAACTGTTGAGTTTCATGTGTTGGTTATTCTTTCAAAAATTCTCGTGCTTCTTTGTTGCGGTGTACACTTGTTTTAATAACATCTTCTTCTATTATTTTTTTTGTTTCTGGACACACTGTTATTTTTATTCTTGGAGTGAATGTGTAGGATCTGATAAGATTCATGTATTCTATACCTTGTACCTCATACTGTCGGGTGATATGTCTACAAAGAAAAATTAATTATGTCAGTGCATTTAAAAGCTTCAAATATGACCGTTAGAGATTAAATTGAAAAAAAAACAAAAAAAATTAGGAAATGGTGCCATAGTATCTCTGGAAATAGTGTCTTTATGAAACGATGTCTCCTTGAAACGATGTCTCCTTGAAGTGGTGTCTCCTAAAAATGATGTCTCCTTCTTTGCCTTTGAGTGATGAGACAATCACGATGGAACAATTGTATAGGGATCAGGAACCGGTAGCACAAATGCGGTGTTAGGATTATGGTGTTTGATTCATTGTGTTTGGTCATGGTGTGGTGTTACAGTGTATGGGTCATGGTGTCTGGTCACGGTGTGTGGGTCACGGTGTCCGAGCCTTTTCCAGAAAAACATAACCGGTGGAAGACTGACGATTTTTCAAACTTATCCAAATATTTGTACACAGACTTAAATAATGATATTCATAGAATGGATTAGACTTAATCATTTATCAAGGAAATACATTATAAAAATAAAATAAAAAATAGTTTACAATCACTAAACATAGCACTTAAGATATTGGATAGGTTTATATAAGGCATAAATGAACTAATCAACTGTACACATGATTTTAGATAGATTAAATAGGATTAAGAAGATTTATAGAATGTATAGGATTTGTGATCATTAAAACATGATTGACACATGAGGAGTCCAACAGATAGTCTAAGGGTTAATAATTTATGGTTGATAATAATTTTAAAGGTATAGATAAGGCTTTTTGTTAGTTTAAGTAATATTGAATATTTTAGGGAGTGGTATAAGAGAAATTTATTTAAAACCCTGAGAATTAGTCTAAGTGATAATTATAAGTATTGGATAACATTTAAAGTTATTATAAATTATATATTGTGTGATTTTCTTAGATAATAAATGCCTGTCTAGGTACTTACAAGTACATGTAGTGGTGGAATAGATTCACCTAGGGGTAATCACTATGAAAAGGGATAGTTTATTAGTAACTCAATATTCACTCTCATGTATGATGAGTGAGCCTAAGGATATACAAAAAACTAGACACTCTTGAGGGATGTGAATTGGTTAATTTATATTATCTTTTTGAACTATCATGATTGTTTTGAGAACATTTTTATGATATGGTTAGAGAACCTTGTATGAAAATGACAATGGAAAACATAGTTTAAACTAAAGAAGATATAGTTTGATCCATCTATATCAAAGTCAAAACAAAAACATCATAGGATAAAATAAAGGTTTCATTGGATAAGTCATCTTAGGTATGATTTTTCATATTCATGTGATCACCTACTTTAAATTTATTAGATATTGTCAAAATAATTTTGGTTTTAGAGTTATATTATAAATAGGATCTTGAAAATTATTTTGTTGAAGGAATCCCTCTAGAAAATTTTAAAACTTATCTATAGATTCATATTTTGAATAAATAATTGAAAATCTTAAGATATGCCTATTATGAGGGAAATGATATTTAACTATTCTTCCTTATCATAAAAAAGTTTTTTATCTTAGACTCTATATCTTGAGTAATGATTATCTTTATATTCTCTTAGGTATTATTATTATTATATGAAAATTAAAATTTTAGGACATAATTAATTTATCGGGGAGGGGGATGTAACTTTCTGGTTTTTAGGAAGCATTTTCTTTATATAAACTATATTTTAATAATTTCAAACTACTTTGTTACTTTATTTACTATAAGGGATTTAAATAAATTAGATAGTAAGTTATACAATATTATAATTAAACCAAAACACTTTATTCATTCATAATAAAATATTATAACAAAATCACATGAAACCAAGTATTACCCGCCATGTATTTTTACTCACTATGGATTATTAAATCCTTTAAAAGTATATAAATTAAAATGGGGAAATAAATAGAAAACAATAAAATCTTAAACACTAGGAAGTCTCCTGGATCATATTTAACCTTGAGGATAATTAATACACAAAGAAAAATTATAATGAGGAAGAATATCCTGAAAGTATAAATCATATTTCGAGATCTAAAATAAAAATATAGAAATGAGATGTATGAATTAAGAAGTGTAAATGGAATTAAAGAGTTTATTTAGGATATATATATGAATGAAATCTTGTTATTAGATATATGGTTATCAAATATACATGTATCCTATAGGTATACAAATTCCATGTATTGTTAGTAGTAAATTTAAAATAATATAACTCATGAATAATGAATAATGAATAATGAAATAAAAATATAATGTTATAAATATTACACACACACACACACACACATATATATTAATTACATATTAACATTATTATTATAGTATTATATGGTGTTTTTATAAAATAAAAAAATTTTATTAACGTATTAGTAAATTTTAATTTTTATAATAATAAATAATTAATGGTATTTGGTAAAGATTATTTAATATAAAAGTTTTTTTAAATTTTTTATGTGTTATATATTTTATCCTAATAAATTAAATTGACCAAATTTAAAATATTTTTAATTATTATTTTATATATTAAAATTTCTTAATTTAATAATTTATATGAAATAATATTGAGGCCACCTAATGTTTAAAACATAATTTTTTTTTTCAATAAAAGTAGTTTTTATTTATATTTTGTATCCTCATTTAAAAACATTTTATAAATTTTAGAGTTTTAAATAGATAAAAATAATATATTTTCTGAATTTATAATGTCAAAATTATCTTATTTTTAATTTTTTTAATTTTTCAAAAATAATTGATTTTAGTGAATAGTGAAAATGGTTTTTTTACTAAAACCAGTGACTATGTATCTTTTAAGTAGGAATAGCTTAAAAACTACTAAAATATTTTTTAATAATAAAATATGTATCTAAGGAGTATAAATATACATTTTTAATTACGATTTTAATTTAGAAAATCTAAGTATAACATTTTGTGAACTTAAGTAATATTTTCCCATAAAAGAAACTATTTTTTATCTTCTAATTTAATTTAATATTATTACAGTAAAATACATTTTATTTATTTATTTTGAAGGAAAATAACTTTTATTTTTTAATAAAAATACAAATTATATCATAAAAATCAAAGAATTTGATAATTATATCCTACACAGTAAGATTAATCATAAAAATACACATTTTAGCTAAAAACTAGTTTTTACGCGTTACAAGTGATAATTTTAAAATTAGTTTTTCTTACGCATATAAAATTTATGAAATAAAAATGATTTCATATTTTGAATTAGTTGGTACAAATTAACTTTAAGGGACATTTTATTTTTAATCCTAAAAAATAAACTACTTAGGTAAAATCTAGTTATTAAAGTAAAAGAAAAAAAATATAAAAGGGTCTAACCAAATGGGTAAAAGGCCTAACATGTTAAAAAAATGATTATATAAGAATTTTTGAGGATTTTATCATCTAAAAATTACCACCACCACATTATTGTTCATTTTTGAGTCTTCTTAATATGTGAAATACACACTCTCTTTATATTAATATGAAATATATATAAAATATCATTCTCACAACTTTATAAATGGGACTTCTCACCACCCATTCAATACCACTTAAAAATTTCTATTTACTCTTGAACATATTTTTTTCTTTAACATATAATCATATTTCACTTTTTTAATCTTTTGGACATAATATTTTGGTCTAATACCTCCCTTTACAAGGAATACTCTAAAGGAAGCTCAAAGTTCTCAAAATAAGTACTAAATTTTCCATAACATTATTTCTATTATATATTTCCCATTAAAACCTCTTTTTCCCAAAATTATATGTTGAATAAATTATTTATTTTATACTTTGTTTTTTCATATTTTGGTAAAAATCATTAACCCCCTTTCCACTTTTCTTTTAAGAAAAACAAAAACGCTATCTGTGTGTTTGTGCGGACTACCACCTCCATGAAGTAAACCATTACATTTTTCATATAGTATATTTATATTTTATTAAATAATATGAAAATATTATTAAAAAACTAAAATATATCTAATGAATATCATTTTTTTAAATAAGAATATTATTCCAAAATAAACCACTTTTATTACCATACTCATCCGTTAATTATCGTATGTTCATGTTTGGGTCAACCCAACCACCTACTTGAAAAATGATAAAAAATGATATCACTGATGAATATGATAACTTAATTATTAATAAAATATGATATAAATAAGTAAATAATTATTTTTTTGTTTCATAATGGGAACAGTAATATTAAACTCATAAATTAATATACCAATGTTCGTTCGTTAAAAATCACCGAAACATTCTCGTCACCAATTTCATCTTTAAGGAAAATAACCAATGATCCCATAGAATGAAATTATAATGATATAAATAATTATAAATAATAAATTCCAATAACCTATATTATCTAAGAATGATAAACATTATGAGACGAATGAATAACAACACCACTATTACAAAACTAGTTTAAAAACAATCATGATTACCCACAAACGATTTTAAAAATAAATACAAATTAGTTAATATATGTGTAAATAATAATTAAAAAAGAATTTTATAAAATTTTACAGATATGAATAAGGTTCCTAAATTTATATTTATGGTAGTTATTTTTTTATAAGATATTCAATCACTTTTTTAGAATTCAGAAGTTAAGGTAAGTTGTTTGTCTCAAATTTAATTTCTTGAGGCATAATTCATGTTGTGCAATATATTTTATTTAATATTGTTTGATTACTAAATAATGAATATATTTTATTATATTCATATAATTCATGGTGTTTCTAAATCCTTATCATGTTCTTTCTTTAAACCCTTATAAGTCCCCATTTAGCTTATTATATTCTAAATATCCTTCTTTACACCTTAGTTATAGATCAAGTTAATTTTATACAATTTTTAAATTATTTTAAAAGGTTTTAAATGAATTTTTAATTATTTTTATTGGTATTTTTCAATAAGGGTTATAAGAATCTCTTTTAAACATTTCCATGTGAACACAACTTTCCACCATTTTGACTTTTCCTATAAAACATCATATCTATGTTTTCATGGTTTCTAAAGTGAATCATTATTATCTTGGATTTATAAATAGTTCTATTTTCAATAATTTTATTCAAAAGTTCATGGTAATTTATTATTTTCAAAACAATATTTTTCAAAATGATCATACAAAGTGTTTTTTATCTAATTCTATATGGACATATTTTACACTTGACCAAGGAAATTATTAAAAGGATATTATACAAATTATTTATTAGGATGTATTATGTAATGTTACTCTATATCATAGAAATGAACCATCACTTCCTCTGTCTTTCATAATCTTCCACTATGTATAAATATTATTTTCCTTCAATGTATTTCCTCTATGAACACTCAATATTTTATTTATTTGACTAAAGGGCATTCACCTAGATGCTACATATTGATTGATTTAGGGAATTATTGACTTAACTATATACCATTACTCTATATAGTGTTAGTTTAATGGATTATAACATATAAAGGTATTCTATTTATTGGTTCGGGAAATATTGACAATATGTATACTTATTATTTCAATAGAGATATTTAGTGATTACTAAGTAATATTAGTTAGTTATTTTATATTTTTTTCATAAATCATAAAATGAATGTATTGTACTTAATTAGTAACATTTGGGACCCTAAATATACACTTGGGACATCGATATGTCTCATGAGATAAGATATCCTTGGTATTTGGTGCATGTCTTCCCAATTATTTAAATGTCTAGACTGTAGTCTTTAAAAAAAGTTGATGTTTGAAATAAGGTCTTTATGGTATGTAATATCTTGATGTTATGACTTGACTAATTCTACATTATTCATTCCATAACTATGAAATCAGTAATTGTTTCCCATGTTTTTATTTATATTATTAACCATGGATTTTCTTTAAGCTCGTGTGATCAGTTATATGTCACTATTTGATTATTATATATTTCCTTCCATATTATTCATGCCTTTTTAGTTTATTATAGATTATTATATACCATTTAATGAATATTTGAGATCAAAATTCTTATTTTTACATTTCCCCATTTATTAATAAAATTATTATACATGATTTATCTAAAATAAAATAGCATGTGTAGAGAACATATTGAAGATGTTGAAGAATTACTTTGGATTAACTTTTTTCTTATATAATGATCTTTTTTGATAAATTCATGGGATTTATTAGTTAATGAGTTTTATAATTCTCTAAATCTATTGACCTAAAATGTTGTGGGAATTTATTTAATATAATATTTCCTATAAATCATGTATTTATGGGAGAGTTACATTTGTGGTGTCATATTTTGGGTTTTCCAAGTCAATAACTACATTAGATAGGGTATTTGCATAGAAATTACTTAAATGAGAAACATTGGTTATATTTAGTTTTTAATGGAACACCCTTATTAGTTCTTATAAATAATAATATGTAGGGATTAGTTCATCCTTCTTGATGGAACACTCAACATTTATTTTCTTGATTAACATATTAAAATATCCTTTAATGTTGAGGTGAGATACTAGTATTTTCATATATAAATATAAAAAAACTATGATGGATTGACACTCTATATCATTTTTAGTAAATCCTTCAAAAAATATGAATGAATTGGGAAAGGATACCTTGGTCAAGGGAACAAACACAATTTCTAAGACAACATAGTTATTTTTATGGTTCTCCATTCTAGCAGCTGTTAGTATTTGAGAAGAAAAATCAAAATACATCTTCCATGCTTCAAATGGATCATGTATAAAGAAGATTCATTCATCAAAGAGATCCATAATTAATTGAACTCTCTCATTATTTGTGTGAGTTATAAGAATGTATATTAGTGCCTATATCTTGACCACTTTTGAGGAATGAAATAGATTTAAAACTATTATAAGATATCTATCCATTATGCTAGATGTCTAGTTAGCATTGGGTGGATAAATATTTATTTTAGTTCATCAAAAGAAGATACCAAATGAATATCATGATGATGTAGATAGTTCCTTATATTATAAACCATAAATATCAATTATAGATTTTTATTTTTGATTTTTGAATATAAAGTATCATTGTACAACATCATCTGGATGAGATAATATAGATTTTTGTATTTTTCAACATTATTCTTTTAGACCAAGAGTGAACCAAGTGAATGCTTATGAGTTTCCATATATAAGATGGGAAAATTTCCATCAATAAGTGGCATCGATATTATAAGGTTAAAGATCAGATCATTGAGGAATCTATGAAATTACTCATTCCAATATTAGGAAACCACTTTTTTCATTATCAAGTGAAGGGTAGGGATTTACCCATGATATTGTAAACTAAGCACCTTTTGTATGTAATATGACCCTAAATTTCTCTATGTTACGCCAAGTTTTTGGGTAAAGGAATACTAATAATCACCTTGTACTTCTTGTGTTTGACCATGGTGTCATGATGGTGTACCATTAAGCTAATAAAATTTTAATATGTTACCCTGAAATCACACTTCAGGGGATTCATTTTTAGGTTTTGTTTTCAATGATTTCTAAAGACCACTTCAAAGTCAGTAAAATGATAAAAAACTATTGATATCTGACTACCTGATCTTCCACATAATATTACATGATTTTCCTCTATAAAGAATTGATAATTTAATCCATACCATGTTGATACACAATGATAAATTTAATTACAAAAAGGCTATTAATTGATAGAAATATATCCATTGGGGTGACCCGAAAGTAGTAGTTTCATTATTATCTAGGGAAATTCAAATCTGGTTGTAACTAGAATACCCATCAATGAATGATATGGATTCAAAGATATTCATCGCATTGAATATTAATTCTATGATCAATACCAAGTAGTTATCTTTTGGGTATACATTTTTAGGTCCCTAAAGTTAATAAATATATAGTTCTAATAGTTCTTCTTATTAACAATGACAAAAGTTTCTAACCACTCCAGGAACTGAATTACTTAGAAAAAGTTTAAATTAATGATTTTTTTTCAATATCAATTGTTTACTTGTATCTAATTTAGTCATATGGAAGGCCTAGATGATGGATTTCCACCTTAGGATTAAATGCCAACATTTTAGAATAGTTTCACGATAACACATCATAATGATATTTTATGAAGGAAATATATTTATCCTATCCTTTAGGAACATATATTAACTAATAAACATGATTCCTAGATCCTATTATATACCTAGATTCATTTTTTATGCTCATCAATAGTGGTAGGGATACATCCCTAAAACAATGGAGGGGAATCTATGAGACTATATTCCTCTTCTTCCTCTACCCCAATGATTTCATAAATGGAAGAAAAAGGTGGATTTTTTTTGACAAAAAAGTTTATCTTGGTATATTCCCATAATATTTTAAATATGAGGAGACTCATATGGATTTATAGGGTGTTGATAAAGTTTAATCATTATCGGGAAAATCCAGAATATCTTCTCCTTTATCCTTGCAATTATTAGGGGAAAAAGAGGTGTTGAAATCCTAAAATTCAGAAGATGGTGTGAGGGAATATTTAGTTTTCTCATGTGATTAGGATTCATCTTTGATCTTGATGATGATTTCAGGATATACTCATGTTTTTAAGATTAATAAGGATTGTTTTTAACCATGTAATTTTCATATACTCTTTAATTTTCCTAAAATATACCATAATAATATTCTAAAAAATATACCTCAATTAAAACAACTATCACCATATTAACAAGGGAAAATGAAGTCTTTAATCCATAATAGATATGAGGAACTTGGTTTTTTACATTTTTCAGATTTATGGGTAATATATAATCCTCACTAAGTATACGCCAGGGTCTTGCTGAAGTAATTCCGAAACCATTAGTAATGAAGATCTAAATTTCATCTTCTATCATTATTTTTTTTCTCACATGTAGAATCCCACCTCAAAATATTGGGATTCACAATAATAAAATGGGGGAACTATATCCACATAGTAATACACTCTCTCTATTGATAAGGTACATTAAGCATTGATGGTATGATGAAAACACCATCACATTCTTGTAGATCCACGATCTTACTAATAGAACCATAAATATTATTTCCAAATAAAATGAAATGAATTTGGATTTAGATACAAGATCCCTAAATTTAAAATTTAGTTTTATCCTTCCAAGATGATTATGTTATCTGTTTTTGTACCCTTGAATGGTCAATTTTGAGGGAGATATAGCATCCTATCCACATCCTAAGTGTTGTAGATTTTGTACAAGAATAATATTGATCCTAAATTTGTTATCAATTAAATCTCAATGAATTTAAATTTTGTTAATATTTACTAAAACACACAGGTATTTGATGCGTCCTTATACAGGGATCTCTTGATCATAATCTATGAATGAGATAACTAAGTGTAATTCCACTGAGGTTTTCTCTACATTATATAGCTTGTCCCTAAAACATTTGGACTCAAAATCCTAAAAAATATTAGGGCATCATAAAGTTATTCTAAAACCTCCTTAAAAAGTTTAAGTGTATCTAGGATTTCATGTATAGTTGGTTTCATGACTTACTCCTTTAGAATGTTGTGCTTTTGTTCCATGGTTTAATGCTTCCTAATGTTCAAGTTTTCCTTAGTATGGGGATTTGAGGTTGAGGGATTTGATGTATATGGTTCAATTTTCTAACCAGAACCTAAGTTAATGTTTGTATCTAGTGGTTTGGGCTGAGTTGGCCCACCCACAAGATTATTTTGATCATGTGGTTGTACACCCGATAATCAAACTTTCAAGATAATTGGATTCAAATGAACCCAAGAAAATTCAGATGTGTCTTGGGGTTTCTTTTGGGCTAGTTGAAAAATTTTAATTTTAGTTTTAGATATGTATATGGATAACATGGAGGCGTATCCTGATGGTTTGGATATTCCATGACCATGTCTTTGCTGGCTCCATCAGCCTATGTGGCCTCATTCCTAACTACGCATTAGAGATGAGGACTCATATGTATATTATTAATCGGATAATGTGTATATCAAGTTAATAAAATTAATAGATTTGAAATTTTATTATTCATCTAAAGATATTACTATTTTATGCGGTGGTTATTGGAATTAAAAAATTTATGCCATACACTTTTCCATAGAACTCATGATGCGATCCTCACATAAACAATTAAATTCAAGTTTCAGTAAAAAGATATATCCATATGAGAATAAGAATAGAATGATATTTCAATGTGTTGTAAGACTACTAACACACTACGGGATGAAAATTCATCAAAAAAAATTTCAATCCAAAAATGTGGTGGTGAGAACCTCCCTTTGAGAGTTGGCTGTGGATTTTAGACATCACTAATAGAAAGGGTTTTGAATCCTCAAAACCCATTTTTAGGGCCTTATGAGTACTTTTTGACCTAATAAATCATCAATATAGGGCGTATAACCCATATCTAAGATATTATATTAATTAAAATGATTTTATTTGACTAGTCATGGATACCAAATGGACTTACATATCAAAATTTATGACCACTTTCAGTAAGGATTCGTTTTGGTGAAGAGAATATAATGAACAAAAATTCTCGATAAATAAATTCAAGTACCTCACATAGAATATTAATTGATTCATGAATAAATTCAGCTTAAAAAATTACCCATAATTTTGTAAAGAAAATTCATTTTCATTTGAAGGATTCATTTTACGGAATCTCATAGAGAAGATCTATCCCATTAAGGATATTCACAAAAATTATGTGGACTTCCATTTATAAAGTTCTATGAAAAGAGTTATATGAGAATAATTCTATGCGAAAAATACCTTTATAAGATCTTTGAGGCTGCCCCTTTTAGAAGGTATTTACACTTTACTACCTATAAATACGAACATATAATTTAAAGGGAGAGGGAGGGAAATATAGAAATAATGAATTTGGTTGACACATACTTTGATAAAGATATCATGTAGAATTACTTGGGGTGTATCATGAAGAAAACTCAAGAAGGCACTTGATGAAAAAATCTATCACAATTCATTCTTGGATGCACTATGTAGATCTCCCCTTCTAGAAGTGTTAAGGGGATCCTTTCTCTATGAGGCTCTATGTGCATTCCCCCTTTATGAAGAACTATGAAAACAACACTTCATGAAGTGATATATGGTCAAAACCTACGCAAATCACCCATGAACACTTACCTATGAAAATCAATATTTATACAAGTCCGATATGGATCCTTTATATACACTTCCCTTTATGAATCACTATGTTGAGCCCCTATACCGGGCTCCTACATGAAGCTCCTATATAGAAACACACTCCTTCATGAAGCCTCAAAAAATACATTTATAACCTTAACCCATCACTCCATATTAAAGGACTCCACTCCCACACCCTTAGTCAGAATCAGTGATGTCTTATAGTCATGGGCCTTCAGCCTAGTCCCTTAACTTATGTTATTGAACTCTATGAAAAATCATGAGACACACCATGAACTTTTTGGGTTGGGGAAGGAATATTTTAGGTTTTAATATCTATAACCCTTACATTGATCCAAGAATAACTCATTGAGTGGAGGCACTCCTTTTGGATTCCAAAATCACCTTCAATCGAATTAATACTCTCTGTTTATTAATTTACCTTGAGTTATGATACTCCTCTTAGTTCCATCATTAACATGAGTTGAAATACTCATAAATGATTCTGAAATTACATTGAGTTGAGATTATCCTCTTGTTTTTCCTCATGGGAATCCTCTTAGGTGTCATACCCAAAACCTACCTTCACATTAATCACCTACAAGGATAGGTATATAAGGGGAGAGTACATGTGTAATCCTAACACAATAACCACAAGTTGATATACTCCTCTTAGTTTCCAAAAAACTTTTAGTTGATATTATCCCCTTAGTTCATAAGAAGACATTCAGTCAAGATACTCCTCCTGATTAACATATATGGTCTTCACATCAGGTGTAATCACTAACACATACTTTCACTTGACTCACCTACAAGGTAGGGTATCTAATTTTATAATGCATGAATAATCCCCACACAATTACCTTGGGTTGAGATACTCCTCATAGTTTCTAATACACATTAAGTCAATATTCTCCTTTTTATTCCTAAAAAATCATTTAGTCAAGATAATCATCCGGGTTATAATATGATGGACTCCACTTAGGTCTAAGAACAAAAACTACCTTGAACGGAATCACCAATTCATAAGACCCACTCAGTCTCCTTTTATATCCTCTTTTACAACACAAGCATCCCCCATGGGCTTCCAAATAAGTGTAATCCCTAAATCTACATCAAAGGGTATAACCAATGCATAAGCCCCACTCGATCCCCTATGGTGGAATCTCATTCAATAAAATTAATATTATGTTATATTATATATCAATTATCACAATAAAAATGGATCAAGTGGGATTATAAATTTTTTTTTCATTACTTTATCATAATTGAGATATGTTATTGAAATCACCTTATAATCATATCTGCATGACTCTAAACTGTATAGTGCACATCCTTTCCATGCGGCATTAAATATCATGGACTCTTCCCATCACACGACCTTAAATTTCATGACTAAAACTACATACATTTTTATTTTTTTTGGATACATAGGATTCCTCTATGAGGTTCAATCCCAATATCCATAAATACATATTTTCACTTATGTGATGAGAATAAGATGACCCATTTTTACCTTGAGTCGAGATACTCCTCTTGGAACAAACATTTTCACTTTGAGTTGTGATTCTCATATTTTTTCCCAACATTCCATGAGTCAAGATTATCCTTTTGGTTCTCTAATATACCTTGAGTTAAGATAATCATCTTGGTTCCCATATAAGTGCCTCCTATTTGGTGTAATCCCTAACCTAAGCTGGCCATCATCAATGTGATGAACATAAAACTACTATATTAAAATGATTATAAGGAGAACCATCCTTATCTAGTGAAAATATAGGGAAGCCTCTAGTGATGATGTACATATGATCCATACCTTCTTTGATTTAATCATTAATAAAAAAACTAGAAAGGGATGCTCATGCATAAGTCTCACACCAGTCATTTTTAGTTAACATTCACCTAGTTGTCCACTCTTCATGATATTAAACTACTTGGAAGTGGTCCTTTTCACATAAAAATAAAATCTATGATGTTTCCAATTAAACATAACCAAAATACATGCGTTCTGATTCCCCTTATAGAGACATTCAAGATGCCACTCTCATTGTACTAATTGCAACATCATAAACCCATAAAATCAATTTATATGGAGATAAATTCGATTGTTTCTAAATATATGGATTTAAAATTAAGAATCATGAATTAATAATATGAATATTAAGAACCTATACTATGAAAAAATGATCACATATCTACATGAATTTGGTCATGTCATTATAATAGTGGTAACTAGTCTCACATTGGGTTTTGGGATAGATTCATGAAAATGTATTAAATCTATAAAAGTGTCTATGAGTAAGAAAGAATCAACTTAAAGAGTTTTAATGTGCCTGAACTCATACCCTATCATCCAACACACATTATAAAGTTTAACCTATAAGAAACCACAACAACTACCTTCTTTTAGAAAGTATGTATGCAATGAAATTCGCATAGAACCATCATGGAAGAAGGATTATGTTAGAGTTTCAATCATAAATAGTGGTGATCACTCTCACAATGATAGTGGAAGAAAATACACAAGGTTCTAAAATTTTATGGTATTTAGAAAAAATTCTTCCTCTTACACACTTTTTTCGTTCACCAATTATGCCAAACATTAGAGGATGGATATAAAGTCATATATTTAGATGATAAATGAGGAATCGGGAATACAACCAGTTGATTCACTTATTCCCTGAGGATGGAATGAGATTGATTGGCTGTCTTTCGAGTCATCAATCCATAAAACTTTTATTCATGCCTGGTTGGGACTTCCCACCAACTATCTTCTTTCCCTAGTTGGGTAGTGGAGACATGGGTAACCTATTTCTAAGGTTTGGATAACATAACCTATATATATTATACTATTTTATGGATAATTTCCTTGAAAAAAACTTGAATATTTTGGAGTAACATTTGATGGAAAGGGAAATAGTTAATACGGTCACTGTGGCAATCTTTGTCGGGTTTCCTAGCCTTAGGTGTCTTGAGTAGATTATTTTCTAAAGTTCTGATGAATTATCCTGAAAATTTATCTTTTAGGAAATATTTTTTTAGTTTCTTTGGTCCTCATATCATAGGTTTAATTTCTCATTCCTTTCCTCGGGATAAGGGTAGCATTTCTTCAATTATCAATCTTTTGGAGGTGCATGTGGATATTGATCTTGATCTTGTATAGGTGTCAAAATAGATGTCAAACCTAAATAGGTGTGGGGTTAAATTTGGATTTGGTTTATCGAATTAAATCTTTTAGATATTTTTACACTTTTTTCAACTACCAAAATAAACTTGGGTACTTTTTATAGACTAATGCTATCCAAAAATTTCTTATGAGATTCATTATGAAAATATTTTACAGTTTCTATTGTGGGGGGGTAAATATTCAGCATGTATGTGAGACACTTACTTATAGTGATGAAATCTAAAAACTCACTCATTTTCACACTAATTATTGATTGAGATATCAATCATCACTTTCCTAAGTGTAGAGTTAAATTTTGTTGAGGAACTAATGATGGAGATATTTATAACCTATAATAAATCTAGCTAACATATAGTTACACAAAATTAATTCTATCCCCTATAATGTTTATATAAAACATCTGAGTTTTGCTACCTCATACTGATCAAGTGTTCCCATCATGGGCACACACGGGTACACATTTGTTTTCATGTTTTATTTTGGCTGTATTATTACATTGATGTTTGGGAATGTGGAATTTTAAAAGTTGGGTAGAGGAGTAGTGGTGTTGACCCATTTAGGATATGGTTTCCTCTTAGGTTTTACTAGGTACCAACATCATTTTATGGATTCCATTCAAGCTACAAAGGACTTAATAGAGTTAAGGAAATATAAAGGTAATGTTTTATGAATTGAGCCCTGAACTTGGGTAGTAGAAAAATATTGATGTGGCCACCCTGTGTATATCTATGATTGACATCTTGTTTGAGATGAACCTCGGTGAATTTCCTGAAATAAGGTTTTTTTTTGTATTGGAAGAAACTCTTTAATATTATTAATCATTGGTCACAAATAAATTGGTTGTTTATACCTAGGTCCAATTTATTGATTTTAATATACTATAATGGGTTGGGTAACCCTCTTCTATTGAAGGGGATTCATTATAAGAGACACATTCATCTCCAATGGAAAGTTTTACTCAGTGATATTTTTCCCTAATGTAACTCGATGTTAATGCATTTCAACTTCATATTGTCTCAAATTCTCTTCAATGGAGTGAATTTCAATATAGTCATACAAAAAGAGGGATATAGCCACATATTTGTTTTATTTTTCTTTTGCTAAATCACATTTAGTGAGTGGAATATAAAATTTTAGACCTTCAATTTATTTATTCTACCTGTGATGTTGAGTTTACACACCTTTCTCATGTGTTTTAGTGTGAATTGGGTTTTACAAAAATTAATTCTTCATCATATCCCATTGTTTCTATACCTTGATACGCATCCTTTGTTAGATTGGAACTAATGAAATTTGTTAATTCATTTAGGGAAACACAAATCCAATATTCATCACCCAAAAAATAATAGAGTTGGTCTCGATACCATATTTCCTCCTCAAGATTTAAATCATTATTATGCTATTATTTCCTTAGTTAGCTGACCACTTTGGCTTGCAACCTTTATGAGGTTCAATCCTACCCGATTAGTATTTACTCGGGGGTGACTTGTAGATGGTGATCTTGAAGTAATCCCTAATCATTCTCAATGATCATGCCCCGAATGATAGGGGTGTGTCTCTTAATGGCATAAATATTGGGGGTGTTGGCTGTTGGAGTTCACCTCATAGTTTTGAAAAGACTGACTTACCTATAGAATGTTGAGGAGGGTGTAAAATTCCCCCATCCATAAGGGATATGGTTGATTTGATTCTACACACACCGCCCTTTTGTGTTTTTAAGGATTTTATGAACCATGGGGTGGTGGTGGTAGAAAAATATTCCCCAACCCTATGGGTTAGGGCTATTCCTAGATAGATTTGCACATGCAAGTATTTTTTTCTTCTAATTTTTCATTTTTCCACTTATGTAAGGGATATGTGTAGTGCATGATCATAATATGAGCCACCCACTACTAAGTTTTATCCAATTATAAATTAATTTTACCCACTCAACTATAATACACATGAATCATTTTTAGAAGCTTGATAGAGGTGTCTGTCAATGGCTCATTCCCTTCATCCATGCCATATATTCATATTAGAGTTAATATAATTTTTTCAAATATAAAAATCTAAATATGCATAATCTAGACCTGATACCTCTCCCATGGTAATGAAATTACAATATGGATTCTTCCGGGGACTCTTTTTACTCTGGAATAGAGTAATATGAAATACTGTATACTCACCCCATCCCTTGGTACAAAAATAGGATGACGAATCCATGAAATTTTATTGAATTAAATTCAACATACAAGGATAATCATGTCATAGGTTCTTATAGTGTCTATATAATCATAGTATTTGAGAATCCAAGAGAGTAATAAATTCAATTTGGTGATTGATATTTCTTATCTCCTTAATATGGTTCACATACTCTAGACAGGTAAGATATTTGGATTTTTTCTAATGAAGAGTTTCCCAAAAATATTGGTGTAATAAATTCATTCACTCAACTTTTAAAAACTGTGGGACATTATATTGGGGAGTGGAAATATACAAGAACCAAATTTAGAGTTTATCCTCAACAAATTCTTTGTACATATCCATGTTATCCTTAACATCTATGAGATAAAATTCTTTCACCTAATCTGACGATTGTGATTGTTTTTCATTTGCTTTATCAGAAAAGGTTGGGATTATTGGAGTCTATCTGATTAAGATGAAGTAATTATGGTGTGAGGGAGGTGTAAAAAATGATCATTTCCCTTGACCAACAATTGATAAGGATTAAATATCATATGTTTCCATTAAGATTTTGTGCATAATAGGTCTCAATCATTCATGTTACACTCTATATGAGGTAATTATCATAGCAGATTGAACATGGGAAGGACCTCATTACCTATTTATATTCACAATTTGAGGAGGAATTTTATAGTTTAAATCATGGGAAGGATTCCTATGATCAATATTCATGTTTTCATGGGGAGGAAATTCATGGAATGTGCTCTATGAGGATATCCGAAACTACTAAATAGAATATCATAGGGAGGAAATACATGGTTAAGCTTCTTTAACTTTTTTTGATGAGTAGAAATGTGGTTATGATACTATATATTGGTCTTTTAGGTCCTTAGGAACTTCCGTGTAAATCAATGTAGGGATATGGGCCTAATGTTGGGTCTTTGGCTGCATTTGGTGGGATTTAATTTTGGATGCTCTCTATGGGATAGGCTGATAACTGTCTTGGGTGGGAGTATTACTAGGTGGATCTCATGTCATTTTCTATGTTGGTTGATGAGATCATTTATATTTGATAAGAATATAGTCATATCCAATGTTTGGTAATGAAACATTTCGATGGGTATCTCTAGGTGGGGTAGGAATTTATGCCCTCATTTCCCCCTCTAATAGTTTTTTAAACATTTCATTTTATTGGATGTGGTTATATGAACCTGAACTTGGTATTCAATCCATGTCAGGCTATGATTAAAATAATCTAGATTGGGAGTAGGGATTTGTGACCACTCTAAGGTGGTAACTGATAGAATTTTTCGACATGATTCCTTGATGATGGGGCTAAGAGTGTATGTTTACCTTCTAATGGGTACTAGGATGTGTCAACAGTCCACCCAAGTTAGAGCAGGAATATGTTCCCTCACTTTATAGATCACCAGAATATTTCAATGATTTTCTTCCACTTTTATCACCATAATATTTTAAAAAATTTGTATAATATGAAAAATAATATATTACTTATTTTCCAACACCACCAAAATATAATTATTGGATTTTACTATTAGTATTTAAATATGAGTTTATTTCTATCCCTTTTTTTTCATTGGAGTATGTATTCAATCTTCTTATAAGGGAAAAAGAGTATGGGATTTCCCCATTAGAACCGCACTATACTAATGGAAAACTATTTAATGGGAAACTATAATATGTGCTCATTACTTGATCATTATTGATACATGACAGAAGGATCCCTTGGTAGATATGGGAGTATGGGACCACTATGAAGTTGATGAATTTTTTCCTTTAGCAGGATCATCTGGATGGCCGGGTTTGAGTGACTGAAGTAGAGAATTCTTAATAAATCTCTTCTTTAGTACCTTTAGGAGATGGTATAGTGCATCATTGTTAATGATAATGAGTAATGGGATCCAACTAGTAATCTATTAGACACCATTGTAAGATTCAGCTAACTCTTACATCTCCCTATGTTAAGACAAGTTAGTATTGGCATGTTCTTGGGATAAGCTTTCGAAATGGTTTGACATGGAAATGGGTTCCATATACTTCCCTGTTAACCTCTACTAGTGAGGTGGACTATGGCACTTAGGTTACTTAAGGCTATCTTGATCTACCTATGGGTTTTGAATAGTATCATGGAAACTATAATCCATCACTAATAAATTCATTACTTTTTGTTAAAGATGTTACACCAGTGAAATTATTGATCCCATCATTAGGGTTTTAGAATTTACACAGGATGAGGCATAATATATTTTTCCAAATGAAGACTCCATCACTTTCTATTAAAAGGGGATCTTAAGAGGGGTTCCTATTACACATTAAAACCAAAAAAATATAACCTAGTAGTGTAGTATCAAAAGTAATATCATGTTCAACCAATTGTTTTTAAGTTTAAAAGATTAAAATCAGGTTCACTCTTTTTATTTGTAATGGAAAATCTAACACAAAATCATGCTTCAATGTTTTGAGTTTGGGTGGGCAAGATTTTAAAAGGTAGGTGGTCACTAGGAAATTACTATCAACACCATATAATTCATGTTGGTTGAGAGAGTTAGATATTAGAATCATCACACCCTTTAGAGTGAATTTTTTTTACTCATGTATTCTCTTATAGATTTATATCATATTTGTAAATCCTTCCCAAATCCTAGTGCAGGAGTGGTTACCCCTATTCCAATGATTGATCATTGACATAAAACAATGTGAATGTTTATATATTTCATAGGTTCTATATCAATGTGATGTATCATAGGTTTTCTATTGATGACACTATATATAAGTATTATAGGTTCTCTATCTTTATCATATTAATTAGTAATTCTTTGGTTTAAATACACTTATCTAGAAACTCAGAAATTTATCACCATCCATGGAGGTGTTAATTATTCATGGTGTTGGGATGATTTCATTAGAAATATATTCCTATGTATCATTATTAATGGAAGAATACCCTATGTAGTTTATTCCAACATAATGGGATATGTTATACCTTTTAAAGTCATCTAACCTGGACCATCTAGGTTCCTTTTAAATTTTTTAAACCCATAGTAGTTGGATACTAGGAAAATGGTTCCTAGAAATGGTTATTTTGAGACTTACTCATGATAAAACCTTTCTATCTGACTCATCTAGAATATAGTTCTTTAAGGGTGGTTATCTTATAGGTAATATTTCCCTTTTGAGAGAGGATTATAGGTCTCCTTGGAAATATTACAAGATGGAGAATGTTATGAATCGTAATTAATTTATCCCAGTGAGGATGGGTTTTGTGAGGAATATAGCATGATGAAGGGGGATAAAATTTCTCATGAGGGATATATCCTGGTGTGGGTATTATATAATATATTTTTGGATTTTTAATCTCAAAGAGGTATCCCATATATCTTGGTTATTCAGAATCAAATCCCATATAGTTTGTGCTATATAGTTTACGGTCATGTGATATGAATGAACCTTGTAGTTTAATGTCACATGAGAAGGATGCTTTCATGTAGATTTATGTCATAAAACTTGGATTATTGTGCCATGAAAAAGGTAAAAACTAAGGATGGATTGGGGATTACACATTGGAGGACCTACTCTACTCCCTAATGATTTTTTTTGGGATGAAATCATTAATGAGAGAGTGGTTTATTGGGGCTTACACCTAGGAAAAAATACCCTTATTTTATGGGAAAAGTGATGAAAAGTGCAAGTGAGACTCACATAAGGGGGATTACTTGAAATATATAGGGAATTTAGAGAGCATGAGTGGGGATTACACATTAATATGTTCTACTTAAATATAAGTATCTTTGGATCAATAATGTCTTCTAGTGATGAAATCATCAATGGAAACATGACTAGGGATAATACGACATAAGGAATATCATTGGAACATGGCTATTAATTAGAATCGATATCCACAATGAGCATGTTTAGAAAGGAGAGACTGCTCAAGTTTCCTCTTGATAGGAACCCTTGTTATCAAGTGAATAAAAAATCTTTATATTCCAAGGGGTTATACAAATATAAGATAAAATTTATGGAGTTTCCTTTTATCATGTTAATATAAGATCAAAAAAAAAGGTAACACTGGTGTGCTTGACATATGAAAAATGGTTTGGGTGAAGGTATTATTTTGGCCTTTTTTGGTATCGACCTTGGAAAAAGGAGTCCATGAAGGTCATTTTATTTGATATTCCCAAAATAGGTAACATGGGTAAATAATAGGACATAGAAGACATCCATTTATTTATTTTTAGAGTGCTTTAAGATATTTATGAAAGTGTGTCAAATACTACCTAGGCTAGAGGCATTGTGAAGGAGATAATGGGTAGATTTGAAGCAATCTAGTTGATATAGGAGTGATGTTACCTAGATGATTTGAGTTATAGAGATCGTGTGATTAAGGAAGCTTCATGAAGGATATTACGTGATCCTCCATCCATGAGCATAGTGCTTGAGAATATCCTACATTGGGACCCATAAAAGGGAGGATCTCAATGAAGGTGATTTATGATGAACCCCCCAGAAAAGATCTTGGTCTGTTTCTCTTTGATCCTTAATTTTATATTTTACATAGGTTTCATCATTGATGGAAGATGGGGGCCCTTTAGGACTTTTTTAAGTGGTATGATTCACTTCAAAAAGTTTCTCCATATCTATACTATTCTACATTCAATCTATTTTGAGGTGGATATGGGTAATTTATTGGAAAACCCAAATACATAGTTTCCCAAAATATGCATCCACATGGAGGTTCATAAAGTAATATCATCATGCGCCCAAAATCAATACTTGGATGCTGTAAATGACATGGGTGAAAAAAGAGATTTTCATCCACATGATTCCTCATCTCATTTCTGTAAAACAATATATCCCCCAAATGACTTCATATTGGGAATAAAATTAACACATGGATAACATAAATTATGTTCATACATTATCCACTTCATGTACAAACAAAAAAATCATTAGGCTTCCACAAATTTGGATAGTTTTAGAAAAAATTTCTTTATGAATCACTATGAATTTTCCTTATGAAAAATGGTTTTCTTCAGGAAGAATGATTGTTTCTTTTCAAAAAACAACCCTGTTATGTTTTTAACTCGATTTTTGATTCTATCCTTGGTCTATGATCTTGTTTAATTTTTTAGGAATTCTTAGGCCTCAAAAATCAGCCAAATTAAAACTTTGAAATACTTCCTTATGTCATCCCATGATAATAAATAAATTAATAAGATGTGTAATCAGTCTATAGTAATTTTAAATCCAATTATTCTACAACAAGGTAATCAAAGAACTAGTGATTAAAGCATTTCTAGTGGAACACTCTTCTCTAGAGTAATTACCTTTGTATATTGAGATCCTCGATAAGGAGTTTTTCCCCATCAGTGATCCTTCCCTAATATGGTAAATGTATTTTTATGGTTACATTAATTTCCCAACTAATAAGTGGATAAATAACTCAAAGAACAATCAAGTCAATTTATAAGATATATTTTTTATCTGCAAAAAGAATTGTTACTGTAATATTTATCCTTTTATAAGGATAAACTAATAATAATGAATAATATTAGGCCTTCATTATAGGCCTCACGTGGACCTTATAGATTCAAGTCACCAAGATAAATGTAAAATGTGATTTAGAATTTTTGATCAATAAAATTAATGGGGAAGAGAATAAATAATAAATGAAGAAGAATTGATTCTTTTACTCTATCACACATAAGAATTGATTTCATGGGTTCCCACTAAGTAAATCATTTTATATACCCATAGGTGCAAAATTATCAACCATATGAATTGGCCAGACTAGATATAGATCTTTGAAAATAGAATCAGGATGAAATGCTCATTAATATCACACTTCAATGTCTATTAATTCGTTTTTTAGTTATTCATTCCTTTATTTAGTAAATAAATTAAAGTAATAGTTGATATTGGCATTACATTATTTCAAGTTGGGTTCTCATATATACAAACTATTCAAGAATCCAACTAGATAACCTGAATAACTAAATACATATAAAACAAGTTCCTCCCAAGGAGTGAGATGAGAAAGATCATATTCACTAATGGGTAGAAATTTTCATCCTCTATGGTGGTATAAAATCTAAGAAAATAATTCATAAAAAAGGTTTTATGAGGTATTCATTAGATTCATTTAATGGGGAAATACCATCACAATTATGCAATAAGTACATGATATCACATGTGGTACACATCAAATAGGAATTAGTCTCTCTTTAGAAATTAGGAGACCTGCTTTCTTTTATCCCTTTATGATACATGATTGTATGGGATTAAAAATAAAGTATCATGGATTTTAGGTGTATAAAAACATCATCACCATCTCCCAAAGTTACTACATTCCATAAAATACTCATGGTGATTTTATATATAGTGGTTATATATTATTTACACATACCTTATAAAAACTATTTGGAACTACAAGAACATCATTACTACCACTAACTGTTCTAAATTAGATAATGTTATATCCTTTAAGGTGATCAAAATGAGAGTTCTTATCTATTATTAAAAATAAAATATTATCACTATTTTTGGAATACTAGACCCTATCCTCATAGATAATGGCATAAATATCTATATACTTTAGTTGAAGATATTTTTGTTCAGTATAAATCATTGATTACATTAACTATTCCAGATTTTAGGTTTATATTAATGAATATAAATAGGATTTTATCAATAATTCATCAAATATATTTCAAAATATAGTGTATAGAAAAAATAATTCATGGACCAATAATATTCTCAATGCTTTCTGAGTATACTACACTATGATATATACTCTGACACGCGTGACCCCATATTTTCTAGTGTATGGGGAAGAAGTAGGTTTTACTATAGAGGTTTGATTTAACTCAATTTTAAAATCCATTTTTGATTAAATAAGTATTAACAATAAAAAAATAGGTTATATGAGATGGTAGATCTTAATAAAAAATGTTGTGTGTATTACATAACCACGAGGTTCACAAAAATTGGGTATCCCAATCATTAAATAAGAATATTGGACTCTATTAATTTATATAAGATGTAAGGAACTTATATCTTACAAAAATTATAATCCAATAGTGAAAAATACATGATGAACCAGGATGGAGGGTTTATCCAACTTCTTACCAATTCAAGGTTTCTAGAGAAATACATTATATGAAATATCCATGCATGATTCATAATTCCTTGTGTCAAGACCCTATAATAAATTTAATTAGATCCTTATTACATGTCACTAAACCTTTTGGTGTATAAAAATTATTGTATGAACTTAAATATCATAGCATGTGATCCATATTAGATAACCCTAAACTACTTAAAGTGGTCTATTCTACCTGAGATCAAACTACGTTACTTTTCTTATTTAAGAGATTGATCTATATAATTTAGATATTTATTATTAAACATTATATCTATGAAAATATTTTTATTATCTATTATTGTGGTTTCCCTTAACCTATGATTAAAGTTACCCTTTCCCAAAACAACATTGGATTGATTATTATTACCATAAAATATAAAGTGATACCCAAATATCCTATCTTAGGAAAACATTTAATCCTCAACCTCACTCATAAACATAAATTATTCCATTATATTTCAATCAAGTCATATAATATATATGACACTTTATCCATGAAATAGTCCCCTCTTATCTATTAAGTAAAAGATATACCTTTCTCACAAATATGTGTCTCTTGATTTCAATTATCACATGATACCTAGTGATGCCCATATATCCTATCCTAGGCCAATATGAAATTCCACCACCCATTTAACCATAGTTCTTTTGACCATAATGTTTAACATTGGGTTTGGCCTCTTACAATCATACTAAGGTACCTCATCACTTCATCTTATTTTATTATATCACACTATGATATTTCTATTTCATGAAAATTAATGTTGGTTCTCTCATGTAAAAGTATACATTTATAACCTTGCATGGCTTGGTTCATATTAATATATGATAGAAATTGATATATGGATCTATATCCTAGGCTTATGTATGTATTTTATTTTCATCCCATCCCTTTTTCAAACTATCCGAGTATATGAGTTTGATAATTCACACCAAGTTTTCTCCAATGCCCATGAACCTATATGACACCTTTCACTATTACTTTTTGTGTCTTGATTTTTTTTATCCATTGATCTATAGTTATGACTAAATATTCTATTTATATACCTACCATATCCATTAAATTATATAAACCTCCTTTTATTAACTATTCATTAATTTTATTTGACTTTCTTAGAGTAAGAATATTCAAGATCTTTTTGAACACTTTCCTTCCATATACCATACTTCATATCTTGGATATTTAGATTACCAAAAATATTTCGTGGATATTGTTATTGATAAAAGTTTATCTAAAGGGGTCTATTTTCATAGTTATAACACATGCCACACATAGACACACACATACATAAATCCCCCTTTTACCTTACAAAGGATATATATTTTTATGAGGAAAAGTTTCTAAAATACCATCCTCATTTAGTAATATTTTATTGGAATCAATATTTGTACATTTTAGGGGTTCACCCTTGATATTTTTTTTAATGGTATCCATCCATCCAATGGCCCAAAGGCCTTCATTTTTTATTGATTTTTGATAATCCACCTTTTAAGGGGTGAGATGGAACCCTTACAAGGCCCATAGGTGTAAGTATTACATGGACCGTAGGCCCTAGAGGAATTCATTGCTCGTAGGCTTCAAACATTACATATAACCCAGAATAATAACTTAGAACTGCTCCTCCCCAGCATCTTCATCGTGAAATCAGCTCTCCACTTTCACATGGCTGTTCGGCTAGGCTATCCCTTGCATTCACATGCTTGTCCTCATGGCAGCTGCTATACCCTCTCATTCTTGCAATCCGTGTAGCTTCTTCTATGGTGAAAGCTCCTTGATCATACTCCTTATATAGTTGTTCCTTGTAGGTTGTTTGGTTTGCATAAGCATGGGATAAAAGACCCATTATCTAAACATAGTTAGTAGTTTACCTTTATAGTCCATTTTCATTTAACCACATATATTCCAAATTATTCAAGACATTATTTACATCACCCAATATTCTTACGATCAAATAATTTAAAAGTATTGTGACTTTTATACCTTTATTTGGGTTATGAATTATCAAAATAAATCTTTATCCAATTCATGTCAAAATTTACTCTCCTCTGGACATTCATACCAATATTATTCTTCATTTATGTTGGTCTATGTTTATGCTCACTTGGTGAATTAACCCTTTCATCATTTAGATCCATGTAATAATGGAATAATATTTTTTTAAAGCTTTGGAAAAATAATTATAACATTAAAAATCAAGTGTCTAATTATAATGATGAAAAAGAGGTTGAAAGCACTAACATTATTCTTTAATCATATCTGGTTTACTATAATCATGTTTGGAAAAAACCACTCACTTTATCTTCCAAGAACCATGTACTTAAAACAAGAATCAATATCTTTTTCCTAGATCTATGTCATTAAATTAATATCCAACTATTTGGTCAAAGTTTTATCAATTTAAATTTTAAATGTAATTTTTGCCATCTTATAAGACATTTAACTCTAAGAAAATCTAGTTAAGAACCTCCAAAGTGAAACCTAAGAAAAATTCAAGTCTACACTCGCTAACCCAACCCTTTTATGTCTTAGAAATTTATTTTAGCTTAAAATAAAATATATAAAAATATTGTAGGGGCTAATATTTGGCCTTTAAAAAAATTAATTTTCTTCTCTCAAGGTTTATGGATCTTGGAATAAGTTATAAAATCTTCTCATTAATCTTATAAACAAGTTCAAGTAATTTTTATAGGGGGAATAATTTTATAATTTCATGGTACTCGAATCCCTCTTGAACATTTCCTCTCTCACCTCAAATTTATTTCACAGTTTCCTTTTCTAGTTTTTTTTTATTTTCTCATACATAAATTGAATAATCTTGGACTACAGTGAAAACACAAGTGATTTATATATAGCATTCCAAAACCCATCCAAGAGAACATTTCTTGAGGAAATCAAATCCTTTTTATTTTTATCTAATAGACTAACCTCGACACATGGTGATAGATTATTCACCACAAATATAACTCATATATATATATATATATATATCTGAGATTAAAAAACCTAGAAAATAATTGATTAAAAAAATACATTTATCATTTAATAATTTATTTTAAACCATTATTTCAAAAAATCCATTAATCTTTAATGTTGAAGTGGATTCATGTACTTTTGATGCTACTCTTTATGAACTATTTTAAATCACCCATAGATTGTTGAAATTTTAAGTGATAGAAGTATTAATTTGTTATAAAGAAGTTAAATAGTTGATATATTATCCCTGTTATACTTTAATCATATGTCACACTATTTGAAAATATAAAAATGTGTGAAATGATGTAAAGGGTTAATTTGTTTAAAATAAAAAACACTTCATTGATTAACTACGATGGAGGAAATATTCATAACTTTGAGTATTTAATTTGTAGTTATAAATACCAGAAGTAAATACTTTTTGTAATTAAGGTTAAAAAAATAATATTCAATTTATTCTCATAGTTGAGCCATTTATTACTTTATGTCGTCAATAATTGGTTGAAGTTTTATAAAACTAATATTTCCAGCTTCTGTGTTGGGATATAGTTCTAATTATATTTATATAGTTTCCTCCTATTTTTTCTAATATTTATTGATGAGATTAATATATCCCCACAAATTTATCTTTAACTACAGATAATTTATAGTGGAGGACATTTTCAACGGCTATCCCTTCATCATCTAAAGATTGATGTTCCATCACCACCGTCACATAGTGAGATCTTTCTTAAAGTAATAAGTCTTATATATTTATAAAATATGCTTCAAATTAAATTTATTTAGTATATTATTAAGGTATTTATGATACCTATTTCTAAATAATTTTATTATTTAATCTATTGTTGATCACACAATAATCAAATTCACAAAATCCCAAGGTGGTGAACAGATGACATAAATGGTGTAACTACCCAACAAGTTTTCTGAGGTAGTTTTGGTGATCAAATTCCATATTTAGTGCTATAACTTTAAAAAATATACTTATTTAATATTAAATACTTTTTATATAAGTATATATCAACTATATATAAATAAATAAATCACTTAAAGAATTTAGGGCTTCAACTACATTCCATGAATAAGTTAATATTTGAGCTTCCTGGTATAAAAAATTCCACCTTGATGGGACACAATTATTAATATGAATGAGACTTAATTTCACCCATTTATCCCCAAATATTATTTATTGGTATCAAAAAACCAACAACCCAAATATATTTTAGACAATGAATTAAAAAAAATAACAAGGGACATTTCTAGTACCCACCACCAATTATAGAAGTTTCAACTTTATCTATTATTTTTGTCTCAATTCTCAGATCACATAGAATATTGTATCAAGAGGGATGACCTATAGATCCTTTGAGACCACCTAGGATGAATCTAGTGAGGTCACATTAGATATTACATGTTGTGTATTGGTAGGTTCTAGTTTAATAGGTGTAGAGGCCATAAATTCTCAACCATTAATGGGACTGCCTATAGTATCTATAAATAATCCTAGATAAGTTTAAAATCAAAATAAGATAATATAATGTAATGAAACTTAAAATTTTCACACATATAGATAATAATTACTCACTCCTGACTCCATGGGAAAGGCTTTGAACTTTTACATTGGTGATATATGGTAGTCGTCAGAACTTGCCTGGATATTTTGTTTTACCAATATATTATCTAAAAATTATCAATCGAGAATTATATTGAATTAAGATATAAATAATGTAATAATTTTATAACTGCATTTAATGAATCACTTAAAATGGATTCCCTTTGATAAATGTGTGTTTCAGGCATTGTAACATATGGTGTGTTCTCCCTTTCCATTAGGGATTACACCTAATCATTTAAGTAATCTTATAATGCTTTCATAGTTTCCTTAACAATAATAATGGGGTTAATAAAAGAGAGTGGGACCTTTAGGATTATTGTAGGTAGTATTTTATAAGGTATTGTAAGACATCATTTAACTTTTAGGGTTTTCACTACAACATGTGACAGGGATATAATACTAAACAGATTAGCCTCATTAGTCCCCACACGAATTGTGAATGATGTTATCTATGAATAGATAAAAGTTACAATCACAACAAAACAATATATTAATATATATAATTTTTTATGAATATAGATTATTTCTAATTCCCTACCATTCATTATTGTTTGAATAAATCTGTCTAGTTTTCTAGACCTATCTTTTCACTAACATTCATACTGGGAGCTCCCACATTCGTATTAGTGTTTGAAAGAAATTATAGATGGAAATTTCCTAATGGTTCGACAATATGTACATCCTGTCATTAAATACACTAATAATATTTAATATTCTATACTAGGTTCCCAAATCTACGTGACCCAAAAATAGATGGACAAAAGACATGCATCAGGGATATATTACTAATTTACAAATAGAGTTTATTATCTATACCAAATATAAGTTAATAAATATTAATTATAATTATAGTTAGTGTATATAAATGAAAATGTTAAAGTTACTCATTATAAATTAGTGGGATCAATTTATTAACCCCAATCATCTCCAAATACTTTTCCAATCATCACATATTTATCACCTAGACCCATAATCAACTGTACTTTCTTGGTAAAGGGAGCCTTTACACTGTCCAGAAAAATTAGCATCCAAAGTTCTCTGAAATAAACTTATACTTCATAAGAGTTTTCCTTGGAGTTTATATTAGTAAGAGACTATAACTACCCAATCTATGGGACATAGATTTTTTATTAAAGGAAACCTCGTTCATCCTTAGGCATAAAAACTACTTCCCAGTTATCCCAAAAGTAGTGAGCCTCAAGAGAAATAGAATTTGGAATCAAGTGTGGTTATGATACCTCTATCCTAATATGGGTGACTGATTCCTTGTGTTTATAGTTCTTACTTAGTCCTTATCTATTAGTAGAGGTATCACATTTCTTTATCTAACTAGATCATCTTATTTCATCCCTAACATGTGGTTCACCATTAATTAAAATCTATATGGCGGGTTTTGTATGTCACTAACTACAGTGGATAAGAACCTTCACCATGATGATTTATTATAGTTTCTTATGGTTTACAATTTTTTATTTTTTATTGTTTGGGATGTATCAAACCCAAATGAATGGGTCCGTTAATAATAGATTTAGGTAAGGGGAAATATGGGATTTTTTAAATTAGGGGTATAATTTAATGTTAGTATACACTGATGGTAATGTGATTCAGGATTATGTGTATCACATTACCTTAAGGGAACATGCTTTTTAGTCCACCATAAAATATTTTCCCATTATATCCTATTCAAATAGAGCTTGAATTTACCTCTGTAAGAATCAGAATTAACGCGTGAATTGATATGATACATATACCTCCGTGATTATATCACAGTAGATATTTAATTTTATAAAAAAATAACTTAATTATACTTTATATAATCAGAACTCATAGATAATAGTACCATTATCTATGATGATCTTGGTTAGGAATTCCCTATATGTTATGAAATTTAATTGGGAATACATTCCCAAGGCTTTGATAACATCTTATCTATCTAGTAATAAAGGTAAAGCCTCAAAAAAATTATATGTATGATCTGAATTTCTATGGGGTAATTTCAAGTGTGCTTTGGGTTTTTTTATGTCTTGAAATGAGAGTCAATCCTGCACCGAAAAATTTGAAATTTCCCAGATATAAAGAATTGGGATTCCCATTAATACACGTTCAATCAAGACCAATAAAGTTTATCTAATAATGCTACCTCTAAAAAAATATATCTTCTTATTTCCCGTTGTATTTCTATTATAACAGTGCTTGACCTCACACTAATATAAGAATCATAGGGTAGGAGAATATATAAACTCAACCACATGTTAAGAAAAATATCCTAATGTAATTGAAATCCTACTTCAAGAATGAACTGATACCCATAATTTTTATATTATATTTTTTCCAAATAAGGATAAAAGTATAATATGCTCACCATGATAAAAAATTGCACATCCAATTGGTCATCAAAACTTTATCCACTTTATATTTTTCAATTGAAAATTCTAATAAAAACTTAAAAATTTGCGTCAATGATAGGTTTATATTCCTTTGTTTTAGTACTTTGTGTCTCACTCTATAATTCCTGTACTAGTTCTAGTGTTTCATGAATTATCCCCTCTAAACATCCTTTGGTGGGAGTGATTCGTCAAACATGTCTCCTAATATGGGATCTCTAATGATATTGAAAATGTACCATAATTTGGTTTTTACCAACCCATAAAATAAATACAAGGTATTTATCTTAGGACTATATCTTATTAAAATATTAGGAATACAATCACCAACCATGTATACTTATGTATATGATTTTTAGATATCTTCAAATATCCCTAAAACCTTAATATATTCTTCAAACTTTGTTAATGTGTGACTCACCCAATAAGACCACTTCCAATCATGCTTGAATATGACCTTGGGTATAAGTAAATACTTATATTCTAACCTTAAATATAATTGGAGAGTGATATATAAAAAATCGAGGTGTAACTGGTCGTATTATGTTCTGATTCATATTCATAATCCACTGTATTAATAGTCAAATGATAGATAATATACACAATTTCAATAGGGGTTATTAAAAAAATTAACTAGACATTGATATATTTTTCTTCTCTAATTGTGATATATGGATGAAACATGATAGATGAAAATTGTGACTTGGTGGTGGAATCAATGCATTAGTAAGTATCCCAGAGTCATATAGTGTCTTCTTGTTTGATAATAAGAAATATAGTGAGTCCCCAGGAAGGATTTATCAAGTTCATGAATCTAATTTCTAGAATAGTTAACTTGTTTATTTTTAATATCATTAACCATTACCAAAATCCATTCCTAATGCACATCAATAATATAAACAAATGAATATTGATATGACATTTATACAGATAATACATCAAAAAATTAGTTTATTTTTGGTAAATAAAAAAAGGTATTTAATAAAATTTGAAATCAAGTATGGAGTTTAAAAGTGATTAATTTAGAAAATGTAAAAAACCCAATTCACTAAGACCCTTTTTATTAGCCTCTTTCCTCATCTTATTTTACCTAGAATTATTTTTTTAAGCCTTATAATAAAAGTGTTTCACAATAACATACATGAAATAAGGATTGTATAGTATTCAAAATCGGATGAAAATATGAATTCTAGACTATATGAATCATCTAGGATAGTAAAAAAACCTTTTAGGGTTGATCCCATATATTTAAAATGAAAATCAATATGGTTTAACTATTACCTGAGTATACAAAAAAGCACAATCTTGGGTCATTTTTCATTATAATTGGATCTATTTCATCCTAAAAAGATCCAATTCTCATAGGTGAATTGTTTTCCACCCAAATAATTTTTAAACACAACTTTATGCACTTTAATGAAATGATTGATGATGTTTTAGATAAAGAAAACATAGGAACTCTATTCAAGGTTGAGTGGGTGCCCAAATAAACTCTAAGTTTGTTTTCCACCGAATCCAAAGTGGGATCCATACATTAAGATAAGTTTTCATTCCTTATGTAATGTATAACAACCATTTGATGGATTTTTTTATGGAAAATGTTTTTTCACATAAATAGACACCCCAAATTCAAAATTCAATATAGAGGATACATAGTAATACCGGAGAGCATGGAAATTATTGGATTAGAAAACTTAATCTACATGAACTCCTATAGCTGATTTTGATATAAAATATTAATATAATTTTTGTAATATTGGTTTATTTGAATCTTAAGAATGTTTTATACAAATAACCATCTAAAAAGAACACTTTTGAATTTTTATTTAAACTAGATAGGGGTAAAGGACCCAAAGGATGGATTTTTTGATAATAATGGGTGAAGGTCATTGGATCTAAAACAATTTATATCAAAATATATTTTTAACATACCTTATAATTAATCTTGTTCTCATACTTCTACCATGTTACCAAAGTAGATGAATAAACCTCATCTCACACAAGTGGCCTCTCTTACCATGGTGACATCACTTAACTCAGTCATTCCCTTCATTTCTACACCCACATTCAAACCATTTACCATTTTCATGTTTCCCTAATAATCACGTATCCATTTGGTAATGGTATTCTTGTATCCTATATAATATCTCCCCCATGGAATTCCTTTTCCTAATGTGAGTCTTAAAAGGGAAGTCAATTTTTTATACCTTTTATGATGAAGATATTTTTTCTTAATTAACCTACAATAAACCCATCATTCTTAACTACAAACTGGGATATTTAAATGTAAATTTTATTATAGGGGTCCCCTTCTAGAATAATCCCCACAATTTGGTTTCTCTTATTTATAGAAATCATTATATGATTTGATTTAGTGGTTCACTTACATATTCAAAATCCAATCATAATTAGTATCTTTAATTATCATAATTTATGAAAACTTTAGTTGTAAAATTTGATATAATTCTCATATCCTCCCCAAATTCGTACATAAATCTTAAATATAAGGTTGTTCATGCATAATCTCAACAATCAAATTCATTTTTAGGAACCTTTAACCTAGTTGAACTTACCACATGACCTTAAAATACAATTCATAGTTCTTTTAGTCATGTGACCTTAAACTACAAGATATAATTTTCATAATCTGATGACCTTAAAAGGAACAAAAATGGTATTTTTTTCATGAAATTAATCATCAAAATAATGTTATTGGTTTCATGACCCTAAAATGAACAACATTGGTCCGAGTTTTATTATGACAACCCATATCATTAATACAATATATTTCATGATTTATTACACAAATATACATAAAATACAATCCAAATGGATAAAGAGGCCTAGTGACTTTGGGTAATTAGATTCATAACAAAACTACTTGAAATGGGGGTATAAAAACATTATATAAAAATCCCACAACATGACCTTAAATTCTATTAATCTTATAAAACTACATGGGATAACCTGGGTATGTACATAAGAAAGGGGTGAGATATTAATCCCAACAAAGAAATAATCAAAAAATAACATAATGAAAGTAATACATGTGAGTCAAGAAGTATATAAAATTTATATAAAAGGGTGAGAATCCTAAAAATTAATATTGAAGCATTATATAAGATGACAACATGAATTCCACATATAAATGTTACAACAACATAAAACATGACTTCATAAAACACAAGTCAAGGCTGAACTCCAAGACATCATAACATAGTGTTATTTGGATAAATGATCATGCACCATACATGGAATATCATGAGATAAAAAAATTACCCAATAAAATAGAGGTCTATATAATTCTAGGCCCACCTATCATATTTATTTCATGTACATGAATTTGTGTCCCACATAGAACATAAAAAAAGAACATATTTCATCACATTTAATCCAATGATTAAGGAGTGTGGATTATATTCATATAATTTTCCCATCAATGATGAAGGGGTATATCTACCCTTGAGTGGAAATTGCGATGAGTGTTTACAACATGAATGTTTGGCATTTAAAATCCTGAGATATTTTTAGCAGCATAACAGGTGTACATAAAAGTTCATGGAAGGGTTTAATGATAGTGAAATGTGGTATATAATTACATTGAAAACATAATTATAGTAATAGGACATTTAAAAATATATTCATACAAGAAAAATTATAAATCAAATTGCTTAATACAAAGAATATATGTTAATAAAGAGGAGGATATAATCCCTTACATTGAGAGGGTCCTTATAAAAGCTTCGTAGATGATTATTAAGAGAATGAGAACACTTTGGGAGGGATTTATAGAAGGTTAGGGGGAGTAAATGTTTTATCAAATGGTTTATAATGAAGAAAAATGGGAGGTTGGAAGGGTATTTATAGAAGTGGTATACAATATTTTATTAGGATAATAACCAAAATCTTGAAAATAATTCATTGAGGATGTGGAAGTGAGTCATGTTTATAATGAATTATTTTTAAAACCTTAAAATATAATATTTGTTTTGGAGGATTCCCTAAAAATTTGTAAAATCAATCCAATAACTTTAAAAAATAATTATTTTAAATATTTAAACTATTTTGGCCATGAATTATTTTTATTGTATTTATTAAATAACTTTTGAGCTATTATGATGTCATAATACATACCATATATTTATACTGTATTATATTTTTACCCAATAATTTTACTATCTTAGAAAATTACGAAAAATTCACCATTAGTAATTTTTGATGTGATGATTTCAAAAATAATATTTATTTTAAAAATATAATTTTATAAATATTATTATTTACTCCTTTAGTAGAAAATAATTATTTACTGTAAAATTCTAGTTTTTAGGATTCTAGCATATTTAAATAGATATTTTTTAAAAATAATATTTCTTGAAAATAAAACTTATTTAAAAAATTCTAGAATTTATCAACATGATTTTTTAATTGAAACTATATATTTCCCAAAAATATAATTTTTATTTCTTCATATCAAAATAATATTTTTATCAGACACATCATATAATCATGTGTATCTATAAAAGAATAATTAAAAGGGGTTAACATAATAATTATTTTATTAAAATTAAAATATATTAATTTGTACTACTATGGTCTAGATACATAACTGCTTTTTACCCCAATATACACCCTAAAGACATAGTGTGTGATGGTGGTTGTTTCTTGGGGTGGTTTGGTGAACATGGTTAAGGTCGTGATCTTGGTAAATTTAAATTCTCATATAAGTGGTTTCGATCAAGTTTTAGTTATTGAATATCATCTTGGGTTTGGCCAAGGGTAAATCCTGGTGATTACATCTCCGTTGGAAGCTCTAATAAATGTGATTCATAGGGTATGATCTTATAGGTTTAGGTTATTACTTATTCCATCTATGTGAACTAGAATTTATTACAACCCTTAATACATAATAATATCATTAGTCACTATTTAATGACTATATTATCAATGGTTATTATGAATAATGCCATTTTAATCCCAATTTTTTTTCCTATATTTTATAATGGTCAAAAATAATAAAATAAAGTTCATGTGCTTTCTATGACTAAATTTATTATTTAGGAATTGATTTATTCTAAAGGGGAATTTCATTTATAAAATTTTGGGTCATTACATTCTTTCCCCTTCATAAATTTTACCCTCAAATTTTTATTTTTTACACTAAAATAGATAAGGGAACTTCTATTTTATCACTTGTTCCAGTTCTGATTTTACCTTTTCAAATTTGTGGTTCCACCTCAGCACTTTTACTAGGTGAGTTGTATTGTTTTGTAGAACATTTTATGTATGATCTAATATCTTTAACAACTTCTCCTCATATAAAATATCATTATTTAAAGGTTTAACTTAAATATTCAGTACAAATGAGGTTTATGGTATGTACTTTCTTAAGAGAGATATGTGTAACACATCATGTACATGAGATAAGTTAGGTGGTATTGATATTCTATAAACCAAAAATCTGATGTGATCAATGATCTCAATGGAAACTATGTATTTAGGACTAATTTTGTCTTCTTTAAAAACCTCATGAATTTATTTTATAGTGATATACAAAGAAATAAATTTTCTTTGAACTCAAACTATAGACCATATAGATGATTGTATGTATAGATTTTCAGTTGAATTTTGGAAGGTTTCATATCTTAATAAATTGTTTGAATCTTCTCTGTCATCTCTTGTATAAAATCAAGTACCATCAATTTCCACTTTACTACTTTATCCCATCATGTTGGAGTCCGAAACCTCTACCCATAAAATGCCTTATATGGTGTCATTTGAATTCTAGAATGAAAACTATCATTATATGAGAACTTCAATAAGGGAAGGCGTGGATACCAAAATCCTTGGAAATCTATTGAATGAGATCTCAGCATATCCTTTAGATTTTGAATGGTTCTATTATACTAACCATCCATATTAGGGTTATAAGTAGTATTGAAACTCAACTTTTTATCCAATTCTTAGTGAAGGCTTCTCCAGAACCTCGAGGTAAACCTCAGATCTCGATCAAATACAATGAAGAGTAGTACTCCATGTAGTTTTAACACTTCTATTATATATATCTTGGTGATTTTTTGAAGATATAAATCTTTTCTAATAACAATTAAATTCAAATACTTAGTATTGTTATCAACTACCAATAAAATAAAATTATTTCCTTCAGATATAACAGGGAGTCCTACAATGAAATCCATGGTTATGTTTTATCATTTCCATATTGGCATGGGAAATGGTAGAATTATACCCTATGACTTATTTAATTGATCCTTAACAGGTCTTCATACTAATAATCAAGGTACAAATTCTATAATCATCCTCTTTATGTTATCACAATAAATGTTTTGATTTAAATATCTACACATCTTAGTGATTCCAAGATGAATAGTGAATGATGAGTTCTGCGCATCATTTAGAAGTCCCCCTATAGTTCAAGATTTTATAGGACACATATCCAGGTTCCAAACTATATAAATCCATATTTAGAAAATTTTAACTCTAGAATATTCCATAACCTTATCTATGTATCCCCATAGCATTTTTAGGCCTCATTGATCATCTCAAGAATGAATGGTTGAGTAGTTATTTGAGAAAGGTAGGATGAAATTACTTTTATGATTCCTATTCTTATCCTTTATATATAAAATAATATTTTATATCCTTCAATCCTAATAATGTATAGAGTTTTGGAGCCGTTCTACTTAGATAATTTTTCACTCTGTTCTTTAACCTTGGATGGTAATGTATTGAACAATAACAATCCTTGATTAGTTCTAACCACCTTTATTATTGGATATCAAGATCCTTTTATGTTAACATAAGATTTTTTATTTTATGATCCATATATATGCCAAACCTCTGCCCATATATATATTTTAAAAAAAAAATCAATGCAAAGATCACTATGGAAAATTATAGACCATGCATTGGGTAGTTCTTCTCATGGATTATTAATTGGTGGGAGGAATAATATATCACGTTTAAATCTTCTTTGAGTACACAACCTAAGAATTTTTTTGGATCAATCACTATAGATTACAAATACTTACCCATTTATTGGTAATGTGACCATAAGAACATTAATTAGTCTATTCCTTAACTATTTTAAAGATCTACTTGCATTCATCAGTCCAGAAAATATTTAATCCCTTCTAAGTTATCTCGATTAGTGGGATTAAAAATCATGATAATTTTCTCACATATTGATGATAGTACCTAGATAATCTAAGGAAAATACAGACCACCATTACATATATTGTTCTAGATCATACATTTATTCAATTTATCTTTAAAGGATCCACTAAATTCCCCTTCTTGGGGATAATATCCCTAAGAATGTTACTTTATTTATAAAAACTCACATTTGTTATACTTTTCATAAAATTTTCCTTTTTCAAGGTCTTCAGTACAACATTAAAATGACCCTCATGTTTCTCCTTTCTTTTAGAGTAGGTAATAATATATTTGACAAACATTCCCACATATTTACCAATGTAATCCTTGAAAACTCTATTCATTAAGTTAATAATGGTATATATGACATTAGTGAGTTCAAACAACATCACTGTGAATTCATAGTTACCTTACCTTATATGAAAATAAGACTTGGGGATATTCTCCTTCTTCACCGTAACTTGATAGTAACTCAACCAAAGATCCACCTTTGAGAAGTATCATGATACCTGACATTAATTAAACAATTCATCATCCATGGTAAAGGATACTTGTTCTTTATCATGATATTTTTCAGATCATGATAATCAATGCAAAGTTGAATTTAACCATCCATCTTTTTGAAAAAAGGGCCAGAACCCCCCACAACTATGCACTCGGTCTTATAAACCCTTTATCAATAATCTCTTTTTATTGATTCTTCATCTCTTAATGTTTAAAAATGTCCATTATATATAGATCCCTGGATATTGGAAAAAGATCAAATATAATTTCAATTGAGAACTAAACCTCTTGTCTTGGAGGAACACTAAACACTTCTTTAGGAAACACATCATCATATTCTTTTATAATGGGTGACTGGACCACACATCATCGTTTATTATGCATGGGAATGATCATACTAGAAATTTATAAAACCCAACTATAAATACTAAGAAGATACATAAAATATTGTAAGTTTAGGGATGAACCCGTAGGGACAACATAAAGATGGATGGTGAACTAGAAATAGAATCCTCACTCGATTCTAAGAAGTTGGGTATTAAACTAAGAATATTGATTGAAATTTAGTTGATGGATAAAGGTTTTGGGATCAATTTTGGGGAGTCTACACATAGTATAACAAAAAATCTAACAAGGTAAGTTCTGTTGGATTAGACTATATAGTCATTAAAAATTCACCACTTTATCTTTGGTCCAGCAAATTGGATCTACCTAGATAGGAAACCAATATTTGTTCCAAATGTGTTTTCTAATCCATATTCATTAGGTGAAACTAAAAAATCAGTAAACAATTAATATTGTTTCCAATTAGGTTGGGCTTCATCCCTTGAAATCTTCTGGTATAGATCAGGTAAGGGAATGAGATTTGAATTTAAAAATAACTTAATACCTTAGATAATAAATTACCCATGTTTTTATTTATAAATTCATTAAATATTTTCTACCCCTACCCTCAATCCCTAACCCTTTGTAGTTTATCCATTCATGGAAGTAGAATAATTGAGTACACATGTAGTTAAAACAAGTGGAGAATGTATCATGGAAATGTATCAATAAAGGTATGAAATTGAAAAAAATATTAAATTTAAATGAAATAAAAAATGTACAAATACCACAAGGGGAATGAAGGAAAAAACAATGTTGAAAATAAAAGGAGTTTTAAGCTTCATTAAAACATACCACCATAGAAACACTAGAGTGATAGATGAAGAAAAATAGGGAGAATGAAAGACTAGGTTAATAAAAAATCAAAACAAAATGAAATAATGAGGTTAACCTCAAAGAATCTAGTCATTTTAAATATTTATAGGCCACATCACCTTATAATCTAAACATGTTTAACACTATAATTATTCCTTAATGACACTATTTCAGGTACTATTATGATGTAATTCAAGGTTTTTTGTCAAAAATGAAAGTTTTAGGTCTCTCATGCTTTAATTTCTATGAATTTTAGGGATTGAATGAAATCATGGGGACTTTGAGCCTTGAGGATTTTAAGGCATATGCAGACCTCTTACATCGTAAGACTTATTCTTTAATACAATTTTTAAGACATGAACTAGTTTTATGGACTTGTCTGCAATTGGTCTGTCTTAAGGGATTTAAATCATTAATGACATTTTACAGCATAAAATGATTGAAATTACATACTTTAGTAGTTTCTCCCCTTTTCAACTCCATTTAAAATTCATTGCAAAAAACCGACCAAAAATCAAATAAAAATAGTAAAAAATATGTATGGATCATAATAAATTATATTCTAATTTTATATTTTAATTGAGATTAGAAAATTCCCTCACACATGAATAATTTATTTTCTTTAATCAAAAAGTGTCTCAACAAGGATTAAAAAGGAAAAGATTTTTTATAGGAAACGTGCATCAAAACCAATAAAATGAATCAAAGTGTTAGAAGAAAATGCTAGTCCTCCAAAATCACCCTTACATAGAAAATAATTCATGTCACATATTTGAGTTATTTAATCAATTTTTTTAATTGAAAATTTTCAAGTATTTATTAGAAGGAATACCCATTTTTAAATTTACCTCACCATGAATTTTCTCTCATCACACAAGGTAAAATAAAAATAATGTTATGATCATACCCTAAATACATGTTCCTAACCATTTGATCACATTGGTTCTAAAATCCACACTTTTTAAATAAAAATACACAATTAGTCACGAGGGATTCAGAAATAAGGTTAAAATACTCAGAGGACGAGGGAATGTGTGAAGATGATAAAAATCGACCTAAAAAAGAGGGAAAACCCTCCAGTATAATGCATGATAATCAATAATAGTGAAAAGAAAAAACTTTTTTAGAAAGTGTCTTCTCTATACTCCATAAATCTTAGGGTTGATCTATGGATGTGCCATGAAAGTGTAATGGAGGTATCCGATATCTTCTTTTTTTATTTGAAAGTCACATCTAGGACAGATCTCACATCCACCATCTAAGAACATATGATCTATCACATGATTCACTATTCTAGTAATGGTTATTTTTGACCATCCTAATACCCATCTAGTGTATTTTTTTAAAAAATAACGATAATCAAGAAAATACATCAAAAGTGACCATGAACCACTTCCCGCAAATCAGGTGAAAATATTAATACACATTTAATAATTAACAAGCATATTGTGTCCATCAGTAATGAAAAAATATGAATACTTATTCAAATGGAAATAATGCAATAATATTAAAGAGTAGGGTTGGAAGGGATATAATGGGCTTGTAAAATGGATTAATACTAACAAGGTCATTCATGGATTATATGGTCTTAATAAGGTAAATTGTACAGGTGGCTCTTAGAAAAAATTCATTAAAAATAAAAATTCCTTGATCATATAAACAATTTATTTATTCATTCATAGCCTAGATAATATTTTGATGCAAGTTTAGATAGGTTTAAATTTTCTAAGAGTCTCTCAAGAAATATGCTCAGAAATGAATGAGGCAATGTTGGTCAAGAATCCTCATGGGAATAGGGATACATATAAAAGGGTAAATAACTCAAGGCATAGTAACCATTAATAAGTCAATAAATAAATAAATAAATTTATAATTATAAGTAAATTACTCAACATAGAAATCATGCTAAAATTATAAATATGGATAAAGAATTAATCTTAATATTATCTATCTATATTTTTTATTTTTTTACATGGGTGTGGTGAGATTTCATGTTAAATTATACATCAATGAAAAATGTCTCACATACTAGAAATAACAATAAAAAACCATGTGGATATGCAATAAATCTCAATAATTCCTCCCACTCTTAAAAGGAAACAGTGTTCACACTATTGTGAGATGTGATGTGGGAGAGACAGAAATGAAAGAAAAAAATTTGTGAATGGAAAGAATAAAACTATTTTAGGGAATATTTATATACCTATAATAATTTTCATACCATAGGGGGAAATTTTGGATGTTTCTATGAATCAATCCACCTATAAAAATGTTAGAAAAAAAACCCGCATTAGAGAAACAATTAGTTCACAGGATATAAAAAATGTAAATAGAAAATTAGGTTAGGGAAAATAGTAGGATAAATGGATATCATCTTACAGATACATGTATGAAGAATAATATAAATTATGTTCTATAACTATATATCTAACAAATCAACCTAGAATAAGAAAATAAATGACATACATAAAATTAGCAAAGTATCAATAGAGAAAAATATGGGTTGCCTCCCATAAAAAACTAACAATACATCATTATCTAGATGGATGGATAAATATCAATCAAATATATCCATTATATCAACTATCCTATAACTTTTGTATGAACTAGAATTGGTGTCCTAAGCTCTAATGATCACTCTATGGGGTTTATCACCTTATAAATGGACTAACCAAATATCTCATGCGGTAGCTGGTGCATATTTGTGGGTCATGGATAGAGATCTTAGATATATCCATTTATGTTAGATATATAAGGAAATACCTCATAGGAAATTATATATTGAATCCTAGTATGTTCATCGATATCCATAACAACAGAAGATGATCAAGATATAGTAACTGTATACACAATTAATAGGGAAGGTATGAGGGAAGAATTTTTATTCAAAAAAATAAAATCCATTACAATAGATAATATAAAAAATATAACCAAGTAAATGGAATATAGTTAATATATAAATACACCCAATAATAGAGAAAATCATAGGAGGGTTACATAGGGAAAATACTAAATAGTCCTGGAATAATCTATGCTATCAACATCAAGTGTCCCCTCTCTATTACCGGGTGCTTGGATCTTCCCTACCATGTCTATGTTAGTGATGGTGGTAGGATAATATGCATTGATTTTTGAATTAGGTTTCATGGATTTGGAAATATTCTTAGTCTTCATAGATATAGGGGAGGTGTATATACGAATGAATGTTGTATGTCTGGCAGCTGGATCAATAAAAGGCATCTATGAACTATAGCGTAGAGTAGGGACCTTTCTCCACTGAGCGTGATATTCCAATAAATACTATTGTGAAACTAGTTTAGTGATATATATAAGAAGCATATATAGGTAACTAAGGGTGATACAATGGATGGGGTGGGAAGGGAAGTGGAATATGGGCCTATGGTAGTAGGGGTGGGTTGGTGGATGAAGTGGATAGGGGTGGAATAGAGGAAAGATTTTTGAATGGGATTTTGAAAGGGTGGAAGATATGTCTCTAGTTATCTTGAATACAGTAGATAAGGTGATCATGACTACATACCACATCCAAAATGTATGATGTGGTTAAGGATGAGAATATAATGATGCCTTGGGTCTGGCAGTGGTGGTATGATCAGCTAGAATGTAAGGGGCGGTTGAATTAACAGGATAAGGGGTCTCGTTAGTAGACTCAGTGTAATAGGGTTCCCATTCGTAATCTCCTCATACCTACTAAAGTATATAAATATTATCGATCATGATAAGGTCCATGGACTGTATTAGGTCAAGAGAAGATAGAGGCTAGGAGCAATTGAAGACTCTGAGATGTCTGGTCAGGTGGGTGATCAAGGATCCACCTATCCTATTGTCACGCCTTCTCCTGGTATGAATCTCAGAGTATGGTTGAAATTAGAAATCCATGTTCATCATAGGATCTCCCATGGGGGTGATGATGACGACCATCTCTTTCTGTGTGATTTCCCCATGGGAGCATTCATAGGAAAGCTAAGCATGGACTAAAACATGGTGAATAATTATGATACAAGTACCCTTCAGCTGGGCTCTCTTCACCAGTAGGGGATCATGAATTATAGTGTGGTTGTAAGATATGTGTGCCTAAATATGGTAAGTATTCATCTTGTTTTTATGAAGACATAATGTATAGTATTTGGGAGTTTAAGTAACATTCGATGAGTAAATTCCAAGCAGAACTCCGAACTCTCCCAATGCCATATCGAAATCTCGACCGCCCAAACAGAAAGTAATGTGGATGCATTTCAAATCCAAAATGGTCAATAACTCCAAAATGGTATCCTGAAAAATCTAATCACCCACCAAAATAATTTTCATAAGTTTAATCCATTGGAGGGCCTACATGACCTCCAGGTCCACCAAGATATTGTGTAGTACGATGAGGTATAATATCTTGTAGGTCCTCATCGGATTGTCCTAAAAATGGGGAAAGTGGAACTGCCACTGGGGGTCTATAAACCATATGAAGGAATGTAAATGTGTATAATTAGTCACAACCTATGAGTGATGGGTTTATAAATTTGATTCAAAACTAGATGGGGTTGGGTTTGTTGGTGGTGGTGGTGAAGGAGAGGGGGATATAGATGGGGGATTTAGAGATCAAGCTTAGTTATTAGCAACATGAGGATCATCTCCTGGGCCATTTGTTTGTAGGATTGATGGGAGACAGCTCTAAATTATACCATAATAGTAGGATAGGGGTTTTAGGTGGATGGGTTGAATAAATTTGGGAGTGAGGGAGGATGATAAAGAATTTGGAAGAGGGAGGTAGGAGGGGAGAACAGGCGAGGGAAGAAGGATGGGAGCACAATTGAGGGAGGAAGGAGGGGATCATGGCTAAGAATGGAAGGAGGTGTGGGTTCCATAAACCATAGTTTTATATCTAAAGTTCCCCAACCTTTAATTTTAATATGTAAAGGTTAATATTACAGTGTAAAATGTGAAAAGTGTTTTTTGAATCTGTTAAAATTTTATGGCACAAATAAAATGTCTACACCATTTTTAATAAATAACTCAGAATTAGTACACTAACAATGAAATTTCTAATCTTCAATTGTTATAACTTATTTAAAACTAACATGGGTTTCCTCCTAATCAGTTCTTCATTTAGAGTCTAGACCTAGAAATCCTCACCCCCTGATTTAAGTGAATTTGATAGACATGACATATTATACTTAAAATGGATCTTAGTAGATTTTTAATAATTTGTTTTTGACCTTAAATGGTAGTCTATAACCTCTTTTAACTTTGATAGTGCCATATAAGAAGACTTTAACAACTTGAAATGGGCTTGACCATAAAAAGATTAGTTTTCTAGAGAATAATTTTTGATGAAAATTGAACAACATAACTTTTTATAGTATTGTGAAAATCCATTGATTAATACATTGGTAATTATATTTATTTATTTTTTCCTTATAAATATAAGAACTTTTATAAGTATTCCTTTAAATATCCTTTAGCTCATCCATTTGTTGTAATATTTTTTCCTAGTTTTTTGAGCATCTTTGTTTATCGTTTTGATTTTCCAACACGTTCGGTGCTCTAATTCAACTAATTAATGGTAGAGTTTTTTGTAAATAAGATGGAAAATCATTATTGCTATGGGAATTTTATATTCTATGCAGTATAACCATAGTTCATCATCAATATTGAGATTCAATTCCTTCATACAAGTATAGACTATTTTTCCATAATTTTCTTAATCTTCTGATTAGAGAGTTATACTTTCCCTATAGTCTATAGGTGGTTGGTGGTTCCTATGTTTTATCAAATGCTATATTTTTCTAGTATTACTTTGAATGAATTATTATTTTAGTAAAATCCTTAATCACTATTAAGAAATTAGGGTAATAAAAATTTAGAAATGTTTTTTATTTGAAAACTACATGATCAGTTTTATTGTGTTAGGGGTAGTGTCATCAACTTCTACCCATTTCGAGATAAAATCAATGATGAGAAATATATGAAAAATTACATTGTAATTGAGAAATGATACCATGATAACAATCCATTTTTTAAGATTTCAACTTCAAGGATAGGGTTTTGGGGAATTTTGTTATGTTTCTCAATGGTTCGTGCTCATTGGAATTGATGGAAGTTTTATATAAAACTCCTTGAATCCCAATAGAGTGTAGGATGAGATAGTCCAATTTGTAGGATTTTATCCAAGGTGTGTTCGGTCCCATAATTCCTTCTAATTAGGGACATATGAAAAACTTTAGTGTTCTTTGAAATTCATCATTTGTGATTCAGTATCACATTAATTTATCAATACAACATTTGAATAATAGTATCTCATCCTAGTAATATCATGATGCATTAATAAGGAACTTAATCCTCTATTGATAGGAGAAGTATGGGTATAGGGATATTATTGGAAAATAGTCCATGATATCTAAAAACCATGGTCATTATTGCACATACATATTGAAAATTATCTAATCTAGGAATTCATATTCAATATTTAACTCATCATTACCCTTGATATTGGAAAGTGTAAGTCTTGATAGATAGCCAACAATGACATTTTCGGTCCCTTTGGTGTACTTGATGATGATGTAAAATTCTTGAAATAGTAAGATCCATCATATTAGTCTCAATTTGGTATCCTTTTTATTAAAAAGGTATTTCAGTGATGCTTGATTAGTGTAAAATATAACTCTATAAAGTATGATATATGATCGAAATTAATCAAATGCAAATACTAGTTGCAAAAAATCCTCCTCTATGTTAGTGTAATTTATCTAAGCTTCATTTTGAGTGTGGTTAGAATAATAAATTAGATGGATGATATGTCCAACCCAGTTCCTTAAAAGAGCACCCACAACAAAGTCACTAACATCATACATCATTTAAAATTATTTTTCTAGTTGGGTGATATAATAAATAGAGAAGCCACCTAGATATTTTTTTAAGTATTAAATAGCCATCAATATTCTTCACTGAATATAAATGGAACATCCATAGATAGTATGTGTGCCTGTGGTTAGGCTATTCTTGAAAATTCTTTAACAAAGTAGTGATTGAATCCTATGTGGCCTAGAAAACTTTTTATTCCTTTCAATTTTGTGGTTTCAAGTAATTCTTTGATTAATTTTATTTTCACTAGGTAAAATTACATGCCTTTATTTGAAATTTTATGCCAAAGGAAAATGCATCCTCCAGTCATGAAATAGAATTTCTCCCAATTGAGAACTCGACATTTCTCTTTATAACAATGTATAACTAGTTCCAAATTAATTAAAATAGATTTAATGGATTGAAACTGCATGAAAAAATCATCCATGAAAATTTCTACAAGCACCTCCATAATATCATGAAATATTTTTGTCATACACCTTTGGAATGTTTTTGACTCATTACAATCCGGAATGACATTTTCAGAAAGGAGAAGGTTCCAGATAGACACGCAAACATGGTTTTGGATTAATCAACTGAGTTGAATTTGATTTAATTATATATGGAATATCCATCCATAAAATAATAGAATTTATAATCATCTATTATATAAAGCATATGATTGATGAATAAAAGTTGAAAATGTTCTTTTGAGTTTTTTTGTGTTGATATTTTTATAGTCATAACATACTTTTCATCCAGTAATGGTTCAAGTTTGGATTAATTCATATTCATTGTTTTTAATAAAAGGTCAAGACATATTTCTTTGGTATAACTTGCAACGGGCTAACCCAATTGTTATCACAGATGGAAAATATAATACCAATATCAATAAGTTTTAGAACTTACTTATTAAGGAATTATTTCATTATTTTGGAGAGTCAACTCTAGGGTTGAAGTTTTGTCTTAGAACCTTCTTATAACAAAATGTTATTGGTACAGATCATGGGGATAATCCCTTTTATTCCAACCACAGCCTAAGCTATTTAACTTTTATGCATCTCGAGGAAATTTATCATTTATGCTTAATGAAATTAATTTAGATCCAAGATTATGATAACTTTTAGTTTATTTTTAGTCTATAGGAATGAGTACTTCAATGTTCTTGATAGAGTATTTAACTCTAAAGTCGACAGTTTAATGGATGGTGGTGTGAACTATAGAAAAGTTTCTCTTTAATATTTTCAATGTAATTCACCTCCTCATATTCAATAAACTCTTATAAATTAGGTTAAAATGTATCTTTCTCATCATTAATATCCATCAAATCTGTATTTTCATTTATAAGAAAAAGGGATTGAAAATAAAATGAGTCACCACTTTGTTTAGAAGCTTTCCCTAAACTAAACACTACAAGTTCGTAAAAAATGGTCTCCCTAAATTTATTGGTAAATATCATTCTTCCTCCATATCTAGGATACAGAAGTTAGTATGGAATATAAACTTTCCAACTTTGAATAATACTTCCTTAATAAGTTATTGAGGATAATTGACTAATCAGTCTGACAGCTGAAGTACCACTATTGTATTTTTCAAGTATTTAATTAATAATTTTTGGAAGAAACTCAATGGCATGAGATTGATACTTTCTACAAGATCACACAATTGTTTTATGAAATAAAAAATTCCTATAGTATAGGGAATCAAGAAACTATCGTGGTCTCATTTTTGGTTGGAGATTTCATTGAACTACAAGAGATCACTCTTTATTAAAGTATATAACTCCTAATTCTTCCATAATCCTCTTATTGAGGAGTATGTGAATTAATATTTTTTCATACACATTAATCTAGGAAATGGATTTTTCAAAGGGGATATTTATATTGAGTTTCTTAAATATTTCTAGAAATTTCATATATTTACCCTCTATGTTTCCTTATATCATTCTCTAGGGGATTGAGAGAGGCGGTCGGTATGGTGGAAGTTCCACTTAGACATAATTTTTTATAATTATCTCTTGTATGAGATATTTTTAATTTGGATCTATTTTCAGTTCTGTTCTTTACTAGCTTTGTGTGTGATATCATCACTATCTTTGCTGGTGATTGTTGCGCATGATTTAGGTTCTTCTATCCTCTTTTCCTCTCTTCTGTATGGATATTGAAAGTTTGAATCTTTTACTCTATGAACAAAAATATTTTTAACCTCTTCTCTTTGATGTTTATGAGTATTACTGGATAGTGTACCCAATAATTAGTATATTAAGGTCTTATAAATCAGACCTACATGGTGATCTATTTTGTGGAGAGAAGCCCTTTAAATTTTCATCTTTTTTTTCTTGAGTAGTTATTCACTGGTTCTCTTTTTAAGTAACATGGTAAGAATATTTTTAAAATTTTACAATTATGGTGGGGCTTGTTGTGTCTTTCTTGGAAATGCTTTATGATAGTGTTTCTGATGCGGGGGTGGAAAATTCCAAGCCCATTGTGGAGATGTATTTGTGGGAAGGGTTATTCTGGATGAAGAGTTATAATTTGAGGAAGGTACCAAGGTGGTCCTAGATTCCATGATGGTGTTTGACCACTTATATATTCATAATAACCCTGATATGGTTATTATTGTTGTTGAATCGATATTTATGTGTAAAATTGTTGTTGAAAATTTTATGGTTGTTCAAACTATTGGGGTTGTTGATTGTAATTTACATAATTACAATCTTGGATCTTGATTTATTTTATATCTTCTTGACAATCCTTGTATGGTTGTAGGCCTACACACATTTCACATGCCTGAACCTCTATAGTAGGGGTATGAGGAGGAAGCAATGGAAAAATAAGTTAAAGGGTTTCTAAATCTTTCATTATAGATTCAAGTTGGTATGCAAGATGGTTAGTCTCTTCTAATTGGTGAATTACACATTGTGTTGGTGCTCAATCACTCTTCTAAAGACTATAAATTTTTAATACCTCATCAAGATGTGCTGAACAACTCAAAAAACTTATAGTGTTTCAAACATAAGTTCTCCATCAATGGAATCATCTACCGTAGTCTATGAAGTGTGTTGCAAGCCTTGGTAAAATTTCTAAAGCTGAATCCACACAACAAGTCCATGATTTGGGGACTTCCGAATAAATTTTTTGAAGCAATACCAATCCTCCCAGGAATATTTACCATCCTCCTAGGTGAATATTTGTATGTCATTTCATATTTTCTAGGTTCATATGGGTGGTAAATATATTTATAATTTTTTTGGCTAAACCATTTCAGGTAGTGATGGAATCAAGAGCTTAGATTTTAATCCAATCCTTAACTATATCACACAGGTAGAAGAGAAGGAAACTATATTTAATAGCATCTGATGAGACTCCATGGTTATGAAAAGTGTCAATGTCTCAAAGGAAATTGGATATATATTCGTGTAGATATTCTCATTGAATTCCACTATCTTTTCCCATTTTCTGGATCATATCAATGGGTCCAATATTATTGTCAAAGGTCTACAGCTGGATGGGAGACAAAAAAATGTTGGGCAAACCACCACTAATGAATGGAAATCCATATTCTATGATGGTTTTATCTTGCAACCAAGGTGGAAATCCTTGCTATTTATGTGGAACATGTTGATCATTATGGACATTTATCTTAGTATGATTTTTTTGATCAACCATGTTTAAATGATGGCATGAAAAAGGTACCACTAAGTTTTAGATTCTAAAGTGAGTAATTCTTGATGTTTCGGGATCCTTGAATGGGTCAGATAGGCATGGATCATGAAATAGTAGGAAATCATAAATGAAATATCTAGTCTATGAGACAAAATTGTAAAAAGAAATGGGGAAAGGAAGGAGTGAAAGATAATCCCAGGTTCATTCCAAAGGTCACCATGCCGAAATTAGTCCTCAGAAACGGTGCCAAATATTGATCATCCCATGGAGTGTCATTTATTCCACATGGGCATGATTAGATTATAAATTTATATAACCAAAATTGTACTACTATGAAGATACATATAATGGTGTATTTATAAGGTCGAACCCACAGGGCTGAGATGGTGATAGCTTGTGACATAGTAATTAGAACCTTTAACAACTTCCTCACTTGACTCTAAGAAGTTGGTTATTAAACTAAGTATCTTGATTTAAATTAAATTGATGGATGGAAAAGAATTGGGATCAATTTTAGGGATCCTACACATAGGATAACCTTAAATCTAACAAGGTATCTTCTATTTTATTAGAATATGTAATCATTCAAAAGTAAATAATTTAGCTTTGACCCATAAAATTAGATCTACCTAGATTTTAATAAACTCAATGGTGTAGATGTGGTTACTAATCTAGATGCATTAAGTGCAACTAAAAAAATAGGAAACAATTAAAACAATTGGTCCTAATTTGTATTATTCTAATTAGGTGGGGGTCCTTCCCTTGTAATCTCTTAGTCTATCTCATGAAAAGGAATGAGATGTTATTTTAAAAACAACATAATTCCTTATCCAATAAATTACCTAGGTTTTGATTTAGAAATTAATTAAATATTCTCTACCCATTCTCTTGATTCTTAACCATAGGAGGTTTATCCACATAAAGAAAATAAATAATTGCATATACAAGTAATTAACTCAAGTGCACAAGACATCATGTAAATTCATAAATCAAGGAATTGAATTAAAAAAAGATTAAATTGAAATGAAATAAGAAACTTACTAAGTCTGCATGAGGAATTAAGGCAACAACAACACTTAAAATAAAATTTATTGTAAACTTATTTAAAATAAATAATCATAGAAACACTAGATTTAAATAATAAGAAAAATAAAGATAAAAAAATACTATTTTAAGAAAACATCAAAATGGTATGAAGGAATGAAGTTCCCCTTAAAAAATCCAGTTATTTTAAATATTTATAGTCCACATCACATTATAGCATAAACATTTTTTATGCCATATTTCTCTTTTAATCACACTATTCCCAATACTCTTACGCTGTAGGTTAACAATTTATACCATAAAAGAAAACTTTTTAGTCTATGGTTCTTTTATATCTCTATATTTTATTTATTGAGTGAAAATTAAAGGGTGTTCATGCCCACATCTTACTCCATAAGTACTATTCTTCTAGAAACTTTTTATAGATTTCACTAGTTTTAAAAATGAGTCTACAATTGGCCTATCTCAATGGATTTATGTTTCAATTCATTTTTTTACAATGTAAAAGGACTAAAATTGAAAACATTGACAACAACTACCCCTTTTCAACTTCATCTCCAATTCACTACAAAACCAACTAGAAATCAAATAAAAACAATATAAGACATGTATGAACCATAATTAATTGAATAAAAATTATATATTATAGTTAAGATTATCATTTTGAATTCCATTAAGGAAAATAATTTTTTTGACTTAATAATTTGACCTAGATATTCTTCTCATAGTGAAATAATATCCATGCTTGGGATGATTATTCCAAAGTAGATTCATCCTCCTCTTTATAAAATTGGAGAGAGACTCACGATATTGATGGTTATTTCCTTCTCTTGGAAACATATGTTGGAAATATACAGGAAAAGTCTGTGCATACCCAGAATAGCATAAAATTTGACTAAAGTAGTATCAAAGGGTTCACTGGGAAATTCAGCCCAAAAATATTAAAAGGGGAGAAGTTATATACTTGAGATGCGGTAACTGACTGATTTTTTATTTTCTTCACCAACTCAAATTACATGTTTTGAAGTGGTGTTTTTATATTTATACTAAACTTGAGTGATATGAAAGAATATGTAGAACAATAAACAAATAATATGTTCACTATCCTCAAATTAATAACATGCTTACCCATCACCACTTTATTCTAGGGATCTATCTCAACAGTTGTAATGGAATATTCGCTCCCTTACTCTCATAGACTTATCAGTTGCTGTCACCAATTATCTTTGATAATCATTAGATTAGTGAATTGGTTTTCATACTGTCCTTATTCCTTATAATTGAAACATTGGAAGATATATTGAGGGTTTAATGGAGAATTCCTTTATTCCATCACATTGGTGAGTTTCTTCCATCGAAAAGTTCTATCTAAATTCACATCCTTCCCACACACAAAGTATTTCCTTTCTCCCTTTAGGAAATTTCATGGTTTTTTCATGTACTTTTGAAAGGTATAATATTTTAATTTTTTTCCACCATGAGATTTATCAATAACTTTTCCAAAATTAAAATCAATCCTCTAATTCCTATCTCTAAACCCAAGAGACCCATGTGATTCAACGATCTCCAATTCATCTACGAGAGAACATTTGACAATTTTCTTATAGTTATCAATGACTCTAATAAAAAACAATTTTCATTGATTTGGATTTATCCCTCTAAATATGTTATCAACTTTATTTTTTTGGGTCAATGATGAAGTTAGAGTCTTATTTGTAATGTATTTTGAAGATTTTATCATACACCCTAATGGATTCACCATCCTTTTCTAAGTATGATGAAATCCCTCTCTATTTTGAGTTGGAGAGTGTACAGAAAATAATTACCATTTTTTTCCTAAATTATTTCCACTACATGACCTTTATTTCATCTTCGTTCTTCATATTCATAGTTAATTTACACCATTTATCAACTTATACATCTATGTGAAGAACTACAAGAATGAACATATCTTTCTTAATTCATTGAAGGATAGAGAATATATTTTCAATATATTCGATCCATTGTTCCAGAGATAAAAAGTTCTACTAAAATTGGAGGGGGGGAAGTAGATTCGTTTTATAAGTTCTCAATTACAACTTTACATATCTTATGGTGATTTGGAAGTTACCCTTGATTGAAGTTTACATTCCAAACTAGAGTTTATTAAGAAATTATTTTCATGAAGTTATCAACTCCTTCTCCCATCAGGTTAGGAATATCATTTTTGTAGTCATCACATTGAATATCAACCTAGTTTTTGACCAAGTTCCTCCTATGTTCATCCATTGACTATAATAAAGGAATATTAGGGAGAAAAAATTTCAAACTATGAAATATATAAAAGTTAAACTATGATTTTTTGGATAATTGACATGTATTCTTATTTATAGGTTTCAGTTTGAGTTATCCTTAGTGTATTTCCTAACATAAAATTTCATATGAATTTGTGTTCCATTCATAATGGTTTATAAATAGTTTTTGAATTTACCAAGTTATCTCCCACAGTAGTGTCAAAGTAGGTGTTAATTAAGGTATATTTTCTATTAACAAAGTGTTGATAGAGTTAATAACCAATGCACATTTTTTGGGGTTATTAACCCTATTTACAACTGTTCTAGAGCCATATCCACTTGTAGTATCAATAAATGAATTTAATTTCCTGGAAACTTATCACTATATACTTTATACAAAAATTTATACATGTTTTCATATGTTTTGTTTTATCCCTAAGGCTTTCACTATGGTTTTATAATCCTAATACCCAACAATAACTAGACCTTCCTCTAATACCAACTATGAAAATTCAAATCTTAGATACAAATTATCTCACGATTTATTAAGTAAAGATAAATATAATACAATCCCAAGGGTTTGAGTGACATAGTGTCTTTGGGTAATTAGATACATAACACAACTACTTTAAATAAGGATAAAATGAAATTATTTTGAAAATCCAAAACATTCCCTTAAATTCCATTTATCTTCTAAAAATGAAGGGGATAATCTCATGATGTACAAAAGGAAGGGGTGATCTATAAATACCAGTAAATAAATAATCAAATAATACCATGATGAAGGTAATACATGTGAGTCAAGAGGAATATAATGGTGACATAAAGGGGTTAGAATCATAATCATGTTCATAGAATCATGATATATGATGATAGCATCAAGGAATCATAGGAATGTGGGAAAAACATTAAAATGACATCATAAAATATAATTCAAGGATAACCATAATGAAATCATAACATAGAGTGCTTAGGATATCCAACCACTCACCATACGTGAAATATCATTAAATAAAAACATTACCCAATGCATTGGAGGGAAATATAATTATGACCCCACCCATCACATTTATCACATGTGTAATAATTTGGGTTCCACATAGATCATATAACATAAGAATGTATTTGATCAATTTTAATCCCATGTTTCTAGAGTGCAGGATTTATATATGGAAGTACCAAATAAATGTAGTATAGTTATGTCTAGGTGAACACCCATGAATGGAAATTGGGATCAATATTCACAATTCAAAAGTTTTTCATGAAAAATTATTAGATAAATTTGACAGCATAATGGGTGTACATAAAGGTTCATGGAATGGTCTAATAAAAGTGAAAGGTGGACTATAATTACATGGGAAAAATATATATAGTGAATTTATGTATAAAAAAATATGTCAATAAAAAATTTGGAAGTAAAATGGAACAATACAAATAAAGTACCTGAATAAAGAGGTGGAGAGTAGAATTCCTTACCTTTAGAGGGTACTTATAAAATCTTGAGAGTAGATTCTCAAGAGCTTGTGAACACCTTGGGAGGGATTTAGAGAGATATTAGGAGAGTAAATTCATTATAAATGAGTTTTTATCAAATAACAATGGGTGGTTGGGTGGGTATTTTTTACAAAATATAGGATAATTATTTATTATCTTATAAATTTTGGTTTTCGACTCTAAGTGATAAAATAATCAAAACCACAAACCTTCCGATATGTACATTTCATACATACTTTTTTCATATTAAAATACATCACTTTTACGAATTAATTTATTAATTATGGCCTAGATATCTTCTAACACCTCAACCCCAGAAGGCCAGAGCCAGCATATTATATTAATACATTGGAATGATTACAAGGAAAAAAATTTGGAAAGACCAATCCGTTTAGAAGTCTTCGAAAATAGATTACAAAGACGAACTTTACATTACAATTTATAACATAAAATATAACACATATAATCCTTTGAGGATGCCATTATTCCTCTAGCTTAATCCTACATATCAATTATAAAACACTTCTTAGAATCCTAGGAAAATAAAACATAAGAAAGGAGTGCAGTCAGATGCCCAGTAAAGATAAAAAATATATTAGAATCTATCAAAAAAAATAATAAAATTTTAAGGAAAGGTACAAAAATAAAACCAAATCCTTTTATAAAATTATCTTTAGTATAATATAGTAAGAATAAATCATATAATTCCATTTAAATATTCACATGAATATTCTACTAGTCTAGTAATCAAATGTAAAATCAATAACTAATCTCATTACAAGGTAATGCATAATTGCATATATCATAACAACTACATCAAGGACTCGTGCAAATACCATACAAAAATATTCTTTTAAGGCCTTATACTGAGATACTATTTTGGATCAGGATACCTACTGATGCATCGAGGGGCTATTGCAGTCCCCACCTGTCACTTACCAAGTCCAATACATTCTTCATGTGAAAAGGTTGAAACATAACATAAACACTCATATTGAAACTAGAATACAAAATGTTAATACGTTAACCATAAAAAATGAATGGAATTAAAATAGAGGATCTAAATTCAAACATATCATAAATCCTTCAATAAAATATGGAATATTGTATCATAATAAATCAATCTCAATTAAGCATAAAATCCAATAAAGGATTTTGACATAGATTAAAATAATCTAATAAAAATATTAAAACTCTTTTAGATAAATATTCCTTTTTTAATTTAAAAACATTAAAATTCACAAAATTTATAAAATAAATCATTTAAAAGACATTTTTAAATCAAAGTGTCACATACCACTTTGAAACCTTTGAAAGGAATAAACATTTTAATAAACTTTATGTCTATATAAATAAATCATTAAAACGATTTTGAAGAAATGGAGATTAATGAGGAAGGATTAGAATTATAAACCCTTAAAAAATTTATAACGATGTTTTAGTTAGAGTACTTTACATAAAACATAAAAAATATTCCTTTTGAAAACATTTTTTATAAACATAGACATGAATGATAAATGTGTCCCAGTAAACACTTATGCATAAACAATCTCGGATAATAATGAGATTTAAAAACTAACCCTTACCTTATACTTTACTTTAGTAAAAGGCATGTTAACATAATTTATAATGGTTATATATTGTTAATAAATTATACCAGTACCATTTACATATTTAGTATATCATATAATATCCGCTTATCTCATTTTGTTAATAATATTCTAGTATTACCATTGTTTCGGGTGTTAACTACTTCGTTATCCAATGCATGTTTCGTTGTGTAAGTCATGTTTCTTATTAATAGGATATATTTTATTCATATAAATAATTATATTAAGTTCATAAATATTATCATTACTTATCATATGGTGTTTATAATCATTTTTAATGGTTAATGTAAAGAATTAATGTAATCGCGTCGTGGAGACGGTAGGTCGTACATATGCACAAGTGATGATATCATTTTATTAAGGATTAAATGGTACTGAATTGGATGGAATATGAATTATATAGAAAAAATATAATGTAATATTTATTATTTAAATACTTTATATTCAAATTTATAACCATTGAAATAAATTAAAGATGAAAAACAGTTTACACCATGGTGTGGAGACAGTAAGTCGTATGTATGCACACATGGTGATATTATTTTTCATAGGATGGGTAAAAGGAGGAATATGGTTGTAACAGACTCATAAAAACATATATTCATATAGTAGATGACTTATTTATTAATTTAATATGTATACAACTTAGTTAGTGGAAGTAGAAGATGAAAAGAACTTTGAAAGAGGTGATAAAACAATTACCACTTCTTCAGGTGTCTCCCTTTGATTTGTAAAAAGGAGTCCTTAGGTTTCATTCCTAAAACATGTGTGGCCTATACGATGATTTGGGTGATGTTGGGAGAGAAAAATGGTCAATATTTTTCTGAGCCAAAGGGATTTGGAGGTGTGAATAAAAGAGAAGGAGAAGCACACTTTTATAGGAGAGATGAGGGGCACTTTAGGAATGTCTTGAAATATTAATTTATTATAAATTGATTATTGATATATAATGGTTCAAAAGTAATTTATTTCAAGGATAATATGATCAGGGGTAAAAATAATCTCAACCAATAGGTTTTATATAAGTTTAGGTCAGAAAGTTAACCTTATCTTTTGGCTTTAACACTTAGTTAAATAGTTTACGTTTTACCAAGTCTTTCTGTATTTGTACACTACATGGTTAATATAGTTACCGTAAAATGCCAAGAGAACCTAAAGTGGACCATTAATGAATTTTTTATCATTATCTAAGATAGTTGTCTAAATATTATATTTTTATGATTTTTATATCTTATAACAAAATAGTATTTTTTTTAAAAACTCATTTATGTCAATTTTGATACTATTTAGTAATTGAAGTTTTTTAAAGTCATAAAAACTTTATTCCTTCAAACCAAGTGAATTAAATAAATTATAACATGTAATATTAATCCGTAAATTTGTGGATGACATAATAACGTTCAAATTACATTTATTTTAATATTTATAAAATCATTTATTTGATTCTTTCATTAATAAGGCAAACACTACATCATTATTTTGTCATAAATAAATTTAATTATTTAATGTCTAAAAATTTAAAAAAATACCATGATATAGGAAATAATTTTATATTTTTATTTGATATTATTATTTGAATAGATCAAATATATAACTCCAATTAAAATTGTTTTAGGAATATGATATATGTTTTTGTTATATTTCCCTTTAACTTAGTTAACATAACATGTCATTTTCAAACCGATATTGCTCCCAAATTCCAAAAGTTTGTCCTTAGGATTGTTTGGTCACCCGTGACCCATAAAACAATATTAGGATAGTTTTATATTATTATAGTGTTATTTTTACCCTTATTTACTTAATTTACCCTTTAACTGTGGTAAATAAAAATAATTACTAGTTACCATTCATAATGCCCAAAAATAAAAGATACCTATTTAAATAATTTGAACCATCTGATTCCAAATATAGATTCCATTTTTTTAAATTCAAAACATAGAATTTTAATTTATTAATCTAAAATTAATTCGTGTTGTCAAAACTATATAGCTGGTTTTTAAGAAGTAAAAACTATCAAAAGATCGACATGTGTTTATGTCCAATTTAAATGTGAAATTACTTAAAATTATCAAAATTGAATTAAATATTAAAAACATAATACAATAAAACATTAAAACCTATTTAAAATATAATATAACTATATAAATAATTTAGATGAAAAAGAAGTTTTGAATTAAAATGCAATATTTTTCACTATTCCTTAAAATATGAAAGTTATTATAAAAACACAAAAAAATTATCCAAAAAAATTTTTTATGTCCCATTTATAAATAAGATGTTTATTTTGTCAAATTAAATATAAAAATGTGTAAAATATTGTATTTAAAAAGGGTTCTCCATTAAAAGATGGTAAAACTACATTTGTTTTTGAAAAATACTTCTTTTCTATGAGAATTTTAATTTTTTATTATATTATGACTAAGAAACACATAATATGAATATTAAAATTATATGTAATATATAAAATTAAAAATATGGTTAATAGTAGTCATAATAGTTTCTTAAAAGGCTAGTTTGATAGGTCATGGTGTGATCAAACTCGGTGTGACGTGTAGCGCAAGCTATTGAATTATTTAAAAAGAAGCATAGTGTAGAAGATTGGGTTGTTACATTATCCCCTTTATAAATAAATTACATCCTAACAATTTTCAAATTTGGGTTCGGAAACTAAGGGTTGATTATTCAAAATCCCTTTATTTCAATCCCAAATCAGAAAAATCATTGATAAAAATTATACTTTAAAATAAGGAAAGGGAAGAAAGAAGGTTATCATAGACAAAAAACAAAAGGGTTCCATGTAGGAAAAAACGGACATGAATGGAAATTTAACCATTAAGTTTTGATGGAGAGTGATAGAGAACATTATTCGGAGAAAGTTAACAACCAGAAAGATATAAATATGTGATGATCTAAGGAACCATTGAATTCATCTCAAAAAAAGTGCTATGAAAACATTTTCTGTTTTATGATGCTTTAACTAGTGTTGAATAATTAATTTACATAATAGTCTAAGAACAAAAGGAAGCATACTTAATTGATATTTAGAGTTTCATCCTTTAACTAATTATTACTACAAAATAATCTTTCCCTTCAAAAGATAATAAAACTCAAAAATATTATATTTATCTTATGTGTATAAGGTTACAAATATAAAAATATAAAATTTAAATAAAGGAAAAAAATGTTATAATAACCAGGGAATTATTGTAGTCCAGTGGTAGGTGATAAATCCTTGTCACACTTTAGTTGTGGGTTTGATTCCTGCAGCCTTGTCCGATGCGATGGGTTGTCGCCTGACCTGTGTGTTGTCCTTTTTTCTAAAACTATATTGTTATAGAATTCTAGAAATAAACTTAATAAACCTTAAAAAATACTATCCAAAGTTCAACATAATCCATTCCAACTTTAAGACATTTTGGAAATACTTCTTTCAAAACAAACAGTCTAAATTATTCTCTAAATTTCCAAAATCATTTCGAACATCAGCTTCCCCAAACAATATAATGTTGCTCTTATTATCACATAATGAATATATGATTACATTCATCGTATTACTACCGTAATGAAAAAAATTAATGTAGTACAATCCTTATATAAATATAACATTTTTCTTATAACTGTGATATAATTCTTGAATCAAAAAGCAAAAATGCATTAATTATTACACTTTGACCATAATAATAGCATAAGATTGACCTTTATCCATTTACTTCTTATGAACCATATTTCCTTGATGATTTAGAAAATAATTTGCATAATGTCCTATATATTTACAGTTATAGAAATGCAAAACTTCTTTTTTTCCCTTACAATCATGAGCCTGGTGACATTTTCATCACATTTGTAACAAACTCCCATTCCTTTCAGGCAAGTACTAGGGTGTTTCTTCCCACAATTATCACATAAGGGAAAATAATTATTTCCCTTTTTCCCTCTATCTTTCTCTTACTCCACCATTCTATTATTCTCTAACTTTAATGTCATAAGAATTAGAGAATTAATTTTACATCTTGATAGCACATGAGACTATATCTTTGTACAAGGAAAAAGATTATGAGACTAGTGACCATCGGAGGAATGGTTTTAACCCATAAAATAATCTATCAATATAACTTATTGGGTTATGTATGTAGTCTAAAACATGTATTTCTAACCTTGTAAAGTTATCCTCATACTTTTCAACATTCTCATCCTCCTTTTTGGCTCAAACTTAGAAATTGCCTTTCTATATCATCTCACTGTTCATTGTTGGAAAAGTTCCTTAAACCCCCTACATTACATATTTTATACTTCTTCATCCACCATCATGTTTTTAATTTATGACCACCATTTATTCACATCTCCCGAGAGACGAAAAACTTCCATGAATAACTTTTCCCTTTCGTTACTCCCCAAAGAAAGAAATATTTTCTCTAAGTAACTTATCCATTTATTAGCTAAAAATAGATTTTTAGAACCATTTAATGTTGGAGGTTGTTATCTCGTGAATCAGTCTTACATTAATCCTGAACGTTGTGGATCAGGGTGCTCTATATGGGTAATATTGTTATTCATAACCTCAGTTAGCTTTCCCAGTATGATTATAAGCTGTTCAGCACCAGTTGCATCACCAGATCCACTATAATTATCTTGTGTAGGAGGTAAATACCTACTTGGATTACATGCGTTGATACATTTTCCATTTTTTCCACTCGGTTCCATTTCTAAACAATGACATACACTATATTAGGTTACGAATCCTAATGTGTAATTCCAAACTAGTAAAATACTTAACATAAAATAAAAAATTTATGCATATCTAATACATAATCATAAATATAGTTCCTTTGAGGATATATTTACTCATAAATATTTCATAATGGTTTTTAAATAAAATATGTATTACCCTAAGCATATCCCTTGAGAGAGTCAAATCAGGTGCATAATAAGGCCCATTGTTGTGTACCAGGTTACCTTGAGTCAAGCCCAGAACACCTTGTAAGAGTTTTAACCCCTAGGTACATCTATTCGAGAACCATGACCACTTGTAGTATCCATACAAGGATATATTTCTTTAAATATCCACGTAATATCTACTTTACCAAAATTATATGGGGTTCTTATATACTTATCCTCAAAGTCTATCTTAGGGTTATGATCCCTAATCTAAGTTTTCTAAATCTATTTACAAGGGTGTTTCTAAACATCCTTTGATACCAAATATAATTCCCTAAACCTAGAATCCCCGAGCAGGTGTATTATTTTAATAAATTGGAATGATTAATAGGAATAAAATCCCAAAGGACCAAGCAGTTTAGTAGTCTTGGGAAATATATCACATACATGAACTTTTCATTACAGTTTATAACATAAATACAAAAAAGATAATCCTTTTATGGAACCATTACTCCCCTAGATTAAACCTGTATATCAATCATAAAACACTTCATTTCATCCTGGAAAAATTAAACATAAGAAAAGGGTGGGATTAGATTCCCAGTAAGGACAAACAATATAGCAGAATCTATCACAAATAAGAGTAATCTTTTAAGGAAAGGTAAAAAACTAAAACATAAGCCTTTTTAAACATTATGTTCAGCATAATATAGAAACAATAAATCAAATAATTCCAATTAAACATTCACATAGATATTCCACTAGTCGAATAATAACATGTAAAATCAATAACTAATCTCATAACGAGGGAATGCACAATGTCGAAAGTCATAAACACTGCGTCAAGGACTCGTGCCAAGACCATACACAAATATTATATCATGGGATTTTTCTAAGACACTAGTTTGTTTCATGAGACCTACTGATACATTGAAGGGATATAGTGGGACCTTCCCATCACATACTAAGTCCAAAAAATTTCTCATATGAAAAGGGTGAAAAATAACATAAACAATCATATTGAAACTAGCATGCAAAATGTTAAAAAATTAACCATAAACCATGAATGTTATCAAAATATAACATCAATAGTCAAAAATATCATAAACCCTTTAATACAATATGGGATATTGTATCATATTAAATAAATCTCAATTAAGCATAAAATATTACAAATGATGTTGACATGTATGAAAATAATCTAATAAAATCATTAAAACTATTTTATAGAAATATTCCTTTTTTTACTTTGAAAATTTTAAATGTCACAGAATTTATAAAATTAGACTTTTGAAAGACATTTTTGAATCAATGTTTCTCATACCACTTTGAATTTTTTTAAAGGAATTAACATTTTAAAACATTTATGTACATATAAATAAATCCTTAAAACCATTTTGAAAACACAGACATTAATGATAAAGTTTTAGAAGTATAAATCATTAAAAAATTTATAATATTGTTCTAGTTAAAGTGTACCATAAATAAAACCTTAAAAATATTCCTTTTAAAAACATTTTTAAGAAACATGGACATGAATGATAAATATGTCCTAGTAAACACTTATGCATAAACAATCTCGGATAATAATGAGATTTCAAAATTAACCAATACCTTGTATTTTACATTAGTAAAGGGTGTGTTAAACTTATTTATAATGGTTAAATATTGTTAATAAAATATTACATGACTATATAAATATTTATGATATCATATACGATCCTCTTATCTCGTTTTGTTAATAATATTTCAGTATTACCATTGTCTTGGGTGTTAATTGCTTCGTTATCCTATGCATGTTTCGTTAGGTAAGTAATTTACTTATTCATAGGATATATTTTATTCATATACATAAAGGTATTAATTTCATCAATATTATATTTACTTATAATATGATGTTTATATTCATTCATGAATGGTTATTGTGGAGAATGAATCTCATCGCGTCGTGGAGACGGTAGGCCATAAACACACACACGAGAGATGATATCATTTTATTAAGGATTAAATGGTATTGAATTGGATGGAATATGAATTGTATATAAACAATATTAGGTAATATTTATTATTTAAATACTTTATATTCAATTCTATACCCATCGAAATAAAGTAAATATGAGAAATAGTTTACACCATGGTGAGGAGAGGGTAAGCTGTACGTACGTACCCATGGTGATATTGTTCTTCATAAGATGGGTAAAAATAAGAATATTGTTGTCCCATATTCATAAAAACATAAAAAAAATATATTATATTCTGTAGTTATTAATTTAGTATGGAGAAAACATGGGAAGTGGAAGTATAATAAGAAAAGAAATTTGAAATAGGTGATAAAACGATTACCTCTTCTTCGGATGTCTCCTTTTGATTTTTAGAAAAGGATTCATTAGGTTGGATTAATGAACAATGTGTGGTATATAGGATTAATTTGTGGATTTTGGAGAGGAAAATGGATGGGTTTTGGTCAAGGCAAAGGAATTTGGAGTTGTGAATAATATAGAAGGAGAAATTCTCTTTTCTAGGAGAAGTGAGGGAACTTTAGAAAAGTCTTGAAATATTAATTTATTATAAATTTATTTTCAGTTTCTAATGGCTCAAAAGTGATTTTTTTCTAATATAAGATGATTATGGGTCAAAATAATTTCAAACAACAGGTTTTATACAAGTTTATGTCACAAATATAACCTTATATTTTGGCTTTAAATATTAGTTAAATAGTTTAACTTTTACCATGTCTTCTTGTACTTGTACACTAAATGGTTAATATAGTTACTAAAAGATGACAAGAAAACCTAAAGTGGATAATTATTGAAAGTTTTAATATTATATAAGTCAGTTGGATGAATGTTATATTTTTTTGGATTTTTATATCATTTAATAAAATAGTAGTTGTTTTAAAAATGCATTTATGGCCATTTTAACACTATTTAGTAATTGATTTTTTTTAAAGTCATAAAAACTTTATTCCTAAGAAAACAATGAATTAAATAAATGATAATATGTCATAGTCATATATAAAATTATTTTATAGCATAAAAAAATTCAAATTATATTTATTTTAATATTTATAATATCATTTATTTTATTCTTTCATTAATAACGAAAATATTGCATCATTATTGTGTCATAAATAAATTTAAGTATTTAATTCCAGAAAATTACAAATAAAATAACATGATATAAGAAATATTTATATATTTATAATTTATATTCATATTTTAATATATCACTTCTATAACTCAAATTAAAATTGTTTTAGTAATAAGATAAATGTTTATGTTATATTTCCCTTAACTTTAAATTAATTATTATAACATGTCATTTTCACACCCAAGTGCCTCCCGAATGCAAAAAATTATGCCTACAGAATTTTTTGGTCTCCCATTAATCATCCAATAATATTATGACATGTTTTAGGGTAGTTTTATATTATTATAATATTGTTGTTACCCTTATTTACCAAATCTACTCTTTAATTGTGGTAAATAATAATAATTATTGAAGTTACTATTCATAATTCCAAAAAATAAAAGATAAATATTTAAATAATTTGGAAAATATGAGTCCAAATAAGGAATATGTTTTTCCAAATTCAAAACATATAATTTTCATTAATTAATTTAAAATTAATTCCCATTGTCAAAATAATAAAGTGGGTTTTTAAGAATTAAAAACTATCAAAAGATTAATATGTGTTTATGTCCAATTTAAATATGAAATTACTTACAATTATCAAAATTGTATTAAATGATAAAAACATAATACAATTACAATTTAAAACAAATTAAAAAGATAATCTAAATATATAAATAATTTAGATGAAAAAGTAGTTTTGAATTAAAATGCTGTATTTTTTACTATTCACTAAAATATGAAAGTTATCAGAAAAACACCAAATATTTATCCAAACTAAATGTTTTATGTCCCTATAATAAATAATATGTTTATTTTATTAAATTTAATATTTAAAAGTGTCAAATAGTTTATTTAAAAAGGGTTCTCCATTAAAAAGCGGTAAAACTTCTTTTTTTGAAAAATAATTCTTTTATATAAAAAATTGAAATTGTTCTTATATTATGTATAAGAAACACATATGATTAATGTTAAAATTAAATGGAATATATGAAATTAAAAATGTGGTTAATAATATTCATAACAGCTTCTTAAACGACTAATTTGATAGGTCATTGTGCGCTCAAACACGATGTTGCGTGTAGTGTAGGCTATTGAATTATTTAATAAGAAGCGTACCATGGAAGCTTGGGGTGTTACATATTTAATGAATTTTTTCATATTTTATAGGATATGAAAATTTTTGGAAAATGAGAAAAATGGGAAAAACGTTCGATATTATCATAAAAATGGATTTCTATAGAAAAGGATGATCATAAAAGATTATATGGGCATGAAACTGAAGAGATTGAGTGAACTGGAGATTTTGGGGATGGAAAAATTTATTTACATTGTAAATATTCAATTTATAGCATAAAAAGTGTGTGGAACATGTCATGAAACCAAGTAATTAAGAGAAAACAAGCCTATGGTGAGTTTCACTTGTGTCATGACATGACACATATGTGTCACATCCTAAAACAACCTGAGATTTTACAGAATGACTTTTATATAACAAATTCACTTGTAGGATGACAGTCCAAAAAATATTATGATGTAAAATGATGGATTATGATGTAAAAAAATTCTATCAGGGACACAAACGCTAGATTTGATGAGAAACGACTGAGAGACAATGCATTATGACCTAAGACTACGTTTGATAACCTAAGATAATTTATGAATATATTTATGGGAAAATTTATGAAAACACAAGAACACTAAAAATCAATAAATATAGATCTACTATACCACCTATAGACTTTGATATGTAACCAAAACTTGGGGTAAGAAGCTACACTATGAAGGTTCCTTGCCATTCTTCTCCTCTGATTTTTCATTCAAGTTTTCTTTTTCTTTTCTTCTCTCCCTTATCCCCTCATCCCTTGGATGAGGGTGTAAATACCTCCCTATTACAGGGTGATGTAAACAAAGAGTGAAGGTTTTTTTTTATTTTATTTCTTTATTTTATTCATGTTTTTAGGTTTTCCACAGTTTTTAATTAAAATTACAATATTTTTCTATTTCTTAAATTCATGACCATTGATTTTTGAATCTAAAATGAACCTATTTAATTTCTCAGCTAGTTTCTTTAGACTATACCATAACCATTTGGTAATCTTGGGAAAGTAAATTTAAATATGGTATTAGGATAAACTTAGTGCATTAAAAACCTAAATTACCAAACCAAGGGAAATATGATATTTTTGTTCTAAGGAGGGGATACCCAGATCACTGGATCCTCCTCATCCCAACTCTGATGCCAATACTGAATAATCAAATCAATTTTTCAAAGCCCAAATATATTTTCCTACCCACTATATTTCTTGAAATCAATTTAATAAAATCATTTTTTTTGTTAAAAACCTAATAAATTAATTTCCTTATATCTATGGGTTTGACACTCTAACTCTATATTATATTCATTTTAACTAATTCATTGCACGTTTCTGATTCTATATAAATATATAATTTCTATTTTTTACCTTATATAATTAATGACACCCCATGGGTGATCAAAACTACGCCATTTTTAGGGAAGGATTCATTTTAGTTTTTTGGTTTTTAATTATTATTTTTTTATTTTATTTGTTTTATTTTATTTTCAGTATTTTATGTTGGGTGTTTTTGTGATGTGAATTTGAGGTCTCAAATATTTTATGCATACCCTGTACCCTTGAGAAAAATGGATAGAATTCTTCATGTTTGATCCTAAACTAGGACAGAGCCTAAGGAAGAACAGAGCTGCAAACATGGTGGGTATATAAATAACTAAGTTATTGGGGTTCCAATAAGTGATATTGGATTTTGATTGATGGAAGACTAAAACAGACCATAAAATATCGAATCCCATCCAAGAATACTCATACCACCAATGGATGTATGAATTTTAAGACCAATCCAGCAATAATTCAAATCATCTCTAATATGTTACACTTTTCGGGAGTCCCCTACGAAGATCCAAATGCACATCTTGGGAGTTTCCTAGAGCTCTATGACACCTTCAAATTCCCTAATATTTCAAGCGATGCAGTATGGTTTCATTTATTTAGATTTTCATTGTAGGAGTGAGCTCTAGAATGGATTTAGAGCATGTAGGCCCATTCCAACACAACATGGGATGAGTCAGAAAAAAATTTCTTAACCTGATTCTTTTTTCCTTGAAAATTCATAGACATCTTGGAAAGTATTTTTAATTTCAATCAGTTTGAAGAAGTATCCATCTACTCTACTTCATAACATTTTTAAAAAATTATTATAAAAATCCCTTATCATGACATAGATACTTGGTTACTAATCCAAACTTTATATAGAGGCATTTCAGTGGGAAACATGTCAATATTGGATAGTTTATGTAGTGGGTAATTGATGAAGAAATCACTGGAGTAATGATACAACTTATTAAATGAAATAGAGATAAATATAATCCATTTATAGATTGAAGGAACATAGATAAAATTAATGTACATGATCGAAAACAATAGCTGAATGGTTGTAAAAATGAAATCACTGACAAAAATATGGACATGATGATGGGACAAAAACAAAACCCCTGGGTATGTATTTATAAAAATTGTAAATATTTTGACTATAATCGTGACAATAATATTCAATGTTGGTGGATGTAACAACAATAAGGGCAAGGGTACCAGTAGATAGCATTGGATTTTCAGGCACAACAAGGAAAATCACTAAAAATATATGTCCACACACTAGAGGAGACATTAGAAACATTCATTACATTCACCATGGATGATATAAAATCATTGATGTACTACTCAAAAGATCAAAGTGAATTAATAAAGGAAATAAATGAATACTCAATAGACCATAAATATGCAATCTTAAACCTTGAATACCATGCCGGACAAATCACTAAGCAACTAATAGAGAGATATAGAGGAGTACTGCCAAGATTCCCCAAAGCACACCCAGTTATTTATGTGAAATTTATTGTTATGTGAAGCTGAAAATTCATTGAAGACTATCCTAAATCAAGAAATAAACATCTATAATAACAAGTAGAAAAGGAAATTTAAGGGATATATAAGAGTTAGGAATAAGTATATGAAGAGAAAGAAGTCGAAGAAGAACCAACATAGTATATGTTGAGGATACCTTTTCCAGAATGTCTTGTGAGAGTGAAGATTGAAGAGAGAAAAAGTTATTTTTTGAAACAATTTAAAAAGTTACATAGTAAAATTTTTTAGTTAGAGGTACTCACAAACATTCCGACCTATGAAAAATTATTGAAATATCTAGTGAAAAACAAAGCTGGAGGATATTGGAACCATATCACCAAAATTAGAGTGATTTGTGATTTTTATGAACGATTTTCCAATGAAGAAACAAGAATCCGGTAGTTTCTCAATTGCTATCTTTTTTGGGCCAAATAAATCCAGACCATCATTATGTCACTTAGGTGTGACTATCAACATCATATCATACACCAATTTAATGAGCCTCAAAATGGAAGGACTGAATCCTATAAGAATTTCACTTTAATTAGAATATTCTATGTTAAAATTCACATAAGTATTGATTGAATATATTCGGATCAATGTCAGAAAATTATACATCCCCATGCATTTTTGGTTTATATATAGAAGAGGGGAAATACCCCTCTTTTTGGGAAGAACATTTTTGGCGATCAAGCATGATCTTATAGACGTACATAGCGGTGTAATATGTATAAGAGTAGGTAATGAGCAAGTAGTTTCAATATAAACTAGAAAATGAAAAATTGTGATGTAAGAGATGGTGATGGTCTAGGAGAAGAAAAAATAACCGATGTTAAGGGTATTTCTGAGGTTGAAAAAGTGTATAATATAGTTGTTGTTATAAAAGAGGATAATAAAAGTAAAAGTACTAAAATGAAAAAGGGGAGAAGAAGGGTCAAACTACTGACACTAGAAGAGTGACCAACACCACCTAATTTGGAAAATTCCAATAGGTATGGATTATATCACTTTAAAATTATAAAATAATAACATTTTATTCAATAGTGAGTATTAAACACAACACCAATCATAAAAGAAAATATAACACTCAAGAAATTATGATATATTTATTTTTAAATTCTATCTCTTTAATATATTTCATTATATACAACACTAAATTTATCTTTCATTACACTCAACACTAAGTTTATCTTGCATTATATGCAACACTGAGTTTAGCTTGCACTGCATGAAATAATGAGTTTATGTGAAATGGGACATATTATTACAATATTAATATTTTATATGATAGTTATCACCTATCCAATAAATTGGTGCTTACGAATAGTAATAGAAAAAAAATGAAAATTATGGTTATATATTGATTAGAAACAAAATAATAATCATTTAAAAGAAAAAAAATTGTTTCTGAAAAATTGTATTTTTTATAAGGGACGGTTTAGTTTAACTTTACACTCATGATTTAGAATTAATTTTTACTAATTTTATAAAATATATTTGAAAAAATAAACCTCATTTTTATATCATAATACCAAAATTATCCTAGGGTTATTTTTTGGGATTTTTCTGAAAAGTTTCATTTTTTGATGAATAGTGAATAATACTGTATTTTAATTGAAAACTGTCTTTTTGTTTAAATAATTTATAATGTGATATTATAATTGGAATTGGATTTAAATTAATTTTTTTAAAATTTATATCAATTAATCATATTTATCTCATTGGAATCATTTTCATATTGATTTTTGATATAAAAACTTTGTAAACTTTTGAACATTTTCTTTTAAAAAACCCTCTTCCTCATCCCGTTTGCTGGATTAATTTTGAATTAAAATTTTCCAATTATAAAAACCGAATTTTTAAAAATACATTCCATATTTTTAGTCATAATAATTTCTAATTTATAATAAGGGAAACATAATTTCTGACCAATATGAATTGTGAAAATAGTAAAAATTAATTAGAGTGGTTAAGGTAAAAATGGATTTACTAGAGGGTTAAACTAAGAGGATAAGGGTTAAAATTACCTAAAAACATTTCCAAAACTAGTTAAATAGAAATATTTTGACCTTATTTATTTTATTTTATATAATTTCCCTTGATGAAAATTTGGGTATGATTGAATATTTTCAAAACACTACAAGTGTGACACTCGCCCCACTTATAAAAGGGAAACCCCTATCCTCCCTTACCCACATATTCAAACCTATTTGGTTCAGTATATACCTACCCAAATAACTTAATTAATTATATACTATCATAAAATAAGACTTATTTTGGTAATAAATCCATCATAGTAACAATTTAGATCAAACCTAACAAGGATACTCGAAAAAGAGTTAATGTTCTTTAACGAGATTTTTTATTTTATTTCTTCCTCACCTACTTCAATTATAATTATGACATGATGATATAATAACCTCATAATATTCAATATAATTATATATTTTTTTGTTAAGTTCAGGACATAAAACCATACTCACTTCTATAAAATGGGTTATGAAATCATTGTTCTTGTGTATGGAGAACTACCTCCTCGTGAACTGATGTCATTCATTTTTCCCTTACCACCTATAAAGGTTGGATATTATGATAGATATGAAGTATATATATTTTATTATTAATATAAGTATAAATATGGTGTAATTATATCATATTTATCTTTTTTTACTTTCCATTCCACTCGATATATGATAACGTCGCTCGTATGTAAGACAAACTACCGCCTCACATAGTGATGTGATTCATTTTCAATAATGTTTTACATGAAAGTTGATAAGGGTAAAGTTAATTATTATATGTGATAGAAATGAAATAATTATGATATTAATTCCATTATTATATTATTTTAAATAAAATATATATCATTTTATTTTTTACCTGTTAACTAAATGAAAGATGATAATGTTGTTCATGTACGTGTGGGCTACCGCCTTCACGAAATGATGCGATTCTATTTTCACCACCGCAACACATGGATGAAATTTAGAAGTATATTTTAAAAAATAATATTATATTTATGATATTATGATCATTCTGGAAAATTAAGTTATTTCTATCCTCTGTTCCATATTGATCTTTGAAAAATTGAAATGTTACTCATGCGTACGTATGAATTTCCGTCTCCATGACTGTAACATCATTCATTTATAAAAATAATCCTTCATTATTGTTCATAAAAGTGTAAATGATATATAGACAAAATAACTATGTCATTATTATTATTCTAGAGATAATAGAACTACATAGTATGCACATTAACCAGATCTTTCGTGACAAAATACACATGAGAAATCAAGGCAATTAACACACAAAACAATTAAAATAATGAAAGATGATTAAAAAAGGGTGACAAGATGATATAAAAGGATTATATATGATTTTATAAATATTAATATTATTCTTTTATAAGTTAATAACATATTTAAAACCACTATATAAGATGTTAAATTAAATAAAACTAAAACAAAGTGTGAGGTAATAGATTTCGTGTCAATTTACATTCCATTGAGCCTTTTTGGTTATTTTACGCCAATTCACTTTTATATAGTGTATATAGTTCTCCTTTGACACATAATATCATGATGAATTAATAATTCAAGTTATTTTAAAGTTCACTTTGAATAATTTTATCTAAGGGGATTGTACTTGAAAATTACCTAGTGGTAAAAGTTATTATATAATATTGATTTCTTTTGTGATTGATAACTTTCTATTTTAAAAAATAACTTACTTGTAATAATTTTTTTATTATACATTAAATTTCTCTTAAGTATCCATATTATTTTATAATTGGTATGATTATTTCCTAAATTATACCATTTTTTTCATATGGTGTTTACTTTGACAGTTTATTGATTAACTGGGGAAATATTGATAAATTTGTATCCTTTACTCAATATGAAGATTTCATGGTAAGACACATTGTTTATGAATTAAATAAATTATTTTATATATGAAAAGTTATTTTGAAACTAAATAAATGGGTGGTTTCTAGTTAATGATAATCCCTCAATGAATTGGTTCTCTCATGAGATGAATTAGTTGGCCAAATCAGATGGGTTTTTACCCAGTATGTTTTAACTATTTTTTGAAAGGTCCTGACAGTAAATATATCATGTGGCTGGGAAACATGTTGTATGATAATTAATAATATTCATAATTAAGAATTTATTTATTATAATCCATGATATATTTTCAATAATATTATCTCTAAATGAATTTCAATATCAGTTTATTGATTATATGGAATGTGTTTTCCATGATTCACCTTACCATATTGATTGTTCCTGATACAGTTATTTAAGTGGAATGTGTGTTTATTTATTTAACTTGAAATATTTGTTATTCTTATTGATTCCTGATACTTTCCTCTTTACTTAACCATTACTAAACATTTTAGCTCACCCTTATTTTCTTTCCTTTACCTTAGTTATGAATATGAATCATTTAAATGAGTTTTAAGGATGACGATCATTTTTTTTATGTTTTATTTTGTATTATTAATGTAAAATGGGTATCATGTATGTATCTAGTTCTCAAAATCTACTAAACTGATTGGTATTTAGGGATTTAACCAATTATATCTTTCATAATGTAATAAAGTAAGGCACCTACTATAGGTTACTGGGGTTAGGGTCATTATAGTTGGTATCAAAGAAATTTTAATAGAAAACATGAGAAATAGATTTAGGAAAACATAGATTAGAGAATATAAAGCTATAAAATTTTAGGATAAGTTTAGAAGAACATCATAAACTTTTAGTAAGGTAGGGATTATGTTTTTTTCCATAGAAATACATCCCTGTATGGATACTAAAGGTGGGAATTATTCTAGAAAAAATGTACCAAGGGGTAATAACTCTGAAAAGGATATACTAGGATGAACCCAATCATTACCTGGTGTATAAAAACAGGCCTTAATACGCAACTAGTTTGACAATCCCAAAGGATATTCTTAGGATAATTCACAAATTTTTACAACCCAGTATAAATGTTTTTAAAGTAAAAACATCCCCAAAGAAACCAAATTTTATTATTTTGAGATTAAAAATCCATAATTTTTTAATTTATGTTAAGAGTTACACCATATTAGGAATTATACATTATGATTTAAAATTCATAATTTTATGAGCTAATCTAGTATATGACATTTTTTAAAAATGGATCCTAGAAGGAGGAAGGGTATCAATACTCATGGTCAATGTAGATATTTCCCTACAAAGGAAGCTAATATAGTAGGTATTAGAACAAAGAAAATTAAATCTATATTATAGAAGATAAATTATGTTATAAAATATAACCTTTATCTTATGAAGCAACCTGTTCCATAATGAGATTATTTTATGCTGGATCACATTATGCGATAGAAGCCGCCAACATTTAGTGGAACTAGTAATCTAGTGGTAACTAAGAAATGAATTAAGTCTTTGGAGAAGATATTTAGAGAATTGGTATATTGTTAAAAGGATAAGGTTACACTTTTATTGTATTATTTCAACGGTGACGATGATCAATAGTGATTTTTGGTCTGAAATACTTAGGACGAAGATGAAATAGAACTCAGGGAGTAGAAGGATTTTACAAAGAAATTATTCTACAAATATTTCCCTCATTAAAAACAAACTAAGATGAAGAGAAATTTCCTTAACTTAAAGTAAAATAAAGAAGAAAGTGTTTAAAAGTATGAATCTACCTTTAACACTTTATCTAGGTATGTTATGGATTCCATTTGAAACAAAAATTCCATGATTAACCATTTATTTTTTAGGATTAATACAAGTATCCAAAGGGTTATAATATCTCAATTTTTTTTTCATATGATGACATAGTTTTATATGCTATCAAGATAGAGAAATAATTATACAAGTCTTATAGATTCAAACGGAATCAAGAGAGGAAGAGTATGGAAGAAAAAAAACCAAATAAATAGAATTAGGGAAAGAAGGATTTTCCCACATGCGATAATTGTGGAAAGACACACTCCGATACTTGCTTGAAGGGAACAGAGTTTTCCAAAAGTTTGCATAGAAAAGACACTACTCACATGATTGAAAGTCTAAGAAAGATGTTTCCAATGTTCAATGATTCAACAATATGGAGATAGGGCATTGTTCATATGAACATACCAAGATTTAAAGGAATGTACCTCAAAATAATCTAAGGGATCAAGGTCATAATTAATCTACCGATACAGCTGAAGTAGAATGATTAATGTGGTTGAGTATTTGGATCCTTGAAATATATTGTAAAAGTATTTTATAGATGATATTCTAGTTATAAGAATTCTGAAATGTAAAGGTATTCTACTAGAGTACTATTTCTAAAGCATTTGAAAGAATGTGTTGAATGGTAATAAGAAAAGTGAATCACTGAAAAGTTTAAATTCATATAAAACATATTAATGAGGGAAACATAACCCTTAATATGTTCCTTATGTTGAGATAATGATACTAGGAGAAAGAGATGATTAATATGGATAAAGTAAATTGGATAATTCTGACTAAATTGGAACTAATGAATGATTTATTGAAAAAGTGGTTGATGGAGTTAAATTTTTTTGATTTAAGTAATATATCAAATAGTCAATTTTTTATTCATGGAATAAGGAATAATTCATGTTTTCAATAAGTTTTTGTGGTTATTTAGGTTATTACCATGTTTAAAGAGAATCCATGATAAAGGTATTCACATGTTTAGTATGTGTCAAATAAGTGAAAATTAATATTGTGTAGGAGATTAATGATTAGTTTATTTTTGAAATTTAGTGACCTTATTTCTAATGTTTTGGATTTTAATATTTTGTGAGGGTCATAAGGTTAACCATTTATGAATATTTTAAGTTTAACTTTGGATGAGGTTTGAGAGATTAATCTATTACTTAACCATATGAATATTTATACATATTGGATAAAATATACTAAACATTTTTTTAAAATATTAACTAGGCATTTATAGAATGACCTTTCATTCTATTATAGATCATACGGTCCATTAAAAGTGAATTTGAGTGCGTTATTCATAAAAAAATCCATTTTGGATACTAATTTCTTGGTGTAATCAGTTAATTAGAAATTTATCAAAGCACAACCCAAGGATTATATTGTTCTTATGAAATAAAAATATATCAAGTAAGTATATTTCCTTATATTCTTAGAGGGTAAAAGAATTACTAAACTTCAAGAAAATGATCTTGAGATAAAATGTTGGTCTATTATAATCATTTTGATGATATCAATAACATTTTAACGCCATCAGTTTATGTCTTTGTGGTCATTGAATTCATCTTGACTATATTATCTATCAATCTCTATTTGTATTTGGGTTTTAGTTTTCTCTTATATGTCCATGTTTTAACTTCTCACATATGTTCTCCTATTTGGAAACCTAGTCTGTGTTATTTTATATAAACCTTATACTTAACTTTCTCTCTTATTAGAAGAATATTTTATTTATACTTATTACGATGTGAGGTATCCAGTAAAATAATTTTCAAACATCAAACCCTTGATTATCCAGATCATGTTTAAATTGAGAGGACTTGATTTATTGAAGGTGGGGAGAATTTAACACCTATAAATTCTTAAATAAGAACATTGTATCTGATATCGTGTATGACACATAACACCAAGATTAGAGGAAAATATAACTCCCAAGACATTATGATATATTTATTTTTAAATTTAATCTTTTAAAAATATTTCATTACAAAAAAAAACTAATTCTATCTTTCATTACACAAAACACTGATTTTATCTTATGTTACATGAAAAATTGAGTTTATCTTGTGTTTCATACAACATAGAGTTTAAATAAAATGTGATCTATTGTTAAATTATTAATATTAATATGATAGTTATTTCCTATCTGATAAATTGGTTGGTATAGACAGTATAACTAAATTATAAAAATTATGGTTATTTAGTGATTTTAAATAAAAAACCCATTTAAAAGAAAAAGAAATGCTTTTTGAAAAATATTTTTTTTTCTAAAATAGGGGTGATTTGTGCTTGGCATAGATGATTTAAAATTAATTTTTACCACTTTTAGAAAAATTATTTGAAAAAATAAACTTCATTTTTGAAATTGGAATACTGAAATTATATTAGGCTGAATTTTTTGGATTTTTCTAACAAGTTTCATTTTTAATTAGTAGTAATTTTTTTTAATTTTAATTGAAAAATCCTTTTCATTAAAATAATTTATAATGTTAAATTATATTTTTAACACATTCTCTCTAAAAACCAACTTTCTCATCACTTATGCGGGATTAATTTTAAATTAAAATTTTATACTTTGGTGAATTTAATTTGAAAAAATGGATTCTATATTTGAAATAATAATACTATATAATTTCTAATAATGTCAAATTAAAATTTTAACCAAATTAATATTGAAAAAACTAAAATTTAATCACTACGGTTAAGGTGAAAATAGATTTAACGGGGGTTCAATATAAGAGGATAAGAGTTAAAATGATCTAAAAATTTATCCAACACCCATATATGGACCTATTTCGACCTTAACTCTTCTAGTTTCATAAAGGACCCATTTTTTGGGATTTTGGAATGATAAAAAATGTGGTTATGATTGAATATTTTCAAAATATTACAAGTCTACCACTCACCCCACTTATAAAAGGCCACCGTTCTCCTCCCTTCTTTAAACCTTCACACCTATTTAGTTTGGAAAATCTATACCGAATTCACTTCCCAACATTCCTAATACCATCCTAGAAGCCTAATTTTGGGCATAAAGACGACCTAGGAATGATTTCATGCAAACCTTATGAGGATATCCTAAGAAGAGGTAACGTTCTTCAACGAGCATTTTTATTTTATTTATTTATGAAACTATTTCATTTATTATTAGAACATGAGGTTATATTAAACTCAATATATTCTATATAATAATTTGTTTTTATGTTAATATAATTACCTAAAAAATATCTACACTTCCATCAAATGAGTTTCCAAATCATCATATTTGTGTATGGTGAACTACCGCCTTGCGAACTGATGTCGTTTATTTTTCGATTACCACCTTTCCAGGCTGGATATTAAGATGAATGCAATTAATATATATTATATTTATAAAATAATTATACATATGGAATCATTATATCATATATAATTTTTTTTACTTTCCATTCTTTAGGATACATGATAATTTCATTCATTCATACGACTGACTACCAGCACGCGAAGCGATGTTATTTGTCTTTCACTAACTCTTTACACAGAAGCTGATATGGGTTAATTTAATGATTAAATATGATATAAATTACATAATTATGATATTAATAAAATATTTATCATTTTTTAAAGATAATATATATCATTTTCATTCATACATTTTCACTAAATGAAATATGATAATGTCATTCGTGTTTGTGTAGACTACCGCCTTTACCAAACAATGTGAGTCTCGTTTCATCACTACACCACATGGATGATATATATAAGTATAGTTAAACAAATAGTATTATATTTAAAATATTATTATCATTGTAAAAATATATAATGTTACTTGTATCCTTTATATAATTATCATTGAAAAATTGAAATGTTAATCATACGTACGAAGTTCTTACTATCTCCATGATCGTAACGTATTTCATTTCTCAAAACCTTCATTCATGGTTGGTTATAAAAGTTTAATTGATATATAAATAATATAATTATTACATTATTATTATGTTATATATGATATAAGTATATAATACGTGTAAGAATTGGATCTTTCATGATGAAACAGACAAGGGAAAACAAAGTAATTAACACCCAAAACAACAAAAATAATGATTGATTATTAACTAAAGGGTGATAATATGATATAAAAGGAACATATATGATATTATAAATATCAATATGGTAATTTTATAAGTTATTTAAATTTTTTAAACCACTATACAAGAAGTTAAAGAATGTACAACCAAAAGGAAGCATGGGGTAATGGGTTTTGTCTCAATTCACTTTCCATTGAGACCTACTTGTCTTTTTGCACCAATTCAATTTCATGTCGTGTATATACTGGAACTTTTATATGTAATATCATGATTCAATCATAATTACTTATATTTTAATATTCTCTTTAAATTGTTTTATCTAAGGGTATTTGACTTGAAAATTACCAAGTGGAAAAGTTGTTGTACAATCTCACTTTTTTTGGGATTGTTAACTTGCTCTTGAGGAAATAAATTACTTATAATAATTTATTATTGTAAATAAAATTTCTCAAAAATATAGATATTATTTTATAATTTATATTATTATTTCCTAAATAGTATACCATTTTTACATATGGTGTTTACTTTCATAATTGTTTTATTAGCTGGGGAAATATTGATAAATCTATATGATTTACTCAATATGGATATTTATTGATAAAAAAATTGTCTATAAGTTAAATAAATTATTTGATATATGAGGAATTATTTGGAATTGAATACATGGATGGGTCCCACTTAATGATATCCCCTCGATGCATCAGTAGTCTCATGAGACGAATCAGTTGGCCAAGTTAGATGGGTTTTTACCCATTATATTTTAAACAATATTATAAAAGTTCATGATGTTAAAGGTTGTTGTACCTCTCTTACCCCTCGTGGTTTAATTTTCAGGATCACAATCACTCTCTTATTTATCTAATCTCTTTTTAAGTGTTTTTGGATGATAGACATGATTTCAGGTTGCCAAGGAATTGGGCCAAGAAAGCAAGAAGCCAAAAGTGGACTGATTTTCAGTCCACCGGCCAACCGGTGGATGCCCACCGGCCAGCCGATGGAGCCTGGACAGAAGGCATCCTTCTGTCCAGACCACCGGCGCCCGGTGTCCCACCACCGGCCAGCCGGTGGAACCCAGACAGAATAGTGTCAGCTACTGCCTCAGCACCGGCCAACCGGTGGCCTCCTCACCGACCAGCCGGTGGTGCCTGAGCCCAAAGGCCTCTCCTTTTTCAAAGCACCGGCCAACCGGTGGCCAAACACCGGTCAGCTGGTGGAGCCAGTCAAACTAGCCATTGGGCTTTGACCAGGCTTTTCCACTTGACTCTCAACGGCTCCGAAGGCCTCTCCAACGGCTCCGAAGCCCCCCAAAGGCCATTTGAGGGTTCCCCCTCTATAAATAAAGGACTAGGAAGCCCCGGAACACCAACCAAGCTCACGGAAGCCCACGAGAACATTTTTGATCATTTGGCGAACCTCCGGCGCATTCCCTCAAGGAATCCCCACTTGATGCAACACACTTCCACATCCAAGGAGCACCACCAAAGAAGCTTGGGAGCGCCCTTCAACAACTCCAATCAATCCTTTGGCGCCCAAGGCTTCCCCCATTACGGTTTTTCTTGTTTTATCTATTTTGAGCATAAATTTGGGTTTGTGCCTACAAACCCCTCATTTCTCTCATCCTCTCTTCTTTGGGTTTTCACACCACCTTCAAGGTGTGAAGAGGTTAGTCAAGCCTTCCCTTTTAAAAGTCTTGAATCAAAGGTGAGCTAGCCTTCACCTGTAAGAAGGCTAGTGAGTTTTTGCTCAACCATTGAAAGCAAGTGGGTTCTTGCATAACCATTAAAATCAAGCTATAATAGGTTCTAGACTAACCTTAAAGTCTAGTGGGTTTCTTGCTAAAACCATTAAAAAGCAAGCGGTAGTAAATCTCTCAATGGTTGAGTTGGGAGCAGAGACGTAGGCTTTGGGTTAAGCCGAACTCCGTTATCAAGTTGCGTGTCTTGCCTCTTTTATTTCCGCTGCACTTTGATAATTGTTTTAAATTGTTTTTTATTTTAAAAAAGGCAATTCACCCCCCTCTTGCCATCACTTCTCCGCCCAACAATTGGTATCAGTGGGAAAATTTGAGTAATACCCTAACCGGTTTCAAATTTAAGATCCATTGTGATGGCTTCAACTTCTTTCGCCCCTGAACGCTATTCTTTGGGTCGTGCTCCATTTTTTGATGGAACCGACTATACTTATTGAAAAACCCGCATGACCACTTTTCTTAGAAGTATAGGTTATCCTATTTATAAAATTTTCATGCATGGTTATTCTCTTTCTTCTCCCGATGAATCCAAATGGACTCAAGCCGATATTAAAAATTTCGAGCTTTATGGAAAAGCCATGAACGCTCTACATTGCGGCCTTGATCGTAATGAATTCAATCGAGTTTCCACATGCACCTCATCACATGAAATCTGGAAACTATTGGAGGTTACCCATGAGGGGACCAACAAAGTGAAGGATACTCGATTGGATATGTACCGTCAAGATTTTGAGTCTTTTACCATGCATCCATCCGAATCTATTTCTAAAATGATTACACGCTTTACTGATGTTTGCAATGGTAGAAAGTCTCTTGGTGATGATGTGTCTGCAGAAACGATGGTCAAGAAGATCCTTTCGATCTTACCAAGCTCATGGGAACCGAAAGTCACGGCAATCCAAGAAGCAAAGGACATCAAGAATATGCCGGTCGAAGAACTCATTGGGTCACTCATTACCTATGAGATCACCATGAGGAGGCAAGCTGAAAAGGAAGGCAAACTGATCAAAATTCCAAAGAACATCACCTTCAAAGCTCAAAAAGAAGAAATCTCATCCTCCTCATCATCCTCCTCTTCAAGCGGCGATTCAGAAATGGAGAATCTTGCCCGCAAAATGCACAAATTTATGAAGAAGCACAAGAAGAAGAAATCCCGCAAGGCTCGAAAGGAAAAACACGACGAAAAATCCGAGCCCGAGGTAACATGTTACGGGTGTGGCAAGAAAGGACATTACAAGCCCGATTGTCCACTCAACAAGAAAAAGGCCAAACAAAAGGAAAAGAAGAAGGAATTCAAGGCCACATGGAGTGATAGCTCCACATCCGACTCCTCCTCCTCCTCCTCAAGTGGAAACGGTAAAAAATGCCTAATGGAATTTCATGAGGTAACCTCTTCCGACTCATCTTCCTCTAGTTCTTCAAATTCTTTCAATCACATGTCTTATGAGGATCTCCAACATACAAGAGATCAATTGGAGGAAGGTTTTCACGAACTTTCTTCCAAATTTGTTGCATTAAAAAAGAATTTCAAAAAAATTTCTTCCGAAAAGGAACAACTTCTCAAAGAAAAGGAGGAGTTGTCCCTCAAAGTCCAAAACCTTCCCGATGTTGAGTCTATGGAATCAAAAATCAAATATTTAAGGGAATCTCTTGCCAAGTTCACCCAAGGTGAACAAAACTTGACCAAATTACTTGGTTACCAATGCATATCTAGAACCACCCAAGGGCTTGGCTATTCCAAGCAAGCTTCCTCTTCCCATGCTCCAACTATTTTTGTAAGGGGGAGCTCTCAATTTAAATTTTGTAATTATTGCAAAAAACCCGGGCACTTAATTTATGAGTGCGATTGAAAAAATGCCCGGTATGGAAGGCCCAAAACCATTTCTTTTAATGATGAATTTTATAGGAGAAGACCCGCCACTAGACAAGTTTGGATTGAAAAATCCCTTTTAGTGAGTCTCACCGGACCAAAATTTGTCTCGGTTTCAAAATAATCTCCCCGGTGATTTGTTGTTTTTATTTAGGGGGAGTTAGGATCGTTTTAACCTTTTTGAGTATTTCAATTCAAAATTTTCAATTCAAGTTTTAAATTTCAAAACTTTCAATTCAAAACTTTCAATTCAAATTTCAAAAATTTCAATTGGTTTAAAAATCTCTATCTTGTTTTTCAATCCTTTCCCTCAATTAGGTTTTATGCCCCGTGCTATTTTGATAATCACAAAGGGGGAGAAATTCTTGGTTGATTGGGGGAGAAATATTTCTCTCATGCTTTGCTTTACTTTCCCTTTTATCCTTTAAAGAATGCCTTTCATTTCATTTTTACATTGTTTGTTTTGGTGATTGTGATCATCAAAATAGGGGGAGATTGTTGTACCTCTCGTACCCCTTGTGGTTTAATTTTCATGATCACAATCACTCTCTTATTTATCTAATATCTTTTTAAGTGTTTTTGGATGATAGGCATGATTTCAGGTTGCCAAGGAATTGGGCCAAGAAAGCAAGAAGCCAAAAGAGGACTTATTTTCAGTCCACCAGCCAACCGGTGGATGTCCACTGGCCAGCCGATGGAGCCTGGACAGAAGGCATCCTTCTGTCCAGACCACCGGCCAGCCGGTGTCCCACCACCGGCCAGCCGGTGGAACCCAGACAGAATAGTGTCAGCTACTGCCTCAGCACCGGCCAACTGGTGGCCTCCTCACTGGCCAGCCGGTGGTGCCTGAGCCCGAAGGCCTCTCCTTTTTCAAAGCACCGGCCAACCAGTGGCCAAGCACCGGTCAGCCGGTGGAGCCAGTCAAACTAGCCGTTGGGCTTTGACCAGGCTTGTCCACTTGACTCCCAACGGCTTCGAAGGCCTCTCCAACGGCTCCGAAGCCCCCCAAAGGCCATTTGAGGGTTCCCCCTCTATAAATAAAGGACTAGGAAGCCCCGGAACACCAACCAAGCTCACGGAAGCCCACAAGAACATTTTTGATCATTTGGCAAACCTCCGGCGCATTCCCTCAAGGAATCCCCACTTGATCCAACACACTTCCACATCCAAGGAGCACCACCAAAGAAGCTTGGGAGCGCCCTTCAACAACTCCAATCAATCCTTTGGCGCCCAAGGCTTCCCCCATTACGGTTTTTCTTGTTTTATATATTTTGAGCATAAATTTGTGTTTGTGCCTACAAACCCCTCATTTCTCTCATCCTCTCTTCTTTGGGTTTTCACACCACCTTCAAGGTGTGAAGAGGTTAGTCAAGCCTTCCCTTTTAAAAGTCTTGAATCCAAGGTGAGCTAGCCTTCACCTGTAAGAAGGCTAGTGGGTTCTTGCTCAACCATTGAAAGCAAGTGGGTTCTTGCATAACCATTAAAAGCAAGTTGTAATAGGTTCTATACTAACCTTAAAGTCTAGTGGGTTTCTTGCTAAAACCATTAAAAATCAAGCGGTAGTAAATCTCTAAACGGTTGAGTTGGGAGCGGAGACGTAGGCTTTGGGTTAAGCCGAACTCCGTTATCAAGTTGCGTGTCTTGCCTCTTTTATTTCTGCTGCACTTTGATAATTGTTTTAAATTGTTTTTTATTTTTAAAAAGGAAATTCACCCCCCTCTTGCCATCACTTCTCCGCCCAACAAAGGTATCATGTGCCTAATAAACATGAAGAAAATAATTAATCATTTTATTTTTTCCTAATTTTTCTATCATAATCCTCGATTTTTTCACAATGATATTATATCTGGATTCATTTAATTCTAATTTTATTGATTTAATGGTATGTGTTTTCAGTTATTTTCCTTGCCATATTTATTATTAATTGTATATTTATTTAAGTTGAATGTGTTTTAAATTATTTACCTTGATATATTTATTATTATTATAGATTTATGATTGCTTATGCTGTACTTAACCCTTACTAAGAATTTGATCTCACCCTTATTTTGTCCCCTTTCCATAATTTATGAAGATGAATCCTTTTAACGAGTTTCAAGGATGATGAGAATTTGATTTTGTCAAGTTTTATTTTGTATTCCCAATTTTAAATAGGTATAATGTATGTATACAGTTATATAAAACTACTAAAATGATCGGTCCTTTTGCACTCAACCCATTGTATACATGCTAATGTAATAATGGCACTGAATCTAGACTAATGGGGACAAGGTTGTTACATGGATAGTAGGCGACATTCCCATTAGTTTTTATGGATTATAAATAACATGTGGATCAATCTGATAGAAATCGAGTAAGTGTTATCAGGAATAAGTGTTAAATTTTTTAAAGAGGAAGGAAAAATACTAACCTACATGGAATGTAACAATTGAGACTATTTATGGACCCTGACCACATAAAATATTTCTAACATTCCATCACCTAATCTGTATTTAAAACTTGTAGGTTTTATCTAATAACAAAAAAAAATGATTATGTGAGGTAACATTAGTTTTTAGTAATTTTTTTCGGCACATACACTCTCTACAAAATTAATTTAATTTTATTGAACGGGCATTCAATTTCACTTGTTTCTTTTCATTTTTAGGTCCATAAAAGGAAAGGTGGTAGAAAAATTAATGGCCAAAATTTGAAGAATCAATAAAAGGCGAGTAATCATTTCAATTAGTTAATTTTCTATTATATTCCCCATATTTAATTGTTTTTGGTTCTGAACTACCAATTACATGTATGCCATGATTATTGATTTAATCAAATGAACTAGGATACATAAACTATTTAAGACACTTTCTATTCCCTAATTTTAAAATTTCTTAGTCAATACAAATTAATGAGTAAATTTGGGAGAATGATTATTTGAGATAATCATGTGGTTTTGGATTTAGTCAATCATGATTTAGGAGAGCATGTTATTTTATGTAATTTGTTTTATATTTGACATTACTTGAAATTAAAATCTTTTCATTGATAAATTTAATTATAACTAAACTCTATAATGATTATTTTTCCTAACTAGTCATCTCATTCCCAAGACATCCTCAAAGGAAAATATTTACTATTCTTTCTATAGTATATTTCTTGTGTGACTTGGGAATGTTATCTTATAGAACATGCATAACATCTTGTCAAATCTATGACTGAATAGAAAAAAATTTAATATGACTGTGGAATATTTTTGTTTAAACCTTTATCCTTGGAACCACCTTAAATTATTCATTTTTAATCCTATATAAATCATGAATGATCATGTTAGTAAATGAGCCATGTTACAATCCTATTATATCTATTCATACCCTAATCAAATAATTTTTTAGGATATTTAAAAAAATATGGGGTAGGGATTATCCATAGTATACAAGGATATGATACATTGAAGAGAATCTATTAAGGGTTTAATGGGATTTTGGGAGATGACATGTATTTCTAATTATTCTTTATTATTAACCTCAATTGATAAAAAATTAGGTTGTGTCTTAAGAGAATAAAAATAACCATTTCTAGATCAAAAATATTTTGAACATATGTGGTTAGGTGGTGGATGTGATATTTTTCTTAAAAAAACTTATGTAGATAAAGAAAAAAAAATGAAATAGATGTTGATTCATTTATTATTCCTACTTACATCATGATCCTACTTTGAGCATTTTTTGGAAGAGAGAAATGACATCTATAAATGGAGATTTTAATTGTGCTTAAATTTTGGTTTCATGCACTATGATTTTGATCCAAAACATCCTTTCTAAGATTTAATTTTTTTCATTTACATACCTTTCCTAAACCTCAGAATCTTTTAAACCTTATGAATAACCCCTTGTCATATTTTGGGATTATTACTTTACATTATGGAGATGTTAGATGCCTTGCAAGACTATGGACTGTGATATGTTTTTGAGGTATGTGCATACCTAGATTTTCAAGGGTACCTTGATAATGAGGGGAAATATTAAAGTGTGGTAAATTTAAAATACCATTAATATTAATAATTAATTGAAAAAGTAAAATGTAAGAAAGAAAAGGATTGACTATTTCAAAAGGAGAAAAGTAAAATACTTGGTTGATTTGTTTCTTTAAAAGCCATGAATTGTCGAATTTTCTTGTGTGATGCTTGAATATTTAATTACCACTTATATCAATGTATAATATCTAAATTGAATTTAAATCATGGTAAGGTAGGTATCATTTCTAGTTTGATGAGATTCCAACATTGAGGAGAAGTCTAAACTAAGGTATGGTGGATTTGATACATACATTTCATATATAATTTTTGATATTAAAAAACATCATTTTTATGGATTAAAAGATTAATTATTTTCCATATATTTATTGATTTATTTTCATATTTTTTTGGATACAAAAATTTGTTGAAAATGAGATAAAGTAGAAAAAATATTCAGTATTCCCATCAAAAGAGGTATTTCCACATCAATGATGCTCATAGGATCTTCATGGGGCCTGAAACTAAAAAAAGAGTGAACCAAATATTTAAGGGCTATAAAAAATCATTTAAATCATAAATACTCAATTTAAAATGTAAAAAAGTGTGGGAAAAAATTTGTTAAACTAAGGAATGAAGAGAAAACAATCTTGTGGTGAGAATCATAGGTGTAATGGCATGAAACACATGTGTCACTTTGTGACACGACCTGAAATTTTCCAAAATTCCTTTTTTATTAAAAATACACTTGTAGGGTGCTAGTAAATGAATTATTATGGAATAAAATGATAGCTTATGATGTAAAAAAGTTTTATTGAGGCCATAAACTGACATACTTAACAATTAATGAACCGAAGACATCCCATTAAGACTCGAGACCACCTTGAAAACCCATGACCATTTATGACTATATTTTTGTGTGAATTTTTGAAAATATGAGAATCCTAAAGTTTTATAAATATAGATATTTTGTGAGACTACCAATAATTTATCCCGAGACAAAAAATTTGGGTGAGAATCTACATTGTGTAGGTCCTCACCATTCCTATTATCTTGTTTTTCATTAATGTTTTTTTAATCCTTCCCCTTACTCCCTCATCACTATAACGAAAGGGTAACTCCTTACATGCTATATGATGATGTAGATGAAGGGGGAAGGTGTTTTGGATTTTATTTCTTCATTTTATTCATGTATTTGGGTTGCCACAATTTTCAATTAAAATTATAATCTCTTTCTCTTTCTTAAATTCACGATCATTGATTTTTTAATCTGAACAGAAATTTTTTAATTATGAAAATACTTTCCTTATACTACACCATGACCATTGGGTAATCTATGGAAATTATCTTTAAATATGGAATCGGGATAAACATAGTGCATTAAAACCCTAAATAACCGAACCTAGGTAAATTTTATATTTTTGTACAAAGGAGGGGATAACTAGGCCATTATAACCTCCTCATCTTGAATCCAAAACTAATACTAAACAATAAATTTAATTTTTTAATCCAATTACACTTATACCCTAAAATCTACAAAATTCGGACACACTTTTCTCAATTGATTGAAAAACCCAAATATGTTGTTGCTCTCTTTTCTTTCGTTCACTGAACTATTTTCCAAACCCAAATCAATTTTCTTTCTCTCCTTACTTCCTTTAAATTAATTTAATAAAATAATTATATTTTAAAAAAAATAATAATTTTATTTCACTCTCTCTATGGGTTTGACAATATAATACATATCAATATTCATTTTAATTAATAAATTTCACTTGTTTGAGTCTATATAAATAAATAATTTTTGGCTACCCCCATTTGGAATTAATGATGCCTCATGGGTGATCAACTTTTATTTGTTTTTTCTAATTGTTTCGAAAAATTGGATGTATTTTCAATATTTTATTAGTATAATATCCTAACTCCTTAAAATAATACTATTGATTATGTGGAAGTGATTCATGTTTATAATGAATTATTTTTAAAACCATCAAATATAAAATAGGTTTTGGAGGATTCAATAAAGGTTTTTAAAATCAATCAAATAAATTCCAAGATTAATTATTTTAAATGGGAAATATATTTTGGGTAATGGGTTCAATTTATAGTATCTTACATCACTTTTAGGCTGTTATGAGGTCATAATAAATATTATATACTTATATCCTATTTACTTTTTGCCAAAAAATTCAAATATCTTAGAAAATTATAAAAAATTTACCATTTGCTAATTTTGATGTGCTGATTATAGAAATTATACTTCTTTTTTTAGAATAACTTTATGAATATGTGATTTTTTCAATTTAGTAAAAAACTATTATTTACTGGAAAATACTAGTTTTTACGATGCTAAAATCATTTTAAACCTTATAAAAATTACATTAGGATGAATTAAATTAGATTATTATATATATTTAAACAAATAATATCAAATAAGAACATTTAATTAAAATTTATTTAATTTAAAAATTATAGAATTTATTGAAAAGTGTGTTTTAATTGAGACTATATATTTCATAAAAATACAATTTTGAGTTCATCATATCAAAATCTAATATTTAGTAAAATCATTACATAATCATCTGTATATATAATTTAATAATGAAAAGGGATAGATATAATAATTATTTAACTTAAATGGGGATATAAAAAATTCATACTACTAATGTCTAGATATATAACCCCTTAATAGACCATCATATGCCCTAAGGTTTAAGATTGCAATGCTAAAACATTCTTGGGGTGGTTTGTTGAACATGGTTTGGGCCATGATCAAAATAAGCTCTAAAATATTCTATAAATTTTTTTAATATATATTTAATTATTTAATTTCAACTTGGTCTTGGTTAAGGTTAAATCCTAGTGATTCCATCTCCCTTGAAAGCTTTGATAAATGAGATTCATAGGGTACAATCCTACAGGTAGCGACCATCGCTTCTTCCTTCTGTGTTAATTAGAATTTATCATAAACATGAATACATACTAATCAAAATGTTCAATGTAGAAATACTATATTTTCAACGTTTACGATTCTTAATATTATTTTAATCCTAATAGAAAAATTATGGAAATGTTTTCTAATGGCAAAAAAATAACAAAATGTAGTTCATGTGTTTTATATAACTAAATTTCTTAATATAAAATTAATTAATTATAAAGTATAATTTCATTTATTTTTTTTGTTATTTAATTATTCCACCCTTTAGAAATACCACCCTCAAAATTTCAAATTTTACACTAAAATATACGATGTAAGATCTATTTTATCACCTCTTATGGTTTCTAAGTTGCCTCTTCAAACTTGTGGTTCTGCCATAGTACTTTGGCCAGGTGATTTTACTTGTTTAGTACAAGTTTTTCTCTATGATCTAAAATCTTCCCTAGCTACTCATAAAATGAAATATCATCATCTAAAGGTATAAATTCCATATTCTATACATGTGAGGGGTCTGGTTTTTTCTTACTGAAGAGGGATACATAGAACATATCATGTACTTAATATAGGTTAGGTGTGAGTTCTAGTAGATAGGCCAAAGTTCTTATGTGACCAAGGATCTCAAATGGGTATATTTATTTAGGACTATGATTTAACTTCTTCAAAAACCTATTTAATTTATTCCATAGTGATATATAAAGGAACACATTATCTTTAACTTAAAACTCCATGCCACATCAATGATTGTCTGCATAGAGTTCCTATTGAATTTATACATATTTCATAAATTTTGAATGGTTTGAACCATATATATCATCTCTTGGATAAGATTACGTCCAATCATCTTCCTCTATCCAACATCATCCCAAATGATCCTGTAGTTATAAAAAACCGTAGTCAAAAAGTATTTTTATTTTCTTCAAACTTGGAATGAATCTTATTGTTGACCAAGTTTGTTTCCCAAGGAGAAAATTTTGGTACATTATTTACTATCTAAATAAATTATCAATATTTTTTTGTTCTATTAATTTTTAAAGTTTTTATAAAGTAATTTTTGTTTGAGATTTTGATTTTATGAGATTTAAACAAAATACAACGACCACACAATGTTCGGGTGAAAGGGTGTTGGATCGGGGGTTGTTCACACTAGTTCTTCATTATCCACATTAGTTCTCATATAAAAATTGAGTCAATATCATTATTGGATTAATATTATCTATATATTATGTAGTTAAGAATATACCAAGAAGAGATATCTCCATTTATATCCAATTCCACCTCTTTTATAGTGAAGTGGTAATGAACACACTCAATCAAATAATTCACTATCTGCACACATAGCACCATCCTATGTTGTTCTTCCCATGTATCACAATTCACCAATTTTATGAACCATATACCAAGATAAGGGAGTGTAAAATGATTTTATACATTATATAGTGAATCATTTCATCAGAAGTAGAATATGAATTTCATCAATCTTTTTTTTTCTATTTCATTACTCCTTCAAGGATAAAAAATGAAAAATAATTAAAGAATGGGGATTCACGCAATCTGTGTAATCTCCCTTAGGATACTAGACCTATAGTTAGTTATATATAGTTATGGAGTTTAGGTGATTGCAATTACAACATGGGGTTTGATAAAATAATAATTAATCTAGGGAGATAAATAACACCACAACACAGTTGAACAAAAAATAATAATTATTATTGAAATTGAAGAAAAGCTGATATTACAGAGGAAACCTAGCTAGGATTGGCTGGTCCAAAATATTTATAAGTGGGGAAGGGGGAATGTATTTATAAACTATCATATCTTAGACCTCATTCTTTATTTTCATGTCGAGCCTTAGGCAGTTTGTTCTCAAGATGGATGATTTCCACGTGTCGTAGCCAACATTTGTGATGGATTCTATTATAAATATTTTTTATGATGATCATGAACTCATAGGTTTGTGAATAATCAAAGAAGAATTTTTTTATTCTCCATCGATCAAGTGCAAATCTTAGATAATTTTAACATGATAAAATTATTTTCTACTTTATGATGATGCATGTGTTGGAATCCAGGCCTATATTTGTTGATGGTCCAAGTCCAAATATTGCTGCTTCTAGTTTACAATTTTGAAAATTGTGGTGTAGCTCAGATAATTCATATTATGGATTTTGTTTCTTACCATTTTCAAACATGATCCTAAAAAATAAAAATCATTATAAGGAAAAATAAAATAAAATTCCATGTTTAAAATGTTCATGTTGGAATTTGATAATTTGGATGGATTTCTAAATGAACGGGTTCCTATAAGTCCTTATATCTTTAATTAAGTATCTTTGAACACCCATGTATTAAAAAACAGTTCAGTTTGAAAATTAAATTCATTGAGGCCTTTCAACGAAAACCTCATGTGCACTCTCCTTTGGACACACATCCACAACAATGGGGGATATTGAGGTCTCTACAATATTCTGAATACCTATACAGTAGCAAAAACAAAAGTCAAAAAATAAAAATTTCAACTTTGTTATATATTTCTCATTGACTCGGGTTCATCATCTATCATGGTTCCCGCACTACCCAGAATTTCATAGATTTGGTTTCCTCTTATGTTTGACATCACATGGTACTCAAGTGTTCATCGTCATCTGATAAGTCTATGGACTTACTGGTCATATTCTCATGGCATATCTCATTCATTTCCTTTATGGGTTTGTGGGGTTTTCATCAAGTTAAAACACCTTGGTTTGGAATCAGCTTTCTCAGATTGTATAGTTTTTGTATGGTCTCTTCAATAGTGGTAGATCTCAAGCAACGAACCAACCTCTTTGCAATTGGTTTAAATTCCCGTGGAGGATTACTGTAACTTGAGGAGGAATGAGATGTGGTTGTAGAAGGTTCTTGGGTACGATCACTTGGAAAGTGACTGCTGAGAGGCAATATGAAATATCTTTAGAGAAGTAGCTAGAGTAGGTTAATAGAAGTTTCCGTGAGGGAGGTTGACGGTGGATTTATTTGGCTTCATTGTAGCTTATGCTTCCATAAACTTGCTGTCACCTGGGAAGTGACCATGAGTAAGGTCATACATGGTTAGTTATTTTCTCTTTTAGGGCATGGTTATTGGAATTATCATGCATGGTAACTTAGTTTTTTTCATTTGTGGTCACTTTAATGTTTTAAATATGGTATGTATAGTGACCATGAGAGCTTCATATGAACACTTTTGGGCCACTAATTTTTTAGGAGTGCAGTCAGTTCATATTTTCTTGGCACGATCACTTTGATATCTTCTGTATTGAAAATTGAATTTTAAAAACATAATTTTAGTTAAGTCTTTTTTTTAAATTAAAAAAAATTATAATAAAAATCAAGTCATAATTTTATCCTTTAAAAAAATAATTTCCAATTCATTTAAATCAATTAATTTAAAAATGTTTTTTCAAAACATAATTTCTATTATTTAAAAAAACACTCATTTTAAAAACTTTATTTCACAAATAAAATAATATTTTTCAAAACAAATAATTTTCAATTATAATTTAAAAATCAATTTATGGATTTCATTTAATTAAAATATTTATGAAATAATTAATAAAAAATAATTCCGGCTAAGAATTTTTATCCCATAATAATACAATTATAATTTAAAATTTCAGAAAAATTTATGCCTTCTTAATTTATATAAAAAATTATTAAATTATTAAAAATTATTAATTGATACATTAAACAATTAAATAAAAAATTAAAAAATTCATCAAAAATCATTTATTGTCTCACTATTTATTTAATTATTGGGGGTAATTTAGAAGAACATCATATATATATATTTTAAAAAAAATTAGGCTCACATAACTCCCTCACATTTTAAATATTTCACTACCAATAAATTTTGTCATTGAATTTAATTTATTAAAAACAATGATAGAAAGGGTTATCCTAACTAGATCTAAATTTACTAGCCAGAATGGAAAGAAAACACAGATTCATCCATTATTTGAATTATCTTGCCTCATATGTGAATAAAATGCTTTGTTTAACTTCACATCAATCAAATTTACAATTCCAAAAGTGGATAAAATTAGGTTTAATTAGAACAATGTTTTAATTAGAAACACTTATATTTATATCTATCTCTAATGTTTCACAAACCAAAGTTCAATTTCTCAGTTTAGTGATACAACTCAAATGAATTTTTTATAAGTAAATTTTCCTCTTTGAGGGTTTAATATTCCACTGTCCTAAATGAATTCATTTTTAACATATGATAAATTTATTCATTTTATTGAATTTTTCCCATCTATGTAAGCATAAGAAACTATGGAAAATCACTTATTAGATGTGTACAGAGGGATACTCACAGATTCTAAGAAATCAACTAAAAGTCATTTAAATTAATAAAATGTTTTATTTCACTTCCCAATACTTATCAATAACACTACACTACTTGATTTTTGGCATCTATTTTTTTTTCAAAAAACATAGAATCTTAATTAGTAGTGTAAAATAATAATAACAAAGAATGAAAGAAATATGTGTTTTATTATTATTAATCAAGTAGTTTTGAGTGAGTCTCCCCCTTAGTGTGTTATAGAGATCCTTGAGCTATCCTTATATGTATTTTTCTTCTTAGTGAAAACCTATAGAAAAATATAATAAACAAATATTTTTTTTATTAAAATGAAAAGTAATAAAATGGAAAAATAAAGACAATGGATGAGGTTTTTTGGGTTTCCCTCCCAAGAGGGGTATACTTTAGAACTTCTATAGTTATAAAGTCTTCTGATCATCCATAATCCACCATAGGATGGGATTTATGTGATGAAAAACATGATTTTATTTTATTTGGATCTACCCAACTCTGCTTCTTAGAGGCCCCATTAAAAATATTTCTTTATTTCTAGAACTCATCATTATGATTTCTTTGGTAATGTGGGGGTGGTTGGATGATTTATGGGGTCTCCTTTATCCCTTCCATAACTACTTTGGCTTCTTTCTCTTTCTTTGGAAACTCCATTGATGTTTATTTTTTATATTCATCAAAAGGAGAGACAATAAGTTTTTCAAGATGAATAAAATTAAATCATGTTAAGTTAAAGTCTAAATTTTCCCCATCACAGGAAGCATCATAAACTCATGTATCTTCATGATAAGCCTTTGGGAAATTTTTTTCTACTATTATGCCTCCATCTAGTTGATGTTAAGAGTGTTGTTGAGAGAGTAGTGGCTTTACCACTTGTCCTGATGTTTACTCTTATTGACCAACAACTTATTTAGAGTTTTTATCCATTGTTGAGTCTTCTTCTAGAGTGGATCTCAGCATATTGTCACATTAGTATTCATATATATCTTATTATTTATTCTAGGAAGCCTATTACTCAATTTTTAGCAGCTCCAATTTCTCTTCTAAGGTAGATACCTAAGGTTATTCATCTTGTGCAAAGGTAAGAAATTGTTTCATTGGTTTTGGAATCTTTCAAATTAGAGATAAAAAGAAATAGAACATATTTTGAAAAATACAACTAGCTTGAGGATTGATTCACTCTCTTATATGACCCAAGTGGAAACACCTATTTCCCATGAAACACCATTAGATGGTCATTTGAAATGATTGTGTCTTGTTGTTCGTCAATTACATCATCAAATAAGTACCCCCATATCCTTCTTCTTCATCATCCAAGATAGGAAAAGTTAGGATGAATCTCTAAAATTAAAACTAGGGAGATTAGAAAGAAATTCATCGTGGAAAAATTTGAATGAAATGAGTTCAGGTTTTTGGTATCCCCTTATTTGGTGTCATTATACAGCTCATTCTATAAGTGCATTTCCACTTTAATGTTTTCTTGCATGGATGGGGGTAGAAATGGATGTTCTATATTTTCTTCAAAATGGATCCCATCCATTTCATCTTCATAATACAGGCCTATAAATAATTTTTTTATTATTCTTGTTAAAAAAAGAGAGGTTAAAAGACAATTGGTTTTCAATAAAATTAAATTTTAAAAATTTAAAAATATGGTCTCCACCAAGAGTTTAAACTTTTAGTTTATTTTCAAAAAACCCAATCCTTCGGCAGATGTGTTTAATGACAAATAAGGGAAGGTATTTTATTTCAAATAAATATATAACTTCTCCTCTTGAATATATTCTTAAGGAAAGGTTATGGGATCTAATTATTCAAATTTTTGTTGTTTCCTTTTATCTACAAAATATTTGAATGTAGTAGCTATTATAGTTGACATTTTACTAAATCCATTAATCATTTAATTTTTTTCCTTTAATTATTGGTTCTTGTTCTCTTGAAAGTCCTTCAATATAGAGGATTTGTTATGAATTTTCTCTAGTATAAGATCATCTTCAATTTGATGGTGTGGAGGCTTGTGTTGTTGATGGTAGTTGGGTTTGCTCCAAATTTAGTATCCATACTCCCACCCATTTGTGCATGTCAAAGGTTTCTCTTATTGGTTTGGTACCTAGAAATTCATATTTTGGGGTTCCTGAGGGAATTTAAACTGGTAATATAGGTGAGTAAACATTAAATAATGGTACCATAGTGTTGATTACCCCATATTATAGGAAATAGTTAAAGATTAAAAAAAACAAAAAAATAAACGAAATAAAAAAACACTAATTATAGTTGTGTTAATGAAAGTGAAAATTGAACCTGAATCCATGGAAATGTCATCATGTTGATTGTGCATTTGTCATGGAACATGTACACACTGATTTTTTTATTAAAACAAAGAATGTAGTATAGATTTTATAATGTTTCATTCCCAAGGATCATGTGTGGGTTTTTTCTTCAATATCTCAATAACTTATTAATATTTTTTTCTATTTTATGAAAATTTTAAAGTATCTAAAAAAGTGTTGTTTGTTTGATATTTTGATTTTATGATATTAAAATAGAATAAAGTAAACACAAAATGTAAGTATGAAAGGGTTTTTGATCTAGGGTTATTCACATGTGTTCTTCATTATCCACTATAGTTTTTATCTGACAACCGAGTCAATATCATTCTTTAATTAATATTCTATATCTTTTTTTTAGTTCTCAATGATCACATAATAGATCTATCATTATAAATCCAGTTCCACCTTCTCTATAGTGAGGATTTAATGAACACAATCAATCAAGTCATTATCTATATCCACACCCAAATATATCATATTTTATTCACCCCTCAGCCCTTATTACTCTAATGGTATACACCAAAGACTGAGAGAAGGGAGTGAGAAATGGTTTTATATATTAGAAAATTCATTAGATTATCCAAAAGAGTAGATAAACACCATCTATCTAGTTTATTCCATTTCTCTATTAAATTAAATACTATAAATTAAAGAATTAAATAATGGTGACTCTAGGTGAAATCATAATCTCCCCACGGATCCTAGCCCATGGTTTTGTACTCCATAGTAATTCAGTTGAAGAGATTAAAATTACATGAAAGAGGTTAAAAAAACACAAATAATTAGGGGAGAAGAATAACTTCACAACATATTTGAATAAAAACATAATTATTATGGAAATTTTTAAAATGAAATATTTATTGAGGAATCCTAGATAGTATTAGTAGATGGGTAATATTTCTATGTGGAGAAGAGGTAAAATATATTTAATCTAGTTAAGCTTATTCCTCATTCTTGAGTTCAGTACTGAGCCTCAGAGAGTTTATTCTCTTTCTAGATGAGTTCCACGTATAGTAACTGATGGTTAATATGGATTTGGTTTTGTGTGTTTTTTCCTATGATCACACACATAGACACAGTTTCAAGAATAATAGAAGAAGATTTTTTTTCTATACTTCATGACCCCAGTGGAAATATTGAAGAATTTTACCATGATGAAATTATTTTATTCTTAATGGGGTTACATGTACTTCTAATTGTGCCTATTTTGGATGATGGTCCAAATATGGATATCAACTGTTCCAACTAACAATTTAGAAAAATTTGGGGTAGTTCATATTTAACATCACAATCCTTTAGATGGTTCTCCATCTTCCAACACGATCTTGAAAAATAAAAACCATAACAACTCCAAATAAATTAAATTTTAATTATTAATATATTATTTATGGAATTGTATAATTTTTTTAGCTTTAGATTGGACCAGGTTCCTCCAAGTTCTCTAATATTCAATTAGACATCTTCGAACAGACTTGGATTCACAATCTTCTTAGATTGAAAATTGAATTAATTGTGGCATTTCGATGAGAAACTCATGTTCACTCTCCTAAGGGCATGGAAACACAACCATGTGGGACATTGCGGCCTCTCTAGTAATCATTTTTCCTAGATAGGATAAAAAAAATTAATTTTTTATATTTATAAAATCTTTCTTATCAAATGAAATTTATCCCCATTCATGGTTCTTTTATGGACCAAACTAATATGAATCCCCTTTACTCTTCTATTTTACATAATGTGGTTCTAGATTGTTCTTAATCATTCAAAAGGGGTCTTGGTGGTCCATTATTCTCCTCTTGGAATAAATTGATCATATAATTCATGGGTGGGTAGAGCTTTGGTTTCGTAGGAGACACTAGAGTTTTTCTTCGTACCTCCATGGGAGGTGAAACTTCAACATGGGGAAACATGACCAGGGCTTCAGACTTTAGGCATCGTCCTCCTCATCAGTTCTAGAGCTCGATCAGTGTATTGGGGTGATGAATCTGGTTTCAGTGAGCTTTGGATTCTTCAACCATGGCATCGAATTAAAAAATCTTCAACTGTGGTGGTGACTAGTTTGAGTTGGGATAGTTCAGTGGTTCTAGAATCCTAATCCCTAATGATGAGCTCAACGCTAGTTTCTTTATTGGAATATTCAATCAACATCAACAGCAGGTTTCTCTATTCGCTTCTGGAACCCTAGTTTCACCTCCATAGGCAAGATTTTATTGAATTTATCTAGGATTATTCAACATTGTTGGGACTCAAGTAGTACATAAGCCTTATTGTGGTAGGTTTGAATTCTAGTAGAGGATTACAGTATCTTAATAAGGGTGGTGATGCAGGTGTATTATATTATTAAGAATGGTCATATATAAAGTGACTATGGATAGGCAGTATGCGGTAGCTTTGGAGAAGTAGTTGTGGTAGGTTGATGGAAGTGGATGTGAGGGTAGTAAAGGATATATTTATTTTGCTTCATGGAATCTTAATCTATAATTAATCTATAGACACTTATAAAGAAGATACAAGGATGATCATCCATGATCTATTCTTTTTTTAGGGTTTGGTCACTTAAAATTCTCATGCATGGTAAGTTGTTTTTTTCATTTACAGACACTTCAGTGTTGCACATGAAGTTAGTATAGCTAATGTCAGAACTTAATATGATTACTTTAGGGTAGCCAATTTTTTGGGAGCATGGTTCAATCATTTTCAGGCATGGTCACTTTGGGAATTTTTTCATTTCAACCTAAATTTTAAAAAAATAATTTTAGTATAGGATATTTTTTAATTAAAAAAATAACAAAGAAAATAAAATCATAATTTCATCCTCCAAAAAAATAATTACAAATTAATTTAAATTAATTAATTAAAAATAGGATTTTCCAAAACACAATTCGCATCATTTTTAAAAATAATATTCATTTCCAAAGATTTTTTTTTCACAAATCAAATCATATTTTTAAGAAAAATTTCAATTTCAGTTTTATTTTCAAAATCAATTAATTGATTTCATTTAATTCAAATATGAATGACAGAATTAATTCTCAAAAGTAAACACCTTTAAGAATTTTAATCTCATAAGCATAAAAAAATATTTTTTTAATTTACGAAAAATTAATGGCCACATAATTTATATAAAAGAGGAATAAATAATTAAAAATAATTAATCAATCCATTTAAAAATTTAGTCCAAAATTCACAAATTCAACGAAATATCTGATATTTTTATATTTATTTTATTAATTGGGGTGATTTCAAAGAATATAAAATAATTTTTTTTGAAAATTTGGGATAACATTTCCAGCATGTTGGATCCTGATACTTATTCTTATATATAAATTCATAATGTTCCATTTAAATTCTAGAATGGAAACTATTGTTATATTACAACTCAACTATGTGAATTCATTGATCCCAATATTATTGTAATTACTTTGAATAAGATATCAATATGTCTTCTAGAGTTTGAATGAATTTATTAGAAAGACCATCCATCTGAGGGTTACAAGTAGTATTGAAACATAGCTATGTATCCAATTATTGTTGAAGGCTTCTCTATAACCTCTTGGTAAACCTTATATCTCGATCAAATACAGCAGAGATTAGCATTCCATATATATTTACTAATTCTCTTATATATATCTTAGTGAGTTATTTAAGAGAGAAATATTTTTGATAGTAATTAAATGTGAAGACTTAATAAGATGATATACTACCACCCAAATGAAATTATTTACTTATTATGACATATGAAGTCCTCTAACAAAATCCATGGAAATGTTTTCCCATTTCAATATGGGAAAGGGAAATGGTTTCATTGTACCCTTAGAATTATTTCATTCAACATTGTCTTATTTTTAAACCAAACATTGAGTTTTGAATTCTGAAATTTCCATATTCATGTTATCCCACTAAAATGGTTGCTTGAAATCTCTATACATCTCGGTGATTATATGATGAATGAAGAAGGATAATATGTGCACATCATTCAGAAGTTCCCTCCTCAGTTTTGTTTTATATGGGACACATATTCTAGTTCCAAAACTTATAACTCATTATTTAGAAAAGTTAGAATCCAGAATATTCACTTCCATTATCTGTAGATCCCCATATTCTTTTTAGGCCTCCTTGGTCCTCTCAGGAATGTATTTTTAAGAAGTTATTTCAGAAAGATAGGATTCTGTTCCTTTTATGAATCCCATTTTTATCCATTGTATGTCCAATAAGATTGGATCTCTTTCAATATTCATGATGGATAGGGTTTCATAATCTTTTATACTCATAGAATCTTCTACATTATTTTCCTTTCTAGGATGGTAATATATTAAATTGTCATAATCGTTGATCAACTCTTACCACATTAATTGGAATGTATTAGGATCCTTCTACGTGAGTATATACTTGAGGATTTTATGATATGTATATATGGATCACTTCTCCCTAAAAATATTTTTCCCCAAATATTTAATGTGAAGATCACTGTATCAAATTTCATATCATATTATGAGTAATTATTCTCATGGATAATTATTATTTATATGTATAGTATATCACTTTTCCATCTTACATGAGTACACAACCCAATCCATTTTTGGTTTCTTCACTATAGATAAAAAATACTTATCCACTAGGGGACAATGTGGTCACATGAAAAGTGATTAGCCTCTCCTTTACCTCATTAAAAATCTACTCACATTCATCGATCCAACAAAACATCACTCTATTTTGAGTTAGCTTGGTAAGTGGGCTTGAGGGTAATTAGAATTTTCTTGCAAATCACTGATAATACCAAACTAATATATAAAACCTATGGATCTCCATAACATTTGTTAGTCTATTCCATCCTTAGATTTCTATATATCCCTTTTATAGTGATAAAACACCCCAAGAAGGTTAATTTCTCTATAAAGGGTTCCTATTACAAGGACATTAGTACAACATTAAAATTCTCTTAATGTTCCTACTTACATTATGATTAGATAATAATATCTTATATAAATACTACCACATATTTTTCAAGGTAATACCCGAAGACTCTATTCATTATGTACATTAATATTATTGGATCATTAGTGAGTCTAGATGACATAATTGTGAACTCATAGTTCTCATAACCTGTATGAAAATAAATCTTTGGGATATCCCTCTTATTCACCATTACTTGATTATATCCCAACCAAATATCTACCTAATAAACACACTATGATCCATGTATCTAGTCAAAAAATAATAATTATATAGAATATGATTTATTCTTTATTGAGATCTTGTTGAGATGATGATAATCAATATATAGGTATATTTACCGATCCTTATTCTTGAAAAAAATACCAAAAACCCCAATGGTGTAGCACTTGGGCATAAATACCCTTGATCTAGATTCTCTTGTAGTTTCTTCTTCACCTATTTAAGTTCAACAATATCCATTCTATATAGATTCCTAGATATTGAAAAAGTATCGTGTATAGGTTTGATTAAAAATTGAACCTCTCAACTTATTGGGATACTAGGAAATTATTCAACAAAAAAAAAACAATATATTCCACTACAGTGGGAAAGGCATAAAGGATGATAACTTCCTTAGTCTCAATCATTTTATCTATATACACGTTCCCATATGCATATAATATCAGAACTTTAAATTATGTTTCCAAATGAGATTCATCATCCTCCTTATAGAATTGGTGGGTGATTTGCTATACAAATTGTGATATTATTTTCTTAACAATTTATATTTGTTCTATATCAGAAGAAACAACACATACCTAGAAGAGAATCAATTTTTTTTAAAGGGAGTTTAAAAAGGTTCACCCGGAAATTCATCCAACAAATTTAAATAGTAGAAAATTTGTTTAATTGGGATGCAATAGTAGACCCATTTTATATTTTCACTAATAACTCAACTTCTTTATTTTGTTGTGGTGTTTGGATAGTTATACTAAATTTTCATGATATTAAATAATTCATAGAATTATACTATAATAGTATGTTAATTATACTTTAATGAATAATTGTGGTACATATTATACGTTCTGGGTGCAGTGGAAGCGCGTTGGTGGGTTTTCCCAACTTTAATTTTAGTGTTAAACAATGTTCAATCCGAGATCTGTCACGATAATAAAACACCGGATCTTTGGAATAGAATGAAGAACGAAAATAAAGAGAAGGGTCCCAGAACCATCAAGAGGATCATCATATGTTGGTTATAATTAATTTAATTAATTTTAAAGAATTACCTTAATGGGATTATTTATTCATTGATGTTTCTCAGTCACGTTTCAATGTGATTCGTCATTGCGTTGCAGAAGACAAGTTTAGACTTCCTATAGTGGTGATTCACACATGCACCATGTATCTATAGACATCGCCAAAGGAATCTCTGGGTTCTAGCGCGGAGAAGCCTTTTCTTGTTTTGTCCGCCTTCGATCACCTTGATCCGATGGAGGAGGATCTCTCTCGGTCTTGAGAGCGTTCTTAGAGGAAGGAGTTATATCGGCCTTGAGAGAATTTTCCAGAATTGTTGTGCATAATGATTCATTGAAAAGTGTTGTGGTTTTGAGGATATTTATAATCAGGTTTGAGGTTATAGAGTTATGAAAATAAATAAATGCATTACGTGTTTTATTTATTTCATTAACTGTTATTTAAAACCCCCATGTCGAATCATTAATTCCTTGACATGCGCCCACACTGATTATAATAAATATCATTTAATAAAAAAATATTATTTCCTCAAAATCCCGAATAAAAACACTACACATCATGTAATAATTAATACACGGAGTGTACTTGTTTTTCATTTCCATTATTTCCTCCACCACATTCATTAGACCTTGAATAATGGCTATTTATTTCTGAAATAAATGTAACTACATTAATCGATAATAAATATATATTATTCAGCCCACAATATATTCTCTTGAATCACTAGTGTCGAAATAAATGCGACCAGTCATCCTTAAATAATTATTAAACCAAAGTTAAGAATAATCATTATTTAACTTATTAGATTAATATTTATGTGAGATGCATGGGCACACTTAGTGTGTGACCCTCTAGGCCTCTTTCTCAGTGGCATTAGGCGGAGCCTACCTAAAGTCCAAGGTTAGCGTCTAGAAACATGCCAAGACACCCATAGAGAAAGAAGTTGATGCCACAATGATGTGTCACCTCCTACGAACGCATACCGTGTAATATAATGCCTTTGTCACGATATCTCGAATCAAGCAGGCTGCATGCTAGTGCCATCAACCCATGTGCTCGATTATTATTTCTTTGACTTCCTGGAATTGAACTCGCCCATTCCTTACCATGGACATGGATTTATTTAGGCTATATCAATTCCACAAAAGGGCATGAGATATATACTTCCGTTATAGAACAGAAGGGAAAAATCCTTTCTCACATTATCTATTAATACAGTATTACTCGTGATGAACCCAACGTATCCTAACTCACTACGAACAGTGTTTCATCATAGTTTTAATCAATACATCTAGGTGCATGAGTTGTAATACCCATTAATAATAATCTTAAAGTCTAAGGACCAATACACACGTCCGAAGATAGGAACATCTAATGACAATATGAAATGTGGATTTCCTTCTGGCAGGTCTCGTTCCCATAATATTATCTTGGATATTACCAAGGGTACACAACATGAGAAGGTGCCTCAAATTTTAATGAGTCCTCACCCTTAATGGCTTTTATTATTTATGTCCCTCAAATAAAATCATCCAGCCATAGAACATATATTCATGAACAGTGTTATGGCACTTCTGGGTTCTCGTTAAAGCAGGGATCTGCTATGACCCTTTAATGCAACAGTTATCCTTAGGACATTATCACATGAATTTTCATGCAGAAGAACAATCAAGATGTAATAAGGATTTTGTAAATGAATAAAGTAAAAAGTAGTTGGTTCTAGGTCACCAACTTAAACAGACTCCCACTTGGACTAGAGCCAACTGCTAACAACCTTTAACCCACTAGCTCTCACATGATATTCATGCTTCTGCTGAGATATTCCTTTAGTCATTGGGTGCACCACATTCTCTTCCTTGGACACTCTACTCACTAAAAATTCACCCCTTTGATAGAAATCCTTCAAGAGGTGATACTTTTGGAGTATGTGCTTTGTCCGTTGATGTGACCTTGGTTCTTTTGTAAGAGCCACTGCTACATTATTATCACAATAAAACGTGATAGGATATTTACTTCTAGGAACCACATCAAGATCCGAGACAAAGTTCCGAATCTAGAAGGCTTCCTTGGATGCATCATAAGCTGCTATATATTCAGAATCCGCTGTAGAATTGGTGACAACTGGCTTCTTTGAACTCTTCCAGCTCACAACTCCTCCATTGAAATTGAAAACATATCCAGATTGCGACTTTAGATCGTTTTTATCTTCCTAAAAACCAGCATCAACATACCCTCTAATTACAAGCTCCTCGTCTCCTACATACACCAGGAATATATCCTTAGTTCTTCTCAGATACTTAAGGATATTTTTAACAGTAGTCCAATGCTGTTCTCCTGGATCTACTTGATATCTGCCTTCCATACTCAGTGCATAGGCAACATCAAGCTTGGTACATAACATGACATACATGATGGATCCTATAGCCGAAGCGTATGGTATCTTACTCATTCTATCTTTCTCCTATTGTGTCTAGGGACACATTTTCTTAGAAAGATGTAAGCCATGTGACACTATAACCAACCCCCTCTGGGATTGTTCAATACTAAATCTCTTTAGTATCTGGTCAATTTATGTACCCTGACTTAGTCCAAGCAGCCTCTTGGATCTATCATGAATGATCTTGATCCCTAGAATGTAGACTACTTCACCCATGTCCTTCATGGAGAAACACTTTTTCAACAAGTCCTTAACTAAATATAATACTGGTAAATCATTTCTAATAAGTAATATGTTTTCAACATATACTACTAGGATAACAATCACATTCCCATTAAACTGCTTATAAACAAATGACTCACATTCGTTCTTAATGAAACCAAATTATTTTATGGATTCATAAAATAGAATGTTCCATGACCTAGATTCTTTCTTTAATCCATAAATGTATTTCTATAACTTTCAAACCCATTTGGCTTCACTTGGAGTCACAAACCCTTATGGCTGTGTCATATAGACATCTTCTTGAAGGTTCCTGTTAAGGAATGCTATTTTGACATCCATTTTCCAAATTTCTTAGTTATGGTAAGCTGCTATGTCAAGTATGAATCTTATGGATTTAAGCATTGAAACTGGCGAGAAGTTTTCATCATAGTCAATTCCTTGACACTGTCTGAATCGTTTAGCCTTTATCCTTGCTTTATAGGTGCTAACTTTATTTTCCATGTCCAGTTTTTCCTCTTGAATACCCATTTGTGTCAAACAGGTTTTACATCAACTAGCTCATCGACCAAATCCTAGACTTGGTTCTCATACATGGAATCCATCTCATAATTCATAGCTTCTATCCATCTTGCAGCTTCTGAGATTTCTAATGCTTCCTTTTAGGACATAGGTTCATCGTTATCCAACAATAACGATTCACCATCCTCAGTGACTAGGAAACCAAATCTCTTGAGTTCCCTTACCTCTCTTGATCTCCTATGCAGTACTTGTGTTTCTGGAACTTCTTCCTTGGGGACCTGTCTAACTTGTTCTTGTACCAACTTCTATTTATCTTGAGCATCAACTTCGTCTAATTCAATCTTGCTCCCACTATCCCATTTAAGGATGTGATCCCTCTCAAGATAAACTGCTTGTCTAGGGACAATCACTTTCTTGTCTTGAGTGTTATATAGGTAATATCATTTTGTTTCCTTGGGATATCCTATAAAGATACACCTCATTCCCCGGGGTGTTAGTTTGTTGCCTAAGAAGGCCTTAAAATATTCCTTGCATCCCTATACATGTGTATGAGACAAAATGGGTTTCTTTCTATTCCATAACTTGAAGGGAATTCCATTTGCTACCATAGTTGGTACTCAGTTTAATGTGTATGTTGTAGTTTGTAATGCATATCCTTAAAAGTATAATGGAAGATCTGCATGACTAATCATTGACCTCACTATGTCCAATATGGTACGATTCCTCCTTTCACTAACACCATTACACTATGGTGTATAAGGAGGAGTGAGTTGAGATAGAATCCCAGACTCCCATAAATGATCGATGAACTCTTGGTTCAGATATTCTCCACCTTGATCCGATTGAAGTTTCTTTATCTTCTTACCAGGATGATTCTCTACTTCATTATTGAATTCCTTAAATTTCTCTATGGACTCTGACTTATACCTCATTAATTAGACATAGCCATATCTATATAAATCATCATTAAAAGTAATGAAGTAAGAATATCCACCTCTAGCTTCTACTGGAAATGGTCCAAAAACTTCTATGTGCACCAATCCTAGAAGCTAAGTGGCCCTTTCACCCTGTCCACCGAAAGGTGACTTGGTCATTTTACCTTTTAAACAAGCGTTACATCTATCAAGTGGTTTTTGCTCAGTAGAGTGTAAATATCCATATTTGTAGAGATTTTTCAAGAACTTCTGGTTTACATGACCGAGACGGTGATGCCACAACTGGGTGATGTATGAGTCTTGTGAGTTTTTTTTGTTATTGATTGACAACACCTGGTTTTTGTAATTTAATACAAACAAATCATTATTTAAATGCGCCATACCATAAAATACATTGTCCTTATAAAAGAAGAAACCATTATTTCCAAACTTGAAAATAAATCCATCCATATCCAAAAAAGATACAGAAATTATGTTCTTGGTAACACTAGGAACATAATAATAGTTATGTAAAACCAAAATCATCCCAGTCGGCAATGAGAGGTGGTAATCTCCAATAGGCAACACAACCAGCCTTGCGCCATTGGAAGCTCTAGGATCAAACCCTCCTCTAATAATCTTTATAAATCTACTTGGTTTCTACATTTGAATACAAATGTGATCCCCAAAATCCATATCTAATACCCAATTTGTAGAAATAGAAATATTACACTCGATAACAAACAAAACTCTAGTGTCCCCACACTTCTGTGTGTAGTTCCTCTTCTAGTGGCCTTGCTTGCCACATGAAAAACATACTGCCTCTAATTCCTTGCCTTGCCTCTAGATATTACCCTTCTTAGAGGGACAATGCTTGGGGGATTCAGACCGTTTATAAGTCTTTGGCCTATTTTCCTTGTCTTTCCTTTTCTTATTCACCATAAGGACTGCGGGTTTGGCACGCCCCATGTCCTTATATATTTGGATAACCAAGGTCAGAATTTCCAATATACTATTCTCATTATTGATCATGTTGTAGTTGACTATAAATTTTGAGAAGGTATTGGGAAATGATGATAGGATGACATCTGTACATAGCTCATCTGGAAATTTAATCCCTAAGATGTCTAGGCATTCAGTGTAGCCAATAAGCTTGACCACATGAGGCCCAGCTGGCACAGATTATCAAAGATTAGTTTTAAACTAAGCATTGGAGATCTTATATCTCTCTTGTCTTGCCTTATTTTGGTATAGATACTTAAGGTGAAACATCATGCCATACACGTCCATGTTTTCATGTTACTTCAAGAGCTCATTAGACATGGCCGATAGCATGAAACATTTGACATCTGTGGCATCATTAACATGTTTCTCATAGAGAGATATTTCCTCATCACTGGACCTTTTCCTAGGTTCATCTAGAACAGTCTCTTCCAGCACATACAATTTTCTTTCGTGGTGAAGGATGACGCGTAAACGCCTCTGCCACTGTTGGAAATTGGTGCTGGTGATAAGGTTTTCCTTCTCAAGTTTGGTCCACAATGATATTTTTGAAGTCATTTTTCTTTTAATTTCTACAAATTAAGATGCGCAAAGGTTTAGTACTTTATTAAAAAATTGAGACAAATAAATTAATTAATATTTATTAGTCTGCCACTATTTTATTTAAATCCAATATCCCTCACCATTGACTTCAGAATATTCTGTTTCCTGAATATTCTAGTGAAAAGGATCCATATGGCCCTTCACATTACCTCAAACAGGATTGGTCAAGAAACTTGAAGGGTTTTAGGTTGGCATTCCAAATTCCAACTGCATTAACTCGTATCTCCTTGATCGGTTGAGTGGACTCCCCAATCCTGAAATCCTTTTATTTTGGATTTCCTCAACCTTTTCCTCTTAGTCACACCATGCCCTGCTGTGGAATTAAACCCTTGATGTGAACCAAGTTAAGTCAACAAAAAACCTTGAATTAGAATTCTCCGATAATTGAAAGTACCCCAACTAGGGTTGGTCAATCACTTTAAACTATGGTTTGATTCTAACCAAGATTATGGAAGTCTAATGACTTAATATTTATTTGAGGGATTTTATCCTTATACGTAAATCACAAATTTATTATATTTTATTACATGCTTTTTAATATTAATTGGGGTATACATAAGTGATTAACCATATTAAATATAATATTTACGCATAATCCGGTCTTATTTTAGTTTCATATTGCATGCTTGTTTAATTCATTAATTGTGTGATCGTGACAACACACCCACAATAAATAAACCATGAAACTAACATAAATAAAATAAATGGTATGATTATGAGATTTTTCTATTGGTTAGTTTATCCAACATCTGATAAACTAACCCAAAACCTAGGGGAGAAACACCTTGAACCTTTCGGGTTCATGTTTACAGCTTTCCACCTTTCCACCTTTGTATCTCCTTGGATTGGTTTCAACTTGGCTCCTAAATTGAGCCACCTCCATTAGCTTGGGAGCCCCATCCATTACATATGCATTTATCTCACATGCAGGTGAGGGGTAAAAAGGGGGTTTTACATAAAAGAAACCTTGGGTACACATGCCCTATATATCAATGAGAAGAAGGATCGCAGGCCAACAAATTTATTTTAAATAAATAAATTAAAAGAAACCATTCACATAAAAATGTATTGGTCTAGCTCATGATCATCCATACATGAAACTATATTTACGCACAAATAAAACATGCATTCAATTTCTTTAATCATTCTTGTTTAAGATAAATCATGCTCGAATCAATTAATTATCTTTAATTAATCAATCCATTTATCTTAATCTTTATTTTTTGAATTTCTTTGAGATTCTCATCCAACATAATTTTAAACAAATAAATTCATTTAAAATTATCTTTGTATGTAACTTGTACCTTGGAGGCAACCCGGTGAATTACTATTCATTACGCATATGTTAAATTAAACCCATATATATAAAACACCTATCACATGTTGTGCCTTAACTTTACGCCTGCACTATGGTACAAATCTCAAGGATTTGTATAATATAACAATAAATTTTAATAAATCTACTTAATTTGGATGAGTACACGGTGTGTAGTTCTGACTACACGACATGTACTTTTGTTCAGCATCTATCCGAAGCACACACCCAGGTACATGATGTGTAGATGTACTTTAAATTTTTTTGGAGTAAACAATGTGTTCAATTGGAAACACGCCATGTAGAATCAGCGTTACATGGTTTCCAGCCGGGAAAGACATGTACGGGGTACACGGTCTAACCCTAACATGACGGGACTACTCGTCGTGTTCAGTGGACCACACAGTGTGTAATCTGGAAACCGTGTGACACTTGTTATTTTTCAACACACAGTGACATAAATACTTAGAAAGGATCCAATTACATGACCTGATTTGGTGGACCAGTCCAATGCATTGAACCTAGAATACATGGCATGTACTTCTGAATACACATCGTGTATTCAAGTGTTGTACGGCCAGGAATGTTTGGCACCTCTAGATGAGATCCTATATTTTATTTTAATCAAAATTAAAAGAAAAAATATTTTCTTGAAGGTGAACGAGAAAAAAGAGAGGAGGAACAGATCTCGAGATTCAGATTTTAAAGAATGATTAACTTGAATTGAAACAACTACACTATTAAATGTGTAAATAACCAAAGAAAAACTAAATAATTATAATCAATGATATAGCCCACTCTGATACCACTTGTAGGTTCCGGGTGAAGTGGAAGCGCGTTAGTGGGTTTGCCCAGCTTTAATTTTAGCGTTAAACAACATTCAATACGAGATCCTTCACGATAATAAAATGTCAGATCTTAGGAATAGAATGAAGAACGAAAGGAAAGAGAAGGGATCTGGAACCATCGAGAGGATCATCATATGTTGGTTTTAATTAATTTAATTAATTGAAAAGAATTACCTTTACGGAATTATTTCTTCGTTGATGTTTCCCAGTCACGTTTTGATGTGATTCATCATTGCGTTGTAGAAGCCAAGTGTATACTTCCTCTAGTGGTGATCCACATGTGCACCATGTTTCTCTAGATGTCGCCAAAGGAATCTACGGGTGCTTTCCTAGATAATCCTTTGATTGCATTGTCCACCTTAGATCACCTTGATCCGATCGAGGAGGATCTCTCTCGGTCTTGAGAGCATTCTTGGAGAAAGGAATTCTCTCGGCCTTGAATGAATTTTCTAGAATTATTGTGCATAATGATTCATTCAAAAGTGTTGGGGTTGTGAGGATATTTATAATTGGGTTTGAGGTTATATAGTTTTGAAAATAAATAAACGTGTTACGACTTTTATTTATTTCATTAACTCTTATTGAAAACCCCCATGTCGAATCATTAATTCCTTGACATGCACCCACACTAATTATAATAAATATCATTTAATAAAAAATTATTATTTCATCAAAATCCCAACTAAAAAAACTACACAGCGTGTAATCATTAATACATGGTGTTTACTTGTTTTTCATTTCTTTTATTTCCTCCACTATATTTATTTGACCTTGAATAATGGCTATTTATTTCTGAAATAAATGTAACTTCATTACTCTCTAATAAAAATATATTATTCTCCCCACAATATATTCTCTTAAATAACTAGTGTCGAAATAAATGAAATCAAGAATCTTTAAAAAATTATAAAACTACAGTCGGGAATAATCGTTATTTAACTTCTTAAATTAATATTTAACTGAGATATATGGACATAGTTAGTGTGTGACCCTATAGGCCTCTTTCTTAGTGGAATTAGGTGGAGCCTGCCTAAAGTTCAGGGTTAGCATCTAGAAACACGCCAAGGAACCCATAAGGAATGAAGTTGACGTTGCAATGATGTACTACCTCCTACGAATGCTTACTATCTAACATAATCCCTTTGTCATGATATCTCGAATCTAGTGGGTTTCATGCTAGTGCCATCAACCCATGTGCTCGATTATTCTTTCTTTGACTTCTCGGGATTTAACTCACCCATTCCTTACCATGGACAATGATTTATTTAGGCTATATCAATTCAATCAAAGGGACTAAGATATCTACTTCCGTTATAGAACGTACGGGAAAAAACCTTTCTCGCATTATCTATTAAGGCAGTATTACTCATGACACACCCAACGTATCCTACCTCACTGTGAACAATGTGTCATCACAATTTTCATCAACACATCTAAGTGCATGAGTTGTAATACCCATTAATAATAATCTTAAAGTATAAGGACCAATACACACGTCCGTAGATAGGAACATCCAATAACACTATGAAATGTTGATTTCCTACTAGCGGGTGTTGTTCTCATAATATCCTCCTCGATGTTACCAAGGGAACACACCATGACAAGGTGCCTAAAATTTTTATGAGTCCTCACCCTGATTGTCCTATATTATTTGTGTCCCTCAAATAACATCATTCGTCCATAGAACATATATTCAAGAACAATTTTATTGCACTTCCAGGTTCTCATCATAGTAGGGATCCACTATGACCCTTTAATGAAACAGCTATCCTTAGGACATTATCACATGCATTGTCACACAGAAGAACAACCAAGATGTGATAAGGATTTTATTAATGAATAAATTACAAAGTAGCTGGTTCTAGGACACTGACACCAACATACTACCACTTGGACTAGAGCCAACTGCTAACAACCTTTAACCCACTAGCTCTCATATGATATTCATGCTTCTGATCAGACAAGCCTTTAATCATTGGGTCCACCATGTTCTCTTCTGTGGACACTCTGCTCACAGAAACTTCACCCCTTTGATAGAAATCCATCAAGAGGTGATACTTTTAGAGTATGTTCTTCGTCTGTTGATGTGACCTTGGTTCTTTTGCAAGAGACACCACTACAGTGTTATCACAATATAACGTGATAAGATCTTTACTACTAGGCACCACATCAAGATCCTACACAAAGTTCCAAATCCAAATGGATTCCTTGGATGCATCAGAAGCCACAATATATTCAGACTCCACTGCAGAATCAGTGAAAACTGGCTGCTTTGATCTCTTCCATCTCACATCTCCTCCATTGAGACAGAAAACATATCCAGATTGCGACTTCAGATCATTATGATTTGTCTAAAAACCAGCATCAACATAATCTCGGATGGAATGCTCCTCATCTCCTGCATACAGCAGGAACATATCCTTAGTTCTTCTCAGATACTTAAGGATAATCTTAACAACAATCCAATGCTGTTCTTTTGGATCTACTTGATATCTGCCTACCATGCTCAGTGCATAGGCAACATGAATCCTGGTATATAACATGGATTACATTATGGATCCTACAAGTGAAGAGTATGTGATATTACTCATTCTATATTTCTCCCGTTGTGTCTGGGGACACATTTTCTTAGAAAGATGTAAGCTATTTGACACTGGAACCAATCCCCTCTTGGATTGTTCCATACTAAATATCTTTAGTATCTGGTCAATGTATGTACCCTGACTTCGTCCAAGCAGCCTCTTAGATCTATCACAAATGATTTTGATCCCTATAATGTAGGTTGCTTTACCCAAGGCCTTCATGGAGAAACACTTGTTGAACCAGTCCTTAACTGACTGTAAGTCTGGTACATCGTTTCCAATAAGTAACATGTCGTCAACATATACTACTATTATAACGATCACATTCCCATTAAACCAATTACAAACACATGGATCACATTCATTCTTAATGAAACCAAATTCCATTATGCCTTCATCAAATCAAATGTTCTATTACTTGGATGATTTATTTAATCCATAAATGGATTTCAGTATCTTGCAATCCCATTTGGCTTCACTTAGTGTCGCAAACCCTTATGGTTGTGTCATATAGAAATCTTCTTGAAGGTCCCCATTAAGGAATGTTGTTTTGACATCCATTTTCCAAATTTCTTATTCATTGTAAGCTACTATGGAAAGTATGATTCTTATGAATTAAAACATGGAAACTGGCGAGAAGGTTTCATCATAGTCAATTCCTTGACGCTGTCTGAATCCTTTATCCACTAGCCTTGCTTTATAGGTGCTAACTTGACTTTTCATGTCCAGTTTTTTCTATTGAATACCCATTTGCATAAAATATACTTTACATCAACTGGCTCATCGACCAGAACCCAGACTTGGTTCTGATACATTGAATCCACTTCAGAATTCATAGCTTCTATCCATCTTGTAGCTTATAATATGTTTTCCAATTTCTTTTAGGAGAGATTTTCATCATTGTCCAACAATAATGATTCACCATCCTCAGTGACTAGGAAACCAAATCTCTCTAGTTCCCTTACATCTCTTAAGATCCTACACAGTACTTGTGTTTCTGGAACTTTTTCCAAGGGGACCTGTGGAACATGTTCCTTTACCAACTCCTGTGTATCTTGAGCATCAACTTTGTCGAAGTCAATCTTGCTCCCAATATTTTTTTTGAGGATGTGCTCCCTCTCAAGAAAAATGGCTTGTCTAGTGACAGTCAATTTCTTGTCTTGAGGGTTATATAGGTAATATCCTTTCGTTTCCTTGGGATATCCTATAAAGATACACCTCGTACCCCGGGGTTCTAGTTTGTTTCCTGAGAATGCGTTAACAAATGCCTTGCATCCCTATACATGTTTATGTGACAAAATAGGTTTATTTTCAATCCATAACTTGGAGGGAATTCCATTTTACGCCTTTGTTGGTACTCAGTTTAATGTGTACGCTGCAGTTTGTAATGCATATACCCAAAAGGATAATGGAAGATCTGCATGACTCATCATAAACCTCACAATGTCCATTAGGGTGTGGTTCCTCCTTTCACTAACACCATTCCACTATGGTGTATAAGGGGGAGTGAGTTGAGATAGAATCCCAGAATCCCATAGAAGATCGATGAACTCTTGGTTCAGATATTCTCCACCTCAATCCGTTCGAAGTTTCTTTATCTTCTTACCAAGATATTTCTCTACTTCATTCTTGAATTCCTTAAATTTATCTAAACACTCTGACTTATACCTCATTATGTAGACATATCCATATCTACTTAAATCATCAGTAAAAGTAATGAAATAAAAATATCCACCTCTATCTTCTACTGTAAATGGTCTACACACATCAGTGTGAACCAATCCTAGAATCTTTGTGGCCCTTTCACCCTGTCCACCGAAAGATGGCTTGGTCATTTTACCTTATAAACAAGCATGACATCTATTAAGTGGTTTTAGCTCAGTAAAGTCTAAATAGCCATCTTGGCAGAGCTTTGTCAAGCACTTTTTGTTTACATGACCGAGACGGTGATGCCACAATTGGGTGATGTATGAGTCATGTGAGTTTGTTTTGTTATTGATTTCCAACACTTTGTTTTTGTAATTTAGTTCATAAAAACCATTATTTAAATACACCATACCATAACATTCATTGTTCTTATAAAAGAAGATACCATTATTTCAAAACTTGAAAAAAAATCCATCCATATCCAAACAAGATACAAAAATTTTGTTGTTGGTAACTCTAGGCACATAATAACAGTTATGTAAAAAAAATCATCCTAGTCAGCAATGAGAGGTGGTAATCGCCAATATCCAATGCATCCAGCCTTGCACCTTTGGCAGCTCGAAGATCCACCTCTCCTCTATAAATCTTTCTAAATCTACTTGGTTCCTACATTTGAATACAGATGTGATCCCCACAAGCTGTATCTAATACCCAATGTGTAAAAATAGAAATATTACAGTCGATAACGAACACACCTTTAGCGTCCCCATGCTTCTGGGTGCAGTTCCTATTCCAGTGGCCTTTCTTGAGACATGAAAAACATACTCCCTCCCATTCCTTACCCTGCCTCTGGATCTTCCCCTTCATGGAGGGACAACGCTTGGGGGCTTCAGACCGTTTAGAAGTCTTTGGCCCCTTTTCATTGTCCTTCCTTTTCTTATTCACCATAAAGGTTGCGGGTTTGTCATGCCCCTTGTCCTTATCTACCTGGTGAATCAAGGTCAGATGTTCTGATAGACTCTTCTCATTATTTTTCATGTTGTAGTTGACAATAAATCCTGAGAAGGTCTTGGGCAGTGATGATAGGATGAGATCTATACACAGCTCATCTGGGAATTTAATCCCTAAGATTTCTAGGCATTCAATGTAGCCAATAAGCTTAACTACATGAGGCCCATCTGGTGAAGACTCTCCAAGATTAGTTTTAAACAAAGAGTTGGAGATCTCATATCTCTCTTTTCTCTCCTTCCCTTGGTAGAGATCTTTATGGTGAGACACCATGCCATACATGTCCACGTTTTCATATTGCTTCAAGAGCTCATTAGACATGGCCGATAGCATGAAACATTGGACATATGTGGCATCATCCATATGTTTCGCATGGAGAGATATTTACTCATCACTGGACTCTTTCCCAGGTGCAACTGGAACATGCTCTTCCAGCACATACAATTTCATTTCATGGCGAAGGATGACGCGTAAATGCCTCTACCACTCTTGGAAATCGGTGCTGGTGAGAAGGTTTTCCTTCTCGAGTATGATCCACAATGATATGTTTAAGTCATTTTTCGTGCCATTTCTACAAATTAAGATGACAAAAGGTTTTGAAATTTATTACAAAACTGAGAAAAATAAATAAATTAATACTTATTAGTCTCCTAGGGTTTTATCAAAATTTAATAGCCCTCACCATTGACTTCGTAATATTCTGTTGCCTGAATATTCTAGTGGAATGGATCCATATTTCCCTTCGCATTACCCCAACTAGGGTTAGTCAAGGAACTTAAAGGGTTTTAGGTAGGCATTCTAAATTACAACTGCATTAACTCACAACTCTTTGATCTGCTGAGTGGACTCCTCAATCCTAAAATCCTTTTATTTTGGATTTCCTCAACCTTTGCATCTTGGTGACACCATGTCCTACTTTGGAAGTCATCCATTGATGTGAACCAAGTCAATTCAACCCAAAACCTTGAATTATAATTCCCTGATAATTGAAAGCACCCCAACAAGGATTGGTCAAGAACTTTGAACTATGGTCCGATTCTAACCAAGATTATGGAAGGTTATACTGACTTAATATTTCTTTGAGGGATTTTATCCATCTACATAAGTCACCAATTTATTATCTATTATTACATGCTTGTTAATATTAATTAGGATATAATTAAGTGATTAACCATGTCAAAGATAATATTTACGCATAATCCGGTCTTATTTTAGTTCCATCTTACATGCTTGTTTCATTCATTAATTGTGTGATCGTGACAACACAACCACAATAAATAAACCATGAAACTGACAGAAATAAAATAAATGGTATGATCATGAGCTTGTTCTATTGGTTAGTTTATCTAGAGGTTGATAAAATAACCCAATAACTAGGGGAGAAACACCTTGAACATTTTGGGTTCGCGTTTACAGCTTTCCACCTGTCCACCTTTGTATCTCCTTGGATTGGTATCACCTTAGATCTTAACTTGATCCGCCTCCATTATCTTGGGAGCTCCATCGATTACATATACATTTATCTCACACACAGGTGAGGGGTAAAAATGGGTTTTTACAAAAAATAAACCTTGGGCATACATGCCCTACAAATTAATGAGGAGAAAGCTCATAGGCCAACAAATTTAATTTAAATAAATTAATTAAAAGAAATAATTCACATACAAAGGTCTTGGTCTACCTCATGATCATCCATACATGAAATGATATTTACGCATAAATAAAACTAGCATTCAATTTCTTTAATCGTTCTTGTTTAAGATAAATCATGCTCAAATCAATTAAGTATCTTTAATTAATCAATCCTTTATCTTAAACACTTTTTTTCTGAATTTCCTTGAGATTATCATCCATCATAATTTTAAACAAATAAATTCATTTAATATTATCTTTCTATGTAACTTGTACCTTAGAGGAAACCCAGTGAATTCCCATTCATTATGAAGATGTTAAATTAAACACATATATATAAAACACCTATCACGTGTTCTGCCTCAGCTTTATGCCTACACTATGGTACACGTCTCAAGGGATTGTATAATTTAATAATAAATTTTAATAAATCTGTGTAATTTGGATGAGTACACGATGTGTAGTTCTGACTACACGGCGTGTACTTTTGTTCACCGTCCATCCAAAGTACATGCATGGGGACATGGCGTGTAGATGTACTTCGGAAATTTTCAGAGTACACGACATGTTCAATCGGACACATGCCATTTAATATCCTCTTTACATGATTTCCAGCCGGGCAAGTCGTGTATGGGTTACACGGTCCAACCCTAACCCAAAGGGACTACTCGCCATGTTCATTGTACCACACTGCGTTTAATTCGGAAACCATGTGCCACATATTCATGGTCAACACATAGTGTCATAAATACATAGAAATGATCCAATTACACGGCCTGATTTGGCAGACCAGTCCAATTCATTGAACCTAGACTACACGGTGAGTACTTCCGAATACACGCCATGTATTCTGGTGTTGTACAGCCAGAAACATTTGGCACCTCCAGATGATATCCTTTATTTTATTTTAATAAAAATTAAAAGAAAAAATATTTTCATAAAGGTGAACGAGAAACGAGAGAGGATGAACATATATCGAGATTTAGATTTTAAAGAACGATTAACTTGAATTGAAACAACTAAATTATTAAATGCGTAAATAACCAATGAAAAACTAAATAATTATAATCAACGATATGACCTGCTCTGATACCACTTGTAGGTTCCGAGCGCTGCAGAAGTGCGTTGGTGGGTTTACCCAACTTTAATTTTAGCGTTAAACAATGTTCAATCAAAGATCCATCACAATAATAAAATGCCACATCTTCGAAATAGAACAAAGAATGAAAAGAAAGAGAAGGGTCCCAGAACCATTGAGAGGATCATCATATGTTGGTTATAATTAATTTAATTAATTTACTAGAATTACCTTGATGTAATTATTTCTTCGTTGATGTTTCCCAGTCACATTTTGATGTGATTCATCATTGCGTCGCAGAAGCCAAGTGTATAATTCCTCTAGCGGTGATCCAAACATGCACCACATATCTCTGGACTTCACCTAAGAAATCTCTGGGTGATAGTGTGGAGAATCCTTTGCTTACGTTGTCCGCCATAGATTTCCTTGATCCGATGGAGGATGATCTCTCTCGTACTTGAGATTGTTCTTGGAGAAAGGAGTTCTCTCAGCCTTGAGAGAATTTTCTAGAATTTTTGTGCACAATGATTCATTGAAAAGTGTTGGGGTTGTGAGGATATTTATAATCGGGTTTGAGGTTATATAATCATTACAATAAATAAATGCTTTATGTGTTTTATTTATTTCATTAACTCTTATTGAAAACCCCCATATCGAATCATTAATTCCTTGACATGCGCCCACACTGATTATAATAAATATCATTTAATAAAACAATATTTTTTCCTCAAAATCCCGACTATAAAAACTATGAAGTGTATAATAATTAATACATGGAGTGTACTTGTTTTTCATTTCCTTTATTTCCTCCACCACATTTATTAGACCTTGAATAATGGCAATTTATCTCTAAAATAAATGTTACTGCATTACTCACTAATAAATATATATTATTCCGCCCACGATATATTATCTCGAATAACTAGTGTCAAAATAAATACGATCAAGAATCCTTAAATAATTATTAAACCACAATTGGGAATAATATTTATTTAACTTGTTAAATTAATATTTAACTGAGATACATGGATACACTTAGTGTGCGACCTTCTTGGCCTCTTTCTTTGTGGCACTAGGTGGAGCCTGTCTAAAGTCCAAGGTTAGCGTCTAGCAACATGCCAAGGCACCCATAGAGAAAGAAGTTGATTCTGTAATGATGTGTCACCTCCTACGAATTATTACCATGTAATATAATCCTTTTGTCATGATATCTCGAATCATGCAGGTTCCATGCTAGTGCCATCAACCCATGTACTCGATTATTCTTTCTTTGACTTCCCTAAATTGAACTCGCCCATTCTTACCATGTCCTAGGATTTATTTAGGCTATATCAATTCCATCAAAGGTCATGAGATATATACTTCCATTTTAGAATATAAGAGACAAATCCTTTCTCTCATTATCTATTAATGTGGTATTACTCATGACGCACCCAACATATCCTACCTTTCTGCAAACAGTGTGTCGTCATAGTTTTTGCCAATACATCTAAGTGCGTGGGTTGTAATACCCATTAATAATAATCTTAAAGACTAAATACCAATACACACTTCGCAGATAGGTACGTCCAATGACACTATGAAATGTGTTTTTCTACTGGCAGGTCTCGTTCTCAAAATATCCTCCTAGATATTACAAAGGCCGCACACCATGAGAAGGTGCCTCAAAGTTTTATGAGTCCTCACCCTTAATGGCCAGTATTATTTGTGTCCCTCAAATAAAATCATCCAGCCATAGAAAATACATTCAAGAACAGTGTTATAGCACTTCCGGGATCTCACCATAGTAGGGATCCTCTATGACACTTTAATGAAACAACCATCGTTAGGAAATTATCGCATGCATTGTCATGCAGAAGAACAATGAAGATGTTATAAGGATTTTATTAATGAATAAAGTACAAAGTAGTTGGTTCTAGGGAACCAACTCCCACACATATCACCACTTTGATTTCTAGACCCAACTCAACAGTTGTAATGGAATATGATCTCCATTGATATCTAGTCCTTGGTTGTTGTTATCACTAGTTTTCATCAACAAACCTTTTCTTAGTGAATTGGTTTTTGAAACATCCTTATTCCTTGCAGTTGAAACATTGGATTGTTGGATGAGGGTGGAATGGAGCATTCATTTCTTCCTTCATATTGGCGTATTCTCCCATCAAAATTAGCTAGCTTGGTGCCCTTCCTTCCTACACATGAAGAATGTCCTTGTCCCCTTTTGGGAATTTTCAAGATGATTCTTCCCACACTTTTAACATGTTTGATATTAAACGTTCCTAAAAATATGATAATTCTCCATTAATACACTAGAATTAAAATACACTCTTTGATTCCTATCTCGAGAACCATAAAACCCTTGACATTAACCAATCTTCATTTTAATTTTGAGGGAACATCATACAATTTTCTAATAGTTGTCAAAGTCTTGAATCAATAAATCATTTCATAGATTCAACTTTATCCAAGAAAATAAGAAGTTAAATTTAATTTTAGGGTGAATTTCTATGTTCTAGGTGTATCATGACAATATTTTGAAGTTTTCCTTGTACGTCTTGATGGATTAATCATCCTTTTTCTTGAGTATTAAGAACTCCCTCTCCATTTTGAGTCGGAGAGTGCGAGGAAAATATTTATTAAAAAATATTTTTATAAATTTATTACACTTTATTAATTTGATTTATTATTTGAGATTCATAATATTTATCAACTTCTATAATTTAACAGCTTATACTCCATGCAATAAACATCCAATATAGACTTCTCTTTCTCAAAGCATTAAAGGACAAAGAATTTGTTTTCAAAGGATTAGATCCATTATTCCATGATTAAGGGATCATAATATATAATGAAATTCATGATTCTTTGTTAAATAAAGTTCTCAATTGGAACTTTATCTCTCTTAGGGGGATGTTGGTGTTCCCCTTGATTCACAATTCTATTAAAAAATTTAGTTAATTATGTAATTATTTTCATAAAGTAATGGAATCTTGCTGCCATCGGGTTGGGAATCTCATTTGGGAATCCATAACATAGACTGTCACACTAGTTTTTGACTCAATTCCTCCTATTTTTATCCATTGAATAAAATAAATGAAAATTAGGGACATGGATTCTCAAACTAATAAAAATATAAATGGGAAAATATGGACGGTTAATGGATAAATGACATGTATTCCAATTCAAGGATTTAATCTATGTTATCAATAGAGTATTTCCTAACATAAAACTTTATAGACATTTTCCCTTCATAGTGGTTCGTAAAGAGTTTTTGAATTTACCAAATCATATCCCCAAGGAGTGTAATAATAGGTGTGTATAAATTCCTCTTTTTCATATACCATTTGGTGATCGAGTTAATACCCAAGGCATCCTTTTCGGGGTTATTATGTCTAGGAACAACTGTTCTAGAGCCACATCCACCTATAATATCCATACATGGATTTAATTTCTTAGGAACCACTCACTCTATACATTAAAAAAAATTAGGGATGTTTTCCTATGTTTTGTATTATACCTAATCCTTTCACTATGGTTTTATAATTGTAATCCCCATAAATAATTAGACCTTCCTTTGATACCAACTTGGACAACCCATATCTTTAATACTCTTTATTTTATGATTTATTACACAAATATACACATAAAAAATACAAAAGGATTGATTGGACTAATTTCCTAGGGTAGTTAGATATATAATACAACTACTTGAAATAGGGTTATAACAATATAATTTAAAAACATCATAACATTTCATTAAATTCCATTGATATTTTAAACTATATGGGATAACCTAGGGACTTACATAAGAAATGGGAGAGATTTAAATACTAGTAAGGTAAAAATAAAATAATAACATGATTAACGTAATAAATTTTATTAAATAAAAATATCAATGTGACATAAAATTGTATGAATCATGAACACAAATATTGAATCATTATATAAGATGATAGCATCAAGGCAACATAGAAATGTCGCAACAATATAAAATATGACCTAATAAAACATAATTAAATGATAACCACCAATATATTATAGCATAGTGTACTTAGGATAACTTTTCATGCAATATATATTGAATATCATGTGATAAAAACATTAAAAAATGCATTGTATAGATCTATAATTCTAGTTCCACCCTTCACATTCATATCATGTACATACATTTGTGTTTCACATAGACCGTACAACATAAGAACATATTTCATCACATTTAATCCCATTATTAAGGAATTTTGGTTATGAAAATATGTATCCCCAATCAATTAATAATACTTACATCTTTGTGAGTACCCTTGATAGGAAATTGGGATGGGTGTTCATAATATAAAAAAAATTGGCATGGAAAATCAAAATAAACTTTAGCCAGCATAACAGGTGTATATAAAGTTTCATGGAAGGGTTTAATGAGAGTTAAAGTTGGTCTCTAAATACATGGGAAACATATGGAAAGTAAAGGAATATGTTAAAAATTATTCCAAAATGAAAAATTGGAAATCAAAAGGCTTAATACAGATAATGTACTTGAATAAAGAGGTGGAGGAGAGAATCCCATACCTTGAGAGGGTGATTCTAAAACTTGGTAGGATCTTATTAAGAGATTTATAACACATTTTGAGGTATTTATAGAGGTATAGGGAGATTAAATTATTGCTTAATGAGTTTTTAGTGAATAGGACTAGAGTTTGGGTGTGTATTTATAGTGAAATAGGGAATAATGTTTTATTAATTTCTAAACATAAGTTTTGGACTCTAGGTGATAAAATAACAAAAACCACAAACCTTCTAATGAATTTCCCCATGGTTTCCACCAAAGAGGATGAATTTTCAATATATTTAGTCTAAGAACCTAACTCATTAAAATTATACAATTATGAAGTGTAAGTGATCCATGTTTACAAAGAATTATTTTTAAAACCTTAAAATATAATATAGGTTACGAAAGATTCAATAAAGGTTTGATAAATTTATAAAATTACTTCAAAAAATCATTATTTAAAATTGTAAATCTATTTTTATCATGTATTCCCTTTATACTATTTATTACATCACATTAGGGAAATTATGATTCATAATAAATACTGTATATTCATAATACATACTGTATAACCCATTATGCATGTATGATGTTAAATTGAAAGTTATACCTTCTTTCTAGGGAAAAATTTCAATCCCATTTAATAAATATGTCGAGACTTATCATATGGATTTGAAATGTGGCATGGAACTATTTTCATTTTAATTAAAAGAAAACATTATATGTAGGAATCCTTCTACGGGCCTTGTCCTGACACTATGGAACCTTCTACCACTCCTTATCTCATAGTTCTTCTTGGGAAGTTATAAATAATAGATTACATTCCCATACAAATTTAAACAATATAACAATCATTAACATCTATCAAATATGGGATAAAATAATTCTAAAAATAATTTTATTTAAAATTAATTAGTTTAAATAAAAAATTATTTTCAAATACTCATTGGTATAAAAATATTAAGGGTTTCTAAAAAATTATAAAATCTATAAAAGAGTCTAAAACTTGATAAAAAAACTCCCTTGTGTAATGAGTTGACCTCCCATACCATAAGTTTTAGTATACACACCAACCAGAAACCAATGTAGGTGTGCACATGGGAAAATATTAAAAATAATTTGGATGACTCCCAATAGGGTTTGGGATATGTCTTGATGAAATAGTGAGTAGTTATCATCTATAGTTATAGGAAGTTATTACCTTATGAGTATAACTATTCTGCCTGTGATCTGGATCCACTAGAAGTGTTTTCTTAAATTAAATTTATGGAGGAAGTTTCCTCTAGGTGATAATTTTAGAAATAATAAATGTTATAATGGATTATGTTCTATATTTTCCCAAAGATACATGTACATGAGGAAAAGGAGGTGGATCATATTTCTTCGTTACTATGAATTTATGATCACATAAACACTATGGAATGAAAATGTGGTGGGTGATACTTTTAGTTAAAATTTATATAGTGATTTTTTGTGGGAGAAAAATGATGAATGAAATATTATGATATAGTTATTATATTTATATTTTTATGTAGATATATTTCATGATCAATATTTCTTATACTATATGTATTTATTTTGTCCTTTGTGGATAGATTGGTTTAATCCAGGTTGGGTGATCTAATGGTAGAAATATTGAATGATTGTATAGTTTTGGGGTAGGTTAGAAGATGAGACATATCAAGTTATATTTTTTGGTGAGTTTTTATTTTATAGGGCATGTGAAAGAACATTTTTCATGAATTTTTTAATTCACTTATAGCTATACATTAAAGAGTTGGGAACATGTATGATTATTTGAGGCCATTGTTATAATGAATAAGTTTAAAGAGTTCCATGGTAAGAGTTTTTGTGACATTAATTACCCATTAGTTTGTAAATTTCATTTATCATGTTTTAGAAAGTTTGTTGCATTCTTTTAAAGTGTCTAAGAATAAGTGGAATGATATATATACTTACTTTATAACCATATTTTCTCATTCAGCTAAAGGAAATTACACTACTAGGATAGTGTGTACATAATGAATAAGTTGGCATAATTAAATTCCAAAAAAAATCAATTCCTTAGAATAATTAGTGTAATAAGTCATTAAATTGGTGAAGTCTTATGATATTCCTAGATCGATTGAATTTTATTATAATACCTAGTTTACATCAATGATATTGAGAGGTTTACAATGTACTTTTGGTACCTATATTTTTATAAGTATTGTATTTTATCCAAAACATATATGGTTACACTAAGAAGACCATTTAAAATATTTTGGATATGTTACAATCATTAATTTTATGATTTATTAGATTATAGGATGAGAATATACCTTGGAAAACGTTTTCATATAAAAACTACACTTCTACTATTAATATGGAACAATGTTGTTTTTGATGCTTTCATCGGGGCACGATCTGTTCTTTTAGAGGTCACACTATTTGTTGCCCCTAATTTCTGATTTCCAAAGGCTGGTGACATCCATTTCTTATTCAGGGAAATTATATCCTTAATTGAAATAGGATTATGGGATGTTGGTTCCTCCTTTCGTGGATTCATCCTTGAAACTCATCACCTTGTCCAGGTCTCTCTTAAAGATTAAGACATTGTTCATGAAACACTTCCCAGTGCTAGGTCTTCATGGACGTTAGTTAATTATGCTAATCCTGTCTAGACCTTCTAAGGGGTAAAGTCAGGGTAGAAACCTTCGATAGGGGAAGTATTCATGTTTTACATTGTTGGCATGTTTAGACGCTGGAACACTGATATGTCTGGGTTTCTTCTCCTTATAATAGGGATTCTTAAGGTCATGGAAGCCCGAGGCATCCCTTATCGAGTGTGGGGAATTCTATTCCATATGCATGTCTCTGAGTTTTTTCTCAACTTCAAATTTTTAACACAGCGTATGCCGTGAGTTTAACGTCAAGTGGAGATAGATCAGACCGATCGGGACACTAATGGGAGTGGATTAGATGGGTGCATCTCCAAGATGTAACACCTGAGGGGCTTACTGGATGAGTGGATTCGGACGCCCAATGAACGAGGATCTGAGGATGATTGGGTCATTATAATGGGGACAATAGGGTTTTCTATTAGCTGGGATTGAAACTCATGTAAGTTCCATACGTACCCTATATCAAGATAAAGGGATCGAACCCACGTAGTTCAAAGGAGCAATGAGTCGGGGTGTACACAAAGGATAGCGACCCGAAGACGTGTTGGGGTTTAAGTAGGGTTAGCGACCCAGGTTCTTCTAGGAATGGTGAAGGCGTGGATGACATGATTTCATCGGGATGTAGAGGCCCAATAAGAATTAGGATAGATATGGATGTTTGGGTGAAGTGAATAAAGAATGAGATGGAACTGACGTGAGGATGACGATGTTGTTCAGCTTGAGACTCAAAGAGACATCCTATGTATCCCCATGGAAGGGAATCAAAGTCCATGTAGTTTGGTGGGGCGATGGGACACCTAAGGAGGCAGCGTATAAGAATGGATGAATGGATGGGACCTGGAGGTAGTATAACCTTCAGGTTGGGGCATGGTCTTCCGGAACACATGGGGGCTCAAGGGAGAGACCACGATGGGACATTAGTGATGTGACTGGACTTCAAGGAGGCTTCCTACGTATCCCCATGATAAGGAATAAAATATCACATAGTTTGGTATGGGGGGAATAGAATCAGGGTTTACACATAGGACAATGACCCGATGATATACTGGGACTTACACATGGCTAGTAGCCCAGGTTGGTCTTGCACCCAGGGGGTGGACCAGAGAAGTGGGTCCCAACAAAGGGGACTAAAACAACTTACTACTAGATGGATATCACAATGGATTACCACTGGTTGAGATTACAATTACTTACTATTGGTTGGGGTTTCAATGGATTACCTCTAGTTAGGGTTACAATAGCTTACTGGTGGTTGTGGTTACAACAGATTACCGCTAGATGGGGTTACAACGATTTACCACTGGTTGGGGTTACAATGGATTACCGCTGGTTGGGGTTATAAAGGGTTACCACTGGTTAGGTTCAAACCTCAGGGAGGCTTCCTATGTACCCTATCTAGGGAACGTGGATAAAAACACACATAGTTCGGAGGTATACAGTTTAACGTCAGGTTGGACGAAAAGGGGGGCATACATTTTAACATTGTGTAGGATGGGATGAACCGATGTGGAGTGGTCGAGACCGATGGGTGTTGGGCTTGAACCTTAGTGAGTCTTCCCACATACCCTGTCTTTGAGACAAGGATCAAAGTCCACATAGTTCGGTAGGGTTTGGGGCATACACACTAAGGTAGCCCAAGAAGGATTCCATGATAAATGCTTACCCTAGGCCCACGTAAGTCATGCTCGGTGTGAGAAACAAGATTCAGAAAAGACCATACGATCATGTCACGAAAGGTGTGTCTTTGGAAAGTGGAGTAGGTATTATATGTGGTTAGCGAGCCAAAGAGAAAATAGGGGATTACGTGTGGTTAGCTTCCCAGGGAGATGGAGGTTGGGACTTACAATAGGAGGGAGGCCTGATGGAGACAAATCCCAGAGGTAGAGGACGGGTTAATGAAGGTCCCAGTTCCCATATCTCCAATAGTCATTGGCATGGAAGAAAAGAGGAGGAGAAGGGTTTCTACCACCCAGAAGAACGGCTAGGGGATTACACCAAGATGGTTTCCCTTCCCCGCAGACAGACGCTGCTCCAACAAAGAGGATCTCATTCCATGTGAGGATGATCTCACTCCCATGGAGACGAGTGGTCATGGAGAATGTCTGAGGTGGGGAACCCCATGTATAATGCATGGGGAGAGGCCAGAATTTAACATCATGTGCTAAGGATGATGGTTATTGGTAGTTTAACATCTTGCAGCTCAAACGAGGTGTGTTCACTCTGCACCCCTAAGACTTACATGACTGATACCCACCCACCCTTGGGGAAGGGAAGGGATCAGTATTGGCCTGGTGCGGTAGTGTTGTGGAGTGATCCATTAAGGGTCTCAAATTAGCGTGGCTATGAAATTAAGCAATATCCATTAGTGTGCCTATGCAAAGAAGCATGAGTCTATGCAATAAAATATAAAGCACCTCCCAATAGACCTTAAAATCACTTCATACAATCCTAGACGGCTATATGGTAGAAGTGTGTGTATGACATGGGTTTCACATATAAGAGTGGCTAAGACATGATGCTTTATGGTGAGGAAGACACATTAAGCACATGAGGAGGGAAGCGCACAATATGAGAGGCTTCACACAATATGGAGAAGCTACGCGAAAACCAGATGAATGCACGCAAAAAAGGTTTTATGCTAGGAGAAAATTGGGTGAAAGAGGGATATTTTGTGAGAAAATGCCTTAGGGTAAAAGTAAATTGATGAAGATTAAGTCCAAGAGGGTCGACCTAAAGTAGGACCCCTAGATGACCTGTCACACAAGATCCAATATGTTGAGGCCATAGTGTTTTTCACGCAATCATAGAAGTGGTGTCTTTCACGTAGTAGAGCATCAGTTTGTCATCTGTAACTATCCCCTGAGGGAGGAAGGTACACTTTTATTTATATTGGAAAACCTCAGAGGTGGTGTGCAAGAGGAGCTGTGCACAAGTGACTATTTGACGTCGCATTAAGCGTAGAAGGGTTTGTGCCTCTAGGAAAATCTTGCGTGCCAGAATCTCTTCCTTCACACCCTTGGCTGGTTTTTGAGAAGGTCTCCGCAAAAGGATCCCTTTGGTGTCACATTAGACACACAATGATTTTCACACCAATGGGAATCTTGTGTGCATGCCTTAGGTCTTGCGCGGCAGTGCCTTAGTGGGTTTGCGGTCGATCACTGTAGATTCTTTTATTTCAAGTCGCATTGTGTGCGCAAGGGTTTGTGTGTGACAGGGAATCTTGCACGCACGCCTTAATTCTTGCGCGCAACTCCCTTTTGTGTCCCGATATTGGCTGTCTATTTTCCAAATTCTTTCAGTTTCTTTTAAAATTACTCACTCCGGTCCCTAATTGAAATTCGATGTCAAAAAATTCCACCCCCTCAGAATCGGAGCTAAAGTAGGACCCGAATGTTCGATTCTGAGGGTCACACCGAAAAGTAGGGAAGTGCCCGGTCAGTGTGAGTAAAAAAATATTTGGGTACGAAAACCACTTCTGTGTGCATGAAAGGTGTAGTTTGTGTCTATAAATATGCTGAGGGCCCCTTAGTTCCCCACTTTGAATTTTTCTATATGATAAGCACTTTTCTCTTGTGTGCAAAAAGGGTCCACATCCACACATAATTTCTCGCAACTGTTTCATAGTTTTTCGTGAAACCCTAGCACTTTCGCACTGCCAATAATTATTTCTACCACCTGGATTTTAGAATTATTCTTGTAAGAAACATACTATTTTGCATGCCGAGCCCCCTATTTAACGCACAACCCTTTCAGTTTCTGGAAACCTGACAAAAATAGCTGTCTAATAGACCAACGCCTAGAGGGAGGCAACCGTAGCTACAAGGAGGACTAAAATGATCATGAACCCCTAGATTCATCACAAGAGGAGGGTTTTGTCTACTAATGAAATTATTTTTGTAATTCTTACACAAGCACAAAAATATTACATCCTGAGTGTCAGCCTACCGATATGGAACTTCAGCATTTTGGAGGAGGTGCTTATGCCCCAATTTGAAACTGATACACTGTGGTCACGGGTGACATGCGAGGATAGTCTCCCATAGTTAATCATCATGAGAAACGACCATCCTACCAGGGAAACACAGAACACAACCATTAACATCCTAAATCTAAAGACTAGGACTATTCTAGGAAACGATTCAGTTCCCAAGGAATCTCTAACTCATTATACGAGCACTTTCAGAAGCATCATTAATGATGAGACAGAGGGTTAGAAATAATGGGACTTCAGTTCTGGGGAAAACTTCCCAAGTGAATGGGCATGGTCATACTGGGTACGCCAATCATCTGTGGAGTTTGGGGCACATTTTTAGTCTATCAGTCTTTTTGAAGCTGTCTGGACATCTCAGTTTCACTTTTACCTGTAGCAGAACCTGGTACCGGAGCTATTTAGCCAGTGGTCTCTTGATACCAAAACATTCCACATCCACCATGGGGATGTAGGTATTAGTCTATGTGACATCAATTCCATTGGGGGAATCCCCTTGGAAGGGTATCAGTATGATGAGTTCCTCCCAAAGGAGAAGGTTCGTGGGGACAGGACACGTACCACCATCCTGACATGGCATCTGCTGGCGCTGGCTATGGAGATGTTAAAAATAAAATATTTTCTGAAGGAAATATCTTATCAGGGATGGTTAAAACTTTTTATGACGCAATACAAGGATGTTAAAATGCCAGGATGGGGGAAGCAGTGCCCGAACACATCACAAAGAAAAAACGTGGGATCATATTGGACAATTTTTGAATTAGGAGAGTACCAATCATGGGTCTTTGGAATAAACAAAATCCAGGACCTAAATGTATGATATGTCGGGTTCCTTGCTACATTCTTAAGAGGGTGGATGTTACAAGAGAGGGACATGAGGATGGGGGTGTGCCTAGGTACGCTAGTGATGGTTGGAATCATGGTGGTAGAGAACAAGGTTAAACTAGGGGGTCCCATACTTGCCAGGCTATATAGAATTCTGGGGCACATCTTGAGGGGAAATATACCCCGAAGGATATGTGGTCCATTCCAAATCCTTCCTGGCCAGGTTGCCACCCACTACGGTGGGTATGACATCCCGAATTCTATTCACCTTCTAAGTGATGGCATGTGGCCATATCTCTTGAATATCGATGTCATATTCCCACTAACACTTAGAGAAGAAGGTATCAAGCTTAAGATCGGCATATATACCAATTTCAACTTTCACCCATTTTGAACACTAGTTCGTTGGGTGGTAGATAATGGGTGGGGCCCATTAGAGCAGTGGGAATACCTGCAGAACATTCGGGGTGGTGTACTGGTAGCTCGAATCGATGGAAAAGTGTTCTATGAACCATATGTACCAATAAGGTTTGTTAGGTATTTCAGGTGCATACAGAATATGCAAAAGAAATTATACACAGAGGTTTTGGAGGAGCGGCATACTTTCATTCTCCACCAACTGTGGCACATGTTCATGACCGTAGGGCTAGGTGAAATCATCAGTCCCCCCTACTGATGTTTGTGCTGGCCGGCCAATAGAATATGTTGAACATTAGACCAAAATGTACCCCGATGGGATTTTACGGACATACATCGAGAAAATAAAAGTGGCTAATGGGATCCTGGAGAGTGAGGAGGTAGACGAAGTGCTATGGGGGATGCGGGAAAAAGAATGGGGTGGGTGGATAGAACGACATGGGTTGGAACTTCATGGGATGGAGCATCCCAAGGTGAAAACATTCGCACGCCTTCTGAGGAGGGGTGGTCCCACGGGCGGCCTCATGGGCTAGATAGGGATCTTCCTGGGATGCAGCTCAAGAACCTCATGAAGCCAACTTCCGATGCTATCTTCCCATATCTCTGGTCTTCCTAGAGGACTCTGCGATAATATATGTCTATCAAAGAGCTGTGGTGGAGACTAGTGTGCACCCGGCTCGACTTTCCAGATATAGGGCATATCTAGGTGGCAGAAAGGGTAAACCTTCATTGTCGGCATGCATATCTAACAGCCATGGACATGTATACATACTAGTGAGGGCGGAACGAAGAGCCACATCTCCTGGTGAAAGTGATTCTTAGTTAGGAACGAGACCCGAAAAATTTTCCATCCAAGGATGAAGATCTAGAGGAAGAAGAAGAGGAAGAGAAAGAGGAAGAAGACGAAGAAGATGCAAGAGAAGAGTAAGATGAGGAGGAAGAGGCTGAAGGTCTTGGTGGTGAAGGACTTTCAAAAACACCCGCTCACCAATGAATCCCACGTGAGAGTAGAAAAATTGCAGGCTCCGATGCAGAACTGGCTGAGTAAATTGAGGTGAGTTTTTTAGTCCTCATCTCCACCGACCTTCCGTTGTTTTCAAATTTAACCAATCGACCAAATTACACCCTTCTCAGGAACACATTTAAGTTTGTTGATATGAATCCTTTCTTATAGGGGATGAAGATTTACCCATAGAGGTGAGAGAATATCCTCCAGATCTTGCATTCATGTCTGAGAATGGTGGGGAACTAGCTATGGTTGAAGTGGGATTGATGAACCTGAAGGAAGAGGAAAAATGGTGGCCTCTGATTTTCCCACCATTCATAAAGAACCGATTTTGGTGATTGAGTTAACAAGTGCCGAGGGATATCCTATGGAGGTGGCTCCCACCATGACGCATGCACTAGATACCATCATGCTTGGATCTTGTAAGTCCTTACCTTCGTTGGATATAATAATTTATTGGGAAACTCTACTGAACAAGGTATAAATTACCATTATAGTGATTGCAAGGTTGGAGTCTTGAAAAACCATCAAGTCCGTAACATATGCAGGTGCCATTCTAGTGATCACACCAAGTCCCGCAGAGCCACCTATTCAATCTGGCTCTGCCCAAGTACTCAGTGAGCCTAAGGCTACAATCCAGGGTGATAATTCTTCCAAGGTGGAGCTCCAGTCTGGAGAGGGTGAAGTCACTGAGGAAGAAAGAATTCAAGAATATGACCTTACCACTGAAATCCTAACTACGTTTCCTATGTACATGCCAATGAACCCTGAGGACATCGATGATTCTGACCCAAACGCAGCTGAGGAGAGCCGTATGATGTGGTGCAAGGTGTGGAAGTTCATCAAACGCTTTCTCAGTCAGTATATCGGATGGGTTCACTTCGCACCTGGCTATTTTTTCTTTGCACTAGTGGTGTGGATGCTCACCATATTCATATAATGATCCACAATTATATGGATGATAAAATATGGGAGAATATCCAACACTCCAATATTACCCGATGCTAGGAAGAGTCGGAGAATACCCATGAATTTCTAAAGGCTGAGCAAGAAGTCTGATGCCTTGAAGAGCAAGAAAACAAAAGAGTAGCATTTATCGCAAGCCATTATGAACTCATTGAACAGTTGAGGGCCTAGCTGGAGGATGTCCAAGAGTAGGCAGTGAAAGAGGGTCACTAAATGATTGATCTCCAAGATGAACAAGCGTGACTGCAGGCTAGGGTTAATGAGTTACACACTACATCCACTGATGAAGAGAGGGATCTCAGGGGGTGGGAGGTAGTCCAGGAGGCCAGAAGCTAGAAGGTGGAAATACTGGAGCAATTTATCAAAGATGTTGATCCTTAAGGGAACTATTTTGGCCAAACTCATAAACATATAATTATTTGTTTCTTTTTATTCTGAACTGTGTGCAGGGATGGATTATTCACTTGCTTTTTTATTTCAATGCATTCTGACCATAATCATGAAATAATTAACTATCCATCCCTAAGCTCACGTGGGTCATACCTGAGGTGAGAAAAAATGGATGGTCACATCGTTACTTCATTTGAATGTGGGAGCACCAACCAATCTCTGGGCATCCATGGTATAATTGACCAATCTGGGTATCTGGGAAGAAAGAGAGAGGCCTGAATGGAGAATTATGTTCCCAGATAGTATAATTGCAATTTCCCAATGTGATCTATTGTGAGAACTGGGTAACGTCAAGGGTGTTAGAATCAATATAAATAGAGGGAAGTAGGAAGTCTGAATCATGATACCCAAAAATTTCGGATACTGTAGGGATAGAATGAAAATAAATGGAGAAATATTCATTGTGTTCACAACACAACATCCCTATTGTGTTATCCTGAAATGGGTATAACAAATTACGGCCGACCGCTGACCTTGTTCGAAACATGGGGCCTTACTCAAGATGTTATCCATTAGTCTTCCAGAACATTATCCTAGGATAGTAGGAAATCCATAGGTTGAGCATTGATATTTTTAGGCGGTTACTTCAGGCATGAAATAGGATGAGGTTCCAAATAAAGGGCACAAAAAGTGTGGAGGGTGGAGTGATGGGTTTTTCAAATGGAGTCCAACACTCTTGAAATTACGCCACCATGATGGAAATACATTTGTTCAGAGCATAAATCTGATTAGGTATTGTACATAATTCCAGACATGACCTCTATGGCGAGTAACTATAATTCCTTTTATTTTTATGTTATACCAATAAAGACTATAGGCTCATAGTTTAATGTCATACATTATGGATGGTGCACATAGTTTTAAGGTCATACTACCTAGACAGTGATCGAGGGTGAGGTTCTAGAAGGGTTTATGACCCTGGGGCTGGGCTCGAGGCGAAAGGCTTAGACATCACAACATATCCCATATGGATGAGAATCACGCCAACCTTATTTCTTAAGCACAGTGTGGTCCGAGACCAACACTGGTAGTGGAAATCCTCTCTGGTGAGGAAGCTAACACATCCCATAGTTATAATGGGGCATCCTGAACTTGTTTAGGGTAGATCTATAGTTTAAAGTCATGCGTTGAAAAAATGGTTACCCAAAAAGTAAATATGTGGAACAATACATAGCCCAATGAAAATGAGGACTTTAAGAGTCCACACCACACCATGTAACCTCGGTGGAAATCTTGGTCCGAGAGACCGAAGATGGAGAAACATAGGCTGGACTCAAGATGGTAGGTAATCTAATGTGGCATGAGACCAAACCATAGAGGTGGTCCCTTAAAATGTGGAAGAGGATGACGATCCAAATAAAGGGCTCATGAATCATGGTGATGAAACAAGTGAATTCCCATACGAAATTTCCACGTGTTGGGTTCTCTACCCCAATGCATTCGAGTATGCCAATAAGATGTGTCAGATAGAGGAGGTGAAATCCCTTTACAAGGACAAGGGTCCTGAGGTCACATGATCCTAACTTAAGGTCATAGAGTGGATCATTAAAGTGGGACCTGGTTTAATGGAATATTTGTAGGGTGGTGAAGTAGCCACTCCCAATTCTCAGCTCCCATAGAGAGATCTTAATTTAGGGTCATGGAATTCAGACCTTGTTGGGAAAAGAAAAAGGAGGAACATGGTGCAGTTGTTTCAAAACCCAACGTGAATGAGAACTCAAGAGGTACTTTCCACACCACATGTTCCAAATGGAGTTTGGTCCAAGGGGCCGAGAATGGGGTAAAATTTATGATTACTGGGTCTAGACCTTCAAACGGAATGTCTGTAAGTTCCTACGTATCCTATGAGGATGGGAATCAAGCCACATATAGTTATGGATAATGTTGTGCAGTTTAGTGTCCGATGACAAGGATGATTGGATCATAGTTTTAAGGTCTTAGAGATCAGATCATAAATGTAAAGGATGTAGGGAGACACATAATGTTGTATTTACAAAACCCAACATGAATGAGGATGGTAGGAGTCCATATCACACTATGTGGCTCCCAGGGAGGTTTTAGGTTGAGGGACTGAAAAAAAGATGGACTGGGCCTGAGGAAAAGTGAGTGAGTGTTCTTATATACCCCATGATGATGGTGATCAAGCCATACGTAGTTATGGAAGTGTCATGGTATGGTACCACTGCCCGAGACAACATTGTTGTGTGGGTTTGGACCACACACCAAAAGAAGCATCATTTGATAGATCTTGTTTTTCCTTTTGGATGGATGTGTTTTTTTTGTTTTTTTGTTTAGAAACGAACCTAGTATAGAGAATCTAGGTGATAATATATGAATAAATCCATATGTATTCCATGAAAAATAGTATTGTGGATGATCGATACCAAACATGAAGTCCCCTCGAGTGAGGACATCACAATGCAGTATCATTTTCCGTCATACGGCCAGGAGGATAATGTAACAGTTTAGGGTCATATGATAGGACTAATCCCTAAATTTGAACATCTTGTAGTAAAGATGTAATAGTTTAAAATATTGTGGGACTAGGAAGCATAGTTAAAATCATATTTCTTGAATACATACAGAATAAACGAGGTTTTGGAGGGAAATTCACTTGGCGTGAAAAAGAATACCTGATGTGAATGAGGATGAGGTCCACACCACACCACGCATAATTCAAGGGAAGAAACCTTGGTTTGAGGGGCCAGAAAATGTGAATGAATATGGGGCTAGATCCATGGACAAAACTTCTAGGTGTTCCAACATATCCCATGAGGATTGGAATCAATCCATACACAGTTCTGAAGGTGCAGTTTAACGTCACAAAGGACTAGAGGCAAGAGATACTAGATCCTTGAAGGGTAGTATGTGGTGTGGTTATTGAAAACCCAATTTGAATGAGGAAATAATCTTACACACTCCACACCACACAATCCTATGAATCTCAAGGCCAAGAGGTCGATCAGAAGAGTAAATTAGTGGAACCTGAGCTGGACCCAAAGACGAGATGCCTAGGTGTTCATACGTATCCCATGAGGATGGTAATCAAGCTGTACATAGTTCCAAGAGATACGGTTTTTACGCCTTGTAGAAAGTATGTAGAGAGATCTTAGTTTAAGGTCTTAGTTCTCGGACCATAGAGAAGCGAGACTCTTCCAAACAGGCACAAACCTTGACCAAGTCTCTAATCCCACATGAGATGTGATCGATGTAGGAAACAAGGGCAGAGAATGTGTTTGCAACACGTGGAATACATGGAAAGGGGAAAAAGGGTGTGGAGCTCTGAATGACACCTCACCATGTCTTGGTCCTCCTAACATGAAAACATGCACTGAGGGATAACACCAAGAGTGTCTAAATTCCACTTGGACACGATGGAGTGGAAAAGGATGTGAATCATGCAATCAGTATTTAGGGATTGATGGAGGTTAGCATGACGATGGAGGATGGATGCTTACCGCATTCGAAATATAGCATCCACATTGTATGACCTGAAATGGGAATAACAAATTAGTGTCAACCACTGACCATATTCGTAACACGAGACTTGTATCAATTTTTCATTCTAGATCCTCGAGGACATTGGCCTGAAATGGTAGGAGATCACTAGGTCCTAGCATCTATGCCATTCGGGGGTCCTTTTGGATGTGAAAGATGATGAAATACCAAATTAAGGGGAACATGAAGCCTGAAAAAGGGCGATAACATGTCTATGTAGAATCCAACACTCTAGGTCCTGAACCAGAGTGCTCCTAGGCACATTGGTGAACTGCCAAAGAGGGTCAAGGGGCACAATTTAAGAGTAGCCGACTCTAAAAGATGAGTGTAGAAAAAGGAGAGGAAGAGCTCTCAACAGGGAGAGGTATGTGGCATAACTGTTACAAACCTGATGTAAATAAGAACATAATCCCATACCACACCACATATGTACTCCTGAGGAACTCAGGCTAGGGGTCTAGGAAGGTGAGGAGGTTTCTTGGAAATATGGATAGACCCAAAGACTAAATTTCCTGGTAGTTTTACTTATCCCATGAGGATGGGAATCAAGCCACACGTAGCTCGGGAAGATGTTGTGTAGTTTTACATCATGGGTAAAGGATGTAGGATGAAAGAGGGATATCTCAAGAGGATATTTGTGGCATGGAAAAAATAGCCCGATGTGAATGAGGACATGGATTCAGTACCATACCACACAATCCTAAATGAGAACTTGGACTAAGGGGATGAAAAGGTCGAGGGACCTGAGATGGAAAGTACCAACCAGTTTTTGGATTAGCATCTTGTGGTGAAGACATTGAATGATCTTAGTTTAAGGTAATAGGGCCCAGACTATAGATACATGACCCTTTATTTGGGTATTGCCTTACCAAATCTCCTAATCCCACGTGAGCAATTCTCGGTGTGGGAAACAAGGAATATGATCAAGCTCTCCCCAACATATAAGGGTACGACAATGAGAGAAGGGGATCAGGCAGGGTCGATCCCGACCAGATCAACACTCATGCCTAAGGTAGACGGATGTCTGAAGGAATAACAGGACAAAATAAACCAATGCACCCAATATTTAGGACTATAGGGGTGCTGGTAACGATGGAGGATGGTCGTTGACTGCGTTCGAAATGCAGCATCCATATCTTGTGACCTGAAATGAAAACAACAAATGGGTGTCGACCACCGAGCATAGTCAAAACGTAGGACTTGTATCAAAGTTTCGTTAAATATTGTCGAGGATGTTGGCCCAAAATGGTAGGAGAGACCTTGGGCTAGCAACCATGTCGTTCGAGGGTCCTTTTTGACATAAAAGATGATGAAGACCCAGATAAAGGGGATGCATGAAGCATGAACATGCCCATGTAGTTTAACATCATATAGAAAGACGAAATAGGAAGATATCTCCAAGGAGGTGAATACATAGTGCAGTCATGATGAACTCGGCATGAATGAAGGAAAAAGATTGAACCAGACCATGTGTTTTGACCTAAGGGGAGATCTATGAGTTTGGGGTTGGGCCTACATACTAAATGTTTGGGCATTCCTACGTATCCCATGAGGATTTAAATCAATCCATACATAGTTCTAAAAGGTCCATGTAGTTTAACGTCATTTGGTGATGATGTGGGAGGATAGAAGAACAAGGAGGGGCACATGGCGCGATCATTGTAATCCCGACATGAGTAGGGCCAAAGAAGGCTACACTAAACCATGTGGGATCCTCCAAGGAAACTATACCCAAGGGGGTAGTCCAAGAGAAGATTTTGGGGGATGGACTCTAAGACAAATAATCCGAGCATTCCAACATATTCCATGAGGATGGAAAGAAATCCATACATAGTTCTTGAAGGTGAAGTTTAACTTCTTGCAGGATGATGGATACTGGGATATCTTAGTTTAAGGTCATAGATGTCAGAACATCTTGCAGTGTATTATCATGCGAGATGAATTCAAGGTAGTTTTTCGTCCTTCGACTCAGACAGATCACACATTTTAATGTTTTGTAGTTAAGACGCCATAGTTTATAGTCATCTGGGACTGTTTACTCAGGAAAAGTATTGATTGAGGAATTTGGCATTGGTGGGAGGAGTTATACTCTCACCATCCATGGTAACCAGGGATTACATGCCATTGGGGTGAACCTTGTGAATGATGTAAGGTTCTCCCCATTTGTTCTCCCATTTGGGTGGATTCCTACTGGGTATCTTCAATGTTCTTATAGCCAACACCATGTTACCTTGAAAGAATGATTGGAGGAGAACTCTCTTGTTTAAAGCTCTGGTTATCTTGTTCTGATGCCTTTCTAGATTGTGCAGGGCACAAAGCCTATTCTGGTCGAGTGCTGCCAATTCAGCCAGATGGACATCAGCTACCTTAACTAGTGTTTTTTTATCATAGACATCTTTGTGTAGGGAAGGCAATTGAATCTCAATGGGCGGGACGACCTCTGTTCCATACACTAGGAAGTGTGGGGTCACCTAGTTGGAATTATGATTTGTCCTCCAATAAGACTAGAGGGAATTGGGGAGTTTTTTTTTCAAACGACTCTTCTTGTTATGACCTACCATTTTTTGTAGGATGTTAGAGATGGTTTTTTTGAATGCCTCAATCTTCCCATTTTCCTATATGTGATAGCAGGAGGTATGGTTATAATGGATGTCATATTTGGCATACAATTTCTTCAACTCAGTTTCATGAAAGTTTGAGCTATTATCGGTGAGGACGGCTTGCGGGAATCCAAATCGGTAGATGATTTTGGAGCTCACAAATTCAACAATAGAATGGGACTTGACCTCCTTGAGTGGAAATGCCTCTTCTCACTTGGAAAAAAATCCGCATCGACCAGGATGAACCTGCACTGGAAAGTTTTTGCGGGTGGATATGGTACCATGACATTGGGTCCCCAGAATGTAATGTTCCAAGAGAACTTGGTAGTGTGGAGAGGATCTAGAGGCTGATGCACAAAATTATCATGGATTTGGAATGCATGGAACCTCTTGGAAAATTCTATACAGTCACACATCATGGAGGGACAAAAATACCCCAGTCTCTGGATCTAGTGAGATAGTTTCATCTTGGTCTGATTAGCCCCATAAGAACTGGTATGAACCTTCTGCATAACCTAAGAAATCACACCTCCTTGAATAAAAAAGAGTCGGACTACATAAAAACCACATTTATAGGGGATCTGCTCAAGACCTAGACTACTCTAGAGGGTAAACTGTAATGCGCGATGTCGAACTTGCTGAAGCTCGACTCAATCTGATGGGAGACTGTCATGCTAGAGGTACTCAATAATGGGGTCCTTCAGTCGGGAGTCACCTATAGAACTAAGACAGGGGGACCTGGGGGTCCTAACATGGAGGTACTGAGGGTAAGGTGGATTACCTGCGGGCTATCATCATATTCCAGAGTGATTAAGGTGATGAATCTCCGATGTGCCACATGGATAATCAAATAATCTTGATCAGGCTCTGCAATAGATACAACTAGGCTAGCCAAGGTTTCATCTCGACCGTTTTGGGATTGAGGGAAATGGGTAAATTTTGGCCGATATGGGAACTGAGCCATCAACTGGTAGGAATGTTCCAATAGTAGTACGAGCTTTGGATTCCTGACTACATAGTCCTCATTGATATGCTTAATGACTAGTTCAGAGTCTACTTTCCATGAAAGTGGGAAACATCAATCTTGAGGGACAACTCGAGGCCAGTAATGAGATCCTAATACTCTACCTCATTGTTGGTACAAAATTCTGACAACAGGAATGAATATGACATAATAGCTAGTGTTGGCGTGATAAAGATGTTACCCAAGACCACTTTGTTGAATCTGTGGTAATTGAGTCTTCTGCCGATAGGTCTTCAGGAAGCGCTATAAAAGTGAATTTTCAACATGGAAAAACTTGGTCTACTGAGAGGATGCCTCATCCAGAAAATCAAGGTTGAGGGACTGGTCTACGAGAGTTGGATGGGTGGCAAGGAAGTCTGCTAATGCTTTCCCCTTAATATCCTTATGGGGGATGAACCTGATGTCGAACTGTTGGAGGATTACTACCCACCGAGCTAGTCATCCTGTCAACATGGGGCAGTTCGTGAAGTTATTCAATGGATACACTCAGGACACTGTCTGTATCTCATGGTGCTGCAAGTAATGTCACAATTTTTATATTTCGAATACTAGAACAAGGCAGCTTTTCACGATAAAGGAGTGTCTGGTATCCGTATCAAAGAGCATGATGATGAGATAGTATAGAATGTTCTTTGTTCCCTCATGGTTTTTCTGGGTGAGAAGGGTTCCGATAGATCATTCCAAGATGGTAACATAAAGGACTAGTGGTTTTCCTGAAATAGGTGGAATCAGAACCGGAGGCAATAACAGGTACTACTTGATTTCCTCGAAAGTTGTTTGACATTCCTCTTCCTACTGATAGATATTTCCTTTCTTAATGATCCAAGAAGAGGGATTACACTTTCTTGAAAAGTTCACAATGAATCAGTGTGTGTATTCCATGTGTCCTTGAAAGCCTTGAAGTTCCCAAATGTTTATCAGAGGAGACATATGAATGATGGCCTTAATATTCTCCAGATCGATCTCAATGCCTCTATATCTAACAACAAAGCCGAGAAACTTTTTGGAGGTGACCCCGAAGGCACAGATTAAAGGTTTCATCTTTAGATGGAGAGAATAAAGGAATTCATACACTTTCTGAAGGTCTTTGAGATGGTCCTGACACTAGAAAGATTTGACCACCATATCTTCCATGTATCATTCCACCAATGTCCCAAGGATCAGCTTAAATATGTTATGCATGACACACTGATAGGTGGAAACTGCATTCTTTAGACCAAAGGGAATGACCTGGTAGCATAAATTACCTTGTAGTGCCATGAAGGATATAGAATATTCATCCTCAAGGCCATTTTAATTTAGTTATACCCATAATACCCATCCTTTAAGGAGAGAGCCTGAAACCTAGTGATGGCATCAATCAATAGTTCTGTCACTGGAAGGGGAAAATCATCCTTTAGACAGTGATAGTTGAGATCCCAAAAGTCGATGCAGACTCTGATCTCTCTGTTATTTTTCCTGATGGGAAAAATTTTAGCTAACCATCGGGGGTACTGTACCTCCTTGATGAAGTTTTCTCTGATGATCTTATCAACCTCATCCTCTACCATGGCCCCATGAGATGGGTGCATCTTTTAGAGAGGTTGTTTGAACCCATGATGATTCACTGGAATACTGAGGCGGTGGATGGTGACCTGAGGTTATAGTCCTTGAATTTCATTATAACTCTAAGAAAATACATCACTATGTTACTTTAGGAATTCCACATATCACTGCTTCTCTTCGATAGGCATAGCGACACCGATCAATGTGGGTTTTAGATCCGTATCTCTACCGAGTTTCACTTGTAATAATTCATCTACCATGGCGGAGACAACCTCTTCTAAAGGAAGAGGAGAATACTCCAAATCCTCTTTTTCATTCATGGAGGAGGGATCCTCAATGAGAGACAATTCCTATGAATTAACAGACCCCGATGGGAAGCTGGTGTCAGTCTGAATGACGATGGACACCGCATCGGGGGACTCCTATACTGCCAAAACCATAGCGATGAAAGATATCTACTTGATCCCATATATTCTTTGGCCCAAGGGGTCGTGGTTGATGATATAAAATCAATAGTGGCTCATCGTCTTGAGCCATTTTATCCTAGCCCAGCGAAATAAGCAAGTATGACGTACTTCCATTGCCATGGGGAAGACAACCAGATACCTTATAAGAGTAGGGGGCTATGGGATTACCCAAGACTAATTTGTGTAGGAATACGAGGTGATCTTATGGCTTCCCCTAGACTTGGGAATGTGATTCCACTTCATTCCAGAAACAACAAATCATTTCCCCAGATCCGGGGTCATAGCCTCCAATCAGTGGATCAAAAAAATGTAGGCATCATCTAGGTCTGTCCATGGGTCGGTCCCCGCTGTAACATGTTTAACCTCATTATCCTAAATCTTCTTGTCCTTGCTCTTATAATAGTCGGTATCCAAGTAGTGGGATTCAAAAGAGGAAAAGGAAGACACATCACCTTGGAGTATGCCCACTTGACCATTAAGGGAGTACTTAAGGCATTGGTGATAGAATGAAGGGACCACCACATGTAGGTGAATCCATGGCCTACCCGTCAACGTGTTGTAGGAGGTGTCATGGGAGGAAACCATGAACTTGGTGATGGATACCAAGCCACAAAATTGGGTCTTCAAGCAGATATTGCCAACCAATGTCTGTTCTGTCCTTTCATAACCTTGAATTTTTAGGTTAGAGGGACTCAAATCAGCCTCGTACAACCCCATCTTGTGGAGTGTCCGTGTTGGGATAAGGTTGATCCCAGAGCCTATGTCAACAAGATAGTGGCAGAACTCTATTCCATTGAATTTACTAGTGAAATAAAGTGGGAAGATATGCCCCCATATAGGAGAGACTTCATCTTCTCTAGAGAAAGAGATAATGAACTAAAATTCTGCATGCTCAGCTGTTTCGACATGGAAGGCTCCAGCGGCTTCTACCTTCATCTCAATCTGGAGCGGGCTTCTTAAAGCCTCTACGAGGGCCTCAAGAATATCTGATGATATAATAAGATCCTAGAGGATAGAGATAATCATAGGGATAGAGGAAATATGCTTGATAATATCATACTTCCTTGCAAAGCATGAATTTCTGCTAATAGGAGGTCCCTCTATGGCAGGAGGTATGGTGGGTCCTACTGGCTGAACCGACAGCTGACTGGTGATGGGAATGTCCCACTTCTCGCTATTCAAAACTCTTGGAGAAACTACCAGATGAGGGAAGATGACTAAGGCTAGTCCACAACAGAATGTGGCTGATCGCGGCAAGGTCAGGGTGGCTCTTCCTAATCAAGTAGCACAAACAGTGGTGAATGAGAACCCAATGAAATCAGATGAGAAGACTATGCGTGCTGAGTTATACATTGTGCTTGTTGTCTAGATTTAGTGGCATGTACAACCTAGCTATAAGTATTGAGAGGGGACTCCCAACAACCCATATAGTCGTGGCTCTGTCGACGTTAGTGATGGCTATGGATGTTGGGAGAATCTATCTGGAGATCCTCGTCATCGAGAACAATATAGGGGTTTAATAGCTCTAAGGTGTTAACCAAAGCATACCCTTGATCATAACATGAAGAGTCCTACACCACTGGACAGATCCTGGGGGTAATTAAAATTGATAGAGGCATGAAGTCACCGAGAGTACAAGATGATGATGGCATTAATGGGGGGATTTGTTTTTCCCTACATCACTGACAGTGGCCCTTATGAGAGGTAGAAGGCTGGGACACCGACATAGAAGTAGTAGATGCGGATGACATAGGGACTTTTAAAGTCTTGAGTAGATTAAAATTTTCACAGATAATTCCATGAGAATGGGAAACTGCCTTACGAGCCATCGAGTCATTATACTTTTGAGACTTGTGGTTTGGAAAATGATGCCACTCACCTTCGCTGTCACTGCCACTGTCTGGATTCACGAATACACATGCCACCTATGACAGAGATGGTCCTAACCTAACTATGTTGTTATCAACCAGTTCTTGAAGCATGTCTTTAAAAACACAACACTATTTTAGGGTTTTCCTCATGATTTGGGGATAAGGGCATTAGTTGGGAAGATCAGTGAGATCCACCTCTTTGAGCCTCCTACATTCGAGCAACCATATAATTCCCTATTTCAAGGAACATTAGAAATAACCTAGGACTTGATCATCGTTGAATGAGTAGGTATAGATTATACTGTTTGAGAAGGGGGATCTAGGAGCCTGGCCCTGATGAGGGGTGCAGGAGCCTTCCGTGGATATGGAACCTTGTTATCTCGCCTAGGCGGTGGTAGGGCATTACACGGAGGTGCCTGCCGATTCTGAGGTGGGCGTTGCTAGGTCGGAGGCTGTGCCTAAGGTGGAGGGCCTCTTTGAGACTATGGAGTTTTCTCCACTAGTAACAACTCCTGCTACCTGGGGGCCTCTATCTGTGCTACCGCGGCAGGCTTAGCCTTAGTGGATATTCTTGCGGGAATTGTAGTAGGCAACGAACATTCCTGGTTGGCATGTTACAAGGATTCCTATAGATGCTGGGCCTTATCATTGAAATCCACGAATTACCTAGGGTAATTATGAGTAATGAGACATGGGACCAGTTTGGTTTTGAAATTCCCCACACACATTGTCAGTAGCTATTCCTGAGTCAACAACATGTCCAGGGAATAGGTAAGGCCTTTCCACCGACTGACAAAGTCCGCGACGTGCTCGTCCGGACTCTACTTGCACTTGAAGAGTTATGAAATACTCATCTTCCAAGTGGTAGATCTAAACCGGTAAAGGAACTATCTACATAGATCTTCCCAATTAGTGACTGACCTAATGGGTAGCTGGTTGTACTAGAAAAATGCAGGGCCTTCCAATGTCTATACGAAACACCAATGTTTGGCGGCCTCCTGCTGCACTAGAGTTCCCAGTATGGGTCCAAACATTGAATAGAATTAGGCCCTATGATAAGCAGGACTGGAGGCTCATGGAACGACTAGTGGGATGACTTGCATGACTGCTGGGAGAACAACTTGCGGAGCATCTTGGGGAGCCTGAACTGGGTATTGAAGGTTATCGTGCCACTAAGGAGGATTTGGTGACACATACCGCACCCTCTTTCCATATGCTCAGGACTCAATCCTATCTATGTTGGCAGGATGGTCAGGGTCACCCGGAGGCACTCTCTAGGGGAAATTTTTACCTGCCCCTTCTACCTCGGTCAAGGATCACCGTAGTGTGGCCGCTGATCTGTGAAATGTTCTATAAATATGTCATTGACCATCTTCCTATGCTCCATGATCTATTGGCACAACGGGGATTTTTCGGGATCATCCTCTGTCTTATGCACTGATCCTTCTAGGTTAGATGGTTTAACGGCCCTAAGATGCTCCTTTCCCTTGTTGGGATTATAGCCGAGGGATAATGAATCGGTAGGTATAGGAAGACCTAGTAAATTTCTTGGCTGTTGAGTGATCCTTCTCAATGGATCCAATAGGTGTGAAACTCCCTCGTGGGGTAAGTTATCTCCAAGGATCTCTGGCTCATTCTCTCCCCCTGGGAGGTTGGTTTTGGTAACCATGACTCTTTCTAAACGTATATCCTCAACATCACCTAGAAAGACATGCTGATGCTGGATAGAACTAAAATGAAGGGCAGCATACTGCCCCCAACCACGAACCTAAATGTGGGGGGAAGACTCCTTGATAATTATGGGGAGAAATTTAAATCTCTAAAAGCATCATTGCTGGAGGGTTTGATGGATACCAGGCGACTAAGAGAACTAGGTCCCAAGGAACACAACCAAGTCAACCTACGGCATTTTTGGTCAATATCCTCAAAGTGTTATTGACTCTTATGGTAATCCAATCGCTGATAATGGAGATGTAAGGGCATCGCCCAGAGGGTTTGGAGAAAACACATGAATTCCTCATGGGTTAGTGATTCTGGTGAACTGAAGTTCGCTGTTGCAGTTGGACATGACATATCAGGGAAATGGTCTACTATAAGGATGTCCCACAAGCTTCTTAGCTCAGACTCAGGGTCCGACCCTTGTTTTCCCTATTCATGAACTGGGGGTGGCTGGGGGATCAGTAGCGGCACCAAAGCAGACCGTTGAGATGGTAGACTAGGTGGTAGGGAATATGGTGAGTGAAATGATAAGACACCACATATTGGGAAATATTGCGATGAACGCAATGACTGAACCACGACATCCCAATAAGACAGACTAGAGACCATAGTTTCCGGCATAGGGGATATGATTTCTGATGGTGGGTCAGGCTCAGGTTCATCCTCTATCAATCTCCAGAATAACTCTTAGTGATCCCTGATGGTGGTAGATAATGACCATATTGACGATAGGGAGAATTTCATGGCTAGGACCAGGAAAGAGGAAAGATATCCCTCCTCCTGGATATATCTATGGAGGGAGGCAAGAATCCGGTGGACCTCACATTCCAGAACGATGAGGCTGATACGCCTCTTTCCTGCCCCAACCCTCGACACAGAGGATTGACGTGAGGGTTCCATTTCCAAATCGCATTCCATCTTGGAATCTGAGAAGTAGATGGGATTAATCACAGTTCAAAACATCTTGGTATTCTTCTTATGGCGTTAGAGACCCACCCTCCTACCCTGGGATATCTCTTAGATATATATTAGGTTTTTGGATCGAGGAGGACCTTAGGATGAACTGATGCTATGGTGGAGAGTACATCCACCTAGTTGAGATGGGGTGTAAAGAGAACCTGTAGAAATTGCAAAGGGAATATGGGGAGGACCTCCATGTACATTGGCTAATGTGTGAAGAGAATATCCGTGGAAAGTGCTAGAGTGGGTTGGACCTCCGCTGGAGTTGGTGGGAGCATGGGCAAGGCCTCTATGCTTGTTTCCTTTGGCAGTGACGGTACGAGGAAGGTCCTTGTACTGGTCGAGATGAACACGAGTGTGACCTCCGTGTTAGTTTCTAATGAAGTGAGGAAAACCTCCGCTTCTCTGATTGCTGGGACGAGGATGAACTTCTTCAGTTTCTATAAGGACATAGGGAAGACCCCCATGCCATAGGTTGACGGTACGTTTATTATCTTCACATTGGTGACCTGTGACAGGGGGAACATATTCATACCTGAGGTCACAGGTGCACAAGAGGTTTCTGTACTGGGTGTCAATGCGGTGTGGATAATGTTTTATTGGATTTGTGGTGGCATGGGGAGGACCTCCACGCCAAGATTTAGAGTCGGATAGACCTGTACTCTCATTGGTGGTGGAATATAGAGGACCTCCATACTGGATGCCATCATTGCGGGTCGGCCCAAGACGGACAACACCTATATAGGAGACAAGGAGAGTCATCCCGACATACCTATGGGGTGGTTGAGGACTCGATCTGGGCTAGGAATAAAAGTGTCCCTGCTTAGTATGAATGGGGCATTGGCAGTATGCATCAGCGGTGGCATGGGCCATGGTAGCCATTGATGACGACGCCCCCTAGCGGCCATCCTCTTCAAATTGCGTTTGACGCTGGCGTCGGGATAGCCGGACTGGGGACAATGGTGAAAGTTCATAACTTACCCGCTCCTCAGCCCATGGGGCTGGGTGGTGGCACTGATATAGCCTAGTGGGATCCCTCCTCGGTATCCCCTAGGACGTTATTATAGCTGGGATAACCCGAACATCCCTCACCTCATTGGCGTAGGGGAGGGAGTCGTCAAATCGTTCCAAGGAGAGGCTCCTAGAATGATTTTGCATCGGAGTGGGGAGCAGTGGCTCCCTCGCGACCCTTGGGGGTAGAAATGATGGTGAGGCACAGAAGCCTCTATGTCCTGTCGACTATATATAGGGATGGGATAATCCCCTCATCCTCTAATTATCATGCAAAGTTGATAATCCCAATTATCTAAATAAATTTAGACGGGGAAGATGGGGCATGGTTTCCCAATGGTCGTGGAAATGGAGGCTGTAATGGGAGAGATGAGGTTATGTGGGATTACTACATTGGCATTTCCCCTGGCCTTATGTCAGTGGGTTGGTGATGATCAATTTCTTGTCGTAGCAGCTTGGGTCATACAAAGCAGGGAGATTTAACCATTAGTACTGAATAAGGAAAGAGACATCTAGTTCCCCAACACTATTCCATATTCCATGGCTGGTAAGATGGATCCACACTAGAAGCATCACAGACTAGGATTTCCCGTGTTGAACTACCCCAATTTCTGGTGAGTTTCATGCCAGGCCCACTATTTTCTTGGTGGGACCTAGGGCCGAATAACTGGATCATGTGACATGCTAATCCACTGATGTCTCGAACGCTACTAATATCCACATTGAGGAGAATAAATTCATGTCTAGTTCACAATTTTTGTTTTGATGCTTTCACCAGGTCGCACATACGTTCTTTTGGAGGACACACTGTTTGTTTCCCTACATTCCCACTTTCCAAAGGCGGGCATCATCTGTCACTTATTCTAGGATGTTTTCTCTTTGATTGAAATGGGATGATGGGATGTCGGTTCCTCCTTCTATGTATTCTTTCTCAAAACTCGTCACTTGGTCCAGGTATCCCTTAAAAATTAAGACGTTGTTCATGAAACTCTTCTGAGTACCATGTCTTCATGGACTCCGATTAATTACACTGCATCTATCTAGACCTTCCAAGGGGTCGAGTTAGGGTGGAAACCTTCGATCAGGGGAGTAGTCACGTTGTACATCGTTGGCGTGTCTGTAAGTTGGAACACTAATGCGTCTGAGTTTCTTTCCCTTATTATAGGTCTTCTCAAGGGCACGAAAGCCCGATGCATCCCACGTCGATTATGGGGAATTATAGGACATAGGCTTGTATATGTGTTTTTACGCTTCTTCCTATGATTAAAATAGGGTATTCCGTGAGTTTAACATCTAGAAGAGATGGATCAGACTCATCATAACACTGATGGAAGTGGATCCGATGGGTGCATCCCCAAGAGGGAGCACCTGAGGGGCTTACTGGATGAGTGAATTAGGACTCCCAATGAAGGTGGATCAAAGGATTCTAGGGTACCTATAACGGGGAAAACATGGTTTTCCATTAGCTAGGATTGAACCTCAGGGATGTTTCTTATAAACCATGTTGCAAGAGACAAGGATCAAACCCACTTAGTTCAAAGGAGCGACGAGTCAATGGTGCTGGACAGTTTAATGTCTTGTAGCTTGGACGAGGTGGTTTAACTCCGCACCCTTAGGACTTACATGATTGATACCCACCCACACTTGGGGAAGGGAAGGCATCAGAGATGTTCTGGTGTGGTAGTGTTATGGATTGATCCATTGAGGGGATGACGTTAGCGTGGCTATATGAAGAATCAATATTCGTTATCATGCTTATGTGAAGAAGCATGAGGCTAAGCAACACAATATGAAGCGCCGCACAAGGGACCTCAAAATCACTTCGTACAAACCTATAGGGTCATACGGTATAAGCATGTCTATGATATGGGTGTCACGTATAAGAGTGGATCAGATATGGTGCCTTAGGGTGATGAAGAAACATGGAACACATGAGGATGGAAGCGAGAAAGATGAGAGGCTGCGCGAAAGATGGAGCTGCTGCGCGCAAACCAGATGGATGCGTGCAAAATAGGTTCTATGCAGGGAGGAAATTGCAAAAAAGAGGGATCGTTTTCATGAAAAATCTTTAGGGTAAAAGGAAATGGATTAGGATCAAGCCAAAGAGGGACCACCTGAAGGAGGACCCCTTGGTTACCTATCGCGCATGATCAAATACCTTGAGGCCATAGTGTTTTTTGCGTGGTCACGAAACTGGTGCCTTTTGTGAAAAATAACATCAGTTTATCTTTTGTAACCATACTTGAAGGGTTGGGAGTATGCTTCTATTTATAACTGACAACCTTGGAGGTGGTGCACAAGAGTAGTTGTGCGCAAGTGGCTGTTTGACGTCGCATTGCGCACGAAAGGGTTTGCACCCCTAGGGAAATCTTTTACACCAGACTCTATTCCTTTTCACCCTTGCCTGAGATGGTTTTTGAGAAGGTCACCACTAAAGGATCCCTTTGATGACACATTGGGTGCACAAGGGTTTGCGCACTGAGGGGAATCTTGCACACATGCCTTAACTCTTGTGCACCAGTGCCTTGGAGGGTTTGCGGATGGTTTCCGAGGAAGCCTTTATTAGATGCCACATTGGGCTCGCAAGGGTTTTCACGTGGTGGGGAATCTTGTGCACATGCCTTAATTCTTGCACGCGACACCCTTTGGTGTCATAGGATTGGCTATATATTTTCCAAATGCATTCAGTTTCATTTAAAAGTACCCACTCTAGGCCCTATCCAAAATTCAGTGTCAACAAATATAAAGTGTTGTATGATTGAGTTTTTCATTCTCCACCACTCTTGGTAGATTCTAGAGAATTATCAAATATTGTACATGATTTTTTTATAGTATGATAAATTGGATGTATCTAATTAGATTTTAAAAGAGGATGATGTATAATGGTAATAAGTTCAATCTTAATTTAAAAAGGTGATATTTAGAATCTATTATTTTTTACTGTGACTTCTTATGACTTTATCTAAAGTGTGAAAAATTGATTTCTGGAAAAGAAATTAATCTTTCTGAAGATTCATTAGAGGCTTCTATGAATAATAGGATTGGTGAGGTTTTCTATCAAATGTCACAAACTCTAGATTTTTAGTGGGTGTATAATGACTTGAATGTATATTATTTTCATAATTACATCTATAATTTGACTAATATGATTGATTGGGGTGAGCTGGACCTAAAGGATTGAATTCCCCAAGAATCAATAAAAGACTAAAATGGGGGTTGGATTTGTTGTGTTCTTTTAAAATTTCCTTTAACATTGAAATTACATTTTTTTCTGACCTTCACCAATATGCTATAATAAAAAATGTAAATGAAATTCACATGATATTTACATGGTTTGGTCTCAATGTTGGTACCTTCTAGTTATTGGGTCTGATAATTATCGTAAACCATAGATACCCACTATATAACACAAGTTAATATAAATAAGATATATTCCAAAAATATCCTTTCATCTCCTGATAGAAAATATTACTGATTACAACCAAGTACAATGTTTCCTATAAAAAATGAGAAAGACTTCATTTTCTTATAATTTCTTCTAAGATAATAAAATATATTCCTTTGAACCTTCTAAACTCTATGAAATTATCTTTTGATAAAAACTCTTATTTATAAAACATAATTGTACCGAACTTTATTTACCATGACATGCATCTCCAAATATTCTCAAATTATTACCCTTATTATTTGATAAGGTGTATCTTTAAAAGCTTCCTGGCTGGGCTCTCAATAAATTCTACTATATAGAATATAATAAGACATTTTGAATGAACTGATCCTTTATATAACTATCCCTTATCTAATAACATAAGGTTTCTTATATTTTTCCTTATTCAATATTCATATATATATCTTTAATTTATGTAATAATATTTGATCTTGACTTCATTAAAGACTCTATAAAACTCAACATTAATTATCTTCGATTCTTACAAAAATCAAGGCTAGTATAATTATTTTTCATTTTTGAATTATGAACCATTAACATCCTTCCTCTCATCACCATAAAATATATTTTATGATGCTTTAATTATTGTTCCTCTATCTCTCATAGTGATTAAATGATCACAACCACTCCCTTATTTATCTAATGTTTTAATTTGAGTGAATTTCATACTCCTTAATTTGACTTTAATTCATTTCCTTAATGGTCTTAAAGGAGATATCAAAGTCAATTCAATTGAATTTTTTTGATCACATGAAAGGATTGAAATAGTTATAATGGTACATTAAATATATTGAAATCAAATTAAAAGATCCGTCTAATGATATATAAGGATTATTAGGAGGCACCTTTCGAAGAAGCGCCAATAAAGGCAACACCTACCAGCTAGTTCCAAATAGAAATTATAATTATATGTTTAAGAGACCCACTAGCCAGCCATTGGTAAATAAAAAATCACCTCTTACCACTATATGTCTATATGATAATTGGTGAAAGAGAAATATCTCACTGGTGATAGTTATAGAAGTTCTCCCATCTTTAGGTGACCCTCCAACTAGCTGGTGAGGTGCATCAGGTAGCCGATGGCATTAGGGAATCCAATATAAGATTTCATTTATTTTGGTAAAAAATCCATAATTGTGGTATTATTTAGATTTAATTACCCTATTAATTTTCATTAGATTACCTCACCATTTGGAATATATAAAATTACTTCCTCTCGATATTATAGTGAAAACTCGATTAACAACCACACTCTCTAATAGAATCAATGCAAAACCGCTAGAAATATGAAAATCTTGTCAAAGAGGAAATCCTCATTTCTCAATCCATAAAATTCTATCACACTTTCTCTTTATCTCTCATCCAAAATTGTAAACATATTTTTTAGAGATTAAGGATTGGATTGTAAAAGGTTTTAAGTAAGAAATCCTTTATTTTATCATCACTATTATTTAATGTCTTCTCACTCTATAAAAGTGAGGTACATGTCACTTGGCTACTGATGAAGATGAAGATGTTTTTTGAAAACCATATTTTTGAGAGATGAGTGTCTTGATCAGTGCCTAGATCTAGGTAGTAATAACAAAAATCTCTCAACCAGATGAAAGGATATGTAAGGGATCATATTGATATATTACCAAACTCCTTTATCGAATTGTGTTTGTTTTCTCTTCACTTTTATGAATTACATCATCTGATCTCAATATTCATAATTGAATAAATTTTATTTTTATATTCTTCTCTATGATTAATCACTTAATTCTATTTTATATTAAATTTATAACATAGATAAAATTTATCATTTATCAATCAATTAATCTCATCACTTAAATTTATTTATTTTTTAATTTTGAATTTTCAATTACCACCTGCTTAAAATTTTTAAATGGAAATTCATCCCACATAATTCCATATACTATGACAAATAACTGGAATCAAAGGGTTCTTTGTGTTTTTATTTTAACATATACTTGTATTTAAAATTGAGTTTATTTTTTAAAAAAATTAAATCTTAATCAATTTCAACATGAATTATTTCTATGATGGAATATATTTTTTATTCGCATGTTCATATTTTTAATGGCACAAATTATTCCTATTGGAAACCTTTATGTCAATATTTCTTAGTATCATTAGGTATCCTATTTTGAAAGTGAGTATACCTGAATATATTCCAACTAAAGAGCCTAAAGATAAGTGGACACAAGATGATGTTAAAAAATTTGAACTAAATAACAAATCAATGAATTATTTTCATTATTTCCTTGATCAAAATGAATTTAATAGCATTTATACATGAAATATATATTATAAATTATATAAAATTTTAAAATTCATAGTAAAAATGCATGAATAATGTTTAAAAACAAGATTAGAGATGTGTTAGATTTTTTAAAAAATTTTGTATTCATCCTAATGAATTCATCCATTTTATGTTAACAAGGTTTACTAACATTTGAAAGGGTAAAAAGTCTCTTGGTGATGATATATATATAAAAAACCTAGAGAACAATATAATATGTTTCCTTTTAAGAAATTGGGAACCCAAATTCACTACCATTAAAGAAGCCATTGAGTTGAATAAAAAAACGTTTAAAGAACTCATTGGATACCTGATGATGTGTGAAATAACTATGAAGAATCAAGCTGTTAATGAAGAAAACAATGAAAAATATGAATAGAAAACTATCACTTTCAAAGCTATTAATAATGATTCTTTTAGAGGGGAAGTTAATGAATTTGATCAACTCGCTAAGAACATGAAGAAATTCTTTAAGAATAATAGATATGATAAAGTGAATCAAAAGGCAGAACTAGTACTGACATGTAATGAATATAACAAAAACAATCAAATCAATTCAGAATGATCGGTTAATAAGAATTATGTAATATAATAGAAACAAGGAAATAAGGCTCTCAAAGTCATAACATAGAGTGAAAATAATGACTCTATAGACAATTTCCTCAACCTCTTAGAGTAAATATTGTATTAAATGACATATGGAACATATTGATGATGTCATCAAAGCTAGTAGCCCTCCTCCTATTTCTTCCTCATCTTATTCTTATCCTAATTGTTCCCCATATTCTTCTTCTTCTTTCTCCCCAAGTCAACTTAATTATGAAGACTGAAAATACACTCATGTTAACCTTGAAAATGGGTTTTATAATCATGCTTCATTATATAAATAACTTGATAAGAAATATAATAAATTTCTTAATGAAAAATATCATCTACAAAAAAAAATATTCTCTTAAAAGAAAAATAGGAATTATCCATGAATGTCAAGTATCAAGAAGGTATTACTAAACTTGAATATAATATTAAATATCTCTAAGTTTTCTTTATAAATTTAATCAATGAGAAAATAATATAAATAAAATTTTGGACCCCAAAAAATAGAAAAGATATGGTTAGTATTTGTTTCTCAAATCATGTAAGCACCTCAAGAAATCCATTTAAAATCCCTTTTATAAAAGTATTCTCACAAGATAAGTTTTTAAATTATTGTAAAAAAATTGGAAATTTAATTTATGTATGTGATTTCAATATTTAATAATACGAGAGACAAAAATAAATCTATCTTCCATCTAATATTTATAAAATAAAATTTTAGACCAAACAAATAAAGATTCCTAAATCATTATTTACAAACATCAATAGAACTAGGTTAATTTGGGTACCAAAATCGTTTTATATTTAATTTTGTAGGAAAAGTGTATTATAAGAAAACCCTAATAACAATTATGGTACTTTGATAGTGGTTTCTCAAGCCACATGTGTGGAGACCTCTCTCAATTCTATCAAACTGGTAAAATATAAAAAGGTTAAGTCACCATCGATGATAAATCTAAGGGTAAAATAATTGGTGAAGGTATCATTGACTTTTCTAACTAAACAATTATAAATTATTTTTTAATTATCAAAGGATTGAAACACAATTTTCTAATAATTGGTCAGTTGTGTGATAATGATTTAAAATTTATTTTGAAACTGATTTTTCAATGTTTTTGAAACAAAAAAAACTACTGCTTATTGATTTAAAAATATTTATAAATTAAATTCAAAATATTATGCTAGAAAAAATATAAAATTATTTAAGGTAAAATTATTGAATAATGGATTTGTAATAGATTTATTGTTAATTATAGAAGACTCACTTGAAAAACTCAACTATTATCAAATAGTATGAGATCCAACCAAATTTTATTTCAAATATAACATGGTTTGTAAAGAATTATAATATGGTAAGAAATAAAAAATATAACTTTAAACGAAAAATGTATTTCTTATTATAAATCTAATTAATTAATTCATCTTGATTTATTCAGATCTTATAAAATTGAAATTATAGGAGGTAAATCCTATAATTTGGTAAATATTGATGACTTCACAATATTTATCAGGGCTTATTTTCTATCTCTTAAAAGTGAAACTAGAAAAACCTTCAACAATTTTTCTAAAAAACGTGAAAATGAACAATGTTTTAAAATTATTTTAATTCAAAGTGATCAGGGTGGATAATATGAAAATATTGAATTTTATTATCTATTTTATTCTAAATTCTATAGACATTATTTTTATACTCCTTAACCTCTCTGAAAATGGGGTATTAGAGAGATGAAATAAAACTATCCAATAAATTACTTAAACTACTTTAAATGAATTTAATTTTACATAATATTTTTGGGTTGAGGTATTAAATACTACATAATTTTTCATTAATCATGTTCTTGTAATACCTTTTCTCAAAAACATCCCTTATGAACTTCAAGAAAATAAAAAACATAGAGTATACCTCTTTTTATGTTTTTGGTTACAAATGTTTTATTCTCAACACCAAATATATTCTTGGAATGTTTGATTCCAAATATGATGAAGGTATCTTTATTGGGTACTCTAACTCAATAAAGGAACATCATATTTTTTAAAAAGGGAATAATATGGGAGAATAATCAATCCATGTTGTTTTTTATGAACATTTTCCAAATATCCCCTTTCAAAATGTTTTTGGAAAATGTTTTTTTAAATAGAACCTTTCAAACAAAATAAGTCGAAGAATAACAAAAATTTTATTCAAATTATTTACCTAAATCTATAAAAAAATATAAAGACCATCCCATTGAAAATTTTATAGTGTATTTAAAATTGGAATCTCATACTAGAAGATCAATCCCAAATAATGTTGAACATCAAGCCTTTTTCACTCACTTAGAACCCCAAAACTAAAAAAATTCACATTATGATGAAAATTAGTTTTTATATTTTAAAGATTAAATAAATAAATTCACTCAAAATTATGTTGGAATATCATGGAAATACCTAACAATCATACCATCATATGAACTAAATGGTTCATTAGGAATATGCTAGATGATCCTAGTAACATCACTATAAATAATTCCCATCTAGAAGCTAAATGTTATAAAGAAGAAGAATAAGTCAACTCTGGTGAAACCTCAAAACCTATCATTCAATTAGATATAATTATAATCTTGTAGGAATTCACCTCTAAACTTAATTTCAAATTATTTCAAATGGAAGTTGAAAACACTTTTTTAAATTGTTTTTTAATGAAAATATTTTTTATGGAACAACCACCTGGATTTCAAAATCATGTTATCCCAAATCTTGTTCTCAAAATAACTAAATATCTTTATAGTTAAAAAACACCAATATTGGAATGCATTTCTTTGAAATTTTATTTTATCAAATGGTTTTTAAATGGGAAAATTTTATTTAAAAGATTTTATAAAATAAATCTCAATTGGTTTATTAGTCATTTAATTTTATTCTAATTATGTGCTTTTTAAATCTATCAAAGATTATTTTTAAATTTTTTGATTTAATGAAAATGAAATTTTAAATGAGATTTATGGGTGAACTCAAATTATTTATAAATTTAAAAATTTCTCAAAGAAATAATGGTATTTTTATAAACCAAGGAAAATAATCCAATGATCTCTTAAAAAATAATCATTGATCATGCTAAGGAAATTAGTACTCCATGAGTATAACCTGTAAGATTATGTTGGATGAAGTCGGTTATCAGATCTACAACAATATTATTATACGTACTATTAGTAGTCTACTTTACCTTACTATGATCTGGCCTAAAATAATGTTTAGTTTTTTTAATACTCATTTTTAGTCTAATATATAAGAACATCATCTCAAATATGTCAAAATGATTTTTTTTTAAAATCAATTAAAAATATTGAGTTATTTTATCCAAAGAAAATTCTTTGGAATTAACATTTTTTTATACTAATTTTAGATGATACCGACTAGATAGTAAAAACAATGTGGGACATGAAACCTACTTATAAAATCCCTTGTCTCATGGAGTAGTAAGAAGAAAAAATATATTTCACTTTCTATAACCAAAGTAGAATACATGGGCACTTTTAGTTTTTGTGCCCATATAATATGGATGAAATTTGATATCTTAGAATTTAGGCCTACATATGACCATATAACTATTAAGTGTAATAATAAAAGATAAAATAATATCTTCAAAACCCATATCCAACAGTATCTCCCCAAACACATTGACCATAGACACTATTTATTAAGTGATCACTTGTAAAAAAGTGATATATTATTTTATTTTTTAGGATAAAATATCAATTTGAAGATATTTTTTCTAAACCAATAACTCTCAGTTGCTTAAAATTGTTTAAAGGTGAATTAAATTTAGTTAATTTTTAAGATATTCAATTAGCCATGGCTAACTTGAGTTATATTTTTGAAATTTGTTCTAAATCCTGATCTTTTTTCAAATATTTTTAAAACAATGAAATTATTTCTATATTTTCTATCCAGGCAATAATCTCATTATTTCACTTGTGATATGTTTTGAGGGGAATCCTTGTCTATATAATTCCAAAATTTTACCTAAGATATATATATATATATATATTCAAATTACTATTCAAAAATGTTTTATTTTATTTTAAAATTTTTAAAAAGAAATTTTTTATAAAATAAAACTTTTTATACTTATAATAGTATTTTTAAAACTAAATTTATTTTAAAAACTTATATAATAATGTATGTAAATAAATTTTTTAAAAAATCCAATTTTTAATCTCATAAATTATGATTAATGATGTGAAAAAATTATATTTATATAGATGTATCCTTAACAATATTTTTGTGTTTTATTCAAAAAAATACAAATAAAAGGACTCTTTTAAAGTTTTTTTTAAATCAAAGGAGCATAATTCATATCCTTGAAATGAATAATTCAATCAATGGAGGTAAACCAAATCTTTTAGGAAAGACGTTCCATGGAAAAGGTATGTGCCAATTTTTTTTCCTTTTTATTATTTTCTCTTTTCCTTTTATATTATACTTTCTCATTTTTATTTTCATCTTTACTTATAAATATATTTTTATTCATATTTTCCTTTATCGATTCTTCTTATTTTCTAATTTTTATCTCTCTCATATTTTATAATTCATCTCACTCTCTAATACTCTTACTATAAAGGTATTTGAAAGTTAAGTGGTGATTTCAAAATATGTATTTATTATTTTTTTCTTCATATTTTCTCTATTTTAAAATCTTTATTTTGGTGGTTTCAAAATATTTTTTAAATCTCTCTTGACTTTTTCAATTCTCTCTTGATTTTCACCTTCCTATTTTTATTTTTATCATTTTGATAATTATATAGTGGGATAAGTTTTTGTAACTTTATCAACAACGGTGGATTACTGTACTTTTATAAATGTGGGATAAATTTATCATAGTTTAGGAAAAAATAAGTGTTTTAAAAGGTGAAAATTCATTAAATTTTGATTTATGGTTAATTATTTTATTAAAAGAGAGTGACTGAAATCTCTATAAAATATATTTATCCTGTTAATGATTGGATTGTTTTATTTAATTCTTTATATATTTGATATATCTTATTTATATATTTAATTGCATTGATATCTCTTTTAATATTTATTTTAACTTAATTTATCTATTTATGTTAAGTGATTAAGATCATCAAAAAGGGGAGATTGTTGTACCTCTCTCTCTCATGGCGTTTTCATGATCACAAACACTCTATTATGTATGTAATGTTTTTATTTTACTAAATTTAAAACTCTTCAATTTAACATTAATTATTTTCATTAATAGTTCAAATGGATGTCCTAAAGTAAATTCAAAGGAACATTGGTGATCTTATCAATTGATCAGAGAAGTCTTAAGGGTGAATTTATTATCCTAAAATTACATTGGAAGATCCATAGATGGATGTAGAAGGAATATTGGGAGTATTTTTAATGATGGACCAATGTAGGTAGTATCATCGTAATTGTTCCATATGTATGATGATATCATATTTTTATGAGACCCACCTACTAGTTGGTGGAGTCCCAATAGCCAACCGATGATGAAGAAAAAAGTTCCCTCAATCTCTAGGATTCGACTGACCATCCACTAGAGGAGTAATGTATATCCAATGCTTGTTCCATAAGATCTCCCAACTCTAGGTGACTCACTTACTAGATGATGAGTTGAATCCTGTAGCCGATGGTGTCATGTCACCAAGTCCAAGATGTAATTTATTATGATCAAAAAACCATAACTACAGTCTTCTTCACTTCATTTTCCTCAGTGAATTTCAAAATCCTACCACACTTTTTGGAGCCTGTAGAAGGAGGTCATTATAATCTTATAGTGAACACCCAATTAAAAAAATATTCTCTTCAATTGAATCAATGAAGAATCACTTGAAATCTAAAAATCTTATAAAAAAGGCAATTCTCATATCCCAAGGCCTCAAAGGCTCTCACACATTTTTTATCTCTCACCCCAAATTGTAAAAATCTTTTTGGGATATTAGGGAGGGGAATGTAAAGAGTTTTCAAAAGTAAACCTCTATTTTCTCATCACCATTATTTAATGGTTTCTCACTATAAAAAAGTGAAGGACAAGTTCCTTGAAAACAGATGAAGACTAAAAGGGTGCTTACAAAGGAAAATTCACCCCCTACATCCATTTACTTCAAAAAAGATATAAATAAACATGTTTCACTTAGGTCCATTATATAAGACATAGAATCTGCCTTAACATCACTCAAATTATCTAAAATTTTATAGACCTGATATTTCACATAGCTCCGCATGCCTGACTTAATACCCTACCTTTTTCTTGACCTCATCTTTGACCTATGATTTCTATCTTCTTGATCAATTAATCAATGAGTTGTCACATATTTACTACACTCGATAAAATAGAATATTTCCCATCTTTTGAAAGTATGAACATATACATTCCATTGCTTTTGGACCAGAATTATGTTTCATAGGTCATCCAGCTAGACATATTTTGAAACACATAGTCTTCAGACTCCAGTTTGATCATGATATTAAAATTAAAATTTTTTATTTTAAATTGAAGAAATAATAATACACAATTACATAAATTGTTTAGACATTATTCAAGAAAATACTCTGATTCCCACAAAAATTAATATTCTAGTGATTTTTATCAAACATCCATACACAATTTATCTTAGGTTTTTCAGCTTTGTAGAAACCAATATTTTCATTAACTTTTCAAACTTATAAGAAAATAATATTTCAATGAATGTATCATCCATTAATTTAAATAATGGAATGAAACATGATGGTGTGGCATAAAATCCCCATGAAATATTTATAAGAATGTTTAATTTGACAAAAAATATGTTTCTCCATTTAAGATAGCTCATATTTAAAACTGGAATGGTACCCATAAGTTATTCATCCAATATTGGAAATTATTTCATGAAGAAACTTTATTTATTACTATTGGTGCTCCAAGGAAATGTGATAAACACCCATGGTGTTTCCATGAACTATATCCACTAGTCCTTCTATTATTATCGGTGTCACCCCATGTCAGGTTCGCATAACGCGTATGCCAAAGCCGCCCCACACTAGGCTTACACTCCTCTATGGATGCTCTTTTTATCCCTCCTTTGAGTTTGGGTTTTGTCTATAATGGCTAGACTATCAGGTGGAGATAACTCAAGATATGTGAAATTTTATAATATATTAAACATATATTTTCCCATTTCCATCATAAATCTTTCTCAGCATTCCATAGTTCCTTTAATATCTATCAGAAATGATAATAAATAAACTCCACAAGTCTTCATGAGGATGTCCTTAAACTAATTAGTGAATTATAATGTATGATCATAAGCCTTCAATATCATTATAGTGACTGTTGGACTCCTCATGTTTTAAATCTCACACATCATGTTTTACACTCTTATAACTCATGTTTTAAACTCTCACATGATCATGATTTAGAATATCACAAATCATGTTTGAATCTTGTAAACTATGTTTAATCTTGTTCTTTTATAATTTAGTTTGATTATGTTTAATCTGAATCAATTCCATTAATATTTATTCTTAAGAAAACTTACAAATATTTGGCTAAGTCTGTGAAACTGTAAGCTTTCTACCGGTTCCAAATTATCCCAAAGTCTGTGACACTGAAAGATTGCTACCAGTTCCAGATTTTTTCAAAGCACATAACAGATTTTTCGTGATACTATTTCAAAGACACCGTAACGAGACACTATTCAGAATTTTGACAAAGCACCAGACACCGTAACTGTGCTACCTATTCCATATCTCAATGAAACTAGGGAACCATGACTGTCTCACCAGACCGTCTCACAGTGACTGTCTCACCATGACTGTCTTACTGTGACTGTCTCACCGTGACTGTGGCATAATGATTGTCTCACCACAACCATGACATTGTTCCATACTTAACCATTTTTATTTTCTAATTAAATTTAAAAGTTGTTTCTAACATTCATATTTGATTACTTTAATGAAACTGATATAATTAATGATATTTTACAAACCTATTAGCAGAAAATATGAGGTACAATGTGAGGAGATCGTTCAATTTTTCAGCTATACCACAAGCACCCAAAAACGAAATATAAATCATGGAACTTGAGGAGAAAGGGGGCTTGATAGTGGATTGCATGCAAAAGGAGAAGAACATACACACATGCAAGGATACACTAAAGGAAGAACTTTCAATTCTTATTGGATATAAACAAAGAATAACTTGTTGTGAACCATCTTGAAAGAATCCTTTCAGTAACTCGAAGGAAAGAGGATCATCTCACTACACTGAAAAATAGAACACTAGACTCACGACACTATTTTTTCAAAAGAGGACTGGAATATTGCATCTGCTACATCCAAAGATTCCAAATATAAATTTCATGACACATAATGCCTTTTAAACTATATATCATTTCTTTTTTATCTGGTTTGTACTATTTCATTAATTTTCAAGCAGTGTGTGTATCTGTATTAAAATCACATAGTCTCCTACACTAAATTGAAGGATACCCGATATCCCCAATCAAATATCTTTCTGCACCTTGTTCCACCCACATATAAATGTGGAAGAGGTCATGTGTGACCTGACTATTAGTTTTCCAATGTAGAATAGTGGAAGAGGTCATGTGACCTGGATAGTCTCATGTACTATTGTTAACCCCAATCTAGGGTGTAGATTAAAAGGTTATATATATATATTTCATGGTGGAAGGGGATCACCAATTGGAGTGGATTAGGTCTCAGCTTGAGATTGAGCCACTGGTTTTATCCATCGTGTCTTTTAATTTATTCTTTCTCTATTTTTATCTCATATTTCAAAAAATTAAATTTTACTTTGGTAAGTTAGTCCTGGATAGTAGTTACAACTATTTTTCCTTATTAGAGTAGTTTCCAAAGTTGTATCAATATCTCATATTGTTATAAATGAAAATTAATCAATCTTCTGAGAAACTATCTGAACAATCTATCTATTATAATTTTACTACCTTGGTTAACTGGTCTATTTTATTTTAAATTGAAGGAATCATTTAAATAAAATTTTAACATAAATTTTCAAAGAAACTCAATTCAACCCATTTTGAGTGACCTACTCCAACCACTAATAAATGATGTTTTTTCATCATTTGTGAATATTTCCCTCAATGATCAATTGTAATTTTCAATCACATAACAATATCACCTCAGATTATGTTTCCTAGACATATATCACTAGAAAATAAAACTCACTATTCATAGTTAACTCAAAAACATTCTTAAAAAAAGGTTGCAAAATACCAAAAATTCAATAGTTCCAAGACATGGGTTATTCAATATCCCCTTTGGATTATTTTTGAACACCAATATCAATAACTCTCTCTCCAACTAATCTCAACATTCCATAAAACCGTATCATGTCTCATATTGATGTTTCCCAATACTATAGTGATATATAAAGTAATTGTTTTGAGATAATTTTATCCACCATAGTCAATAAATTTCATGTCAATGAAATTAATGTACTGCTCTATCATCTTTCAAAAGTTTAACTTCTAAAATGTATACTAAACATTTTTATGATAACACTAAATATAGATTCAAAAAATATAAAGTATAAAGTTGTGTACTTAATCTCCCCCTTTGATAAAAAAACAAATAAATGTGGGGGAAATAAATTACTTCTTTAAGTGAGGGATCAAGGCCTAACAATAAGTTGATTCCCTAATTCATAAAATATTTACCTTGGAATAGATTTGGTAAACATATCATAAATTTTATCTTTTTTGAGATATACTCCATCTTCACATCCCCACTGGTAAGTATATCCTTGATGAAATGATACATAATTCCAATCTTCTTGGATCTATAATTTTGAACTATATTTTTGATAAATTAATTGCAATATGATTATAAAAACTGATTGAAAAATACTTCCTAATATTCACCTTCAAATATTCTACTTCAACTTTCATCCATATTATTTGAGTACATGCATGTATGGAAAAAAAATACTATGATTATGTTGTATTTAAAGTCACAAACATTCTTTTTAATATTACAATGCAAACAACATTCTCCCTAAAAGAAAATAACTCATAATGATTATTTTTCATTTCAATCTCTAGCCCAATAATCTTCAGTGAAACCATGTAATTCCAATTCATTCCTCCTATATATTAGGCCGTAATTTGATGTTACTTTAATGAACCTAATAATTATTTTTACAACCAACATGTGTGATTCCTTCTAATCACTCTATTATATGTCACACAAAGTTATTCCATAAAAAATATATGGAATTGATTCCATTAAATAAATAATTATTTTGATTAATATTTTTATGTCCATTTATTCCAAATGTTTTTGGCTTTATCTTTTCTCAGTTTCATAGCACCTTTAATGGGTGAGATAACTTCCATTCATTATTTGATGCCAAATTTCTTCAAGAATTGATTCTCATAATTTTCCTTTGAAAGAAAGACATGTCTTCTCTTTTGTAGAACTTGTATTCCCAAAAATAAGTCCATCTCTATAAACATTGACATTACACAGTCAATTTTTATTATTTAGTAAATTCTTTACGATTTTTTATTTTGACACCTGTAAATATTATGTCAACAACATAGACAATCAAAATTAGGGTACTTGTACCCAGTTATCTCGCTTATAAGTTTCTGTCAACTTTTCCTTTAGAATATTTCAACTATCTAAGAAATTTTCAAGTTTATAATACCAATAATGAGGGTTATAATTCAATCTATACTTATATTTTCTCAATTTACATACCATGGTGCAATTATTATCAAGTACGAAACCTTTGAGTTTATCAACATAAATTTATTCTTAAAATTCACAATTCAAAAGTGTTAAATTTACATCAATTTAATAAAATTTATAATTCCTGTGACCTACATCGTTTTAAAACATTATAATGATTTCAAGCCTTGGAACATATAAAATTTATCATTAAAATCAACACTTTCCACATATGATAATCCCTTTAAAATTAAGAATGATTTATTCGTTGAAATATCACTTTTTTAATTGAGTTTATTTATAAACAACCACTTATTTATAATATAATTATTTTCTTTTCTTATAGGAATAAGATCCCATGTGTCATTTTTTTCTCAATATGATCCAACTCTTCTTTTATCAGATGTATCCACTCTTTGTTCTAGAATACTTATGAAATGGTTTATGGTCCCACATATAACATAATTTCAATTTTATTTGAAAACCTCCATTTTAAGAATCCCTAAATTTGGGATGCCTTAATAATTATGGTATTGATTGGTTTGACCAGTTTTTATAACATCTATAACTTTATTATTTTACATTTGGTATTACTTTCCCCATCACTGGATTGATAGGAATAACCCTAGATGTGGTTGGGTTCATTCCCACCTTCCTTCTCTTCAAATCATTTTGAAGATAAAACTCAAACTTCCATTAATCCATCAAAATCATCTTCAAAAGATTTATTAATTTTTATTTATTCTCAATGAATATTACAATATCAAAATAAAATTATTTATTTGGAGTACTATTCTGAAAACTTTTAGATTATTCCATAGGATGGGTATCACATAAATACACATTTTTAAACTTTTTCATCAATATTCCCTAAATATGTATTTTTTATCTTGACGATGCATGATCTCCCAAAAACCTTAATGTATTTCACTATAGGTTTCTTTTTCACACTCCTGATGTCACCATAAAATATATTTTACAACTTTCATAGTGAAATTTATCATAGTTTTCGCCAGATTTCCAAAACCATCTAGGCCAACCATGTAACTTCCCATGTCATATTATAGTGAAATGCATGGTTACCTCATAGTTTGGTAAATTGTTTGTCCAAACCATATGGGCTGACCAGAAAATTAAAAAAGAAATGTCCTATTTTACATATATTTCTTTAGCTCATCTTTCCCACTTTTTCACTCCCCCTATACCTAGGAACATCCTTCCCTCACACGAATCCTATACTCTTTATCTCATGGATTTATTTATTTAAGTATTTTGGTTGGTTTCTTTAAGATTCAATCAAGTGTCAGCACTTCCATCATCTTGATGTTTCCTCCCCTAACTCTTGATTTTTTCTCTCTCCCATGGATATAGTGGCCTAGGTTTTCCTTTTTTATTTAATTTATGGTGTGGTTTCTAGGGTTTATAGTTTTTTCTTGACTCTTTTGGTTCTCTCTTGTCATAGTTAGTGGTTTTAAATCATGGGAGAATGTTTTATCTTGGTTAAAGTAAGATGTTATCATGTGTCACTCTTGATTTATGAAATAATCAAGATTAATATGTTTTATAAATGGTATTTTGTTTAACTAAATTGATTTTATGATAGTATTGATGGCTGATTTCATCCCTCATAGGTGTTTTAAAAATATTTCACTTGATTTGAGAATAAAAGTTGTTTTAATGGAATATATTGGAGATGATTAATAGAAATAGATTACCGGATATTGATGGGATCCATTTTGAAATAGAACTTGACATGTTTTAAATGGGTAAAGAACATAGGAGCCTTTAGTATCTATGTTTGGAATACTAGTGTTAAGTATCCCAATTTTATTCTGCAACATTAATACATAAATTAGACTCGGATAAAGGTTGTAGTGTTAGTGGAAGGTGAAACTACCCCAATAATAATTGGAATGATATCCTATATAGTTGATTAGATGTGGTGTCATGTGAAGAGAGACACTATACCTCTAGGTTAAGTCATGACATCATTAATGGTTTGTCCATACACATGGATTGACCGCTAGTTCAAAAGTCGATGAGTGGAACTAACGTGACCATAACCTTAGATAAATTATAGATCTACCATGGGGCATGTTATGAAAATGGTTACTTTCATGGTATTGGTATTTAATTTTTAAATTACTCAATATTATTATTTATTTTCATTGTTTATAAAGATAAATGCATAAATTCATATAATTTATATCAATCTAGAATTATTGAGTTTATTAATAGGGTTAATTCCTGGAATGATTGATGGGATACTAATAGGAAAATGATTCTCACGCCCTACATATACCTAATGGGAGTATATAAACTTTTATTTGGAAGCTTCAGTTAAAAAAAGCACCTTATAGAGGTTGTAGGTACTATTACTTGTGGTGCTTACATTGGTGAGGGAGACATGGTGGGACGTTGACCCTCTTATCATATGGTGATGGGTATCCCTATTTTTTTATTTTCGTTGGGTTAGATAATGTATGTTTTTTACTGAATATATATATATATATATTTATCCCATTCCATTATAGTTTCTTATATATGTGGATCCCCCTTTTGAATTCCTTTTTAGAAATTTTAAGGATAAATATTATGTTATGGTTTTTTATTTCCCTTATTCATTTTTGATTTATTATTATGATATAGTATGCTTAAAAGTTTTTGTTTTTCTATACAACTCTTGGAACATGAATCCCCATGATATGGAAATTCCATTTTTAGATTGTGTCTTGGGTCCATGTGGTGAATATTTTTGTTGAAACCATTATGAAGGTGTGTTTCTTGACTCCCAAGCACATAGTTGTCAGTATATAAGGATTAGTAATACCCTCTGGTTTTTTCCATAGGCTGGATTAGGTTCCCAATTTATGGATGGCCCGGGTTTTTCATGAAATTATTCTTATACCACATCTCATAATAAATCATAATTAATTCTCGACACAACATTTTTTTATAAACATGAAAATAGGTACTTACAACTTCTATCAAGAAGAAATTTAAAATTTTATATTAAGAAATCATGGTTCTCCCCATATCAAATAAACTTATATTTTTCCTTGATATAACTCTATTTTACTAAATAATATAGGGAGAATTGTACTGGTGTTTAATTCCATGCGTATTTAGATAGGAGAAAAATGAATTTTTTATACCCATTCATATTATATATTCTAATTCCCTTCTTAAAGTTATAAAAATATCAAAAGACTCCAATTTAGGTTATATAAACATTAAATTCCTCATATGAGACAATCCATCAATAAAAATGATAAATTAAATATTACCTATTATGGATTGATGTATTGATCTACATAAATTAGAACATATATACTTAATTTTTATGGTGAACATAATTTATCTCTTTTATTAATTCCATAGACCATACTTCCATTTTCGAATGTCTCACAAATAATATCACCATCACTCTTTAGTTTTGGTAAGTCACTTCCCCTATATTCCCTTTAAAATAAGTTTATATCTTTCTAGCCATGATGTCCAGGCTTCTGGTTCCATAACTTATTTTTTTACTCACCACTTACATAGAAAGAGTTGACTAGGTTACAAATTTAGGGTAAATTACCACTGGTTCCATATGACATATTTATAATTTTTCAATTTTTAATCATTAAATTATACAATAATTTTTACAAATGATAGATTCCAATCTATCATTAAAAAGTTAGATAACAATTGATAAGTTGTGTTTATGTCCAACAAAAAATAGAAAATCCATAGACTTTATCTCATGAGATTATATTTCATTCATACCAATTTGTCTAATTTTTAGGGAATTATTATTTCCAAATGAAATTATTCCACTTTTATGTTATTCTAGGATTTATAAGATTTTCATCTCACATATCATATGTGAGGAACAACTGCTGATAAGTATACATGGATTGCCTTTTTGACTAGCTGCCAATGTAAACTCAATAGTTAATTATTTTCCTCCTATCTCCCCTTTCAAAAATTACCTTTATATTCAATCACCAATCACTTGTTCTAAAAGTATTATCATGCACTATTCCACATAGTTGTAACATCCAAACCCAGATTCCACTAAACTGGTGCTCGTATCCGGTGGGTTACAAGGCCTCAAGTGCACCTTCCCATATTCTAGAGGCTACCGAATACCAGCGAGGGCCTAGGGTGTGACAGTGGAGAGAATATGCCCTCATTTTAGAGTAATAGAAAAAATAAAATAGCTAAGTATCATACAAAACAATAGGTGAATGAGTGATAAAGTAGTAAAAAATGAAATAGAACTTGCTATGATAATAAATGAAACGATGAAAAAGTGAAAAAAACTATGAAATAAAATGCAACACTGGTCACCCACTGGACTGACCATACAGATAAAATAGTATGAAAGAAACTAAAAGTAAAATTACAGGTCTCTAATACTAACATTGAGCCATACCACATACCGAGTCGCTAGACCCTATCAAACTGCACCATCCCGATCAGAAGAACCCAATTGAGCAGCTCCCATTGACCATGCAACATTAGGCCTTAGCCTTATCCACCATGAAACTTGTGCTCAACCTTAAAATTACACATAAGGTCAACACATACACCGAGGTGCATGTGAAAGGGTGAAAAATAATCTCAATTGGCCACTCCCAACAAGGAACCTATAACTATTGTGCTAAAAGTGTATGCAAAAGAGACGTGATCATCCTAGGTGAAGAACAACCAAAAGGTAAGAAAAACCCAACTTGATCCCATAGTCAATCCCAGGGTCCGTAATCCCTGTCAACTAGGAAAGTTCCACCATGGATGTCCATATCTATATATGTATACATTTATAGTCCCATACCTATACACATATACCTTAATATGAATATTCATTGGTATGTGAATCACACAACATGATACCACATCAACAGTTAATCCTTGGATCCATAATCCTGATCGTCTCAACATACTGTGCAAAGAAATTGAGCTAGATCTCATGCCAGTCAAGTCGTCTAGCATAAATTCAATATATGGGTTCGTAATCCCAATCGACATATGCCTACTTTGGCCAATTCTAGAAAAGTCTCTGAGTAAGATACATTACAACATGGGATACTCATCTTACCTGGGTTCACCCATACTCACCTACAATAACCGAAATAAGGATACCATATACCATAGGTAAATCCTATAAAGATAAAAACCACCACATCCATGCCATACAATCATGTGTTAGACCACAAAGGGCTATATCCAAAGAAATTTTCCAAGACATCAAAATAAGAAGGGTAGACCACAAAGGGCCAGATACAAGTAACTCGTCCAAGGAATCCATATAAGAAGTGGAGATCATGATGGGCCGAATCCAAGGAACTCATCCAAGGAATACAAATTGAGTCTCATGGGTATCCCCATGGAAACATGGTCCAGGAACTAATTGGGGTCTTAGGATCATGTCAACAACAAATTTCCTATGTGTTCCCATGAAATATGGATCTAAAGGGTATCAAGGCCTGAGGAATCCCATAAAATCAAGAACCAATGGGATTACTCAACCCATGGCATCCACTAATATGTTCTATATCCATTTAGAGTAGTCCATGGTATCTATAAAATCATTAAAGCATCACACATGAGTATTACCAATCATGTAGACCTTTCCATCAAAAGACATGGTTATACCGACCTAGTCATCATAGGTTGAAAAGATCATAATCATTCCCACCATATATCACAAGCCCAAGAGTCTGTCCAAGGAATTCATATATGAGGTAATTCAAGTATCACTCAAGGCATACATGAAAACACGTAAGGCTCAACATCCAAGTTCTAAGTACCATCTCTGGGTAATAGTAAATATCAAAAAAAATGTATCAGAAGTTGGATCCTAGGAGACCACGACCGTGTATCCCAAAAAGAAAGAAAGATGCCTCATATCTTGGTCAAAAACCACAAAAAAAGATGCACCTCTTGTAAAAATCACTACATCAGCAAAAACTATGTCAAGTAGAAACAACGAGGGAAGGTGGACCAAAAAACCAACCCAACACTCCATCCACAACCCCATGGTCTTACCACTTCAACATAGGTTTTAAGGTGACACTCGAACACCAACTCTACCGAAACCCGACATGAAACTCATGGTTGATCAAGAAACCAGAACCCACTAGGTCCTTTAGGTTAACACTGAGAGGATCCCTACTCATGATCCTCCTGGTAAACATGATAGAAGGCACCATACATGGGATCCTTAGCTAAAAGAAAGGGAGGAATCCTACAAGGAATCCTCAAATGATAAATGAAAGAGGCATCCTATAACATGGATCCACATAAATGGTAAAAAAGTACAGGGATCCTACAATGTACTCCCTAGATCATCACATAAGAAAATTCATCCCTCATGGGATCCTTGGTAACCAAATAAAATATAGTGTCATCCTACACGGGATCCTCGATGACAACAGTTCTCATGGCCTCATAGGCCATAAGGGAACTATCACAAGGGGAACTTCCTCAAAAATATAAGTCACAAGAGATATCACATAGTTTATCTCTAATCAAGATCTCAACTACTTTGGTATGAAAACCCAACCTATCATCCAAACCAAGTCTCACTCTTAGGGGACAACTGAATTCAAAGATGGAGGAAGAAGCTATCTGTTTAGAGAGAATCCTCAAAATACCCATTAGGAGTCCTCAGAACACTCCATGGGTTTCACCATCGCGGTCTACATAGAAAAAAACTTATAATAGAATAATATCGAGTAGAATTATGACATTGGGGAAAGAAAACATGAAAAACCCTCAAAGGGTTACAAGGGGGAAGTACACGGCGTGTACTCACAACGCACCACATGGGAATGTACTATTCCCAGCCTGGGCGTGTAAAAACCCAGATACAAGACTTGTGGAACTGGTACACAGTGTGTAACCATCATGGGGTACATGCCTGTGTCCCTCAATAATCTTGGAATTTGAACTGGCCAAGCCATGTACTTCTTTACGATGTGTCACTCACTTAGGGATTGGTCGTGTACTCTACACAACCATGTAACCCTACACAGGTAGACATGCTCAGATACTCGAATACATTTACAAGTACCAGTAAATGGTGTTTATACCCCATACATGGAGTTTAATACTTTAAACACTATCTTCCCCAACCAAGAAAAACACATAACGTGCCACCTAGGACTACAAACTATGTATCCTGGTTTCCCTAAACGAGACACCCCCAGATCGCCCGAAACAATCATTTTCACTCCTAAAACAATAGATCAGGCCTCAAGAGGTGATGAGAAAAAAATATGGATATAAAATCTTGAAAAAAATAATTTAAAGGGTATTTATAGTGAAAATTAAAACATGACTACCTTTGGGTGGAAACTGTCGAAGCTTTGCTCGATTCCTCTGCTCACGGGTGCCGCAAGTCGACCAACGTGTCGAGGGATTTGAGGTAGTACTTATCTTCCCTTCCATATCTCTTTCATTCAACCTATCAAATTTATACCTTGGTTGAGCAGTGTAGGAGGAGATGCACATGATGCATGTTTGAGAAGCAGGAGGAATGAAGATAAATGAAAAAGAAAAGAAAGAAAAAGAAGAAAAATGAAGGAAAAAGAAAAATGGGCCCAAACCGACCCTAACACCCAACTCAAGTTTATGAATCACCTATTTTAAACACCCATTTTAAGACTCAATTATGGAATATGAATCTAAATATGACACTCCATTCAAATTTTGTGGCTGAATGAGCTTATACGAAAAAATTAATGTTTAATTTAATAAAAATAAAATATTAATTATTCAGTCAAAATCCGAAAGACTCAGATTTCTACAAAAATCATATCCTATAGTAAACACTCTATTCTAGGACCAACAGAGTTTCCATAAAACTTATCTGAGATCATATTCTTGGGATAGAAGACCATTTAACCACTTTACAAGCATCTAAAAGGGAAAAAAATCAATTTTTTTCTCAAAAATGCTGTCTGAAAAGACATGGGGCCTTACAAACTCCCAACCATAAACCTTATCATCATTAGTAAGCCTTGTGAAAGGCCTACATCCATTCTCTCAACCTGAGAATCTAAAAAACCAAGCTATCCTGACTATTCATCGATTAGCCTTATAGCATCAACAACCATCTCTTACACGGAAGACGTTTTGCTACGATCGATCTGGTACTCCCCGCTATAAGAATACCCTTGTCATTGTCTTAAAGAAAACCCTGAGCTCGATATCCCACCACAAAAACCTAAGTTTAACTGAAAATTATGGTCACCACCCTCAAACAACCAATAGTGCATACCCCACCATATGGCGTACCTTACACTGCTCCTCGAGTGCAACCCAAACATTTTCCATTCCCTATATAGGGAAGAACATTTAGATAGAATTGGAGATCAACCTAGGGTCAAAGCTCTCTCAAAAAATTCAATATGAAGTCATGATAGATCATGAACATCTATAATAGGAGTACATTAAGATTATACCAAAGGTGTGCATAGATCTCTTTTTGAGCCACAATCACATCCAATAAAAACATAACCAAGATTCATCCATAGGTTAACCATCTCAAGGTAGATGATTCATTTTATGGTGCCACCTCTACCATGAAGGGACATTCCAACACAACTTCCAAGATACAAACCCACAACAATTCTTGAAACATCAGTCTGCAGATTGCACTTGACCACTCATTAATTTAGATTCAACTGATACCACGTGTAATCAGAATACATCTTTACCTGCCGAATTGTACTCCAGTGAGTCATCCACCACAAGGATAATCTGACCATTCTACATAGAATGTGAGTTTCATAAGCCAAAAGATCCCCTGGAACTCCTCTTCAAAATTGGCACCAGAGCTTTTCCATGACTTAATACATGACCACACATCACTCTACATCATTCTAGTCACGAGCATCTAACCATGCTCCAACTAAAATACCAATAGTGGAAAGACCGGTAGACTAGGTGAGCCACCTGAAAAAATATTCCTGTCAAAGCCAGTCTAGAAAAACAAGCACCCAAGGTGCTTCATCAAAAGATGAAGTCATCAGCATGCCTATAATGCAGAACTCAAGAACCTACCATGCCCAGATCAAAAAATGAGCATAAAACCATGCTCATTTCCTATAAAGAAATCTTAAAACATGGGATAACTTTTCTCATGCAAGTTTCCCTTAAATGAAATAGATGTCGATCTACTTGGGTCCAAGTTAAACTAAGGGATTCTAGGTATCCCACCTAGCCCTATAGAACAAGCCTCAAAATTAGGTCACAAGGTCCAAACACCTATCCCAAAATATCTAAACACTCAAAATCAGGTAAATATTATGACAGAAAATAGGGGTCAAATCTAAAAACATGGGAAATAAAGGCCTTAATCCTCTTTGAGAATCCTCATCAGGAACTACTCCCAAGAGGTCACAAAACTAATGCAAAAGAGAAACTGAACTGACACTCATCGGCCATCCGTATAAGGAAATACCACATGTAAGTCCAATTCACAAGAAAATACTTGGAATCCATCGACATATTACTCATAAATCTGAATAGATAACCATATACTTGAGAAACAACACCCCAAAAAGGGTGAAAACAAAAGGGCATCACATGCCATAATGACCTACTAGGTCACTGCACCTCCCGTGCATGAGTATTGAGTCATCATCATCACAAAAAAAATCTTAACATAGATCCACATATAATAACATCAGAAGGAAATATATAATCAAGTAGGACCAACTGAATATGCCCTTATCATCAGTAAAAATTACACTAGTAGGCCTATATGATATGAATCATACATTCCAAATATGATGCATAATATGTTTTTTTATTGGAAAATATTCAAGATCTATCCTTGGAATCTTTCAAATGGATAAGATCTAGAGATCCACAATAAATCATAACATCCACACAACAAGTGTGTCTCTCAAGTAAAAGTCATATAAAAATTTAATATTGAAAATTAGAGCAACAATCACAAACCTTGGAAACCAGGACTTCTTACTAGAACCAATGTTCTCGACGTAGTAGGTTGATATCCATCATTGGTTGAAACACATTCCAAATACTCATGTATACCATATCTCATGTAGTAAATATCAGGAAAAGAATACATGTGATACCACTTTGTAATGTCCCGGCGTGGATTCTTCTAAATCGGTGCTTCGAACTGATGGGTTACAAGGCCTTAAGCACGCCTCCTTGTATACCAAAATCCTATAACTAGTAGAAAGGGACTAGGGTGTGATAGTGGGGAGAATATGCACATATATTAGAGTAAAAAAATAATCAAAACTAGCTAAGTATCACACACAACAGAAGGTAAAATGAGTGCCGAAGTAGTAAACCAATGAAATAGAACATGCTATAATAATAAATGAAATATTGTAAACTCACGAACAACTATGAAATACATTACAACACTGGTCACCCCCTGGGATGAACATAAAGATAAAACAATATAAAAATAAACTAAAAGTAAAAGTACATGGTTCTACTAATAAATCTGATCCATACCACATACCTGGTCTCTAGACCCTGTCAAACTGCACCTGTCTGATCAAAAGACCCCATTCGAGTAGCTCCACTCAACCATGCAACACTAGGCCTCATACCTGTCCACTATGCAAATCATGATCAACATGAAAAGTAGACATAAGGTTTACATGTACACTGAGGTGAACTTGTAGGGGTGAGAAAGAATATCATTAGGCCACCCAGACACACAACATGTAATAGTGATGCTAAAAGTGTATGCAAAAGCAACATGCTCAACCTAGCTAAAGCAAAACCAAAAGGTAAGAAAAACCCAACATGAGCCCACAGTCGATCCCAGGGTCCGTAATTCCTGTAAACTGGGAAAGTTCCCCCATGGATGTCCATATCTATATACATATACATGTATAGTCCCATACCTACACACATATACATAAATATGAATATTCATTAGTATGTGAATCAAACAACATGAGACCACATAAGCAGTTGATCCTTAGGTCCATAATCCTGATTGACTATACATCCTGTGCAAGGGAATTAAGTTGGACGTTGTGCCACTTAAGCTGTGTAACATCAAGTCGATCTCTGGGTCCGTAATCCAAATAAACATATACCTACTTCGGCCAATGCCGGAGAATTATTCGAGCAAGCTACGTCACCATAGTGGATACTCATCCTACCTAGGTTCACACATACTCACCTCCAATCACTGAAACAAGGATTCCATATACCGATGATCAGTCCTATAAATATCCAAACCACCATGGCCACACCGTATAATGAAGTGTCATGCCACGAAGGGCTGGATCCAAGGAACTTTTCCAAGTCATCCACATAATAATTATATGTCATGAAGGGCTGGATTCAAGGAACTCGTCCAAGGCATCCATATAAGAACAATATACTATGAAGGGATAGAGCCAAGGAACTCTTATAAGGAATCCACATCAAGTCCCATGGACATCATAGTGGAAACTTAATCTATTCACTAATTGGGTTCCTAGGAGAACATTGAAATCACATTCCCTACACGAGCCCAAGTAATCCGGATCCATGGGGTATCAAGGCCCATGTTACCCCATGAAATCAAGACCTAAGGGGAATACTCAACCCATGTTTTCCCCTACTGTATTCTAGATCCATGGAGAGCAGTCTATGGAATCTATATAACCATTCAAGAATCACACATGAGTATACCCATGAATGTAGACCATTCCATCAAAATACATGGGTATACCCACCTAGTAATCATAAGTTGAGGAGAGCGTAATCATTCCCACCACATATCACAAGACAAAGAGTCCATCCAAGTCATTCCTATGTTGGGGAATCCATGTATCACTCATTGAATACAAGACAACATGAAAGGATCAACATCCAAGTCCAAAGTACCACCCCTGGGTACCAGTAAATATCATAAAATCATGGATCAGAAGCCAGATCCTAGGATAGAACGACCAGGCATCCCAATAAGTAAGAAATATGCCTTGTGTCAGGCTCAACAACCACCAACTTGGAAGCAACTATAGTAAACATCGTTGTATAAAAAACCATGTTAGGTAGAAACAATGAGTGAGGGTGGCCCGAACACCCAACCCAATATACCAGTCATAGCCCCATGGGAATACCACTTTGTCATGGATTCTAAGGTGACACACAGACACCGTCTCTACCCAAAACCTATGTACCTATTAGGATCGTTCACGAACACGGAACCCACTGGGTCCCTCAGATCAAAACTGAGAGGTATCATACTCACGAAAATCCATGTAAAGAGGAGCGAAGGCATCCTACATTGGATACTTAGCTAAAATCAAGGTAGGAATCCTACACGGGATCCTCAAATGATAAATGACAGAGGCATCCTACAACGTGGATCCACATAAATGGTAAAAAGGTACAAGGATAAAACAAGGAAATCTTTGAATTGTCACATAAGTTATGTCATACCTGAGGGGATCCTTGGTAACAGATAAAAGTAGAGGCATCGTTCACAGGATCCTTGATAACAATAGTTCTTATGGCCTCAAAGGCCATAAGAGAACGTCTCACAAGGGAAACATCCTAAAAAACATAAGTAACAGAATATAACTCATAGATCATCTCATATCATGATCTCAAATAGGTTGTTATGAACACACAAACTATTATCCATGCCAAGTATCACTCTCAGGAGACAACTTAACTCAAACCTGGAGGAAGAACATATATGTTTAGATAGAAGATTCAAAACACTCTTTAAGAGTCCTTAGAACACTCTATGGTTTTCACCATCACGATATAAGTGGAAAACCACTCATAATGGATTAATATTATGTCTAATTCTGACATCGAGGTAAGAAAACATGAAAAACCATCAAAGGGTTACAAGGGGAAGTACATGGTGTGTAACCTCTGTACACAGCGTGTACTACCAGCGCTTTACATGGGTGTGTACTCTTACCAGCCTAGGTGTGTAACACCCCATGTATAGGTTTGTACCAAACAAAAGGTATATGATGATTTCCGTAAACTATCTTGGCTATTTACCTAGCCAAGTTGTGTACTTCTACAATGCGTTTCACCCACACGGGGTCTGATCGTGTACTCTACATGGCCATGTAACCCTACACGGGTATATATGCCTAGGTACTCACCTACTCAACCAAGTACTAGTACACGTCAGGTATACCCCATACACAAAGTGTAATAATTTAAACGTTATCTTCACCAAATGGGAAGAACACATGGCATGTCACCCTGAACTATAAGTCGTGTAGCCTAGTTTCCCCGAACGGGAAACCCTCGGATCGACCGAAACCCTCGTTTTCACCCCGAAACAACATATTAGGCCTCAAGATTCCACAAGAAAACAATATACGGATCTAGAAACATGAAACAAATAATTTGAATTGGATTTTTGGTGGAAATTTTAGCAAGCCTACCTTTAGGAGGAAATTGCTGAAGCATCGCTCGATTCCACCATCTACAGGTATCGCACGTCAGACGAACATTTCAAGGGATTAACGATAGTACCTCTCTTCTCTTCCATGTCTATATTTATCTCATTATACCTCTCTCATTTTCCCTCAGTCGAGTGACATAGAAGGATACACACATAAGGCTTGTACGAGAAGGATGAGGAATGAAAAGAAAATAATAAAAAGAAGAAAAGGAAGAAAAAGGAAAGAAAAGGAAAAAGGGCTTCAGGCTGGTCCCAATGCCCAACTCATGTTTATGCCTCTCCTAGGCTAAGCTCACCATTTTATACTCAATAACAGATAAAGAATCTCAAACTGACATTCCATTCAAAATTTATGGCTTAACAAACCTATACGAACACATTAATATTTAATTTAATAAAAACTAAATATTAATTATTCCTCCAATATTCGAACTGCTCATATTTCTACCAAACTACTATACTAGGGTAAACACCCAATTATCAGATGAAAGGATTGGTCAAAAAAATTATCCAAGATTATATGATAGGGTAAAAAGACCATTTTACCCATTTATAAGCATATGAAAGTAAAAAATTCAAATTTCTTCTCAAACCTACAATTCAAAAAAACACGAGACTTTGCAATAGTGGATTGATTGGTCCCAAATTTCCTAAATGTACTCTATATAGTCAAATAGGTGGATTTTTTTAAGAGTTTTTAAATTATAGTTTCTTCATTATAGAGTCTTTCCTCGAATTACTAAAGTTTCTTCCTTTTATTACTCTATTCATGCCTACTCCCAAGGAATGACTTGTTTTTCCAAATGTTTTTGTTTTAATCTCAAGACACAAAAACACCAATAATGTCTATTGAGTGAAGAATTTCAATATTAGTAAGATTATTATTTCTAATAATATAGTTGAGATGAGTAGTTGTTACAACATCTATTTTCCGTAGGTGTGGGGAACCAATTTTTTTTAAAATAATTTTTTTTTTAATTTTTTTTAAAACACACTAGGTTAAATGTTTTTTTTAAAATACGCCATGAAGGCGGCATCCACGATGCTGCCTTTGGGTCATGGGTGAAATGTGGCATCGCTGATGCCACATTTCCCCTGAAACAAAAAAATATTTGTTTTAAAAAAAAATTTATTTTATTTTTATTTTTTTTGTTTATATATATATATATAAACAAAAAAATTAGCAGAATTTATCCACTATTTAAAATCCAGCAGTACTGCCATTACAGATTTCATGATTCTCACAGAAGCCTTCACCCATGACTCTCTTTTATAGGAGATCTTACCTGGGAAATCTTTCTGTATTTACGATGTGGGATTCTGGTTCTCCCTTTCCTGCATAGAAAATTCTGCATTTCCAATGTGAGATTCTGTTTCAAGTACGTGACTTTTAAAGACTATAAAATATAAAATATAAGACCAATATAAATAAAAGTTAAAACATTGATTAAACATATAAAAAATAGTTGAAAACAAAAAAAATCGAAAAAAATGTTTATTAAAAATGATTTATAAGCTTTCAAAACCACCTACTTGAAACTTAAAAATGATTCAAGTATATGACTTTGAAAGCCTATAAAATATTAACTGCAAGACCAATATAAATGAAACTTAATACATGGATTCAACGTATAAGAAATAATTGAAAATAAAAACAATTTCATAAAAAATGTTGATGGAAAATAATAAATAAGTTTTCAAAGACACCTACATCAAACATAAAAATGTTTCAAGCATGTGACTTTGAAAGCCTATAAAATATAAACTATTAGACCGATATAAATGAAACTTAAAACATGGATTAAAAATATTACAAATAGTTGAAAATAAAAAAAATTTCATAAAAAAATTTCATGAAAAATAATTTATAAGCTTTCAAAACCACCTACTTGAAACATAAAAATGTTTCAAATATGTGCCTTTGAAAGCCTATAAAATACAAATTATAAGACTGATATGATTTACAGTTAAAACATGGATTAAACATATAATAAATTATTTACTTATTAAATTAATATTATTTTTAATTAATTATATAATAATTAATTAGTTAATTAGAAATAATTAATAATTAATTACTAATTAGTTAATTAATAATATAATTATTAATTATATAAATATTAATTATATAATAATTAGTTAGTTAATTAGTAATTATTTAAAATTAATTAGTTAATTAGTTAATTATTAATATAATTATTAATTATTTAATAATTAATTAGGTACTTTGTAATATAATTATTAATTATTTAATAATTTATTAGTTAATTAGTAATATAATTGTTAATTATATAATTTGTAATTAGTTGATTAGTAATTATTAATCATTAATTATATAGTAACTAATTAGTTAATTAGTAATATAATTATTAATTATATGATAGTTAATTAGTTAATTTTTCTAGAAAGATAGAGCCAATGCCCTTTTTATAATTAGTTAATTAGTAATATAATTATAAATTATAATTATTCATTATAATTATTATTTATTATTTATTAAAAATTATTATATAATAATAAATTATTTAATTGGTAATGCAATTATTAATTATATAATAGTTAATTAGTTAATTAGTAATAAAATTATTCATTATAATTATTAATTAGTAATTATTAAAAATTATTATAAAATAATTAATAAGTTAATTAGTAATATAATTTTTCTTTATAATTATTCATTATAATTATTCATTATAATTATTCATTATAATTATTCATTATAATTATTCATTCTAATTATTCATTATAATTATTAATTATTAATTATAATTATTCATTATAATTATTAATTATATAACTATTAATTGTATAATAATTATTTAGTTAATTAGTAATTATTAAGGATTAATTATAAAATAATTAATTAGTTAATTAGTAATATAATTAGTTAATTAATAATATAATTAGTTAATTAGTAATATAATTATTAATTATTTAATAATTAATTTGTTACATAGTAATATAATTATTAATTATATAATAATTAATTAGTTAATCAGTAATATAATTATTAATTATATAAATTTTAATTAGTTAATTAGTAATTATTAATCATTAATTATATAATAACTAATTAGTTAATTAGTAATATTATTATTAAATATATAATAGTTAATTCGTTAATTTTTTGAGAAAGATAGAGCCGATTCCTTTTTTATAATTAGTTAATTAGTAATATAATTGTAAATTATAATTATTCATTATAATTATTACTTAATTTTTATAAACAATTATTATATAATAATTAATTACTTAATTGGTAATATAATGATAAATTATACAATATTTAATTAGTTAATTAGTAATATAAGTAATCATTATAATTATTAATTAGTAATTATTAAAAATTATTATATAATAATTAATTAGTTAATTAGTAATATAATTATTCATTATAATTATTCATTATAATGATTCATTATAAGTATTCATTATAAGTATTCATTATAACTATTAATTATTAATTATTCATTTTAATTAGTAATTATAAATTAGTAATTTATAATTATTAGTTTAATAAGTAAATAATTTATTATATTTTTAATCCATGTTTTAACTTTGAATTATAGCGGTCTTATATTTTGTATTTTATAGGCTTTCAAAGGCATATTCTTGAAACATTTTTATGTTTCAAGTAGGTGGTTTTGAAAGCGTATAAATTATTTTTCATGAACATTTTTTAAGAAAATTATTTTTATTTTTAACTATTTGTTATATGTTTAATCCATGTTTTATGTTTCATTCATATTGGTGTAATAGTTTATATTTTATAGGCTTTCAAAGTCACGTGCTTGAAATTTTTTTATGTTTGATGTAGGTGTTTTTGAAAACTTATAACTTATTTTTCGTCAACATTTTTGACGAAATTATTTTTAATTTAAAATATATGTTATAATTTTAATCCATGTATTAAGTTTCACTTATGTTGGCCTTGTAGTTTATATTTTATAGGCTTTCAAATTCACGTACTTGAAAAATTTTTAAGTTTCATGTCGGTGGTTTTGAATGCTTATAAATCATTTTTTATAATACTTTTTATGAAATTCTTATTTGTTTTCAACTATTTTTTATATGTTTAATCCATGTTTTATGTTTTATTTATATTGGCCTCATAATTTATATTTTATACTCTTTAAAAGTCACGTACTTGAAACAGAATCCTACATCGGAAATGCAGAATGTTTTACACAGGAAAGGGAGAAACAGAATCCCCCATCGAAAATGTAGAATGATTTCTAGGGTAAGATCTCTTATAAAAGGGAGCCCTGGGTGAGAACTTCTGTCAAAATCCTGACTGCTGTAATTGCAGTACTTTTAAAAAACCTTTTAACCCATCATGTTTTACAAAAATATTTTTTTAAAAAAACTTATAAAAAAAATCTTGTGGGGAACCATTATTCTATAAGGTACACTTAAATTTGGTTGATTTGAAAGATTTATCACATCCATTTTCATATAAAAATATCCCATATTTAGTTTTTAAAACTGAATATTTAGCAAAACTATATGTATCTTCATAATGTGCAAGAGTATATTTCACATGTGTTTTTGAGTGAGTTTTCTCAAAATGCCGAGAGGATATATTCTTAACCCCAAAATTTTGTTGAAAGCTTCACTCATCTCACTCAATGTATTTTCATAATCAAGATATTTTGATTATTTCTAAATTAGTTCATGTTTATTTAGATAAAGTTTCTCATCAAATATTCTTACCATTTTCCTTAATCTATAACTTTAAACTATAGGTTTTTTATTTTCTTAATCTAAGCACCTTCCATTTTAAGGAATCTTTCTTTTCCTCCACTCATCTTTTCACCTTCCATTTCCAAAGTTCGGGATTATTTAGGTGATATTAGTGTTCTACTCAACATAAAAATGTATTTTTTTTTCAGAATGTTCTCCATGTAAATTTTATATCCTCACCCTTCTTCACTTTTTAATATATCTCATGATCTTTTAAAATGAACCATAAAAGTTCTAAAATTCGTCAGAAATTCATTTTCTGATGGAAAACAGTTATTAGGGTATTATAATTATTCATTAAATATATTTTATTCTAGTCCTTCTAATAAACTAATTATTTCTTTTTTATGTAGTTTTTAACATCCTTAAATGTTTTACCCCACTTCTTCATTTGATAATTTTCTTTTATAACATCATCATCAAACTCTCCACAATTATTTTTTGGATAGTTTATTTCAATGTATATGAGTCTACCACAGTTAAATCATTTGCGTGAGAGTTTAACTTTTTTATTACCTTTTCCTTTATAAAAATTCCTAGATATTAGATACATAATACTCTTATTCTCATCATTATCACCTTCCTTATCTTCTAATTCACTAGAAGAAATATTCTCATATTCTATTTCTTGTATTTTGAGATTTCTCATAGCTGTAAAATCTTAATCCTAAATAATATTCATTTCAAATGTTGTATATTTACTCATATCATATGAGACAATCATATTATGTTGTTCATTAAGAGATTAGTCATCTCTATTTTCTAAATAAGAAACATTATGATCAAACTGATCTATAAAGTTCCTTATAAACTTTTTAAAATACTTTGAATCATCCAAGAAACCTCTGAATACTTTGATATTACTGACTATCTCAATCACCCAAGTGAATTTATCATCAATGGTTTTATTATCAACCATATTGACATCATATATTTTAATTCTCAATATTAGAACCTTTTATTCCTTTACATTAACATTTCCTCTAAAACGGATTTAATGTGTGTCCCAAATACCTTTAGTAGTTTGGAGACCTGTTGAATTCATATGTACTTTATCATACAATGACATGAGAATATAATTATTATCCTTATCATATACATTGAGATTCATTTTTTCAAAAATGGCCATAGGATAATCCTTCTCCATTTGAGGAAATACAAAAAACAATGCATCAACCACCTTTATGAAAAGTGAAAGAAGAATGGGTATCATCCTACTCTTCCATATATGAAAATTTTTTTCTGTGAAATTAAGAATACCTTGGATGTTGATTGAGTTGTGATTATCCATCCAAAGTAAATAATTTTTTTATAAAGGGAACATGGGTAATTGTCTACCTACAAAAGTTCCTAGTAATATATAAATCATTGATAATGGTATTGAATTATTGGTGTTATTTTTAATATTTCCTTTAAACTAGAAATAAACATAAACAACTTGTGAATTTGTTGATCCTTTCATCTTTTATCTCACCCTCCCCTATATGATACGACAATACAATTAAATTATTGGAACATGGGATTTAGATGGTTTTTCCAAATGTGGGTACCTACGCTTGGTTTCATCTAGTTATTATCTCGGGCCACATATATCCATTGTATGATGAAAGAGAATAAAAATGAGTTATCTCCCAAAAATATCCTTTCACCACTCGACATGAAATATTACTAGTCCCCACCACTTACAAACTTTCCACCGACCAGGTCACACATTGATCATTTATTATTTTTATTAATTTATTTAATTATTGATTCTTATTCTAAATGATGAGTTTTGGGTAGGATCCATTTAAAAACTTCAAATTTTTAGAATTTTGTGCATGGAGTATCGATAATCTACAAAGTTATTATAACTGTGCGGTAACCATGTGTGGAGACTCAATTATTGAAATAGAAATTTTTTCTAATTGGTATATTTATAGTTTAATTTTGTAGGCCAACCATGCATGGTCCTTGTTTTTCCTAGTGAGGGGAGCACGATTGGTGCACAATTTGGGTAAACAATATATGCGAAAACTATGCATATCACCCATATTTCAAAAAATATATTTTTATTTTTGTAATTTATTTTTATTTACCCTATTATGTTATGTTACCCACACCAATCCCTCTCTATATCGTGTCACATACCACACCCCAGTGGGTTTCCCTTTACATGATGGCTACAACCCATCTTGCACCACTCCTCTCCTCTTCCATGGTTTCTGACCACTAATTCCTCCATTTTCTAGTGTTTTCATCATGGTAAGATCTCATCCTCTTTCATATCTATCTTATTATTGATTTTTATTCAGCCCTTGTGGTGTACATTCCATTTCCAGACCATAACTTGAATTTAGCGTTCTTTTTTTCATCTTTTAGTTACTAGGGTTCGCGGGGTTCGATTGAGGTTCATTATAGCCACGAACTTTGAAGGTGACTAACTCTCCAATATTTTAAAGTAGGTTTTCATTTTTTCTTATTATATGGACAAATTCCAATTAGAGTTTTTTTTATTTTTGGGTTTCTAGTATTTTTTAGTTCTCTTTTGACCTCCTTGAGGTAGATTTGGGCCGATGTTGGTGAAAGTAACACCATTTGTGGTTGGTTACAATATACCCGAGATTTTAATTTGAAATTTATTACTGATTGTGGTTTTATTTTTTGATTCCATTATATTATTAAGTAATTATATTATACGAAAAGGGTTTTATTCATCGAATTAGGTTATACCTCGTCTTCCATGTTTTCCTACAAGCTTTAACGTATGTGTTTTTTTATTAAAGTATGTTTTCATACTTATTAAAAAGTAATAAACATTTTAAATTCTCAAATGTGTTTCAAATGTCTTATAAAATGTGAATTATAAATTCCCAAAGGTTATCTAGTCTTTTGACTAGTTTTATACTAGTTATGGTTTTATTTTTTGGTTTCTTAAGGATATTTCAAAGGATTTACAAATCCCTTAAATGTTTAAGTGTGACTTGTTGATTAGTCACAGAAAGTTGCTAATATTCATTGTTATTATCTTTAAATTCATTGTTCTAAAGTCCATAAACATTGTTTTTAGTGCATTACATAAATAGAACTTCATTTCACATCTTAAATGCAATTCATGTTTAAAATGAAAATTTGGCCCCAATGATTCAATTTTTTGTGGACAACATTATATTCATTTTAGGAATTTGAAATTTTGGGATATGATTTATCAATTTGTTTGGAACATTTTATCTTTTAGGTCTGAAGGATTAATCTCAAGTGAAGATGGAGAATTTTGAACCTGAATGCCGAAATTTGCTGGAGAAAGCATAATGGGCCTAAAGCCCATCAAACAAATGTGAGGCCCACAAACCAATCCCAATGAAGCTAAAATTTTTACAGTAGAAAGAGAAAAATATATGGATCATTTTATTCAACTGTGGTCAAAGCTAATTCAGAATATTTCAATGAGATACAAGGGTCTGAAGTTTAGAATTAAAATGGTGGGCCATAGCAGAATTCTCATAAAAACAGCCCACCATTTTGAACATAACTCCAAAAAGGCTAAACCAAATCACCTTAAATGTTGATAGATTCTATAAGACACATGTAATAAGATATTTTATATTTATCAAACCTTTAGTTTCTTCTGTATGAAGTGTCAAACGCACACGTCAAAATGGAGGATGAATCTGGCTGGTTTTGTGGTCAACTTTGTAACGTTAATTTCCTTTTGATTCTTCACCCTCCTTTTGACTCTCTTAATTGTTGGGGGGTGAATTTATTGTTGGGGGTGGACCTAAGGATTCTAATATTACTATATAAGGGGATGGTGGTGAAGGGAGTAATCATCTAACATTTTCCTTTGAATCCAACTTTTTCTTTCAATTGTAATTTCCCGCTTTCGTTTTGTAATGGCATCGTCAATTTCTCTAATGTAAGTTTTTCATTCAGGTTTAGTATTTTAATAAAATTTATTCTTATTCACTTTTTATTTTCCTTTTATTAACACTTTGATACCGTTGAATCGTAGTGTGAATTTAGTCACACCCGCACTTGTGAATTCATCACACAACGATGGAGTGTTCATTTTCATTATTGTTTTTTTCTTCAATCCCGCATCTAATCAAAGTGTCTCAAGGTTTCTTCTTCGGTACCTGTGGATTCGATCCCTACTGGTACTTCAACGAACGCTTTTACTGGTAGGGTAAATTTGGGTGCAACTAAATTTTGGCACCGTTGCCAGGGACCCAAGTAAGTACCTTAGACACTCATCTTCTTTTCTCACCCCAATTTCTCTATTCTCATCTATATTTCTCTTCTCTTTTCCCCTTTATATTTTTTTTGGTTTCTGAAAATCACAATTCCAAATTTCTAAATAAATACAGTGGATTTTAATCAAAAATATCCTTTAAAAAACTCAGGATGGAATTAGTTAGAGAATCCCCATTGGGAATCACCAATCTTTTTTAATTACTTTGATCAACCTTTGAATGAATACCCCATACCCGATAACATGAACAATCAATGGGATGATGATTATTTAAAGGATCGATTTCCATACCTATCAAATATTATTGAAGAGATCAAAATTAATGAAGTGCATGACATCCAAACATATATCAATCCTAATCCTGAAAAAATTCTTGAACATTTGTGTGAAAAAATGGTTAAAATGAATTCAGAAGTTTTTTCCATGAGAGTATAACTACAAAGCATTGAATCATTTTTGGATCCCACTCTAACTCAGGTTGTCACTTCCACATCACTTATAGAAGAATCTTGTCTCCCACATAACTCATTTGAATTTATTGAATAACCCACTTTAAAATATGGGAAAACAGAGTTGGATAATAAAGATAATTGGTCGGGTAATGTTGAAAGTCATGCCAAAGAACATGAGGGAATTTTTAATGAGTGTTTAAATTAGGATGAAATTGATTTCATGAATTCACAAGAGGGAATTTTTTCTTCATGGATTGAATTCCCAGAATATTTCTCCAATGATAATTTTATAGAAACACCAATCACTCAACCATTAGGAGAAATCACAAACATCAAATCCATACCCATTCATGAAACTCATATAGAAAACTTTGAGGTTGAATCTTCAATTCAAATGGAACCAATTGTGTTGGGAAATGCTGAAAATGAAATTTATTTTGATTCTAATTCCTTATCTGTGTTTTAATGTCCTATCCAACCTGAACTCAAAATCAATGTCCTTACTTCCCCACCGAGGCATCCCATCATAGGTGATAAACAAGACATTTCAGTTTTCATTCATCCATATCATGAAATAAATAATGTAGGAATGATCCTTGTTGTCTTAGGAAGGACTATAGAAACAACTTGATCAACCATTTTAGATATTCCTTGGATTTTACCAATCATTGTAGAAAATATGATTTCATGCGAAACAAATTTCAAAAAAAAAAACAATCAATCTCAATCTTGTTGAAGTGAAGAAAGATGGGTTCATTAAAATTTTGAAAGTTGGAATTGGATATGTTGGGGGGTTTAAGTCGAGATAACGACGTTAAACAAAAGCGCTACATGGGAGGAAACCCATGGTTTTCATGTTTCTAATAATTTGGAAGCATTTTATTTTTCATATAATAAATTACCATAGACTATTGACCTGTTCTTCTTTTATGAGTAAGGATGGGTATGAAAGGGGAGCGCCATATTCATCCATGTCACGTGGCGTGATCTCTGAGTAATACCTTAACCAAAAATTTAAAAAGAAGACAATGTATCATCAGTTTATTTTTTTTGTTTATTTTTATGTTTTTATAGGTTAAAAAAATAAAAGGACATGTCATAAGTCATAAGGAAAATCCATTCACCACCATCCAAGCCCCTGAGACTCAAATCCAGGATTGAAGGGAGACTATGGCATGCGCTATCATCATCAACCACCAAGTGACTTCATTGCATGATTATCATTTTAAATTTCTTCTTTGAACTCCTCTCCTACCCCCCTTATAACTTTTCTTTTCTTTAAACACTGGGGACAATGCTATTCTATGTTGGGGGGAGGTGAAAATAAAAAATGATTTGTTTTTTCAATAAGAACATGCATGGAAAGAAAAAATTCCATTAACCTTGAACATTATAACACACATTGGAAACTCTGAAATTGGATATCGAAAAATTTGGATGCTTTGATTATTATTTTAATGGAAGTTTAAATTCACGAGCATAGTTTTTGGAAAGTGCGGCTGTCTAATGTGATTTTTCAAAGTTTACATTTTCATCCTCTTAATAAAAATTCCACAATCCACGTCTACTGGATCATGGGTGTAAATTTGAGTTCTTGGGTCCCTTTTATTATCATAGGGTTCTGGGGTCACTTTTAGTTTAATTTGAGTATCTAAAAAAACAACAAAAAAAAAACAAAAAAACCTAAAAAAAATAATGGCCACATAGAGGAATGTTTTGTCCAAATGTGTGGCGTCCGACACTTGGGGATCGTGACTCAATAGTTTTCTTGCCCAGAGTTAGGCTTTATATCTCTATTGTAGAGAATGGAATTGACAATATGTGTGGCTTCTGACACTTGGGGATCACGACTCTATAGTTGTCTTGCCCAGAGTTAGTCTTTTCATATCTATTGTGGTTATAAAAAAAACAAAAAAGAATTGGATACTCATCTTAAGGTTTAATGTGATTCTCACCCAGCGCTTCCATTTTTTCCCCCTGAACAATAAAATGGGCCCCATATCTTTTGTGATGCACAACACTTTATCATGCTTAATTGGAATTGGATGAAATGTGGTGATGAATTTGAACAAAAGAATGGGCTTGGGCTTGGGATATGCTTATGGACCTACCTTGTTTTAAATGATTTTGATGGGTTTCATAATTTTTTTGGTATGAGGTGTTTGGGTGATAAATGTGTATTAAAATGTTTTTGGAAAAGGGGATTTCAATTTCATATTTGTAATTTATTTTTCTCGGGACTAGAAAAACTCAAGTTGGGTGGTGTGATTAGTCACTAAAAGTTGCTAATATTCATTGTTATTATCTTTATATTCTTTCTTCCAAAGTCTATAAACATTGTTTTTAGTGCATTACATAAATAGAACTTCATTTCTCATCTTAAATGCAATTCATGTTTAAAATGAAAATTTGGGCCCAATAATTAACTTTTTTGTGGACAACATTATATTAATTTTATGAATTTGGAATTTTGGGATATGATTTATCACATTTTTTGGAACATTTTATTTTTTAGGTCCGATGGATGAATCCCAAGGGAAGATGGAGAATTTTGCACCTGAATGCAGAAATTTGCTGGAGAAAGCATAATGGGCCTAAGGCCCATCAAACAAATGTGGGGCCCACAAACCTAGCCCAATGAAGCTCAAAGTTTTACAGTACAAAGAGAAAAATATATGGATCATTTTATTCAACTGCGGTCAGAGCTAATTAAGAATATTTCAATGAGATACAAGGGGATGATGTTTAGAATTAAAATTGTGGGCCATAGCAGAATTCTCATAAAAACAGCCCACCATTTTGAACATAACTCCAAAAAGGATAAACCCAATCACCTAAAATGTTGAGAGATTCTAGAAGACACATGTACGAAGATATTGTCTATTTATGAAACATTCAGGTTCTGCCGTATGAAGTGTCAAACACACACGTCAAAATGGAGGATGAATCTGTCTGGTTTTGTGGTCAACTTTGCAACGTTAATTTCCTTTTGATTCTTCACCCTCCTTTTGACTCTCTTAATTGTTGGGGGGTGAATTTATTGTTGGGGGTGGACCTAAGGCTCCTAATATTCATATATAAGGGGCTGGTGGTGAAGGGAATAATCATCTAACATTTTCCTCTGAATCCACGTTTTTCTTTCAATTGCAATTTCCCGCTTTCGTTTTGTAATGGCATCGTCAATTTCTATAATGTAAGTTTTTCATTCACGTAAAGTATTTTAATAAAATTTATTCTTATTCACTTTTTATTTTCCTTTTATTCACATGTTGATACCGTTGAATCTTAGTGTGAATTTATTCACACCCGCACTTGTGAATTCATCACACAACGGTGGAGTGTTCATTTTGATTAATGTGTTTTTTCTTCTTCAATATCGCATCTAATCAAAGTGTCTCAAGGTTTCTTATTCGGTCCATGTGGATTCGATCCCTACTTGTACTTCAATGAACGCTTTTACCGGTAGGGTAAATTTGGGTGCAACCACTTATATAAACACACACACACACAAATATAGTTTCCCTATTTATACATATCCACTTAGGGAAATAGGAACATGTAAATTTTTAGGAGGGGTATACATATATATATATATATAAAGGTGTATATGTGTTTAATTATAATGTATGGTTCTGTAACTTATAAGCCTGAAGTAAAAGTGGTTTAAAAAAACATTTTTCCCTTTTAAATGACGAGGACTAGTTGGAACTTTGAAATGTATTAAGGAAATGAAAACCCATATTAAGTCATACCCCTTGAATTAGATATGTTTTGTGTGATAGTTGTGTGATATGTAATGTATGCTCGATAAAGGGGCTTGTGAATTACTGAGTATTTTGGAAATGGAAATGGGAATGTGATTAAAAGGGATTTAAGTGGTGAGAAAATAAATGGTTTGTTTTTTGAAAATTTCATGATATGTATATACATGATATTTTATAAAAATAACCTCTAGTTTTTATTTCATGAGAAGACTTGGCTAGTTCGTAAGGAAATCTAGGTACATTTTTTGCACTAGTTTAGTATTATGCTATGACTAGTGGCCTTGAGATGGACTCACTGTCCTTATGGGTATGCCCCTTAGTCAAACCTGTGATGGTGAAGTAATGTTTTATGGTGAGTGGATTATGGATAACCAATAATTATAGGAATTGATTATATGAATGTATATGGCTTTGTATTATAATATCTATACTACTCCTCAGATTCCATGACACCTATTTTATGTATGCACTACTTCTGTATGTTTTGTATCTATTTATGAAATGGTTTCCACTATTATTTATTCTTACTAGAATTATTCTTTTTTATGTATGTTCCTTCTTGAATTTTTTTTTCATAAATCCTTTATTATTTAGAAAAAAGTTTGGAAATAAAAAAAGAAACAATGTTTTTAAACCTTGGTCTACTACTTGTTTTTGTAAGAAATAAAACCCTTATTTTTATAAATTACATTTTCAAAATTTCATTAAATAAATTTCTCTTTAAACGAAATGAATAATTAATGTAATCTCATTTGGATTCCCTAATTATAATCTCACTTCTCATGCTTACATATCTCTATTTGTTTCAACTTCGGGCTGAGATTGGCTTGTGTCACTCTTGCAGCGTGCATGGTTTTGTGGTTAATGACAACCTGTGTGGTCATATGGAGTTACATTTATTTTTTTTATATTATATTTATTTTGAATATTATATTTATTATATTAAAGTTTATTTAACTTTTTTATTATTATTATAAATCATCCCCAATTTTGTTATGCTTCATGCCTTGTACTAGTTACCAGCCCATGGGGATCAAGAATGCCTCTCAAGAATTGTCATAAACTAGTTCAGGTGACAGGTTTAGGGTTGAATCTTGTTGGTTTTTGGAATAATGGTATAAAAGGGTACTTTTTTATTTGATCATTAAAAGTGGATAGAGATAGGACTATCTTAAATTTCAAGGAATATATGAAAAAGTGCATGTCCAACACTTTTCAAGTTGAACATTCATTTTCCTTGGGATGTTGGGCTTGAGTCTTTTATTTATTTTTTGTCTTCTCATAAATTAACATAATTTATATATTTTTAGGGATGATAAGGATGGGGAAACAACATCAATCGATGATATCACCTGGAACAACAACCCACGTGGATCCTGAGTGCATGGTTCAACGTGACATCCAGTGGCAGTGTTGTGCCCAGAACATGGTCCACTAAACCATGTATCCCAGTCACGAACAACCACCAGTACCTTTTATGGATTATTGATGTTGTGATATACAGTTTTTTGTAAATTTTATTAATTTGTGTCTTATATAAAATGTAGGAACAAAATATGTTTGTACTTTGGAAATTCATAAAGGGGCTTAGTTTTGGGAAATTTGATTTTAAAACGAAGCATGAATATTTGATAAAATAAAAATGTTTTAATATAATAAATAATGTGTTGGTTTGAAATGTTTTAGTTTTATTAAATGTTGATAAATTAGGTTTATTAAAATTATTTGTATTGGGGATTTTGAAATAGATTCAAGTGGGATTTAGGGGTTTTTGAAAATTAAAGTGATATTTTTTTGCCGGAACTTGAATTTAGAGGTGAAGGTTAAGTTATAAACTAATAAAAGGAATTTGAAAAAGTAATTGAAATGTATTTTTTTTTTATTTTTGGAATAAAATATAGGATTTATAGTTTTTTTGGTTCTTTATAAAGAAAATTGTTTTTTAAATTTTAGGGGTTTTTGAAAAAGTTATTTGGAATATTTATTTTAGAATTTTAAAGTGGGTGTTGATTTTTATTTGGGGTTTTGGTATTGAAAAGGAATGGTTGGGTTCTATTTATTGATTTTTTACTTTTTTGATATTGTTTTAGCATTTTGGGGTAAATTATATTTTTATGTGTCTTAATTTAAATTTTATACTATTTTGACTAGTTTCTCTCAAAGAAGTATCGTTGGGTTTTGGGAAGTACAAGACTTAGGATGACTATAGGTGGTGTATTATGTAGTTTGGGAGTGTGATATTTGGGATTACATCCTTACCTAGAATCAAATTGTAGTGGAAAAGAAAAATCCTCTAATGTTTAGTTGATACCTTCCTGATATCCCATAGGCAGTTTGGTTCTTTGAGTTTCCTTTAAGTTATCTTAGTAAATTGTTGAAATTCTTAGATATGTTCTCTCTTTATTGATTATTGGTGTCTATTATTAGGTTGGTGATACTAGTCATATTGTTGATACTGTTCTGAGTAATTTGGAAATGTAAATTTTGGTTTTATTCATTGGATCTAGGATAGATGATACTCCCAGCATAGGTCATAACCTAGCAGGTTCCTTGTCTATTTTGATGGGTTCACCGAGGCCTTTATGTTTTGGGTATGATGCTCTATGTTTTTTATTTTCCACTACTATTCTAAGGATATCATAGACTGATCTTTTTGATAATGTTTGTTTGAGTTGATTTTGGATATGCCTAATTCTTTATTATTTGGATTCTTTTAGTTTCATTTCCTTGAGGTGATGTTAATATCAATCTTTTTGATAATTAGATGTTTGGGTTGATTGATGTTTTAAATGTGTTTCAAATTTGAAATATTTAATAAGGAACTTTGTTCATGGACCCTTCTCTATAGTAGTGTTTATATTGTAACCCATCATTCCTTTTTTCCATTCATGTTGATGGAATCCCTGAAGTGAAGAGACCATTTATTAGTCTCAATATCATTTTCTTTCCCCCTAATGGTTATATATATATTTTTCATTTATGTCTGATTCGAGGTCTTTGGACATTCATGATTTCGGAGATTTTATTTGATGATATTAGGCATCAATCCTTCGGAATATTTTGGGATAGTTTTTTTAGAGAAATATTCCAAAATTTTGGGGGGGAACCATGTTTATTTTGGCCTTGATTCCTTTGTGATGCAATATGGAGTTTCTTTTGGGCACTGATTTTGCAAGAAAGAGTTCTTGATTGTTGATAGAGGGTTTAGAGGTTTTTCTAGAGATGAATTGAGTTGGGAGGCCATGATGTTTCATTTCAGTTAATTCCATAGGCCTTATCTTGGTTGTGGTCATGGTGTTACTTGGGTATTTGGAGAATAAATTTTGGTTTAAGAGGTTGAACTTATTCATTCTTTTGACCAATTGAATATACTAAGGATTTCTGGGGGAATAACGAATCATGGTGGGGAGAATTTTCACACCCTGAACTTTATTGTTTTTATTAATGTATTTAATTATTGATTTTTTGGTATGGGTGATGAGTTTTGGGTTGGACTAATTTAAAAATTTTAAATTTTGGTAATTCGATGCATGGTGCACGATTAAACCACACAATTAGTTTAACCATGAGTTAACCATATGAGTGGGCATAAATTCTTAGTAGGTAATTTTTCACGGCTGGTGTATAATTAGTTTAACTATATAGAAAACGTATTTTTTCCCATTAAGGGGCACACAATTGGTGATATTTTTGGTTAAACTGTGCATGTTTCCCAAATTTCAAAATAAATATTTATATTATTATTTTTCTTTTTTCTTTTCCAACTCATTTCAAATTTCCCCTCTCCCTTCCATTTCTATGTCACATCAAACATGATTACCTATGGGGATTCTCATAACATGAAGATCACCCACCTTCACATTCCACCCTCCTCTCCTCTGCTATGGTTTTTGGCTACTGTCGCCTCTGATTTATGATGTGTTCATCAGGGTAACATATCCTCTTATTTCTTCTTTATTTTCTTCTTGAGTTTTATTCTTCCCTTATTTTGTGAACACCATTTTTGAACACTAACTCAATTTGGGGGTTCTTTTTGGTTATTTTTTAGATGCTATGGTTCATGGGGTTTGATTGAGGACTGTTCGATCCATATTTGTTGAAGGAGATGAATTATCAATAAGTTTCAAGTAGGTTTTACTACTTTATAATTTTTTGGACCAATTTTAATAATCTATTTGTGTAATTTCGGATTTCTCATATTTTTATAGTGTGATTGGACCTCCTTGAGTAGATTTGGGTCATTATTGGTGAAAAAAACACTGTTTGAAGCAGGTTACCCTATGTCTGAGCCCATAATTTAGATAATATTATTATTTTGTTGTTTTATTGGATTATTTATTTATATTATAAATTAAATATGTTATAGAAAATGGTTTTTATTCATGTAATTGAGTTTTCCCTTTTTTCTATGGTTTCCTCTAAGCTTTAACATGTGTTTTTTTATTAAAGTATGTTTTCAAGACTATTCCAAAGTCTAAAACATTAAAAATAGTCAAATATGTTCTAAATTATTTCTATCACATGAATTGGAAATTCCCAAATCTATTTTAGACTTTCAACTAGTTTTCTATTAAGTCTTTATGGCATGTTTGGTTTCTTAAAAATATCTCAAAGGATTTCCAAATCCCTTAGAATTTTAAATATGAATTATACACACACACACACACACACAAAGAGATATATATAGGAACCCTCTTTGTACAAATTATCTCATGGAAATGGAAACAAATACATTGTAATGTGGGGACACACACACAAAAAGAAATATATATATATATCAAGGAGTGTATTTTTTTAAGTGTGAAGTGTGGTTTTGGAACTTGGAAGCCTTTGGAAATAGTGTTTTTTCAAATAAGTGGTGTTTTTATTTTAAATAATGAAGTCCAGTTGGTACTTAGATATGTTTTAAGGAAATAAAAACAACTCTTAATACATTCCCCTTATATTGGAAATGTGGTGTTTACTAAAAGTGTGATATGTAATATATGTCCGTTGAAGGTGCATATGAATTGTTGTGTATTTTGGAAAAGGAAAAGGGGGTTTCCTTAAAAAGGGAGTTTAGGGATGAGAATATGAATGATTGTTCTTGTGAAGAATTCATGATATAAATATATATATATATATATATGATAGCTTGTAAAAAACACATCTATAAATACAGAATGGGAACCATTGGGTATTTTGGAGGGATATCTAGGTACATATACTGCACTAGTTTAGTAGTACACTCTGACTAGTGGCCCTAAGATAGACTCACTCTGCTTTTGAGATATTCCCCTAAGTTGAACCAATAAGGGTGATGCTGGATGTTAGGGTGACTGGATTCTGGAAAACTGTAATTGGTAAAAAGTGATTTTGTGAATGTAGATGGCTCTTTCCTAGGTCTACATGGAAACTCTTTAGATCTAACGACACATGTTTTATGTATGCACTGATTTCCTCTATTTTGTAACACTTTATGAAATGGATTACACTTTTATATATTATTAATAGAATTATTCTTTTAGTATATGTTACTTCTTGAAAATGTTTATTATAAATCATTTGTTCTTTAGAAATAGTTTTGTAAATAAAAGGTAAATGGGTTTTATGAAGATTATTCTACTACCTATTTTTGAAATAAATAAAAACTTATTTTTAATGTTATATTTTCAAAATACAATCATATAGATTTATCTACAAGTTAAGTAAGAGGGTGTGGTTTCTAATTTGTAATCCTCAATGAGAATATCGGTGCTCACACCTATATCTCAATTTTTTTAGCTTCAGGTTGAGCTAGCTTGTGTTACTCTTGGAGTGTACTTGGTTCCATGGTTGGTGGTTACTCTCAAGGTCACAAGTAGGTATGTTTAGTTTTTTATTCTTTTATAATTATAGTTTCAATTTTATTTATTATTTTATTATTTATTTATAATTTTTTATTAGGTTAAATCATTCCAAATTATATTATACTCGATGCCTGAAAATAGTTTCTAGGTCGATAGGATTAGGAATGCTTCCCAGGACCTATCATGGGTCGGTTCAGTTGACTGCTTCTGGATTAACCAAGATTGGTTCATGAAAAACCAAATTGTGAATTATTTTTTTTCCTTTTGGTTTATTTTTTAATAAAAAAGATCATCTTCCAAGACTTCTAAACACTATGAAATTTGATTCTCCACATAAATACATTTTTTTAACATAATTTTATTGAACATTATCTACTAGAATATACATATTTAATTCTTCAGAACTCAACAACCTCTTTAATTAACCAATAATTTCATCCTTATATTTCAATTCATGCTCCCAGTAACTTCTAATATATTAAATATCATTATAATATTCTAAAAGATATCATCCTTTATATAACTAAAACTACTATAAAAAAATTGGTATTTGAGATCCGTATCATCTACATTTCTCACTTATTTATTATCTTCATTCAATTCATATGATAATATTAAATGTTGAATTCATAAAATACTCCACAAAAAATAATGTCAAATATCTTAAAGACTTCAAAAAAACATTTCTAGTATCATTATTTTTATTTTTTAATTATGAACCTCTAACGTCTAGTTCAACATATGAATAACTTTTATTTTTTTATGCTTTAACATCCATGAGTTTTACTCTACTCTATTATACCATACAAAAAATTTTCCTCTAGATTAATTAAATTAAATAAACTTATATAGAATTTATCTTTCACACAATACTGCATGAATGCAAGGATATCCTCTCTTTCCACTGAACTCAACTTTGAACTCCTTCAATCATCCAAGTCAAATAAAACATGAGTTCTCCCATATTCACCTCACTTAATGAAATTAAATATATATTATCTTCTGAGCATCTGAACTTTTAGATTCTAGTTCTTCTGTACTACCCTTGTGCTTCTATGATAATTCATATAGACATCATCCAAAGTACATAAGCTATGGAGTCATCTTGGGTAATGATATTCAAATTATCATTAATTTTTTTATGTTAAAGAAACAAAAATTCATCATCATATTAATTTTCTAAATAATATTCAAACCAATCCTATTATTCTCACTTACATAATATTCTAGAGACTAGTTTCAATCATCTAAACACATCACATCTTTAGTTTTTTTAATTTATAAAGAGATCACTATTGTCATTAACTCTTCCAATTTTTGATCACAATCGTATTATAGAGAATATATCATCGTACTATTAAAAAAATATAATGAAAACTTAAGGAACCTCATGAATTCCCCATGAAAACCCCAACAGATAGTTAAATATTACACAAATGGTGTCTTAACATTCAAATTAGTTTTTATTTTAATGTGGATCAATCCTTGTGTGTTATATTTCCTACATAATAAAATTACTTCCAAAAGGATCTTCATTTATTTCTTTGAATGTGTCAAGGAAAATAATTGAACTCCCTTTGTGGTACCGAACACCAGAGAAACTGATCCTTCTATGATACTTCATTTCACCCCACACCATCTACTCACACTCTTCATTTGAGAACCACTTTACATTAGTATTCTGTGATGGTTTTTAATTGCTTAACACACGAACCTCTAAATAGAACCAAAACCCATATATATGATATATCCTCAAGAGAATCAACATGTAATAAAATTGAATAAGGAAAAATATGTATACTTGGATATCTGATGTAGTAGCCTTAATCTTTAATCCCATTAGATTAAACTTGATAAAGATCACTAGATTAGAAAAAAATCAGTCATGCCTCTTTGGGATTACACCAACATTAGGACCGTTATCTCTATTAGATTATACCTAAATCTCTCAAAGGGGCGACAATGTCTTCTCTAGGAGTGATGAGTGAGGCTCCAGAAAATTAAATTATTATCATGTTTTTAAGAAATAGTTATGGAAAATAGTAGGGATCATATCCCTTTATATATCAACTCTTGATATATTTCATTTAATAAAATTCATTGAAAATATTCAAAAGATCTATATTAATTTGTTCTCATTTCAATTTATTCATTTAGTCCTATGAAAATGAATATGTAAGCCATTTATACCATTCAAATTTGATAAAACAACATGTTAATATACATAAACCTAATTAATATGGTTTTAGTGCACATATCCAGTAATCTCTCACTTTCATTAAAATTTATAAGGAATTTTTTATAAAATTAACATCCCTTTATGAATACATCCAAAACATTTTTAAATATGGTTTCATCAAGATTTATTCATTTTGGAAAAAACAATTCTGTATAATGCATTATTCTTATACAAGGGCCTAATTATATAACCATATGGACCTTATTATTTTTGAAAATAAATATTAAATCAAAATTTCATAGATGTAATAAAACATGGGATTTTTACAATGAATCATTACTTCTCAAGCTAGTAAGGGGGTTAGGGTTATCTCCAAAAATCATACTCATATCTTTATAAAAACACTTCCACCACTAAATGTATCATATATATATCATATGTATACTTATACAATCAATTTTTCTATCACATAGAGTGACTACCTGGCATAGAACATGTCAATCTATTATATGTTAGGCCATATTTTCGTGATTCTCTAAAATAGGCTGACCAATTTGAAGAACACATCATATTTCATTCATATTATAGATTAAAACATCACATTTCCTTTATCCAAGTCACTGAACACATCATATGAAACACAACTAAGCAATAAAATGAATTTCCTTAGTTTAATTCCATCAAGTTCTGGATATATTTACTTGTAATACATGTTGAGAAATCCCATACTGGTTGTACTTTAACCAATCAAATAACCAACAATATTCCCAACCACCCCCTAATTAGCTATGTTCATATTTAGAATTGTATAAGTTGGGTATCAATGTATGAATATTATTATGATATGTATCTCTCTAACTTTATGTAATAATTATTGATAATTAGTATACACCACTAAGTATATCAATGATCGTATGACACTCTATGGGATATAATTTAGTGAGTTAGTCGAAGAAATATGTATGTACTAATTACCTGATGAATATATTCTTCATATCTCCTATATAACGCTTTTTAATGAGTGTAATAATATATTCAAGATAATGTTGTCATATTAACACAACCCATAATACTCCATGATGATAATCAATTAGGAATAAGTTAGATTTTTATACTTTTAGGGTATATTATCATTCTACCATTCGTATTAAATAAATTAAAACACACATAAATGAATGATAAATGGATGTTTCCATTATTTTAATTAAATGATATATATTTAAAATAATTAACATCAGTGTTTAATGTGTTTAACATCAAATTATTCTATATGTATCTAATTTTATTTTTGGTAGTGGTGGTTTTTTTTGAATCATTATATATTTATTTGATTCACATCACATCTATATATGAACAACTGATAAAAATCTACCAATATATTCTTTCTATGAGTAACATTTTATAAAGTATTATATTTTGGATAATGGTGTGTCTAAGGAATCAAATTTATAATGTTAAAATAATCTAACATATATTCATACTATTTTACATCAAAACATCAAATATTATAATTTCATATTTAGTTGTCTACATATAACTATTTCAAGTTTATCCTCATCACCATTTAGAAACTTTTTAATAAATATTTTTTTTAAACTAAATGTTACCTTTTCACTTATTTTATTACCCATAATGTCATAAAATATTTTTTGTATAATGTGACATTCAATTTATTTTGGTAAACACATGTAACCATCAATATTTTTCATTAACATTATACCCAAAACTATTTTAACATATTAGGTTAATTTAAAAATCTAATTATTGTATAATAAGAGTGATATTAACATTATCATTTTAACAAGCTGTAAATATTTACATTTTTATTTATTTTCACATATCCTCTATCTTTAGAATATTAAATGAAGGATCAGTTAAAATTAAATTGGTATAATTATTTTTGTAAACACTGAAATTCTCCATGTTCAAGCATAATCCCACTAGCTTCTTGGAAAACATATTCACATTATAATATCTTATTAAAACTCAACATAAACTACTTTGTGTTTTAAAAAATAAAACTTATTTCCACTTAGTAGGAATATTTTTCAAATAAAATATTATTTCTAGATATCATATGGTATTCAATGTGTTTAGAGTAATTTTTTAAAAAGGTATATGTTATTCACTAAAATACACCTATAATTTGTGGGAATAACATTCTATCATATTTTATCAAATAGCTTGATAAAGACTTTATCTATGATAATTTCTTCGTCCATATCTTCTTCTCAAAAACATGTTACAGAATATAACAAATCATAATGAATCATCTCATTTTATTTATAATAAATATTTTCTAATGAAACACAAGTCTTATTATATAAGAGAGATGAGATAAAGATACACATCATTTATATTGATTCCTACAAGATTTAAACTTTCCTTAATATTCAAATCAGTGATGTAACAACCCTTTAATTCATCACACAAATGAAAAATATGTTCTCTATCAATTAATCCCTTGATTTTGAACTCCTAGATATTTAAGACATTTTTAATGTATAAATACAGTTTCATATAGCCTTCAAAATTGAAGAATCAATTTTTATAAAATTGATACTTATAATGATCATTTGATGAAGTATACCAACAACTCCTTTAGTTATTATGGATAATCCCATCATATTGAATTATTAATACTCTTTACTAAAAACATTAGTTTTTAATGTTCTTGGAAAGTTACCTTGTTAAAAATTAAATGGCCTTCCATCTAAATTTCTTCTTCCTATTTAAACTTTTACCCTTTTTATAATCTAAAAAATAAAAGAATCTAAAAATCGTATGCTTATTTCATTTATTCTTAATTATTTGAAAATATTAGTTAAAATTTTCATATACTCATACAACATACTGAAACATTTCCATAGATTACAATATAATGAATTCAATAACATACATAAGCCTTATAGAAACCTTTGGTCTCATCATAACCTTGGTATATTTAATTATATTGATTATATGAGTGGATAATCAGGTTGTTTATGTCATTTAGTATCTAATTACATTATAACATTAAGTAAATATATTTATGATTCATAATCATTTAGGATCAATAGTTGGTCACTCAATAAGGTGTATATGTGACACATAGAATTTATTTTACATAACAACCATTCTTAAGTTACTAATGTTAAGAGATATTTTCAAATAAGATTCTCCTTTCAAAGGTTAATCACCATGATTATCTAGTTGATGATGATTCTATTTATCTAAAAATTAATTTTCTTTATTAAATTAATTTCATGTATTATATCTTCTCATCATAAAAAATTAATGACAATACTCCCACTAAACTTAATAAACCCAGAAATAATATCCATTAAGTAGATAAGATCCATGTTTCACTAAGCAATGAACCTACTATGATGTGTAACTCATCACTTTATTTTTTTAGGTTGGATATGAATCCAATCATAAAATTTTTTATTTGTTTATTGTTGAGTGGAAAACTCATTTTTCATATCTATAAAATTAAAAATATTATGTTTTATTCCTTTGGTATCCCTGTCCTTGAGGTTTCCCTGCTATGTGGAACCCAAATAAAAAATCAATAACAAGATAAAAAAATATAATCATAGGTAATTATGTTATGGCATGAAACTACTCAATTTGGAAAATCTTGAGTCACTCAATACTTTCTTGTATTATGCAAGATAATCCATGGAAACTACTCTATTACATGAAACAGCCCGGTTATATCATTGAGGTCTTCACTAATGATTCTTTGGAGGGAATATCACACTTAGTATTTGATGGGTTCTATTTAAAATTTTAATGCCAAAAAAATTAAATATACATCATATTCATATTAAATTCATATGTATTATATATTATATAGCCTTTATCATAAAATGTTTTATTCATTTTTACACAAGCATGCATCCGACAATTTTGTTTTTAGAATACATATACTAACAACAAAATTAATGTTTTTAGACCACATTGATGTATATTTTTTAAACAACCCACATTTTTGTGTTATTTTCATAAAATAGAATCCAAACATATTAATTCATATAATATTCTATCATGTGTATAAGATATATGAAATATTTTATTAAATTCATAAAATTATATGAGATTGGTAATATCCATATGAGTAATCCTCGAGAAACAGATAACAAAACCCATTAACATTTCAATAATAAGGCATAATATTCTTGTATAGATGGTGGTAAAACCTCAAGTCCCTCATCTTATAGAGAATTAACTGAAGAGAGAATTCATTTCATGATTTATCTAACACCTAATATGAACAAACTATGATTGGAAACTAAATTCAAGATAATAACATCAATTACAAACTAGGTCCAAGGTAGACAAAAACTAAATTTTATGGAGTTATACCTAACATTAAATGAAAGGATTTATCACCTAGAAGTAGTTTATCATATAAATAAATCATACATAATATTGAAAATATAAAAAATTATATATATATATATATATGAATAAATAAAGGAATAAATTCTAAATAAATGAACATTTAAAATATTTAAACATGAGTACAGTTCATGAACCATTTCATAAATATAATATTATTATAAAGTTGTTATAAATAATTTTAAGATTAAAATTATTCCATAATTTTATATATAAACACTTTTATATCCATTTTCAATATGAATTCTTTAAAATTTTATATTATATGTAATTTCAATCTATTTGACATATCATGAATAAATTTATAAATAATTTTCTATTATGTAAACCCATTTAAATAATTTAAATATCCTACAAATTATATTATTTAATCCTTTAAAAATATCAATCATTAATTTTTTTTATGTGTTCTAAATAATTTCATTAAAAAATTCCTTCTTTTAATTTGAGAAATTTCAAACTAATTAATTATGTAAAATTCATATTTATAAATATAAAGTACTTATATTTAATCCATGTTTAGATAATTTATAACATATTTATAAATTTTCATTGTAATATATATATAAAAATTTTGACATAATATTAGTAAAACTATTTATAATTTGACAGGACTTCAATATTTTTTAAATTTTGATTCATAAACAATTCATAAACCATATTATTTTGGTGGTACTATATCAAGAGTTGGCATTTTTTTAAATATACTAAAATTATATTTTACCATTTTCATCAAAACCATTTCTTCATATTCCTTAGTTTATTATATGTTTACCATATGATAATAACCATTCAATTCAAAAAATGTTTTCTTGAGGAATTCCTTGATTGAATTGGTTAATGATAATATCTGATCATGAGCCTTCAATAGAAGCACAATAAAAAAAGTCCTTTCAACACCCCTGAATATGTTTCTTGGTGGACATTATATATTATAACTTCTGTTTACACAACCGGATCACCTCAGATTACATATCCTATTATCATTTCATCAAAACATGCTAGTCAATCTTCACCTCTAACTCAAAAAACATTTTACAAAAATGTTTATAATAAATAAAACGACTTCAATAGTCCCAAACCATGGGTTTGTAAAGGTGGATTCAATATTCACAATTCATCAAGTTAATATTGAGGATAGAAAAGAGAAGATATTCTCTAATTCATTATTCCATTTTTTTTGAGTCTGATGGAGACATAAAAAGTTTTGGTGAGAACACCTAGGTTTGAGTGTCCGAAATTTTTTATAGTTTATAATCATTTTTGTGGATGTATTTATAGGTTAAAAATATATTTATGTATAATTAAATAAACATTATTTTATGTATTTTGTTTTTAATTTCTTTGTATCATTATTTAAATTATGGATTGATATTTATGAAGGTTAATATTTTATGAGACTTCATGTTCTTAACATTTTGAGACTTTTCAGTTTTCAATGATAATTTTTTTTGAAGTTTCATCTATTATAGAGTTTTGGAAATTCATAGTCTAGGAAATCATAAAAATTCCCATGATAATTTACATGATCTCACATCCTAGGGAAAAATTGTCAATTAAACCTAATAAGTGAACTCATATTGAAATTTTAAGGGTTCAATTGATTTCATGATATAGTAGTTAACATGGGTTTAATGTTTCAAATAATTTTGAGGAGTTTGTTTTTGAGTAGGGGTTATTTAAATTGTTTATAATATAATTATAACTTAATGACATGGGAAATTTATTTAAATAAAATGAAAACTTTTTGATAAATTTTAAACAGGCCTTGAATTGTAGTTTTTACCAAATTATATTTCTTCATTGATGTTGTATTTTTAGTGGGGATATAAGTAAAATATAGGTTTTGGGTCTTCTACATGCCCATTTTTGTCCAAAATTAATTAATTATACATAATTATTCTCTTTAATGAGTTTTTCGTGGAATAAAAATTCAGATTGATTTCGAACAAAGGTTCCCCCCTCCAAGTAGGAAATTATAATCATTTTTTTCAATCCCATTTATAAATTTTAATTTTTTTAGTTTAATTATAAAAAATATTTTTGTTATGACATTTTAATTAATATATCAAGAATTAATTTATTCATTTAATTTTTTACATTGTTCATCAATAAGAGTAACAGTTTTTAGTCTTTTGACCACACACCACACACTATCATCTTAATTATTTTCATGGCCACTTATAATCATCATTGTAGCCACTAATACCCTGATGTGACCACTATCACCCATGTCAGTCGACTGTACTCTGACACCCAAGGTGTGTCCAAGCTAGCAAGTGTTAGTGTGAGAAGAGCATCCATGGTGAGAAGGGTATTCAGAAAAGGGTCATTTCAGAATTAAATAACAAATTTTTTGGACAATCATGTGAAATAGAGGACATATCGGGAACCCCCTCATCAATAAAAACTCTCAATGGTGAGAAATAGGGTAGAAACTGTTGAATGGGATAGTATTACAACATGGGTTTAAAGAGGAAGGGTGATCATAATAAAAAAGATAAAGGGAAGATCATCTGATTAATCAAGTGACTATGGTAGGAAGACTCATATCATGGTCCACATTAAGGGAATGATGGGACGACCCACATGATGGTTAGTTGGATGATGATGCATGTCTTGGACAAGCATGCATGAGAATTCCATCCAGGTGGGGGACCATATATGATTGGGAAAAACCATAACCTAGTGAATAATCTGTCCTGAATGGTGTAAAAGTTCAGTTAGAGGGGCCTAACCAAGTGAAAATTCATATTTAAGACTTTTGAATACCACACAGCCAATGATCCCCACTTTCTGACATATTGTTTCCACATGGAGAGCCTCTATCACCACCTAAACCTAATTTTTTATTTAAATAATGAGAAAATTAGTTTTTTTCATCTCGGTGTCTTTTTTTATAAATAAATAGTTACATTTTCTTTATTATTTCCAATTAAATTTTGGAAGAGATGTTTTCTAGTAAATAATTTAATGGGTATTTTTGGAATTTAAATAATTAACAATTGAAATTGGTTGTTACTCGATTCAAGAAAATTATGGTGGTACCATTTTTTATTTATTAGAACAAAACACCGTCTTCATTTTGATCATTTGGAGCTCCAAAAATGACATAAATTATGAAATGATTTTTTGTAGACAGTAGTGTGTTCTTGGGAATCTTGATGAATTTTATAATATATTTGATACATGAAGAGTTTCCCAAAGGGTCTCATGGGCTCAGATAATGTCTAGAATGACCAAATGAGACCAATTATTAAAACCATTGTGTTGATATAATGACATGTTTTGAATAGTAGTTTCTAATAGGTTGATTTTTATTCCTTTAGAACGTGGTTTTTTAATATTTGATATATCCATATCTGCACATATTATTAGGATAATATGTGTACATGGTTTCTACTTATGAGAATATACCTATGTGGATATTAGTGTTATGATATGATGCTTTGATATCCATATGGATTTTCTAATACGAGATAGTAATTCGACACCTTATTGACATGAGTGTAATGACCCTTTGAGAGTTTGGGGTGGGTAATTGATAATTAAATGGATGTTATAATGATTGATTATGTTCATGATTCAATTCTGGGACAAGATCATGTGAGTCATTTCTTATTATATTTTGATGTTATTTCAATAATGGGAGTACCATTCGCTTTGAAAGCTTCACTTGGGGGTGTTTTCCTTGAGTGGGACATGACATTTAGTTAGAAAATAATCCAAATAGAGTGTCAACTTAATATATTATCTCTCAGTCCACTAGTTTTCATACATTGTATGTGGATTGGATATATGTTGGATTAATTTTTAATATTTATGAGCTATGGTTGTAAGGGATGGGTCGCAATTATGCTAGTGGGTTGGTGGTAAAAAGTATGATGTTAAAAATATTGGTACTTGATTTAGGGGTTGTTTTTTTGGGTCCCTTTTTAAAATTTATGGTGTGTTTTATACAACAAATACACTATGTTTGGGTGGATTTTTATTGTTAGTGAGAAGGGTTTTAAATCTCTTATATGTTCTAGAATCTAGGTGATAATTTAAAAATTACTACTATTATGTGCTCTCTTAGATGAGTGAAAACATAGTTAACTAAAAAGTGGTAATGTTTTGTGAGATCATTACTATGTACTATAATTTAATGGTTTGATTATTATTCATGCATCATATTAACATTTTTTTCACCCCTTTAGGGATGAAATAATAGGTATGTTTATATACTCACCCTTACATTTATATATAAGGTTTAAAAACCAGGTTAATGGAGGAGTTATAAAATATTAGTTCAGTCTCACAGGTTATTAATTAAATCTTGGGGTTAAAGTATGCTTCCTTATACCATTATGTTATATTAGTTTTTTTGTGTTTTTATTCATTTAAGGGTTAATAGTTTTTTTCCATGGGTTTATATAGTCCTTTCTTTATTTTCTGAAATTTATGCATTATACAATTTTATGATATTAATTGACCATTTATTCCTTATTGATAATGATTTAATTGTCAATTTTTAATTACTCTTGCACAATGTTATCTAGGTTCAATTCAATCCACTAAATTTATAAAATTATGAAAATTTTATGTCATTATTATGAAATTTATGATTTAATTATGAGTTATTATAGGTGTTTTTGGAGTTTTTAAGTTTGAATTTTAATTTTTAAGGCGTTTTCCTATATTGCACAGTAAGGGGAAACCATGTCGAAAACCTTACATTCAAGGGAAAACTATCCAGGTGAATTTTGGGTAAGGGTAAATCATTTATAAATACTTAAATAGGATGGAGAACAATTAGAGCACACTTTAGGGAGAACAATGTTGGAAAAAATTACATATGGGGTATCTTGGGAATGACTTGAGAACAGTTTTCTATATCACACAAGGAAACTATGCAGAGTACTGTAACTTGTTTTCAATAGGGATTGAACAACTAACAAACTATTTGGTAATTTTTTTGATAAAACCATGTGATGTTTCCATTATATTCTAGTGTAATCTACATGTTTAGTGCATGGTTTGGAAAATCATGCGACCAAACTATGCGTTCTTCCAAGACTCATTAATGTTTCCTATCATATTTTATTTTAATCTGTTTTCCCTTCATTCCCTCCTCATTTATTTGTAAAATTGAGGGTGATATTATAGGATCTTACCCTTTTAATTTAATCTATCTTTTTATGGATTCTAAATGGACTTTGAATGTAAGGTATCTTTTTCTTCTCTGAATTCTCTTCCCTCCCCACTTTTATATTTGTTTTTCTTTTTCCCTAAACAACACATAGGCCCACTTATCCAAGATTGATATTTAATATTGGTCCTATATTGAGGATTTGGGTGTTTTGGTCTTGTAAAGGGAATATTAATACTTAGTTTTTTTCATCCATTGGGTATGACATGTATTTGATGAATTGAGGTAATTATTTTTTTTGAGAATATTTTACATTACAAGTCCTAAAATTCTTAATCCCTTATAAATTCATTTATTATAAATTTATAACTATATGTGATACAAAGGATAGGATTATAAATGTATCAAAATATTCCCATATAAATAAAAGAGTTTTTTAATGAATTTATAATATTGTTTTTTAAATAAAATGTTTACATGTGCCAAAAATTTATAAAATTTCTTATGAGGATATTTCAAATGGTTTTGATGATAAATGAATTGTTTTTGCCTGAATTTGATTTTCAATGGGAGTAACCCATGTTTTAAGGGATTTTTTTTTAAATTCAAAATGTGTTTGGTTTTTGTAACACCCAAGACTTTTATAAGAAATATTTTGTTTTTATTTTATATATATCATCAAAGGAATATTTCACAACACACAACACTATCTTGGCTTTCTTTACACGCAATCGCAACCTTCCTTGATAACTTGCGTCGTACGCAATACCGAGTTTCACTAAACAATGATATGCTATTAAAATGTTATTAAAACTAACCGTTATGAATAGTAATAACCACGTTTTGAAATTTTGTAAATTTTATTTCTCAAAATGGTCTTCGTTTTTGGATTCGGAATATCAAAATTAGCCTAGGGTGAAATTTTGGTATTTTTCTGGAAACGTTCAATTTTTGATGAATAGTGAAAACACTGGGTTACTATTTAAAAATCGACTTTTTATTTAAATAATTATTTATTATATTTAAATTTATTTTAGGTAAAAATTGACACATAATACCTATATAATTTCAATGTAATCCATTAGATTCATTTTATAATAATTTTAGATATATAAAAATTTTATTGAACTTTTGACCGTCTTTTACCCACCTCTTAGGAGAATTTGCAAATTTACATAAAACATAATTTTACTGCTTCTGCGAGTGGAATTACAAAAATCTGAGAGACATGGTTGATGTCAATAAGTAAAATGTGGTACAATGAGATGAAAATAATTTTTGGTGAATAGTAACTTTTTACTTTTATTTACCACGTTTAAAAGTAAATAGGGTAATTAAGGGTAAAAATGATAATATTATTACCCTAAAACGTGCCCTAATTCTATTGGATAAGTTTAATTCGACCAAAAAAATCCTTAGGAATAAAATATGACCATTTAGGCCTACATTGATTAGATTAGGACATTTATTATTAATATATTTAAAGAAATGTTAAAATAGCTAAAATCAATGTTTAATAATTAAATAATTTTTAATATAGGGTTATGGATAAGATAAATTCGACTATAAATATTAATTAGAAATATAAAAGGATTTCCTACATAATGGTATTTTATTTGTAATTTTTAGACCTTAAATAATTTAATTTATTTATGACACAAAGATGATGTAGTAATTATATTATTAATGAAATATTGACATAATTGATGTTATAAATACACAAATAAATGTAATTGGAGACTTTTATGAATTATAATAATTTTCTATGTTAATATGACATGTTAGTATTGATTTAATTAACTTTTTTTGAACTAATAATTCTTTTATGATTTTAACCAAAATCAATTACTAAATAGTGTCAAAATTGACATAAAATAGTTTTTAAAATTAATATTATATTATTAATTGTTATTTTATTCCTAAAAATCTAAAGTTCGGCTAACTAACTTATATAAGGTTATATATATTAATAGTAAACAACTTGGGGTTCTTTTGGCTTGTTATAGTAAGTTTATGAACCTTATAGTGTAAGAAAACAAGAAGACACGGTAAAAGGAAAATTATTTAACTTAAAATTAAATCTAAATGATAAGGTTAAAATAGAAACCTAAACTTGTCTAAATTGTATTGTATGATAGGATTTATACCCATCCCCAACTTAGCTTCGAAATAACTCAATTTTGAGCTATTAAAAACCGAATATGACTTTATAATAAAATAATATTTTGAGTTTTTCCTAAGGTGCCCCTCTCCTCCCTTATAAAAGGGAACCTCCTCCCTCTCTTCCTCACACCATTTTTAGCCTTGAAGATCGTCCAAACCCTTCCAAATTATCTTCTCCACTTACCTAGAAACATCCTAGTGGTCCGGGTCTTCTTCAAAGTCCAAATTTAGTGCCCTAATAGGAGGTCTCAAAGAGGCGCTTCAAAGAAGAGGTAATGTCCGTTACCGATTCTTTCAACTTTATTTCTTCTTCCACTTCTTCTTCTTAGGTTGTTTAATAATGAAGTAATAACATCAGTATCACTCATATACTTATATGTTATTATAAATATGAAACAACCTTATTTCACCATCTATCCATCCTAAGAAAAATGAAATCACCGCGCGTGCGTACGTACGGAATACCGTCTCCACACCGTGGTGTAATCTATTTTCCACCACCACCTTACTTGGATGGGTATAATGGGGAAAGTAATGAATATATATGATTAATTTAAATTGATATTGATTCTGTAATATTATACATACACTTTAATACAATTCCACGATCATGGGAATGATATCATCACTCATGCGTACGTACGGACTACCGTCTCCACGAACGCGATAAGATTCATTTTCCATGAATAACCATTCAAGAATAATTATAAAGTATATATAATGAATAATAATGAAATATATGAAATAATAATGCTTCTAGATTTATGTATATATATATGTATGTCATCTATTTAATTTCATTCAATTCAATAAGGAAATGAAAACAACGTTCATGCATATGTACGACTTACCGTCTCCATGAACGGTGTATTTCCTTTCTTTTTATAGATCTATAATATATATGTATATGATGAATATGTATTATATATAAATCATGTTTTACACTCTGTAATAATTTAAATCGAGATATAAGTAATAATATCAAGAACGAAAAGTCGAAACACATACTATAAATGAAATGATTTTACCCAAAATGCTACTTTAACATGGAATTTACAAAAGAACAGGTTATATAAAGTCATAAGTGAAACATATATGATATCATAATAATGAATATGACTATGTAATAAGTCAATGGCATTATTTAAATCATTATACAGGAGGTTTGGATCCATACGAAGCATATCGGACCTAAGGTATGGGATAATTTCGCAAATCTCATTTTTATCCGAGATTGCTTATTCGTAAGTATTTACTGGGGTTATTGTTATCATCCATGTCCATGTTTTATAAAAGTATTTTCATGTATGTTTAATTTCCCTTTTACCCATTTTTGACTTTTACTACATGGTATGTATGGAATATTTCTTTTACGAGGTACTTTTTGACTTTTCCGACAAAAGTACGAGAAAAATGTTATTTTTTACTTATACAGCGTCAAAGAATTTTTACAAATTTATAAAGCGTTATTTTCATGAAGCTTCCTCAAAAATATTTCATGATTATTTTAGACAAAATCATTTTCTTTTAAAATTGCATGACATTTTGTGAAAATAAAATGATTTTGAAGAATAAAGGAAATTTTTTCTTCAAGAATTCTTTTCAAGTGTTTTATCAAAACCATTTTTCATCTATGATGACATTATTTCATATGTGTATATTTCAAGTATCATGTCTCTATGATTTACATGGTTTCAATTTTCTTATTATGAGATGATATCCATTTCTTTTATATGGGTTATGTGATGATGTTATGATGTTTATGAAAGCCATTTTATTCGTTGGGTTATTATGAATGATGTATATTTATTTTGTGGCACAAGTAAGAATGATTTCATTATGAGATGGGTGGGAACTATATCTACCTAAAATGCATTGGCTAATGATTTATATCTTAATAGATAGACATGGCTGGAATGGTTAGTTAATCCAGTTCAGTATTACAGGACTGGAATGAGGAGTGACCTCGATTCGGAAAGTGACTTTGTCCACTAAGATGGCCTTGGCAGAAATGCCTTGGCTACTATGGAAATCATTACCTGTGATTAATGGATGTAACAATTACATGTTTTATTCCCATGCTACTTTATCATGATTTATGTACCATTATGATCTATGCCTTATGTACTTCCATGTTTTATGTCGTTGCTCAAGATTTTTATGTTTCAACATTATGTTCATGTTTTTAAGTTCAAATGTATATGGTATGTTTTATTTTGTCCATGCTTACCCTTACTGACCATTTGAGCTCACCCTTTTTATGTTTTATTTTCCCATAGGATTAAAAGAAAGGTTTTAGGTAAGGAAACAAAAAGTGGAAGATCTTTATGGGAGATGTTGAAGATCTTTCACCACGGTTAGAAGATTACGTTCCATGTTTCCAAAGACACTAAACTATTACGATCTTTGTGTGTCTGTTTTTGTTATGTATTATGTATTCTGCAAAAGTAATGTAATATCTATGTACGTCAAGCTTCGGGTCTCTACAGTTGGTATCAGAGGAAAGGTTTAGTCAAACTTTGGAAACTAGGATGCGAAAACATTAGTGAGATCCATAGAAATATTTCTAAGGTATGTCTAGGGATGTACCTAAGGATAAGTATACGTATAGGATATAGTCCTAGAACTATGGTAACAATCATAGAATTTAACCTAAGATGTTAGATATTGATGGTACCCCCCCTTTATTATGTTGTTTTCCCTAGCATGATTTTTGCCTCTCACACTATTCTTTTTGGGTTTTAGACGATGGATGGAACCTGAAGGAACCGTGTTGATCAATGTAACGGACAAGGCAATGATTATCCTCCTGAACAAACCAATGTTATGGGAGATGGAGTGAAAAATCTTATTTCTATACTTACACAAGCTATAAATCATTCTGGACTTCCAAATGAGAAGAGAAGGGAACAATATTCTATTGAGTCCTTCATGAGGCAACGTCCACCTTCTTTCAGTGGGTCTTCTGATCCACTTGTTGCTGAACAATGGATCAGTACCACCGAAAAGATATTTTCAGTTCTTCAATGTTCTGAACATGATAAAGTCATCTTAGCAGTATATTGTTTGGAAGGTGAAGCTGATCAATTGTAGAATCTTATCAAGAATATGAGGCCAAGAGATGAAATTGAGTCCACAAAATGGGACGAGTTCAAGAACTTATTTTTCAATAAGTACTTCTCTCATATTCTTAGAACAAATACTGAGAAGGAGTTTCTTGAACTAAAGCAAAAGGATGATGAATCTGTTGGTGTATACAAAGAGAATTTTACAATTCTTGCAAGGTATGCATCTGGCTTTGTCATCCAACATGAAAGTAAAGTTGATCGATTCTTCAGTGGCTTAAAACCAAATCATCGAAGGGCATTAGCTATAAGAGACTTCAGTAGCTATGAAGAAATTGTGTGTTGTGATATCAAGGTAGAAATGGAAGTTGGTGTTACTTATCCATCTCATAGTTTTGACAAGAAATGAAAGATGGAGTTTATGGAGAAATCTCAGAATAATGGTGAAAAGAAGATGAATGTTTCCTTATGCTCAAAGTGTGGAAACAAGCATGGTGAAGATTGTCTTAAAGGGACTAGAAAATGTTTTAAGTGTGGAAAAGAAGTTCATCGAGTAGCTGAGTGTCTAAGTAATGGAAAAAGGGTTTCTAATGATGTGAATAAAGAAATGACTGCAAGGAACGCACCGCCAACACTTCAATGCTTCATGTGCAAGGAAATGGGGCATTATGCTAATAAATGACCTAATCCAAGGGTTAGTGATGATCGACATGAGGAACCACTTAAGGAAAAGGACAAAGGGAAGTCACATGCGATCACCATTGGCGATGTTGAATATGACAACGATGTGGTGGAATGAATAAGTGTTTATGTAATAGGATTCCAAAATAATGTTGTATATAGTATCGTGGAATATTGGAATATTTATGTATTGGTCTATTGTGGTTTTTAATAATTTTATTGTACCGGTAACCATGGAAAGTGATTGAGATATTTTTGGAAAAAAGATGATATGAGCATAATGAAGGGATAAGGAGAAAATGAAATGTTTGACAGTATTCATGATCTCATGACTGATATAAGGAAATAATTATATCATTGTTTGAGTATATAGAATTTTGGGTTTTTGGTATGTGGAAAGAGTCAACTTTTTATAGCACTCATGTTTTCACTATGATTCAATGGGTATTCAATTTTCAAGAGAATACATGATTAAGGCCTTCAAATATTTGGAATGTGACCAACAAGATATATCTTATGATATATGGGGATCAATGATGGTATTAACATGCTTGTTATAAGAAATCTCTGGTAATCGTTTTCACTATATTATGAGAGTGGACTACAGTATTATGGATAAGCCTAAAGATTGGAATGGATTATGTTGGACATAAGTTAGTATTGTTTAAGGATAGAAGTTTTTTTGATAATATTGATGGGATGTTATAGTAATGTAGTTTTAGAAAAAGGACAACCTGCAGGACAGGTGACCACCCATCGCGTCGGACAAGGCTGTTGGAATTGAACCCACAACCAAAGTGCGACTGGCCTTTATCGCCTACCACTGGCCTACAAAAAGTCCCTGGTTAGTAGAAACTAGTTTTATTTTATTAAGCGGTATGATATATGAAGTATAAGTTCATTTTTGGAACCATATACTATTAATCTAAACATAAGATAGACTTATAAATTTTGATAACCTTTTATTTGAAACAGATGGAATGAACCATCATTCTATCACATGATTTGCTAACACATCACGAATAACAAATTCAACCTCATTTATTTTAGGGATGAAGTTGAAATTGTTCAATTCACTAACAATAGTGAAACTGTACCAAAATCATGTAAGTATTTCTTTTAATTCATCAACTTTAGGGAAATGATCTTGAAAACCAAAAATGTTGTCCTTGTTCCCTTATATCCGATGAATCATATGGTACCTTAGATCATCAGAAATCTATGACTTTGTGATTCTTGTTTTTTTCATAGCCAAGTTCTCTACCACTCTCCATCAGAACATGATGGTTAGGTTTCTCCTCCATATCCATATTTTCACCTATGTTCTCTTATGTGGAAACCCAGTGATTAGTTAATTTGGGTAACCGTTATGTTTCATACTTTAGTTTATAAAGATTGGTTTTGGTATTCATTTTTACAATGTGGGTTTCTATTAAAGAAACTTTCAAGTAGTAAACCATTTATAACCCCGACGAATTTCGAGGGCGAAATTCATTTTAAGGGGGGTAGAATGTAACACTCGAGACTTTTATAAGAAATATTTTTTTTTTATTTTATATAAATCATCAAAGGAATATTTCACTACCCACAACACTATATTGGCTTGCTTTACACGCAATCACAACCTTCCTTGATAGCTTTCATCGTACGCAATACCGAGTTTCACTAAACAATGATATGCTATTAAAATGTTATTAAAACTAGCGGTTATGAATATTAATAACCACTTTTTGAAATTTTTTAAATTTTATTTTTCAAAATGGACTTCGTTTTTGGATTCGGAATATCAAAATTAGCCTAGGGTGAAATTTTGGTAATTTTCTGGAAACTTTCAATTTTTGATGAATAGTGAAAACACTGGATTACTATTTACAAATCGACTTTTTATTTAAATAATTATTTATTATATTTAAATTTATTTTAGGTAAAAATTGAAAAAAATACCTATATAAGTTCAATGTAATTCATTAGAGTCATTTTTTAATAATTTTAGATATATAAAAATTTTATTGAACTTTTGATCGTCTTTTACCCACCTCTTAGGCGAATTTGCAAATTTACATAAAACTTAATTTTACCAATTTTGTGAGTGGAATTTCAAAAATCTGAGAGACATGGTTGATGTCAGTAAGTAAAATGTGGTTCAATGAGATGAAAATAATTTTTGGTGAATAGTAACTTTTTACTTTTATTTACCACGGTTAAAAGTAAATAGGGTAATTAAGGGTAAAAATGATATTATTATTACCCTAAAACATATCCTAATTCTATTTTATAAGTTTAATTCGACCAAAAACAACATTAGGAATAAATATGACCATTTAGGCCCACATGGATTAGATTAGGACATTTATTATTAATTTATTTAAAGAAGGTTTAAAATAGCTAAAATCAATGTTTAATAAGTAAATAATTTTTAATATAGGGATATACATAAGATAAATTAGACTATAAATATTCATTAGAAAGATAACACTATTTCCTACATAATGTTATTTTATATTTAATTTTTATAAATTAAATAATTTAATTTATTTATGACACAAAGATGATGCAGTAATTATATTATTAATGAATTATTGACATAATTGATGTTATAAATACCCAAATAAATGTAATTTGAGACTTTTTTTGAATTCAAATAATTTTATAGGTTAATATGACATGTTAGTATTGATTTAATAAATGTTTTGCGAAATAATAATTCTGTTATGATTTTAACAAAAATCAATTACTAAATAGTGTCAAAATTGACATAAAATAGTTTTTAAAACAAATATTATATTATTAATTGTTATTTTATTCCTAAAAATATACGGTTCACCCAAATGACTTAGATAATGTTATATATATTAATAATAAACAACTTGGGGTTCGTTTGGCTTGTTATAGTAAGTTTATTAACCTTATAGTGTAAGAAATCAAGAAGACACGGTAAAAGAAAAATTATTTAACTTAGGTAAATATAAATGACAAGGTTAAAATAGAAACCTAAACTTGTCTAAATTCTATTGGATGATAGGATTTCTACCCATCCCCACCTTAGATTTTAAATTACTCAATTTGGAGCTATTAAAAACCGAATATGACTTTATAATAAAATAATATTTTTAGTTTTTCCTAAGGTGCCTCTCTCCTCCCTTAAAAAAGGGCACCTCCTCCCTATTTCCCCACACCATTTTGAGCCTTGAATCTCGGCAAAACACTGCCAAATTCTCTTATAAAATTCCCTAGAAACATCCTAGAGGTCCTTGTCCTCTTCAAAGTCCAATTTTAGTGACCTAAGAGGAGGTCTCAAAGAGGCGCTTCAAAGAAGAGGTAATGCCCGTTACCGATTCATTCAACTTTATTTCTTCTTACACTTCTTCTTATTAGGTTGTTTAATTATGAAGTAATAACATCAGTATCACTCATATACTGATATGTTATTTTCCACCACCACCTTACTTGGATGGGTATAATGGTGAAAGTAATGAATATATATGATTAATGTAAAGTGATATTTATTCTTTAATATTATACATACACTTTAATAAAATTACACGATCATGGGAATGATATCATCGCTCGTACGTACATACGGACTACCGTCTCCACGAATGCGATGAGATTCATTTTCCATGAATAACCATTCAAGAATAATTATAAAGTATATATAATGAATAATAATGAAATATATGACATAATAATGCTACTGGATTTATGTATATATATATATATATGTATTTCATCTATTTAATTTCATTCAATTCAATAAGGAAACGAAAACAGCATTCATGCATACGTACGGCCTACCGTCTCCATGAACGATGTATTTCCTTTATTTTTATGGATCTATAATATATATGTATATGATGAATATGTATTATATATAGATCATTTTTTACACTATGGAATTATGTAAATCAGGATATAAGTAATAATATCAAGAACGACAAGTCGAAACACATACTATAAATGAAATGATTTTACCCAAAACGCTACTTTAACATGGAATTTACAAAAGAACGGGTTATATAAAGTCATAAGTGAAACATATATGATATAATAACAATTAATATGATTATTTAATAAGTCAATGAAATTATTTAAATCATTATACAGGAGGTTCAGATCCATACGAAGCATATCAGACCTAAGGTAAGGGATAATTTTGCAAATCTCATTTTTATCCGAGATTGATTATTCGTATGTATTTACTGGGGATATTGTTATCATCCATGTCCATGTTTTATAAAATTGTTTTCATGTTTTTTTAATTTCATTTTTACCCATTTGTGACTTTTACTACATGGTATGTATGGAATCTTTCTTTTACGATGTACTTTTTGACTTTTCCGACAAAAGTACGGGAAAAATGTTATTTTTAACTTATACAGCGTGAACAGATTTTTACGGATTTATAAAGCCTTATTTTCATGAAGCTTCCTCAAAAATATTTCATGACTATTTTAAACAAAATCATTTTCTTTTAAAATTTCATGACATTTTGAGAAAATAAAATGATTTTGAAGAAGAAAGGAAATGTTTTCTTCAAGAATTCATTTCAAGTGTTTTATCAAAACCATTTTCATCTAAGATGACATTATTTAATATGTGTATATTTAAAGTATCATGTCTCTATGAATTACATGGTTTCAATTTTCTTATTATGAAATGATATCCATTTCTTTTATATGGGTTATGTGATGATGGAATGATGTTTATGAAACCCATTTTATTCGTTGGGTTATTACGAATGATGTATGTTTATTTTTTGGAACAAGTAAGAATTATTTCATTATGAGATGGGTGGGACCTATATCTCCCTCAAATTCATTGGGTAAAGATTTATATGTCATGATATAGACATGGTTGGAACGGTAAGTTAATTCGGTTCAGTTTTACAGGACCGGAACGAGGAGTGAACTTGATTCAGAAAGGGACTTTGTCCACTAAGATTGTCCTGGAAGAAATGCCTTGGCTAATATGGAAATCATTATATTTGCTTAGTGGATGCCACAATTACATGTTTTATTCCCATGCTATTTTATCATGATTTATGTACCATTATGATCTATGCCTTATGTACTTCCATGTTTTATGTCGTTGCTCAAGATTTTTATGTTTAAACAATTTGTTCATATTTTTAAGATCAAATGTATATGGTATGTTTTATTTTATCCATGCTTACCCTTAATGAGCATTTGAGCTCACCCTTTTTATGTTTTATTTTCCCCCAGGATTAAAAGAACGGTTTTAGGTAAGGAAACAAAAAGTGGAAGATCTTTATGGGAGATGTTGAAGATCTTTCACCACGATTAGAATATTACGTTCCAAGTTTCCAGAGACACTAAACTATTACGATCCTTGTGTGTATATTTTTGTTATGTATTATGTATTCCGAAAAAGTAATGTAATATCTATGTACATCACGCTTCGTGTCTCTACAGTTGGTATAAGATGAAAGGTTTAGTCAACCTTTTGGAAACTAGGATGCGAAAACATTAGTGAGATCCCTAGAGATATTTCTAAGGTATTTCTAAGGATGTCCCTAAGGATAAGTATACGTATAGGATATAGTCCTAGAACTACGGTAACAATCTTAGAATTTAACCTAAGATGTTAGATATTGATGGTACTCCCACTTTATTATGTTGTTTTCCCTAGCATGATTTTTGCCTCTCACGCTATTCTTTTTGGGTTTTAGATGATGACTGGAACCCAAAGGAACCGTGTTGATCAATTTAATGGACAATGCAATGATTGTCCTCATGAACAAACCAATGTTATGGGAGATGGAGTGCAAAATCTTATTTCTATACTTACACAATCTATGAATCATTCTGGACTTCCAAATGAGAAGAGAAGGGAACAATATTCTATTGAGTCCTTCATGAGGGAACGTCCACCTTATTTCAGTGGGTCTTCTGATCCACTTGTTGCTGAACAATGGATCAGTACCACTGAAAAGATATTTTCATTTCTTCAATGTTCTGAACATGATAAAGTCATCTTATCAGTATATCGTTTAGAAGGTGAAGCTGATCAATGGTGGAATCTTATCAAGAATACGAGGCCAAGAGATGAAATTGAGTCCATGGGATGGGACAAGTTCAAGAACTTATTTTTCAATAAGTACTTCCCTCATATTCTTCGAACAAAGATGGAGAAGGAGTTTCTTGAACTAAAGCAAAAGGATGATGAATCTGTTGGTGTATAAGAAGCGAATTTTACAAGGATTTCAAGGTATGCATCTGGATTTATCATCCAACTAGAAAGTAAAGTTGATCGATTCTTCAGTGGCTTAAAACCAAATCTTCGAAGGGAATTAGCTATAAGAGACTTCAGTAGCTATGAAGAAATTGTGTGTTGTGCTATCAAGGTAGAAATGGAAGTTGGTGTTACTTATCCATCTCATAGTTTTGACAAGAAACGAAAGATGGAGTTCAAGGAGAATTCTAAAAATAATGGTGAAAAGAATATGAATGTTTCCTTATGCTCAAAGTGTGGAAAGAAGCTTGGTAGAAATTGTATTAAAGGGACTAGAAAATGTTTTTTGTGTGGAAAATAAGGTCATCGAGCAGTTGAGTGTCGAAGTAATGGAAAAAGGGTTTCTAATGATGTGAATAAAGAAAACACTGCAAGGACGCACCACCAACACTTCAATGCTTCAAGTGCAAGGAAATGGGGCATTATGCTAATAAATTACCTAATCCAAGGGTTAGTGATGATCGACATGAGGAACCACTTAAGGCAAAGGACAAAGGGAAGTCACCTGTGATCACCATTGGCGATGTTGAATATGAAAACGATGTGGTGGAATGATTAAGTTTTTATGTAATGGGATTCCAAAATAATGTTGTATATAGTATCATTGAATATTGGAATATTTATGTATTGGTCTATTGTGGTTTTCAATAATTTTATGGTACCGGTAACCATGGAATGTGATTGAGATATTTTTGGAAAAAAGATGATATGAGCATAATGAAGGGATAAGGAGAAAATGAAATGTTTGACAGTATTCATGAGCTCATGACTGATATAAGGAAATAGTTATATCATGGTTTGAGTATACAGAATTTTGGGTTTTTGGTATGTGGAAAGAGTTAAATTTTGAAATCACTCATGTTTTCACTAAGATTCAATGGGTATTCATTTGTGAAGATAATACATGATTAAGGCCTTTGAATATTTGGAATGTGACCAACAAGACATATCTTATGATATATGGGGATCAACGATGGTATTAACATGCTTGTTATTAGAAATCTCTCGTAATCGTTTTCACTATATTATGAGAGTAGACTGCAGTATTATGGATAAGCCTAAAGATTGGAATGGATTATGTTGGACATAAGTTAGTATTGTTTAAGGATACAATTTTTTTCGATATTATTGATGGGATTTTATAGTAATGTAGTTTTAGAAAAAAGGACAACCTGCAGGATGGGTGACAACCCATCGCGTCGGACAAGGCTGTTGGAATTGAACCCACAACCAAAGTGCGACTGGCCTTTATCGCTTACCACTGGCCTACAGGAAGTCCCTGGTTAGTAGAAACTAGTTTAATTTTATTAAGCGGTATGATATATGAAGTATAAGTTTATTTTTGGAACCATATACGATTAATCTAACCATAAGATAGACTTATAACTTTTGCTAACCTTTTGTTTGAAATAGATGGAATGTCCCATCATTCTATCACATGATCTGCTAACACATAACGAATAACAAATTCAACTTCATTTCTTTAAGGGATGAATTGGAAATTGTTCAATTCACGAACAACAGTGAAATTGTACCATCATGTAAGTATTTCTTTTAATTCATCAACTTTAGGGAAATGATCTTGAAAACCAAAAATGTTGTCCTAGTTCCCTTATATCTGATGAATCAGATGGTACCTTAGATCATCACAAATATATGGCTTTGTGATTGTTGGTTTTTTCATAGCCATGTTCTCTACCACTCTCCATCAGAACATGATGATTAGGTTTCTCTTCCATATCCATACTTTCACCTATGTTCTCATATGTGGAAACCCAGTGATTAGTTAATTTGGGTAACCATTATGTTTCATACATAGTTTTTAAAGATTGGTTTTGGTATTCCTTTTTACGAAGTGGGTTTCTATTAAAGAAACTTTTGAGTAGTAAACCATTTATAACCCCGATGAATTTCGAGGGCGAAATTCATTTTAAGGGGGGTAGAATGTAACACCCGAGACTTTTATAAGAAATATTTTGTTTTTATTTTATATAAATCATCAAAGGAATCTTTCACTATACACAACACTAGCTTGTCTTGCTTTACATGCAATCACGACCTTCCTTGATATCTTGCGTCGTACGCAATACCGAGTTTCACTAAACAATGATATGCTATTAAAATGTTATTAAAACTAGCCGTTATGAATAGTAATAACCACTTGTTGAAATTTTTTAAATTTTATTTTTCAAAATGGACTTTTTTTTTGGATTTGGAATATCGAAATTATCCTAGGGTGAAATTTTGGTATTTTTCTGGAAACTTTCAATTTTTGATGAATAGTGAAAACACTGGGTTACTATTTAAAAATCAACTTTTTATTTAAATAATTATTTATTCTATTTAAATTTATTTTATGTAAAAATTGACACATAATACCTATATAAGTTCAATGTAATTTATTGTAGTCATTTTATAATAATTTTAGATATATAAAAATTTTATTGAACTTTTGACCGTCTTTTACCCACCTCTTAGAAGAATTAGCAAATTTACATAAAACATAATTTTACCACTTCTGTGAGTGGAATTTCAAAAATCCGAGAGACATGGTTGATGTCAGTAAGTAAAATGTGGTTCAATGAGATGAAAATAATTTTTCGTGAATAATAACGTTTTACTTTTATTTACCACGGTTAAAAGTAAATAGGGTAATTAAGGGTAAAAATGATATTATTATTACCCTAAAACAGGTCCTAATTCTATTGGATAAGTGTAATTCGACCAAAAACAACCTTAAGAATAAAATATGACTATTTAGGCCGACATGGATTAGATTAGGACATTTATTATTAATTTATTTAAAGAAGGGTTAAAATAGCTAAAATCAAAGTTTAATAAGTAAATAATTTTTAATATAGGGTTATACATAAGATAAATTCGACTATAAATATTCATTAGAAAGATACACAGATTTCCTACATAATGGTATTTTATTTCTAATTTTTAGACGTTAAATATTTTAATTTATTTATGACACAAAGATGATGCAGTAATTATATTATTAATGAAATATTGACATAATTGATGTTATAAATACCCAAATAAATTTCATTTTAGACTTTTTATTAATTCCACTAATTTTCTAGTTTAATATGACATGTTATTATTTATTTAATTAACTTTTTTTGAACTAATAATTCTGTTATTATTTTAAAAAAATCAATTACTAAATAGTGTCAAAATTGACATTAAATAGTTTTTTAAAAAAATATTATATTATTAATTGTTATTTTATTCCTCAAAATATAAGGTTCGGCCAAAGGACTTAGATAATGTTATATATATTAATAATAAACAACTTGGGTTTCGTTTGGCTTGTTATAGTATGTTTATTAACCTTATAGTGTAAGAAAACAAGAAGACACGGTAAAAGAAGAATTATTTAACTTAAAGTTAAATCTAAATGATAAGGTTAAAATAGAAACCTAAACTTGTATAAATTCTATTGGATGATATGATTTCTACCGACCCACACCTTAGCTTCAAAATAACTCAATTTGGATATATTAAAAACCGAATATGACTTTATAATAAAATAATATTTTTAGTTTTTCCTAAGGTGCCCCTCTCCTCCCTTATAAAAGGGCACATCCTCCCTCTCTTCCTCACACCATTTTGAGCCTTGAAGTTCGGAAAAAACCTGAAAAATTCTCTTCTCCACTTCCCTAGAAACATCCTAGAGGTCCTGATCTTCTTCAAATACCAATTTTAGTGCCCTAAGAGGAGGTCTCAAAGAGGCGCTTCAAAGAAGAGGTAATGTCTGTTACCTATTCTTTCAACTTTATTTCTTCTTCAACCTCTTCATCTTAAGTTGTTTAATTATTAAGTAATTAAATCAGTATAAATCATATAATGATATGTTATTATAATTATTAAACAACCCTATTTCACCATCTATCAATACTACAGAAAATGAAATCACCACGCGTGCGTACGTACAGAATACCGTCTCAATGCCGTAGTGTAATCTATTTTCCACCACCACCTTACTTGGATGGGTATAATGGTGAAAGTAATGAATATATATGATTAATTTAAAGTTATATTTATTATGTAATATTATACATACACTTTAATACAATTCTATGATCATGGGAATGATATCATCGCTCGTGCGTACGTATGGACTACCATCTCCACAAACGCGATGAGATTCATTTTCCATGAATAACCATTCAAGAATGATTATAAAGTATATATAATGAATAATAATGAAATATATGACATAATAATGCTACTGGATTTAGGTATATATATATGTATATCATCTATTTAATTTCATTCAATTCAATAAGGAAACGAAAATAGCGTTCATGCATACGTACAGCCTACCGTCTCCATGAACGGTGTATTTCCTTTCTTTTTATAGATCTATAATATATATGTATATGATGAATATGAATTATATATAAATCATGTTTTACACTCTGTAATTATGTAAATCAGGATATAAGTAATAATATCCAGAACAACAAGTCGAAACACATACTATAAATGAAATGATTTTACCCAAAACGCTACTTTATCATGGAATTTACAAAAGAACGGGTTATATAAAGTCATAAGTGAAACATATATGATATCATAACAATGAAAATGATTATGTAATAAGTCAATGCCATTATTTAAATCATTATACAGGAGGTTCGGATCTATACGAAGCATATCAGACCTAAGGTAATGGATAATTTCACAAATCTCATTTTTATCTGAGATTTCTTATTCATAAGTATTTACTGGGGTTATTGTTATCACCCATGTACATGTTTTATAAATGTGTTTTCATGTATGTTTAATTTCCTTTTTACCCATTTTGACTTTTACTACATGGTATGTATGAAATCTTTCTTTTACGAGGTACTTTTTGACTTTTCCGACAATAGTACGAGAAAAATGTTATTTTTAACTTATACAGCATGAATGGATTTTTACGGATTTATAAAGCCTTATTTTCATGAATCTTCCTCTAAACGATTTCTTGACTATTTAAAAAAAATCATTTTCTTTTAAAATTTCATGTCATTTTGTGAAAATAAAATGATTTTGAAGAAGAAAGGAAATTGTTTCTTCAAGAATTCATTTCAAGTGTTTTATAAAAACCATTTTTCATCTTAGATGACATTATTTCATATGTGTATATTTAAAGTATCATGTATCTATGATTTACATGGTTTCAGTTTTCTTATTATGAAATGATATCTATTTCTTTTATATGGGTTTTGTGATGATGGGATGATGTTTATGAAACCCATTTTATTCGTTGGGTTATTATGAATGATGTATGTTTATTTTGTGTCACAAGTAAGAATGATTTCATTATGATATGGGTGGGACCTATATCTCCCTCCAATGTATTGGGTAATGATTTATATCTCATGAGATAAACATGGGTGGAATGGTAAGTTAATCCGGTTCAGTATTACAGGACTGAAATGATGAGTGAACTCGATTCAGAAAGGGACTTTGTCCACTAAGATGGTCTTGGTAGAAATGACTTGGCTACTATGGAAATAATTACATGTTCTTAATGGATTCCACAATTACATGTTTTATTCCCATGCTATTTTATCATGATTTATGTACCATTACGATCTATGCCTTATGTACTTCCATGTTTTATGTCGTTGCTCAAGATTTTTATGATTAAACATTACGTACATGTTTTTAAGTTAAAATGTATATGGTATGTTTTATTTTATCCATGAATACCCTTACTGAGCATCTGAGCTCACCCTTTTTATGGTTTATTTTCCCCCAGGATTAAAAGAAAGGTTTTAGGTAAGGAAACAAAAAGTGGAAGATCTTTATGGGAGATGTTGAATATCTTTCACCACGATTAGAATATTACGTTCCAAGTTTCCAAAGACACTAAACTATTACGATCCTTGTGTCTGTTTTTGTTATGTATTATGTATTCCGCAAAAGTAATGTAATATCTATATACGTCAAGCTTCGGGTCTCTACAGTTTTCAATTGATATTCTTGGGAAAAAGAATATTTTTTAATGCGTGGATTAGTTATTGGTTTTTCAAAGTATAATTTATAAAATATTTTAATAATTTGTTCTCAATGGCACATTTAGAAATTTATAAAAGGGTTCCTTGGTCTGTGAGAAGGATGATTCGTGTTTTGTTATTCTATGTTTGTTTTAAAGGATTGTTTAGAACTTTTTAAAATAAGTTTCTTTATATTTTAATACACCCTTAGTTTTAACCACTCATTTTATATTATATCATTTTTATACTTATCCTTTTATATTAGATAAAGTTAATATCTAGGAGATGATAAGATGGATTAGAAATGAGTTATCTCTTAAAATGGTGTTAAAGAGGAGATGCCATTTATGTTTTATGTTTTATTGTTGATATTTGTGTTGATAATATGATGCACTTGTTTTCACACATCCACTTGATTGATTTCATGGTTACTCTATCCATTTAAGTAAGAGATTAAAGTCTATGATACACTAGTTTATATTACACACTGGATAGTGTCCCCTAGTAGTATGTTATACCTAAGCTAGGTGACTTACCAGATGATACAATGAAAGTGACTTGATAGTTTATATTTATGAGTAATTAAACATAGGTTGAAAATTCATTCCAATGAGTATTTTATTGGATCTTATACATTAGAAAATTGAATGCAATCCATTATAATTATTCTTTTTGATGATTGTATTATTGAAAGGATCCCCACCACTTGATTTGTTTTTATCTACTTATTATCATCATGACTTGTGTAACCATATATTTTTTTTTTCTTACGCTTATTTCTTGACATTATGGTTCCCATTTGATCTATATTACTTATTTATTTTATGGTTTGGTCCCTTTATTTGTTTTGATAAAGGTTTTTGTGAATTTTTTGAAAATAAGTAATGATTTTTGGTTTGGTTTTTATATAATTAGAGGTTCAACTTTAAAACATTTAAAAGTGTATTACCTTCTAAATGGTGGATCAACCATTGGGTGAATAAGATATGTGTGTTTTGAAGGTATGATTTTAAATATAAAGTTTGATTTATTTATTTGTGTTTTGAAATCACATACTTCAAGTTGGTTCATGTTTTAATTTCCGAAAAGGTTTTATATTATTATTTGGAAATTTTTTAAACATATGGTACTTATTTTACTTTAAACTTTTAATTTGGAAAATATCATCTAATAAATGTTGTTTAAACTAGAATTTATGAGATTTTTTATAAAAATAATTGTGTATAATATTTCGTGAAATCATACTAGGTTTGTTTAGATCATAGCCTATACACAAACCTATTTGTGTTTATGTAGTTTTCATTTATTATATAGGTTCTTATGTCTTTATATCAATTTATATGTTCATATTGGTTTATTGATGGATGTTTTGTGATGTGGTGAGTGACTGTGGGTCACCTGGAGGTGTTTGAGTGATAGATTAAGTTTTTTATTTCTATTTGTGATATTTATATATCAACTATTTCATCCAGGTATATATTACCCTTAGATTTTCTTTTATTGTTCCTCTAATGTATTTATGATTAAATTTCGTACATATAAAAGTGATATCGATCACCATTATTGATTATATCTCATTTGGATGATGTATTATTCCTTATATCATTTTTGTTATGGTGGTTTATTTAAGAATAAATATTTTATATGTGTAGAAGTCCAATGTATGGAATCACTATGAAAGACTTTTGGTAATGTTTTTACTACTCACTTATTATTATATGAGGTGGAAACCATTCCCACTAGTTATATTGTGAAACCCCGGTACTAGTTGTTAGCTAATGGTGATTGATAATGCACCATGAGACTTTCCATGTAATGTCTTGAGTGTCTATTTAGGAGATCTTGAGTTGCTTCATGATAAAATGGTATCAGAGCACCCTATTGTTATTTGGCTGGGTCATTGTAGTATAAATATAACACTATTGTAACATAGGTATTAGTTTATGAGTGTTTTTAATATGACTTAAATATTGGGATGTCATATTTTACAACTTGGTATATCCTGAAGTATGATATATATTGAAAAAGTATAACATTTAGCACTACGGTCATATCGTAATATATGATATGATGATATCATATAATATGATACATGGGAATATTGTACTATAAGAAATGAATTATTCATAGTGCCATGTATTGAATGGTTAAATACTTTTGGCATTTTCATTACTCACAAAACCTCTCAAACATTAAGATTTCAACATTCAAATCCTCCTACAAATCATCTGTTATTAAACCTGGGAGTTATATCCATGACTAACATGTGATGTAACTGAATCCATTACTCATGTGTTTTTAAACAAATGATAAATGGAATAAAGTGGATTCATAGATCAGGGATAATACTCATAGGCTAAATAAATGAGGCCAAGATCTTAGGCACGGTGTTCGATCCTTCTAGTAAAAAATCTCCCCTCTCTAAAGCTCTCTAATCCTTCCTTGTTTTTCACTAAGTTACTAACAAATGTTAAAGGTTTTGGAAGATCCCACCCAAAGTTTTTTGGTTGATTCAGTGCATTATAGGGATATACCATGAAGGTAATGACTATTTGTTTCCATCAGTAATATTTTCCAACATAGAAAGTGATAGTAGCATTCCAAAAATAAAGGCATGCGTATTATTATTCTCTATTTTAGATTTTTAGTTTCAGACCAATGGAGTTATTGATATTTATAATTTCTTTCTAAATCCACTATTTTCAAATAGTTTTTAATCAAATATAAAAAATTAATTAATGGTATCAAATTCAATCCATACTTATCGATTCATCAAAAATATTTAAGCAATGAATACTGTCATATTATATTTCATATCATATGGAAATAGTTAAATATGATACATTGTATTTTTCTATGGGTTTTGTATCCTGACATACAATATTGTAAATTCTAAGCTTTGACATAGTATAAACCTATGGGTTTCCACTAGTTATGATGTAGGACATCTGTATATCATTGTTTATGACTTCCATGTCATGTTTTTTTGAAAACATAGCATCATCTTGCTCTAATGATATCTTAGTTTGTCATAAAATTTAATAAGTATGTCATAAAAGGTGATAAGTCTCAAAATCCTAAAATATGATTGATAGTGGTTGTTTACAAACTATCAAACATACTCTATGAAGTTTCTTGAATAAAAAAAATACAAGTGAAGGTTAGAGATTTATTTTTCATTAATTCAATCATGAATTAAATTTTATTATTTATAAATATTTTATAAATAATTATAAAAGATATTTTGGGAAATTTATTAATTTATAATAATGTTTAAAAATTAATTAATTATAGTGAGGTTATTAATGAATAGTTATTTTTAAAACAAAGTATAAATAAATATTCAATTATATTAAGTTTTGAGATAAAAATATCTTTTTAAATGTTATGTATCATATCTTATACTCTAAATATAATTATTTTAGATTAAAATGTTATGAATAATTTTTAAAGAGTTTATAAATTACAAAATAAGGAAAAATATAATAAGATTTTATTTAGAAAACTAATATTTTTTCATAAATATTAATTTGAAATGTTCAATGATCCATATTTAGAAATTATTTTAACTTTACCAAAAGAGTCTCGATAAATTATCTTATCAAATGTATAAATAATATTAATTTTTGATATTATGTTTATTTAAAATGTTTACATAATTAGTAATTGAAATAGAAAATGTTTATATTTAATGGAATATCATATATTAAATAAAATTTCATATTATGTATAATTTTAAAGAGTTCCTTTTGAAAATAAAAGTAATGTGTTTATAATTATATTATTATGGAATGTCTAGGATGAGTTATTAAATGTTTATAATTTTTAATTCCTTAATTGTTCGTAAATATCATCTAATACCAAATTATATAATTGTACAATTAATTAATATTCACATTCGATTTGCAGATATAATTTTAATAATTTTAATCATTTTTAATTATTTAGTTTATGAGAAAACCCACTTCTTATAAATTATCATACCATGTTAGGAATTGTAACATAAGATTTAGTTTTCTTCAACCTTGAACACAATTTGTTATTAAAGTTGTAAATTTAAATGTAGCTGTTAAATGTAGTTTATACATATTAGGATTTAGATTTATGATTAATTTCAATCTATATTGCATAAAGTCCCCCCGGGGAGAGGGGATTAGGGTTGGAAAACACACTATCCTAGAGTCTTATCCCTTATTTTAGAAAGGTGGGGGTTAGTTATCAATTTCCCCAGGATTAATCTCATGGATTTTACCATTATTATATAATAATAAACCATTATATGATGGAACCATTTATCCTATACATGATATTCATTTAGATATGTATTCCTATGTTTGGAATCTTTATTTTGGAGAGTAACACAAACTTGTGGGTTGTGTAAAGAGTAATGTAATAATATAGTTTAAAAATATTAATTTTTTGGATAGGATCGGGATTCTGAAACTAAATCATTAGATTATTTCATACAGAAATGAGATAACTTTATATATGATGGTGATTCAAAACATCTTCAAAATAAAAAATGTTATATTCATTCCAAAGAAGAAATTTTAAAGACCATGATCATCCAACTAGGAAGGTCTTACTAAATCTGGGTGCCTCTGGATTATTGTTTGTAATGAGTATAAGTAATGGGTGGACTCAATAAGACCAAGTTCCCATTCATTATGTTTGAATTAGGTTCCACTTAGTTGGGATACCCTAATAGGATATGATTATTATATGAATATAGTTGTGTTTATCCATATGATGGATTGGATAAAATATTTTCCACCCAACTATCCATGAATAATTTATGATATTATTGGGATGATATATATTTGATAAAATATATTATTTTAGATAATGGAATTATAATCATCAAGATTGACCCTCAGATAAACATTTTATAATTAAAATATAATTGGTACTAATTTCATTAATTGGTACTAGAACTTATGAATAGTTATCAAGTAAAAGGAAAACATATATGTGTTAGAGGAACCCCTATTTAAGAAATGTAATGGTGAATTTATTCAATAAATGACATTAAATTCCTATAATGATAATCTAAAGGATTCACTAGAAGTATCTACCCTCATGATAGTGACCATTTAAACTATGTTTTAGAAGAAACATGAGAACATGGATGCATATAAGATGATAGTAAACCTGAAAAATCTATCATGAATTGACCAAGATAGGGAACCTAAATTGAACCTAACTTAGTTCCGGCATGGCCTAAAGGGTGTTCAAAGGTACCATGGGTTAGAGACTAGTGACTGGGCATCAGGACAATTAAGTGGGAATAATTTCACCAAAGGAAAATAAAATCATGAAGAAAAATCATCACATATTAAATAATAAATAATTGTTACGCTAAACACTCTCAAAAGAAATATACCACAAGTAGACAATCTCAAAACATTACATAAACCAAGGTCATTACATCAATCATCAAATATAATAGCTAAGGATATCCATGTAATAAGTTGATCACATACTCCATCTACGACCATAAAATATTTTGGTCCCTCTAATCAATCCATTCCATTATCTCCAAGTGGTGTTTTTTCCTTTCCCTAGAACTAGAATAATAAAATCTATAAACTATCAAAGACAAAGGTAGGGTGTGAGAAAGAAGAGTACATTAGGATTAACCCAATCAATCCATATGCTGTCTCATATCATATAAACCCAATGGGATCAATTACAAATAAAACATGGCATGGTAATCTTTGACAAGTCAAAGAAAAATATTATTTTAAATCATCTCAATGGATATAATAAAATTGGTAAAAAGTGAATTTCCATAAAGTTAGTAGATATAAGATTCTTTGTCGAATTATATATGAATAAAAAAATTTATAAAAAAATAGATGGGTAAATAGTTATGATCAATCACTGGAATTAATAAATCATTTACAATCATAACACCATGGCTAAAAGACCCATGGTTATATTAGATCTTGGATTCTCAAACATCTCAATGAAATACGTCTCTGAGTGTGCACATGTCTCTAAATCTCAGGCCCAGGAGGAACATGAGAACACCCTAAATAATGAAATCCCTTCCCACATCATAGTTTAGATAGCATTTTCATAAAAAATATATTTCTAGGTAGAGCTAATACATGCCTATAGTGTGTTCTTCCTACCTAAATATATAGGATCCCGTGAACTTGAAAGAAAAAATCATACAAGGTAATATTATTCATTTCAAATAAATCTCAAATCATATCAATCAATCATTTCAAATGAACCCTAGTTCAAGTTCAAAACATTACATTTCACTTAAAAAACAATATCAAATGGATTTTAACAAAAAACAATTCCTTTAAAATCAATTCATTAAAATTTCCATCCTAAAATGTTTCATGAATTTTCTTCTCAAATGTTATAAAATTCATGCTTCAAATTACTCGTTTCAATTTAGAATCATTTATCTAGAAATCAAAAGATTATTTTCAAAATTCATTTTCATAGCATACAAACACACACCATTCCATTTAAAAATAATTTATCAAAGAAAAAATAAAGATTTTGAAATAAATCATAAATCCTTTTTAAAATTAAGTCGGAATATTTTAGTGATAGAAATTACTTTACAAAACCACCTACCTCAATAACAAGATATATGATCACCCATCCCAAGATCCAATAATGGAGATTTTATGGATAAAACAATAAAAGAAGGATAATAAAATCATAAATAAGAAAATAAATATCTATATGAATAAATGACATGCTGATCTACCACTCTAGAAGGATGGGAGAAAGGAAAAAACGAGAATCCCAAATAAAAAGGAGATCAAACTTACCAGAACAGATCCAACACATCAAATGAAAATTCAATCCATGAATAATCAATGTTGGGAGAGACAAATTCATCGCTAGAGAGCCTCCAAGGGATAGGAAATCCAATTAGGTTTTAATAGAAGGAGTTTATAATTTAAAATGGGGCTATTAGGAATTAAATTAAGAAAATAATAGATTTAAATTCTCATCACTCTGTTTGGCCACATGTTTTGAAAAACTATGTGACAATTGGGTACCTCTTACTAGACCACTAGAGAGAGATACATTGTTTGCCCACCCATTTTAACAAAATATGTTCCAAATGTGTGCTCCCATGTAATCTATTGGATGAGGTTTCATGGTTTGGCCACATGGTTTGATAAACCATGCACCAAATGTGCACCCTCCCCTGTAACTCTGAAAAAGGGAACATGGTTTTCTAGGTTTATCTTCATGGGTTTCCTTAATAGTGTTTTGACCATGAACATTCCCAGAAACAAAAAAATGTTTTTCAAAAATCACTAAAAAGGACCCAAGAAAATATTAGAACAAAATATGGTCAACAAGAAGGAATGTAGGTACCTGAAAGAAGATTTTAGAATATTTCAATTCTCACCACCATAAATTATTTTCCCATAGATTTCCTCTCATGAAGAATCCATATCAATGAGATGATTCCACTATACTCTCATTAGTTCCTCACTCTCCCAAGTATCTTGAGAATTTGAACTAGGCCACTAAACAACCAAAACCAGGGGTTATAATTTCCAGTAAAAATGTTAACTTGAAAATCAAAAATATGAATCGGCCACTCAATCATAGATTAATTAGGTTCCATATCAAATTCCTCCTAGCTCAAGACATTGGATGGGTCAGAGACATACTTTCTGAGCTATGAACCATGGAAATTGTTATGGATTGATGTCATCTAATGTGCAAAATCTGAATAGTAATCCACCTTGTTAACTTTATCAACAATTTAAAATGGTCCCATGTACCTCTATGCTATCATCCCCTATTTTCCAATCCGTACATGACCTAGATGAGGTGAAAATCTCAAAAACACAAAACCATAAAACAAGAACTCCAAAGGGTGTTAATGATGATCAACATAATATTTATACCAAATTTTTGTTGTCACTATTATCTAAAAACAATCTAAATCTTTATCATCATATCTTGGACAAAAGTAGGTCCCACTGGGGAATATTCAACAACCTCATACCAATAATGTGGAGATCTATAAGGTTAGAAATACAAGGCCTCAAAAGGTTAAGGATGACTAGTAGTTTTTATTATAGGAAAATTTGACGTATACTAAGTATAAATCCCACACTCCTCAAAAACTGAAGAACACAATCTTGAAGAATGTACTCAGGAATATGTATAGCCTATTATATATGAAAACTATCTATAGATGGTACACCAAGTTGAAATTTACCTAGGATCCTATCAAAAAATAGAGGCCTCTCCAAAACATTTATTTAAACTGGGGATCCTTATCTGAAATGATAGTTGATTGAACACCATGTAATATGAATATATTATACACATATAGATTTAAAAATTACTCGACATTAGCTACATAATCTATGTGAATAAAGTGAGCTGATTTAGTCAGTTGGTTAATCACTACCCAAATCCCATTGTTTGCTTGAGGTATACATGGAAACCAAACTGCAAAGTCCATCAATATATCATCCCAATTTCAAGCCAACATTAGAAGATCCAGATGTAAACCCAAAGGTTTTTGGGGCCCAACCTTGACCTGCTAAAGGCTATAAAAGTCTATAACAACAAGAAATAAAAGAAGAAATGTCCCATCTCATTCATGGACAATAAAATAATTGACTCACATAATAAACCATTTTTATTTTTCCTGGGTGTACCACCCACTTAGAATTAGGATGAATCACCCCACAACCTTCCCCATATAAATAGGAGTAACACACCTACTCTGAAATAAAAAGATACCCTCAAAATAAGGAGTACATTATTTGATTTTCTCCCTACTATATAAATAATACTTGGTTCCAAAGAACTCATCATCAACATTCTATTCCTAGAGAATCACCTTAATAAGTGAGGATGTTAACTATACACTTGTCATAACAATTTTAGTCTCATCCTCCCAAACACCCGAATTCATAAGATCAAATAGATCCATCAGGTTATATTACTAAAAGTATTCTTTCAAAGGTTGGGATCTATGTTTCCTACTCATAACATTAATAATGATATTTCCCTCACCACATGTGTATATGATGTCAAAATAAAAGGATAACATGTACTCTACTAATAGACTCTAATGAAGATTCAAATATTTTTATGAGATAATATAACTCACGATTTTTTTAGAGGAGATGGTAAAACTCTTTCTAAAACGTTATTTTCACCAACTCTTTAGGGAATTCACACAACTATGAGTTCAATATCACACATGGGACAATTCTTCTCAGGAGGTTGAAGATTAAAAGAAATATAATGCACCATGTGATCAACCTATATGAGAAAAAAACCCAAACATGAAACTGATACATCATATAAAACCACATAGCCTTACCCAAGTAGTGGTAGAGTCAATAATAAAAATTATGTTGGAAAAAATTTCAACTCATCAAAAGAATCCAGACAGTTCTAATCCTGTAAAAACTTCACTCCTTCTTAAGTGAGAGTGATTAACGATGAATAAAATTTTAATAAATAATTTAAAAAACGTTCATAGTACCTTAAGATGACCAAGAGGATCCAAATATCAAATACATTACATTATTCCTCCTAATACATAACATTTTTTACATTCTCAGAATCAACCAAAATACCATGTTTGGAAACCATGTGTATAAAGAATATTAACTCCCAAATCCAAAAGTTAAATTTTGAAATATCAGTATAAATCTAGCTATAGTGACCCTTAATTTTCATACATAGATATAACATCCTAATAAATGAATATTAATTACATATCCATATAATCCATTCGAGAATTGTATAATCCTATTTCTATTGGAAACTTGGACACATTAACAACTATCCCATAAAATCATTTACTATAGGTCTTCCTTCCTTAATATATATTGGAATATCAGGTGTAATAAATTTAGATTTATTAAAAATATTTTATAGAACTCTAATAATATATATAATACCATATATGATTTACATATTACCTTTTATCAACCATTTGTTAACATTTATTTATTAAAATCACTTTTCCAGATGTTGTTTGCTTTGTTTTTCATGTATGTTTTGGTTTGGTAGTTTTGGTCCTTATATTTTGATCATGGTAAATCATATCCTGAATATTAATAATGATATGAATATAAAATATATTCATTATATATATGTTTGTAGTTATTCATAAAATATAGATATAAAAAATTGAATTACACTGTTTGTGGAGACGGTAGACTATACATACACATGAACATTGTTTCCATTTTTTAATGGATGGAACAAAATAAAGTTAAATAATATACCATATTTATAAAATAATTAATATATCATATATAATATATATTAATCAAATACATCCTTATCACCATCCAAGTATAATAGAAATTAAAAATGAATCACATCGCTTCATGGAGGTGGTAGTCCACACGTACGCGGGATCAACGTTATCATTTTCCTATAGTTTGTAATATTAGAAGGTAGATATGATATTATCATTAAATAAGTATAATTAATTAAATATTATCATATATAAATATTAAAACCATCATAATACCCATCCATAAAATACAGCGATGAGAATGGAATTGTTTCATTATGTGGAGACGGTAAGTCGTACTTATGCACGAACAATATTTTCAATTCCCATTTTATGAAAATAGGGTGGATAAATATGGTTTCATAATAATAATAACATTTTAGTATATTTAGGATACTTAATTTATTATTTTATAAATAATATAATATATTTATATGAGTTAAAATAATAATTAAAAAGAACATGACTGGTTAAGGTGATTACCACTTCCTTGAAATAACTCCTTTAGATATCCTCTTAGGGGATTTAGGGTTGGTATTTTGGGAAGGGAAAAAAGATTATAATGTATTTAGGGAAGTTTAAAAATTATTTTGGTTTTTTATGGTAGAGTTATAAGGCTCAAGGTTGTGTGAATAAGTGAAAGGAGGGGTTCCCTTTTATAAATGAATGGAGGGGAACTCTTGAAATTTATTTAAAGAAAAAAATATCAAAGTCATTCCCATGAAAAATGGTTACAAATGACCTATAAATGGTAAATAGATGAATATTATGACAAAATATTAACCCAATTATCTTAGTTTTATATTTATATGTTTTTAGTGATTTAATAAAATATTACTTTCATAAAATATCATTATTTCTAATCCACACACTATTCATTTAATGTGATGTAAATAAAAAAATATATTTAGAATTAGAATATAATATTTTAACGTTACACTAATATGTAATTTTAATCTAAAAAATTCATTGTATACATTAAATCACTATAATTATATTCCTATTAATATTTTTAAATCTTTTATAATATCTTTGTTATTAATTGGTGAAATACTACATTAGTGTTGCTTATGAATTGAAGGTCATTATATAATTACTAAAGATTAGAAATAAATTTTTATTATTAAAATAATTTCATTAATCTCAAAATAGACACTTATATTCATTCATAAGTTTCTTTTTTACCCTATATGGACACATAATATATATTTAAAACCAAGAGAGTGACAATTTGTAACTTTCCTTTCTTTAAATAATATATTGGTCATTTTCATGGAAAAGTGTCCATTAAATAAAAACATTCAATAATATGGTCATAAAGGTAGAATTAAATTAATACAATAATAATTAGGATGAAAAATTATGGACTTATCACTTATTTTTAACTGAAATTAACCTAATTTTCCTTTTACTAAGGTGATAAAGTTCACCACTTTTACTATTCTTATTAAAAAAAATAAAAGAGATATATTTAAATAAATTGAACTTCATGATTAAAAATAAGTAACATATATTATCAAATTAAATGTTTATAATTATCATAAATTAATTTCAAAATAAGTGTGAAACACACAATGAAAACCACTTTTATAAAAATACAGTTTGTAAGCATAAAACTAGATTTATACTTACCCCATAAAAAGTGAAAATATTATATAAATGATTAAAACATTTTATTTAATATATATTATATATATTACATTAAAATAAATCACCAATAGTTACTACTTTAATTAGTTAAGATGAAAATACATTGCATGCATAAAAATAGTTTTTTTTCAAGAAATATCCATTTTAAATATATTTTTTAATACTGAATTAAAATATGAAATTTATTTCAATGAATTTAATAGGGTTATTTAAAATAAAATATAACTATTTCTATTCTTAAATTTATTTTAAAAAATTTAAATTTTTACAATATTAAAACAATAATATAGTTTCTAATAAAATTTAGTATTTTTCACTATTCATTTGGAAATCAATCTCTTTAGAAAATTATCAAATATTAACCCAAAGAAAATTTTTATTTTTTTATTTTAAAAATGAAGTTAGTTTTATGAAATAAAATTTTAGAATGTGTCAAAAATTAAATTTAATACTCTCTCACAAAAATTATTAAAAATCATTTTGAAGGAAATCAATTTTTAAGCATAATATAATATTACTAAAAAATTGAGTGTTTATGTAATAAGAATTAATCAATGAATTTAAATTAAGTTAGATATTTTTATATATATCATAAATATTTTATTTCTATTCATTCCCTCTAATTTAACATCTAGGTTATAATGGTTATAGAATAATATTTTTATAAAATATCGTAATTTGTTCAAACTCAGAGTGGCGTGTAACGCAAGCTATCAAAGAAATTAAATATATTTTAAACAAATTTTTCATGTAATACTAGGGTGTTACATCAATGAATTATAAATTTGAAAAGAACATCTCAAAAGTGACACATGTGATCCTCCTCCTTCTTGGAGTAAACTTTGATATCATCCATAGATACTACTACAAAAGAATCAAGGTACTACTGGCGATCATGTTTATCAATGCGATAAACAAATAAGGGACGTTGTTCGACCCAGAAGGAATAAAAATTTAATCATAATGGGAATACCTACTCCTAAAGAAAATATTATGGATATTAGAATCCTTGTTTTTAAGATGGTTATAATCAGATGAAAGATCAATCTTTGAGAACCACTTCGTTTGTTCTATTGATCAATCAAATCATCAATTTGGGGTAATGGGTCTTTTTTCTTAACTCTGACCCAATTTTACTTACATTAATCAACACAAAGATGACGAGTTTCACTATCATTGTTTGAAAAAAGCCCCGAAACTACTCAAGGTAACACAATAGGTTGAATGAAGCCTTTGGACATCAAGTTATACAATTAAGTCTTGAACATCTTATATTCAACTAGTTACATTAAGTAAGATGGTTTTGAAATAGGTTGGGAACCTGATACCAAGTTGATAGAAAAATACACCCCCACACTAGTAGAAAATGTGAAAAGTCAAATAGAAAAACACTAGGAAACTCAACCACTACCGGAAGAATATAGCTACCTGAGGGTTCCTTTTCTAGTTCAAGGGAAACGTGGATATCAACCTACCCAACTTTAGAAGTGTAACTATATCATAAATCAACCTCAAGTATCATTCTACATGAATGAAATGACACTCCCCATCAGTATTAATAAAGGATACCCAGTAAAAATATTAGTCGATACAATCATTATGAGTGATCATCCAATCTATTTGCAGAATAAAATCCATAGGTTTCATATCCAGAACCAAGAATTCCAAAAAAATATTGATTTTTCAAAGATAGAAAGCGAAATAGGATAATTAGAGATCCTGATATCTATTTATCTCTAAAGGAATAGAAATATCTATTACATAAGGTATAATCTTCATAGTAAGATTTATCATTTCCACAATATGGGTAGACATGAAGGAATTATTGGTACTAGTATCAAACAAGGGTATCACTAAAGATGAAGAAATATTAATGGTACTTATCACCATCATAAGACTTGTATTAGCAACTAATAGAGACTCATCCACTAATTAAATAAACATCATTCCATATTATGACTGATGGAACCCCATTGTTCTTGAACCATTTGACTGTGTCGTAGATCCTATTTCTATTGTGGATACTGTACCACTCTGTGTAGTAGTAAAGACCTGAAAAAACATATGCAAGTTGTTTGATCATCCAAAATTGATATATATCTTTAGGTAATTAACACATTCTTTCCTTGAGTTCTGGACTTTTCCACACTGGAAATTATTAGTGGTTCTTTACTAGATAATTTAGAGGATTTGGAAGAAGTATGTTGTTGAGATCCACCAATAAAATTTCCACCTTGAGGCTTATGCCACATCCTCTTCTCATTAAAGGACATTCTCAATACACCACTAGGAATAAGATGAAGTTTTGTTAAACTTGATTTTTCATCCATGTTAAATTATTCCATCAAATCTATATTCAAAACATCTATATATGAGGTGGGTTTCATCAAGAAAACTTGAGACTATATATCTAATCAATGTACTATATCAAAACTCTATCCTTTCAACATCACATTAAATACCACCTCATGTGATAAATGAACAAGATTAGAAAAATGGTTGGCATACTAGGTCAATGTCTGGTCACCTGGAAAATGTTTAAGGAACTCCATCAACTTATAAAAACCTTCAATTCCATATAGAAATGGTACATGAACAGATCCTTGATGTTTTCCAATATAATCCTATATAGTTTACATATTGAACTATTTAACCTCACCACATTCTTATAGGCTCTTCAATTTTGGAGATGAAAGATTTCACCCAAACAAAATCTGGTGTCTCAAAAAATTCAAAAAGTTGCTCAACCTTTTTCAACTACTCCTTTGAATCCTAAGGATCATTGGCACCCTGGATACATAATGGTTTAAGAAAAAGAAAATCATTGGAATATTATCTATTATCATTCCTCCAAGGTACAACATCTTTATTATGAATGGGAATAGGTTAAACTACATAGAACATATATTGGACTGAATTCAAGACAACTTCCACAAGGTAATATTCAAAGGGTGTGTTATCATTCCCTGTTTAGCTTGAATATCCCTTTTCAAGTCCACATAAACGTTTTCTTTGGGGAATGGAAATACAAAACATTAACAAATAATAAGGGAAACATTAGTATAGAGACAATATATCAATGACTATATCATCCAAAATACAATAGGGATACAAAAAAACATAGATCAAAGATGAAGAAAAAAATCTATAAATAGATAACATATATCTCAATAGAAACATTTAATCAAAAAGATATGGTAACATAAGGATCATTATAATGATATATGGATAGGCACCCATTCATAACATACCCCATAAGTTTTGATTATCATGTTTTATTTATACTAGGACATCCCAAACTACATATTGACATCAAAGAGGAGGAAAAACCACCTTTTATACCAATTTCTCAAGAATCAACCCAAATACACCACATAAATTGAATCTAACTCAATTCTGGAACATCCTAAAGGATTTTACCACTCCCCATTGTAAATCCACTACAACCTGGGCATTAATAAAACAAAGAGGGAATGATTTCAAATTAATAAAGAAAAACTCATTAAGACAAATAATAAGTTAGAGAATAATAAACAACCAATATTCCAAACACTCCTTTAGAGAAAAGTACCACAATGATATAGATTCAAGTATCTTAATGGTACATCAACCAAAGTAATCAAATCAATCATCAAAGACAAAAAATTTGGAATCTCCATGTAACTGGAGGATCACATGCTCCACTGATCACCACAAAATCCCAAGTTATCACTAATCAACCACTAATACCACCTTTAAGAAGTGATTTTCCTTTCCCTTTATTGTACATAATAAAATCTATAAATTATTTAAGGAAAAGTTTGGGCGTGAGAAATAATATCCCAATAGGATTACACTAAAAATTCCCAAAGCAATTTCATATCAAATAAACCATATATGATCAATTCTAAATAAAATGTTTCATAGTAATATTTCAAAAGTTATTGAAAAAATGATTTTAAAACATTTCAATATGTATAATAAAATTGGTACAAAATTAAATGACCATCAAGTCAAAAGATATACAAGATCTCTATCAAATGAGACATAAATAATCATTTTTATAAAAACAGACATGAGTAAATCTTTTCTATCTATCCCTGGAATGAATAAATCATTTTCAATCATAGAAATATGGTTAAGATCCTCAAGGTATTATTAGTGTATGTATTTTCAAACATCTTTGTGAAAGAGGGATTCAGGTGTTCACATGTCCCTAGATCTCAGGCCTAAGTGGAAATAAGAACAAACCAAAGAATGAACTCCCTACCCTCATCACTATTTAGTAAGTGTTAGAATCATCAATCTATTGCCAGGTAGAGCTACTAGATTCCTAAAATATGTTATGCCCACCTAACTGCCCATGAACCCATGTTCTTCCTAGAATGAAAATAAAATGTACTATAATTGTTTCAAAAAATATCAAATCATTTTAATCAATCATTTTAATATTCCCAAATTTTAAGTCCAAAACATTACATTTCACTTCAAAAACCAACATCAAATGGTTGTTATTAAAAAATCATTCATTTCAAATCAATTCATTCCATTTTCAATCATAAAATATTTCATGCCTTATCTTCTAAAATGTATTCATCAAATTCAGGTTTCAAATTACTTATTACAATTTAGGATAATTTTTTCTGAAATCAACACTTTGTTTTCCAAATCCATTTTTAAGTAATTTAATCACACACACGCACCATTCAATTTATAAATAATTTATCATGTAACCAAATAAGGATTTGGAATTCAATTATAAATAGTTTACTAATAAATCAAGAAATTATAGTTCTATGTGATATGAATTACCTTATAAAACCACTTACCTCAATCACAAGATCGACAATCACCAAACCCAGGATCCACTAATGAAGATTTAATGGGTAGAACGATCATGGAAGGAAACCAAAACCAAAAATTAACAAATTAAAATCCTGATCCATTATCTAATTGAGGATCTACAACACTTGAAGAGGGAGAGAAAAGAGGAATGGATAATCCACAATCAAAAAGAGATCACACTTACCAGAAGTGATTCAATACATCAACCAACACTTTGATCTATGAAAAACCAATATTGGAAGAGATAAATTAAAATCAAGAGAGCCTCCAAGAAAAAATGTATTCAATTTGGTTTGTATATTAAGAGTTTAGAATTTTAAATGGAGTCTTGGGAATTAAATTGATAAAATATTAGCATTAAATTCTCTTCACATGATTTACCTGCAAAGTTTAACAAATGGTCCACCTCTTAATGCAATACTAGAAATAGATACATGTTTTAACTACATGTTTTAACTAACCATGAACCATCCATGTACCCCCACTTGGACTATTGGAAGAGGTTTTATGGTTTTGACACATGGTTTGAAAAACTAGGCTCCCTCCTCTGGAACTCAAAAATAAGGCACACATTTTCCTTGAATAACTCGTACGGGTTTACCGAAATGATCCAAAAATTAATAATCCCATAAACTTAACAAAAATTCTAAAATTCACTAAAAAAACCAAAAAAATACCCTAGAATAGTATGGTCAAAAAGAAGGTATGCAAGTACCTAAAAGTGGGCATCAAATATTTACAAAGTCTTAATTAATAAAAATCTATGAATAAAAGGTATGAGGTATCAAATTCTCTCTTATGATGTAAAATGATGAATGTAACCGCACTCTCAAATCATGTGGTCAATATGGTTGGGTATTTTAAAGACTTAGAGAGGCTGGGTTCAGCTCTTAGGCTTTATCTGGCTATAGAAGTTATTGTAAAATCACTTCTAGAAAGGTTTTAATAGTGTATTGTGAATAATAATATGAATAGATTAAATAAAAGTTTATAAGATATCATTAATATGTTGAGTAAGGACAATAAATACATGGGTGAAATATTCTCAAGTGCCACCATGATGATTTAAAAGGAAAAGAGAAAAACCTTGGGCTAGAAAGATAAGAAAAGATCCATTGAGAGTCTGCAATGACACCTAAACCAATGAAGAGGAATGATTGGCAGTGTTTCTATTGTGTAAAAACTAGAGATTAGAAGAGGAAATATATGAAATATTTTATGTTATCCATGATTTCACATAGAGATTCTACTTTAATTTTTAATGTTATAGGATGAAATTCTTGGTTTTTAATGGGTATATAATGCCAACGGTATATTATAAATATTTTTTAAATATATATAATTTTATAAGTAAAGGAAGAGTTAAAGGTATAAAATTGAAGTTGTATTTAATGTAATGGAGAAAGGAGTTATTTTATTGAGATCTTGGATACATGCATAACTTTAAATATGGTTGAATTTTAAAAGGATGTGTATTTTTCATGTAAAGACCTAGACTCTAGTATCATAGATCTGGTGCCTTACTTTATTACATTGGTATAAGATTAAAGAAATCACATCCCAAATGACTGAATAGTTTGGTAGTTTTGATAAAAAATATACATACATGAAACCCATTTTAAATAGGGAATAGAAAATGAAACATAATACATAACACAATAAACTAATCATCATGCTTGAAATTATTTCCAAGAATTCATCTTCTTATCTTGGTGAAAGGAAACATAATAAGGGTCAGATCAAATGCTCAGTAAGGGTTAAGTACAATGGAAGATATCCTGAACCAATAATAATGATGAATATGGAATGGTAAATAAAAAATTAAAAATGGAATTAATCAATAACTTGATAATATTATGGTAGTAATATAAGATTATCAAATAATTCCATATAAATAATCACTTGATCATATAACTTGACCATGGATTTTCTAACAAAACGATTAATCACATGGAATAAAAATAATTGTGGAATTCATAATTTTGGATATATTAAATATCATGATATATCCTCTAGATAGTTATTATCAAGATAAATCCTATTTCCATTTTATTTTTGTGGGTAGAAACCCCAGAAATGTCTATATCTATCCTCAAGATAGTTATTCTCAAGATCTATCCTCAAGATAGTTAAAATTTGTTTGTAGAAACAAATTTTTCCCATAAATGAATAACATTAAATTTTTTTATAAAAATAATGAGGATAAATAAATTCATTATATAACAGGTCAATGGGGTGTTATATACACATAATAAAAGAATATAGTCTCATAACATCAAAATATTACACAACGAATGAAAATTTAGATTAAGTCACCTACAAAGAACATATCATTGAATTGAGAAATAATCAAAAGAAAAGATTATGTGTATCCACTATAAATACTCATAAAATAAGTGGAAACACATTATAATGTAATAATAATTCATTATGTACATAATCTTATCATGACATACTCAATGAAGTATAAGTTTAACCAAATGAATGTAAATTGAGTTAAGAAATCCCTTAACACTTTGTAATATGTCAAATCACATGTCCCCAAAAATTAATAATCAAAAAATTGAAAATTTAATACCATGAATATAAATAGATTCATGATAATATATATCAAATAGGTAGTATTTCACACAAAATAAATTAGTGGTGAATCAAGCATATCTAACAGAAATAAATGTGAGATGAGAAACCATTCCCTTATGCATTCCATTAGTTAAATGTGATTTAAACTTCTATATAATGGATTAAAGAATTTTATTAATTTATAACAAAATAATTCATATTTATTATATCTTACCTGATTCTCTTATATCATTTTATCACATTTGTTTAATAATATTTTGTTATCACCCTTATTTCGGGTGTTACTTCCTCTATTTTTCTATATATGTTTTATCATGTAAGACCCATTTCTTGTGAATATGATATAGTAACATCATCTAAATAATTATATTAAGGTAATATATGTAATTTTTTTAATTATATACATTTTTAGAATAATTATTTAATGGAAACCATGGAAAATTAGTCGCATCATGTCGTGGAGACGGTATGCCATACATACACACAAGCGACGATATCATTCCCTTAAAGGGGAATGAGTAAGGAAGTAGACAGTATATTAATTTATCAATAATAATCATCAGGTAATAATTAACATATAAATCCATTATTTACATCATTGTTCCCATCCATGTAAAGTGGTGATAAAATACAAATTACACTAGGATGTGGAGACGGTAAGTCGTACGTACGCACACATGGTGCTTTCATTTTTTGTAGGATGAATAAAAGGTGAAATATGGTCATCCCATAATCATAGTAACATCTCAGAATATATATATATATATATATATATATATACGATACTGGATTTATTAATTTATCAGGGAAAAACACATTAATAGTAAGTGGAAGAAGAAACAAACTTGAAAGAATGGATAAAGAATATTACCTCTTCTTCCGCAGACTTCCATTAATCTGTTCTTATGGGATATAGGGTAGGTCTTTTGGAAAGACCAAAACCTCTAGAACTTAACTAAGGATTTTTATAAGAGAAATTATCAGGTTTTGGTTGATCTATATGGATCAATGTTTTTTGAAGAAGTGATGGAGGAGTTCCTTTTTATAATTGAGGTGAGGGGCACTTTCGGAATTCCTCAAAATATAAAAATATAATAATGCTATTATATATCCAAAGATTTAAAAATAGTCTATAAATGAATATTTTTTGACATTTTAGACCATATATCTTCACATTTTATCTTATTTAATATTTTATGTTCTTTAATTAATTTAATTAAATATTAACTACATAAATATCATTATTGTCAAACTTGATACTATTCATTTAATGTGAGTTCAAATACATCATGAAAAAGTGGTATTTCAAATATAATTATTTTAGGCCACTATAATATTTACTATATATCTATATAATTAATTAGACACATTATACCATCCCAAATATATCAAAATTAATACTTTTAAAATCAATTATTTTATCTTTCTCTTAATTAAATAAATATTGTATTAGCATTGCAAAAGAATTTTAGATACCTATATAATTTCTAAAAACTATTTATAAATTTATATAATGAAATTAATTTCATTAAAATTAAAATAGACATTTATTTTCTTTCTATATCTTAATTTAGTCCGTATGTGAACACATAAAATATATTAAATACAAAGATAGTGACATTTTGTAACTATCAATGATTTAAATAGTATATATGTCATTTTTAGGGAAATGTGTCCATTAAATTACTACAATTAGATATTAATGTGATAAGGGTCAAATAGTATTTATCCAATATTTTGTTGTACAATTTTAGGTAATTTTTATACCCATATCATTTTGTTTTAACCCTCATTTAACCTCTTTAACTATTACCATAACAACATGAATTTTTATTCTTTGAGGGTTAATATAGTTATTATAAAATTTCAAATGACCCATAAATGGATCCTGGATGAAATTTTAAACATTATATAAAATAGATGGAGTAATATTTCTTTTTTATAAATTTTATATCATTTATTAAAATATTATTTACTATAATATATTCATAATGTCAATTTTATAAACTATTCATTACATTGATTTAACATAATTAATTAAATAATATATCTTCTATGAAACTATTATAATCCATCCCTAATATATCAATGTAATATATAAATTTCATTTATTACATTAATTATATAAATTGTATTTATTTAAATATTTTTATTATCATTTATTTTATATTTCCATTAATAAAATAATTACCACATTATCATTATATTATTATATAGGGTAATTATTTCTTCACTAAAAGTTAGAAATAAAATACCATGACATAGATAAATATTCTATCTTGAAAATTAATATTTATAGTTAAATATAACTTTAGGAAAACTCTATATTAAAATGTTATAGTTATTAAAAATATGAATGTGACATCTTTGATGCTTCTATAAATAAAATTTTATAAATATCATAACCTCATTAAAATGTCCATAAATGGACATATAAATGAAATTTAATTAATTATGGACGAACTTTAATCATCCAATATCATTTTTACATGTGTTAGGGTTAATTTATGTTCTTATCATTTTATTTTTAACCTAAATTACCCAAATTACAGTTTACCTTGGTAACAAAAATTACTAAGATTACAATTCATATTGGTGAAAAATAAAAGGTTCATATTTAATATATTTTGAATTTATGAATCCAAATATTTAATACTTTTTTCAAATTCAAAACATAGAATTTTCAAAGTTTAATTTAAAATTAAACTAACAAAACGCAATGAAAAACATATTTTTAGAAAAATGACATATTACACGTAAAAACGTTTTTATACCAAATTAAATCATGAAATTGATTCCAAGAAAAATAATAAGACAAAAAATTAAATATAAATAATTTTAATAGAAAAAAATTTAAAATATAACAAATCAATGGTTGAAATAAAAATATAATTTTCAATAAAAATCTATATTTTTCACCATTAATGTGAAAATAAATATTTTCTAAAAACACCAAAAATTCACCATAAGATTATTTTGTACTTACAATAATAAAAATAATTCTTATTTTTCAAATATAATTTATATAATTTCAAAATTTTAGTTTTAAAATAAGTGCCCTATTAAAAGGTGGTAAGACGACATTTAAAAAAAATATAACTTTTTATGGTTTAAATTGGATTTGTTCTTATCTTATGTATATAAAATATAATTGATGAATATAAAAAAAATTATTGAATTTATAATATATAAATTCCATAATGTGGTTAATACTATTCATTTATACTAATTAAATAACTAATAATATTTCATTGTTCTTTTAAAATGGGTGTTGTGTGCAACATATGATATTGATATAAAATTTAAAAAGAGACATACCATAAAATCTTGGGGTGTTACAATTTGTATAAATTTTATCTTTAGAAGATATCATAATCAATTTTTGTATAATAAATGATATGGATCTTTCTAATATACTTGTTTTATGATTTATCCAAATTTTAAACTATTGTAGTTGATGTTTGGTTTCTCACTTTTTTCCTTAAAAGTATTTGAAATAAAAAAAATCAATTTTCAGTAAGAATATGATTCCCAAGTCTCAACATCATTCAAACTTTCTTACTTCATATATGTTACCCAGTAAAAAGTTTAATGAGAGAGTTCTATCAGATGGTTAAATAGAGATGTGGCACAAATTACATAAAGATGCAATGAGTTAACCAAACCCTAGAAATTACAGTAAACAGATGTCTGATTTGGAAGTATTTCATATATGATATATTAGATTCATGATTATATATGGTTTTATTAATTATTCATAGATTATTTTGATAAAATAAAACATGTCATATAAATGTAAACCTCCTCATTATCATTCCTTCATAGAGGATCTATTTTTGCATACACAGATATACATTTCACATTGTGTAATGATAATTAAGATCTCAAAGTTTGACTTTGATTTATACATAACCAATGTTCATAATTGATTATAATAGGTTATGATGATTTTTTTTGGTTAATATATTTATGATTTTTGTTTTAAGATACATAATATGTTTAGGAGGCCCAAATATGTTATTTGGGCTAGATAAGACACAACGTACACAACAAGGAGTGTCATACACTATGTCTTTGGTGTATTAGGGTTTCATTGTTCATATTTGGAGTCCTATTCACCTAAGTATGGATATATAACAATCATGGGAACCTATATATTTTGACATATTTTTTTTTGAAATCCTTTTGGATTAAGTAACCATGGTTGGTTGGGTATGTGGATGATTATGTCATCAATTAGAGCTCAAGCAAGATGGTATTTTCCATCTAATATGAAATGTATTATTTTTGGGACCTTGATTGAGATAGAATAAAGAAATATATAGCCATACATAGAAATTACATATGTTTTTCTCTTTTGATTTCCTAAGGGACATGTGATGGACACATTTATAGGATGAATGACATGTGTTGTATTCATTGATCTCATTAGTCAATACTTAGATAATCAAAAATGTTTGAAGAGTCTATATAGAAATAACATAAATTAAATTTCATGGTAAATCGATATCTTTGAAATGTTTAATGTATAAAATTTGATGTTGGCATGTGATTTGGCTAGTGGAAACGGGTATGTAGATATATTTGTTTGCTGGAGATCACTTCAGATCCCTGTGTATCTTGAGTAGCATTGATGCTTGGATAGAGGATACTATTTAATTAACTTTATGTATCTAATGGTTAAAACTTTTATTGATTCTAAAAAATATTATGGGGTCACAATTTTTGGTTGATAGAGTAGAGATTGAGTTTGACTCGAAGAATACACTAAAAGTGTTCTAGAATTTTCTCTGAAAGAGTTTTGGATGAGATTTTGAGAAACCATTACATATGATTTAATATAAGGTGAATTTAATTATATATATCCAATAGTGTTCTCAAAGACAGAGAAACTCATTTTGAATATGATTTCACAAGTAATTGTATATGATATAGTATAAGGTGAGTTAGAAGGAAAATTATTTTAGGTTGTAGTGAAAGTGGGTTATTGTTATACATATTTCCTAAATCTGAGGATGTTGTATTTTATTATTATGTGGACCATAGAGTATGGCACAAATATGTAAAAATTATAACATTTTTAATTGTGGACATAAAATATTATATTATTATAAGATATTGAATTAAAGGTTGAATAGGAATAGTTTACTGATCGCTTTGTCGAGCACGCCAAATTAGTTTTTTAATTTTTTCGAGAATTTCTGTAGTGTAGAAACAACCATAGGTCATCTCTCAATGGATCCTGACACCATTAATTTAAAAATAGGGTTTTTATTATGAAAATAGAAGGGGAATTATATTTTGGAAAACATGGGGTTTGTTGACTAAATATGACAATAGAAAACAAAATCAATAAAATGAAGTAGAAATAAACAAGATTAATTAAATGTGATCAACCAAGGGAAGTCGCATGATGCTCATACTTCATCTCTTTAAGATAAAGGGTATAGATATTTTAATCCCAATTTTGAAACACCTAGTACAATAATGTAAATAAGTTTATTCTAGGATACATCCTAGGGTTCAGTAAAAAACACATAATGACTCACTGGACATCGCCGCTGAATGAGTGATTTGTGTTCGACTTCATAACTGAAACTCACCAAGGAAATAAAATAAGAACTTGATGTGATGTCCAAGTTTGTATTTCGTTTATTTTTTATTCCATGACATAACATTAAATTTCCTTTAAAATTATTATGTTAGTTCAATTGAACAATATGAACCACAAAAACATCGCAATTTAATGAGAAAAGGAAAAGGGATAAACGATGTGTGAAACATCACATGAAAGGGTACCACCAAACATGATCATTTGAGTTTGATTATAACATACCAATATATAACTCAATTAAATAATAATATAGGATGAAGAAAAAAACATACGACCTATAATTAAAATGTTCATTAAAAATAATACAAACATGAAACTCGGGATTACATCATGTTCCTCCCTAAGTGATCAGAAGGGGTTTAGAAATCCATGGGTGGGGAGGAAGAAGAAGATGATGAAGTAGCACATCACATAGCCTCCAAAACTTATAGGAATGATTAAAGTACTAATTTGTGACTCCAAAATGGCATCACCTTGCCTCCTAGTCTTACTTCTAAATGGGGTACCCAAAGTCTCTTTTTATAAGAAAATTGGAAGGCGGTTTTGAGCACACAGATTGTGAAAAACCACATAACCCATTTTTCTCAACCTCCAAACAGTCTTATATAGATTTTTAGAAAAATATAATGTTTTATCCCCACATCGTGACTATATCCACCAAATATTTGGCACTGTTTAGACAATTATAGATCGAAATATTGATAAAAATTTGAACATCACATTTAACTTTTTTCCGATTTGATTATCGAGAAAAATTAGTTTGGATGGGAATCATAGATGCCGAATGGGGATTGGGTTACTTCATATAAAATTTATCCCCATCCCACAAAATTTCATCCAATTTGGATGCACTGTTTAGTATAAGTACGCGGTTTAGTCTACTAGTGTGCTTGGATCCTATGCAGATTGGTCCATTTTTCTTAGACTTCATCATGGGCCCTCCAAATCACCTCCATCTACAATGTAATTATCAAAACAAGTAACATTTTACTTTTTAACAGTTTTAAAGAAATAATTGAATCAAACATGAAGTGGAATTTGTTATTATACATGTAATTTTCAATACAAAATCGATATAAAATATTGGTATAATGGTGAAATAAAATAGTGAATCATGGTATGATCACACCGCCACACCTAAAAATTTTCACTCCTGGGAAAAGTATAATATCCTAATCATGTCCCATTCCTAAATTAAAGGTGTTAAAACATACAAGACTCTTTTGAAATGAAATTCGTCATGTCTCTATTATGGAATCAATTTACCTATCAATTTTCTTTTCTCACATTCTAATTTGATCAACTTTATTTCTTCACCCATGAAACATGTCGTTACTTAACTCACCTAGAAATTTTACCACTTCACTCAAGGACCATATGAAAGTGGATTTATGCATTTTTTCAAAAGTTCATGTGATCTTACCATATGCTTTCCAAGATTCTCAGTTCTGTATTGGAAGAAACTAGTGTGATACTCAAGAGGACATCCAATAGGTTGTTATGAGGTTCAAGGGTTCGTAGGAATTAATGTTTCAAAATCTGAGGCAGAAGACGAGTGTTTAATCTCTTATGTACAAAACATGTCAAAATTCAGCAAGTGTTCACAATGAATTTACGTACTCAACCTCTCACATTGTGTATTACCTCCAACTCACTAACACCATTGTCCATTTGTGCGGGTCACAACCAATTAGTGAATAATAATGAGTAAACATCCAATTTTGTATATTTTATTCTTTTGTTATATTTTTTACAATGTACAAAACTATTTTTTTAATATATAGTTTTTTGGAGATAAAGAGAGAAACATGTGTAAAACAATGATTCAATATGGGTTGTAAACCCATTACCCAAGGAAAATGTGGGCACCCTTTATATCAACCCATAACAATGACTCTCTCTCCCTAATTCCAATTGAAACACCCTCTATTCCAAACTTACTGAAAATAATACAAGAATATACACAAGAGATGGGTAGGTAGGGATAAATTTACTTGCAATGTGGCTCTCTAATAGACATTTAATGCTCTCTATGTCTTAAGAATGATTAAATGTAAAGGTGAATGAAAAATATAGGATAATTGTACAAAGTGATTTTTAATTAATGATTGCCTTTATCATGAAGGTTGCAAAATTGAATCTTACGGCTTCAAGTAGAATCAATTCAAGTTCTAGTTTCTCTATATGACCCGAGACTCTAAAGAAAGTGATTAAAAAAAGAATATGTAATAAATGGATAATAATGTCTCTTGGGTAAGGGATTAAAATATTGGTCAGTGCTAATGAGGCATGGGATTAAAAAATTGATTAAAAATATAAGAATGATTTGAAAATAGAAATTCTAGAAAATGATTCCATATCAACATTTATTTGGAAAACATTTTTCCAAAAACGATGGAATTTTCTGCACAATCAACTCAAGCATGAAAAGTTATTTTGTATATTATTATTAAGATCAATTTTTATCTAAAAACACAAAATAAAGAAAAATAAATAAAAAATGAAAACACACTTTTTTTGTTTTTTGTTTTTTGTGTTTTTTAATCCTAACTATTACATGTTACCCTCCCCCGCACGTAAAAATTACATTGTCCTCAATGAAATTATTTTAAATAAATAGACAATAAATAAAGGTAGGGAGAAGTGACAACCTGCTATGTGATGTCATATGTGGAATCTATCTATTGGATTTCCTCCATGATATGCTTTATAAATCCTCATAAAAGTGTTTGAGCCTCTTCCCTTTGAGAGTTTTCCTCTATCAACTCTTCGCATAAAAAACTTGTATAACAATAAAAGGGTAAACATGAATAACAGTATAAGGACTAAGACATTGGGAATAAACCATACCTGGGTGGAGCTATATCCTGGTATTATAGATGATAACCTACTCACAAATATGAAACTTCCACTGATTAATCATACCATCATGGATTTCCTTTATTTTCTCTTTATAGATTCGAGAGTTCACATATGCATCATGCCAAATTTCTTCTAACTCTTGAACCTACAACTTCTTATGCTCACCTACATATCAGATATTCATATTAAATTGTTTAATAGCCCAATATGAATGGTTATCTACCTCTACCAGTAGGAGAAAAGAATTTTGATATGACCAAAGTGCATCATCTAAGTGTAAACTCCAATCTTTCCTATTGGGTTGTACCATTTTTCCAAGATTCTCTTAACTTCCTAATTTGATATTTTTGATTTTTCGTTAGTTTGTGTGTGATATTATGTAGAAAATTTATGAAAAACCCCATACTTAGGAATAAAATTTTTCATGTTGTGATTGCAGAAAATGTGAACATTGATCACTAATGAGAAATCTCAGCAATCCAAACCTACTAAAAATCTGGGACCTCACAAAATCAACAACCACTCTAGAGTCATCAGTCCTAGTATCCTTTGCTTCCACCCATTTACAGACATATTCCACATCCAATAATATGTAAAACAATCCAAATGAAGTTGGAAAAGGCCCCATGAAGTCAATTCCCATTCATCAAATATTTCACAGAATAACATGGGTTGTTGGGGACTTCATTCCACTTGGAGATATTCCCTGTGAATTGATAATGAATACCTGACTTGAAGAATTGATGGGAATCCCTATACAATGTTGTCCAATAATGACCAGAGTTATGGACATTTTGATCTATACATTGGGGGACAAAGTGGCCCACACAAGCCAAAATGTGGAAGAAGGTCAAAATAGAGGTCAACTCATGGTAAGGGTTGCACCAAAGAAAAACTTGGTCACTACAAATTCTCCACAAATATGGGTCATCCCAAATGTTCCACTAATAATCATGATTATGTCTATAAAATTATAAAGTTCTAAAATTAGTGGGGACCTAAGATGTTTCTATAAAATTCACAATATCTGCATACCAAGGGGAAAGGTCCACTACATCACAAAATTTCTCATGAGGAAAAAATTATCCAATGGGGAGGGTTGAGTCAACATGATGGTCTAGTGGTGGGGAAATCCTTCTATTGTCGTTAGTTACCACATTTTCCACTCCTATATTATCTCTAATCTCAAGGTCAAACTCCTGGAGAAGGATCATACACCGAATGAGGTAGAGATTTTGTTCAGGTTTCTTTAGGAGGAAATGAAGGAAAAAATGATCAGAAAAGACAATGATTTTTGACCTGATAAGATCTGAATGTATTTTTTAGAAGGAAAAAAATAGAAATAAATTATTTTTAATAGGTTGTGATGTTTTACTTGGAAGGGTCAAGGGTAAGTGAGGCATACATAATGACATGGGGAGCCTTCTCAACCCTTTGTGATCAAACTTCCCTAACTGCAAAGTTAGAGGTATCACACATAAACTCATAGAGGAAATCCGACCTTGGTGGCTGGATGACAAGAGGTGAAGTGAGAATCATTTTTAGTGAATTTAAATCATACTCACATTTGTTTTATCAAACACAAACTCAGAATCGTTTTGTAATAAATGGGCATGGGAATTGTGATCTTAATGAAGACTTTAATGAATTAGTGATAAAAACCAGTATGATATAAGAAATATCTCACCTCACGAACACATTATAGATATAGAAGGGTTGAAATTAATTTAGTTTTTTATTTATCCACTAGAATTACATCTTTTGAAATATAATGAATAAAACTCTCCCCCATTAAACCTTGAAATGGAATTTTTCATAATTTAATACAAGATAACATTCTATATAACAATGAAGGATATAACCTAGGTGATCCAAACAATCATCAATGGAAGTTCCATAAATTTTGAAATCATCCATAAAAAAATCCATGAAATTCTCTAGGTACTCAGAAAAAATACACAACATACATCACTGAAAAGTACAAGAATCACTACATAGACTAATAGTTATCCTTATGTACGCAAATATGCCAAATGGATAGGTAAAAGTTGTGTTTTATTGATCCTCATAGTCAGTATGGATTTGAAAATAACCCGAATTTCCATCAAGGAAACGATAATGGGAATTAACAATCAATCTTTCTAACATCTGGTCAATGAAAGGTAGAGTAAAGTAGTCCTTTCTCATGAATTTATTCAGTCAACAATAGTCAATACAGACTCGCCGTCTGTTTTGCACATGTGTTGGAATCAATTTATTCCTTTCATTAGACACTACTATTATTCCAGTTTTTAGGCATAATTTGAACTGGGCTAACCCATTTACTATCAGATATAGGATAAATGATCCCAACAACATGTAATTTACTGACTTCTAATTTTACCACTTCTATGAGAGTGGGATTTAACTGGCATTGAGCATGTCTTACAGGATTAGCCTCATCATCCAAAATTTTATGGTGCATAAAAATAGATGGGATGCTTCTGGGAATATCTTCCAATGTCCATCCTATAACATTTTTAAACTCTCTCAAAAGATCAATTAGTTTTGATTACTAATATTGAGAGAGGTTAATGATAATAATGACGAGAAATTGTTCAATATCTTCAAGATATAGAATCAATATAAATGAGATTAGTAGAATCATCAATGGTCATGGGTACCTCTAAATGAACACACACATCAATTAAAGAAAAAATGTACACTTTTTAGAACCCACACAACACTAAAAAACATGAATCAAATCTCAAATCATCCAAAGGGTTATAATATGAAAATTAATCAGATTATGGGTCAAGGAGATAATTGTGTGTGTGTGTGTATAATTTGAGAGAACTTCCATGAAATAGATTGGAAGAATGGAGTTTTCTTCAACAGGGTGTTTTATAGCCTCAAGGATGTTAAAACTTACCTTTTTTCCAACGAACTCCATGGACAGTGTACCATTTGAACAATAATGACTGTCTTTTCTATTTTGAGGAATGGCCTCCCAAGTATTAGAGGTGAATGTCCATGGGTTTAGGTATCCTCCATCTCAAGAATGTAGAAGTTAATGGGGAAGATGTGATTATTCACTTTGAAAAGGACGTCCTCAACTACTCCTGCAAAGTGTGTTGTGCTTCGGTGGGAAAGATTCATTATGAAAACTATTGGTTGAAGCTATTAAACCTGTAGATATGTGTACACATAGTAAGGAATTACATTAATTGAAGCACCTAAATCAAGCATAGCATCTGAAAATAACGTCTCCCCTATGTTGCAAGGTATTGTGAAAGTTATTAGATCCTTGAACTTGGTTAGAATTACTAGTTTAATAAAGCCTGAGACATTCCTTCCATGCTTGACTATATCATTTCCCTTTAGTCTCGTTCTTTGGGTGAAAATCTCTTTAAGAAATTTTGTATATCAATGGATTTGTTTAACTGCATCCAATAATGGAATGTTAACTGGAACCTTTGTAAATGTATCCATTATTTCTTTATTAATGTCATTAACAAAATTATTCTTTGATTTAAAGAGTCATTAGGGAAAGGAAGATAAATTGATTTTTCCTGGGAATACTCAATGATAATTGGTTTACCCTTACGGTTTTGTTTTTCTTTATAAAATAATTTATGGGTGGAGAAAGAGTATTTTCAAGAGGGGGCATACCTGTTGTGTAGAATCAGTAGAAGGAAAAACTTATTTACCACTATGAAGTGTAATTTAACATAAATTACCTTTTTTACTTTGGATTAGAAATGGTTTGGGATGGTAGTTGTCCAGAACCTTTCATCTTGATCTCACAGACAATTTTTCCCAATTATCTAACTTTAGTTCGTTGGTCTTGAATAGTCGATTGTGTGTTCTATTGGAACTGGGGGTTTTTGGATGCCATTTTCATCACCATGTCCTCGATGCATGGTTAACATTTGGGTTGAGGATGTGGATTATTCTAAGAGGTTTAGGGATAATAAGATTTCATACATTTCCCTTCTTGATACCAATTTTTCTCAGGGTAGATCGGGTTTCCTCATTTTTGGTACTATGTTTGTGCTTTCCACCAAGGGTTTGGATTTGGACTAAATGGTTCTTTCATAAAGGGTGGTGCTTGCTGAAAAGTGTGTCCGAGGAATATTGCTACATAAGACTCAAATTAATCCTGATGTTGTGGGAACTGGTCAGAAAAATGAGTGTTATCAAAGCAAATAACACAATGTAATGGAGTAGAAAAAGAGTGTGAGTTAACTTATGCTTGATATAATTTCCTTATAAGGGTATTCATACAATCAATTTTATTATCTAAATTTTTTTCTATGGTGGAATGAATTACCTCATGAACTCCTCAGGTTGATGAAATTGTTGGTGTACCAAATTGTTGTGAATTTTGATCCATGTTGGTTATTATGTCCCGGGCGGCAGAAGGAGTTTTATCAACAAGGGAACCACTAGATACATCATCTATCATTACATGATCCATGGGGACTAGTCCATTATATAATTATTGAATTATATAATTTTCACTAATTTGGTGGTGGAAGAAACTTGAGAAAAGTCTTTTGAATCTCTCGTAAAATTCATTAAGGATCTCTCCTTGTGATTTCCTAATTATAAAGATTTATTATCTAATTGATGCAGTCTGAGAGGAAGGGAGGAACATATCTAGAAAAAGTTGTTTAAGGTCATTCTGGCACCCAATTGTGGAAAGTAGATAGTATAGCCAATCTTTAGCTACACCATCAAGGGATACAGGTAAGAAACTAAATTTAATTTGGTCCTTAGACACATTTTGGGGTTTCATGGTGGAGAACACAATGTGAAACTCTTTGAGATGTTTGTGAGGATCCTCACCAGGAATACCATAGAATTTTGAAATTATTTGAATGAGTCCTGATCTCATCTCAATGTTGGATTCTTTCATTGGGATATTGGATGTACGTAGGTTGGTACTCCACATCTGTGGCGGTCAGTTCTTCTAAGGTTCTATTATTTGCAGCCATGTTATCATGGGTTTGATTATGTTCAATTTTTGAGTGGTTCAGGACCAATTGAGGTACCAAAAGGGGTTCCTCATTGTTACCTGATTGACCTACTCTAGATTCATTTAATTGTGAGTGAAGTTTCTTTTCAATTTCAAGGTAAAATTCAACCATTTTTTCTTTTTCTGATCAGTTCACGCAAATATATTGTGAAAATTGTTTTTTTAATTTATTTTACTTTTTAAGATTTAAGATAAATAAAATAAAATAAAATAATAAGGTTAGATGGAGAAAATAAAATATTTTGTTATAATACATAATGAGAAAGTGATAGAAGAAGGAGAGAGACAGAGAGATAGTAAGAACACACAAAAACAAACAAAAATAATGAAAAAAACCCAAAAAAATAAACATTAAAATAGGGGTGGTATATTGAAGAGATTACTAATTAGGAAGTAAAATAAATAAATAAAATGAAATAAAGAATAGAAATTATCTTGTATCCCTAAAAATAGTGCCATAATTTGATCACTTTGTCGATCGTGTCAAATTAGTTGTTTAATTCTTACTAGAATTTCTGTAGTGTAACATGAACCCTATGTTGTCTCTTGATGGTGCCTTAGATAATTAATTTAAAAATAAGGTTTTGATTATGAAAATATATGGGTAATTATATTTCATGAAACATGGTGTTTTATGAATAAAAATGACAATAGAAAATGAAAGTGAAAAAACAAAGTAGAAATGAACAAGATTAAGTAAATGTGTTCAACCTAGGGAAGTCTTGTGATGCTCCTCCCTCATCTCTTCAAGAGAAAGGGTATATATATTTTAATACCTTCTTTTTACACCTAGTACCATAATTTTACTGAGTTTATGCTAGGATACCTCATATGTTTCAATCTAAAACACCCAATGCTTCACCAGACCCCGCCAATGATTTGGGGATTTGTGTTCTACTTCATAATCAAAACTCACCAGGGAAACACACGAAGAACTCGATGTGCCCTCCAAGTTTGTATTTTAGTTATTTTTGATACCATTAAATAAATGTTCATTGCCTTTAAAATGCTTATGTGAGTTCAATTGATTAATATCAACCACACAAACACAGCAATTGAATGAGATAAGAAAATGGGATGAATGGTTTGTGAAACACACATGAAAGTGTACCCCAAACATGATCATTTGAGTTTGAGTATAAAATACCAGTATATAAATCAATTAAATAAGAAGTTAGAATGAATAAAAAAACATAAAACCAGGAATTAAATAGATCATTCAAAATAATATGAACATGGAGTGAGAAATTACATCATGTTCCTCCCGGGTGATCACAAGGGGTTTAGAAATCCACAGGAGGGGAGGAGGAATAATATGTCGAAGTAGAACATCCCATATCCTCCATCACTTATAGGTATGATGAGAGGAATACTTTGGGACTCTAAAATGGCAGCACCTTTCCTCCTGGTCGAACTTTTAAATTGGGTTCCCGAGGACTCTTTTTATAGGCAAATTGGAAGGTGGTTTTGAGTACATAGATTGTGTAAAACCACTTAACCCATTGTTTTATACCAATAGAATTTATTATCTCACATTTTAGAAATTTTTTTATACCAACCATTTTACTATATCCATTGATAATATGGAACCAGTTTGACAACTGTAGATTGAGATATATATAAAATATAGAAGACCACTTTTTGACTTAGTGCCTATTGGATTCTATAGAGAGATCAGTTAATACGGGTATCATAGAAGACTAATGGGGATTCAGTTCCTTCATATGAAATGTATAAAATTAAGTTAGGGACCATCCCAAAAAATAATAGCCCATTTGGATGCACGGTTTACTATAAGTATGTTGTTTCATCCACTTGTGTGCTTGGATCCTATGAAGACTGGTCCATTTTTCTTGGACTTCATCATGGGCCCTACAAATCACCTCCATCTACCATGTAATTTTCAAAAAAAGTAAAATTTCACTTTTTAAAAGTGTTCAAAAAATAATTGAATGAAACATGAAGTGAAAATTTTTATTATACTTGTAATTTTCAATACAAAACCTATTTAATACAATGGTATAAGGGTGAAATAAAATAGTGAATCGTGGTATGATCACATACTATATGATATGAACAAGTCATGGTTCCATGTATCAAATGGTTTGATACATGTTCCACTATCACGACTAAAAAATCCTCTAAAATAATAATGTATTAACATTTAAAGCCTCATACACATAATCTATTATTAAACATGGGAGTTATGGCCATGAGTTTCATGTGATGTACCCAAATACATTACTCATATGTTTTGAGTCCTAGAGTAATGGAATGATGGGGATTAATAGATCTTGGGGTGTCCCTGTAGCACATATAATAGAGTTAAATCACTTAGAAATGGTGTGTGATCCTCCAGGACCAAACTATTAACTCCATGAAGCTATATATTCATTTTTTTCATCACCAAGTTACTACCATATTGTAATGATTTTGGGAGATCACACCCAATGTTGTTTGGGTAATTTGGTACCTCTTATTCATATAACTTGTAGGGAAAACCCATTTGTTTATTCCTTTGGTAATCATTTTCAATTAAATAAACAATGGTGGAATTGAAAAATGAATGTTTCACATATTCTTCATCACTATTTTAGATTTTTTATTTCTAATTCTTAGAGTTCATGGGATTTATATCTTCTTTATGCTTCTGACATTTAGATTTATAGTTAATCTATGAAAAATATCAATGAGTATGTGTCTTATCACCAACTTTCTTGAAAAAAATATGATTTTCAATGGGTAATATAGATTTGATTATTGAATTTGGATTTAATTATTCAATATTTTAAACAAGACGGATTGCCCACTGGTAAAATCACATATATAGAAAGAAACAAAAGAAATAAAATAAAAAAGATGAATTAATCCAAACACCAAGACTCACCTCATCCCAGCCTCCAGGATCCAAGCTATCTTACTCAATGATCAAATCAAGAGCCTCAACCCAACCTATACCTACAACGGAGAGAGAGTCTTCTTGGGTAACCAATTGAAATGATGACTCAATCAAGGGGTGGGTAAACAATCAGTAGGGAACCACCATGTAATCCCTACACATATGAAAAAATATAATTATATATGCATGTGATATTATATTAATAAATAAATAATTACTAAAAAGAAAAAAATAAAATCCCATCGTTGATCCCCAAACCCATGAACTTGATCAACCATAATTGATTTAGCTAGTACCGGAGTGTCTTCATGAACTCCCTGAATACCATGTCAATAATAATAATAATTTATCAGGTGTCTTTCATCCCGATATATTAGGATAATGACTCGGGGGATATACTCACCTTGATATACATGATAATAGTCTTGGGTTATCTCTATATTGGTATCATAATCCAGGGACTGCTCCATCATATTTTGTAGTGATATCTAAAGTTGTGCCCCAATAGTGTGGGAGACTCAACCATTCCTACTAAAGACCCCATGATCCCCAATATTTCACATGTCAAAAGAACAATCCTCTATCCAAAACTATATCAATTTCATCTCCAAATCCATGGAAGTCCCTCCAATAGTATCATCGATCAACCCTTATGGAGTATTCATGACCTCCCTTGAGAGAGTTTCCATGACCACCCCATAGGAAGTATTCAAAAAATCCTCATAGGTAGTATTAAAAAACCCTCCATATATAGTATTTACAACCACCCCTTAGGGAGTATTCATGACCTTCCTATAGAGAGTATTCACAAACTCCCGAGAGAGAGTATTCACGACCACCCATATGGGTGTTTTCCACTTCAACAATGTAACCACCATCTCAATGGTGTTTTCCACACATATACCAACTTCCAAATGGGAATACACCATAAACATCATAACAAAAAGAGAAACAAGGGGTGGTCAAATTCCAAAACCTGACTGATCGAAAATTAAATTTTTATTATAAAACACTTTTTTGTAAAAAGGGAGAAACCTTCAAGTTCAGACAAGAAAACAAACATTAAATAAAAAATTATTTATCAAAGTTCAAATTTAATCTATCAGACACAACCTCCCTATAAAATTTCCAGGACATATTGGTTACCTTTTTATCTAGTTCATCTTTGATAATCTCATAGAATTGGTATGCCAATTTGTCCCAGATTTACAAGAACTCCTCCACACTCACTCAAGGTTGGTCCATCATTAAAGAACTAATTAGGGTCCCCTTAGTAATACAATAGTGGATGCACCCAACTTGCAATCGTCAATCTCAGTCAAACCTTGGGTTATCACCAGTCACTCGATGGAAATCATTGTCCCTGGAAAGTCATAATAGAAATGAACTCACAAGAAAAAAAGGGGTATGCCTCAATGAAAATGGTCTAGGGAGATAGATTTTGGGCCACCTAAAATTCTTGGGTCATGATAGGTTGGTCTACACACCCAGCCTATCAGAGGTCTACCAAGGTCCACCCACACAGGTGACCTCACTTCAAGGGGAAGGGAAACTCGATCACACTCACTCTGGTCACACCCCACAAGGGGTTTGGTTTCCCTATTTTAGTAAGACAACAGTTCTATCCTAATCCATTGATGGTTGAGGAATTTACTCCAGTGCTCAACGGTTCATCATAACCTATTCCACTTTTAACAATCCAAGGTACTCCATTTTAAGTTATACAATTCATTACCTTTTTAATTTACACTCTATTTAAATAATCATGACAATGCACTTAATAGTGAGACCACATGTAACATTCACCATATAAAATACTAAATACCATATGTAAAGTGTGTAGACCAAATATCTCAATATGAATCATTACCCTTTCAATTCTTCATCTTGATAACTATTCATAGGCTCACTAAGGTTGTACATGACTCAACTAAGATCATACCACCTCCTGAGCTCTTTACTAAAATTGTATATCATAAATAATTAATTATAAAAAAATATAATTAATTAATTAATTTTAATAACATGGAATAATCACTGAAACACTCACCATACATCACCAAATATCTGGATCCTTGGCCAACTACACTAGAATGGGCCGTACCACACATCCATCCCCAAAATAAGAAAAACCACTTATCATAAACCCTGATCATTATCCAAATTTAATTAATTTTATGCATAAATCTTAGAAAACCCACTATAGTAATATAAATCATCAAAATATAAAGTAAAAGAATGTTGATGGTATATATGGAGTTTATCTAGCTAGGAATAAGAAAAAACCAACTAATTCAAATTACTTCACCATCCTCTATTGAAATATTCATCAAAAATTAAAACCTGGAGAAATGAAATTAGTGGATAAAAGGGGTGATATGGATTTAGATCAATAGAGAGTGGATATTAACTCAAATAATGATGCATTGAACCCAAGCTGAGGAAACAAGGAGTAAGCAAGAAAGGGGTCGACTAGCCTGCGCACATGGGAGGGGTGGAGATAGCAGCCTCCCATTTTAATTTTATGAGGGGTAAAAATGTAAAAATATATATTTTATATTCCATGATATTTTAAAATCTATGTGGTAGGAACTATCCAATCATAACCATTACACACAAAAGGATTGAAATTCTTACCATACTATGTTCCTACCATTAAAATTGGCATCACCTTGGTTTTTATCAGTTTACAGTTTTTTCTAAAACAATGTGCCAAGAACAAGTTTCATCCAAGATCATATGTTTTACCTTGTGATCTCACAGGGTAAAACCTTAATCATGTGATAACCATCCAACTCCACTCTTCATATTAGAAATTTCACTAAAACCCTCTTCATGCTCTAGGTGAAATATGATTTCTTCTAAACCATGTTCCCTTGAAAGAATCCCAAAAAATCTCATGAGACATAACCTGAAGAACATGAGACTCACCAGAGCACACATGGAACATCTTGGGCCTCAAAACATATTAAAAACAACACATTAATATGTTTTAACTGTTTGAATTCTATTATGAATATAATCTCAAAAAACAAACCCCCCCAGCAATTAAAAATTAATCTTCCCTATAAATTTAATCACCCATATAGTAGTGAGTTCATAAAATCTTCCCACAATAACTGTTCTCATCCTAAATAGGTATATGTGGAATTTAAACCATTCTTATTGAACTATATCATCCGCCAACTATCCATCAACTCTCCATACTATAACTCCAAACTCAGAATTATTATCTATTTCATAGCTATAATCTCTTAGATACTAGCACACCCAAGCTGATCTATCTCCTATCCTCATTATAAAACTACTAAGATAGTTCCTAAACACACATCTCATCCATAGTATTTAAAATTTCACCAATTATTCATTGACAAGTTCATGACTCTCCCACCATTATACCTAACTAAAAGTGGCCAATTTTGAGCTATAATGCCCCCCATTATTGGAATCTCTCATAAAAACAAATCTTTAGCAGTATGACGACATTATAAACATGGTTCTAGATACACCTTGACTCAACACATTTTAAAGTTTTAGTTACTCCACTATTATATCTCCCACTTCCCATTTTCAAGCCGAAAATGGATGTTCCACCACCATCTGAACTTAACTCAAGAATATAGTCTTTTCCCTCCATCCAATGGCCCAAAGGCATTCTTTTTTTTAATTTGATAATCCACCTTTCAAGGGGTGAGGTGGAACCCTTACAATTAACGTAGGCATAAGTATTAAATATCCTGTAGGACTTATAGGAATTCATTTCCCATAGGCTTCAAACATTACATATAACCTAGACTAACTACTTGGAACTGATTCTCTCCAACATCTTCATCGTGAAATCAGCTCTCCCCCATCGCAGGGCTGTTCGGCTAGGATATCCCATGCATGCACAGGATTTTCCCAATGGAAAGTGTCATACCATATCATTATTGAAATCTATGTAGCTTCTGCTGTGGTGAAAGCTCCTTGCTCATCCTCCTATGGAGCTTGTTCCTTGTAGGTTGTCTAGTTTTAATCTGCACTTAAGGTGGCCCGAAGGCCTTGAGGTGGCCTGAAGGCCTTACTGGCCCAATGTCTTGGGTGGACCTAGGGCCATAAAGGACTCAGGGACCAAATCGGTGTCCCGAAGGCCCAAACAGGGGAAAATTCTCAGCTACTACAGTTCCAAACAGTGTCTGCTACAGTTCCCATTACAGTCCTATTACAGTACCAGAAATTGTGCCTCTGCTTGGATTTAATCCCGGGTGTCCTAGATGCACTTAAGAGTCCTCACCAATCGGGCTGAGGTTCATGTGCGAATTTCTTTGAAAATATTATATCAACACCTGAAACATATCCATAGTATCCAATTTAAATCACCCAATGATTTTTTTGGCTCACAACACTCAATTACAAGAAAAGCCACCAGTCAGACCTCCTCTGGCCAATTATTTCCAAACATGGTTGGTATCACACACCAAGTCAAAAAATAACTCCTGTTCATGATGCCCCAAATCATATGGTTATACCATGATCATCTCAAAAATTAACACTAAATTTCAACTTATAGTGTAATTCAACAGTTGGATCTTCAAACAACCATATTCACCGCTATGATATACCACACCCTGAGTACCAACACATTATCGAGATAACCACACCTAGATCACCTCAGATCATCCCAAGCCTGAAAAATATGTAAACCAGATTTATACTTACAGTTCATAAAAAATAGAGATGAATTCGATCCCATCAACTCAGCGATATCCAAATTCCAATTTTTTAATTAAATGAAAAATCCCATTACTTGACAAACTTTGTTTAACGAGGTCCATTGCAACAATAATTGATATCATGCCCCCACTATATGAATGTACTCATTATAACACTACTAAACCAAAACTCTAATTAGTAAATACAACAACCCATAAATTATCAAACATAATGACTGATATGTCAATGATCACTAATAAACAATCTCTAATAAGAAATAGAAAATTACTTCCCATTCTCAGCTCATGGAAATTTCATCCATGATGTCCACTGAAATTCAATCTGTAGCATGGTTTACCACCCCAACCGAAAACTATTAGACTCCCCACCTATGGATTTAATTATAATTCCCATGCTGATCCACATTCATTAAATTCCTTGGCAACTAGATCCATAAGAAACTCTAAAAAATACATTAGTCCTTATGCTATTAAAAGTTGTCACTTTTTTAAATTTAATTGGCTCCATGTGTGATAATGTTGATCATCTCAATCTATATTAAAAAATATGGGTATATTCTCTTATAAAACAAGATCGCTAAGACCTAACTCACAATCCCACAAGTCATACTACATCAAAAAGGCTTAACTATCCAACCAATGACCATTCTCATGTGCAGGATAGTCTAATCTATCCAAAGAAACCTTCTAACTCTACTTAAAAATTACATAAAAATCTTATACCTAGCTTTACTGCATGCTTATCCTCTTTACATAACCATAATAAAACCCAAAGTTCCTACCCACACCTACACCAAACATCTAAAGTGCATCTAGAATCAACAGGCCATCTACTTAACTAGTCCTCCCCTCTAAAACTAACTTCAACACCAAAAACTCATGCAATCAAGGTTCGTTACTTGCAATAAGATCCAAGGAAACCTACATATCTATTTATTTTACTCGATAGAACCTAATTTGTACAAATATCTACCAAAAATCTACCCATGCCTTTCTACATCTGAAATCTAAAATATCAGTCCAACCCCCTTTACTAATCACCCTCGAATAATACTATGCAACAGGTCACTAAAATATGTATTCTCATCCCAAGGTCAATAGGTCCTCCCATATTTCCCCTGAACCAAAACAAACAAGGTTCAAAACTCACATAATAATGTCAAGGTTAAAAAAAAACAACTACCAATACTGGGATAACTCATGGGACAACATACCTATCCTTGGGTCTTATACGAAAACATCTATAAGGAATACCATTCCAACTCATTTTCCTACTAGGTTAATGATCCTCAATGAGTATCCACCTATGGGACTGCCCCTCATGAATCAAAAAATCACTAGCCAAGGTCTATACACAACTATCCTAACCTATAAAATCCATACCAAAGGATATTGGACCACCAGATTTATTATGTAGAGTTTTATTCCAAATTATATGGGAAGTAATATATAAGTTGTTATAGACACTTTAAATAACTAAACCTATATAATAATATCACCAAGGGGTCTATCATTAGGGTATCTAATTCTCCGGATGACCTAGTAGTGTCACTAAACCTCATGTGTGTAATGGAATACATCAATTTTCATTAATGATCATCTCATCATATATGAACATGACCTACTATGAATAAGAAAAATATTTACTTAAGATAGTTTATATGAGTAAAATTACACCAAGAACTCATATGGGGAAATAAGATATGATTTTTTTACATTTTAAATATATTAACCTCTATTTTTAGTGGTAATAATCACACTAATAGGCTAATACTGTAGGTTCTATATGTAGCGAAATCATGAAATGGGTGGTCCCAACTTTAATTTTTGTCATACTCAATGATTAATCTGAGATCTATACGATGATGAATGTCATTATCAATAGAATTGAGTCAACGAAATAGGAAAATAAGAATTTCACTTGAACTGAGAGAGAGAAGATTGAAACATATTTTTTATAATTAATTTAATTAGATAATGATTTAACTCTAAGTAATTCCTTCTTCATTGTTTAGTCTGATGAAAGATATAAGGTGCACTATTATTGATTTTTAGAAACTAACTGTATATTTTCTTTACTGGTGATCCACAAGTGTTCTAGGATTATTCATATGTCACCAAAAGAGTATTCGAGTGCTAGCACAAAAGATACTCATGCTTTCATCATCCACCTTGATAACCTCAAGAATCGCTTACAAATATTTCTCCTTGATCCGATAGAGGTGGATCACTCACTGTTCATGGGAGCGTTCTTGGAGAAAGAAATCTCTCTAGGATTTAGAGGATTCTCGAAGATTGTTCTGCACAATAAAATAGGCTAATGAAAAAAATGACATAATTGGTTATTTATATTTATAGGGTTAAAAAAATAATTGTAAAAGTTCCTTTATTATTTATTTAATCTATGAAAACCCAATGTCAAATAATAATAGTAATATTATTATTTCTCGACATGTGATGAACTTGTGAATTATAATTAAATATTATTTAGTGGAATAATATTTAATATTATCATTTGTCACCAGACCATTAAACTCGGTCCTCCATTCTTCAATAATATTTATTATTCCGTGAATAATGTTTATTTATTTATTAAATAAATATCATTTCATTATTCGATAATAAATAAATAAATATAATATTTACTAAACCAAAAATAAATATTTATATGAGATCAATAATACATGAATAATTATTAAACCATATGCGGGAATAATATTTATCTAACCTATTAAATAATAAATAATAATATATTATTTAACTGAGATTCTGTGTAAACTTAGTGTGTGATCCTCTAGGCCTCTTTCTCAGTGGCATTAGGTGAAACAACCTAAATTCTAAGGTTACCATCTAGAAACACACCAATGAACCCAAAAAGAAATAAGATAATGCTACAACAACATTTCACCTCATATGAATGATTACTGTGCAATATAGTCCATTTATAATAATATCTCAAATTGGCCAGCTTGCATGCTAGTGCCATCAACCTATACGCTCGATATATCTTTATTTAACTGTACAAAATTAGAACATTTCTATTGATCACCATGGGGATGTATTTCTTCAGGATATATCATTTCTATCAAAGGGCCAGATATATTAACTTCTATTAAAGAATTGAAGAGATAAATCATTTATTTCATTATTCTTTAATGAAATATTACTCATGACACACCCAAGATACCCTACCTCACTGTGAACATCTTTCATCATGGTTTTCATTAATAATTCTAAGAGAAAGACTCATAAAAATCATTGGTAATTATCATTAATAATAATCTTAAAGTCTAAGGACCAATACAAACGTATACAGATAATAACATCAAATGATACGTAGAAATTTAGATTTCTTACTAGTGGGTCTCATTCTCATAATATACCACTAGATATTACCAAGGGCATACACCATGAGAAGGTGCCTCAAAGTCGTATGAGTCTCTATCCATAATAGTGTGTATCATTTGTGTCCCTCAAATGATATCATACCACTATAGAATATATATTCAAGATCACTTCAAAGTTCTCATCCTAGAGAGGTACTTCTATGACCTTTTAGTGAGACATCCACTCTTAGGAAATTACCACATAAAATTTTATGTAGAAGACTAGTCATGATGTGATAAGTAGTTTATTAATATTTAAAACCATTAATACATGTTTATCATAGTGTACAAATAATTTTGTTATAGGGAACCAAGTCCAATAGACTCCCACTTTCACTATAGACCACTTATAACAACATTCGGTCCGCTAGCACTCATATGATACTCATGATTTTGCTGAGATACCCCTTTATTCAAGTGTTCCACCATGTTCTCTTCCATTGGTACTCGAATCACTATAACTTCACCCCTCTAATAGAAATCCCTTAGGAGGAGACAATTTTTGAGTATACAGTTTTTCTATTGGTGCGACCTTAACTCCTTTGCAAGAGACAATGTTGTAGTATTACAACAATACAGTGTGATAGGGTCTTTACTACCAGGTACCACATCAAGCTCCTGAAAAAAGTTCCGAATCCAAACGGATTCCTTTCCAGCATCATAAGCCACTATATTCTTAGAATCCACTATAGAATCCGTGACAACTAGATGCTTTGAACTCTTCCATCTCACAACAACTCTGTTGAGACAAGAAAACATATCCTGATTGTGACTTCAAATCATTCTGATCTATCTGAAAACTAAAATCAGTATAACCTATGAATACCATATCCTCTTATCCTATATCTTCCAGGAACATATCCTTAGTTATTCTCAGATACTTAATGACATCATTAATAGCATTCCAATGTTATTCTCCTAGATCTTCTTGAATTTTACCAACCATGATCACTACATAGGAAACATCATGCATTGTATGTAACAATTCATAGATGATTGATCCTATCTCTAAAGCATATGGGATCTTTCTCATTCTATCTTTCTCATGTTGTGTCTGAAGACACATTTTATTAGAAATATGTAAACCATGGGACACAAGAACTAGTCCCCTCTTGGATTATTCCATGCTAAATCTCTTTAGTATCGAGTCAACATATGTACTTTGACTTAGTCCAAGAATCCTCTTGGATCTATAACGAATGATCTTGATCCCTAGAGTATAGGTTGTTTTTCCTCTGTCCTTTATGGAGAAAAACTTGTTTAACAAGTCTCTAATAGATTTTAATACTTGCATTTCATTTACAATAAGTAATTTTTTCATCATATGCTACTAAGATATCAACCACATTCCCAATAATCCTTTTTTAAACATATATATCACATTAATTCTTAATGAAACCAAATTATTTTATAGAATCATTGAATCAAATGTTCTAGGACCTAGATACTTGCTTCAATCCATAAATGGATCTTTATAACTTGAAAATACTTTCCACATTACCTGGAGTCACAGACCCTTCTGGCTATGTTATATAGATATCTTCCAGAAGATTCCCATTAAGGAATTTAGTTTTGACATCCATATTCCAAATCTCATAGTCATAGTAATATTCTATTGCAAGTATGGTTCTGATGGATTTATACATGGAAACTAGAAAAGGATTTCATCATAGTTAATTACTTAAAGTTGTTTGAACCCTTTAGCCAATAGTCTTACTTTATAGGTACTTACATTACCTTCCATATCCAATTTAATCTTGAATGTCCATTTTCATCCAACATGATTTAAATCAACTAGCACATCAACTAGAACCCAAACATGGTTCTAATACATGGAATCCATTTCACAATTCATTTCTTCTAGTCATCTTCTAGCTTCTGATATCTCTACTTCCTCCTTTTGGGAGAGAGTTTCATCATTTTCAACAAATAATGAATCACAATCCTCAGTGACTAGAAAACCATATCTCTCTAGTAAAATTACCTCTCTAATGCTCATATGTAGTACTTATGTTTCGGGAACTACTTCCTTCATGGGAACCTGTGGAATATGTTCCTATAACAAATCTTATGTATATTGAGCATCTACTTCCTCGAAGTCAATCTTACTCCAACTATAATTTTTTAGGGTGTTCTCCCTCTCAAGAAAAACAAATTGTCTGGCTATATTCACTTTCTTTTCATAGGGGTTATATAGTTAGTATCACTGTGTTTCCCTGGGATACCCTATAAAGATACACTTTGTTCCCCAAGGTGCTATTTTTTTGCCCAGGAAGGCCTTAATAAATGCCTTGAAACCCCATACACATGTATTCAATAAAATGGGTTTATTTCCACACCATAGCTCAATGGTAATTCCATATTCCGCTTTAGTTGGTACTCGATTTAATGTGTATGCCACATTTTTTAATGCATATCCCCAAAATGATAATATAAGACCTGCAAAACTCATCACAAACCTTACCATTTCTAATAGGGTACAATCTATCCTTTCGATAACACCATTTCAATATGGTGTATAAGGTGGAGTGAGTTGATATTGAATCCCAAACTCCCATTGAAATTTTATTAAATACTGGTTAAGATATTCACCACCTTGATCTGATCAAATATTCTTTTTCTTTTTACCAAGATAATTCTTTACATAATTATTGGATTCTTTGAATTTCTCAGAGGAATTGGACTTATACCTCATCAAGTAGATATATCCATATCCACTAAAGTAATAAATAAATGTTATCAAGGATGAATATCCACCTCAAACTTCTACTAAAAATGGTCTATGAACATTATTGTGTTCCAATACTAGACTTTCTGTAGCCCATTCACCCTATCCAATGAATAGTTTTTTGGTCATTTTTTCATGTAAACAAGAAGAACATCTATCAAGTGGTTTTAGGTCAGATGAGTCTACATAACCATCTTGATAGAGATTTGTCAAACACTTGTCGTTTACATGACAATAACGATGATGCCACAATAGGGTGTTATATGAGTCATGTGAACATGATTTTTTATCTATTTCCAACACACAGTTTTCATAATTTAATACATAAAGGCCACTATTTTAAATTCTCCACACCATATCATATATTTTCCTTATAAAATAAACAAATCTTATTTAAAAATTTGAAAATAAAACCATATGTATCTAAACATGACACAAAAATTACTTTCTTGGTAACTGTAGGTACATAATAAAAATATCCTAAAACAAAAATCATTCCAATTGGAAATGAAAGGTGGTAGTCACCAATGGCTAGGGCAGCCAACCACGAACCATTGGTATCTCAAAGATCCTCCTTGCCTCTCTCAATCTTCTAGAATCTTCTTGGTTATTTCATTTAGATACAAATGTGAGTACCACAAGCTCTATCTAATACCCAATGTGTAGAAATTGAATGATTTCACTCGATAACAAATTCACCTTCAGCTTTCCCTTACTTTTGGGTGAATTTTCTCTTCTAATTTCATGGCTTGAAACATGAAAAACATACTGCCTCCTCTTCCTTGCCCTACCTATGGATCTTCTTAATCTTGGAAGGATGGTGCTCGATAGCTTTAGACTATTTATAAGTCTTGGGCCCCTTTACCTTGTTCTTACTTTTCTTTTTCACCATAAGATTGTGGGTTTATCACACCCCATGTCCTAATCCATTGGATAATAATGGTTATAAGTTCTAAAAGACTCTTCTCATTACTTCTCATGTTATAATTCGCAATAAATCTAGAGAAGGTCTTTGGAATTGATGAAAGTATGAGATCTATACACAACTCATCTGAGATTTTAGTCCCTAAGATGTATTAGCATTCAATGTAGGTGATAAGTTTGATTACATGAGGCGCAGCTGGCGCAAACTCTCTAATATTAGTTGTGAACCAAGAATTATAGAACTTGTTTGTAACACCCCAAGGTTTTGAAAATAAATATAGAAGGCAATTTTATAATCTTTCCATAAAACACAACTTTGCCTCTACAATGTTTTGAATTTCAAAAAATGTTCATCTAGAGTTGTGATCAGTATGTCATTTGGAGTCTGATAGAACAAACAAGATTTTTTGTGAATAGTAACATAACCTTATGAATAGTATTATGAACCTTATGAATAGTAAATAATGATATTATTTTATTTTCTTAAGATAACAAGATAATGATATCTTAATTAATTTTTAAATGTGATATAAAAATAACCATACCTTTAAAATTGTTATATCCAGATTAACTATGATTTTATTAAAATATTAATTTAATAATATTTAGAAAATTATTTTTGAAAAATAGAGTTCATTTTTGTATTCTACACGTAGAAAAATAGTAGGGGTGAATTTTGGTGATTTGTCTAAAAATCTTAAATTTTTTATTAATAGTGAAATACGGTAAAATACCGTATATATAAATTATCAATTAAATACACTATTTATGACATCATAAGTGATGTAAGGACCCTTGTTTCAAACTCACATTGACATATTACTATTAGGGGTCTCATGAAACAACACTATTGGTTGTCTTGAGGTAAATAATAAAATAATGAATAAAATATTCAAAATTCACTCCTCTCCTTCACTATAAAAACCCCCACCACTCCCTCTTACATTCACTCCTCTAAGACTTGAATGTCCTCAATTTTCTTCCCAAATACCCTTCCCTAGTCACTCCCATGACTAGGATGTTATTGGTCTTTCCAAAAGACCAAAATTGCTTTCCTTTAGGTGGTTATCAAGGAAGTTATTTCAAGAGGTAAAGTACCTTTCTTTTTTCTTTTAGTTTCATTTGAATTTATCTTATTTTGTTATCCTCTTCTCACCTCCTCTATCCAAATGATCATGATAACTCCAGTATCATATATATACTGGAATTATATCATGTTAATGGAAGAACCATCATCAATATTCTTACTCCCTCTCTTTTATTTTTATAAACGAAATCAATGTCCCTGAGGTTTTGATTTATAACCTTCATGGACGACGAGGATTCGTTATTCAATATATCCTTAATTACTGGTCATGAAACCATATTCATGGTTGAACCAGACTATAATATATGTTTTATAACCTAATTAATATTCAGGAACCAGTATATGTACATATGATTACTTTATATGACAAAACTAGTTCACAATAACCCAAATACCGCCAAATAATCGAAGTGGTTGTCATCTAATTATTTATCCTCATTCCATGTAACCAAACGATAGAAATGAACATTATCAATTCTGGATGTTCATAAATAATATTTAATTTCTATTCTGGTGATTTAAAACCATTCCACATGAACACCATACTTAAAAACTAGTGAACTGATTATGAATCAAGAAAACAAACACGCCGAAACAAAGGAATTAAACATTATAACATATCATTAAGGACATAAATGAACTAAAAAAATTATGATAAACTACATACATGTCTAATAGGTTCTGATTTATGTTATTAATGAGTATAATTTCATATTCTATGATATTAATTTCAATAGGGGAACACATTCAGATTTACGATAATGGTTTTCTCACCCGAACCTCCATTTTCATTCGGGTTACATTTATTGTCTAATTAACGCAATAATAATATTTTATATTATTCTGTAATACTTATAAAATATTTTTTAGTGTTCTACATATGTTTACAAACCAGAAAACATCCTTATTTTATGGATATTTACACATTTTAAAAGGAACTTTAAAAGTTGTTTCCAAAATACAAGCCTGATTCAAGGGAATTTCTCAAATTCTTACCTATTTTCAAGGGAACTCTATAATCTGTTTTTGAAAAAATTATATTTATAAAATCACTCATTTTATTATGAAAATTCTATCTTACTTCAATTCCATATTTATAAAAATATTTTCCCAAAATAACTCTTCTTTTCAAAATAAAAGAGTTTTTATCTCAAGAATTACTTTATGATTTTATAAGAGTATTTTCATGTGATTAAAAACTTATATTGATTATTATGTATTATTTGGTTTAATAATTTATGATATCATTTAAAATATATTTTTTAATGGTTTATGGATAATTTTATTTTGGGTGATCTATCTTAAAACCATTCAACATATTACTCTGAATGGTTAGTGTTTTATGTTTAATGACTGGGGAAAGTTAGTAACATTTTGTATTATAGTTTCAATATAAATGTATATGTTGTTTATATTTATACCCACTAATATGATGAATTCATTGGACTTATTAGGTGATGGGTGGGTCCCTCTATGGATCCTTGATGCATCAGTAGGTCTCATGAGACAAATAGGCATGGAATTACATGAGGCGTTTCCCAATGTTATATATGGATTTTGGCCGAGGCCTAAATCATATTTAGACATATTGGACGAGGCCTTGAAAAAATGTTTCAAGAATGTCCGGAATATGTACTTACCTCATTATAAATATAGTAATTTAAAGTTTATGTGGTTATTCTACTAGTATAATACCCATGATTATGTTTTATTGTGGAAATATTTTACTCAACTCATATTCCTGCCATAATGTGTTCAAGTTTATTATTTTTAAAGGCATTTGTTTTCATTTATTCACCATGACTATTATTTATGTTATCTTCCATTTTACTGCTCACTTTTACTGGGCATTTGATCTCACCCCTTTCTTAGGTTTCATATTCCTACCATAATGTGTTCAAGTTTATTATTTTTAAAGGCAAGTGTTTTCATTTATTCACCATGACTATTGTTTATGTTATCTTCCGTTGTACTGCTTACTTTTACTGAGCATTTGAGCTCACCCCTCTCTTGGTTATGACACTCCCAGGGGATATGCTTATGATAATTTTGATTTTCTTTACAAGCCATTATGAAGGATTTAAATATAAATACTTCCAAAAAGAAACCAATTTTGTGATTATGGGATTATCCATGTGTATGATCTCAATTTATGCTAAGTATTTTCTTAAGTTAAGATTATAAATTATGATTCATAACCGAATATAGTGTATGTTATCATCTATAAATGATGCCTATTGGAAGGAGTGGAAACCACACTAACACGCATGTCCCCTGTAGGGATTTGCCTCTGATGCAAGATAATGATGTTGGCTTTAGTGTTGTGACAGGTTCTGTGAAACTTATAACTATACTGGGACAACTTACTCCGGTTACGAATAATAACTTTACCTGTATGAAGAATTCGATTCCACCATATGGATGAGCTATGTTAGATCACTTTATGCAACAACAACCTCCATCGTTCAATGGGACTACAAACCCATTTGTAGTTGAGTAGTGGATAAGTTCCCATAAGAATATATTTATTTCCTTGGGATGTAAAGAGAGAGAGAAGGTCATCATGGAATTTTATCGGCTATCAAGAGATACGAATCAGTGGTGGTCCTTAATCCAAAACAAAAAGGCAGATGGAGAAATAGAAGAGATGTAATGGATTGATTTTAATGAAATCTTCCTAGAGAAATAAATTCTTCATGAACAGCGAGAGGAAATGGAAAGAAATATTATGAACATGAGGCAAAAGGAAGATGAAAATGTTGAAAAGTATGAATCTAACATCATAAGGTTATTAAGGCATGTTGTGGAATACATAACAAATCCAATGAGAAAAATTTATCGATTCTTTGATGGCCTAAATCCATTCTTCTAGCGGGATCTGGTCTCCCAACTTTTTCATCATATGAGGATATAGTTTCATGTTATATCAAGACATAAAAGGATTTCTCTAAGTCTTATGACTTTAAGGGAAAGCAAGAGAAGAAGTGGTCTGCTGAAAACTCTAGGAAAGGGAACAAGTAAATAGGGAATAAGGAAAGATTTGAATTTCCTCCCTATGATAATTGAGGAAGAAAACACCCTGGTGCATGCTTAAAGGGAAAATAAGAATTCTACAAATGTGGAAAGAAATGCCATCTTGCTGGTGATTGCAAGGGGAATAAAGAAGCTATTAATATTCAATGCTATAATTCTTGGGATTTGGGGAACTATGAAACTGATTGTCCAAAGCATCCAGGGAACATTCAACAGAAAAGGCCAAGGGAGTAGGTACATGCTTATGCGATCACAACTGCAGAGGTTGAAGTTCCGAATGACATGGTGGCAGGTACTTTGATTGTTTCATCAAACTTAGCCAATGTTTTATTTGATTCTGGATCATCACATTCATTTATATCTTCCCATTTTTCAAGAATATTAGATATGTCCAATTTGATTTAATAAAGGAATTATCAGTCAATACACCTAGTGGATGTATCATTGAAAAAAGGTGTGTCAATTATCCCCCCTCATGAAACATAAATGTGCTTTAGTTGCTGAACTTATCTTCATACCAATGACTGAGTTTGATATAATTCTCGGTATTAATTGGCTCTAAAATTATGATGAGAAGACTTATTGCAATATGTAGGAAGTTACAATTTTTGAGAATGGTGCAGAATCCCTTGTCTTTAGAGAAGAAACCTCTCCAGTTGATTCTCATCTAGATCCACCCCTAGAAGCTCTACTAAATTCAATTATTTGAGAGGAAGGGAATGAAATAACTATGGGTGAGGAAAATAATGTTCAAATATAATATGTACCTATTGTGCAAGAATATATTGACGTCTTTCCAGAGGATTTACCTGGACATCCTCCAGAGTGGGAAATTGAGTTGTCCTTTAACTTAATTCCTAGTTCAAGGCCCATATCAAATACCCCTTATAGAATGGCCATTGTGGAGTTAGTGGAAATAAAGAAACAACTAGAGAAATTGTGTAGTAATGGATTTATTCGACCTAATGTTTCTCCATAGGGAGCCGCTGTTCTTTTTGTTAAGAAGAAAGATGGGTCTATGAGGATATGCATTGACTATAGGGAGATCAATGATAATAAAATAATGAATAAGTATCATATTCCATGAATTGATGATTTATTTGATCAACTTCATAGATCCCAATAGTTTTTGAAGATTGATCTTCGATCTAGATATCATTAGTTACTTGTGATGAAGGAAGACATTCCAAAAACAACATTCCAAACCAGGTACGAGTGTTACAATTTATAGTAATTCCTTTTGGACTAACTAATGTACCATCTATTTTCATGGATCTAATGAATAAATTTTTCACGGAATATCTTGATGACTTTTTAGTGGTGTTTATTGATGATATACTGGTATACTCTAAAATCTATAAAGATCATGAAAATTACTTGTGCACTATTCTGAAGACTCTACGAAGAAATGAATTATATGGGAAGTTCAGAAATTGTGAATTTTGGCTCCAATCGGTTTCTTTTCTGGGCCACATTGTCTCTAAGGATGGAGTATCTATATATCTTGCAAAGACAAAGGTTGTAAAAGAATGGCCTACTCCAAATAACATAACTAAGGTACATAGTTTTATTGTTTTAGAAGGTTATTATCGACATTTCATTCAGAACTTCACCCATTTAGCCAACCCAATGACCAAGCTCACATGAAATGGGGTTAAGTTTATATGTAGAAAGGAATGTGAAGAATGTTTTGAAGAATTGAAGAGGAATTTATTGAAATGATGGGTTTGTTATCTATAGTGATGCATCAATGAAAGGACCTGGTTGAGTCCTTATACAGAATGATTGAGTGATTGACTATGAATTCGAGGAGCTAAAAATTCAGGAAAAAAACTATCCAACTCATGATCTTAAGTTATCAGTGGTAATAATCTCTCTAAAGATTTTGATACATTAACTTTATGGAAAAAATGTTATATATATACAGATCATAAGATTTTGAAATATATCATTTCACAGAAAGAACAAAACATGAGGAAAAGGAGATGGATTGAGCTACTCAATGATTATGACTGCAAAATACAAAACCACTCGGGGAAGTCAAATAAGGTGGCAGACGATTCGAGTAGAAAGGACCACAGAATTCTGAACCAGATGACTCTTGAAAGGGATCCTCTGTTCATGGATCTAGTAAAAATAAATATGGGAATTATCAAGGAAGGTAACATATCATTACTTTTTTAAATGGTTTCTAATACTTCATTACTGGAAAGGATAAAATTTTATCAGGATGATGATGAGAAGTTTCAAAATAAAATTTAAGATATAAATGATGGTAAGTTGACTGAATTCATATATGAAGGTGGAATTTTGAAATTCGGAAAGAGGTTTTGTGTTCTTGCTATTCCTGAGCTAAACATGGAACTATTTGATGATGCTCATAGCTCAAATTTCTCTATACACCCTGGTAGCACAAAGATGTATAGAGATCTAAAGGAACATTTTTTTGTGGGAAAACATGAAGAGGGAGACTACTGATTAGGTTTCGAGATGTTTGGTGTGTTAATAGGTGAAGGCTGGAAGATGACATCTTGAAGGAGTCATGTAACACCTTCCTATTCCTATGTGGAAATGGGATGATATTACAATGGAATTTTTCATGGGTTTACCAAAGAATCCATGAAATAATGATGTGATATGGGTCATTGTTGACCGTCTTACAAAATCATCACATTTTTGTTCTATAATGGATGATTTATCACTTGAATGTTTAGAATGACTATATATTAATGAAGTAGAAAGAGTTCATGGTGTACCCTTATCAATTGTTTTTGATCATGATCCCCATTTTATAGCACATTTTCTTTCAATAAGGTAATATTTACCACTTGAATGTTTAACAAGACTATATATTAATGAATTTGTAATAATTCATGGTGTACCCTTATCAATTGTTTTTGATCGTGATCCCCATTTTACACCACAATTATGGAATAGTATTCAGAAGGCCCTAGATACTAATCTTTTTTTGAGAACTGCCTACCACCCAAAAACTGATGGACAATCAGAACAGACTATTCAAACATTGGAAGACATGTTAAGGTCTTGTTCACTTGACTTTCAAGGAATGCGGGATAAATATTTACCTCTCATATAATTTTCCTATAACAATAGCTTCCATTCAAGTATTCAAATGGCACCATATGAAGCGTTGTATGGAAAGAGATGTTTTACACCAACTTGTTGGGATGATGTTGGTGATGTAAAGCTCGTAGGCCCAAAAATTGTTGAGGAAACAATAGAAAAGATGAATATTATCCAAACCCATATCAAAATAGTTCAAAGTAGGAAAAAGAGAAATGCTGATAACCGAAGTAAGGATTTGGAATTTAAAGATGGAGATCATGATTTCATAAAGGTATCTCCCTAGAATGGTATTATACGATTCAATTAGAAGGGAAAAGTTTCTCTAAGGTTCATTGGACATTTTGAAATTATGGATCGAATTGGAGTCATAGCTTACTGTTTGGAAATTCCGCCAAGGCATTCCAATGTTCACAATGTGTTCTACATGTCAATGTTAAGAAAATACATGATAGACCCAACACATATACTCACCTATGAAGAAGTAGAACTTGAGACTGATCTGTCTTATTGTGAAGAGACTATCAAAATTCATGAATCCAGATAAAAAGTTTTAAGAAACCGGACGACACATCTGTAAAGGTTCTTTGGAGGAACTAGAATATGGAAGAAGAAACGTGGGAGCCGAAGGATCTTACATTGAAGACATACCCTAATCTTTTTAGGTAATATTTTGTAAATTTAGAGGATGAAAGTTTTGTAAGGAGGAGAGAATGTAACACCCCAAGGTTTTCAAAATAAATATTTAAGGAAATTTTATAATCTAGCCATTAAACACAAATTTTCTGCTACTATGTTTTTAATTTTGAAAAATGGTCATCTAGAGGTGTGATCAGTAAGTCATTTGGAGTCTGATAGAACAAACTTGCTTTTTGGTGAATAGTAACATACCCTTATGAATACTAATATGAATAGTAATATGACCCTTATTAATTTTAAATAATGACAATATTTTATTTTCTTAAGGTAATAAGATAATGAGATCATAATTAAATTTTAAACGTGATATAAAAATAATTATACCTTTAAAATTGTAATTTTTCGGAATAACTATGATTTTATTTAAAAATTAAATTAATAATATTTAGAAACTTATTTTTTTAAAAATGGAGTTCATTTTTTAATTCTACATGTTGAAAAATGGTAGGGGTGAATTTTTGGTTTTTTTCTGAAATTCTTGAATTTTTGATGAGTAGTGAAATACGGTAAAATACCGTATATAAAAAGTATCAATTAAATACACTATTTAAAACATCATAAGTGATGTAAGTCCAATTGGATAGAACTCACATGCGCTTATTACTATTAGGGGTAACATGAAACAACACTATTGGTTATCTTGAGGGAAATAATAAAATAATTAATTTAATATTCAAAATTCACTCCTCTCCTCCACTATAAAACCACCCCACCACTCCCTCTTCTCTGCACTCCACTAAGACTTGAAGCTCCACATTGTTCTTCCAAAATACCCTTACCTAGTCACTCCCCACGACTAGTAATCTCTTGGTCTTTCCAAAAGACCAAAATCTCTTACCTTAAGGAGGTTCTCAAGGAAGTTATTTCAAGATAAAAAGAACCTTTCTTTTTCTTTTAGTTTCATTTGAATTTATCTTCTTCAATTATCCTCTCCTCACCTCTTCTGTCCAAATGATCATTATAACTCCAGTATCATATATATACAGTAATTATATCATGTTAATGGAAGAACTATCATCAATATTCTTACTCCATCACTTTTATTTTTATAAAGGAAATCAACGTCCACGAGGTTCCGATTTACAACCTTTGTGGACGACGAAGTTTTGTTCTTCAATATATCCTTCATTAATGGTCATGAAACCATATTTATGGTTTCACCAGACTATAATATTTTCTTTATAACCTAATTAATATTTATTAACCAGTATATGTACATATAATTAATTTATATTACAAAACTAAATCAAAATTACCCAAATATCGTGAAATAACCGAAGTGGTTATCATCTAATGATTCATCCCCATTCCATGTAACCAAATGATATAAATGACCATGATCAATTCTTAATGTTAAAAAAAATATGTAATTTCAATTCAAGATATTTAAAACCATTCCACATGAGCTCCATTACTCAAAAACAAGTGAACCGATTATGAATCAAGAAAACACACACGCCGGAACGGCGAAATTCAGTATTATAACTTCTCAATAAGGACATAAATGAACTAACTAGAATTATGATGAACTAAATAAATTTCTAATAGGTTATGAATTAAGTTATTAATTAGTATAATTTCATATTCCAGGACCTTAATTTCAAGAGTGGAACAAATTCATATTTAAGTTAAGGTTTTTCTCACCCGAACCTCCATTTTCATCCGGGTTACTTTTATTGTCTAATTACCTCAATGATATTATTGCATAATATTATTTAATACTCATAAAATATTTCTGAGTGTTATACATATTTTTACCAACCATAAACCTTCCCTATATTATGGTTAGTGTTTTATGTTTGATGACTAGGGAAAGTTTGTTACATTTCATAATCTAGTTTCAATATGAATGTATATGTTGTTTATGATTATAACTACTCATATGAGGAATTAGTTGGACTTATTATGTGATGGGTGGGGCCCTCTATATCCCCTCGATGCATTGGTAGGCCTCATGAGACCAATAGACGTGGAATTGGCCGAGGCCTTTACCAATGTGATATATGGATTTTTTCGAAGGCCTAAATCATTTTTAGACGTCTTGGCCGAGGCCTTGAAAAAATGTTTCAGAATGTACGACATATGCAGTTCCCTCATTATGAAGATAGTAATTGAAATTTCATATGTTTAATCGACTAGTAGAATATGCATGATTATATTTTATTATGGAAATATTTTACTCAGCTCATATTCCTGCCATAATATGTTCACGTTTATTATTTGTAAAGGCATGTGTTATCATTTATTCACCATGTCTAATTATTATGTTATCTTCCTCTGTGTTTCTTACTCTTACTGAGCATTTGATCTCACCACTTTCTTATGTTTAATTTTCCCAGGATATGAAGTAGTAATTTATGAGTGACTTTAAGGCTTAATCTAGGAGGCTTGGAATACTTTTGTGTTGTTTTTTTCCTTTCATGATGTAAAGTTAACCTTATTTATGTATCTTGTTTCCAATACTAATAAACTACTTGGTCCTTCGGGATTCATATTACTTGTTTTTAAACCAATGTAATCAAATTAGGCCCGGACTCTGGTAAACTGGGGTCGAGTCCTTACATCATACCTCTCTTGTATCGCCTTCCCTTGATAGATATCCTAAAGGCGAGACATCAAGATATAGGCATCCATATACTCATGGTGCTTCAAAATATCATTCTACATGGATGATAGCATGAATCACTAAACACCTGTTGCATTATTAATATGTTTCTCATAAGGATATTTTTCTTCATCACATGCCTCATTTCTAGGAAGAACGGGTAAAGGTTCTTTCAACACATAAAATTTCCATTCATGGTGAAGGATGACACATAGGCGCCTATTCCACTCTTTGAAATTTGGGCCAGTGAGAAGTACTTCATTCTCATTTATGTATCATAATGATATGTATGGTGTTATTTTATTTTATTTTCTACAAAATAAAATAATAAAATTTTAGTACATTTTCAGATAAATTTAGACAAATAAAAAAATATTATATTTATCAGTCTCCCACTATTTTATCAAAACCCAATATCCCTCACCATTGGATTATAAATATCCTATTTCTTGGAAATTATAGTTGAAAGAATCCATATTCCCCTTCTCATTACCCCAAATTTGATTGGTCAAGAAACATGAACAGTTCTAGGTAAGCATTCCAAATGCCAATTGCATTAACACATAGTTTCTCGATCTGCTGAGTGGACACCCTAATACTGAAATCATTAATTTAGATTTATTCATATTTTGCCTCTCAATAACCCTAATTCCTACTCTAGTAGTCAACACTTTATGTGAACTAAGTTAATTCCACCAAAAAACTCATGTTATAATTCCCAAATAATTGAAAGCACCCCAAATATGGTTGGTCAAGCACTTTGAACTATGGTTCTATCCAAACTGAAGTAATGGAAGACTATAAAGACTTAATATTTTTTTGAGGGATTTTATCCTTTATGTGTATATTTCCAATTATTATCTTTATCAAATTTTTCTAATATTAACTGGGATTAGTTATGTGATTAACCATGTCTTAAATAATATTTACGCATAAGACAATTTATTTTAGTTCCATATTGTATTCTTTTTAATTCATTAATTATGTGATCACGATAAGAAATCCATAATGAAATAACCACGAAACTAACATAAATAAAATTAAGGGTATGGTCCTGAGCTTATACTAATGGTTAGTTTATCTAGCGGTTGATAAACTAATTGTTGACCTAGAGGAGAAACACCTTGAACCAATTGAGGTTCATGTTTACAACTTTCCTCATTTCTACCATTGTGTCTCATTGGATTGATTTATCCTCGAATCCTAACTTGAACCACCTCATCTATATTTGGAGCTCCATCCAAAACAAATGCCTTTTACTCACACACAGGTGAGGGGGAAAAGGGGTTTTCATAAAAGAATCCATGGGCACACATGACCTATATAAGAATTAGCAGAGAAGGAACAAAAGCAAAAAATATAATTGAATAATAAATTAAATGAAACCAATCATGTAAAAAAAGGTCTAGTCTAGCTCATGAGAATCCACATGTATGCAAAAGATTGCATATTTAATAAAACTAGCATCCAATTTATTAATCATTCTTATTTAAGATTAATCGTACTCGAATTAATTAATTGTTATCTTTAAATAATAAATCCTTTTATCTTAATTCATAATTTTCATGAGATTCTCATACATTATAATTTTAAACTAATTAAATAAATTCATTTAAAATTAACTTTTTACATAACATGTACCTTGGAGGAAACACGTTGAATACCCATCCAATTCAACCAACATGTATTATACTCGTACACTATTTTACTCTTGTGAAATTTGGAATACACGACTTATCATGTACTTTCAAAACATATAATTCATGTATTATTACACGAATTACATGATTTGTTTGGTCATGTGTGACGCTCAAATTGATATAGAGTAACAACTAGTAATACAACTCATACATGATATGTAGATCTGAACATTACATAGATAATAATTAAAAACTTATATATTTATGTATATTAAAACCTATCACATGGAATGTACTATCTCTATGAACACACACAAGTACATGTCTCATGGTTTACATAGTAAAATAAATAAATTTTAAATCTGTGTAACTTGGTATAAGTACATGACATGTATATCTGATCAACACGGTGTGTACACCTCTCACCGTCTCACCAATCCAAAGACTTAGGGACTCATCATGTAATATATACCTTCGAAAAAATGGAGTACACAACATGTCCAATGGGACACATGCCATGTTGACTCAGTTTTTCATGGTCACCCATCAGGTAGGCCGTGTATGGAATATATTGACCATTTCTGACCCAAAGAGACTACACACCATGTCCAATAGGCCACACAACATGTAGTCTTGCTGACTGTGTGCTATATTGTCACAGTCCATACATGTTTTAATAATTAATTAGACCATGTTTCATTAAAGCACATAGATTGAGTAATTGAAAAATAACTTTTGTTTAATTTAATACAACTGCATGACTTGTAAATTTAGTTACATGGTGGGTACGACTGTGTTATCCAGGAAGAATACATGGCACCTACAGATGAGTTCCTCAATTTTATTTCAATAAAAAAAATTAAAAATCTATATTAGATCTCTGATAAAGGAAAGAGGAGGAAAAAAATATTGCAATTTAGATTAAAATAATGATCAAACATGAATTGAAAAACTAAATTATAAATGAGTAAATTACATAAGATTTGAAAATAATTATAAAAAATTATGTTCCCCCTTTAACACAACTTGTAGGTTTTAGGCACAGGAGAAGCATGCGATGGGTGGTTCCCAAATTTATTTTTTTCAATAATCAATGTTCAAGCAGAGATTTATATAATGATGAATGCTATAATCCATAAAATTGAGTCAATGAAATAAAAAAAGAAGAATCGTGCCAGAACCAAGAGAGAGGAGATCAACACATATTGTTTATAATTAATAAAATTAGAAAAATAATTATCTCCAAGGAATTATTTATTTTTTGATGAGTCTGGTGACAGATCTGTGGTGCACCATTGTTTTTTTGTAGAAACTAATTGTATATTTCCTCTTTCGGTGATCCATATGTGTTTCAGGAATCTCTAGATGTCGTCGAAGGAGTGTAAAAGTACTATCACAGAAGATCCTTGTGATTTCATTGTCCACCTTGATCACCTCGAGAATCACTTCTAAATCATTCTTCTTGATCTGGTGGTGGAGGATTACCGACTTTTCTTAGGAGAGTTCTTGGAGAAAGGGATCTCTCTATGCTTGAGAGGATTCTCCATCACTATTGTGCATAACCGAATACGCTAATGACAAAAAATGACATAATTGTGTATTTATATTGATTGGGTTAAAATAAAAAAATTGGACAAGTGACCTTATTATTTATTTAATCCTAGGAAAACAGCATGTCAAATAATAATAGTATTATTATTATTTCTTGATATGCGTTGAACTTGCGAATTATAATTAAATTTATTTAATTAAATAATATTCAGTATTATCATTTCTCACAAAAAAATTAAACTTAGTCCACCATTCCTCACCAATATTTATCGGTCCTTGAATAATGTCTACTTATTTATTAAATAAATATCACTACATTATTCACTGATAAATAAATTAATTTTATATTTACTAGGCAACAAATAAGTATTTATAGGTGATCAAGCATACTTTAATAATTATTAAACCATATATGGGAATATTATTTTTTAAACCTGTTAAATAATAAATAATAATATATTATTTAACTGAGATTCTGGATACACCGAGGGTGTCACCCCTAGGCCTCTTTCTTAGTAGAATTAGGCGAAACAACCTAAAGTCCAAGGTTAGAATCTAGTGACATACCGACAAAACCATAGAGAAATAAATTAATGTCGCAATGATATTTCACCTCATATGAACAAATATCATATAATATAATACCTTTATCAAAATATCACAAATTGAGAATGTTTCATGCCAGTGCCATCAACCTATATTCTTGATATCACATTCTTTAACTTTCTGAAAATAGAACATTCATATTGATCACTGTGGACATGTAATTATTTAGGATATATAATTTCCATCAAAGGGCCTGTGATATTTACTTTTATTAAACAAAAAAACTAATAAATTCTTTCTTGAATTATTTGTTAATGCAATATAACTTGTGATTCACCCAGCATATCCTACCTCTCCAAAAAACATCTTTCATCATAGTTTCTCGCAATACATCTAAGTGCAGGACAAATAATAATCATTAATAACAATATTAAAGTTTAAAGACCAATAAACCCAGCCAGGAATAGAAACATCCAATGACACATAGAAATTTGGATTTCCAACTAGCATGTCTCTTTCTCATAATATTTTATTGGATATTACAAAGGGAGTACACCATGAGATGGTACCTCAATGTCATATGAGTCTCCATCATCAATATCTTGTATCAATAGTGTCCCTCAAATGATATCTTCTAGATATAGAACATATATTCAAGAATAGTGTCATAACACTTCTTGGTAATCATCATGGAGGGAAACTGCTATGACCTTTTAGTGATATGACCACTCTTAGGAAATTATCACATTCAATGTTATCCATAAGAACAATCATGATTTGATAAGTTGTTTACTAATATTCAAAACCATGAATACAATATTATCATAAAGTATAATGAAGTTGGTTCTAGAAAACCAACTCCAACATATACATGTCATGTTAATTCTACATACCCAATCATGATGCAAGATATGTATCTTACCTATATGGTCCAAGAGTTCAAATCCAACATAAATCATAAGATCACCAAACATCCAAGAGAATCACTCAAGGTGAAAATTATAGAATTGTGAAAAATAACCCTAAGGACATAAATCCCACTACCATGGTTACCTGTACTTCTAATTTGAATAAGTTTTTATAACAAACCATCCTGATATCCATCATAGTCTCCTACACTTTCCCATGTTTCACGTCTACCATATCCCAAATAGTAACAAAATACCTCCTAATATCACTTTTTTACATCCTATCCAAGATCGATATGAATAATAATTAGACCGTGTGGGACCATGTGACCTCGGAATTTCCTCCCCATATTCTAGAGGCTGATAACTAGTTTCGGGGGTATAAAGTGGTATAATGGGGAGACTATGCCTATAATAACCCAAAAACCACCATCCTAGATCCGGTTATAAAAAACTAACATTTACATATTTTGAATTTATACCAACAAACATGACACAATTTTATACATACAAAACATACAACGTCAAATGGAACTATTGTATCAATTACATATATATGGACCATTTAGGTTTTGACTTTTCGAGAATTAGGATAAAGTCATAAATAAAAATACACATGTCTTTAAGTGATGATTTTTTCCATTATACCCATGTTTTGTTATTCCATATTAATTTTTCACCATCAACCACATGAAACCCTTCAATACATATCCTACTTAACATATTTCTTTATGAACATATGAAAAGAAGCATAATAAGGGTTAGCTCAAATACTCTATAAGGGTAAACATAGGCATTAAAAATGGAATATTTGTTTTGAGAAAAGGATGAGTATAAGGGTATGATATAATATTCCGGGTTCCTAATAATTAAAGAAGATACTTAATACCCAAAAAACCAAGATCCTTAAACATGTGACATGTCATAAATCTTTAACAAAGCATGAGAAATAAGAACCAATAATCATGATTCATGTTATTTCAATCCTAATCAAATGAACCATAAAAAACCATTATAAATCATAGAGAATATGTGTTGGTGTCCTAGGACATTATCTACATCCCCAAAGTTAAATCATGAAAGAAATAACTAGTGTCCTATTAAATACGTAAGAGAAATCTCCCCGACTAACTCATTCCTTCTTAACTTTGAAGTCAAGGTACATTACCCAATGCATGAGTGAGCTATATTGGGATCACCCATCATATAAGTTATATAGGTCTCACACACCATCATGATATATATTGGGATCAAATGTCACCATAAATAATTTCTAAGTACCGTATCATGAATAAAACATTTAAAAACCTCCACTTTTCAATATAATACCCTCGAAAACAACCAAAATTCCATTATAGCTTGATTAACCCATGGAAGAGAAACAATTTCTATGAAAACCCCATTTAAAAGTAACCATAAACAATTTAGGGAATGTAAATAAATGGTTTCATAATATCATATTCCCAGTGAAGCATATGAATCATTAAATGATGTTGACATAGATTAAAATACTGTTCAAATAATATTTGAAATATTTATTTGAAAACTTGGAAAATACCTTTTTATTTTTGAACCATTAAAAAAAATTCAACAAAAATTTATTAATTAATTTTAATTGACAATAACCATAAAAAATTATAAATAAATATTTAAATAAAATAATGATAACGATGGTGGGAGAATTCATTCCTTTGGTAAATATTAAAACAACTATTATTTTTACACATTTTGTAAAAATATCATAAATAAACTGACTTTAAAACATATTAAATAATTATTTTATTCCATAGAAAGGAAATTAAAATATAGTTGATAATTATTTTACACATGCATTGGATTATAGAAAATATTATTCTTTAAAAGAATTTATAGATCCTGGATATATAATAGAAAAGGTTCCTGGCTAAAATGAGAAATAAGGCCAGTTATTCATAAAAACACGATTTTTATAATCTTGAGTAAAAACTATTGGAAAATGAAATGAAATAATATAAACCATATAAATAAAAAGAGGATAAAAATAGATATTTAGTTCATGAATTTAAGATTATAAAATTTCTCTAATTGAACCCTGGATATAAACAATACTAAAAAAATGAGATAGTAACATAATTATTTTTTATAGTAACATAAATCCAATGAATTAGATGATGTAATATGATAATATTCATTTATTGGGATGTAACTACACCATATGAATAAATCATTATGCAAGACATGATACATGTATGATGAAAATGATGTTGATACAAAGAAAGCCCTTACAAAAATCACAACATTTGAAGTGATAATTAATCCATAAAGTGATTTTTTACATATTTAAATACATATAAAACTAGTTTAAATATATAATAAAAAATTTATAGATAAATTGACACATAACCATGTCATAAAAAATCAATGAGAAAGTTTTATAAACCAATGAAAGGAAACTGAGCTAAGAAAGCACTTACCTCAAGTTGCAACTTACATAGTATGTCCTTTGAAACATGTTTAATAAAATTATATTAATTAATTAATTTTTAAGATCATTTTCCAAGTATATTATCTTATAATTTAATGATTTATTTCATTTATATCAATGAAATATTTCACTACATAATCAGTTAAGTTCACATCGAGTGTTTTAAGGATGTTCGGTTCCTAATTTCAAAACAACTAGGTAGGTTGATCGTGGTCAAAGGATTAATTATTATTTCATATAAAGAATAATAATTGAGAAAAAATTTCCATTTTTATACATAAAATTAATTTTTTTATCTACTCATTAAAATTGTTTATAAAAAACAAAATACATCAGCTCGTGAGGCAGTAGTCCATAAATACACACAAGTGATGTTTTTACATTTATTTGGATGGAAAATAATGAAATAAAATAAAATATTATTTTTATAGAATAATTATCATTTTTCAGAAATAAAATAAATTCATTAAATTCATCCCCATGAGAATCCATGATATGAGTTTTTTTAAAAACAAAGTACATCACTACATGGAAATGGTAGTCTACCTATACCCACATGGGAAGATTCCATTTTTAATGATTGCAATGATATGAAGATAGATGATATTTTTTATTTTTAGTATAATTATTATCTCTTGAATATCATATATATATATATATATTAAATCCATATGAATAACCATCCATGAAAGGTGGTAATGAGAAACAAAATACATCAGTTCACAAGGAGGTAGTCTGCACGTATGCACAAATGATGGTTTTATTCCCACTTTGATGAAAAAAAAGATATTAGTAGAGTTATTAAATTAACAAAATAATATCTCAGTATATGTTAGATAATAATTTCATTATATTATAGTGGCTGGGAAAAAAGTTTAGGAGGTATGAGAAGTAGTAAAATGAAAGCGCTCAGTTAAGATAATTACGACCTCTTTGAAAAACCACCTTTGGATCTCAACTTAAAGACCCCGTGAATGGTCTTTTAAGAGGACTGTAACATCTAGAATGTATCTATTGAATTTAAGAAGATATATATTTTTTGTTTTTTTTAGATAAGTGGCTCATGAGGTGTGAGGAATATGGGATGGGTTGTGTCCCTTTGTAAGTGAGGGGAGGGGCAACCTTAAAATTACTTAAAGTATTAAATTAATATAACATAATTTTAAAGAAAAACTGGGAAAATATTGATATATTTATAATATAGGGTGAATATAAGTCCAAATAGTCCCATAAAATAAAAATTACACATGTTTATTTTATGTTTATATCCTTATCTCTTAGTTTTCACCCCCATTATCCATTTTAAATGATAACCATGATAACAATGTTTATTTACTATTTATGGTCCAAGGAAGTTAATACAAAATGGAAAGTGACCCATAAGTAGAAAAGTGCTTATATTTGAGAAAATAAATCATTAATTGTCCAAATATAATATTTTTATGAATTTTAAATCATTTAATAAAATATTATATGACATAAAACACCAATAAATTCATTTTTAGGATGATTTAAATAAATTGAATTTTAAAAAATAAAAATAGTAATAATGTTTAAATATAAAAGTTTAACACATATATAATAAAATATAGGTATCTACAAGATTTTTGGGAAACTGTAACTTACCACTAAAATATTACTTTATATGTTTTAAAATCATTTACTTTATTTTTCTATTGCGTTCTCAAGCACTATGTCGGCGTTGTGTAACCATTTAGGAAAATTATATCCTCACTAGAAATTAAAAATAAATTTACTTAATTCAAAAGTTATTAATATTAACAATATATTTTTATAACCATTCATAACTTATTATTATCCTTATCACAAATTATTTAAGATATTTAAAGTGTGAAAGAGATATTTTTGAATTTTCCTTCACTTAAAATAATATAAAGGTCGTTAAAAAAGAAAAATGGTACCAAATTATCTATTTTTACCGATTTGAATGGTTTAGTAGAATTAAAATCATCAAATTATATATAGGTAACTTTATTGATGTTTTTAATCCTTGTTCCACAGTTTTAACCTTATTCTACCAGTTTTAACCTTACTATACTGACAAAATTATTACTAATTCTACAATTCCTAATGACAGTAAATTCAACCTACCTATTTATAAAATTTTGGATATTCTGATTCCAAATATTTAATCCATTTTATAAAATTCGACTCTTATAAGTTACTTTTAAAATAAACTTGAAAAACATGATGAAAAATGATTTTCTAGAAAAACAAATTTAAAAAAAATATATTTATATCAAAATTAATAATAATATTGATTTAAATAACATTAATTTTATTTTTGAAAATAATAATATATTAGATAAATTTAAAAATAAATTATAGTAAAAAATGGAAGTTTATAAATACTTGAAAAGAGAAGACTATTTTCTATAATATTTGTATTTTTCACTATTCACAGAAAAATCAATATTTTTCTGAAAAATACAAAACATTCAACCTAATATTATTTTGATAATATAATTTCAAATATTGTATAATTTTATAAATTTAAATTTATAAAATATAATTTCCTATGAATAAATCAACAAATTGGTATTGAGTATGATATATATATATATCATATTATGTTTAATACTATCGTATATTACAATTCAGTAACCATATTATAATGATCATATTTAAATATTAATATTTTTCAGTCATTAAATCTTGATGTTGAATATATTGCACTCTCTCAAACATAATGTTCTTATAAAATCTTAAGGTATTACATTCCCCCTCACTTTAATAAATTTCATCCTCATAATTCTATCATAATCTTGGTAACTAATGGAATAATATTAGGAAATTCCTTTGTTTAAAATACAAATCATAAAAATGGTTAAAAAAACCACTTGAATAGTGGTAAGGTTATGTATGTAGCACATCTAGAATAACACATAACTAGGTTCCAAAATCTGAGAACATTTGTATGTAATGAAAATATGGACTTGTAGGAGAAATTTAATTTCAAAATAATGATAGGGAGTGATATATAATGTGATCATAAGAAAGGTAATGACCACAAAATCACAAATTATAAATATAAAAAGAAGGCCATCACTTCATGAAAAATTATTATTACAATATTTAATTTTTTGTTCATGGGGATTCATTTATTATCCACTCCAAGAACAATGAATAATTTTAATTGTTTATTTTATTCAAAACCATTAAAAAATTGCCTCATTTGTATTCATGTTTTAACAAGATTCCATCTCTATCTCATCTTATATTATAAGTGATAAATGTCTATTATTAAACTTTATTATGCATAAAGCATCAAATTTTAATAAATCATTCGATCTAGAAAGGATAAAAAGATAATCCTCCCTTATTTAATAAATCCACGATTTACAGCACTAGGTAATATAATAACCAAAATTAATAATCATTTATATGAAGAAATAATACATTTAAATATAGAATTACCATAACAACACCAAGGTTTCAACTTAGATATTTCCCTAAATAAACAACACTATATCACAATTATCCTCAATAATCTAAAAAATAAATAATTCTTTAACCACAAATGTTAACATATAAGATTCTGATTATATCCCAAAAAAGTAATATCATTCTTCCCAAATAATCCTACAAATTAAAATTAAGTGTAACTGAAAGGTTTTTTTATGGGCACTCTCAAAATAAGTGAGATTTTTGGGTACTTAGGTGCACCAGAGTGGCTGACCAAGGTCATCTCTCAAAGGAGGAAGTAATTTAAAAACATATCAATGGTATTTTGAAAATAAAATAAAATAAAATAACAAAATTATATGTGTTGCTGGGGGGTAGGGTGGGGTGGCGTTTATGTTTATATAATAATAATAATAATTTTTCTGGATGAAGATTGTATTTTTTTTGTTATAGTTTTGGAAATAAAATTTGATTAATAAAACATAATGAGAATATTTTTTTAGAAAACTATTTTAAAAAAGAATAACTGATATGAATCTATCTCTTCACTTAATTAATAATTATTATCATTTAAATTAAAAATGCACTTAATTATTATCTATAAATTTTTTAATCCTCGAACCTTATGGGAGTTAACTTAACCACAATGATGAAATGAATTGAAACATATGCTAGTTTTGGAACATGCAATCAAATCACCCTATGTTGATTTTTATTCCAATACTAGATTATAATCAGTGGAAAATTAAGAAACATATTCATTATATAAATTAGGATGAATTGAGATTATGTATTATATTTGAGCTCTAAAAATTAATCCCAGGTGACTTTGTTTTACTAATTAAGGTTGCTCTCCCACAATGCACACAATTCTTGACCTCATTTGTTTTTTCATTAATTGTTCAATTGTTTCTTTAGTTTATTTTAATTTGAAAACATAATTCATAAATAAAAATATGTGAATTATAGTTTCTCATTAATTCAAAATAATTATGTGAAGATGGTTAGAGTTAGATTAATTACTAAGAAGAATTACTCTTCTATTGGCAGTGTAGTCATTGTAGAAACATTTTACATTTGCAAAAGGTTGTTGTAGGGTATAACCCAATCACGTTTCAACTATTTATTTCCAAACCAAAGATAAAGATTAAAGAAGCATAAAATTTATGAAAATATAAGAAACAAAAGAAATATAATAGGAATTATGATGTTTTTTTATAGGATGAAAACATTAACAAATGAAGAAGAAGAAGAAGGCTTCGATGAAGTGATCATAGATTCAAGAGATATCTCTCTTGAAATGCCTAGATAAATGGAGTGAAACCAATTATAACCTTATTTAAATTTCCCAATTAAAATTCCAAGCCCTCAAAATGATAATAACAAAAATTTATATAATGGAGGGAATGCTAAGATACAAGTGGTTTCAAGCATGAATAGGGAAATTCGGCCAAATATTTTAATCCACATTTCACCACCTTCTTCACCACCAAAACATGTGAATAAGCTATCCTAAAGGAAAGATAAGTTTCTAGAAATTTTGTTTTCGATATCCTCTCCAAATTTTGGCCCATTCTAATAATGTATAAAGACTTTATGACCCAAATACAGAAGTGATGTCCAATATAGTGTGTCCAGAACACTTTGATTAATGGACCATTTAATAATACTAAATACACTATTTAGCTCATATGTCCTAAAATAATGTTGTATCTCATTATTGCAGGAATACATTTACAAAATTTAATGTATAAATAATTCAAATAAAAATACTTATGTTCGAAATACTATAGTGAATTTTAAAGAGTAAAACTGGAATTTTCATCAAATTTTCAAATGAATGATCTAATCCAAAATATTCTTTAAATAAACATATTTAGAACAATATGTGGAAATTATATCATTTATAATCAATAAAATATCCAATAAAATTGTGTTTTATCAACTCCCTCACACTTACCCTTTTTCACTCTTGGGAAAACCTCATATCATGTATTCCAAAAAACTATGACAAGATATGCATGTTAATATTCCTCAATAGCCAATGGAAATATAGGAGAAGTAAGAAATACATCAAGAGTTAATATCAATAAATTTAAAATACATTGGCTCATAAGTTGTATCATAAAAGTAATCCAAGGATATTAATGGCACTAATCATAGAGAAACAAGTTATGGGTCCACCATGCCATTAATTCCCCCATGTGTGTGTGCCAACCATTTCAATCTCATATCTCCACCCAATATTCAGTATATTTAGATCAAGTAAAAAAGATATTCTTACCAAGTTTAATTCATTGAAACCTATTCTATATTACTTTGTAATTATATTTCAATACCCACTCACCTAATTATTCTTGAAATTCAAACCTTAAGCTACCTAACTTGATATACCCACGTGTTGTACATTTAATCACTCCCCTCTTTTTTTTTCAAAAGTTGAAATTTGAACAAATTTCACACTCATCTCTCAACCCTTATTTGATCTCCTCACGAAACTATTTGTAATTATTATAATAAGATCATAGGTCGAGGAAGAGTGGTTTTTGAACCACCTAAGACACAACCCATATTTGTTTTGTTTTTAATTTTTTTTTGTTTTTGAGGGAATACAATAGATAGATAACAGGTACACACGCATAGGTCAATTCAGTTTAGTAATAAAACCGATCAGAAGAGAAACTAACATATGGATCAACTGATGATTTTTTTTCCTAACATGACTATACCTTCAATTGAGGTGGAAAATTTTCACAAGTCATTGTTGAGTGAAAAGTTGTTTCGTGAAATCAATAACACAATTTACCATGAAAAAATATCACAAATAATGATGTCAAAATATAAAAGGTTTTATAATGACATGACCAATCATATCATTAACACATTTAATTTTTATAATAATCAACCCCTGATGATTAAATATTACTCATTATTATCATGCCACCAATGAATTTTGAAAAAATTCATTTTATATATATTCTGTTTATAAATGAACATGTTACATGATATATTCTTTTATTGTTTTTTGGTTATTTTTTTTGAAACTTTTTACCTACAAATTTACTCAATACACACAAATGAAAATACTAAATATTTACCCCAAAATGTTTCCCCTCCCTACAGTTATAGTGCATTTTCCTCAATGTGAACTTATGAGATGATATTTTCCAATAAAATTCATAATTCTAAATATGACAAATAATATAAAAGTTAAAGGGTTTGTAACAACTTGATATTCTAAAGTGATGATGGGGTCATGCAGTGTAATGAAATCCACTACATCAGTATAAATACTCTCAATGTATTTCTTCAAACATTTTCCATTATGTGTAAAGATCCTTTCTGTGTCATCTTGTGTGATATATACTACACTATAAAGAAAATCGTTAGACACAATGTAAGGACCTAACCATCTAAAACACAACTTAGCAAGAATTAGCTTTAGTCGTGAAGTGTAGAGTAGAACTTTCTATATTACATTAAATTCCCTTTGTTGGATCATTATTTCATGATCTATTTTTATCTTTCCTTTTAAATCCTTGAGTTCTCATATTATGAAAATTCAATCTCCTCAAGAACTTTAATTTTCAGCTTCCATTGAATTCCATCGTGGGATAAATCCATGTTGCATTTCTTTTTATCCCAATAATCCTCATGATAGAATTACACTAAGATATGACAATATTTCCAAAAAACTATCTTAAATGGGGACATACCGATGGGTGTCTTTTATATTGTCCTTTAAGAAAACAACACATCATCCAAGCACTTTCTCTAATCCTTTCTATTTGGATGCATAGTTTTCTGCAAAATTTGTTTAAACACCGAATTTGAAACCTCAGCCTGACCATTTTTTTGGGGCTGGTATGGTGTTGATGTTTTTTCTATCACCCCATACTTCTGAAGGTTGGATGACAAATTCTTATTACAAAAGTGAATCTATTGGTCACTGATTATGGTCTTTTTTACTCCAAACAAACAAAAAATATGTGTCTTGACAATGTCCACTATAACATGAGAATTATAATTTTGGGTGGCTTCATCCTCCACCCATTTACTCACATAATAAAAAGAAACCAAAATATAAAAAAACTAAATGAAATTGGAAAACGAACCATAAAATTGATGCCCCTTATATAAAAAATCTCACATAATAATATGTGTTATTGGGGAATGTCGTGTCTCCTAGAAATGTACCTAGTGTGTTGGAAACATGATAATGACTTATAAACACATGAGAATCATTCAATAATCTAGTCCAATATAATATGGAATCTAATAGTTTCCTAGCTTTTCATTGGGGCCCAATGTGTCCTCCATATAAAAGTGCATGGAAGAACTGAAGAACAAACTCAAACTCATGATTAGGAACACACCTCCTAATAACATGATCACTTCACATGCGCTAGAGGTAATCTACAATCCCAAACATAAAATATTGACTCACTATTTAACTTTTAGACTTTATGTTTCTTTAAATCTGTAGTAATTTCAGAGGCAACAAGGTAGTTAATAAAATCATCATACCAAGGATGCATACCTGAGATGGAATAAATATTCACCTTGGAGAAAGTGTCACAAAGTGGTACCTGGTACAAGGTGTTTGCCTCTAATGTGTTTGTAATCCTACTCATGTGGTCTTCCATAATTTTCTCTAACCCTCTCTTATCATTTATCTCAATATAAAATTCTTGAAGAAGGATAATCCATCAGTTAAGTCTAGGCTTTGCATATGACTTCTTCAAGAGGTACCTCATAGTTTCATAGTAAGGAAAAAACTACTTTAGAGCCTAATAAATATGAACAAAATATATTTAAATCAAACATGATGACTAGAAACTAATTTTATATGGTTGTGTAGTTTTATTGGGCTGAATCGAATGTCTTCAAAGCATATGAAATCACATGTGAATGTACCTCCACACTCTATGATAAGACGGATCCAACTGCAATGTTTGAAGAATCACATACCAACTCAAATGGAATGTCCAACCATGAGGATTTATGTTTGGTGGAGTGGTAAGGCGCTATTTTATCTCATCAAATAAAGTTATGTAAGAATAATCAAACACAAAATCACAATCCTTTGGAAGTAATCAAGACATAGGAAGATAAATATTACTAAAATCATTGATGAATCATTAATGAAATCCTAAATTCCATAGGAAAGATCTATCATCACGCACACATGAAGGATATGGTAAGGATGAAATAATATCTACCCTGGATCTATCAAACTATATTCAATGTTTTGACACTACATTCCCTAATAAAATCCCATGATCTACCATGAAATGAAAATTTTCAATGTTCAAGACCAAATTCTTCTCAGTTCAACGATTCAATACCTTTCCCAAACTATAGATATTATCATCAAATGGCGTACGATGAAGCCAAAAAAGTTTATCTGAGGTAACCCCTAAGGCACATTTCAAGGGATTCATCTTCAGGCTATGTTGTCGGAGTTTTTTGAAGATGGTTTCAAGGACTGACAAGTGATTTGAGTGCTGTCTTGACATGACCACAAATTCATACACGCATCATTTGATGAATATCCCCAGGAATGGGTTAAATATGTGATGTGTGGCGCGTTGATATGTGGCGCCAGCGTTCTTAAGACCGAAGGGTATGACCCTGTAAGAGAATATTCCTTGAGGGGATCTGAAGGCAATGGCTTCTTTGTCTTATCGGGACATCCAGATCTAATTATACCCAAAATAACCATCCATGAAGGATAAAGACTCATACCCAGCTGTTGCATCGATTAATAACTCGGTGATCGGGACCAGGAAATCATCTTTTGGGAAATGCCGATTGAGATCTCGGAAGTCAATGGAGACTTGGATTTGTATGTTCCTTTTCTTGATGGGGATAACGTTGGCCAACCATATGTGGTACTGGACCTCCGTAATGAAGCCTTCTTTAATGAGATTATCGACTTCAGCCTCTATTTTGGAAGCATGTGAGGGGTGTATCCTTCTGGTGGCATGTTTATAGCCCCGATGGTCTTCTGGAAGACCTAGGTGATGTGTTGCCACTTCGGGATCGATTCCTGACTTTTCTATGTAATTCCAGGAAAAGACATCCTGGTGTTGCCTCAAGAAAGAGGTATATACCTCGTGCTCCTCAGGGGACATGGATGCACTAACAAGAGTGGGCCTCGGGTCTTCCTCAATACCCCGTTTTATTTCCCTAAGCTCGTCCACATTGGTGGAGATACCTTCCTCAAATGAGGGAGGTTCATCCCTGAGATCCTCCTCATCCTCCTCATTCTCAGCTTCTTGACCTGATGGGGAGAGAGTTTCCGGCCCGAGCTCTCGGCGGTTTGGAGGTGAGGCATCGTGGGTGTCTTCACTCAAGTATTCGTCCCCAGATTGAGGGTTAGTAGTCATTTCCATGTTGTTATGCCCGGGCGTGATGGATGAAGTCATGAGGACAGTCGAGTGTGTGTCCAAATTTGAACCCCTGCTCTCAATATGGTTGATGGGCAGTACGTAGTCTCTGCCAACTGTCTAAGGGGGTCATCAGGAACCATTTGTAGACCATTTAAAGTAGGGATCTAGTCAATACCATCGAGTTAAGGATTCTTTATCTTTCTCTCATAAAACTCGGCGTCAATGTAGTGTGAATCGGAGTGCTAGAAAGGGTCCATGTTGGCGTGTAATGTCCCACTTTTTCCATTGATGCAGTACTTAATACACTGGTTGTTGGATGATGGAACGACTGTGTGCTTATGGAGCCATGACCTTCTCAGCAGGGCGTTGAATGTTGTGTTCTGTCGGACCTACAGGAACTCTGAGTAGGCTAAAAGGTCGCCAAAATGGGTCTTCAGTTTGATTTTTCCCATCAGCTTCTTTTCACTCTTTTCATAACTCAAGAGGGTTGTGGCTGAGGGGATTAGGTCATCCTCACTCTATCCCAACATTCTAAGTGTTCGTAGGGGAAGGAGGTTAACTCCAGAGCCGATGTCAACAAAGGATTTGTGTATCCCAACATCATTTAGTTTTCCGGATGCATATAATGGTTTGATATGTCCCTCCATGATGGCATCTTCACCCTGATCGGTGAAGGAAATCACCACGTTGCATTCAACCAACGCAGTCTCCGTCTGGTGAATCTCAGTGGCAACTACCTCGGCTTGAAACTCTTAGGGGCTGAGTAAGGCTTCTATAAATTTCTCCCTGAGGTCGGATGACAATCTAAAGGCATCTAGGATCGACATTTTGGCTGGTACCGATGCCAGCTTCTTAAGGATGTCGTATTTTTTCTCTAATTTCCGATGCTTCTCCATTGGTGGGAGAGTTTTATCAGGCACTTTGGGAGCTGGAGCACGTGATGAGGAAGGATCAGCCGCAAGGTTAGAGGTTGACAGTGTTCCCATGTTTTGGGGATTCAGCCCGACCGGTCTGTTTGTGCGCACTCGGAAGTTAGACATCTATTCCTCCTCTAATGGGTACCATAGAATGACAGGGCTAGAGTGGTCACTTGTGGAGGTGGAGGGATATTCCTTCTCGTATTGAGTTCGTTGAAGGGCTCTATCACGGGTTTCCACGATACTAACGATTTGGTCCGGGGTAAAACCATAGGGTTGGTTTCGGTCGCGACTGCGCCTTCCCTGGTATCCGCTGCCTCTGCAATTTCTCCTCCCGGCCCCTTGCGTTGGGAACTCAGGTTCATAACCATACCCTTCATTGGTGAACGATTCCATTAGATGGATGATGTCGATGGACCCAAATATTGGCTCCTCATCCTCTGACAAGTCAACCTGGTTGGTTGTCCTTGATGGTGCCATTTAGTGGGTCGGTGCCCATGGTGTGAAGTTTTAGGGCATAAAATCTGACAGTGTCTGGGCTAACTTTGGCCTCGTTGCGGACTGCTCCTCTTGCCTTGTCTCCTCCCTTTTTGATTATGCCCGGATGACCGGCTTGTGGAGGTTTGTGAGCCTGATATTGTCGGTTGCGCGACATTAGGGGCTATTGGCGGCAACACCGGATTCTATAATTGAGCTTGGAGTATGCCCTGAGCTCGGTTGATAGTCTTCCGAGTCATCCATCTATAAAATTTCTACCCCTTCTTGCTGGTGAATTCCTGCCACCCCCCCCCCTCCCCCTTTGTCGGAGTGGGTGGTAGAAATATATGTCACATTTGCAGGGGGTGGTCCCAGCTCAACCTGCCCAAAGTCTACCATCCTTTGCAGGAGATCTTTGAAGATGAAGAATTTATAGATATTGTACCCCAAAATTTGATGGTAGGTATAGTAATATGGCCTATCATCGCGGCTGACTTCTTCGGGTTTCCTTCGCTCTGGGAGGTGGAGCAAGTTGCAATTCATGGTGGCGATGAAGTAGCCACGGACTTGGTCCTCTCAGAACGAGTATACCTTGTGTCTTTGTTCCTAAAACGGGTTCCTCTTCTATCCCAACTTATTTTCCCACTTGGGTGGAGGCGGCTGCTGATATACAGGGGGCCCTTGACGATTTAGTGGAGGCCTATGTAGTGGAGTAGGTGCAGGGGCTGTCTTGAGCATGAAAGAGGATGCTTCAGCTCTAACTGAACGCTTTGCAGGAGCTTGTGAGGCTATTCGGGATTTCATATTGGTCCACTGTAGGGAGTATTCAATTCTCTGGGCGATCGCCGAGAGATGGTGGAAGCCAGTGGTGCACTCCACTGGTATGAGCAGTGTTCACAACTCGTCTCGAAGGTTATCGATATATATGGACAACATCTCATCTTGGGGAATTGTCCTATTCAGATATTTGGTCAGACCTTTCCATCTAGCGATGAAATATGAGACTCTCTCATTCTCCCTCTTCTTGTAGTTCATGAGGTCACTGACCATTTTTTTAGGCAGCGTTGAGCTAAAGTGGAACAGGAACTGCTTCCGAAGGTCTTCCCAAATTTTTATTGACTCGGCTGGCAAGCTCGTATACCAGAGGAAGGAAAATCCATGCAAGTTCCGTACAATGAATCTGAGTTTCACTGCTTCTTTTTGTTCCAGAGTTCCCATCATAGGGTCGCAATAAGACGTGTAGTGCATCAAATGTTGTTCCGGATTGCCTAATCCATTGAAAATAGAGAATACAGGGCTCCCAAAATAGGGTGGAGGTGGTGTGTTGCTCACCCAATCCAGGCAGGGCTTCTGCTCTAGCTGTATCAGAGTGCGTCGACCTTCCATTGCTTCAAATAGAGCTATTAGTGCCTCGATGGTGTTGGTGAGACCCTGTTTTACATCCTGTTAGGCCTGGTCCTAGGCAGGTGTAGCCCGAGGCATTGCCTGAGGATCCAGTTTGGCCGATACCAAGGGTGTGTATGATATTTGTGCCACCTTCGGTGGGTTCAGACGTACTTGATCTAGTTTCTTTCTGAGTGGGGTGAAGTCTTGGCATTCATCTAGATCCAAATTTAGGTAGTTGTATGGGCCGGGCGCCTCGTTGGGTGGGGGCCCTGACCGTGCTTCATTTGCCAGGGAAAACCTTGGTCTTTGAGGTGCACTTACTGGGAGTGCTTGATGTGGCTCCTCTTGGGACACGCTTTCAATAAGACGGTTCCTCTGGAGTAGCTCAGTGTTAAGCCGCCTGAATTCTTTCATTTCCTCTTCTTGTCAAGCTAACATCTCTTCGAGCGTAAGTGGATCATTTTTATCGGGAGTGGGGGGCGGGTTAAGGGAAATCGGTTCATTGTTATTATCCTTATTAGAAGCTCACAGGGTCAGCGGAGAAAGGTTAGGTGAATGGGAAACCATATTTAGGGCGACCCTCTGGTTCCAGGTGTGCACACCTGGTGGTTCATTGTGAGTCACAGCCTGATCGGAACCATCGTCTCCCGATCCATCCAGATTTTCATCATCTTCGATGTTACCCATGGGGTTAACCTTTATGGTGTTGATGGATTCATATCACATGGAAGAGAAGATTTCATCTTCTAAATAGGAAGAGAATCTCCCGTGCCTTTTTCTCGTCCTCCCCCTCATGTCTGGGGATTTCCTTTTGACTCCTTGAAGAAGGGTGACACATAGAGTTCTTTGATGTGACATTACGGTACACCTCCCTCTTGGAGGGGATGATGATTCAAAGGTCGGGAGAGGGCATGAACCTCCTCTTCTAAATTTCCTCCCTAGATGAGAGAATACTGATTCTCAAGGGGGAGGTTGTTGTTGAGGAGGTAAAAATGCCCCCAGCCCCGATCGCTGGGGTTGGCTCAGTTCCATGGATGTGGAGTCTCTTCCCATTTTTATTGGTCTTATGGGGGAATTTGTTGTAAAAAATTCCCCAGCCCTGCAGGCTAGGGTTGACCCTGGATTGCGGCAGTGGTTGATGCTATCTCTACCTGCCTGATCTTGCATGTCCCTATTCGGGGGTGAACTGGGTTTGGTGCTGAGTTCCCTCACAACTCAATCACCTCCGGGGAGGCTGGCAATGACTGCTGATCGACCTCTCTTAGGTGAGAGTCATGTTTTATGCTCTCGATGGCCTGATTCAAAAGTTCTTTAATGGATTTTTCCCGTCGGGAATGACGCTTCTGGGACTTACTCAAGGCCTGTCTTTGTTGGGTGTGTCGCCTTTCTCGAATAGGGAGGCCACTCGATCGCTGCCTTGCCATGATGGCATTGCACGACACTATACTGAATGGTTTCTTCTGGGTGGGGAGCAGAGTGAAATGAAGAGCTCCATGTTCTCCCCATCCTCTGATATGGAATCCCATCGGAGCATCACTGATGAGGAAGTGAAGCTGGTGCAGCGCAAGGAGGCATGCTATCTCCATGTTTCCTTTATGCCTCTCAGGTTGTTGTTTCTGCGCCGAAGGAAGAGCTTCTAGGTTGATATGATGTAGGAGGTCTCCTATTGTCTTGACGTGATCTACATACCCATCATAGGATAGGACGCTCGTTTTCAGCCGGCGGAGATTTGTCCAAATATTTTAGCGGATTTTGTGCATGCATTCTTCCGACAACTCTCTAGGTATGTCGAATTGAGAGGTGGACGTGGGCCAAAACATAACTGTGATATCATCTCGGGACAGTCATTTACTCAGGTGAAACATGTCGTCATACTCCTCTTCTAGTGATTCCTCTACCTAGTCATCCCAACTGAGATGCTCCATGATAGTGTGGTTGAAGGAAGTGGGATCTATAGGTATCAAATTATCATGTGGGCGATTCTGAGGTGGTTCAGAAGATGAACGTGGCCCCAGAATGTCTCCTGATCAAAGAAGGGTGTCGTTGGTGAATAGTTAGGAATCTGACATACTCGATCCCGTCCTTCTGAGTGCCTCGGCATATGAGGGATTTTCTGTGCTTGATTCGGCAGGGGGACTACCTTCCTGTCGATATGATATGTCATTGCGGGGAGGACCTTCTCAATGGAGGACGCAATGGTGAGGACTACCATTTCTGCTTGTTGCCTCACTACATAGAGGAATTTTTCAGTGCATACCCTGGGGAGGACCTCCAAGGTGTGTCGCAACAAGGGGAGGACCTTCTGACTGCATTGCGTTGTTACGGGGAGGGCCTTCTGAATAACTGTCATCATGGTGAAGATTACCATCATGTCTTGACATTCGATGTGCATCCTGGGGAGGACCTTCAAGATACATTGTGACAAGGGTAATACCTTCTTGTTTCTTGGGGCCACTACAGAGAGGGCCTTCGCAATGGCAGCTGTGGTGGCGAGGACTACCATCACAACTGCTGCAATGGCGAGGACTACCATTACAGATACTACAGGGAGAATATAAATGGGGTACACCCTGGGGTGGGCCTTCAGAATGTACCGCAATGAGGGGAGGGCCTTCTCATTGCTTGACTTCTCTACGGGGAGGACCTCCAATATCAGAGTGGCGAGGACTACCACCGTGATCTGATGCCCATCTTCACGGAGCGTCGTTGCAATGTAACCCCTGGGGAGGACCTTCAGGGAAGGCCAATACAAGGGGAGGTCCTTCTTGTTGTGATGAGACATCACTTCAGAGAGGACCTCCGTAGTTGCGACTATGATAGCCAGGACTAATATCATAATATGTGGTCCCACTACATGGAGAGTGCTTGTAGTGTATACCCTGGGTAGGAACTTCAGGGTGGACCACAGCAAGTGGAGGGCCTTCTTTTTGTGCAATCTTCTGGTCACTTGGAGGATTTCCGTGACTCACATCAAAAAATGAGCTCTCGTGATCGATTGTTATATGCTCGCGAGGGAGGCCCCCATGGGTGCTCTGGGGAGGACCTTCAGAGCTATTGGTAGTAATATTGTGGGGAGGACCTTCGCAATCGCTACTGCCACTCCCATAATATGGAAATGGGTGGGTAGGGTTCTGAGCCTTTGATATGTGCTTAGCGGCATTGGGAACCCCGGCTTCTAGCAAAGTGGAGTCATGAACCCGCTCTTTATTTTCTGGCTGCCTTTGTCGTGTTTGAGGAACTTTCTTACGGGCAGCAGGGACCGTTTGCTGTTGACAATGACCTTCAACTTTGAGTCCCTATCTAATTGGGTCTCATGATGTTGTCGGGATATGCCGATGAACATCTTGACCTTTATCAGGGATATATGCCTGCTCTAGAGCATCCACCGTGATGGATGGGTGTCCCCCAGTTGGAATGAGTGAAGTTGCTCGATCCAGTTGCCCTTGTGTCGCAGAATATGGCCGGCGACCCTCCTAGGAAGAAGTAGGGATGAATATTTCCTCCGAGGTGGCTATCTTGTCTCTTAGATGAGTCGCCTCAATTGGGGAGCCAGGCTCACGGGCCCGAGTCCTTGCTGTTTTCGCTGATGCAATTACATTCTAGAAAGTCTGCAAGATATGATCTGGGATTGATACTTGCTCCTCCATTATTTCCAGGATATGTAGAGAGACATCATTGGATATAATGGGTATGAAGTCCCATTCCTGTATCAGAGTAGGAATATCCTTCTCTGGTCCTCCAGTGGTCAGTGGGTACTGACAATTCTCCTCTATCGGGGCAGGTCAACGAATCTTCCCTTGGGGCAGGATATGCCTTTTTATCTCTCTGTTTTCCGCCACATCAGGATGGAAGAATTTATTTACATCTGAAGGGTGCTGGCCCTGCATATTTTGGTTTCCCACCGTATCGATTAGGTGTCCTTTGTTGGCAGGGAGACGTGCCTACCTATTAATTGCTGCCACATCTAGATGGCAGGTTTTGTTGATCGCCACCATGCCGGGATGGTTGGCATCAAGAGAGTCTTCTAGGAGTTGGTTCTGTAGGCAATGGGTCTCCACCACGTTGGGTTGGTGGGCTTCATGACCCTGGGCAGGGATAGGTTCCAGCAGGGTAGGTGTCAGCCTGTGTGAGAGACATGCTTGATGGAGTGCGGCGGGGATGTGCGCATGCTCTTATGATGTCGCATTATCTTGATGGCGAGCTTTGGAGGAGAGAACAAGTATATGTGCCTATTCATGATGCGTCTACGTGACTGGGCAGTGGAGCTCCTCCTCAAGGACACGGGTGATGACCGGTCCCTGGTTGTACGCTTGCCGCCCTCGTCGGGCGGTCCGAGGGGCCGGAGCTTAGGGAGCGTGGGCCTGGATCCTCGGGGTGACATCCTCCTTATCCTGAGGATGTTGAGTCATGGCGTGACCGTGATGGCGTCTCTTGGTGGGGGAATTGGAGCGTAACCCCCATTCAGTGGGGATGAAGTCCTCAACGTTAACCTCATCCGCCTCCCTAAGATAAGGGAGGTGTGCATTGTCTTGTTCCGGGGATAGACTCCCGAAACAGTTTGAGATGGCAATAGGGGTCGTCTAGATCTGCTTTTTTGGCTGTTGTTGGGCAGGGGACTGACATGTCCTGGTGGATTGGAGGGCGTTCATGCCCCCCTCCACCATTGGGAGAGTACCGTTCAAGTGTTACTCTCGGATCAACGCGTCTGAGACTCAACGTTGAAGATGCCGAGTAGGTGACGGGGCCCTTCGTTGGTGAGGATGTCCGATCATTGTGTTGTTGGAATCACGCGCATGTGAGTTCCTTCATGAGGACATTGGATCGAAGGGAGTTCTAAGAGGTACCTATAAAAATATTTTAACAAATACAAAAGCAAACCCATCAAAGCAGCATCTCATGACCCCATGCGTAATTAATGAACTTGCTTGTCCCTTCTTGTGAGTATAAAGGGGGAACATGGTGGGATTTGGTTAAATTTGCCCTGCTTGGTTAATGATTTACGTCGAGTTCACCGTTTTTTGTCTCACGGCGCATGACAGGGTCGTGGGAGAGAAACGTGTGCTACCCGACAGTTGATTAGAGAAGATTGGGTTCTTCTTAATCACTCATATCGGGTGCACCGTTTTCTCCTCGAAATGCCCAACAGTTCCATATCTAGAAATACATGGACCTACTTTCCAAAGGTAGGCGTTCGCTGGGTGGTTTGACCAGCGATGCTTATGAACTCACATTGGTCGAGAGGATGGGAAGTTGGGCTCATCACACCCTTTTGGGGGGAATTATTGCCTATTATGGGACTCTCTTATAGATTTAATATGTATTCATATGTTAATGAATCATTGGTTTATACCCAAGCACAGTATCCACGGATTACTCCTGGTTGGAAATGGTCAGGTGGACATAGGTGTTCAGAAACATTTATGCCTGAGGTTTACCGTCCCTCATTGGATTAATGACCCCAAGGAGTCTGGACTCACTAAGACGACACTAATTTAAAGCCTCGTAACTAGGCACTCTGGAGTTTATTGTCATCTAGGAGAGACAGATAACGACTTGAGAATTTGGATCAAACCCGTGATACGGGCTTCCTACGTATCCTCATGAGAGGAATCAGGATCCACATAGTTCAGTTTGGTATGAGGCTTACACTCAAGGCTACCCATGGTTGGTGCGGTGAACCGACTTGAAGAAAGTCGGATCAACCGGTTGTTGGGCTTGAACCTTGGGGAGGATTCCTATATACCCTACCTAGGAGATATGGATCAAAGTCCATGTAGTTCGGATGGGAGTGTCGGTGAACCGACGTGAAGGTGGACCTGGGGGTCCGATGGTGATCGACCTTGAACCTAATGGAGGCTTCCTATGTACCCTGCCTAGGAGACAGGGATCAAAGTCCACGTAGTTCTAATGGAGTGGGGTTTACGATCTGAGGCATCCTAGAATAGGATTCCATGGTCAATGCTTACTATAAGCCCATGTGATTCATGCTCAGTGTGAGAAACAAGAGGCAGCAGGGACCCGACGATCACGTTGCGAAAGGTGCGTCTGTGGGAAGTGGAGTGGGGATTATGCATGATGGCAGCCCAAAAAGTTGGGGCTGACTCTGAGATGTATTCCCATGGCAAAAAATCACAGCGGGAGAGGGACATGGCCCTAAAGAAGAATGGAGCATCACCCTTCCCCACTACACCATTCCTTGGCCACGGTCGTGGGGAAGTACGTAGGTGCATGGGGGATTCCTTCTGATGGGTAGTCTGCCACGCCCCGGGGAGGGGAGGAGTACCCCAGTCCCAACAAGTGGAGGGGAAGAAAGAGGATTCCCGGGCTCGGACTCCGCATTACCGTGGGAATGTGAACCCAGGAATGCTTCGGGAGTCCACTCAAGGGCTTGAGAAATCCCTTCTACCTTGCTTACTATGGGTATGTGAACTCAAAACGCTGCACTGATGTGCCTGAATGTTATATCACATGGGTCTGGTGGCTCTGGTGGAGGCCACGACTCAGGGCTGATGAATGGGCCAATGAGGGGGTTGTGGAGGATTAGGCAGGATTGGAAGGATTTTATCTGGCTTGGGGAATGGGAACTCCAAAGGATCTGGCGGGCCACATAGCTTTATGAGTGCTGGCACCCTTCACATAGGGAGGTGATTTGTGGCTTGAGAGGTCATCCGCGAACTAGGGTGGTCTGCGGACTGGGGGGCATCCTGCGAACCAGGGTAGTTCGCGGTATGGGGTTTGGCTCGCGTGCTAGGTTGGTACGTGGAGGGGTCCACGTGAGCAGTGGCGGCCAAGGGCGACGCCGGTCGGGGGTTCGTCTGTCAGGGCTTCGCCTGCGTAGGAGGGTGGTATGTGGTGCGATGGACCGGAAAAGGGGCATAAACTCCCTGGTCCGCGGGGTGTGCATCCGCGGAGGGGCCATCGATCACGGTCTTCTTTTCTTTGTTATTTTAATTTTTCAATTCCCAAAGTTGTTATGCATTTTCAGTTACTTATTAATTCACTTCCAGCTTCATACCTGCTCTGGTTCACGAACTGGAACTTCTATGTTTGCAAAATCCTAAGCTCCTTCCTTCGAAATCCTTCCACCTGAATCTGATCGATCTTCAATTGCCTCCCCTCGCTCTTCCCCCTCAATCTCCTTTTATAGAGTGTGGAAAGAGATGTATCTGTGGTCAGGAGGCACCTTTTGTGGAGGCCCATGATTATAAACCCTATTTACGGATGACTTGGTCAATCCGCAACTCGTGGGGGGCATTTAACATACCTCGTCCGTGAACCAAACTGGCTCGGGGAGTGCTTCACGGCCGTGCAGGGTTCCGCCTACATTCCGCGAACGACAGCAGATGCGGCCAGGGCCGGTCGACGCGATCTGCGGCTGGGGCGGTTCGTGATGGTGGATCGGCTCGGTGCCCATCCTACATTGCACCCACGGAGGATCCCCGCCTCTGTTCCGCAAATGACAGCGGTCCGCAGAGGGGGTGCTTCACGAAACCAACCGCGTACCATTATCATTGGACCGGTCTATGGACCTATTTGGCTTGTGCCATCCATTCAGTATTCACCACAATTTTCCCAAATTTTTTGTGGGGAAAATTGGGTAGAATCTCCCTTGGATTAAAGGGGATTCTCATTCTCCTTTGCAGATTTTGCAGGACCCTACAAGGATAAACTTGTAAAGGAAAAAAGAGAATAAAATGTAAACAAGATTCTTTGTCATCTTCCTTGGGACTCTTATCCTGAAAGCCAACCATAATCCTACCAGAGATGGAAAAATCACTCGATCATCACTTCCAAAAACTCTACAATGAACATGCATCGACCACGAACCCCCAATGTCACTCACTTCAAGGTCATTTTTACACCAGCGTCATTTCCATCCCGACACATCTCCCTCATTGTGACCACCTGATATCAAAACTGCTCATTGGCCTCCCCCACAGCTCATGTGGAAGCCAACATGGGATCATTCATCATATTCTCAATACCCTTTCAGGTCACAAAAATAATAATATAGGGATGCTGACCATGGTTGACTCATGAATCCTCTTGGATCCTCAACCCACCAATATATATGGGCAACCTGACGGGATACACCCTCACTGGAAAACCCTCCGAGGCTAAAGCACTATATTTCCATCATTTTCTTACCCACTGGTTTCAATATACCCATTCAAAAGTCTGCGCCTTCAATCAGTGAACAAGGATCCATCATTTCCCTCTGTTTCTGCCTTCTGTTTACAGCATGTAAGGGGAACACATTTATTTGATATATACGGATTTTTTATATTCATTTTTTAAAAAAAATCTGAAAAATGGATTATGTTAATTTTTTTAAAAAAAATACGTTAAAAGGCATCATTGGCGATGCCGCCTTTTCTTCCCCGTGCCGCCTTTGGTTTGGATCAATGACATGGCAAAGGCGTCCGGGGGGGAGGCCGCCTTTCGCCTCTGGGTAAGGCCAAAGGCCGCATCAGTGATGCCACCTTGGCCTGAAATTCCTATAAAAGGGCCCCCTCACTTGATCCTTGCCTTCATCTCTCCTAAAATCTCTCTCTCTCTCTCTAAAAAGTTCATTTGATGTGTGAGTTTTATGAATCTTCATTTAGAAGTATGTTTCTTTATTTAATTTAATTTTTTTATTTATTTAATTTAATTCTTTTTAGTTATAAATATTTCATTTTTATGTAGTTTAGGTAGTTATTAATATTTGGTTATTTAGTTTCTATAGTTTTTTATATATAGTATGAAATAGTTATTGTTAGTAGTATAGATTAAGTATTTATTAACATAGGATTAAGTATTTTGAAATTTTGGTAGATTAAAGATTATGTGGTTATCTAAGAAATTAAATTCCTGTCTGGATAAAAACAAGTGGATGTGGCTCTGGAACATATGTACATAGGGTAAAACCCGAAAACACCGCTTTGAGATAGACTCGAATGGGAACTAGTGAACGATAACGGGCCTTGATGCATTCTGGTTTGACACTCCTGGGGGATTTTCTTAAGATGATTCAAATTTTCTTTATAAACTACTAAAATATCTAAGAAAATAAAAATCAAATTAGTATATTTATCAATGATAAAATGATAAATATGATGTTATAGACTGAAGTAAGGACAAAAGCATTAATGAATTAATGTTATTATTAGTTAATTATAATTAACTAATGAATATAATATGATTAACGATTAAATAATAAATAATTAATGAATAACTGAATAATGATTAATTAGTGATTAAAGAATGATTTATTAGTTAAAAACTGTATTAAGAAAATCAGTTTAAAATGACAATTATGATTATTTAAAATGGAATAGAGAAGAAAATGTTTTAAAATGTAATGATTATATAGTTTATAAATAATAGTTATTATTAGACATAATTAACTATAGAATAATTAATAAATAATATAGGATTAAAAAATTGATCCATATAATAATTAGCTAACGATACTGATGAACATATAAAGTGAAATGAAGAAGAACAAACACATTAAATAAAAAGGAACCTGAAAATTACATTCTAATAAATATCATATTTTCAAACATCAATAGCATATTTTAGGGTATAGAAAAGTTCCATAAAATTACATTCTAATAAATATCATATGGAAAAACATCATAGTTAATATTTGTTACACTATCATAATTTTGATGAAAGAAAATTTTTTGACATAGAGAGTCATGTTTTCCTGTGTGTATTGCTATGGAGAGGTTATTCAAACTGAGCAACGAGATTCTTACAATACACAAACTATTACAATGATTAGTACAAATGATTATGTAACCATAAGTGACCTTTAAGAGAGAATTCATGGTTCCTTAAATCTGGGACCCGATCAAGAGATCATGTCATTGAGCTATAGACATTTGCAATTTCTGACAACACTATGGCATCTAGCTTTCCATTGGTTGCTGATGTGTAGTGGGTCCAAGCAATTAATTTATTTTCTCAACAGTCACATGGTACCATGATGGAGTTATATGTTGATGTTGATACTGTTCAACAACAACGTCTAGTTGTACAAATACATAGAATTACAAGTGTGGTTGAAGACAGTCCACCCTATGAAATTGACCCTATTACAAATGATGTAATAGAAGAGGAAAACCTAGATGATCTCCCAGATATACATGTCAATATGACTTCCGATGAGGAGTTTCGTAATGATGGATCATATGGGGACAACAGTGCTGATGAGCAGGGACCAACAGAAGATAGGGAGGAGGTTTTGAGAAATGTATTAGTTTTACTTCAACCTTGACCTATAATAAATCATCCTCCACTCTTTTCATCTTGGTCAGAAGCAATGACACGCGTGCCTGCATTCGACAATACTATTCTCACACCAGCAACTGAGTTCGATGGATTTATACCAGATAGGTTTAGTGAGGTGGAAAAAAACCTTATATGTTGGAAGGAATTTTCCTATTAAAGATGCCTTAAAAATCACGCCTAAGAGATTTCATATTGAGAGACACTTCAACTATGTAGTTCACGAATCATGTTGTAATAAATATTCTTTTGGTTAAATTATGTAGGATATTTTAGTAAACAATTCTATAACGAAATTATAGTATCATAATGATTAGAATATGTTATTGAATACAAATAAATAGATAAATTCCAAAAACATCATTACTAATTGCCACAGTTTATATTAATCCAATCCTTAACGTTATATTTACATAAAGCTCCTCCAAAATATGTATGACCAAATTCAAGACCCAATATTTTGATAATAGAACTTATTTCATAATAATATTATTTCTTTCAAGAAATAAATTTAAATCCGAGATAATAGAATTTATTTCATAAATCCAAAAGCAGAACACTTAACCCATATTGTGATGTAAATTTTATTAACCCAGAAACATGTTTCTTAAAACTTAATATTAAAATTTCAAATCCTAAACCCTCCGACCTAAACCTCAATCCAAAAACATCTTCCCTTTTCCATGATTTTTGGTTAAATTATTTAGGATATTTTAGTAAACTATTCTATAACTAAATTATAGTATTATAATGATTATCATAAGTTATTCAATACATAAAATTTGATAAATTCCAAAAACATCATTACTAATTTCCACGGTTTATATTAATCTAATCCATAACGTTATATTTACATAAAGATCCTCTAAAATATTTCTAACAAAATTCAATACGCACTATTTTAGATAATAGAACTTATTTCATAATAATATTCTTGATTTCAAGAAATAACATTAAATCTGAGATAATAGAATTTTTTACATAAATCCATAAGCAGAACACATAACCCATATTGTAAAGTAAATGTTATTAACCCAAAACATGTTTCCTAATCCTTAATATTAAAATTTGAAACCCTAAACCCTCCAACCTAAACCCCAACCCAAAAACATCTTCCATTTTCTATGGTTTTTGGTTAAACTATGTAGGATATTTTAGTAAACTATTATATAATGAAATTATAGTATCATAATTATTAGTATAAGTTATTCAATACATACAATTAGATATATTCAAAAAAAAACATCATTACTAATTTCCACGGTTTATATTAATCCAATCCATAACGTTATATTTAAATTTTACATTTACGACTCATTTAATTTGTTTATATTCATATGGATGATACCATACTAGTCACTCAGCAGCCTACCCATATTTCACAGGTCATGTTAGAGGGCCGTCCAGATCGATTGGTCAAGGTGCATCGAGCGCAAAATTTTCATCACAGGGAGCCTCAACATGCCTTCAGACCTTACTTGCACCGTGCTGGCTTATATAGCCTTGCCGTATCAGGTTTCACATTTGTAGATCATTACCTACTTGCTACCCTCTTTAAGAGTTGGAGAACAGATACGCACACATTCCACCTGCTAGAGGGAGATATGACCATCACCCTCAAGGATGTGGCAGTGCTTCTCGGTCTGCCTATCCAGGGGATACTCGTTATTGGACTCGCTCATGCAGCTTGGCTAGACCATGCTCAAAACTTGTTAGGCATTGATATTTTGTCTGACTGTAGGGATACAGATGGATCGTCCATATCTATTCCTTGGTTGGAGTCGCAGATTCCACATTTATAGGATGATGACGATGAGAAGACCGTCATGCGTTATGCCAATGCATATATCTTAGGGCTTATTGGCGGGACCATGTGTACTGATCACTCGGGGATGCACATGAATATGATGTATCTACCGCTACTTGAGGACTTTGATCGGGCTGGGACGTATAGTTTGGGATCACCCAGCTTGGAATGCACGTATGGATAATTATGCAGGATATCCCACAGGGACCGTACAGGTCTCGGAGGACGCATCATCCTTATTCAGATGTGGTCATGGGAATGCATCCCAGCATTCTGCCCTGACCTTTCTGGTCCACCGATCAAGATGGAGGTGTTGTATGATGCTCTGCGTGGATGCTGGTATGATAATCCATTTGTATTGGTTTATGATTTTACAATGAGTTATTGACTATAATTTCACATTATTTTTCACTATCGTTGATGTAATTTACAGGTGGTGTCAGCGACACAATTTTGATGTGGTTCCGAGACAGCATTTGGGTGTGTATCGGCTACAATTAGACTGCCTCATACCTGATCAGGTATGTATATACAATCTATCACTGTCTAACATATTTAATAATAGAATCAATTTTAGTTTTTAGTTAGGTGTTTTTTGACAAAATCACTTGTCATTTCAGATTTCATGGCTTCTATACTGGGGTATTATGGACCAGTTGCCAGCATAATGCACTATTGGGATTGAGGATGCTATGATTGTAGTGCCCCTCATTCACTTCCATATTATTGAGTTGTAGCAGCTTTACAGAGTCATGTGCCAGTTTTACCGTACTCAACCGATTCCATTACCATCGAGACAGATAGACTGGCTTCATGGGATGAAGCTGATTGGGAGGTAGGATGACGACTGGTCCTGTGTACATGCCAATTTTATCGACTGTAGGCACAGACGTGCAGAGTTTCATATTTAGTGTTTTTCTACGAATTGATTCTCTCTTTCAGGTGAGGTTGACTTTGTGCCATGGTATATACTGAAGTCTATACTATATCTTACCCAACCCGACATAGATATGCTGAGGATGGTAAATCAATAAATTTCCATTAGTTTGTTTGTTGAATTATTTTCTAATTCAATTTGAATCTATTTACAGGGAAGTCACACAGAGCATCTTATTCACATGAGTGATGAAGAGGACGAGGGGATCTTTAGCCTGACAGCCATCCATGCTACAGTGATGGAGGTGAGGTCATCTTTTCGTGTGCTTTTCGATAGCATCTTTGCGCATCCGGCTCGAAGAGAGGAGGTTCCTACCCCAGAGGTACATCCTGCAGCTGCTGCTAGTGTTGAGGACCATTGACTATGGCGATGTATACAACGTTGTACTACTTGTGAGGCCTCACTTGTTCCATAGGCAGAGGCTGGCCCTCTATTAGTCCAGGATCCTCCGATTCAGGATGTGCCTCAAGTGGCATGGGATCTGTCTTTCCTGACACAATATTTGTAGTTCTCTCCATCTTTGGTTCCATATACTTCACAGCCTTGGGATCCATTGGAGCCTTGGATTATAAATCCATCATCGTCGTCTTGGGGTATAGTTTCATCATAGGCTTGGTTACCCACTGGGATAGACGCAGGTCCTTCTACCACCCTAGTGGGAGAGGGATCCAGATACCAGTACGAGATGTAGTTGACAGAACCTCCCACTAACACACAGATGGAGGATGTTCCAGTCGACGTTCCAGTGCCTGAGGATCAGCCTTCTCTAGGTCATCAGACTCCACTACGCACTCGATGAGGACGTCCTATTCACATACCACCTTGTGGGACAAAATCTCCTCACCTTAGACATAGGAATTGATTGTACATTATTGTTTACATGTATTATGTCTACAGAAATCAAAATACTATTATTTACTATTATTACTTTTTGGTCGGAGTGGAATATCAAGAGGGGGTGAATTGAGTTCCAATTTATGAAATGGTTAATATTTCATTCATATCGGTCTTATAGTTTATAATATATAGGCCAACGAAGTCATGTACTTGAAACATTTTTAACTTTCAAGTAGGTGAATTTGAAAGGTTATACATTATTTTTCACCAATATTTTCTAAGAAGTTATATATATTTTATACTACTAGTTATATATTTAAGAAATTTTTAAAATATCATTCATATCGGTCTTATAGTTTACATTATATTGGCCAGTGAAGTCATGTACTTGAAAGATTTTTATGTTTCTAGTAGGTGGATATGATAGGATATAAATAATTTTAAACCAAGATTTTTTAAAAATTTATTTTTATTTTGGACTAATTCTCTTATGTTTAATAAATTTTTAAAATGTCATTTATATCAGTCTTATAATTTATATTATATAGGCTAGTGAAGTCACGTACTTGAAACATTTTTTATGTTTCAAGTAGGTGGATATGATAGGTTATAAATAATTTTTCAGCAAGATTTTTTAAGAAATTATTTTTATTTTGGACTACTTGTTATATATTTAAGAAATTTTTGAAATTTCATTCATATTGGTCTTATAGTTTATATAATATGGGTCAGCAAAGTCAAATACTTGAAAAAAATTTACGTTTCAAGTAGGTGGATATGATAGGTTATAAATAAATTTTCACCATGATTTTTTATGATTTTTTATTTATTTTGGACTACTAGTTATATGTTTAATAAATTTTTAAAATTTCATTCATATCGGTCTTATAGTTTACATTATATAGGCCATCAAAGTCACGTACTTGAAACATTTTTAAGTTTCATGTAGGTGGATATGATAGGTTATAAAAAAAATTTCACCAAGATTTTTTAAGAAATTATTTTTATTTTGGACTACTTCTTATATGTTTAATAAATGTTTAAAATTTAATTCATATCAGTCTTATAGTTTATATTATATAGGCAAGAAAAGTCACGTAATTGAAACATTTTTAAGTTTCAATTAGGTGGATCTGATAGGTTATAAATAAATTTTCACCAAGATTTTTTAAGATTTTTTTTTATTTTGTACTACTTGTTATATTTTTAAGAAATTTTTAAAATTTCATTCATATCGGTCTTATATTTTATATTATATAGGCCAGAAAAGTCACGTACTTGAAACATATTTATATTTCAAGTAGGTGGATATGATATGTTATAAATAATTTTTCTCCAAGATTTTTTATGATATTATTTTTGTTCTGGACTACTTTTTATATGTTTAAGAAATGTTTAAAATTTTATTCATATCAGTCTTATAGTTTATATTATATAGGCCAGCAGATTCACGTACTTGAATAAAAGATAAATTATGTCGAAACATTAAGTTATATATATATATATATATATATATAACCATACAAACATAATAATAAAACATTAAAATGTTAAATATATAAAAAATATGAATTAAAAAAAATATTTTTTTAGGGAAAAGGAGGCATCGCTGATGCCACCTTTTCGTACCACCACAAAGGTGGCATCGGCGATGCCACCTTTATAGCGTATTTTTAATTTTTTTAACCCAGATAGTTTTCAGATTTTTAAAAACAAAACACATTTTATAAAAAAACATGATATATACAGTTATATTAAATATTTTCATATTTAAAACATACATAAATATATATGATATTTTCAATTCCTGACTATACATGTATCAAATTTAAGTAAAAAATTTATTCTTTTAAATTATGAAAGCGTGTTTTTTAAGGCTGTATTGTTTTTATTTCAAAAACTGCATTCTTCTGGAACATGAGTACATATATATATATATATATGTATATTTTTTTTAATTTCACGTTTTAAAACATATATGTATATTATATTCATATATGTTTTCAATTTCTTCATTTTATGTTTTAGAATTTAAATCAAATGATTTATATATATACATGCATGTCATTGCATTTTTATCAACCAAACATGCATAAGTACTTATGATAATATACCTCACGTGATATAAGTATTTTTCATACATATGTTTAAGAAATTGATATTTACATGGGATACATTATTTTCAAAATCCTTCATATCTATATTCACTATATATATATGTACATATATAAATGTATACTAATTCTAAAATTCAAATAAGTATTACATCTTATTCAAATATTCTAATTAGGAATGAAAGTTATTTAAATTTATATAAAGAGTTTTTTCATTATACATATAAATATATATATATATATAAACACACACACACACACACATATATATAAACATATATATTTATATAAACACACACATATATATATGCTTTTCCATCATTTCATGTTTTGAAATTAATTTTTAATTCCTTCCAAAACATGAAATCATTCAACTTAATATTTTTAAATTATGTAATACCGAATTTCTTATTTTTAAAATATTTCATTTATAATTATTATATTTTTTATTTAGATTTTATTTTAGAATTGTATGTTAAAGATATATTTACTTTTACTTATAACTGTTCATGAAAGTAAAATTATATATATTATTAATGGAATTATATTGTAGTAATTTTACAATTACTATAACATATTTCATTATTTTATGTTCTTAAAATTTATGTGGTCATGATAATTATAAGAAAGTGAAGTTAGATGTATATTATTTTATGTTAATTTCAATATGCAATTGATAATATTTTATGTGAATTATATAATAATTCCCATGGTTATTCTAGTAAAGTAAAAATTGATATCTATTATTTCATGTGACATTCAATTTACAATTGATATCATTTTATATGAAAGGTTCATATATTATTTAACGTGTAAAAAAATCAAATTGTGATATAAGAATATCAGTGTTTAATACTTTTATATAATTATGAGTTTTAAAAGATAAATATTTATGTTTTAATGAAAAGTTGTTAATAGAAACTTTAATTACATGGATGTTAATTTTTTTTGACAGGCCATGAGAATGAAAAGTGACCTAAGATTTGATAGTTACAAATCTCAGAAGTTATTTTCCTAAGAAAATAAATATTTATATATTGATAAATGTGCATTTGTATTCAAAGCATTGTTATGTTTTTAAATAAAAAAACCATTTAAAAATGTATATATGTAAAGAAAAATAATTTTTTTTATAAAAATTGGTACTTGGACATTGTAAAGAAGAAGGGGAAGAGGAGTGAACTCATTCCTAAGGATGTGGGTAGGCCCGAAAAAGTATTCAATGTTTATGTGGACCCATTGTTTTGTGTTCAAATGAATTCTTACTATTTCTTGAAAAACCACTATATTATTTTAATGTGTTTTGAAAGAATAAGTATTTTCAAAATAAATATAATGTTTTCAAAAGTGTAAGTCTTTTAATAGGATATATATCACTTTAAAAAGAGTAATTATTTTCAAAAGAGTATATTTATATGTATTCAAATGTGTAATTATTTTCCAAGGAATTTTCAAAATATTGTTTTCAAAGGAATTTTAAAAGAGTTTTTAAAAAAGATATTATATTTTGAAAAGTGATTTCAAAATTATGTTTTTAAAATTATAATTATTTCATAATTATTTCAAAAGTGTTTTCCAAATCTATTTTTAAAATTATTTATCAAAGGTAATTTAAAAATCAATTATATAAATTATTTGTCAAAGGATTTTTCAATATCTTTTTTTAAATTTATTTATCAAAGGTATTTTCAAAAGAAATTTTTAAAAGTATTTATCAATGTTTTTTTTCAAATAATATTTTTAAAAGTATCTATCAAAGGTATTTTCAAAACAATTTTTAAAATTATTTTCATTATTATTTGCATATGGTATAAATAATTTCAAAAAGGGTTTTCACTGGATTTTCAAAAACTCCTTACTTAGAAAATTTTATCACCCTATATTTTATTAAAATGTTTTCAGGTTCATAGAGAGCTTTCATAGAGTTTAGCTCGATAAGGAGATAGCACAAGAAAGGTTTAATCACTTTTTATTATGTACTATTTTTACATTTATAAGATGTTAAAGTGGTCCTTTTCCTCAAAATCCTAAACTAGAAAATATTCCCAGTTGTAAATTTCTATATATTTTTTAGTTACTTTTTAATAAAAAAAAGTACATCATTTTTGTACTAGATCTAGAAGCATGGGTCTGGAGCTCTAAAGTTTGTATGAGAAGAATGGATTAGATGACTTTGGATATTTGGATAAAATTATGTAGAGTCATTTAAGTATTCATTTTTAACAAGATATCTACTTTCTAACCTTTTAGATTGAGAAAAATCTAAGAGTTAGAAACCTACTTTTGAACTCCTAGGATGTTAAATAAAATTTATAGACATAGAAATCTAGTATCTATTGTTTTCCAAATCCTGAAAATGAAATTTCATAGTATTTATTATCCACGAAACACTAATTTCGAGGTCTAAATTCTATTTAAGGGGGGTGGAAAGCAACGCCCCAAAAATTATAAGCATCATTTTATTTTAATAAATTTTAATTGAATGATTTGTTTTATAAATTTATATAAAATATTACCTTTATGGGTATGTATATTTATTCTTCTATATTGTTTTTAATTTAAATATTCCAAGTAATGTATTAATATTCTTGGAATAAAGTTTCTTCCTTTAATAAACATAATTTTTAATTATAAGATAATTTATGATATAGTATTTTATTAAATGAAATAAATGTGACTTCTCAATAATTACATCTGATTCAAATAATGATGTTACGTTACAACATTGTATCAAAACACCTCTTTAGATGAATGACTCATAAATTTTAAATATACAACTGCTATTAGGAATAAAAGTGCACAATGTAAAACAAACATGCAAGCAAAGATATTTTGGCCTGCATCATCTGGATCCATCATCAATAGGATCCCTCTGATGATGAAGATGATAAAAATACAAATAATATTAAAAATAGGAATCATGCTCAAGAGAAATTTACTCATATGTTTAGAGTCCAAATACTAAATTTTTTTCAAAGTGAGTTATTTATAGAAAAATTAATGTTTGGGACCATTGAGTCATAACTGTTGAGGATTTTAAAAAAAAGTAAGTAATTATGAAATGAGGATAATGAAATAATGTTATAAATTATATATATATATACATGAATATTTCATTTGAAAATTAGTTTCATTGTTAAGTTGAATAAAAAGAGTATTTTTTATTCAAAATATAAGTAAATATCTAAATGAAAGGATGTCAAATTTAGAATTAATAAATGTACCAGACATTAATTTTAGATTCACTTATTTATTTTTTCTTTCAAAACTTTAGTAAATTATAAGTTTTATGAAAAAAACAAATTATAGTAATAATATTTCTCAATAACAGTATGTATTAAACCATATTTATAAAATATTTATTGTTTTTTATGGTGATTTAACTTAAAAAATTAATAATCTTATTGAAATTATAAAATATTTATAAAATACAATTTTCTATAAATAATAATAATAATAATAATAATAATTTTTGATTAGGTAAAGAAATAGATTAAATTAGTAACGGTAAAATAATAATTTTATTTCTCGGGATTATAAAATTTAGTATTTTTATAAAGATATTTATATATGCATAAAAAAATAATAATAATAAATTAGATGAAGAAATAATAATTTTGATTATAATTAGCTAATTTATTAATTTTAAAAATGTATAATTGTATTATATTTTTATAAATATAATATATATATTGTATATGTATTTTTAAACACAGAAAAATAAATATTTATACAACATAACAAAAAAATAGAAAGGATAAACTGATAAAGGAAAAGGTGAATAAAATAAAAAAAGATGATGTGCCATATTCCTCAGGACTCTTCTCCCGAATGCCAATTGCAACCCTACCAGGGATGAAAAAATCCCTCAACTGTCATCGCTAAACACTCTCCATCGAACATTTGTTGACCACCACCACCCTATGTCGCTCACTCCAAGGTCATTTTCCCACCGAAATCATTTTCTTCTTGACATGTCTCCATCCTTGTGATCACCCGATCACAACACTGTTCAGCGGCCTCAGCTCTAAGTTACACAGAAGCTGAAATGGTAACCTTCATCACATTATCAAAACCCTTTCGGTGTCATGGAAGTAATAATATAAGGACGGTGGACATGGTTAATTCATGTATCCTCTTGAATCCTCAAACCACCTATATATATAGGTAAACCGACGAGATACTCCCTCAATGGACAACCCTCCCAACCCAAATCCCTATATTTCCATCCTTTTTCCCACTGGTTCAAACATACACATTCAAGAGGACACACCTTAAATTGGTGAAGAAGGATCCACTATATCCCTCTGTTCCTAACTTCAATTTACAATAGGTAAGGGGGATATATTTACGTAATATATACTGATATATATATAATATTTTCCTATTTCAAGCATAAATAAATATATATGATATTTTCAATTCAAGATTATACATATATCAAATTTAAGTTACAATTTATGTATATTATATGTGTATGTGGTTTTCAATTTCTTCATGTTTATATTTATTAATTTAAAACAATATATATATATATATATACATATACATGCATTTAATTGCATTTTTATCAACCAAACATACATAAGTATTTATGAGAATATACCTCATGTGATATAAGTTTTTTCCATACATATGTTTAAGAAATTGAGATGTGTATGGGATATATTACTTTCAAAATCTTCCATTTCTATATTCATTGTATATATATATAGAGATATAAATGCATAACAATTCTAAAATTCAAAGAAGTATTATATCTTCTTCAAATATCCTATTTAAGAATGAATGTTATTTAATTTTCTGTAAAGGGTTTCATTCATTATACATTGAAATATGTCTATATACATATATATATATATATATATATATATAAACATTTCCATCATTTCATGTTTGGAAATGAATTTGTAATTAATTCCAAAACATAAAATCATCCAACATAATATTTTTAAATTCCTAAATGAATAATTATTTATTTTAAGAATAATACTTTTATAATTCTTATATGTGTTATATAGTTTTTATTTTAAAATTTTTAGTTAAATATATATGTACCTTTACTAATAATTATTTATGAAATTAAAATTACATATATTATAAATGGAATTATTTTTTAGTAATTTTATTTTACTATAATGTATGCCACTACTTTAAGTTCTTATATTTCATGTGATCATGATAATTTGGAGAAAGAAAAGTTAGATGTCTATTATTTTATGTGAATTTAAACCTACTATTGTTAATATTTTATGTGAATTATATAATTATGTCCATGGATATTCTAGGGAAGTACTAATTTATATCTATTATTTCATGTGACTTACAATTTACAATTTTTACTTTTTTATGTGGATGTTTTATATTTTATTTTATGTGTTAGAAAATTAAACTATGATTTAAGAAAATGTGTATTTAATAAATTCATTTAGGTATGAGTATTAAAAGATAAACTTTAAAATTTTAATGAAAATTAGTTTATGAGAAATTTTAATTACATGGATGTTAATTATTTTATTGACACACCATGAAAAAGAAAAGTGGCATGATATTTGATAGTTCCAAAAATAAAAAGTTATTTTCCAAAGAAAATAAATATTTATACATTTATATATGTACATGTGTATTTAAATACATGTTAGGTTTTTAAATCAAAAACACTAGTAGAAAATGTATATATGTAAAGAAAGCTAAAGATAATTTTATAAAAATTGGTACTTGGACATTGTAAACAATAAGGGGATGAGAAGTGAACTCATGCCTAAGGAAGTGGGTAGGCTAAAGACAACCTTCAATTTCCAAGTGCCCCCATTGTTTTGTATTCAAAATCTTATTAAGTATTTTTTGAAAAACCATTGGATTATTTTAAAATATTTTCAAAGTGTAAGTGTTTTCAAAAGAAATATAATGTTTTCCAAAGTGTAAGTATTTTTAGAGGCTCTATAGAATTTACAAAGGCATAATTATTTGCAAAATAGTATATTTTTATAAAAAGATTGGGGCCGAAGCCTCAATTTATTATTTAAAAGTATCTATCAATGGTGTTTTCAAAAGCTATTTTTAAAAGTATTTATCAAAGGTATTTTCAAATCTATTTTTAAAAGTATTTTTGAAGTTATTTTTAAAAGGTATAATTAGTTTAAAAAGGTTTTTTCATTAGATTTTCAAAAACCCCTAACCAACCATTTTTTCTAACCCTATGTTTTTATAAAATGTTTTCAGGATCATATAGAGCTTTTATGGATTTTATCTCGATAGGGAGCTGGCACGAGAAAAGATTCATTAATAATTTTTATTTACTATTTTAAGTTTGATAATATTAAAAATTGGTCCTTTTACTCCAAATCCTAAAAATATGATCATATTTTTTAAATTTATGAATATTTTCTAGTTACTTTTAAATAAAAGAAATATACTACATTTTTGTAAAGGATCTGGAATTGTGGGTTTGGGGTCTACAAGGTTTAGATGGACAGAAGTTAATAGAAGGTGTATCGGGACACAAAATTTTAAGGGATCACACTTAAAATCATCCTTAATAAAGGAGAAACCATGTATAAACAGATGAGTGGGGTTGACTAGCCCATGTATGTATTAGGGGAGGAGAAAGGGGGCCACCCCATTTAATTTTCATAAGGGTAAAAAGGTAAAAATACATTTTCCATGAACCGCATGGTTTCCCAAACTATGAACCAACCATATTGTAGAAACTCTCTAAAAAAACCCCTATTACTTGGTTGGGCTGCATGGTTTACAAAACTATGTGCTAATCATGAAAATTATCACTTGGGGTAAATCACTTTGCACTGTTTTTATGAAACCATGTACAAACCATGTGTCAAACCTTGATTTTAACCAAGATTTCATGTGTCACTATGAGATCTCACATGTATAAAACTCAATCATGTGATAATTTTATTATTTATAAATTGTACTGAAAACCTTCTCATGATTTGGGTGCTGTATATTTTCTCCTAAACCATGCAATCCAAATTGAAGAACCATGATATAATCCTATTAAAACTCATGAATATTAACTCGATGATCCCTAGACTTAGCCAAACACCTAAGGTTACTCTTGGACCTGAACACTTATCTAGAAACACCACTTCCAACTATTGGAATTAAATTATGAATCTCAACTATTAAAATTAACTAACAACCAATTGAATATTAATATTGCCTCTGAATTTAATCATTCGTAGAAATGATGTTTATTAAAATTTTCTTTATAGGTAACACTATTCCACTAGATCTTTTCTTTAAAGACTTTATAATGTCATGATTCCCATATATAGGTCTTTTCCCAGACCACATATTAGTTATATTTGAATTGATCCTGACATCATTTAATGAAATGGTCAAAAGGTCCATGTTATAGGAATTGAATACAGAAAGGCTAAATGAGACCTAGATTATAAATATGATAAGTAAAGTTTAGTATTCTATGATACTTGTAGTTTATTATATGAAAAATAGATCTCTCTTTTTATTCAAATGTCTAATTCTTGTGAATTATAGGCCTTTATAATTGAAATCTTTGAGTACTTGTGTTTGATGTGGACATATGGTACATTTTCAAGGGTTATATAAGTTGAATTATCAGAAGAGTATGTCTCAAGTCTAATATGAATGGTGATTTATTTCACATATATATATGATGAATTTAGAACTGATTGATGTTTTGAGAAAAATATTTCTTGATTTATTATACGCACCCTTTGGATTGTTCTATTATATAAAGTTATTGTTGGTGGTGTACATTCCTTTTTTATGTGATCATATTTATTTGGGGTTTATATATATATATATATGATATTGTTTGTGATATGGTTTGATTATTGATGAATAAAACATAGAGAAACTCTTGGGTTTGTGTTTGGGTAACTTAAGTGAGTGTTACAACAACTCAGATTACACTCTACCTGGTGTTTGTATTAGACATTATTAGGCCCATTTTGGGTCAGTGTTCTAAGGTTGAGGTCATGTGTTACCCTTTAATTTTACTTTTTACTCAACTTTAGAGCCCATGTGGTTCTTTATTGGGGTATTAATTTTTGATTGATGTATCTATCTCATTTGAGTAATATGGGGTGTTGATGAAATGTTTGACCTTATTTTATGGTTATTTGGATATTAAAGTGGTCAGTGGATAATTTTAAGAATTATGAACAAATTTATTAAATAGTTATTTGTGGTTTTTTAATTAAATTATCATGATTAGTCAAGGATTTTTATTTCCTTGTGCATTTTGTAGAGATGAGTCTGTCTTTTGTGATGATTTATTATAGGAGTATATATTCATTTATATCTTAATTTTAGATGAATTCTTAATGGTGGGTAGATATACTATATGTATCTATAATCTATAGGATTATCTCTTTTAATGTTTTTTTGGATTTTTACTTGAAGATATAAATGGATATTTTAGAAATTTGTTCTAATGATTTTGAGATAATGTGTGGTTTCCTAGTGTTTCCTACTTATAGGGACTTTATGAGTTTCCCCCAACCCTCCTAGAACTTATTATTTACGTTGAGGATTATATTTCCCAATGTCTTATACTTTTATATGAATAATGTTTTAGGAAAAAATTTGTCATGGTGGGGAGAAATGTGACACCTTCATGTAACTGTTGTGTTAAAAGAAATTTAATTATGAGTTATTTTAAGCTTTTTAGAGGTTTTAAGATTAAATTTAAAATTTAAGGGGGTTTTATCTATTTTATGGTTATCAAACGGTTTTTGGAAACCATATAGAAAACCATACATTAAAGGGAAAACCATAAAGGTAAATTTTAGAAAATAGGAAACTGTATATAAAAAATTTCATATGATGAATCATGGTTAGTCAATGGTTTAGGGAGAACCATGGAGAAAAACCTTATGAATGTGGTGTTTGAAGATGAATTGAGAATATTTTGATAAAATATTTGAGGAAACCATGAATAGTGTTTTAGCTTGATTAAAATGGAGGTAACATGGTTGGCACACAATTTGGTAAATCGTGAATCCAAACTAATTGAGGATAAAGTTCTATTCCAGTGAAGACAACACGATTGGTGAACAATATCATAAAGTATTCTGCCAAACCATGTGAGCTACGCAGACTCATTAAATTGCAATTTTTCACTTTTCATAATAAAATTTAATACATTTTTATACCTTTCCTACGTCAACCATATGACTAGTTGAGGGAGATCTCATGGGATCTTCTACTCATACTCCTCATCCTTTTTCATCAAATCCCTCTTTTCATGGATTATAAATGGATTGGGAAGTTTGATTCTCCATTTTTCTCTTCGTTCTTCTCCCTCTATCCTTTCTATTTGGTTTTTCATTCTCTCTAAATACTTATACAACCTAATATTCATGATAAGGATTTGATATTAGTATTATCACTTGGATTTAGTTTTTAGGTTTTATAAAGGGTGTCTCTATCCTATGTTTTACTTCCAATACCAATGGATAATTGTTTTCAATGAATTGATGCAGGTGCTTTTGTGTAATTATTTTATATTACATTTTTTAAAATTACTAGTCGCTTATAAATTAAATTCATATAATGTTATAACTATATGAGATACCCATTATATGTTTATAAAAAGTTTCAAATGATTCTCATACTTTAAATATATGGGTTTTAATGAATTTAAATTAATTTTTTAACAAAATTGGATATGTGTGCTAAGTGTGTTTGAAAATTTTTATGAATCCCTTTCAAAATGGTTTTGATTATACATATAGTGTTTTATCGCAATTTTATTTTTCAAATGGGCTAATACATGTTTCTATGATTTTTTTACATACAAAAGGTCCATGGTTTTCAAGTGATGCCTAAGGGATGAATGCTTTGGTTTTAATGTGCAGTTCCTTGATTGGTTTCAAAAAGGATGTTTGATAACATAGTTTTCCATGTTGGTTTCAAAGGGCAATTTTAAACTTTATAAAAGGATTCACTATTGGAAATAAAGTATATTCCAATGGTTTGGAATTGTTGATATAGGCCCTCAAACCATTGGTATAACCTATGAAGACGGTTTGATGAGTCATGGGTTCTAATTTAATCCGAAAAAACCTATACCAAGGGTTTTGTCAAATAATCGGTATAGGTTATAGGAAATATCTATACCACTGATTTTATTAAAACTTGTTTATATAAATAAAAAATTAGAGTTTCTATCCTAGGACCTCCCACTTCTCATTCAAATTCTTAACCACTAGCCTATGACCACATTTTTATAAATTATTAGATAAATATATATTTGTACATAAAATTAATTATAAAATTTTATATTCTTATAATTATTTTAAATAAAAAAATATATATAATTCTTGAACCTATACCAACTGTTATGGAGAACTGTGGGTAAAAGTATCCAATATTCAATGGTCTTATACCAACGGTTCACATAAACCATTAATATTGGTACCCAAAATTATTTGGAGGTATACTTGTTGGGAGTGTGAATCCAAATTTTAGTTTTGATTAAATATATCAAGTAGAGAGTATAATGTAAGACATGGTGGTCTTAGATTTTAGGAAGTGATAATAAGATCTTCAGTCTATGATAACTTGGTCGAATAATGATATTGTTTGATTGTCATGTGAAGGGGTTTTTTTCAGTGTGTCAGGTGATGTTAAAATAAGATTACTAATTATTCCTAATTTTTATGGTAAATGGATGAGTAAAAATCACTATTCAATATCTACAATAGAAAGGTATCAAATTTTATATAAAATAAGAAGTCACTAAGTAAATCGGTTGGTCGTCTATGAACTTTGAATGCCAGTACACTTAGTTTGACCCGATTATCCTTTCTATTAGAACAATATATGACTAAAAATGAGATTTTATTGACTAAATTATATAGATAAGTCAATTTCAATTAGTCATAAAATTTACTGATAGGAAATGAGTGGTTTCAATTCTGGTATCATGTAATTGCAATGGAATGAAATGATTTTTCTTCCATAGATATATGAAATTTTATTTAAGCCACATAAACAAACATGTTATTTATTTATTTTCATTAATTTTACCTATCTTGAATGTGGAGTGATTTTAGATTTCATTTGTGTGTGTATGAGGGTAACTTTGTGTGTTATGTAGGGCATGAAGAATTCATATAATTTGGTACATTAATACTACTACAAAACAGGCCATTAACAATATTAGTCTTTTTGAGTGCAAAAATGAGCATTGATAAAGGCTACCTTTTATCAGTAATTTTTTGTAGCACTGATAAACAACACCCTTTATCATCAGATTTTTAGCATTGATAAAGGGTTCACATTATCAGTTCTTAATTTTTAGCACTAATAAATAACACTCTTTATTAGAACTGATAAAGGGTACCATTTATCAAAACATTAATTTTAGCACCCATAAATGAATCCCTTATTTGAGATTTTTTATCGTTGATAAAAGTCTGAAAAAATTAAATAATAAAATAAATAAAAAATAAAAAATGAGTTTATTAAAAAAGTAATGACATTTTTATAATTAAAAAATTATTAATAAATAAGAATGTATTGATTATAGTATACAAAAATCATAAATACTAATAGATAGTATATATTAAATATATAGACATGTGTAAAATAAAAATTAAACCAATAAAAATTAAAAATAAGTAAATTAAGAAAATTATAAAATATTTTATTAAATAAATAATTATCGATAAATTTTATAAGTAGTATTTATTAAATATATAGATATATATAAATGTATATAAATATGATTTATATAATACAAAATATTTATTCTTTACATTAAATGGTAATATATTTTGTGAATAATTTTTTATAGATAAAAATTAATATGAATTAAAAATACTGACTAATTGTATCGCGTGATGGACATAATTCAATGTTTTTTGATTTTTCAATTTGATATGTAGATCAAACATATTATATTGGTTTCATACATTTGTAATTAATGCATTTTTATATTTAACACACACAAAAATTTTCTTTGGGAATTTAATCAACTTCTATTATTTATTTTATATATATTTATTTACTATGTTTTAATATTTTCAGAATATATATATTCATATTTATTTCAATATATATTAATTTTTTGAAGGATTTATATTTAATCAATCAAACTTATCCTATTTTTGAATATTGTTAATGTCTACTCTTTTTTAATTATTCAATTTCACTCATTTTCAAAATGCATGCACTTCAGATTAAATATTCATTAATAATGTTAAAAATATATTGGTAAAATAATATTTATAAATAAATATATCTATAAATTTATATTTATTGTTTTTAAAAATATAAATATTTATAATTATAAATAAATAAATATTATTTTTTAAAATGTAATCATATAATTATAAATAAATATTTATATAATTATAAATAATTATAAAAATATAATAAATTTATTTAAATAATGAATATATTATATATATTTATATATATATAGTTATAAAATATATATAATGATATAAATATTATTTAAAAAAATAATTAATATAATGATAAATAAACAATTATATATTTAAATAATTTTAAAATTACAATAAATATATTTAAATAAAGAATATATTTACTATATTTATATTTATATATAATTATTAAATATATATATATTTATAAAAATATATTTACAAAAAATTATTTATAATTATAATTATAAATCCTTTATCTGAGATTATTAACAAAGGGTTGATAAAAGGGATATTTATCAGTTCTTTTTTAAAGCACAGATAAAAGTATCCCGATCTATTTTAAGAACCCTAACCATCACAAACTAGTTTGTGATATCGAAGGTCTCCATAGAAGACATCTGCTTCTAGTGCCCGTCATTTTTTAATCCAATCTTAAATCCTGGGTAGAATCATTTCTCCAACTATTCCAAGGCTCGAATACAAGGATTGAATGATTCAAGGGTTGAATGAAACCAAGGCTCAAATGAAATCCAGGTGTTTCAATATCTCAACATTCCCATAGATATCTCATCCCAATTCTTTGTACCCCAAAAACTCTAGTGGAATTATCCTTAAATAAAACAACACAAAATTATCTATTTTCTAGATATATTAATGTATCACCTTCCCTGATATCATGTGGTTCTCATTGGGCCAAAATTGTTTCTGTGAGACTTAACATATATCAAACCCAATGTTGTGTCGTATTGTTTTTAGGTATAATAGGATTCCTATACCCATATACTATGACATCTACCTCTTTAAAATTGTCGACTTTTAAAAAAAGAATCCATATAGTGGTTGGTGTTTTCACTATTTTGGAATATTCAATTTCAAATAACATGGGAACTTATTTTTCTGATTTTAATTGAGAAATTAATTTGGTATCATTTCCTTGGTTCACCTATAGACCAATGAAATTTTTTAACTCACCAATCATAGACATCTCAATTTCATACCTCATATGATCCAAAAAAACATTCATTGTGCCTTTTCCAATCCTAAAATATCATGCCTTCAACATATATGAGTACCAACATCCTTTGATCATTCCCCTTCATGTTGTAGAGGCAATGTTCAACTCTACGTTGAAAAAAATATTTCTTAGGTATTGATCCAACCTTAAATACGAGGTCCTCAGTGATTTTTTTATCTTATAAAATAATTATTTAACTTAAAACCTATCTCCAATTTTCATCCATAATAATGTCATACAGTTTCTCAATTTATACTCCCCCTTAAGAAATCTATTGAGGAACATAGATTTGACATCCATTTGGTATACATTTAACTACATTTGAACTTAAATAGCCATGAAAATTCAAATAGTTTCCAACCAGGATATGGGAGTAAATTTGTTATAAATATAAATTCCATTGATCTGGGATTTCCCCTTGAACATTGTTAATTATTTATTTTAAGCCACGTTTCTATAGTCAGTGATTTTATTACCAAACACACACATGGTTCTAATAACATTTATGTCTTCCAGCCTTGGATAAATTTCCCATGTCACAATTTTCTTATTTATATCATGATCATCGAGCATATATTTTATCTAATAATTATCCTTTCCACCCTCTCCAAATTATTTAGGCTCTAATTGGGAAAGAATGAGGGGTTTTTTTAGATTCTTACTCATTAATATTTTCACTGAAACTATTAGATCACTAATGAAATTTTATTCATTGATTTCTACTTTCCTTGTATTTCTCATAGTTGATAATCCTTCTTTATTTTCCTTACCGTCAATGTTTTATTTTGAGTTTACATAATCCCCATGTGCTCCCCTATATGATACACAATTAAAAATTAATTTCATTCGGTGTTTCATCATTATTTTAATTAGTAATAATAATTCCATTCTAATCAGTAAAAATATCTATCAATTTTATCTGGTCATCAAAAAAACTTCTCAACCCACCATTTTTAAGTTAGTATTTAATTGTATCATCATCTAATATGATCAAGTTTTCACTAACATAAATCAATTTCCACTTTTAAACACAATTACAATAATTTTTTACTGACCCCAAATCAAAAAATGGTTTGGATAATTTTTTATAGCTTTGTGAAAATATATCCATTTTGAAATGATATGCCAGTAATTAATAATTCATAAAAAAATCTTCATTTCTTTCATCACACATCTAATAAACACTCTGTATGTTTTACTTTATCCAATAAAAAACATATCATTCTTTGACATTGACATTAGGTTCCACCCTTAGAAATATACAATTACCATCTATCTAATTATCACAAATGGGAGGCATTGCCCCTTTTAGAGTACACAATGGTGTAAAAATGTTATCCACTTCTATTTCATCTAGAAAATAGTTATTATTCCAATTTTTTCTTGAGACAGACCCCTATCTATCTTATGATTCATGTACTACTCTAAGTAGTAGTCATCATATAAATGACTAATTCTATGAGTACTTAAAGAAACCTAGGTGTATGTTCACATGATATTGAGGATGAGTGACAAATATTAGAATGCAATGATAGATATTCAGAAGATAAGTTGATGAGGATGACTGTTTTCTATAACTTTCACCTTTTAATGAATTTAGAGGATAACACCTACCATAATGGAGTAATTCTTTTCTTAAATTCAATTACCCATTTTCTTCAAATCATACTAAAATTATTTGAAATAATCAAATATTGGGATTACCTTATTAGAATACTGAAGATGGAATTTTGATTATTGATATAGGAACCAAATCCCTAAAATGATTAAAAAAGAAATAGAGTTCAATGAGAAAGTAAAGGTGTTGTTTAATATACAATGTTTTCCTCATATTATTATATGGTATCTTCTACATTAACATAATCTTTATATCTTTGTAGTAAAATTATTATCCATATAATTAATTTATTTTTTTATATTTATGTTTAATTTATTTATTTATAGTATTACTCATATAATAAATATTTTCTTATATAGGTGGCTATTTTGTTCGAGTTGGGATGGTTTGTTCAAAGATACTCATGATCCTGAGAGATTGGGCTTCAATCCTCTAATTGAGATAATGATGACAATGAAATGCATCAAAAAATTATACAACCATCTTGAAATGGTAAATTCCTACTACTTATATAATTATTTTTGTCATCATTTAATCTACTATTTGTATGTTAATTTACTTATCATTTTTATCAAACAAATATTTAGTTTTTTTTGAAAAATATTTAGGGAAGTTATATTTTTCTTTCAACCATATACCATAAACCATGAAAGAGAGAAAATATATCTTTTTGTGAATTTTAACACATTTTCCATTTCCAATGCCTTTATTTGTCAAACTTCCTACACTGCATATTGATTCTATATTCTTAGATAAAAAGCCTTTTTCTTCGTTGAAATCCAGAAGAGTAGAGGAAACACGAGCTTTCAATTATCTTTTAGCATTCAACAAGGGAAATGATTTTTTGGCTAAGAACATCGAGTCAATATGAATTGTTGGTAGTTAGAAAGAAAAGGAAATAGAAAACATAGTAACATTGGTAGTTAGTATTTTTTGTGACTTTGAGATGTGTAGGATTCAACCGTACCTCAATCCAACACACGGTGTGACTGATAAAACTCCAAGTGCTTCTTTTTATTTAAAATTTACATTATGTTTTGAGAAATTGAAATTGGAAGGCTCAAGACCAGCAAAAAAATATTTTTATTGTTTTGATACATTAATACAATGAACCATAAGTAATTTTTGACATGCATGAATAAGTATAACCTCAATTCGATACAAAATGTGCACGATATGACTCAAAGTATCTGTTATCAGTTTAAAATCAATATTTTTTTTAAAATGTGCCACTCACTGAAAAAATGAATAAATGAATTCATATTTTCATAATAATTCATATCATCAATTCATAAATAATTTTTAATGTGTAGGAATTAATCTCACATTGAACTTATATATTATATGATCTGTATAAGTCAAAGTATGTGTTTCCTATTTAAAATGACATTTTTGTAAAAAAGACTAGTGAAATACTCAAAATAAAGAAAAAGAATTAGGATTGTTTTAATAATTTAGTAAAATGATACATAAGTCAATTGGGGAGTGTAAGATTTATTCTCACCTTGACCTGACACATTGTCTGGACGATATGACTCCAAATGCTTCTTTTTATTTAAAATTGACATTATTTTTAATAAAAAGGACAACCGACATAATCAAAACAGTGTAAATTCATTAATACTATTTTTATAAATTATAAAAATAAACAGTAAGTCATTTGAGATGTGTAGGGATTAACAACACCTCAATTTGATGCATAGTGGGATCAGTATGACTCGAAGTGCGTCTTTTTATTTAAAATTGACATCAATTTGAGTAAAAAAGACAAATAACCTACTAAAAACCAAGAAAATTAATTCTTAGTTTTTTTGATAATTTATGTAGATTATCCATAAGTCATATTTTATATATAGGAATCGGCCTCACCTTAATATGATACCTGATGTGCCTATTATGACTCCATATAGCCATTATCAGTTTAAAATCGATATTTTAGTTCCAAAAGTGTCACTTACTAAAAACCAAGAAAACATGATCTTATTTTTTTTATTAATTTCTGAATTTATTTATAATTCGTTTTTAGTGTGTAGGAATCGGTATCACATTAAACTGATACGTGATGTGACCAGTATGAGTCCAACTATGTGTTTCCTGTTTAAAATGACATTTTTGTAAAAAACACAAGTGACATACTTGAAATTGATTAAAAAAAATTCAGATAGGTTTTATATATTTGAAAAATATCCATAATTTATTTTATAAATTTAGGAATCCGCCTCACCTTAATCTGATTCAAGGTGTAACCAATATGACTCAAAGTGCATTTTTTATTTAAAATTGACATCAATTTTAGGTAAACGGACGACTCAAGAACTCAAAACCAAAAATAAATATTATGATTATTTTGATAATTTAGTAAATTGAATCATAAGTCATTTTTACCTATATTAATTTATATTACATCAAACCAAAAAATTATGTGACAGATATGAGTCAAAGTTCATGTTTCCAGTTAAAAACGGCATTTTAGTAAAAAAAAGAAACATACTCAAAAATGGGAAAACATATTTTCATTGTTTTTATACAATAATAAAATTATCCAAAAGTCATTTTAGGCATGTAGGAATCATCCGTAACTCAATATGATAGACGATGTGACCAGTATGACTCCAAGTGTATCTTTTTAATATACATGTGTGATTTTAATTTAAAATGCCCATCACATTGCCAAAACTGAGAAAATGAGGATCATCACATTAAAAAAGAAATAGATTTTATTTTATTTGGGGTTCATCAAAATAATATGTATAAAATGAGAATATGAATGGATAGATAGAAAGTAATGGGGTCTGATCAGGATGTCATTGTCTTCAAACATGGCCTTAAACATTCATATAGAGAGGACTATGGTTGATCTCATGAAATTATTGGAAAATATATATGATAACCCTATGTAACATAATAAAGACTTCATGATATGAAATTTAACCACCATGAGGTTATCAAAAGGAAGACCAATGTAAATCACATGAAATATTTCAACATAATGTGAGGGTATCTCAAATATGTGAAGGGGAAATTCACGGATGATGCATGGTCTCTCCTACTACTATTTTTAAAACTAGATTCATGGTATATGATGATAAAAAAATATTGAGAAATTGTTTTGGGAAAACCAATTTGGTATTTTAGGATGCTTTAAACTTGATCCTCAAAGAATAAATTTCAATGATGAATGTCCATGTACTTTCTAGTAGAGCAAAAAATACTAAGAAACAGGGATAATCACCCAAGAAATGAAATCCAAATAAATTTTTCAATGAAAATTCATGAGATATAAGCTGAAGTTAATTGGTTGGCTTGTGTCCAACATACTATAATTATGGGGAAAGGAGATATATCTGATGAAATTAAAGAAACATCAAATATGTTTCTATAAGGACATCAACTTTTGAAATTTAAAATTTCATACTCACAAATTAGGGAAGTAGAATCGTGCTACTATGTTTCAACAATCTAATGGACTCTTGAGTTGTTTACTTATAAACCTCTTTCCATTCAATGGTAGAGTGAGGATACATGGTGAACTATGTCTATGGATGATTTGGAAAAGTAAATTTGGTGGACAATAAATAACAAAAAATTTAGGAAATATTTATGTTACTTTTTTTTATTGATAATGGGTGGTTCTTGATTTCTAGTGAAGTAAGACACATCATTGGGTTACTAAGGAACATAATTTTTATAGGTCCACTTAATGAGTTAAACTATGGTACTATCTTTGGGGATGGAGTTTTTAAGGTGAATGAAGGTTCCATGGTTTTTTTCTCATGGAGAAAAGGATGGGACCCATTATTTAACCAAAATATCATATAGAGATATAGTGGTTGTTGATTTAATGTTTGGTTGTAAAGAGTTATACCATTTCTGGTTCAGAAAGCTCAGTGGAAAAATCATTAATATTATAATAGTTAAAGTCTTATTGAAGCCTGATTAATTTTAGTTTGGAAGTTGTGAGAGTTATTTACTTGTGAAGAAAACAAGGGTCTCCTTCAACTTGAATATATGGAATCTAAAATTTCATAACCTAAAACTAGTTAACTCAGATGTTTGGGGACCTTCCCCAATTTGATTTCATGGTGGGTGTCTTTTATTTATATCATTCCCTGATGATGTAGTAAATAATTTTGGGTTTATATATTAAAATATGAATCTTATGTCTTGGAAACTTTATTTCCATGAAAGGCCATGATGTAGTGGGAAACCATTTAAATGATAAATCACTTAGGGTCCAATAATGGAAACTGATATAATAGATGAAACTTTTGAAACATTTAACAGAATAAAGGTATCATGGTAGATAGATTTGTGTTAGGAATTCCACAATATAATGGTGTTTCATAAAGGATAGATAATGTGATTATAGAAAAGGTATGGTTTATTTGAATGCACTCACTAATTCCCAAGGAAAGTTTTGTGAAATTAGTGATCATGGAAGTATAATTAGTCAACTAATGTCTTGCCAGTCCAATGAGACATGATGTTTTGAAATAACTACGGTCTAGAGAAAATCGGAAATTGGCCACCTCAAAACCATAGTATGTATTGATGAAAGCGATGTTGATGCTAAGGATACAGATAAACATGAGAAAAAATCCAATGTATTCTTCCTTATGGGATATAGAAATGAATATTATGGATTCTAGTTATAGGATGAACTAAGGGGAAGTGGTATGAGGAGTTAGGATTATATCATCAATGAGAAGGTCCTATAGAATGATAATAAAATAGAAAAATAATAATTTTATAAAATGGAATAAACTATCAAATATCATGATTATTTTGATAATATTACTAAAATTTCAAAATTCTTGTGGATTTGGGTAGAACCACCGAAGCCTGTAGGTGATATCAGTGGAAGATATTCTAAAATGGATAAGAACTACTGAGTTTTAGAGTTTATATTTAAAATGTATTATATAAATTTTTTAGGGAAAAGTAGTGAAATGTCACATGATATAGTAAATATGTCGACCAGAATTAGAAAACAAGTAAATAGGTTTAAGGCTGACATCAGCTTCTTAATTTTAAAGGATGATGGTGAACCCATAAGCTCCAAAGTGGTGGTGAATCTCACTGACTCTGGCCAGTGGGAGTCAGTGACAAAAAATGAAATGACATCATTAAAATCCTATGGAACATGAGATTTCATTGATCCTCCATTAGGAAAATTTTCACTTGAGAATAAATTGATGATACTTTTTAAGGAATAGGCTGAAATAAAATAGATATTCAAGGCATGGATATTAATGATTGTATTCCAATGGAATAAAGGAATTTATTTCATGGAAATGTTCACATTTTTCCTAAATCATGATACCATTTAAGAATTTCTAAGAATGGTTTTTTTAATAATTTTTACTTATAAATAATTTATATAAAGATAATCTTCATTCATGGTTAGTTAAAGGAATAGATTTACATGAAGCAACCAATGAGTTTAGAGAATGATCGTAATTATAACTAAGTATGTAATCTAATGAAAATCCTCTATTTTCTGAAGACATCAATGATAAATTATATTTGAAAGTTCAACATATCCATGTTGTATGAAATATCCACTCAAAAAAACACAAATCTTTGTTTCTACTATAAGGAAAGGGATTATGGGACCCTCAACATACATTTTTTGCAATTCGATGAAAAATTTCAAGATAGACCATACATTTAGAGAATTTTTATGTTTATATAGGATATTTACACAATGATAGAGAATAAATATCCAAAAAATGACTAGAATATGTCTAGAATGAAGATTGAGATATATTGAAAATATAATACTTTTGAACTATCTCAAAGGGACGATATCCAGAAGGTTATCAAAAGATTTTGGATGACCAAATGTAATCCAGTGTCAACACCACTAGTAAGACAAAATTAATATATATAAGGAGACAATTCCTAAAAGATAATATGGGGTCACACACATTAAAAAAGATGCATTTGAATCAGTATTAGGAATTACGATGTACGTCGAGATATGTACTTTATTGGACATTTTATTCATAGTAGAATTTAGTATTTGATTCTTTTCGAATCCAGGAAGGGAACACAAGGGTACTTTGATATGGATAATCTAGTATTTAATGGGAATAAAATATATAAATATGTTCTTTGGTATCAAAAATCTATTACGATGTTATGTTGATGTATATTTTGATGGGGATTCAGACACCTATAATAGAACCATTAGGGTTGTGCTTACCTATATAGTAATGGTGGTTAGTTGGATGTTGTAACAGTAATTGATTGTCACTTTGTTATCTATGGAAGTAGAGAATATGGTTTGAATAAAGTAAAGAAAGGAAATGTATTGTTTGATGCACTTGTTGAAGGAAATCAGAAGATTCCAAGATGATGGAGTCCTCCTTTTTTATAATATGACTGTGCTCCATTTGGCTCAGTATTTGGTTTTCCACTCACAAATTAACAAATTAACCCAATATGGAATTTCCTCATTAATGTCCTGGATGATAGAGTGTTGGACACCTGGATGATAGTTTGAGGCTGATATTTGTCTGAAATGTTTGATAGGGTGTTATAATAAGAATTTATAAGAGAATATTATACTTTAGTGGGAATTGGGTAAATATAAAGGATAAGGAGAACACCAACAGTGGTTGCTAATGAAGTGGTATTGTGTTTTTTTCACATATTTGTTGAAGAGATTACAAGAGTTCCTTGGTAGATTTTTAAAGTGATATATTTATGTTAGGATGGATTAAAATTCATGTGATGACTAAATCTAATGTAAAAAGTACATAAAAATGTTACATTAATATTGGATTTCAGGTAGTGTTAGTGATATCTTCAATGGATAGAAATTTGGTTTGATGATAGTTTTATCTGATGTGCATTTGCAGTTTCCTATGTTAGTGAAATAGAAATTTTTTAATGGAACATATTAAGGATTCATTTCTATTTTCTGAAAGTGGCTGAGTAACCATCACTATCCAATGGATACAGTGGTTTGGTATCGATTACTACAGGTAATTACTAGTAACCAAATATTGTGGTGTTTTATCTGAGAGATTTAGATGGTGGTGTACTTGGTTTTATTGGTTGATCCTTTCTAAAATAAAGGGGGATAAAAAACACATGTGACATGAGATATTGAATGATATTAATATATTAATTTTAATTTGTTATCTAACTTTCTGATAAGAAAATAGTGATTTCAATTCGTATATCATATGATTTTAGTAGAATTAATTAGTGTTTCTCTTATTGATGTAGAACATATTTTATTAACCATGTTGACCAATGTGTTCTTTCATTCTATATTTAGATTATTTTTATATTTAGTTTTGAGTAATTTGAGAGTTTTATTATGCGTGTGTGAGGGTTACTTGATTTGAAAAGTAAGATTTAAAGACTTTATATCTTTCGGTACATCATGTATTTGGAGTCTTCCAGATGATATTAATCTACTACATGTATATTATGGTGGATATAGTTTATTAATTAGGTAGTGAGATAGATTCACAAAAATAAAAATGGTTTGGAAGATTTTTTTTATAGAAATCCTATAAAAATGGTTCATCTAAAGTATGAGTGTAGATCCTTTGTTTTAGGTCTGATTTCTAATAGTGATTCATTGATTGGGACAATGATGGTTTTATGTCTTGACACTCCAAGATAGTTTTAAAGTTGTATTTGGAACATTTTAAAATACATATCTTATTGGTTTTTGATACCCTAAGTTTGATCTACTTGGTTTATATTATTTATTACATATAATTTTTATATTTTTATGGGATTAAGTGAATAGCTATGATATTATTGGATGGATATTATAGTGTTTTTTGAGAGGTTGTTGATGGTGTGATGGTATTCATGTGTTATGTTTTATTTTTGATATATGTGTTGATGATATGATCCACATGTTTTTACAAAATTCACTTGATTGATTTCATTGAAACCCAATGCATCGATATAAGATATTCAGTTTAATAATACACTAGATTAGATTAATTACTATCCAGTGTACCCAAGTTGTATTCTATTCCCCAAATTTTTGAGATCCCCGATGTGTCTATGATAGTTACTTGGGAGCCTATATTTCTGAGGAATGCAATATGGTCAAGGAGTGTAGTCCATTGATTATTTTTTAGTGTTATCTTATGTTAGGAACTAGTATATTTACCCTGATAATTATTTTTTTTGTGATTTTTTGTTAGTATCCAATTGATATTTGATAATAGATAGTGTTTTATTTGATGAAAAATAGAATTTGGAATTGGATATTTTTTTCAAAAGGTCATTGGAACCAAACTAAAGAAGTTCTAAAAGATGCTGGAGTGGGTGTTTTTTCAGGGAGACAAAACCAACACAATAGAGGAGGTTGGGGATTTCATCATAAATCATGTTATGATACAAATACCAAATTGTGTATGGTATATGAAAATTTCATATGAATAATACCATTTCCATTTTTGGACAAATAACCCCTTCAAACTATTGTATAATAGATCATGCCATAGAATGAGTTTTTGTTAAAGAAAAAAGGGTCCAAACAATATCCAATAAACTAGTGAAAGGACAACACTTGGAAAAATAAGCTTTATGATCATGCTTTATTTTGATGGAAATAAGAGAGACATAACTCATCACAGTTCAATGTGAGTCAATGGTTAAATTTAACAAGAGGTGGGGCTATAGGGTAATGTGTTCATAGTGTAGGGTGGAACTGTGAGAGGATAATGATCTAGGATTTTGTACTCTAGTTTATGAAGACAAGTTATATAGAAGTGTACATTGATGGTTGATTTATCAAAGTAAGGAACTATTCATGCAATGATATCCTGATCATATAAATTTGAAGGGTAGGACAATGGTTTTACTAATTAGGTTTCCATGCTGTGTAGTATCGTACCACACAATAACATAAGCGGTGTTGCATTTATACATCCATTAAATTTTGGATAGGTCAATGAGATAGGAACAATTCATTTCTCAAAATAATTACAAAATAGATATTCTACATTTTAGTATAGATGATAAACCATATAGGGCGATCAGATGAGTTAAAGTGGTACTGGAAGTCTTGATATCACCATTCCTCAGTGGAAGGGTTGTGCTGTAATGAGTTTGAATATTAAGAAATATTCAAATATCACACCAAGATCATCAGGTGGATTCAATAGATAACATATGATGTATTTTTAGAATCTATTTTTTAGCCCGTGATTATGCCACATGAATAGGTCCACACAACACGAGGTTGGAATATAATTCAATGGAACTATTATTTTTTAGGGAACCAATCCACAAAAGGATTTCTATATCATGGATCTATAAAATTTAATACCAACATTTCATAAGGAACTATGGTTTTCAACTTAGGGTTGAATCTTGTGGTGTGTAAGATATCAGGTTAAAAAGTCAAATAATTAAATATCCTATCTTAAAGGTTGAATTGAAAATAATTAAATAGGGTATCTTCACTTGATTTGATATAACATATTTAGATGAGTTTGAATCATCTTGAAAATAGGATTGAACGATGGATTTTATATTCAAACTCATCAATAATTTAAGATCCTCATGAAGTGAAAACAGGAGAATATCTCTTGAAATTAAAGATAAGGATTACTAGAGTCATGGAATTATAGAGAAATATTTACTTATAAATCATGGTTTTCCACTACTATATAAATGTTTAGGAAAAGAGACATACTGACATATCTAATGTTCAAGAGATGAATTCTACAAGAGGAAGACGAATATATCATGAAACTCCCAGAATATTCTTCCAATGAAGGAGTTTATTTCTAAAAGGATGAAAAAGAATAATAATTATTTACCATGGAACCCCATAGTAATATTATGTTTTTAGGGATATATGCATAGCCGATTTTTTAATGTGAATATCTAAGATCAATCTCACATACCTATATCTAGTAAATCTCAGACAATGGAGAAACTATTTTGATTTTTTTCTACATGATAAATTATTTTTCACTTGGAAATAGAGAGAAAAGAAATGATATATGATGGATATTATCCTAAGGCTCTATTGGTATATCCTTGGAAATTATAATGTGGGAGACCCCAAGAAGAAGTAATATAGACTAAACCCACCATCAATTAGTGAAGCTAGTGAATTTTAGTGTATAAACACATTACTGACCACATGATCCTCAGTATATTCTAGTGAATGAAAACCAATTGAAATCATTATGTCATGTGTGATTTCACCCCATTATATTCTATAAGACACAATTAATGAAAGATATCGAGTAACATTATAACAAATTTTCTAAAAGGGAAAAAGGGATGATGCGTACTAATAAAATCAACACATAAATAAGAGAGAATGAGTAATCCTAATAACTTGGATGCCAAAACCATATTAATGTATTGCGAGTTTAAGTAAAAGTGATTAAATTGAAAATTGTTTCCATAACCTGATTCACCCCCATGATATCTCTCACCTTAGTCACTCTTTATCCTCACAACAGGTATCAAATCCTATGTCCTTTTTATTGGATTTTTTTATTTTAATTGGTCACATTTGGTAATTATAGTTTAGTGTTATTCTATTCTCACATTGTGGATGAAGTTATAATAGTATTAACTCATAAGGGGATTCCATAAATTTATTGGAATTGGTTTTTAAACGAGTGTAAAGAATTCATAACATGCCTATAAGTACATTTTGGAGTCCCTCATGAAGTATTATTTAAAGAAATTGTGCTTCTTAGTCAACATGGAGCAGTATTTGAGATATATCAAATCAATTAATCTATTAAGAAGCCACTAAAGTATGTTGTAAAATAATATTTTATTAATAAGGATTCATATGGAAATTTTTTAGAGGATATAAGGATTAATATAGAGTATTTATATGGAAAAGTATCAATGTGAAAGGTTGGTGGAGAATGCCTTATATAAATTGAGAAAAATAAGAACCATAAGAGGAACACTCCCTAGACGACAATAATTCAAGAGAGGGTAATATACTTCAATCTAGTTATTAAATATAATTATAATAATATTTTGACAGTGTTTTAAAATTTTTAAATTCATATTCAATCATGGAGATTGATAAAATCATACATCCTAATGTTGACATAGAAAAATCACCTAGTTTCCAATATAGAGCATTCCCATGATGGACTCAAAGAAAGGTCCCTTCATTATAAGAAAATGTGTATAAATGGTAAGTATTGTGTATATTTTGATATGAATTTATATAATACATGTGTATAGAGAAGAAAATGATAAAATTATATAGGTTAACGATAATTTTAAGATAAAAAACATGGGATCTAAGATGAATTGATAAAGAGACTTGTATAAAGGGATTAAATGAGAAATAAAGAATAAAATTAACACATTTAAGGAGTCAAAACAAGAACCATTCAAGTCAAAACACAACTTAAAAAAATAAGAAAATATGAATAAGAATTATCCTTAATTATGAATGAAATGGCTAACAAACTAAGAATTAATGATTAAAATATCCAATAGATAGGTAAACTATTAGTTCCCTAAATAAAAAAAAGTGAGGAGTTTCAATCTATGGAAGGCTCATCAAATAAAAAAAATCCAAATTTTAAATATGGAAATAATAGGAATATTCATAAAAAACTTTTGAAGAAATGGCCCATAAATAAATGTATCTCTGAAATGATACTATTGGAGAAGTTTAGGGAACACAATGAGTGTGTTCCTATAATCCCAAGGACATAATGGTAGTAAAATATTTGTTGCATCAACATCTTAACTAATAAGTTAATTTACAAGGTTTTATTTAATTATAGTTTTTTTATACGTGTTAATCATTGAAATATGTCAATAAATTACAATAAGCATAATGTAGGATAATTCAATCGGAGTTTCTCCATTACTATGACATACAAGGAAAGGATGTTCAATAGAAGGAAGAATGTAGTGATGGAATGAAGGTTTTTTGTCTTTAAAGAGAATGGTGGAGCTAAAAAATGTATTTATTAAGCACAAAAATATGTTTAATCAAATAAAACCTCTTGGAATGAATGAATAATGTTCTAGAAGAAAAATATGAGAGTTTTTTTGGCTATGATAGAGCATATAAAGTGGGATTGACTAAGGAAATATAAGTCTATGGTGGATCTTATGGTCATAAAAAAATAATCCTACCTAAGTGGTATCACAAAATACATTATAAAGAAATCAAAAAATCATAGTTTAAGATCTCACCAATAGAGAAAGAAGCCTAATAAAATAATAACTTGTGTCATATAATAGGAATAATATTGAATAAAGAATTATCTAAATACGTAAAAAGTTATCAATATAAGAGAGGATAATAAGACCAAAGAAAACATACAAATTAATATTTGTGTAAGTAGAAATACTAAAAGGTGAGCCACTAGAATGGGGTTAAATACGATGAAATTATATAGTTGTATTTATGAAGAATAGATTAATGAGCTTATGAAATTAACATCCACAAATATGAAAATAAAAAAAGTAACTGTTGATAGTTGAGGGTTGGCCCATCAAGACTAACTGTATTCCTCTACTTAAGGAAGCTAAAAGGTCCCCTCTCCCAATGTGGTTAAATGATATATAATTTTTCTGAAGTTTTTAAGGTTCTAAAGAAGATATGATACAAGATGAATATAGATAAAGAGATGAATGTTAATTTGGGACATACTATAATTTTTTTTTCTAAAGATAAAAGTGGTACAAATGATACTGTATTAAAATTAGAGTCACTAGAATATTTTTTCAAGAAAATGAGTTTGAGAAATAACAATTAGTGGTATAAATTTATATCAAGGTTTTATTTAAATAATGGAGTCAAGAGTGAATATTATAAATTGCAATACATTTGTAAATATGTAAAAGGACATCTGTAAGATAGAGTAGCAGAAAAAGGATCTTTTATGATTAATTTAAGCCAAACTAATAAGTGGTTTTTTTAATATCATGTAATGATCTTTAGGATATCAAAAGTGGATGAAGGTGGATTAATTTCATGTTATATTTAGTGATAACGATGCCTATGTTAGAGGATGTTTTGAAGATGAAGATATAAAGGTGGTATACACATCAACAAAGGAAGAACACCCATAGAAGAAATTATAAATATAAATTTTTATAAAGTGATATCAATCGATTTTTCATATAACAATTTCTATTAGTATTTGTGTCTAGAGTATATCTAAAAAAGATAAATATGGTATAAATCACATAATATATGATAAATTTTTATTAAATAATTTTTTTGAAAGTGTGCTTCAGTTCATAGGATGTGTTTCTTGACAAAATCTATAAATTGTGATTGATTGTAACTTAAGTAAGTGAAGTTTAATATATATTATTGATGTTGTTGAATTTATTTGTTTTTACTACATTGATTTCTAACCTATTAATATTTTAGGTTTTTTTGATTGATCATAACTAAGTAGGAAGACCACTCATTTAATGTGGTTTAGAGTGCATCCAAAGTTTAAGGAAAGTTTTGATCGTGAATTTTAAACCTTGTATTCTTTTTTAACAAGTGGTATCTCATGTTAAAAAGTGATAGAGTTGAAATGTTAATGATGATATGGAAATATTGAATCCTTAAAGTATATTGTATTAGCTGAATCCAAATCAACCTTAATTTTATGTATGGACTATGTTGAGTTTGGTTGAGAAGTTTTATTATTAAAATACCCATATGATAAATGTATATCATGTAATTTTGTATCATATGATAACCTCAAAAAAAATAAATGTGAAATTATATTTATTGTTTTCAAATTAAATTGATTAGGAGAGCATGATCGTGGAGCTAAATGATTAGACCCTGATTTTCAGTGGAATAGGAATTTCGAAGATTTAAATCAAATACTTATAAAGAGAATATTACTTTGGATTTTATGTCAAATGGTAAAAACAAGAATGATGAATCATCAATTAATCTAAAAAAGGGGAGAAAATATTTACCCAACATTGTAGGGGGAGTAGAATGTATTGAATCATTTGAAAAATACAATGGATTCAAGACATATTGTTTTTAAAATGAAAAGAAAAATCCAAAAGAAGATATTTTTATCATTACATAGATATTTTTAATATATTTTGTCATTTTTTTCAACATTAATTTTTTATTGGATGATATTAGATTTTTTATTAATGTTTTTTTAGAGCCAAAAAAAATTTCTAGAAGAATATAGAATTTTATTTCGATTATGTAGATGAAACTTATTCTATTGTATAAATGGATATTCCATAAAGGTGGTTAGTCATGACATAGTAAATCAGGTTGTTACATACAAACATAATTTATTAAGGGAGATGGAAACTTCATTAGGGTAATTTTTTTTCATTTTTTAGAGAAACAAACACTTCATTTCATAGTACAATGAGTCACATCACCAAAAAAATCAAGTAAAATAAAAATGGGACAAACCCCAAGTTGGACAACCAAATAAAGGATTGAGCATGGTGGAAACAAAATCGAAAATTTGGATATGTCAGGGCATAAAAGAAGAGTGGAATATACTAGAAGGGGTCATTTATAGGAAAAGAAATGAAGGTAACATAGGGCAGTGATGCAAGTTAAGGAGGTCATAGTGAGAGGAATCACCATGTGAGGATAATGAGTCAGATATTATGCAATAGTTTATTATCTATAGATAGATCAAAGAAAACTTTTATATGATATTCAAAAAATATGGACACTATTCCAGAAATAACATCCAAGTTGTAATAGAGGACCAATTTATAGAGATTTGATGTAACATATGATGGTTTTAGTTCATAGATATCGTCACCATGGAAGAACCCACCATGTTACAGAGGGAGCTAGGATGGATTCCAATGCCCATATTATTTTAGAAACTTATATACCATTGGATCCATCAATACCATAATAGCATTAAGAAGTGGATAATCCACACCACATAATTGATGTTACACCATAGAAAATAATAAATTATTTAAAGTGGTATTAAAAGTATTTAAATCCCCATGCCATATTAAAGAGACTATGAAATTTTGAGTATGATGATCAATAATGATTAATATATCACATAGAGATCCATGGGTGAATTAAAAGTTTACATATCATGAATTTTCTGTATCTTTTTTTTACAATTCACCACACTATAGATAAGGGGTCCATTTTTCAAGATATTAATGTCTAATTAAATGACACTTCCATTTTTAAGGGGACCACAATATAAGAGGATTTCTATATCAGGGATTCTCATAAGTACGTACTTGAAAATAAAAAAGGCAATTAATTTTTCACCATAATGGTAAATAATGTGCCAATGGAGGATGTTGAGTGATAAAAATATCAAAATTAAATAATGTATCACCTATATAGAATTGAAGTGAATTAAATAGGGTACGTTGAATCAAGTTGAAATAAGTTATTTGGATGGTGTTGAATAAATTTCCATTGCCTTTGAACAACACAACCTTAATTTAATGATCCCAAATCATCTTTATTATGTTTCTGGTGAATTTAATGTTTTATTATAGTAAACTATTTTCTGTCCAAAATGAAAAAAATGGATAACTCTTGAAGTGACCTTGATAACCAACCACATGAAGATGTTCCACAGACAATAATAGTCAACCGACCATGTCCCCGATGAGATAATTCTATCAAAGTCTTGAACTAAATGCATGAAAAGTTCAAGTGACTGTATGAAGGAATAAATATATCACCTAAATAAATGAACTGAACTCATGAAGAAAATATGCTAATTTATGAAGAAGTGAAGCAGCCATAAGACGAAATGAAGTTATCTTAAGAAAATATGAATATACCACAAGATGAGATACAAATATCATAAAAATAAGTTAAGTGTCCCAAATAAGAGATGAACCCACTAAAAAAGTAGTAAAGTGAAGCTAACCGGATTGGAAGAATGAGAGGGTATGGAAACCGCCATCGGGACCGGGCACCGTGAAGCTTTGTACGGGGAAATGCTAGCCGATCAACAATGCAGGTGGGGATCTAAAGACAATCAATGATGAAGAAGCTGGGGAGGGACAGTTCTACTGGGCTGGGCCTACAGGTCATGTATTGGGCATGGTATGCCTCTAGGCCTTCGTTTCATGTATTACAGGTCATGTCGGGCCTTGTGCCTTGGGCATACGGGTCATGTACGGGTTCCCCTTCAACACTTAAAAGGTGTATTATCTATAATAAAATAAAAAGAAGGCCTTCGGGCCATTCGGGCAGTGACTACAAGAAGAAATGAAGCGACCATGTGTAGAAAAAAATTACTGCATGAAGATACTAAAGTAATTATGCCAAGTGATTGTGGAGAATAACCATTCTAAGTACCCATTATTTCATTACTGAATTCCACGCAGGGATGGAATTTAATTTTTTGGTGTTGGTGAAACATGATTCTTGTCAGACATGCATACCCATTCCTTTTTCAGTTGGTTTCCAACTGGGTTTGTTTTGGGAATCAGAAACACACAATGGATCTCATATATGAGATGACTCATGGAATCACTTTCCAAATCCACGTACTCATTAGGGAATTTGACCCATGATACTTAAGAACTCACATGGTTGTTATGATATGAGGTTAGTATCATCACAACCTTTTGGGGGGGATTATTTCCCACTCTATGAATCTATTATAGATATAATATATGTTAATTAATCCTTCATTAATTCCCAATTATGACATAAGAAACCCTTGAATTAACAATAAATTATTAGCATGCATGGAATTTAGAATCATTTTTATGTATCTGAGGTTCTTCATCGATGGATATATATGTATGTATCTGAGGTTCTCCATCAATGCTTCCTTTTATAAGAATATTAGAGATTATTTTTTCGTTTAGAATTACATTGTTGGTTTTAATCTATGTAGTGGGGTGCTCGGAAGTCTATCATTATCTAGAATGATAAGAGTTGTTTTTATGTCAGGATCAGGCCCATAAGATGGGATTCTGATGTATCATTGTGAAAGTAATCATAACCCACATAGTCAAGTGAAACTTAATAAGACAAATCATATTTTTTAGGTCATGTGATGAGGACTAAACTATGTAGTTTAACATCATGATATAAGGACATCTAGGTGAAAGGTTCCTAGTCAATTTTTGGTATGGGAATTATGCCTAGGTGAAACAAGGAACCTAAAAGGGTTTTGGGCTCCCAAGTTTGGTATAATCATATGAGGAATGTGTCCTAGAGTGAATTAGAGTTGATTTTGTGTGTTTTATTTGGACCTCATGGAGGATTCCTATATATCCCATCAGGATGGAAACCAAAGGACCATTGTTTTTTAATGATTAATTATGCCTATGGAGGCCCTATGAAGGTTTTTCTCACATGGGATAATTTCCGTTGAGACGATTTTGATATGGATTCTGAGTGTACACTACATAGGAAGATGCCCTTAGGTTTTTTCATTTTGATTATATCCCTTTGAAGGAAGAGGCATGGTTTTTGGTCTTACAATATGTAATAGGACTCCCTTGTGGATTGATACTTGGATTTGAGAACCTACACATTTGGAGGCCATAAAAATGATGAAGAGGGACATATCCAGAAAATGATTATATGTCGAGACATGCACCAGAATGTATAGATGTCATGATCATAGCTAAAATCTAATCCCATGCGAGTCATACTCTAATGTGAGAAACAAGATGAAGTGAAAGACCCAAAAAACCATACGATCTTACATTCACTAGTGGAAGAGTGTGGGGATATATGAGAAGAAGAAAGTTCTTTGATGTTCTCATTTCCTCTCCTATTTTGGTAACCGAGATAGTCCCATCAACCTACCCACCTAGATACTGACCAGTAAGAAAGGTTAAGGGATTAATCTTGGAGGTATAACCTGATCTTGGTTCCTAATAATATATTAGGATACAAAATTAACCAAAAATTGAAAAATAAAGCATGATACTCTCCCTACCTACATAGAATTAGATGTCCATAGTCTTAGATATTATTAGGGAAATAGATGGTCCTATCCCTAGTTCCATAGACCAAAAGATCCTAGAAACATCCCCCATGGTCAGGGTCCACATGACCATGGGAAATCATAGCTACATGCACTCCAAGGACCCAACCCTTTAGATGAGACAAGTGTGGGTCACCTATCACCGAAGGAATACATAACTAAACGAGAGAAACATTTTTAGGCCTCTCCCAATGGTCTTGGAAGTGAGGAGGCATCAATTTGGCCCACCTCAGATGAGGGATCCAAATGAAGGGTATCCCTGCCATTTATGGCTTCAAAGAGGTCTTATAAGTTTCCTCGCACAAGTCATTGTTTGGAAACCACAAGGTAATTTACGCAAGATGACCTGGGTGGAGAAAGAAGTGATTCACATAGAGGTAAGACTACATGAGCTACATGTGTCTTGGAAGATGTACCACCTGGGAGAGAACAATTGGGTGAGACGTTTCTTTAGGCACCAAGGGTCTCCTCAGGAGTCAATGGAAGGGTGTCATACATGTCCTAGTGTTTGTATGGGACCTTCACGCTAGTGGTTGTACACAAAGGGGGAAGGGGTCTTCATACATGTGTCTTGTATTTCAGACCCTGGAGGGACTTTTATCCCTCTACCCTCTTAATTGCCTCTTCTATTCAATTTTAAAGAGCTACCTAAAAGATTTTTTAGGAACTGCGTGAGGGTCATACTCAACCAGAGTTTGGAGGAATCTTCCATTTTTATAATCTTTCAAATGAGGAGCCCCATAGTCCTATTTATAGGAAAACATGGGAAATAGGTTTAAGGAGGTCATTTGTGAAGGTACCCACTGTAGGTATGATTCACAAGTACCTCACGCAGGGTTGGAAGTCCTTGAGTCCTACATAGGGGGCCTGAAAAATCTTTCCGGTGCATAGGTTGGTTTAGGTGAGTTTCTTTTATCCCTATTTGTAATCTTCACCACCCAAATACTTGAAGTATTTTTCATTAAATATTTTCATTTTGTTTGAAAAAATGGAGTGTCAACCAAAGCCGCCCATCAGAATTTGACCTGATCTGAAGAAGATAATATAGTCTTGAGGTAGACGGGGGAAAAGATTTTGAATGGTATACAAGACATTTATCCAGGTCATCTACACATGGTTGCGATGCAGGTCCAATGTGTAGGTTTGATGCATATGTATGACACATAAGATTTTAGTTTCTATAAAAACTGCTTACCATATTTTGAATATTTACTTCTTGCATAAATGTTCTTTTCTCTCACCACACAGATCATCCACATAGTCTTGTCATGATATTTTTTTCATAGGTCTTATAAATAATATCCTTCATGAAAGTAATCGGTACAAGAATTTGAGCGATCGGTCTACACAAGACCACTATGGAGAGGGTCCTACAGGATGGACCTATTTTATGGTCCTACATAAGAAACCTAGTCAAGGGACCTATATGAGGGAAATTTATTTTCCAAAAAATTTCAAAATTCTAAAATCATGATTTTGACTTTAATGGGAAATGTCAACATATTCTTATAGGATTTCAATAGATTCTACGATAGCTTCTAATGAACAAAATGTTTCACGTTCCTCTAATATGATCAAGTATTTTTTCCTAGATTATTATGAAATGCATGATTATACTCTCCCGGACTTGGTGATGGACTTAATGCAGAATCAAGGAGAGTATCTATAATGTGGCTATCTACCTATGTACGATACTGGACTCCTGAGAGATGCTCTCTTCCTAAAGGCTAAATGTCCAATTTTTAAGTCTTTATTTGTATATAAAATATATTATACCACAACCAATGTATCTGTTATGGGTGTATACATCAAGAAATGAATAGTTAATACTGATTATTTCATGAATCATAGCCACTAAAATCTGGATCTGAAGCCTCACACCCAAAACAAACTCACTACTCCAAGTCATCCTTTCATGATTCACAGACAAACCATTCATATGGTTGGTAGGATGACTGAGACTTACTCTCCCGAGGGGGGTTCATCCCTGAATGGATGTGGGCATACTGGGTGTGCTAGAATTGTGAATAACTCAACGAAATGCATTATGTCATCATTCCTGAGGCTATTTGGGTGGGGAGAACTTTTATCAACAAGAACCTAGATATCATCCTTGAACAGGTAACCAATGGAGTCCTCAAACAAATTATTTTCATCTGATTCATGTTGAAGTTGGTGTTAGGCTGTGGGAATTCTAGGATATTTCTTGAGCCCATATCCTTAGGGATATGTGTGAAGAATTTATCTCACTAAAGGAAATGTGGGATGATTCTAAAAGGACACCACCTATGGCCCATGATATTTTTGAGACAACATGGAAGGTGTAGAATAAAAATCCTCTACCAAGGGGTGATATTCAGCCTAAATTGTGGATAAAGGCATTTCATGAGACAAGAGGAGAAGGTCCCACATTCATGTTCCCAATGGGATTTCCCAATTAAAAAAATCAGGGAATTCTGGGTAAATTATTTCTTTGTTAGAGTAGGTCCAATATACTCGTTGGGGATATAAGGTTAAATGTGATGTTTCAACAAAGACCTCTCTAGATGGATTATTTTCAAGGTGTATAAACATCTAAGTATTGTCAGTCCGTGAATCTAATGGTGGTGTGAGACTAGGGGAATTTTTTATAGAATCCAAAATTGAAGAAGGGAGCCATATAGGGCTGGATGCCCCTATCCTAAGGAAGATAAATCGGTGTTCACTACATGTGTACACCATGAAGGACCCATTTAAAATTTCAGGACCATTTCAAGTTTTATGGTGGTGGATTAATGCACACATCAGTTCTTATGAAATTCTAAGTGGAGTTAAAGTCCTTGAAGGCCGATTTCACATGTTATTTTAGGCTGTTTCTAGAATCCAACCTCTATCCATGAAGAAAGAATTAGTTATAAGGATCTGGAACATATCGAGAGAGTTAAACATCTTTCTATATGGTGATACACCAACCCAAACATTAACCGATGATGGAAAAACATACAATGATATGAGGATGCACTTGATTTCATTTAGAGATAGTATATAGGTGTCCCTTATTAATAGTGAGATCATATGTTAATTATAAGCTCTATATCTATTTACCCACCAATTCATGTGTCTATAGCAATCAAGTGTCTTACCACCATGCATGTTTAACATGATAAACACCTGATGGTGGCTCAAAAATTCTAAATCTGGAGGACCATAGAGGTGTCCCAAATGTCAATCAAGCTACCTATTTTATGTTAATCGATCAGGCTAGAATCTGGGTACACTGATGCTTGGATTTCTTTATACCCTCTAGGGGAATTAACAAAAGGCATTCCTTGAGTTACATCTATAGATTCAGATTTTCATGGAAAGTGTGACAGGAAGGTCCAATATGATGGTGATGATGCTAATGCTCCAAAATATTCATGGTGATATTGTGAAAGGGTCATACAGTAGGCCAATGTTGATAAAACCACATCTTCTGATCCAAATAGGTCTAACCATCATTTCTAGGTAGATATTTTTATTCTGATCACCTGTCATTCTATGAGAGTAGAGAGGTCTGAAAAGTCTTCAAAGTCAAATGAGACTGGGTCTTTCTCACAATCATCTGCATTATCACTAGATTATGCATGAACCATTTAAGTGACATGTGAGTATTCCTTTAGGATGACATATGTATCCCAGAGTTGGGAGATATTCGAGAACCCTCCAAAATCCACCGAAAAAGTAATTTGATTGAGGTGGGTAAATATGATAGGGAGTTTGACATATTGATATACGTAACTAAGGATCAGATCCCAGACATAAAGTGAGTTACAAAAATGTTGGAATGAGGAAAAATCGAGGGGGTATATAGTTAGATTGAAGAAGCATGGGATGCCTATATAGACCCTAGTGATATATCTCTCTCTTATACATTCTCTTTTTCTTTTCTCCTTCATCCTCCATAATTAATTTTTAGGAGATATATGTCAGAGTATGGAGAATAAAAAGAAAAGGAACTAACAAAAAGGTGACTGAGTCACTCAAATATGGTCCCATGTGAACCCCCATAAGTGTAGTGGATGAGTCTCTTGAACACCCAGAACTATCCACTGGTTAGAGGAAAATGGTGGAGGAAATGGTAGGAGCTAATTCTTGATATCCACCTCAAGTTCTTGTTAGTATGATGACTAATATGAGCTCCTCTCTATCTCAAGAGAAGATGAAATGAAAGAGGGAAAAGAAATTGGCCTGGTGTATTCATTGCAATTATTCATGGTGTTATTGTCTGATCTCCTGAATGTTTTGAAATAATCTTTTGACCATGATTTCCTTTTATAGAATCAACATCCCTTTCCTCCATTGAGGGATCTAGTAATTATCATTCATGGATCGATGGGGACATCATAGAGGAGGCACATACTCTTGATGATGAATCAATCCCCTTTATGGATGCAATTCCAAAATACACAGCCACATTTTAAAACATTATTTCAAAGAGTGGTGAAGGTTATGGTAATGTCATATGTATAGCATAAGGCTTTACGTGATGATTGATGAATTTATTCCTTACGATATTTCAGATCGTCCACATACACTAGAGGACCCTACGACAACCACCACGAGCCTTATATACACTCAAGAAAGGATTGATAAGGATCCTAAGTTATCTGGTGAATGTTTATGTACTAATCCTAACCCTATGATGTTTGGAGATGATATTGTTAACCCCAAATTCATGACTTGATGGGGGAAATCATTATTTATGAATGATTTACAATGGGATGTTTCATGGAACAGGAAACACCTAATTGTTCTGTATCCATAGGTACCTTATTTGAAAAGGTAGACGTTCATTAGGGATTTTGACCCATGATGCTGAAGAACTCGTGTTGGTTGAGAGGATGGTAGGTCTGGCTCATCACAACCTTTGGGGGGGGGGATTATTTCCTACTTTGGGTCTCTCTTATAGACTTAATATATGTTTTTGAATACTAAATTAATTCCCAAGTATGATATTGGTTATACCCTTACTATCAATCAATTATTAGCATGTGTGGAATTTAGAATCATTCATATGTATTAGATGTTCTTTATCAATGGATATATCTATATGTATTTGAAGTTCTATATTGATGGTATCCTCTAATATACTATTTAGAGATTCTTTGGTCATCGTTATGATGATGTAAGTCTTTTATCCATGTTGTGGGGAACTTTGGAGTTTATGGTCATCTAAGTAGATAGATGTCACTATGAAATTTATCATCATCTAGGTAGAAAGGAGTGGTTATGATGTTTGGATCGAACCCATAGATGGGTTTCTTACGTATCATTGTGAAAGGAATCAGAACCCACATAGTTTAGCACCGCTTAATGGGATATATCATACCTTTTAAGGTCATGTGATGAAGACTAAACCATACTATATAACGTCATGTGGAAAGGATGTCTAGGAGGAAGATTCATAGTCAAAGTTTAGAGTAGGAATAATACCTGGGCATCCCAAGGAACTTGGAGGAGATATGAATTTCCAAGTTGAATTATACCCTCCAAGAAATATGGACCTGAAGAACAGCGTTGGTTCATTTTTTGGGTTTGAACCTTAGGAAGGCTTCCTTCATATCCCATTTGGATGGGAATTAAAGAGCACATAGTTCGTTACTTAGGACCCACACCTATGAAGTCCCTCAAGGGTATTTCTCATAAGGAATTATGTTCTTTTGAGACGATTGATTGGGGTTATTCCTGAGGAGGATATCCCCTATTAAGGGACCATGAGGTATTTTTTCACTTATAGTGATCTGGGGGCTTAACTTGGGGTTAAATCTTGAGGAGGATACCCAGATTAAGAGAATTGTGATTGAGGATTATTCTTAAGGAGGATTCCAATTTATTTAGGACCCTATGTGGGTTTACTACACATCTTGGTTAAATAGAATTAGGGTTCTCTTAGTTCAATACTTCAGCTAAATTGTGTGGGTTCTCTGATCATCACTAACCTCTAATCCCACGCGAGTCATGCTCAGTCTGATACAAAAATGATTCAAAAGATTCAAAAAACCACATGATTTTCCTCCTTTTCTGATGAAAGAGGATATAGTTATGAAAAAAGAGGTTGGGTCTATGCTGGAAGAGGTTGGGGCAGTGGAATAAGAGGCTAGGTCTAAGAAACTTACATCTCTTCACTTTACATTAGACGAGTGTCCAAGGTAAGGAAGGAATGAAGGTTAAGGATATAGAGAGGATCAAGACTAAAAAATCCTGCATGAATGGATAGGGCCTTACCCCAGGACGGTTTCCCTAAAATTGGTCACATAGTGAGTGAGGAGGATGCAATTACCTATCAAGAGGAAATTAAATAGTAATATGATCCCTCCCTACTATAGACAGAAAGTTCTAGATTTCAAAGACAAGATGGGATAGACAGAGTCCTATCCCCGAAATCTGAGACTAGGAACTCCTTAACAATGTACCTATGGGAAGGGTCCATGTGACCATAGATATCCAAATCTACAGATTCCAGGAGGATCCTTACCCCATGATATGAAAAATATAGGAAACCTATAACCGTATAAATCTAAATCAAAATGGGAGAGATATAGATGTTCCTTTTTTCAAGGCTTTGTAAATTAGGAGGTCTTGGTGGAGGTTTCAACTTGGTCCCCTTCAGATGAGGGATCCAAGGAAGGAGATGACCTACCAAGGGTGGCTTTGAATAGGGCTTAAAGTTTAGATAATGTAGGTCCTAAGTGCAGGTGCTCCACATAGGTGCACCACATAGGTGTGATGTACCGGAGTGCCGCATAGGTCCTAGGAGGAATTAAAAGGCCTTCATGTAGTGTAGAAAGCGCTTTTTGGGCTGAAGATGGATTGGGAAATGGGCTACCAGTGGACAACACTTCGGTAATAACTAAACCTAAGCACCCTGGGTCTCCTCTAGTGTCCTTAAAAGAGTCTTGTGTACGTCTCTAATTAGGGAGATGTATCTCGTACATGCGACTTCTTCTTATGTAAGAAGGATCCTCAAATAGGTGTCCTATATTTTGTACCTAGAATGGCCCTTGATCTTGATTATCCCCTTTTAATTCTACCTTATATCATGTTTTAGAATGATACATAAGAATTTTGAGGGAACTAGGTGAAGGTTCTATGAAATGAGAGATCAGGGGGTTCTTCTATGTTTCCCGTTATTGAAATGATTAGGAAAATGGCCCAGGTTATACAAAAATAAGGTACCCAGGTCAAAGGATGTTGTCGGCGTAGGTCTGCCAAGCAGGTCTCCGGAATAGGTCTCCCATGTAGTTGTAAAAAATAGCTCGGCACTATAGGTCCATGGCATCGTTGTCCCTTATAGGTCTTTGGTGTAGGTGGGATATGCCTTTTGGACTACGTAGGTGGTGTGAATAGGTTCTTGGCATAGGTATACTGTGCATGGGGCTTGTCAAACTACCTTAGCGAACCTAATTCTCTATACTTTGGGGGTTGCATACCTGCAACCCTACTCAGGATTAGTGCTGGGATGCGGTCCCATACTTTCGGTCAAGTGCCATCCCTATAGTCATTGAACCCCATAATAAATAGAGAGTCACACTGTTAACTTTTAGAGCCTGTTTGAGGAATTTTTGGGTCACGGCACAAGGAAATAAAGTCTTCTCCTTCCTCCATAAAGACATATTTTTTCCAAACATAGAATTTTCAATCTAAGTGAGGTTATCATATTTAGTTCTATGGAAGCATTCATGGAACATATTTCATGGTGTCTACAACATCTCCCCTTAGAATTATATTCACTCTGAATGAAAATAATATTTTCCTACGGTAATATTAGGGAACTTTGAAGCAGTCCAACATAATCTCAAGGGTTATGGAGCTATGTCAAGTTTGAAATGATTCTATGATTTTTTTCTTTAGCCATGGGGCCAAGTGGTCATATTTTTTATGTTTCTATGGTCATATAGACAACCCCAAAAACTTTTTGTCTTTTTTTTCACCAAATTTTTTTTCATAAGTTCAAAATGAGAGAGACTTAGTATGTGATGCTTGGATTTTTCTCATGTCTCCATTTTTGGGTTTTCATGCTAAAAAAATTTGTTCCTTTTAACTTTTTATTTCTTAATATTTCTTAAACCATATTGGGTATATGTCTAGCGTGATGACACTCAACTTTTGTCCAGAGTGCCCTTTGCGGGTTTTCAACCTACTGAGTATTGTGTCTCTTTTTGTGGGAAGTTTAAAATCTTGAACATTAGACTAAGATATATAATGTATTAGGTTGAACAACTTTGACTATGAATTTTTAAATCATAATACAAACAAGGCTTGATGAATAGGAATGTTTCACTATTCTTTGGATACTTCCAAGGGGAATCTTGAGACAATTTTTTTATCTCTAAATTTGAAACATGGTATTCGAGAATAGAGAAAGTCTATCTTGAGAATAAAATTACCACTGGTTGAAAATCCTGTAATGAGGGCTATTTTATAAAAGGCCAACTAGGGCACATAATTTATAGTCATGTGGCAATATCCTTAGGATATCAGGCCTATTATGGGGGTGACTTTTGTAAGGACAACTGGGGCACATACAATATAGTCAGGTAAAGGATTTCACAAGAATTCGGGAACTCTTTTACTCATGAACAAATAATTTTTAATATTTTGAAGTCTCAAGACCATAGTGGGTGGATTTTCGAAAGAAATATGCCTAGTAATAGAGGAATCATTCATATCGGTACATGCTATGAATTGGAAACCACTCATACATGAATCTGATGTGTGAGGGAGGGTACATTTTTTTTTTTCAGAAATGGGCTTTAAGATATTGTGATGTGTATTTTAATGTCATATAATAAGGAAATTAGGGGGTTGTGCAGTTTAATGGCATGTATCAGGGAAATTATGTTGTGCAGTTTAAAGTCATGAAACAAAGACATTATGTGGATATGAAGTTTAAAGTCATACAACAAGGACATTATGTTGTTCAGTTCAAATTCCTGCAATAAGGAAATTATGTTGTATTGTTTAAAGTCATGCAACAAGGGCATTGTGTTGTGCAGTTTAAATTCATGTAGAAAATACACTATAAGGGAAATAATTTTAGGCCTTTAGATTTGACTGAAGGTTTGAAGATCCTCTAATTATTTATAATATATCTAGAAATTTAATAAAATATTTAGGTATGGAAGGATAAATTTGTAAGAAGTGATTTCGGGATTTTCATATCTGAAGGGTGGTATGGGAAAAATGGATTATGATGTTAGAGGAGGTCTCTCATAAGAACAAAGTTACCACTAGTTGAAAACCCTGTTATGAGGTCTATTTTATTTAAGTCCAACTGTAGAACATACTACAAAGACAAATAGTGAAATCCTTTGGTTGAAAAACTCATTATGGGGGTGAAATATATTGGGCCAACTATGGCGCATATTTCATGGTCATGAAAAAGATCTCTCAAGAATTATGACATTTTATCATGAAAAGATGATGAAAGTTTATAAAGATTTGGATTTTTCTTAGCATAGAGTTTGGTTTGTGGAGAAAGTACCTGAATATGGAAGGGGTATTTCAAGTTGTAATTTCCAAAGAATCAGGGAAATAGATACTCTATGTAGTTTTGGCCTAAATAAAAGAAGTATGGTGCTGGTAGTTTTAGGTCATAAGATTAGGACCATAAGATTATGGAAAAAATAGATTATATGTGGTCAAATAGTCCAAGTTTATTCTAGTATGCTTTGAAAAAGTGATGGGGAAAAGTGTAAACCATGGTCTTAGAGACTTTTAGGTCAAGAGAAAGGATCTCGGACAAATATACAAATGATGAAAACTGACTTATGTGTTCTAGTATACCATCTTCAATGTTTAAATGGACATAATATGATTCTCCCAAGAACGATGTTACTGCTGGTTAAAAAACCTATTATGATGGGTGTTTTATGAAATCTCAGCTATAGACACACTGAATTATTAAATATTGGAATCCTTTTTCTAAAAAACCCATTATGGGGGAGACATATGTAAGGACAAGGGTGGTGAGTACAACATGGCCAGGTAAAGGAGCTCACAGGTTTCATAAACTATGCCACAAAATTCTATGGAAAGGTTATGGAGATCTGAAGGTATTCAAGATTAGAAGTATGACATGTGGAAAGAGAAATTTCCAATACAAAAGGGAGGCATGTGGTCTGATATTGCCTATGAATTTTTATTTCCTTTCATAGATTTGGCATATATGTAGAATTGGGACATCTCTTGTTTCCTTGGTGGGAACTCTAAGGAGAGCACCCAAAATAAAAGCACCTACATAAATTTTTTTGTATGTAGGATAGGGGGAATTTTATTTTACCCCATGGTTGGGGCTAGGGATTAGGGCCTAGGATTAACTATGTATATCAATGGGTTGAGAATCAATCCACAAGTAGTTATATAGGTACCCAGATGTTTGAAGTTATGCGGTGAGGATGTTGGCCAGGGAGTTTAACGTATTAAGAAAAGGATGTGGGTGATTCCAACATGAAAAAGAATATTATGGTTGTACCAAGGTTTAATGCCCAAACTTGAATAGGTATCTTGTTAGAGAAATAATCAAGACACACATTGTTCTAATTGATTCGATTTCATGCACAATGTGGGAACTCATATCGGATCCCCCCATGTATATCTAACTCATACATGGGAATGTATGGGGTTTTTAATGTCATGATGCAGCTAGGACTAGGATTTAAGATCTATATATCACTACATATCTCAATGGGATGAGAATAAAGACACATGTAGTTCCTCAATAAAGGTCCCTCACCCTGATTTAATTCATAAGTTGGAGAAAACGTGGTTTTCTTTGAATAAGGGTTCATACGTAAGATTATAAATCATATTGAATATCCTCACATATATTTGACTCATACATGAGAGAAAAGAGGCATTATTTGCATCATGTTATGACTAGGATAAAGATTACGAGTCTAGGCATTAGTACATATCTCATATGAGTGAGAATCAATCCACACTTATTTTATGAAGATCTTCCCCATGCAAGTCTAACCCGTACATAGGGAGTGGGGGATTTTAAATTGCGGTTGGACCAGGGGATATAAACCAAGTGTCACTATGTATCTCAATAGAATGAGAGTCAAGCCACAAGTAGTTCTTGGAATTCCATGTAGTTTAATTTCATGAGGTAAGGAAGAAAGTGAAATGATATAAAGTGATGGAAATGTTTCATTTGGTCCCAAGAAAGAAATTTTGAGTATCACAATTTATCTCATAGGGGTGAGAATCAAGACACAAATGGTTCTTGATAGGATCCTTTTGTAGATCTGATTCATGCATCGTAAGTAAAGGGGATTATGATTTAATTATGACTAGAAATAATATTGGAGATCCAAGCATCACTACATATCTCAATTGACTGATAATTAAGACAACTTAGTTATTGAAAGTTATTCCCTATGTAGATATGATTCATGCACACAAGGGGTAAAGGGAATTTGTTTTTTAACATTACAGTTGGAACAAAGATAGGAGATCTGTGTCTCACTACATATCTTGCTGGGGAAATAATCAAGCCACATGTAGTTCTTGATAAATTTTCCCACACCAACTATGGTTTAATATGGGGAAGGGGGATTTAATATTTTCAAATATTAACCAGAATAATGATTGGTCCTAAGACAAAAAATGGTATGATAATCAAGCCATATGTTCTGGGGGAATTCCTAGTATCGATTTGGATCATACACAAAGGAAAAGGTAAACTGTTTTATGTTCATGGATGGACCCAAGATTTGAGATCCGGGCATCACTACATATCTCATTGAAATGAGAATCAAGACACACATAGTTCTGGGTGGAATATACAGTTTGTTGTCAGGCAGTGAAGATGTGGGGTCACCTGACATGAAAGAAACGTTACAGCTAGACCAGAGATAGAAGATCTAGGTGTCACTAAATATCTTACTAGGGTAATAATCAATCCACATGTAATTCTTGAAAGTTATTCCCCATGTAGTTCTATTCCAAAAAAAGGGAGAAGTGGGGCTCGAGGTCCATTATGGAATGGAAATGTGGTGAGTGAGGCTTATGCATGGAAGATACTCATATTTTGAGAGACCACAAGGAGTTTCTACTCATAGTATCGTGAGGTTTTCTTAACATCAAACAAAAGATATGTTAATCATATAGTTTAATTTAATGTGGTGAGGAAAACTAGTGCAATGTAGTTTAACATCTTGCATCGTGGACCACATGTCATGCAATTATTGTGATGTGAAAAGGATGATGATGCTATGAAAGTTAAAAACATGCAACATAGATGTAAATGATGTTATGTCGTTTACTGGCCTGTAGCTAAGACGAACTCTATGTTATTATACAAATTACTTTTCCAACAACCTTTCAATGGTTGGAGTTGTAGTGAGTTCCCCATCCATTGATATTAAAAAATACACTCCATTAGGGCGGAATTTATATATGGTGTAAGGTCCCTACCACTTTGGCTCATGCTTTAGAGGAATCATTCCTAGAATCATCTACGTCCTAAGGACCAATACCAATTCTCCTTTCAGGTATGAACGAAGATGGACCTTCTTGTTAAAGGCACGTGATATCCGGTTTTGATTGACCTCAATGTGGTGAAAGGTGGGAAATATCTTTTTGACCAATCCCTTTAACTTATCCAATTGTTTCTAAGATTTATTATCTATAGATAGCTGGTTACAAATAGAAATATAGAGTAACAGAAACTGAACCACAATGGAATGATGGCTTCTGTTTTGTACACCAATAAGTACGAGGTTGCTCGTGTAGTATTATGGGTAGTAGTCTGATAATCCCATAAGGCTTGAAAAATCTTATCAAGTTAAGATTTATTATCTTTATCCATGATCTTAAGAAGTATGTTTTAATGTTTATTGTTAAAAGCCTCAATCATTCCATTGGCTAATACATGATAATGTGATTAATGGTTGAATCTGATATTTTATTCATCATATAGCTTCTCCACTTTAGTAGAATTGAAATTAGTTCCATTAATAGTCAAAATTGCATGATGGACACCAAATATGGTAATGATGTTAGATTTAACAAAAATTACAATTCTTTTGGCTATGAATTCTTTGTGGGGGTATTGTCTCAACCCATTTGGAGAATAAATCGGTGTTAGTAATGATATACTTGAACTGATGAGTCATAGTTGGAGGATATGTTCCAACAACATGCATTCGCCATGTGGAAATGGATAGGAGTATTTAGATGTATGTAGGATCTCTGAGGGTTGATGAATGAAATTGGAATGCTCTTGGTAGGGATGAAATTTCTTAGTGAATTCTGTGAAACTCTACGTCATCAAAGGCCAAAAGTTTCCAAGCCTTCGAAGTTGATCATAAATCTTATACCATGATTGGTGGGAACCACAGGATCCTAAATGAAATTATTCCATAACATCCATTGTCTCTTCTCAAAAAAACACATTTGAGAAGGAATCCAAAGAAACCTCACTTGTAGGGGGATTTCTAGTGATTTGGGCCATCATAAAGTATAAAATTGGATTCTCGCCACTGGATCTACTCTCTTCCAACCCTATCTGGTGGAAGTAACCCATCTTGGTTAAACTCTATAATGGGTGTCATTCATCCTATGGTAGAGCTATATAATTTAGGTATGAGTCCAATTTCCTTGATCTATTCTGATATGATTTGAAAAAAATGTGAAAACATTCTATGATGGGAAATACTGATGATATTCCATCCCTATTTGGATCTTCTAAAGATGTAGCTGCATTTTCTAATACATCTTCCTAAGAATTAAATAATTGTGATATGTGGGTCAATGTTGGATCTGAGAGAAATTCTTCCTTTAAACCTTGGACATAATCATTCATGGAAATTATTTCCCCATTTTTAACAGAATATTCCCCATCGATATATTTGATTATCAATTAAAAATCATCATTCCCTTATATGGTGTTCAATGGAACGTTGAGTGCCAATTCAAGGTCTCCAATAAGATCCTGATATTATGCCTCATTTTTTGTACCACCTTCTAATAACATAATGGTATATGGAAACACTGCCTTCTATGGGGAGACAAGCAAAAATCTCAACCCGACTTTATTAAGCTTAGTGTCTTCTATCCTCTTCCATGATGGACTTCTAGAACCACCATCAAAATACATCTCCTGTGTTTGGGGGAAATCCTGAATAAAGAATATTTCTTCATTAGGTATATCAGTATTCAATGAGAACTCTTTTTCAGATGGGTGTTTAGTGAGGAATTATAATAAGAATTGGACTTTCATTGATTTAAAAGGAAAAAATTTTAAATCAAACTTCTATAGGGTAACTTACCACTATTCCAAGTACCTTATTAGCATAGGATGACTGAGGATAAATTTGAGCTGGTTATTGTGAGAGACCAAATAGATCTCATGGTGCTACAAGTAGTGCCTCGTATTCTGAACTACAAATATTAACACCAGGTAGCTTTTCTCAATTTCTAAATACTGATTTTCTATGTTGAGCATGGTTCGAATGAGATAATAATTGTTTTTTTCATTCCCAAAATCATTTTTAAATGTGAGGAAAGCAACTAGCTATCACACTAAGGATGTCACATATAGAATTATTGGATTTACATCATTAAGTGAAATCAATACTGATGGTCTCAATAGGTATTTCTTGAGGGAATCAATGATTCTTGGTATTTATTGGTCCACTAATAAGTGACCCCTTCTTCATAAATTTGGTGAATTGTAGACACTTTCTTGTGAGGTTGGCTATGAATCACCTAATGTAGCCCAAGTGTTCTTGAATTCCTCTTAACTATTTCATGTTTAGAGGAGACATTCCAAGGATAGATTTAGTCTTTTCAGGATCAACTTGAATGTCACGATGGTGTACACTGAAGCCAAGAAATTAACCAGAGGTTACACCAAAATCACATTTCAAGGTGTTCATCTTAATATTATGCTATCAAACCTTTCTAAATATGGTTTATATTCCATCCATGTAATCAGATCATTGTCAGTATTTGACCACTAAATCATCAACTTAGAATTCCACAAACTTTCCCAATAAGGGTTTAAAGATGTGATTTATATCATGTTGATATATGGCACCCAAATTCTTCATGCCAAAGAGAATTACCTGATAATAGAAGAAATATTGAGGTTCTCTAAAATCTACGACTTCCTTATCTTCTAGGGCCAAACAGATTTGATTGTACCCATAATAACCATCCATGAAGGAAAGGTCTTTTTTGCCAGTTGATGCATCAATTAAGAGTTCTGTGATTGGAACCAAGAAGATATATATTGGACAGTACTAGTTTTGATCTCTGAAACCAGTTCAAACTCTACTTTTCCCATTCTTTTTTTTTCATAGGGAAAATTTTTTCTATCCACTTAGGGTATTGTACTTCTCGGATGAAGTTAGCCTTAATGAGTTTTTCCACTTCAACCTTAATCTGGAAGGTGTTAGTTCGATGTGTCCTCCATGATGCTTGCGTGTATCCCCAATGATCTGGAAATCCCAAATGATGGGTGATCACCTTAGGGTCAATTCTTTTCATCTCTATGTAATTCTTGGAAAACACGTCTTGGTGATGCTTTAGAAAGGAGGTGTATTCCTCTTGTTCTTTAAGAGTAAAATATGCACTAATTAGAGTGTGGATGTGGATCTTTCTTTATACATAGATTTATTTCTTTGAGTTCATCCTCTATGGTGTAGATTCCTTCCTTAAATGTTATAGGGGAATCCTTGATATATTATTCTTATTCCTCTTCCTCACACTCTTCCTCGTGCATCACTATTTGTTCTTCTTCCTAGGGAGTAGATTATAAAACAAGTTCCTTGTACAGAATAAGTTAACATATATTCAGACATCCATAGGATGAGGTAATCCTTTAAGGCCCATTTGCTGGAATGAAGCCTTCTTGGTGTCCTAAAGGGGATAAAAGGGACTGAGAATGGGTCTCTTCACTTTCTCCTAAAACCATGATAGATTCTTCCAATTCAGCTGATAAAATCGGGCTTTATTTAAGCTCAGGGGATGTAATGAATACATTTTCATTCAAGCTTTCATTATCACTTGAAGAGTTGATAACTTCTTCTACACCATTGGGCCTAACTGTCATGATGAAATAATTGAAGACACTTAATGAAAATGTGAATTTTGGACCACCCCTTCAATATTTTTAATAGGAAGTACATAATCTGCACTAAGCTTCATGAAAGGGTTATCTTGTATCATCTCTAATCCATTTGGGGCTTTGATTCAGGTGACATAATTATCCAATGATTACTTACATTCAAAGTGATAGAACCCTGCATCAATGTATTGTGATTCGTATGATTTGAATGGGGTCTTGTTTCCTTATAATGTTCCAATTTTACCATTGATATAATACTTGAGACATTTGCGGTATACCAAAATAATGCATGCATGTTGATGTAGCCAAGGTCTTTTAAGTAAAACATTGAAAGATGTGTCCTACCGGACCACCATGAATCCTAAGTCAGATACAAGATCTCTGAACTATGTTTTTAGTGTGATCTTTTCAAGAGGATCCTACCAATTCATGTCATAACCCTATAACATCATAGTGGAGGGAGACAAGTGAGATTCATTGAGAATCACTTGACAACATATCTGAACTGGTATAAGGTTTATTCCTGAGCCATTTTCAATAAAGACTCATCATATATCAATGTCATTTAGTCTTCTGAATATATACAAGGATTTGACATGTCTATATATGATAGCATCATACACTTGGTCAGTGAAGGAAATGACAACATGACATTCTGTAGGATCATTCTCTAAATGATATGCTTCAGCAGTAGCGACCTCAACTTTATATTCCTGAGGGCTTGAAAATTCCTTAATGAGTGCTTCCCTAAGGTCTTTTGACTCACTCAGAGAATCCATGATTGATAACATAGCTGAAACATGGTTTAGTTTATTAAAAACATTATACATTAGATTTAGATGTATGAGTTTCCCCACATTGAGATTCTCTTTTATAGTCACCTTAGGAGATAATGTTCCAGATTTGGATGGGTTGTTCCTTAGGATAGAATCTGTATGTGTTCCTATCCTTTTTGGATTAGGATGGCTAGGTCATCATGCCTATTGAGAAGGTAGCGGAATAACCTCTAACTGGTCATCCAATATAATCATGTCAGGGTATACCCTTCCATGTGTAGAGTAAGAACTCCCTTATTTCATTTTGATCTTGTTGGATAGCTTTCCCACGGGTTTTTTCCATGTAGATGGTTCGAGAAGTGGTTTGGTTAAAGTAGTGGATTCTAGAATTACCAATTATTCCACTGTATCCTTGACCCTGACGACCTCTTCCTGTAGTTCCGCAATCAAAAAATAGAGAAAATTAGGTTCATAATCAGAATCATTATTTGAGTAGGGATCTATTAAGTCAATAACACTAACATAACTAATGATCAACTCCTCATCCGATGAAGATTCTAAAGGGAGGGGGGGGGGTTAACTCTTATTGTGCCATTTGGTCGGGCGATTATCATGATTTTGAGATGATTGGATTGAAATATGCTATGTTGAAGGAAAATGTTTCCCTTGACATGATCTCATCTTCTACTATTTTTTCCTTATCCTTTCAGATATGTTGCTTCTTTGGGGATGGGCCTTTAGAGGAATGAAATTTTGATGAAGCTGTCTTTACTGTAGTGGAAGTGGAAGGAGGCATAGTTAGTTGTTTAAACTATGTTAGTATAATAGAATGATTCTGATTGATTTTTTTTCTAGCCATATAGTCATCAAACTTCTGTTCATTATTTCCTTTAACTTCTTTCCACTCTACTTATCCTCCAGATCAGTAATAGAAACATAGGCCACATAGGCTGGCGAATTTTTCAGTTCCACTTTCCGAGAATCTGCCATCTTTTGTTAGAGGTCCTTGAAAACAAAACACTCCTTGATGGGATTCCCCAACACTTTATGTATGGGGAAATAGTTTGGGAGATCCTTATCACACTCTTTGTTAGTCTTCTTGGGATTTCGAAACTAGACTATGTTTTTTTACAAAGCATAGATAAAGTAGTCGGGGACTTGGTCATTCCAAAAGGAATAGACCTTATTTTATAACTCCTCAAATTGTCTCTATCTCTAATCTCATTGATCATCATGATGATGAATTCATTACTGTTGACGCTCAGGAGGTGGGTTCTTATAGTATGACATAGGCTTTGAGGTTGAATCGGGTACAAGGGCCTCCTTAAGTTTAACTATAGCGGCCTCTTCCTTTTATGTTCTCCTTCCCTAAGTTGATGGGATTACCCAGGACTTGGATTTGGTCTATCTGATCGAGTTTTACAACTTTTGAGCAATTATGGATAGATCCCAAAACCCTCATATGTATTTTATTGGGACCAAGGGTGTTCGAACCTCATCACGGAGATTTTCTATGCAGATAGGTAACAACTCTTATTAAAGGAGTGGTAGGTTCATAGAGTAAGTCAATCCCTTCCACCGATCAATAAAATATGAGACTCTTTCATTCTTCCTTGGTCTGTAGTATGTGAGATTGAAGAATGTTTTCTTCTACACTATTTTGATCAACTAGAAGAGTAACTTATGATGGAGGTCTCCCCATCCATTTATTGATCAAGACCGAAAACTCATATACCAAACAAAGGTTTCCCTTGTAGTTATTTCATGAATCGTGTGAGTTTCACGAATTCCTTTTACTCAAGGGATCCCATTAAGGGATTTTAGTGAGAAACAAAATGTGTAATGTTCTTCTCCCAGTCTGACAAGCCGTTGAAGATTATAAATTTTGGATTCCCAATGTTTGATGGAGGAGGAGTCTGATCCATCTATTCTGGATGATCCGTTTTTTCTGGATGTATTGGTAAACTGTTTCCTTACATATAATCCAATAGATTTGTTAATGAATCAATGGTGTTCATAAAAATTTGAGGAATATCTGGTTGATCTGGGACTTAAATAGGTCATACGACTGGAGCCTGAATAGGTGCGACGACTGGCTAGGCCACAGGTGGAAGCACTACTGGTATCTTCCATGGGTAACCAATAGGAGAAATCCTATAAGGATGTGCCTAACCATGTACTAGTTATTTTCCCAATGGATGGAATTCTTGATCTATTTTGGCTGGATTCAAATATATTGGTTGTTGGTGTACCACATTGAGCAAATGCTCACTTTTTTCTTTTATTATTGTCAAAATCCTTCTTTGCTGAGGTATGCAAGCTAGAAGTGAAATTTGAGTTCCTACTTATAGAGCTTATCTGGCATGAATATTTCCTTTGGGTAACTATTCATTTATTCTTCTCAACTCTCTCATTTCCTCCTCTTACTGAGAAAATATTTCATCTAGAAAAATGGATTGGCCTTCTTCAGAAGGAAGGTGAGACATGGTATGACCCTTACCTTTTCCCCTATTAGTTTCATCTCAATGAGGTATAGGTTTATTATTTGAGGGGATAACAAAATTTTGGTCTTTCCTATGATTTATGCCATGCACACCTTCTTCATGAGTTTTTGGTGTGAACCATCTTGGGAAAATAAAATTCTTCTTTGGAATCCTCTAAATTAGAATTATGTTCTAGAGGGTCTTCTATGATGGCATTGTTGAAATTCATAGATGTGTATTTAATCACAGGAACTCTATTGTAATCTATATGAGATTGTATCCTTTTGTGTGCTCCACGTGACCTTGTCCTCTTATTTGTAAACTCTTTGAGAACAGTTTGGTGAATAGTGACCCGAGGGGAATCCCCTAAAATTTTAATTGTATGCCTTCCAAATGAAGTTAATAAATCATGGTATGGAATACACTGAGATTATTCATTTTTCATATTCTTCCCTAATCTAGAGATAATCTATTTACATTGAGGAGGGGATTTTAGGGGAGAAAAATTCCCCATCTCTAAAGGCTCAGGTTGTTATTGTTCTCCCTTCGCAACCCTCCGAGCTTGGTTGGTTGATCCTAAGGGTTGGGTTAAAAATACTATAGACCTAAAGGCTAGTGTTGTTCCCGAACTGTTGGGTCTAATATTAACACAACTTCTCTTCTGATTTTACAGATGCTGGTCCAAACATTGGTTAGGTGCATTATTCGGAACTCCCGTAAATAACCCATTTTAGAAGACTGTTGAGATATTTCTAACATTTTCACAATATGACAATTGACATCCTCTAAATAGGATGCCTACTACATGTTCAAATATGCTTGATGCAAGAGTATCTCAACTGTTTTCTCTATTCTGGATTGACATTATTGATAGTTGATTAGGGTCTATTCTTGTAGAGAATATGATCAATCTTGAATAGAATCCATTTTTTGTAGCCATCCTGGGGCTACGAAATTACATGAGACCACTTTTGGATGGATTTTATGGATAGAGAGTGTTGTGAAATTCATTTCTCCATGTATTCCCCATCTTTTTATGATAACACCAGATGGGGTATCTATGATTAACATTGGAAACCTAATTAATGCATCGAGGCATGCACATTGAAGGGATCCCTGTAGTTTCTTGATCTTTGGATGTAAAGAATCCAGGAGATATTCCAAGTAAATTTGGAATTTCAAGGATTATATTAGCTTGACATGAGTTTGATACACATCATATGGAAATACCCTTTCATTTAGGTGACTAAGAGAATTCCATATGTTTATATGGATGCCATGCATAAAATCTTCCGCCAACATCTTTGGAATGTTGTTTTGTAAGGTCGTTAAAGGACAAAACATGACTGGTATGTCATCTTTAGAAAGATGATATCTTTAAACGATATTATCTATCATTCGTAAGAGGTTCCTTGACCTGGTGAGACTAGATTGGATGCTTTCCTATTGAATTATGACAATAAATGTGATCAGTTGGGGTTTCGTCTTTTATATTGAAAGGAAAATGACCCAATGGAGGTTCAGATAATGACTGTCACCTGGGGATGTCTTCTAGTAGATAAATAATTCCACCTACCAGTGACAAGACATCATACATTACAAGCCTCATGTTTGTAAGTGACTCAGGATAAGACGGTTTTACCGTCACTACATTTTCAATTGGAGAATTCATTTGAAAATGAGAATCACAACTATAGAGAGAACTTTCTCAATTAATGGAATCATGGGGAGGACCATTATTATAATGTTAGGGGAAGACCCCTTTCTCATTGGTCTCCAGACCACAAATAAGGTTTTTGTGTCTCTCATCAAGATATAGGCTCTTGAGATTGAATGAATTATTTCCATTATGTAATCCTTCTTGGTGAAGTTTCCGATGAGGACCTTTAGAATTAATAATACTACTCCCATAATTTTGTAATGGGTAGGTAGGATCTTGAGCTGCAATAGATAAATGTATGAGGGCTTCAAGAACTCCATAATTTAGTGAAGTTTGATTGAAGATCGACTCATGGTTCTTGACCTGTGTCTGATGAAACCTTTCTTGGATGTCTTCTTAAAAGCAGTTGGGGTTACTTGTTTGGAGAAGTGGTCATCATTGGAAGGTGTATGTAACATCCTTGGAGTGGCCATTGGAATAGAAAAATTACCTCCAATTGGAAAATTTGTATGTTCCAGATCCTATTATCTATATATTCAGGGGAGTTCACCCCATGATCCTATTGGATGAGAGCAGAGGTATGTGTCTCTTTCAGGGTCTTATGCTGATTAGCCACCCCACTTGTGGGGAAATAGTTATATGTCTTCCCCTCATGTACTGTTTTATTCACTGTGATGATATCCTGGAATGTCTTTAGAATGTGGGTGGGAATTTTCATCTGCACTTTTTCCATTACCAATATATGCATGGTGACTTTAGCGACCAGAATAGGGATATATGTCAATTTCGTATCTAGAGTAGGTTTGTGTACCTGCTACTATGATCCCTTTCCTATCGTCATTTACTAATAGTACTCATACAAAGATATTTGAGTCTTGCATCATCTTGTAATTAGGACTTTTAGACTGGATTCTCCATGTGCTTCCAGATGGGCCTACTTCCAGGCTTGATAAATGTTGGTAGGTTTTTATTGCTACTCATTGTTTTCCACCAAACATGGTTGATGGAATTATTTTAGTGCTTCTATATGAGTCTTCTTGTTGGATTGGTGGGTCCAGGCATGTGTATATTCCTTCTTTCAGGTTTCCTCTTTATTTGGTTGGAAGACTTTTTTGAATGCTGTTATGCGAGTCTACTAGCTGGATGTGTGAAGGTGGATGGGTGTATGTTCCCACTCACTGTTTCCCAAAAAAAGGATTAGTGGGATTCATCGGATGGGTAAAAGGTGTTAACCTTCTCCCAACCAGCCAGTTATCATCCTCGACGGGTTGTCTTGCATGCCCATGTCTGAGGGACCTGGGCTAGATGGTCGAAGAAGACTCCCTCATCATGTTTAGGGTTCACTATCATACAGTTTTGTCAATGATGATTGTTGGAAGGGGACCTTAAGAAGGACCCATGTGTCTTCTGGATGAGGTTAGAAGTGGGCTTATGACCCACCTCCCAGAAATATGGGAGGGATTGGTCATTGCGTTTCTGGGATAAACTCCCAAAATGGTTGAATATGGCTATCAGTGTCATCTTCTTTAAGACCATTGGTCGTTATTGACCGGATGAATGGGGGTGATTTTTAATCTGGAGGGTCTATCGGTATGCCTCTAGGGTTGGGATGGTACCATGCTAATGGTACTCTCAAACTAGATCATTTGAGACCCATCATTTAAGATGCTACGTCAGTGATGGAATCCTTTAAGTAGATGAGGATATAGTATGAGCAACAACTAGGGAATTCAAAAGTGTAAACTTGATGGAATCTAATTGATTTAAGGTAGTTCATTAAAGTAAGTTCATGTATATATGATGAATACAAAAATGAATTCTGGAAAAGCATCATCTTTTAGATGAATACATGGGTGATGGATTTATCTATCCATCCCTCATTTCCTTTGAGAATGGAAGGGGTTTAACAGGTATGTGACACTATCATCATGGTTAAGGATTCATGTCAGGTTCACCATTTTTTACCTTGGGAAATGTGAATTCTTTTGGGAAATAATTATCTATGAATGGTTTCTAATGGGTTTGTTCATGGAACCGGAAACACTCAGTGGTTCTGTATCCATCATAAAATGATTTCCAAAGGCAGGATATCATTAGGGATTATGAGCCACAATGCTTAAAAACTCACATTGGTTGAGAGGAAGGGAGGTCGGGCTCATCACACCATTTCTTTGGGAATTATTTCCTACTCCGAGACTCTCTTCTATATTAAATATATGTTAATGAATTCTTCATTAGTTACCCAATATGGTGTGGGTTTTTCCAATATTAGTAATCAATTATTATCATGTGTGGAATTCATAATCATCCATATGTATTTGAGGTTCTTCATCAATGGAGATATCTATATGTATCCAAGATTCTCTATTGATGGTATCCTCTTAAATATTACATAGAGATTCTATGGTTGTTATTACGAAGATGCTAGTTTTCTAGTCATGCAGTGGGGAACTTTGGAGTTTATGGTAATCCAGGTACATGAATGTCGCTATGGAATTTATCATCATCCATGGATACATGAGTTGTTATGATTTTGGGATCGAACCCATAGATTGGCTTTGTATGTATCCTTTTGAAGGGAATCAGAACCCATGATATTTGGTGTTATTTAATGAGGAACATAATACCTTTTTAATTTAGTGTGATGAGTACCAAATTCTATAGTTTAATGTCATGTGGAAAGGATGTCTATGTGGAAGACTTGTAGTAAAATTTTAGTGTGGGACTTATACCTATGTATCCTGAGGAAATTATAATGTTTATGAGTTTTCATGTTTAATTAGAGCCTACTAGGTATATGGCCTAGAAGAATAGGGTTGGTTCATGTTGTTAGTTTAGAACCTCATGGAGGATTCCTGCGTATACCATTTGGATGGGAATCAAATACCACATAGTTCATTAATGAGGAACCAAAACTATGGAGTACCTCAAGGGTATGTCTCGTAGGGAATTATATCCCTTTGAGATGATAGTTTTAGGGTTATTATGAATAAGGATATCCCATATTAGGGGACAATGAGGGATGTTTTCACTCATGGTGATCTGGGAGATTAACTCAGGCTTTAATCCTAATAAGGATACCCAGATTATGATAAATATGATTGGGGATTATTCCTAAGGATGATTTCCATTGATATCAGGTCCTATGTGGGTTTCTTATGTATCCTAGTTAATATCAATCAGAGTTCTCATAGTTAAATCCTTTAGGTGAATTGTGTGGTTTTTGTGATAATAAATAATCTCTAAGCCCACGAAAGTCATCCATGGTGTGGGAAATAATAGGATGTGAATGATTCAATAGACCACATGCATTTCATCCTACAATGGTGAAAGAGTTATTGGTTATGGAAGAAAAGGTTGAGGCTACGATTGAAGAGGTCAAGATTACAACACTTCCCTCTCTTCACTTTATATTGGACAAGAGTCCAAGGTAAGGAAGGAATGAAGGTTAAGGATGTATAGAGGAGCAAGACTGAAACCACCTACATGAACGGATAGGGGCTTACACTAGAATGGTTCCCCTAAAATTGTCCATGTAGTGAGGGAGAAGGATGTCATTCCCTGTCAAAAGTAAATTCAAGAATAATCCTCACCCTCCCTACTACAGACCGAAGTCTCCAGATTTCATAGGCGAGAAGGGATGGATAGATGTCTATTCTCATAATCGGATACCGATAATTCTTGAACACTATCCCTAGGGTAAAGTTTCTTGTGACCTTAGATATACAAATCTATAGACTCCTAGAGTATCTTTACCCTATTATAGGACATGTATGGGAAACCCATGACTATAGAAATCCAAATCCAAATGGGAGACACACAAATGTTCTTTTTCCCATGGCTTTGAAAATCAGAAGGTCTTGGAGGAGGTTTCAACATGGTCTCTTTCATATTAGGGATCCAAGGAAGGAGAGTCCCTACCATGGGTGGATTTGAAGAGGGCTTAAAGGATGGATCGTGTAGGTCCTTGACATAGTTTCTCGATGTAGGTGCACCATTTGGGTGTGTTGTGCAGGTGTGTCATTCAAGTCCTAGGATGAACTAAAAGGCCTTAGAGTAGGGCATAAAGGGCTGTGATGGATAAATATAGCTTGGGAAATGGACTACCGGGGGACAACACTTGCAAACGAACTTAACATAAGCACCTTGGGTCTCATCTGGTGTCCCTGAAAGAGTCTCACATAGGTCCCTGATTAGGGAGAGGTACATTGTTTAGGTGACTTATTCTTATGCAATAAGGATCCTCAAATAGGTTTCTTATATCATTGACCCTAAAGGGATGTTGATTTTTATTTTCACCTTTTAATTCTACATTATCTCGTGATTTAGAGAGATACCTAAGAAATTTGGTGGACATGGGCGAAGGTGTTGTGTAATGAGGGATTAGAGGGTTCTTCTATGTTTTTAGTTGTTGAAATGTGGAGGCTATGTGTCCTATTTATAAGCAATAATTGGGCCCGGGTTGAAGGAAGTTATTGGTGTAGGTCCACCACATAGGTCTCTGGCACAACTCTCATGCATAGGGGTAAAAAAACTAGTATGTATAGGTCCTTGGAATAGCTATCCTGTGTAGGTATTTGGCATAGGTGGGTTGTGCCTTCTATACTGCACATGTGGTATGTGTAGTTTTCGTGTGTATGTGTACCTTCTAGGGGGTTGGTCGAACTACCTTGGTGGACCTACTCCTCCCTATCACAAGGGCTTTAAAACTACACCCCTGCTCGTGATTAGTGTTGGGCAATTTTCCATGCCCTGTGGTTTGGTACCTTCACTACCATCACTGACCCCCATAAAAATAGGAGAGATGCACCATGAACTTTTCAAGACCATTAGAGAACTTTTTGGGTCATGACACATATAAATTAAATCTTCTCCTCACTCCATAAATATCTATTTTAATCAAACTTGGATTTTTTTTTCATAGAGAGGTTCACATCTTCAATTTTGAAGAAAAGTTCATAGAACACAATTCATGGGGTCTAAAGTTATTCCTACCAATAAATTGGAAGAGAGAATTGACATTAGAGCCAATTTGGGTCTCGAGCCTTGTATCTCAGATACCATGATAGGTGATGATGTTGTGATACTTGAAGTAGTTTGTAATGATGCAAAAGAACTTGAGGATATCTTAAAAAATATTAAAATTAGTGGATATTTAGAGGATTTAGTGGAGTTTAGTTTGTTATTGGATGGAAGTGAGTTTTCTATTTCTTATATTTTTCACATACAATCATCCATAATCTATTTGATGTCTCACATCATAGCTCGATCTATATATATTTTTCTATAGAGAACATTTATAGGGAAATTCACAAACAGGGCATCCAAGTGCTTCCTACCCCAATAACTAAAGAAGTCACAACTGAAAACCCTAAAGTGGGAGATTCTGGGGAGCCCTGATCCCAATTTATTTGGAAAATTATGGGGGAATTACTTCTTAAGAGGTTCTTACTCGGAATTTTTATGCCATGTGTAGTCGAGAGACATTGATCCTAACAATTTATCAAAAAATGGGTGACTTTTAATAACCTCTTTGGTTTCTTCACTATATTTACTATCTATTACCCTCTATATTGATGAGGGGTGTCACTTTCTATTAAATTTCATCATCTTTAGGGGCCAAGCATGAGATGGATGCTTCTATGCTAGTTTAATCAACACTAGTAAGCAGTGAAGATATCACTGTAGAAGGAGTAGAGAAGGGGGGGCTCGATGATTACACTAATCCCAAACATCATTTTTAACACCGATAGTGGCTATGATTTATACTTGGAGACATATGATTCTTTTCACCACAAATTCTATATGGTATGGAAATATATCTGGATGATAGTCTCAAAGATACCTCTTGAAACCAAACATTAAAACTCTATTAACATCGAAAAATGTTTAACATTTTAGTGTATGATTGTTTTGATTATCGTACAATCAACCATGTTGTAAAGTTTTTCATCCAATGATTGCAGTAGGATCAAAGGTTTCAATAGTTATAAGTATAAATAATAGGAAAATTTCAATATCTTAGAGTATTTGTATCCCAAACCAAACTCAATAATACTAAGAAGGTGGAGGAATATTAGTGTTGTCTTGATGGTAAATCTATCTAAAAGATATGCCTTTGGAAAAAATGTATGTCATGAAGGAAGATATGGTCCAACTCCATTGATCATTAATGAGGGTCTTAGAAAAAGGGAGAGTCTTTATTTCTATGGAATAGTAGAAACATTATTACAATGAGTATACCATTTCCACATAGTTGCTCAGGTTTTAAAAAACTATGGATAACACCTAAGCCACAATATAAATACTCAAATTGTATTTTGAGGAGCTCTTGAATGATTTGGTGTTAAGGATCTAATGTGTGGATGTTCCATTGAATTTTATAACATGAATGAAAAATGACTTTTTTTTCTAATCATCTATTTTTGCATTACCGCCTTCATGAAATTGTAATATAACATTAAAAATGACTCATTTAATTGAATTTCATCATACTATAATTACGATGATAAGTGTGATGGGGTGATCTAATTTTTTCCTAAGACACAAGGCCTAGAGATCATAGTTTTACTATTTCTAGGGTTATATGGACAACCCTACACACTTTGTGTCTTTTTTTTTGTCATACTATTTTTTCCCAAGTCAAATATAAAGAAGACTTAGAGGGTAAAACATGGATTTTTCTTAGGCCTCCCTTTTTGGGTTTTTTAGCCTAACATGTTTTGTGCTGGTTATTTTTTAATTACTCTATTCTTACCTAAACCACATAGAGCATAGGTATAGAGAGTTGAGATTAGAATTTTACCCAGGGTTCCCATTACGAGTTTTCAACCTGGTGAGTACTATGTATCTTTCTATGGGTAGTTTAAAGTCTTTCATGTCAGACTAATGTGACTGATGTTTTAGGTTGAACATATTTGACCTTGAGTTTTGGAATGATGACCTAAACATGACCTCTTATCCAAAAATGTTATGACATTCTTTAGATACATAAATGATAATTCTTAATCATGATTTTTTGATTCCTAGATATAAAACCTGATTTGTGAAAAGTTTGTGAGGAATAGTCATCGACCAATTTCGATAAGTGATTTATAGAACGTTATTATCAATGCTTATGGGAATAGAGGTTGTATCTCATGCGGATGAATATGTTACTGGATGACAAACCCTTTTTGTGGGTGAATTATGTAAAGACCAATGAGGCATGTTACTACATAGTCAAACAGTTGAATCCTCTTGATGACATTCCCTTTTGGTGGGTGACTTGTAAAAATCCCATTGTGTCATATTATTTCATATTTAAACAAAGGTACATTCATGTATTCTGAAATTATACTATCAATTTTTGGGAAGAGTGTGAAGATCTAGATCTCTCAAAACAATGATGGGTGGTTTTCTAATGGAAAATGTCTGAAGAAAGAAGAGAAAATATTTATTGGTATTTTCCATGAATAGGAAACTACTTCTACATGGATTTGGCTCCTGTGAAGGAGGGTACATTCTATTGAATGACCAAAATCAGGGGGATGTAACCTATCTTAAAACAGTGGAGTCATTGTGTTGTTTAATGTTGTGTAACTAGGATAAGGACTTTTCAGTTTAACATCTTATAAAGATTATGTATATGTACAGTTTAATGTCGTATTACTATGATTTTATGCTATTAAGTTTCATGTCTTAAAAAAAGTAAATTGAGGGTTATAATTTAAGGTCTTTTATCTTTTACCTAAAGGTTAATGATTCTCCCTTTTATGGTAATCTATTCAGGAATGTGCCATAATTTTCAGGTATGAAGGGGAAAGGTTATAAGCTTTACTTAGGAGTTTCCAAATCTAAATATTGATTTGGATGAAAGGGATCATGGATATTAGAGAGTTATCTCCTATAGAAGAACATACCTCTAGTTTACACACCCTTTTCTCTGGGTGGCTTTATGCAAATCTAACTAGGTTGTGTTACTGTATAGTCAAATAATGGTATCCTCTTGGTGACATGCCCTTTAGGCGGGTGAACTTTTGAAAATCCAACTGAGGTGTGTTACGATATAGTCATAAAATGGAGTTCTTCGGAATTCGAACATTCTATTTCCAATTGTCGAAGGATGTTTATGGATATTTAGGTCACCCATGGCACATATTTTGGATTGTGGAAGAAATATTCCCAAATATGGGAGGATAATTTCAAGTCAAAATTACCCAAGAATGGGGGAAAAGGTTTCCTACATAGGTTTAGCCCAAACATAGGGAAATAGGGGGTTTATTATATTGGGGTTTGGCCCAAACTCCAGGGTCTAGGAAACACTATGTATCTCATTTTAATGAGAGTTAATCCATACATAGTTCTGTAAAATCAATCAGTTTAAAGTCATCATTTTAGGGATTATCAGGCATTATAATTTTGTTCAATAAGGATGATATGGTTTTTTAGTTTTAAATCACAATACTAGGATAATTATACTAAGGAAACGATGGGTTATATGAGGCATGTCAGACCCAGGAAATTTTGGCATATTTTAGACATGAGGGAGGAAACTGTAAACTGGGATATTTTGGGGTTCTTGGATTGAGATAAGTGACATGGGACAAGTATATTATGAATGTCCATTGACCATGGTCAAATAGATATTTCTGACATGATGTAACAAAGGCTAATAAATATAGAAGAAGCTTCTTCAGGGGATGAATGTACCTCTAGTTGATAGGCCCATTTCTTTGAGTTAATATATACAAAGTCAATTGGGGGATGTTACTATATGGTTAAATAGTGGAATCCTTTAGTTGGTAAGACCTTTTGGTGGGTGAATTATAAAAATATAGCTAGGGTGTGTTATTGAATTTTTAGACAAAGGTGACCTCAGGTATGAGACTTCCAATTTTGGTTGTTTTAGAAAGATGATGAAGATCTAAAACTATCCCAAATTTAGAGTATTTCATTTGGAAAGAATATATACAAGGAAAAAGGAAGCCTTTAGACTAACAGTTTCCATGAATTTTAGATCCAATTAAAAATATCTAAATCATGTTTAGGAGGGGATATCTCTATTTCCTTGATAGACCCCTGAACGAGTAAACCCAAATTAAGATATCCTACATAGATCTTTGTTTGAATGCAAGAATGGGGGAATTTTTATTGACCTCATGGATGGAGTTAGAATATGATGTGTAGGAATCCCTATGTATCTAATTGTAATAATAATCATTCCACACATAGTTCTTAAAAATATCCCCCATACTGATTGAATTCATGTTAGAGAAAGGGTATTTTTTATAGGAGCTAACAAAAGGTGTTAGAACACATATTGAACCCTCTTATATAGAAATGACTCATACATTGGATAGTGGTGATATTTTCCATATTCCAGATAAAATAGGATGTGGGATCTGGGTTTCACTACTTAACTCATTTTAATAAGAATCAAGCCACACATAGTTCTCAAGGAATTGTCTAGTTTAATGTCATGTGGAAAAGATATCTGGTGTTCCTTTTAAGGTCTTTCAACTGGGACTATAGTAACCCCAATGTGTTTTGATACTCCTTTCTTATATAAGGAAACTTTTACTAAAACTCCCAATTCCACATGATCTATAATTAGTTTGAGAAACAAGGAGTTGAAAAGGTTTCATCCACTACATAGATGCAATATGAATTCTGTATAGGGGAAGTTTTATTTAGTGGTGGTTGGACCATGGATTAGAGATCCATACATCACTATTTATCTAGTGATGGAAGGAATCAATCCATCGGTAGTTATTGAAAAGGTGTGGTGGTATACCATCACCAAATATTGTGATCCTCTCTAGAATAGATTGAAATGTTTCACAGTTTTACATCTTACAACTAATATGTGAACCATGTTGTTTTATGTACTATGGAAAGGACATTTCCATACAGTTTAACGTCTTGTGACTAGGATGTTAGGCTTTTTACTTTAAATATTTATAGCTTAGACTATGATGTCTTGTTGTTTTAATGCCATATGAATAAGACCATATGGAATTCCTTTTATGTTGGTTCATATAGGACCATGATGACATACGATTTAATGTCGCAAATCAAGGATGTAGGAATCATGGAATTTATTATCTTGCGATGTGGAAAACATGTAATACTTGTTATGGTCATGAGAAATTGATTGAAAACATAGATTAATATCATGAATCTAAGACATTTCATTATATTTTATCACACGAAGTACTTTTTGATGAACCTCTCATTTGTAGGGGTTGTAATGAGTCATCCATCCATTGATATTAGAAAATTATATTTTTTAAAGTGGAACTTAAGTATGTAATAAATTATACCTCAATTGGATATGATATAATACTATTGATATAGATTCTCTGACTAAGTATAAAAAAATTAGTGTCATTTCCCATTAGTATCATATGAGGGACACTAAATTTGATAATGATGTTGTCTTTAACGAAGTTGACGATACTTATGGACCCAACTTCTTTGAGGTGTATTTCCTCATCTCATTTGGAAAATAAGCTTCAAGTAATTAGGATGTATTTGATTTATTTTGGATGTAGTTGGAGGATAAAATCCTATAACATCCATCCCATATATGGTGAATAGAATGAATAATTTGGCTCTATGTAGATTATCTAGGGGTTATGGAATGAAGTTGCAACACACTTCGAAGGAATGGAATTTCCTGGTGAATTCTGTGCAATCTTGCATCATTGAAGGCCAGAAGTATCTGAGCCTTCAGGTTTTATTAGAAAGATGGAACCATGATTGGTGGGAACCACAAGCTTCTACATGTACTTTTTTCAGGATGACAACAGTCTCTTATCCAATAGTGAATTGGATAAGGACTTGATCAATGATTCATTTATAGAGGACTTTTTTATGATTTGGGCTATCATATAGAGTAAATATGGTCGCTTATTATCAGGTATGATCTTTTCTAGATCTATATGATGAGACAACTACATCATTATGGTTATCCACAATGGGTATCATCCAACCAATCATGTGACCATGTGGTTTGGGAATGGGGTTGACCACATTGATCTCTTCCCATGATGTCATGAGAAAAATGAAACACCATCTAGCAGTGTGCGATGTTGATGACTATTTCATCCCAGTTTGGATCTACCAAGGATGTAAATTCATTTCATAATTCATCTACCTTGGAATTCTATGATTGTGGGATGTGAATCAGTTTTCTATCCTATATAACTCTACCATTGACCCCCATTCATATTTATGTAGGGGGATTAACTCTTAATTTTTGATGGATAAACCTCATTGATCTATTTGTTTTCTAAATCTCAGTTTCCTTTCACCTCTAGTCGGGCCCCTAATATCTGAAGTTCTAGTTCTATATCACTAATAAGGGCCTAAAATTCTTCCTCATAATTTATATATCCTTCTAAAAAGAGTAAGGATTAAGGAGAAATACCTTTGATAGAGGGATGAACACAACTCCCAACCAGACGTTGTTTTCCTCAGTGTCTTCTATTCTTTTTTCTATTGGGATCCTAGATGCACCATCAAACTACATTTCCCACATTTAGGGGCCATATTAAATAAAGAAGATCCATTTACCTATATATTCAGAATCTAATGATGTTGTTTCTACAGATAGGTGTTCACTGATAAAGTCTAACAAATCATGACATTTTTCTTCTTTATAATGCACAAATTGTATGTCAAACATATGTAGGATAACCACCCACCATTCCAAATGTACAATCAATATAGGACGAATTATGATATATTTAAGTGTTTTATTTAAAGATAAAAAATAGACCTCATGGTACATCAGGTGTATCCTTAGTTATTGAACCACATAGATTAATGCTTAGAAGCTCTTCTAGAAATTTTAATAACAAGTCTCAAAATAAATCATGCTTTAACAGAGATAATAAAGGTTGTTTTAATTTTAGATGTCGTTATTTTTTGCATGGAAAGAACCCATTGATTACTATAGGGATTTCACAAGAAAAATGTGGGGCTTTCCTTCAATGGGAGGCATTAGAACTGGGGGACTCAAGAGATACTTTTTGATGTTTTCAAATTCTTACGAAAAATAAATGGTCCACTGATATGCGACCCCCCATCTTCATGAACTTTGTAAAGGGAAAACACTTGTCTGTGAGGTTGGATATAAATCACTGAATGTAGGAAAGATGTCCCTATAAACCCCTTAATTATTTTAGGTTTCAACGTGGTGACATACTGAGGATAGAGTTTTTATTCTTAAGTTCATTTATAATGACAGTATGGTGTATGAAAAAGCTGATAAATCTTCCCAAGATTACCACAAAAGCACATTTCAAGGGGTTCATCTTCAAGATATGCTATCGTAGTTTGTTGAATATGATATCATGATCAGCCATGTGGTCAGAATTATCTTTGGACTTAACCACTATACCACCAATATAGCATTTGAAAAACATTAACAAGAAGGGTTTGAAGATGCGAGGCATTGAACATTGGTATGTAGGGATGACATTCATCAAGACAAACAGAATTAATAGATATAAAAATACTCCAGGGGAGGCCCTAAAGGTTCTATATCCTTCATGTTCTAGGGCCATATGAATTTGGTCGAACCCTTAATAGTCATCCATGAAAGAGAGGTCTTGATAACCAATCACTACACCAATTAGTAGTTCATTGATCAATACTAAGAAATAATAATTCAGAGAGTGCCAGTTGAGATATTTGAAGTCAATGTAGACCCTGATTTACCGAAATTGTTTTTTGTCAGGATGATGTTGTCTTGCAATTTCAGATAATAAACATCTCAGATGATGTTTGACATGATAATATTGTCCACTTGATCCTCAATTTTGGAGGTGTGAGTTGGGTGTGCCGTTCTGGACACCTTCTTATATCCATAGTGGTTTTCACGAAGTCTAAATTTTTGAGTGGCCACCTCGGGATGGAGTCTTTGTGTCTCTATGTAACTCCAAGTTAACACATCCTCATGTTTTTTTAGGAAAGACGTGTATACCTATTTTTCTATGCAATATATGGATCTACTAATCAAAGTGGGTAACGTATCTTGTTATATACCTAGATTTATTTATCTAAGTTAATAAAAAATAGTAGATACACCTTCCTCAGATGTTAGGGAATCATTCCTAAGGTCTTCCTCCTCTTCATCTTCCTCTTGATCCTCCTCTTTCACCACTGTTTGTTTCTTATGGGAAGGAAGTGATGAAGAAACTTTCTTGGGGTTGGGGTAGGATTCAAAGTTTTCTCATTTAGAAGGTGAATCAACTATTTCCTACCCGACTGATGACATGGGGACCCATTGAGGCATACTTTATATTATGAAGGAATGGATGCATGATAATGTAACCACATACTTCCCAGTATAATGTTAAAGGCCATATATTTCAAAAAAAACCAGTAATTCTGAGTCATATATGATATACACTAATTGAGTCCTAGGATTGATTTCACCAAGAGGTTTTTCCTCACTCTTATCATAACCCTATAGTGTTAGAGTAGAGGGATAAAAGTGGGCCTCATAATAAAATAGTTGAAAAAGTGTTATGACATAAATTAGGTTTAATTAATCCTCAACCACTATTAATAAAGGACTATTTGATTTCAAGGTCGTTTATCCATCAAGATACATACAAAGATATAATATATCCTTTTATAATAGTGTACTTTTCTTGATCCATGAAAAATATAATCATGTGATATTCCATAGGATCTATCTCTAAAAAAATTTATTTCACAGTAGAAACTTTATCCCCAAATTCTTAAGGTCTTTAAAAAGATTCTATGAGTGCTTCTTAGAGGACTTTTGATAGTCTTAAAGCATCCAAGATTGAAAACTTATCCAGTAACAGGGCTAATTTGTTTAAAATTGAATACATCTAGGATAAAGTTCTATGTTTCCTAACTTGGAGATTCTATTTTTTAGGAACATATATAACTAAAGTATATGATGTAGGCAGATCGTCCCTTGGAAAAGAAGTTGAAGGTGTTTCCTTCCATGGTGGGAAAGGACGACTAGGTCTGCCAGCTCGTCGAGGAAAATTTGGTGATGAAATTTACTCTAGTCAATATTATAGAATGATCAAGTCATGTAAAACCTTTTCATCTATGAGGGAACTTTATTTCTCATAATGATATCACTGGTGGTCTCTCCCATGCATTTCGGCGGTGTAGACAGTCCGAGTAGGGATGTGACTATAGTATTGCATTCTAGCATGACATCATCTTCCCCTATATACTTGGATCTATGACTTCTTCCCCTAATTTTCAAATAAGATGTAGGGAATTAAGGTTAATATTCAAACTCATTATCTGAGAACGGATCCATTAATTTAATGAAATTAATAGAATCGATGATCAATTCCTCTTCAGGTGAGGACTCCGTCTAGTGATTCAACTTTTTTTGTACCATTTGGAGGGGTGGTGACCCTGTTTTTGGGATTATTGGAGTGAAGTCTAATAGAGTCAAATCCAACTTAGGACCTAGTATATATTCATATTCTTATGTTCTCTTCCTACTCCTCTGGTCATGTAGTTTTTTTAAGGTCTGTATTTCCTAAGACTGTGGTTCCAATAGATTTTTTTGTGCTGAAGTGGAAGTATCTGGGAGCATAGTTGGCTATTTCAATTGTACTCAGAGGATGACATGAGTTTGGTTGATCAACATTCTGACCATCCAATCACTCGAATTTTTTTCACATTTACTGTTAATTTCATTCCATTCATTATCCTCTTTTGGGTTGGTTGCGGAAACACATGCCACCTATGTGGGTGGCTTCCCTAGCTTCAATTTCTCATAGTCCATCATTTTCTATACAATGTCATTAAAAACATTCTTATATGGTGTTCTCCAATGATCATGGAAGGGGAAATAGTTTGATAGATCTTCAATACCTTCATGTTTGAGCTTCTTAATCTTTGGTAACATGGTCAGGATGTTCTCCAATGGTGAGATGATGTAACTGGGGACTTAGTTATTTCATAAAGAATAAAATTTATTATTCAATTCCTCAAACAATTTCGCATGTACTCCCATTTTTCATCATTTTGGGGTGGGAATTATTTTCAAAGCTGTTGAGGGGGGACCGCACGATATGGAAAGGTATTTGGAGATGGAGTGGGTGTAGGGTAAGGATTAAGTTTAACGGTGTTAGCCCATGATTTCCCAATTCTATTCCTTGAGATGATAATATTACTCAAGACTTAGCATTAGTTTATGTGATGGAGTCTTCCATTCTATGAGAAATTGGGGAAAGATACCAAAACCCTCATGTATATTTCACAAGGATGAGTGGTGTGTGTAACTCATCATGAATATTATCTATACATATAGAAAATAAATCTTCTTAAGGAAGATGTGAGCCTGGGGATCATTTCAATCCTTTCCACTGAGAAAAAAAATCTGGGACCCTCTAATTCTCCCACTATTTGTAATTTGAGAGTTTGATAACTAATTTCTTGTACAATGTCTAGATTAATTACAAGAGGAACTTCTGATGGAGATCTTCCCACACATTAATTTACCGAGCCAACAAACTGGTGTACCATACAAAGGGTGTCCGCGGTATTGTTTTCATAAATAACCCAAGTTTCATCACTTCTTTTTGTGTGTGGGTCCCCATCATGGGATGAAAACGAGACACAAGATGTGTCAAGTGATACTCTGACTTCTCTAAACCATTGAAAATTGGAAATTTAGTGTTCCAAAAGTTTGGATAGGGAATATTTAGATCAGCACATTCAGGGTAAGGATTATTTTTGGGCTATACAGATGCACACCGTTTCTCTATATCTTCCAATCGAGTTGTTAGGGAATCAATATTATTGGTGATCCCCTTAGGAATGTACAAATGGGAAGGATATTGAATAAGGGAAATAGCTGGTAGAGACAACTATAGAGGCCTTGACAATATCTCTCTTTGGAAACCTATAGGTGAAGGTATATATAGATACGCCAGACCCTGATCTGGCTATGTACCCAATAGAGGGAACTCCAAATCATCCATTATGGGATCTATATATATTTTTTTTGAGACCCCACGTTGATTGGATATTTTGGATCCATTTTGGTTGCTATAAAAAACCCTTTTGGAGGTACATTGGTTTTCATTGTATGTTAATGCTCCATCTATAGAACATATCTAGTAAGAATGTTTCCTCATAGTATTTCTACATTGAGTATTCTCAATTCCTTTATCTCTTCCTCAAACTACTTGAATATTTCATCATGTATAGGGGTTCAACCTCTTCAAGAGGTTGGTGAGGCACAACCTTACCTTTACCCTTTTCTTTTCTTGATTCTCTCTGAGGATTTAATGATGGAGTGGTTGAGGGAATTCATAAATTTAGATAAATCCTATAGTTCTAAGTAGGTACACATCCTTCAATCATTTATGTGTGTATCATATTATGAACCAAAACTTCCTCCTCCTTCTATTCTCTATCAGTCTCATGTTTTGTAGGGCCTTCAGGGGTGTTGTAAATTATATTCAATGATTCATAATACATTACAGGAAATTTTTCAGTATGTTTGCAAGGTTACCTTTGTTTTTTCCCTCCACGAGGCATTGTCCTATCCTTTTATGGTTCCATTGGAGTCATTTGGTAGATGTTAATACAAAGGTAATCTCTAAAAAAATTCATCCTACATGTTCTCAATAAGGATATTGGATCATAATATGGGAAAAATTTGGGGATTACTTTGACTTTATTCCCCATAACTAGGAGAAGACTGAATCTCACTAAGGAGGGGGTTTTGAGGTAAAAAATACCCCAGAATTGTAGGTTGAGGTTGTTCATACTCTTTTTACACTATTTTCCAAGACTTGTTTTCTAACCTTGAAGGTTGTGTTAAAAATTCATCCTTCCTATGGGAAGGGGTTGTTCCTGGATTGTCATGGTTGCTACTTCCATGACATCCTTCTTGATTTTTTGGAGTTGTATCGAAACATGTGTCGGGTTCATCACTTGGTTTCCACCTGAAACACCTAATTACAAATGACATTTGCAATATTTTTACTATTTGATGATTGAATTCTCTAAAGTGGGAGGATTTTTTTGATATTTTATGATGTCTAGTAAAAAGGTATTTTATAATAATTCTCTCTTTTGGACCGACATAGGTGAGAGTCGTTCGAGGCCTGTTTTTTTAACATATCATTTTTTGTGAATTATGTTCATTAGTCGAAGTTGTCTAGATGATTTAACAATGAAATATTTCTTATTTTGAGTACTTTTATGATTAGGGGGTGTGGTTAAATGAAATTCTTTATGTTCACCCCATCCTCTAATATGAACAATGGATGGGGAATCCATGATCAGCTGATGCAATTATTTTAACACAATGATACAAGCACACTGAAGGGCTCCTTATTGTTTCCCCAGTAATGGATTTCTTGTATCTAATAGTTTCACCAAGTCAATTTGGTGGTGTCTAAATTATATTAACATGATGTGGATTAGGTATTCATCATAAGGTAATACCTTTTTTCTTAAGAGATTAAGAGTGTTCCATTTATTCAGTTGGATTTCGTGCACATATTCATCCAACAATGCCTCTAGATTGTTGTATTGGGGAGAGTATAAAGGCTATAACATGAATCATATGTCATCTTTATCTAGCTACTTAATCATGTTTTAGTTGTATTCTTTATATTTTTATAGAGGTTCCTCAACCTATTTTCACCAAAGTAAATGCTTCCATGTTGTTTTATCATAAACAACAAGATTTGTAGGGACTTCATTTGTCATTTGGAGGGATAAAGATCCAAGGGTGGTTCTGAGAATTATCTTCACCTTGGGATGTCTTCCAATAGATAAAGGATTTCAATTATCAATGATAAGGCATCATACATGACTGATCTCATTTTCCCATGTTCCTCATGACAGGAGGGCCTTCTCTTTATTAAATCACCAAGGGGAGGACCCTTCTTATGAAGTGAAACACTACTAAGGAGATAAATTTTTTATGGAATTCCATCATATAAGGACTACCATTATGTCTTGGTGTCCGACTATAAGAAGAATTAATGTATCATGTACAATGGGGAGGAACTTAAGGGAAGACAATAATAAGGTCGATACCTTCTTGTTATTTGATCCTCTGGCCCTATAAAGGGCTATTGTGACTCTCATCAAGAGATGGGATCTTGAGATCGATCAGATAATGGACATAAATTAAGACTTCGGGGTAAACCTTCTTGGAAGGAACTTTGGAATTATTGCTAATATATCCATATTTTGGTAATAGTGGAGTAGTATTATAGGCTTCAAGAGATAAGAATATGAGGGATTCAATAACTCTAGCATTATGTAGAACCAAATAATAGAGCATCTCTTTATCTTATAGTCATATCTGATGAGGATTATTTCTAGATTCATTATTATGAGTGAGCAGGAGAACTTTCTAGGGAAAGTGGGTTTTATGTACATGATCTTATTTGTCCAGTTCTTGGGTCACTACTGAAATTTTTGGATATAAATCTAGAATTCTATAATAGGTTTATACCTGCCTCATAGTGGCCATTGGAATAGGAAAATTACCTCTAGTTGGAATGGGGGTGTGGACCCGATTTAATTGTCCATATATTATGGAAGAATTTAGCCCATAACCCCCTAAACAGAACCAGAGGTGTGTATCCACTCTGCAATGACACATTGATGAGTCACTTCATTTTTGGGGATGGAGTTATGTATCCATTCTTCTTTAACTATTTTTTCCATTATAATATCTTGGGAGGTTTCTTGGATGTGGGTCATAATTTTCACATACCCTTTCAAGATTTTCAGGATGTGGTTGGAAACTTCAGTGGTTGAGATGGGGATATATGCACATTATGTGGATGGTTTAGGGGTGTGTTCCTACTATTGTCCTATATTTCCTACTGAGGGATACAAATAGTACTTAGTTTTTGGGAGAATATTTTTTTATACCCCTAATCATCATTGAAATTTTTTGGATGAATTATACAGATGCTACTAGAAGAGAACACATGCAGGCTTGATTAATGGAGGCATGTGTGTGCACCTGCTTGAAGTTTACTACCAAATTTTTCTGGAGGGATTCCTTGGACACTACCAGATGAGGTTTCTAGTTGTCTTGGTTGTTGCGGGAAGATGTGTGTTCCCGTATACAATTTGACATGATATTGTTTTGGTGAGATTCTTTGAATGCTTCCAGACAAGTCTGAGGGAGGTCTTGATTAATGTGGTCAGGTATTTGTTCTTTCCCATAGTTATACAAAAATATTGATTGATGGTATTATCCAGATGGGGCATAGGTATATCCTTATTTCCTGTTGATCTGTCAAAGTCTTGACCAAGACGTATTACATGCCCAGGCCTAGATGATCTGGGTCGGACACCCGATTTTAGAACCCCCATCATTCTGAGGGTTCACAGCTACATGGTTTTGGAAGTATTGACTATTGGTATTATTCCATTGAAAGGACTGCTATTTTATTTGGGTTACTCCATTTTCGGGCTCTGGATCTATATCTATAAGTTAAATTAGGAGATGATTTCTATGTTCTAGGGATAACCACCCAAAATGGTTAGAGACGGAGACCGGTGCCTCCTACTTTTGGACCAACCACTATCATTGAGTGGATGACTAGCATGGATTTATGAGTTGTAGGTATTATTGAGAAACCTCTAGGTCCAAGATGATACCATTTTTTTGGTACTCCCTAACCTCCACATTTGAGACCCATCTTTGAAGAAATTGGGTTTGTGAAAGTTTCCTCTTTGAAAATGAGGACCCGTCATGCATGGAATCCAAGGAATACATATGTGCTAACTAGTGTAATTCCATTTGTATCAAAGGGTGTTATTTTCTATGGTTCCTGAAATATAGGTGACAAAAACAAATAAGAAAACCCCATAAAAGATTCATCTCATTAAATGAACACATGAATAATTGATTGCCCTATTTGCACATCTTTTATTTTGAGAGATAAAGGGGTCGGATAGGTAGGAAACAACATCTTATTAGTTAAGGATTCACATTAGGTTCACCATTATTGTTTCATTCGTGAATTCCACATGGGGATGCAATGGTGTTTTGTGGTGTTGTGATGACATCCTCCATATCAGAAACATATACCCACATATTTTTTGGGTAATTTAAATTGGGGTTTGTTCATGGAACCGAAAACAATAAATGGATCTCATATCTATGATGACTCATGGATCTAGTTTCCAATGACAGGTTCTTATTGGGGAACATGACCAATAATACTTAATAACTCACATTGGTCAAGTGGATGGTAGGTTAGGATCATCACACCCTTTGAGGGGGGATTATTTCCTACATTGGGACTCTTTTATAGATTTATGTTATGTTCTTGAATCCTTCAATAATTCCCATGTATGACACATTCCACCATTGAATTAACAATCAATTATTAGAATGAATGTAATTCAGAATTATCTACAGGTATATGGGGTTCTTCATCATCTGAGATATCTATATGTATCAAAGGTTCTCCATCAAATATTCCCTTTTATAATCATATTAGTTATTCTTTTGTCATTTATAATTACAATGCTGGTTTTAAGCCCCTCAGTGGTGGAACTATGGAGATTATCATCATCCATGGAAATGGAAGTTGTTTTGATGTTGGGATCGGGGCTATAATTTGGGTGTCCTACATAACATTGTGAAAGGATTCAGGACCAATGTATTTTGGTGCTACATAATGGGAGACATCGTACCTTTTAAGGCCGCATGAGCTGGACCAAACCAAGCTGTTTAATATCATACGACAAGGAAGTTTAGGTAAAATATACCTAGTCAAATTTTGGTGCGGGACTTATACCACAGAGTCCCAAGGAACCTTGAAGAGATGTGGGCTCCTAAGCTTGGTATAATAATATTTGAAATGTGGCCCAATTATAATTAGGGTTGATTTGGGGTGTTAGGTTTAGACCTCAAGGAGGTTTTCTACGTTTCCCATTTGGTTGGGAATCAAATACCATGTAGTTTGATTATGGGGACCTTTTCCTATGGATGCCTGCAAAAGGTTTGTATCATATAGGATAAAGAACACTGGGAGGACTGTGACATTTTTTTGGGTATTTCACCGTATAAGAGGATTCCATTAGGTTTCTTTATTGGGAATATGAACCATTGAATGTTGATGCATTATTTTGGGGCTTACATCATATAGGATTATTCCCTCACAGTTGGATACATTTATTTGAGTAACCATGACTATGGGGTCCCTTTGAAGGAAGGTGAGAGGATGATCCGGAAAAATATTTTTTTTCGAGACATGCACATGACCATGTGGATGTCATGATCTTGACTAACCTCAAATCTCAAGTGATTCATGCTCAAAATTGAGAAAGAATAAGAAGTGAATGACCTATAAAACCGCATGATCTCTCTTCCACTAACATTAGAGGGTCTGGATATAGGGAATATGAAATGGATTTTACAAGCTCATTTCCTCTCTCATTTTGTTAACCAGGACAGTCACATTTAGGTGCGTGCCTGGATACCTCCCTACAATAAAAGCTAGAGGCTCACTCCCAAAGGAATTCCCCGCTCTTGGTTTCAGAGAATAAAAGAGTATATGTAATTAAACCTCTATGGGAAATTCTAGTGTGATCCTATCCCTCCCCTCCTAGAATCGTAGGTCCCTGGATATAAAGACGAGTAGGTAAGAACATTGTCCTTGTAATAGTTCAAGAGACCAAGAGATCCCTCACACTTCCCCTAGGGTCGAGGTCCTCATGACCATGGGAATCCATAACTACATGCACCTTGAGGACACTACCCATCATGTCAGTCAATTATAGGAAACCTCTGACCAAAGGAATGTATAATAGAATGGGAAGCATGATGTTGTGTCTATATCCATGGGAATGCAAGCCAAGAGTCTTTGGTGGATGCTTCAACCCCACCCCCCAATAAGGTGTCCAAAGGAATGGGGACCTAACATTGGAGGCTTCAGAGAGGGCATAGAAGGTGTATCGCGCAAGTCAAGGTTTGGTGAGCCGGGGGTGCTTTGTAGAAGATGACCCGAGAGGATATGGAAGTGGCTCGTGTAGGGGTAGGAATATGTGAGATGAAGGTGCCTTGTGAGATAAACCAGCTCATGGAAAACACTTGGTTGAGTATTTTCTTTAGGCACCAAGAGTCTCCCTAGGTTCCCTTGGAAGGGTCTCATGTAAGTCCTAGATTTGGGAAGTGGAACTAAGGGTTTTCAACTAGTTGGGAAGGGACCCTCGAACAAGTATCCTATATTTTTGGCTTTTAAGGTACTTTAATCCCACTATTATTCTTAATTATATCTTATATAGGTTTTTGGAGATCTCCCTTATGTATTTTTAAGGATCTGGAAAAAGGGGTTGCATGACCAGTGCTGGTAGGATTATTCTGTGTTTCCAATCTTGCAAATGAGGATCCCAAAGGTCTAAATCAATTACTTTTAATGAATGTTAGTTAAATATATTGTATAAAATAAAATAAAATAGTTCAATTGTGGAAGAGTCACCTTATGAAAGTGATGAGGACATGAATTATCATGAAATGAGATTTTAGAGATTTCTAAAAAAAGATGAATTTTTTTAAGAAATGATACTATGGAGGAAATTATGACAGAAGATGGAACTAGAAAAACTAAAATCATCATGGTGAAGTAACTTGTCATGAGTGAAATGGAAAAGGTAATATCATAGATGAATTAAAAAAATTGAATTATAATAAAATATATGAGGGTAAAGAAAAAATGCCAAATTAATCTATGAAAGTAACCCAAGTGTCTCTAAGAATAGTTCAAGTGATTCTAAATTGAGTATACAAGACAAGGCTGACAGAGAAAACATGTGTTTTAGGAAAAATAAATCTAAGGTAATAAATACTATATCTATATCCCATTTTTATATTTCTAATATATTTGAAAGTGAAATAATTGTTAAAATATTACTAGTGAGGATTTATTTTAATTCTATAATATACTGGGGAACCATTCAATGTATATAAATAAAAATATTAAAATTTAAATAAATATCTTTATTTTTATGTTCTCATCAAAACTGATGATGTTTTAGAAAAAATAAGACTCATTTATTAAAAGAGAATAATCCAATTAAAATTTTAAATGAGAAACTAAAAAATGATCTTGAAATTTTTTAAATGGTAGAGAAACTCTGACCCATGTTATTCATAAATAAGCCACACCAAAGTACACAACTAGGGTTGGATAAAAAAATTACATGATAATTTATAAGAATAAATTTATTCCTATATCAAGTTCTTCTAATTATACAAATATTTTATATTCATATGGACCTAGTAATGTTTTTATTTCTAAATTACTCATGTCTTCTTACATAAAAACAATTAAAAATATTTGGAATCTAAAATATATTATTTCTAACAATTTTTTGACATAAGAAAGTGTGGATACCAAAATCATCTCTTATTCAAATGTTTCCAGGAAACCTACATAAAGAGTACCAGTAAGAATTTATGTTATCATTATTGTGGATGTTCTAAAAACGTGATTAGAGACTACTCAACCATTGAGATCTTATATAGAATGATGGAGAACATGTCTCTTTTGGTGACAATACTAAAGGAAAATATAATAGAACTTGGAAAAATAGTTATTTCAAATTATGTTTTAATTTCTAAAATATTATTTTTGATGGTTTTATGTAAAATTTGATTAAAATCTCAAAATTATGTGATTTCTTTTAATTATTTCATGTTTAAAAGTAATTATTGAAAAATATATAATTCTGATAATTCTTTAGTTTTACTACTTTATGTAATGATAATGTTTATGTAGTCAATTTAGATTATTTATTTTCACCTAATATTTCTTATATAAGTTCATTTCACAAATAATATAGGCTATTGAATAAGAGACTAGTCCACTGCAACCTTTACTCTCTTTTAAAGACAACAAGGAATGGTTTTCTTAAGGATACTCATAAACTAAAATTCCCAAAAGATAATTTATGTAACCCATTTCTAAAAGGGAAACAACATACGGCATATTTCATACCAAAGAAAGATGTTTCAACTTCTCAACCCCTAGATTTGGTTCACATGGACATGTTTGGACCTTTTTTAGTTTCTATATTGAATATAAAGAATTATGTCTTTGTTCCTTTAAATGACTTTTCTACATATACTTTAGTATTATGTTTAGCTCAACAAAGTCGAGCTCATTCCTATTTTGTGACATATGAAAAATATAAAAAAATTATTTTTCATACTGTTAATAACATAAGGAGTGTTCATGAATGTGAGTTTGAAAATCAAGGATTTAAAGCTTTATTATTGTATTATAACTATATTCACAACTTTTCTGCTCCTAGGACTCCCTAACAGAATGATTTAGAAAGATGGAATAAGGTTCTTAATGAAATTTCCTAGACTATACTCAATGATTATGAACTAATTGTTTATTTTTTTGGTAGAGGCTATCATACAAACAACTATATAATTAATATTTATTATTAAAAACATTTAAAGAAAACTCTATTTGAGTTGTATAATGGAAGAAAATCACAGGTTAATTACATTAAAAAATTTGGCTGCGAAGTATTTATATTCAATACAAAGGAATGTTTAAAAAACATTACATCTAAAAGCAATTAAGGAATATTCCTTGGTTATTTGACCTCCTATAAATCATACAGGGTGTTCAATAAAAGAACCAAACCACTATAATAGTATTCATATGTAAAATTTTATGAAACATATCCACATGAGCTTAAAACTTCTTTAAGAAACCTTCAGGATGATCTTTTAAACGTAAATATCAATACCTCAACCAAGCCTAATGATCATTTTGTAAAATCTACTATAGAAAAATCACCAAACACTAAAGAAATTTTTGAACCATGTGATGAAGATAAAAATGAAGTATTTAATGCATCAATCCCTAGATCCATTAGAACTCATAGAGACGATCCTTTAGATGATATAGTTAGAGATCAAGATATAGGTACTAAAACTACACCTTCTTTAAGAAACCAGGTTGAACATCAAGCCCTGTTATCATAACTTGATCATAAGGACATCATAGAATCCATAAATTATTAATTATGCGTAATGGATAGGCAAGAAGGGCTGAATTGGTTGGAAAGAAACAAATTCTAGTAACTAGTGTAAATACCTAGAGACTTCCTGACCATTGGAACTAAATTGGCGTTTAGAAACAAGGTTTGATATGTTTAGAACAACTATTAAAAATAATGTTAGAACAGTTACACCATGGTACAATGAAGAGGAAGGTATTTACTATGAATAAAACTTTTCACCAACATCAAGACTAAAAGCTATTAAAATCTTACTAATCAATGCATCACATTTTAATTTCAAAAAATATAAAATGGATGTCAAGAGTGATTTTTATAATTGTTAAATTTTTTATGATGTTTTTATTAACCCCATAGATTTTAGAATCCTCTTTTTTTCAAATCATTTTTTCAAAATAACTTAATAATTGTATTGTTTAAAGTAAAAATTTAGAGATTTCTACGAAAATATCAAATATTTAATAACTTCTAAAAATTTTCAAAAGGGATAGCTAATACAAAATTATTTAAAATAATTACTAGTTGTTTTTTATTTAATATTTAGGTTGATGATATTATATTTGGATCAACCATAAAATCATTATGTAATTAGTTTTCAAAATTGATGCCAAATAAATTTTAAATGATTTTAGTGGGAGAGTTTAAATTCTCCATTGGATTTCATATTCTCAAAATAAGGAAGGAATAAGTTTAAAAAAAGTAAATAAATAAAGAATATTTTAAAATGTTTTGGTATAAATATAATCAAAGGTAGTGATACTCCCATGTCTAAAAGCTATAAGTTGGATCTTGATAAACTGGGAAATCATTTGACCAAACTACTCATAGAGGTCTAATTAGAAGTTTAATATACTTGAATGTTAGTCGACCTGATATTATGTCTACTGTATCTATGTGTGTAATTTTATGAAAAATCCAATAGAATATCATTTGAATGAAATAAAAATAAGTTTTAAATACCTAAAATATAAAACCATTTTAAGATTCTCTTATTCCAGAGGACATTCATTTGACTTAGTTTGTTATTCAAACAAAGATTTTGGTGGTTGTAGGTTAGATAGAAAAAGTAACTCAAGAACATGTGACTTTTTGGAAAATTCTTTAGTTTCATGGTGTTGTAAGAAACAGAACTATGTTTTATTATCCACTATAAAAGATGAGTACACAGATGCATGTAGTTATTTTGAAAAGATTTTGTGGATGAAACACACATTACTGGATTGTGGTTATCAGTTTAGACATGTATCTATAAACTATAACTATAAAAGTTCAATAAAAATTTCAATTAATTATATGTCTCAATCATGGAAAGACATATTCATATAAGACATCAATTTTTGAGATACCATTTTCAAAATGTATATATTACTCTTGAATTTATTGGTAATATACATCAACTTAATAATATTTTTATAAAGTCATTCAATGTTGATGGAATGAATTATATCAGATGTAAGTTATTTATGATCAATTTTTCTGTAATATTATCTTGGTTTTGTAACTCATGTACATGTTTAATTATTATTTTAATTCTTAATATTTGTGTTTTTTATTAAGTAATCGTGAATCTTAGTTTATGTTGTTAGTAAAGTGACGATGAGTTTTTGTTCATATGGTTGGTTATGTGAAAGTGATCTTTTTCTCATGATGTCTGTATACCAACCTTGAGTTTTTACACAATTTGTCAGTATACTTACCAATAACATTTTCTTATGTAAAAAGTATACCCACATTGATTTATCTATATTACCAAAAACACATGATCATTATAACCACCAAGACTATTTATATTTAAAATCTATATAATGTTTTTTAGTAGGATTTTATTGAAGTATAATATTATTTGGTACCCCAAATGAGTGGATAAAATTCATAATTATAAAAAGAATCATTACATATCAATTACCTAAAAATATATTTCTTTTTTTAAATCCATACCTGCTCTGTCTTCTTCAATTCCCTCTCTCCCTCTCATAATCAAACCTAAAAATTATGAGTTTCAAATAGTAATATAGGCGTGAAAAGGATGAAAACAGATCAGGATTCCATATCTAGTTATAGATCACCTCCTTCAAATAAATTAAAGAAAAACATTATTGCTCGACTGATATGGATAAGAACCATAAACCTCATCTACTGGACCAACCTTTCTGTACTGAAAAGGAAGTTGATGTGGAATAGATTAATTCCATTAAATCCTTAGTGTGGAAATCAATTCAAAAGAAAGGATAGAATGAATGTTTCATTAAAATGGTAATCCATTTTATCTGTGATTAGTTAAATAATTGTATTCACATGTATAATTCATTCTTTGAGATAAATAGACATCATTAGAATAGTAGTAAATCGAGAAGGTTTAGTTTTTTCTTAAAAAATATGGGCTAAATGCGTAAAATGTACCTCACAAGGGAGAGTAAAAAGATTATTAGATCTCATATCCTCTAAATCCTTCCCATTTTGTCTTTTAGAATTTTCTTGGGGAATTGAATAGAAACTGGACACTCAGAATGTTGAATGTAGTGGAGATTACTAGAGAATATAGACTATTTATCATGTTCATCCAACATTTAATCATATCCAAAAGAGGAATATTATATATCTAAAGGCACCGTTAATTGTTTATTCCATTCTAAATGAATAATTGTATTCATATAGTTAATGAAGGTATATCAAGAGACATATTTATAATTTATTTAATCCTTATTAAAAGTCTAATTCCCTTCCTTGTCCCCAGATCAGCTCATCATTGTTGTATTTTGAGGGACTAGTATATGAGGGGGGTGAAAAGGTGATTTACTCTGAATTTGTTTCTTAAATAAAAATATATATAAGAACCTGAAGATAAATTAGAACCCCTAGTGAAAACAATGGGTAGATAATAGTGAAAATACTTAGGAAAAGTTTATTCCATTTAAAAATTCATTTGGACAAAGAGACCAAGAAGATCCGATCTAGAGGATAATGAAATAGATGGGTATTCTTATGATGAAGATAACATTGATTTGGAATTACAAGAAGAAGATACTGAGGTGGATAACCTTAGTGAGTAAGCTAGGGAATCATATAAAGATGTTAGGGAACCCTCCCCTATAGTAACTTTTACACCTCTTAGCTCTCCTTTACCACTAACTTGTCATGAGGATAATTATTGAGATGATGATATTACTGATACAGAAGTATCGGTGAGTGGATTTGTGGAAGAAACAGCAAGGGATAACTTTGGTGAGTATGGAGATGATGATGAATGTTCTAAAAATTCTTAAACTGAAATCTCTGTAATTGTAAGTACTCGTAGAACTAGTATACAAGATTCACCTTTTAATGGATAAAATTCCCTAGGATTAGTATTACCAGGCATGTATTACTATGAATCAGATAATGGAACTGATAATGGGGGTATGACACTTGAGAATGGTGGACCTATCATCCCATCTATTCGGATAGTTTTTGAAGGATATTTGATATATGAGATTGATTATTAAGTAATATTTAGGCATTACCACTCATACCTACAATTGATCAAGTTCAATAAAATATGTTGAGTCCAAATCCTACCAAAAATATGTAGGAAACTATTAAAATAAATCGTACAACTATTTTTGGATATCTCCATACAAATACTCTTGTTGTTGAAGTAGAACATGATGATGGAGAACAATTTCACTCTTCATGACATAAGTTAGTGGAAACAACTATTTGACAAAATATTATTTTAATGAATTAAAATAAATTCTAATGGGTATTTTTAAAGAGATCTTTATTGGATTTGGGAACTCTAAGGAACAAATTATAATGAGAGAATGGCCGAGATACTAAGTTAGTTTATTTATAATCATCAAACAATATTCCATCTCAAAAAATGGTACTTATGGAAAATGATATTGATGATTTAAAATATCAAGTGGGTTCTTTCAAATATGATCTTTAAGATATGATGTTGAGGTTAGATAATAGATTTCAAAATGTAGAGTTTTAGTCTTATGCTTCATCTGATATTCATTTATCAACCTCAATACCCCCTAGTTCTTATGAAATGATGTTTTAATTAAAATGGAACCATAAAACTCATAGGAGATGATTTTAAATTTGTTTTAATGAATATTATAAAAAAGGGAGGTGTTGTTTGATCATTTTTACACCCATGTTTCCTTGATCATGGAATTTTATAGAAGATATTCCAAGTATGATGATAGAGATAGAGATACTATCATAAGAACTATTGATTTATATATATATTGTATTTATGCCAAATATGACCAGAATACTATGTTAAAATATATATTTACTTATCTTACAATGTCCTTATTAACTCAATATTTCAAATAAAAGGTTGAGCAGTTGAAATTTCTGACTCCAATTCTATAATCCTTTGTGGAGAATAAAGAGGATTGTTTTATATCCATGGAAAATACATCAAGGTATGTAAAGGATTTCATTTGATTTCTTGATCCCTACCTATACACTACCAAAACATCCATATTTTCTCCTCCTTCCATACCTATTACTTCTAATCATCCTATTATAACCTCTTACGTTAGTCTTTTGGATTTTCTGCTAGGCAAGAAGTTATGCACTTTCACCATATTTCTAGGTGAGTTGTTATCTAAGAACCTTCTTCCATCGCTACACCACAAAGATCCTAACTTGACTAAGACTCTAGTTCAAATAGAAAATATTATATACTCCCTATTGACATCATGGATGTCATTGATTATGATTTTGAATAGAATACCTAATTAAGACACACTTTATAATCTTTTTGTATTCTTTTTTTTTTATGATTTGATTTTTTTATTTATGTATTTCATGTTAACCCATTGTTTTTTATATTTTTTTATTGCATGTTATATTTTAACATGCGTTTTCTTTTTGATAATACCAAGATGGGGAGTAGAATTGATAAATAACGAAATAAACAATGTTTCAATTAATTTCGTATATATATATATATATATATCATGATATTGTATCATAAAAAATGGATAGAATACTGTTTTATTCCAATAAATCCTTGTTTTAATGATCCAAAATCAAGATTCTTATATTTCTAATGAATTTAAGGTTTTATGATACTAAACTATTTTATAGAAACAATGATTAAAACTGGTGAGTTTTGAAGTGATCGTGACTACCTACTAAGTAAATAAGTTCAAAAAATTGTGACAATCAAGTGACAGTGCATCTAATGAGCTAATTTTTTTAAGTCGTCAACTAATTCATGATAAGTTCAAGTGACCACATGAATGATTCAACCTACCATGTGAAGAAAGGAGTTGAATACATTAAGAAAATGATATTTCATAAGAATAATTGAAGTGTCCATAAGAAGAGATGAAGCTACCGTAAGAAAAGATGATGCTACTATAAGAAGTGATGGAGCTACCACAAGAAGAATTGAATTGACCACAAGAAGAGATGAAACTGGGGAAACAAGTAAATAAATGACTATGAGAAGTGACTAAGTGACCACAAGAAGAAATTAAGTGACTGGGTGATAAAAATAGGTGACCTCAAGAAGAAACCAATGTAATCGCACCTAGTGACCTTGGAAAGTGACCCATAAAAGTAACCATAATCCAATGTATTGGTTCCTAAGTTAAGACTATGTAACCAATTCTATATTAATTATTGCAGTATTTTGATATCTCCAATGAATTTGTTTTGGATAATTTATTGTAGAGTTAGTGAAATTAGGGTTTCAATGAGTATGGGGATGGAATTATGAGTATCCTCCAATAGTTACTTAAAGATAATTCTCTCTTTGAGAAGACGATCCACTTGCAGATAGGATATTTGATGAATACATGTGTATTCTTGTGACAAAAAGAGAAAATAGGGGACTTAATCCAACATTCCATGACACTCTATTTTTCTAACCTGTCAGTTCAATTCATTTGAATATTTTTAAGGATATATTTAAAGAAAAATGATAAACTAAAGTAGATCAAATTAAGTTTCATAAAAAAAATCACCCTCTATCCTTTATATATCTATTTTAGATTATATCATGATTTATATTTTTTTACTATGTATATTAATTATCATGTTCACCTACTAGGTATTACAGAGTACATAATTCTCTTCCTTACATATATTACCCAATGTATAAATGTAGAACATTCTATGTGTAACCTATGATCCATTTTTATAGTTTTTTTATGTAAAAAACAATCTCGGTCATGTACTTGTTTATTTTTTTGATAAACATCTTTCCAGTATGTGATTTACAACTAGAGAGGACTAGGTATTAGCTTGAGACTAAATCTATTGTTTTATTTCCATGTGTGTTTTATTATTATTTTTATTTCTTTATTTTAAAAAATGTTTTTAGTTTTCTAAACTATATAGATAAACATTACATAGATATTTAGCTTAAATAGGTGTTTTATATAATATGTTTAATGTAGTTAGATATTTTTCCACAGATAATGTAATTTTGAAATTGTTTTTATTGAAATATGTTCTAAATTTTGAGAAATATTTTAAAAACATTGAATTATATACTTTTACTATTGTTGATAACTAGAAATTTTAATAAATGGGGGGATTTGGTTTTTAAATTATTTTAAATAAAAAATTTAATTGAAAACATAATTCAACTCCTCTAGATTTTTCCAACATAGAAAAAAGTTTCCAAAGTGTATTAAAGGATGGATTTTCCATTCACATACATGAATTTATAAAGATAATCATAAAAGTAAAATAAGAGAATCTCTCCCAAAATTAGAGAGAAGGATCTTTGGAATGTAGAAATTATAGAGATACCATTCACTATAAATCAGGTTTTTTATCTATTTTGGAAAATCTGACGAGGATAGACACATTGAAATATCCAAAACATGAGAGAGAAATTCTATAAGAGTAAGAATAAGTTATATGATCAATCCATAAGGATGGTTCTAATGAATTAGTAGAGTATTGAGACATTGATAACAAATAAAAAAGAGTTTCTATTACATATCGTGTAAAGAAAATATTTTTAAAATAAATGTTCATAGCCATTTTGTGAAAGAGAAAAATGTAGATCAATGGAAACTACCTATATAGAGTTTATATTTAATAGTGGCGAGACAATTTTTATTTTTTTCATACATGAAAAATTATATTTCACATTAAATCTATGAGAAAAAGAGACATGTGTGAGAAAAATGATCCTACAGTGATAGTGAGTAGGTGTTATACATTATAATGGTAATATCTATAGGAATATTTTTCATATCCTAAACCTACCATTAATCTGTGAGGTTAGCATATTCTAATGCAATAGTGCATTATAGATTATATGCTCCATGTATTATACTGGTGTTCGTGAACCATGTAAAACACTTAGGTCCAATGTGGTTTTATTCCTTTATATTATGTAAGACAGAAATAATGCAAGTGGTTATGAAAAAATAAAAAAACATATTTAAAGACTGAATACAAGAGGTTTATTGACCATATCAACACTATATAATGTAAAAAGACTACCCCTATGAAATTTGAGGTCAATAGTTGATTATAGTAGTGATATTTTAAGTAAAAGCATCTAAATCGGAAATAGTTTACTTAAAATTATTACCCCTAGGGTATCTCTAACCCAATTCCCTTATAGGCCTAACAAGTGGTATCAATGACTCTGTGTTTTTATTGGATATTATTTTCCACTAATGTGATTCATTTTTGTAATTAGATTTTAGGGATATTTTTTCATACATTTACGTTGAATTTTTGGATGTATTAACTCATAAGAGTGTTTTTTGTATCAGATATAAATCATTTTCCAAATTCTAGGATTAAATTCACATCCTATAGAGATATACATGTTTGAGTCCCTAATGAACTCAAGTTTGATGTAATTATACTACTTTACTGACATTTAATATAGTTTGAGTCATATCAAATGAATTTCGAAATTAATGCATCTAATAAGGATGATTTAATCATGTATTTTTTAAGAAGGTTCACATGGAATGTGTTTTAAGAAAATATAATAAAATATAGAAGATTTCTATGGAAAATAACAGGTGATAATGGTTGGAGGAGACTACCTTATATCAAGGGACAAAAATAAGAAATGTAAAATGATTATTCTTATAAATAAAACATTTACAAATAAGGAAAAAAATTTAAATCTTATAATTAAATATATTTCTAAAAATATTTTTGATGATGCTTGAAAAAATATAAATTTAAATCCACTCTCAATGGTTGAAAACATCATGGATCCAAATGGTGACATAGAAAAACATTGAGTTTCAAATCCTGTGGATTCTCTTATAGAATTCAATGAATGATCCAGTCCATATAATAATTTTTGGATCAATTTTAATTCATGTTTGGAGTTTCTTATTCATATCTGGAATACCTAATTATTTTGAAATAAATACTAAGAAGTGAAGTAGTATCCTTTAATTTTGAATAAAAAATATGGGATCTAAGATTCAAGGTCTAAATGACTTGCATAAATATATTTCACGATAAATAAAAACTAAAATTAACACAAAGAATGAGTTTTAGGTAAGCACTGGTTCACTAAAATCAAAACATGAATAAATAAGAAAATATTAATTAAGGGATGCATTATGTCTGAAAGAAATAGTTTACCAACTATGAAAGAAAGATGAAAACATAAAAGAGTTGGTAACAAAGCATGGTTACTTAAAGAAAAAAATGTAAGGAGTAGTTCAACTCTATGTAATCAACAAAAAATATATTAAAGTGAAATATATATATTAAATTTGGAGATAAAATGAATATTCTTGAAAACCCTATAAGAAAAGACTCCAAAATGTGGGTATATTTGAAATGATACTATTTTGGTGGGATGGATCATGCTATGAGTGCATTCCTTGAATCCCAAGGTCACCATGGTAGTATAATATTTACTATATCAACATATCATCCAATAAATTACAATAAAATTCATTCCTTTAGCTAGATATATTTTAAATGTGATAGTCATGGACATATATAAAATAATTACACTATGAATAAAGGATAAGAATTAAATGGGAATTCCTCCATTACTATGACATATAAGAAAAATATTTACATTGGAAATAATCTTGAAGTATTGAATATAAAATTCACTATCTTAAAGTAGTATTTTGGACCTCAATATATTGTGTACAAAGAACCAAAATCAGCTTACTCATAGAATCCCTCTTTTAAAAAATGAATATAGATCTGGAAGAAAAATAAAAAAAATGTTTCATTTGTGAGAGTGTATGTGAAGATAGATCCACTATGGAACTGTAATTCTAATGAATCTGTCATAGTCATCCAATAAATAATTTTCTTAAAAGATTTCGAAAAATTAAACTATAAGTAAAGAATAAATTCTTAGAGGAAGAGCTCACCAATGGAGAACGAAACAAGGTGGAAGATGCACTAGTATTGTATCAATGGAAGAAGATTTCATAAGTGGGACTTGTCTCACAATATAAAAATAGAACCAACAAATAAAGGAGAATAAGACTAAATAAAACATCAAAAATAATGTTTTTGTATGTGGAATCACTCAAAGGAGATCTACTAAAAAGGGGTAAAAAAGTTGAATATAGAGAATTATCTTAAAGTAGAAAATATTGATGAGGTGATTACATTCCTCTCCATAAATTTGAAAAAGTGGGAAGTAGGTTTTGATATTGAAGGTTATTTCCTGGATGGCCAACAACATTCATCAACTTGAGGAATCATGAAGGTGGACTCTCTACATGTGTTTTAATTCCATTAACTCTTCTTGATGTGTTCGAATGTATAGGGAAGATACAATCCTTAGGGAAGGTACATCTATAGATAAAAGTGAATTGTGAAATGATATAAATTTCACACTGATGTTGAGATATGTTATCAAAGCTAGAATGATAAAACATATTTGTTATAAAAATGGGCTCTAATGATTAATTTGAGCTAATATAACAAGTTTTTTTTCTTATTTATTTATTTTTATGATATCAAAATCTGCTAAAGATTGATGAATTTTATGATATATTCAGTGATAAATATGAGGAAATAACAGTAATTTAGTAGATGAATATTTAAATGAGAATCCCTAATATCCAAGGAATGAGACCTGATAGAGAAGCTAGAAATATTTATTCTAAAAAAGTAGAACAAATTTTTTTCTTGTAATAATTTATATCAGGTGTGGTGTATAGAGTAGAATTAAAAAGGGAAAATCTTTTATGAGTCATACACTATATGTTAAATTTTTAATTATTAATGGTTCATTTAAAGTGTTATTAAATTCAATAAAAATAGTTCCATATTAAAATCTATAAATTGTGACTACATGTAATTTAAATAAGCAATTGAAGAAAAATGTATTTCAAGTACAGTATTCACTTAAGATTCAATATCCTACTAACATTTCTGACTCATTAGGAATAGAGGTTTTTTAGGGATCATCGATAAGTGGTAAGACCAATCATTTAATTTGAATTAGTATGAAACCATAGTTGGATGGAAGTATTTATCCTGAAAGTCAAATATGGTACTCTTTTTTAACAATTAGAATATCCTTTCAATGGAAATGTTGAGTTTAAGGGAGAAGATTTATTGTTAATTCCCAATAAAGATAAATTTGTACCACAGAATGTGGTATCAAATAGTTTTACTAAATAAAATTTTCCATGTTAAATTATATTTATTGTTTTTAAATTAAAAATATATAGGAATCATGATTATGGACATAAATAATTTTACCTTTTTATCCAAGGTAAGAGTCATTTCAAATATTTACATACATTACTTTTAAATGTGACATTACATTGGATTTGAGGTCAAAAGGGTCTAAAAATCATCATGAATCCACTATGATTACATAATTAGAAGAAGAAGCTTTCTCAAACCTTGTAGGGGGAAGAGAATTTATTACCAATTATGGAAAATGAAATAGATTCATGATAAAAGTTTATTGAAAAAAATAAATAGGGAGATATTTTTAGAATCCAATTGATATTTAATATTGGATGATACAACATTTTTTTAAATAAGAGTTTTTTATTAAATTTTATTGTATTTATTTTCAATAGTTTATTTGCATTAAAATTAATAAGGTCTAGGACATATTTGAATATCTATATAGGAGATAGAAATTTCATAGAAGTGTAAGAGGCTATATTGTAGAGGATTCTGATTATGTCATATTATATCAAATTGTTACATAAATTCTAAATTACATAAGGTATATTAAGACAACATTCATAATAATCATCATTTTTTTATTTCTAATGAAATACAACCTTCAAAGAATAGTAAAATGGGTCATGCTATAGAATGAATTTGAGTGAAATAAAATGGATCCAAACCTTATCCATCCAAATAGATCAAGACTACCTATAGTAGAAAAAATCTCAATAGTCAATACATATTGGGGTTTAGAAAATGAGTTTCAAAGACCAACATGAGACAATGATGAGTGAAGAATGGATGTTAGTGTGGGGTGGCGATATGGTGTAAATTGGTCACAGTGTGGGGAGGTTCCATGGGAGGACAATGATCTTGGATAGTGTACTATATTTTATTATGAAGATAAAGTAAAAAGTCAGCATTGATTTTGGATTTAAAAAACTAGTGTGATATTATTATAATTATGTCCATGTCGAATTGAAAGAATGAATTGTTGAGATTTTATGAACAAAATGATGGTTTATTTCCTAGGTACTTGTATTTTGGATAAACTCAGCCCACCATATATGGAGATGAGAAATATTCCTGTAGAGTTATTATTTTTTAGATTTATATGGTACAGGATCTAGGCATGCTGCAACAATATTAAGAAATGGATATTCCACACCATATAATGGACATTACATTATAGAGATTGATTAGATATGTTTAAGTGGTACTTGATGTTTTAAAATCATCATGTAATAGTGAAAATAATTTTGAGCATGTGTTGTTTTTCAACGATACATAATATTTTGATTAAAAGGGTGATTTTGTTGAGAACAATACTCTATCTCTATGACTATTTTGATGCTCACAAATACCCTTAATTTTTTCTAATGATTTTATTTTTTAATTTTATTTCAAGAATATATTATTTATTTTTTTATTTCTGGAATAAATATTTATGTTCTTGAACAATGAGATTTAATTGCTAAATTATTCACATTAGCATGTTCTGGAAACACTGTTCATGCTATAGATATTCAGGAATTTCATAAGCATGTTCTGGAAACACTGTTCATACCCTACATGAAGAAATGTAGCATAAGGATGAAATGAGATGTATACTTTATGAGATATCAGAAAAGTATGGTTAATAAAAAATACGTTATCGGAAAAGTATGTAAGAGGAACCATACATTAAGATGGAACCCTACATCTGGGTTATTGAAAAAGTATGGAAGATGAACAGTAAGTATGTTTTAAATGTTACATTTGTTTCTCTAAAGTATGGTCCATAAACCTTACTTTTGTAAACAATATTATGTTTCATCAAAAGTATGGATCATGTACCTTACATTTGAAAGATTATAAAAGTATGGGTCATTTATCATACGTTTGATTATTGAAAAGAAAATTATGGTTCATCAACCCTATGTTTGTAATCAAACTTACATTTGAAGGATGCGACATCAACCCTACATTTTTGTTCAACCTTACGTTTAAAATATGCATGCTATACAGTTCAACCTTACGTTTAGCATCGGAGAATTAAAGATTATATTATTATGCAATGGTCTGCAAGCGGATTATTAGGCTAATTTCAAGCCAGATTGAAAGATGATTTTAAAGCACGTATTTGACTAATTCAAAGTAGATTTATTAATGATTTAAAGGATCAATTTAAAAGGATATTTTTATACTGAATCTTCTGGGAAGTTACGACTGCTCTGTTATTTTGAATTTTTGATTATCGCCAATTAGAAGGTGACTTTTGTGGATCTATATTTTCAGGAGAATTGCTCGTCATTATTATATAGATCTGATATTTACATAGAGAATATATACATGTTTTTCCAAACAGCAACGTCGAACATTCATAAAAAGAAGGAAAAAAAAGACTATCGAGAACACAGATCTGCTGATTCAAAAGAGAAACAAAGCTCTATTTATTGAAGAAGAAGAATCACAATAAAAGATTCACTCATTATACATCGAAGATCGACTATGAATCTACTACTGCTGATGTTATGAATTATATTTTTATATATACTGCAACAGGACCGACTTGGAATGGCTCTTATTTGAAGATCATTATTTCTGAAGGCTACGATCCATCTATTGTCAATTGTATTCTGTTACAATTATGAAGAACAACTGGAAAGTATTTTCAAAGTACAAATACCATTATTTTCTATTGATGAGTGATCAGTATCTCTTACTAAGCAGTATAGGTCCTGTGAGTGAACCAGAAGGATTTTTCTTGCCATAGATTGTAAAGGTGCCAACCACCTACACTCAGTTGTGGAATGGTCTATTGACAAGAGGACCATATAATGAAAATCACCAAGATCGTGGAGTAGAGCATTGGGGGAGTGGACTATGGGCATTCTGTTCACCGAACCACTATACATCGTGTGTATTTTCTATTTAAATTTCCACTGCATTAATTCATCTGATTAAAGTTAAAGGGCAGAACATGATCTTGCAAATAATTTGTAAAAGACACAATTCACCCCCCCTATTGTATATATTTGGTATAATCTGATCCAACAAACACTACTCTAAACTGAGTATGAGGATCGAGAAAGACCATTATATCACAATAAGATAATCAGATGAATTAAATAGAAGGTATCTCACATATTTTTTTGATGTGGTTTTTGACCAGCCACAACACAATAGAGAAATGGCACATACCACAAGAGGTCAATGAAGAATTTAGTAGAAAATAAATTTTTAATGGGATCACACTATAAGATGAGTTTTATTCTGGGGAGTTATATAAGGTAACACTATCAAATCATAAGGAACTAATGTTTTTTTTTGTATTGGTTAGGCTTGTGATGTGGAAGATGTCGACTCAAAAAAAATCTTAGATTAAAAGAGACTATTGCTACATGGAAAATAAAAAATAAGACGTTTTTTGTATGAAATATCATGAAAAGATGATGTTTATTTAGGATATTTTCATAAACTATTTTTGAAGGATCATCTTGGATACTAACAAAACCTATATACATCAGTTTTATCATTAATAGTGGTGTGACTGTTTTGATTCATTCATGTGTGCCAACTTTTTTTCCTTTTATGTAGCAAGAAAAGTTGTAATATGTGAGGGATGAAATTTTAGGGTGGTATTTATCCATACCTAAACATTGTAATGGGATTCATCCTAAAAGTATTGATTTATCATAACCCACTATTAATTAGTGATGTTGGTGGATTTTAGTGCATTGACATAATGAAGATTTCATACTCCATTTATAAACCTATTGTTGATAAACCATGTAAAAACTTTACTTCCAACATTATTTCATTCATTCATATTCAATAAGAAATATATAACTAAATTGGGTAATTAATAATAGAACAAATCTATTTAATGGATAAAGGAAAGTGGTTACCTAATTAGATAAATTTAAATCTATATGAAAAAGAGTGACAATAATAACAATGAGATCAATAACAAATTATGGTTGTGAGAGTTTAAGGAAAAGTGTTTAAATTTAAAGGAGTTTATATACCTTGATTCACCCCACCCACCTATCCTAGCATCTCTCAATTAAGTCCCTTGTGCGCCTAACAGATGTTATCTTGGGCATCTACACTGGTTTGTTTATTTGTTTCCCCTTGTTATCATCTTGTCCCATGGAACAATATATTGATTTGTGTTTACTTAAAAATAATTATTAACTGTATTATTACCATTTAATCCATATAGCCACTTTATTTTAAGGTTTTTTCTCTTTCTTTTTTGATTTGAAAATGATTTTTTAGAAATATTCTTTATTGAGGTAAAGTTGTTTATTTTTTATTTTATATAGTTAGATATCCACATTTTAAATAGTTTAAGGTGTATTGAATTTTAAATACTGACTCCACCCCTTGGTGAATACAAATGGGGGATTTTTAAGTCAACATTATAAAGGAAATTTTTAATTTATTTATTTAGGGGATGAAATCATGGTTTTCAATATAATTACTTCTTGTCATTCAAAAAAGGTTTTATCTAATGATTTTGAATTTTTTTAAATGTATGATACATTTTTTTCTTTATAATTAACTTTTGAAAAGAAATATTGTAATGGACCAATATGAGATGACCTGACACATTAACCGACTGAGTCCTCAACATGGCTCAACGTGCATTTATAATCCCTACAAGATGGAATCTTGTTTATGGAAATCACAGGAAAAATCTTGGGGGATTATTTATCCCTAAAATCATAGTAATAAAAATTAAACATTTTTCATGTTTGTCATGGTCCATCCATAAATTGTACATCACTTCAAGATCAGTCCCATATAAAACAAAAAATAAATGACATGCATAATGGTTCATGACCGAAAACACGGATCCAATCCATTTACATATATAAGAAACATCATTTATAAAAAAATCATACAATAAGACATGTCATAACTAGATATAATTATAAAATAATAGAATCCATCAATAAATAATGGTTTATATAATGATAACCAAAAATAAAAAAACCTAACAAACATAATCCAAGCCCAAAACCTCCTCTATTTGACCTTTAGTTTCCCATGACCTCCCAAATCACCCAAAATATTCCTAAAGAAAAAAAATGAGTCTAAATTCAAATCATGGAACATGAAATATATATAAGTGATAAAAACTGTAAATAATCCTCTCATAGTATCTCAGAGTTGGTGCCTTACTTTGTTACATTGGCATAGATACAAGACTCAAACCCCAAAGGGAAGCTTATAAAACAAGTATTTAACCATCAAAGAATGATGAACTGATCTCGATACCTGAGTTTGGAACATATAAAATTAATTTATAATAAGTATTATAAAATAGTTAAGAATTAAATTAGGGTGACGAGAAATAAAAATTGTAACCCAAATGAAAAATGTATGTCTGCGAAGAATCGATTACCACATTGAAAACAGTCAAAAAAATGTCCCATAAAAATAAAGACAACAAAATATGACATTAAATACCATTAATATAAATATATTATTGATATGATAAATCAATCGGTAGAATAAATACACCAAACATAAGAAATAGGGGTGAATAAAGCATATCTTACAGAAATAAAAGAGAGATGAGAAAGCACTTACCTTATGTCCGAATGTGTTTTGCACTTGATCTAACTTCTTATATAATTAGATAAAATCCATTAATTAATTAATTAATAACATTTTTTATATGAATTTGATTTAGTATAATTTTTTTAAGCTCATTTTTTTCCTTTTTTACAATACAATTTTATCGTTCGTGAGCGTTTATTTATTTGGTTTCATAATTGGTTCACTTTTATATATGTATTGAGTGATCATGTAAAAAGGGAATAGTTATACAGAATTTAAATTATATGTTATTAATTAAATTAAATAATACTACATGGTTATATATTTCATTTAGCAATACGGTATGAGGATGAATCATTGGATAAAATGTTAATGATAACTGTTTGGATTATTTTTTCCTTTTTTAGATCATCACGTACATGTTTTGAGTTATGAATTAATATTATGTATATATGATTGTTGTAGAACATTAAATAAGTTTTATTATAAATATTAAAAAAAATAACCATAAATTTTTTATGACTAGACTAGAATGAGGAATTAAAAAACAAATACATGTTATCTACAAAGGTAGTAAATCAACAACTTATGCACGATGTTTTCATTATTAGAATAAACGGGGAAGGAAAATTAATTGATAGAGGATATAACTTTATAATAATAAAAATACAGAATATTTTATATACTATATTTATCATGCATGTTTTGATAGATCAGGTTAGTAAATGATAAGAAAAGAAAATAATTTGATAAGAAATTAAAAGAAAAATAAAGAGGTTTTTACCTCATGAATTCCTCTCCTTGAGAACCTTCTTAAGGGAATTGCTTTTGGTATTTTTTTGATCCAAAACCTCCTATACTTTAGAAATATAAGTGTTAAGATTATTAGGTAGAAATTTGAAAATATTAATGTCTTAAGAGGGGTGAGGAGAAGAGGTTATGAGGGGTGATATTTATAGTGGAAGAGAGGGGTATTTTCCCATTATTGTATTCAATAGTTTATTAGTTTTCCTCAAGAATATGAATAGTTTGATAATTATCACTAGATATAATAAAATAATTATGCATATTTCTAGATTTTGGTCTTATATATACTATACATCGTCAATGACTCAATAATTCATGTATTTGTTAAATATCGTAAAATACCATAATTCAATATTCCTAAAAAACTCAACTATTTTAGAAAAATACAAACAAAACAATCGCACTAATTTTTTATGTGTAAAATTTAAAACATAAATACATTTTATAAAAATAATTTTCTAAATATGAAAATTTTATATTTTAAATAAAATTATCATTTACTCAAAAAGTACTTATTTTAATGTTATATTTTTTTTACGAAACTTTATAAAATTCATTAAGGCATCATAAAATTTTATTATAATAATAAGAAAAAAAAATTAATTTATAAATATATTTCATGAAAATTAAATTTCTTTTAAATAATTATTTTAAATATAAAATTTTGATTAATCATTTATGTTTCACAAAAAATACTAATAATTAATTTATCATTTTTAAAACATTTATTTACTCATTACATGATATAAAAATATTATATTTACATTAATAAGATACAGAAATTTTATTTAACTTTAATTGGTGATATTAGTATACAAATATTAAATATACTATGCATTATAACAAAATTAACAATTTTTTAAAAAAAAACTGGGATTTTTCACTATTCACTAGAGAATAAATATTTTTAGAAAAATACCTAAATTTCTCCCTAAGATAATTTTGAACTTCCTATTTTAAAAAAGAAGTTTATTTTTATCAATAAAACTTATAATAGTGCCAAATTTTATTTTTAAAACAAGTGTTCCATTAAAAGGTGGTAAAACTACCTTTAGACTAATATTGCCTTTTAAGGCATCGAATTGGATTCATTCTTATCATATTCCTGTAAAATCATTTTTATGGATGTTAAAATAATTGGTTAAATATATAATATATAAATTGAAATGATTTGTATAATAGTATTCATTCCCACCAATTCAATAGTTAGGTCATAAGGGTCATTTTGATATAATGATATTTAATTGTATATCATTATTTGTTTGATCTTGGTGTTGTGTGAAAATAATGTTGTTGAAGTAATTATATTTAAAAATATACATAACATAAAATATTGGGGTGTTACATTCTCTCATCCTCCAATAATGTGTGTCCTCAAAATTTAAACTTGTGATTGGTAATCATGGATTTTTCTTTTTAGAATATCCCTGTGGAAATACAACATCGTAAAATCGGTTAATAAAACATCCTCATAAAAAGTGGGAAATTTAAATGTTATGACCACTGCAAATCTATGTTTCCATATAGTATAACCATAGTGGGAAGTGAAATAATGAGTATGGAAAAGAAATATGACTATAATTTTCTGATGGGGATTGATAGAGAAGTTGGTCATTAGAAATTTAAACATCAAAAGACAGTAAATCTGTGACTGGTTAAAAGACCATTTCTTTCGGAGAAAAAAAATTAAATATATAATGTTTTTGTTCCAAAATACATTTCCTAGAGTTGAGGTATTCTTCTACTAAATATATAATCACTTTAGAACGTAATCTTACTTGATTCCATTCCAGTTCAAGAGCATAATCTCCTGCTTTGGTCCTGGTTCAATATATTTTCACATCATCCCTTACACCTATAAATGAATGTTCAAGATGAATTTTTCACACCTGAAGAACTTTTAATGAATCATATGGTCCTTAATTCATTCCTTCAACCTTTAAATGTTTACTGAAATAAATAATGTTATCATATGTTCTTAATGAATAATAATCCCTAACATTTCACTTGCTCCATTCCATAATAACATAGACCATCAAATCACTATCCACCTTCACAGTTACCAATACTAACCCATAAATATATATTTAATATTATCTAAACACAAAGCACATATTTAGGTTTATATTTCCCAAGTCATTTGTTTTCTATAAGATCATCATAAAACACAATCACTTCTCTGTATTAGTGGTGTTATTCAACACATGCATCCAATTCCTTGAAGAAGAAGTATTGAAGTACAATCCTTACTTATCCCATGATTATTATAACCAAATAATTATTGATAAGATACTCAAATAATATAATTCTTTAATCCAAGAACTTGAATATTAATCATTACTTTTCATCTATGCCAGTAGCTTATGCTTGATCATTATTCATTATCCTCTTTTGGTGTATATTCCTTTGACACTTGAGACATTGATTTGTATATTTTCCCATATCCTTATAGTTGAAGCACCAAATATTTGAAATTATTTCATTTCCTTAAAATTATGATCATGGAGTTATTTTTCTCTACACTTGAAGCTAACACGTTTTCCACTTAGTCATATATGAAGAGGTTTACTTCTATAATTATCACACATGAGAAAATAATTATTTACCTTCTTTCCTTTATCTATATTTTTTCTATCATTACTCTTCTTCTATGGAATCCCTTTAAAGCCATAATAATTGGTTCATTATTTCTCTATATTTTTAGAAAATGATATTATTTATTTATATGATGAGAATATTTGTGAGACTACTTTCATTCAAAAGAATGATTTAAACCCATCCAAGAAACAACCGTTATTACTCTTTAAATTATATTCATTGATTCGGTTCTCATTACTTCAATTAGGTGACATTTATAAACAATGGAATACAATAGTTTAGATCATATAATTATGAAACATAATAAATAATACCAAAACTAGAGAAATAATGAACATAAATTGAAAACAATTATTCATAGCTAATCTCATAATCATAAATGTGATTTCTTTGGGAAAATATTTACTATGAAATATTTGAAAAATGTTTGTAAATAAAATTTTATTTATCTTAAGAATATCCCTTGGGAGTTTCAATCTGGGTGCGTATTATGACATTTTTTCATGTACCAGGCTATGCTCAGTCAGTTCCCAACACACCTTTTCAGAGTTGTTACCCCTAGGTACATTTGTTTCAGAACCACATCCACTTATAGTATATAGAAATGTATATATTACTAGGAATACCCACATAATCTACAACATACCAGAATTAGAGAATGTTTTTCTATGATTATCCTCCAAGCCAACAATAGGGTGATATCCCCTAATATATATATATTTTTTCTAATTATAGTTTTTAAGATTTATAAAAAAATTTATCTAATACTAACTATAAAGACCCTGTCCCCGGTATCCTAGAGCGATTTCATTACATTATAACATTAGAATATATACAAGACTCGAATCCTCATGGATTGATTAGTTTATCAGTTTTGGAATCCATATTACATACTTGAACATTAAATTAAATTTTAAAACAAAAAATACAATAAATAGAATCACTTGAGAGCATTGTTCTTTTCATAGATTAACTTTATATATCAATCATTATATACATTTTTGCATCCTGGGAAAATTAAATGATAAGAAAGGGGTGGGATCTGATATTATATAAGGGTAAGAAATATAACTAAATCTATCAAAAATAAACATAACAATAAGGCATGGAAAATATCTAAAAACATATGCCATTAAAACATAATCTTGAGAATAATATGGTAGGAATAAATGGTGAATAAATTATTATATATAAATAATCAAATGAGAATAAAGATTAACCACAGATATTCTACTTGTCAAATAATCACATGGGCTATCTATTACTAATATCATAATGAGGTAATAAAAAATGTAGGACGTTATAAACATACCATTAAGTCTTCATCGAAGAATTCTTCATAAATGGGTAAGGCCTCAGCTAAAACCCAGTCTAGTTTGTCTCACAAGGCCTACTTATGCATCGAAGGGCTATAGAGGGCCTCACCCTTCACTTAAAAAGTCTTATTTATTCCTCCTATGTCAAATAATCAATTTAAAAATATATATTTAGACAATATTGTTCTATTCCACTTTAAAGTATTTTAATCATAAGCATAGATGAAAATACTCCAATAAAATCATTGATAAAATCTTGAGAGAAAAGCCCTTTTACTTTCGAAATAAGAGTTCTTTTGGAAAATATTTTTTATTTTGGATTAAATAAGATTCTAAAAATGCATAACCAAAAACATAAGAGGAATGTAAAATGAGACTTTTTTAGGGATAAATGAGGTCCAAAATAAGTTAAATAGTTTAAAAAACATTTATAATAAACTTTAAAAATAAACCTCTTTAGTGCGATTTTAGGGAAAATATTAAAGAGTCTTTAAAAAGGTAAAAGGAATAAAAGCGTTCATAAAACCCGAAATTAAATAAGATAATTTTTCACCATAAAAATATTTATTTTAGGAAACTATTTTTGGATTTAACTGATTTTGGAGAGTACTTGAAAATGGGTGTGAAATTAGAAAGTTCTGTTAATCTAGGATTTCTTATCGAGAGGAATTAAAAGTAAAACCTTATAAAACATGTATTTCCCTATTGAAAAAATATCAAATGAAATTAATACAGGATTTATGAAAATATACACATAATTTATAATAATTATATAAAAATAATGAAGAATTAAAATAGGATAAAGAGAGAGAAAGCGAAACCTGAATGAAAAATGGAGGTTTGGGAAGAATCCATTACCTCATTACCAACAAACGTACCATATACCCAATAAAATAATAAAAAATAATAATACATTGAATAAAATTTTGATAAATAGATTCAGGATATAGTACATCAATAGGTGGTATACATACACCACACACATGAAATAGTGGTGCATAAGGCATATCACGCTGAAATAAAAGTGAGATGAGAAAAAACTTACCTTATGTTTGAATGTGTTCTGCACATGATCGTAATGTCAGGGATAATCTGATTAAATATACTTATTTACTAATTCATAAAATTTTATAAATTTATTTTCTTTATTATAATTTTATTAATTTCATTTGTTCCCTTTTTGATGAGTTATAAAATAAAATATTATTGTTTGGGAGCATTTTGTTCCTTGGTTTTCATGGTTGGTTCACTTTTATACGTGTATACAAGATCATATGAAATGGGAATAGTTATCTAGAAATTAAAGTATATGTTATTAATTAACATAGATAAAAATTAATGGTTTTATATTTCATTTAGTTATATGTTATGGGGATGAATCATTATGCAAAACGTTAGTAATAACCGTTTGTATTATTTTGACATTTTTTTGATCATCAACGCTAGTTTTGTGTTATGGATTAATATTATGTATATATACTAGTTATATAACATTAAATAAGTTGTATTATACATATTAAGTTCTGTTTTAACCATAAAATTTTATTTATGACCAATATTGAAGGAGGAATTGAAAAATGAAAATACATCATCCACGAAGGTGGAAAATAGCCACCTCAAGAACGATGTTTTAATTTTTACAATAAAGAGGGGAAGAGAAAAGAATTGATGGAGGATAAAAAATCATTATAATAAAATTCCATTATATGTAAGATAATTTACATACCATTAATGTATGGATAAAGCAGTTAAGGAAAAGATAAAAAATCAAAAAAAAAAAAGAAATATGATTTTACCACTCGAATTCCTCTCCTTGGGAACCTCCTTAGGGGAATTGGATTTGGTATTTTATTGAGCCCAAAAACTCCTTGATGAGGTGAATATACATGGGAAGATTATTTTTTAGAAATTGTACAAGCATTAAGTCTTAAGAGGTGTGATGAGAAGAGGTGGTGAGGGGTGATATGTATTATGGAAGAGAAGGGTGTTTTCTTCTTATTTTATTTAATAATTTATTATATTCCCTAAAGACTATAAATATTTTAAAAAACTTCACTAAAAATATTAAACTCATTAAAGAGGGTTTTATATTTTTGTAGTATATCATCCATGCAAGATCTATGACTTAATAATTCACGTATTAGTTAAATACTATAAATTACCGTATTTCACTATTCACAAAAAAAGACACTATTTTAGAGAAATGAAATAAATTACCCTAAAAATTTTAAATTTTTATAAATAAAAAATTAACACCATTTTATGAAAATAATTTTCCAAATATTATAAATTTAAATTTTAAATAAAATCATCATTTACTCAAAAAATACAAATTTAAATATTATAACTGTTTTTATGACAGTTTAAATAATTCATTAAGGCCTCAGAAAAAATTTGTTATAATGATAATAAAAAAAATATTTAATTATGATTCTATTTCATGAAAATAAATTTTCTTTTAATTAATTATTTTAGTTATTTAATTGTGAATAAACATTTTCCTTTCACAAATATAGTAATTGTTAATTTATCATTTTAAAACATTTATTTACTTATTAAATGAGATAAAACATATTATATTTTCATTAATATGGTAAAAAATTTATATAACTTTCATTGTTGATATTACTATTCAAATAATATATATAATATAAATTATAATAAAAATGAATGTTTTCTAAAAATTGGGATTTTTCACTATTGACTAGAGAATAAATATTTTCATAAAAATAAAATAAAATTCACCCTAATATAATTTTAGAATTCCTATTTTAAAAATAATGATTATTTTGATTAATATAATTTATAAAATTGTCAAAATTTAGTTTTAAGATAAGATATCCATTAAAAGGTGTTAAAACTTCCTTTACAAAAATATAGCCTTTCGATGAGTGAAATTGGATTCATTCTTATCAAATTCCAGTAAAATAATTTGTATGAATGTAAAAATATTAGATTAAATATATAATATATAAATTCCACAATTTTTTTAATACTATTCATTCCTGCCAATTTAATTTCTAGGTTATAACAGTTATTTTAAAATAATGATATTTAATTGTATATTATTGATCCTTTAAGCTTGGTGTTTTGTAAAACCTATGATATTGATGTAATTAAATTAAAAAAAATATACGTACTATAGAATCATGGGGTGTTAGATTCTCCCCTCCCTTAATAAATTGTGTCATTTTAATTTAAACTTGTGATTTAGTAATCATGGAGATATCTTTTTAGAATATCCTTGTGGAAATCCCATATCATAAAAGGGATTAAGAAACAATATCTTAAAAAGAAGGAAAATAAAATGTGATGGTCACCATAAAACTAGGTTTCCCTATATGAGAAAATTAGTGGGAAGTAAAAATGGTAATGGAAAAGAAATATAACTATCATGTTCTGATGGATATTGGTAGAGAACATGGTCATCAGAAAGTCAACTATCACAATATCTTAAATATGCGATCAATTAAAAGGCCACTGGTTTCTCAAAAATAAAATTAAACATAAAAATATTTCTATTCCAAAATACTTTTCGTAGAGTTGAGGTATTATTTTACTATCCAGATCAACACTTTAGAAAATAAACTTATTTGATTACTTTCCATGTCAGAAGCATAATCTCATCCTTTGGTTATTCTTTGATCAATTTTCACATCATCCCTTAGACCTAGAAATGAAAGTTGAAGATTATTTTTTCACACTTGGATCACTTTTGATAGAAAATTATTTTTTATTGGATTATCAAATCACTTTGCAAGGAAAGTGAGAAACTGCAAAGTACAGCAAAACAACCAAATAGAAAACAGAGAATTCCCAAGAAAATAAAAGTTTTGCCCCTCCCAAGTACTTGAATTGTGTTATGATCCTCCACCAAGGAATGAGCACTCATATAGTCTCATGAAAAGATGCACATGCACAAAACTGAGGCCATACCCTCTCAGAATTCAAGTGCCATGCTAAAGTGGTGACCTCATGCTCTGAACCCCATCTGATGCAGAACAGATAAACGCTGGAAACAAACCCCAAAATCACCTTGAGACCCACTTATTGAAAAAATAACCTATTAATCCAACACCAAAGAAAAGTGAAGACAAAGCATCAGTCAAAAGGTTAGAATAGAACCATTGAAATTAAATTTAAACCTGCCGAATTCCATGTCCCTAAACAACTTCCATGCAATATCTGTTACCTGAGTGAGAGGTTCTTCACTTAACAGAACTTCTATAGCAGTAGAAAGCTTATCCCATACCTGTATATATTCCTCAAACTTTAACAACCCCTTAATGAAGACCCAAACCATAATTGAGTCCTATTTTTAACCCAAGAATATTATTCCTCATTAAGGTTCACTCCAATATTCTGGACCATCATCTTAGCTACATCCTCTTCAGATGCATTGAGATGAAATACCTACTCTTGAACCTCAACTCCCGAACTCAGAATTAATCCCCAGGATATGGGTTAATCTTCTTTTTCTTCTTGACCTAAGGCCTCGTTGTCCACCCTCTCATCCACTCTTTTTTAGAAGACCGGGTCTTCAAAGGAGGTGGCAAAGAGGATTAGTCCTTTCTACCTTTCCTCCTTATGGTACTCTGGAAACTCCTTGGACTTAATTCTCCCGCAAAGATGCTCTTACTGTCTCCCATGTCATGCTCCAATCGTCCCCCATTTTAAGTTACTGATTCGGCGTGGTCATTGTTTATTCCTTCCAAAGAAAGGCCATGAAATTGGTTTCCTAGTTGTATGGAATATTGTAACCCCCTGACCCCTTCCTCACAGGTAGCATCACCAGCCCGCTCAATCTCTAATATTACTGCACTATTGGTATGGGACACCTCTATACTCGGCCCCTGCCTTCCCTTCATTGGGTCTTCTAGATCGGGGCCATCCACCCCCACAGAAACCTCCTCCACAAAAACCTCCAGTTGCTCCAGACCATGTGAACTCCCAGACACCCTAAGCCCCGCATGAGAGTCAGTTCAGTGATTCAAATCTTCCTCCCTCCCAATGACCTTGAGTAACAAGTTATTGCTATAGGATGGCCCGGAAAGATCCTTCCTCAGCCTCTTAAACACATTTTCCACTGTCTGATTCATAGGACTCTTCAAGCCTTCCTTCACTGGTGAACAGACTCGAGGATTCTGATCAGGTTCAACATCCCTTGGCCAATCGCACACCCGTGGAGGTCTGACTGAGCCTCCTTATCTGTCCGTCGACCCAGAGTGTTCCAGATCGCCCTTAGGAATAATCTCTGCTTCACTAACACCCTTATAAATTTAATTCAAGGAATTACTATTAGAATTACTACGGAAATCCTCCATCGAGTGGCCGAACCTCTTGAATTCAGAGCAGTAATCATTTGTATTTTTCATAAATTCATATTTTAAAAATGTATATCATTGAAAAATTCTTGAGAGAACTACCCTTTTACTTTTTAAAGAAGAGTTATTTTGTAAAATCATTTGTATTTTTCATAAATTCATATTTTAAACATGTATATCCTTGAAAAATAAAAAGAAAGGAAAATGAAATTATGTTTGAAGAAAGTATTATGTCCAACTTAAGTGAAAACATGTATAAAGTTTTTTTAAGAAACATTTTAAATAAGCCTCTTTAGTGTGGTTTAAGGGAAAATATTAAACATGCTTTAAAACATTAAATGGATTAAATGGTTTTTTAAAACTGTAAATGAAAAAATATTTATTTTGATGATAAAAATATTCATTTTATAAATATATTTGTGGCTTAAAAAATATTATGTAGTGCACTTGAAAATGGGTGTGAAATTTGAATTTTCACTTAATTTGGGCATAATTATCGAGGGGAATTGGAAAGAGAACCTTATAAAACATATAATTTACCATAAAAGAAAGATTAATTGATCTCAATAAATGATTTTTGAACATATAAAACTAATTTATAAGAATTATATAAAAGTAATTATGAATTACATTAGGTTAAAGAGTGAGAATGTGTAAGCTGGATGAAAAATGGAGGTTCGAGAAAAATCATTTACCACATTGCAAGCAGTCAAACTATATTCTCCATAAAATTAATAATCATTAAATAAGACATTGAATAACATGAAGATAAATTTATTCATGATATGATACATCAATGGAAATTATACAAACACCACACAAAATAAATAGTTTTGAATAAGCCTAATCTCACAAAAATAAAAGTGAGATGTGAAAACCCTTAACTTATGTCTGAATGTGTTCTGAAATTGATCTTAATATCCTGTATAATAAGATTAAATCCATGAATCAATTAATTCATAAAATTTTATAGAACTTTTTGATTTTTTATAATTTTATTAAGTTCATTTATGTACTTTTTGATTAGTTATAAAATATAATTTTATCCTTCAAGAGCATTCATTTCCTTAGTTTTCTTGATTGGTTCACTTTTATACGTGTATGAATGATCATGGGAAATGGTAATATTTCTCTGGAATTGAAATTATATTTTATTACTGAAATTAAATAAAATTAAATGGATATATATTTAATTTGGTTATTTGGTATAAGGATAAATCAATAGATAAAACTTTAGTGATAACCGTTTAGATTATTTTGACGTTTTTTCGATCATCATTATACAATTTTGTGTAAGGAATTAATATTATATATATATATATATATATACTGGTTATAAGAAATTAAATAAGTTTTATTACACATATTAATGTATTTTTTGACCATGAAAAATTATTTTATGACTATCCTTGAAGGCGCAACTGAAAAAGGAAAACATGTCATCCATGTTGGAGGTAAATCAGCACCTCACGGATGATGTTTTTAATTTTATAATAATGAGGGGGAGAGAAAAGATTTGATGGGATATATACCATTATCATAATAAAATTAAATTACTGGTAAGATACTATATTCATCATGCATGTTTGGATAGAGGAGTCATGGAAAGGATAAGAAAAGAAAAGAAATTAAAAATATATTAAAAGAAAAAGAACGTGGGTTTTACGTCTTGAATTCCTCTCCTTGGAACCTCCTTAGTGGAATTGGTTTCAGTATTTTTTGAGACCCAGAACTCTTAGACATGGGGAAGAGACTTGGTAAGAGTATTGGGAAAAAATTGGACAATCTTCAAGGATTAATATGTTTGAGGAGAAGAGGTGGGGAGGGTGGGATTTATAGTTGGGGAGGTAGGTGTTTTCTCATTATGTTATTAGTTAATGTATTATTTTTCCCCAAGAATATGAATATTTTGATAATTATTACTAAATATATTAAAATAATGATGTATATTTATCTATTATGGGCTTACATCAGCCATATATCCTCCATGAATTAATAATTCATGTATTTGTTAAATACCGTAAATTATCATGTTTCACTATTTACCGAAAATTCAACTATTTTAGAAAAATATAAAAAATTAAACCTAACCATTTTTAATGAATATAATTAAAAATCAAACTAAATTTTGTGAAATAATTCTTATAAATATGATAAATTTAAATTTTAAATAAAATTATCATTTACTTGAAAAATACTGATTTTAATAATATAACTAATTAATGACACTTTAAAAAATTCAGTTAGGTCTCATTAAATTAACATATATTCATAATTAAAAAATATTAATTTATGAATCAATGCATTGAAAATAATTTTTCTTTTAAATAGTTATTTTAATTATAAATTTGTGAATAATCATTTAGATTTCAAAAAAATAATAACAGTTAATTTATCATTTCTAAAAACTTTATTTACTTATTCTATGATACAATTATATTAACTTTAAATTAATAAGATACATAATGTTTTTTTAACTTTAATTGGTGATATTACTTTTGAATTCATAAATATGCTATAAATTATAATGAAAATTGTAGTTTTATAAAAAATGGGATTTTTCACTATTCACTGTAGAAAAATTATTTTCCAAAAAATAACAGAATTTCACCCTAAGATAATTTTGACATCACTTTTTTTGAAATGAAATTTATTCTGATCAATATAATTCATAAAATTTTCGACATTTAGTTTTAAAAAAAAGTGCACCATTAAAAGGTGGTAAAACTTCCTTTAGAAAAATATTGCCTTTTAATGAATGAAATAGGATTCGTTCTTATCATATTCTTATAAAATCATTTCACTAAATGTAAAATTTTTTTATTAAATATATATTATATGAATTTTATAAGTTGTTTAATACTATTAATTAATTCCAATTTAACATCTAGGTTATAAAGGTCGTTTTAAAAAAATGATATTTAATTATATATCATTGTTCATTTAAGTTTGGTGTTGTATGAAACCTATTCTTTCAGATAAATTAATTTTAAAAATATATATACCATAGAATATTAGGGTGTTACATATACATCCCAATAGTTCACCATGTTTTTAGAAAAAAAATTCAATTCAAAATGCAATTCATAAATTATAGTTTGAGAAATACAACTACAAAATAATATTTTCAACATAAAAAGTGTAAAACCAACATCAAGACCATAGTCCATTTTAAAAAAATCCATTATTTTTCTATGAATAAAACTAATCACTTTGAAAACAATCCACATTTATAATCTATTTAAAGGAAAAACACAGAATTTGAAATCCACTTTAAAAACCCAACCAAGTGAATTAAATTTAAAAACAATTATCCAATTATCTTTAAAACCCCTTTAAAATAAAATGACCCAAAACATAATGGTTCAATCACATATAAAAATGAGCAACCAAAAGTCTAAATATTAGTAATGAAGACACAAAAAATAATGATATAGTAAAAATATAAGCATGGTAATTGGTTTAATCATTAATTATATGAATATCCCCTATATAAACCACAAATCAAGGAATGAATGTATAATGGTCTTTAACCCAGGAGGAAAATGTGAGATGTGTCTAAATTTATTAATATCACACAGATTGATGTATGGTATAGAATGGGTCCAAACTGAAAACTATCCAATTAACCCATACAATCCTCATTGTAATGGGACATCCCCTCTAAGATCTATTTCCTAGTATTAATGGAGAGACACTAGTAGTGTGTGAAGAAATTAATTTAACATAAGAATAGACCTCCCACTTAGTACTCGAGTACACATGTCCAATAGAAAATTGAAGTGAATGAATACATAACCCTAGATCAACACACAATAATAATATATATATATATATATATCTCGCTTCTATCACTATCATAATAAATAACCCATTTTTATACATTATGTTTCCATAGCATAAATAAGAACATTCCCTTAATATAGAAAAACAAGCATCACATATTGATAACAACACTCACATGGGAAAAAACAAGGGGTAATCAGGAGGGTCTCACGTGCTTTAAAAGAAACTATTTATAAAGATACAATAAGGCCTTTACCATAAAACTTGGCTTGTCATGCCGATCCATTTCACACTTCCTGAAATCCCACTTTATACATCCTTTACAAATACATTGAAATCACATGCACCATTAAACATTTCTAATCCACCATTTTAAAAACATGGATCTTTCCCACATAAATTTGAAGATTGCATAAATTCCTTCTATTGTTCAAAAAACGCATATTTATTATCCATCAATGTATTCTCATGAGGTGCATAAGAACAAACCCATTACAGTAAAATTTTAAAATCCATCAAAGAAACCATTTTAAACCCACTATTATGTGAACACATCATTATAAAAAATAATCTTAAAAATATATCATTCATTCATTGAAAAAAATGAATGAAAATACAATGTGCACCATCAAAACCACATTAAAAATCCTTATAAGAAATTAACATTTCTTGGAACATAAAAAAATTCAATTTTAAACATGAAAATATTGAATTTGAAATAAAACACCTTTATTCCAATCTCAAAAATCATTGAAATGATTTAGAAACTTCACACAGATATCACATTTATTTATAACTTTAATGAAAATATACTTGGAAAGATCAATATAATTATAAATCCAAAATGAAATAATTTAATAGAAATACCTACATGGAAGAATCATAAACCCAGTTGAAACATGTATCCCTTGATATAAAGATATAGAACATGAAATAAAACAATTTACATAAGCCCTAAAAATTAATCCCCTATCATTAGGTCTACCTATAACCCTAATTTGTCCAATGATACCTATAGGTTTTACAAAAGGAAAAAAATTGAGACAAAAATGGGAGAAAGGAAACAATAAGAGAAATTGGGAAGATATAGCTTGGAACCACATGGAAAACACCAATAATGAGTCAATATCCAAGGGGTGGAGGATAGAAATACTCATTGTGATGTAAAAGGGTTTTTAAAATAATATGAGGGATTAAAGGGGCGTAAAGCCTCTAAATTGAAAGGATTAAAAATTTTAAAATATCACTTTATGTGAATCTAGGTTGGTTGCAAGGTTTGGACACACAGTTTTCCAAAGTATTCATCCACCATGTGGGTAATCACATAAGGAAAATAATAGGTTCATGACATCATGGATAACTCTTCATGGTTTGGCAACCCCTATAGAGGCCATGAAAAACAACAATGTCTCCATGATAGTCCCATCTGCACGGGCACTGCATAGTTACCCTAATAATGCATCTTAAATATACATAACCATAAGACCTCTAAAAAGAAAAATTTAAAGAAGAGAAAACAAAATAACTAAAGGATACACAAGAGAAGATATAATAACTCATACTAAACACTATATTGAAATTTTTTGTAACAATTAACCCCACTATTTCACTTTCTTCCACTAGAAAGTGCATGATAAACAAATAGAAATGAATAATACAAAATATCCAAAGAATATAAAAATAAGGGGACTTCCCAACTCAATAAAACATTGAAACCCGACTTCCAAGATCCTTAAAATGATCAAATCAATCACCCACAAATATTCCCAGACATCTCTAAGAATAACAAACACACAAACCTCATCCCCAATTTCTAATAATAAAGGGATACCTAACATATCACTCTATTATTTAGAGTGTCTCTATTATGGGGAAACCAAAGGAATCCATTGATATATGTATCATCAAAAGATTCAAAAATCCAAATTAGACACTCACTCTCAAACAACACGAAAATTCTAAACAAAAATGGGGAAGAAAAAAACAAAAAATATCCATAAAGAAACAACACGAGTTCTAACCTTATGTCAAACACACATGGATATCCTTGGTTCATAAGTTAGATCACCACACATGGTGAATCCCTAATATAATAAGACAAACCCTATCTAGTTCATAATCTCAACTATTAAATCTCCTAACCTTGTTTTCCAATTATAAACCTAAGGCCCATGTCATGTCTATCCAGCAATCTTCTCAAAAGCACAACACCAATAAGGGGAACAAGTCCAAACTATCAAGAGAGTTCAACCTAAATAGTAAGTAATCACATGAATAACTTTCTCAAAACCATAGAATAGAATAAAATGTCATTCAAATCCATCCATAAGAATATACCATAGAAGATCCATCCATTTGATTCCAATATCACTACAAAAATAGAGTCCCTAAATGAACATCCATAATAAAACCATTAAACGAAAGGTCACAAAAAATCATCCACAAATGGATCAAACCTAATACCTCTTATGGAAACCCAACTAACTAAACATATATAGATAACCAAAATAGATACAACATGGAAAAAAGTTTTGATATTTAAATCACAATGACATAGAGTTTCTTATAAACCCACAATAGAGGCATAAAATAGAAATTTTCTCCCTTTTGGAGGCACTAGAGTTCTTGTAAGGACTAATCTCGTCTGTTTACATTCCTAACACTATATTATCCCTATTTTTATCTACACTAGTCAGGTTACCCTTATTTCCATATGATGGAATTAAGGCATTATCCAACATTAGTTTCCAAAAAGTATTAGCTTCCTCCTAAATGGATTCTCCAATAACCTCCTAAAATGATGTTTGTCTATATGCAAGAAAAAGTGAACCAAAATCTAGAAAAATAACACCTTATAAGAAATGGTCTTTCTTAAAATATTTTACAACCCACCCTAGAGAGAAGATGAAAAAATATGAGAAGTTATTAATATACTGCTTCATTGATCGCTCACACTGATGAAGGTTCACGAGATTAAGAGACCACTCCACTCTCTCCTCATATAGATAAATACACTGGATCAACACCATAAAAACTAACCATATATACCTTCATGTAATTTGGAATTAACCATATAATCTCACTATGCTTGACTATAACTAATAAGATCTCCACAACCCTCACCCTTGAATATTAATTTTTACAAAGAGAATTTAAGATTTCATCAACCCTTAACAACAACCCCGTCACTTACTTTAAACCCAAATCTACACAAAAGAGGTATTCTGCTGATTCAACAATTCATTGATGGGATATGAGAGGAAAAAAGGCTTCCAAGTCCACCACTCTACTCAGATTATGGAAAGATTCCAGAACAGAAGGATCTCTTTCTAAGATATGAGAGGATTAACCTAGTGGATCATTCGTAAATAAGGGCCTTTTAATTTCACTTTTGATCACTCTTTGAGGAATAATAAAGAAAAAAATATATAAAAAATGATGATTTATTTCTAAATTTTCAAACCGAGTGGTCCCATGACAAAATGTGGTTCAAAACCCAGGAAAACAAGTCACCTAGGTAAGGCACTTAAATTTCATATCAATAAAATAAATTTTCCTTTCAAAAATCACTCACATTAGCCAAGGTATTTTGAAAACACACCCCTACAATTCACACACTTTAAAATTAATCTAAACCCCATTTCAAAAATAATACAACCTTGGGGGAACACATAATACCAAAACAAGTAATCTAAAAAAATATTATTTTACAAAATTCAAATTTTTCTATAAAAACATTTTTTAAATCCTAAAAAATTCAAAATATCATTTTGAAATAAATCACCTATGGGAATACTCCGCAAAGAATAAAATTTAAAATGCATCACTCTTCAGTTTTTTAAAAAAAAATTCAAACACCTTATTTGAAAAAACCCCATAAAATTATTAGATGAAAACAAGAGAACTTTTTCTCTTCCTTCGACAACTCATGATTCTAAATAATTTTTAAAAAATTTCACCCCTTTCCAAATTAAATATTTATTACTGAGAATTAGTAAATTACCATAATAATTATAAAAAGTGTTGAATAAGAACCTTATATAGTGATAATAAAACCTTCATCACACTATCTCTAGTATGTGATAGTCACTTTAAGAACCATCCAGAATGAAGATGATTCAAAAAAACACTACTAGGTAACCAACAAGGTGGTAATGGTTTGTCTAAAAGGGTTGGAAAACTGAACACCAATCGTGAAACACACTCTATGAAGGTGATATAACTGAATAGAATGATAAACACACGGTTGGCCAAACCATGAGAGAAAATTGTACTACTCAATTTTCCTACATTTTCACCCAAACCCATGAGAGACCCCTGAAATAAATTACACACTGAAATTGGATCTAAGAAACATCATTTCACATCAAAATACCTAGAAACATATAAAATAACAAAATTCAAATCTAAATAGCAACTTCCCCATATAGATTTAAGATTATGATGAGAAAGGGCTAGTTAGTCTCTATCTATCCTAACCTCTTAAGCCCCAAAAACCCTAATCTCATACTCTTAGGATATCCAAAAATAACAATATTATAACTCAAGAAACATATTATATCACTAAAGAACCCAAAATATGAGAAAAGTTTGTAATGAAGCATCCTATTGTATCTTGACACACCACCTAACTCAGTCCTCCACATATCCCAGGTGTCATTCTAAATCCCCATGGGTTGAAAACTAGTTCATGGGCATCACCAAAAATACCTTTGGGGTTAATTTTTTCACAAATTTGAGTAATCACTGATAAAAATTTTCAATTATAGAATGGAACATCCTTACATTGGAAATACAAGAAGCATCAAGTACATGTAAATCAAAAATATGAATGACATGACAAATGGGTTATTACCAAAAAATAATGATCCAACCAATTTTAATAAATAAAAAACAACATCAGCCTCAAGAAAAAATCCAAATACATGTTAAAAATTAGAGACTATATTATATAGTCACGGTGTTAACAACCTAGTAGGTCACCACCCACTGAGACTATAAGATTCATTTCATCGGGTAATTCATAAACCCTAGTTTAGATAAACATATAGAAAATAGTATTTTCAAAAAAAAGTGAAGAACCAAAATCAAGTCCATAATTAGTTTAAACAATTTTCCATTAGTTTTATTTAATTAGAAAAAATCACTTTGAAAACATTACACTGGCCTAAGCCATTTCAAGGCCAAACACCCTTTTTTAAATCCACTTTAAAACCCCAAAAATATTCTATTAATTTAAAATAGAATTTTAAACAACTTTTAAAACCATTTTAAATAAAGGTAACCTAAACATGATGGGTCAATCACACATAAAAGGATGACACCACAAGCACAAAGAGTGATAGTGATGATAAATAAGATATGGGTTTCACAACCATATATGCAGGGGAAATGATACAATCAAGAACAATATGAATATCCTTTATATAAAACACTAATCAAGTAAATATTGTGTCATGGTTTTACCTAGGGAAGATAACATGAGATGTGTCTAAATTTATTAATTTCCCATACACCAATTATAGGAATATACTAAGTCCAAAACATAAACAATATAAATGTCCCAAAAAAGACTCATTGAAATGACACACCTCCTCCAATACCTTGTGACTAGCATTGCTGGAGGGACATTAGCAACATGTCCACTAACTAGTGAAACATAAGAATATACTGACCACTTAGTACTTGAGTTCCCATGTCCAATATAAAAGTGAGGTGAGTGAATACCCTAGCTAAGATCAATACACAAGTTGTATGAAAAAACTATCCCTTTCCATTATCACCCTCAAACAAAACAGTCCCTTTTTATACATATGTTTCCATTGATTAAACTATAACTTTACATAAAAAGGAGAAACACGAATCACATTGTGATAAAAACCCATGCATGGGAAAAAATATTACTGGGAAATGAAGGGGATCTAACAACCTTTAAATAATAATATTTATAAATTTGTGAATGGTAGCCTTTTCTCACTTCATGAAATCCCAATTTAAACATCCTTTATAAATAAATTGAAATCCTAAAAACCATTAAACATTTCAAATACACCTTTTTTAAAACATTTTTCTTACCCTTTGAAATACATAAATATCCCAAAGGCATTCATTTTTTCACAAAAAACATTTTTAAATAGATATAAAGGAATTATCACAAGGTTGATAAGAATAAACCCATTTAAATAAAAAATTTAAATCAATCAAATAATCCCTTATAAAATAACATTGAGGTCAAACACTCATTATAAAATAAATATCTATTTAAACCATAGTTTGAATTATTTAAAAACCAAAACTAGCTCAAAATATAACACACACATTCAAATATACTTTAGGAAGGATCATTTGAATTTCACAATGTCTTGGAACATGAAAACATTCCATTCAAAACATGAAAACATCAAATTTCAATGGAAACACATTAATGTTGAGATTAAACTCCATATAATGGATTTTGAAATATGACATGGATTTCATATATATTCATATTTTAAATAAAAATATATTTAGAAATCTCAATCAAACTTTTATTTCCAAAAGTAATCAATTGTATATGAACACCGACTTGGAAGAAACAAGAAAACAAGCCAAAACATCTCAACTTCGATGAATATCACCCAAACAAGTAAGGATATGACATCTATAATACCCAGGAACTAAAAAACCTAACATTAGGTCTAACTCAAATCCTAAATCATTCTATGGGGCCTCTTCGGTTTGTGGGAGGAACCAAAAGTAAGAGATAAAATGTTAGAAAGGAACAAAGAGGAGAAAAGGTGAATATTTACCGTAGAACCACATGAAAACCACCTTGAATAAATCAAGAATCAATTGGTAAAGAGGAGGGAACTCCCCATTTGGATCCCATGGTTGTTCTATTCATATGTGAAAATAATGGGGAAAAACCCAAACTTAATTGTTAGAGGGTAAAATTTTCAATTCACATATTAAGTGATTTTGGCCTGGCATCATGGTTTTCAAAACCATATGTCATTCATGTGTGTCAACCCAAAAATAAAATAAATAGTGCACAACTTCTAGGATAACTCGACATATTTTGGAAAATTATGCAAATCACATCTACATGGTTTCCACACAATTATCACTAACTATGTGGGTTAACTGTACAAACCATGAAAACCTAAAAATCTCAAAATTTAATGCCCACAAAACACTAGATCTCAATAAAACCATAGACAATATAAAATAACTCAATTTAAAAAACATAGTGACATGTGAGTGTAAAATTTATCATTTAATTTTATTTAAAATAAATTTTATAATATTTTTTATAAATATAATTTCACTAACAATTGGTTGAAATCTTACTGGTCTTATTTAGATCACACCCTACATACATGCATGTATGTGTGTATATAACTCTCATGTTTTATATAAGTTAATAGGTCTTGAATTCAGTTTATATGTTTATATTTTTCAATTGATGGATGTGTTGGGACGTGGTGAGTTATCGTGCATGTGACACATTGATTCATTCAAGTAATGGCATGGGTTCATTTCTTTTTGGGGCGTTGATGCACGATCCAATTTGGCTAGGTGTATTTTTCTCTAATACTCTAAATTATTAGTTTATTTTATGTATTTATGATTTTATGTTGTAAATATAAAATTTATATTGATCAAAATTATAGATTATATAAAATTTATATGATGTATTGTTACATATTCAATGTTTTATGGGGTTTTACATAACATTATTAATTACATATGCATAGAAGCCCAATTTATAGAAGTACCATGCTAGATTTTTAAAAAATATTATACTTCTTGTTTATTTTTAAATAAGGGTTAAACTGATGCAATTGGTTATACTGTTATACCTTGGTACTATTTTCAATGCTAAGGAAATCAATAATTCACATCGAACCATACGGAGAACATGTGCAGGTGTTAAGTTAGAACAACTTTGTTTGGTTCTTGGAAAAAAACCCTGATGGTAGTCATAAACTCCTACCTTTATAAAGGTGGTTTTAGGGTTTAAATATCATTTTGGTGACCATTATAGGGAGGTATATCAACATTTACAATTCAGGTCACTATAATACACTCATATATTCATCAATTAATGATATCTTAAAGTCATAATTTGAGGCAGTTTTAACATTCCATTTTGATGTTAAATATATAGTATACATTAATATTATATATATATATATAAATGTTAATATAAAACCATGATAAATTTATATATAAATTATATTATATAAATTATATTTTGTATCTAATATATAAATATATTGTATAAATCTCATGCTTATGTTATGTTAATAACATTATAAATAGATCCATAAAATTGTTTTTTTTCCTCCCAAACAATATTTATATCACCTCACTCAATGATATATTAAATGATATTATGTTTTTAAAGAAGGTATTTTCTTATTTTGTGATACTTTGATTCTTTCTATTTAGTAATTGATCTATTTATAGTGGTGTTTTATTTCACCCAATATTCTAGGAACCACAATAATTTAAATGATGAACTAATTGATCCAAATTACTTTCTTCATAGTATCTAATAAAAAATTATGTTACGCCTCTGTTATTGAGTATATCATAGTTGATTGTTTGGAACTCTTTTAACTAATATACCCCCTATTTGGAAAAAACCAAAAAATATATTTATATATTGAATCATCCTTTTTAGTTTTAAAGCCACCATTAGTAAAAACCTTTATAATGATATCTTTATCAACTTTAATGATCAATAAAAAAACATTAGTTATTCTCATGTAATTAATGATTTTGTTTACAATAATCTAGTGACTCTTAATATGTTGAATTGGTATGTACATTTGATTATTAAATCATGATACATATAGGTTAGAGTATATAACATGACATATACAATGGATATATATTACAAGTATAATAAATCTAAATCTTTTGTTTCCCCTCTAACCCATTAATGTGACACATATCCTTCATATAAATCACACCATGTAACATTGGTAAAGACCCACTCTTGGATTTCATTATACTAAAACTATTTAACAATTTACCAATGTAAATGTTATGATTAAAACTAAAAAACAAGTTTGATAAATGTCTACAGATTTTTATAACAAATATTAAGGATGTATCACCCATTTATCTTAGTGAAAATACATTTCCTAAATATAAAATTATAAAATGTAAATTTTGTAAATAACTTCCAATAAGTAGAATGTTATCTACAAAAAAAACAACAAAATACACAACACTAACCCAAATCTATATGTATACACCAAAATCACCCATGTTATTTATTAAACCAAACTATTTTATTTTATAATCAAATTGGGTTTTCTAATTATGAGAATATTGTTTCAATCCATAAAGGGAACTTTGAAATTGGTATACCTTAGTAGCATCATTTATATTATCAAAAAAATTGGGTTATATCAAATGTATGAAGGTTTATAATGATTTAATGACACTTATTAAATATATTATAATCAATAAAATCAAAAAATTATTAGGATCACCATTCATGAAACCTAAAACCATGAAAGGTAAAAATGATGAACAAGATGTGTAATGTTCACCGATGAATGTCACTGCAACTATCTTGAAACTAATTTTTTATAAAGGTGATTATAAGTAAACCACCAAACTCCCTACACTATGATGTATCCATGGGATAACATAAATCCTCTAATTCTTTGGTTGGATTCCCCTTTTCTCTACTATATTATAGTACCTCTCATAGTAATTGTGGAAGAAGAAAAGAGATATTAGGTGGGGAAAATTTGGTAGTTAATGTTTAGAAAAATATTTCAAACCATATTTTTGTGATGTCTTACTTATATATCCCTCAAGGATACTCATTGGGTGATATTTAATTTATTCACACATTCATTACATAGAAATTAATGGAATATCATTAACAACCTATTATAATTCTTTGATAGAATTTTATTCCCACATATGTTTCACTATATAATGCATTTATCATTAATGGTTTCTTACTTGGAAGATCAAAATAATGTTAACCTTTAACCCATGATTGATATTCATTATTGGCAAGGTTAATCTTATTATTTAATTATGATTCTTTATTCCCAACAATTTAGCTAAATCGTAATTTATTATTGGCTCAATGTAATGTCATGAAATACTTAATATCAGCCTTAAGATATACAAAAAACATTGGAAAACATATATAATACAGTTTCCTCTATGTTATACCATACACCAAATATATCATACACTATGATATGTTTTAGTTTACAACCAATGTACATAAGATTTTATGGAATATCCCCATAAATCACACACTTTCAATAAAGCTTTATAAACTGTAGGTCATTTCACATTATCAAATATTATATACAATAACTTCTGAAATCATATCCAAAATCCAATTTGGATAACTTTAAAATATTTTTGGAAATATATCATTAGTTTTCCATTGTATCACGTCATATTTAATACCTTGTGAATATATATCCAAAATTAATTTTTTTTACACTCAATTCCCATTCAATCAATAAAAATGTGTGATCCCAAGAACCTTTTTATAATTGATAGTGAATATAAATACCAAATACATAGATGTAAACATAGATCTACCTTTAGAAAAGAATCAGGATGACTCATGCTAAAAATGGATTTGAAATGATCTTCATCCATCCTAATCAAAATTTTTCATGAAAATATCTCTTTAAGGGGTTTAGTGGGAATATTTTATCTTAAAGAAGTTTTTTGTTGTTGTATTGTTTCAATATTTTTCAATAATAAGGACGATAGGAATTTTAAGAATATAGGTCATGGATTTAGTATTCCACGACTAAATAAAAAATGTGATTCCCATGAACCATGGGAAAATGATATTGATGTGTCAACCATTGGAGATCCAATGGGATATTAATCATTCACTTTTTATGATTATTATAAGGAATGTTGGTTATTGTGTCAGAGAACCCATCCAACTGTTATGTGTTTATAAGCTACAGAAATTCATGGTAAACAGAAACTATATGCATGATTATAGGGACTACTATTTTAAGTATAGTGATATAATATGTAGAACTCAGTGTTGAGATTATATATTGAAAGAGTTCTTAAGAATGGTCTATAATAATCATTTCCTGAGCTACATAATTATCAATTATTAGATCTAAGTGGGAAGATGGTAAAAGAAAAGCCTGGGTATATATTATCTGATCCTTTATAAGCATTATACAGCTATGTATTCATGAATCCTTGTCTGTATAAAACTCATTAAGTAAAATCAAAAGGTTCATAGATTTTGGGTGTAAAAACCATTCATGCACTACAAATACAAGATTCAAATTTTTCCATAAATATACTGTGAAATGAATTCACGACCAAAAAATGGTGTATAATCAATTGGTGTTTTAATGATTGTGGTGAATTCACAAATAAAGAGTTATGAGATATAGGTGTAAACATGTAAGAGGATATAGAGAAAAAAATTTACAAAGTATTTCATGGAAGGGGTCTACCTGTGAAAATGGAAATTTTAACTATGTCATATTTTTTTTCTATTTTGGACTAATATTGAGAAAAATATATAGGGGAATCATGTTTTTGAGGGAGAATTCAAAATGGTGAAGTAGTCATGGTGATGAACATTTCAATGGAATTTTTTTATAGATATTAGCTACACTATATCTTGGTCTCTAAAAGTAAGGTGTTTCTTCGAGTTCCTTGATCTAGAGCTTGAAAATTGGTAATCTCATTTATATTATGGCTTTGAGATGCAACTTTTTAATTTTTAGAATATATGTTTGGATCATATGCCCCTATCATACACCATTGAGTTTGAGGTTGAGACTCTAACATTGTAGTTTGAGGATGATTTTATTACTTTCAAATTAATACAAACTAATGTAACTAGAATAATATGAATTTAATTTAATATGATATTATGAGAGTTTTTAGAATTTTATAATTACTATGAAGTAATATCTAATGACGCATTTTAATAATTTCATTAATAAATAATATAAAAATGATGTCTGATCTAAGCCTGGTTGTCTGAAAAAAGATTTACGAAAGATGATATATGAAGTATTATTGTTATATCTATTTACAACTTTAAAATAATAATATTTTAAATTAATTATTTTTTATCATGGGATGAATCTATTATGAAGATGAAAAAATTAATTTCAAATTTTTTAAATATAAAATATAAATTATAATTCAAGATTATATGTATATATTGAGATGATGTTGAAGAGGAACTTAATTCAGATATGAAATAATACTATATAATATCTAATGGATGAGATAAATGAGTGAAAAATATAAAGAAACCGTACTCCAATAAATTCCTAGGAGTCCATGGCTAGGGGGACAAAAATAAATGAGGGTCGTGGGAGTCACCCATGTATAAAAAAGTTATGAAAATCCAGGATGGGTACTGGGAAACATATCACATAGAGATATTCTATATTTCCCATATATATATTATATTATTCTAGGTGATATATGTATAAAAAGAAAATGGTGAAATATAGATTGATTTTTAATATAAGAGAAATCAATAGTTGTGTTGTGTGAAGTATTTGAAGAAATTTGGAAGAAGAATAAGAAATATGACCTGATACTAAAATGAAGAGAATATCCTCTTGGTATAAATTCTAAAGGAACAAGGTAAACCATAAAACATTTCTATATTATATTAATTAAACCAAAACAATGAGGTGATGAATTTTGTGAGAGAGAAACTTTTTATGGTTGTTTATTATCAATTATTGTTAATCATTTAATGGTTCTATTTAAGATATTTGAAGTTGTTCTATGAAAAATACCATATTTTAGGTAGATATTCATCAATATATTATTGAATTAGATGACTCGGTCAGAGTGTAAAGAGATCATACGTGACCTGTTAATGTACTTCCAAAAGGAACTAACCAGAAACCTTATATATACATGTTTGAAGCCATAAAACCAATGTGACTCAAGGAATAATGGGAGAGCATAGTGTCAATCTATTTCTATAGTGAGAAATTTTTGAATAATTCTACATTTAATCTATCAAGAGAATTTTTGTGAAAAAATTGAAATAGTATACATGGTGAGAAGTTTTGTTTGTTTGGGAAGCACTAACCGTTATAGTGAGTATATTATTATAGTGGATAATCCATGATTGTGGTGAATATGAAATCAAGGTAAGGGATAGTTCATAGTACTATAACATGTAAATACTTGTGCCCTTATGAATTTATTTATTGGTTTATTTGACTATGGTTATGTAACAATAGTAAGAATAGATCGAGACTAGAATTAGTCTATGAGGTACAGTTAAAATAATAATTCATAAAAAGATTTAAGTATTACATTATTCACCTACCAATTTAAGTGGTGTACAGATCCCTATGTATTTACAACTGGTATCTAATAAAATACTAGGTTCTCTCTTTAAAGATCCTAATAGCCTCTACATGATGTAAATATTTGAGATATTTGAATAATAATATCAGGTCATGAATTATGACTCCATTCCTGGTGAATATAAATGAATGTATCATATAATTCATGGATGAAAAGATAAAAATAAATATGAAAAGAATACAAAAAAAATATAGAAAAGTATAAGGATTATTCAGTTATTTAAATTGAACAAAGTGGTTAGTGTACAACTATTTAACCTGTTTAAAAAAATACTTTTGATGATTCTTGTAGTTTTGGATTGTATGAAAAGATAAAAATAGTTGATGAATTCTACTATATTGTTGGATGTAGTTTGAATAAGGTTTTTCTGAAGTTGAGAAATAAATTCTAATTTCTATTATGGAGCTATTTGTTGAAAAATCACAGTATAGGGGGAACATGATTCCATGGAGAATACATTAGCTAAATAGATTAGAAGATATGACACATTCTTCAAACTCATGAAAGATAAGGTAGAAATAGTTTCAAATTTCATATAAAAACTTTATTTATTTGATGAAAAAATAAAAAGAATAGTTTTTGAGAAATATTTTTTTAAGATTTTTGTAACTAAGGTATTCCATCAAATCGAAAATCTACAAAATGTCACAATGAATGATAACGATGCAAAATTGGACATGAAAGAAAAAAACAATGAACATGATAATTCACCACAAGTTAGAATCAATATTTATTATAAAAAAGTTAAAAATATGAATAGTTATTGGGAAGGTAGGACCAAAGTAGGTGATTTGGATAAATATTTCCTCAAAATTATGTTCTAAGATATTAAATAAAAGTTGAAAAACCTAAAAGTGGTTCTACCTGAATCCTTCCAATATCCTAATATATCGGTGGTTGACACAAGTACTTTAGATAGGATTATTAATTTTATAAAGGCTCTAATTGGTGGTAAAATTTTCTTTTGATCATATGGAGAAGTATCCACCACATTCTCATTGAGAAAGGTATCTTAAAGTCCTGATAAAGATATATAAAATAAATCTTCCTTGAAAAATACTCTTGAAAAAATTCGAAATCATGATACATTTGAAAGAAAATAATTTTGGGAATGCAAAGAAATAATCTTGGGTGGATCATTTAATAATTTTTGTTATTAATTCTGTAAATAAATCCCAAAATTGTTCTAATTTAACTCAAAAATATCAATATTGAAAATCATGAGAAATTTCCATCATAGATATGAGAATATTGTTTTCCAGCTACTATTGTTATTGCTGGAGGTTTGAGAATATGACAATTCATCATTGGAACAATATATAAACTCATTAAATTTAGAAAATTTCTAAATTAAGTGGGGAGAAAAGCTAAAATAATCAATAAATCTACTAGATATAATTAACATAAATAATAAAATTCTGACTTCTATGAACATATTTGATTGTCTAGATAAAATTTTTAACTATTGATAAAGTAATATCCACACATATTAAGATATATAATATTTCCCAACCAACTATAAATACAATATTGATGAGAATGATTATCCACAGTAGTATATTAAAATTAAAAAAAACAAGCATGTTTTCCTTGAAGAGTGAACAAGTAAATAAAACTAAGTTAACCACACCAAAGAAGTCATTTATAAAGATGAAGAAATATGTCCCACCAAAAAGAATAATATTCTAAAATTTCCATAGAAGAGTCCAGACCATGGACCATTGAAAAATTTACTTGATGATCTATAAAGTTCCAGGGAGAAAGCTTAAAGGAAAAGTTAATTCAATCAAAGAGATAAACAAGAATATAGACATGGTGGGAGACATCACTAATTATAAGATTGAAATGATTCCCATCAAGGGAAACTTGAATTTTGATTAAATTTTGTGTGGAACAAGAAAAATGGTGGGCCATATAGTTAATAAAAATGTGTGATGGTTTATTGGTTAAAAAAATGTTTAAATGACAAGGGGAAAGAATCGGTGGTATCATGTTATAAATCAGTTGCAACAAATATGGAGTCCACACAAAAACAAAGAATTAAGAGTATGTTATTAAAGTATACCTAACCATATTGAGTGATTATTTTGAAAATTATAATAATATACAGAAATCATGAATAGATAAAAAACTATTCTAAGTTAAGTGAATAATCCATTACTATCTAAGAGAAATATTTTCAAAATGAAAAAAAAAATTTATTTTCCATGGTGGAAAGATAATAAAAGTGAAGAAGGAATAAATCATGATGATGATTAAAAACATTAAAGTCAAAAATATAAGTGTTCTTGTTTTAAGAAAGATATCTCTACCACATTTCTTGAACTAAAAATAAATTTAAAATTCATCTTATTCCAACACATTTTTTATTTTTAGTTGAAGAGGTAATTGAAGTAGAAGTTACATGAAGTCATCCATTATGGTGAAATAAAATTACATTTGGTATTCGTTTCAAAATTATAATCGATTTTCAACTAGTATCCTAACTAATTTAGGATTACTTATAGACTAAATTAATATAGAAACCCCAAACTAAACATGTCATAATAGAAATAAGATAAATGTAAAATAATTTGTAACTAAAAAATAAATCATTTTTCCTCTAGGTATGTTCACTTTAGGCGTGTAGTTTTATAGTGATATCTTATTAATAATATAAGTTATAGATTTATTAATTTAAATTTAAATAATAAAAATCATTAAATAAATAACATATCAATTAAAAACCCATTTCTATATCCATCCCTAAAATTTGGTGATGAAAAACAGAATGCATCATTCACAGAGGCGGTAGTCCACACACACTCATGATAAATGTTTTAATTCTATGAATGGAATGGGAGGAAAATAGATAATAATTATACCCAAAATATAATAACATTTAATCATAGGATTTTATACATAATTAATTATACAGATTGTATATAATGGGTTTGGTGAAGGTTGGATCAGAAGGATAAAGAAAGGAAGTTAAAGTGCAAGTAGTACCTAAGTAGATAATGTGGTTATTCTTTTGAAATATCCTATATAAATGAAGGAATTCATGAAATTTTTTGAGGATATAGATTAGAAAAATTTTATGGAGGCTCTTGAAGAATAAATTGGGTATATTTTTATTGTAATTTCTAACTAGGAGTGTGTCGTGAAAAGGGTGGAAGTTCACTCAATTTATAGGTGAAAAGGGAGGAATCATATTTGGAAAAGAATGTTAGGTAACGGGTAAGAATGAAATTTCATGATATTTAGGTCATTGAAGTGTGGAAATGTTGGTGATACATGAAGTTATGAATTTAACACAATAAAATGTATTATATAAATTCTAAGACTCAAATGGATTTAGTAAATTTCGAGCCACATTAGATTATCAATTTTGACACTTATTAATGTTGATTAAAATTTAAACATGGTAATTATTTTTTCACTAAAAATATAAGATGACCATTATTACCAAAGTTATATGTAATTAATCCTAATTTTTACTCCATTTAATCAAATTAAATTTCTAAATATTATAGAATTATCTTTATAAATTAAAACATATAATGTGTTGAAGAACTTCTTTTATAGAAAAATTCATTTTAAAAATTAAGTGTTGTTAATATTATTTTACATTGACTAATAAGTAAATGAGTGTTAATTATTTTTTATATATGTTTTAACATTATATTAGAGTCTTAAATTAAAACATCTCAATTTAATTCTAAAATACCCAATAATTAGAAAATTATCATTCTTTGAAAAATAAAAAATTTACCACAATAACAAATATTTAACTTGGTAAATTAATTTAATATATAAATATGAAATTGGACATACTAAAAATATGAACATATTTATATAAAATATGAACAAAAAATATCAAAAACAATATTATAGTTAGAAATGTTAATTTTAATATTATGATACATGACATAATGAAACTGTTTTTAGAAAAAGTGTGTATTAATCCTTAAAATTTATATGAAGTATAAATTTATGAATATAAGTTACTTTCAAGATTAAATTTTTTTATTATAAATAAAATAATAGTTATTTGGATTTTAATTCAATCCAAAACATAATATTATCATAAGAATATCGATTAAAAAAAATATTGAATGAAAGTTTTAAATTAAAATGAAATGTTACTTAAGATCTAAAATTTTAAACATAGGTTTTTTATGTTGAACATCATATTTTCTACTTAATTTTTTTTACTAATTAAATAAATATTTAATCAATTAAAAAGTTTTATAAACTTCGAGGACTTTCTCATATATTGATAAATCCATAAAATTTACAATATTTGTAAAACAAATTAGAAAAATCATAAAAATTCATCTTAAGTTAATTTTGATATGAAGAATTTAAAAATTAAATTAAATTTTAAAAAATAAAATTCTAATTTTTTTAAATATATATTTTAATTAGAAATACTATATATATATAATTGGATTTATTTAAAAAATTCCATTTAAAACATTAGGTATTATTAATCCTATTTTGTATGTATTTATATTTGATTACTATCATTTTATCTATTATAGGTTTTATTATTGTTATAATTTTATTATCTAATATTTTTTGGATATTTTTTGTTTTAATTTTTTTGGATAAATATATCTAACATATTTTAAATTTGGAAAAGTGTATATCAAAATATTAGGGTGTTGCATTCTCCCCATTAAATAAATTGTGTCCTTATAATTTTAATTATCACATACCAATGAAAATTTATAAAGGTATATAAAATATTGGAATGAATTAAGGTAAAACTTCTATATATAAAACATCCTTAAACACTCAAAAATATATCTCTCTTCTTAAAAAAGTATAACCGTATTATTGAGTTTTTTCCCAATGATTTTATACAATAGACTATCATTGTTAAATATCACCTACATTATGTAATTATATCCTAAAAGGTTTTAATACTCACACTTTGATTGATATACTACCATATTTTGATATTATAGGTGATTTCCTTATTCAAAATCTTTTTTACCTAAGTAGAGGGGATAAATCAATTTCAAAAATCACATTAAGTCATATTAAGCAATCCATTACTTAATTAAGAATTCCACCATTGAAATAAGTGTGAAAAATAGGTAATACTATAAATAAATCAATATTTTAATTTATAAGTATTTATTTTATTAATTTAATATCAATTTGGAAATATAAATAATTTTATAAAAGTTTTCAGCGAAAAAAAGAAATAGTTTTATTTAACTGAATTTTTTGCCCAAGAATTAAATGATTTTATTTAAAACATATGTTTCCTGATTTTTGGAATTTATTTTTATAAAAAGGAATTAATTTTTTAATAATTATATAAAATATATCTTATGATATTAATTTAGTATTTTTCTAAAAATATTTATTTTTTAGTGAATAGTGAAAATGCTACTTTTTGAAAAACTATCTTTTCTTGTCATTAAATCACATAGTTTAAAAGTCCAACTATATTTTGGATATTATTATAATGTAAACTAATATATGTTTGATTAAAAATAATCTAATTAATTCCATGGTAATAAACATTATATTTCATTTTGGTATAAGTTCATTTTTATACTTCAACACACAAAATTTTTGGAAATTGTTTTTAATTACATTTCTATCACATAAATTAAATATAATGTATACAACTTATAAAAATTAAATATTGAAAAAGTGATTAAATATTCCAAATTTTGTGTTCAAATTATTAATGTGGTAAATTTTATTTTTGGTCATTATAAATATTAACCATGGTAAAAATGTGTCACCAAAATAAAGGGTAAATCCGGTTAATTTACATAAAAACTATCTTATAATGGAAAAAATATTATCTTAAATCTTATTAGATATTTTTATTTTTTACACTTATCACCATATAAATTGAATTTTATTATTTTGGATCTAATTTCATAATATAAATACGTTATAATATTTAAATTTTTAAAAAAATTGCAAGTGTGTTGCTCCCCTCGCTTATAAAAGGGTTATCCTTTCCCTCTTCTTCAAATTTTTTTAGAACTATAGATCATACAAGGCCTTACCAAAACCCTCCCCAACATACCTCTTAATATCCTATATGTATTGGTATTATTAAATGACTAATATTATTAGGATTTAGATGTAATCCAAAGGGAGATATTTAAGAATAAGGAATAAGTCCAAACAGACTATTTCAAGTTTATTTCTTTTTACACCTCCATATATTATTCGTTAACCATTCTGAAATAATAACATAAGTATCAAACATATAATTAAATATTATTATGATTATGGTAAAATAAATCTTCTTCTTTCCCTTATTATGAGAAATGGAAACGTCACTCATGCGTATTTGTAGACTACTACCTACATAAATAAATGTGTTTCATTTTTCATCCTAAGATCATATAGATAGTTTTTAATGGTTGATGCCTTTTTGGTCTATTACATTTCCAATTTTGGGTGTTGCAGGTTCTTGGAGGATGCCTAGAGTGGTCCTGGAGGTGTTGGTATTTAAAAATCTGGAATAACATGGAATCATTCTGTGTAACATTTACATGATGTGTAGAAGTGTTTTATGGATTATACAGTGCCTCTTCATGATGTGTACTAAATCTTGTTTAAATAATAAAAATGTGACATAATTGTTTTTTTGAAAACCGATCCCTGAGGATTAAACGACTTGAAAGTGTATTAGACATCATTTAAATCCCCAATGTTGTACGTCCTTAAATATTTTCAGGAACTCATGTTTCTAAAACCATATGACTATAGTGGCTCTCTACCTCTTATTCCAAGTGATCCTAAAATCCCCACCTTGGATTTTTGATATTCCACCAATGGGGATTGATCATTTTCTTAAAATCTTTGATCCTTGGGTTCCTGTGATTGACCTATGGTGATTTTTCTACTCTTTATCATCTTTATTTCTTTCTATTCTTGTTTAGATTTCACTACAGTGGTATAGTTTGTTTTGGGTTATGTGTTTGGGGTGTGTTTTTATTATCTTCAGGTGCGGTGTCAGTTGACCCTCTAGTTAATGGTATGGTGGTAGTTCTTGGGTGGTTTCTTCCCCACCCTATCATATGCAACGTGATCAGAAAGCATCTTTGAGGTAGGGGATCCTTATTATCACTCTTTTAGGTTCTATATATAGGATCATCATGCTTTTAATTAAATTTGGGTGGATATTAAGGGTTGTAATAATCATATAATTAATTGGAATGTATAAAAACTATGGGTGTGGGGAGTTATGACATGCTTTTCTATTTTGTTATATGTTGTTGATATTTTTTAGGAATTCATGTTTCCAATTCTAAATATAGCAGTTTTTTAAGCCTTTATTTCACTATAGTTGACATATATGATGTCTCTTACCATTTAATTGTGTGATAAAACCATTAATAAAATTTTAAAGAACGTATATTTGGATAATAATTGGTTTCTCCTAGATATTTGGTTTGTGTGATAATACAAATAGTTATAAAACGAAGTAATGTGATTAATCCCAAGAACAAATATGAAGCTAGGATGTGTTGTTATTGTCTGTGGCGGTTCGTTTTGTATTTATTTTTGTGACTTTGGATTGATTTGTGATTATAGTTGTGAATGGATAGGTCATTTCGTATGTGGGGGTGGTGATGTGGGGGTTGGTTAGCATGGATGCAATGTGGGAACTTTTGTGTTGTGGCATAATAGTTGTGGAGTATTGGTTGTGGTGTAGTTGTTTTTGCATAGTGGTTGGGGTATAGTGGTTGTGGTGTAGTGGTTCTGGTGTAGTTCTTGTGTCATAGTGGTTGTCGTGCAGTGGTTGTGGCATAGTGGTTTTGGGGCAGTGATTGTGAAATAGTGGTTTTGGTACATGGTGGTTGTGGTTGTGCAATGGATGAGATGTGTGGTTATTATGTTGTGAGATGGATTGGGAAATGTGATGCAGTGATGATGGTGGATGTGTGGTGATGTGATGATAATTGTGTTGTTTGGTTTTGATAGTTTCTCATGTATCCATGGAATAAATTATTTTCGATGTCAAATGAAATGAATAAATGAATGAGTTGGAAATTGAATAAAATGGGGTGGGAGTTGACATGTGATTAATGGCTTAAATTTAATTGAATAAATAAAATAAATTGTGTAATGTGAAATGAAAAGTCTAATGGATAAAATTGGTGGAACATGTATGTTGAAAGTGTAAAGTATTGTGGGGCTTGTGTGTTGGTTGTGTGGTGTGTTGTATATAATCAAGGCATCAGTTGTGACAGTTGATGTATAGTATATGGTGGTGGTGTGGTGTTCAGTAGTGTTATTGTTGTGAACCCTTAGGTTGGGTATCGTCTACTATTTCTATTTCATATATTCTTATGTAATTTTATATGCACCCCACCCAATTTGGATAACCTATCCAATTCTTAGATTTTTTGGGTTCCAAGTGTTTTCCCCAACATCTAGAATGGTAGTAATATGGAAGGCCGCCTAACCCCTCTCCCCCACTCTTCCTTCAGTAGTGATGTTGTAACATCCCAGGTTTTCTCAAAGGTATGTACCTTCATTTTTTGTCTACATTCCTTAGTTTGTCCCTAATAACATTACCTAAAGAATCCAAGGAGGATTCGGGGGTTTCCAGGTCACAATCAGATCCTAAATCACCAAAATTGGAAGAGGAAATGTAGGCCTAAATGTTAGTAGAAACCATGGATCCCAGCCTGTAAAGTTTCCCTAAACCATACAGTTGCAGATAGTGGGGGAGTTTGGGGCCTCACAGTTTGTCTATAGTCACGCATCCCCTGGTAGAATCACATGTAAGCAGCCTGTTGTTTTTAACTGAGACCTTTTTCACAGGTTTTTCAGAGTTTACCAAATTGTCCACCTCTCCCATGTAGGGTTCCCCTTGGAACAAAAAATGGTGCATGGTTGGTGCACAATTTCGCCAACCGTGTAGCCAAACCATGTTCCTTTTCATGTATTGGTGATTTTATGAAACTTACCTTAATGAATATTTTAACTAAACTTACTTTTCTTCCTCCTCCTTCCAATCAATGTGAGCTCCTTCTTCCCTCACATAAGTTCTCCTTCACCTCCTTTCTAGAGATCAAACATCCTCCTCCATCTGACATATACTTCACTAGCCATCAAATCCATAAGGAATCTAGATATAAGCTCCTCAATTCACTGCCTTCATTTTCAGGTTCCTCTTCCTCCCTATTTCACTATCTTGGAGCAAGATCATTTCCACCATTTTATAATCATTTTATGTTTTCTCAAACATCTTTCATTATATATGAAATCAAAGGTTGACGCTGGATGTAGGAAGCATTACAGGGATAAGGTAGGTGGTATAGGTTATTTCCCCATATTTTATTTCACTTTATCATATGCTTTGTTGTTCTGCAAGCCATAACTTTCCAACATTGCCGCAATTTTGATAATTAAATTAAAATGGAAGCTTTTCCATGCGCATTGCAACACAAACTATTGTAGAATCTACCCCTTGGGTTGATTTACCTGACTTAAGCAACCCCTATGGGTGTGTTCCTCCTTATAGGCCCCTTTATTCACTTCCTAAAATGGATAATCACCCCTTCAGTTTTTTCTGTATAATTAATGATTTAAATTATTGAATTTTTTTGGTTAAGGTGATGAACCATGTGTTTATCCCCTACATCGCATTCCATAAATGAAATATTTGTACTAAGAGATTTGGACAAGTGCTTATGCCTTATGTCATAAGCTGTAAATGGATTTATTTATTGAATGTCTTATCCAACTTGCATATTTTCATATGAATTATTGATTAAATTTTTTCACCATGGTTTTGGGGGTGATACAAGGGATTCCAAATTAATGACCCCTTGGACGATATCATCACACCTTATTTAGATTTTGTTTATGATTTGTAAATACACTGGGGGTGAAACTATATTTTCATGGGATTGGATTTATGAGTATTATTACTTTTTTACCTCCAGACGAGTGACACATGTTCCCTAGGGGAGACCCTATATATAAGCTTGATGAAATGATATTTGTACCATGACATTAGAGAGACTCTGACACCTCTATGCAATACCAGGTACGAACTCATAGGTTAGTTCGTTCGGTCTTCACCCCATGCCGAGAGTGAAAATTGGGACTTCATTCTTGGGTGACCTAGGATGGACTCCTTAGACATTGAAACTATATCAAGGCCCAAGGGATATTCTATGTTTTCTTTTAGAATTTACATGGACAGGATCAAAGTGACTCTTAATATTTTATAAAGGGTTTAAATTGAATTAAAATGTAAGTGAATGATTTAAAATAATAAATGACCCTAGGAGATGGAAACATAGGTATCTGTCTGCCAATCCCAATCACAATATAGGGGATAGTCCATCATCTTGTATATGTTATCACCCACTTTACCTTCACGTGATCCTTTGGTTTAGACTCACCAACTTAGGTTGAAGCAAGTACATTTGGACATGTGTCCTATTAGAAGACAGTCTAGTTATTTATTTATTTATTTATTTTGTCATGAATTAATTGATTATGGAACATTTATTAGTTTATATTGCATGGATGGATGGATCTAGACATGTTTGGTGGTGGCATATTGGGATTTCATCTCACACCATACTCATTCTATCTTTAGTACCTAAGTATAATTTATGGTTGCAAGAATAGATAAAGGAAAGAGTCAAGCTTTTGATGCTTGATTGAAAATTCTTGGATGGAGTTTGGGAGCATAGGACTAATATTATTCTTGAGATTCTAGTCTTGAATGTTTTTGGATTTTTTGTATATTTTTTTAGCATGTGGTATAATCTAGTATCCACTGACTTCTATGCATACTTTTTTATAGATACACTACCATGATCTTCATATTGTATATTCTTATTTTTTTTAGCTACTTCCGGTTTATTTATTTATATTAAATGATTATGAATTTAATTTATGTTTTTTTCTATTGTTGTGTCTGCATGTTTTGTTCATTATTCCTTATCTATTGTTGTGATTCACTCTGAACATTGAGTTTATAGTCTCCCCAAAGATAAACCCTAGGCCCTCATTGTTGGTCGGAACCCTCTAGCATCCGAGTAGGTGTTCTTTATCTCTTTTGTCTCACCCTCTCAGGCAATAATTAAGTGGAATATGGGGTGGGATGCTAAAAATTTGTTGTCCCAGGTGTATTTGGGTGAGATGTGATATGTGTCCCAAGTCTTTTTATGTCATATTTGATGTGTGGTCCTAGGTTTCTTCATGATGAGTTTTGATTTACATTCCCAGGTTTCTTTATAATGTGATGTGATGTGATGTATGGACCATGTGTGTGTGGGAATGATGTGATGTGATGTGTGGACTAGGTGTGTGCAGGTGGGATGTGATAGGATATATGTGAAAGGTATGGTAGTATAAAAAGTTTTACATTGCTAATTAGAGAAAAAAATCATTAGGTAAGTGGTAGTAGGGCACCTTGGGTTGTTATGATCTGGATATTATATTGTTATATTGAATGTGTAATTTTGTGAATAAATCATTGTGAGGATGGATTTGGTTAGATTAACTATGTAGTTTCTTGTTGGTTAAAATATTTTTTCATTAGTGCTTTAGCATGATCTTTTCACACATACACTAGAGGCCTTAGTTATGACCCTATAGAGTATACCTATTATCCTCACCCTACATATATAAAATATTTTCGTGTTTTCTAGAGGATATTAGGGACTTAGCAAGACATTACTAGCTGGGTTGGAGTTATAGCTGAGTCACTATTTTAAACTTGTATTTTTTGGTTTTTATCTTTGATACTTTTATATCTATTAGTTTTATTTATATTCATGCATTTTGTTATGGTTTTTAGTGTACCATTATATATGTTGTTGGAGTTGTTTTGTGTTTTTTATAGCAACCCTGCCTTTTCTTACTTTACTATTACATCATTTGAAAGATAAAAAACATACTATTATTACACATAGAGGATCCAAAGGTTTAGTGTCTTGGGAAAACTAGGACCATAAAAAACAATTACAACATCAATCTTAAACTTTTATTTAATTTCTTCTTCTCTAGCTTATTATTGGCACTTATCCTCTCCTTAGTACATGTATCCACATGAGGATATACATAAGAAGGGGTGAGATAAAAGCCCGGTAAGAGGATACATAAGAATAATATATCATGGGATGAGCATAATCATGACATAGGAAAAAGATCAAGAACATGAGAGGAGCATAAATAAAAGACTTGACATGTGGCAATGCATAAAAATGAAACATCATGTATTAGTGGTTAAATACCACACATAATTGTGAAACAAGATAGAATATTGTTCACAAATCATTTCACATTTACTCATGAGATTCATCACTTTACCCAATGCATTTCAGCGTTGTATAATTTCGGGTGCACCCGTCACATTCAAACATTCATATTGCGCTATATAATTCCGGGCGCACCTGTCACATCATAACATTATCATTTATCATGCAAGCCACAATGAACATATAACATAAATAAACATAATTAACCCATGAAAATTAATGGTTTTCATCTCAAAAGAACACATTTATAAACATTAGGTTCCCAAAATAATGAGGGAATAACCTAGATGTTACAAGAATCGTCACTCTTAAATGAGAAGTAAAAAGTGTGTTCTTGAAAGAAGAGTTATTTTGGAAAACATTTTGTTTTTCATAAATACAAGTGAAAAACATTTATATCCCATAAAAATAAAGACAATGGTTAATAAAAGATTTATAAGGAGTAACCATATCAAAAAGGAGTGAAAGAGGGAGAACCCGAAGGATGAAAGTAGGGTTCGAGAATTTCCCCTTACCATGTATCCGAATGCTTCATTCTCTTTAATGTCCTATATAATGACATTATATTAATTAATTAGAAATTATAGAACCTTTTATACATTAATAGGGTTCATTATATCATTTTATGTTCCTTTGGATGACTTATGGAGTTTAAAAACATTGTTCGGGGATGTTCGTTTTTATGGTTTTTCTTACGTGGTTTGCTTGTATTCATAAATTGATATTTGGGTAGAACATGGGTAAACATCCAGAAAAGATATTACATGTTATTAATGATATTAAAATAGTTTTAATTATCTTATAATGAATTATATTAGATCCATTTGAATGAGTCATTAGATAAGAATTAAATGATGATCATTTGGGTTAATTTGGGCCGTTTTTTAGATCATATTGAACTTGTTTTAACTTATCACTTAGTAATATGGTCATAATATAGTTAAAGAACTTTAAATAGGAGATAATACATATAATATGTTCTGTTTAAACCATAAAAATGGTTTCATTATCAAATATGAAGGTAGAAATGGAAGAAGAAAGCATGGCGTTCTTGAAGGTCAAAAATTAACTCCTCACGAACAACGTTCTCTTTATTAAAATAAAAGAAAGAGGGAAAGGGGTTTGGATGATATAATATCCCATTAGAATTATAAAATTCCAGTATATGTATAATACTAGAGTTACAATACAATTTATATGAAGATAGGTGGGGGTAGATCAAGAAATTAACTTGAACTTGAAATGAAATTAAAGGAGAAGAGGGAGAGAAATTACCTCTTAAATCTTCCTCTTGATATCCTCCTTAAGGGCCTAAGATTGGTCTTTTGATGAGACCAGAAGCTCTGGGAAGTGGGAGAGGGGCTAGGGAGTATTTTTTGGTAGATTTTAGAGAAGTCTTGGAGCTTGAGAGGTGTGAGGAAATTAGGGTGTGAAGGGTGGTTTTTATAGTGGAGTGGAGAGGGCTTTCCTTAATATAAAATTCATTAGTTTATTAATTTCCCCTAAGACAAGGAATAGTGAGTCTTGGACGACCTAGAATAGTAATTTTATCATGTGAATCCAAAAAAAGTGGGCTTACATCAGCAGAACATCACACATGACTCTATAATTAGATTATTTAGCTTATTTTTGTAAATTACAGTATTTCACTATTCATAAAAAATTGAAGTATTTCAGAAAAATTCCAAAAATTTACCCCTACCATTTATTGAAGTTTAGAATCCAGAAATGAATTCCATTTTTCAAAAATATTTTTCTAAATAATATTAATTTAATATTTAATTAAAATCATAATTTACATAGGAAACAGTTTTTAAAATTAAAACTGATTTTATAGAGCTTTCAAAAATTATGTAGGGTCTTATAAAATTATCTAAAACCTATAATACATTGATTTGATAATTAATGAACACATTTTAAGAAAAATAAATTTTCTTTTAAATTAATTAATTAATTATAATTATTTATTTATGACTTAAAAAATACCAAAATGTTTACTAAGTTCAAATTTTCACTTTCTAAGATGTCTATATTTTATTTAATTATTCATGGTTAAGGTTACTCTTATGTTGGATGATTTACTATTCATAAGGTTCATATTACTATTCATAAGTGTATGTTACTATTCACAAGGGTACGTTACTATTCACCAAAAATTATTTTTGTTTTATTAGACTCCAAAAGGCATTTTGAACACAACTGTGTATGTCATATTTTCTAAATTCCAAACACAGAAGTGACAAACTTATGTTTAAAGGTCACTTATCACTTAGTAGTTCATTATGTTGTGTTTTCATGTTATTTTATAACATGATTATAAGAATGGAATTTTCATTGAAAAACTTTGGGTTATTACATTCCCCCCCCCCCCCTTAAGAAATTTCGCCCCTGGAATTTCACTTCACACAAACAGGTGAGGGTAATTCTCCTTTATTGCGTCTTCTGGTTCCCAAGTTTCCTCCTCAAACTTATGGTTCCTCCACAACACTTTGACAAGATGGGTTGTCTTGTTGTGTATAACCTTATCTCTTCGGTCCAGAATCTTTAATGGCTGCTCCTCATTGGAGATATCATCTTCCAACTGCACCACCTCTGAGTTTATTACATGTGAGGGGTCTGGTATGTACTTCCTCAGTAGTGATATATGAAACACATAATGAACTTAAGCCATATTCGGTGGAAGTGAAAGACGATAGGCCATGGATCCTATGTGGTCAAGGATCTCAAAGGGGCCGATATACCTTGGGATTAGCTTCCCTTTCTTCCTAAATCACATGACTCTCTTCCATGGTGATATTCGAAGGAAGAATTTATCTCCAATGTCAAACTCCATGTCCCTTAGATGGTTGTCAGCATATCTATTTTACCGATTATGAGTAGCTTTGATGTGTTTCTGGATTAATTGAACCTTCTCTGTCATCTCTTGAACAAGAGTGGGTCCAAGTAGCTTTCTTTCTCCAACTTCATCACAACAGGTTAGAGTTCTACATCTCTTTCCATACATAGCTTCATATGGAGTCATCTGAATACTGGAGTGGAAGCTATTGTTGTATTATAACTCAACCAATGGGAGATTTTGATCCCATCCACCTTTGAATTCTAGAGAGTAGGCTATTAGCATATCTTCAAGCATCTGAATAGTACTTTCAGACTGGACATCAATTTGGGGTGATAGGTCATGCTGAAATTTAATTCAGTACTCAAAGCATGTTCAAGGCTCCTCCAGAATTTAGATTTGAACCTTGGATCACGGTCAGAGACAATTGAGAGTGGAACACTGTGCAGTCTCACCACTTCTTTCACATATATCTTTACAAGTTTCTCAAGCGAGAGATCTTCCCGAATAGTGATAGAATGGGCAGTCTTGGTGAGTCAGTCAACCACAACCCATATCGCATTATTTTCCTTCGACGTCTTCAGGAGACTCATGACATAGACCATAGTAACATTTTTCCATTTCCACATAGGTATAGGCAATGGATTCATCATTCCTTTGGACTTTTTTCTCTCAGATTTAACTTGATGACATACCAAACACCTTGATATATATTCCGCAATCTTCTTCTTTATTTTATCCCACCAGAAGTGTTCCCAGAGATCACAGAATATCTTGGTACTCCCTGGATGGATAGAGAAAGTTGAGCTATGTGAATTGTCTAATAGATCCTTCTTTATCCTAGGTGATGAAGGCACACATAGTCGCGTTCCAAACCAAATCACACCATCATCGTCAATATGGAACTCTTTCAGCTTCCCTTACTTTACTTCATTCACTCTCTTTTGTATCTCCACATCATCCCTTTATGCTTCCTTAATCTTATCCTGGATTGATGGTTGCACAATCATTTGGGAAAGTTAGTATGTATCCCCTACCCTTATGATTTCCAAATCCATTATTTGCATATCCAAGAAGATAGGGTCTTTCTCGATCCGCAACATGCATAGAGTAGTGGGTTCTTTTATGTTTAGAGCATCAGCTACCTTGTTTGCCTTTCCAGGATGATAGTGAATAGAGAAATCATAATCCTTGATTAGCTCTAACCATCTCCACTGACGCATGTTGAGCTCCTTTTGTGTGAATATATACTTTAGGCTCTTGTGGTTGGTGTATATGTTACAATTCTCGCCATAAAGGTAGTGCTTCTAGATTTTCAAGGAAAAAATCATGGCTGCAAGCTCTAGATCACGTGTCGGGTATTTCTTCTCATGGATCTTCAACTGTCGTGAAGTGTAGGCTATCACATTGTCATTTTGCATGAGTACACAACCCAAGCCTTTCTTTGAAGCATCATTGTATATCAGAAAACTTTCTCCACTTTTCGGTAGTGTGAGTACAGGTGCAATGATCATCCTTCTCTTTAGATCCTTGAAGCTTCCCTCACATTCTTCCGTCCAGAAATACTTTACCACATTCCTTGTTAACTTAGTTAGTGGGATGGACAATTGTTAGAGGTTTCTCACAAAACGTTGGTAGTACCTAGCTAATCCAAGAAAACTACGGATTTCGGTGACACTAGAGGGCCTGGTCCATCCCTCAATCGCCTTTGTCTTTGAAGGATCCACAGAAATTCCCTCACTTGTGATCACATGTCCCAAGAACATGACTTGTTTCAGCCAAAATTCACACTTTCTGAACATGGGGTACAACTTCTCGTTTCTTGAAGTTGCCAATACAAGTATTAGATGTTCTCCACGTTCCTCCTTACTCTTAGAGTAGATGATAATATCATCGATAAACACGACCACAAATTTGTCGAGGTAATGCCTAAAGACTTTATTCATAAAATCCATGAAGATTGTAGAGGCATTAGTAAGTCAAAAGGGCATCACCAAAAACTCATAGTGCCCATATCTTGTTCAGAAGGCAGTCTTCTGAATATCTTCCTTCTTCACCTTTACCTGATGATATCTAGAACGAAGATCCACCTTTGAAAAGTATTGATCTCCTCTTAACTGATCGAACAAGTAATCAATCCTAGGGAGAGGATACTTGTTCTTTATGGGTATCTTCTTTAGTTCCCGATAATAGATACACAACCACATTGTTCCATCCTTCTTCTTCACAAAGATCACTGGCGCACCCCAAGTTGATGCACTAAGGCATATGAACCCTTTGTCTAGATGCTCTTGCAACTGATTCTTTAACTCCTCTAGTTCGATAGGAGCCATCCTATAGGGACACTTTGAGATAGGAGTAGATTCAGGTATGATTTCAATTGAGAACTCTACCTCACGATCCGGGGGAATTAGGGGTAACTCTTCAGGAAATACATCACCGTACTCCCTCACGATGGGCATTTCTTCAAGGTTTTCACTTCCCTTCGACTCAACCATTTGGGAGAGGTATGATTCTTCACAGGGAATCAACACCCACATCATTGAAAGATTTTTCAAATCAGATTCATGATCTTCCTTGCATTTGTAGAGGAGCATGGGATGGTTTGGAATATGAAAATATATTTCCTTTTCCTGACAGTTAATATGTGCTCTATATAATGAGAGCCAATCCATTCCCATTATAGTGTCAAATTCCACCAAGGAAAGTATTAAGTTATTTGCTGGAAGAATATTACCACATACGCCAACAGGTGAAGAGTCAAACACATGGGTTACAATGATTGCACCACTTGGTATTTTTACAGATATCTCTACTTCAAGATTTTGAGGCTTAGATTCTATAGTTCTAGAAAACTTGCAAGAAAAAAAGGAATGCATAGAACCAGAATCAAATAATACTTTTTCCATTCTTGAGTGAATAGGAAGTGTACCTTTTATGACTTAATTATAATGCTCCTCCTTTGCAGTAGTGATGGAATAAGCCTTCCCTTGTTCCTTTGTATTTGGTGGCTGCTGATGCTGATTTCCCTTGAGAACTTGAGGTTTAGTGCACTGGTTTGCATAGTGCCCTAGATCCTTACAGTTGTAGCATTGAACCATGAGTTGTTCTCTCCTTTCATCAGCAACATTCTCCTTCCTTTTCATGTATTTTTGACACTCTTGAGAATGTTTTCCTTCTTTCCCACACTTGAATCACTTCCCTGTCCCTTTGAGGCAGTTCCCGTGGTGCAACTTCCCACATTTTTGGCATGTGGGTCATTGAGTTTTCTTCCCACCTTTATTATTAGATCCCCCAGCTTAAAACCCCATATTTCGTTTCTTATCCCCATATCCATGGGACCATTCTCCAAACTCCATCTCCACTTTGAGAGCACATCGAACAACTTCTTCAAAACTCTCAAAGTGTCGAATTGCAAGATCCTTTTGAAGGTGTGGTTTTAATCCACTAATGAATCTATCAATTTTTATATCATTGTTGATAACAAAACCCGAAGCATACCTTGAAAACCTTTTGAAATTCACTTCATAGGTTGTGACAGATTATCCTTCTTCTTTCTTGAGATCTATGAATTCTCTCTCCATCTTCGTGTGAAGATTCTGTGGGAAGTACTTATTATGAAATATTATCTTAAAGTATTCCCATTATATGTCTTCAATTTCCACCCTTGGCTTGGTATTCTTAATCAAAGCCCACCATTGATCGGCTTCTCCATCTAGATGATAAATTGCTAGGGTCACCTTCTCTATCTCAGAACAGTGAGTAACAGAAAATATCTTCTCCATATAGTTGACCCACTGTTCCACAACTAGTGGATCAAAGATCCACTAAACGTTGGTGGTCATTTCCACATAAAACATTCGAAATGCTAGTTGATCCCTCTTTGGTGAAGGAGGAAGTTCCCCATTATTATGGTTGTTGTTCATAACCTGAGATAATTGGCTAATCATTGCCATGAAGTTTTGAACTCCACCTCCCAAATCATTGGGGATGTCGTTCGGGAAATCGTTGCATTGGACCTCGCATGAGTTGTTGGCCTGATTTCCCCTGGTTCCCACCATTTTCTAAAATATAAAAGGTTAGAACAAAACATAAGTAAACAAGTCATGAATAAAATATTAATTTAAACAATTTATACCAAAAACATAACATATGGGATCCCTATGTAAATATTCTTGTGTGAATATTTTTACTTAGTCTCATGCTATAGGTTTTCCCTAGGGTTCACTAATCCTAATTCCCAAATTAACTAAACCATTCCTCTAATACCAAATATAGCGACCCTGACTTTTCTTACATTACTATTACATCATTTTAAAGATAAACAACATAATAGTATTACACATAGAGGATCCAAAGTTTTAGTGTCTTGGGAAAACTGGGACCATACAAAACAATTAAAATATCAAGCTTAAACTTTTATTTAATTTATTCTTCTCTAGGTTCTTATTGGAACTTGTCCTCTCCTTAGTACATGTATCCACCTGAGGATATACATAATAAGGGGTGATATAAAAGCCTAGTAAGAGGATATATTAGAAGAATATAGCATGGGGTGAGCATAATCATGACATAGGTAAAAGAACAATAACATGAGAGGAGCATAAATAAAAGACTTAACATGTGGCAATGCATAAAAATGGAACATCATGTCTTAGTGGTTAACTACCACACATACTTGTGAACCAAGATAGAATCTTTTTCACACATCATTTCACATTTACTCATGAGATTCATCACCTTACCCAATGTATTGGAGCACTGTATAATTTTGGGCGCACCCGTCACATTCAAACATTCATATTGCGCTATATAATTTCGGGCGCACCCATCACGTAATAACATTATCATTTATCATGAATTCCATAATGAAAATATAACATAAATTAACATAATTAACCCATGAAAAGGAATGGTTTTTATATCATAAGAACACATTTATAAACATTGGGTTCCCAAAAGAATGAGGGAATAACATACAAGTTACAAGAATCGTCACTCTTGAATGAGAACTAAAAGGTGTGTTCTTGAAAGAAGAGTTATTTTGGTAAACATTTTGTTTTTCATAAATATCAGTGGAAAACATGTATATCCTAGAAAAATAAATACAATGATGAACAAAATATTTTTAAGGAGTAACCATATCAAAAAAAAGTGAAAGAGGGAGAACCCGAAGGATGAAAGTAGGGTTCAAGAATTTCCGCTTACCTTGTATCTGAATGATTCCTTCTCTTTAATATCATGTATAATGACATTATATTCATTAATTAGATATTATAGAACCTTTTATACATTAATATGGTTCATTATTTCCTATTATGTTCCTTTTTATGACTTATGGAGTTTAAAAACATTGTTTGGGGATGTTTGTTTTTTATGGTTTTTCTTGGGTGGTTCACTTGTATTCCTAAATTGATGTTCGGGTAGAACATGGGTAAACATCCAGAACTGATATTACATGTTATTAATGATATTACAAGAGTTTTAATTATCTTATAATTAGTTATATTAGATCCATGTGAATGAGTCATTAGATAAGAATTAAATGATGATCATTTGGGTTAATTTGGGTGGTTTTTTTGATCATAACGAACTTGTTTTAACTTATCACTTAGTAATATGGTCATAAGATAGTTCCAGAACTTTAAATAGGAGATAATGAATATAATATGTTTTGTTTCAACCATAAAAATGGTTTCATTACCATATATTAAGGTATAAATTGAAGAAGAAAGCATGTCGTTCTTGAAGGTGAAAAATTAACACCTCACGAACAATGTTCTCTATATTAAAATAAAAGGAAGATGAAAAGTGGTTTGGATGATATAATATAACATTAGAATCATAAAATTATATTAGATGTATAATAATAGAGTTAAAATAAAATTAAGATGATTATAGGTGGGGAGAGATCAAGAAATGAACTTGAACTTGAAAGGAAATTAAAGGAGAAGAGGGAGAGAAATTACCTCTTAAATCTTTCTCTTGAGATCCTCCTTAAGGGCCTAAGATTGGTCTTTTTATGAGACCAGAATCTATTGGAAGAGGTAGAGGGGATATGGAGGATGTTTTTTCAGAGTTTAGAGAAGGGTTGGAGCGTGAGAGGTGTGAGGAAATGATGGTGTGAAAGGTGGTTTTATAGTGGAGGGGAGAGGGGTTTCCTTAATATAAAATTCATTAGTTTATTAATTTCCCCTAAGACAAGGAATAATGAGTCTTGGATGAACAAGAATAGTAATTTTATCATGTGATCCCGAACCTAGTGGGATTATATCAGCATAAAATCACACAAGACACTATAATTATCTTATTTAGTTTTTTTTTGTAAATTACAGTATTTCACTATTCATAAAAAATTCAAGTATTTCAGAAAAATCCTAAATATTTACCCCTACCATTTTTCTACGTGTATAATCAAAAAATGAATTCCATTTTTCAAAAATAATTTTCGATATATTTTTAATTTAATATTTAATTAAAATCATAATTTTCTTAAAAACAGTTTTTAAAATTAAAACTGATTTTATAGAGATTTCCAAAATTACGTAGGGTCTTATAAAATTATCTAAAAACTATAAGAAATTTATTTGATAACTAATGAACAAATTTTAAGAAAAATACATTTTATTTTAAATTAATTAATTAATTATAATTAATTATTTATGACTTACAAAATACCAAAACGTTTACTAAGGTCAATTTTCACTTTCTAAGACATCTAAATGTTATTTAATTATTCATGGGTAAGGTTACTCTTATGATGGATGATTTAATATTCATAAGGGTCATATTAATATTCTTAAGGGTATATAACTATTCACAAGGGTATGTTACTATTCACCAAAACTTATTTTTGTTTTATTAGACTCCAAAACGCATTTTGAACACTACCGTGTTTGTCAGATTTTCAAAATTCCAAACACATAAGTGAAAAACTTATGTTTAAAGGTCCCTTATCACTTAGTAGTTCATTATGTTGTGTTTTTATGTTATTTTATGACATGATTATAAAAATGGATTTTTCATTGAAAAACTTTGGGTCGTTACATTTTTTATCCTATCTCCTAGTCTTGTTCATTTATATAGGATAATTCCTCCCACATTGTGATATTTTTATACCCCTGGTGCTATTTTCCAATTCAGGGCCAACTAGAGGTGGGACTCAGGGGATATTATCTCTCTCCCTTCATTGAATCATCTTTGGTGGTAGGGGAAAATGATATAATAGTATCAAAGGGAGGTGTTTGAGGGATATTATGGAGTTTGGGGATAGTCATAGTGAGGATTTCATGGGTTTGTGTGGAAGTAGTTCTAGTTGACCTTGGTCCATGGAAAAGGCCATAGAGACTGACCAGGGCACAAGATTTTAGGGCCTCCATGATTCAGTTCATGGACATTAAGCTTATTTAATGACTAATTGAGGTGGACTTCTTGGCAGCGTAGAGACCTATGAGAGGTTCATTCGTCATAATGACTTGTGTTCTTATTTGAACTAGTTTTTTGGGACTATAAAATGAATAAAATGAATAAAATTAAGTAATCATTGATAAAATTCCATGTTACCAGGATTAGGATGTTATCCTTATTTTCATGATAGGATAATGCCCATCATTTGTGAGTTTCTCGCGTATTTGATGTTCATAAAGATGATCTAGTTGATAATTGCAGGGTTGATCCAGAAAAGGAGGATGAGGCATGGTAGTGAGATTTACATGATTTTTAGTATAAGATTTTGGGAATGTATGAGGGTATTTGATTTGGAGATGAAGTTCTTGATATAGGTGCTCAAGATCTCTTTTTCTCTGATCGATGCATGAGTTGATTTTTTGTTGTTGCTAGAAGTTAGTCAGGAGTGGGGAACTCGGAATCAGTGGTGTACATTGTTACTTGGTGACCACAAGAAGGACATTGTCTTGTGAACCAACATTCAGATGGAGTTTCGTATATAGTTTCTATCATTGAAAATGAGGTAATCCCAGAGACAGAAGAAGCTCTTCCTTTTGAAGGGGAGTATGAGAATGAGAGAACTTCAGATTAGGTTCAAGGATCCCTTCAACCTTTCTCCAAACGTTTTTTTGGATGAGGATTCTAGATCGAGATGTCTGGAGAAATATTTTAATCTAGTGACTAGGAATTAGGTTTCACCGTTTATACTCTATACATATATATATTTCTAGAAAAAGGTTGTGGTTATTTAGTGGATTAATTCTTGGGGATTTTATCCTCCAAAGAGTTTCTAGTAATGTGTTTCTAGGAGTATGGATTTTGGTAGGGGGTTGCGTGTGTTTAGACACTCAGGATTCTGTCCAGCGGGGATCCAAAAACTATTGTTTCCTTCAATAATGTTTGGGATAGTTTGTTTCCAAGTGAATTTATGGAGTTTTCATTTTAAATTAAATATCTAAAAAATATATGGGAATTACAAGGCATAATGTCCGACCTCTTAGGGAGGCTAGTTTCATATGGGCAGCTACGACCCTTTTTAGCCGTAATAGTTTCCATAAAGATAGTCCTAGAAGTATGGACCACACATTGTTGTTTAGAATATGAGAGAAATAAGAGTTAGAAGATTTGGAATAGTGGATAATCATGATATTCCACGTCCATAGGGTCCTATTCCAAAGTGTGTCGATGGAGGATGACATCATAGAGATAGAAGAGTTAGGTGTAGTTAGATGAACATGTTAGAGGATGCAGCGCCAGCACAGTCGGGATTTGTTTGAGGTATGATTAGTTTTTTTAGTACCGTTATGTGTGATTTATTTTATTTAGTGGCCCATAACTCTTTTATTTTTCCTTTTTTGTATATTTGGACTAGATTTGGAGAGGCTTTCAGTTCCTCCAGTTTTATCTACACCAGCTAAAGGTTGGACTTTCTTTTTTGACGTGTGCTTCGAATGTAAACTAGTGATGGGGAAGAGATAGTCAGTGGGTAAATTATTCCTATTATAGATAAAATCATATGATATTATCCTTGGTATAGATATCATGTATTCCATGAGCATAATCATCGAATAATAACGGAGTAGGGTCGTGTTTTTGGATGTGGAGGGATAACGAGTGGCATTCGTTGGTGAGAAAGGTTATCAGTTGGGTGGTAGGGAAGTGGAGCCTATTTTGTTTCAGTTGAAAGATATTTATATATAATAAATGTTTGGGAGTGTTCCCTAGGTTTTTTTGGAGTTCCTATATTTTTTTCATAAGAGGATATGACACTACCTCCTTGGATGATGTCGAGTTCAGTATAGAGTTGCAACTAGGTGCATCTCTGATTTTGATGGCTCTCTATCGAATGGAGACCTTGGAGTTGCAATATTTGAGGATAAAGGTGGATTATTTGATGTAGATGGGTTTTATCCAACCCACTTTTTAGTTGTGGGGTGTTCCAGTATTGTTCCTCAAGAAGTTAGACGACAGTCCAAGGTTTTGTACATGCTACCTGAGGTTGAATCAGGTAACAGTCATTAATCGTTACCCCTTCTAAGGATCAATGATATGTTTGACTAGTTGAGAGGATCTTGTTGGATATAAAAGATCCATCTACAGTCTGGATATCAACATTTTGGGGGTGCAATTAGAGGATATTTAGAAGAATTCCTTCAGATGCAAGTATGGGAACTTGGAGTTTATGGTCATGTTGTTCTGTGTTATGAATGCAATAGACATATTCAAGGGACATATGAACTTAATGTTTTAGTATTTCATAGATCATTTAATCATTTTATTCACTTTTCATATCTTGGTCTACTCGATCTAGGTGGATTATTGTACCGAGCATCTCAGAGTTGTTTTGATGGTCCCTTGATACCACCATTTTATGGGAAGTTTTGTAAGTAATAGTTCTGGACATGAGAGGTGCATTTCCTTGGACATGCAGTGTCTCAATAGGGATTTTTAGTGGACCCATATATGGTAGAATCAATTTTTTCTTGGGAATCACCTAATAATGTGACAGAGGCCCGCAATTTCATGGGTCTTGCGGGATATTATCGGAGGATTGTTCCTAGTTTCTCACAAGTTGCAGCCCAGCTAATAGTGTTGACCAATAAGGATCATGATTTTTTGTAGACATATTGGGGTTAGGAATCTTTCAGATTCCTAAAGGAGAAGTTGTTTAGTGTTCCAGTGATTCAGTTTCCTAAGAAGAATGTTCTATTTGATGTTTTATATGATGAAACCCATCTCGGATTGTTATGAGAGTTTATATAGTAGATGGAAGAATATCTTATGGGTCTAGGAATTTATGTACCCATGACCATAACTATTCCACCCATTATATGGAGTTTGAAATAGTTGTGTTCACTCTAAATTTGTGAAGAAATTATGTGATCATCGAGTTCTTTTTGGTTTTCACAGACCACAAATGTCTGTGATTTGTTTTCACTCAAAGGGATATGAGTATATTCCCGCTGATGTGGATGTATTTTCTTCAAGATTAAAATATTGATATCACATACACCCCATAGAAGGAAAAAAGTAATTGTCGATGCATTGAGTTAGAATTCCCAAGGGTATGTGGCTTGGGAGTCTATGGATGTTTGGAATGGAATGGGGGATCCTGCAATAATGTATCTTAAATTTTAAAAGATAATCGAATGAGGTCATATTTATCAAATAATTGTGGTGTCGTATTTGATGTAGTGGTTGGAGGAGTCTTAGTGGGGAGATGTAAAGGTAGAGGCGATGTGTGATCATGTCAACCATAGTGATGCTCCTGAGGTATGGTCCGAGGATGATCAAACCCAGATATTGTTCTTGGGGTGGTTATTTTTTCCATCGGCGATGCGTGAGAGATTTTTCTATTATTTTCCTAGATCACCTTTAGTGGTACAACCTGGTGTGACAAATATGTATTGTGGATTGAGGAGACAACTTTGGTGGATGGTTATGAAACTGTTAGTGGATGACTTTGTGGAAAGATGATTAGTTTTTCAGTGGATGAAAGTTGAACACCATGTCCCATGATATTTGTTGTAGTACTTGGATGTTCCATGGTGGAAATGGGATGAAATATTGATGGATTTCATCATAGGTTTAACTCGTTCTTAGGGAAGATGTGATTCTTTTTTATTGATTTTGGATCTGTTGATGAAATCAGTTCACTTTATGGGAATCCGTTAGTTTAGTGTTGTTGATGTTTTGGCAAGGAAATTTTGGAAAATGTTGTTAAGCTTCATGGGGTACTGGGTACCATCATATTTGATCGAGAACATCATTTTACCACCTAATTATGGAAGGTATTAAAACATTCTTTTGTCTCATATTTGTTCCTTAGCACTAATTTCCACCCTAAGGTAGATGGGAAGATGGATCAGACCATATAAATGTTGGGGGATATGTTGCGAGAATTCATATTAGACATTGGTGGATCTTGGGAATAACACCTACCATAGTTTGAGTTTTCATAAAACAATATTAATCACTAATCCATTAGTATGGATCCGTTTGAGGTGTTGTATAGGTGTCCATGTGGTTCTATGTTGTGCTAGATAGTGTTTGGATAACTGACAGTTCTTAGTCTTGATGTAGTACAGAGTAGGACTGAGAAGATCCAGTTGATTCGTCAGCAGAAGGTGGTGACTCAGGACCACTATAAAGCCAATGAAAATCATAGGTGGAGGACATATAGTTAGATATTAGAGACCATGTTTTCTTTAGTTTATCCCCATGGTGTGGGTAATAGCGTTTTTCATAGAGAGTAAGCTTTCTCTATGTCTTATTTGGCCCTTTGAGGTGTCGAGGCGTGTTGGTGAGGTGGTGTACAGGTTTTCGTTGCTACCATGGATGGGTTGGATCCATATATTTAATCTTATTTTTCATCTTCATGATAAATCTCATGTAATTTAATAGGTATATTTGGATTTGGAGGATGATTTGATGTTCACGGAGTGACCAGTAGATATCTAGGATCATTGATAGAATCTGTTTCATGGATGAACCAGTCCCTTTTTCCATGTGTTAATGAGGAATGGTGGTATGGAGAAGAGTACTTGGGAGTGAGAGATGCATATGTGTGCCCATTACATGAAGATGTTTTGTGTTTTTCTAGTTATTTTTTTTTGTTATGTGATGTTTGGATCTTATTATTCTATGAGATTCTCTTATTTGCTTGATTTTTTGATGTCTATTAATGTTTTGACATATGTAAAAGTGATGACACAAATCCTAATTGAGATGTATTAACTGTGATGCTATTAAACCCATCCAGAAGAGTCAGTTCCCCCCAGAGTAGACAATATCATGACATGGATAATGAAATTTCTTGATTCATATGTTCAGGGTAGTGTGGAATTTTAAGTTTGATCTATGTGAAGGTTATATGTTTGTGTAGTGTTTTTTCGGAAAATTGGTGGTTGTTCCTAGTACCAGATGATGTGATGTTGTGCCCATTGATATGTGGTGGTGTGGTTGTGCATTTTTTAGTGGCTATTTGTTTTGGAATATTTGGATGGTGTTAGTTTTTTAGGTGAGATGATATCATTGATAGGAATTTCATTGGGTTGTTTTACATAACCCTTTACTTCTAGGTTATGTTTTGGATTCTTTTTGGAAACAATCATTTGAGTGATATATTTTCGAATAGTATATGCCTTCTTGGTCCCTTACATTCCCAGTTTTGGGTGTTAGAGGTGCTTGGAGGAGGCCTAGAATAGGCCAAGAGGTTTTGGCTATTGAAAATATGGAATTGGAGGGAATACATGTCTTGTAATGTTTACATGATGTGTAATTGTCTTTCCTGGCTTGTATAGGGCTTGGTCATGATGTGTAATTAATCGAGGTTAAATAATAAAAAAGGTGATGCATTTTTCGGAGAAAAAAAACAAGGATTACAAGACATGAAAGTTTATTACAAGTCATATAAATACTTGATGTTCTATATCTTTAAGTGTTTTCAACTACCCAGATTTCTCAAAGCATATAGCTATAGAGTCTCTCTCCCTCTCATTTCAGGATATCCAACATCCCTCTCCTTGGTTTTTTGATATTTCTTTGATGGGGATTGGTTTGTGTCTTCCCTTATCCAATCCTTGAATTCTCTTCACTTATCTATGGTGTGTTATTTCCTCTTTATCATCTACTTCATTTCCATTCTTCTTTGTAGTTTGTTGTGGTGGTTCAGTTTGGTTTGGGTTATTTGTTTGGGTTGCTTTTTGATGATCTTCAGGTGTGGTGAAGGTTGACCAACCAGTTTCTTGTGTGGTAGTGGTTTTGAGAGGTTTCTTCTTCTCCTTATGGTGCACAATGAAATTAAAAAGATTCTTTGAGGTATGGGATCCTCTTTCTCACTCTTTTATGTGTTTTCTGTGGAATATGCATGATTTTCTATACCTTTGGGTGTATATTAAGGGTCTTCATAATCATATAATTAATTATAATGTCTAAACTTATTGGTTGTGGGGAGTTATCACATGATTTTCTATTTTTTAAAAGTTTTTTATATTGTTATGCATTCCTATTGAAAATTATAGAAATTTTGGTTATTAGAAAACATTCTTGATATGTAGTTTATATATGTGATGTACCTTGCTATGTTTTTGTGTGATTTCACATTGAATAAAAGGATAAAAGGAATATATTTGTATAATAATTTGTTTCCCATGGATATCTAGTTTTTTTTATAATACCCATTCTCATATAAAGAAGTAATCTGATTAATCTCCTTGATAAATTTGAATCTAGTATGTGTTGTTGTGGGGTGAGTGGTTGGGATTTTTTTCATGATTTGTGCGGATTGAGTTTTTTGTGTGATTATGGATGTGTCTGACTAGGTCATGTGGTATGTAGGGGAAGTGATGTGATGGTCGGTTAGTATTGATGCAGTGTGGGATGTTTTGTATTGTGGAACAGTGGTTGTGGTGTAGTGGTTGTGCCATAGTGGTTGTAGTATAGTGATTGTGGTGCAATGGTTGCTGTGCAGTGCTTGTGGTGAAGTGCTTGTGGTATAGTGGTTGTGGCGCAGTGGGTTTGGTGCAGTGGTTGTGGCATAGTGGTTATTGCACAGTGGTAATGGTGTAGTGGTTCTGGTATATGGAGGTTATGGTTGTACGATAGATGATATGTACGGTTGTTGTGTTTTGATCTAGATTGGGAGATGTGATGTGATGAAGATGGTGGATGTGTGGTGTTGTGACAATAGTTGTGTGGTGTAGTTTTGATAGTTTCCTAGGTATCCATGGAATAAATAATTTAAGGTGCTAAATTAAATGAATTGTTGAATGGGTTAAAAATTTAATAAAATGGGGTGGAAAATTTACATGTTATTAACAACTTAAATTTAATTGAATAAATTCAATGAGTGGTGTAATGTGAAATGAAAAGGATAATGAATAAAAGTAGTGGAACTTGTAAGGTGATAGTAGAAAATATTGTGCGATTTTGTGGAGGTTGTGTGGTGTTTTACGTATAGTGGTTGAATCATTTAGGACATTAGAAATATGGTATGTGGTGGTGGTGTAGTGTTCACATGTGTTGTCTATGTGAACCCTTAGGTAGGGTATTGTCTGGTATAAATATATCATGTACGTTGATGTTATTTTATATGGCCCCCACACAATTTGGATAGCCATACCAATGTTCATAGGTTCTGGGTTCTGGGTGTTTTCCCCAACATCTAGGATCGTAGTGATACAGAAGGTTGGCTACCCACTCTCCCCTAATCTTTTTTTAGTAGTGACGTGTTGGCCTAGGTGTCTTTAGGCAAGATTTGATATGTGGCCCATGTGTTTTCAGGTGAGATGGTACATGTGGTCCCAAGTGTCTTTGGGATGAGTTGTGATGTATGGTTCTAGGTTTCCTGATGATATGATGGGATGCATGTCCTAGTTGTGTGAGGTAGGGATGTGATGTGATCTATGGCCCAGGTGTGTGTAGGAATGATGTGACATGATATGTGTGGTAGGGATGGGAGCATTGGATGTTTGAAATTGGGGAATGAGAGTAGAAAATCAGTGGGGAATATGAAGCAACACACCTTGATTTTTTTATCTCAATATTATATTATAATATTGGATGCATTCTTTGGTTCATGTTTCATTGTTATTCTGGGTTTGGTTAGATTACATATGTAGGTGCTTTTTGGATCTATTATTTGTTCAATGGAACTTTTTTGTGCTATTTTCACATGTTCACATGAGGGATTGGTTGTGTCCCTAATGATATACATGTTATTCTCACCCTATGTATATAAATTTTTTTCAAGTTTTTAGGAGGACTTTGGTGATCGAGCTGGACATTACTATCTGGGTTGGAGTTTCTGTTGAGTCACTGTCATAGATTTTTTTTTATTTACTTTGGATAATTTTATATGTTTCAATTTTATTTTTATTCATGCATTATTGTATGGTTTTTGTTTTAACTTTATATAGTCTTTTGTAGTTTTTTAATGTTTTTTCCTTATCTTCTCATCTGTTTCATTTATAGAGGGTAATTCATCCCATATTTTTGAAAATTTTATACCATTGGTTCTAGTCTTCAAACCGAGGACTATTGGAGGTGGGACTGATGGGTCATTATCTCCCCCCTTCATTGTGACATCTTTGGTGGGAGGGGGTTCTGATAGGTTATAATTATTTAAAAATGAATATATATGATATTTTTTTCATAATTATGATTTTGAACAGATATTATAACACTTCACTTTATACTTCGTCCATCTATTGTAAATTGATAATGTCGATCATGCGTACGTACGGAATACTTTCTCCACGAAGAGATGTGAATCATTTTTCCATTTCCACTTATAAGTTTTGTCATAAGAATGTAAATATTGAAAAAAAATTGACATTTATAATATATATATATTCCATTATAAAATGAAGATATTAACTACTATATTTTGTTTACACCAGTTAGAAAAATGAAAACACCATTCATGCGTACATATAAACTACCATCTCAAATGAATGACATAGTTAATTTTACATAACTTCCTTACATGGATGGTTTTAAAAAAAATTATAATGTATAAATTTGATAAATTTAACATTTTTTATATTTTTTAGATAATGGAACAACAAACCCATCGATCGCGGTCAACACACTGATGTGGTTTTGAGGATATAAATCGAACAACACAAAAATGTCTATTTTGAATTTAACAATTTTAGTAACTAAATAAAACATGGTAATAAATGAAATAAATTTAATAATAATAATAAAATTAATATTTAATTTTTTATTGATAAAGTATAAAAATAATATTTCTTTCATGAGTAAGAGAATGTACAATTCCATACTAGAATTAAGGCAAGGTATTTTTCTTTAATAATGCACCCTGAAATAAAAATATTTAATTTGTATTAAATATGCTATTAAAAAGTATTTCATTAAACTATTTTTCCACTGTATCCTTTTTCTTCAAAATATTCAAAGTAAGTATTTATGTTTTCATCAATGATTGTAAAATTTAATTGACAATTAATTTTGAATTTCTTTTTAGTGGTTTAAAAATAAATCATTGAAGCAATTATCATACGAGTCATTTGGATATTTTTACCAAAATAAAAAGCCACTATTTTTTAACATATATAACTTGACCAATTTTTCCTACCATGATACCATTATTCATTATCAATATTACTTTATAAGTTTCCATGGTTATTATAAAAGAAAATCTTTCTCTCCAAGTTTACAGAATTTTTAGTTTTATATTTTTTTATAATTAAATAAAAACTTTTTTCTCATCTATATAATATAACTGGAAGTATTATTAATTATAGGATTGAATTACAACACAGATATATTTTATGATTAAAGAGAAAAATATATGTATTTTATTCATTCTATAGTTCATGGAAATTTGATATGAATGACAGGTGATATGCAAATAGCTATGATAATAGCTTACTAATATATTGTTGTCCAATGCATTGAGTAAAGTGATAGAGTTTACCAATTATATGTTACTCTTTAGAGGTATGGGAATTATCTGGTTAGATTATTCCATTATAAGGGTTCTTGTAAGGGTGAATGTAATGATAATGTCCCATGGTACCTACCAGATATGATTTAAATGTTTTATAATTTAAATATTTTGATTATAAAAGGTATGAAATTGAGATTATGTTTTTAAGAAAATTTAATGGCTTTTTTATAAAGGTGAAATAATTATTTTCACGGAATGTTATTCATGATTTTTCATGTTTTCAAAGGAACTCTTATGATAATTATTTTTCCTTTCTTATTTCATATAAAAAATTTCATGATATATATTAAGAAATTAAGTTGTTTTCATGGGATTATATATAGATATTTGAGATCAAATGTTTATTATGAAAAAGGAAAAAAATTATAGATTCTTTAGGTTTACAAATAGACTAACGAGTTTCTTTTATTTTATGTCCCTTACTTGTATTTTTTTCTCATCCCATGTTTTAAAATGTATTTCATAGTGCTCAAGGATGATTAGGAACAAATAATAAGTCAAGTTGAAATTCATAAATATTTCTCTTAAAAAGAAAACATGATTCATTTTAAAATATTAATATTGTTGAAAAAATGGATGGTGAGGGGAAGTGTAAAATTTTTAATATATGGATTTTTTATGTAATTTACTACCTTATTCTATAAAACCAAATCCCTAAAATATCCTAGAAAAGTATGAAAATAAAACCCTTATTATAAATCATGTATTTATGGATTCTTTTATGTATGGGGAGTTGTATTTCGTAATAAAGAAACAATTTAGATAACAATAGAGGTTAGGGTGATGTTAAAAGACACATTATACTCTAATTTATGGTTATATTATCATGAGATTGATTTTAAAAATTAACATGTTACTCTATCTAATCCATGTCTCTTTAAAATGGTTTTCCACAGAGTAAATAGGTCAGTTGAATTAGAAATTCCTTTGGAGGATAATTTACTTCTGAAATATCAATCTAGAATGGATAGAATAGTGTAGTTTGTAGTATTTGTGACTCAGTTGATTAATATTATTAAGGGTGGAATATGTGAAATAGAAAAACTAAATCCTATATAGAGGAACATTTCTATAGCAGAGATTTTTATGAAGCAACACATTCTATCATTTTTTAGATATTTAGACATGGTTAAGGCTAAAGGATGGTCTAATTCTATAGAAAATGTATTTTATTTTTTGGGATGTTTGGAACATTAGAAGGTAACCCAATATATTTATCATTTTTAAGGTGAAACTAATCATTTGTGGTATTTCATTAATATTACTAAAGAAAAGTAATAAATTGGTTCCATGAAATATATGGTATTTTAGGATATCTTCTTTAAAATGTATTTTCTTAAAGATATTCAAATTATAAAAGAACATAAATTCCTATAATTGAAGAAAAATGATGAGTAATTTGTTTCTTCCTTTGAAGCTGATTTTACTAGATTGGTTAGGAATTCACCAACTTTTATTATGAACCCAGATAGTTAATTAATCTATTTTACTCAGAATTGAAGACATGTTTACAAAGGGATCAGGTTACTCCTGATTTTTAATTTTATGAAAAAATTTAGTGGTTTGATGATAAAGTTGAGATGAAAATGGTATAATTTTTCAAAAATAAGGATAATAAGCCATCCTGGTTGTAAGAAATGGGGAAGCAATCCTCAAATAAAACCAAAGGTAAGAAAATTAAATTCACCAGTTATAATAATTGTGTAAATAATAATTATAGAGAAATAATTATGATATCTAGGAAGTGTTACAGATGTGGAAATCCAAGACACATGGGCTATGGTTGCAAAGAAAAGAGTGTTAATGGTCAAACTGGTATTGAAAAGTATGCAGCAAAATTGTTCAAATGTAATCTGTTGGGACATTATACCAATTCCTGTTTAATGTTAGTTTCTCTAGGTGGGAATCATTAAGATCTATAATATAAAAGAGTCGTGAAGTCCTTTTATATTACTATAACATATGTGGGGCCCTGGAATGAATTGGTGATAGTTAAATTACTTGTTTATTCATAGTTTTTCAATGTCTGTTTTATTAAAGATCCACACATTCTATTACATCTAGGAGATTATCCCATAAAATATAAATACGATCTCAAGAAATAAAGTTATAAATCTTAATAAAAAATCCTTGGGTAGTATAAATCCAAAAAGAATTTATAAAAACCTGACAATTATCGTATGTGTAATGGTTATTCCTACAAACCTTGTTGTCATTCCCATTAAAGAGTTTGATTTTATTTTGGTTACAAATTGAGTTTAATTTTATCATTCTATGATAATTTTAGATATAAATATGTTATTTTTTAGGATGAGTTTCCATTTGTATATAATAATGAATTCATAAATTTTGTAACATATAAATAAGATTACAAATTGATAAAAATTAGAAGTGAAATTTATCTTTACCATATTCTTGAGAAGAAAGGGACCGTTCAAATTTATGATGTTTGAGCTTTAAATAAATATTTGGATGTATTTTTAGATGATATATCAAGTGGTATTCTTGATTTAAGGGATGATTTCACTTTTTTACTTCATCACTGAATCTAATACAATTTCAAAACATCCTTATTGAATGGATTCAATTTAGATGTTAGAATTGAAAACTCAATTAAGTGTGTTCCCTGATAAGGGTTTCATCAACCCTAGAACTTCTAATTGGGGTGATCCTATTATATTTTTTTTAAATAAGGATGGTTCAATGAGTCTTTTCATTGATTATATCACAATTAATTATATCAATATTAAGAGCATGTTTTTTTCCTCATATTGATAACATGTTTGATCAACTACAAGGTGCATAATATTTTTCAAGGATTGATTTTAGGTATGTGTATCACCAGCCGAAGGGGTGGAGGAATTCATTTTGAGGATGGTTCTCTATACTAGGTATGGTCATTGTGAGTTTATGGTTATACCATTTAGGTTAATAAAAACACCCACTATATATATGGATATAATGAATAGAGTGTTCCATGCATATTTGGATAATTTTTTAGTTGTGTTTATTTATTATATTCTTATATACTTTTAAATATATAAAGATCTTTTGGAGCACCTATTATTTTTTTCAGACAGTAATTGAAAATGAGTTGTATGTAAAATTCAATAAATGTGAATATTGGATGAAACATATTTCTTTTCTTGGTCATTTGTTTCTAAAAAGGTTTGAATTATTGATTCTGTTAAAAATAATTTTGTGGAATAGTGGAAAATGCTTACAAATGTCACTATGATGTAAAGTCTTATTAGATTAGTATGTCACTATGAATGGTTTTTTGATAACTTTTCATAGTTATCCAGACCACTAACTAGGTTAACTATAAAAGAAGTAAAATTCATCTAGAAAAAATAATGTGATGATTTATTTTGAGAATATAAATGAATATTGTTTAATCCTCCTGTATTAGCCTTGAAGATAATAAATGTTTAATTTGTTATTTAAGATATGCTTATTTGAAGGATCATGATTTTATCTTGATGAATAATTTTTGGGTTATCATATATTCATATCTTTAATAAATATTTAATGTATATATTCACTTAAAAAGATTTGAACATGAGAAGATTATATGGGTATAACTGATTTAGGATTATGATTTTATAATTCAAAATCATCTAAATAAAATAAACAAAATAGAAAAGGCCTTGAGGTCAAAAGATAATGCATCATTAACTATGTCATGACTAGAACATGATCCATTAGATAATTATTTAATGAATGTTATCCTAGAAGTTATATATATCAAAACTTATTCTATTTTGGATTAAGTGTTGGTAAAATCATCTTTGTGAGAAATAATTATGGATGCTTGGAAGAAAGATATTAGTTTTTAATAGAGAGTATAATTGGTTAAGAAGGGAATTTTTGCTGAGTTTAATATAGATAATTAATGTGATATTATATTTGTAAAGAGGTTGTGTGTGCAACATGATTCCGAATTATTAAAGGAATTGTTATGTGAAGCACATGAATATCTATTTTATTTTTATCCTCATGGTACTATGATGTATAGAGACCTTTAGGAATATCTTTTGTGGGAAGGAATAAAGAAATATATAACTGATTTTACCATAATATGTTTTACTTGTTATTGGAATAATTCTTAATGAAAACAAAGAAGGGATGTTTCATCAATTTTCATTTCTAGAATGGAAATAATAGAACATATCCATAGATTTCATGTTTATATTTCCAAATTTATTTCAAAGTAATAATGTGATTTGTGTTATTGTTGATTTCTTGACTAAATCTTTGAATTTTATTCTAATTAAAGATATTATTTATTTGTATTAGTTTGAAAAAATTTATCATAAGGATATAGTCAAGTTATATTGTGTTTATATCTCCATTATATACGATCATAATCCCATGTTTACTTCATGATTTTGGAAAAGGAATCAAAAGTCGATGATTAGTGAATTATATTTTAGTAAAACATTTATTCCTTAATCAGATGGATAATTAAGAATTAAAATTCATACATTATAGGATATGATTTGGTATTTATCAACTAGAAAATGAGGGATTTCGGGATCAATAAGTATCTTTATTTGAATTTTCTCATAGTAATTGTTTTCATTAAAGTATATACATGACACCTTTTGAGGAATTATATGGAAAATATTGTCGAACTCTAGCAAGATGAGATGAAGTTAGAGAGGGGAAATTTTTCTGGACCAAAATTGGAAGAAAGAATGGATTAAAAATTTAAGATGATTAAGTATCACATAAGGAAAATATAGATGACACAAAAGATATATATAGATTATTGGGGGAAAGATCACTCGTTTGTGGTAGGCCATCATGTTTTTTTGAAAGTATCTCCATGGAAAGTGTCATGTATTTTTAATAAAAGGATTACTAAGTATACTATTAATTGGACCCAATAAAATTATAAAAAATAGTATTAGTTTCTTGTAGAGTATCTTTTGGGCCACCTCAAGGCCTTCGGGCCACCTAAGTGTAGATGCAAACTAGACAACCTACATGAAACAAGCTCTACAAGGAGGATAAGCAAGGAGCTTTCACCATATCGGAAGCTAAACAGATTGGAAGATTGAGAGGGTAGGGCACCTGCCATCGGGACAAGCTTGGGCATACATGGGAATGCCTAGCCGAATAGCCATGCGAAGGTGGAGAGCTGATTTCATGTTGAAGATATTAGGGAGGAGAAGTTCCAAGTAGTTATTCTGGGTTGTATGTAATGTTTGAATCCTATGGGCAATGAATTCTTATAAGGCCTATGGGCCATGTAATACTTATGCCTACGGGCCTTGTAAGGGTTCCACCTCACCCCTTGAAAGGTGGATTATCAAAATCAATAAAAAAATGAAGGCCTTCAGGGCATTGGAGAAGGAGGTACATGATTTATTTCTTGTTTCATTGCTATAAAATTACATACCTGATGCATCTCATGTTTTGAAACCAGAAGTGGAATAGTTAAGGGAGAATCTATATTATAAATAAAGGATTGTTTAGATTTTGGAATGTAGAGAAAAATTACTATGAAATAAGGGTGATTCAACTTGTAAAGTTTTTATGGATGAATTAGATGATTAGAGGAGAAACATATGAATCAAAAACTTCTAAGAGGGAAACATACAATCACTTGTTTATGTAATGAATAAAATTGCAAGGACACAATTTCTTAAGGTGGTATAATGTGAAAACAAAGTTAATATGGAAAATAAATAAATATTTTTATTTATAAGTATTCATCTTTTTAATTTATAATCATTATTGTTTTATAAATAATTTTATAAAAATTTTCAGTAAAAAAGGAAGAGTTTTCTTTAAATTATTTTTTTCCATGAATTACATTATTTTATTTAAAAGGTAAATTTCATTATTTTTTAAATTTAATTAAATAAATAAGGGATTTGTTTTTTAAATCAACATATCAAATATAACATAATTTTATTATTGGTATTTTTTGGATAATATTGATTTTAGAGTGAATGGAAAAAAATGTTGATTTTTGTAAAACTATCATTTCATTTCAATAAATCAATTATTTTAAAAGTCTAATTTTATTTTTATTTGGTCTTAAAGTAACTTAAGATAAATTTTATTTAACATCATATAAATAATTCCATATGAATCAATATTATATTTTATTTTGGTATGAGTTCATTTTGTTTCTCTCAGACACAATTTTCTGAAAACTGTTTTTCATTGTGTTTTTAACACTTATATTAAAAGAAATTTATATCACTTATAAAAATTTAATCATGAAAAATATATTAAATTTTTATGTTCATGGGATTAATATTTATTAATAATCAAAATTTCATTTTTGGTCAGTATAAATAGTATCTATGGTAATAATTTTTCACAATGGTAAAGGAAAAATCTGGTTGATTAAGGTAAAAAATAAGTGATAAGTCCAAAAAAACATATCATAATTCTTTCTGGATTATGATTTGGGAGAATTATCACCTTATATATTAAAATTGATAGTTTTTTAGAAACTTTATCAAGATTATGACTTTATAATATATAAATATTTAGATAAATTACATGTGTGTCGCTCCCCTCACTTATAAATGGTAACATAATCTCATCCCTTTGGCACACCCATTGAGCACTCATATTTAGAAAATACTTACCCAAAATTTTCCAAAACATACTTCCCATTTTATTTGAGGTTTTCCTCTTCTAAAAATGACAATATGAGGAGGCTTCATGTTTAATCCAAGGGGATATATTCGAGAAGAAGGTATATGTCCTAACCTACCTATTTCGAGTTCCTTTATTCTTCTACCTCCTTCAAATAATATTTAACAATGATGAAAAATAACATCATTCCAAAAAATAGAGTTAAATTATATTATTATTATGTTATAACCCTTTTCATATCATTTTCCATCTTATGAGAAATGAAAAAACTGCTTGTGTGTATGTGTGGACCACCAACTCCACGAAGCGATGTGTTTTGTTTTTTATCACCCGATCATATGTTTGGTTATAAATATTGAAAAATGAATATATATGAATTTATGACATAATTATTTTTCTATAAAGATAATATAATACATAACTTCTTACTATTTCTATCCATTTAAAAATGATAACATCGCCCATGCGTAGATGTGGAATTCCACTACCACGATGTGATGTGACACTTTTTTCATTTTCACCTTTTAATGATAGTCAGAAGAATATATATAATGAATAAATATGAACTTAATAACATATTTAAAAATATTTAAAATTAAAATATTATCTACATTATTTTTTCCCACCAGTTAACAAAATTAACGCATCATTCATGCATATGTATGAACTACCGTCTCCATGAAACGTTGTGGTTCATTTTCCATCACCTCCTTAAATGGAAGGGTCATTATTCCTATATATTCATTCTTTAAAAGTTGTTACAAGTAGGATTTTATTTATTCTTAAAATATCGTAACAGATAAATTTCAAACAATTTTGACTATTTTTAATTGTTTAAAAAGAACTCTTGGAAACATTTACCATATGATAAATTTTGATGTTTTTTACCGAATTGAAAAATGATTTTTTTCAATGCATATTTCTTGAACAATATTTACCACCTTAATATCCTTTATTTATTATCAATACTCATTTAAAAGACTCGATGTTTATTTTCAACGAAAATATTTGACGAAATATTTTTAGAATTTTTAGTTTTGAATGTATTTTCTATAGAAAAAAAAAATTATCATCATTTTGAGAAAAACTAAAACCGTTATTACTTATGTGATTGAATGAAAATAAAATGGGGTTTTATGATTAAATTTCAAGCTATATGTGTTTTATTGATTATATATTTATTTTACATTTTATAAGATTGAAATGAGATCCCTAAATTAATATAATGATAGGGGAGGTCAATATATCTCTACAATATATTGGGTAATCTGAAAATTTTTATTAGTTATATGTTACTCCTAAGAGATATAAGAACTATCTAGTTAGGTGATTCCATTATAAGGGTTCTTATATGTTTTAACTTGAGTATAATTTCCAAAGGTACCAATAATATATTCTTTCAATGGTTTATAAAGTAAATTTTTTTGATTTCAAAAGGTAAGAAAATGAGTGTGTGTTTTTAATAAAAGTATATGTATTTTTTTATAAATTTGAAATGACTATATTCAAGGAAAGGTATTTATATGTCTTCATATTTTCTAAGAAACCAAAATGATAATAATATTTCCTTTATGTTTTCATATGAAATGTTCCAGGACAGTTATTATGTAATTTTTTATGAGATAATAAATTGATATTTGAGATCAAATCTATATTATGATAAAGGAAATCATTATTAGGGATTTTTCATGTTTAAAAACAGACTAATATGTTTCTTTTCTTTTATATACCTTACTGAAATTTTTGTGATCATCCAAAATTTTTAAATGGTATTAATATGTTCTAAGGACGAGTAGGAACAAAGAATAATTCATATTGAAACTCATGAAGATTTTTCATGAATAAAAAATGTATTTCATTTTAAAATCTTTATATTTTTGGAAAAAATGGATACTGAGTGGAAGTGTCAAATTTTTAATATTTGGGTTTGTTATGAAAAATATTTACCTAATTATCTAAAACTATAAACCAATAAGATCTTGGAAATTTAATTAGGTAAAAACCCTATTATAAATTAGGTATTTCTAGGTTGTTAAGGTTTTGGGTGTTATAATAATTTTTTTCATGGGAAAATTCAAGAAACATAGTTTTATTGAGGAATTAATAGGAGGGATTTGGGTAGAATTAACCTAATGTGTATTGGATTTAATGGTTAAAAAAATTTCAAATGAATTTCTAAAATTTTTGTTAAGGGAAACCAAATTATGTTTTCAATATTGGGGATTACAATCAATAGATCAAGGAGAAAAATGATAGTGGTTGGAAATACCATATACCTAAAAAATCATATGATTTTCATCGAAAATATTTTTTCATAAGAAGAGAAATATTTATCATTGTAACTAAATTTTTCCCATGATAATAAATTCTGAGTATAATAGTTAGGCATATTGGGATGTGGTAAAATAGTGGTAGACTAATAATAAAACTATAATTATTAATAATCAAATAATTAATAATAATTTTAAAAACTAATAATCCACTTTTATATTGTTGCAGTAAAATAGAAATTTCATCCATCATGTTATCCATACAATAAATAATAAACAATGTCAACCATATAAATGGTTGTAATGTACAAGAATGGTATAGGAACTTGTGAATTTTATTACTAAATGAACATAAACTATAGGTTCCAGAATCCCTAATCATTGATCCTCATACTAAGGGGGTAAGTGAGAGGAGTAATTTGTTTATAAAAACCCTTGAATGAAGTGATAAATTTTCAATGTTTTCTATTATCGTACATGTCTAGTGTACTCACAAAGTCACATGAGAATAAGGATTACTATACAATTCTCAATAATATCTATGATCAATACCAAGATAGATCTAGAGACGAATAATTTTAGATTTCTATAGAACTCTTCAGGAGAATTTCTGGAGAAGGTGAGAGAGAAGAACCTCACATATTCAAACTCATTAGCTATATTCATCATTTAGAAGCTATGTGGTTCAAGATACCCAATTAAGTACACACCTATATCATTATTTTTAACCCCCATAAGAATTCCCTAGTTTTTTGTTTGAATTATAAGATGGATAATATTTATAAGCCTCTTTTAGATATCCTCAATATAATTCTCCAAGTTGAAATTGATATAAATATGTAAAATCATTCTTCCATTATGGTGAATTATAATAAAGTCCTATGAAGATCTCCAAGACTAAATCCACATATAAATATTGTTTTAAATTCCGTTCAAAGAAGATGAGGATCATGGGAAAGTAAATAGAGAAGGAATTTGTCTATTTCATATATGGGAAGATGGGTCACTTGAAGAAAAACTACACAATGATAAATACATAATGTCAATATTCAGTTGTGTTCATTATCAAGTGATATAATTTTATAAATTTGGTATTAGATACAACCTATGGTGTTCATATTTGTATCCTTTTATAATAACCAGGAATATTTATAAATGTACCCTGATGTGTGGTAGATATATGATCTACTAATAGATCCAAATTCACTATTGTAGCTATTGGATAATACTACATTACATTGTCTTCTATATTGATCTTCATTTTGAATAATTGTTTGAAATGCACTGTGTTGCATTTGTTTTCAATGAGGTATGTTGTTGTCAAGGAATGAATGAATGGATGTCAAGGAATGTCAAGATGTGAATGACAAAGGATGTGATGGTGATGAAGGAGAATGGCCATGGTACTTAGAGGCATGTCACTTAGGAAATTCACTAAGTGACATAGGATGTTGTGGTTGAAACATTCTCTATGAATATCAGACGATTGTATAACTGATCCTAATGTTTCAATACTTATATCAAGATGATACTAAGTTACAACACTTGAAGAATGAATGATGATGGAGCATCATTAAATCAGACGATTGTTGAGGTGTTCTTAAAGTTCCAAGAACTTGTATCAACTGGATACAATGTCACAACAATGTTTGAAGACCATGCATTGTCATCACAATGCATGAGGAGATGAAGATGATCCATCCACAATCACTGAGTGGATGATGTGCATTAATGAAGACCATGCACTATTTCTTAGTGCATGATGAATTGAAGATGATCCAACTTGATCTCTGATTAGATTATTGAAGAATGTTGATGAATTATTTAATTCAGGAGTTTCAGTTGATGAAGAACCTTCTACAAATGTCTCATAATTATAGAATACATGATTGAAGGGAGTTGAGGATGTTTGTGGAAGAAGAATGAAGAAGAAATGGAAAGAATGTCTTAGAAGATGGCTTGAATGGAAATTGGCATTTACACTTGTCACTTTGTTTTTTAACAAAGAAATTGTGTTTTTAAGTAGCAAAAAATAGCCACCAATGAAGGCCAGCCGAGGGTCATCACCCAAGGATCATGTGGGACTCGAGGTCACCACGCCCATGGGAAACCCTCAGGCCAAGGCAGCATATCCCTGAGGCAGGAGGTCGGGGCCGTGTATAAGCCCTGAGGCCATCCGGTGATGAAGCCCGCACAGCGTGAGCGCGAGGAGCGCGCTCGAGGATGCATAGTGGGCGCCAGTGGTGCGCCCGAGTGGCAGGGGTGGGCGCAAGAGCACGCCCGCAGAGAGAACACGGTGCGGGGCGGCACCGTGAGGGGAGAAGTTCAACTGGGGAGTAGCGGAGAGCGCTTGGGTGATAAGCCACGGAAAAACTGCGCTCCGTTTCGATGTGGGACGCGGAAAAATTTCCAGGAGCGGATCCTGGCCGCATGATTGATCGCGCGCCGGATCTCGGCCGCACATCTCATCGCGCCGCTACCGTTCAGATCCAGGCTGTCCGATGTCTTTCATTCGCCCGATCCAACGGCTCCCGGTGTGTCTCCTACCTCGAGCTCGACCGAGGCACCCGCGACGTCCCCGCTGAACCAGAGGCCTCCCCGATGACAAAATTCGAGTTCCTGGCCATCTCCGATCAAGCCGAAGAGTCCATTGGGATCGTCTCGACGCACTGAACCTATCCATGCTTAAAAGTGGGCTTTCATGCAATGAGAGGAGAATTTGAAGTTCGCCCGAAGAAACCGAAGGTGCGAGGCCATTCGGTGTTGATGCTTTGCATGGATTGGGTTTAAATAATGTCGTGCATGCGTTCTAAGTCGCATGCACGTGAAGAGGAAAACAAAGAGAAGTGATCCCGTGTGAAAATAAAAAGAAAAACAAGATTTCACAGAATCTTGAAATAATTGAAAACTTCGGGAATTTAAAGATATCACACGTGGATGATACGAGGCAGCCTCGCCTATAAAAGGAGCACCAAAGGAGCTTGTTCTGGCTTGCTGAAAAACTCGAGAGAAGTCCCGTGAGTGCTCTTTGCCTCGCGAAGAAAGAAGCCCCGCGCATACTTGCGCGGCTGAAGATCTCGGTGCCACCCGAGGCCCGAAGGAGTCCCCTGCGCGCCTTCCTTGCGTGTCAGGAAGAACCCGAGGCTGCATTCTAGCGTGCCCGTGGTTGATTCCCTCTCTGCCTGCGTACTTACGCGGCAGTAGGAAGTGCACGCGGGTGTTTCACTTGCACACCCCGCGGCAGTGGCACTTGCGCGGCATTTGTGCACCCTTGTGCCTTGTGACTTGCGCGACCCGCGGCTCAACCACACCTTGCGCGGTGAGGCAGTGGAGAAGATCCTTGCTTGTGACCCTACGCGGAAGTGGAGGTGTTGGTATTCGGGTGTGAGCAAGAGGAGGAAGGCCGTAGCCTTGTGGGTGCACACTTTGAAGAACAAATAAAAGATCACACATTTTGTGTGTGCATGCTAAGTGAAAAAGAACAATAAGGCCGTGGGTAAGTTTGAAGCAAAAGGAGTGTGGCCACCACATTTGTGTGTGTGCAAAACAAGAGGAAGGCCGAGGCCTTAGTTCCTTGTGTGCAAAGTGAACAAGAGAAGGCCGTGGCCCTAGTGTGCGCATAAGGAGGAAGACTACATCAAGTAGTATGTGCAAAGAAATAACAAGGCCAAGCTCATGTGTGTGCTAAAGTGAAACAAGTGTGTTCTAAGAGACAAGGAGGCCGAATCCTAAGTTTGTGCAAAGAGGTTGTGCACACTTAGAAGAAGAAGAAGACACTCAAACAAAGTACAACACACATTTAAGTGTGTAATCAAAAGGAATAAAATGTGTGAAGGACAAGAAGAAGGTGTGTTCTTAAAGTGACTACACCCTTTGAGGTCTTATTGCACCAAGAGGAGAAAGAGGAGATTGCATGCATGCATGCACATGCACACGTGAACAAAGACAAATCTGGTTGTGTGCATTTGAGGAGGCCAAGACCAAGAGTTCTTGAAGAGTTTTGAGAAGCCATGCAATCAGTGCATGAGGATGCAGAGATTCCATGCACTCAGTGCATGAAGTTGATGTGAAGTGAAACTGGACCAGACTGAAGTTAAAGACATCATTTGTCTGAGTATTCAGTAGTTGGAGAGAAGCCAGGTCATCCTGAGAAGAAGGAGATAAATCCTGAGCAAGACGAGAAGACCTGATCAACTCAAGTGATCAGAGGTACAGAGCAAGGCCAGCAGCCTTTATCCCAGACTGCTAAAGATACTTGAAGAAGCTTAAAGAGAAGAAGAGTTACTCGTGCGACTCGAGGAGCCAAGAGAAGACCCTGTGGGACTCAGGGAGAAGAAGTCTTCAGTGGGATTCTGGAGCAGGCCAGTGGGACTCTGGTAACAGTGTGGGACGCAGTATAAAGACCCTCCTGTGGGACTCAGGAGAGATACAGTGGGACTCTGTATCGACCATTGTAATACTAACAGATTATAATGGGAGAAACCATGTTGGGGCGTATAACCAACATGGCAAGGACGTAGGCCTTTGGTGCCGAACCTTGTAAATCCTTGTGTCCTGTGCCTTTACATTTACTGCATCATTCGAGGAAAGGCTGAGAGATACAAGAAGAGTGGATCGAGGCCTTAACAAGCCATAGAGGTTTAATTGATAAAGAATCAATTAGTAAAAAGTTTTAAGGGATCACTGATTCACCCCCTCCCCCTCTCAGTGATTCACACTGATCTGGGCACTTCAATTGGTATCAGAGGGAGGTTACCTCTAAAAGATCCAAGAGAGTCTTTATGGAGTGAAGATTTGAGGAAATGAGTGACCAGCCTCAAATGGAGATATCTGCCAAGACTCAGAAAAATAGAAAGAAGAAATATGCAAAGAAGATGAGGAAGAAGGTTGTTGCAATCAGAGAAACTCCTTCTATGGAAAGAAATGTGAAAGTCACATCAGATGACAATTCCTTTTATCATTCTTCTGATGAAGCCTTCTCTAGCTGTGATGAAGATGGAAGGAACAATGATCTTCTAAATGCAATCAAATATCTTCAGAAGACAGACCCCAAGGAAGTGGCAATGTGTATAGCTACATGCCTCCTTGATCTTCAAGAAGAAAAATTACAGCTAGAAGATGAAGCCAATTCTCTGGAAGTCCAATTGGCAAAAAGGGTTGGCATAACCAACACTCTCAGAAAGCTGGTGAAGGCTAAAGATGAAACCATTTCTCTTTGCAATGAAAGATATGAAGACACTGCTGAAGAATTGAAAATAAGCCTTTCTGAGAAAGAAATCTTTAAGACTGTGGTGAAAGATGTTTTCCATGCACTGGAAAAGAGGCACAAAGTTTCAATGAATGTCAGAAATGCTCAACTCGAAGACAAAGTCAAAATGGTGAAGGAGCTTGACAATTCATTACTATAATTGAAGAAGGTGCATGAAGACCAGTTAGAACAGCTGAAAGAAAATTGGGAAGGAAGGCTAAGAACTGTTGAGGATGAGAAGAACTCCCTTAACATGAAATGCTTAGAACTAGAGGTGATATTGAAAAATATTCAATCACCCAAAGCTGAATCCTCCCAGTCAGCTGAAAGTAGAAATGTTGCTACACAAGTGTGCATTGAGAAGGATGATTCCAAAAGGAGGACATCCTCTAATAAAAGGCCAACATCTTCTAAAATGAAGGTACCATCCATCCCATATTGTACTAATGCTTCTAATTGTGTTTCCACAAAAAGTGCAGGATGGAAGAATAATTCCAAACAAGTATGGATGAAGAAGATGAAGAAAGAGAGCTCTCCTGAAATAGAACAACAAGTCAAGAAAAGTACCCTATAATCAGAAGGACTCAAGAAGTCAAGATTTGTGGGTTAGTGTTGGTGTTGTAACAAGTATGGGCATTGTGAACATGATTTTTGGTACAATCCTCTCAATGTGAAAGCACAAAGCAAGCCCATGCCAAGGGGGAGCAAGCCAAAAGGAAATCAGAAACATCAATAGGTCCAGAGACATCTGTTTACTGCTAACAGATTTGGATTTCTTGAAAACATCTGGGATGGTTGCAAAAGTGGTCAAAAAGATACATGTCAATCTCCAACTGTATCCAGAGCTAAAAAGAAGAAAAGATCACAGAACCTGGCTCAGAAAGAATCCTTGGGAAGAAAACAGAAGAAAGGTGACAATGCTCCCAAGAAGATGTTGAAAAAGGAAGAGAAGTCCTTTGAGTCTAAATCCAAGAAGGGTGATGCATCCAGAAGGACCACCAAGAAAACATGCTTCTACTGTGGAATGAAAGGACACACCATGGATCTTTGTGAACAATCCATGGAACTGAATAGAAGCAGACTGGACTCAAACAGATGATCAATCCAAAAGAAGCAGAAGGGATTGATTGAAAACAAGTTGCCTAAGAAAGGCAGCTTGAAAGCATCGAAGGAACCATGTGGAATATCCAGAACTGAGGCCACACTTCCAAGTGACTTACTAGTCATATGGCCAAATCAGTTGCAACTTGCCAAAGATCTGCAAAGAGCTGAAGATGAAGTTCTGGCAATTTCTAAGGCAAAAGGGAAGAAGAAGATTTCACATGAAGATGTGTTGAGATCCACACCAGCACAAACATCATTGAAGATCAAATGTGCAAGTGTGAAGAATGGTGAAAATGGTACATCTCTGTTGAGAGAATCTTCTCAACCTTGTTGTTCACATTGATGAACCAATGAGGTTCCATCTTATTCCCTTATACTTCTGGTATTTACATGTGCTAACATTGAAGGGAATTGAAGATGATGACCATTCTCATCTGGAGAGTGGTTTGGACAGAATGGAGTGCACCCCTTGAGGGGGAGCCAATCTGAAGAAGATGGGATTCTTAGATTAATACCATCTTGAGAAAAGTGAAGGTATTCCAATCATACTTTCATCCCTTGTTTCTTAATTGTATTCATCATGAAAATTAAGGGGGAGTATTGATTGAAGTCAAATGGATGAAGGGGGGAGATTTATCTTTGCACCTGAACTTTCTAATGAGTTTTGTGAAGTTGTGTAGGATTTAGCAAATTCATTGTTATATCTGAAAAATTTCAAGCCCCTCGAAGCATGATCTCACATGTATAGTGAATATTGGACAGCATTGAGTACCTTGGTTACATCACTCTTTTTTTCTACACTGGGTTAGCCCAAGTAGACTTAGAGATGATTTACTAAAGGTTCTTTGCTAAAGAGAACATGTGACATCATCCCTCTCTTAGTGCTTTTCAAGAAGATGCTATTCAAAGGGAGGAAGAGATATTTTTGAAGAGAACCACACCACACCTTTGCATTTGATTGCCAATAAGGGGGAGAAATATTGGCACACATATTGACCCATTAATATGTGCAGAAGTAGTGTACACATATTGACCCATTAATATGTGCAGAAGTAGTGTATTGACAACAAATACAAAGGGGGAGATTGAAATGCATTGTGTTGCATTTGTTGTCAATGAGGTATGTTGTTGTCAAGGAATTAATGAATGGATGTCAAGGAATGTCAATATGTGAATGAAAAAGGATGTGATGGTGATGAAGGAGAATGGCCATGGTACTTAGAGGCATGTCACTTAGGAGATTCACTAAGTGACATAGGATGTTGTGGTTGAAACATTCTCTATGAATATCAGACGATTGTAGAACTGATCCTAATGTTTCAATACTTGTATCAAGATGATACTAAGTTACAACACTAGAAGAATGAATGATGATGGAGCATCATTAAATCAGACGATTGTTGAGCTGTTCTTAAAGTTCCAAGAACTTGTATCAACTGGATACAATGTCACAACAATGTTTGAAGACCATTAATTGTCATCACAATGCATGAGGAGATGAAGATGATCCATCCACAATCACTGAGTGGATGATGTGCATTAATGAAGACCATGCACTATCTCTTAGTTCATGATGAATTGAAGATGATCCAACTTGATCTCTGATTAGATCATTGAAGAATGTTGATGAATTATTTAATTCAGGAGCTTCGGTTGATGAAGAACCTTCTACAAATGTCTCATAAGTCTAGAATACATGATTGAAAGGAGTTGAGGAAGTTTGTGGAAGAAGAATGAAGAAGAAATGGAAATAATGTCTTAGAAGATGGCTTGAATGGCAATTGGCATTTACACTTGTCACTTTGTTTTTTAACAAAGCACTTGTGTTTTTAAGTAGCAAAAAATAGCCACCAAGGAAGGCCAGCCGAGGGTCATCACCCAAGGCTCATGTGGGACTCGAGGTCACCACGCCCATGGGGAACCCTCAGGCCAAGGCATCATATCCCTGAGGCAGGAGGTCGGGGCCGTGTATAAGCCCCGAGGCCACGCGATGATGAAGCCCGCGCAGCGTGAGCGTGAGGAGCGCGCTCGAGGATGCATAGTGGGCGCCAGTGGCGCGCCCAAGTGGCAGGGGTGGGCGAAAGAGCACGCCCGCAGAGAGAACACGGTGCGGGGCGGCATTGTGAGGGGAGAAGTTCAACTGGGGAGTAGCGGAGAGCGCTTGGGTGATAAGCCGCGGAAAAACCGCCCTCCGTTTCGATGTGGGACGCGGAAAAATTTCCAGGAGCGGATCCTGGCCGCACGATTGATCGCGCGCCAGATCTCGGCCGCACATCTCATCGCGCCGCTCCCGTTCAGATCCAGGCCGTCTGATGTCTTTCATTCTCCCGATCCAACGGCTCCCGGTGTGTCTCCTACCTCGAGCTCGACCGAGGCACCCGCGACGTCCCCGCTGAACCAGAGGCCTCCCCGACGACAAAATTAGAGTTCCCGGCCATCTCCGATCAAGCCGAAGAGTCCATTGGGATCGTCTCGACGCACTGAACCTATCCATGCTTAAAAGTGGGCTTGCATGTAACGAGAGGAGAATTTGAAGTTCGGCCGAAGCAACCGAAGGTGTGAGGCCATTCGGTGTTGATGCTTTGCATGGATTGGGTTTAAAGAAGGCCGTGCATGCGTTCTAAGTCGCATGCACGTGAAGAGGAAAACAAAGAGAAGTGATCCCGTGTGAAAATAAAAAGAAAAACAAGATTTCACAGAATCTTGAAATAACCGAAAACTTAGGGAATTTAAAGATATCACACGCGGATGATACGAGACAGCCTCGCCTATAAAAGGAGCACCCAAGGCGCTTGTTCTGGCTTGCTGAAAAACTCGAGAGAAGTCCCGTGAGTGCTCTTTGCCTCGTGAAGAAAGAAGCCCCGCGCATACTTGCGCGGCTGAAGATCTCGGTGCCACCCGAGGCCCGAAGGAGTCCCCTACGCGCCTTCCTTGCGTGTTAGGAAGAACCCGAGGCCGCATTCTAGCGCGCCCGTGGTTGATTCCCTCTCTGCCTGCGTACTTACATGGCAGGAGGAAGTGCACGCGGGTGTTGCACTTGCACACCCCGCGGCAGTGGCACTTGCGCGGCACTTGCGCACCCTTGTTTCTTGTGACTTGCGCGACCCGCGGCTCAAGCACACCTTGCACGGTGAGGCAGTGGAGAAGATCCTTGCTTGTGATCCTACGTGGAAGTGGAGGTGTTGGTATTCAGGTGTGAGCAAGAGGAGGAAGGCCGTAGCCTTGTGGGTGCACACTTTGAAGAACAAATAAAAGATCACACATTTTGTGTGTGCATGCTAAGTGAAAAAGAACAAGAAGGCCGTGGGTAAGTTTGAAGCAAAAGGAGTGTGGCCACCACATTTGTGTGTGTGCAAAACAAGAGGAAGGCCTAGGCCTTAGTGCCTTGTGTGCAAAGTGAATAAGAGAAGGCCGTGGCCCTAGTGTGTGCATAAGGAGGAAGACTACATCAAGTAGTATGTGCAAAGAAGGAACAAGGCCAAGCTCATGTGTGTGCTAAAGTGAAACAAGTGTGTGCTAAGAGACAAGGAGGCCGAAGCCTAAGTTTGTGCAAAGAGGTTGTGCACACTTAGAAGAAGAAGAAGACACCCACACAAAGTACAACACACATTTAAGTGTGTAATCAAAAGGAATAAAATGTGTGAAGGACAAGAAGAAGGTGTGTGCTTAAAGTGACTACACCCTTTGAGGGTTTATTGCACCAAGAGGAGAAAGAGGAGAGTGCATGCATGCATGCATGCACATGCACACGTGAACAAAGACAAATCTGGTTGTGTGCATTTGAGGAGTCCAAGACCAGGAGTTCTTGAAGAGTTTTGAGAAGCCATGCAATCAGTGCATGAGGATGCAGAGATTCCATGCACTCAGTGCATGAAGTTGATGTGAAGTGAAACTGGACCAGACTGATGTTAAAGACATCATTTGTCTGAGTATTCAGTAGTTCGAGAGAAGCCAGGTCATCCTGAGAAGAAGGAGATAAATCCTGAGCAAGACGAGAAGACCTGATCAACTCAAGTGATCAGAGGTACAGAGCAAGGCCAGCAGTCTTTATCCCAGACTGCTGAAGATACTTGAAGAAGCTTAAAGAGAAGAAGAGCTACTCGTGCGACTCGAGGAGCCAGGAGAAGACCCTGTGGGACTCAGGGAGAATAAGTCTTCAGTGGGATTCTGGAGCAGGCCAGTGGGACTCTAGTAACACTGTGGGACGCAGTATAAAGACCCTCCTGTGGGACTCAGGAGAGATACAGTGGGACTCTGTAACGACCATTGTAATACTAACAGATTATAATTGGAGAAACCATGTTGGGGCGTATAACCAACATGGCAAGGACGTAGGCCTTTGGTGCCGAACCTTGTAAATCCTTGTGTCCTGTGCCTTTACATTTACTGCATCATTCGAGGAAAGGCTGAGAGATACAAGAAGAGTGGATCGAGGCCTTAACAAGCCATAGAGGTTTAATTGATAAAGAATCAATTAGTAAAAAGTTTTAAGGGATCACTGATTCACCCCCTCCCTCTCTTAGTGATTCACACTGATCTGGGCACTTCATTATTATTATGTGTCTTCATTAACCAAATAAAATTATATGTCAATTCTCAATTATGATGGATTAATTTCAACATTTAGGAATAAATTTTTCTTGTTTTTTAAAGATAACTTTTTTGTATAAGGCACATTTAAATAATAGTTTTTATGTGTTGGATTAGATAGATAAAGTAATAGAAATAAATAATGAATATAGATTTCATGAATCCCATCACACCAAACTACGGTGTCACCTCTTAGGTTATATACATGAAAAAAAATTGATTAGAATATTCAAATATAGATATTTAGATTAATTTAACATAAAACCACTTAGTATATGTCATGCTTGTTTACAAGGAAATATGGAAAATGATACAATTTTTGTAAAAATGTGAATGGGCTTTAGAGTTTCTTGAATTGGATCATACTAATGTTTTTGGAATTTTTCTAGTCGAAGAAATTGGTGGATAATCATACTTCAAACAAAAAATAGTTGATGAATTTAGAAGATATAGATATATCAAATTAATGATGTATAAGTCAGATTACTTTGACAAATTTATGGAATATGAGAATGAATCTAAAAACTAAATTATTAAAAATATAAATAAATGACACTCAGATCATGGTAGATCATATTATAACCATAAATTCATTGATTTTTAATGGGAGTTTGGGATTTTATCCCAACCCACTCCACCTTATACGCAACAATGTAATGGTTTAAGTGAAATTTGTAACTTTACCATACTGGATATGGTAAGATCAATGATGATACATGAAATAATTTCATTATTATTTTTTGAATATTTATTAAAAACTATGATATATACACTAACCTGAGTGCCAACTAAAATTAAATTTGGTGTTACATTAAACTTATAGAGTGGAAAGAAACATGTGTTGTCAAACCTATGAGTGAGGGGTTAAGAAGAATTCGTTAAGGCTACCTCTAGAAAAAAATCTTACACATCAAGGCACTAAGTGTATCTTTGAAGGATATATAAAGGAAACTAAATGGTATTTCATATATGACCCCTTAGAAAAGAAGGTTTTTGTAAATAGGTGTCTCATCTCTATCGATATGGACAACATCCCTAAAAGAGATAGTGGAAATGAGATAGACTTTATGAAGTCATGGATCAAGATACAGATGAGTTGACATGTGAAAAAATTCAAAACATCCTTATAGAAGAGGATATTCTAGAGACACAAATACTGTATAAGTGTATAAGAGAGGTTATATGTTATCCCAACTAGGTTAAATACCTTGATATTGGGGTGAATCAAGGTATGATAGGTTTAAAAAACTACTCCTTCAATACTTGTTTTTTCGTTAAACAAAACACTCTTCTCTCCTTCTCCCATAGTAATATATGAAAAGAAATGAAATCATACATGAAAGAGAACAATTTTACATGTTTCTCCCTCACTGGGATATGTACAATGAGCATACTACGATGATGGGACAATCTACCGAATATATTAAGGATATATTCCAAATCACAAGGTTTTACATAAATCATTTTTATTCCCATGATCACTACATTTTCAATGTTTAGGGTCAGCTCACTACTTTCCCAAGGGTCATACCCTTTGTCTCTTTCTCTATATCACTATTGGTGGAAAAAATCATTGTTTTCCTCTTCCTTTTATCACTAATTTGGAAGGGTCCCACATATAGTATATGGATTTTTAGGTACCTATAATATCATTAATTAATACATCATAAATTGTAGATAGATTCTTTGTTGAAGTCCCACTTTCATCCAATTAATGAATACCACTTTACCATGGATTTACTGGGAAATCACTTTCTGAATACTGTCGTGATTCTCACTTACTTCCCTAAATGCACCTCTTTAATAACTATAAAATAGACTTCATGATGCAAGAACCTTTTGTGAATCTCACTTGTTTCACTTAGCTCAACTAGCCTTCACGAAGCTCACAAGTTTTAGTCGGATTTATATGGAATTTATTAATTTGATTATTATCACGATGATCAAAATTCTTAGTTTGAATTTATAGAAATCACTAAACATCTTTATTCATGAACATTTTCATAATAACTACCTTCATGACCCACCTTCAATAATCCTGAGCCATATGATCTTCATTAAGTCTCACTGCTTTTTGACAAACACAAACAACCAAAAAATAAGACAATGTTACCTTGAGGAATATTTTCCCAACATTATATGACCTAAAGTATATGGTTTTCTAGTCACCAAATATGGTGAATAATTATTTTTTAAAATAATGATCCAATAACATATAAATAGTACTAAATTTAATAAAATCTAACAAGTAGAAATTATCCATGATTTATGAAATAGATATCATGAATAAAAACTGTGTTTGGATTTTGGTAGATCCACTAGTGGATATAAATATTCGTCTTTGAAAATTTTAATTCAATAATAAACACGTAATGAATGGAAAATTCACTAAATATAAATCTAAAATATGTTTAAAAGGGTTTAAAAAATTTCATGGAATAGGATAAGATGAAACATTTTCACTAGTTGCAGTGTTGAAATTCCTTAGATTAAAAATTACATATTATTTGACCATGAATATGATATTTGGTATATAGATGTCAAAAAAACTCTCCTTAACTATAACCATTGGTAATATTTCTATATGTCATAACTGGGAGTATTTAGGAATTAAAATAATGATAAGAATTTATTTGGGTTTCAAAGATCCATTATGGATTGAAGTAAACATTCATGTCATGAAATATTAACTTTGACTAATACATAATAGAATTTGGTTTCATAAAAATTTAATGTGAGCCATATGTATATAATATTTTTTGTGTGAGTGTAATCATTTTATTCATAGTGTATGTTATTGACCTACTACTTATAGTAAACAAGATACCAGTCTTTAGTCTATTAATATGTTGCTCAATACATACTTCTCTATGAAAGACATAGGTGAAGCATAAAATATTCTAGGATTATGCTCTATCATAATTGATCTAACGAGATACTATGACTAAGTTAATGTTTACAAATTGATATGATATAAAAGAAATTATTTTTGGAATAGTCGAAGATTGGTTTGTTTCAATTGCCACAATATATTCTTATTTCCAAGAAAATGTGTCCTCGGACACCTATGGTGATACCAAGGATGGAGACGATCCCATACACCACTATTATAGGTTCAATCATATGTGAAATTATATGTACTAGGATGGATGTTTCTTATACCTTAATAATAGGATTAATATATCAATTCGACCCAAGAAACATCAATTGAATTGTAGTGAAGACTACCCTTAAGTCTCTAAGTTGTGCTAAGGATTTATTCCTAGTTTAAAGAGGAGATAAGGAACTATTCATTAGTGGGTATATAGATTCCAGTTTCCAAATAGATAAAGACAACATGAAATCATAATTGGATATATATTCACCCTCAAAGGAGGTACTATGAGGTAGAAAATATCAAATAATTTCATGGTCAGTGATTCTACAGTGGTTTTTAATAATAATATTTTTTTATGATGAAACTAAAGAAATGGTTTGGATATGAAACTTTTTCTAATAGATTTACATGATTCCTTGTCATAATAACCAAATTTAATTATACTTTGATAATAATACAGTAGTGTCTATTACAAAGGATTCAACTCCACATCAGTGGATAAAGTACATAATCCAGAAATTTCATCTCTTGAAGGATTATTCTTAGAGTGGGGATGTTATAGTAAGTATAGCTTCTATTTAAGACAACATGGTAGAGCCAGTGACTCTAGATATATCTCAGCATAATCATGGGAATCAATTGATATATAGTGCAGTAAAATTCATTAGTAATTTCCTCTAGTCCAAGAGGAATTTTATTGGAGTTGGTATCCTAAAACTAACTTCTTTTATACTTTATAGTAATTTCATATTCACAGACTAGAAAATGAATAAATTCCCTATCGAATATTGATTTTTCTTTTGTGTATCTTTAATATGATAGTGTTCGGTAGTATCTGTCACTTTAATAAGGTCATAATAGTTTCCCATTATGATGAGAACCTTGAGATTCTATGTTTATATTTAAAAAAATATCCCTATTATCATACTACACCATTGTTGAGTCAATAAGGTTTTCCTTATGACTTTTCCATTCCTCTTGTTCTGCAAATCACTAACATCTTATACTTAAGCAAATTTTCATTTTACTTATAATAGGAAAATTTCCTTCTCAAAGGAATTTACCCCTACCATGTTTTCATAGTTCATATAAATATTTTTCTTAAGTATAAAAATAGGATTCATACCCAAAACCTCAGAATAATAAAATGCTTAGATATGAAGCATTCTGTTTTAGGATCTGAATTCTGGATATGAACTGTAATGAAGTTCCACTCCGAATTCTGGATACGAACTCTAATAATGTTCCACTCCAAATTCTGGATACGAACTCTAATAAAGTTCCACTACGAATTCTGGACTTTGAACTTTTACTAGTTCTACTCCGAACATCTATGAGTTCGGCTCTGAACTTTTACTAGTTCGACTCCGAACTTCTATGAGTTAGACTCCGAACATTTACTAGTTCGACTCCAAACTTTTATGATTTTGACTCCAAACTTTTACTTGTTCAACTCCAAACTTCTACATGTTTGACTCCGAACTCTGTAATTTCAGATTCTGAATTCTAGTGAAACCAGAATCTGAATTTGCATAGAAATTCAGGCTCTGGATTTCTACAGAATTCAGGTTCTGAATTCTTATAAAATAGAATCCGAATATCCTTTTATTATAGACTCTGAATTACATTTTGGTTAGACTCTGAACTTTTATATGCTTACATTCTGAACATCAGTTCTTCTTATTCTTACACTCGTTTCATTATAAAACGATGTCGTGAATTTAGTTACACATATTTTGTTATAAAATGATGTCATCCATTCTATTTCTAACTAACCGTTGGTTAAGTGGCACATATACAGGTCTCTTCGAAATTCATGGATAAATATGACCGTTGGAGGAGGGAGTCGGTCATTGGAGCTTCTCCTATAAATAGAAGCTCATTTGAAAAGAATCAAAAACTTTGACATCAGTGCATATATACTGTTGAAGTGATTTCTAGAGAGAGAGGCTCTTATTAACTCTCAAGATTCGTGCAGAAATTTTGAATGACTTGTTCAAAGTTTTCCTTGTGCAGACTTGCTTCATGCGACTTCGATTGTTGGTGATTACAATCGAGGGCTTCCGGGGATAGAAAGACAGAGGTGCTGACTACCTTGAATTTTGAGGGCTTCCTTGCTGAGGAAGACAGAGGTTCCAACTAACTTGAAGTTGAGGGCTTGTGGGGATAGCAAGATAGAGACTCTGATCTTTGCATCGAGGGATTACCCTGGTGTGGGTAATATAGACTTTCTTGAAAGTATAAATCAATGTACCTTTATCTAATGTTGTTGGATACCCTTCTCTTTGGGTTAAAAGAGTTATTGTTTGTTACTTGTAGTTTACTACTTGTTTTTCCACTGCTTTTCATATTGTAAGGAAAGTATAATCTTTTTATATTTCCTTACACTAGTACTCTGATTAATTTAGATTCTATACTCTTTAAGGTAGAATCTCATATTGTAAAATTTGGTTAAGTTTCAATTTCCGGACCCCTATTTCCGGAACCTGTTTTTTGGAATCACTTTCTAGATTTAAGAAAGTGTATAAAACTAGATGTTTTTAACTTCATACTTTGTTCAAATATTTCATTGGTGTTATAGGTGTTGTGAATTTTCTTAGTTTAACTTTGTTAAACTTAGATTTTTCCTTGTTTAAGGAAATTTTTAAAGTGTACAATTCACCCCCCCCCCCTCTTGTATATTGAGCATATACATCATTATTTCCAACCTACAATTGGGATCAGAGGAGGTCTCTGAAATAATTATACTCACATATAAGTTTTTCCTTGCTCAGTTTTTTCATTGTTCTATATTTTCCTTGATTAGGAATATTTTCCTTGAATCCAAACTTTTGTTATTAACAAGTTTCTGTGTAGAAAAAAATTAAGATGGAAGGTTTAAATGTTGGTCCCATTGACAACCTAGATCCTAAAAGACCACCAATTTTTTATGGCAATAATTATGAATACTGGAGAGATCATATGAAGACTTTTGTTATCAATACTGGGGTAGATAACTTTGTTATACTTACTGGAGGTTATCAAATTCGTGATAAGGAAGTTAGTACTTTCACAAACCAAGAGAAGCATGATTATCAATAAAACTATAAGGTACGCAATACTCTACTATGTTCAATGACTAGGAACATATATAGCAAAATTTCTTCTTGTGAAATAGCTAACTGTATATGGAAGAAACTTGAAGTTACTCATTTTGGTACATTGAAAGTCATAGAGACAAGAAGAGCTATGTTTAGAGCTGAGTATCATGGTTTTAACTTTCCTTATGAAGAACTTATTTGTAAGGTGAAACAAAGGTTTATGACTATCATAAATCGCTTAAAATATATGGGAGACAAAGGTCTGGATGATGAAGCTCTTGAGGATAAGATCATTGATATTATTCCCAATGAGTGGGAATCAAAGAGTACAACTATTGATAATAATAGGAAGGTTACTCAAATTTCCTTAGATGAGCTGTTTGGAACTATTCTCCAACATGAAACAAGGATGAAGACAACATCAAAAAGAAGAATGGGTATGGTACTGTTGCTTTTACTAAAACATCAAATCACATGAAAGCTAAGACTCCTCAGAGAGTAACTAGGTCCAAGTCTAAGAAGGTTACTATCCAATCCAAATCTAGTGAGAGTGAAGTCTCAGAGAATGAGTTAGCTAATCTTGCTCGAAGAATGAACAAGATAGTCGGTCAAAGAGATTTCCAATCCAAGTATATGAAGAAGGAAAGAAAAGAGAAGAAAGATTTATAGGTCACATGCTATGAATGCAATAGAAGTGGACACATACGACCTGATTTCCCAATGATTAAAAAGAAAGATAGAAAAGAGATTCATTCTGAAAGGAACAAGATAAAGTTTTAAAAAGACAAATCTAAGAAAAGTATGAAAGCTAATACTACTTGGAGTGATAACTGTGGAGACTCTTCAGAAAGTGAATCCTCAGAATATGATTCATCATCTTAGATGAAAATGGGATTCATTGCTAATTCTTCTTTTCCACATACATGTTTTGTGGCTATGGTACGCTCTGCCGAGGCGTTAACAAATTTATCTCTTGATAAGAATTAATATTCTGAAAATAATAATTCTAAATAAGATACTTCATCCTCAAAAAATGAAGAACCTTCATATGAAGAAATATTTAGGTTTGGAAAGTTACTTGAAGAAAAAAATTGTAAAATTTATAAGAAAATAGAAAAGTAAAATACGAGGGAAGAAATTCTTATAAAAGAGATTTCAGATCTTTCTTCAGATCTTAAAGATAAATAAGAGCTTTTAGAAAAACTTTCTAAATACCTTGAGAAACCAAATTCTGAAAAGGAAGAACTTTCTAAATATCTTAAGAATGCTATTTCAAAGATGAAAGTTTTTGAGGAAAAATCTTACTCTATGGAAATGATTCATGGGGATAAGAATTTAGTCATTAGACTAAAATATGAAATATTTTCTCTTAAGAAGCTTCTTGCAAAATTTACCTCTGGGAAGGAAAATTTTGACAAGATGTATTCTCAAATTAAACCTCAAGGAAACATTACTATAGTAGGTTATACTCGCCAAAAACCAATTTTCAAAAACAACTATTTTGTTCATTCTAAAGCCCCTTTTTTCACTAAGTGTCAAAGTGGTGGGCATTGGATGAAAATTTTTTCTTTGAATAGAGTTCAATCTCTTGGGTTTCATAAAGCATATTTCTCTAAACAAACGTGGATACCCAAAATATTTTTATCTAAAAATCTCAGATCCAAACAAGTTTGGATTCCAAAAGACTAATTCTTTTTTTATTTTCAGTAAAATAGAGAATGTACCAACAGTAGTACATGGTACATGGATAGTGGCCGTTCCTGGCATATGACTAGTAACAAAAACTATTTCTAAAAGATTATCAAGACGGAAGGAGGAAAAGTAAATTTCGTAGATAATGCTCAGGGGGAAATTATTGGTATAGGTAACATTGTTCTTCTTGGAAATACATTGATTTCAAATGTTTTGTTTGTTAAAGGTCTTAAACACAACCTCATTAGGATAAGTCAATTATGTGATGAAGGATAACTTGTGGATTATAGGAATGTAAGTGCTTAGTACACAATTCCAAGGAAGAGTTTATTCTTTCTACCCATAGGCAAGAGAATGTTTACACACCAAACATAGAAGACCTTAGGAGCCAAGACTTACCTTGCCTTAGTGCAATGGAAGATCATTCTTGGTTATGGCATAGAAGAGTAGGTCAATGTAACCTTATAAACTTATGTAAACTATCTAAGAAGAAACTAGTTAAGGATCTACCAGAGCTTCGATTTGATTCTTCTAAAGTTTGTGATCCTTGTAAATATGGAAAGCAATATAAATTTAATTTTAAAAGAATCATTGAAGTCTCAATAACTGATGTGTTACAGTTGGTGCACATGGATATTTTTGGTCCAACACAAACTGGAATCATTGGGGGAAAGTATTATGTATTTGTTCTAGTTGATGATTATAATAGATTTACATGGGTCTATTTTCTAGCAAATAATTATGAAGATTTTTCTTATTTAAAAATTTTTAGAGCCCAAGTTAAAATGAGAAAAACCTTCCATTGAAAACTATTCATAGTGATCATGGAGGAGAATTTCAAAATTCAGATTTTGAAACTTTTTGTAGTATAAAAGGTATTAATCACAACTTTTCAGCACCTAAAACTCCTCAACAAAATGGTGTAGTTGATAGAAGAAATAGAATTCTTCAATATATAACTAGAACCATTTTGAGTGAATATTCTATAGTTAGACATTTTTGGGCTGAAGCTGTAAGTACTGCTTGTTATACGATAAATTCTGTTTTTATTAGACCTTTTCTTAATAAAACTCCTTATGAGTTACGGAATGGTTGAAAACCTAGACTTTCCTACTTCAAGGTTTTTGGTTGCAAGGTATTCATACTGAATACTAAAGATAATCTACACAAATTTACACCAAAACATGATGAAGGAATTTTCTGAGGTTACTCCACAACTTATAAAGCTTATAGAGTTTTCAATAAAAACACTTGCACTATTGAGGAAACAGTACATGTAAAATTTGATGTGTCTGACCCTTTTTTTAAACCATCCCAACCTATATCTTCGGATGTGTTTTCAATAACTGATTATCAACCTTTGTTAGAAGAACCTTCTGATAAGGAAAATGTTCCAGAAAGTATTTCTGAAACATTTACCCTAGAAGACATTCTACCCTATGTTGATGATCAGGTTTTACAAAACCCAAGTCAAGTGTTTCTTAAGAATCATACTAGTGATAGTATCATTGGTGATGTAAATCAACCTGTAAGGACAAGAATTTCCTTGAGGAATGAAGTAGAATATCAAGCATTTCTCTCCCAATTAGAACCAAAAAGAACTGATGAAGCTTTAGGTGATGATGATTGGATCAAAGCCATGCAAGATGAGATAAATGAATTCGAAAAGAATAAAGTCTAGACCTTGGTTGAAAGAGCTAAGGAAACTTCTGTTATTGGAGTAAAATGGGTCTTTAGAAATAAATGTGATGAAAATGGAGTCATTTTTAGAAATAAAGCTACACTAGTTGCTAAAGGCTATAATCATCAAGAGGGAATAGACTATGAAGAAACCTATTCTCGAGTAGCTAGACATGAATCTATTCGTATCTTACTTTCCTTTGCAACATTCTTTAATTTTAAACTTTTTCAAATGGATGTGAAATGTACTTTTCTTAACGGCTATGTTCAAGAGGAAGTTTTTGTTGAACAACCTCCTGGCTTTGAAGATACAAAACATCCTGATCATGTTTTTAGACTTACCAAAGCTTTTTATGGCCTTGAAAAAGCCCCACGATCTTGGTATGGTAGACTTACAGGATTTTTGCTTCAAAATAACTATGTTAAGGAAAATACAGATCCAAACCTTTTTATAAAGAAAGAAAAGAAAAATGTTTGGATTGTCCAAATTTATGTTGATTACATTATATTTGGTTCAACTCAGAAATCTTTAACGGATTCCTTTACGGATCTAATGAAATATGAGTTTGAAATGAGTATGATGGGTGAGTTAACATTTTTACTTGGTTTTTAAATTTCTAAAAAACCAGAAGGAATCTACATATCCCAACATAATAATATTAAAGATATTATTAAAAAGTATGGTTATAACAACACTAAGAGTATAAGTACTCATATTGGTACCTCAAACACACTTGATCTTGATGAAGCTGGGAAACCAGTAGATCAAACATCTTTGAGAGGTATTATAGGAAGTCTAATTTACTTGAAATTTAGTCGACCATATTTTATGTTCTCGGTATTCTTATGTGCAAGATATCAATCCAATCCTAAGGAATCTCATTTAAAGGCAGTAAAAATAATTTTTCGCTACTTAAAGGGAACCATGGATCTAGGATTATTTTATACTTATGGACATAATTTTATCTTAAAAATATTTTCGAATTCTGACTTTGGTCGATGTAGAATGGATAGAAAAAGTACATCTGGAACTTGTCATTTCTTAAGAGATTCATTAGTTTCTTGGTCCTTTAAGAAGAAAAACACTCAGTAGAACTTTCCACTGCTGAAGCTGAATATGCAGCAGCTGGAAGTTGTTGTGCTCAAGTGTTGTGGATGCAACACACACTCACAGACTATGGCTTGAGTTTTACTAAGACTCAAATTTTGTGTGATAACATAAGTGCCATTACCCTTAGTAAAAACCCTGCACATCACTCTCATGAAAAACACATAGATATTAGGCATCACTTTCTTAGGTATCACACACTTAAAGGAGATATCATTCTTTAGTTTATCAGAATGCAAGATTAACTTGCTGCCATTTTCACAAAATATTTACCCTCTGATAGATTTGAATACATTAAATAGAAGTTAGGAATGATAATCGTGAGGTAATCCTCTTTATTAACTTCTTGTTGAACAATTCTCCTTACAGTAATAAACTCCTTTTCATAGGGGGAGTACATTTTCTTGTTAGCATAATCAAAATTTTTGTAGTCAGTCTTTTTTAAAGATTTTGTAACCAAAATTTTCATAGTCAGTTTTTTTTGGCTTTTGTAATCAAAATTTTGGTAGTCAGTTTTTCAAAATTTTGTAACCAAAATTTTCGTAATTAAGTTTTCAGAACTGAAATTTTCTTAATGGAAATTTTCGGAACTGGAAATTTCGTAATGAAAATTTTTCGTACTCATATTTTTCATACTGAAATTTTTCGTACTCAAACTTTTCGTACATGAATTTTTTATACTCATACATTTCGTAATGAAATTTTTTTTTCATACTCAAACTTTTTGTACTGGGATTTTCGTACTCATACTTTTCGTACTGGAGTTTTGGTACTCAAAGTCTTTTCAACTTTAAGTTTTTCGTAGTTAGTTTTTCATAGTCAAATTTTTCTTCAAGAAGAATATCACCTATTACAAATAAACTTCGTGGCCAATCTGAAAGGTATGATTTCATTACTTAAGTGTTCGTAGTCATATTTTGCTTTTTGTTATTTCCCTATAAGTTTTTAAATTTCTTGGATTCTAGTTTTCCTAAATCCTATTGTATTTCTTAAAACCTCAAAAAATCGGATTCAATATTTTCTTACGGATATGTTTTCAACCATCAGATTAGATCAAACAGTTTGTCAACCGTTAGATGGTTTTGGAAGATCAAAAGTCACATTCATCGCCTATATAAAGGGCAACCCGATGGTTGTCCCACATCGATCTTCATGCTCTCTCGTGTTGAAGTTCTTCCTCCCTTCTTAAAGTCTATTCCGAATTTTCCAAAGCTCTTCATTCCGAATGTCTGCTGAAACTACTTCTCAGGATATTTCAACTACAAATCCAATCTCAAAATAGTCAGTATACTGGGACAGGTTAGTACATCCAAGTTCCTACAAGTATTATTCTCTTATATCTAAGAATATCAGATTGAATGGCTGGGAGGATGTTTGCTTATCAAATCCAGTGAAACAGGATCCGGTTTATATAGATTTTCTTATTGGGTTTTACGAGTATGTTTCCTTCCTTAAGGAATATGGCAGAGAGAAGTTTTCGTTCAAGTCTTATGGGAAGACTTATATGATTTCTTACATCAAGGCTGCAAGCTTGGTGGGTCTATCTTATGAAGGTAAATTTGAGTTTTTTTCACATAAGCTTCTGGATGATCATGGAAGTTTCGACAAAGTGAAGGCATTGAAATTCCATGGACTTAAAGATTCCAAGACTACTAAGATTGCTCATCTCTCTCTGTATACTTGAATTCTACAGCTATGGGTACTGGGATTTTTAGTACCAATAAGGGGTGATAAGGATAATCTCAAGAAGAGTGATATATACATCTTAAATGTTTTGGTAAATCTAAGGATGTTGAATTTGATAAGGCATGTTTTGATTATAGTTAATAATATTAAAAAAGGGAATCTGAAATGTCATATCATAATGTATCTGGCCTTGCTTTATAAGCTTATTATCAGATGTCTTGATTCGTTTAAAGTTGCTTGCACTTACAAGCAATGAAATTGCAAGGTAATTTTGGTTAGTGATGATACATTAATGAGGATGAAGATGGCTTTATCTGTTGAATCCGAAGATTTCTACCCTTTACCAAAGGAAGAGGCTGAGGCAGCTCAGAAAGATCAACAAACTCTGAAACCATCTAAAAAGGCAGGGAAGAAGAGAAAGTTGAAAGAAGTGGTGGCTGAAGACAAGACTCAAAAAGCTAAGGAAACTCAATCTGCACCACCCAAGCCAAAGAAAAAAAAAAGCCTACCCAGATGAAGTGGCTTCTAAGTGGAAAGATTACAAGGAGAATAGAAAAGAATGGGACCCTCAATTCGGATTAGATCATGCTGAGGCTAAGGCCTTAAAAGATAAATCATCTGATGACTTATAGAGGAAAGTAAAAGAGAAGAAGATGAATAAAAAGATGTCTGAAGCCGAGATTGTACAATCTCTGTTGAGATATACAGAAGTAGCCTCTGAGAAGATCCCCATTCCAGAAACATTTGATTTTCAACCATTACCAGAGACTCCTAGGAAAAAGTACTTCACTCTAGAAACATCCAAAGGGAAACAGGTCATTGAATAAGTAGAGAGAACAACTGGTGAAGAAATAGAGGAAGAGGTTGTTGAGGAAGAAGAAGAATAAGAAGAAGTGTTGATCTAGATAACATAATTAAACAAGTTGAGTATTATCAAGAAAAGCCAGAATCCAAAAAACCTGTCACTTCGGGAAAGGAAGTTGAGAGAGATGGTAATAAGGATGATGATAAGGAAGAGGAATAGAAGAAAAATGTTTTATCTAAAGAATAATCCTATGAGAATAATTTTCTTGAGGAAGCAGCAGAAAAGGAGAAAATAAATTAAGACAAGATTATTCAACTATCAGAGAGTGAGGAAGAATCTCCAGATGATCAAACCATTACAAAACCTAATAAAGGTAAGAAAGTGCTCATGGATACACCAATAAAAGATGTTATAAGAAAGAAGGAGGTTGGTGGTTCTTCTAAAATGAAGCTGGTGCAAATTGAAGAAGAACAATCCCCAAGCAAGTTATCAGATTCAGAGTCATCAGCACAGGGTCGTGACTTTGTTGTTGAATCTTTGAAAAAATTGGTGGACACCATTCCAATATTTCCCACTATAGACTCCATATGCCAGATGCTGCAACACAGTCTGAATCAATATTCAGTTGTGTTCATTATCAAGTGATATAATTTTATAAATTTGGTATCAGATACAACCTATGGTGCTCATATTTGTATCCTTTTATAATAACCATGAATATTTATAAATGTTCCATGATGTGTGGTAGATCTATGATCTAATAATAGATCAAAATTCACTTTTGTAGCTATTGGATAATAATACATTACATTGTCTGCTATATTGATCTTCATTTTGAATAATTGTTATTATGTGTCTTCATTAACCAAAAAAAATTATATGTCAATTATCAATTATGATGGATTAATTTCAAAATTTAGGAATAAATTTTTCTTGATTTTTAAAGATAATTTTTTTGTGTGAGGCACATTTAAATAATAGTTTTTATGTGTTGGATTACATAGAGAAAGTAATGGAAATAAATAATGAATATAGTTTTCATGAATCCCATCCCACCCAACTACGGTGTCACCTCTTAGGTTATATACATGAAAGAAAGTTGATTAAATTATTAAAATATAGATATTTAGATTAATTTGACATAAAACCACTTAGTATATGTCATGCTTGTTTACAAGGAAATATCAAGAATGATACATTTTTTATAAAAATGTGAATGGGATTTAGGGTTTCTTGAATTGCATCATACTAATGTTTGTGGAATTTTTCTTGTCAACGAAAGTTGTGGATAATCATACTTCAAATAAAAAATAGCCGATGAATTTTGAAGATATAGATATGTCAAATTAATGATGTATAAGTCAGATTCCTTTGACAAATATTTGGAATATGAGAATGAATCTAAAAACTAAATTATTAAAAATATAAATAAACTACACTCAGAGCATGGTAAAGCATATTATAACCAAAAAATCATTGATTTTTTATGGGAGTTTGGGATTTTATCCCAACCCACTCCACCTTATACACAACAATGTACTGGTTCAAGTGAAATTTGTAACTTTACCATACTAGATATGGTAAGGTCAATGATGATCCATGAAATAATTTCATTATTATTTTTTGAATATGTAATACAAACTATGATATATACACTAAATTGAGTGCCAACTAAAATGAAATGTGGTGTTACATTCAACTTATAGAGTGGAAAGAAACATTTGTTGTCAAACCTATGAGTGAGGGGTTAAGAAGAATTTGTTAAGGCTATCTCTAGAAAAAATCTTACACATCATGACACTAAGTGTATCTTTGAAGGATATCCAAAGGAAACTAAATGGTATTTCATATATGACCCCTTAGAAAAGAAGGTTTTGGTAAATAGGTGTCTCATCTCTATCGAAAGGGAAAACATCCCTAAAAGATATAGTGGAAATGAGATAGACATTATGAAGTCATGGATCAAGATACAGATGAGTTGACATATGAAAAAATTCAAAACATCCTTATAGAAGAGGATGTTCTAGAGACAAAAATACTATATAAGTGTATAAGAGAGGTTATATGTTATCCCAACTAGGATAAATACCCTGAGATGGGGGTGAATCAGGGTGTGATAGGTTTAAACAACTAGTCCTTAAAAACTTGTTTTTTCATTAAACAAAACACTCTTCTCTCCTTGTCCCATAGTAATATATGAAAAGAAATGAAATCATAAATGAAACAGAACAATTTTACATGGTTCACCCTCACTGGGATATGTACAGTGATCATACTACGATGATGGGTCAATGTACCAAATATACTAAGGATCCATTACAAATCACATGGTTTGACATAAATCATTTTTAATCTCATGATCGCTACCTTTTCAATGTTTAGGGTCAGCTCACTACTTTCTCAAGGGTCATACCCTTTGTCTCTTTCTCTATATCACTATTGGTGTAAAAAAATCATTGTTTTCATCTTCCTTTTATCACTAATTTGGAAGGGATACACATATAGTTTATGTATTTTTAGGTACCTATAATATCATTAATTAATACATCATAAATTGTAGATAGATTCCTTGTTGAAGTCCCACTTTCATCGAATTGATGAATACCACTTTACCATGGATTTACTAGGAAATCTATTTCTGAATACTGTCGTGATTTTCACTTACTTCCCTAAATGCACCTCTTTCATAAATATAAAATAGACTTCATGATGCAAGCACCTTTCTTGAATCTCACTTGTTTCACTTAGCTCAACTATCCTTCACAAAGATCACAACTCTCAGTCGGATTTTTATGGCCTTTATTAATTTGATTATTATCGTGATGCTCAAAATTCTCAGTTTGAATTTATAGAAATCACTAAACACCTTTATTCATGAAAATTTTCATAATAACTACCTTCATGACCCACCTTCAATAATCCTGATCCATATGATCTTTATTAAGTCTCACTGCTTTTCAACAAACACAATCAACCCAAAAATAAGACAATGTTACCTTGAGGAATTTTTCCCCAACATTATATGACCTAAAGTATATGGTTTTCTAGTCACCAAATATGGTGAATCATTATTTTTTAAAATAATGATCCAATATCCTATAAAAAGTAATAAATCTAATAAAATCTAACACTTTGAAATTATCCATGATTTATGAAATAGATTTCATGAATCAAAACTGCGTTTGGATTTTGGTAGATCCCCTAGTTGATATAAATATTCATCTTTGAAAATTTTCATTCAATAATAAACAAAGAATGTATGGAAAATTCAATAACTATAAATCTAAAATATGATTAAATGGGTTTAAACATTTTTAAGTAATAAGATATGATGAAACATTTTCACTAGTTGTAGTGTTGAAATTCATTAGAATTCAACTTTACAAATTATTTGACCATGAATATGATATTTGGTATATAGAAGTAAAAAAACACTACTTAACTACAACCATTAGTAATATTTCTATATGTCATAAATGGTAGTATTTATGAATTAAAATAATGATAAGAAGGTATTTGAGTTTCAAAGATCCATTATGGATTGAAGTAAACATCCAGGTCCTGAAATATTAACTTTGACTAATACATAATAGAATTTGGTTTCTTAAAAATTGAATTTGAGCCATATGTATATAATATTTTTTGTGTGAGTGCAATCATTTTCTTCATAGTGTATGTTAGTGACATACTACTTATAGTAAACAAGATACCAGTCTTTAGTCTATTAATATGTTGTTCAATACATGCTTCTCTTTGAAAGACTTAGGTGAAGCAGCAAATATTCTAGGATTATTCTCGGTCATAATTGATCTAATAAGATACTATGACTAATTAAATGTTTATAAATTGATAAGATATTAAAGACATTATTTATGGAATAGTCAAAGATTGGTTTGTTTCAATTACCATATTACATTAATATTTCCAGGAAAACGTGTCCTCAGACACATATTGTGATACCAAGGATGGTGACGATCACATACACCTCTATTATAGGTTCAATCATGTATGAAGTTATATATACTAGGATGGATGTTTCCTATACCTTAATAATAGGATTAATATATCAATTCAACCCAAGAAACAACAATTGTATTATAGTGAAGACTGCCCTTAAGTCTCTAAGTTGTGCTAAGGATTTATTCCTAGTTTAAAGAGGAGATAAGGAACTATTCATTAGTGGGTATATAGAGTCTAGTTTCCAAATAGATAAAGACAACATGAAATCATAGTTGTATACATATGCACCCTCAAATGAGGTACTATGAGGTAGAAAATATCAAACAATTTCATGGTCAATGATTCTACAGTGGTTTTTAATAATATTATTTTTTTATGATGAAACTAATGAAATGGTTTGGATATGAAACTTTTTCTAATAGATTTACATGATTCCTTTTCATAATAACCAAATTTAATTATACTTTGATAATAATATAGTAGTGTCTATTGCAAAGGATCCAACTCCGCATCAGTAGATAAAGTACATAATCAAGAAATTTCATCTCTTGAGGGATTATTCTTAGAGTGGGGATGTTATAGTAAGTATGGCTTCTATTTAAGACAACATGGTAGAGATAGTGACTCTAGATATATCTTAGCTCAATCATGAGCATCAATTGATATATTGTGCAGTAAAATTGATTAGTAATTTCCTCTAGTCCAAGAGGAATTTTATTGGAGTTGGTATCCTAAAACCAACATCTTTTGTACTTTAGAGTACCTTCATATTCACAGACTAGAAAATGAATAAATGCCCTATCAAATATTGATTTTTCTTTTGTGTAACTTTAATATTATAGTGTTCAGTAGTATCTATCACTTTAATAAGGTCATAATAGTTTCTCATTATGATGAAAACCTTGAGATTCTATGATTATATTCTAAAACATATCCTTATTATCATATTACATCATTGTTGAGTCAATAAGGTTTTGCTTTTGACTTTTCCATTCCTTCTTGTCCTAAAAATCACAAACACCTTATACTTAAGCAAATTTTCATTTTACTTATATAAGGAAAATTTCCTTCTAAAAGGAATTTACTCCTACCATGTTTTCATTGTTCATATCAATATGTTTCTTAAGTATAAAAATCATATTCATACCCAAAACCTCAGAATCATATAATGCTTAGATATGAAGGATTCTGTTTTAGGATCCGAATTCTGGATATGAACTGTAATGATGTTCCACTCCGAATTCTAGATACGAACACTAATAAAGTTCCACTGCGAATTCTGGATACGAACTCTAATAAAGTTCCACTCTGAATTCTGGACTCCAAACTTTTACTAGTTCGACTCTGAACTTCTATGAGCTCGACTCCAAACTTCTAAGAGTTCGACTCCAAACTTTTACTAGTTTAACTCTGAACATTTATGAGTTTGACTCCTAACTTTTACTAGTTAGAATCCGAACTTCTACAAGTTCGACTACAAACTATGTAAGTTCATATTATGAATTCTAGTGAAACTAGACTCTGAATTTCCTTAGAAATTCAGACACCAGATTTCTACAGAATTCAGGTTCCGAATTCCTATAAAAAAGAATTTGAATATCCTTTTTTATAGACTCCGAATTCTATTTTGGTTAGACTCTGAACTTTTATTTTCTTACATTCTAATCTTCAGTTTTTCTTATGCTTACACTTGTTTCATTATAATGCAATGTCATGCATTCAGTTACACATGGTTTTTTATAAAACAATGTCGTCTATTCTGTTTCTAACTAACCGATGGTTAAGTGACACGTATACAGGTCCCTCCGAAATTCAAGGAGAAATGCGACCGTTGGAGGATGGAGCTGACCGTTGGAGCTTCTCCTATAAATAGGAGCTCATTTGAAAAAGAAGAAAAAACTTTGACATCAGTTCATATATGATGTTGAAGTGATTTATAGAGAGAGAGGCTCTTATTAACTCTCAAGCTTCATGAAGAAAGCTTGAATGACTTGTTCAAACTTTTCCCTGTGCGGACTTTCTTCGTGCGACTCCAATTGTTGGTGATTACAATCAAGGGCTTCTGGGGATAGGAAGACATAGTTGCCTACTACCTTGAAGTTCAAGGGCTTACTTGCTGAGGAAGACAGAGGTTCCAACTACCTTGAAGTTGAGGTCTTGTGGGGATAGCAAGACAGAGACTCTGATCTTCGTATCAAGGGCTTAACCTGGTGTAGGTAAGACAGACTTGCTTGAAAGTACAAATCTAGGGACCATTATCCAAGGTTGTTTGATACCCTTCTCTTTAGGTTAAAAGAGTTATTGTTTGTTACTTGTAGTTTACTACTTGTTTTTTCACTGCTTTTCGTATTATAAGGAAAGTATAATCTTCTTATATTTCCTTACACTTGTACTCTGATTAATTTAGATTATATACGCTTTAAGGTAGAATATCATATTGTAAACTTTGGTTAAGTTTCAATTTCCGGATCCATATTTCCGGAACCTATTTTTCAGAATCACTTTCCATATTTAAGCAACTGTATAGAACTAGTTGTTTGTAACTTCATACTTTGTTCCAATATTTTATTGGTGTTAGAGGTGTTGGGAATTTTCTTAGTTTAACTTTTTTAAACATAGATTTTTCCTTATTTAAGGAAATTTTTAAAGTGTACAATTCACCCCCCCCCCTCTTGTATATTGAGCATCTACATCGTTATTTCGATCCTATAATCATTTTATGGGGCATAGATTTTGTATATTTTCAAGTGAGTGTACTTGTATGTATGTGATACTTCATCTCCTAAAGATATCAATTAGTAATCTCTAAGATTATATATTATGCAGAAAAATCCACTAGAAGGAAAACCACATATTTTATGGTTATTGGATATTCTTATCATTGAGCATGTTTAATGATCTATAGATATAAATATTATTATTAATGCATGTCATGACTTTCACACATTAATATAATTTTGTAAACCATGACACAATATAATCATGATGAATTTTGGTATATTTGGTGCCTCATGGGTGATATTTTTTTAAATACTAATTATAGGAAACAGATTTCCATTAAAAGTTTATATTAGTTTATTTATTGGTCCATAAATTGAAATAAAACCCTCACATTAAATTCGAGGCCCAGGGAATCTTGATGAGTTCATTTCAGGAAGTAAAAAATTTGTATAAATAATATAAGTTCATGAAACAAGATTTAAAACTAATTGATGAGATATAGAGACAAATGAATTATATTTTATTGTGAACATTCGTTTGTGGTTTTAATCATTATGACATTAACTTCTTCTTATTGTGTGACATTTGGTTTTTCTAGACTTTGATATTGTACTTTAGGAGAATCCACTTAATTAAACTGAGGAAAAGGCCTAGAGGTTCAAATGCTTATTATTTTTTATCTTAATTAAATTATATTTGAATTTAATTATTGGAAAAAATATCATTCTCTCCATCAAAAAATAATATCTATTCAGAATTTATTGATCACAAATATTAATGTTAATATTTACTCACAAGACTATGAATATTATATTATATTTATTTATTTATTGAATAAATAATATATATTGAAAATATTTACTTGATAATTCAATAAATTTTGAGGAGGATGAGCATGTCGAGTTTCAGTTTCGGTGAAAAATATTTGTTTACCCAACTGTAAATAATATTTATCATTGTGTGAGTAAGTATAAAACATGAGATAAAAGATTAATATTAATATTTTACATGAAATGGGGTATATTATGGTATTTATATAATATAAAGGGACTTTAAGTAATTAATTAATATTAAACCTTAGTATTGGTTCTATGTACATCATGTTTTGTTATTTGTGTGAGGGTTGGAATTTAGTTACACACAAAACTCTTTTCTATTTCCCAAATATATTTCTCTACACTAATAAAATTTGTATGTTTTTCCCTCAAGAATGAGGGAATTTACATTTTTCCTCCTTCCACTAAATCTATAGATACCAATATATGATCCTTCCAACATGAAGTAGTTGTGGTCGAAATCAAAGGTATTAATTCAAGATGATCGATACCATCATGAAATCACTCAAAGTACCATCAATGATGTATTGAAATAAAAATACAACATTTGGATCACTACTAGTGGGATTATAACATTGGATCCCCATAAAATCAAAAAATAAATAAATTAAATTTCCTTCAAATGATCAACCTATTCTATGAAGAAATAATTACCATGATTAAGGTAATTTTTTCTGTTTAAATTAGTTAAAAAATAACTTGAAAAATATCTTATTTTCATGGTACTAGAATTTATGTTAATTAATTATTAAAATAATTCATTGGTAATATTGATTCTATTTCATAAATATCATAGATTATTTTTTTTATTAAGATAGAAATATGAGTTGAAAACTACCCAATAGTCCCTTCTACTACATCTAGAACCCTCAAGAGAATGATCAAGTAGAGATTTCCTTTTTTATAACATTATACATTTCATATTATTAAAAATTATCAAAATTCTAACAAAACCGTACTTAAGTTCTCATAAAATCATATCATATCTAATATACATCTAGTGTGGCCTTATGTTTTCTTCACTTTTTAGGTTTTTTAAACTCGTTATGTATCTATGTAATTCATTCCCCCTCACTATTTGAATGTTTGAAAACCTCTCCCACTAGAAAGTAATGCATAAAATCTATGAAGAAATCATGTTTCATTAATGTAAATGATAAAAAATTATTTACCTAATTTTTAATTAATATAACATGGTATTCAAAGTCCTTAACATCACAAAATCCAATGTTAAAATGCTAATGACATATATTTTCTACTAAAAACTCTTCACATGTTCATCATCATCATAGTTCTTAGTACCCATTCTATAAAAATTATTCCTTAAAATCTTTTGGCAACTAATGTAACTCTATACATTAATATTTTACCTACGTACCCAAAACCCTTGTGGATATTACCTGAAATTCATGTTTTAGTTTGATTGATATGATCATTTATTTATTAAAATTTTACATATCAAAGTTCAAAATAAACCCCCTAGTCTCTTAGGATCTATATTATCTCTTTAATAACATGATAATAAAAAATAATGTTTTTTATTTTACGAAACAAAACATATTTCATTAAGTGGTAATATTTTACAAATAAACTATTATAGTCCAATCTTATAAGGTATTCTATGTGTATAGAGAATTAATCTAAAAAGAATACTTTATTATTTATAATACGAAAATAGTGGTATCTGGATCATATCACTCATATTTTAGAAAACACATTGGATAAGATCTTTATCTTGAATGAAAATTGATTATCCTTACCTTAATTTTATGTATGTTATAATATTTTATGATTCCTAAACCATGTGTATTAAATTTATCATTTCAATTTGTTCACAACCACTCTTTATTAAAAAATACTTCTTTATCAACAATAAAACTAATATGAAAATATACATACTTTATATATATATATATATCCATCTAAGATTGATATTTTCTTTACATCCATTTCCATGATTTAGAAATACTTTGATGTATCATTTCAGTGAAAACTATATTCTCTATTAATTAATTATTTTATTTTAAACTCTTCTTTTCTTAAAAAAATTGTACAATATAATTTATTATTATATACACAATAAAAATAAAGAATTAAATTCTATTACACTAATAGTAGACAATGAAATTCCATGATGTTTATTAATAACCATTAGATATGTCGAATAATTCCATCACATATAGAAACATTTACCTCATTACAAAATCTTACTTTGGTTTGTAATGATCTTGGCGGGCTACTAGAAGAAACATTGTTAAAAATTTCAAATGATTTTTATTCTTATAATTTGAAATTTTACAAACATTTACTACTATAAATCACTAGATACTAAACATCCCTTGTCATGTCTTTTATCCAGAACACTTTTAGAAAATAAGGTGAAATTTTCCCAAACAAATTCATATTATCCAAAAATTTGTAATGATGATCATAGAATGAATTTATTATCCAAAATAAAACTTAATTTAATCCTTGAGTGAATCATTATATGATTCTCATAAAAATCTACATTTAGATTGAGAAATTCTAAAATTGGGTTTTTTAGGAAGTGGTTACTCTAATACATAGAATTTTCCTTCTTTCTTAAAAATGACTCTTAAGTTTATCACTAGTATGAATGGTTTTCTACATTAAGATCCTTTTGTAACTAGCATTGATCTCAAACTAATGTATGAAAATGATTATGATGTCATATATCCACAATTTATGCTTTTATCATATGAGTATCATGTTTTGGATTCATTTAGTAATGTCTTTTGTTAAATATTTTCCCAAAAAAATGACCCTTTTTAAATTTATAATATCCATTAGTGGTCCAATATATAAATTTCATTATGAAATTAGTTTGTTTTAACACTTCTCTCAATACTTATTGATTTACATGGATAATCATGTCAATCATTTTAGAAATTACTCTTGGATAGTTAATATGATAACCCTTTATACTAATCCACCTTGTGGATTCAGTCAACATTGTGTCTCTGATTCCCAAATATTTTTATGTTATCCTATATAAGTGTAACAAAAATAAATTGACAAAAAAATGGGCACCTAATCCTATTAGGGTCACCCATAAAATTATTTCTTTTCACAATATAATACAATGGCACCCTACTTTTGCGTGACATATCCAATTGGATTATCGAGGTCTTAAAAAATGTTTGCTTTAAAATGAATCTAACACATAGTATTTTAAGGGTATTTCGTATATCACCATATTATCTCATGTTATTACCCATAAATGTTCTGAAAGATTGTAATGATTTAGTTTGAAATCACATTTCGTCCACCAAATCAACATATTCGAACCATATTGATCTTCAAGACTTTACACTACTCATAGCTTGTGTTAGTAACCCAAATTAAAGCCAACTATATTTATACACATACAAATACATCTCAATCAAAAGGAATATTAAACCATTATTGGTTTTGGAGGTTATGATATGGAAATATTAAAAGATGGGTGAGTTATATTTTAAAAACAACATAAAAATTCAGGTCCCACTTAAGTTGTAAGTTTTTAAATGATATGAAGTTTCAATAAAAAAAATCAAAGTTTATAAAATTATAGGAAATAAAAAAATACTAATATTGATATTTTATAGTGGAAATAAGACAATTATATATAGTAGTAAGAAAAATAAAAATATAAAAATAAAACATGAAGTGTTGTTTAACAAACCAAATACTCTTATAAAAGATATTATTAAAATTATACTTTTATCCTAAAGTAAAAGATGTTTCATAGACCAGATAAAAATTGTCTAGGTTCTATGAAATTATTTGAATAATTCTATCTAAAGATACTTATCATCCAAAACTAAGGATCACTTGTGTCATGACATGCCTTCATAAATATGAGGGAAGGGGTAGTAAAGTGTCACACCCTTCCTCCTTCAAGATGAAGGAGAGATAATGACCTCTGAGTCCCACCTTCAATAGGCCCCGGAGTGGTGACTATATAAAAGGGTATATAATCTCACAAAAATGGAAGGTGATAACAATTCTGATGAAAATATATTTGGTAGATAAGATGGTAAAATCCCAAACAACTCCAAATTCCTCTTAGAAACCTGAAAATAGTTTTAAAAACCTAGGGTGAGTATACAAGTATACCTATTAAGAAAACAAAAGCCACTAATGTGCAATTGGGGGAACATACTAATACCCCCATGAAAAAATAGTAAAACCTCAAAGAACCTACCAGGAGTACTAACCAGCCTAGGCTCACCAAGGTACACTCACCAAATAACGCAAGTCAAGTAAAGTAGTAGTATAAGCACATCAAAATTTGGGTACCCCACACCACTTTCCCACTAGTTTACTTTTATTACTAATGGATAACATCTTGACACAACCACTCTTACAAAACGTTTTCCCACTGGAACAACCCACCGCACTCCCCTGGACCTCAACCACACCACACATCTCACCCGTAGAAGCCTGGGCCATGAAAACCACACCTCTAGCCCAAAGACACCTGGGCCTCATCCTGAAGATACTTGGGAAAAAAACATGGCACAAAAACACTTGGGCCCTCATCCACATCATAAAATCCTGAAGGATCTTGGACTATGGTAAGCCTCATTTTGTTACAGAATTCCCGAATACGATCGAGAGGTAAAAACATGGAATAGGGTTCAAGGAATAAAGTCAGTAACCAGCCATCCATCCTCCCACTATGAAGTTTTGAAAGACACCCCCCCCCATTAAATAGGGAAGTTCGGCACATGGGGATCAATGAGGATGGGGCGCATATAGAAATTACAAGGAACTAAAATTTATACATATAATTAAACAAACACTCTACCCAAACTGTGTATCCAAAAACAATCATCCAACCCACACATAACCACATTTGTTGCTACCCATATATGCACAACCACAAAATAGCAACTACTAAAGCATACACCCAACCCATTTTTCATTCAACCATTTACCATATATTTATTAAGGGTTCACTTTAATTTCATTCAGAAATAACTTGGGAAACTACTGAGCACAACATCCACAAATTCTTCAAAAGGGAAAGACCCTAATTAACTAAACACACAACAACCAACCCACTTCTTTCATTGGTACTTCCAACTGTCATTCTTTAAAGTTATACCACACAATCATGCCCTTGTAACCAAATCTGACAGCCCCACTGCACAAAAACACCACACCTAGAACACCTATTTATATGAAGTCGTGACACAACCCAACCATGTAGCCCCGCTGCCCAAAAAATTCCCAGATGCAGTCCCACTACATAACAAGTCCATAACCACATCACAGTCCCACTGACCAACATCGCTTAACATCTAAAACACAAACAAAAGAAGTCCCACTGCCTATAAGTCCACAATTTCAACAATAAATCAGTCTCTCAATATGAGATTACAACACACCAACCGTACTAACCTACATAGAAATACAATATCAACTACCATTTAAATCATAGCCCCACAAGACAAAAATACCACCCCCTTCTCATAGAACTAACTCCCCTACCACCAATGTAACCATAACTATGCTCCCAACATCAGTATCAAACAACTCACACAAGGTCACAAAACCCAAAATAACACAGCACACAACCACACCTATCAGATGGGATATATTTAGATTTGAAAAAAGAGTCACTTAATCTACTTTGATAAACATGGGTGATCACATAAGGGTTTTCATCCCAGGGAATCCATTTCTTTTAACTAGGTATACGTTATTATTCAGACTAGTATTTACACAAATTGATTATAAGGAAACAACAATAGTTATAAATTATCAGCCATGCACAAAAAAAGGCCACAAACAACCACTATTTTCATAAGTCTTTACAGCCACAACAGATCAAATCATCAACAAGGGTGAAAAATAAAACATGTGATCAACATCAAACCACTCCCGGGATGTGGTTTCATTGACCATGTTATCTTTTGATCATATTACCTTATTATTTATAACTCATTTTAAGAAAATTATTCACCTGTTATTCATATGAAATAATTAGTACACCCACCCCACTTGATTCACAATTAAAGAGAGGGAGATAAAATCCCTAATAGAGACAACAGGCCACCAAAACTCTACTTTGCGCCAAAACATGGGATCACGCGAGTAGCAGGAAACCCCAAGAAAACTGAGTAGGAGGAAGGATATAGAAATGTTTCACAAATTATCTAGATAGTAAGGCTTTAGGTTCACCAATATGGAGTGAAAAAAATACTATGAAGGGAATATCCCAACATTGATGATCCTGATCCTATATTAAAGGATGAACGACTTCAAAAATCATTAACGTGAGATTGTGGTCAAGATCACACAGTTTGAGTATCTCAAGTCCCTGGGAACATTAAGATAATAAATATATACTTAATATCCTTTTAAACTCCCTTAAAAATGACTAAAAAAGGCTATAAAATTAGTTTATGCAAATAAAACATAACAGGCATGAAATTGGAAAACTAGGAAAAACTGGAAATGATTCAATGATGGGTGAGTTACCAATGGTGATCCACTGATGGGTGAGCTACTGACGTGACCAACCGACACTGATCCAGTGACACTGAGCTATTGACGCAATGACTCATAAACACCATGACTCACGGATGCCCTAACTCACCAACGCCTTAACACTGATGCCCTCGTATCAACACCCCGACTCGCCAACACCAACACCCTCGACTCAACGACATCGACACCCATGACTTATTGATGCCGATGTACCTGAATCATCAATTTTGACACCCTTTAATCACTGATGTAGACTCCACTAACTCAATGATGTTGACTCCCCTGACTCACCGACACTGAGATGCCTACAACAAGTCATAGATGGAAAAACAAGAAATTTGGAACTCTTGAAACAAGCTACCATTGCCTCCCAGAACATCCTAAACACAGGATTTTCACAAAGGAATGGACCAGGGAAATACGGTTCATTACATTAGATAACTCCCAAACTATTCCCATACACAATAATTTAAAACTAAACCTAGGAAAAGTGAGGTCTAAAAAACCAGACCTTAAGATAAACAACCCTTTTGTTGTTCGAAATCTAGAGTGAAAACCATTACATCCATGAACACCTGATTAACATCTATCTCTTGAAAAACTATAAAAACACTAATTCCCCACTACCCCCAAACAACCATGCAAACACCAAATTCACACCATCCAGACACATGAATTGGGGAGCTCCTTCCACCATGTCAAGATACTATCTACTTTGGGCGTCACTAAATCACCCACACAGGTTTAATCACATCCACATTAATGCATCTCGATTATGGATCAGGTCCTCCCCTACCCATAGTCAAGAATTTTCAAACACATTAAGAGAATAGGGAAACAACTCATATGATAATGAACAAGGTCGGGCATTACATTATAAAATGAAGCACAAAAGTAAAATATAGAAACATAACATAGAACAGATCTGAGTACTAGGAATGCATTTGTGATTATTTCTCCCAATTAATCTCCTCATGGACACCATGATTCCATAACAAATGAACCAAATGACTGGTCAATCCATGAAATACCTTCTCCTCATGATCCTCGATTCTTACTGGTTTCTCCACTAAAGTTGTGTTGTCCTTGATATCCAGCTCTCCCCAGCCAATGATGTGAGAGTCATCATGTAGATACTAATGGAGATGAGAGACACGGAAGACATTGTGGATCCTCTCCAACCATGATGGTAATGCCAACTGATATTCCACCATTCCAACTCATCCCAAAACCTCAAAATGTCCGATGAACTGAGGAGAATGCTTGATCCATATACCAAACCTCTACTACCCACAATGAGGGGAAACATTAAAGAAAACATGGACTCCAACCTTGAAATCTAAAGGCCTCCTCCTATGATCATAATAAGACTTATGTTGGTCTTGTTATACCTTAATCATCTCGTGGAAAAGTTACACCTTCTCTGTCATGCTCTACACCATGTCTGGACCAAGAATTGTTGCATCCCCAACTTCTGTCCATCACAAGGGTGAACGAAACACCCATCCGTATAAATATTTGAATATATCCCTAAAAATGTAAGAGTGATAGATATTATTGTAATAAATCTCTACAAAGGGAAAATTTCACACCCAAGACCCTCGAAATTCGAAAACAAATGCATGTAACATGTGCGCCAATGTCTGGATGGTCCTCTCTGTATGTCCATCCATCTGAGGGTGGAAATCAGTGCTGAGGTGTAACTGAGTGTCAAAGTCATGATACAATCCCCTCTAGTATCATGAAGTAAAATATGTATCCCGATCTGATAAAATGGATCATGGAACTCCATATAGCCATACCACCTTATCCACGTACCTCGGTGTTATGGAATCCACTGTGCTCGACACCTTGATCACTAAGATGTGAGATGATTTCATCAACTGATCCACTATTACCCAAAGATAATCACATCCCCCTTGAGCACTTGGTAATATTTTGATGAAATCCATATAGATTTCATCCCCCTTACACTCAGGAATGTCTAAGGATTGAAATATACTATCAAAAACATGGTTCTCATCCTTTACTTACTAACACACTAGGCACTTTTCCATAAACTCAGCCACCATAGGATTCAACATGGTCCACTAAAACTTTTACCTCAAACCTAGATAAATATTATAAAATCATGTATATAATACTAGGGGTGGTCTATGGAACTCACAGAGAACACCCTCGTTCATTGCAACTGGGAAAAACAGATTCCTTGAAAACAACATCTGATTCTGACTATGCTCTGACCATCCCTTCAGAGCATCACCCTAGACAGCACGATCACATATCACTTCAATCTCTAAGTCTCCCAATAGAGACTCCTCCACATGATTCAATAAGGAAGACTTAACTTTCATCTGCAACAAATATCCTCTACCGCCATCATCTCTCATATCTAGACGCAAATCGGCCAACTCATCCCTCGCCTTCTAACCATCCTTGGATTCCAAAACTACCTCATTCTATGACTTCCTACTTAAGGAATCAGACACCAGATTATACTCTCTTAACGTGTAAGAGATCTCAAAGTTTTTTTCATGTAGAAACTCCCTCCATCTTCGCTACCGCATGTTCAGGTCTTGCTGGGAGAAGATATACCTCAAACTATTATAATCCGTGAATACTACAATGTGCTCTCCAATGAGGTAATGTCGCCACAAATTCAGTGTGAACACAATATTTTCAAGCTCAAGATTATGGGTGGAATAGTTATTATTATACATACATAACTCCCTAGACCCATAATCAATCACTCCTCACTGCTGCATTAGTATACATCCCAATCCTAGAATGGAAGCATCATAGAACACCTCAAACACCACCCCTTCCTCTGGAAACCTAATCACTGGAGCACTGACCAACTTCTCTTTCAGATAACTAAAAGATTACTAACACTGATCACTCCACATTAAGTCTTGGTATTTTTTGGTAAAATCTACCAATAGAGCTGCTACTCAAGAGAATTCGAGTATGAATCTCTCATAGTTTCCCACTAGACCCCAGAACCTGCAATCCTCTGCCAAGTTCTTAAGTACTTCCCAAGAAACAACTGCCTCAACCTTTGACAGTTCCACTACTATCCCTTTTTTATACACTTCATCTCCATGTAAGTGCACCTATCGTGTCCATAAATTACACTTGTACAACTTCCCACCGAGCTTGTGGTATCAGAGAACCTCCATGGCAGTCCTCATATTCTTGGTGTGCTCCTCTTCTTCCCTTGAGTAGAGCAGGATTTCGTTGATGTACATGATGGTGAACCGGTCCAAGAACTCGCGGAAGATAGATTTCATAATCCCCATGAACATGACTAGTGCATTCGTAATACTTAAGGGCATGACCAAAAACTCGAAGTGCTCATACTTCCACCTGAAAGAAGTGTTTGGGATTTCACTCTCCTTCACACTCAACTGGTGATATCTATACCACAGATCGATCATAGGGAAACAACCTACTCCAATTAACTGGTTGAAAATATCATCTATTCTTGGAATTGGGTAACAGTTCAAGACCATTACCTGATTCAGTCTCTGATAGTCTATGCATAGCATTAGACCACCATCCGCCATCTTTACAAACAAGATTGGAGCACCACACAGTGTCACACTCGACCGAATAAAACCCTTATTCATCAGGTCGTCAACCTGAATCCACATCTCCTGCAACTTAGAAGGTTCTATCTGATAGGGATCCATTGAAATTGGATTGGCACCGAGTTGCAAGATTATTCCGAACTCGACAACACGTCAAGGGGGTAGAGTTACAACCTCATCTAGGAAGAAATACATGAAATCTCTGACAAACCTTGGATCCTCTACCATATTTTTGTCTTCATATCCCACTAACATTTTGGCCAACAAGAAGGTAAGAGGATTCAAAAACTAATTTTCCACCCGACAGCTCCATTGACCAACGAAAACTACATTCTTGTCATCCACACCTAAAAACATGACTCTCCTCCAGAAGTAGTCGATAATAGAATGCATAGAAATCAACTAATAGATTCCTAGTATCACACCATATAGATTCATATATAGTAGAATAAGATTCCCACTAGATTGATGCGGCCCCAAAAATAGTATAAAATCCTGAAAAACATCAAATAGACTGGTCTGACCTACAACTGGCATACTAAACACCAGGGGTGTTGGGCGGAGAAGTGATGGCAAGAGTGGGATTAATTACCTTTTAAAAAATTAATTAACAATTAAAAACAATTATCAAAGTGCAGCGGAAATAAAATAGGCAAGACACAAAATTGATAACGGAGTTCCTCTTAACCCAAAGCCTACGTCTCCGCTCCCAACTCAACCGTTGAGAGATTTACTACCGCTTGCTTTTCAATGGTTTTAGCAAGAAACCCACTAGACTTTATGGTTAGTCTAGAACCAATTACAGCTTGCTTTTAATGGTTATGCAAGAACCCACTTGCTTTCAATGGTTGAGCAAGAACCCACTAGCCTTCTTACAGGTGAAGGCTAGCTCACCTTTGATTCAAGCCTTTTAAAAGGGAAGGCTTGACTAACCTATTCACACCTTGAAGGTGGTGTGAAAACCCAAGAAGAGAGGATGAGAGAAATGAGGGGTTTGTAGGCACAAACCCAAATTTATGGTCAAAATAGATAAAACAAGAAAAACCGTAATGGGGGAAGCCTTGGTCGCCAAAGGATTGATTGGAGTTGTTGAAGGGTGCTCCCAAGCATCTTTGGTGGTGCTCCTTGGATGTGGAAGTGTGTTGGAGCAAGTGGGGATTCCTTGAGGGAATGCGCCGGCGGTTCGCCAAATGATCAAAAATGTTCCCATGGGCTCTTGTATGTTTCTCTAGTGTTCCGGGGCTTCCTAGTCCTTTATTTATAGAGGGGGAACCCTCAAATGGCCTTTGGGGTTCTTCGGAGCCGTTGGAGAGGCCTTCGGAGCCGTTGGGAGTCAAGTGGACAAGCCTGGTCAAAGCCCAACGGCTAGTTTGACTGGCTCCACCGGCTGACCGGTGCTTGGCCACCGGTTGGCCGGTGCTTTGGAAAATGGAGAGGGCTCGGGCTCAGGCACCACCGGCTAGCCGGTGAGGAGGCCACCAGTTGGCCGGTGCTGAGGCAGTGCCTGACACTATTTGTCTGGGTTCCACCGGCTGGCCGGTGGTGGGACACCGGTTGGCCGGTGGTCTGGACAGAGGGATGCCTTCTGTCCAGGCCTCCATCGGCTGGCCGGTGGTCATCCACCGGTTGGCCGGTGGGACTGAAAATCAGTCCACTTTGGGCCCTTGCTTTCTTGGCCCAATTTCTTGGCAACCTGAAATCATGCCTATCAACAAAAACACTTAAAACAAGATTAGATAAAGAAGAGAGTGATTGCGATCATGAAAATTAAACCACGAGGGGTACGAGAGGTACAACAATCTCCCCCTATTTTGATGATCACAATCACCAAAACAAGAAATGTAAAATACTGAAATGAAAGGAATGCTTTAAAGGATAAGAAAAAGTAAAGTAAAGCATGAGAGAATGATTTCTCCCCCAATCAACCAAGAATTTCTCCCCCTTTGTGATTATCAAAATAGCACGGGGCATAAAACATGATTGAGGGAAACGTTTGAAAAACAAGATAGAGTTTTGAAACCAATTGAAATTTTTGAAATTTGAATTGAAAGTTTTGAATTGAAAATTTTGAATTGAGAATTTTGAATTGAAAGTTTTGAATTGAAAATTTTGAAATGAAAGTTTTGAAATTGAAGTTTTGAATTGAAAGTTTTGAATCGAAAATTTTGAATCGAAAATTTTGAATTGAGAATTTTGAATTGAAAGTTTTGTATTGAGAATTTTGAAATTGAAATCAAAAAGGCTTAAACGATCCTAACTCCCCCTAAATAAAAACAACAAATCACCGGGGAGAGGTTTTTGAAATCGAGACAAATTTTGGTCCGGTGAGACTCGCTAAAATGGATTTTTCAATCCAAACTTGTCTAGTGGCGGGTCTTCTCCTATAAAATTCATCATTAAAAGAAATGGTTTTGGGCCTTCCATACAGGGGATTTTTGCAATCGCACTCCTAAATTAAGTGCCCGGGTTTTTTGCAATAATTACAAAATTTAAATTGAGAGCTCCCCCTTGCAAAAATAGTTGGAGCATGGGAGGAGGAAGCTTGCTTGGAATCTCCAAGCCCTTGGGTGGTTCTAGATAAACGTTGGGAACCTAGGAGCTTCGAAAGGTTATGTTCACCTTCGGTGAACTTAGCTAGGGATTCCCTTAAATCCTTGATTTTTGATTCCATGGAATCAACATCGGGAAGGTTTTGGATCTTGAGGGACAATTCTTCCTTCTCTTTGAGAAGTTGTTCCTTTTCGGAAGAAAGTTTTTTGAAATTCTTTTTTAAAGCAACAAATTTGGAAGAAAGTTCGTGAAAACCTTCCTCCAATTGATCTCTCGCATGTTAGAGATCCTCATAAGATAAATGATTAAATGAATTTGAAGAACAAGAGGAAGAGGAGTCGAAATAGGTTACCTCATGAAATTCCATTAGGCATTTTTTACCGTTGTCGCTTGAGGAGGAGGAGGAGGAGGAGGATGTGGAGCTATCACTCCATGTGGCCTTGAATGCCTTCTTCTTTTCCTTTTGTTGGGCCTTTTTCTTGTGGGATGGGCAATCGGGCTGGTCATCACCTCTAGTACCTTCATTGGTTACTTCTAAAAGTTTCCAAATTTCATAAGAAGATGAGAAAGAAGAAATACGATTAAATTCATTACGGTCTAACCCACAATGAAGAGAATTCATGGCTTTGCCATCAAGCTCAAAATTTGCAATGTCTTCGGGGGTCCATTTGGATTCATCGGGAGAAGAAGGAGAAAAACCATGCATGACAATTTTAAATATGGGATAGCCAATACTTATAAGAAATGTAATCATGCGAGTTTTCCAATAAGTGTAGTCAGTTCCATCAAAGAATGGAGCACGACCCAAATAATATCCTTTGGGGGCGAAAGAAGTTGAGGCCATCACAAAGGATCTTGAATTTGAAACCGGTGAAGGTATTACTCAAATTTTGCCTCTGATACCAATTTTTGGGCGGAGAAGTGATGGCAGGAGGGGGTGAATTGCCTTTTAAAAAATTAATTAAAAATTAAAAACAATTATCAAAGTGCAGCGGAAATAAAATAGGCAAGACACAAAATTGATAACAGAGTTCGGCTTAACCCAAAGCCTACGTCTCCGCTCCCAACTCAACCGTTGAGAGATTTACTACCGCTTTCTTTTCAATGGTTTTAGAAAGAAACCCACTAGACTTTAAGGTTAGTCTAGAACCTATTACAGCTTCCTTTTAATGGTTATGCAAGAACCCACTTTCCTTCAATGGTTGAGCAAGAACCCACTAGCCTTCTTACAGGTGAAGGCTAGCTCACCTTTGATTCAAGCCTTTTAAAAGGGAAGGCTTGACTAACCTCTTCACACCTTGAAGGTGGTGTGAAAACCCAAGAAGAGAGGATGAGAGAAATGAGGGGTTTGTAGGCACAAACCCAAATTTATGCTCAAAATAGATAAAACAAGAAAACCGTAATGGGGGAAGCCTTGGGCACCAAAGGATTGATTGGAGTTGTTGAAGGGCGCTCCCAAGCTTCTTTGGTGGTGCTCCTTGGATGTGGAAGTGTGTTGGAGCAAGTGGGGATTCCTTGAGGGAATGCGTCGGCGGTTCGCCAAATGATCAAAAATGTTCCCATGGGCTTCCGTATGTTTCGCTAGTGTTCTGGGGCTTCCTAGTACTCTATTTATAGAGGGGGAACCCTCAAATGGGCTTTGGGGGTCTTCGGAGCTGTTGGAGAGGCCTTCGGAGCCGTTGGGAGTCAAGTGGACAAGCCTGGTCAAAGCCCAACGGCGAGTTTGACTGGCTCCACCGGCTGACCGGTTCTTGGCCACCGGTTGGCCGGTGCTTTGGAAAAGGGAGAGGGCTCGGGCTCAGGCACCACCGGCTGGCCGGTGAGGAGGCCACCGGTTGGCCGGTGCTGAGGAAGTGGCTAACACTATTTGTCTGGGTTCCACCGGCTGGCCGGTGGTGGGACACCGGTTGGCCGGTGGTCTGGACGGAGGGGTGCCTTCTGTCCAGGCCTCCATCGGCTGGCCGGTGGTCATCCACCGGTTGGCCGGTGGGACTGAAAATCAGTCCACTTTGGGTCCTTGATTTCTTGGCCCAATTTCTTGGCAACCTGAAATCATGCCTATCAACAAAAACACTTAAAACAAGATTAGATAAAGAAGAGAGTGATTGTGATCATGAAAATTAAACCACGAGGGGTACGAGAGGTACAACAAGGGGAACAGGAACCATCTCGACGTCTAGTCCTAGACCTTGGGATAGAATGGGTGAAGCAACGGAGTGTGAGTTTCCTAAATCAAACAAAGCACATTCAAGTGTACTAAACCAACTGATCGTACCTTGAACAACATCTAGCCCCGCTGGAACTGCAGCCTCTACGGCGTGCAACTGCCCACGCCCAACTTCTCTACCCCTCTACTATCAACCACCACCTCGACCACACTATGGTTGAGGTCCCTGAGGAGCACCCTAAGTTCAGAATCCCCCAACACCATCTACCCTTGGTGGATTAGGGGCATGCTTCCCCAACTACTGGAAAGGCCTGACCTACAACTACTACTGCTACAATGGGCGCTAAACTGGACCGCCCCCATTGCACTATGTTCTAACTAGGCACCGGTTCCAAAGATTTCCAAGACCTCCATAGATGAATTACCTCAGTCCCATGCCCATGGGGAAAGGGTGAGGATCAGGAGATCGTAACTGGAATTGCTGATGCCTACTTCCTTCTTGCTGAAACCAGGAAGTCCCCAACACCAGATACCTACTGTTTACTACCTTCCCCTATGACTAACTTGGTTGGCTCCCCTCTCATGGTACACCTCTCTGAGAGTGAATCCTCTCCACTACTTCATCCTTATTCTTAACTTCTAGGTATTTCGGCAGAGTAAAGGGAGTGATGACATACTGAAGGGAAGTTCAGAGTGCCTCCTCCAATCTTAACTTTTGTGACTCCTCATCTATAAAGATATCTAGTGTGAAGCATAGGATATCCTTGAACATGATCCCTATTTTCCTCACTGACATACTTCCCTTCTAGAGGGAGATCAGCTCCTACCTCTTCATGGACTTCATCACCGAGGAATGGAACTCTGCCTGAAACTTCTTCTCAAAGACATCCCATGAGACATCGGTCTCATTCTTCTTCCTAAGGTAAAGCATCCACCACTGAAACACACCTCCTCTCATTTATCTTACCTAAAGAGAAATTTGGTACTCTCTTGGAGCAAGGATGAAGGTAAAAGTGATTTTCAACTCCTCAAGCTAGACCTCCACCTCTGAGTATTGAACACTTTCTTCATATTTCCCCAGGGTCTTCCACTGGAAATCACGAAGGTTCTTCTTCCACAATTAATCTTCCTCCTCTCAATCAACCCTCTGCCAATCAATCAGGTAATCCTATTAGGCCTCAACTGCTCATACCACATGTGAACGAAATTCGGGTGCCAGAACTAGAAAGGGTAAACAAGGAACTCCTAATCCTGGGCAGTATGGAAATTTTCTTTTAAATTCATTTTAACTCTTAATTTATTTTAAATTCTAGGAACTACCAAGAAAGAAAAGAACACAAGTCATTATGATGCATGTACCTTTCCTCGAGTCTCTACACTCCAATCAGTGTATCCTCACTTGGCCATTCAGTAGGTCTAGAGTCTGTGTATCGGATCACAGGGGGGACAAAAATCCCATGTCCTAGCTGGTCTTCCCTGGCCTATTTCACACACTACGATTTCCTAAAACTATTTCCCTACCATCACATGAAATCCTCACTATGACTAACTCCAAACCCCATCCTATATCTCATTTATCACCTCTGATATCATTCTATCAAGACCCACCTTCCTCAAGATGTGGGAAGGGGCAGCAAAGTGCCACACCCTTCCTTCTTCAAGTGAATAAGAGATAATGACCCCTGAGTCCTGCCTTAAATAGGCCCTGGAGTGGTGAATAACACCATGTGTATATAATCTCAAACTAAATGGAAGGCATTACCCTTTTTAATGAAAAAAGGATTGGGAGATAAGAAGGTAAAATCCCAAACAACGCTAAACATTTATATAATGGAAACCAAAAGTCAATACATGCATGATTTAAATGAAAACAACGACAAAAGTACAACCAAAGAACCAAATCAAATACCAAAAGAATGAAACTAAACTTCAACACAACAACTATCCTGATGCCTGAGCTAGTAAATTCCATCATGATCCCTAAAGTCCTCCTGGAAACATGAAAATAGTTTTACTAACATTGGGTGAGGATACAAGTATACCCAGTAGGAAAACTAAATCAACTCATGAAAAAGTGGGAGAATATAATAATGCCCCTCCAAGAAAAAATTATAACCTCAAAGAACCAACCAAGGAGTATTAACCAGCCTAGCCTCACCAAGGTACACTCACTAAATAATGCGAGTCAAGTAAATTTGTAGTATAAACACATCAACATTTGGGTGCCTCACACCACTTTCTCACTAGTTTAAGGTTACTCCTAACTACACACTTCTTGATGATACCAATATTTCAAAATGTATTCCCACTACTAGAACCCACCTACACACACCTGGGCCTCAACCACATCACACATCTCACCCACAGACACTTGGGAAACAAAAAACATGCCTCTCTCCCAAAGTCACATAGGCCTCATCCCAAAGATAGTTGGGAAAACAAACCTATCCCACAAACTCATGGGCCCCTCATCCACAAAAAATCTTCCTGAAGGATATTGGAATATGGTAAGCCTCAAGCCATTACATCCTACTAGGATACGCTTGAGCAGTAAGAACACATAAGAAGGTGCAACGAAGAAAGTTAGTAACCACCAATGCATCCTCCCACTAGGATGTTCGGAAAGACACCCTCCCCATGAAATGGTGGTTTTCAACACATAGTGATCAATGAGGGTGTAGTGTGTATAGAAATTACAAGGAACTAAAATTTATTCATATGTGTAAAAAAACACTCCACCCAAACTATGGGTCCAAAAACAAAAAACCAACCCACAAAGAACCATATTTTCTTCTACCCATATGTGAACAACCACACAATAACCAATGCTACAGAATACACCCAATATATTTTTAATTCAAACATTTTCAATTTATTTATAAAGGATTCACTTTAATTTATTTTTACACTACCTGGGGTAACTACTAATCACAACTTCTTCAACTGCTTTAGAAGGTGAAGAGACTAATTAAATTATCACACAACAACCAACACACATGGTTCATCGGTACTCAAAACATTCATTCTTCAAAGTTATACCGTACAATCATTCCCCCGAAACCAAAACCGGAAACCCTACTACACAATAACATCACACCTGGCACACCTTTTTACATGAAGTCATGACACAATCCAAACCTACATCCCATCTTCCCAAAAAATTCTCAGATACAGTCCCAAAACATAACAAGTCCATAACCACAATGTAGTCCCACTTCCCAACATCGCTTGATGACCACAACACAAACAAAGGTTGTCAAACTACCTACAAGTCCATTCATTACATAGTCAATTAGTCTCTTAATCTGAGATTGAAACATCCCACTTGTACTGCCCCCACACACAAATCCCACAACAACTACCATTTAAACCATAGTCCTGTTTCACACAAAAACCACCCCCTTCTCATGGAACCAACTCCCCTTCCACGACTGTACCCATAACTCTTCTCCCTACAATAGTATCAAAAAATCCGCACAAGGTCACAAAACCCAATAGAACACTACAAAAAACTAGACCAATCAGAATGATATATTCAAATTTTGAAAAAAAGTGTTATTTAATCCACTTTAATAATCAGGGGTGATCACACAAGTGTTTTCATCCTATGGAATCCATTTCATTTAACTTGGAATACATGATTAGTAAAATTAGTATTTTCACCAATTGATTATAGGGAAACCACAACAGTTTTAAAGTGTTACCGTTGCATAGACAAAGACCACAAACAACCATGATTTTCAGAAGGCTTTACATCCACAATAGATCACATCATCGACAATTATAACAAATAAAATAGGTGATCAACATCAAACCACTCCAAGACTATTATTTCATTGACCCCACTATCTGTTGATCACATCCCCTTCTTATTTATTACTCTTTTTTAGAATAATATTCATCCTTTCTTCACAATGAATCATTGGTACATGCACCTCACTTGATGAACAATTAAATAGAGGTAGAATAAATCCCTACAAAAAAAGGTGACCAAAATTTCTCTTTTTTCCAAAACATGGGATCGTGCGAGAAGCATGTAACTACAAGAAAACTAAGATGGAGGGGGACTTAGCACAGGCCATGAATTGTCTAGAGAGGAAGGATTTGGGGGAACCAAGAAGTAACAGAAAACAAACTAAGAATTGAAGATACCAGCTTTGAAGAGACAGATCCTATATTAATGGTAGAACGGTTTCAAAATCAATTAACGTGGGATTGTGGTCAAGATCATTCAGTTTGAGTATCTAAAATCACCCAGAATATTATGATATTAAATAAATACATATATCCTTTGAAACACCCTTAAAAATGTCCAAATATGGATTTAAACTTGGTTTACGTTAAATAAAACATAAGAGGGCTGAAACTAGAAAACAAAGAAAAAATAGAAAACAAGAAATGAGTAACTGATGTGTGAGTCAACGATGTTGAGCCATTGATGGGTGATCTTTTGATACAACCTAATGATGTTGAGATACAGACACTGATCTAATTATGCAATGAATCACTGATTTCATGACTCACTGATGCCCTAACTCATCAATGCCCTAACATCGAACCCTTGGCATTGATGCCCTGACTCACTGACACCGAAGCCCTCGACTCACTGACACCAATGCCCTTGACTCACTGATGTCAATTCCCCTGACTCGCTAATGCTGACATCCTGGACTCACCGATTCTAACCCCCCTGACTCACTGATTCTAATGCCAATGACTCCCTGACACTGAGCTACCGACAATGAGTCACCGATGGGAAAAAATGAATTTTGGAAAACTCCTTAAACGAGCTATAGTTGCCTCCCAAAACACCCTAAACACTGTATTTTCACAAAGGAAGGGCCTGAGGAAATTTGGTTCATTACAACTTGACATTGAACTTGTCATAAGGTATATGTCTTCCACAACCCTGAATGCCTCAACTATGAACTTGTTGGAAGGTATTAGTCTACCAAACCTGGACACTCTAGATTCATTTTTGGAAGCCCTCAATAGTAAAGGTTGGACCTAGAGAAGTTACAAAATGAATGATAATATCTTTAAAATGGAATCCTCATTATAAAAACTCTTATAAAGACACATAAAGATCAAATAAAATCAAACGTACTCCCAGAAGAAAAATTTGTTTTATACTTCATGTGAATGGATGCTCACAAACTGTACCTCAATCATTTTATTGATCTTTGTGGGTTTTTTTCATTTTATATATGAATTTTTAACGAACTCCATTTTTCATATTCTACAGTATTTAGATTTAGTTGTAACAATATTGGAGGAATCTTCATCATCTTCTAATGAACTTGTCATAACTTCACATCTTTTCATGAAGTCAATTCTTCACCAATGTTATCATCATTTATCTAGTGAATTAACATTGAAAGAGACTTTTAGTTCTCTATATTTTAGTAAACATTAACTCAATATTGGATATTCATAAATAGAATTACATAATCTTCATCATGTATAACATGAAACATTAAAAAAATTGAATTAAATTAAAACCTGAGTGTATTATGACTTTCATAACTATGGATAAAATGAATTTTCGACTAAACAACCTCTCTCTTTTTGAAAATAAAAAACATAAAATAGAATATAAAATATTAAATGAATTTTAAAAAGAAACATTTCTAAAAAATTTACAAAAATTTTGAAAGAACAAATTTCATCCCTTTTTATTCATCCAACCCCCCCAATATTCAATGAACTAAGGCAAGAAACAATTATAAAAAGGAAAAACATTGGAAGTAAAAAAGACTAATACAAAATTTATTTTTTAAAAAAATTTCTCCAATATATCACCCAAATAAAAACATTTTTTTAAAATTTACACAAATTTATTTTTCTATAAATTTCTTCCCTATTTTTTTCAAAAAGAACCCAATTGATAAAAGAAAAAAATGAGAATGTAGATGAAATAGAAAAAATACCCTGTCTAAAAAAAATAAGAAGCATATACTACTTGGGAATAATCAACTGAGAAAGAAAATAAAAATCATAGTATATTTTAGTAAAATCTTTTAAATTTATTATTGGAGATAATAACCAAATTTTAAATGTTTAACAAAATTTACATTTTGGAATTTAACTCTTGGTTCCATGAATGGTCCTATTCTATTGAATATTAACCCAAAATAAGTTCGAAAATAGTTTAATTGTCTTCTGATAAAAAAAATTAGGTAACGCAAGAAATATTTTATTTAGTTTTTTTAAATGAAATTTAGATCATTAAAAAACTAAGAATGATAAAAAAGTTATTTTATTTAAAAAATGTTATAAGAAATGAATTCCTTCAGGAGTATATTTACCACTAGAATCATAATGTAAGGTAACTTTTGATGATTTAGTTTCTAATAAATGATAATATGATAAGATAATGTAATTTGACACCACTTTAATCAATATTAAGGATAACCAGTAAAGGAAATTTAGTACAATTTATAAAAAATGCATTCCCCATTTCTTGAGGAATGTTTTGACATAAAGAGATAGATTAAATATAATTCGAAGATTATGATCCTTTGATATTGATTATAACTAACCTCAATTTAATTTATTTGAATCTATCATATGTAATTTTTTTATTAAAAATTTAAAAAGGGTGATTTCAATTTTCAACAAACATGAGAATAATATCTTATTCTTGTGTGTGATCCTAAAGGAAGTGGTGTCTTATATATATGTTTTATGCACATGAATGAAATTATAGTTTCTTTGAATAATATATAACACTTTTGATGTAAAAAATAATCAACTTTTGAGTAAAAAACAATCCAAAATCGGTGAGTGTGTGTTACCTTCACAACAGTTGAGCACAATAATTTATGGCTGCATCATTTTCATCTTCAGTAGTGGAAGGAGAAAATGAGTTTCCTTTCTTATTAGAACATGAATCTAAATATTTTCCTAATAAATGTAAAGTTTTATAAGTACTCTTCTAATCCATTATACATCAATGAAATTCATCCTTTGAATATATTTTATGTCAAATTTTATTTTTGAAATAATAAATTAATCTCAGTTCTGAAGTACCTTTAACATAATGGAAAATATTTTATTCTACTTTGAGTTTGATTTACTCATATTAACATGGAATATTACATAAAAAAATACAAAATAAAAAATACCTTGACAACTTGGAGTCAAGTATAGTAAAATTATGATCATACCTTCGTATATTTTTATTCTACCTGTTTCACAAATTCATTAGGATATAATTTATAAGAGGTACCACCTAGTGTACCTATATAAGAGACATTGTAAAAACCAAATAATTTATGTATGATATATAATTATATTTATATCCTTTTAAGACAAGAAAATTTTATTTGTAGACATTTTTTCATCCAAGTTAGTTATCTTGATAAAAACAATACTACAAAATTGGGTAAAATAAGAGGTCGCCTTTATGAATTATTTTAATAAGAACTAATAAATTCACCTTTATTAAAGCTAAATATGAGTCATTATAACACATGGTATTTACCATTGATTCATTTAGCATTGATAAAAACAAATATTGTTTATCTAAAATTATATCATTGACAAGGAGTATTGAAATTTTATCAATGTATATATATATACCTTCATTGGGAGTTTGGTTTCACCTAGATTTATGATCCTTGTTTTACCATAACACTATATATATATATATTGTATACATATATGATTATATTTACAATATTATTATATAATCTATATTAATATATGAAATAAAATAAAATTGAAATTTCAAAATTCAAAAAAAAAATATTTAAATAAATGTTATAATTATTTATATATATTTTTATATAAATTTTTTATTTATAATATAAAATCAGATTAAAAAACATAATATAAATGTAACAAAAAATTTATATTTTAGAAATTAAATTTCATAAATTTAATATAAAAAATTAATATTAATTAATATATATGCCGGTGTATATATAGGTAATCATATTTTTAGTGAAACTATATTAAATAACCTAGGATATGGGTCGATTCAAGGTATGACTGATTAAGATAGTTGTTTCCTCGGATCTTGTTTTTTTGAAAAGACAAACACTTTTCCCTCTCCCTCCCATTACTCAGTATAAATGTAAATTAAAACATACATATGACACAATGATTTTACTTGGTTCACCCTCACTGGGATACATCCAAGGAGCATGAAAAAGGCAATGATATGATGTACCAAATCCACCAAATCTCATGGTTTTTATAAAGTTCAAAGTGGACTCATGGACCCTCTAAGTTTACAAAAATTCACAATTTTAAATCACAGTACTCTCAATACTAATGTTAATAGTAAACTTCTGTAGTAAACTCTTCTGACAATCAGTTATATGTTGATTAAAACTTGTTTGTTTCTTTGTTCTCTTGTTTAATCAATGACATAGAAACCACATTTTCATGAGACTCCTCCATGAGTCACCCTTCTGATCACGCAAATCCTATTATTCTACCATGGGACTCTATTGTATTCATGAAAATTGTGTGAATCTTTTCATCTCATGTGGATTTTGTTACTCTGATTAGTCTTCCTATGCCCAGTGCAAAACACCTTTTTAAATACCCCTCCATGAAACCCCTTCATGAGAATTTACTATGGTCATGTAGATCATGTGACTCTAGCATGAAACCTTATTATGGTAATGTAGATTGTATAATATCAACGAGTCTTCTTATACTCACAAAAACCAAATGCATAATTCACTTTGCATGATTCCTTCATGATACCTCTTCTTGAGAACATCTTCTAGTTATGTGGATTTCAGGATTCTTGCATAAGAATTTCTTCAACTCAAGTGAAATTCTTTTCTTTAGATCAAACAACTTAAGAAAAATCTCTACATTTTTAAGGATGGGTTAGAGGGTATGTTTAGGCATAAATCCACCACCTTAACTCTACAAATTACAGTTAGCCATCCATACCACAACCTTATACTTCTCCATCATGAGCTTTATGTGATCCCATCATGAGATCAAAATACATTCAAGTAACGGTCAGATTCATTTTCTTTAAGCACTTCACGTGATCTCATCATGAGATCCAAATACCGTCATGGGTGCTCTGTGTGATCCCATCATGAGATCCAATGAAAATCATGTGGAACCAGTTACATTATCTTCAATCACTTTGCGAGATCCCATCACGTATTCCAAATAAAATCATGTGGTCACATGATTTCCAATGACCACATGATATCCCTATAATTTTTAGATTCATTATCTTCATTCACTTAATGAGATCACTTAGTGACACCCTCATAAAAACACGTGATGTCTAAAAGTGAATCACATAATCTCAACACAAGATCCTCTTATACATATGTGGCTTTAATAATGCGAATGTGTGATTTCCTTCAGTTATCACAATTGAAATAGATACATGTACACCTTGTCCATAAAAATCCCCATCATACTTTATGGGTTACACACTCCTATTGATGACTCAGTGTGATTACTTCTAGAATTTTCACTCTACATGATCGTTTCTGAAATTCTCACTCCACATGATTAGTTCTAACATTCTTGTTAACTCTTAATGACTCCTTTGACAACCATCATTCATAAAAAAATCAATCCTTTCAATAAATACAATCAACCCAAAAGAACCACCAGGTGGAGTTTTTCCAAAAATTTCTCCCTTTGGGTATGTTGACAACACTTCAAGAATATACTTGTTGAAAATTCATGCAATGTGAAACTATATGCCTTATATATATACCCATAAAGTGATCAAAAAGTTTCTTAACATGTAATCTAATAAAACATGAGTCAATCTCAATGTGATAAAAAATAGTATCATGAGAATTTCATCAATGGATCTCTTCGTTCTCGATCTTACCATTAGAATCATTATCAATACCAAATGATAGAACAAGATTAGCCTTTGAGATAACTTCTTCACCTATACATGTAAAATGTTGGCAACATGAACCTAAATTCCATGCCTTTTCATGATTATTATATGTTGATAGACTATCTTTTTCATTTTAAAATTTCAAAATCCCATTATTTTGTTCCTCCCCAATCAGATCCTTGTCAATCATTAATCTAGGAATTTATCCACCTTTTTCAAGGAACCCAATGGACTGAAAATTTAAATTTTTATTATTCAAACACTTTTGTGGAAAAAGTGAGAAACCATACAAGAATACACAACTTAAAACAACATATCACCATGGAACAAAAGTTTTAGGCCAAACATCAAGCCATCATAGAATAACCCCTACCCAGCATCAAAGACAATAAGATCAGCTTCCTCCTACTCCTTACTACCAGAAAACTATCATATGCATGAATGCATGGGCCTTGAACCGATGGAAAATAAATAACCTCTAAAACATCCAAATACATAACAAAGACTAGGAGAACCCGTTTTTCTAAACCCCATCCAGAGAAACCTTTTGAGAGGCAGATACAACGACCCACAAACCTCGAACTAGATGAGAGCAAAAGATTCACAATACCAAAATTCCATTCCACTGATTCCACACATTCAACCAAAAACTCCACAATAACAAAGAATTCAACACCATAATCAAAAAAACCAAAACCAAACCTGCAGGAAGTTGATTTTCAACACCAAAAAATTCAAAGCATCATTTTCAGGTCTTGCATTCTCTATACTTACCCTCAGAACAACCCAACAATCAAGAGTTTTGAGAACCACACACCGATCCACACCTTCAAATTTTCACTACCTCCATGATCTTCAAACAAACTCAAAACCAATACAATCCAAAATGCCTAAATTCTACACAAATAGAAAATCCTAATAAAAAATGAAGATTCCCCAAACCGAATATCAAACAGAAACACCACCATAAATATATACAAAAGAAAAATCAACAAAACAACACCAAAGAGACGACCTCCCAAATCAAATCATGCCAGAAGAATACCTCACTGAAAATCAACCGAAGATCCCAGAACAACATTCAAATCCTCACACGAAGACCATATCCTCCTAGAACACTCACATCCGGCACCAAATGCAGTGACGACCTTCATACTATAGCAACTGAAACTTGAACCATATACCAACATCGCACCTCTATGGAAGACCTATCCAACTCAATGGTTAGGGTGAGAAGAGGCCAGAAGACGATGAGGTTCTCCATGAAGAACGAGCCCACACATTGCCTCCATGGGAAGAGACCACACTCCATGAGGTCACCGAATTGAAGCATCTAAGAGAGGACTAGAGAAAACCTGAGATAGGAGAAATGAAGGCGGCGCCGAAAGAAAGGAACCCTAAGTCGCGGAGCCCCATACGGGCTCATCACACAACCTATTATTACCAAAACCCTTAATGAACCCAATGGTATCTCTTTTATGTTCTATAATATAGTAAAGTATAGAAATTAATACATAGGTAAAAAAATCATACCCCGAGAATAGGGGGGTCCCATATCCACACTATTCTAGTGTGGGGAGTCGACTGAACTCCAAGAGATAGTTAATGTTGTTCAAAAACTTTTTTGGGGAAGGCCTTTTTCAGGATGTCTGAAACTTATACTTTAGTGGGAACAAACTCCATATTTAGAATTCCATGATCCAATTTCTTTTGAATAAAATATTATTTGATTTTAATGTTATTTTTTCTTGAGTGATGGACTAGATTTTTATTGAGATTTATAGCACTTCGATTATCACAATGAATTCCAATTATAAACTTCACTTATACTCCCATATCTTCAAGATTCTACTTCATCCATAGTAACTATGTGAAATCTTGAGTATTCAAAATATATTTAGCCTCTTCCGTGCTCAGAGAAATGAAATATCATTTCTTGATTAACCATGAAATACACAGTCCATTAATATAGAATACATCATAGGATGTTGTCTTTTAATCATCAGATAAACTGGCTGAATATGAATCTGAAAAACCCAATAAATCTTATTGATATTTTTCATTATATATTAAAATGAAATTCATAGTTCCTTTGACATATGTAAGTATTATTTTCACTAAAATTAAGTGAATTTCTTTGGAATTGTATTGATATTATGCCACCTGGCCTGTGGAAAAAAACAATTTCTAGTCGATTTACTATTGAGTACAATAGAATAACAATTATTTGACTATATTCTATGATATTGATTACTTTCCATCATCATCAGTTGAAAATTTCATGTGTGTAGCAACCATAGTTGTAATTTATGTGTAATTTTCAATTAAAATTATTCAAAGAACATTCTTGGAATATTTTGATTGAGAAATAAATGTTTCATGCCATACGTGTGTTACCTAAAAACTAAGGAAAATGGTATATCACCAATAATTGACATTTTTAACTTGCACTTCATAAATTCTATAAAAAAAATTCATTACGATTCATTCGATCCACCAAATATTATGTCATCAACATATACCATAATCATAATATTTTGATTAATATCATTATTGACATATATATTAAAATCATCTCCACCATATTAGAAACCAATCTTCATCAAATATTGATCAGGACATGAATAACATGCCCTTGGTGTCTGATTTAACTCGTATAATGCCTTATTTAATCAAATTTTTTTAATATATTCATGAATGATAAACTCATCTTGTTGTTCAATATAAACTTCTTATTCTAGAAACCCATTAATAAGTGATAACTTTACATCCATCTGGAAAGCATTGAATTTTCTATTTACTACTATGTCCAAGAGTAATCAAATTGTTTCAACCATTAAAACATGTGAAAGTGTTTCATTAACATCAATAACCTCTGTTTGGGAGTATCCCATACACACCAGTAGTTATTTGTTTCGAATATTTGTACCATCTTTATTAAGCCTGTTATGGAAGACCCATTTTGCCTCATTGACATTATATTTTGTAGGCCTTGAAACAATCTCTCATGTCTGGTTATTTTTTATTTGTTCAATCTATTTATTAATTTCATGAACTCCACTTTTAATTTTGATTCTTCTTGAAAACACTTCAAATCTACCTATGAAAATAAATATTTTGGTTGGAGAGTCCTTATCCTTATTTGTCTGTATTGGTGTTGTCTTATCTTGATGATATAATTTCTAATGATTTTTGGCTCAACTATTTGTTTTTTTATAAATAAAATTCTATGCTCGTCCTTCTCATCATATGAAAATTCTTCTATATATTATTTAGATAATTTCACTCCCCCCAAGATTCTCATATCTTCATCACTATTATCATGAGGCTATTCACAGATTTACTGAAGATTATAATCATTTCCACTACAAAAACAACATTCCTCTCTATAAATGTTCCCAGACGCTTATTGAATCATTTATATGATTTCATTTTTTCTGAGTATTTATGAAATACCCCTTCATCTCCATGAGATTCAAAATTCTTGTATTTCTCCTTATTGAGAAAGAAACATTCATTTTAAAGACTCAAAATTACATCAATTTCATCTTATATTCCTACCATATCTCTTATTGAGTCTTATATTCCTTAGGATGCAATAAGGATCTCTTATAAATATAGATAAATGTTAATAAATCTTCCTTCAAAAATAGCTCTGGAATATCTTTTTCAATAAGAATTATTTGGGACTTGTTGTTGATGATACAATTTATTCTCGAAACCAATCCATTTTATTATAGAGTTATTACTACTAAAGCTTGGTTTTGTATCCCATGTTTCTAGAGAAACTGTTCCACATGTTTGTGAATTATGTTCCATTATCAATTCAGATCTTCTAGATATTTTGACCTAGTATCTTTTCAATAATACTATATTAATGTGTAATGTAACTAAAACCCTTGGACTAGTGGGTGATAATTGAACCCCGTGACCATAAAATTCAACTAAAATCGTCAATTAATAGGACATAATATATCTTGCCATAAAAATATTTTGATGAAATAGGTCAACATACATCAATATACACCAGTTCAGGCACTCTTGTTGACCTCTGATCTTTTGGATTATATAAGTCATTCTAGTATTATTAAATTGTTGGAAATCATCACATGTATGTGTATAATTACATGGTAACTTTGGGAGATCTCAAGTAGCATCTCATTTAACGAGATATTCCATTGATGTTTGGTTCATATGACCAAGATATATATACCACAACCTATTTCCTTCATCCTTGTATTGAAATCACATGCCTTTTTCTCCACTAACAAGGTAGAGATTCCCATTTATGTGATTTCCCTGAAAAACAATTTCACCATATTTTCCTTTGATAATGAAAAATTTCTTGTTAAATATTATAGAATTTCCAAAGTCACACAATTGCCTAACACATAGAACATTGTGACTAAGAACTTTAATAACCACGAAACTTTCATATCTCATGTATTTTTCCTCAAACATGGATTTTCCTAAGCCCAAAATATTTAGTTCTTCATTATTACCACATTTTATTTAACCACCATTTTCATAACTAATTACTGTCCCCATAATCTTATTTCCTATCATATTGGAGGTTAATGCACTTTCAATGATCTATGTTCCAGTGTGATCTGATTCATTGAAGGAAATATCTACAACCACTACCTACTCTTATTTTTTATTTTGATCTACGTGTTTTACATCATATTTGATACTGATTGACATTCTTGATCATCCTCAGAGTATGATTATACAACCTCATCTTGTAGAGTATCAAATTGGTTTTATGTTCTCAACCCGTTTGATGATCTATTGAATTGATTCATGAAACTTATTTGGTCTGGATTTAATACATTCCTATGAATTTTTTATCAGAAATATTTGTAAATGTTCCCAAATCCTTAAAAAATAATATTGACCATAAAAATCATTCATGGAATATTGAATTTTTTTTGGCTTCCTTTGTTTCTCTTTCCCCTATCGATACCTCTTGGATATAGAACATACATTTTGATAATTTCCCATACTTCCACTATAATAAGACATAATATGGGTTGTATTCTTGTGTTTCAATACTACAATACTACTTATCCTTTAGGATATATGAATCTTCAAATTCTGACCCATAACCAATTCAATCTTCAACCTATGAGTAGGATATTTTGGGCTTGACATCAACCATTACTACTTTCTATTTGTAATCATTTCCTATACTAGTTTTGTTGTTCTTATGTGTCATTTTCCTCTCTAAATATTTTTTTTCAAAAATTTTCTATACCTTCAAACTATAATTTCACTTTTCACATCGCCTAAGAAACCTTATTAGATGATATCATATCAGGATTCATGAGTTTATCCTAATATTTTACCTTTCTTTAGAGGACAAAAACATCCTACTCAAGTTCATAAATACATTTGACTCAATATTTTACAATTCTATTTAAGATATTGATAAATATATTTTTCTCTTCAACCATGAGCCTGAACTCAATGAAGTTTTCTATGTTTTCTAGATTTTATTATATTATATTTTCAATTTCAGTCTCTAACTCATAATTCTATTATTCTATTATTTCATATTTTGTTTTTGATCACAAACCACTCTATTTGATTTATTCGTTTTAGCACTCCAAATATTTATCTCCTCATGTGAAACTTCTAATTCAACATATATTTCAACTCTTCCTCTGAATTCTCCTTCATCATCGTATATTTTTTTCCCTTTTCATGGATTTAGATACAAATCCCACCTTAGAATATTCTCCATAATTATTACAGTCGTCCATATCTTCTGCATTGAATTCTTTTAAACAATCATTTTCCTATGAAGAAAGATTAATATTTATGAAGAAAATTCACTTGGTATTATTTCTATATTCTACACTAATTGAAGACTTATTCTTGAGAGTTTAATCATCATCCTCGTCATCATCATGAAACTTCATAAAATAATATGCTGCAAGATGTCAAAATTTTCCATTTTGCAAACATGAAAGATGAAGTTTCACTTTACACTTTTATTTTCCCCATTGTATATTTGAAGAAAGGAATGACATTACATCATCCATAATATCCTATTCCCAACCACCTTCAATACAGTGCTTCTACTTTTCTTTGAATGTCACTTCTTTAGACTTCCCTTTTTTCACCAACTCATTATCATCATTTCTCATCTCATAAGTGACAAAATTAATATGAAAGCTATCCAATGTCAGCTCCTTCAGATATTTATCCTCTAGTACAGAGAATTTTCAGATTGAACTGATGAGGAATTATTCTCAAGATATGCTTAATGATCATTATATATTTGATAATTTATCTATGACAACACATGTATTCAAATATAAAATTAACCTGATAAATGAATGCATATACAGACTCATTAGGTTGAATTATTAGGTCCTCATTTTTCTTTCATGGAACATTCAGTTTATATTCACAAACTTTTGAATCACCTTCATATATATTTATAATCATTTTCCTCCAAGAATTATATAACTTACATGACATCACCATTGTGTAGATTGTGTTGGATAAAGCTCACCCTAAGGCTTTGATTCCATTAGCATCAACATCCAATTCTCTAGAGACATATTCTGATAGAACTACACTATCTATATTATCCCAAATACCATGAATTTTTTCTCTAAACACATTCATACCTAATGATCGAAAGAAGTTTTGCATCCAATTCTTCCATAGGTGAAAACTATTTCCCTCAAAGTTCAGAATTTTTTATGATTCACAACATCCATTTCTTTTGATGAGAGTGAAAATTTTACATTAACCCTTTCCTATGATACAAATTGTTAGCCCAAATATGATAAATACCCTAATAGGGGGGTGAATCTGTGTATGACATATTAAAACAATTATCTCCTCAGTTCTAATTTCATTGTCAAACAAAACATTCTTCTGCCTTCTTTCTATTACTCCGTATAAATAGAAATTAAAAAATGAAGAACACACAACAATTTTACTTGGTTAACCATATCTAGGATACATACAAGAAACATACAATTTAATTGCGTAGATGTACCAAATCCACTAAATCTCATTATTGTTACATATTTTAGAGCATACTCACAGTCCCTCCTTGTTTATAGCCATTAAAAATTTGAAAGCTCACCACTCTATTTTTGGAATTGAACACATTTCTTCTCCAATACACTCTTCTGAAAATTAGTTGTGATTTGATTCAAAATTGTTTGTGTCTTTATGAACTTGTTTCATTAATGATATAATAACCAAATTTTCATGAAAATCCTCCGTAGGACGCCTCTGTGAGACCCCTTTCTGAGTCACACTTTAGATCATTCAGATCCTGTTACTCTACCTTGATACTATTTTCTGTTCATGGGAACTGCATGACTCTATAAAGCTCATGCATATTGTGTAACTGTTATCAATCGGCCTATGCCCATTTTAAAAAACCCATATCAAGACCCCTCCACGAGACCCATTCAAGAGACCTTATTATATACACATGGATCATGTGACTCTAGTGTGAGACCTTATTCAGGTTACACAGATTGTGTCATGTCAAAGGATCTACCTATGTGCACCAAAATCCTGAGCATACTTAACATTTCAGGATTTTTTCATGAAACCTCATTGTGAGAACTTCTTCTAGTTACACGGATCATATCATTCTGATGGAGTTATTTCTTTAGCTCATTATAAATACATTGTTTCAAATCAATCCACTTAAGATAAATCCCTACCTTATTAAGGATGGGTTAGAGGGTATTTATTATCTTTAATCCACCACCTTAACTCTGAAAATCATGGTTAGTCATGCGTTCCACCATCTCATCCATCACCATCATGCACTTTATGTGATCCTATCACGATATCAAAATATATTCATGTGCTGGTTAGCTTCATTTTCTTCCACTCCTTCATGTGATTCCATCAGAAGATCCAAATATTATCATGGTTTCTAGGTGTGATCCCATCACGGGATCCAATGACCATCATATGGTATTAGTAACATTGTCTTCAAGAACTTCTTAAGATCACATCGCATGACCAAAAGAAAATCATGTGGTCATGTTATTTTGAATGACCATGTGATATCTCTATCATTCCCATCTTCATTTTATTAATTCACTTCATTTGATCACTCTATGAGATCCTCTAACAAACATGCAATGTCATCAAGTGATTTTCATGATCTCATAGTGGGGTCCTCTAATACATACACAGATTGCATAATGTGATCATGTGATCTCCTGTAGCTCACACAATTGCAAGCAGGATATTTCCACCTTGTCCATAAAAACTCAGCATGATCCTTTTGGACTTACGTGCTCTTCATTATTGCTCTATGTGATTAGTTATGACATTCATGCTAACTCTTTATGCCTCATTTTACAACCAACATTCATCAACAACATGAATCCTTTTCAAAAACACAATCGACCCAAAATCACCATCAAGAGGGTTTTTTCAACGAAAATTATTCTTAATTAATAAAATTTTAAAAATAGGATTAATTATGTATATAAATATAATAATAATAATAATAATAATAATAATAATCTAACAAGAGTTAAAATATATATTTTTAAAGGGATTATCAAGAAAGACATTATTTCAATCACGAATAATGCCTTTGGGGAGTACTTATTGTGACAGGAAAAAATTTACTCACTAATAAAATTAATACTATCGAGTTATTACACATGAATATAAGTCTGTCTCAAATTGTTTTAGTGTGGTTGTTCATGCTATTGTGTTTCAAAATATTTGAGGTGGAATTTTATTATTCTGTTGTAATAAAAGAGTAGGAGTTATGGATTTAATGGTCGGTCACAATTACTTATTGTATTATAAAAAAAAATGGTGGTGAGATATTTGTGACAGAAAATATATGTCACAAATTACTCAAAACGATGTATTTTATTTATGATATAAAATGTATTCATTAGAAATGACACTTTTTTGAAAATTTTTTATTGTATAGTGTCACATGGAAAAATACAAATTTAATCTTATCTTTTGTCAATGGGAATCCTTTTGTTGTTAACATATGTTGAAAATAATTTGTCTACAAATACTAGAAAACTAATTTCTAACACAAAATAACTTCTTGTTTTTTCTCTATTTATAGCAACAAAAAGAGTTTCAGATCATGATTAAAAGCCCCAACCAAATCTAAGGATCGAAATCCAAATTGAGATGGTATTATTTATAATATTTACATTAATGTATTATTAGTTTATTTTTTAAGGTATGTATTTATTTGTTTACATATATAATTAGAATATTTTAATGATTTTAATTAATTTGTTTTTATATTTTAGATTTCTTAGTCATCTGTTTATTTAATAAATAAAATAAAATTTTCTTAATAATTAATAAATACAAAATATTATAATTAATTAATTATTATAATAATAAATTTATAAAATAAATAATTATAATAAATTATTAGAAATTAATAACATAAAATTATAAAAATATTTTTTACAGTTAGTAAAATGGTTTACTATTAATATAGAAAATATAATATATTTTTTCTAATTAATAATATCATATAACATAAAAAAATTAGAAACTCATTTATATTGTTATGAAAGACAAAGTTATTATTATAAAATAAAAAATAATGTTTATCATAAAAAATTAAAAATAATTATAAAAAACATTAAAATAATAAATTATATATTTTTTAAAAATAACTAAATATTAAAATTTATTTCAAAATTTAAAAATAATAAAAAATTCTATATTTTAATTAAAATTAATTGATACTAAATTTTGAATAATATAGTAAATCGCAATTAATTTACTAAATTAATAAAATAATGATCAAAATATATACATTTAAAAATTTATAACAAAAATGATAAATGATTTAAAAGTGGTAATATATTATAAACAATGAAAATTAATACTTATATTAGTAAAATATCTTAATATGGTTATATATATATATATAACATAACCCAAAATAATTATAATTAATTATTATATTTATTAGAAATAAAATATTTTTTATAAAATAATAAATAGTGATTGTTATAATTATTTAATTTTAATTACAAAAAATTATAAAATTCAAAAAATTATAACAAATTACTAAAAATCGGTTACATGAAAAAATTGAATTAAACGTACTTAAAATGTGTAGAATATTTTACTTTGATAAAAGTGAATATAATATAATTTTTCAAATTAAAAATATTATATAAAATATAGATAATTAAATTTTAATAAATGTATTCATGAAAAATAAAATTGTTACTATACAATAATAAATTGTAGACATTATAATTAATTAATAATAATTACAAAAATAATTATGAAATATACAAATACAAAAATTAAAAAACTAATTAAAATTAATTACGTAATAAAAATTAAAAAATTAAATAAAATTAAGAAAATAGTGACTAAAAATATAGAAATACAATAATATATTTTAATTAATTATATATTATAATATAATAATAAAATTACCAATTGAAAAAATTACTTTAGTAAATATAATTATAACTGGTAAATAGAGGATAGATGTGGTCATATAAGATAATAAATGCCCTCATCTATATAAAATATAATATCAAGGCAAACCAAGTAGAAAATAACTGATACAAACAGTGTGAACGCTTCCCACCACGGCCACAATGGTTTCTCCTACCACACGGATGTTGGTTTCACATCTACATATTTTCCCCTTTTCAAGGATATTATTCTTTATTTGATAACTTTTTCATCGAATCATCTCTAGCACCTTTACCCATGATCTATGTTCCACTCATTCCTGAAATGTCTTGAATGTCTAAATTGGGGTTGGATTGAATTTTAATTTTAATCATAATGGAAAAACTCCAAGACTTCCAAATATTCTTGCATGATTAATGAGTTGAGCTCCCTTTATTTTTAAATAACCTCCACCTCTATATCATACCATTTAGAAATATCATTAATAAGACCTTTAGGTTACCTCTCTCATTTAATATCTTCTAGAAGGTATTTACTTTTTAAGTTAATCTACTTTACAACCTCATAGTCTTCATCATTGGTATTTCTAAATTTATAATAAATAGATTTCATTATCTCAATGAAATACATGGTTTAATTTATCACTAATCTCTTCCCATAATCCATACCAACCTAGGGTGAAATAGAAATATCAGGACTTGTGAATGTGATCATCCTTTTTAACATAAAATAGAAAAAAAAAATATTTGAAGTCGCCACCATAGAATCTAACAACCTTATTTGTAAGAAGTATCATTTGAGAAAGTAACCACTTGAACCAAAGATTGAGTATTCTAAACATTTATGTAATTACAAACATTTATAGCAACATGTATTTTTTAAACAAAACCCTATATATAAAGATTCATATTCTAAAGAGATCGTCTCCCAATATTTGGTAGTAAAGAAGAGTCATCTAAACTTTTCTTTTTTACCATTGAGATCACCTGAGACCAATAGATCCTTATCATGTTCCATTAAATGATATATATATATATATATGATTCTTTATTAATCTCACAATAAATTTCTCGGTGAAAACACTCATCATCATGCCCCCCTAAGAGGCTCTAATAAGAGAATCCTATAAGGATGATCTTCTCTCTACATAATCAACCAAAAACTGGGTCAGATAAAGCCTTTGGGGATTCCACATACCTTGAGAACTACTCCTTACCAATTATCCCAACCACTTTCCATTGCATCATACCAGCCATAACATTCACCAAAAATCTATTTGGTGATTTATCTTCACTTAGATGCTTCCAAAATATCCTTGTTTCCATATTGGAAGATATATACCTAGTTCCATATATTGAATTCCCAAGTACACTTTCACTTTTCCACTTCTTTTTATAATTTTTTTCATCGTACTTTAATAGAGAAAAGGGGAAAAAACTTGTATTTATAGAAGTTCATTTTAACAATCCCAATAGTCTTATATTCTGAAAAAAAAACTCATTTAATTTTTAAAATATGATTTTGAGAGAAATTTCATCATCTTATGTTGATAGAAAAACATTTTTTATCAGTGTGGAACTGAGATCAACCTCTACAAGAACTCTTACATAATTTGTAAACATAAAATCTTATATAGTTTTTCTCTATTTTATCAGAATCCCCACAGGATAGGCTATGTCAAACAAAATATTTCGGTTCAATAAAATCCAAATTAGACCAATAATTTTGATCTATGCATGAACCCTAAAATTTCTAATAGAAAACGAATTAAACCTAAATACCAATTCCCAGAAGTAGGTCACACTGGGTTTCACAATGATTGTTCCAACCCCCCAAACAACATCTCTTAAGGTCATATGAGGGGAATATGATGTGGAAGTATAAGTTTCCCATTGGAACACATTTCAAAACATTAAAATCCCAAGTCAATGTTAGTTTCCTTATAAGATCATTGGTATTCCATATTATCCATTTGACTGGTAAGGTGATTCAAACGATGCATTAATATTCACTTTTCATGAATATGTTGAGAATTTCTCTCTAGACTTATGTTAGGTCCACTAGGTCAAATAACTTGAGAGGGAGGTGAATCAGGGTATGAAATATTAAAACAAATATCCCTTTTGATCTTATTTCATTGCCAAAAAACCCCTCTTCTCTCTATTTCATGTAACAAAATATGAATAGAAATTAAAGCATGCACGAGATAGAGCAATTTTTAGTTGGTTCACCCTCACTTGGATGCGTCCAAGGAGCATAAAACAGCAACGTGCCGATGTACCAAATCAACTAAAAGCGTATTCCATTTTACAAATTTTGGAGTGGACTCACTATCCCTCTTGGTTTACAACCAATCACAATTTGAGAGCTCACTTCTCTCTAAAATTTTTTTTGTTCACTACTTATTTAAAATATCAACTCATAATTTATATAATTTTAGGTCCCTTCATTATCTCTAATGAATGTATCCCCCACTGTATTTTGATGTTTTACTGATGTCCCACTTTCATCCATTGGTGAATAAAACATTACCATAGTATTTCTAGAAAACCTAAAATATTGTGTGCAACACCTACTGAATATTTAATGAAACTTTAATGCCTTGTGTGCAAGATTCAACTTTTTTCTTGAAACACCCCTTGTGCACAACTTCAATCTTAGACACAACTCAAATATTACGCGCAGCTTTCTTAGCTTGCGCGCAACTCAATTTATTTCTAGAAATTCCATTTCCATAAAATTATTAAGAAATTCATAGCTTATTTTCTCTCTATGTGTTGAGATGCATTGAATGATGGGGGTCACCTCTTATATATAGGTTTCACTAACCCCTATGTGGAAGATTCGATGTGTCACGCAAGATCACCTCTATACTTGCAAAACCCAATTTGATGTCGCATTGGCTGCGCAAGATTCTTTGGCAAAACCCCATCTTTCATGTGCATTTCCAAATATTTCATGCACATCATGCCTTTACCATTTTTTGAAATTTTGAACAAAAAATATCCCTTGTGCGCAAGTTTCCAAATCACCTTCAATCTTGCACGTAACTTATTTTTCCAAAAATTCCTTTCTCCATTTTTCTATTTTGAGGCCCAAAATTTTGGCAAACACTATAAAACAGTGCCACCTTCTATCTATTTTTTTGTACTGCCACCAGATCATCCTTTCCTTTGACATGGTTCCTTATCTACATAGGTTGTCAACAATATCTCTAGAACACTACAATTGACCAAGGAAACCCTCCGTGTCAACAAACACAATCAATCCAAAAATGCTTCAATGTTTCCTTGAGGGGTTTCTGCCCAACAATTCCAATCACATGAGTCATATCCCCCTTCATCACAGTATATTCGGGATTAATATCCTTTATAGTCGTGAAATTCATAGGATACCTCCATGAGATGTGTTCATACTATAATCAACCTTCCCATCCACCCAATAAAGTATGACCCTAGCTAGGAGATCAAGTTTATGATTTTGGGGGAAGCCTATGTTTAATAAATAGTGATCAATATAAATAATTCAATAAAATTTGAAAAAAATAGTAAAATAATAAATTATTAAAAATAGGTAAGATTATTTTATTATTAAAAGTAATTTTAAAAAAGTAAAATAATTACAATGATTCTAAAAAAGTTAATAATTACTAAACTATAAAAAAAATACTATAAAATAGAAATACTATATTAAATTAATAAAAACGGTCAAAATCCAAAAAATAAGAAATATTTATTAAGAATTAATTAAATAAAAAAAATTAAAATTCATAAGATAAAAAATTGGTAAAAATTACAAAATTTATGTTATATAAATAAAAAATGGTTAATATTCATTACATAAAAAATTATTAAATATTTCTAAAATTATTAAATTACATAGAATGTGGGAAGGAATGCAATGTTTGACATCTTCCCTCTATTTTCTCTTGATTTTTATTCTTAATAAAGGGGATTGACACCAAATTATTTTAAAAATTAATAATAAATAAATAAATGAAAAATAATTACGATTTAAATAAAAATAATAATTAATATACAATTGAAAAAATATTTTAAACAACTAAAAATATTGAAATATTTTAAATTTAGCATGTGTATTTTATTATAAATTATTAATTTTATGTTTTTTTGAAAATAATGTTCAAAAAATATAAATTGGTTGTTATTACAATATCATGATTGAATAAGTGATATAAAAAAGGAAACATGATTCTGGTATTTATCCAATCATTATTGAAGGTATTGAAGCATTTTTTCATTTTCATAATCCAAAATATAGTTTATTCCAGAATGGAAAATTAATTTTCCTTATAAAAAATGTGATCTCACTATATATAAAAAATTTACTAATGTTTGAGATGATTTATTATGATTTGGCTCTAGGGATGACTGTATTTTCAACTATTAGCATTATTAACCTAATTGATGGGGAAAATAAATTTTTTTAGTTTCTAATACATCATTATTTCAAAATGTAATACACAAAGTTATTGGCATGTCTTATCAATAAATGGAAACATGAGATGATGATTTGAACTCTCAATTAAAACATTCTCAATTTTATGAATGGTTGAAATATATAGTGGATAGCATATATATTAGATGTACTATCATGACCAGAACTAAACAAGGGCTTGAGATGCAAATACCCCAAGCCCACTCCCATAGTCCAAGGGTTGGCAACCAGTATTGAAGGCATAACTAACATGGGTAGGTCATTGCTTAAGTACATGTACACACACACAAGTGCAACCATCTCGATGTATTAGTGTAGAGGAAAATGGTAAAAGTTTGTAAACTAGGGAAACAACCATGAATGTAAAACCAATAGATAGTATAATAGTACGGTAGTGAAAAAAATGTAAAGGGGAAAATAAACGCCCAACTAGAAATATGTCTAAACTCACCAAATTGCAAAGTAAAACACTGAGAAAGCCTAGCTCATGATCTGCAAGATGAAACCATAGTACGCAGTCCAAAGTAATACGTATCCCTAATCTCTTCTAAAGTACTTGTTTAATTATCTGTCGTCTACATAAGACATGACACATGCTGTTATATCCCATTTAGGGGTTATTATAATCATACCTGGTAGGATGCCATGAAAGATGAAGTGGGGCAGTAAGAGATACCCTAGGAATAGAAAGATAGTAGACATTAAACATGATGCAGCTCAACCCAAGAAAGAGAAAGAGTAACCTCATCCAAGAACATGGTGCTCAATACAGTGAGTAGATAAACTACATATTTAGTCTTTTCCACCCATTATAGGAGAGTAAACTCATCTAACCACAAGTATCTAAACACAAAAATCATATGGAATACCTCATGTGTATTCTCAACCCATGGAAGGAGGGAGACCAAATCCAAAGGTATAAAAATAAAAGTATATATATATGCTCAATCAAAAGAATCTCAAATGAGAGAGAAAGGGGGTCAGCATCTCACAGATCAATCTAGGAAGAAGAGTTACCAAAAAATCAACAATTCCATCAAATATTCCCAATAGCTCACGTGTTTTCCCAGAAGTAACTTTGTAAAGTCCCACTCCTCGCCACTATACCACATAACCAAGGGGGCACAAATGCCAAATAGAGGATTTGTGGCCTAGTATATCAGGGGGTGCATTCTACATGTATTCATAGAGGACTCACTCCCAAACTGATTATGGTTCCACTCTAGTTTCATGAGGACCCACACCTGATCTAATAGGGGGATCCACTTAGTAGGTAGTGTACCCACTCCCGATATGATGGGTGTTTGTACTCTACAGGTTGAGTACCCATACCCTATTGTAACAGGGATTTCCACTTTGGTCATCAAGGACCTATGCCCTATCCGATAAGGGGTTCCACTTGGAAGGTAGAGTACCTATGCCCAATCTGATGGGGGGTTCTACTCTATAGGTTGAGGACCCACGCCCTACTATGAGAAGGGGTTAAACTCTAGTCATTGAGTAATTTCTCCCAATATAATAGGGATTCTACTTAGTAAGTATCTATAATGGAACTGCGACCAAGATGATGTGCCTCTGGTGAACCTCCGCCTAATCATTGACATCATCGGGCATTGCCTTGAATAAGTGTTGCATCCAAAACATTTCACAGCATATCCTAAAAGACACAGTATAGGGAACCAATGTGTTCTATTTAGAAAAAAAAGTCTGGATTGGCTACTCATGGGCCAACATCGAAGTTCAAACAAATGAGATATGGAAGATCGAATATTTCTAGAACAGATCCATGGAGTAGATGGCATGTGATGGGACCCACATGAAACGTGGTCCCACTCATTCACTTGGTCATGTCCCTAGAGGTACATGGACCACTTACTATCTAGTTATGCATAGTGTGTGGGGGATATACTTGGAGTGCCCATCCAACTCGGTATCCCAACTGTGTGCTTGGCCATGTTTTTGTATCCACCCTATGTTCGGGTACATTACCCCTTTTCCATGTACTTTAGTACACGTATGTGTGCCTGGATGTGGACTCCCACATTAGGTCATTCCCATGTGCTATGACACAAAACTCATCCACCCAATGACAAGGAAAATGACTTGTAGAAAGGCTACATGTATTTCAATCCTTATATATTTCAAAAACTCTAGCCACCACATCCAGAGCCCGACAAGTCGTGTGTTCTTTGAACTACACGCTATTTAGTCAGGTTTTTTCCCAAACTACAGTTCCAATTTCTATGTGCTGTATTTGTTCCTTGAGTTTAATTTTGGCCTCATTTCCTCCCATTAATATTGGATCAAGTTTGGATCTATTTTTTTCAGTCGTCTGCTGGCTACGAATCAGTTTCCCTTGATCTTTGGAGGATCATCACACGTATTGCACATCTCGACACCTTACATCATCAATGTATTGATTTATAATAACCAATTTAATCATATATGACCCACATGCATCTCAAATATTCCCATGATTCATTGATCCATCCATCGTATGTCGATCTGTGGTAATTTCGGTGGTTTGGTTAGGCTTTGTACCACCCAAAAGTTTGAAACTGGGACCACAGAGTCCAATCGGTGAAGGAAACAAATAAATTGGGGAGAAAGGAAAACAAATAGTGTTTTAAGCATCATTGGTGAAGAGTTCTTAGCCAACTATCAATAATGGGGATATTCGGGTTAGATAATATTAATAACCAATTTAAACTTGTAATCAGGCACATATAAAGTCCAAAATTAGCAATTACCGAAGGAAGAGATAAATATGTGGAATCAATTTAATCAAAATGGGGGTAATATATAAATTTAAAATAACTACATAGATATTGGATTTTTCATCATTGAAGAGAAAAATCACCAATGATTGAATGAATTTTTTTATTTCACTACATCTCGATATACTCCGATTGAGACTTTCATCTTCGTCTGAGGTGATCCAATAATTAAAGGAGGGGATGAAGATCTAGAATCCTCTTAGGGATTATGAGACTAACCCTAGATTAATCTACATGTAATTATACTTAAAGACATTTTTTAAGGTCAAATTAATTAATTTAATTAATTAAATTATCCACCAAATGTACTGCCAACAAGCAAGATATTTTAATTCCCGGCATCAAACTAGTTTAGAACACGCATAGGGTTAAAAATTCATTCTAGAATCTACCACGGTCTTATAATTCTTATACAAGATTCCATTAAATAGTTATACCATTTTATTTAAGAAACTGTGCTTGTGGAAAATAAATTATATTTAACATTTTTATAAAGTTAATTCTTGGAACACTGGCCTTGGAATCGCTTGTCATCTCAGCACTTAGATATGGAAATATATATAAAAATATTTCAGAGAATTACAAGTAAAAAAATGGGTCTCTAAATACTTACCTCATACAAGATTTTCATCCCCAAAATTAAAACCTAAATGAAAAGCATGGGATACTAAACCCACATCTGACTCTCTAGCTCCTAGGAGCTCTCATAGACATTCCTGTGTTGCCACAACACGTGAACCAAGTGAATGGTCCATCCACACAGGGTCCTCTCATGTCAATCCTTGATCTCCACTAGGTGGTCCTATAAGGTGGATCCATCCTCAATTTTCATCTCACCACAGTTGATGATGTGTGTGAGGTCATTCACGCATGTCCTTAGCTATGACATGTGGAAGACATCATGAACCCACTCCATCTATGGGGGTTGGGTGAGGTGGTAAGAAATATCTCCAACCCTCTTCACAATCTCAAATGGCCCGCTGAACCACATGGATAACTTTCCTTCCCAACTGAATCTCCATAATCCTCATCATGGGGTTTCTCTAAGGAAATTTTTTTTCCCTGATAAAACACCAAGGGCCTAAAATGAAGATCTGTATCATATTTGTGTCTACTTTAGGACATCCTCATCAACTCATGGATGACTTGGTCCTTCTATTTCATAACCTGTATCACCTCTGAGCCCACAAAATAAGTCCCACTAATCGCTATCTAGTACAAGGGTGACATGTAGGGTCTCGCATACAGGGATGTAAATGGTTCCATGATGAAAGTATAGTTGTATTTGTTGTTGTAAACAAACTCTACTAAAGTAAATTAATCATCCCAACTCTATAAAATGAATAATATGCAATTCATCAGCATATCTTCTAACACATCGATAGTTTTCTTGGTCATCTCAACTATCTTGTGGTGAAAGTTTGTACTCATCCTCATTTGTGTCCCAAATTCCTCATGCAGACCACTCCATAATCGTGATGTAAACCACATGTAACGATCTGAGAAAATAATCTAGGGAACCCTATGAAGGTGAAAGATCTCTCATATGCACAACTACCCCAAATGATCCACTAAACTCTACTCTCAATTTGTAAAGAAGTGTTCTGACTTTGTGAGTCGTTCAACTATAATCAAAATTGTGTCATGGCCCATCTTTGTGTGAAAAAACACTGTTTCAAAGTTCGTGGATATGGTATCCCACTACAACTTTGGGATCTCAAGGGGATGAAACAAACTTTCCAGAACTCGATGCTCGACCATCACCTACTGGAAGGTGTAGAATCGAGAGATGAACATAATTAATATTTTTCTCATGCTAGACCACCAAAACTACTGATTAAGGTCTTTGTAAATCTTCCCCACACTGGGATGCATAAATAGTGTAGAGGTGTGGAAATCTCACATCATCTCCTCTAGCATCAAGATTGGGACCGCCATCGGTCCCTAAAAAAAGATTGTGTGATTCCCTCAACCAGAATACCCTTCAATTGAATCCACTTTGGATATCTATTCTTGAAAAAACTCGAGTATATGTCTCCCAATTGGAACTCTCCAAAATATTCAAAAATTGGAGGAGTCCACACCATCGACTGAAGAAAATTCACACCCTCCTACTCTACCAAGTTTAGCTGCAGGGAAGCCAACTGCTCAGAAGCCTCCTATAGCAATAAATATTAGGACATCCTACCAAGGTAATATACTACAATATTTCCCTTATATACTTTATATACTATCATAAAGTCATAGTCCTACAAGAACTCTAACCAACACCATTATCTTAGGTTCAAGTCTCTTTAAGTGGATACATACATGACACTATGATGGTCTGAGTAAACTAGAAAGTGATCCCCTGGAAGGTGGTACCTCCACATTCACAGTGTGAAGAAAACTACTACTGCATCTAGGTCATGATTCTCATATATCTTCTTATGGGGTTTCAACTACCTTGACTCATATGCGATAATTACCTTCCACTACATTGACACACAGTCGAGCCCAAATCCTAAGGCATTGTAATACACTATGTATTCCATATACTCCTTTGGTTGAATCAACACATGATCCCTCATCAACCTCATCCTAAATTCTTAGAAGTTAATCAAGCACTACTCAGTCTAGGTAAATAACTACTCTTTCTGCATCAGGGTGGTTAAAGGGGATGAAATTCGAGAGTAGATTTCCATAAAACTCTTATAGTACCCCACAAAGACAAGAAAACTCTGCACTTCTGACATGATATTGGGTGGATACTAAGCAAGAATTTCATCAATATTTACTGCTTCTATAGAAAAATCTTGCTCATAAATGACATGCCCATGAAATTAGACCTCAGGAATCTAGAACTGAAACTTTGAGAGCTTTGTCTAAAGCTGGTCCTCTCAAACAAAATCTAGAACCATCCTCAAGTGCTCTTCATGCTCTTACTCTGATGCTAAGTAGATAAGTATTTCTTCGATGGGTAAGAACACAAAATAGTCCAAGTATAGCTATAAGACATGGATCATAAAATACATAAACATTTCATGGGAATTCATCATATCAAAGGGAATCACAAGGAACTCATAATGTCCATAGTGACATCAGAATTCCATCATTGCAACATCAGCCTTGAAAACCCTCAACTGGTGGTATCTATATCATAGATCGATCTTTGAAATCCTTTTTCAGGCCTCAAAACTAGTTAGAGAGGTCATTAATCATTGTAAATGGGTATTTGTTCTTTATTTTGTCCTGGTTCGTGTGATGAAAATCCGCGCAAAGACACAATTTCCCATCCAAATAATTCATGAAAAAATCTGTGCTTCCCAAAGGGACACACTGGGTCTAATGAAAACCTTCTCTCGATTGTCCTCTATCTGTAAACATTAATCCCAGATATTGTTAGGGTCCATTTAATAATCCTCAAAAGATATCAAAGTGGTCCTAGGATGTAAGTTGTTTCAAAACTCCATCTCCTTCATCAATGGAAGCCCCAAAATATCCTCAGAGAACACATCCATATAATCCTCCACAAATGATGGAATACCAATTCTTGAAAAGACTGAAACACCAAGGGATATACTCCCTAACTGAAACGTGATAGGATGAATCCTCCTTCTTACAAAACCCACTCATCCTGCCATGAGATCTCTCTTTCTAGAAAAGAATCTTGTCTCATCTTTGCAAAGGAATATAACTCCTTTATGGTGACATTCAATGTGGTATTGGACCATAGGAAACCAATCCATACCCAATATGACATCATAGGGTACAATTTTAATGACCAAAAGGCCCCATGTGAGCCTCTCTCCACCAAGTGGTATCTCACACTACCAGAAGATAAAATATTTAGAAGAAGCATTCCATATAGGAACCTCTTGAAGAAGTTGTTCATATAATTCCTCAATAGAGAGCTCCATATCTTGTATTAGGGGAATAGATATGAAGGAATGGCTTAAATCTGTGTCTACTAATACTGAACCATGATTTTAAAATATATCGATCATGCCTCTAATCATATCATGCACAGCGGGGACATAACCCTCCAAATCATGCAGCTACAAGCGACCTTGGCCACCAGCTCCATGAGCCTGATGTTGGATACCTTGTGGTGGAAGTGAAAGGATATCATAGAGTTTCCCAACTCCCTTTTCTTCTTTTCCACTACTAGCTCTACCTCATAGGGGACCACCCTACCCCCCATGGGAGATCCCTGATCACGGATATGAATCTGCTATGGAGGTCTGTTAGATATCTATTTGTGCTCCTCAACACATTTAGTTGGGAAATATCATGCAATGTGGCCTCACCTATCATAATCCTAGTATGGACCTCTTTGGACCACATTGGTTCTATGTGCTACCCATGACCATGTGCCTGAGTGTGATGATAGTGAAGTCTCCTGAATCGATATCACATCTCCCAGTGCCTTTTATCTACTAAAAATGACTCATCACTATGACTTCCACTTCTAGATCTGACCTATTGGTGTCCCTATGATAGAAATATCTCTTTGACTGGTTACCACTATAACAACCCAACATTGGTGGGGACTCACAAGATCACTACACCAGCAGAAATCCCTCTGAATATTACCTTCTCAAACTTATATTCTTGGAATTGACCAACCTAGATCATGTTGAGGTAGTTTCGGGTATGTTCTATGAACCTCTCCACATACTTATCCACTCTCATCCCACCCCACTACAGCTCCAGAAGCTCCTAAATCTAAACCAATAAAATGTTGTAGGGTTAGTACTCATTATAGATCAACATTTTTAAATCAGACCATGAGAGTGTCGACTCATAATAAATATAGGTAACAAGACTCCACAAGCTCCCAGAAGCTCATAGAATATGGTAGATTCTAGTACAACCACTTGATCTATCGGTGTCTTGATGAGTCTGATAACACAACCACTGAATCTATCCAATCCTCAGGTTCCTAAGGATCTATCTCACCATGAAAGATTTGTGTCATATACTACTGGAACTCATGGAGTTCACTAAGCTAACGCACATCCTCATTATACTCTTCTAGGATGATTTTTTTCTCAATAGGTGGGGTGCTATTACGTTCCCACCTGGAATAAGATGCTTGAAAGATGGACCTTTAACTAAGGCCACATCACTCAAATCCTAATTTTCCAAAACTGGTATCCTAGCACACTTTCATCATAGAGGAATCCTAAAACTTTAATAAAGACATAACATAGTCAGATAATCATATATATATATGTACACACACACACATAATGAAAATTGAGAGCTTACTCAAGAAGGATAGTCAAAGACTCAATCATAAATAATGCATGTACCATTGATCGCTGAATCCAATGTATCCATATACTGAGTTGACAAGTAGGTAGTTGTGGTTATAGTGAACAGATGTGTCGACTGCTCATACCATCACTGGATTCCCTAGCTTGAGAGCCACACTCAAGAAACTCTGACAATGTTTACCTTATCCAAACCAAATTTTCATAGGTGTACTACTCTAACTATCATTCCAAGGATTGAGCTATCCCTGATACCAATCTATCATAACCAGACCCAAACAAAGGCTTGAGCCAAAACTACTCCAATATCACCTCTACTGGTCAGGGACATGTCATAAATGATAAAGGAATAACTAAACCACAGAGGCCATTCCTTAAGTACCTACATGCACTCACATCCATCTTGAGGCATAAGTGTAGAGGAAAAAAGAGTAAAAGATGAAAAACAAAAGGGAGATTCCATTATTGTAAAATCTCTAGACAGTACAAGTGTACGATAGTGAAAATTATAATGTAAAGGGGAAAAATACCAATGAAACTAGAAATATGTATCATCCTCAAAACACTAAAAAGTAAAATGTTGTGAGAGCCCATATTCTAGTCTCCAAGCTGCGCCCACCATACATTGTGAAAAGTACCATGTATCCCTAAGAACCTCTGAAGTCACTGTAGACCAATCCATCATCATAATAATACATGTCTAATGTCGAAAATGACCATGTAGATTTTAGTATAAACATACCAAGTAGGATGCCTCAAAAGTTTAAGGGGTTATAAATAAGAGATAAAAAGGAATAGAAAGATAGTATATAGTAAATATGATGAAGGTCAACCAAATAAAGAGAAAGAGTTACCTCATCCAAGAAAAAGATGATCGATATGGTGAGTAGATGAACTACATAACCAGTATTTTCCACACATAGAAGGAGAGAAAACTCATCCAACCATGAGAATCAAAACACAGAAAACACATGACATACCCATATTCCTCTTCAAAACCCATGGAAGGAGAGCAACCAAATACCAAGGTATGGATATAGAATTATATATATATATATACATATATATATGATGAGTCATAAGAATCCCAAATGAGATATAATGGGGATATCTATATCCCATATCATCCTAGGAAGAATAGTTTTCAACAGTTCCAAAATTCCATCAATGATGCCCAACACATCATTTGTCTACCCAGAAGTAACTGTGTAATGACCCACACCTCACCCCTAATCCACAAAACCGATGGGAAAAAAACTCTAAATAGAGGACCCACACCCTAGTTAAATGTGGGGGGGTCCCTATGCAATTATCTATAGAGGAATCGATCCCAAACTAAAGGGGGTTCCACCCTAGTGTCATGAGAACCCACGCCCTATTTGATAGGGGATTCCACTTGGTAGGTAGAGGAATCATGCCTCATTTTATGTGGGGTTCCACTCTATAGGATAATAAAATGTGCCCTGGTGTGATAGGGGTTTCTACTCTTGTCATCGAGGACCATATCCCTATCTGATAAGTGGTTCCACATAGTAGGTAGAAGACTCACGCCCAATATACTGGGGGGTTACACTCTATTGGCCGAGGAACAAAACCCTACTGTGATAGGGGGTTCCACTCTAGTCATCAAGGACCCTTGTTCTATCAGATAGAGGGTTTCCACTCAGTATGTATCTTTAGAGGACCAGCACCCAAGATGGTGGGGGTTTCTACTCTAGTGCCTCTAGTAATACTTTTCTTAATCCAGGATGTCATCTGACGTCAACTCAAATAAGTGATATACCTATAAAAATTTACATAATATCACAAAATCCAAAATATAGAGAACCGTCATTATCTGCAAGTAAAAACACTTCGTATTGGATACTCACATGCGAAAATCAAAGTTCAAATGAAAGGGATATGGAAGATTGATGTTTCCTAAAAAGGATCCAAGGGGTACATGTCATGTGAGGGAAACCACACGGTTTGTGGTCTAGTTCTTTCACTTGGTTGTGTCTCTAAAGGTGAACGTCTCACCTATTGTGTATATATATACTACATGAAAGGGATATACATGGTGTTCCCATTCCACTTATGTTTCTTCCCTGTGCTTGGCCATGTCTTTATATCAAACTCGTGTCCATGTAATTTACCCCGTGTTTGTGTACATTGGTACACGACCGTGTACTCCCACACGGGGTCTTGAATGTGTGATCCTCCACATGTCTCATCCACTCTAGGATGATGAAAATGGAATGTAGGAAGGCTAAACATTGCACCATCCTTATAGATTTCTAAAACCCTAGCCATAACAGCCAAGGAAATACACACCATGTGTTCTTCGAACAACAAGACATATAGTTGGTATTTTTACAAACCTGAAAATATACTTTTTTGTGCTAGGTATTTTCTTCACCTTTAATTTCAACCATATTTACACCTGTGATTAGTGGATCTAGTCTAGATCTGTTGTTTTTTGCTACCAAGTGCCCATAAATTGGTTTAAATTGATCTTTGTAGGATCTCTGTATGTCTCACATGCCTTAGAATTTTCCATCATCAAAGGTTTGATCTCCAATCAATAAATAATCATCCAAACCAAGAAATAATCGTATATATAAAATTGATTCATCAATTTATGCCTCATACTTAGATATGTTGCAATTCTGAGGGTCCGATCAGACTCTGTACAACCCGACAATGTCTAACCTGGACGGTAGTGTCCAACCGATGATGAACACAAAGAAATTGTGGATAAAGACACAAAACTAGATGTTTAATAATAATTTTCCCATCATTATTTTATAAAAATCAAGAATGGGTGTATTCGGGTTATATAAAAAGAATAAAAAATTAAAATTAGTACTCTGACACATGTAAAGAACATAATTGGCATAGACTAAAGGTAGAGATCGATATGCTCCATCAATTTAATCAAAATGGGAGTAATCCACAAGTTTAAGAGTCCTATCTAGATATTGGATCATTCTCCATAAAATAATGAACTCGCCAATGATTTAATATGTTCATTGCGTTCACTATGTCCTGATCTATTTTGATCCAAAGATTCGTCATTATCTTAGGTGATTTACCAATGAAAGGGTGGAAGAAGCTCTGGAATACTCCTAGGGTTTATGCAGCTAACCCTGGAGGATTATCCATATTATTATTATTATAGTCGTTCTTAGGTCAAAATAATTAATTAATTAATTAATCTGCTGAATGTATCACCAATGGGAGAGGCATCTGAACGACACGCACTGACCTATTTTAGGCCGCACAAAGGGTAAACAACACATTTGAGACTCATCTGTGGCCTCGTATTTCTAATACAAGCTTCCATTTAAGATTTATTCCATTTTATTTAAGAAAACACGTACTCACAATATAAAATATATTTAATATTGTTATAAAATTAATTATGGTCACACAGAGCCTCGGAATCGGATGTCGTCTTAGTGCCTACCTTTGGAAATAAATATATGCATATATTTTAGAGTCTTATAAGAAAAAATAGGGTCTCTACATATAAAATATAAAAATTAGATGTTGTTATAAAATTTGTGGATTTTAATTCCAATTTTGGAATTTTTAATAATAGTTTTGATTGAATGAATCATTTTGTTAAATCAATACTTCTTGAGAAAAATTCCCCGAGGTAAAATTTTTATCAAAGAAAAAGGATGATCCATAATTTGGGACTTATTTATCAGAGAACTCATGCATGTTTAAATTAATATATCATATATTATGGTGGTTATTAGTCTTTAATTAATTTACCTACATGTGTACAATAGAAGTTAATATACATTCAACTTGAATAATCCAAACATGTTCCTGTAAATTAGTTGAGGTTTTTTCCATTTACACCCAGATATTTAATGTGTGTTTCTATCTAATAGCAAATCATCATTCATAAAATGATGTCAATATTGTATTTTGATAAATGAAATATTAATTCATCATTATAATGGTTATTTCATAAAACACATAGATTATTTTCATCTATCTTGCACTTCAAAACCTCAAAATGTATGACTAGTTCTTTTTACAGGTGTTAGTTTTTCTTTTCAGGCTTACAGTAATCAAAATTCTCAATTTCTTGTTTTATAGCTCTACATAACATACTTAATTTATTGTTGATGAAGGAACCAAATATTTATTTTTCAATATTAATTTTGGGTCATTTGAAGGTCAATATTGATGTTTACATAACATTATTATAGAGTGGGGGTATAACTACATATGATGTAATTTTATAACAAAATTTTACACTAAGAGAAACATTATCATAGACAATAAATTACTTTCTTTAATATTTTATTCCATCTAAATTGGGTATAGTTAATTCGAAATTTTTTTCATACTTCATGGGTGATACTATTTCATTTATGGTTTTAAATGTAATAAAACATTTCCTTTTAACTATCATTAGAAATTTAATCCCACCGAGTATCCTTTTAAATGGAATAGGAATAATTTTACAAAATTAAGAATAGAAATGGGAAAACTAATATAAGTACTCTTAGGTATTCATGTGAGAATTATCATCTCTCTATTTCCACCTATTACTTTTGTGATGGCCCAGACCCTCATGGTCCATCCCTTTTCCAAAATCCAGATCCTAAGGGTGGCGTCTCAGTGGTAGGATGCTCTATCGGTGTGCGACCGATCAGCGTGCGACCAATCAGTGTGCGACCGATCGGCATGCGACTGATCGGCGTGTGACCGGTCGGTGTGTGTCACGATTGGTGCGTCTGATCGGTGCCTCACCGATCGGTGTGTGGCACGATTGGTGTGACGCGATCAGTGTCACCCAGCCTTATCGGGTTTTTCTTCTACAGTTTTCCCATAAAACCACTTTTAGCCCTCTTTAACCTTTTTAAGTGGTTCATGGCCATTTTTTTGAGCCCATAATCAATGTTCAAATTCCTAAGAGTGGGGAGACCCTCAACAGACCTAGCTGTGTGTCCACGTAATGTACCCCTCTTTTTATATAAAAACCTTTAAATTTCGTAACTGTTGCCACCTTTTTCCGATGGGAATAATTAAATAAAAATTAATTTAGTCGTGTATTACAACGCAACCATGTAGTGAAACCATGATCCGGCCTTATATCCATTCAAAATTCCATATCCTGTGACAACCGGATCTCATCCTTATATCGCACGGGAATCTCTTCTTCTCCTTTCCTCTTTTTTCTCTCCTTTCTTCCAGGTGTGTTTTGAGTTCCCCCTTCCAGAGGATAGTGGTGCTCCTATTCTGAATCTTTTCTGCTCACCCATGTATTCCCGAATGTTCCTCCCCTATAACTCGTGCATCCATCGTTCTAGGCGCGTGGCGAAGAACATCGATCCTTGATCTTCCAGGTAGGGTTTTCCTTCATCTCTCCTTACTATGTATCATGCTGGGAGGGTATCCTACTGATTCTGTGGGATGAATGGAACAAAAACGTTAATGAAGATAATAAAATGACTTTTAAAGAATGAAGGGGGGAGTTTTATTGATGTTCTGATACTTTTTCCATACCCTTGATTATTTACGTTGTGAATTGTATGGGATCATGCTCACAGAAAATCATGGTCGTTGGCGGTCTTTCCTTGAGCACTAATAAACCCTTTTCTTCTGTGATAATTGAATGACTCCAACATGGGAACATGGTTAATTACATAAACTCGGCCAATTAAATTAATGTCAAGTGAACAACAATCCTTGTGTGATCACCTCAGTTAACCAAACAGAAAGAAGAAAAACTTAGTGAATGAAGTACTTGATCCAGGAAACTTCCTTGTTCTATCATGGTGGCATTTCTGTTTTCTCTGCTCGATGCTTATGGGGTGATGTGGATGGGTATGGGATCCTCTGTTGGGGTACAATTGTTGGTTTTGAATCTGAATCTGTGTGGGGATGCATCTCGAGGCTTGGTTTGGTTCCATTACTTTGAGGGATCTCACTGATCCCTTTGTTGTTGTGACTTTACAAGAGAACTCGGTGTGAATGATTAAATTGATTTTTGGCTGTTTCTCTTTCCCTGGCTTGTGGTTATGCCTTTTAGTTGCCCAGTAGTGTAGAATTCACCTAATGGGATCACTTTAACGTAAAAACAAGAGTGGTTAAAATGGGGAATTGGTTTTTTAATGAGTTGTGACTTGGATGTGAGTGTTGTGTTGTTATTTTATGAATGAATAGCAATGAGGGTGTTTGTACTTAGGGTTTTGGAACCCCTAGGTTGGGATGAGTTCTTATTACCTATACATATATCTGTATATCTTTATTTTTTATTTTTCTTATTGGTGCCACACCCAAGTTGAGAACTTAGAGCCGAACACCCACATTTCATGGGGGAGGGTGTTTTTCCCAACACTCCTATGAGTGGCTGGTTATTAGCTCCTTTTCTGCTCCCTTTCCCAAATATCCCAAGACTCTTCGGGAAGGCTGTGATAGCCTGAGGTCCATTATAGCCCAAGATTATTCGGGCAGGGTAGTTGTGGTGGTTGGCCCAGGTGTGTGCGGACAGGTTATTCCCATGAATCTATGGGAAGAGGCCCAGGTGTCTTCGGGTGTGGGAGTAGTTGTTCTGGCCCAGGTATTTGCGGGCATGGTTTCATGTGGTGGTTGCGGACCAGGTGTTTGTGGGCGGGAGGTGTGGTTCTGGACCTGGTGTGTGAGAGTGGGGTGTGGTAGTGGAACGGTGGTGAGAATGGCGGGATTGGTTTGATGCGTATGATTTCTTCAATAACAAGAGGGAAAGTGGTGCGGGGTACCCAAATGTCGATGTGCTATTACTATACATTACTTGACTTGCGTTATTTGGGGAGTGTCCCTTAGTGAGGCTTGGGTGGATAGTTTTCCTTGGTAGGTGCTTTGGTTGTCTATTTCTCATAGGGCATTAGAATGCCTCCTCACTTGTGCACGAGAGTCTTTGGTTTTCCATACTGAGTATACTTGTATGCTCACCCTACATATATTAAACTGCTTTCAGGTTTCCAGGAGGACATCAGGGATCGTGCAGGGCTGTAATAGCTCAGACGTCGGGACAATTTCAGTTTCTGTTTTTCTTTTCCTTGGTACTTTATCTTTGTAGTATCCTTGTAATTTGTGGTATTTACTTTTGTAACATGCATATGGGAATGATTTTATTTTGGCTTTACTTTCACCCCCAGTTTTGGTGTTGTTGGGATTTACTATTTTATCTCCCGATTATATTAAATAAAAGGGTAATTCCTTCCATCTAGTGTATGATTATAAACCCTTGGTACTATTCACCACTCTGGGACCTATTGAAGGAGGGTCTCAGGGGTCATTATCTCTCCTTAAACTTGAAGAAGGAAGGGTATGGAAATCTGATGTCCCTTCCCTCATCTTGGTGAAGGTGGTTCGTGACAGAATGGTATCAGAGGTAGAGGTTGAGAGATAGGATGGGGTCTGGAGTTAGGTATATTGAGGATTGCATGGGATGGTAGGGAAACAGTGTTGGGTGATCTTGGTGCATGAATTAGTTCAGGGAAGACCGGATAGGATACGGGATTTTCGGGCCCCCCATGATCCGATGAAAGGACTCTGGGCCTACCAAACGACCAAGTGAGGCTGCACTGATTGAAGGGTAGAGACCCTAGGGAAGGTACATGCATCATAATGACTTGTGTTATTGAGTTTCATGGGTATTTTGGGAATTTAAAATGAATGATAAGTCTATGAAAATTTAAGAACAATATTCTACACTACTCAGGATTAGGCATTCCATGTTTACCTTGCAGCTATGGTACCTAGGAGATGACCAAGAGTAGTGTTGGTGATCGAGGACCAGGAGGTTGACTTGGCTAATCGACAGAGGGATGACTGAGAATAGGAAGACTATCAGTGGTAGAGGACGCTTCGTGCCTTTTAGCGGCATACCCTTGGGTAGTACGAGGGCAGCATCTCATACATGGAGACAAAGAATTGGCTAGAGGAGCTGGTGATAGCTTTTAGCTAGATCCGGGCTCCGACAGAGTACTGGTTTCCTATAGCTATGAGCCAGATGCGTGGAGCAACACGCCAGTGGTGGACTCTTTATCTTGGGTAGAAGAGGGAGACTGAGTTTACGTGGGATGACTTCGAGTAGGAGTTCCGGGCAGAATTCCTCTCTTCTACGATGAAGGCTGAGAAGAGGCAGGAGCTACACTCCCTCTAGTGGGGGAGTATGTCCGTGAGAGAATTGGGGATCAAGTTCAAATATCTCCTCTGCTTTGCTCCGGACCTCTTTCCAGATGAGGAGTCTCAGGTGATACGTTTGGAGGAGGCACTTTGACCATCTCTTCAGTATGTTGTTACTCCCTTCACCCTACCGATGTACTTGGAGGTCCAGAAGAAGGCTGAAGTGGTGGAGAGAAGGCACACACTGGGAGGTGTATCACGAGAGGGAATCCAGTTGGGCTCATCGAAGGGGAAATCCGTCAGCAGTAGGCATCCAGTGTCAGGACCCTCTTGGTTTCGACTAGCAGAAAGTAGGCCTCAGCAGTTCCATTTCTGATCTCCTGGCCCTCGCCCTTTCTATTCAGGCCTAGGGCCGAGATGCTTCATCTATGGAAGCTATTAGAACCTTCGGAATTAGTGCTCGGACAGAGTATAGTACAGAGAGGGTGGGAAGGTTCAGTGCCCACCTCAGCAGTAGTAGTTTCTAGCTAGACCCTTCCAGCAGCAGAAGCAGGGGAAGCAAGCTCCCGCTCCTCCGAGGGCAGGTGTTGTAGGAGGAGGCTGACCTTAGGAAGCCCCTCAAGGACCTCGACCAGGTCATGGTTGGGGAGGTGGCCGAAAGCCGAGAGGTAGGACAGCTGGGCGTGGATAGTTTCACGCCGCAGAGGCAGCAGTTCCAGTAAGGCCAGAAGTCATTCGAGGTATGATCATTTTGTTTAGTACACTTGCATATTCCTTGTTCGATACAGGAGCTTCACACTCCTTTGTTGCACCCAGTCTGGCCCATGCTCTAGGTTTAGATGCTGAGAGACATCCAAGTGACCCTAGTGTTGAGCACACCAGTCGGAGGTTAGACCGACTTGTTCTATGTTTTCCGAGGGTGTAGAATGATGATAGGGCCACATCAGTCTATCATGGATCTTCTACTGTTGCAGATATAACCTTACGATGTCATCATAGGCATTGACTAGTTGTTCTCTGTATATTCCTTCATTGACTACTTCTGAGGAAGGTTTGTGTTTTCATAATTGGATGGTTGATGTGTAACTTTCATCAGTGAGTGGGTTTTCTAGAAAAGCAGCAGCCAAGAGGAGCCCCTCCTTTCCTTATTAGCTGAACTATCAGTGGGGTCGGTGGACGCAGAGATGATGGAAGTCCCAGGAATCGTCAGTGAGTTTATGGAATTCTTACCTTAGGAGGTGGTAAATCTACCCCCTCTATGTGATGTTGATTTTGATATAGACTTGCAACCTAGTGCCCGTCCGATTTCGATGGCACCCTACCAGATGGCACCTTCCGAGTTGCGGGAGTTTCGGATTCAGATTGAAGACCTGATGAAGAAGGATTTTGTTCGACCAAGTGGGTCACCCTGGGGTGCTCTAGTCTTATTCGCAAAGAAGGCAGATGGTGGTATCAGGCTGTGCATAGAATACGGGAGACTGAATCAGGTAACGGTCAAGAATTGTTACCCTCTCCTGAGGATAGACGACCTTTTTGACCAGTTAAAAGGGGAAGGGTGGTTCTCCAAAATTGAACTGTGGCCAGGATATCACCAGTTGAGGGTAAAGGAGGGTGACATCTCGACGAATTCCTTCAAATGTAGATATGGGCACTTCGAGTTTTTGGTCATGCCATTTAGTGTTACAAATGCTCCAGCTGTGTTCATGGGGATCATGAACTCCGTCTTCTGGGAATACCTGAATCAATTCGTAGTTGTGTTTATTAATGACATCTTGATCTACTCAATGTTAGAGGAGGATCATGCTGAGCACCTGAGAATAGTTTTAGAAGTCCTCTGACAACACAAACTCTATGGGAAGTTGTCCAAGTGCAAGTTCTAGACACTAGAAGTGCACTTCCTTGGGTATGTGGTGTCTGAGCAGGGAATAACAGTGGACCCATCAAAGGTCAAGGCAGTTGTTTCTAGGGAAGCACCCAAGAAAGTGGCAGAGGTTCGTAGTTTCCTTGGACTGGTAGGTTACTATCGGAGGTCCGTGCCCAACTTCTCTCGAGTTGTGGCACCTTTGACAACTTTGACCAAGAAGAACCAAGCTTTTGTGTGGAATGGGCAGTGTCAAGCAGCCTTTAACTATATAAGGAGAAGTTGGTAAGTGACCCAGTGCTGAGGTTTCCATAAGAAGGGGTGGCGTATGAGTTGTTCTGTGATGCTTCATGATAAGTCCTCGGGTGTGTGCTGATGAAACAGCAAGGGGTGATCTCTTACGGGTCTAGAAAATTGCGTCCTCATGAGTGTAATTATGCCACCCATGACCTGGAGCTTGCGGATGTCATTTTTTCACTAAAGTTGTAGCGACATTACCTCATCGGGGAGCACTTCGCGGTTTTCATGGATTACAAAAGCTTGAATTATATCTTCTCCCAGTAGGACCTGAACTCACGGCAGCGAAGGTGGAAGGAGTTTCATCAGGACTACGACTTCGAGATTTCCTACACCTCAGGAAAAGGGAATGCAATGGCCGATGCCTTGAGCAGGAAGTCGTAGAAGGGTATGGTTCGAGAGTCGTAAGATGCTTGGAAGGTGATGGAGGAGTTGGCTATGCTACACCTAGATGCTAGGGAGGATGGTGGTAGAGGTTGTCTATTTTAGATGTTGGTGCAATCCTCTCTACTGCGGCAGGTGGAGGAGTCTCAGTGGGGAGACATAGAGAGTTAAGTGATGCATGACCGGGTTAACCAAGGAGATGCTCTGGAAGAGTGGAAAGATGATGGTCAGAATCAGATTCTTTTCCTAGGAAAGATGTTTGTCCCAGAGGCGATGCACGGAATGGTTCTTGGTGAGTTCCACAACTCACCCCTAGCAGTGCACCCAGGAGTTTCCAAAAAGTACCGGAGTTTGAGAGGTCAGTTCTAGTGGCTCAGGGTAAAGCGGGCGGTGGCAGAGTTTGTGGCTAAGTGCCTAGTGTTTCCATAGGTGAAGGTTGAACACCATGTTTCAGGAAGCTTTTTGTAGCCTTTGGACATCACCAAGTGTTAGTGTTATGAAATCTCAATGGATTTCGTCAAAGGGCTACCCAAGGTTCAAGGAGGTTGCGACACTATCTGGGTAGTGGTAGACCGGTTGACGAAATCGGCTCACTTTCTGGCGATCAAGGAGTCAGAAGCAGTGGATGACTTAGCGTGGAGGTACGTGGATGAGGTGGTGCGGTTGCATGGAGTTCCAAGGTCCATAGTCTCGGATAGAGATGCATGGTTTACCTCATGAATATGGAGAGGATTGCAGCATGATTTTGGAACCCAGCTATGTCTGAGCACTGCTTTCCACCCCTAGACAGATGGGAAGATAGAGTGCAACATCCAGACAATGGAGGACATGATATAGGCATGTATTCTAGATTCTGTGGGATCGTGGGTGCGACACTTGCCTCTGGTAGAGTTTTCCTACAATAATATCTATCACTCTACCAATTGCATCGCTCCATTCGAATCCTTGTACGGAAGGCCATGTCGATCACCCGTGTGCTAGACCAATTTTGAAGAAAAAAGTGTTCTTGGCCCAGAGGTGGTGCAGAGCATGACAGAGAAGATGCATCTTATACGAGAGAGGATGAAGGTGGCTCAGGACTGGCATAAGTCATATGCCGATAATAGGAGGAGACCCTTGGAGTTTTGGGTCGGGGACCACGTATTCTTGAAGTTCTCCCCTCGGCTTGGGAAATGGAGGTTTGGCAGGGGGTAAGCTATCTCCAAGGTTCATCTGACCATTCAAAGTGGTGTGGTGGGTGGGAGAAGTGGCTTATCATCTAGAGTTACCACCACCACTACTAAGAATACATGACGTCTTCCTTGTGTCACCACTCCGGTGGTATCTGCACGAAGATTCACATGTCCTCGACTGGGGAAAGCTGGACATCGAGGATGATGTGACTTTTGTGGAAAGATCGGTAAGGATCGAGGATATTGAGGAAAACGTGCTCTGTGGATGGACCATTCCTTTAGTTTGTGTGTTGTGGAGAAATGGTGGGCTGGAAGAAAGTACCTCAGAACAGGAGGCATAGATGTGCTCCCAATACCTAGAGTTGTTTTGAGTTTTGTTCTGTTATACTTGTTTGTGATGGAATGCCTTAGCTTGTTAACTATAGAATGTTTGGTTTTCCTTATTCTCTAGATTCATGTGAAAAGTCCTGACTGCGGGGAGGGGAGGACCCGATCCCTAATCAAGACGCATTAAGGTGGATGTGATTAAACCCGTGCAGGCAAGTCAGCGCTGCCCAAAGCGGATAATATCTTGATATGGAGGAAGAAACTCCATAACTCAAATGACTAAACAGCTTTACCCTTTAATGTTTGATGGTTTCTTGAGGTAGAGGTGTTTCTAGATGTAGATGAGGTTCACTCCTGAAAGGTATCTTTCGAGGTGGTTGTTCAGACCCCCTCTTTTTCTTCTAGGTTGGTTTTAATTCTCGAGGGAGAAAATAGTTTGAGAGGTATCTGATGTGATGGCCCAGACCATCATGGTCCATCCCTTTTCCAAAATCCAAATCCTAAGGGTGGAGTCTCGGTGGTAGGACTCTCTATCGGTGTGCGACCGATCGACGTGTGACCGATCAGTGTGTGACCGATCAGCATGCGACCGATCGGCGTGCGACCGATCGGTTTGTGATGGATCGGCATGCAACTGATCGGCGTGAGACCGACCGGTGTGCCACGATCGGTGTGTGGCACGATCGGTGTGACCGATTGGTGTGTGAAAAAATCAGTGTGACGCGATCGATGTCACCCAGCCTTGTCGGGTTTTTCTTTTACAGTTCTCCTGTAACACCACTTTTATCCCTTTTTAACCTTTTTGAAGTGGTTTAAGGCCATTTTCTTTTTAGCCCATAATCTAAGTTCAATTTCATAAGATTGGGGCAAACCTCAAGAGACCCAGATGTGTGTCCATGTAACATTCTCTTTTGTTTATATAAAAACCTTTAAATGTTGCAGTTGTTACCACCTTTTCCGATGGGAATCAGTAAATAACAATTAATTTAGTCGTGTGTAACCACTCAACCGCGTGGTGAAACCACGATCCGACCTTATATTCATTCAAAATTCCATATCTCGTGACAACCAGATCTCATCCTTATATTGCACGGGAATCTCTTCTTCTTCTTTCCTCTTCTTTCCTCTCCTTTCTTCCTGGTGTGTTTTGAGTTCCCCCTTCCCGAGGCGAGTGGTACACTTGTGCCGATGCTTTTCGGCTCACCCTTGGAGTCCCCGATGTTCCTCCCCTATAAGTTGTGCATCCCACGTTCTTGGTGCATGGAGAAGAACTTCGATCCTTGATCATCCAGTTAGGGTTTTCCTTTGTCTCCCATTACTGTGTATCATGATGGGAGGGTATCCTACTGATTATGTGGGATGTATATAACCAAAAAATTAATGAAGATATTAAAAAAACTTTTAAAGAATGAATGGGGGAGTGTGATTGATGTTCTTCTGCTTTTTCCTTACCCTTGATTATTTATGTTGGGAACTGTATGGGCTCATGCTCACTGAAAATCATGGTCATTGGTGGTATTTCCTTGTGCTCTAATGAACCCTTGTCTTCTGTGATAATTGAATGACTCCAACATGGGAACTTGGTTAATTACATAAACTCGGCTGATTAAATGAATGTCCAGTGAACAAAAATACTTGTTTGACCACCCAGGTTAACCAAACAGAAAGAAGAAAAACCTAGTGAATGAACTACTTGATCCTGGAAACTTCCTTTTTATGTCTTGGTGGCATTTCTATTTTCTTTGCTCAATGCTTATGCGGTGATGTGTATGGGGATGGGATCCTCTCTTGTGGTACAATTGTTGGTTGTGAATCTGAAGTTGTGTGGGGCTGTATCTCGAGGCTTGGTTTGGTTCCAGTACATTGAGGGATCTCACTGATCCCTTTGTTGTTGTGACTTTACAAGAGAACCGGGTGTGAATGCTTAAATTGATGTTTGGTTGTTTCTCTTTCCCTGGCTTGTGGTTATGGATGTTAGTTTCCTAGTAGTGTAGAATTCACCTAATGGGATCACTTGAACGCGAAAACAAGAATGGTTAAAATGGGGAATTGGTTTTGGAATGAGTTGTGACCTTGCCGTGAGTGTTGTGCTATTCTCTTATAAATGAATAGTAATAAGGGTTTCTGTGATTAGGTTTTGGAACCCCTAGGTTGGGATGAGTTCTTGTTACCTATACATATATCTGTAGTTTTTATGTTTCTTATTCGCACCCCACCCAAGTTGATCACTTAGTGTCGAACACCCCCATTTCATGGGTGAGGGTATTTTTCCCAACACTCCTATGAGTGGCTGGTTATTATCTCCTTTTTTCTCCCTTTCCCAAATATACCAAGAATCTTAGAGTAGGCTGTGATGGCTTGAGGTCCATTATAGCCCAAGATTTTTTGGGTAGGGTAGTTGTGGTGGTTGGCCCAGGTGTGTGCGGGTAGGTTGTTCCCAAGAATCTTCGGGATGGGGACCAGGTGTCTTCGAGTGTGGCAGTAGTTGTTCTGGCCCAGGTGTTTGCGGGCGTGGTTTCTTGTAGTGGTTTCGGACTAGGTGTTTGCGAGTGAGATGTGTCGTTGTGGCCTAGGTGTGTACGGGCGGGGTGTGGTAGTGGGAATGCGGTGAGAATGGCGGGATTGGTTCGATGCATAGGATGTCTTCAATAACCAGTGGGAAAGTGGTGCGGGTTACCCAAATGTCGATGTGCTATTAATATACATTACTTGACTTGAGTTATTTGGGGAGTGTGCCTTGTTGAGGCTTGAGTGGATATTTTTCCATGCTAGGTGCTTTGGTTGTATCTTTCTCACGTGGAATTAGAATGACTCCTCACCTGTGCACAAGAGTCTTTGGTTTTCCCTACTGAGTATACTTGTATGCTCACCCTTTGTATATGAAATTGCTTTCAGGTTTCTAGGATGACTTTAGGGACCGTGTGGGGCCGTACTAGCTTAGACGTTGGGACAATTGCAGTTGCTATTTTTCTTTTCCTTGGTACTTTATCTTTGTAGTCTCCATGTACATTGCGGTATTTACTTTTGTAACATGCATATGGGAATGGTTTTATTTTGGATTTAATTTCACCCCCATTTTTGGGGTTGTTGGGATTTACTATCTTATCTCCCGATCATATTAAATAAAAGGTTAGTTCCTTCCATCTTTTGTATGATTATATACCCTTGGTGCTAGTCGCCACTCCGGGACCTATTGAAGGCGGGTCTCGGGGGTCATTATCTCTCCTTCAACTTGAAGAAGGAAGGGTCTGACAATCTAGTGTCCCTTCCCTCATCTTGGTGAAGGCGGGTCGTGACAACATTTCAAAGAACTATCAACTGATAAAATATATGTTCTTTTGGGATCGATTACAATTACATAAAAAATATTATTTTTTGGGATTTACTATATTGGTCTATATTTCGGATTTGTAACATGATAGATATAATTATTATTGAAGAGATCTATTTTCATAATACATTCTAAACTATGTTAGACACACTAGGTAAAAATAAATATATAGTGAAGACACAATTATATCTTTCCCAAATATTCAGGCATCTTGTACTTGAGTTATTTGAAAAATAAATATCATAAAATTTAATATAACAAAAAGGTTCTTATGAACTTTATAATGAACTATATTCGTTATTCTTTCATTATATTTGACATTTAATGTCACTATATTTCCATGCATCTAATTGATCTAATTATGTAATAAATAGTATTATTACTATTTTAAATATTAATTATTTTCATGTTATAGTGGAAGGGCCACTGCCTATTTGTCTTAAAATATTGTTGAATTAATCAATTTTGGAAGTGTTGAAAAAAATATCATATTTTCATGAAATTTATACTACAACATAAAACTATGATACAGTGAGTAATATAGAAGAAGTTATTGTTTTATGTTTATATAAGTTAGGGAAAAAATCCAATCATCCATCTTCGATTCAATATAAACTTTAATATTAAATTTTTTGTATAAAAATGTTTAGGGATGGTATAGTTTTGATGGATCTAACTATTTGAGATATTTATCTTGAAATTAATGAAAAAGATACAAAAAAATCATTATTTTAAGGCCCAACTCTATAGACCAAATTATTGGTGAAAATTTAAAATTACTACAATTATTACTTTCAATCAGAATATTCTTCAAAACATAATCAAATTTTTCATAATAAAAATAATTTAAATTATGACATAGATAATCTATTTTGATCATTTAATTAACATTAATGTAGGTTTTATGGTGAAAATATGTTCTACCACTTTATCTCTCGTAGTGATTTTATGATTACAAACACTCAATTATATATATAAAGTTTTCATTTTAGTGATTTTTAGCCTCATACTTTATTCATTTAGCCATGTCTTTGATGCACATAATTAGGATATCTAAGATAATTAAAAGGAATCTTAATATTCTTTTTAATGACTTATAAATATCATTTATCATGCTTTGATAATATGGAATGGACTTGGAGGTTTAATAAAAGAACATGGAAGAAAGTAAGGCAGGTTGTAGTTTATCATGATGAATTGTAGGCCAAATTTGTTTAGCAGTACTGGGCACTGACCACCGGGTACGATTCTGATAGAAGGTTAGACATAAAAAAAGTCCACAATCCCACTGGTGGTGATGGGAAAATCCCCTCATAATAATAAGTTGACCACTCAACTGATGGAGGTGCACTAACAAGATGATGGAAGTAGGCATAGTATAGAGGTCCCCAACAAGCCTACTGGCTATTTGGTTGGATCATTTGGCTATCTAGTGTCCTTGATCCACAAATTTATAACTCATTGTTTTTATAGTTTATAAAGTTATTAAATGCCTATTAATAATTTGGAATGACTCTGGAGAATTCCAAAAGTTTTCTAGACCTATTTAATCCTTTAAATAAGCCTCCTTGGTGGATTGGAAGATCTAGCTTGACAATATCTTGATCGGTTAATGACAATGCATGTTTTGTGAATATGTTTCTCATTTTAAAGAGACACTCTAAATGATCCTCTAAATGTTCTCTCAAGAGACAATCTCAATTGTTCCTCAATCTATAAGGATACTCCCTTCCATATTCTCTCTATATACCCTCGCAATTGTACAAACCCTTGTGATAGATAAGGGAGTATCTCTGTATCAAACCATGTTTTCTCTCTCTTTCAATTTACTCTTGGCATCATTCAAACTCGATCTATATAATTTCATAAATTTGATAAACCAATTTTAGATGTTCTTACTCACTCGATTAATATTGAAATTAACATTTTAATATGTATCAAAATTATTGATTTATCAAATAAATATATTTTCATTTTTAATTTATATTTTTTATTTTATTTAGTTTTTTAAAGGGTCATTCACCCCCCCCTCTTTCCATATTTATCTAACAAACAATTGGTATAAAAATATTCTTTGTGTTTTTATTATAAATTTCATTATTTTCAAAACTGTATTTTTTTAATCTTAATCAAATTTATAGTGTGATATTTTCATGATGGCATCTAACCGTTATTCACATGATTATTTTTTTTTATGTAGTGAATTACTCCATGAAAAAATTATCATGTAAACTTTTCTTAGTAACATAAGATACACCATATAAAAAATGGTTATGCATGAATATACTCTTACTAATAGCCAAAATATAAGTGGACACCTGATGATATTAAAGCATTTGATCCTAATAGAAATGACATGAGCACTATGCACTGTGGTATTGACAAAAACGAATTTAATCCTATTTCTACATGTAAAAATTCACATGAAATATTTTAATTTCTTTATGTCACACATGAAGGAACCAATAAATTTAAAGATACTAGATTATAAATTAATATTTAATATTTTGAATGTTTTTCAATGCATTCAAATGAATCAATTAATATTGTTTTTATATGGTTTACTGACATCTAAAATGGTTGAAAGTAACTTGGTGATGGGTTTTCTACCAAAATATAAGTCAAAAATATAATTCCTAGCTTTTCAAAAAATTGGGCACCCAAAGTAACAACTATAGAAGAAGTGAAGAAATGGAGAAACTAGAAGTTAGAGTACTTATCAGATCCATAATGATGTGAAAATTTACTATAAGGTGATAATATGATAAAGATGAAAATGAATCTGTGGATGTAAAAAAACAATCTCCTTTAGAGATATCAGTGATGACTTATCCAAAAGTGAAGTATAATAATTTTATGAACTTTCCAAGAACATAAACAAATTCTTCAAAAATAACAATGCTTGTCATTGAACAAAAATATTAAATAATAAAACACCAAAGGGAAATTATATGAATGTAAAGGAAAGGGTAATATCAAGTTTGAGTGCTCCATTTATAAAAGGATGTTTAATGAATGGGAACAATGTAAGAAAGATATCAAAGATAAAACTTTGAGTGAAATTTTGATAAAATTAAATCAAAATCCTCAAACTCTTATAGTGAACCAATTTCTATGTTACGAATTAAAAAAGTTCAATAATACATTGATTTTAGTCCCCCTATTCTCATTTCCTCATCATCATCTGTTTCTCCCACTCATTCCCCCTCTTCTTAACCCTTGTTCTCCTCAATTCACCTTCAGTATGTAGAACTTCAAAAAAAATCATGATCAACTTGAAACATAAACTTTATTCATTTTTAAAAAATGATAATAAATACAAATAGCTTATTAATAAAAAAATAATAAATTCTAAAATAAAAGGAAAAAATATTCAAGTAAAAATGAATAATTATCCATGAAAATTAAGAATAAACTAGATGTTAATAAATTTAAAAATAGTATCAACTAACTCAAAACCCCACTTTCCAAATTTACCCAAGATAAAGATAGTCTAAATAAAACTTTAGACTCTAAAAATCAAGGAAAATAATTGTCTATTTTTGTATTATTAAATCCTTCAAGTACCATGAAAAATCCATCAAAACAGATTTTATCAAATTATTCTTATAAGAAATTTTTTTCAATTATTGTAAAAAAATTAGACATTAAATTTATTAATGTTATTTCAAGAATGAAAAGTATCTGAGGCCAAAATAAATTCATATTTCATCTAGTATTTCTAAAAGAAAACATTATACTAAATAAATATGGATGTCAAAATCATTATTGTATAAAATAAGTAGACCCGATATTTTGTAGGTATTAAAACCATTATTAATATAATTTTTGTAGGAATGTTTCTTGAGAGTATATCATAAGAATTCATATGGTACGTAAATACTATTTTCTCAAGAACATTTGTGGAAACCTCTTTGAATTAAATAATATTGATAAACTAAAAGGAGGTCACATAACCTTTTGTGGTAACTCTAGGTGTATGATAATAGATGATGGTTCCATCAATTTTTCTAAATCAAATATTGTTAAAAATATTGTATTTATCAAAGTCTTGAAAAAAATTAATCATTATTTGATTGTGTGATATTTGTTTTAAAATGTATTCCAAAAATTATTTGTGAAATATTTTTAAATCAAAAGTGAATATTTTATTTACAAATTCTCACTTTTAAAAATATTATACAATAAATTTAAAATATCTTAATACAAAAAATGTAAAATTATTGAGTGAAATTATTTTTGAGTCATGGATTTTTCATTGTCTCATTGGTCAATATAATCAAGGTTTTTTGTATAGACTCCATGGTCATTGTTGCACACACTCAGTTATCAAAATCAACCATTATCAATTACTATGAGATTTATCCAAACTATATTTCAAAGGTGACATTTTTTGTGAAGAATTTTGCTATAGTAAAAAACAAAATAAAAATATTTTGAATCTAAAAATGTCTTTTTTATTAAAAATATCTTCAATTAATTCATCATTATTTATTCCCAACTATTCAAATTGAAACTATGTGAGATAAATTATATTTTTTTCATGTCTTTACAATATTAACTTGGGATTAATTTTTATCTCATAATATTTAAGCTTGAGAATATTTCATCATTTTTTAAAAAAAGGTTTGAATTGTAAAAGGTTAAAAATTATTTATATTTGATGTTATCATAATGAAGAATTTGAAAATAATTAATTTGATGATATATACTCTTCTAAAGGCTATAATCATTCTTTTTAGGCTCCTCAAACCCCAAAAATACTTGTAAAATTTTACGTTGATATTGTGTTTTTAGATGAACTAATGTATATTTGTGTGTTGAATTTTTTAATTTAATGAAAATGGAATTTTAAATGAACTATATGGTTTAACTAAAATTCTTTCTCAGCTCTCAGGGAGTAGTAAGAATGAAAACTTTGTTGTTATTTTTGTATTTGAAGTATAATATATAGGCAATGAGAGTTTTTATGCCCAAGTAATATGGACAAAACACACTCTCTTAGATTTTAGGCATAAATATGACCATATCCCAATTATATACAATAATAATAGTTCCCTTAATATTTCTAAAAATTCTATCTAGTACTGTATCAGTAAAAAATTGATAAGAGGCACTATTTTTAATGTGATCACTTCCAAAGGTGTGATATCTCAATATAATTTATTAGGACAGACATTCAAATCAATGATATTTTCACTAAACCTTAAGAAGCGTATCATTTATATTTTATTAAAGGTGTATTAGAGATAATATTCTTAGGCCACTTTCCATTTTAATAAGGATAACTTGAGCAATATTTTATTTTTAAGACTAGATCATATTTTAAAAAGTAAAATTATTATTTACTTTTGAATTATATTATTTATATTTTCTATCATAGATAATATCACTATATATCACTTGTGAATTCATTATAGGGTGAGTCTTATATTTTAAAATTAAAAAAATTTCAGTAAGAGAGACTTTTTTTCAAGTTAGTTTTAAAAATCAATTTTTTTTTCAAACATCAAAGTCATATTTTCCAAAAAAAATATTTTGTTATAATTTTATATTTTAAACATTTAAATTATAATTATTTTAAAAAATTTAATATACTTTGTTTTCAATAAATATATGAGAAATTAATTAAATTATATAATTATTTTAAAATTAAAAACTGTTTTATCTTGTCACTCTTAAAGGAATATTGATTATGAGTAAACAACTATACATTAAAGTGTCTCTCTAACAATGATGTATGTATTGTATTCGAAAAATACAAATGAGAGTGTCCTTTTAAGGAATTATATCACATTTAAATATACACATTCAATAATTTTAAATGAATTAATCAATCAATTATAGAGAATCCACTCATTGGGGGGATGACTATTTTCGAAAAGGTATGTATGAATTTTCTTTTTTGATTTACTTTACTCATTCTTTCATTACCATTTCAATTTTATTCCTTTTTTTATTCCCTTTCTAAATATTTTTTATGCATTATACTCTTAATTATTCCTCTCTTTCTATAATTCATTTATTAGTGGGGAGTTTAGAAGCTAAGATATTTTTTCACACTTCTTATTCTACTACTATATTTCAAAATTTTGATGTTTTCTCTTCACAATTATTTTCAAAATTTCATTTTTTTCAAAATCCCTTGTAAGAAGTTTCGTTGGGTTTTCATCAAATCATACCTTTTTTTCCCACACATTGTTTTATTTTATGAAATCACAATGGGGTAGAATTTATTGGACTTTTTAGGGGGATAAATGTTTCACTAATCCTCTAAGGAGGATAAATTTATTTTTATATTTTTTATTGTTTAATTATTTCATAAGGGGATTTAAGTTTTTTACTTATGTTTTAAGTATGAAATGTTTATTTTTTTATATCTTGATAATAAATAATTTTTACATTTATATCTCAAATAAATTGTTATATCCTTCACACTTTATTTACACTTGATATATACTCTAATGTTAATTGTTTATGATCATCAAAAAAAGATATAATAGTGTACCTTTATATATCTCATGATTTTTTCATGATCACAAACACTCATTTATGTATCTAATGTGTTAATTTGAGATACTTTAATTCTCATCATTTATAAACATAGCCATGTATTTTATAGATTTAACTAAGATATCTAGGAAAATGAAATGGTATCTTGATGATAATGTTAAAGTATTAGAATATTCATTTATTATCATTTGATAACATTGAATGATGTTTAGGTTTCAAGAAAATGCCATGGAATGAAGGAAGAGAGGCTCTTGTTGAATATGGGGCACTGTAGGTTGCACTGGACAATCAGTTCCACTACTACAAAGGGGAAGAACTGTAGAAGGTCCACTAGCTAGTTAGTGGGGATGAGAAGAGCCACTCATGTTGTAAAATTCAACCCACCATTCGGTGGAGGTTCACCAAACAATAAGAGAAAGAAGGACTAGTCAGGATATCCCTAATGATCCTATTATCTATCCAATGGGATCGTCCAACAAGTCAAGGGATTTGATCCAAAAATTCAAAATTCATGTTTTCTATGGACCCCACAACTCTTAAATTATCATTTATGACTATTAATGACTTCATATAATTATAAAAGTTTCCTAGACCTATTGAATCCTATAAATAGGTATCCTTATTTAATTGAAAGATCTATATAGAAAATATCTCAAATAATTATTGAAAATGTCTATTTCATGAATATGATCCTTGTTTTAGAATGAAGCTCTATTAGATCCTCTCAATGTTCTCTCAAGAGATAATAATAATTTTTCTTAAATATATAAGGCTATCTTCTTTCATCTTATTTATATCTCTCCTCAAAATTGTACATATCATTATGAGAGACAAGGGAGATTATTTTTAATGGGGTTTTCCAATCAAAACTCTCTTCTTCTAATCTACTTCAATATCAGGTGATCACTACTATAAAACGGAGGGGCATGTTCCTTGTCTATGAATAAAGTTTAATATGGTTCTTATACCCATAATTTTAAGGGACTTTTTTCATGATCACCACTTTGATCAAGGTAGAAATTAAAAAAAAATCTATCAACATGAGGGAAAGAGATAAATAGGATCACACAGATCCATTGAAGAACTCCTATATTAAATAATGTTTTCTATCTCTTTCAATTTATGCTTTTAATCACTCAAAAAAGTTACATAAAATTGATTAAATTTGATATGTCCATTTCTATTGTTCATAATGGCTCAATTAATATTGGAATTTACCTTTAAACACGTATCAAATTTACTTATTTATCATATCCATATATTTAAGTTTTAAATTTATCTTTTAAATTTTCTTTAATTTTTTAAAATGGAATTCACCCCCCCCCCCACCGTCATGGAATCTTTATCAAACCAACAACATGAACTATGGATTTTAGATGATGAAAAATTCAAAGATCATATATATGATATACTCAATTACGAACAAATTTCATGACTGGTATAGTATGTTATACTATTATTTATTTTTCTCATAATTTTTTTCAAAAGTAAATTTTTAATATTTCTTTTTTATAATATAAGAAAACTATATAAAAATAATCTACATAAAATGGATCAACTTATTTTAACAATGTAATTTCATGTTCGAGATTCAAATACCGATAATAGAAATTTATTTACATCCATAGATATGTAATCAATATGTTAATAATAATAATTATAATTAATATTTTTTGTTTATTATAACATGGAATCAAAATTATAGTCAATTATGTTCACTAGGTATGTCACTGTCTAAATTGGTAATATATTCTAATTTTTAGGTTGTTAATGGATTTTTATTTCATACATACACATATGGTGAGTCAAAAAGATAATTAAATAGCTATTTTTGTTTTGAAGGAACCCATATAAAATAACATTAATTTGAAATTTTCCACATTCTAATTGAGTTATCATATATGAGATAGAATTATGTAAAAATTTTGAAATTTCATTGGTTTTATATGGATTTAGGGTTTCACATTCCTCTATGACAAGTTTTCATTAAAATTATGTATATATTCTATCTTTTAGAAAATGAACCATGTATATTGGACCATCAAGCACATTGAGTTCATTATACAACTTATTTTGATTATATGAGAGATTTAAATGACTAAAAGAGTGTAAAAAATTGAAAATCACAAAAAAACATTTATTTTAAATGAAAATGATTATATATGTGGTTTAAAAATATTGAATGTTTTAAGAGATTATATAAAGTATATATCTTGAAGAGATACATATATCAATTATTAGTCTTTATTATCAAGGGATAATGTTGTTCCTATTATGTATGATGTAACTATTATTGAATTTAAACCAATGAAAAATGATGAAATTAGATATCTTAAGGGAATTGATAATGCTAAGGATAAAGATAAAGACAATAATGGTTAAAAATAGGAAGATAAAGAATTGTAATGATTCGTTACCTTATATTTACAATCATGATAAGTATATGTTATTTATTTTCAATAATTATTTATTATTTTTCAGTATATTATTTATCTATTAAGATTATTTTAATATAATTGTATTATATATTATTAGTATATGAATCCATAATATTTTGATGATCTAATGAGTTCCTTTATAGAGGATGAGTTACCTGGGGATGATCCCCCAATTCCATCATTCGAGTTGTACAGTGTAAATGATTTCACTATAATAACAACTAGTAGGTGTCAATGCATTACAATATTGATGCTTCCAGACCCTATTCTTTAGCAGCATATTTATCTTAACATTTATCCTCATTTGAGGGCTTATATTAAATATGTATTATATTTAATTATAAATAAATCATTTAATTTATTATTTGTTTGAATATTATGTCTTGTTTTTATAGTTTTCTAATCAAGTTATTTCTCATGTAGACACAATTCTAAGGGTTTTTTACCTCATGGGAGTTTTTGGGTTAGGTTTCCATTGAACTATGTCATCACATATTTTATCAATTGTTGGTACCCAAAAAAATAATGAATTTTATTTTAAATTTATTTATTTTTTAACTTAATATTATTACATATTTTTTGTGTTTTATGTTCTCTTATTGATGAGATTGTTAGACACCTGATCTAGGTTTCATGGGAGGCCTATATGCATGATTGTTTCCTTGTGTTTTTAAAACATCTTGGAAACAGATATATGTTGAGAGTGTTTTTGTCTTTTTTCGGACTCTTGTTTGTGTCATCAAACCGAATATAACCTCACACTAGAATAGAAGGAATATTTCACCTATGGGATATGATAGACTTTTTATAGAAATTAATCTACATGCATGTAGAGTATAGAGAGGTAGGATGTCACACAAAGACTTGAGAGTTATAATGTTTTTCAATATTAGTTATAGATGGTAAGTAACATTGATTATGAATTTATTTAAATATTTAATACTAAATGAATATTTTATGATTATGCATTCCCTGGTTAATATCATTGTTATGAAATTTTTTGTCTATGAGAGGATGTACACTGATCATATTATATGAGATATTTCTGGTGGGGGGAAAATATATATTTTGTTTAGCATGAATTTTTTATTTTCTAAATAATTATAATATAATTTTTAAACTATTTTTATTTATAATTACACATTCTTAGGAGAAATATGAGTAATATACCTCTCACATATTGGAGATTCAGGAGGAGACTGAGGGTGGGGATGACGAACTATTATTCTATACATGATTTAATGAAGTGGCCTTGATATGGGTGATTGTGGGTGGTGTTGAGAAATATCTCATGATTAACATTTATTCACAATCAACCCTATCCAATTACTATGGTTCTACAGTGTCTTCATCATCTTGTTTGAAGGGTGATCATGTAAGATCGTCATCCTTTTCTATTGTCGAGTATAATTCTAGGTTGAGAGCTTTAAAGGTGACTATAAAGAGGTTTAATATAGAATAAGAAGATAAAAAACAACATAAAAATCATTACAACAAATATATGTTTGATTATATTTGATGACTTGCATGAGGTTTAAGGATGGAGTTCCATCCACCTCTTAGTGGTCCTCATGTAAATAACCCCCCTCTCCCATAATAACATGTTTATTATCTAGCAATTTATAAAATTATTGTGCATGATATAATTTTTAAAATCTATTTATGATATTTATAATATTTTTTAATTTATAAAGTTTTTTTATTATAAAATTATAAATTATTTAATATTTGTTTTTTAAAAAATTCATCCATTGAATTTATATTTCAAAAATTTATCTTTTTTATGATGGATAAATATTTTTTCACAATTAATGTAATTGAATAAGTTATTTGTGAAATAATTGATTTCTTTTCACAAATAATTTATGGTTAAATATTTTTTAGGATGTATTTGAGGTTACTTCATAAAAAATATCCCATTAAAAATTATTTGGAAGGAAATGTCAAAAATAAGGGCATTTTTTAATAATCATTGAGATATGGAATATTTTTAATAAAATTACATCACCAATGGTGACTAGTGATGGAATTGAAGCGCAAATATTACATCACGAACCACCTAAAATTTCATTATGCAATATATATATATATATAGTTAATAATTATATAAAATATATTTAATATTTAATATAATTTATACATAAGAAATAATAAATATATTCATATTTAAGTATAATCAATAATATTTTGAAATATATTTTTTATAATCATTTATGTTATTAATATAATAATTTTAAGCATAAATAATTATATTGTTTTTCATAGTTATCAAAAAAAATTATTAATTTAATTATGAATTATTTTGTGAAAATAATAAATGATATAAATATAATTTTGAATTTCCAATGAAATTTACAGTATAATGAATAATAATAAAACTAAATATATATAACAATACATTTTGTAATTATTCATATTTTTTAAAATTTAATAATAATTTTTTATAAAATTAATAATAATTTTTTAAAATAAATATATAATTAATAGTTTTTTGAAATATACAAAATATTATAATAATAAATATTAATGGATAATATTATTTTAAATATAAATGATATTAATTATATTATATATTAGGTAGAGGGGATTAAAAACTATAAATATGCATGAAATTGGGAACTCCTACGGGTCAAATGTCAACCCTCCCCACAAGTATTAAAAAAATCCAAAGAACCTATTTTACTATATATAAGTGGCCTGAAGGCCTATGTTTTCGATTGATGAATGGCCCAAAAGAGTGTGGCTCAAACGCCCCTATATGAAGACCCGAAGGCACAAATGAGTAGTTTCCATCACGCCCTGACATCATCTTCATGTTGTGACCCATGTAGATACATCAATTAGCATGCCACTATGTTGCACAGCACGCACACGTGTCGTAATGATAGCCTCCAGCCTGTCATGTTTCTATATTTCAATCCACAGTATGGTAACCATTCATACCACATCAGAAGTATTTTTGGATGGAGAGTTGGCTGATAGATGTAAATACATTCTTATCTCTTTAGAGTCTCTCATCCGATCACATATGTTCGTATCCATGTTGTGTTTCCTGCATTCCATGACATGCATTGTTTCTTGGTCATACTAAACCACATGTTTCCTTGTTATTATCTCTACTACAACTCATTATAAATTAATTTCAATACATATTTATAGATATAAAATTAAATAAAAATAGGATGAGTTTTCTAAATCAAGTGGTTATCCAACTGCTCCCTAGCTCGAGGACCTGGTTTAAATCCCATAGGAGACCAAATTCCCTGGCCATAAGAGCAATGGTTAGTCATAAAATATGATTGGTAAGATGCACTATTAGAAGATTTCTTACAATTGGTCCTTTTTCCCATGGCATTTGGGGCCTTTGGTCTACCATTATGTTTTCTCTCAATCCACTAGCCATTTGGGTCATTCTATATATGTATTGTTCCTCATGGGTGCTTTCCAATCCCAGTGGGGAGGGATGAGGTATGACCCACTTATGTACCTTAGGTGTGTGTGTGCTTTTATTTTGTAATCTATTCAAATTAAATAATTATTATACATTTACATAAAATAACAATTAATATAACTAACAATGTTAAAAAATATTTAATAATTATTGATATATTTTATATATAATTAATATTAATATTTATTTTTAAAATATAAAAAATAATATTTAAATTATATATATACTTATGTGATTATATTTTGGTATATTTATTAGAACCATTTATATATGGATAAATATTAATATCCTTTTATAATACTTATTTATACACAAGTAACTTGAGAACGAATTTGATGATCTTTTTAGGTCGAGTGGTTGTCCAAACTCCTCCTTGAATCAAATGTCGTGTCTAAATCCATCAGATCCTCCAAGGCTTGTAAAAACTTTAAATATAGCCTAGTTTTTATCAATTCTAGTTTTATCATGGATAAACTATAATGTTTATTGGTTATAAAAAATCATCCATAGAGTCATCCACTATTAGTGCTAACAATTCTAGAGAAAAAAATTATTATCCCATTTAAGTAAACCAAGCCATAGTGTTCTTCAACCTTATTCTTCAAGCTCCATGAGAAAATGAAGATCAACCAAAATCCTTTGGAAAAATATACTACTAAACCAGAGAAATATAAATTGATAATATATCAAATATATATTTATGTGTGATTAATAACTTTTTATCTCCTTCTACAAAACACACAAGTATATAATAACTCAAAATAATCCATATAAAAATATATATAATTGTAATATGTAGTTATTGGTATGTGTGTGTGTGTGTTGGTGTAATATGTTCACAAACACACACACAGTTTTTCATATATAAATTTATTTTTTTTACAAATACACACACACATATATATTTAATGATATATATATATATATATATATATATATATATATATTCCCAAACTGTTTTTGTGTGTAATTTCTAGTTTGGATGGAATGCACATAGTCTACCTATTGATTCCAATAAGTCCATTTTAATTAGTTTCATTAGGGTTAGTACTCAAATTATCATGTTAATTTATATAAATACTTAGCACAATGATGCAACTACACTAAATACATCAATTTGGGAAGACATTATGTTGACATAATAAGATACTTTCTATATTTTTTGATATAATCAAGTAATGAAACACTATTTTTTTTCATTTTCCCTTGAAAAGTACATTCATATTAGTATATTTCAAGATTTAACTCATATTAGGTTTTTCATGAATGAGTTATATAGAATTTTAATGGTTCTTATACTATGGAATCTTAGTAATGTTGAAGAGAACATCAAACCCAACCCATCAGCTTTATACATAAACACCATAAATAATGAATTATGTAATTATTTTATTTCTCATTGGGATGAAGATAAATTTATGGAAAATTTTAATTTATTTTAATTTTTTTAACATTACATGTATAGAGTAATTTTCTTTATAAGTTTTCATTTATAAAATAACAAAAGAGTGAAAAAATCAATATTGTGTAGTAAGGTCATTACACCCAAATCATATAACAAGGATGAAGTATGTTTCACAGGAATAAATAATTTACCGTACATTGAATATATAGTAAAACATTAATGTTTTATAAAACAACAATGAGATTATGTTTTTCTATTAAATTCACATTGATCATTCAGTACCTCCATTCTTTGTCTTGGGATATGGGAGGAAGCATGTATAAATGAAAAGGGTTAAATAGCATATAAAGACACATATAAATTATATGAATAATGTGTAAGTATGAAATCACTAAATATTTATATTGAATTAATGTTTTAAAACATAAAAAATGAAAACCCATTTTCCTTTACCTTGTTTTGGTTTTAACATGGGACATATCATTTATCATAGTAAAAGAACAACTACTTATAATGGATTTCAAGCATTCAAAAAAGTATGGTTATATTAGAGGCGCATATTTCGGAGTCTCTTCCTTAGAATAATTTTGTAAATTACAGACACATATGATTTCCAATAATAAAATTAAAGAGAGGAATGATACAATTGAAACTCTAAGAAAAATAGTAAATGGTAAAAATAATGTAATAGATGTTATCTTTCATTTGAATAAAAAAAACAATTAACACAATAATAACCACTCTAAAATGATCCAAACAATTCTAGTTTTATGGTAGTCATTCCACTCAAAGGTATTCCTCACACATGTATAACAGGTTTTCATAACAGTTTCTAATAATTGTGAAAAAAATTGTTAAATATTTTCTTATATTAAAAATTTGTGGGGTAAAATTGATTGTGATTTATATCTAAAAAACACACACAAAACATTTCTCATGAGGAAAATATAAAATATCCATGGAAATACCCTATACCATAAAAACTTTCATGTGAGAGCAGGGATTCATGTAGCTCAAGATATGATATCTAAGAAATATGTTTCTCTTAATTAAGTTGGTATTGACATGATGAAATATGATATTGGAACATTTATATAATATATATTTAATCATGTAAAGAAACATGATTATAATGGGGTGTTTCATTTTTATATTATATTATATTCAAAATCTTTTACAGTGAATGAAATAGGTGAGAACTATCTTGTGTAATGAAAAATATTTAAATAGAAATTCAGATCAAGACAATCTAAGTGAGCAAAAATTAGATCAAATTTTTTTGATGATATCTTTACCCCCACCAATTGATCTTCTATGTTTATTGATTTTGAAGCTTTGTTATGATATAATGCTTTAAAATGGAAATACTTGTGACATTAAATTTTAAGATACAATATATGGCACAATCTCTCAAAACATGATTGGTCTTGAGTGTGAAAATAAAATTCTCAAGTATAAATATTTAGGAGCCCGCATTTTAAATGTTTATATGAGGTTTCTTTTCAAAATTATTATTTACAGTAATTTATTTACAATTTTTATTAAAATTTTAATAATGTTCACATTTTTTAATAACATTTATATCAGGAATTTATAAAGGGAAAATATTTTGTTAATGTAATTAATTTTTTAATCCTTATGTAACTTCTGCAAAATAAAGATCTATACATCAAAAATAAATTTTAGAAAGATTAAACCAAGTAGTAAAAGTGTTTAGAAAGAAAGTAATAAATGAAATACCCTTTTAAGTACCAACCATATTGAACTGAAACTATAGACTCGAATTATATTTAATATAATATAATGTTTTTACATGAATTACTTTTTAATATCAATGAATTCTTGTTGTAATCAATCCATGTAATATGATCATATATTTTGTGGATAAAATGCATGGATATCCAAAAAATAATCAATTAATGACTTCCATTATGTATTATTAGTACACTATATTTAAAATTTTATTAAAATATATTCTAATTTTATATTTTATAATATGATTTAATAATATTTTTAATGAGAGTGTAATTTTTATTTATCATCAATTATATGGTATGAGAGCATTTTCTATACACTTGAAACCTATATATTTTATATTAGGACATGTATTAGGGTATATGAAATAAATCGTCATTATGAAAACATAAATCAATACAATTTCACATATTCTGTAATGTTTTTACATTTTCTAAAACAAATAAATGGATATGACTATAGTTATTAAGTTTTTTTCTGATGGAACGTTCGATGTGATTCCATTTCTAAAATGGTTCAATATAAATCATCATTGTAGAACTAAATTACAAAGGTTTTTTTTCATTATGGTTTCTTATTAGTGATGCTTTAGAATGTACATTGGTCAAAAGGGTGGGAGGGCCAGGCTCATCACACCTTTTCGAGGTAATTATTTCATACTCAAGGACTCTGTAGAATTTATTTCCATCTTGTGATGTTTTAGTTGTAGTGGGGTTAAGATCATTCCCTTAATAGGTTTTTCTATTTATATCATTTAATGGAATCACATCCCATATAGTTTTGTGAAACTTTATAGGATATGTCGTACCTTTTATGATTGTGTGAAAAGGAAAATGTGTTTCCTTTTATTTTTGTGCATTCATGACCACATACAAATAGATTAATGTCATACAGAGTGGACTAATAGGTTATAGTTTTTATGAAATGGTTGGTATGGTGCTTATGCATGAGTGAACCTTTCTATATTTTCCTATTTTTTCATAACTAAAAAATAGAAGGTATAGATCACACCTATCACATTAGAATATCCATCTGTAGTTCATTACTAAGTAAGGATGGATATACATATGTTTTTTAGCATAAGGTGGTCTTATTCTCATCATATATGAGTTAGGTAGCTTAATTAGTGGATTGAACCAAATATGAGTCCCATATATGATAATTAGGAGTAGTATCTCAACATGAGGTATTTTGGGAAAACAAGAGGAGTATCTTAATTAAAGTTGATAATGTGGGGATTATGAATGTATACTACCCTTCTAGGGGTTTCATATTTATCAGTGACTAAACTAGGGAATGTATTATTGGGGTTTACAACAAATATGAGGCCCAAATATAGGGTAACCAAGAAGATTATTTAAAATAAAGGTATATATAAGGGAACCAAGTGGATTATTATGACTCAAGGCATGTGAGGGAACCAATATAAGTATCCTAACTCAAGGTATTACATGGAGACCAAGTTTATTAAGTCAAATTAAGGTAAATATGTTCCATATTATGATTGTATTATAAGAGAACAGGGATGTTAGAAGATGTTAGGGTTGAACCTAATAGTGTTATCTTATGTATCATGGTTAATAAGAATAAAATCCAACATATTTTCAGTGATATATTTTAAGGTCATATGTGAGAACCGTTCCAGGAATTTTAAAATCATTCAATAAGGATATGTGCAAGAAATTTTAAGGTCATGCGTCTCAAACTTAGGGGTGAATCCTATGATGCATCACAATATTTCTAACATAATGGTCTAATAAACCTCCAAGACTACATGACTCATGATTATCATGATAAATAAGATATGGAAAATTATTCCTATTGTACTAGATAGAAAAAATAGAGGATTTAGCGGGTGATTGTGTCTGATCGTCCCTATTGTAATTATTATATTTTTATTTGGGAGGCAACAAGAGAATGAGTGAGATGTACACATTGGTTCTACAATTTTATGGAAATTTATGTATTACCCTAAGTAGGTGTACCATATTTGATGAATATACTAGAAAAGGGTGGATAATAATATATTGAGTTGGTTTATACATCTACTTCATTTTTGGGATTCATTTCAAAAATTGATCTACGAAAATATATTTTTGTGAATCCAAGAGGAGGATTTGACTCATAGTGATTTTGTGGGGATTTTTCATTTATGAGTCCCTGGTGGGATTACTATGTCATGAAATGGGAAAAAATAAGAGACTGAGTGGGGATTAATCATTCATACTACCCAATTAGTTAGATTTGGGTCGTACACCTCGAAGGAGGCCCATATATGAAATGTATGATTTATTCATGGAAGTATTGGATTAGTATCATAAAAGTGGAATCCATGAGGATCATCTAAAATAAAGGGGAATATGTGAACCATGAGGAGTATGTAGACCCATGAAACATATATTATTCATAATGAATATATCAACTTAATCCATTTTAGGAATCTTTGAGGAGTATCTTCACTAAAGGGATTCTTTAGGATCATTGATGGGGGTTGAAGGTCATTCGGCCCATAATATTTCCTAACCTAACCCAAAAATTTCATGGTAGAGCTCTGATTTTCTCATGGGGGTCAATGAAGGATGTAAAGTAGTTGGCCTAAATTCTTGAGGTTTTAGTGTGTCACTAATCCTGGCTTGTGGTGTGGGGTAAGATACCCCATGGTATGGATTGTTGGATGTTGTCTATGGAGGGAGAATCTGTGTATCTTGATCTACCTATAAGGATTGTATAATAATATTCACATAGGTTGTTCTGGACGAAATTTTATATTCATTAGGTTTTCATAGTGTGTACATTATATCTCTAGTCACCGAGGATGTGTGCGGGTGATGGTTTGGTGTGGTGGGTGCATATAGTATGTGCATGGTTTCCAATTAGGTATGTAGGTAGTGGACTAACATAGTAGGTTCACGTGTTATGTACATGTGGTAGTTGTATTTTCACCAAGGATGTACCGGTATAGTTTCCCCATGTGGTTGGTATATTAGGCATGTGCATGTTTTCCATGGAGGTGTGCGAAAAATGGCCTATTGTGGGGAGTACAAGTAGGTGGTGCATTGGAGATATGCATGGAGGATTTCCTAAAGGGAATCTAAAAGTATATTCTTCTTACATTGATCCATATAGTTTCCATTTTATTCAAATGGGTGATGTTATTTATAGAAAAAATCCTACAACTACCATCCTAGAAAATTTGGCTCATGAAGGATAATTCCATAGAATCGCATGGTATGTGGAAAATCACAAGGTGAAATTTCCTAGGAACATCACGGTAGGCCGGAAAATATGTGATGCTTATCCATATCAAAATCACACAGTATGTGGGAGACCATATAGTTTTTATCCATCTTAGAACCACATGCTAGATGGGTGAACTCATGGTTTTACACCATCTTATAACTATGAAGGAAGTGCAATGTTTTCTAAAAAAGTGCATAGAAAATGTAGGAAGTGTGAAAAAAATTTCCTTCAGTAAATTAACTGAACTAAAGTCCAATGTAAATCAGACATAACTTTTGATCCATAATTATTTTGGATCCAAAATTATTCAAATAAAATTCCCTGAAAAGAGTTGTGCCACTAGATATAGGGTTCTCCCTTATAATGTATATTGAGAGGCTGAAACGTTTCATAAAGACCCTCAAAGTTAGTTTTAAGGCTTTCAAACACTTTTTATCAATAGTTTTCAAAATTCATGGCCTACTTTCAAAAGTAGGTTCAAAACACTATCTCACCATACTGGGAAATGTTTTCAAGGAAACATCATACCCTTGTGTCTGAGAAATCATGTTGCACATGGATAACTCATTTTATTCTTCTTTGAATATAGAGATACTTTTCTACTCAAAATAAACATATTTTGTCTAAGTGAGGATTTTATTATGGATTTTTAATAAATTATAGGGAATAACTTTAATAGTTTTAAAATATGTCTATATATTTATGAAAGAAGTAATATTCCATAAAAAATGTTGAATTCACAAAGATATATTTACAATAGTAAATAAAACTTCATTAAAAATATTTATTAATTATTTATAAATTCATATTTTTTATAATACTATGAAGAATATAAACATATAATTTATTCATAAAAGGAAATAATTTTGTTCATGATTTAGTGGGTATCTTAATAGGTGGAAAAATGTTTACAAACATTATAAATAGGAGGTTTCCTATCTCTTATTTGATTTTTTTTAAATTTTAATTTTTTTCAAAAAAAACATTTTCATTATTCACTATATTTTTAATTCATTTTTTTATTTCCCTACACATGTAATCAACACTTTTAGTCTCATGGACTACGTCAATTCATTTAAAAACAAAAAAAATAATTCAATAATGAAATTATATATTTGAAAAACATTTCCCTTAATAAAAAAGTAGTAAATATTTGGGATATTTTTCACCTAATTATATTCTTACCCATCATCATTTCTTCATATTATTAATGAATTCATCAATTGAAACCATCATGGATCTTAAAATTTTCAAATAATTTAATTTTGAAAATAAATTTACATTTGTTATTTTAGATTAATTTCCCTAGAACCAACTTATTTTACTCTTTATGTTGTATATATATTCACATACTTGCATATTAATAAATTTCTTATTACATATTGATTGTTATAATATGTGTATTTGATAACATAATTTCATATAGTATTTTTTACAATTATATGGTAAAATATTTTCACCAATATAATGATATACTTGAGATACTAAGATGAAAATTTTAAACTGTATTTCCTATGGTCATATGACATCATCTTATGGGACACATATTATGAAAATTAGTAGGTGTTACATACTCAAAAGAGGATGAGACTTCGCCTCATTAATTTAATAATTGATATTGTCCATGTTGGGAGATTTTGAGGTAAAACTCACTAGTAGGAATTCTATATGTTTACATGTCATTGGATATTTCTATCCCCAATAATGTGTAATAGTTCTGAAACATTACTATTTGTATGAATTCATTTCATGAATTTTTCACTTGGATGTATTTTTGTAAATAGTAATGGAATATTTTTAGGATAATGTTAAGTATATTCAGATAATCATAAATGATATATTAATAATGGATAAATTGAGGAAGGATTTTCCCCTTCCATCTTTATGGATGTGATATCTTATCCCTTTGATTGTAATGACACCATCAAAAAAATGTAATGGATATAGAATATTTATGAGTTCATATAGAGGGATTATATTACACAATTAGTACTTGTTTTTTGTAGTCCACATTGCGGCAATAACTTCTTCTTCTTGGGTGTCGTTACATGTATCTAGACACTATTATTGGACTTAAGTTGAACCTTCCTAATTCCATAGAGTAAAAATCCTAGTGGCCACATACTTTTTGTTTCTATTGATCTTAATTAGTTTTATTTGAATTTAATTATTCGAATAAATATTATTCAAAAATATAATGAATACAATTTCTTCATGATTCATTGATCACACATAGTAATTAAAAATTTCATGTGAGTTAAATATTAAATAACTTTTTATTCTCAAGACCATGAATAATATATTTTTTGAAATAAATAATTTTATTATTCATGGATAGATAAATATTGAGGATTAAATGTGGACCTATTTATCAGATTCGATAGGAATTATATATTGAATATTATTTAAATAAATATAAATTTATTAATTTAAATAAATGATATTAATTGTTTCTGTGAGTTTAGTACATTTCATGTAAATATTAATAAAATTACTATTATTTAGATATGGGATTTCTTGGGTTTTTTGAGAATAATTAAGGGATAATGGAAAATCATTTATTCTCAAACATAACTTTATATATAACGAGTTATGTATTATTGTGAAAAAATCATCCCCTCTAGAGTTTCACTCACCCCTATAGATATAATCGTCTTTAAATATCTCATGTATAAATAGATTCCACATTTCTCCTCCTCTCAGGAATGAGAGATCAAGAATAAATCCTTCAATGATTGTGTGGCGATCAAAGGGACTGACATAAGATGTTAGGTACCATGATGCTAACACCAGAAGTGATATCTATGGTGCTTAATGAATATGGGAGTATGTGTGGAATACCACCATGGATTCTACATTGAATACTATAAATGTTATAATTTTACAAGACAGTGAAGATATGAATGATTAACATCATCCATGAAGGAATAATTCTCAATAACTAGTTAATTATTTACTTTTATATAATTTTAAATTTAATAAGAAAATATTCTATCACATGGTTTTTGAAATTATTTTTCAATTTTCATTAGATTTAATTCATTATCCACGAAATTTATTTTTATGTACATTGTAGATTATTCATTAAACCTTAGAAAATTTGAGTTGTATATGGCCTAATAGTCACTTCCAAAACATCTGTAACCTTTAATTGGTATCAAAGTTCTCATGATATTATTTATAATTATTTAATAAGATGATCGTTATATGAATTTTTTGATAGTTTTTCATTTTGGGTAACTTGTTATTTTAATTTGACTTTCAATGTCTCTTTTTCATATTCTTTACTATCATTCATATAACCAAGGATAAGTTAAAAACCCATTATGAATATCTGAGGAACCCATCTAAAGATGCTAATAATTCTACCCATATATCATGAAACTACATGGTGTGTTTCCCAAAGGTACATATTGTGTACCCATGCTCAATAGACCAGAAAATTCCTTGAATTTAATTTGATGAATCATACATTGAATCATCCATGATGTATTTAAACACCGACTATTGACTATGGTATGCTAGCACAAGGATTTTTGGTCTAAAAATCATGTAACTCTCTTCCACATCATTATCCCATGTGTTGTCACAACAAAAAACACAAAGTAAAGGATGAAACATGTATTTATTACGTGACATGTGTGACTGATATTCATGCAACTCAAAGGGCGCATGATGTGAAACTCTCGTACATTTTTTGTGCCTTATAAATGTATTTTGTTGATAAAAAATCCATGTCCTGAGGTGTGTGACATGGATCTACTATGAGTGGAATACATTTTGTACATAAGGATTGTACATGTTGTGTATCCAACCAATTGACATGAAAATTATAATTAATTAATTTATCCATTAATCCAAATCAACACACTTATGTGGGTCATTAATTAATAGTACATTTCATGTGGTAAGTTATATATATTTCTTAATTATTTTTCTACAAAAAACATCACAATATTTATTTTCATTACTTTTTGTGCACACCACGTTCATTAAAATCAGTAAACTCTAAATAAATTAACATGTGGTTGTGCATCATTTAATGATAAAACATGTTGTGTAATTATGCCTTATTTTTTGAACGCTACATCTCATGTGACCATAAACATGACCATAAAACATTTCAGGTGGTTTGGGAGGGTATATCTCATGTTTCCTCTAAGTACAAGATTTGTAATTAGTAAAATTTAATTAATATTAATTTATTTAATATTTTTAAAATTATATTCGATGGAAATCTATAGAAGTATTTGGATGGATATTTTGATAAATTAATTGATTAATTAACCCAAATTATTAATAAATTCTATCACATTTTATCATAATTAAGAATTATTAAAATGAATTCTACTTTATTAAATGGTTATTCATTGTCTATATGGATGATAATGAATTTTATTGACCTGTGTATGATTTGGATTTATTTTAATTTAATTATTACATTGGTTTAATAATTTTTATTATAAAATTAATAAAAATGTATTGTGTGTTATGTCTTCCTCCAATTATTTAAGGATCCATGTGTCTATAATTTCTTTAATGTAAATGATATAACCATTAAATTTGTTCCCTCACTTTTATATTAGTAAATAATATATAAGAATGGAGATCCCAATCGATTATAGGTTCCTCAAGATGAAGTTGATTTGAAATCAACCTAGGTGATACATAAGGCATAGGTGTAATGAATCAACTTAAGCCAAAATTATCGCATAAATATTCTCCCCTTTTGGCTATGGATTTTTTATTGTCTAACCAATAAAAAATCGTATACAAATATCAGGATCTTGTAACATATTTTGTTTTATCTTTTTCATGGTTATTTATATTATGTATTCTTTATCAAGATCAATTAAATAAATGAATTAAATCACAAGCATGCTTAGATGGAACAAAATAAAAGGATTATGTGTAAATATTTTATTAATTCATGGTTAGTCACTTTAGAAAAATCACATTTATATTAACAAGAAAAGTAAAAGGATAAAATAAAATAATTTATTCATAATAACACAAAAATCCTCAATTAAATATTATTTTAGACTAAGTGTTCTATAATTTCAGTTAAGATTCTATCATAGTTAATGTAACCCTTCAGGCATTCTTTAAATGAACTTTTAATTAGGAGGTAGTATCAAAAATTTGATTAGTCCTACATAACTAAACATCCGCAGGATGTAATATCCATAGTCCATTCAATAAAAGTTTGGAGGAAACTGTGAGGAAATCCGTGTAAGGATTTCTAGATTTTGAAATAGATCAAGGAGATTCATTTTGGTAACTAGGTAGACCATATACCTAAATAATTTCTTATAATTTCCATGGCCTCTATCTTAATAATGAAATGGTAAATAGGGATCCTTTCCACTAAAATTTCCATGAGATCATATATTCTGAGTCCAATAGTGAGGGGAATTATAACTTCAGAAAATAGTGGGACACTAATAATAATATTAATTTATTTCATCTCACATAATTTGGTAATCAGGTAAAGTACTAATAATATTATTTTAATTTATAATAATAAAATAAAAAGTTTATTGACTAAGTTATCCATGTGTTCAATTATACAGAACAACCATCTTTTTATAGGAAGTAACTTCTGGGTATTGTACAGGCACTTGAGTATTGTATTATGCCATGAATAAAAGATTTACATGCTCAAATCAAAATTTCATGATCAACCTGCTAAGAAGGAAAGTGATAAAAAGTCTTTTGTCGATGAAAATAAATTTAATTGTAACACCCTAATATTTTAAATAAACACTATGTTCAAAAGTGAATACGATATGGACAACTGAGCCTAAATGTCCAGATAAATATAATTATTGAAACATTACAGTTACAATGAAACCATTTAACAAGAACTTATGAATAAGTTTAACCATATTATAAAAATTTATAATTTTCCTAATCATGATAATTGTATTGACTAATTATTAAAAAATAAGCAATCATTTTTATGAAAAGTCAATTTATTAAAAGAAAAATTTTCTTAAAAATTATTTTATTGCATTTTATGAGAAAATATTATAACTAATTTATGGAAATTTTATATTTTATTCATAAAAATAATATCCTTTTTGAAATAATAATATTCAAATTATTTTATGGTTAGTTTTTTTATTTTTTCGGAAATGATTGATTTTCTAGTGAATAAAGAAAAATAATACCTTTTATTAAAAAGTATATAAAAATATATTGTTAATAATCCAATTAAGTTTATTAGGATCAATTTTATGGTAGAATGTTTCATACAACCATTTTTAGACCTAAAAATGAATTGTTCTATAAACCTTTTTCATCTGATTTAACATTTTTATCTTAAATTAATTTCTAATGCTTCTATAAGTTAAATATTGAAAATGTATTACACATTTAAAATCCGGTGGACCAAATTGGGTAAATATTCCCCTTTTATTTTTTTTTTCATTATGAATACTAAAGTTAGTAATTAATTATCATCATTGTAAGGGTAAATTGGGTAATAAATGTTAAATATAATATGATAAGGACTAAAAAATGACCCTAACACTTTCACTATATCTGAGGATAATTTGTTAAAGGAATGAGTTGTTTCTAATAATATTTTGTTTATGTTGAGGAACTGGTCACCAAGATCATGAATATTAGTATATATTTGGTTATTCCATTTCATAAATTTATTGTATGATGACTTTTGAGTTTTTATTTTTTCATGAAAAAATTTCAAATTGGTCTTTATTATGAACAACCTTTTAGTCAAAAAATATAGTGATTCAAATTTATCATTCATAGATTCTTGAAGAAACTTACATATTGATTCAATTTTCGGTATCTAAGGAATCTGATCACTCAACATCTTCATATAAGGGAAAATAAAATCAAAACCCTTTTGAGAAATAATTTCTTCTAAGCTCAATTGATCGTGGTCAACTTTGGGAGGTTAAGGTATGCTGAATCTGATTCAACTTCTTTCCCTTTCTTTTCATCTTTCATTGATACTTTCTTATCATCTAAAACATCAAAATTTTCCACATCCTTATTTGTTTAATCTTTTGCATAAACATCAATATGATAATGTTGATCTTTTTCTTCTACCTTTGAGGAAAAATTATCATTATTTTTTCATGACGATCCATCTTGATCAATTTCTTATTTTTCATCCTTATAAGACTGTGATTTTAAATTTGATGAAGATAAATATGATTATAATGATTCATTTTATTTTGATCCTTTATGTGTATGGGTTTTTTTATAATCAGCTTCATCATTTTCTTCGTTTTCCTCTTCTTCTTCTTCAAATTCTTATACTCCTTCTACTTCTATTTGTGTTTCTTCAAATTATTCTTCAACTACCTCCTCAATATTTTCTTATAATTGTCTTGATTCTCTCAAAGTTTCATTTTTAGCAAATTCATCTAGTTATTATTTCTCAGGTAAATTTGTAACAGATTCATCAACAACTTTTATTTTCCCTTATCAACCAAAGAAGGTACTACTGAAGTTTCTTAAAAAACTAATCCATCTTCTAGAAAAACGTGATCAGTGTGAGAAATCAGAAGGACTAGATTATTAGAATCCTTCTCTACATATTTCCTCATGATTTTGATAATATTAACATATTTCATACTCTTATTTTGTTTTATTGTTTTCTCTTATTCATTGAGCTGATCTTCAGTCTGAATCAACAATTCATAAGATTAAATAGTATGAATACCAAATTCCAAATCCCCTGGTTTCTTTTGATATTTTTGTATCATCAATTTATTAAACCCATCATCAGTCACTCTCTTTACTTTATTATACTTTACAGAGGGTGTTGTTTTATCCTTTATCTTCTTCTTCTTTTCATATTCAGTTTTCTTTAAGGGTTGGTCTTTGGACACAACTCCTTCATCCTTTTCTACAAACTTCTTTGGGTTAGAATCAAACACCAATTTCATCCTTAACATTGTATCTTTACTAATCAAAGATTTATTTTCTCCCACTAGATATGACTTATTTTATACCTTAAACAACTCCATACACTTTACTATCCTCTCGATTATGAAATTTAGAAACATTATAATCTTAAAATTTATTGAATCTTTTTTTATATTCTATATCTTAATGAAGATAAAATTTACCAAATCAATGTTCTTTATGTTTACCAAATAATTGTGAATAAAAACATCTGAACCTTTAAATGTATCCCGGTCAGCACTCCTAGGGATAAGATATCCTTGCATCGATAATGCATTTACATGGTTGTCTTATGTCGTATGAAAATTTTTTATGAATTTCATGTAGAAATAAAACCAATAATCTTTATCATTATTCTTATCAAAAGTTCCATGTATGTTTGGTTACTTGTGATAAGGTATGTAATCTTTTCCATCAAACGGAACTCCAACCAAGTACACTTCTCTTTTGAAAGAAATTTTTACCTTTCCCCAAACAAGGTGAAGGATACATTATCCTCATCACCCTCTTTATGAAACATAACTAAAGAATAAAACTCTAAAACCATCACTAGAAACAATATATCACAACACTTATCATGATTCACTACACAAAAATATTCCCATGATTGAAAATAAATAATCCTTTTGGGAGTAGAATCAAACTTATCAAATTTCTATATTTTAATAAGCATTTCCCTAAAAAATAAACATTCAATAATGTTGTTTTTTCCGTTATAATTATGTATAATACCGATGATCGAACATAAATAAAAAGTATCAAACTAACAATTTTGAAGGGTGCGGAAGCTTAGGAGAAAAAACACTCAAAATAGATGTGGGGAAATAGGGTGACCCAGCCAAATATAATCATTTGGGGTGATAGTTCAACTACTATAATGAAACCCATATTTCATATTGATACCCATTCTAGTCTAACGATTGGGATTTAGTCGAATAATTTTTTAAACAAACTTGACCTCTAAAAGTTTTAAAACTTTTATCAGATTGATAATCATTCTAATTAGAAAAAAAATAAAATTATTTATATAAAAAGCATTATAAGAATAATAAAAATAATAATTATGAACTAAATTAATAAAATTTTGAAAAAAATAATAGAAGAGTACCTTAAATAGTATAAAGTCTCATTGGTATGATTAACTTATTCTTCATGTTTTTTGTTAAATAAAAAGATTATGATAGTTTTGTAATAAAGTCAAATTATGAGAGTTTTATCTTAAATAAATTATTATGATAGAAAACTAAAAATTAAAATTTTATTATAAAAACTAATTATGATAGTTTTATTAGATAAACTAATTATGATAGTTTTATTAGAAAAACTAATTATGATAGTTTTAAAAATCTTATAATGTCTGAAACAAATTCTAAGACTAAAATTTTTAAAATAATTTTTGAGTTAGGAAAGAAATTTGATAATTATTCCTCCAAAAAAAATATAACTTTTTTCAGTCTATAAAACTCATTATGATACAAACATTTTAGAAAAATATCAATTTATAAAATAACAATTTTTTAAGAAAAAATAAGGGTTTTTTGAAAACAAAACAACATGTACTCACCTATGAAAAGTAGTATATTAATGTAAGAATATGTGTAAAAAATTTGTAAATATAAATAATCAATTAAAATTGATCATCCCTAGCTTCAATTTAATATATTCAAATCTATAAAAACTAAGGGTTGTTTTAAATATCAACAAGTGGTTCTTAAGTTCTGAAGAATTGTAAAATTATATCTCTTTTAAGTGTGTGATCCCGAAGGAAATAGTGTATTTTATCAGTATTATTAGCACTTTATTGATGTGTTGGGTTTTTACTTAAATTAATGGAACTTTTATTACCAAAAAGTATTTTAGTTTTATTAAAACTCATGCCATAGTCCATGAGTGTGTGTTTCATCCACAACACTTGAGTAAAACAACTTCCATCTGCCACATATTCAGCTTCAGCAATGGAATGTTTTACTGAGTGTTATTTCTTACATGACCAAGAAACTATAGAATATCCTAAGAAATAACATGTTTTGGATATACGTTTCCAATCCATTCTACATCCACCAAATTAATCATTTGAAAAAAAATAGTTGAAAAATAATTCTACAAGAATAGAAATTTCCTAAATCCCTAATTCCCTTAAGATAACAAAGAAAATTACAACATTAAGATAGAATTATTTTGGATTGTCTTGATATATTGAACATAATAAAACTAAAAATATTAAATATGGATGAATAATAATAAATTAAAGTAAGCATCTTATAATTCCTCTAAAAATATTTTTATCAACTGGTTTCCCAGCCACATCATGATTTAATGTGTTGGAGGTACTAATGGGAGTACTAATACTTTTAGTATTGTCATATAAAAATTTCTTAAGTAGATATTTTATATACTTTTGTTGATATATAAAAGTTCATTCTGGTTTTTGTGAAATTTGAAAAGCAAGGAAGTATGTTAACTCACCCATTATACTCATTTCAAACTCAGACATCACCAAATCTGCAAAGGAAACTTTTAAAGATTTTTTATTTGAACCAAATATAATTTCATCAAAATAAATTTGTACAATGATAATGATTTTATTTACCTATTTTTTAAATATTTTTGGATCCACAACATCCTTAACAAAAAAATTTGAAAGAAAAATCTAGTTAACCTGTCATACTAAGCTCTAAGGGCTTGTTTAAGTCCATATTGTCCTTTGATAAGTTTATAAATATATTTTTGTTATTTTTTATTTTCAAAACCAGGGGTTGTAAAACATAAATATTCCCTACAACATATCCATATAGAAAATATCACCTCACATACATTTTAAATAGTTTGAAATTAATTAATCCTATAAAGTCTAGTAGTATTCTAATAGTTTCAGGTCTTGCTTTTGGAGAATAGGTTTCTACATAATCTATTCTTTCTTATTGATTATAAAACTTATCAAAAATTCCATATTTATTTCAAACTATTATTCCATTCTCATCACAGTTATTCTGAAATACGTATTTTACTCCAATTATAGAATTTTATATAGGTAGTTCAACTAAAGTCTATACTTTTTCCCTTTAAAAATCATTAAGATCATCTTGTATTACATTAATCCAATACTCATCACTTGAAGCCTCATCAGGATTCAAAGGTTCAAATTGGGATAAGAAAGATAGATGTTAAATTCTATTTCTTAAGGACTTTATAGTCTTAAATGGATTATCTACATCACAAATAATACTTTCACTATTATGATTCCTAAGAAACAACTAACTTATTGGGTTTTCAAAAGTTTTATCTTCAAAATAGGTATAAAATATTTTAGAGTGATAAATTTAGAAACTAATTCTTGATTTAATTCCTTATGAGAATAACATTATAACAAATGTTGAGAATAAATTTTAGATATAATATCCAAGGATATAGGTTGAGGTTGTTTGAAAATACAGGGATTAGTTTTATCAAACATAACACATATTGTTTCCTCAATGGTACAAGAAATTTTATTAAAAACTCTATAATCCTTAGAAGTAGTGGAATAACATAAAAAATCCCTTCATTGGATTTGGGTGAAAATTTAAATATATTATATTTAGTAATCAAGATGAATACTTTTCAACTAACACATTGAAGTAAGAAACTTTTGTTTCTTTATTGTCCACAACATGTTAATATTTTTACTAGTTAAAGGACTAATTAAAATGTGATTTATAGTATAAAAGGATATACTAACCAATTCATCCCAAATAAATTTAGCAATTTAGTATTCACTCTGCATGGTTCTAGTTATTTCATGAATATTTCAATATATTCTTTTAGATACACAAGTTTTTTTGTGAGTTCTACGTACATAAATGTTATGTTCAATACCATTCATACTAGAAATTTTTTGGAAATCACAATTTACAAATTCTCCAACAAGATCACTATGAATATTTATCTAGGAGAGGGTTATATAATTTTTTAGTTTATCTAAAAAAAGTTTTAAATAACTAGAGGCTTCATGTATCTTTGTAAAAAAATAGACCCATGTATATCTTGGGTATTAATTAAATAATACATATGCATAGTATTTTCCAAAAAATATTCCAGTTTGTATAGGAACAAATAAGTTCATGTGCACTAATTTTAATGCATCAGAAGTTGAGACTTCACTAATATATTTAAAAATTGACATATTTTTCTTATCATATTGACAAGGGTAACAAAAATTTGAAGTATCAAACCTATGTTTTGATAAATCTTTAACAACTCCTTTCCTAGTCAATATATCTAAATTTATTAGGTTATAGTGTCTTAAACATGTATTTCATAACCAAGATTAATCTTCCATTTCACTAAGGAAATGTAAGTATTACATCATGTGGTCTTTTATGTTTCTTTTGTAAAAATTATCATGCAGATTTGAAGAATAATAAATTCATCCTTGGAACTATGTAAAGTAAATTCATCATTCCTAAAGTTCACAATAAAACCTAAATCACAAAATTGATTTATGCTTATAAGATTGTTCTCAAGTATTATAACCAATAAAACATTTTGAATAAGATCTTTTCCACAAAGTAAAATGTTACATATTCCAATAATATCTCATTTTTTCATTATCTATGAAAGTTACTTTGCTACCATTCATCTTGATTACCTTCTTGAAGAAATATTTGTTTCCGGTTATCTTCTAGGAACAACCAAAATCCATTTACCAAATGTTTTTTCAGTTCGCTCCTTATTTTCCTGAAAACAAAAAGATTAGTTTTTTTGAAACCAAACCTTTTTCGGTCCAGTAGTGTTCGCAAATATTATTTTAGGAAACGAAATTTTATTGATTTTATTTTTTGGGGAAAATTTAATCAGATTTTAAAAACAATAAATATGAAAAACCAAAGACTGTACTCTATTTTAGGGACAATTTTTCTTCCAGGTCCCACCAATTTTTCACTTATTAAAAAAATGTTCACTTTTCATAATAACACAATTGTGACTAAAAATAGGGTTTTATTGGTAAAACCTTTTCTAGGATTATCACTATAAGGAAGAATTTGATTATACATTTTATAAAATTATTAATTTAAAGTGGTAACCATGTATAAAAGTTTCTTTAATATATAAATTTAATATTTTAGTTTTGAAACTAAATTCTTATCCTCACTAGTAATAGTTTTGGAAGTATGTTTTTCAAAATTGTTTTGTAATGTAGTTTTCTTTGAAACAACTTTTTCCGAATCATTTGAAATAATATCTTTTCTAAAATTAGTTTTATCAAGTTATTTTTAACGATCTAATATTTAATGTGTTAAAATAGTTATTCTTTAGTCTCTTATAGCAATTTTATCATTAGAATTATCATTTTTTTTAAAATATTACTATTTTCAATTTCAAATAGTTTTTAAAATCTTGATACGTCATAATATATGGGTAAAGTATTATATTCACTATCTATGGATGATTCTCTATTAAAATATGTAGAAATGGTTTCATTATAACATTTAGGATAATTAGAATTTAAAGATAAATTTTTAAGTTATTTAGGAGTTTGTATCTTTTCTATTAGGCATTGATTTTCCATGTGTACTTTACCAAAAAGACCAATTTTTCTTTATCCAAAACATTCATTGTTAGAATAATTTGCTAAAAAATATCCACCACTAAGACTCCATGTGTTAGAAACTTTCAGAAAATTATTTCCTTTATTCTTGTAGGTATTTTTTGTATTTTAATCTGAATTTATGTAATTTCTATCTTTCCTTATTTTCTTAGGAAAATCTGTTTGGACCTATCATGTTTTCTTATATTTAATGCAGGTGACCTCAAAATATTTATTGTCACCTTTATCCTTATAACCTTTATTATATTTCTATTGAAAATATTTATTCCCAAATATTGTGTTCCTCTATATATCAAAAATAGCCAACTCATTTTTAGAATGTTTTGACATATTATAATCTTACTCAATGACAACTTTCTTCTTCCTTGAAGATTTTACAACTTTCTCAATCGATTGAACTTTAGAAGGTATAATTGATTTTATAAAAAAAGAAACAAAACCATTTTTAGTTTTATCTTTCTTATCATTTTTGTTAATTCTTATTTCATATTTCTTAAGGGTTCTAATTAAATGATCAAGAGTAAGATTATAAAACATTGTTATATCATCCACAACTTTTCTTTTGTAATCCCACTCATTGGGAATAATTTCTATAATCTTATCAACCAAAATTTCATCATCAAAACCTTTTTCTCGAAGATACTGTAAAATATTTATAATAGTCGTGAATATTTTATGCATCATGGAAACTAGATCTCTAGGTAGAAAATCAAAGGCTTGGTAATCATGTCTAAGCATAGCTCTTCTTGTTTATATAACTTTTAATGTACTAAAATGTGTTACTTCTAATTTAACATAAATACTATTGTAGGATTGCCAAGATTATATTTGATCGTAGATATTCCTTGTTATAGAAAATAGTAAAGTATTTCTAACCTATAAGTTCAAATGATATTCTTGCTTCTCAGCATTAGAAAAACCCTAAACTTCTTTATCAAGAATCTTGTATTTTCTAGTAAGCATTAAGAATTTATCAACTCGAGTGGTAATCATAAAGTTTTTCATTCTCTCTCTCCAATATTCATAGTCATTCCCATCAAACAGAGGTGGCCAACTAGGATTTAGATTTTTCAAGATATCCAACATTCATACCAACCATATTAATGAAAAAACGTTTCTAAAAATATAAGTTAGTGTACCAATATTTATAAATATAATTTTTAAATAGAAACATAAATAACTTTAAATAAGTGAATAAATTAAAAACTAAGAAAGTATATAATCAATATAAATCCTCTATGATACCAATTTTAGGATCGTACGAGTATCTTAAATGGTTATACATACAAGAGTGGGTGAATTTTATTTTAAAAAGATTAAAATAAACAAAACACAATACCACTTAATGTAATATTATCAGACTCATACATCATCTGATTACCATAGTGAAAGTATCAGAATCACAATTGATCCGATTAAATCAAAGTATGTTGTTATAATATTCAGAGCTATAATAATAAAACAAATAGTATATAAATATAACTACAAATACTAACTTTATATTATATTCATAGTGTAATAGAGAATTGTAAAAACAAGCAATATAATATCTAGTAATAGTAAGAAAAAATTACACGATATATATATATATATAATAGATTTAACACTTTTAACCATAAGATTAAGTCATTAAAAATCATAACTAAAGCTATCTAATATTTTATGTTTAATGTAAAGTCGGCCTTTTCTTTCCAGGAAATCCCTTTATACGATGATCAGAATAAGCTATGTGTTTTTATCCCTGAAATCCCTCAATACAATAATCAACATATGTCATACAATCCTCGGAATCCCTCAATTAGATGAATTAGATTCACCATCTTCCAATCCCTAGAATCCCCCAGTCATAAAAATCATCAGGGGAGATTTAAAACAAAAAAACATTTTCTAAAGGAAATAACCCTAACAAGGATTCCTTATAACTTTTAATCTCTAAATCATTACAAAGAATTTGGAATGAGATTTTTGCATGAAGAAAAGTTTAGATAGATTAAGTGTTGAATGTGATGAGATCCAAACTATTCACATTACCATATATTTGTAGGTGAAGATCAAACAGTCAAATTTCTCAGTTAGTTGTAACGGCCTTGGATAGCTATCTCTTTGACAACTCACAATGTTCTAAGTAAACTGAATGTGTAATATCATTTTATTTTAGCACCATTAAAAATATAATTGTATTCCTTATGATAAAAATAAGTCTTATATATTCTGATTATAAACATAGGATATACCTATGGAATTCTTTATCATTTCTTAATATGATAATTATTTTGAGGATCAGTTAGAGTGGGTTGGTACCAAAATCATTCTAATGGTCATGACTTTTGTGGGTATGATATACAAGACCAAAAGCTTACTCGTCATCTGATTAAGGGTAAGCATGGTTAATCAGACACATGCTCAATCTGGTGATCATAATGAAAAATTATAACTGTATATTCATAATAAATTAGTAAATTTCTATGTATGGTAGAAAGTAATGATTTCTACAAAAATATTATAAAATACTTGGGACATGAAAATTTAGTGAAAATATTTTAATAAAGTGTTTTTGATTTCCAGAGCTAAATTAATATAAAATAAATAATTGGTTCTTCTCAATTAACAAAAATATCAACCATGGAACTTTTATGTATCATTTTTCCATTAATAGGAACTTTATTTACCCAAAAAGAGTAGTAAACTATGTAATTGTGGTAATTTCCAAAGGGGGTAACAGGGGTAAAACAGAAATAAAAGGGTTAAACCACATCTCAAACTTGTAAAAAAATTATTTAATTAGAGTATTTTCACTCATACTCATTTTATCTTCGAATTTGATCATTTTAGAACTATTTTAACATGACGATTAATTTATAATACTTTTATAAATTAATAATTTCCAAGAATTTATGTCATTCACTTATAAAATGGAACCCCCTCTCTTCTTCTATCCAAACTTCAATATCCATTTAGTCACTCCAATCCCTAACCAAATCTTTTCTTAACATCACATACCACATTCTAAAGGTCTTATTTTGTAAAGAAATGGAATTATATAAATGAAGTTTCACTTATTATAATTATGTCATATATGATAAATCACATAAAATCATATAAATAACCCAAATAAAACATTATAAATGAATAATGAATGAAATAAGATACCTTTTTCAAAAATTAAGGAACCTATACTAATGGAATAGTAACATGAACTTTGGAGTAGTAATATGACTCCTATGAATAGTAAACAAGATAATATAATCGTAAACTCATCTATTAAAGTGTAAATAAAATTTAGGAATCTTATAAATGAAAATATGATAAAATTATATCATAGTATAAGTAAATAAATGTTTGGAGAATGATAAATTAAGTATTGGTATTTTTCTGAAATAGAAATGTTTATTTAGAATTTCATAATTAATATATTGATTTAAAAGAAAATTTATTTCCATAAAATGGATTAATAAATTATTATTGTTTTTATTATGATTATAAGATAATTTTATGAGACCTTAATTATTTTTTCAAAGTGTTATAAAATCTAATATAATTTTACATTTGGTATTTTTTGAAGAAAATAGGTTTTTAATTAAAAATTATATTTATCATATTTATAAAATTATTTTCATAAAATTGAGTTATTTTAGGATTTTACATAGAGAAAAATAGTTCAGTTTAATTTCTTGTATCTTTCTAAAATAGTTAATTTTTTGTGAATAATGAAATACGGTAATTTACGGTATATATACATTTTAAGTTAAATAGATTATTTATTGATACATTTATGATTTAAGAACTATTGGTTCGAACTCACATGAATTATTTACTATATATAGTTAGAATAATTCACACTATTTGTGGTCTTTAGACAAAAAAAATAAACAAATGAATAAAATAATCAAAATACACCTCTCTCATCCACTATGAATACCACCCTTCACCACCTCTTCTCCTCACAACTATTATCCCTTGAATCTAGTCAAATGTCAACCCAATAATCTTACCAAGTCTCTTACCCATGTCCAAGAGGTTTTGGTTTCAATAAAAGACCAAAACATAATTCCCTAAGGAGCTTCTCTATGAGAATAATTCAATAAGTAAAGTCCTCTTTCAGTTTCTTTATTTTCCTTTTCACTTTCTTTTCTTTTCTTATACAATACTCACCTACTCTATCTAAAAATTCATGATAAATACAATATATTATATATACTATAATTTTTTTTATGCTAATGTAAAATACACAGTCAAGTCTCTTACCCTATTCCTTTTATTCTAAAAATGAAAATATCATCCGTGAGAGGTTGATTTATCACCATCGAAGATGAAAAGTTTTCATTTTCCTTTACTACCTTCATGGTCGAACATAAACCATTATAATGGTTGATACATATTTTAAAATTTATTTTATAACCCTTTTTATGTTATGAAAATAACTTTTATTCATAATAATTAATAATGAAATAAAACTAGTTTGTGATGATAAAGAAACCACCAAAATAATCCAAATGATTATCACTAACGTCTTATCTAATGATTCATCCTCACCCAAAATAAACAAATGACTTATATAAACATTTATTATTTTGTATATTCATTAATAACATATAACTTCAATTCTGTATATCTATTCCCATTTTACCTGATCATTCATACATTTATAAAGGTGGACCAATCATGATAATCGAGGAAATGAACACTCTAAAACAATGAAATTATATCTTATAACTCATCAAAAAGGCCATAAACTAACTTAATAAAATTATAATAAAAAAATAATTTCTAAAAGGTTCTGAATTAATTAATTATTTGATTTAATTTGATTATACAAGACATTAAGACCAAGTGCAGAACAATTTTGTTCATAAAGTAAGGGATTCATTCTGAACCTCTATTTTTCCTTTGGTTTACTGTTTCTCTCTGTTTATCCCAATATAATTATTAATTTTTCTTAATTAATCCTCATATATTTTGTTTATATATTCTAAACATATGTTTTTTTTGCCTAATATTCTTTCCTTGATGGGGAAATACATGTTTTATAGTTTCCCTTCCCATTTACTCTCGTTAAGGAAGTCTGATTAAAGGGAAATTCTCAAATTCTTAAACATTTTCAAGTACCATCCTTAATTTCTTTTAATATAGTTTTATTGTTTTTCTAAAATCACTCATATTATCAGAAAATAAAATCTTGGTTCATTTCTGGTTTTATACCAACAATTATGGGACTTTTTCCTCCATGTGCAATGGTCTTGGTAGTTAGCCTTGACTCATGCTTATGTCAGGTTGTGTGTTGTTGCCGTATTCCTATGATTCCATGATTAAATTTCCCCATGCATTACATTTTATGATTTTTTATGTTTACTCATGATCCATGCCTTTTTGTGTCCTCATGTTATGCCCTCTAACCCATGTATTTTTCTTTATTCTTATCTTTAGACCCTTACTAGGATTTTTACCTCACCCATTTTGTAATATATTCCCCAGATTATCATATGAATATGTATGAACACAATGGAAGATAATATCACTCTATGGATGATTAAAATAAATTTATTTTATTCTATTTCCATGTTTTCAGTTTTATGTACCTATTCATGCAAATTCACTAGTATTTACGATCCTTGGCTTGAAATTCTATGGTTAATTGTTCTTAAATTCATGAAATATTATGTGTGAAATGCTCAGGTCACTATATATATTGGGAATAATAGAAACAATATAGGGAATAAGGTGTAAAGAAAAAGAGGTTTTCTAAAGAATAGTTATAGTTTCCAACTGAATGTTTTAGTTTCATTCACTCTTATACCTCCATAAAATATTCATAAAACATAATGAAATAATAACACAAATATATTAATTATAATTAGATTTTTTTAATTCAATACCATATATCCATCTCGTCTTCCATAAAATGGGAATTCAAACCGAATCTCGTGTGTATAGTGGACTACTACCTCACGAACTGATGTAATTTGTTTCCACCCCTACTTCTTATAGATAATTATAATAATAGATTTAATATATATATATGATATTAAAGAAATATTTTCTATTATAAAAATACAATATATCATCTAATTTCATACCTTTACAATAATTGAAAAATGATAATTTCACTCATAGGTATGTGTGGACTACCACGTACATGAAGCAATGTGTTTCATTTTCTATCAACACATCACATAGATGATTTATATATGTTTATTTAAAAAAATAATATGGAATTTATGATATAACTATAATTATAAAAATATAAAATAATACTTACATTCCTTTCATCACAATCATTGAAGAAAGTTAAATCTCATGTGTACATATGGCTTACCGTATCCATGATTGTAATTTTGTTCATTTTTTATAACCACATTTCATGGTTGGTTGTAAAATTATAATTGATATATAATAATGATAATAATATCATGTTTTTTATATTACGGAATAATGAACTATTTTACCACAATCATCCTCCTGAATTCATTCTATACATATGAACTAAATATCAATAAAATGCCCGATATGAAGTTAATTGATTAAGTAATTAAATATTAAATGGTAATAAAAAATAAAAATATTAATAAACCTGAAAATAGTTCTTAAGAAATTAAATAATTAACATAATTTTATTTTTCAAACTCATAAAAAAATGTATGTGATGTATCAGACTAGATGTATGGGATTTAGACTCAATTTATCTTCATCAATGCGTATTTTTATGTTTTTCACCAAATTTATTTTATATGGTGCATATTTTTCCCATTTTAGATATTATATGAATCCTTCATAATTCAAGTAATTTTATGCTTTAATTCAAATTATCACATCCAAGTATATTTGATATGAAAGTTACTAAGTGTAAAGATATTTTTTAACTCAATTTCCTTTCATTGGGTTATATCACTCTTCATTGATTATACTATGTTATGATTCTCTGTGAAATGGAATTTTTTGTGTTATTTTTTATTTCCACTTTTTTTGTATTTATATTTTTGACACATAATTTATACATTAATTAATTCTAAATTTAATGATTTGATCTTTAAGGGCTATTCATTTCAAATTCTTTTTCTTTTTGACATACATTTATTTTATGAACCTATATTATTTTATTATGTGTATTCACATCCCATATGAAATTTTATATCATTAATATCATTAAATTCATGATATTTAATGTTTCATTTTAATTTATTATTTTATGAGGCTCACAGCTCAAAATTTACCAAAATGGTAATGGTCTCTCATCTATTTTTTTTCTACAAGATATATGTTGTATTCACCACATTCCACTTTCATGGGGTGTATATACTACCCCTTTGATATCATATATCATGATTCCATTTATATTCATGGTATTTAATTATTAATTTTATGTTATTTATTTCAAAGGGATTACGATTTAAAAGTTACCAAAACATTAAGGGTTTATTTTACAATCTCATCATTATTCAATATTTTTTATGTTTATCTCTATTCTTAGGTAATTATAAGATATTTATATATATAAACCAATATATTTTATTACATAAAACTTATTTTTCAAAATTATAAGTTTACATTTCATTTTCCTCTTTTAAGTACACAAGATATTGGAAGAATTTTTTATGGAAAAACGACTTTGTTTTTTATTCAGTAGTGAATCAATTTTTTCCATGTCAATATTTTCTTAAAAATTTATTAAAAAATATTTTCACTATTATTCAATGAATTATAAAATTTATTTTTACCTACAGTTAAATTTTTACAAAAAAATAATAAAATGGAATCTTCTTTTTGTTACCCAAATGATGTACGCTTTGAGTTTTTACCAACAAAATAAAAGGAATAGTTGTTTTAATATACCTATCATGAATTGGATTTCCCATAATACTTATTTATCAATGTTTTGAGGATTACCTTATAATTTTACATTACACTTTTCAATGAACATTGTTTTTCCTACCATTCAAGATTTTTTTGTTTTTAAAAATGATTTCAATTATGAAAGATTTATTTCCATCTAGAATGGTTTTAATGAAATTTTTTTGGAATTTCAATTCTTCAGCAATGATAAACCTTTATTTTATTTTTTATACATGGGGGAAATATTGTAATGATATCATACTTATTCTTTCTCTATATTTTTTCTGAACTATTTAACTAGGAAAAATATTAACATTTTATGTGATAGTTTTTCAATATGAAAGTTTATATTGATTATGTTATTCACCCCTTTCATATGATGAATGAATTGGACATAGTAAGTGATGGGAGGGGCATGTTATATCCCCCCAATGTATCATAATTTCTCATGAAGAAAACTAGTTTTGTTATTTGTCCAATTCCTTACCCATTTATATAATATATATTGGAACAAGGCCTTAATGATAAGTTTATGATATATATCATTATGCATTCCATCATTATGAAATCAGTTATCAATTCCCATGTTATAATTTGATTAGTTTTGATATCCATGGATAATCTTCAAGATCATGTTATTATTTATATGGTGTTATTTAATTATCACATATTCTTTTCATATTATTATTCATACTAAACTTACTGATTAAATAGAATATGTTTTCAATTATTTAGTTTAGCATATTGACCATAACTTTTTTAATCATGATAGATTCCACTCTACATAACCCTTATTGAGAATTTGAGCTCACGCTTATTTTTTTCATTTCCTTAGGATATGGAGAAGTAATATTTGAATGTATTCATGGATTAAGATTATTTACTATTACTAAGTTTTATATTTTATTTCCAATATAAAGTTAGGTTCAAGTATATATCTAGTTTAATAAGAATACTAAACTATGTGGATATTCAGGATACGATCTCTTTTATCTAGTACCAATGTAAAGATGTAACCAATGGCTCTCGATTACTGAGTTCAAGGCCTTTATAGTTAGTGTTAGAGGAATTTTAGTAGAAACCATGGGAACTTGATTTAAAACAAAATAGGTTAGGGAACATAACCATATGACCGAATTTGAGTAAATTTCTAAGTATATAATAACATCCTAATGTTTTGGTATTGTAGAGATTATGTAGTTTTTCTAGAAATACATCCCTCTCTAGATAAAACAAGTAGACGTGGTTCTGGAACTGATGCATCTAGTGGTAATTACCCGGAAAGGAGTTGTTCAAGTATATCTCGACCATTATTCGGGTTCATAGTTAGTGTCCCCTTACTACACACTAAGTTTGACACTTCCATGGGATATTATGGGGTTAATTTATATTTCATTTATGAACCATAATAAAGGATTTGAATAGATGATGATAATGAATGATTTAGGTTAATACTAAGGTGTCCTATATTTAAAAGAAAGTGTTGTGATCTATACATCATATAAATGATTTTCAAGATTATGTGGTTTTCCACTATGATTATTATTTCTCATACTATGATTTTTGATTTTTTTATGGTTAGAACTAGGAAGAATCTTGTTAAAACTGATTATTATGGACAATATGGTTATTATGAGAAACCAAAATGGATGATGGTTAAAGTGAAATATATTGTGATTATTCCTAATTAGTTATCAGTATTTATTATTAACAACCTACACCTTAACCAACATTAATAATCACTAAAGAATATAAGGATAATTTCTTTTGAAAGCATGTGTGGTGGATACTATAGGGGAATGAAATATCAATTTCCATTAGTTTAGAAATGTGGAAAGAGACACCCCATATATTGTCTCAAAGAAATAGTAAATTATGTTATATTTGGTTTATAAGGTCATATATAAATGAATTTTCAAGGAAAAATGAAGAGTTAAATGGAGGGATATGAAGTTCATCCCAAGGTACCATTTATAATTCTTATTATTATGTATGGGGAATATGGTAACTATAAAAGACAATTTTTTTATCCAAGGTTTATCTCCCAGACCAAGGACATATGTTATTCCAATAGTAAAGTGTAGGGATTGAAGTGTTAATGTATTTTGATTTGAGAATAATGTAATAGAATTTTTATATCAATTATATTATAGATATTAGAACCATGAGACATATAAGAATTATTCCAATGTATATATTATTTAAGGATTTTGAAACATATATATAAAGGTACTGATAAACAAGAAAATTTATTTAGTGATAATGTGATAATATTTGGTTGGGATAAAGAGATAATTTATATTGATGAAGTAAATAGAATAGTACCAGTGACATTAAAATTGATTAGTGATTTGATTAAAAATTGACTTAGGTCATCATTGATAATGTTTATTGAATTTTTAGATTTGGGAAAATTGATTGTGATTGTATTTTAGGAATAAAGATTGTGTTGGTTTTTTGAATCATAAATGGTTTCATATGAGGCTAACATAAGAGTTATAGATACTATCATGGGTCAATAAGTTTAAGGTTGATCATATGTTTAGAACTATATATACACCTTTTGAAGTTTTATGTGATGCAATTGTGAGGATATTTGAAACATTTATTGGGTTTTGGGAAGATTACTATATTTAGGCATCAATAAACTTTTTGATAGTAAGTGATTCGATGTTAATTAAATTATGGCCTATTGGATAGTGGTATATAAATAGTATTGATAGCTAAAAATTGGTTCATTAATATGTTGATATTTTTAGAGATATTTATGGTCTTGATAAGTATTACCTTTTAGGTTAGTATCTAAATTTCATTCATGATATTTTAGTGTGAATTTAACTACATTATAAGATTATATAGTGATATATCGTGGTGATTAATGGTATTTTTTATGTAAGTTAAAAGGTATGAGATAACATTTAAGGCTAAAACATTCCCCAATATTTAGGGAATTAAGGTTAATTTGGATATAGGGTTATTTATTTTTCGAATAATAACAGTCGAACCTTTTGTGTTATTAAATAAATTTTGAAGTAAAATGTATTATTTCTTCATATGGAGGATTATAAATTTTAGATATTATCTTATCATCGGTTAACCAATTATGTTTTGGATAATATATAAAGACACTAAGAATAATGTTTTACACTTTTTTGGATTATTTGATCCATTATAAGTAGATACTAGTTCATTAGGTACCAAATCTTCATCATGAATATGCATCATTTGTAACAAAAATATAGGATTATGGTTTAAATTGATTAAATTATACTTGTCATGTAACTATATTTCCTTATGTTTTCATTATATATGATAAAATAATTTTGAAACTCCAGGAAAAATATCTTGAAACAAAAATAATTTCCTATTAAATTCTTTTTTGTTGATTTGATGGTCTTTTCCACACCCTAATGATTTATGATTTTGTGTCATTAACTTTCTCATGATCAAAATTCATTATAACTCTCCATCATTGTTAGGAAATTTATTTTACATTATTGTACATATATTCACTTCCCAATAATGTTCTCATATTTGGAAACCCATCTACATGTTATTCCAGCTAAGATTTGTATTTCCCTTTACCTATTTTCAAGAGTATGATTTATTAACCCATTTATGAAGTGGGTATTCAGAAAATTTATTTTCAAATTCCAAACCCTTGATTACTGAGATCAATTTAAAATTGAAAGGACACCATTTATTAATGGTGGGGGAATGTAATGCATTGATATTTTAAAAAACACTATGTTCAATGGAATAAATGACACGCAACATCAAGCCTAAATGAACAACCAAATTTAATTATTTAAATGTTAAATTTATAAACTAGTCCTTAAATTAGAAAGTAGGGATATGATTAATTGCATTATTAAAAATATATAATTGTCCTACTCAATAATTATTTATTGATTAATACTTATGAGTTAAGCAGTTAATATTTAGTAGTCATTTTATTCATCAAAAAATGTTTTTTTAAAAATTGGGTTTTATTTCATTGAATGAGAATATATTATTATTAATTTCTGGAACTTTTAGAAATTTTATTAAATAAAAATAGTATATTTTTTTCAATCATATCAAAATTATTTTTGGGTGATTTTTTTGGATTTTTCTGAAATGATTGTTTTTTCCAGTGAATAATGAAATTACTACTTTTAATTGAAATCTATATTTTTGTTTCAAATATTTACAAACTTTCATTTTAGTTTAAAATTATTTAAAAGTAACATTTGTTTTGTTATATTTTTAATAATATTATTAATTTCATTAGAATCAATTTTATGGTTTAAATTGATATAAAACCATTTTTATACTTAAAAAGTAATTTTTTAGAAAAACCTGTCTTTCATTGCATTGTGTATTTGAAATGTTAAATTAATTCCTTCCAATTATAGAATTTGAATCATGGAAAATTTATTCCATATTTAGAATTATTAGGTTAATTTTTTTAAAATATCCCCCTTTAATTTTGTTTCATTATGAATAGTAAATATAGTAAATAATTATCACCGTAATAAAGGAAAATCAGTTAATTAAAGTTAAAATATATGATAAGGATAGAATAATGACCCTGAAAATTGTATTCAACCTATGTAATGAGTTTATTTCATCCATTTACAACCAATATTATAATATATGGATAATTTGTTCCACATTGTTTTGATTTTAACCTTTATAATATTTAAGTAAAAGATAAAATAAAACATGTCACTTTATTGAATATAATATCTATAATATTTTTTGATAGAGATAAAAATATATTATTCTTTGTTATAATTTTTTATTTTAAATATAAATTATTTTTTATCATTGTAATTTATTTTCAATTTTTTGTGGTAAAATAATTACCTTAAACGCTTAAGAAATGCTAACATGGTGTTTGTGCAAGTTGTTGAAAAAAACATGTAAATGGTTTTAAAAATGACAAAAATAATATTATATGGCTGATTTAAAGTTTTAACTGAATTTTTATGATTAAAATATTATATTAGATGTATTTTTAAGGTTTAAAGTTTAATTCCACAGTTTTCGTGTCGTTTCTAATGTCAAGTTATGTGAATAGTTTCAAAAATATCTTAAATGATATTTTATGTTAAATATATTTTATTAAATTACTGAAAAATTATGAAAATATTTAAATAGGATAATTATTATGATTAATTGTATAATAGTTCATCTATTTTATATTTAATACCCAATTTTCACTATATAAATAAAACTAAAACCCTTTAATATTAAAAAATGCATTACAACATTTAAATAAAAAATTGGTTGACCAAGGGGTTAAACCAAAAGATAAGGTCTAAATGACCTCTAAACCTATGTAAATTTAATTAGGTTATTAAATTAAAAATATTTAATACTTATATTCAAATAGATTTCATTTCGGAACCATTTTATATTATTCACACACATATTTTATTATACAAATTCTTGTATTTCCAAAAAAATATTAATAATAAATAATATTTAATTAAATGATTTAAAATTCAAAAAAAAATCTATTTTTCAGCCAAGTTAATTGTATACTAATTAAAATTTCAATAATGGTCCATTAATGGGTCAATTTACCTTTAATTGTAACTTTCCTTACCCCTAAAGATTAAAAACTATGTTATCACGGTAGTTGTCAAATTGGTTAACCGGGGGTAAAAAAATACAAGGATGAAAAAACAACCTAAACTTGTCAAAATTTTATTTTATGAGATTATTTAGATTTATAATCATATTATACTATAATTTTATAAATTTTGATACATTTTTACAAGAAAATTAATTTATATTAATTCAATACTTTATGAAATTCAAAGAATGCATATCCCTCGCTTATAAAAGAGGACTTCCTATCCTATTCCATCCACACTTAATGGGTCATTTTATTTGTCCATAACATACCAAAATAACTTCCTAAAATTCTTTTATAAAAATTTTAGGTCTTATTTTGGGCATAATAAAAACCTTATATGGATTAAGGTGTAATACAAAGGAGGTTGTCCAAAGAAGATGTATAGATTTTAATAGAATGTATTTGTTTTATTTCTTATAATACCATATTAAAAACTTATCTAACATGAAGAAATAATAAAAAAATAATATCACCTATAATTAGATATTTTTTTGTTAATTTCATTCCCTATATCCATATTCTCTTCCATCAAATGGGAAATGAAACAGTCATTTGTGGGTTGGGAGGACTACCGTCTCACAAACCGATGTATTTTGTTTTCCATCACCGACTATCAAAATTTGTTATAATGATGTATTTAATGTTTATATATTATATAAATTTCATTTTAATCATTATAAAAAAGTTAATATATCATCTACTTTCTTACCTTTCCATCCATTGAAAAATTAAAACGTTATTTGTGTGTACATGTGGGGTACCACCTCCAGGAAGTGATGTGATTCATTTTATATCACCACATCACATGGATTATATATTTAAGTTTATTTGAAGAAATAATATTTAGTTTATCATATATTTATCATTATGTAAATATAAAATAATATTTACATTATTTTTATCATGATCGTTGAAAAATTGAAACCCTAGAAATGCATTTGTTTGGCTTACCGTCTTCATGATTGTAACGTAGTTCATTTTTTATAACTATATTTCAGGGTTTGTTTTCAAAGTATATTGTATTTATAAAAATTATAATTTGGTCCTGATTATTATTCCATTTATGATTGAATAATGACTACTACACAATGGTCAACCTTTCTAATTCATTCTAGACATATGAACCAAATATGATCAAAATGTCAGATGTGAACTTAATTGTTTAAATAATTAAATGTAACATGGTAATAAATAATATAAAAGTAATAGTAAACTTGGAATAGGTTCTTACTAAATTAAATAATTAACATAATTTTATTATATAGGATAATAAAGAACATGTGATGAGTTAGGCCTGAGTTAAGGTATTTAGTCTCAATTACCCTTCATTGTGGCATATTTTTATGTGATGCAAGTAATTTATTTTATATGGTGTATATGTTGAAAATTTTACTTGTTATATAATTATTCCTACATACTTAATAGAATTTTTATTTCCAATTAAAATTTTCTCATCCAGGGTATTTGATCTGAAAGTTACAATGTTGTAAGAGATTTATTAACTCAATATCCTTTCATTGGGGTGTGTCACTCTTTATTGATTATATTAGGTCAGGATTATGAGTGAAATAGCCTTTTTTGTTTTATGTCGTTTTTTCACTTGTTTTTTTGTGGATTTAATTTTTTTTACCCATAATCTATACATTTATTAATTCTCAATTCAATGATGTGATCTTTATACGGGTTATTCGTATCAGATTCCCTTTATTTGGGACATTCGTTTATGTTATGCCCCTATATTACCTAACGAGGTGTATATACTTCCCTTATAACATCTTATATCATTAATATCAATTATTTAATAATATTTAAATTTTAATTTGATTTTATCCTTTTATGGGGCTTATGAATCAAAAGTTACCATGGTAGAAAATAGTTTCTCATCTAACTTTTGTTTCTATGGTACATATGTTATATTCACCAATTTCCTATTTCATTTGGAATATATTCTCTCCATTTGGTATGATATATCCATATTTAATCTATATTTTTAGTATTTAAAGATTCATTTTATGTTATTGGTTTCATGGGGACTATGATTTAAAATATACCAAAGCTGTAAATGTTTATTTCTCAATCTCATCATTATTCAAGACCATCTATGTTTAACTCTGTTTTTTTCTTGAAAATCATTTTTTTCATTTTAAAAAGATGGTTTATGGGTTTCTGGTATCCCATCTTACAACCACAAACACAAACAAGTGAATCACAAACATCAGACAACTCAAACCAACACATCTTTACATATCATAATAACCAGACTCATCTCCACATCCCATGCAGGTGTCATCTTCTCCAGTAGCTGATTCCCAATCTGGATGTCTCCAAAAGCTTCCACTCTAAACCCAAATCCTAAGCTGATCAAGGACAGGATGGTCTGGGGATTCCTCCTTGACCACGCTTCTCTTTTTTAAAGCCAAAGTCACCTCATTATTCCACTTTGAGGCTGATCTAGTCCGCATCAGCCATAGAAGTTATGAGTAATCCTTCCTTGATCTTCTTCTTGGAGTGGTAAATAACGGACCTTCATGTATAGCAATCATCTGCTTCCCACATTAAACCACAGAACTAAATGCACGGCCAATTAGGCTTCTCACATTTTCCTTCCCTCCCCTAGAACTCTCCCTTCCTATTCTGGCTTGCTCCCTCAAAACAGAATCAGTACACCCAGAGATGAACCATGACCTCTGTTTTGGAGTGTTGCTCTCCATAAAAGGGGAACGTCTATCCATAGTAATATCTTTATCCACAACTATGGAATGCATCTCCTTCCCCATGCCTATAACCTGTATACTATTCTGTATTTTCTCACCACCAACCAACCCTACAACATCGTCCTCAATCCTCACAACACGTTCCTTCCCTTTGCAGTATCGTGCTTCAGAGTTATTCGGGACCTCCTCACCAGCTGAAGTTGATGAATGCCCCATACATTCAACCTACTTACCCTTCAAGGTCTCCGCACCACCAGAACCTCCTACAAAGACATCCTCCTCTAGTTCTGCAGCCAACATGTCCTCAGAAAGCCATTCAAACCAATTCCTTAGTGTTATAAAAGGTTTAGCCAGAGGATCAAGGTTTTTGGAATCCTTATCACTGGTCTTGATGACCACCTCCTCCATGCTGGAAACCCCTCCTTCCCCAACCTGCTCTGTACCCTTACTAACCATGGAAGAAGCAGTTAAATCCAAGTCCTGTCTTAGCCTTTGCAGAACCTCTGAAACCTTCGGATTATCCTGATTTTTCTTACCACCGGGAGCCCCATGAACCTGGTCATTCTTGTCCGCAGCTGATCCAGACAAACGAATGCCTTACCCTAACAAATTGGACCAGGGAGTCATGATGTGCCTCCCCAATTCCAGCCCTTGAGAGCCCTCGGCAGCCCTGTTATAGTCACCTGGTGGTTGATCCTTCTCCACCATCCTCTGTGAATGTAATTTCCTACCACCGCCTTCCCCTGATTTCCTCTGTGTCGGACCAGTTTCAACTCTGACTTCAGGAGCTTTACCCTTCCCACTCACCTCCATCCATATTGTAGACTAATTTTCCCAATGACGAACTTCATGGGGTGGAAGACCCTTAAGAAAAACCTCTGAATCATGACCCAAACGACTGCATGAGGAGAAACAATTTTTCCGACTCTCATATATGACCAGTTGCATGCACCTATACTCCTCACCTATCATAATGCAAACATAATAAAAACTCATTCGAGGAGTGTCAACTTCTACATAGGCCCTTGGATTAACTGGGTGGCACACCGCTTCAGTGCGACTGTCTGAGCACTAAAATCTCCCTACGAGATTACCTAGCATGCGAATAATAGAAGGATTCTGGAATTGCAATGGGAGGTTGGTAAAACTTACCCAAACCGCCGAAGATGGAGAATCATGATTCATATGAAACATAAATGACTATCAGAGGAGGAGGAATCGGGACCCGTTAACGCTGCGCGGACCACTCGACCAAACCTTGATTAGGTCCGCTTCAGATTCGAATCGAATCATAATGTGTCGATTTTCATGAAAACTGACGGTCTCCCTTTCCTATAGATCCCATGAGATAAAGATAAACCTATCAAACGCATCAACCGGAGTTCTCATCTGCTTGAAGCGGGAAACCAATGTGAGATTTGGGAGGGCAGAGGTTTTAGTGAATTCAGAGGTCAAAATCGAAAGATTAGGGACGCCATCAATGAGATCCGGAACTTTAGGGCTTATTATAGCTTTCGGAAAAGGAGGGAGGAAATCCAGATTAGAAAAGGGGCTAAAGTTCGGCCCTATTCTCTTGATTGGAAATGAGGCTACCTCCCCCACCGCGGGAGGAGGGGCTGGGGCAGGGACCGCCGTCGTCACCGAGGTAAGGAGATCTTCTTAGGGTTTCACCTGCATTTCGGTCTGACTACACAATGTGTTTAACTCTTTGATAGGGGATTTACTCCATATTTCTATCATAAACCAATTATATTTTATTCTCTTATGATTATTTTTTAAAATTAAAAATTTTCACTTCATTTTTATTTTTTATGTTCACAATATATAGAAAGAATATTTTTATGGAAAATGGATTTTTTTTCTAACCATTCAGGAGACTTTTTCATCTCTGTCTATATTTTCCTTAAAATTTTTTAGAAAATATTTTTGAAATTATACCATGATATATTAAAGATATTTTTAGCCATGTTTTAATTTTTAAAAAATGTTTTAAATTAGATCTTATTGTCTTTTTCCAAATGATATACTTTTTGAATTTTTATAAAAATTAAAAAGGAATACTTTTTAAAGCATACTCGTCATGATAAAAATTTACCAACATCATGATCACTCAATGATTTTAAAATTCCTTTAAAAATTTCGATGATTATTTTTAAAGAATTTTTTTCTTGAATATTCTATAATTTTTTAATTTTTGAAATTTATTTTCAATGTTAAAATGGTATTTTCCTCAATAATGGTTTTAATCATATTTATATATATTTCATAATCATGAATAACAAAAACATTTAATTTTCTTTATACTTCATTGGGGTATGATTTAATCATACAAACCTGATTTTCTATCTGGATGGTTCATGATCAATTTGACTAGAGAAAATATTAACATTTTTTATTATAGTTTTTCAATATGAATGTTTATGTTTATTATAGTATTGACCCATTTAATATAATGAATAGATATGACTTATTAAGTGAAGGGTATGTCATCATGTAGCCCCTAGATTCATTGTTGGGTTTAATAATACAAAAAATGTGGGTATTTAGCTGAGGCATTACCCATTTATATAAGATGTCTTGAAATGAGGCATGTATGGTAATTTTATGATGTTTGACATTATTAATTCCATAATTATTAAATTTGATATTGATTTCCATGGAATTATTTGATTAGTTATGATCTCCATGGATAATATTCAATATCATGTTATTATTTATATGGAATCATTGTATCATCATTTATTTCTACCATATAACTTTTCATGAACGTGTTATTTACTAAATGGTATATGTTTTCAGTTATTTACCTTTTCATATTGATTATTCCTTATTTAATCAGGATATATTCAACTATACATAACCCTTAACAAGCATTTGATCTCATCCTTATATTTTTTTACTTTCCCAGATATATAAAGATGGAATCTTTGAATGATTTCAAGGATGTATATTATTTACTATTACTATGTTTTATATATTATTTATAATGTAATGTGAGATTCAGGTGTATATATATAGTTCATGAAGACTATTAAACTATTTAGTCCTTTAGGGTGTAATTTCTTGTATCAAGTATCAATGTAATAAAGAAACATCAACTCTGGGATACTGGGTTTGGTGTCGTTACATTAATGATTCACTCTCTCCCATATTTCCATAATATACATCACTTAGTTGATTAGGAAATAAAGGGAAAAGACTTATAGTATTGGGTTGAACAAGAGTAAGTATAAGGAGAAAGGAACTAGGACTAACACCTAGTCTAGGCCATTTTGAAAAATTCATCCAAGAGAAGGAATATCAAATGGAAAGCAACAGAACAGGACACAATCTATTTTGATTGTAGAGAAAAGGGCCACTAGAAGAAGAAATATGGCACCAAAATGGAGAAAGAGGAATATTTAAGTATGTTAGTTATTTAATGAATTTTATATATTTCTATAAATTATTTATTAGATACATATTATAGTGCTCACATTTTTATCTAACTATACTAACATACTATATTTAAAAAATCATGAGATGAGGTGGTTATATGAGCTTCTAACAGATCCATTATTGTTGTAGTAGATATTGAAGACAATCACCTAACATTTTTAACCTGAATGATATTTGTTTTATTGAAATTTTATTATGTTCGATCTGTTACCAAAAACATTATTTCTATATCTAAACTAGATATGGGTGGTTTTTTTTTCAAATTTTGAATTAAAAGTTTCTTCTATTATAAAAAAAATTATTTTTAATGATAAAAAACATCTAAAAAATGATCTTTATGTAATATATTATATGAACTAGGTAATGTAAATTAATAACAAATCTGGTTTTTCTTACTCATGCTATGGAAACACTAGATAGGTCGTGTAAATAAAAAAACCTTGATTAGACTATACCAAGTTGAATATTTTGATTCTATTAAAATAAAACCACATGGAATATGTCACTTCTATTTAAAATTTAAAATAATAAAATATTACTTATTTATAATAGGTTAAAGTTCCACATAGATTCTTGGATTAGTTCATACTTATGTGTGTAAACCATTTTCATTGGAAGTAATGGGTGGTTCCTCCAACATTAAACTTTTTAGAGATTGTTTTAGTATATATGGATATGTACACATAACAAGGAATAAGTAAGATTCATTTTATATATTTTAGGAATTCAAAAATTAATTTGAGAACCAACTTGGTAATAAGATAAACAATATTCACTCAGAATGTGGGAGGAAATATCTAAACTAAGAATTTATTAATTATGTATGAGAGTTTGGGTTGTTATCCCAAATTAAACATCCTTATGAAACACATTGGGATGGTATAATTGAAAAGGGGAATTATACCTTGATATATATAGAAATATCAATGATGATTCATATTATTCTTCAATTATCCTTTTGGGTATATTCATTATAAATAGATATATGTATTCTAAAATGAGTTCCAATTAAAGAAACAATTTGAATTAATTATCATCTTTGGTATGGAAGTAACCTCATATTGTTTCATATATGATTGTAGGGATGTGAATAATTTTTTAAGGATATATTTGGAAACAAACTTTCACCCTATGAAACTAATTGTATCTTTATTGGATATCATAAGAAAACTAGATAATAGTACCTTTACAACCCCTCATATAAAATTGTTTTGGTTGAAGTATGTCCCACATTTCTTGAGAGGGACAATATATCTAAAAAGTATAGTGGTGTAAAGATAGAATTTGATGATTTCTTAGCTCACGATACACATCAATTGTCGCATGAAAATATTCCATAAAGCCTTGTGGAAGGGGTTGTTTTAGAGAAAAAAGTACTATGTAAGTGTATAAGAGAGGTTAGAGAACTTGAATGGTATAGTTTTCAAGACATTGAAGATAGTGACTTGTTATTAGTTAATAATAATTATCCTGTAACCTATAAGGAATTGGTAGGTGGTATAGAGTATTCCATGTTGAAAGAAGTTATAAATTTTGTAACGGATTCCATGCACTAAAACCTTGTATGTATTTTGGTAGATCCTTTTGTGGATACAAAGACCATTGGTTGTAAGTGCATATTCTCAAGTAAAATGGGCATGGATGGAAAGTTTAGTATCTATAAACCTATGTTGGTTACAAAATCATTTTAAAGTTTTGAGGCATTGACTATAATGAAACTTTCTCACGAGTTTCTATGATTTAATACACTATAATTCTACTTGATATACTATTTTATCATGACTATTAGATTTATAATACAGTTTTCAAAACATATTTCCTCAATGGGAACATTTAGTAAGATCTATATATGATAAAAATAGAAGTATATTTTACTCCTAATACATCCAATAAGGCATAAAAGTTGAAAATATCCATTTATAGATTAAAGTAAGCATCCAATTTATGGAATAATCACTATTTTTAATCCATAATGTAATTTTGTCTCATAAATAATGAATTTGATCCTTGTGTTTAAAAATTGTTTATTTGGGGTGAAATAATTTTCTTGACAGTATATATTAATTCATATTAATTATTGGAAATTAAATTCTAGTCATAGTGTCAAATAAGACATGATAAAAACTCATGATTCTCCATGAAAGACTTAGGTGAATAATTATATATTCTTGGGATCAAAATCCATCATGATATATCATAGAGTATTCTTATAATATGTTAAGGTATATACAATGACATGAAAAAAAATATTTTCACTATGGAACAATCCATAAGGGGATTATTTGGAAAGTAACTTGGAATTCGTATTTCAAAGAAAATATATCCCTATACACCTAAGGAAAGAAATATAATGGAAAGGAATCCATACTCCTCAACAATAGCATAAGTCATGTATGTTATGCTTTGTTCTAGGATAAATGTCGCCTACAAATTAAGTATTTTGGGAAGATGTCATACTGATCGAAGAGACTACCATTAGATGGAATTCAAGTGAATACTATTGTATTTGATGTGTACTAAGGATTTATTCAATGTTTATTGAGGTTATGAGGAACTAGTCATCAAGGAATATAAATTTTCTAGTTTTAAAACATATCAAGATGATTCGAAATTGTAATTAGGATATATATTTACTCTTAATGGATGTTTCATGAGCTATAAAGACTCAAAGAGATTCATGGTTGATGATTATATTATAAAGTATGAGTAAATTATAGATTTTGATGCATCCAAGGAATTAGTTTGGATACACAACTTTTTCGATGAGATTCATGTTCTTATTAATAGTAATGAACCCATCATAGTATATTGTGATAATACTAAATTTTTGTATCTTGAAAAGGATCTAAGGTTACATCAGTGGATGAATCACCAACCCCGAAAATATTATCTCTTGAGTTATTTTACATGTGGAGGTGAAATTATAGTAAGTAGTGTTTCCATGGAAGAAAATGTGCCATACCCCTTGACTGAAGCCCTCTCACAGTAGAACCATGGAGTTCATGTGAGATCTGGCAGACTAAAATTTATTGATAATTGCATTTAGTTCTAGTCAGAGTATTCTGGAGTTGGAGCCCATTAAAAAACTTATTTTATAATAGATATTACTTTCATATTCAACAAAATGAATATTAATAAAAAAACAGTCAAAAATTGATTGTTATTCTATATGAGTTTAATCTAATAATGTCATTAAGTATCTATCACATTGATAAGTTCAAATTAGTTCCTCGATATATTGAGAAACTTGAGATTTAATATTGATATTTTTAAACTATAATTCCGATGGTTGTAGGATTTCATCTTATGGAACACATATGACACAAACTATCAGGTATTGGAAACTGATAAGAGGAAGAGATTTCATCTCATGAGGTTTTAACATGGTAATATCTATGTAGGGAGATTGTGAACAAAAACCCGCAAGTAGGAATTACACATGTTTATGTACCATTGGATATTTATGTTTGTGAGTGTGTAATTTTTAATAGTCATTATAATTATTATTATTTCATTTCATGACACACACTTAGATTCGTTTTTTAAAACTATGATGGCATACATTCACGGTGAAGTTATGAATATTTTGTGCATAACAAATGATATGTTATTAATGAATAATTCATTAAGGATTTGTCTCTTTCAACTTTATGGAAGTAGATATCTCCACAATTTGAGTGGAATGAAACTCTTAAACTAAATTCCATGCCTAGGTTATATTGATGAGTTCATTTATGGTTGTCATACAAAGATGTTTCGAGAATACAGGTTAATGACATGAGAATGAAACAATCTTCACGAGATATCAAGATAAAGGAATTATATTACATAATGAGAACTCATGTGTGTATATTAAGATTGTGGCATTAACTTCTTCCAATTTGGTTCCTTTACATATTGATAGACACTGATATTGGATTTTTGGCAATCCCACCTAAGTCCATTCATCCATAATCCTAGAGGGTCACATATTTTCTATTTCAATTGATCTCAATTAGTTTATATTTGAATTTAATTATTGTAATAAATATTATTCTCTTGTCCAATGAATAAAATTTATTTTGGATTTTTTGATTACTCATATTCAAAAAACTATTTTATGTGAGTTAAATATTAAATAAATATGTATTCACACTGATTTGAATAATATAAATATTTTTTTATTTATCAAATAACTATTTTTATTATTCAAGGATTGGTAAATATAAAGGAGGAAATGTGGACAATATATCATGTTTGATAATAATGATATATTACATATCAATTAAATAAAAATTAATAAATTAATTTTAATATTTTTTTTATTTTATCTTCATGTTCATCACATTTCAATAAAATAAAAATTATATTATTATTATTATTCTATATATTGGGTTTTCTAGGGATTAGATGAATAATTAAGGGATGATTTAAAATTATTTATTTTCAAACCAAGATCTATAAATGCCCAGTTATATCATTTCTAAGGGATTGATGTTGTTGCACACAACTAATCTCCTTTAGAGATTCTCTCAACCCTCGGTAGAAAAAGTGATACTTCAAGATCATAAGAGAATATTTGTATCACCACAATAGGGATTTTACATTGGGTCATCTTGATGAAACAAAGATACAACTAAAAAAAGGCTTTAATGATAAAAATATTATATAAATAAATAATTCTTCAGATGAAGGTAATTATTTCTTTTAAATTAATTATAACTTTAATGTGAAAATATCATCTCTCTTGATTATAACATTCTTTATCAATTTTCATTCAATTTAATTTGTTAGTGTAGACAATTATCATCATGTAGATTCTATATTATTCATTGAACCCAACAAAATATGAGTTGTCCACAACCTAATAGATACTTCTTCTACATCAAAACACATTAGGTTAAGGAAGAGGAAGGTAAAATTTTCATAATAAATTCACCAATATACTAAAATGTTTCTCTATATTCAAATCTCACACTAATTTTACACATTAACTTCTTGTATTAAAATATTTTTTTATCATAATACCCCTTATGAATTAAATTATTTTCAAGAAGTTTATATCCATGCTATAGAATAATTCCAGATTTTGATAAAAATAAAAATCTATGAGATACAGTATTTCATATAGGGTTTTTTTCAATAAAATCTTGGACCAACACCCATTATTTTCAAATTATAGTAAATTATTTGAAATTATGTTATTCTATTGTGTATAAATCAACCAAAAAATTGTTGGATTGAATAACCTCTTATAGATTTCCTTAATACAAGAGGGAGTGAAATGTAGATTTAAAAATATTTCCTTTTATAAGAAATAAATAAGCTTAAATATATTAAGCTAAAAAATCACAAAACCTATTAAGAAATTAATCGAATTTGGACCTAGATCTAAATATGAGGTTATCATAATCATATTTATTATTATATTATCATATCATAAAGATGAAACATAATCCAATTCAATTCTATTTAGACTTTGTAAAACATAATCACATTTATCGTATTCACAATCTATTGGGTAAATAATATAGAATATTGTAATTACAAAGAGATCGTAATTACATGAATATCATAATCAAAGAAACTGTGATTAAATAGAGTATATAGTTCGAAATAAAATATATCTAATTAGAGTAACAAGTTTATCATATTAAAATAATGTTAAGATAAATCAATTAAAAATATGCACAGAAAAATTTATAACATTAAATATACAAGAAAAACAATTTGAATATGGTTGTTTTATCCCAAATAGAATGGTATCCAAAAACCTTGGATAAAGGTCCCTTGTTTTATACTTACAATCAAGTGTTTCTTTCTTAGTTAGGGAAATCCCTTGATATGATGACAGGTTCTGTCACAGAATCTTTGTGTGCCCTCGATACTATGATCATATATGTCTTGTTATCCCCGCAAGTTCTCGATCAATATGGTGATCGAATTCTATCACACTATCCCCATGTTCCCTAGATCAATATAATTATAAGTATCTCCATTTTTATAGCCTTGTAATCCCTCAATCATATTCACACAATCGTATTCAATGATTTCAAAATAAAATAATATAAACTATTATAATGAACCGGCCTATTGAAAATGGGAAAAAATGATTTGTAGTCAATAAGAACTAGATGTTCACACTTGAAATTTTCAAATCTCTCACAAAAGATAAATTTTAAAATGAAATAGATCAACAATAAAATCTTTCAAAATATAGGTATTTATAGGTGCCTACAAAATGGACTTTGTGATCACCCAATGGTTGTATTTTCTCTAAGTTTTTACCAATGACTTTGACACCAAGAAAATAACAACGTCAAAAAACAGAAGGTGCAACATTCTATTGTTTTATATCATTACGATGAAAAATATAATTCCTTACATCAAAAATCAGTTTTTCATATATAGAATATAAACTAATTATTTCCAATGAAATTTCTTAAAAATGTCATTACACTTGTTCTTTAAAAGTATGAGTATGAAATTTATCTATATGAGTAACAGTCAAACTATAAAGACTTCATATTTATGAAAATTGAGATAGAAATTTTTATAACAATTATAATAAAAGTGAATACTTTTTCTTAATGTGTCCATATTCATTATGATAATCATAATGAAGAAATATAGTTTGTATTTTTGAAAACATCAAAACTAATTCTATATAGGGTAAAAGTTTATGTTTTATACACAAACATTTTCAAATACTTTGGATTTAAAAAGTTAGTAAAGTAATTATAAATAAATTAATTTTGGTTTCAAAAATCAAAAAGGAATATAAAATTTATAAATAAAACTCTTGACTCAACAATAACCCATTTTGGAAAGCACAACCCCTAAATATTATATAAAATAAAACTTTAAAAATTATATTCTATGACTTTAAAAAATTGCATATTCAAAAATAAAATTCAATTATTAATTACCCCTTATTTTATAATAATTATTTATTTGATGGAGAGATTAATGAAAATGATAAAGTTCCCTTAAATTATTATCTCTCCTTAAGAAATAAATTGATTGCCTTTTTATAATAAATCCCCATTACTATAGGAAATATCCCTTTGTAGAAATACCTCCAAATTTTTATTTTCAAAAATGGATGGAGACTAAATATTGCGTACCTAAAATGTTAGTGAATAGAAAATATAAATGAAACAATATGATGGAAATGTTAAAATATAAGAAGATTAACTTTCAGAGTAGAATGTTACTTTGGTACAAATATCATGTTCTTCTTGAAAATATTAAATTTAATTACATTAAGATAGATTTGAGATTATTGAATACAATACTTTTAACACAAAAACTGAATACATAAATTTTTAAAATAAAATATTATGGATCCAAAAATCTTTTTGAAAACATGAATACAAAAAAAATCAGGTTTTCTGAGTCTGGTTTGTTTAGGAATAATGAATCTACAACAAATTAAAAAACTGAGTCTGAAACACCTATTATGAAAAGTTTTTAAGAAAACTAAAATTTTGAAAAAATAAACAATTTGAAAATTACAAAAAAAACATATGTAATCCTCCTATGAAAAGAGTAACATAATATAATGATATGGGAAAACAAGAAGTAGATGTGATTGATTACTTTACATTGATCATTTCTAGCTAATATTTAATGTATTCAAATATATTGGAAGGTAAGGGTTTTATAAAAATATCTGCAATTTGTTATTACAGTCCAATAAATTTTAAAATAATATCTCCTTTTAGTGGGTGATCCCTAATAATGTGATGAATAATATCTATGTGTTTAGAATGATAGTGTTTTATAGGCTTATTACTTAAAGTAATGGAACTAGTGTTGTCACATAGTATTTGAATTTTTTTTAAACTTATTCCATAATTAGTGAGTTTGTGTTTCATCCATAACACTAGAGCACAAAAACATCTAGTTTCACATATTCAGCTACAATAGTGGAAAGTTCTACCGAATATTGTTTCTTATGAGACCAAGAGACTAAAAAATCTCCTAAGAAAAAAAAAGTTCCTAGGGAACTTTTTATATACATTCTACAACCACCAAATTCATCATCTAAAAAAAATAGTTCCAAAACATTTCTAGAAGAATAGAAATTTCTTAAATCCATAATTCCTTCAAAAAATCCAAAAAATAGTTTTACTTATTTAAGGTGGGATTACCTTGGATATTTGTGGTATCTTTCACATAAGTATATGAAAAACATTAAGTATGGTCCACTAGTTTTCAAGTATAGTAAACTTTCTATCATACCTCTATTTTTTATGATCAATTGCTTTTCGAACATCGTCAGGATCAGTTTTATTTGAGTTAAAAATCAGAGTACTAATACTTTTAGTTTTATCATTTCCAAAAAATTTAAGAATATCCAATATATAATTATGTGGAGATATAAAATTTCCTTATGGTTTTTAAAAATATTGACAACCTAAAAAGTATGTAAACTCGACCATCATACTCATCTCAAAAATAGATTTCATAAGGTCAACAAAATAATTTTTCAAATACTGTTGAGTTGATCGAAATAGAATTTCATCAGCATATATTTGTATAATCATAATTTTTTTGTTAACTTTATTTATAAAAAGTGTTGGATCTGCAGTTCCCTTGACATAATTGTTTTTTAACAAAAATCTTGTTAATCTATCATAGCAATATCTAGGGGCTTTTTAATTATTTATAAATAATTTTTAAATTTCTAAAAATATTAAACATTTTTTGTGACTTAAAAAACAGGAGATTTTCCAAAAAAACATCCTCTTGTACATAAACATAAAGCAAATCACACTTTACATCCATTTGAAAAAGTTCAAAATTGAATAATGCTATAAAGTCTAGTAGAATATGAATAGATTCAATTATTGCTACAAGATAATAGGTATATACATAATTTATTACCTCTTGTTGGTAATATCCTTTATCAACAATACTTTCTTTATTAATAATAATTATTCCATTTTCATCACACTTATTTCAAAAAACCTCATTTTACTCTAATTATTGAAGTTTCTTCAGGTTGTTCAACCAAGGTCCATACATTATTAATTTATAATTAATTTAGTTCACATTGCATGACCTTTATCTAATCCTAATAACCTGAAGCCTAATTAGTATTTTTTGGATCAAATTGTAAAAAAAAGAAAGGTTTCCTACTTAATTTATTAAATAACTTATAGTCCAAACATGTTAATCAACATCTCCAATGATACATTCACTAGGATTATTCTTACGAAACAACTAATTTCGTTTGTCTTCTAAAATATGTTCATCAACATTTGGTAGAAACTGTTCTTAATTAAAAACTTTAGAAACTATTTTATGAGTATTTTCTTTAAGAGGTTAATTTTTTAGCAATTGATGAAAATGATTTTCTAAAAACACATCTGAGGATGTTGGTTGGTTTTGTTTAAAAATAAAAGGGTCGGTGTCCTCAAAATTAACATGTATTGTTTCCTCAACAGTATAATAATTTTTATTAAAAACACTACATGCCTTAGAAGTATTTAAATAACCTAGAAATATTCCTTCATTGGATTTAATGTGTGAATTTATGTAAATTTTCATTCATATTCAAAATGAATACATTGCATCCATATACTATAAAATAAGAAACTTTTGGTTTTTATAAATCCATAATTCATAAGGTTTTTTATTAAGAAAATGGATTATTAAAACTTTATTTATAGTATCAAATTCAGTACTAACTTATTCAGCCCTAAAATGTTTATAAATTGAGTATTCACTCAACATGGTTCTAGTTATTTCTTGACGAATATAATTTTTTTTAAACACTATTTTCCTAAGTATTTATAGGGTTTGAGAAGTTATGTATAATTCCTTTCTTATTATAAAAAAATTTTAAATCAGAATTTTCAAATTCTCCAACATGATTACTATGAATACTTATCAAGGGATGGTTTTTCTCATTTTAAAATTATATAAAAAAGTTCTAAAATAAAAAAAGGATTCATATTTCATTGCTAGAAAATAAACCCATTTATATCTATTGTAATCATCAACCAAAACAAATACATAATATTTCCACCAATACTTCTATTTTGTGTGGTATGAAAAAGATCCATGTTCTCTAACTACAAATAATCATATGTTGAGACTTAACTAATATATTTAAAGATAGACTTATGTCACTTACCGTATTAACAAGGGTATCAATCTTCTGAAGAATCAAAATTATGTTATAGTAGATCTTTAAAAATTCTTTTCTTAGTTAACTTACATAATTTTATATGGTTAGAGTGTCCTAACCATATATTCCATAACCATGATTGTTATTCAATTTCACAAAGGCATTATAAGTCATGGATCCTAAGGTATTCTATGTTAAGAGTGTAAATATTCTCATGTCGATTGAAAGAAATAATGTATTCACCCTTGGAATTGTGTACTACACATTTTTCATTTCTAAAATTCATAAGGTAAACTTTGTCACTTAATTTAATTATGCATATAATGTTGTGGTTAAGGCCTTTGACAAACAAAAAATTTGATATTAATGCCTTACCATGAAGAAAAATATTACCTATAATGATAATCTCTCATTGGGAATTATCACTGAAGGTAACTTTTCCACCTTTCAATTTTATAATATTTTCAAATAAATCATTGTTACTAGTCATATTCCAAGAAAAACCACTATCCTTATACCAGGTATTTTTATTTTTGTTACATCCTTTATTTTCCTAAAAACAAAACAATTATACTTTAAGCACCTAAACCTTTCTGGGATTAAAAATGTTAGAAAACAAAATTTTAGGAATCCATATTTGTTTTTAAAAATGGGATTTGGGAAATCCTAAATACTGACTTTTTTTAAGGGAACAAATTTTATTCCTATGGCTCCATCTTTGACATTTTGCGCAAAATGGTGCACCTTATGGATCAAAATAGTTTTTAATGAAAATTGGTTTTTGATAGGAATAACCAATTCAAGAACTAGTCCCGTGAGGATGGATTTGTTGGTACATCTTATCATAATTTTATTTTACACAACTAAATTCTGATAAGAGTACCTTTAAAGAATAAATTACATAATTTAGTTTAATATCTAAATTCTTATCCTCACATGTATTCATTTTAGAAGCTGGTTTAGTTTCCAAAAATATTTTTTTTCAGAAATGACTTTTTCAAAATCTTTAGAAACTCTATCTTTCTATGAAATAACTTTTTAAATATTATTTGAAATAGTTTAAATAAAAAAATTATTTTATATATCCTTAGAAGTATATGACACTTATTTTGTTAAAACATTTATCCTAGTATTTTCCTTTTCACGTTTTTTTAAACTGTTCAGTTTTTGTTTTCAAGAAGTTAAGAATATCTAGATACTTTATCAAAAGTGGGTAAAGAATTATCTTCTACTAAGGAAGATTCTGAAGTTCCCAATCAGGATCTATGAATCACTCAGAGGGGGAGGGGGTGAATCAGTGATGTCTTTTCCCTTTTATGTTTCCTTCTTTTTGAAATGACCTTCACCTTCTGTTAAAGAGTTTCTTCTCTCCGGAACACACACAACCACAAGAACACTAGAATTACCAAGTTCACTACTCAACAAGAGTAGTTGCGTCCTTGGTATGGTACAAAAATTATCCAGTACCACACAATACTCTTGAAATCAATCCTTTGATGTGGAATACAATGAGTAGGATATACCCTTACACTTGTGTAGCACTTGGAAAACAATCTACACGTGTGTGTGCACCCTCTTAGCAGAAATACGGAATTACAATATTTCAGTGCTTCTTTACAATTGAACATATGTATTCTCTAAAGTACAAATCTTTACCTTCTTACCCAGAAGCCGGTAAGAACTATTTTATGCACAACCGAATATGTACGAAGACCCCAAAAGTTTTCTCACAACCTTTAGGGTACCTTGAACGCAATTCAAATGGCTTGTGCGTAAAAATTATCTTTTGGTGCGGAAATATTTTTTTCATGCAACTTCTTTTTTCACGCAACGTTCCACTTTTCGCACAACTTTCCACTTTTTCGTGCACCTTTCCTCTTTTTGCACATACCTCTTTATTTTCGTGCAACTCACTTGGCGTATAATTTTACGCACTTAAGAGCTTTATATTTCTCTAAGTGTCGATCCACACAAAATGAGATGGGTTCACTACGTATTTATAGGTCTTTTTAACCCTGTTGTAAAAACGCTAATCCGTGCGTAAAAATAATCTTTTTTCACGTAAAAACTCTTTCCTGTAACATCATATTTCGCACAATGCTCCAATTTTTCGGGCACCTCATGCCTTTTCCAATTTTCGAGCATCTGATCTCGAAACACCTCTTGCACAAAAATATTTGTTCCTCTATTTCGCGCACCATGCCAATATTTCATGTAGCCTTTATTTTTTTGTGCACCCCGCTAATATTTCACACACGGTATTATTTTTCATGCACCCTGCTAATATTTCACGCACCACTTTATATTTCATGCACCCTGCTAATATTTCGTGAATTGATTTTAAACTTTTCCTTTTTTTCACCTTCTAATAGTCCATTCCATTGGCATTTCTATCTTCACTTCTTCCCATAACCATTATTCATCTTTCATCACGAACTCCACTATCATGATATATATCCATTGATATACCAGATTTAGCATCGCCAGAGTTACAATGGAATCTACTAAAACTTCCCTATCTTCCAGCATCATCATTACTTCCAATAAAAACTGTATATGACTGGAATCATCATTTCTCCCACTTTCCTTCATATGGCTTTCATCACAAGTTCAACTAACTTATGATATTTGTGAAATAAATATCAGCAAAGCATCATCTAGTTTCCAAGTCCTTTACAAATTGAATTGATTTATCTTCTTTCACAACAACAAAAAAAACCCTGTAATATCAAACTCGTATTACTTCTTTATCCATCCAACTTGGTCCCAACAGATTCTACATCTAAAAATATATATTCCTCTCATCATGATAATTGTAATTTAAAGACATACTAATTATGGAATCATTTTTATGTACATTAACCATTAAACATTTATTTTTAATAGGTAATCTAGAAATAAGACCAATATTACACTAATTTTTAATTTCATTATCTGAGGAACTATAAGAACTCGGATCTTCATTTCAGGTATGTTTTTCCTTTTTCTGGTGTTTTTGTGAAAAAGAGAAGATTCTAGAAATTTTTTAAGTACATTTCATGTACATTATACATACATGTCGTGTACTTGGTTACCGTAGGTAACCGGGGGCTGGCCGTGTAGCGGCCATACACATGGCCATGTGTGGTGACCTGGAGACCACCTAAGGCAGGTTTCGATGAATATAAGTACACGTCGTGTACTTCTAAAGTATACATTGTGTACATTATTTTTTTCATTAAATGTTTCGGCATCACGTCTAATTGGAAAAAATCCCTCCTTCTACCTTTGGTTCATCCGAGAGTGAGGGTACATCTGCGATCCTTCTCTGATCCCCTGATCGAGTGTCTGTTCTCTAATTCGACCGTTGTTTATTGCGTTGGGACCACCTTGGTAATATCTTCATTCTCCTAGAGCTTAATTTCATGATTCCTCCTCTTTCTCACGTTATCTTTGGTTGATCATTTTTAGTGTTTTTGAATATATATAGTGTTCTTGGGAGATTCAAGGCATGAGGTTCATGTATAACGATCCTACAACACTGAGGTAGGTGGTTTGTGACTTTCTGTCCAATGACTTTGATTATATGAAAATATTTCCAATACCCTTGAACGGGGTATTACGTTTTTACTATTTTAGCCCTGTTAATTTCTTGTTATTCTTGAACGATAGAATAGAGGTTAATTTAATGTGAATATGGTTAATTAATATGCTTTGTAAGTGTTTTTCCCATGCATATTTCTTGTTCTAACCATTTGGTCTAGCTTTTCCTGTTAGGCTGCTATTTACTTTCCATGCCTAGAATTGTAGGATGGAGTGATTCTTATCTGTCTTGCTGTTATGTTTTAGACTAGTTAGCCAAGTAGTTCTTGAGGTTTACTTTGGCCTCTTTTCATTGCTATTATTTTTTGAATTACACAGGGTCGTGAGAACCTGGTGTAGTGGACCATAGGAATAATAGACATAAGGACTTCTCCAGAGTGTCCGTTATTATTGTTATGATGCGAGACTATAGGGGGAATTTACGTAAGTGCTTCCTCAGAGTTCTTTTAGTTCATTGACGTGGGCCACAGGGGGAATATGACATAACTGCTTCCCCAAAGCGCCTTTTTGTTACCAATAAGAGACTATAGGGGGACGGCGAGTTCATCCCCAGAGAGACTATACTTAAGCTGAACCAGAGTGGTTGGACAGTGTGTACTTCCCAGAGGGTTGATTGTGTTTTCAAGGTAAGGCCAGAGAGGATTAGGCTGTAAGTACATCCCAGAGGGTTACCAGTTTGTGATTATCTGTTTACATTATATGTGGAACTGAATGCTTGAAACTGTGTAATTGTTACAGTTGAGTACTTCCTTGTTTACTGCTTCTTTGTGTATTGCCTTCCATATATATTCACTAGATGTTAGGCACAGATCACTTGGTGGTTGCCTACTGGGATTTAGTCTCACAACCTATTTGGGCCATGCTTTTGGGCCCAAATAGATTATATTGTTGTAGGTATATATAAGGGAAATCACCCTTCTACATCAGGTACTTGACTACTTTGGATCGAGAGAGCATGGGACCAAGCTTTGTCTTGTGTTGATGTGGAGTTGTTTACTATTTTTCTTGTACTTTGGTTTAGTACTGTAGTTCAGCAGTGTGACTTTTTGTCTATTTTCTTAGACATATGTATCATGAATCATTATATATGTGCTCGAGCTGCTTATTTCTTTCATTCTTCAGCTATTTACTATTGTATGCCATTATTAATGCTTCCTCTATTGTTATATGTTTCTATTCCACTGTGTTGATCTTCCAATAAGGGCATAATTTCCCTACTATCACACCCAAGGCCCTCACTGTTAGTTGTCAGCCTTTGGTGTTAGAGGAAATGTGCTTGATGCCATGTGACCAACAGGGTACGGGGCGCCTCTAGGCAGCTTCTGGAATAGGGATATTACAAAGTGGTATCAGAGGAGTTCATTTCTTCTTAACTTACTATTTAGAGCCTATAGCCAAGGATAGGAAGGAATATGTACTTGTTAATAAGTTTTTCCTAGGAGTATTAAACCCATGTACAGGGAAAATCCAATCTACCTCTTTATTTTAAATTTTATGGTTTTGAAAATTTACAGTTGATTTTATTTCATCGTTGGGTGGTTCACATGTATTGTGTTGTTATTGTTGTTGTTATTGAGGTTCTATTTCTATTGCAACCCGATGAGATGAGGGTATTTCATCTTAATAATCAAGTAGGAACATTCTAGAAATCATATGTCATGCATTTTTTCCATTCCATTTAGGGAGAATTAGAAATTGCATGTTGTTGTGATAGATTTTGTTCTAGATATGCATGTTGTTGTGATGCATTCTTTGATAAGAATACCTACTGTTTTATAGGGTATTGGATTGTGTAAGGTCTTGTTTGAATGGACTCCAATCATTGGTTCTTGAGTTTATATGGGCCCCCATGGATCGTAATTTGGTGGATGATTGATCTATTATTCCTGTTTATGACATGTAAAAGATGCCAAGCTTTGATTCATAGGGAGTATGGGCCCTCACGAATCAGAATTTGGCACTTAAGTGATCGTTTCAGGGTTTTTATGGGATCCTGAGTAATTTATGAGAATACTGTTTGGATAGAACCATAATAAATGTCGTGTAATGATGAATACATGCCATGTGTTCATTTGTTCAGGAAGAAACTATTTTTCTTATGTACACGCCGTGTACTGTATGTACACACCGTGTAGTCTCTAACTGTGTCACTAGCTGTGTGGGCAGAGACACAGGGTTGGTAAATCCTTGGGGGAACATGACATGCACCGGATGTACACGCCATGTGGTCGAGCTGTATATCCAGCCATGTCATGAACAACACGGGTCGGAAAAATTTTCTAGTTCACATCGTGTCTGACACAAACACGCCATTTAGAGTCAGCCGTGTAATCGACCATGTCACTAACAACACAGGTCGGTGAAGCTCATCTAGTACACACTATGTATGGAAAGAACACGATGTGTAGTCTTGTTCTCTGATAACCGTTTAACTTAGTCGAGTATAAGGACATGGGCAGGGGAAGAGAAGTTAAGTACATGTCGTGTGTTATGACAACATGTCGTGTGTATGGGGTGTTACACAACCTAGATTGGAAGAAGTACACGCCCTTGTAAAAGGCTTAAGGGAACATGTCATGTAGTAATTATAAATGTCATGTATCCATGTTTTATAAAACATGAATGCTTTATTTCTCCTGTTTCCTTCTTATACTTCTAAGTTTCATTCCCTGTTAATATTGATCTAAGGTGTGCGCTTGAACTTGTAGAGGCATGCCACTAAGACATCCTCCGGTTGTACGCTAGTTACAGGGTAACAATCAGATGTTGGAAATGGATGATCAGGGACTACAGGCAGATCCTCCATTAGCTCCAGTCTTGGCACCAGCCGTCATACTGGACACAGGTGCTGGTGCATAGTTCTGAGATGGCTTTATGAGGTTCTTGCATACCTTCCGCGGAGTGCCACATCCTGCCCCGTCATTGGCAGTGCTGATGTGGGTTTTCCTGCAGCAGCAACCTCCCACCTTCATAGGGGAAGGAGGACCTCAGGCTACATAGTCATGGTTATAATCCATGCTTTCTATCTTCGATCATCTGGAGACTCCTCCAAAGATTAGGGTGAACCTCTCTACGTACATGATTTGGGATTCTTCCAAGAGATGGTGGGATGTGATCTCACAGGAGGGATGCCAGCAGGTTATGGCTTGGAATGAGTCCCATACTGCCTTCTACAACTACTTATACCCGGAGACTTTGAGGGCTGATCGAGCCCGAAAGGTCATGATTCTGGAGCAGGGTACTCTTTCTGTTATGGAGTACACTTCTCACTTCACAGACCTGCAGTGCTTCACGCCCATTCCAAGAGGTTATGAGTTATTCTGGGTGAGGAAGCACGAGGAAGATCTCAGGCATGACATCTGATCTCAGGTTAAAATATTCAGGTTAACTTCCATAACTTCTATTTTCAACCAGTAACTGATCACGGAGTGCAGTTTGAGTGATTCTATATTTTTGAGCTAGGGCGGTTCGACATCCGGAATTAGTATCCCTTCAACTGATAGCAGGAAGCGCTGCAGGGAGTCTTCGCGCGGAGATCCGAGAAGGCAAGACACTTCTTCTAGTAGCCAAGTTGTGTGCTACCAGTGTGGAAAGAGCGAGTATATAAGGTGAAATTTCCCGAGAGACCCAGTGGAGTGCTGATCTTATGGAAATATGGGTCATCTTCAGCATTTCTGTTAGATCTTTTCACCATCAGTTGTTGATAGGGGGTTTCCTATGACTCCTTGTTTAGGAGAAGCACCACCAGTTACACATCAGTATGGGAACTGGAGTTCTTCCGGTCATTTAGGCCAAGGTGGAGGTCATTTACATGGTATCCAGTCACCAAGATTTCAGTGCCACTAGGTTGCATCAGCTCAGATTGGTCAGGCAGAGTCATAGAGTCATGGTATAGGTCAGACTTTTGTGGAGGAGCAGACCCAGGAGGAGCAGGATCCTGGACCCTCCATAGTTCGATGTATGATCCTAGTTGCCTCTATTTTATCTTCTGCTCTTTTTGATACAGGGTCTTCCCATAACTTTATATCTCTCGATGGTGTGGAGAGCCTTAGGCTCTACATCTTTTCTTTTGTGGATATCTTGATGCTAGACACTCTGTTGGGGACTAGAACGGCTGGTGTGCGTCAGTTTAAGGAGTTCCCTCTAGAGGTCGGTGGGTGTCACCTCTCCTGTGATCTTTATGTCCTAGAGATGATAGGCTATGACATCATTATCGGAATGGACTGGTTAGTTTCCTTCCAGGAAGATGTCGATTGATGTCATCTTAGGGTGAGTTTCAAATCACCAGAAGGTAGATCTTTTCTTCATAAGGGTGAATGGGATGTCTAGGCGATCAGAGCAGGACCCGAGCATCATGGGTTAGGAGGAGTTACATCCCATATTTATAGTCTATATCTGGATGACCAAGGGACTTCACAGATGGACTTTCCTCCAGCGGTGGATCATTTCAGGGACATCTTTCTAGATGAATTTTCAGGTTTTCCTCCAAAGCGTGAGGTTGAATTTTCTATTGAGCTCGTGCCAGGAGCAGCACCGGTGTCCATTCCTCATTATAAGATGGCTACACCAGAGTTACAGAATCACAAGAAGTTGTTCATGGAGTTATAGGCATAGTATTTCATCTAACCCAGTACTTCTCCTTGGGGTTCGCCAATTCTATTTGCAAAGAAGGCAGATGGAACCCTTAGACTTTTTGTGGATTGTAGAAAGTTGAACCAGTTGAAGGTAAAAACCCGATATCCCTTACTGAGGATTGATGATCTATTTGATAATCATTGAGGAGATTGAGTGTTCTCAAAGATTGACTTGAGATATAGTTACCATAAGTTACGCATTAAACCATCATATATAACTTTTATAGCCTTTAGGAGCAGGTATGGTCTATACGAGTATATGGTTATGCCTTTTGGTCTCACAAAGGCACCTATAGTTTTTATGGAACTGATGAACTGAGTGTTCCATCCATACATAGATTCTTTCATGGTGGTCATTGTGGAAGATATCTTGGTGTTCTCTCACACTCGACATGACCATGCTACCCATATTGAGATCGTTCTGAGTACACTAAGAGAGAATCAGTTATATGATAAGCTCTCAAAATGACACTTTTGGATGTATAAGATTCACTTCTTGGGTCATGTTATCTCAGAGTCAGGAGTATATGTCGACCTAGAGAATGTGAGAGCAGTAGTTTCATGGGAGAAGCCGAAGAACATATTTGAGGTGCAGAGTTTTCTAGGGCTGGCTAGATACTAAAGACATTTCACACAGGACTTTTCATGCTTAGAAACACCACAGACGAGTATGAATAAGAAGGGTTTAAGGTTCATGTGGTCAGATTCTTCTGAGTCAACCTATCAGGAGCTTAAAGGGAGGTTAACTTCCGCATCGATACTAGTATTTCCAGATCTGGGAAAAAAATATACTGTATAATGTTATGCATTAGGTATTGGGATGGGATATTTTCTTATGTAGGGAGAAGGAGTTGTTGTGTATGGGTCTCGGAAGTTGAGACCAAATGAGAGAAATTACCTAACACATGATCTCGAGCTGGCTGTAGTTTTTCATTCTTTACTCTGTTGGAGACATTATCTTTTGGGAGAGCATTTTGTGGTTTTCACCAACCACAAAAGACCCAAGTACATCTTCACTCAACGTTATCTGAATTTGAGACAGCGTATGTGGGTTGAGTAACTTCAGTACTTTGACTTTGAGCTTGCCTATACGCCTGGGAAAGGCAATGCAGTAGCTAATGCGCTGAGCAGGAGAACAAAGATACAGGCAGTTCAGGAGGCCAGCAGTGAGTGGCATCATATGGATCTGTTCTCTGAGATGCATTTGTAGGTTCATGATAGATAGGGGCAGCCGTTTCTTTCTTATGTAGCTATTACCTCTACTCTTCTTGATCGAGTGAGAATGAGGCAGCTATCAGATTCTAAAGGCCTGGTCCTACGGGAGAGTGTGTCAGGAGGGGACCCTATTCCAAGATGGATAGTAGGCAAGGATGAGATCTTGAATTTTCATGGGCGCGTATAGGTTCCATCTGACATATGTGAGGAGGTGATGTGGGACTTTCATTCCTTGGTTTTGGCAGTTCATCCTGGTGTCACCAAGATGTATCATGATCTACACTATCAGTATTTGTGGCCTGGTATGAAAATATATGTTGCTGGGTTCATCATGAGATGTTCCACTTATCAGCAGGTGAAGAAGGAGCATCAACGACCCGTGGGACTTTTGCAGCAGTTACCCATTCCCAATTAGAAATGGAATGACGTCGCGATGGATTTTGTGACAGATTTTTCGAGTTCCCCTCGAGGGAATGATGCAGTATGGGTTGTCATTGACAGACTCATGAAGGTTTCTAACTTCTTTCTAATCAAGGAGACCTTCAGTGTTGATGAGATGGGAAGATTGTACATCTGAGAGACTGTACGTTTACATAGAGTTCCACACTCCTTTATTTCAGACAGAGATGCATGTTTTACTTCTCAGGTCTGGTAGGGGATTTAGAAGGCTTTGGGTATACATGTACTTTTGAATACAGCTTACCATACTCAGACAGATGGCCAGTCCAAGTGAACGATTTAGGTTCTTGAGGACATGCTATGAGCATGCATTCTATATTTTGGAGATTCTTAGGAGAAGCACATACCTCTTGGGGAGTTTTCCTACAATAATAGTTCTTAATCAACTATTCAGATGGCACCTTATAATGCTTTGTATGGTAGGATATGCTGATCACCCTTATGTTGGTTGGAGGTAGGAGAGGCATCTAGGTTGCGACCTCATGTTGTTTAGGAGACCACAGAGCAGATAGAGTTTATTTGGAAGAGGATGGCTACCGCACAGTCTCGATAAAAATCGTATGCTATTCAGTGGTGATGACCTCTGGAGTTCGAGGTCAGAGATCAAGTTTTCCTAATGTCACACCAAGGTTTGGGAACCGAAGGATTAGGAGACAGGGTAAGCTTTCTGTAACGACCCAAGGTATTTCAATAGAAAATTCCCTTCTTATACATATATCATATAAACACAAACTAATGAACTACTAAGTGATAAGTGACCTTTAAACATAATTTTTTCACCCCTATGTATGGAATTTTGAAAATCCAATATACACGGTTGTGCTCAAGATGGTTTTTGGAGTCTAATGAAATAAAAATAATTTTTAGTGAATAGTAACCTACCCTTATGAATAGTAACCTACCCTTATGAATAGTAAAATGACCCTAATGAATAGTAAATAAGATTAACATTGCCTATGAATAATAAACTAAAATTTAGACATCTTAGAAAGTGACAATTTGACCATAGTAAACATTTTTGGTGTTTTATAAGTCATAAATAATTAATTGTAATTAATTAATTAATTAATTTAAAAGAATATTTATTTTCCTGTAATGTATTCATAAATTATTGAATCAATGTCTAATAGTTTTTAGATAATTTTATAAGACCCCACGTAATTTTTGAAAGAACTATAAATTTAGTTTTAATCTTAAAAACTGTTTTTAAGTAAATTATGATTTTTATTAATTATTAAATTAATAATATTTAGAAAATTATTTTTGAAAAATGGACTTCATTTTTGGATTCTACACGTCGATAAATGGTTGGGGTAAATTTTTGGGATTTTTCTGAGATACATGAATTTTTTATGAATAGTGGAATCCGATAATTCACAGTAAAAGCTAAATAATGTATTAATTGAGTCATTGCTGATGTTCTGCTGATGTAAGCCCACTTGGTTCAGGATTACATTATAAAATTACTATTATTGGTCATCCAAGACTCACTATTCCTTTTCTTTGGTGGAATTAATAAACTACTCAATTTTATATTAAGGAAACCCCTCTCCCCTCCACTATAAAAGCCACCCTTTACTCCCTCTTTTCCTCACACCTCTCAAGCTCCAAGACTTCTCTAAATTCTACCCAAACACCTTCCCTAGCTCATCCTCCACGTCCAAAATCTGGTGGTCTCATCAAAAGACCAAGCCTAGCTTCCTTAAAGAGGATCTCAAGAGGAGGATTCTAAAGGTAATGTTTCTCTCTCTTCTCCTTTAATTTCCTTTCAAGTTCAAGTTCCATTCTTGATCTCTCCCTACTTATCTTCATCCAAATTGTTTTGTAACTCCATTATTATACATATAATTTAATCTTATGATTCTAATGGTATATTATATCACCCCACACCCTTTCCCTCTTCCTTTTATTTTATTAAAGAGAACGTTGTTCATGTGGTGATAATTTATCACCTTCAAAAACGACATGTTCTCTTCTTCCATTTCTACTTTCAATATGGTCATGAAACCATTTTTATGGTTGAACCAGAATATTGTATATGTATTATGTTCTATTTTAAGTTCTGGAAATAACCTATGGCCATATTACTAAGTGAAAAGTTAAAATGAGTTCGTTGTGATCCAAAAACCGCTCAAATTAACCCAAATAATCTTCATTTAATTCTTATCTAATGATTCGTCCACATGGATCTAATATAACTCATTATAAAATCATTAAAGCTTCTGTAATATCATTAATAACATTTAATATCCGTTCTGGATGTTTACCCATGATCTACCCAAACATGAATTTAAGAATACAAGTGAACCACTCAAGAAAACCATGAAAACGAACATCCCCGATCAATGTTTTTAAACTCTATAAGTCATCCAAAGGAAAATAATATGAAATAATGAAACCAGAATGAACCCTATTAATGTATAAAAGGTTCTGTAATTTCTAATTAATGAATATAATGTCATTATACAGGACATTAAAGAGAAGGAGGCATTCGAGTATAAAATAAGGGGAAATCTCGAACCCAATTTTCTTCCTTCGGGTTCTCCCTCTTTCACTCCATTTTTGATATGGTTACTCCTCAAAGATCATTTTTTCATCATTTGATTTACTTTTCTGGGATATACATGTTTTTCACTAGTTTTTATGTCCATCAAAATGTTTTCCAAAAGAAATCTTCTTTCAAGATCTCACCTTTTACCTCTCATTCAAGGTTGATAGTTCTTGTATCAAGTATGTTGTTCCCTCTTTCTTTTGGGAACCCAAAGCTTATGAATGTGTTATTAAGAGATGAAGCCCATTCATTTCCATGGGTTATTTATGTACATGTTTGATATTTTTTCTATGTGGCAATCATGATAATGAAAATGTTATGATGTAACGGGTGCGCCCGGAATTATATAGCGCAATATGAATGTTTAAATGTGAAGGGTGCGCCCGGAATTATATAGCGCTCCAATGCATTGGGTAAAGTGATTAATCTCATGAGTAATGTGAAATGATGTGTGAACATGATTCTATCTTTGTTCAAAAGAATGTGTGGTAGTTAACCACTAAGACATGATGTTTCATTTTTATGCATTTCCACATTTCAAGTTTATTATTTATGCTCCTCTCACGTTCATGATCTTTTGCCTATGTCATGATTATGCTCACCCCATGATATATTGTTCTTATCTATCCTCTTACTGGGCTTTTATCTCACCCCTTTTGATGTATATCCTCAGGTGGCTACATTTACTAAGGAGAGGACAAGTGCTACTAAGAAGCTATAGAAGAAGAAATTAAATAAATGTTTATGGTTGATGTCATATTTGTTATGTATGGTCCTAGTTTGCCCAAGACACTAAACCTCCAGATCCTCCATGTGTAATTCTATTATGTTGGTTATCTTTGAAATGATGTAATAGTAATGTAAGAAAAGGCTGGGTCGTTATACTTTCACCGAGGTACGTCGGGCCATTTGAGGTTTTGGAGAAAGTCAGGCCGGTTGCCTATCGGCCGCAGTTATCTAAGAAGTATTGGGTTAGGCACGACATCTTCCACGTTTCTCACCTTCAACATTACTTCTCAGACCCATCTCATGTTATTAAACCTGAAGAGGTTGAGTTGGATGTGGACACCTTTTTTAAGGATCATCCTATCCAGATTTTTGATCGAAGTGCGAATGTTCTATGTGGCTGGTCTGTGCCTCTCGTATGAGTGCTAGGGCAGCACGGGCGAGTACAGGATGAGACCTGGGAGAGGGAGGCTGATGTACGATCACAGTGGCTGGATCTGTTTGAGGATTCTTCTTCTACGCCGCCTTTCTAGGGAAATTCAGGGATAAATTTCTTTAAGGGGGGAAGTTTGTAAGAACCTGGATCTTCTTTTCAGGTATGTATTTACTTTTCCTGGTGTTTTGGGGGAAAAGGGTTTTATGGAAATTTTTTAAGTACACGTCGTGTACTCGGTTATCACGGGTAGTCGAGTGCTAGTCGTGTAGCATCCATGCACATGGCCGTGTGTGGTGACCTGGAGACTGCCTAATGCAGGGGCTGATAAAGGCAAGTACACACCATGTACTTGTAAATTACACATTGTGTACTTTATTTTTTCCATTAAACACACCGTGGTCATGCCTAATTGGAATAAATCCCTCCTTCTAGGTTTGGTTTGTCTGAGAGTGAGGGTACGACCATGATCCTTCTTTGAGCCCCCGATCAAGCAACTATTCTCCGATTCGACCGATGTCGATTGCATTGGGATCGCCTCGGTAAGCTCTTCCTTCTTCTAGAGCATCGTTTACTGATTCCTCCTCTTTCTCATGTTATTTTTGGTAGATAATTTTTAGAATTTTTCTAGATATATGGTGTTCTTGGGAGATTCAAGGCTTGAGGTTCACGTATAATGATCCTACAACACCGAGGTAGGTGGTTTGTGCCTTTTTGTTGAAATTATTTGAGTTATATGTGAAAATTTGTCCAATACCCTTGAACTGGATATTGCATGTTTACTGTTTATCCATGTTAACTTCTTGTTATGCTTATATTCTAGAATATAGGATAATTGAATGTGAGTAAGGTTAATTGTTATGATTTGGAAGTGTTTTTCCCATGCATGTTTCTTGTTTTGACCGTTTGGTCTAGCTTTGCCTGTTAGGATACTGTATACTTTCCATGCCTAGTATTTTATGATTGAGTGATTCTTATATGTCTCACTTTTACGTTGTATACTATTTATCCAAGTATTTCTTGAGGTTTTCTTTGTCCTCATTGCATTTCTATGCTTGTTTGACTTACACAGGGCTGTGATTACCTGGTGCAGTGGACTATAGGGATAATAGACATAAGGGATTCTCCAGTGTGTCTGTTATTATCGTTACGATGCGAGACCATAGGGGGAATTGATGTAAGTGATTCCTTAGAGTGTCTTTAGTTCCTCAATGGGGGCCACAAGGGGAATGTGACGTAAGTTCTTCCCCAGATCACATTTGTGTTACCGATACGAGACTATGGGGGAATTGATGGCGAGTGCTTCCCCAGAGAGTCTATACTAAAGCTGAACCAGAGGGGTAGGACAGTGTGTACTTCCCAGAGGGTTTCTTGTGTTTTCTAGGTAAGACCAGAGTGGATTAGGCTGTGAGTACATCCCAGAGGGTTACCTATTTGTGATTATCTGTTTACTTGCTATGTGGAACTGAATGCTTGAAACTGTGTAATTGTTACTATTTAGTACTTACTTGTTTACTGCTTCTTTGTGTATTGTCTGCCATATATATTCACTGACTTTTAGGAACATATCTCTTGGTGGTTTCCAATTGAGATTTAGTCTCACACCCTGTTTGGTCCATGATTTTGGGCCCAAATAGATTATATTGTTGCAGGTATAGTTAAGGTCAAGCGCATTTCTACCTCAGGTACTTGACTACTTTGGGGCTAGAGAGCAAGGGACCAAGATTAGGATTGCGATGTTTTGGAGTGGTTTACATTTTTTCTAGTACTTTGGTTTATTACTGTAGTTCGTAATTGTGAATTGTTTCACAGTTTTCCTAGACATATGTATCATGCATCATTATAAATGTGCTTCAGATGCTTATTTCTTTCAATCATCCATTGTTTACTGTTTTATGCCATTATTACTTCATATTCTATTGTTATCCATTTCTCTTACCCTGTGTTACTCTGCCAATGAGGGCATAATTTCCCCACTATCACACCCAATGCCCTCGCTCCTAGTCAGCAGCCTTTGGCATTAGGGAAAATGAACTTGAGTCCATGTAACCAACCGGGTACGGGGCACCTCTGGGCGGCTTCCGGAACCGGGATGTTACAAGAACTATCTAAAAAATTACCTCTACTGGCACTCCAACACTCCAAATATTTATAAAATTTTTTCTTTTAAACTTATAAAACTTCTCCTTATTCATATAAAAATAATTATCCTTCTTATATATCCTTTTTACCTTGGTACAATCATTTCAAATATGTCTAGCTCTTTTTCACTCATAACATGTAACTTCTAAATATTTATTTTCCTTTCCATATTTTTTATTTTTCTTATAACAGTACTGAAAATAATTTTTACCAACTATCTTATTCATTAATCAAGAAAGATTTTCAATTTTAGGTTCAAAATGTTCAGAATCATTGGAATCAAATTTATCAACAACTTTCTTTTTTTCGACTTGAAAACTTCTTAAGAAGTATGTAATTTTATTTGATTTGAATTAATAGTAAAAGAAACTCTAGAATTATTCTTCTCTTCTTTCCCTTCATCTCTTTTTTTCATACCTCATATTACAAAAGAGTTCTAAATAAATCATCAAGTGCAAGATTTTTTATCTTCCTGGATTCATAAATGACTATTATGTTATATTATTAGTCATTGGGAATGATATCGATTACCTTTTATACAATAATTTCATCTTCTAATACTTTCTCTCCAATAGATTGTAAACTATTGAAAATTTTCATAAACCATTTTTGTACTTTTTCAAACAAGTTCCCCAATATGGAATTAAAAATCTTGACAGTTATCCCTAATAAATTCTCTTCTTGTTTCAACAACCTTGAGGTTCAAAATTTTTTAATATCTAACTTCTTCTAGATACTATTAGCATCATTAGAAGAAGAAATATAACTATAAATTATTCTTTTCATGGAACATAATAAAGTGTTTATAACTTTTTTGTTCAGTCGATACTCTTGTTTTTCCTAATTTGTAAAAGTAGTCACCTCTTTGTTAGAGATCTTATAATCTATAGTTAACATGAAGAAATTTTCAACTCCAGTATTTATAAAAAAAATTCATTTTGTCTCTCTAATACTCTTAATCATCTTCGTTAAGAATAGGGGTTCTATTTGGTTTTAGGCTATCTATTGAACCCCGATTTAGTCATTTCATATTTAAAACAATAAAAAAATATTTTATAAAAACAATTGATCAATATAAAAGTTTATAAAAAAATTATAACTAAACTTGAATAAATATAACATAGTAGACAATAAGCGACACTGTAAGAATAATTTAAATAAGTTAGAGAGTATAACTACCATATGTAGTATTACCTACTCTGACACCAATTTTTGGATAGAATGATCTCTTATAAATTTATTTAATACAAGAGGGGGTGAATTGTAGATTGAAAAAAAACATTCCTTTTATAAGAGGGAAATAAGATTAAAAGAATCCAGCTAAACAAAATTCAAAAAACCTCTTAATTAATTAATCAATGTTGGCCATGGGTTCGGATATCGGGTTATCATAATCAGGTTGATTACAATATTTTTAAAGAATCCAAATAAAATTTAATCAGATTCAATTCTATTTAGAAATCATAAAAATGAAATCACATTTATCATTTTCACAGTGTATCATGTTAAAAATAAATAATATTTTAATTACAAAGATAACATAATTGAATTAATATCATAATCAAAGAAACAATGATTAAAAAAATAATATAATTCAAAATAAAATAGATCGAATTACATTAATGTGTTTATTGTATTCAATGACTATTATGATAAAATAATTACAAATATGACTATTAGAATTTAAAACTTCAAAAATAAAATTAAAACAATTTGAATTGGGTTATTTTATCCCAAAGAGAATGGTATCCTATAACCTTGGATAATGATCCCTTGTTTTATACTCAAAATCATGTCTGTCGTTACTAGGAAAGGAAATCCCTCGATACGATGATCGGTTCTGTCACACTATCCCCGTGTTCCCTCAATCAATATGATGATTGGTATCTCCATATTCCTATACTTGGAATTCCTTGATTGTATTCACACAATTGGATAAAGTGATTACAAAACAAAATACTTTAAACAATTACAATTACTATGAAAAAGATTTTCATGCTTGCAATATTCAGAGCTGTCACAAAATATAAATTTGAATATGAAATCAATCAACAGTAAACTCTTCAAAAATCCTAGTATTTATAGGCATCTCCCAACAATCATCCTGATCGCCCAACGGTCATATTTTTTTGAGTTTGTAGGAATGACTTTGACTCCTAGAAAATGAAAACCTATCATAATAGGGGGTGAGATGTCAAATTGTTTTACATAATTATGATGTAAAAAATAATTCCTTATATTAGAAATCAGTTTCTCATATTCAGAATATAAACTATGTTTGTCCAATGAACATTCTTAAAAATTTCATTGTGATTTTTATTTACAATTATGCATATGATATCTATATATCCCGGTATTAGTCTAATTATAAAGACTTCTTCATTATAAAAGTTAAGATAGAAAGTCTTAAAACTATTATGATAAAGTTTAATATGATTTTTTATCATATCCATACTCATTATTCTAATCATAATGATGAAATCGAGGTTTTTTCCCAAAATACATTAAAACTAATTATAAATAGGGTAAAATATTATATTTTCTACAAAAAAATTAAAATATGTTGGATTTAAATTTTTTTTAAAGAAAGTATAAAGATTATTTTTACGATTTCCAAAATAAAAAAGGAATATAAATGTTAAATGTCAAACTCCTGACTCAACAAAAATCACTATAATAGTTTTATTTGTTCATTGAGAGAGAAATATTGTAATTGCAACATTATAGATAAGTAGATTGAGAGTATCATATTCCCCAAAATACTTATCAAGAACATATATTAGATATTTATGGGAATAATCATTAACCGTAATTTGATATTTTCCTTATAAACCTCTCTTAGTTTCACATATCCTTTCTACACCTATGGATTATATTAAATAAATTATTTCTATTTATTCAACTAAAACATGAAAAAAAAAATTAAATGAAAGAATAATAGACCTATAATTGAGATAAAGAAAAGGAACAGTGGGTTATGGGGGTATAATAGTGCATACCTATATCATTAACTTTTAAAATGTTCACACTATCTTGGGGGAGTGACCCCAAACATGAAAAGTAAGTAAAATCATCATCCATTGGATACTTGGAAGATAGACTGTATGTCGCTCTATTCCCCTTATTCAATGTGTGATCGATATGCAAGATGTTGTTGATCAGATTCCTCCTCTTGGATATTTGATTGGAGAAAGACCAGGGAGTTGGGTTGTGTCTGTACAGGGAATTATGTATAATTTTTTAATTCATTTCCATTGTATCTAGCGTAATATTTCTCTTACTGCACAGATCAAGGATATAAAAAATTCCATTTTAATCTTCTTAGAGAGTGTCTCCATTCGAAAAGAATTCTGTGAAAGAGGTAATAACCAAGACTCTATTATCAGATAATAAACTGCCACCTCATATGACACTAGATCTACAAAATTAATCAATATTATGTTTCATCCCCGTGATGTGAGGGTACCAACAAATCCATCTGTCGGGATAAGGGGTGGGAGAAGAAGGGATTGGAAACATGGTGCCCATGATAGATCTGAGTGAGGGATAAGCTTCTAATTTTTTGATCAACTGAACTACATTGATCATCATGTTCCTGGTTCTAATAGAAATGCCCTTCATTGAGAAATAAATCTCTTCAAACCAAGCTTTTTTCCTTGCCTTTCATATACACAAACTTCATGTCGTTAGGATACTAGCTCATTCCTTTTCCCCGATTATATAGATCCCTACACCAAAAAACCAAATCTTGAGGAATTTAGATCCCATGAGATCTTGTGGAGACATTCCATTGAAACTAAAAAATTTAATCAACACACACCTCACCCATTTTTGATCGAAGAACAGGAGATGATTTTTTTCATCATGAGGTTCTCTGTAGGAGCTACGTCAGGATCCTTTCTGAATACAGATTCTCTTGATGTTATCATCTATAAATAGATAATTATTAATTACATGACACACTAGAAAATTTTATTTGTAAGGGATATCCTTGCACCACATTACCTCACCCCAACTGTCCATCTTAACTGGTGTGTACGACACCCTTCAATAGTCCTTCATGAAGAAATATCCCGACACAGATCTAGTAAAAACACGTGTGTTGGGATTTCTTCACAACTCAATGAGATAAAAACATTGAAATATTCCCATTTTTTTAATGATTAATCTTCTCTCTAGGGACATTCCCTCGATTACATCCCATGATTGCTTCGCATGTAAGACATGAATTGTTCCAGAAATGCTCCTAACATCAATTCCACCCTCCCTCGTAAGCCTTTCCATTCCTTCCCAAGAGTCCTAGTGATGTATTCCCTTAGAGTGATAATCCCATATGAACACTACCATTGTGTTTTAATACCATTAAATATTATATTTTATAACTTCAATAGCTAATAACCCATGAATTGGGATGGAGGATAATAAATTGTTAACCAGGGTGATCCTTCCTCTAAATGATAAAAAATGTCTCTTATAGTTACGGATTCTTCTCATTACCCTTTACACCAACTTTTCTATGTGATGAAAACAATACCTACCTAAATAATTCATAAGTAAACTCCTCTTGTTTATTTATAGACTACACTCCATGGCTCCTGCTCTTCTATCTGAGCACAGAACTGATATAAACATACTTCTCTTTTCATGATTCACTAGGTATCCACTCCATTGTTAGTATTCTTCAATGAAATTATATATACTATAGATAGATCACTTACTTGTATTTGAAAAATTAGTCATATCATCATCAAACATGAGATGGGATATACATTGAATAGAAGGTCTCCACCGATATACTATTTTGTGTATAACTTACATGTAATGATATCACAATCATGTAAAATTTCATTGATTGTATCCCAAAAAATATTTAGATTTAGATAAGAGAATATTTGTAACAAAACCGACCAAATAATCATATATTATTGAAAAAAATTATTAAAATGTGTGTTAGTTCCTTTGTGTACTATATAAAAAAACCACCCAATAATCTGATGTGTTATTTTCCTGGAATGATATAAATTAACTTCTTATAGTAATAATCATATCTAAATTTATATTAATTTGTTAAAAATCATATCACCGTTAATATACTTCAATTGTTTCCAAAATATACAAAAACAATGAATGAAATTTATTTCACCATGAAGAAAAAAACCAATATGTCAATATAGTTTGTGTGACATTAGTAATCCAAAATGATTTATTGGAATTGAAAGTATATTATGTTTTTTAAACATATTTCATAAAATTATGACCAAAAAAATAATCTCATAATGATTAAAATATATAGGAAACCAATCTTTGATTCATTTTTTAGTTCTAGAAAAATCCCATTCATCAATCTAACAAGTAATATGATCAAAATGATATAAAGTGAATTTATTTAATTAAAATAATTTCTAATTCAAAAAACATAATTCTAATTTTTATTAAATCATGAAATAAACTCATATTATCATGAATCATTAGAAAAATGATCTTTGATTCATTTATGACATGTAGAAAAAATCCACACATAAATCTAAAATGTAATGTGACCGAAATGTTTAAAAGTTCATTTTAAAGTTTTATTAACATTAATAATATAATATAAACAAAACAAATAATATCACAATGTGATAAAAACAATTAATACAATGACACCTAAAGGAAAAAATTTCATGTTAAAATAATGTGTAATTTAGTTGTAATGACACAAAGTGTCTTTTTATTATTAAAAATATTTTAAATTCTATAAATATTTTCCAAATGATTTAAAATTTAAATTTTCAATTAAATTGGTATTTATCAATATTTTTTGCATTATATTGTGTCATATTATTTATGCAATATGATATCCCTTTTTAACTATAAATAATGTTTTATAAATAAAATAGATAATGAATTACTTAAATTATATCATGTATTCTATAAAATTATAATTATAGTTATTTTTTGTTTCATTAATTACTTTTAATAAAAACATTATTTTGATTATAGGCATATACTTCTTTGGTATAATATTAGTTGATCCTTGGATAATATCTTCAACGCATTTCATTAATTTTGTATTGGTTACGGCCCCCACAGCCTATAACTATTGTATATAAATATAATTTAAATAATGAATTTACAAATGTTATTTAAAAAAACAAATTATTATTTGAATATATTGTGATGTTTTATGTAATTTTTAATTTTTGTTTCATTTATTTAGTGAGGTTTAATACTTGAATAAAATTGAATTAGATTAAGGGTACCTTTATCATTTCTAAATAAATTCTTATAATATCCTCCATTTATCAACACTAACTGAGCACAAATAAAATTTTCCCTTTATGAGTGCGTGGATTTTCATTACTTTTGAAGTGTTGATAATGTCTCATTCTGTAATGGTGAAATTAACATTCACCCTAGATGGGTCTAACCCCTTTAAGTGAGTCAACCAAGTTCTAAACTTGGTTAGTATACATGGATTCCATCTTAGATTACATGACCTTAACCATTTCTCATAATCTAAACACTTAATGGGATCAAAATAGAGAGTAGTTTCATCTTATATTAACATTACTTCATCATCACTGACAAAAAAAATATATATCTCTTGGATTTGGAAAAATCATAATAATACTCCAAGATTCCCTTGAAAACATAGTCGGTATAATTTCTAAACATTATTCTAAAATTAACTCACTCTTCATCTAAGAAGTTATTATTACTTATTGGTCTTTAACTCCTAAAATATTGATTTTCCTTCAAAAATCAATTAATTTATGTGATCCTTCTTAATTAAAACAATATATGAAGACACAAACACGTTGATTTTTTATGGATTATAAAAATAATAACCTAAATTTTTATTAGGATAATAAACTAAAAGGAAATTTTTTGATTTGATTCTATGATTATCCATAACATTTTTCTTTAAATGAGGTTCACAACCTCAAATTTTTATAAAATAAAAATATGGGATGACAATCAGTCCATATAAAAAATGTTTTATTTATGATTTTCTATAATGGAACACAATTTCATATGAATATTATTACATATAATTATATCCCAAAATAATATAGAAAGGTCACAGTTACTCATCATTTATCTAGTTATGTCCATCAAGTTATGATTACTCTTATCACATATAACATTCAACTATTGTGTTTTAAGAGGACTGAGTTTTGATCCAATTTCCAAATCACTAATATGATCAAAAAACTCCTAGCTCAATTATTCACCACCCAAATATAATTGAACCATCTTATTACTTTTTTCTAGTTTATTTTTTATTTTATTTTTGTTAAATCTTTGTACATTTTAAATGTTTGAAACTTATGTCTCATAATAAATAAATAACCACACCCACTAAAGTCATCAATAAGTATTACCATGTACAATTACTTGCCACTAGTTTTTTTACTCATTAGTCTATATATATAACTATGAATTAGATCCAATAGTCTCATATCCCTCTCAAAATTTCAACTTAAAGGTCTATTGGTCATTTTTACAAATAAACATGAATGAAATTTATCAAACTACTCATAATTGAATGTTTCCAGTAATCTATCTCTATAGATTCTTTAAATTAATTTTATATTTACATATCCAAGTTGAAGATTTCAAAGATAATATGTGTTAGAATCAACTAACATAAAATTATTATCTTGAATTTTACATATTTTATTATCTATATAAAATTTATATAAAACTTTCATTGTATTCCTAATGTAATAAAATATTTCATTCATATATTTACAAAAAATATTATTCTTAATCAAAAATGAAAATTCCTTATTATCAAAATAAGATATATAAATAAAAAATATATTATTATCCAAAACATAGTAATAATTTTCAACTTATAGAATTAATATACAAGGAATATGTAGATTATATGTGCCTACAACTATTGCAATAATTATTTTCCCATTTCTAACACATAGATATGCGTATCCTTTCATAAATTCACTTATATTAATGAGTCTATGATCACTAGTACAAATTTGTGATGAAAAATTAATATTCAATATTCTAATATCACATCTTGGAACAACTATGTCACTCGGAATCAATGTTACATGAGCTCTAGTTAACTCCATGATCATAATGCGCTATTGACTAGCACCCAAGGTCAATGAGTATAGCCCTTGGAGAGATTTATTATAAAGCTCATATTTTTATATATTTTATTCTCTAATTGAAAGTTTTAAATCCACCAATTTTATATTTGAAGGTAAATTACAACATTTTTAGGTTTTTTGAATGTTTTTTGAATTAATTGTGAAAATAGTTTAATTATATATTTTTATTTAGTTTTTAATTTCAAACATAAAAATTTCTATGCTGATCAAAATTTTAAAATTATTATTTTGAGGATTTCAAGTTTCTTGTGATTTATTTTATTCAATAATAATAATTATAAAATCCAACAATATGAATCTTGAGTGAAGCATACTAGTGGTTCCTTGGAATCTATCTATATATTTGATAAATTTGGATAATGATCCCATATCTCAGAAAATAGCATTATATAACTGATGAAATTTTAAATTCAAATTTATTAGTTTCCAAGAAATTTTTTTTATTAACTATGGATACTTGATATTAAACCATTTTTAGTCAATAAATATGTTGAAAACTGTATAAATTTAACTCGAAGATTCAAAAAGGACAGAATATTTTACCTGAGTAATTTAGCGTATTATTTTATATACTTGTATAATGGAGCTAAAACTTAAGAAAAGGAACACTAATATGTATAATAACATATTTATTGGAAAAAAATCTATATTTTTTCCTTTAATGGGAAAAATTATTAAAAATTCAAAGTGAAATTTATTTATAAAATGATCCACCCCATATCCTTCAATATTTATATTTCCACATCCTCATAAGTAATTACGAAATTTTAGTAGGTAAGGATGGGTTTTCTATTTTTGTAATAATATTCCACATTTTTAATATATCTTAGATTTATCTTTATATATTTCATAAAAAATTTCAATTTTTCCCCATCGTCCATTCAATCTATATAAAAATGAACTGAATTCGGTAGTTGTGTGAAGGTCTGTAGTGGTGGTTTATTTGAGTTATTATACTTCAATGCATTCTTTCTATTTTATTATGATATTTAAAAATTATTTAAAATTATTGTGGTGTGTGTTCACTCTTATTTCCTTAATACTGAATTCTTCCTCTTATTAATGTTTTCTACTCTCCTTCAACATTTCAATACTACATAAGGTGGAGTAGTATTGTCGTGGTGATGTGTGGAAAAGAGGTATCCTTGCCAAAGTTCAAAATAGATTCTAATACATATATAGGTATAAGTATAGAATAATATCAATTAAAAAAATATGTTTTTTAGTATCATTTTCTTATCTCAACATTGAATAAAATTCATAGAATTAAATTTTATAGAATAATGATTTCTTCACTATAAACACTGAAAATGAGTGGTCTTATTTATACTAACTTTATATATAAGTGTTTCTTCTTCTGTATGCATTAATATTTTTATTTATATGTATATATTTCAAAAATACCAACTTATTTAGGTGTAGGTTTTCATTTAGTAGTATATTTTACTGCATAAGTAGTAATAATATAAAATCAATGCATGTGAGTAGTCTCCTTGTGAGATTGGCCCATGGATTTCACTATACAACATTATTAGAAACAATAAGAAAATATTGAGTTTGGATTCATAAAAAATACCCTCCATTAAAATGGAACTAATTTTTTTATGGTTATAATATTACACACTTTATTTTTCATAAAAAACCCAAAAACAATCATAAATAAAAAAACATAAAAAAATTTCATTGTATATTATTTATTTCCTAGTATAAGATGGATTTTTTTCATTATGTTTTCAGAATTATTGTCCTACTATTTAGTATCATATGGATGAATTTTTAATGACTCATGTGCAAGATAACTATAGAATACTAAAATAAGGGAGAAAACAAATGAATATCCTTCCCATATCCATAGAGGAAATTAAATATTTTTTTGTTGGAACAGCATTAAAATTATATTTAATAAGAAGTGAATCTTGTTCCACTTTTATTCATTATTAAATAACCAAAGGAATATGAGATATATTTACTTGAATATATATAATCTAACCTTACTCAAACATTCTACATCATGGAAAATACACATGTGTGATGCTAAAACAATTGTTATTTATACTAGAGTGATTGTACTTGTGTAACCTAGAAAAATATATACCTATCCACATCTCACTTTATTTATAATAAAACACCATTTAAGTGGCGTAATTTTAAGAAATTTTGGAGGATAATGACTTCTCACCTCCATCTACGACAACCTAAATTCAAGAGGCACTCAGTAAAGTAGAAGAATTAAAAGTCCAAAGAATTCAAGGAGATAACCTTTTCTTGAGAACATTTCCTTATGATTTTAATCAAATTTAATTGATTATTACATCCCACTACATTGATTTTTTTATATTCAACCAACAAATGGATTTCTTTAAAGTATTATGATGACTAAGATGAAGATAATATTACTAAGAAGAATTCACCGTTGGCCCCACCAGAAGATATCAATTTTCAAGATATACTATGTGAAGGGGAGGTTTTTATACTTATTAATATTGTATGAATCATATTTAAACTGAAAATTTCTCTTAATTTCCCTTTATTTAAATTCTTGAAACAACAATAATTGAGAAGACCCTTGATGTTTATGATCAAGACAAACAAATAGTGACCAAAAAATATGAGGTTGTATTCTTTCTCATCCTCTACCTTGAAAGTTGTTCTAAATTTATTTTCAAAAGGAACACAAATAACATATCCATGGGTTCCTAAATAATTGGTTAAAGATAAATAAAATAGGAAAGAAAATGATGTGTTGATTCGGAACACAAAACCCACATCCACCTATATATTAGGGATAACCCACATAAATTTCACAACTAGGGGGTATTCAAAACCCAATAACAACTTCGGAGTTAAACTAATTTCTATATTTTTTATTTTGATGCCTGATTTCTTTCTTTTTATTTATTTTTATTTCAATAAATTTATTAGGTTTTGTTCTTTATTCCTTATAGGTTTAGTGCGGTAGCATTTAAAAGCTTAACTCAAGGCCGAAATTCCCTAAATTAACTCAAGTTGTATCCTTTCTTTCCTTGGGTTTTGTTAATATTTACTTTTTATTGTGTTTTATTTAAAATGAAGGGTTATTTAAATTTAAGCTAGGGGAGCTCTAACATGATTAAGAGTTTTTATTTTTCCCTTTCATTTTTCATCTTTTTGAGAACATTAATCGTTAATAAATATTATTAATCATTTTTCATAATTAATGTTATTTTGATATAGAAATATTTATTTTGGAATAAATGGAGATTTAAATGATTGTGGATGTGTATGTTTTCATTTTATTTTATTTTTAATCATTTTTAGGATTTTTGATAATTTTTTAAATCCATCGTTATCAAAAATGGATTCAAATTATTTTTACAACATTCTGAGTTATTCTAGACCCCATTAACACATTATTTCTAATAGCCAAACTTTTATGATAGAAATAAGTATTTTGTATGAGAACCAAAACTTGTAATTATTTCTCTTTCACAAATTTTGAGTTCATGTTTTTTTATATTCTTGAGGTACTTATTTTGAAACCACATTTTCAACTTGAGTCCCACCTTTAATAAATATATTTTTTAGCCCATAGAATCCATGAATTTATTTATAGTATTAATCTATATTAAAATATGGTTTTCCCTTGCCTTCCTCCACTATAAATATTTTTTTCGTGGGTATATCAGCTTTCAGTATGGGGTAAGGTCCTTTTATGTGTGTTTATTGTGAAGAAATTAATTATAATTTGGTTTGAGGAGTATTTAACTATTCAGAGAAGTGGAGAGAGAGTATGGGTATGAGTCCCTACCATCATTTGTACTTTATTCGCATTATCCTTTTGTTTTAAAAAAATGGAAATGAGATTGAATTATTTTTTTTTTCTTATTTGAATTATTTTTTATTCAATAACTATATTTATTTATCATATAATATTCTAAAAAATAAAAAAAATCAATAAAATTTAAAAAAATGATAATTGATTTTAAATAATTCATTGAATTCATTATTTGACTCATGGATCATGAAATTCAAAATGGGGTGTGGTGTTTTAAATTTTTAAGGGTAATTGGGTGAGTAATATTTCTTATTTTTTCACTTGAATATCCATCCCATTATATTTAAGATACTTACCTCTTATTTATAGCCTTTTAATTTTTAAAAGATTTTACTCAACAGACCTTAGTCACCAATCACTTGAAAAAGTCAGCATGATTGAAAAAACGTATGTCTTATGGTATGGAAGGATGAGAATGTTCATAATATCTTGGTGATATATTAACTTTCTATGTGTGATAATGACTCGAGATTAAATTTTTATTTAGTGAAGTGTGGCATGAACCTCCCTGTGTGGTAATTTTTTATTGGGTCCAACATGGATTTTTAAGGTAAAAAAATTCAAATGGGATAGATGAAAATTAAAGGGAAATTTTTCATTTCCAAGACATGATAAAATTTTATTTTGGATATTTCATGGAAAATTTTACACTTTCAATTTTGGTGTGGATTCTGATTTAGATATTTTATTATTGCATGGGATTGTAATGTATTGGTGATGGGAATTTATAAAGATGATATTATAATACATTTTGTTCAATAATTTAATTTTTTTAATACCACTAATTTGATATTTTTTTTAAAAATAAATATTTAGGTTTTATGAATATTTTTTAACATAATTGTGAAAATAGAATAATTGTTTATTTTTATTCAGCTTTGTATCTTGGTAAAAAAAAATATTAATTGAAACAATTGTGAATATATTTATTTTATAATTTCATTTTCATTAGGATTAATTTCATTCAACTCGACCAATTTTTTATTCTAACAATATGACACCTAAATGAATCATAAAAGTGGGGGGCTTGGAATATATATATATAGATTTGAGGGATTTTTATGATGAACCCATATATCAAAATGTACTAATCCACAAGAGATATTTTTTATTAATGATAGATAACGGGAAATTAAGTATTAAAATTAACTTTGGATGATTGAGATTAAACCATTTTCAAGGTTATAAATATATTTTTAACAAAATAATGGGAATTTAGAGAGTCTTACAAACAAAAAATGATTAACTCATTAATTTGGAAATATCTTTTTCTACACATGACCAATGAAGTTGAAATTTTGTTTTCAAAATAATAAGATATATAGGAAGAACTTAATAGAATAAAATTTCCCTATATTCGGACATTTATTTGAAGAAACATATGTAAACTTTTCAAGAATGTGTTTGGAGTGAAATTCAGCCACCACACATCCTTAAAAACTATACTTCTATAACAATTTGAAGAGTTAGCTATTTTAGTATATATGGTTGTGTTGTATATTTTGTAAATTTATTCTATTTTTTAATACAAATTATAATTATATTTCTCTATTTATTTCAATTTTTATCCCTTTCCCCCACAATGATTTATATTTATATGAAAATTGAGAACTGACTAAAATTTTTGTTCGATGATTTGTAGTGGTGGATGCATTGAGTAATTAGTATTTAATTACTATCCTTATTTTATTCTGAGATATTGACAGTAGTTAAAATGATTAATCCTTATGGTTTATCCCTTTTACCTATATCCAAATTCCTTTTTTCATCTTTATTCCTCTCATACATAATTATATTATTGCATGTGGTGGAGTAGCATTCAGGTGATGATGTTTGGAAAATAGGAATCTTAGATAGTGTTTAAGAGAGTATTATCCAACATGTAGAGGTATCAATGTGGGGTACTAAACTTTTTAATGGGAGGGTGTTGAATAATTATTCTTGATCTCAAAATTGAATTGAATATTGAGGATTATGTTTTAGGTAATAATGATTTTCCTTACTATGAACTCCCTATAACAACAATTATCATTCAGTAACTTGTTTTTATTTTCTTTTTTTAGTTACATGTTTTCATATATATTTATATTATTTTAACCCCTCCCCAAGTGATGTAATAATATAATATATTAGTATATATACTATAAAATTATTTTATAATTAGTGACAAAAAACATAAGTGTTGTGTGAGTGTCCTACTCAAAATAATTGACCATGGGATTTCAATGTGGTGCATTCTTAGGGAAATAATAAAATATTTATTTTATATTCATGAAAAATATATCCAATAAATATACCTTCCAATGAATCATCACATAAAAAATTACATAATTAGTGTAAAATATCAAAATATAAATTAACACCAATAAATTTCAATAAATATTAGTAATGATTCAAAGTAATTATATGCATATCATACAATAAAATAACCATATAAAAATACTAATAAATGTTTAAAAAACATAACAACTTAAAATAAAGAATACAACCCCACTATATTAACACCATTTAATGCCTAGAGTATCATCAAAGTAAACCCATGATCCAACTCTAGGATACTCAGGGTATCTAACCATAATGATAGAAAAATATGTATACCTTAACACCCATGAGTTGGGAACATATAAGGTGTGATAAATACATATAAATATACTACCATAGATATTCCCAAACATCTCTATGTTTCCAATATACTCACACATGTATGGTAAAAAGAAATAATATAATTTTATTAAGAAATAATCTTGTAGAAAACATCTTCAAAAGATTATAGATATAATTTGTCTAAGAATATGCCTAATTCAATTATTATTGGTATGAATCATAGAATGTATGTCAGAAAATTTGATAGTTAACTAATGGATCAAGTAGTAACACTACCAAGGACATAGAAAAACATTTTGTTGTTGAACTCTTGGAATATCAAAACACATAGGATAATATTATTATTTCAAAACACATGAAATATCACCATCAACCCTATGAAAATACTCAAGCCACATCATACCTAAACTCATTCTTATCTTATAGCCAAACTCTAGGAACTTCTCTAAAAAAATAAGAAAATATACTTCGAAATATAAACAAAAAACATATATATATATATTTTTAATCAACACATTAATTTTATTATATTACTCACTTCATCATCTATAAATTAAAATGGACATTATTCCAAAACAAGCATTACATTATCACTTGATATAAGATTAAATATATTTCAAACTAAACAACATGTTTTTTCATACATATTCATTTTCCAATTTTTTCAAAACATTTTCATCACTAATTTTATAGATCAAATCCCCCTTTATCTATTTAATTTATATATAAGAATTATGATTTTATTCCCAAATATTAATAATGAAAATTTACATAAATTTGACACACTAACTCATTCTAAACACCCAACTATTTTTCTTAATAAAATGTTCTTATTATCATTCTCAAATAAGAATATTTATAAATATAAATGTCCAATGTTATAAATTAATAACAATAATTCAATAAGGAAAATCTATTTTACAGTTACCCAAACATTCATGTTTTCAAATCTTTTTAACCATTAATGATATAATTTAATATCATTAATTCCCACTAAGAAAGAATCAAAAATATAATTACTAACATTTACAAAACTTGATGCATCATGAGTTTCCCAATATAATTCCCAATTTGAAATAAAAAAAATTCAAATTCGTCATTTTTTTAATAAACATTAATCTTCTAATAAATTTATTTAAGGATAAATCACTCAATTTAATTCATTAAAATTTTCTAATCCGAATTTTTTATAAAACACAAAGACAAATACATATTTATATTTGACTGATTTATCATACTTCACATGAAAACACTAAAAATACATCACTTTATTACTCATCCCCATGAATTCATATGTTTTTCATTTACTCATCAATTATACACCTTGTAAACATCCCTTATTCATATTAATTTCAACCAATAAAAATTCCATTTATATTTATAATCATACACATGAATCTATATAATGATTATAACCCTTTACAATGTTTTAAAATAATAGAAAATAAATTAAAGGTCTCTAATTCTTATATTATAGAACTTATATATCAAAAAATTATATTAAACCAATTATTATACCCCTTTAATTATTCAGTTTTCCTCTTGAAACTTATACATGATTTAGTCTCTTAAATCACACTAAACTAATAAGTTTTAGTTGAATTCAAATAATAAAATTAAGATTGTTCAACCAAAAATAGTAAAGTTTATCATTTACAATACCCTTTTTATATGTTAAATTGAACACTATGATTTAAATAAATCATTATAAATCATTAATGATCAATTATTATACAAATGAAAACATTATAACAAAAAAATCCAACACAAAAAAAAATATTTTTTATTTTTGTTAATTCAGTAATTAATACCTCTATCATCTCTAAATAAAATTTCATCAATTTACCCATTTTAATCACATGTAGTTAATATTAAACACAAAATAATCAATTACTCACTATAAAAAACAACAAAATAAACCTCCACTTTCTATTATATTTCAATTAAATTTCTATTGAAAAACATACCTCATTTCATTCAATATCATATTTTATGTCTTACTAAATTAATACAGAAGTGTAATATAATTTCCCATATATTCTCATTATTAATCCATAAAAAAATTATCACATTTTAGTTTGAATTGTTAACAATTTTTTTATGAAACTAACATTGAACAAGTAAGTTCAAATATTACAATTACTACAATACACTAGAGTGGTGAATTAGAAGCTCTAAGAAGGTTGATTACATCTACCTAAAACTATATCAACAATCCACACAAAGATTAGAAGACTAATTCTTCAGCAAAAATCAAATTTCAATAATTCATCAAAAAATAGATTAAAACAAGAATTAAAATACATAAGAAACTAAAACATGATGACTTTTAACAAACTCATATGGAAAACAAAATATTCACTATATAAATTCTAATGCAATAAATAAAACTTTGATCTTACGAAATGAAGTATAAATCCTTAATACAACTTTAAGAATGGTTTATAGAGATTATAGACAATGAATCTCAAGGTAAACACTCCCAAAAGAGGAAAATCAAACTAAACCACCAAATATTATGACTATGTATTAATGAAAAATCCATCATTATTAAATTTAGAAGAAACCTAACAGGTACCCTATATATATCCATCAATTTCTCAGTGTTCATCCTATGCATTCCATCCTCTTCCTCCTCAATTGGGTACCCAATGACCCATACGGGGTAACTAGTAAAAACTACTTAAATAATTTCAGCATGTTCGACCTATATTATTTTTGATGAACAAACCCATGTTTTATATCCATAGAATTCTTAAACCAGTACATGAAAAACCCCCAGGGGTGTCCCCAGTCACCCTTAGCTATTTAAAATCATCATTGGAATCAAATGAAATTGTTGGGGATAATTTTTCCTATAAAATAAATTAAATTAGTTTAAGAAAAAATGGTATGGAAACTCTATATTCTATAAGTAGATTTACTGAAAGAAAAAAGAAACAATATATTATAAAAATACATAAATAATTTAGATAGAGAAATACATCATTTTACCTCCAACTCCCACCATAAAAACACCCCCTAAGATCTATTCCCTAGTCTTCACACATATAATGTGCCACTAATTTAAGAAAATTAATGTATAAAAGGCGTATTTGGATAATGTGACAAGGCTAACTAAATAAAAAAATAACTAGGATACCACCATGTGACTTTAAAAGTCACCACCCAACCTCAAACTAATCATAGTCTATGATAAATAAAGAGCTAAATTCCGACCTGAAATTGAGACATAATAGACATGAGTATAAAGATTCCTAGTAGGAATTCTAAGAGAAACCACACCCCAAACACATGATTATAATAAATAATCTATTCATGAAAGTTTTAAATACACTATTAAAAATTCTTTTTTTATTTATAAAAATATAAAAACAAATACTAGGTCTAAAATATTTTTATAAATAATCACATTGAAACAAAGTTTGAGTGAAGCCTCCTTTACTAAAATGACTACCTAAAAACTAGTTTTTAAAATATAATTTTTAATTCCCATTAGAAGAACATTTTACTAAAGGGAGTTGAATCTCAGGAAAGAGTAAAATAAAACATCAAAGAATTATATCATAAGGGATCAGGATAAATTAAACATTAAAATCTAAAAATAGAAATTGAATTGGGCGGTAGTATCAAAATAAATCAGGAAAAATATAAACCATATACAAAATATTTTAAAATAAGAAATATGGGGAAAACACAATAATATTATTCATTCTAGGGGAACCTAGAAAATATATGTCACTAATTATGGAGAAACTCAATTAGTGGAATGAAACTATACTACAAAAATGGACCACTGGCATTTCTACACCATCATTCCATTGGATTGTTCACACATATTTACTAAGAGTCTGGGTAATGTCATCTTTAATAGGAAGGACCTCATTCAATCTTGGTTAGCCTATAAAGGTACCTGATATTTTATTATGTAATTTGATATATAATATCATCCAAAAATATAATAAATTACCATATCACTAAAGAATTCTAAAAATACCATAATCATATAAGATCAAAAAACAACCAAGAAATAATTCAAATCATTCACCCAAATTCTTCACAAAAGGAATTCCAAGAAACACCCATAAATTTTAAATTTAATATCAATCAAGTTTTAAATATTTATTTAAATTTTTTCCACTTGGAATCATTGTCATTTAATTAGAAATCAAATTATATAATGAGTTTACAAAACCATTTACAATAAATTATAAAATATTACAAATGTGTTATTAATTTTGAAGGCCCTTTTAAAGAATAAAAATACCTTTTAAAACTCTCAATAGAATTTTAGCAATCAACTAAAAAACCAAAACCCCATTTTAATCACATATATAATTTATAAAAGTGAATTGGGAAATTTCTCAAAACACTAGGCATTGGAAATTAATTTAAAAAATATTTTAACAATTCTTTCAAAATGGTAAATCCTTTTTATTGAAATGAAAATCAAGTAAAAATTTATTTTCTATTCAAATAATCCTAAAACATATTTCATATTATAATTTGACATCAAAAAAAGAATAAAAATGCAAGAAATCAAGGTTTTAGAAATTAAGGTCCAAATATAAGGGGAAATCTATATCAGGTGGATAAAAACATATCTAATTCAATAGACATCGCAAGTATAGTCTTAAAGGTTAAAATTAAAACCATCGTCCCAAAAGAATCATCAATTCAGAATACCACAACCTATATATGATTTTTTCCAAGGACGATGCATAATAAATAAAAGTAAGGAAAAGTAATAATAGGTAAGGGAAGGAGGAGGTAGAGTCTATAACTCCTAGATTTAGAACCAGGATAAAAAATAATCCTCCTGGAATATCCATGAGATAGAGAATAATTTGAGAAGTAATCATGTTATAGGGGATTCCCTTGGTAGTGTGTCATGCAAGAAAGGAGGGGGAGGGGTGAAGCATGACTTGGTAAAAAGAGTGGAGTGAAAAAGTGTAAATTTACATTTATTTTAATGAATAGAAACTACAGAGATATTGGATGCATATTTAGACAAACCATGTGCCAATGATGCACCTCTTACTAGGAATCTAGAACGCCCAAATAGTTTAGCTTCTTTGTTTAGAAAAAATTACATCAATACTTTAAAATTGTTTTGTTAAAAATTTTAGGTCACCTAAATACTATCTCCATGGTTAGTACATTCCATGTGATCTAACCATGAACCGTATAATAAAACCCCTAAATTTTAAAAATAAGGTAATTTAATCTAGGACTAGAGAGAAACTAAAGGGAACCCAAAAATAAATAAAATAAAAGACTAAAATTGGGGTTGAGGTGTGAAAAATATCCCTTATATAATTCTTCCTTCTACTATAAATCCTTGGATTAAATAGTTTATTAAAAATTAAATGGTGTCTAGTAGTCATACTAAGGATATGATTTGAGAAATGTAATGATTAATGAAATTGCTACCAATTATTGATGACGTCATACTCAATACAGCAATGGTAAATGCCATAATTTCTAAATTCCATCATTATAGTAAACCATGTATGTGTCTAATTTAATTTACCAAGGACTCAAAACGAATGAAAGGTACCTCAAAAAAGAAAGAAGGTCGACTACGTAAAATATGACCCCAAAGACCAATAAAAACCCCTCTACAAAAAAGGATCAAGAGGGGATGACCCAATCAAGAATCAAAATCCAGTACTAGAGAAACATACAAAGGTAAAAATTAATTCTAAAGATCAAAACTCTTCCTTTGGGGGGATCAGTTGGGAAATAGTCACAAAAATTAGCCCTCTTCCAAACAGCCCAGTTTTCATAGAAGACATACAGTGCAACCTTGGTTAAAGATTACTAAAAACCTATTGAAGGATCTTTGATGGTGGTATCTCCACCATATAATAATTCCACTAGCATACTAAGTCTCTTAAATGTCCTCTCACACTAAGAGACAACCATGATCAAGATCACCGTAGAGAAGGAAAAAAATCAATAGGAATAGAACTAGATCGAAAGAGGCATCATAAGGGACACAAAAAAAGTCAAAGGTTCTATAATAGAAGGAAATATCTTGTAAATATTGAACATTACACTAAGAATAGGATATCAGGATAGATATAAACTCAAATAAAACACCCTATACATAATAGATATAATAAAAAACAATAATAGGAAACACATCAATGAGTCATGCATGACAGGAATAAATAATGGCAGCCTTAAGAAAAATATTGAAGAGGAATAAACCTCTAGAAACTCACCTATAACCTAGAAACCATGGTGAAACCATGTGACTAAATAATAAATTGGCTAGGTAATAACCTATTCCAATGGTAATAGTCACTTTTGCTACACTAAAACACATCCAAGGATTCCAATTCACAACTCTTCACAAACAAGGCCAAACAACTGTGTGAGCATCTCCACAGGATAAAAGGGAACTATTGATCACCAAAGAAAGAATATATACAGGATGAATAAGATCTCATTAATAAAATTCAATGGAAACCCAAAGAATATTCAACGACCAAACAAAAATAATATCACTAAACCAAAAAGGTTATATCTAGGCAATGGAAGGAGACACCCTATAAGGAAGACACTAACACATTTTATTCAAACCTTTCTGAGAATAAAAATAAAAGTAACAAAAAACATTGGCCCAAACAAGTTCATATCTCACAAATCAAATAAAAAATACAAATAAAACCAAAAATGTATTCCCAGAAACACAAGTCACCAAAATAAAACACTTTCACAAAAATAACATTTCCTTAAGAAAACAACCAATTTTAAATCAGGGGTTTAAAACTTGTTTCCAAAAGGTAAATACCCTATTAAAACATACCCCACCTATCTTTAAAATTAAACTATATTCATCATTTTTGGGAAATCCAAACAAAAATTTATTTCTAAAATTACAGTTCCTCCTTCAAATACTACCTGAATTTCATTATTAAATCATTAAAGGTATTTTATAAAAAAAATACAAAGCCCTTTGTGATTCAAGAAGAGGACAACATGAATGTTTCAAACATTAAACCTTAAAATAATTATTTTTATGTTTATTAATAATGTCAAATAAGGTTTATTATAAAACATCATAAAAATAAACAAAAAATAATTAACACTAAAAAATTTTAAAGACTCAAAAAATATCAATGGATAAAAGATATTTAATCCTGAAAAAAAAACTAGTTTTTTTATAAAAATTTTGAAAAAAACTTCTTTACCTTTTAAAAAAATCATCTTCACATAATAAGATGCAATTTTTCAAAACCACTTAATCTGAAATCTAATTAATAATTTTTATCTCTAAATTAATTTTAGAAAATAAATTCATCATTTTCAAAACTAATCACCTCACCAATTAAGACTAAAATTTTAAAAATAAAAACCCATGTTTTTTCCAAACAATTAATAGGTCTTATTCAAAAAAAAAAATTAAAATAAGGAAGTAAAAAATCTAATTTAAAAGGGTTAAATGTGTATGTGTACATTATAGACACATGTATTGGTGAGCCATGTGTTAGATATAAAACTAGAACTAAGAGTCACAAAAAAACATGTACTCAGGCTCCATATGGATTTTCAATCCTCTTGATCTCATTGGGTACTAACTGTTCACTCCACCATTGATTACCCAAAACATAAAATAACCAGATAGTTCACATATAAAAATTAATGTAAAGAAAAAACCCAAGCCACAAATCTTAACTTCCCATGGAAACTTGAGACTCCGATAGACAAATAGCTATCTAGACTCTTACCATAAGTACCACATAATTCACAAAAATCCTATATTCAATATATCATTAATCCAAAAATAAAAAAGGGTGTTTTGAAACCTAGGCTCTCTTAATAACCTAGGATATGATACCATTTTTTAATGAACCAACTTGAGTTATTCATTCATTAGTTTCCTGAACCGGCCTATGCCACACCCTAGATGCATCCACAATCCCCCCTGGTTGATGAAAATAACTATCAGCATCAAATGAATATAATGGGAATGATTTATCCCACAAAATTAAATAAAATAGAAGTAGAAACATGACCATGGATACTTAATATGTCAGAAGTCCATATGTCAGTTGAAAATAAACAAGACAATATAAAAATATTTTAAATTTTTTAAAGGAATAAATCCTTAAACTCACCACTAACTCCCACCATATAAACAACCCTGGATATCCATTCCCTATCCTCCACATATATAATGTGACATTGATTAAAAAAATAAAATCAAAAAATACATATTTGGTCGATGTGGAAGGGTAAAATAAATAAATAATAATAACATCTATACCTCAATGTGACATCATAAGTCACCATACAACCTCAAACAAATCATGATCTATGATCAATCAAGATTTTAACTAGAACCTAAAAAATAGATATAATAGGTACAGAAATAAAATTCCTCATATGTATGAAAAGATAAACAACACCCTAAGCACAAAATTTTAATAAAGGATTTGTTCATGCTAGTTTGACCTACACTATTGAAAATAGGGTTTTCATGCATAAGCATATATAATCCAAAATCATTTTTAAAATCATTTTATAAACTTTTAAAATATTTTATTAAAATAAAAACAATCACTTTGAAAACAATTTCTCAGGTGAAGAATCCTTTAATAAAATTCGAATTTGAAAAATAATTTTCAAACAGGTGTTTAAAATATTATTTTCAATTCACTTTATAAGGCCATTTTAATGAAGGAAGTTAAAGCTGGTGAAAGAGTAAAATAAGGAATCCAAGAAATATATAATTATAAATCTTGATAAACATAACCTAGTAGTCTCAAAATATAAATTCTGAAGTATGGAATTACCAAAAAAAATAAAAAAAATCAAACTATGTTCAAAATATTTAAAAACAAGAAACATGGGAGAAATAACCTAAGGAAATTTGGTATATGGGAACATAGAACTTACATGTCACAAATTTAGGAGACCCTCAATTAGAGGAATAGAAAAATACTACAACAATGGACTAGTTATATATCTATATCACTAGCTTATTGGAATGTGTACACATCTATAGCACTATTCAGGGCCACACCATAACTAGTTGTAAGGACCCTATCCAATATATGTTATTCTACCCAAGTGTAACACCCTAACCCATCTCACTCCATACATTATCTTGACTGAACTTCCATGTGACGTTATGTGTTCCTCCCATACCCTAAAGGTTACCAACTAGAAAATAAGGTTTATAGGAATATCTTGGGGATATTATACCCCCTATATTAGAAATCCCAATAATAATATAAATAAACAAAAATAATATGAATCAGATTATGTAGAATAATAAATAAAATGAACATGATATAATAAAATGAAACGATGACATACAAGCACATGGACTAATCACTCATCAGGTCGAAAACTTATACAAAACAATAATAAAATAAATACAAGGTCTCCACTACCATTTTGAGATGTACCTCCTCCCAATATATGATACCATCCAAGATACTCCATATTGAACATATAATATTAGGCCTCATACCATCATGTTCCTGCATATGAGTGAGATTATTCTTTGGTAACCTAGTGTTATAGTTTCCTGAGAAGGGTGCGAGTACATAACACAGTGGTGAACTGCTAATGTGGCCTCGTAACATACCAGAAATGCAGTGACATGTACATGTGACATGCTCAGAATAAATATAGAAAATGATGAATAAAATAAATAATCCCAAATACAATACTGACTTCATCCTGATGCTAGAATTTATCTAAGCATGTTAGGATAATCATGCTAACTAATACCTCATCTTCACTAAGGGTGCGTCTACATAAATCTTCCTAATCTAAAATCCTCTTGTTGATCCTTATATTTGAAAACCTGGTTGACCATACCAACTTTGTCCAATGTTGGGGTGTCTCTGAGTATGACAATCACCTTAGGGGAAACTCTATTAAATCACTATGGAATCTGTGCTCATACCTCCATCATTTTGAGTAGAGGATAATGGGGTATCACTTGGTATCTCTCATCCTTAATACCTAATAGTTGAACACCATGATAGTTCAAGGACATTGATGACGTTAAACTAGTTACTAATTCCTAAGTGTAGGAGGCCCTATGTAATCCTATACATCCAGGCATGAATGACTTCTTGGAAACTGAGTCAATCAAATATAACACCCTCTCAAGATCCTGTGGTTAATATCTTGGGAATATAATATCACAAAGAACATCAGCCAATCCATAACTACTACATCCACCTGATAATAGAGGGTATCCTAGTCATCGATAAATGGTATCAACAATCACCCCTGGGATGTCCAACATCATTTCATGGGGATATAATCCAATCTAGAACCTCATACCTCCATTCTAATTTTTGGTATCATAGTCATTCACAATGTTATACTTCTCTCTCGATTAGAATCTTAGCCCTAAGGAATTCTCAATGGTATGATAAAGTCATAGGAATCCATACCACCCCTAAAATTCTTATATATGTGATCACACAATCATCTCTACCCAATGTCACATCTACCCACTCAGGGATATCTCTCAAATGGGAATCTGCATAGGTCCCCTAGGTCATCATTACTATGGATGAATCCCACTGGGATCCTCAATCAATATAGGTCTTTCAAGGCAATACCTAATTCTTGGAGGACATAACCTCCCTCAACATCATCAAAGTCATCTCATAGCCTCACAAGCCTCAAGGGTATACCACATTGAAAATATTCTTGGTAGATAGAATAAGTCCCATCTCTATATCATGGGTCACTCGAGATAGGTCAACACACCCAAACCATAAAAATATTTCCTAAGTTCTATCCACTTAATCCCAAAAACATTGAAAGGGTCCTAACATATCCATCTAGAGGTCTTAGGTTATTTCCCAAGATCTAGAGTGACCTTGTAAAATTGACTCTTTAATTATGGGTGCTTGTATAATTTATCAATTTAATTTTAATTTCATTGTTTAAATTAAATTAAACAATTCAATAATAATTGGGTTCATTTCTCTACTAGTGATTTTGTACACCCATATGAAAATAAAAATAATGCATAATCCACATAGCTAGTATCAGGGACCACTTATGTCAATTTAAAAACTTTTCCCCATTTATTTCATATCCTAATAACATTCAACGACACTCTTCTAAGCTTATCCAATGTCATATATACAAGACTAGTCATTTCCCTCCTTATAGGGCACTTGAATCATGCCAAAACTTCCACATAAATTAATTATAAACTCATTAATATTAATTAATATACATTATAGTTAAATTCAAATTTAATTCAAATTTTAATAAATGTAGAAAATTCACTAAATGGACAGTCCATGCTGGAACTATGACCAACAGCCTGCATGAGGTTTGCAACATACACCCGACATCATAATGGGGCAATTAACTAATAATTTTCAACATTTAAATCATTAAATTAATTTAATTTAATGAAAAATAAAAATTCCTGGTATGACATACCATCTATACAATGGTGAGAGATGGCATGCCGATATCATCTCAATACATTTAATAAAAGGGATGAGAAAAATCTACATGCATATCATCTGATTTCATGATGCTTGAGTGGAATTAGAACCAAATCCCAAAACCAAAAAAGTCAAATTGAGATTAAAATAAGTAAAATCAATGAATAAGGCCAATGGATTTATAAACATACCAAGAATCATCGGAAAATGCCCTGAGAACACTCCAAATCGAAGGGTTATTAAAGGAGGAAGATGGAAAGAAGTCCATTTTCCATCCATGAGTGAGGGAGGAATGAATAAGGGTTTCCCACTTAGGAATTCATAGGAGAAATTAAGAAAACACATTTAATGAGTTGAAAGGTTTGGTCTTATGTTTTTTTTAAACTGTGAACCATCCATGTGAAGTATAAAACATTATTCTACAACTTTTTCATGGTTTTTCTTCAACCATGCACAAATCGTTCTATATGGACCAATTCCAAAAAAGATACATTGTTTCACTTATAAACTGCATGAATTTCTCAAAACCATTCACTACCCATACTAGAATACCATTCACTATAAAAAATGAATTAAAAATTTTCCCATGCATAGGGTACCTCATGGTTTCTCCTAAATCGTGCACACCAAACTATAAACCCACTAAAACACAATCTCTTGATTGCGGAAATTTCTTTTGACTTGACCGTTGTTTAAACCACCGCCATATGTTTCTTTGAATATTTCCAAAATGTAAATCTAAAGTTGGTATCAGTATCCAAATCATGTCAATTCAATCCATTTAGCGGCAGTATCTCGAAACTATCATAGAACATTTGTTTGGTGTTGGTTTCCTATCCCAAAATATGGTGAGGATATAGAAGTAGTTTAAACTGCCTCTATATCCTACACATATTTTTTCATGGGGAACCACTGTTAAAACAAAAAAACAAATGCTAAACAAATTTTGATCTTAAATAGCAGTGGTCCAAACTACCTCTAATAAAAAAAAATTGGCATATATATTACTGGTTTAAACCACCACGGTATATCACTTCTAAAAAGTCCAGTTGTAGAATATATATCCCTAGAACAACCAAAAGAAAATTTATAAATATGTTTAAAATAAAATCCATGTTCACCACCACCAACTATGAGATTATATAATCATTATGATAACCAACTTGGTTTACAATCATGTAAAAATTAATAGACTAGTCCAAGAATACATTATAATAAGTAAGTGAGAAAAAAATTCAATTGGCTATAAAATTCCGTATACATCTTAAGAATACATCAATGAAGGTATTAGTGAACTCATTACCAAAATTTTATTAAGGTTTACTCAACAAAAAATTGGTATTAAACTAATGAATACTAGTGGTAATGCTCAAAACTACTTGGTCATGGCATAAATTATTCCAGAGGCACGTGTTTGTGAAAGTTAACTTATTAACACTATAGTTTCAAAGTCTCACACAAAAAGTTTTGTTAGTGACACTTGATATGAGTTAATTTTTATTTAATAAATTATGTTTCAAAAGGGGTAAAGTTATTTCCAATGAAAACATATCTTTATTGAAAAAATTTATAAATTAAAGAGAATAAGGAAAATAAGAATATAATCAAGATAGTATTTTCAAAATATAGTTTTCCATATATCCTTCCAAACATTAAACTCCTATAAAACCATAGAGTTTATCAAGTTTCTAGTTTAGGTGAATTCATAAAACCTTTAGAATCATTATATATAATCACTTATTCCCACCTTGTAAAATTATCCACAAAATCACCCATTGACTTATAGGTTATTCAAGTTTGTTTGAAAAAAGTGATTCCCAATATTTAATATATATGGGACTCGTAGAATTATACTTGAGTTTAACATTTTAAAAACCAAGTAGGTGTAGTAAAAGAAAATACTTCAATGTTAAAAGCTATCCAAAATTTGGATTAAGATTAATGGTATTTCAAATATTCCCATTTCAACTCATAATAATAGAAAGGGAACATTTCAATCCACTAAAATGTTAGGATTTAGTGTTATGGATTAAGAAGGAACTTTTTAACTCACATATAAAGGTAAAATCATCTACATGGATCCAAAATTATAAACTCTTCACTAAGAATAAATTTGGTTAATGATATTTTACAATAAAATGAAAAGGGGATTTGTTTTTATATATAGTTCCAAACAATCCATTTATAAAAAATTTAACCATTGTTTAAAAATTTCTCAAAAAAACATTAATTTATATCTTTTTAAAAATTAAAAGGTTTGATTATTACTTTAGGAACACCAATGGTTGGTATCATGCCAGCACAACCCAATAATCACTCGGTGAGTCGACACCACTTATTAAAAATTTACACAAGCTTTATCAATCCAATTATCTCTAAGAAATACTTAAGAATAACTTGACCAAAGATCATTTCCAAAGGAACCCAATACATAATAACTATAAATCAAGAAGCAAATAAAATCCATTAAAACCCAACACTACTAACCCAATAAATTAACTTAAGAACATTTGATCACTATGTTCTATATATTATATAAGAAATCCACAATATATTTCATTCAAATCCATGGAAATCCTTAAAGTAAAACTACCTTAATAGAATTCAATCAAAACCATAATTAATGATGATTAAGCATCCCATATGGGCCTCCATAGAACAAAAGAAGAGGATTCCCCAATTTCCTGGGTGAATTTTACCATGATTAGGTGGAATCATTGTATTAGTGTTAGTATTACCTAAGTTTAGTTGAAGATAATCTCTACATGAAAATTGAACCCTAATCATTACCTCATGAAATTTTACCGACACCCTCTCTATCTCCATATCCACTTCATTCTACAAGAAATGTCATGATAATTATGTTGAAAATTAAATAGTATTGTATATATAAATTTAAACATAAAACCAATAAAATTTTGTGTACTAAATGATTTTGAATTTGTGTGATTTACTTGCTCACTACCATCCATTGATTCAATATCATTGGGAATAGATCCATCCATATTATGATATAATTCAACCAATTTTATCTGTAGAGTGATGAACTTTTTATGTTGTATCTTTCTATGAGCCCCCTGCATCATTATATGATACCCTTGTTCTGGAATTTTGATTTTAATTAAAAAAACCACTATAAAAATATCAATTTACGAAGTAACTACAATCAGGATAAAATGATAATTTAATCCCTGGTGGCCTTCCAAAGATCTTGAATGGTAATGGTCCCAAGCCCAACCCGTGCACTCGACCATGATGTTCCATCCCAAAAATTAACCAATTGGATCATCAAAGGAAACTGAGAAGGACTATGCCAGATTATAATCGGTTAGTTCATTCATTTTTACAAATAAATAAAATATCATTCATATTTAAATAAATATATATTAACATAGTTACAACTAACAATAAGTTATTACAATGAAAATGGATTTCATACCCCAACTTTTCTGGTATGATCATTAACATAACACCCATAAGATTTTTTATGAACATCCAACCACAATTCTATTCGGGAGACGTGATTCCCTAAATTCATTGACTATATTTAGAAAATATAAATCATCTATTTAATATATGAAATAGATGATTTTATCTTATAAATATTTAAACTGATTAAAATATTATCAAAGTTGATGTGTTTCAACAAAAAAACTCTTTGACCTGGAAGTGTAAGGGTTTATTTTTTTATCTCAACTTGATGCATTTTTTCCTTAAAACATCGTGAAATAAATATAATGTAATTTAAAAGTTATGTATGAAATTTCATCTCCTTGTCATATGAATGTATATATGTAAAATTAGATTAATATAATAATATATATTTCAATACAATGTTCTTATCGTGATGATGACTATCAATAAAAGCATTTAATTTCTCTCTAGGTACCCCTTCGGGTACCTTATCATATAGTTTCTGAGTTCTCAATGAAGTATCATTTAATTCACTCCATAATCTCCTTTTAAAATCCTTCAATTTCTTACCAAAATTATTCAACTTCTACTTTCATGCTATAATATTAGAATGGTAATGTTGAATGGAATTTTTGAAATGAGATTAAATTTTGAAATATTATAATTTAATAACATAATAACACTCAATTACACAATTGTGTATTAAAATTTATTTTATCTTTGAATCAAAGATTTATTTTTTCCAAGATTGAGGAACATGCATCCAATAATCATAGGTAATCTGAAGGGTAACTAAATCTACCACTAGCTGACATAGAATATAGAAAAATAATCCTCTAACATCATCTGAAGGTACCCCATAATATTCAAATGGGACAACTATCTTCAATCTGTTCAGATTCCAGACATCTGAACTATTCATAGTTCTCTCAGTAGTAACATTGTTTGCATATTTTATGAAAAACTATTAGTACTATAAAAATGTGCAATAACTATATTCAAAATGAAATTTAACCATATCTTTCACCCTCCAATATCTTCATGAAGAAACAGGAGGGAAAACCTACTCTCTTACTGTTGAATCAACTGAATGGGGTGGAACTGTCTCATATTCTGATGGGATGCTAACAAAGTGTGTTCCAGACACTGAGGAAATAGAGGGTGTGAGAGATGGTGTAGGGGGGAAGATGGAGGGTGTGTTTGATAATGTAGGTAGGGAGACCAATGGATCATCATATGTTAGTGTGATCGAGGGAACATCGACTGGGATTCAACTGGGATCAGTGAATTGATGCCTCCTTGAAATTATTATCATTTAATCAAATAAAATTTACTTTAAAACAATTCCTTGTTTTATTAATTCCATTAATACTTGGGACAGCAAGGGATAATAGTAAATATATTATCTTAACTGGTATCACATCCTCCTATTAATTTCCCACTATGTTACCTAAGAGTTCAAATGGGAATATCTAAAGAAGCTAAATAAAAAAATCACAAAAACATGATATGGTGTCTAGCGAACACCCCATGAAAATCAAACATCTCACTTCTATTAATATATTATAATACTTCCCATTTAATTAATGATATTCAACAATAACTCATTTTTAAAAGATAACTTCCAAAATTAAAAATTTCATAATCGATTGGGAAACAACCTTATGGTTATTAATTTACATGATAAAAACAACATATTTTTTTATAAAATGGGATTTTGGATTTATAAAATGAGCTAATTTCATAAAAATATTTTATGTAAATGTATAGAACTATACATCACTGAAATAAATCTATAAAGTAATATAAAATATATTGAACAAATCAAGGACTCAAAATCTTAATCACAATTAAAAAATAAAATATATATTATGAAAATATTCACTTAGAAAACCCATATTTAAGGGAGGAAAATTTATAAAATATAGGAAAAACAACATTATAAATCATTTTTTGTCAAAAAAAAATTGTAAGAGTTATTTTTTATAGAAAACCCATATTGAAATTTTATAAAACTTATTATGTGTGATAATTTATTTTTGAAGTACAAATGTAATTAAATTATGAAAATCCCATTTATGTAAAAAATGTAAATCATGGAAAATATTGAATTCCATTGATAAAGTAATCATAGATACATTATATTGACTTTATTTATTTAATGAAATTGTTTTAAATTCCAAGAACATAAAAAAATACATAGGGGTACTAAAACCAATTACACTAACTTTTTTTTGAAGAATGGGGTAGAATACTTTCATGGTTGGGTTTATGATTTTCAAATGATGTGCCTTATTTATTTATGATATCAAATACCCTAAATAAAAAAAATCTATCATAAAGAATAATTCGAATACTTGTTATGTGAGGCTCCCAAAAAATAATATAAAATTGTAAATTGAACTTCATAGATACATACCTTCATTTTTAGGTATCCATTCAATCTCTTTAATATATCAAATAAATGTTATCAAATGTTATAGACCCATATATATGGGTTAAAAACATATTACCTAATTTTAAAATTCGGAATATATAAAAACAAAATTTAATTTTATGGAGTTAAATGCATATATCCAAATATAAAATTCATTAAAACCCATTAAAAATATTATATTCACAAACGTAGTATGATGTGAGATGAACCAACACAAACCTAATAGAATTATAATAAATTGAGTAGAATAAAATAAATAGAGGAGTAAATAAAATGGATAGATACTAGATATAATAAAACCAAACAAAAAAAACGTAGAACTATACTACCATGTACTAGAAATATTAGAAGATAAAAAAATTTAATTGAATCAAATAAATTCAACCAAATTTGACATTACCCAAACCACCAATACTCCACTTGAATCAAATCAAACAAAATAAAGGTAATTTCACCAATAAAAACCTATCTAAATCAAATAAAATCAAATTATACCCTACTAAATCAAACACATTTGAATGAAAATGAATTTAATCCCACCCTACCCTACTAACAAGAAACAAATAAAAAAATTAACCAACATGAAAAAAAAAATTTATCTGATAAAAATAATACTAAACCAAATTTAAAAAATGAACCTGTTATAATAGAATGAAACTGACTTTAATTGAAACAATTTTCATGAACCAAATAAAATACATAGGGCTTACTACTGGGGGAGTCAGAGGAGAAGGGGGAGAAGGCGGGTTAGTGGGGATGGATTGTGGGAGAAGGCTAAGGCGATGGATTATGGGGCTCATGGGTTACAGAAGCTCCGGTGATGGGTCGAGTGAGGAATATGACTTGGGGGAGTGATAGGGAGAAGTTGATGTCAAAGTCTCAAGAAACGGTGAGGGTAGGGATGATAGCTCGATGGGATCATGGGTGACCATAGTGTCAGTGAGGGCTTGGGGGGCTCAGGCTTAGACCTCTCGAGGGATACTGGACCACCAACAGCTAGGGCATGGGGGGAGGGGGAGGGGGACTCGAGGTAAAAGGGAGGGACTTGGGGGAGACGGTATTCTTCTCAATAAATAGATAATTTTTAGTGGTCATTTTTAGAAACCCGCTACTCAATCATTTAAATTATTTTGTGGTGTTTTACTAAACTGACTCTAAATAATAAATTTGGTGAAGTGAACCTATCTATAAATATCCAAAAACATAAATAAATTTACCCAAAACTCCCAGGATTCACTCAATAACCTGGGATACATTTCAAGAATCAATCCATATATAAAAACATCACTTTAATATGTTCCAACTCATGGAATTTTGTTTCAAATATATGATCAAAATTCATCCTATCCACTAGATAAAAATAAAAAAAAAATTATAATTTTCATGAATATATGGAAATGGGGTATTAAAAACTAAGAAACATTATTCTTCTCATCCCTAATATTTCCCAGCGGTCATGAAACTATATGTCCCAGCATACCTCATTCACCAATTCCAAATTAAACGTCCCCATTCTATCCTCAAATTCCAAACATGCTCCGAAAGTGACACTCCAAAACCATGGTTCTCAAATAAAAAAAACTGATCCAACACTAATTTATATTTCCAAAACACAAAAATGATGCTTAGTTGATACCCATATATCTTAATAAACCCACATGTCTTCATCTGGTTAACCATCTGACCTATATTGCTTCCCACCATAGAGTTTAGCTCACAATGTCCAATCCCAATACAAAAATGCATCTATCTAAGGGAATGGTATATAAGAACGTTTTCATAGTGTTCCTCAACCCATTTGGAATGGTTCTCAAGTAACCACACCCAAAAATATATTTTAACACCATCAAAACCCTTGTACTCATTCTCATTTCAAAATTCCTTATAAAAATGGATGTTCCTTGGTCATCAATGAACAACATCATCATGATGAATTTTCCATGAAAATATTCAAAAAACACCTAAAATATTCTCATCATGTAAAAAAAATTCACCAAAATTGGTTTCTCGATCTTCACATCCAATTTTATGTAAAAAACGTTAGTTGGTCCTCCTATGGACTACTCTTATAAAAAATGATCTATCTGAACTATTGAGGTGCTACCCATTCAATAGATCATGGTGTGATAAATACTTAAGGAATAATGAGATAATTTTGATACATATATCAAAGTATCAACTTGAATGTCAACATTATTTCCTATTCCAATCCATGATCAACCAATTTCATTATTGTTCTTCATACACCAGCACCAAGGTGTTTCTAATCTGATCTCATCTGAACTATCTCACAACATCCTGAGCCTAAAGACAATGCTTGAACATCATCCAACATCACATATTTATTCACATCATGTGTTCTCCAAGGAATGTAGATTAATTGGAAACCACTTATACATCATCATTAAAATTATTCATCATTCACCACAAGATTGGTCTCATAAAACCATGACAGTACTCATACAATGGATATATCACTACAAATGATATCACTCTCCCCACCATAGAAGCATCCTTATCATTACACTACCAAACCATGTTCCAATTCACTATGGACCATGTACCATCCATCACTTAGCATAACTACTATCATGGTCAAACCCACACACTCCTAAGAAACAACCCAAAATAAAAAATTATAGCTTGTTCTCATCCCACGGAACACTATGCTCTAAGGCATATTGATTTTTCATGAAAACTAAAAAATATATGATTCGGAATTGTTCTAAGAAAAAAATATCACACCATGTTCTCACCATTATTAGAAGTGCATCTAGAGTCAACAGGGATAGGAACCCAAATAATCCTCCATTTTTTGAAGCCAACCTTGACACTGTAGTGCTAGTACCCAAGGTTCTTGATCTGAGAAAACTAAAGGCATAACCCTGACTTACTTGTAAACCCTATATCACCACAAATGTATTGGTCCCAGTATGATAAAAAACATGACCACCACCCTTATAGTAACCACAAGTCTAGGCTAACCCCTCAGGCGGGTAACCATCATAATGTACTAATCACAGACCCACTATAGTTGCCAGGTGATTCTGAAGGTCTATATTATCCCACATATCCTATCCATATTAGAAAAGTTCAAGAGTCACAGAAAATATCGTATTCCTATTTCATATATCTAGGAAATATATGTTCCCAACCTCCTACTCATGGGTCTCATATCCATAATTCCATCTCATAAATAACATCCTATGATGAAATTTCTTCCAACTAAGCATCCACCTATGGGACTACTCCATCAAGAATCCCAACTCAGTAAAGGTAAAACATATATGTATATATATATATAAACATTTCAATAGATTATCAATATACTTGGAAAACATGATCTCTAGTTTAGTTAAGTAGAATTCCATTCCACGCTTTATGGTAAAAAATTTATAGGTTGTTATTGACATTTTAAATAATCAAACCTATAGGTTATATTCAACCAACTTCGCCCTTTAGTGATTAGAATCCAGTTAACCACTACCACTCGATATAATTAAGTTGAGTTTCATTCCAAGATATATATAAAAATCCCATATATCTCATTATAAGAACTTTAAATAACCAATCCCATGTAATAACAACCCATTATGGGTTTCCCACTATGGAACCATCTGTCCCTTTAACCTATTAGATTCACCTCAGCCTAAACTATACTTAAATACATGTGATTTTTCTTCTTGGGTACCCTAATATAATGGTGGATTAAGTAGGTTGGGAGTATATAACTCTGTAGGGAAACACCAACGCAGTCCCATACCATACCAGAAATGTAGTGATATTTTCATGTGACATGCTCGAAATAAATATATAAAATATTGAAAAAAATAAGTAAAACCAACCAAAATTAATAATTCAACTAGATTCCATAATGTATCCTAGAATTTTATGATTATTGTTCCAACTAGTACAATAATCTTCCCATGTCCGCATCAATATAAGACAGGTTAACTTGAAAACCAATTATCGATCCAACGTTACATGACCACGATCAATGATTCCTACATTGACTAGTGTCGAGGTGTCTCTAAGAATGATAATCACATCAAGGGATCCTATATTCAGTCACTAGGGATCCCATGATCACACCTCTATCATGATCAATATTAGATCCCGGTGAATCAATAGGCATCACTCATCCTAAATACTAAAATAATTAACCCCATAGTAGTACCTAGGCATTCACGATGTCAGGCTGACGATTGATTCCTGGGAGGGAGAGGCCCTAGGAAATATTATATGTCTAGGAATGAATTATTCCTGGGAATCCTAGGTAAGAAAAGGGAATAGACTCCCCATATCCGATAATTAATTTCATGGGAATCCAAAATATCATTTCTTCTCATCCAATTAATCAATGGTGCATCCAACATATCATCAGGGTATCCTATGCATCAATTAAGGGGATCAAAAATCATGCTCAAGATTTCCATATCCATGCATGGGTATATACGCCCACTCAACACCTCATACCACCATTCAAAGACCAGTAATCAAAAACCTTTTCAATGGTCTATTGGTATCTCTATTCAAATCCCATCACCTGAGCATTCATAATGGTATCACAAAATTATAGGAATCCCTGCCATCTCGAGAATTCCTTTATGCATGATCACACACTATCTAATAATTTATTCAATTTAATAAATCTATTCAACCACTCCTACATTAACCAAAAATTTTGATGCTAGTTGATATAGCCATCCTACACAAGTATAATATGTTATCAGATCTTAGACATACTGGGCATCTCAGTGCCTCATATATCTCATCAGGTGATTCTCAGGAATCCAGAGAAATCCCAATAATTTTAGGATTAGAATCTGATTCCCATACATCTATGGAAATCACATATCATATCTAAAATAATATAAAAACATCTCAGTGTCTTTTTGAACACCCACACCCATCACACTATCCACAACCCCTCAAGATCACATGTACAGTAGAAGTTCTAGGTGACACCCACTACCATTTCAACCCACTATCACATCCACCCTCTCAGGGTCATATATCTAAGGGGAAACCAAAGAGGTAACCAAGTTAATCAATACTATGATGACATCCCCTTTGGATACTCAGTCAACATGGGTCTTTCAATTCAACACCTAATGCTCAGAGCACCTACCATAACTCGTCATAATTAAAGTCATATCATTACCTTATAGGCCTCAGGGGTATGTCACACCGGTGGTAGTCTCGACAGATGGTTGAAGTCCTATCTCTATGTCAAGGGTCACTCTAGACCAGTCAACTCACCAAACCCATATAATCTCTACCTAATGTTTATACACTAATCCTGACACACTACAAGGGTTCTCACCAAGTTAATTAGGGCCATATATCTCATCATGATCACACTCTCTATTGGGGGTGTCCAAGTGTCTAGGAATTATCTTAGTCCATGCCTCCACCATTGATGGTTGACGATTCAAGCTAATTATCAAGGACCACAGTGACCATAGCACTTTCTCTCTTTAACATCATGTTCTCATTCAATTTATTAATTTATTTTAAATTAAATTTTTTAAATTAAATTAAATAAGTAAATAATAGTAGGTTCCATCACCCTATTGTAAAGGTTGTACGTCCATATGAAATGAGACAACATGTATAATCCATAGGGATAGTATCAAGAATCACGTATTTCAATTTATAAGCCCTTCCCCATTTATTCCGCATCTTCAAAACTTGTTCTAGTTCTCACCAAATATTTTCCAAGGTCGTATCAGCACCACTGGCCATAACCCATCATCTCTGGAACCTTACACGTGCCATGTAGGCTACATAGATTAATTATAAAATCATTATAATCAATTAAACAACTTTACACTTAAATTAAAATTAATTCCAAATGGGCATAAATTTTAAAATTTCATCAAAAAACCTTTTTATGTAGGAAACATGACCAAAATCCCATTGGAGGTCTGCAATACACCCCCGACATCATCCCAGTACAAACCCCGAACATGAATTAATGTTTACATCATTAAATTGATTTAATATAATGAAAACCCAAAGAAAATTTTTAGTTCACAATACCTTCGATGATATGATAAATGGTGAAAAGTGGACATCATTACAGAATTCCCTCTATGAGGGCCATGAAAAAATCACATCCATATCATCTGATTAAACCATGATCTGATGGAATCAATACCAAATCCCTAATTCAAATAATTTAAACAGAAAGGAAATAAATGAGAATACATGATGGAGGCTAATGGGGTGAGTTACTTACCAAGAATACCTATAAAAATTCATCAATAATACCCCAAATTGATGGGGTGAAAGGGATAAGAGGGGAAGAGGCCCCAGGTTCATGTGAGAATGAGGGATAAAGGAAGAGAGTTTGTCCTCGTAAGAATTCATAGGGTAAATTTGGTAAAAATACACATTAAATGAGATACATGGTTTTACTAACCATGATGTGGTCAATGCCCAAGTGATTTAATTAGGTCCAAAATGGGCATGGATTCCCTGAGAGGGGGGTGAATTAGGGTATGGATATTCTTTTTAAAATTTTTATTTCCCCACTCGATCTTGGAATCTTTATTATGAGGGTCAGTTTGTTTTGTTTTTATTGTTTATATTGCTCTTATATTTTCTATCTTTTTCTAATGGTGATGCATAGAAAGTAATGCAAGAAAGAAAACACAAGGAAACATGGATTTCTACTTGGTTCACCCTCATTAGGTTATGTCCAAGGATCATAAAACATAAATTTGTTGATGTACCGAATTTACTAAGGCTCACTTTCAGTTCAAGGTTCTAAATAGATCACTTATAGGCCTAGTCTCAATTCCATTACACGATTTTGGTAGAGCTCACTAACTTCCCAAGGGTCACTCCTGGAATCTCTTTTGATGGCTCACAATCGGTGAAAAGGATCTCCTTCTTCATCTTCCTTTACTTATTACTTTGAAAAGGATCCACATTCAGTTTATGGACATGAAGGTCCCCTCATTATCAAAAACGAATGCATCCTAAACTATATGTAGATTCTCTATTGATGTTCTTTCTAAGTTTTTACTTCAATTCTATGAAAACACCTAGATGAAACACTTTCACTTTCCATAAAACTAGAAAAAACTTCTCTTTACTATAGAAATAGTAATTACCTCTAAATTAGAAAGATCTTAAAGAGATTTCAAGTCTCCATTTCTCTTCCTTGACTTTATCAGTGAATAAACCCATTCTATAATAATTATCAAAGGGTGAAAATCCTCTGTATTCTTCTTTTCATTCATAATTCAGATATGAAAATGATACTAATCACATGGTAATGTATGTGTTTATCTCCATGCATAAGCCTCTAGTGTGATACTCTTATGTGAGACCAGAGCAGGTAACCCCTTGCTTGATATCTAGGAATGTAACCTTGCATGAGATCCTGGTGCACAACCCCCTACAAGAGATCCTATAATGTACCCATTTGAGACATACTAGCACGTAGCCCTTTGCGAGAGATCCTGGCATGAGTCCCCTATTACACTTTCCACAAGATATTGGTGTGAGACCCCTTTTGCATTCTGTGTGAGATCGTGTTGTGATTCCCCTTTCACACTTTGCATAAGATCCTAGAGAAAGACACCTTTTGCACATTTTGTAAGATCATGGGGTGAGTACCTTTCTCACTTTGCATGAGACTCCGGTGTGAGACCATTTTCACATATTGCATGAGATCCTGGTGTGAGTCCCCATTCATGATTCATCTGAGACTCTAATGCGGGACCCCTGTCACACTTTTCACATGATCTCTTTCATTATTTCAACGATATCGTAGTGTGAGACCCTATTTGTTCTTTTCTCAAGATCCTACTGGGAGACCTTTGTTCATGCGCAATACTGACGCAATGTAAATCATGTATATTCCTTCACAAGATATATCAACAAGCCACTTTCGTGAGATCTCTCCACAAAAATCCTTCCCCAATATTGCTTTAGATAAATATTTGAAGCAAAACTTCATCATTGTTTATGGTTGAGGTAGGGATATTAATTGGAATAAATCAACCTCCTTAACTCCACAAATCATAGAAAACTATCCACATCAATCGTCACAGGGAACTCTATGAACCTTTTATTATGAGATCAAAATAAAATATTGTGATAGTCACCAATGTTTTTTCAAGTGTATTGTGTGATCCATTACAAGATCCAAAGACAGTCATGAGAGTTTCACGATATGAAATCACAAGATCCAAATACAATCATGCTTTTTCATCATGCACTTCAAAAGATCTCAATGAGAGATCAATTAATACATTCATGCTCTACAAGATTAGTTTAATATATTCACTTCATGAGATCAGACATCTCTACCTCGTGTGAGATCAAACATTCCTGATTCTAGGAGATAAGTAAATTCTATCTTGTGGGAGATCGTACATTCACACTTTTGCAATATTAGACTTCTTGACCTTATGAGAGATCAGACATTCATGCTTTCAAGAGATCAGGAATTATTTTCTTGCGTGAGATCAAATATTCGTGATTTTAATGAGATCAAATAGGTATACCTTATATAATATTAGAAATTAGTGCCTTCACGTGAACAAACAGTTCACCCCTATGCGATATCAGGAAATTAACTCTTTTCATGAGATCAAACAGTTCACCTTTTCATGGGATTAAACATTCGCGCTTTTCATATGATCAAATAGTTCACCTTTTCATGAGATTATACATTCATGAAAAATCTTCATTATTTCTAGGAAAAATAGCCTTTTTCAATAACCTCAAACATTGTCAAAAAATATAATCATCTCAAAAGCACCATCATGAGGGATTTTATCCTAACAATATATCGCATTGGGTTTATTGACAACTCTTTACATTTTAACACCACATTAAATCTTATTCCATCTTCTAACAAAAATGAACTTCTTATGATTATAATGGCAATTAGAGATTTACTCAACACACTATTTAAGACCATATGAGCCATTTTATTAATGAGAGACAAGTGTAGAATGAAAATTTTATCAATGAAACACTTCATTCAAAAACCATACAACCTCTTTCATCCCAAACCTCATTTGTTGTTATATACACCCTTTGATCAATCATCATTAGCATTGTCAGATTTAAAACTCCCACACTTCATTCCAAAACCACACAACCTCTTTCATCCCAAACCTCATTTGTTGTTATATACACCCTTTGATCAATCATCTTTAGCATTGTCAGATTTAAAACTCCCTATACTGCACTGATCCCCATATAAGCTTCTCAACATCTCTTGAATAGGACATTTTATCCCCTTTTATATCAAAAATTTATCCCCTTTTTCAATGAACCCAGATTTCACTTTGTTGTGGTCTGCAAGAGGGTAAAGAACACATATCAACATATCAGGGAAACACACATCATACCTCAGGGAGATGGGGTTCCCACATCCACACTCACTAAGTGTGGGAAATATACTAAACTCAAAGAGCCATTCAAAACGGATCAAATACATCTTTGAGTAGAGACTTCATCAAAATGTTTGAAACTTATAATTCTGTTAGCACAAACTCCCACTTCACAAGGCCATGCTCCAAATCCTTCTTGAAAAAGTGAAATTTGATTTCAATTTGATTTTTCATTGATTTATAGACTGTGTTTTTTGTAAGATTATGTAATATTAATTATCACAATGAATACCAATCATAGACAACAATTAAATCTCCCTCTTTCTCATAGAATTATATAAGAGATTTATACAATTATTAATTTATTCCCTCTTATTCAATGATTTTTGTTCATTTTATTTTCAATAATCCCCTATGATTATGAACTTCTTCTTAGCCCTTGAGATATTATATTTTGACAACCAAACACCACTAGGGTATGTCAACAATATGAAATTTCACCTTTGAATCCATTTATCAACTTTGAATTGAAACTTTGATTCTTTTATCACTTTTCAAGATCATAGTCAGGTTCTTCTTAGATTTGTACACTAGAAAAATATTTTTAGCAAGTGAAATTACCACTTGACATTGAATCATTAATATATTCTCTAATCCTATTAAATAATGATTATTTTTAGTGGAAAATAGTTTAAGGCAATAAATTCCAATGATGTCCATGTCACTCAACTACATCCATGGATTCTAGCAGCTAGACTTTCCTAAATTATTTAGAGGACTCTTTTATTAGTGAAAAAATATCACATTGAACGAAGTAATGATAACAATGGTGAAATATTAAATGAGAATTGGAACCAATATATCATTCAATTTTAGTTTTAAAATATCATCATTTTCACATTAGGCACTTCATCATATAGTCTCCTTTTCCCACAGCACACAACATTTAGATACAGATTTGAAAAATAGAGTTCATCTGTAACACCACTTGTTGAATATAATACAATATGTGAATTTCAAGAGTTAATATACTTCATGTTTCATGTATCTCATTAAACTAATTCACTTATTCCCTTTGAGTACACACACACACCCTTGGATCACATATCCACCTTAGTCCTAAAAACATCCAACAGATATGAGAAACATTTAACATATTGGGAGAGGGGTAAATCTAGAATCATAAATAAGATGATTGTGGTTGATCCTAATGGATCAACCATTTGATAATTTCATGAAAATAACTATAATATTTTTGTGCTTGTTCCAACTTTCCATCCAACTTCAACTGTTCTGGTCATGGGAATAATCATTATTTACCCAAATCTTGAGTCTTATTATGATATTTAGATTTTTTAGTCTTGGAATTTTTCACACTTTTGGGTTTAAACTCATAGGCATAAATTTATTTCTTTGATTATTTATCGATATTCCAATTTTCATGACTCTAAATTTGAGTAGGAATCTTTCCCCTGACCATCTGTTATTTCTTCTTCATCCATTCAAGGGCTCTTTCTCTTACCTTCACTTCTCGCCATGTGGCTTGACATGTGAATTTTTCAAGGATTGTTTTATTCATTTTTATTTTATTAGTTATCTGACTCACACTACCCATTTTTTGGGGTTTGATTCTTCTAATGAATTTACATTCTTGTTAATCAAAACTGGAGTATCTCATCCCTTTTTATTCCTAGTTTTTTCACACCCTTCCAAGAGACCTATTTTATTGCAATAAAGGATATTATTTATACTCCCTTTCGTTTAAATCCTTATGATTTTATTGAGGATGTACAATTATTTTTTAACTTATCATGTTGTCTTCCCATATGGGGCTTTTTGTTATACACTTCTAGAGTTGGGTATCTCCTTTTGGGTTCCTTTTACTTCCCTTCTTACTTTATGATACAATTTCTTTCCAAATTCCCATGATTAACACATATAAAATATCTTACATTAAAGAAATAACTTTTTTCATCATTTCACTAGTGAAATGTTGATGTATCCATAGTTCTTATTTTAACATTGATCACCCATGATTCTTGACACATACTTAGGGTGTGGCTCTATCTTCCATAATAATAGAATTTGATGACTACTTTCTTCTAAGAGACATTTATTTTATACATTTCAAGAATCCTATGATTATTCCCAAATTTAACAATATTTCTATCTTAAAAATATGAAATATATTCCAATACTTCAAAACAAAAACTTGAAATATGACCATTCAACACAAAAAATAGCATACCTTTTTGTTTATTCTTATAAAATATTTTTTAGGTATGTTTCTAGTATCTGTAGGATTTTTCCTATTTGTAGAATTGTTCATGGTTATATTCTTCTCATGCATGGGAGATGGTTCATCATATACCATATAATATTTTAGAAAACTTCATTTCTATTGGGATGAGAGAATAATTTCATATTTTTTCTTTAAAGTAGATATTTTTCTGAAATTCATTATCACCTACCGAAGGATAATAAAATAGTAACTAAAAAGCACCCTTTAATTTGTTCTTGTCCTTAGAATTATATTTATTCACTTATTTCATAATTGATTAGTTACCTTCTCTCAATTATTAAATATTATTATCCCTTGAGTCAATTTGATCATTAAGTTACCTCTTGAGATTCTTCCATCTAGTCATATCATATTTTAATTATTGGGAGAGATTATCCATCATGTCATATTTATTATTTATTTTAGAATTAATCTAAGAAAAAAATCATTACAGCATGAATTCTCCAGTTGTATCCTTTTCATTTCTTTAAATATTTTATACAAGTGTGTAGAAAGATAATAATTTTTAGCTTTCAAATTATGAATTTTATCTGAGTCCAGATTCTTTATTATTTCATCATCTTTCCTTTTTTTCAGTTCTTCAGCTAGGGAATCATTATTCTCTCTTATATATATGTCCACTTCAACGATCCTTTTATTTAATACATTTATATTGTTGAATTTAATTTCATGCACATGGATCTAGATATATTTTTATTTAATTTCATTATACAATTTATGATCCAATTCCTTTATTTTATGAAAAAACCTCTACTTTTTTCCTTCTTAGAGTTTATTCATCATCATTAGTTTCTACATCACATAGAATATTAGGTTCTTCACTCATTAATGTAGCATCATTGAGTGAGTATATATTTTCATTGTATGATTCATCCAAACCTTTATTTAGTACATTGTTGGATTCCTTAAACTGAATCACACTTTTTCCATATACACTTCCAAACTAAGGAATACCATCTGACTTTTTCTTCTTCTTTATAGTTCGGCCATTTTCCATCGTACATTGAGATAATAGAAAACTAAAACATCAATTTCAATAGTATATTAAACTATTATTGTGAAAAATAATCAAAAAAACCTATGATTTGATACCAATTGTTAGGTCCAAAAGGGGACTAGATACCCTAATAGGGGGTGAATCAGGGTATAGGTAATCTTTTTCAAAAAAAAATTCCCCATTGGATCTTGAAATATTTATTATAAGGGTCACATTTTTTTCTATTTAGTGTGTAAATTTATCTTATCATTTACAACTGTATCTAATGGTGATGTAAAGAAATTAAGGCAGGAAAGAAAACAAAAGGAAACAAGGATTTTTACTTGGTTCACCCTCATAGGGATATATCCTAGGAGCATAAAACATTAATGTTTTGATGTAAAAAATTTATTAAGGATCACTCCCAATTTAAGGTTCCAGCTAGATCTCTTTTATTCTTAGTCTCACTACCTTTACAAGGTTTAGGGATATATCAATGAAATTGAAAAGGTCACCCCGTGACTCTATTTCGGTGGATCACTACCGATGGAAAGGATCACCTTCTTCATACTCCTTTGACCAGTGCTCTAGAAAGGATCCACTAAAATTTTATAGACTTGTAGGTCCCCTAATTATCAGTAATGAATTTATCCTTAACTGTATGTAGATTTTATCATGAATTTATTTCTAGGTTTCTCCTTCACTTCTATGAAAACATCTAGATTCAACACATCCACTTTCTGAAAAACTGAAAGAGACTTCACTTTACTATAGAAACAATAATTACCTCTACTTTGGAATGATATTCAAGTGATTCAAAGTATTTCCTTTATTACCTTGACTATAGTGGTGAAAAATCTCCTTCTACATGAATTATCAAATAGTGAAAATCCTCTTTGTTCTTCTTCTCCTTAAGAATTTAGATATGATAATGATATTGTTCATAGGGTAATGTAGGTGAATATCTCCTTGCACAATACTCAATTGTAATACTCACAAGACCTTGGCATGTAATCCCTTGCACGCGATCCTATGTACCCTTTTCTGAGATCTATGTGCATAACCCTTTGTGTGAGATCCTGGAATGTACCCTTGTGTGTGATGCTAATGCATATCCTTTTGTATGAGATCCTGGCATGAGTCACCTTTCATGATTTGCGCAAGATCCTCGTGTGATACCCCTTTCATGCTCTGTGTGAGATCCAACTATGAGTTCCCTTTCTCTCTTTGAGCACGATCCTGGTGTGAGAACCCTTTCACAATTTTTGCAAGATCCAGGTTCAAGTCCCCTTTTGCACTTTATCTGATACTCTTCTATGAGACCCCTTTTGGATCTTTGCATGAGATCATGATGTGAGTCCCCATTCATGATTTTCTTGAGAATCTATTGCGAAGCCCCTTTAGCTCTTTTCATGAGATCCATTTCACACTTTGCGTGAGATCCTAGTATGAAAACATGTTTGTTCTTTGTATGATATCCTAGTATGAGACCTTTTTTCCTAAACAAAACTTACACAATTTCAATCACATATATTTCTTTGTGTGATATCTCTGCAAACCTCTTTCATGAGATCTCTCAGTAAACCTCCGTCTCGGGCGTTGCTTCGTATTAATCTTTAAAAAACATTATTTGTGTTTAATGATGATTTTTGGCGTATTTATAGCCATAAATCCACCTCATTAACTCCAAAAATCATGAAAAAACGTCCATATTAATTGGTATTACATACACTGTGAAGCACCTATCATGAGATCAACATTCAATATTTTGATGGTCAGCGATGTTGTCTTCTAATACATTCAATGATCCATCATGAGATTCAAAGATAATCATGAGTCTTGTACGAGATCTCATCATGAGATCCAAAGGAAATCATAATTTTTCATCATGTTCCTTACAAGATCTCAATGGGAGATCATTTCATGCATTAGCGCTCTATGAGATCAGTTCAATATTCCTGGATCGGAATATCTGAAATCATTCCCTCGTGTGAGATCAGAAATCCCTACTTTCATGAGATTAGGAATATTTCACTTACACAAAATAGGTCATTCTCACTTTTATGAGATCATACTCCTCTCCCTCATGTGAGATAATAAATTCATGCTATCACAAGATCAGGCATTTCTCTTATGTGTGAGACTAGAAATTTTCACTTTTTAGAATATCAAACAGTTCTCCATTTCCTAAGATCATACATTCACTCTTTTGCAAGATCAAAAAGTTCATCCTTATGAGAGATCATACATTCATTCTTTTCACGAGATCGAATAGTTTTCATTTGTGTGAGATTATACATTCACGCTTTTCATGAGATCAAATTGTTTTTCCTTGCATGAGATCAGGCATTCATGCTAACTATTCATTCCTTCTTTAACAACCATCCTTCATCAACAACCCCAAACCTTGTCAACAAATACAATCCACCCCAAAACACCATAATGTGGTATTTTCACCTAATATATTCCCTCTTTCATGGTTTGTCCACAATGTTTTCCAAATTGTGTACCAATTGTTTGAATTGGCATTTTCTTAGTCTTCAAATTTCATACAGTTTGTTTGAAATAATTTATAAACCATGTTCCATGTCCCAAGGCCAAATCCAGCCATGTTTTTCCCCCAAAATCCTCATGTTTTCCTCAAAAATATATTTACCCATTATAAAAGGCCATGAACTATAAAATCAAATTTAAAAACTCCCCATGCTCACGATATCACATGATTATGCCTAAACTGTGCACACAAAAATATTCACCTAATCAAAAAACCTCTAAAATCTACTATAACATTACCTAAATCTCCCAAGTCTCACTCAAACACTTTAAATATTATACAATCATCATTGCATGTCTAAAAACATAATTTTAAAATGTTCCAACTCTTATAATTCCATTCTGAATCTATACTCAAAATTAATCCCATCTACCAAATGAAAATTCAAATTGATTCTAGAAATTTCATGCTCATATGGAAAATGGGGAATTAAACTAAGTACCCATGGTTTCTCTGTGATTTTTCATAGATAAAACCAACCAAAAAATAATAAAATCCCATATCAGTAATAAACTATACAAATACCAAAAACATATAAAATTAATAAACAATGAATTTATTGAAACCGTTCAACCAAATTCTCAATGAATTGAATTCTATGAAAAACAAATGAATTTTCTATTTAAGATCAATCAAGGTAAAATTAATTTTAATGGTGACAATCAAGCCTCATGGTTATCTATTTATAAATCAAATTAAAAAATGAGTGTCTAAAACCATTTACTCTAAATTAAAAAATATTCTAAACATCTTATTAACTTTTATGACCCTTTTATATAACCAAATATACCTTATAAAAACACTAACATACATTAAGGAATAAATTAGAAAACCAAAAACCCGTTTTATTTTTAGGTTTCATTTATAAAATCAACTTGATAAATTTATCAAATAACTAGGTGTGTGAGTTTAATTGAAAAAATATTTTCTACCATGATTCCTATTTGATAGCTCCTTTGTATTGAAATGAAAATAAATTAGTACTTGATTTTCATTTCGAATAATCCTTAAACATATTTAATATTATAAATTAATATCCAAAAAATAATTAAAAACACATTAAATAAATATTCCATAATTTAACGTCTAAATACGAGGGTAAAACTACCTCAAACTAAGAGAAACTCATCACCTTTGATGGACGTCATAATAATTGGCTTCAAAGAAATCCTTAAAAATCGTAATCCTTAAACATATTCCATTGAAAATACACCATACTATCTAGGGTTTGACCAAGGATTATATATTATAAAATAACAGAGGAAAAGGTAAGAAGGAAAGGAAAATAGAGGAGGATTACATACCATAGAGATTTGAACATTGAATTCCACGAATCCTCATGGAATCTATATTAGATGAAGAGGAACCAAAGAATATGGAATAGAGTTATACATTACCTGGGTGGTGTGTCATGAAACCAAGGAAGGAAAAGGGGAGAGGCTTGAATTAGGGTAAAAATAGGGGAGGGAAAAAGTTTATTTTTCACTTATTTAAAAAAATACTGGGATATTTTTCATGGTTTGGATGCACAATTGGATAAACTGTGAACTGACCATGTGTTCCCTAATGGTCACCCAGAACATCTGTACAGTATATATGAATGGTTTATAAATTATTCAAAAACCATGTGAAATGGTTCTGTTAAAATTTAATGGCCACTCACATGGTTTTCATAGAGTTAGTACTAAAAGTGTGGGCTAACCGTAGAACCTATAATAAAACACCAAAACATTTAAAATTTAAGGTGCTTCGACCTGGTAAGAGAGATAAACTAAAGGGGGCACAAAAATAAATTAAATAAGATAAAATAAAAAAAACTAGGGTTGGGTGTGTCATTATCTCATCTCAACCCCTTCCTCTATTCAAAAACACCCAAAATCAACTTAAAATCATCATGAATAAATACAAAGACTTGAAAATTAAAATAAAATCATTCCAAAAAAACCTTTAATATAACAAACTCCCTAGAATAATACTTCTCATCCCTAAGAAGAATATTTTATATTATTTAGTGAAATACATTGTCACTTAGTTATGAATTCAATTCCCATTCCTACACAATAATATGGAAAAACCCCCAAACAGCCTAAAAGATAATAACATGAGGCTCCTCACCATAGGAGCGTCCATGTTCAAATTAATACCCAACTATATTTATCTTACAAATATGATAAAAACAATAGTATTTCCTCATTAAACCACATTACTTATAAATATAACATATTTAAAATTCCACATGAAACTTTAATTCACCAACAACTCACCAAACCATGTCTATATGTATACATTGGAAGATTTTTTATTGATGTTACTCAAACTCATCATCAATCAAAACTTGTGATGTTTTTATCATGACTCATGTTTCCCATACCATGAAAATACATAAAATCTACCAAGGGTTGATTAAAAAAGAACATCGCTTAAAAAAAACTTTGATTAAATGATCTTTCAAAGTTATTTAATTAAATAAAAATGACCACGTTACTAAATTTTATAATTAAACTATGAATAAAAAATTTTGCATCAAAACTCAACATCAATATAATCATAAACATGAATCATATTTTTTAAAATAAATAAAATAATTTTCTTAAATATGCAATCACAAGATATTTCTATATTATCACATGACTGGATAACATTTAACCATTTCTAAATATTTTTCTAAACTCTTGACTTTCTCAACAACAATACATTTCATATAACCCAACATGATCATGAAATGAATAAAAAAACTTAACAACATGTTAAAACCCTCTCTAACATGCTCTTTAATAGGTTAATAATACTAGGATAATGATTATTTCATGAACAAAGCATTCCCACACAAACAACATGATAGAATACAAAATTAAATCTAACATGATCACATGTTAACCAAACATTAAAATATTTTAACCTAATAAACATTAAATCCAATTTATTTATTTTATTAAAAAAACCAAAAACACATTCCTTTTATCATAATGATCAAAATTAAATTTAAATATTTGACCATAAAAACTAAAATTTTCAACATAAGTCATGATATCTAATTATACCTTTTCTTTATTTTCATTTTAAATTAAAAAATTTGAGTAATATGATCAAACCCATTAAAAGAAATTTCATACTCATTATTTACTTTTTTCATACAATTTAAAAGAATTAATATCTCAAAAATGTGGTTAAATGAAATCACACACTCATACCATCATGCTTCAAAAATTTATCAAAATTCCAAAATAATCGATATATGGTTTTTTACAATCAAATTTTCATTTGATTTACTTTAATTCCCAATTAAATATGTCTCAAACATTTAATAATAACATAAATAAAAAATAATCATTTAACATGATATTTTTAACATGGCACAAAATTAATGAAAATAATTTTCATTCATTCCAAATACATAGATTAATTATACAATTTAATTATTACCCATCAATGTAAAATTTTCTCTAATTCACCTAATTTCAAACACTTTAAAAATAAATCAAATAAATATAAAAAGAAATCAGGAAAACACCCATTTAATAACCCTATCCATTTTTTTATTTAATATTTTACAGATGAATTAAACCTTCCAAAAATTTTCAATTGAGGCATTTTAAACTTCCATAATTACCTTTCCCTTAAATACATGGAAATCAAACAAAAAAACAAGACACTTTAAATTTCACTTCAATTTTCCTAATTGGTTTATTGATTAATCCCATTATCATTTTCTGAATTTAACACATAACATTTATATTTAATAAAAATCATATCACATAAGTAAAAAAGTAGTGAAACATCAAAAAAAATCACACTAAATTATCAAACACATACATTTTATTTTATTTAAATTATTCATTATCAATAACCTATTTGATAAAACATCGATTTGTTCCTTAATAATTGAATTATTTAACTAACATAAATTTTTCAAATATATTAAAAAATTAAGCAGATTCGCTTAAATAATCACTTTATTACACCATAAAAAATTAGTTAAAAATAATAATAGGCTTGATATCTATCTTAACATGCAAGATCGAGCTTTAAGTGAGTTGTGACATATTATACATATAATATCATTTAAATGTGACCATTATAACTAACCCATTAAATTGGTGGATATGAATAGGAGTGAACACCATATGAAAGAAGTTTATAATATTCCTACTCAAAAAAATATTGATTGATGCTTAGTAAATAAGAAATCATTTTATAGTGAAAACATTTTATGATTAAAAAATGGATTGTATTCAAAAAAATATATTATTATCACATTTTGTATGTGGAAAATATAATTAATTTATATAAATTTTAGAAATTTTATTTTATAAAATTAATATTATTTTTTAAGTCATCATATCAAAATTAAATTGGGGTGAAATTTTGTGATTTTTTTTTTGAAATGATTGATTTTCCATTGAATAGAAAAAAACAAACTTTTCAAATAATCTCATTAATTTTCATTAAATCATTTTATTTAAAAGTACCATTATATTATTCATTTGGTATTAAATTGTAACATTATCCTTTTTAATTGTAATAATATTAATAATTATATTTCAATCACCCGTATTCATGATTTTGATATTTGTTAATTTTTATACTTAAAAACACATTTTTCTAAAAACTCTTTTTCATTGCATTTTGCACATTTATATTAAAATTAAATTATTCTACGTTTATATATTGAATATTTAAAAATAGATGCCATATTTTAAATCAAGAGGATACAATTTGGTAAATATTCAACTTTTAATTTTGGTCATTACGAATAGTAACCTTGATAAAATTTATCACCTTAGTAAAGGGTAAATTGGGTAATTAAGGTTTAAAATAATTTCATAAAATAGTTAAAATATATTTAAAACCTGATTTTATTTCATTAGATGAGATTAATTTGTTATAATTCATCCTATATTATAATAAAATTTATTTTTGGGCCACCTTCCTTGGATAATGATATTTATATTATTTTAAGTAAAAAATACAAAATGCCACTCTCCTGCATTTAGTTTTCTCTTATATATTCACATAGGGATAAAACTAAGTAGTGAATTAATATTTAATTTTATTATTTCATAATGAAATTTTGTTTTTTATGGAGATTTATTCATAATTTTTAGTGATTATATAATAATTGAAACACTTATACCATGCTGATTTAGTACTTGAGCATGCAATGGAAATATCAAAGTAAATAATTATAAAAACATTAAAACGAATGGTTTTGGGATGAATTATGAATAAAAAATAATATAATTAATAAAAATATGTTATTAATATTTAAAATTATTATATTAAAATTCCATCTTTATCTTGATGTCATTAAAATCAAATTTAATGAATTGTGTCAAAATTAACATTTGATGATATTTTATGAAAAATAATATTTTACTTAATTATTTAAAATTAATAAATATACTAAAATAATAAAATTCATAGAAGATATGGTTTAAAATTACATCCCTTGGAAATTTATAACCCAATTTTACCTTTCATGTAAAATTATAACCCTTTAAGATTGAAATAGTTGTTGTTGTGATTAAAATTTAAATTGGTACAGAAAAGGGTTAAACCAAAATATAAGGTCTAAAATGCCACCAAAACCAATAAAAATATTATTTTATTATGATATTTAAAACATATACTATTTTTATTATAATATATATACATTTAAAAGAATTTTCATTGATAAATACATTAATTATATTTATATCTTTTTAGTAATTTCATGTGTGGCCTTTCCCTCCCTTGTAAAAGGACACCACATCTCTCTTTTATTTACACCACATTGAGTCATCTAGATTGAAGAAACACTAAAAAATTATATTATAAACATTTATATACATGAATTATAAGTGTATATATTTTTGAAATATCATTCCAAGGGTCCTTAATAAAGGTTCCAAAGGAGGACTGCCAAAGAAGAGGTAATCATATTACCCAATCTCTTTCAATTTATTTCATCTTTTACCTCCTATAAATATATATTGTTAATCATTAAATAATAAATTAAGTATCCTCAATATACTTAATTGTTATTATGATTATTGAACCACTAATATCCACCATCTATTCCAATAAATTGGAAGTGAAAGTATTGCCCATGTGTGTGTGTAGACTACCATGTCCACATAGAGATAAAATTAATTTTCCATCACCAACTTTGATGGATGGTTATAATTCTGGGTTTAACGTTTATATATATATATATATTATATATAATTATTATTTTCTTGAATTATAATATCATTTATATTTTATTACCTTCCCATCCATTGAAAAATGATAACGTTACTCCTAAGTATGTGTAGACTACCACTTCCACACAGTGATGTAATTTTTTTAATTTCTTATTTACATGGTTGAAAATATGGATATATTTAATTAGTTTATGGGATATATATGATATAATATTCATTATAAATATGTAAATTATTATTTATCTTTCTTTCATTCTATCCAATGAAAAATGAAAACAATGTTCTTGTGTATGTACAACCTGTCATCTCCATAAATGGGGTAATTCATTTTTCTATCTATAAAATTTATGTATGACTCTATATATATAATTATTATATATTATATTTATTTTTTTATTAAATTCATGAATATTATAGAACCATTATCAAATTATAATAACTGATAATACAGAACCAAAACATTTATGAGAAATGAAGTAGTTATCACCTAGAATAACGATTTTTATAAAAACACTGATGATAAATAGGCGATTATATGTTATAGGTAAAATATATATATATATATATGTTATTATACATATTATTAATTTTTTAGAATAAATTTATATTTATTATAAAGGATGTGTGAGAAATTATGAGGAAATATAGTACTTCAGGTAAGGGATTTTTGTTTCAATCCTATTTTAATCAACATTGTTTATGCTTGAATTTTCATTTAGGAAATTATATGATCATTATCTGATAAATAAATTTAATTTTTCTTCTCATATGGTTATTTATATATAACACAAGTTTCCATTTTATTTTCTTCACTTTAAGTACTCAAGTGATCAAAATAATTTATTTAAGAAAAATCGACTATGTTTTACTATTCAATCAGAAATCATTTTATTACATATCTATATTTTCTATCAAAAAATTTCAAGAATGTTTTTTATTATTATAAAATATTTTTAAAATTAATATTTATTTTTTTTACATTTTATAAAAAAAATTCCAGGGAGTCTTCTTGTCATTCCCTGAATGAGGTACTTTTAAATTTCGTCCAAAAATGTGAAAAGAGTCTTTATTTTAATATACACATCCAGAATGGAATCTATCATCATATTAACTGCTCAAATATTTGAATATTTATTTATAAGTTTCTAATATAATTTTGAAATAAATTTTTTAATTTAATATTTAGGAAATATTTATATTTCAAATAAGTTATTGCAAAATGAAATGGTTGTTTTCTTCTATAAATATTTCAATTATTTTTAAAGGAATTTTCATGTATTATAATATCCTTTGAGGTTATTTGTGATTTACTAGGGATGTTATCCAACGAAAACATATTTATTATTTATCTAAATAATTTGTGATTATGATGATGAGATGGTTATAAAACCATTTTATTTTCCATGGGTTATGATATGATGAAATGTTTATGAAACTATCCTTCTTTCCATGGGTTATGTTATGATGATATGATGAATGGTTTATGATCATGTGGTATACATATGTATGGTTTTCATTACGTGAAGTGTGGTACCATAATTATATATCCCTCCAATTCATTAAGTAATGTTTTATATATCATGATATAACTATGGGATGCAAGTTGATATGATTAATCCACTATGGGATGTAAGTTTATATTCTTAATACACTATGGTATTAAAGTTAATATTATTAATCTACTATGGGATAAAAGTTTATATACTTGATCCACTAGGAGATTAAATTTTAAATACTTTATCTACTATGGGAAATATGTGATAATTCTTGATCTGTTATAATATGCGAAACATGTGTTGATGCCTAATCCACTATGATTTGTTGGTCTAGATAGCCAACCTTTATATATTTAATTGTTTCTTTACCAATGATTGTGTCACGCTCTTATGTCATGTTTTCATGTTTATGATCTGAACTTATGGTTCATGATTGGTTTATTATCATTCCTCATTGTTATGATTCATGTTTTTTGAAATGATAGAGTTTCATACTATGACTCATGTTTATGATCTCTAACAGATTAGATATCAAATTTATAAATTATGGTCATTATATAATTACCATATTATTGTCTTATAATTTCAAATGATCATAAATTTATTTCTCTCAATTTTACCCTTATCGAGAATATAATCACACCCTTTCTTATGTTTCCTTTACAAAGGTTATGAATAAATGTTTTAAGTAGATTATAATGTGAGAGGGAAAATATGTGAGATGATGAATAAGTTACCTAAATAATATTTTTATGTAACTAGTCACCAATTACACTAAACCTTTTTTATTATTTCATGGATCATAATGTAATGTATTGAATATTCATATAAAAATATGTAATATTTATGTATGAAAATATCGATCCACTATAGTTGGTATTGGAGAAGGGTTTAGTCAATATATGGATATTAGGATTAGTGAAATATGGTAAAACCTTGATGATAAGTTAAATATAGGATAAGATCCTAAATTTTTAGTAATGAAGAGATTATATAATTTTCTTAGTAATATGTCCTTATCTAGATATTACAAGTGGATGTGGTGTTAGCACAGATGTATCTAGGGGTAATATCCCCAAAAAGAGGTGGTTAAGTATATATCAACCATCATTATATTGCATGATGATTGTTCCCTAACTACATAATTGGTTTGAAACTTCTATGTGATATTATTTATTTAATTGATATTTTCTTTATGAACTACTATGATGGATTTGAATATATGATGATCATGTATAACCTAGGTTAAAACTAAGTCTTAATATGTTGAAAATGAAGGTTTCATGATTTAGATATCATGTAAATTATTTTCACAATTATATGATTTTCCAATATGATTATTAGTACCCAAAAAATGATTTTTGGTTTGTGAAAATTGTTGGAACTAGAAGGAAACATGTTAACACTAAATGTGATAGACAATGAAATTATTTTCTTCCTGAGAAAATAAATGATCTTAGAATTGGAAGGTGAAAAATTGTGATTATGCCTAATCATCTATAAAAATATATGATTAATAATGTAAACTTAAGTGATTTTATGAAAATACAAAATGATAAGAATATGGGATTTTAAGAAATTTCATGTGGTAATTATCATAAAGGAAAGAAATTTCAATTTTATTTATGTCAAGAAGGTTAGAAGAAGAACCCAAGAAAATGTATCAAAAGAAGGGGAAGATGCTTATTATATGGAAATTAAGGTCATGGAGCTATGAATTATTGAGGAATTAAATATATTATATGTGGGGAATTTTGGAATTCTCTAAGTCAATTCCCTTATTGAAGGGTTTACTCCTAGACCAATGATTGGTCTATTCTATGACAATCATTGAAGTTAATGAATTGAAGTAAGTATCTTAATTCAAGATTTCTATTATAAAAGTGTTATATCAATGATATTATGGTTATAAGAACCCTGAAACATCTAAGGATTGTCTTATAATATTATTTCTCAAGTTTATGAAAAAATATATTTAATGCTATTTATAACCAAGAAAAGTGATTTAGTAGTAAGGTGATATTTTTTTAGAACACATGATTAAAGGAAAATATAACCCTTTACAAGTTCTCAATGTAGAGAAAATAATATTTTGTCAGGATATAGGGATTATTGACATGGATGAAGTAAATGGGATAGTATTGGTCACCGTGAAATTGGTATGTTATTGGATGAAAAAGTGATTTAAACCATCTTTAATGATGTTTATTAAGTTTTTGGATTTATGGAATATATTCAACATTCTGTGATTTTATTTAAGGAATAATGATAGTGTTAAATTTTGGAATCATATATGATTTAATTGAGGTTTTATGGTAATTCAATTTTTTCATGTTTTAATAGAATCAAGGTATTCACATGTCTACTGCATAACATTATGATATACTTAATGTTTTCAGGGAATAAATGTCAAAGTTGATCTTAAATAAAATATATGTGATCAAATATTTCGGTTTTCTGGGTTTTGATTTGGTTAGACTTATCTTGAAGCATTCTTATGGTTAAATATTTATATAATGGATTAAGTTGAACTTTGGGGGTCATTGTGGAGGTTTTAGAGATTAATGTTTGGTGTTTATCCATATTGGATAACATACACTAACAATTTTGGTTTTTGTAAACATCTAGAGATAATAGGAATGAATTTTCATTATTATATGGATCTTATGTCCCTTAAAATTTAATTCTAGTTCCTTGAGAATGAAAAATTCATCTTTAATATTAATTTCGTGGAGTAAGATATGATGTTGAAATTCATAAGAGCACAACCAAAGGATATAATTGTGCTTATGAAATAGAAATAAATAAAGTGAGTACATTTTCTAGTGTTCTATATATTGATTGTAAAAGAATCACTCAAATTTATCTAAATTATCTTGAAATAAAAATTTTGAACCTTTTCCTTCATTTTCGATGAATTGGTGGTCTTTTCACCCATCACAGATATATGGTTTTGTTGTTGAAAACTTTATCATGATCATGATCTTTATAACTTTATATTAGTCCATATATTATAAATATCTCCTACATGTCTATAATTTAACTTCCCACCAATGTTCTACTTATCTAGAAACATTATTATGTGCAATTTTAGGTAACATTTATGTTTCCCACTTTCCCTTTTTAAAATAAATTTTTTTATCCCTATTTACGATGTGGGTTTTGAATAAAGGTATTTTCAAATATCAAACACTTGATTTCCGAGAACATGTTAAATTTTTTTTGATGTAACTTATTAAATACGGGAGAATTTAACACCCCAAAAATTTACTTTAATATAATAATAGGCTCTATATATTCATTAACATGAAACACCAAGCATTAAACAAATTACCAAGTATTATAAAAATATTATTATTTAAATGTGATTGACATAACCTGATCATTGAATTGATGGGTATGAATTTGATTAAAAAAAGTAATAAATAAAATTACAATGGCCCTAAGGGAAAAAATTATTGATTAATTCTTATAAAATATGCATATATTTTTTAGTGGAGTCATGTTATTATTCAAAAAGGCATTTTCTTCAAAGATATTTTTTATTTCATTTTATACAAGGAAATTATAATTAATTTACAAAACTTTTAGGGATTTTATTTTATATAATGATCATTTTTTTAAATCCTCATATCAAAATTAACTTGGGTTGGAATTTTGGGATTTTTCTAAAATGATTGATTTTTCAATGAATAGTGAAAATTTACCACTTTTCAAATACTCTCGTTTATTTTCATTAAATCAAGTTATTAAAAAGTACCATTATATTTTTTTTATTTCATAATAAAGTGAAATTTGATCCATTAAATTAATAAAAACAAATTAATTCAATTTTAATCAGTAATATTCATGATTTTCATATAAGTTAATTTCAATCTTTAATAACGCATTTTTCTAAAAACGATTTTTCATTGCGTTTAATTCATTTACCTTAAAATTGAAAATTTTAACTTCTAGAAATTTAATATTGAAAAATATATACAATATTTTGGATCCATGTGATCGAATTTTTTAAATTTTACGCTTTTATTTTTTTAGACATTATGAATAGTAACCTTGATAAAATTAACCACCTCGATAATGGGTAAATCGTGTAACTAAGGTTAACAATAAGTTGACAAAACATTAAAAATATATATAAAACTTGCCTTTATTTAATTTTATTATGTGAATTTGGCCTTATTAATCCTAACATAGAATATATTTCATTTTTGTTTCATTTTCCTTGGATAATGTCATTTATATTAATTTAAGTAAAGAAAAATACAAAATGTCACTCTCTTGCATTTAGATTTATTTTATATGTTCAAATAGGGATAAAAATAAGTTATGAATGAATATTAATGCATATATTTTTTAAATAATGAAATTATATTTTTTATTTTTATTTATTTCTAATTTTTAGTGATTATATAATTAACTAAAACACTTATACAATGATGAAACAGTGCATGTACAAGCAGTATAAAAATCAAAGTAAATAATTTTAAACATTAAAACTAAGGTTTTTTGAATTAATTATGGTTATAAAAAAATATATTGTTAATAGTAATATTTTATTAATTGTTAAAATGAATATATTTTAATTCCATCTTTGTATTGATGTCATTAAAGTCCAATTAAATGAATTGTGTCAAAATCGACATTAATGATATTTTACAAAAATAATATTTTATTTAATTATTTAAGAATGATAAAAATATTGATAGTAGAAAATTAGGATAATATATGGTCTAAAATTTCATCATTTTTTCACTCATGAGGAAATTGTTACCTTGTATGTAAAATTAAAACCCTTTAAGATTGATATAGTTGTTACCGTGGTTAAGATTTAAATTTGTTAACCAATGGGTTAAACTAAAATATAAGGTTTAAAATGACACCAAAACAAGAATAAATTTCATTGGGTTCTCATATTTCAACCTTAAACTCCATTTAATCCAATATATGTCCATTGTTAATATTTTTTCTTGAGAAAGAAATTAATTATATTTAAATATTTTTTTTAATTCTAAGTGTTTCTATTCCCTAGATCCCTTATAAAAGGACAACCCTTATATCTTTTATTTACACCAATTATATACATATATCTCAAAAAAATCCTATGAAATTATTTTATAAACTTCCATATCTAATAATTATAGGTTTTTTTCTGCTTTAAATACCATTACAAGGGTCCTTAATAAAGGATCGAAAGGAGGCCTACCTAAGAAGAAGTAATCATATGACCTGAACTATTTCAATTTATTTCTTATTCTACATCCTATAAATCTAGTTTATTTAGGATTAAATAATAAATAAATTATTCTAAATATAGTAAAATTTTATTATGGTTATGTAAAAACCAATATACACCCTATATCCCATAAAATGGGAAGTGAAAGTATCACCCATGCGTATGTGTGGTCTACCACCTCCACATAGATATACAATTCATTTTCCATAAAAATATTTCATGGATGATAACTATGATAGGTTTAATTTGTATTTATGATATTTATGATATAAATTTTCCTCTGGATTTGTTATATCATTTTTACCTTCTTACATTCCCATCTGTTTGAAAATTATAATGCAGCTTATGCGTACTTGGGGATAACCACTTTCATGAAGAGATGCGATTTGTTTTTAATTTTTTTCTTTATATGGATGGTAAAAAAGACAAATATAATTAATATATATCAAATTTATGGTATAATAATTATTCTGTAAAGGTGAATTATTATTTACATTTCCTTCATTTCATTTTTGGATAAAATTAAAACAACGTTCATGCATACATATGACATACCGTCTCCATGAATGATGTAATTATTTTTTATGTCTATAAAATTTATGGATGAATATATATATATATATATATATATTATTAAAATTATATATATTATGTAACCATGAATAAGGTATAATAACTGGGATGGATAAACGAAACATGCCTGGGAAATGAAGCAGTTATCACCCGGAACAATGATTTTAATAAAAAATTATTATTAAACATGTGATAATATTTTATAAGTAAATAATATATAGTATTATATGTATAATTAATGTTATATAATAAATTTATAATAAATATTTATTTACTATACAAGAGTTTCAAGTGTATATATGTAAATATGAGACTAGAGGTAAGATATTTATATTTCAATCCCATTTTAATCAGGATTGTTAATGCTTGAATTTACATTGAGGAAATTATATGATCCTTATCTGATAAATAACTTTATATTTTATTCTAAAATTTTTATTTATATATAATAAATATTTCCCTTTCATTTTTATCACTTTAAGTACTCAGGTGACTGAAATAATTATTTTAAGAAAAAATCATTTTGTTTTACAATTTGATCAAGAATCCTTTTCTTCTATGTCCATGTTTTCCTTTAAATACTTTCAAAATGATTTTTATTAATATAAATTTTTTTTTAAATTATTTTTTACTCATGTTTAAATTTTTATTAGAATTTTTAAATAAATATTCTACTTTTTTTCCAAATGAGGTACTTTGAATTTTTACCAAAAATATGAAAGGAGTATTTTTTTTAACGTACATAGAATGAATAGAATTTCCCTCTATCATGTTTGACCTACTGTTTGAAGATTACTTTACATGTTTCCAAGGTTATTTTCAAAGAATATGTTTTCTTAATTTTTGGGAAATTTTTACATTTTAATGAATTGATTCCAAAATGAAAAAGGAATTTTCTTCATGAAATATTCCAGTGATATTTTAAAGGAATTTTCATATATGATAATGTCCATTGATATTAATTATGATTCATTAGGGATATGATCCAATAATACCATCTTCATTATTTCCATATATATTTTATGATTATGATTATGATATGTTTATGAATCCAATTTATTTTCCATGGTTTTTACTTTCATAAAATGATGAATTGTTTATGAAACTCATCTTATTTACATGGGATTTGTTATGATTTTTTTAAGATTTTTTTTATCATATGGAAACAACATGTCTAGTTTTCCTTATATGATAGGTGGGAATAGAATTATATATTCCTAAAATTCATTCTAAAAAGTATTATATCTTAACAGATAATAGTGGGATTCAAGTTGATATACTTGATCTACTATTATATGCAATTTCATATGCTCAATCCACTATGGGATGCAACTTGATATGCTTGATCCACTATAGGATGAAAGTTTATATTCTTCATCCACTATGATATTAAAGTTTATATTCTTAATCCACCATGGGAAACTTGTGGTAGTTCATGATCCATTATGATATGGGAAATAGGTGTGGATCCCTGATTTACTATGATTTTATGGTCTCAGAACCTAACCTTTATATATAAAATGGTTTCTATACCTACTATGGTGTTAAACGTGTATGACATTTGTTCATAATTATGATTTTAAATTATGGTTCCTTCTATATTTTTTATGATTATTCACTCTTATGATTCATGACTTTATAAATGATAATGTTTTATTCTATGAATCATTTTTATGCTCTATGATATATTGGGTATGAACTTTTTAAGTTGTGGTTATCATCTCATAACCTTATGTTATCTTATGATTTTATATGATCATCTCTTAATGTCAATCATGTTTACCCTTACTGGGCATCTAATATTACCTTTTCTTATGTTTCCTTTCCTCAGGTTAAAAAGAACGTTTTTAAGTTGGGTGTTTCAATAAGGGTAAAAATTGAGAAGGAAAATATAAGAGGTGATGAAGAATGTACCTAAATAATATTTTTATGTAAATAGTATCAAAATTCACAAAAAAATTTTGTTTATGTAATGGATTGTAATGTTTTGTATTTAATATTATTCTAAAAATATTTCATATTTATGTATAAAAACATAGGTCACTATACACATACATGTCATGCCCTTATGAGATGAAATGAAGTATGAATATCACCCACCTTCAATCGAGTGAACAACATATAACAAATTTTAATTTATAAATAGAAAAAATAAAATCCTACACTCCCCATGAAACATGTACTTATACTATGGTTTTCCTTATAATGTATGTACACATAACTTCCTGTAACATCGTGTTTTCACCTTTCAAGTAAGAACCATGTGTAATTATTAGTCCTCTTTGTTTTAATGTTAATCCCTGGTTGATCCTTTTGATTCTTCATTTTACCTATTGTTGCAATGGATGTTTTTTCCATTTTTAGCCATATAGGGGTCAGGGGTGTGTGTTGATTATGGATTTAGAGATAGGGAGGTGTCGAATTATTTTAGCATATAAGTAGACTTGAGACTTTATCCAAAATGTATACAGGGGTCTATCAGCTCACTAATGATAGCTATTAGCTCGTCAATGGAGGGATGGTAGTATAAGGTTCCTACAGGAACTCTACCAGCTAGCAGATGGTGCATTTAGTGCGATAGGCATTATTCCTATCCCGCCATCTAGCCGATAAAATTTTCAGTGGTCTTGGTATTTTTTTAGGCACCACCAACCATCTAATAAAGGTTACTGGTTTATCAATGACCCTGATGGGGCTAAGAAATGATGGGGACGCATCTTTTTTTCTTTATTCACCTCAGTTTCCAAACATAATCTTATATCTCTAATTATATTCATCCCTAAACACCTTGTATACTCTCTAGATATAAATTTTGATCTCCCAACATTGATTCTTAAAGGATATATGTATTGGTTGATGTGTTGGGTATCTTATGGTGAGTTTTATCTTCATAGAACTTGAATTATCATTTCCTCTCTCTCTCCCTCTTTGATGGTGTTGGATATTTTTTTCATTGATGGATGTAGATCCTAACTTGATGAATTTTAATTCTTGTATTCTTCCTTGATCATTCAAATCATCAAATATCTATTGGTGGATCCTATGTTGGGTGATAATTTATCTTATGATTGAGTTTGGTCATTTTATGGGGAGATATATATCTCTTGGAACCATTATTTCCTTCTTAATTGTAAATGAATGACCAATTAATTTCTAAATCATAATTTTTATCTTTGGTAAATTATTTTGAAATGTATTGGTGTGTGTGTGAAATGTGATTCCTTTAAAAATGGATTTTGAAATAAAGTTATAATTTTTGGAAAAATGATCTTGAATTGAAATGAGTAATATAAATAATGAATCTGGTGATGAATTATGATAAGAAAATTCATGAAATGTATAATAATTGGTAATCAAATGAAATTATTTTAAAGACCTAGGTTTTTTATGAGAAATATTTGATGTAGTATTTTTGAAATGAGATATCATGTTTTGAAACATGAACTTGTGGATGATTGAAATTATTTGAGATTAATTGAAATGAATGATAGCCCCTTGAATGTTTGATTTCCTTGAATTATACAAAGGACTATTTATTTATGTGAGAAGAACACATGATATGAATTTATTACCTCTACATATAAATGGATTAATGAATAAAACTCTAATTAAACTAAGATGAGGCAAGGGATTTCATTATTTTCGGTTCTCACATATTACCCTTAGGCCTGATATCTAGGTATTTGTTCACACTAGGAGCCATATTTCAATCTAATGTATGATAAATCTTGTTCTAATATAACCATGGGGCTCTTAACCATGGTGCTATGATTATAATTGATTTATTCTTTCTAGTGTTAGATTGAAAATATTTACTCATGTATATTTCTGTAAAAAGTATTACTCGTGATTTTTTTTTGAAAAATATGTTTATATCTTTCTGATTTGATAGAAATTCACATTTTTACATGTTATACTCTGACAATAAAAATGTTTTGAAAGTATTTTTTATATGAATTATAAAAATATTTCCAAGAAACATTTAATTTAAAATTGAGATTATTTTAGTTATTTAATGCGTAATTTCTTGTATAATTATTGGTGGAATCATGCTAGGATATTGTTTCTCACACACTAAATTTTCTTATAATAATTCGTATATTTTCTTATTCTATGTCCAAGGAAAAAAATCAATGCTTGAAGGTAGTGTATGTTCTAAATTATTGGGACCTTTGGTGTTTATGGTAACTAGTGGGGCATGTGATCCACTTGTTACATAGAGATTGTGTATTGATCTCTTGATGTTTGATTTCATGAATTTGGTTAATGTATTATTTTGAGATATGGATATGTCTACTTATGGTAATTATATCTTGAGGAGTGTTTGGAATAATAAATGATTGTTGTTTTATTCCCACTCGTTTGTCTTGATGTGTTATTCTTATGGTGTAATCATTCCCTCTTGGGTTTTTTGATGCATAAGTTCTAGTCACTTGGCCCTGGCATCAGGAATACCCATTGGGTATGTCAAAACTGATTTGGGTACTATTTAGGTGGGTTATCTAGATAGTTTTGTGACACTTACATAACAAGTCCGGACTCCTGATCATAATTATATCAATTTCTCAAATACCTAAGACATTAAAAAATTCTCTAATGAAATTTTTTAATATCCCATATAAAGAAAATTACATTGATAAGGGGAAACATCACATGGAATCATGTGCACTCTACAATCACCAGAGGCAGGAGACATGCATTGAGGTTTTATAAGTATCTCTTGGGGTGTGATTTACCCTCTAATTTATCATTAAATTAAAATATACATAATCTTAGAAAAATAAAACCATTAAAAATTATGATAATAAATCACAATAAAACTTAATAACAATTCCCAGTAATACCTCACATATCATACAGTCATACAACCATATAAAAAGTCCCAATATAAGAATTAAAAAAATAAAAAAAACTGAAACATTCCAAAATAAAGGAGATAAAAACACTTCATCAACTTCCCAAAACACCTATTTAATAAACACAGTGAACCTCGGCTCCAACTCTAATCTACTCGGTGTCCCCTTACAAACCAACATGAAAACATTTATAGTTTCACACCCATGAAACATGAATTTATAGGGTGTGAGAAATCCATCTCAGTACGATACTAAAATATACAAAATGTTTCCTAGTTTACAATGTACTTGTATGTGTATAGTGAAAATTCATGCTATAATTTAAAGCAAGAAATATTCTTATAACAAATAGTATCATATTATTTCCAAATTAATGGTTTAGAATATACATACTTCTGTCACTACTGATAATAATATTATAATTTATGCAAAAAATCGCATACCTTAACTCATGCCTCAAATAGTAACCTCACCAACCACATATAAAAATACCCCATTTTCCATACTAATGGAATGGAAAAATATATGGCATAATCCTCATGTTGTCGAGCATGAGAAATATCTCAATATAGACTATTAAAACACATAACATAAATCATAAAAAAACTCATGGTTATTTTATATTCTAACTCATGAATTTCTCCTATAAAAATATGTCAAAAAATATACTTTTTTAAAAAATATGAACACACCAAATTTTTACACAATCAATCACCAACTTCATTTGAAAAAAATACTCACTGTAACATCAATAAATTCATTATTCCAACAAAATAAATTCATCATCAACTAATATACTTTTAATATAATTTTAAACTAAATACAAAGTTTTTTAATATATATTTATTTTACCTTTATTTACAAATATTTCCATAACTAATGAAATTTATTAAACCCCCATTTAAAAAATTAATTCATATATCAAAATCATGATATTATTCTTAAATCTTATTCATAAAAAATTAAAAAAATTAAATACACTAACAAGTTCCAATCACCCAACTAGTTTTCCAAGAAAATATTATTCCCTATTTCATTCTCAAATTGAAATAGATATAATCATGAATATCCAATATTATTAATTAATTAAAAGTATTCAGTAATCTCCAACTCTTTTACAATTACCCAAACATTCATGTTATCAACTCTTTTGACTGAACAATGATGTAATTCGATATCATCAGTTTATGCCACTCATGAATCACAAATATGATTACTAACATTTAAAAACTCTAAACATCAAGAGTTTCATAACATAATACCATTTGAAAATATCCAATTTAATTTCGTAGCTTTAATAAAAAAATTGTTCATTAATCTTACAATAATATTATCTAAGAATAAATAATTCACTTCAATTCATTAAAACTTTCCTATCCCAAACTTAACCAAAAGTTTTACTTAACCCAATTCCAAGAACATATTTAAATTAAAATAATTTATTATACTTTATATCCCAATAGAAAAACACTTCACTTTAAAACCATCCCCATTAATCCATTAATTATTCATTTAATCATAAATTTTAAACCTCATAATTTCTTCTTAGACTTTATTAATTCAAACCAACCCAATTTTCATTAATATTTATAATCATACACATGAATCAATATAGCACTCTTGATACTATTAGGTGTTTTAAAATAACATAAAGGAAATTAAAGGTTACTTATTCCCAATTTCTATCACCTAAGATAAAAACATTTTCCATAATAAACCTCATAATAAAAAACTCTTTATACTAATTTAATTATTCAATTTATATATTTAAACTTAGATAAGATTTAGTCCCTTAAAAAACACTTAATCAATAATTTTTCATTCAAGTATAGTAAAACACGTATGGTTTTTCAAACCATACAAGTAAATTTCATCATGTAAAACACCTCTTTTACATGCTAATATGTCTCAAAAGTATTTAATCAAATCGTTAATAATCAATTTTCACAAAAACAACACCATTATAACAAAAATTTCCACACAAATAATACGAGTTCACATTATTAATGAAAAAATTAATACCTTAATTATCATTAAATACTATTTCATCAATTTACCCATTTAAAACATATAGAATGATTATTAAACACATAATAATTAAATTTATATAGCATAAATTCAAAAAAAAATAAACATTCATTTATAATTATCTTTTAAATGATGTTTATATTTAATCACATAACTTATTTTATTATAAATAATAATCAATTACATACTAAATTACCACATCAACATATCATAATTTCACATAATTTTCATTAATAATTCATATCAAATCATTTTATCCCTTTTATCATTAAATTATTATCCAATATCACAAATAACATAACATAAGTAAATTCAAGTATCGTGTTAACCGAAAAGCACTAGAGTATTGAATTAAAGTACCATAGAATTTAAAGACCACATATATCAAATTATATCAGTAATAACACAAGAATTGGTATCCTAATTGCTCTTACATCATAAAATTCCAATAATTCATCCAAAACTATATGGAAATTGATGATTTGAATTAAGTACAAATTAAACCTCAATGCCTTATTACAGAACCATAGGGTAGATGATAAACTTATTTTACTAGTTATAGTGAAATAAAACTATCATTTATCCATAAATAAATTAAGTATAAAACCTTGAGAGAAATTTAAGAAATGTGAAAATATATTGGAGAGGAAGAATCTTGAATTAAGAACCCCAAAATGTGGAAAATCATACAAAAATCCAAAACCCTATGATTATAGAATGATAAATATGAAATGATTAAAACCCACTAAGAAACCAAATGGGCAGCTGATATATAACCACTGGATACCTAATTACCATCCTAGGCACTCCCGCCTATATCTCCCCTACTGGAACTCAGAATCCCACATCAGGAACCTAGTGGAAATGGTAAGAATAATTCAAGCATGTTGCACCTACATCCTCTCATCCCAGCTATTTCCTCCTTCCGAAACCACCAAAATATACATAAAATAATTCCAAACTAACTAAAAATATATCAAAATTTAAATCAAATCATACATAAAAAACCCAAGATGTTACATATACCAATTAGTCAAAAATTATGAACTGGGTTTTTATAAAATTCGCATCCTTATTCTTGAGATTCTTCTCCTTGAGAATAATTATAAAAATTATATGAAAATATATTAAACTATAGATATGAAATATAACCAAACTCAAAATGATTATAATTATTTATTTAATAATCTATACCAATATATATTTATTGGTGAGTATCAAGTTTTATATAAATTCTTCAATAGTTTTAATTGCACATACTCCCACTAAAATAATGACCACATAAAACATATCTATTAGTGTTATATGTTATATATTTCAATATTCCTTGATACCTATTTTTTGATCTTATATAAACATAGTTATTTAGGAATAGAATCATGTCAAACTTATCATATATTACTTTGGGAAAGCCATATGACACCTTGCTAAAATTTATATAAGTAATTTTCCATCAATCCATTCCTCTGGTTTATTGTCTTTTAGGTCTATCTAACTAAGTGTAACCCAATGTTCATAATGGAAAAAGTTTGACTAAATTTTAGTTTTAACCATACCTTCCATGCCTTAAATAAGATAATTCGTAGGTGAGTGGCTTTTATATTTTCTCAAACTGAATGATCAAGCTCTTAGAATTTTCTTTCATTAGAAAAAAAATCTCATTTAAGTATTTTTAATGTGTATTTTAATCATATCATTTTTATATGAATATCATGTATATATTTACATTTCATGCAATTAATACATGTTTGAACCATTATAATTATATTTTTTGTATCTTATACCTTTCATCCAAATTAATATGGTCCAAAGAAATTAATATATAACACTTTATACAACTAATTATTTTCATTATTTATCCAAAAATAGAATGCAATTACAGATAAAAATATCCAAATTTATATTATGAATAAAGTATATAAATTAATTTCATGTAACATTTTAGAATCATATGATACTCAAATATTATATAGGTAAAGTATGATGTGACTAGTATCCAACAACTTCATTTTGAAAATAGATCCTAAGCACCCATAAATATGGTAAGTCTAACCAAATGCATCCCTATATGTAGATCAATATTAATGGGATAACATAATCCCAATACAATCCCATCATCTAATACACATATATAAACCTTATAAAACCATAATTAAGTTTATAAATAAATAAAAAATAATATTATTGGTTAAAGAAAACAAAATATAATGTTTTAACTAGAATATAACTGCTATATTCATTGTATAATAATTATAAAAAGAAACATAATAATTTTAAATTAAATCATATCAACATTCATTATATTAAAATTTAATATACATGAATATTAAATGAGGAATTAGATAAATAAATAAAAAATTAAAATATTCAATATGAGATATGAAAACATTTGAAATAGATAATTACAATCAAAACAACTTTTGATATGGTGTAAAGTCACATGAATACTGAGGCTTTTTAGAATAATATATTTCTTCTAAAAATGATTTTGTGTTACCCTTTACCAAAATGTCATTCTATGTGTGTGGAAATTGATTTCTAAATGATGTTAACATCATTTTTTCTATATAGAATCTATTTCAAGAAGTTATTTTATCAAAGGTCTTGGATTTCACCATGACATGTTAATATCAGTTCATTTCATGGCATTCACATGGAAATATAATTCCCAAGTACAATAATAATTTCTATCCAAATCCACTATAAGTAAAATATAATTTTTTGATGATTTTTTTTTAATATGAATATATAGGATATGGTTTTATAACCATTCCATTTTATTAAAAAAAATAAACAAAAACATTGATTTGTTTATATACACCATATTGATGTTCAGGAAAACTATTGCATGCCTTCCAATCTTAATCTTATCAATTCATCATCGACATTCACTAAGATACCACTAAATATTTATATTTCACATCTCTATGTCTAAAAAATAATAATATAAATCCCAAAAAACCATCCTTAAGATTGACATAGAGAGTAAATAGTTGGTTGAAATGAAAAATTAACTATTTATACCTGACCATTGATCATCATTATTTTTTTGGATCAATGGGGATGATGGAGAACCTCTTCAAATATTCACTTTCCTCAATGGTTATCCTCTATTAGATTTGGCACCCTACAACCAATTACTATATACATTAGATTACCAGAATATTTATAGTGTTAAATATTCATTAATATCTTATCATATCTTGATTATTCCTCTATGTGATAAAAAATGTGATCATTTCCTTTGAGTACTTATCACACTAAAATGTTATATAAGTTCCTTGATATAATAATAACCTGGAAGTGACATGAAAATATTATTAAATATATGTTATATGGCCAAATGATATCATTTGAAAAGAAACAAATGATACTAGATATTAGAGGCAGGGGATCATGAGACATTGAAACTTTTTCTCATGAAGTTCATCCTCAGTAATCTCCCAGATAAGGATGTTATGGGAATGCAATCAAACAGTAAGAAAAAAAAATTATATGTCATTGTATGTTCCTTTCTACAAACTTTTATAATGGTCCTTAGATTTTAAGATTATTATTATTGCATATCATGAGTCGTGTACTTTGATTTATTACTATAAACAATGATTAAAATTGTTTAAGGAGAAATCGATTATGTTGGGAATATAATTAATGACAATGAATTAATGAATAAAATGAGAAAGGAATTTTCCCTTATGTTCATTAATGGAAGTTGATATCTCAAGACTTATATAGGTATGGAACTGCCTAATTAAATCCATGGTCATGGCATTCTGTAAACAAGTTCATTCTGAGAAATTAAAAGAAATTGATATTGAGTAGATAGGTTGATAACACTAGTATAAAACCTACTTGATTAGAGACATCAACTCAAAGGGATTATATTACACAGTATACTTTGTGTGTGATTATTTTCATTGACACATTTAACTTATTTTTTTATGGGTGACATGGAATGTTTCAAGATGCTCGCCTTGAAATTTAAGTGGTACTGCTTAATTTTACTAAGTAAAAGAAATAGAGTGTCCCATGCTAATTTTATTTGAATCCTTGGTTAAATTATATATGAATTTAACATTTTGAATAGATATTATTCCATTATGTGGTTTAATAATTATCATTCTTAGTTAAACACAAATATTCAATCCAATTATTCAAAAGAATAATTAGTTGAATATTTAATAAATATTTATTCAATATTTTAGTGAATATAATAATTATTTATTTATTGAAAAAAATGTGGTGATATTCATTAATTTAAACAAATATTCATTTTTCAAGTTTAATAAATATGGAGGGATATGGTCATGATGCTCTAATGGTCTAGTGAGAAATGATATATTATTTATTATTTGAAATAATGATAATTTTTTATTCAATAAATAATATTTATTTATCCATTAGTAAAACACATGTCAAGGAATTATTATTATTATTATTATTATTTAAACATGGGACTTATCAGGAATTATGAAATTAATAAGTTCTCTTGTGCAATTATTATTTCCTAACTATAACTCTATAAAAACCAAATAATATCATTCTCAACCCAAATGACTAGGTGAAAGATGAATTTTAGAGAGAAAACTCTCAATACCTATAGAGAAATTCTTCTCAAACAATCTAAATAATTGATAGTGATCCTCCTCTTCCACCCTCTTGAGTCTATAGAGAAAAAAAATAATTCTTCTTCTTTGAATTCATTCTTGTGTAAATTAATAAAGAAAAATAAAAGCATTTTGAGTATTCCATGGTAACACTTGGGGATATGTACGATGATGTTCAAAGGTTCTAGGACCATGTGTGTATCACCACTATAGGAATTATACCATTGAATCCTCACTCTACAATGATGGTAAGCCAAGAAGTAGTCTACCAAATCATCGAAGAAGAAATATTTCCAATGAAATGTAATTCCTTAATATATATAAATTAATTCTAAATTATATGTGATGATCTATTCTCATGGAATTCATGGTTGTAATTTATATAATTTTGAGGATAAATTAAAAGAAATTTATGAATATAAATTGTTGGTAATGATCACGATCACTTTTTCTACACCAAAAGAACTTCAAGTGGTATCAAAGTGGTCACATAAAAATTTATAATTATTTTTTATTCCTTGATTGATATGTATATTTTTTGGTTTTATTTTATTTCCCTTAATAAGTTCTTTTAATTCGATGGAAAATTTTATGAGATCATTCACCTTCATGTGACCAAGAATAGGTTAAATATCGATGAATATTGAGTTAATAAAGTCCATCATGAGGTTCCAAAGATTCTGGTTGAATGATGTCGATATATGGTGTGTAACTAAAAATCACAAACCACATACCTAGGTTCACCAAATATGGATGGGCCATAGAGGAAACAACTTTTCACACCGATTCAATGTAATTTGAATTTATTACATGTATCATATTGACCTTCCAGACTGGACTGTGGCTTATCATACTACATGATGTGTAGTTGGTGTACACACGGTGTAGTCTACATTTTTATACAGTATATATTTTAAAATTCAGATGGAAAAAGACATTTCAAGTATTTATTAAATGATATATGGTACTGATAACTATGAAACATTATGATCAATACACATGACCCAATGGTCATGTAATTAAGACAAACATGGTGTGTTTAATTCATACGGAATTTTGGTCATGTAATTAATACACACACGGTTTATTTAATAAAAATGATGTGTTGGTCATTAAATTAATTCACATGTGGTATAATGAAGAGGGTGTTCACATGTAATTTTTAATTAAATCACACATGGTTCATAATTAATTCTTGCATGATGTATTATTAATTTTCATTCAATGTAATTAATTATTTCACATGTGTTGTATTTAATTTACATAAATTGTAATTAATAAATTCATACACTATGTAATTACTTCACATGTGGTGTAATTAATCCACACATGGTGTATTATTAATACACACATCTGATAGTAAATATACACTACGTAATTAATTTGTTTACATGACATACACATCATTCCAAGATATACATGTATAAATTAATTTACATATAAATAAAATTAATTAAAGTATTAAACTAGGCTATACATATAGTATAAATGGTTTAAATAATATTAGATTCCTAATTAATTCTGTGTTAAATTTAGAAATACTTTCTATATTTCCTCCAAGTATACACTATGTACTTATTTAATTTAAATAAAATTAACTTATTTAACATTGTAGATTATTGTATTTCAAAAACTATTCAGATAATATAAAATTAATTAATTAATTAATAAGATAATTAATTTGATTATTTTTATGTTATTTTATATTAATAAAATAATGAATTAAAGTTAATGATAACTAGTTTACATATATGTATTTTTTGTGTGTGTGGATGATCTTTACATTGGAATCAACCAATGTATTTTCCTGGTCTATTTTAATTTAATTATTACCACATGATTTATATAATAATTATTATAAAAAATTAAAATGACGGCCTATGTGTAATACCAACTATTATGTAATGGAATGTTTGCCCATGGTTTCTTTTATTTAAGTCCCATAAAAAATTCTTTGGTTCCTGTGACCCACATGTGAATAAAATTTTATGCAATGGATGGAGATCCTTAGAGAGTGCTGGAATTTCACTATTTAGAGTTGAGGTAAACCAAACTCCGGAGTTACATTGGAGTACTTGTGGAATGTTGTGGCTCAAACAAAGTTGTGGTTCAAGGATTCCTTCCCCAAGTTCAAGGGTTTGTTTATCATATGCTAGATAAACTATCCATTAAACAACCTCATGACCATGCCACGTTAATTATTTTATTTCTATTAGTTTCATGGTTAATTATTTTTGGATGATTCTTCATATACACTTATAAAAATAATTAACAAGTACGCAATATGGAATTAAAATAAAATAGACTATGCATAAATTTTATCTAGACATGGTTGATCGATTAAGTAAAATCCACATAATATTAACAATAATATAATAAGATAAAATAGGAAATTTATGTATGAAGTTAGAAATACCTAAATCAAAATATTAAGTCAATTTTTCCTTCTATTAATTGATTTAGAATGGAACTACTAGATCTGAGTGTGTGCATGGCCTTTGAATGGGTACTTTTATTTTATGTGGATTTCTAAATAATGTTTGGGGTTGACATAAGTAAATTTTTATTGGGTCTAATAGACGTCATCTGTCTAACAAAAATTTAGATTCAAGTGATGTTTAAATTCAAGTCCAAGATTTTAGGATTGGGGATTCCTCATAATGGATTAAGGAGTTGTGAGTTAATTACGTTTAAATGACCCACTTAACAAAATACATTGGAATATTTTTCCAGGACCTCATATATGTTATGAGAAGGAAAATATAGTTCATTTTCACTATAATATCCATGTGACAATATAATCTAAAATTAATGGTAATGGATATTAGGTTTTGATAGATTATTGGGAGACTAATAAGTGAAATTTATCAGGAAATGTATTTTAGTAACCAAGATAAAAAATAAAAAATGATTTTAATTAATGCTGAGTATGGTAATGGAAATTGTCATAACACTACAAAATTATAGGACATAGACTATATCCTCACCAGAACATATTTCCAAAGGCGGTAAAATTGTTTCATATAATAAAATACTCTATGAAAATTCATACTATGGGTTATGTTCCATTATACCAGCTCATCCACCTCATATTACAAGTGAGGTTTAGAAGTATTCTTATAGGAGGTACATGGGGATTATCATACTATTTGTTGCGTTGTGATATTTATTATTTCTAAAGAACTAAAAATTCAACATAATGACATAGATTCATATACCATGACATATCATCTAATCTATATTTATAAGTATAAATAGGTCCTTTAGATAAATGATATTGTGACTACACTATACTAGTGTAAATACCACTTTTGACCGATGGCACAGCAGCGGTGGCGGGTTCTATAGTGGGACTGTAGCAGGGGGTGGAAGACAATGTAATGAGTACTATAGTGGTGGAGGGTACTATAGTTAGTACTATGGTATCTAGGCTACTATTCCCATAATAGGTATTGTTTAAAAAAAGTTTGGTCCTATGAGCCATGTAATGGGCTTTGTGCTCACTGAGCCTTCGGGCTAAAAATATATTGTGTAATAAAGCAGCTAGTTGGTTGGGTTATCCCTTATGGGGGATATGAATTTACTTTTAGCCCTTCTGTATGTGGTGTGTGAATGTTTAATGTAATTATACCCGCATGCACCTAATATATATATACTTGTTTAAACTAGATAAGGATACTAAGTAATTGAACTTGTCTTCAATATACTGAAGTAAATTGATCAGTTGGTGATGTTTTGGCTTCTAGATGGATAAAAGATTATACATTGATCTCATATTATCATCCTTAAATTCCATTTTCTCCTTATTTATGTAGATTATGAGATTAAAAATTAGATGAATGGATTAGAAATTTTTGGATTAAGTTTCACCCAGGAGATAAGGGTTGTAGGGAACTCAGACCCATAACCCTTATAGTGAACAACATGAGAATTAAAGATTGAAAATCCCATGACTATTTTATGGTAAATATAATATTTTCAACATATATAAATAAGATAAAATATTTATAGGTAGTGTGGTGAATAAAATATCATTTTCTTATCATGTGAAAATTAATTAATTGTAATAAAATTTAATAAGATGTAAGTTGTTTCATATACTATAGGATAATTTATCATATAATGTAATGTTTTATTTATTAGTTATTATATAATAACATGTATTACAATTCTAAAACTAATAAAAACAAATTATCCTAATTAAGTTGTAATATCCTAGGTGTTGAGGAAGGGTGATTCCTTTGCTAGTTGTGAGAAGCACATAACAACATGAAGTAAAGTTAAATTCTCAAAGCGACTGAAAAAGGGTGATTCAAATGTTACAAGTAATAATTTAAAATATTATTATTTCCAATAGGATGGATTTAATTTAAACAATAAAGAGAAACAAACAAAATTTTAACTCATTAATAGTGATCATTGCATTAGTCACCTATGAAACCAATTAAAATTCCAAACATTACAACTATATAAAAAATCTAAAATATAAAATATAAAATAAGAAAATAACGATCACTAAAAACTTCTAAAATCATCACCCTCAAATAAAATAATATATAAATAACACAAATTATTAGTAAACCAATCAACATCTCATAAAAATGAAAATATAACCTTAAGTGTAGTTTTAGTGAATTTTGAGTGAAATATTGAAGTGGTATTTATATAGTATAAATGGAAATGTGAGAATTGGGATTCAAATATTATATGATCATTGTTCAATATGACCATTGGTTTATATGGAAATTGAAAAATATAACCTTGGTTTATAATTTTTCCATTATATTTAGCGTTTATAAGTAGTAATGACAAAGGTTAATTGATACAAAAAGGAGAATCAATGGCCTCAACCAGTAGGGTCATATCGTTTGAATCCCATTTGTAATAACATGGGAGGGAGGAAGCATCATTGGGTTTCTCCCTTGACCAATACCAAGATTAGATTCAATAAGTGAAGCTTTAATAAAATGACTTATGGGAGAATTTTAAGTTATTGTATATTACCACTCTGTCAATGTTAGCTGAGCCACTCCATGAAACTACCACCATCGCACACCTTACCCCTAGAGAGTTCGTGGGTATAATAATGTGTTACATGTACAGGCCTTATATACATAAAGTTTAATTTCCTTTTAATAAATAAAATTTTTATACCATCAATTCCTTTTTAGAAGATTTTTTCTTATTAAAAAATATGTTTAGTTGAGATGAATTCGATAAATTGATTTCTCAACACAAATAAAAAATATTTGTATTTTTTTAGAAAATATATACATTTTTATAATAAATCAATGTATTTTGAATAATATTTTTTAAATTAAATAGTATTTTAAAACTCTATTATTTACATATAAATGATAAAATAATCCAATAATGTCATAGGAAACTTTTATAAGTATCAAAATTTTGATTGTTCCTTAAAAGATGTTATTTTTTAATAAATAAGTATTTTTATATTTAAAAGCTAATAGTATAAAATTAATAGAATATTTATGATTAAATAAACATTATATTTTAAATAATCATGTAAAAATTACATTAGGGTGAATTTATGGTATTTTTTCTAAAATACTCTATTTTTTCATGAATGGTAAAAATATAATTTTGGGTTTTTTGTATGTTTTATGAATTCATATTTATATCATAATGATTTAATAATTAATTAACCATAGTACACAAATAAAAATATTTTATCTAAATAATATTAGGGTTTTTAATAGATTTTAATCATTTTTCAAAACTATAAGTGACTTTCCATTGTCTAAAATGGAAAGTTTGATTTTTAAAAACATTAATTTGAGGAATCTTTATTTTTAATGATAAAATAAGTATTTAAAATGGTGTTTAGTTCTATTGGATTAAAATATCATAAAATTTAATTCAAATACCCAAAAATATAAACAAAAACTATGGGTAAGCCAATGTTTTTTCATTTACTACAACCTAGATTTCTAAGACCTATATTTGGAAATTATAAAACTATTCCTCCACTATTGCTATAATTCCCACCCATTTCACCATTACCCTTCACTCTAATTCCATAATCCACAAATTTCCTGTGATATTTCTTCCCAAGGATTCACCCCAAGTTTTCTTAAATCCCCTAAGGTTTCATCCTCTTGATTTCAGAACAACTCTTCAAGGTAATGGAAATCTCCACTTTTCTTTTCCATTCAAGTTCCCTTTTTATATGGTATGTATTATAATTTTCAAACTAAGTTCTTTCTCACATTATATTACCACATTAGTGTAATAATTTACTTTTATCAATGGGGTACCATAATTCTTCCTCATATTATCCTTTTCTAAAACCATGTTTTATACAGGTCATGCTGCCGAATTTACTTTTCAATTTTCTCTCTTTTACATGAGAAATTATCTTTTCCTTTTTATTTGAAAACCCAAACCTCCTTTCTTATCATTTGGTATTAAAAAATATTTAATTATGTCCTTTTTATTTAGTTATTTACTAATATGAAACCCACATTTCCTTTTGTGGGTAAAAAATAACATAATGATCATGTATTTAAGCACTTTGATATGCCAAGATTTTGATTAGGAACCTGCTCATTATTATCCAAAAGTTATTAATGAAATGATTTATTATGAAATATATGGATCAAATTAAATTAAAACATGTGATGTTTTCACCCTAATATCTCTCAAATCTTTTGGGTAAATAATTTTATCTCTAGATATGTTATGTTTTATGATACCTTGGTGAATAACCTTCGTAATTTTCATTTATGACACACTAGTGATAAAACATGGTGATATTCTTAGGAATGTATCATTTAAATATTATAGCCACATTTTCATGTAATTATCCATGTTCTTATTACTATATTCCTCTTGTTCATTGCTTATTGTTATTCCTTATGTTCTTATTGATATGTCTTAATATCACATGTTATATGTCTCTATTGCTTATTCCCTTACTGGGATTCTGCTCAACCCTTTCCTTTTATGTATGTCCCCAGGATATGGGGTGTAGTAAAAGTAACATATGGTGAACCCATAAATATTTCTTTAAAGTGGATTTAGAATAATGTTTTATGTTTTCATGTATTATTTTCCTTATTTTCAAGAAACTAAACATTAATAGATCCCTTGTTTCTACCATGTAATAAAAAGTTATCTAATAAAAAGGTGGAATTCTATAAACATATGAAAGAGGTGGTTGATGTTAAATGTTTTATGATTTATTCTATATCTAGTGAACTCATAAATTATCCAAAAAACATAGATGCATATATCATGCTTGTGCACCTCTATGGTATTTATTAAGAGAGAGATAGATAGGGGTGATTTAGGATTTCCAAATCACTCTTTCAGAGTAAGCATGTAGAGGGTACCCCAGCTTGACCTCATGTATTCAAGATCATTGGATACATTGAGTTCCAAGAGGTTCTAGGATCTAAAATCTATGATGAACTGGGAACCAACCACATTCTGGAATCACTCCCTCATAGCTTCTCTAGATTTGTTTTTAATTTTAATATGAACAACATTGAGAAATTTCTACTAGATCTTATCACTCTTCTTCACCAAGTAGATTAGGATACGAAGTGTAAAAATAATTTCATCCTTATGGTGATAAAATGAAAACGGAAAGTGAAGATCTTTAATCCCAAATATTCTTCACACCCATCCAAAAATAGGAAGATCAAGGGGCAATAAAGGGAATAGCATGTTGTCTGTTTTGTATGTGGTAAGAAGGGCCACTTGAAGAAATCCCAAACCCATCGAAATAAGTAAGGGGAAGCATTAGGTGTATTTTTCATCGATTGAAATTTATCTGTTTCTACAAATTGGGTGTTAGATATAGATTTTGGTTCTCACATATGTTTTCAAATATAGGAATCAAGTATATTCAGAAATATTGACTAAGGGGAGGTTGATCTATGGGCATCCAATAAAGATAAACTCATTGTTGTAGCTATCAAGGACTACCACCTCATGTTTCTATCTGGAATGATCTTGGTTTTGAAATGTTTTTTTAGGTTTTATCTATTACCAAAAACATTTTATTTTCATCCAAACTTTATATATATGGATTTGTTTTCATATTTGTAAATAGATGTTTCTTATTTTATAAAGATATCATTTTTATGGTAAGAAACATTTAAATAATTGTCTTTATGTGTTGGATTGCATGAACCAATTAATGGTAATTGATAAAAAAGTTAATTCACATGACTCATACCACACACAACTCTAGCATCACCCTATAGGTCATGTAAATGAAAATATATTGACTGAATTACATCAATATGGGTATTTAGATTCATTTTAACTAAAACCATTTGTTGTATGTCAGGCATTTTTACAAGAAAAAATAACCAAATCCCCATTTATTGGGAAAGGTGAAAGGTCTAAATATCTTCTTGAATTAGTTCATACTGATGTATGTGGACCATTTCCTATTTAACCAAGGGTTAGGTAATCATAATTCATATCTTTCATTAATGATTTTAATAGATATGGATAGGTATACTTGATGAGTTATAAGTTGGATTCTTTTGATAAATTCAAGGAAAACAAGAATGAAATTGGGAACCATCTTGGTAAGAAGATTAAAAAACTCTACTCAGACCATAGTGGATAATATCTAAATAAAAACTTAATTAATTACTTATAAGAGTTTGGGATCTTATCCCAACTCACTCCTCCTTATATGCATCAGTGGAATAGCATAAGATAAAAGAGGAACTGCACCTTTTTAGACATGGTGAGATCAATGATGAGTCATGCGAGTCTTCCATTATCCTTTTGGGGATATGTGTTAAAAATATTAGAACATATCCAAAACCAAGGTCCAACTAAATCAATAAATGGTATTCTATATGGATTTCAGAGTGAAAGAAAACCTATGTTATCTAATTTACATGTGTAGGGAAGAGAATCATTCATTAAGGCCTCTTCAAGTAACAAACTTGCACCTTGAGTCATGACGTGTGACTTTATATGATACCCTAATAAAACAAGGGGATATTACCTATATGACCCCTCAGAAAAAACAATATCGAAGAAAGACATGACATAATCCTTGAGAGGGATCACATATATAAAAGAGATAGTGAGATCAAGATATACTTTGATGAAGATGAGGCTCAATGTACACAATATTTTGTATATGAATAGATTCCACAAAGCCCTGTAGAATATGAAAATGTTTCAGATACACATGTATTATGTAGGAGTACAAGAGAGGTTAGAGAACCATAACATTATGGTTTTCTAGTCACTGAGGATGGTGACTCATTATTAGTTGATAATAATGATCATTTAACCTACAAGGAAGTAGTAAGTGGAATATATGTTTCCAATTAGAAAGAAACCATGAATTCGGAAATGGATTCCATGTACTAAAAACAAGTTTATATTTTGGTAGATCCTCTAATATATGTAAGCCCCATTGGATGCAAATGGGTGTTTCTGACAGAAATGTGACTTTTTTGGGGAAATAATTATTTTTAAATGGTTTTCAATGGGTCTATTCGTGGAACTAAATACGCCCAATGGTTCTATATCTATAGGGACCTACTCTATAAAGGCAGGTTCTCGGGAGGTATTTTGACCCAAAATGCTTAATAACACATGTTGGTCAAGAGGATGGGAGATTAGTCTTGTCACATCCTTTTGGGGGGAATTATTTCCTACCCTAGGACTCTCTTATAGATTTAAGATATGTTCATGAATTCTTTATTAATTACCAAGTATGATGTGAGTTATCCCAATATTTTCAATAAAATATTACCATATGTGGAATTTAGAATCATCTGTATGTATTCTAGGTTCTTCACCAATGGAGATATCTACGTGTATCCCAGGTTCTCCATTTATGGTATCCTATTATATACTACTTAGAGATTATTTTGTTATTATTATGGCAATGTTGGTTTTCTAGCCATGTAGTGGGGCACTCTAGAGTTTATGGTCATCCAGGTAGACGAATGTCACACTGTAATTTATCATCATCTAGGGAGATGGAATTTTTTATGATGATGGGATCAAACTAATAGACGGGCTTTCTACGTATCCTTATGAAAGGAATCATAACCCATGTAGTTCAATGTTTCTTAATATTACACATCATACCTTTTAAGGTCATGTGACAAGGACCCAACCGCATAGTTTAATGTCATGTGGTATACACTTCAAGGTGGAAGGTTCCTAGTCAATGTTTGGTGTGGGACTTATACCTAATAATTCCAATGAACATGGAAGGAATATGGGCTTCTAAGTTGAATTAGACTCTATTGGGGATATGGCCTAGGGAGATCATTATTGATTTGGGATTTCTGATTTCAACCTTAGGAAGGATTCCAACATATCTCATTTGGATGGGAATCAAAGCCCACATAGTTTTGTGGTGAGGACCCACCCCTATGGAGGACCTCAAGATTATGTTTTGTAGGGGAGTACGTCCCTTTGAGATGAGAGGTTGGTTTTATTCTTATAAAGGATATACCATTTGAAGAGGCCATGAGGGAACTTTTAACTCATGTTTATTTGAGGGCTTAACGTGGGGTTTACTCCTGAGAAGGATACAAGGATTAAATGGAATTATGAATGTGGCTTATTCTTAAGGAGGATGTCAATCGATCTTGTTCCCTAAGTGGGATTCCTACATGTCCCGGTTATCATAAATAAAATTTCTCATAGAACAATGAAATTTGGGGATTACAGCTAAGAGGAGGACTATTTAGTAAGGCATGATTTCTCATGTCAGAAATGAGATGATATAGAGATCAACCCTTAAAAAGTATTCCTATATATCTAAGTTATGGTGGGAATCAGAGTTCTCATATTTCATTATTTCATGTGGATTATGTGGATTTCATGATCGTCACAATCCTCTATGCCTATGTGAGTCATTATCAGTGTGAGGAACAAGAGGAAACATAAGATTTAACAAACCACTCACTTTTCCTCCTCATAGGTATAAGATTTCAAGGCTACGATGGAAGAGGCCGAGGCTCAAGCATAAGATGTTGGGGATTCGACACATCCCTCTCTTCACTTTACATTGGAAGATTGAAAAAGGTATATAAGTAAGGAAGGTAAAAGATGTAGAGAGAAGTGATATTGAAACCACCTACATGAAAGGCTAGGGGATTACACCAGGATGGTTTCCCTAAAATTGGTTCTGCAGTGGATGGAGGATCTCATTCCATGTGAAAGGGAAAAGACAGTGTGATCCTTACCCTCCCTTCTAGGAATCAGAGGCTCCAGGTCTTAGATATGATAAAGGGTGGATAGATTCTTATACCTGTAATATAATACTAAGAACTCTGAAATAATTTCCCTGGGTTAAAGGTCTACATGAGCGTAGATATCCAAATCTATAGATGCCTTAAGGATCCTTACCCTCTGGTTGGACAAGTTTGGGAAATATATGACCACATAAATCAAAATCACAATGGGAAACATGCTGATGTGCCTTTCGCTGAGGTTTTTTAAATCAAGGGGACTTGGTGGATGTTTCAACATGTTCCCTTTTAGGAAGGGGAGACATTGAAGGATAATCCTTTCCATGAGTTTCTTTGAATGAGTCTTCATTAAAGGCTTGCACTGTCTCAAGGTTAGGGAGATCCAAAGACGGTCGCGCAAGGTTGCTCCACGCAAGTAGTCTTGGAGACAACAGAGCATGTCTTTGTACATAGATATTGGGCGAAGAACCTCTGGGGGAGCATGGGGTCTCACTTGAACATCAACTATATAGGGGGCTCTTTCTTGGAGATTATCATGAGATGGTTTCATGACTTCAGCTCTTCTGAATTGGAGAGAAACTTTCATGGTGTCATAGTGGAGGCTATTTGTTGGAACCTCTTGGAGGCCAAAAAAATCAATATAAGGTGCGGCGCCCTCCATCATCCTCCTCCTTGTTCATACAAAATTTTTGGTGTCGGAACTTGTCCATATAATTCTCAGAAGTGAAGTTTCATTCATGCTTCACTCACTCACGCCTAGATCTCACCCTACTGCTGGTTCGCGTCTCAAAAGCGTAGGCAAGGGGGTGGAGTGTACACCACCTCATAGATGACTAAAACTCAACATTGACGGATCTATTATTGATGGGGATATGGGAGGTGGTGGCTTGGTTCACAACCCCTATGGGACATTCATTATTGTATTTAGTGCCTTCTTTGGAAGGGGCTCATCCTTGGGTGCTAAGATTCATACCATGCACACCTGCTTATCCTTTTATGAGAACTTTAACCTCAAGGTGGAGGATCTTGAGTCGGATGCAGTGGTTTTGGTCCAGTTACTTCAAGGAAGGACTGATCCACTCTGGGACCTTAGCTATCTAGTTCGTCAATGCATAAGTAAAATCAAACAAGGTGTTTCTATCCAGCATACCTATAGTGAAGGGAATCATGCAGCAGACCTCTTAGCATGAGAGGGAAGAGAATATAATGAGTTATTGTTTATAGTTGTGTTGGATACTTACCAAAGAGTTTCAATCAGATTCTGCTTGGGGATGAACTTGGCCTACGCCACTATAGGCCCCTATAGTCCTTTGTGGGTTTCCTATATCCTTGGGTCCTTGTGTGTTTCTCCATTTTTCTAATAAAAAAATAATTTTCAGTTAGGGGGGTTGGGTGACTGAGTTGCACAAGTGGTATTTATGTTTAACACTGAATGGAATTAATTCTCACTATCCCCCTTTGATTCCCTCTATTTGGGCATTAAAAACATCCTTGTAGGTTTCAAAGGAAATCAGTAAAGTATTAGGGAGATCAGAGAAACAATCAGACTTCAGGGTAATTAGTCCATAAATATGAAGGCACCAAGGTTCTATTTATAGGAAAATATGAAACCATGGGCGAATGTTTTTGGTCACACAAGTGGGTGGTGTGTAGGTTGGTTTCATAGGTACCTTGCACACCGATGGTGTTTTGGGGGACTTTGGTGAAACAATTGCTCCATATTGAAGGGTTTATGCCCCCACCCCTACTTTGGATCAGTTTCGAGCTATTGTACTGACCCTTTAAGGTGGTCCATTTACTACCATCACTGACCCCCATAAAAAATGTAGACTCGCACCAAGAACTTTTTGAGCCTGGTTTAGAACATTCTGGGTCACAGCATAAGTACGTCCAATATGCTTCTTCTTCTAGCATAAAGACGTATTGCTATTTGAACTAGGAATTGGGTGTCTAAGGGAGTTTAACTTCTTCAAGTTTTCATAGAAGTTCATGAAACACATTACATGGTGTCAACAACCCCCTCCCCCACTTATAATTAGATTTGTTCAGAATTAAAAGAATATAGTTCTAAGGTAAATTTAGTACACTTTGACGCATTCTAAAATAATTTTGTAGTTTTTGGAGATATGTTAAGTTGTAAGGATGATCTAATTTTTTCCTAAGACTTGGGTCATAGTAAGAATATGGTTAAACTAACTGAGCTTCAACAAGCAGTTGATGGGGCTTGGGAGGCTATTCATAAAATGAAGAGTTATATTGAAAGACACATATAATTTGTGACAGAGATATTGTATCTTGCGGATGTTCCTCTGGGGGGTTTTTTCACATAAATGAAAAGAATTTTATTTATAATGATCTAGTCTTCATATATATCATTTTCCAATAATAATAATGTAAAAAATGATTTTCTTATCACTTCATGTTCATATCATCTAATTATAATTACAAATATAGGGATAGGATTCATTATAAAATTTTACCTAAGCCAAGGGGCCTAGTGATCGTAGTTTGACTGTTTCTACAGTCATGTGGAAAACCCTAAAAAATGTGTGTCTTTTAACTTTTTTTTGATCAATTTTTTCTAAACCATATATAATGTAGGTCTAGAGAGTTGAGACTTGACTTTTTTCCAGGTTTCCCTTTATGGTTTTTCAACCTGGTAAGTATTGTGTCTCTTTTTTGGGGTAGTTTAAATTCATTCATGTAAGACTAATAAAGCTACTATTTTAGGTAAAAAAAATTTGACCATTAATTTTTTTGAAATTATAACCCAAACAAAGAATGATGTCTAAGAATGTTTTGATATTATTTACATACTTCTAAGGGGAATCTTGAGACAATTTTTTGATCTCCAAATCTGAAACATGGTATTCGAGAATAGAGAATTTCTCCCCTAAGAATGTAATTACCACTGGTTGAAAACCCTATTATAAGGGTAGTTTCTTTATGTAATTCCAAATTTGGAATATACTACATAGTCAATTGGTAGTATCCATAGGATGATAGGCCTGTTATTTGGGTGACTTATGCAAGGACAACTAGGGTACGCACTTCATAGTCAGGTAAATAATTTATCAAGAATACTAACATTCTCTTACCGATGAAAAAAGAATGTTTAAGATTTAGATGTATCAATACCATAGTGGGTGGATTTATAAGGAAATATTTTATAGAATAAAGGATTCATTCAAACCAACACTAGACACAAATTGGAAACCACTCTTATACAAATTTGATGTGTGAAAGAGGGTACATTTTTTTATAAAGAGGATTTTTGATATTATGTTGTGCATTTTAAATTCATGCAGCAAGGACATTAGGGGGTTGTGTAGTTTAAAGTCATGGAGCAAGGATATTATGATGTGTAGTTTAATGTCATACAGTAAGGACATTATGTTGTGTAGTTTAAATTCATGAAAGAAGGGTATTATGTTTTGAAGTTTTAATTCATACAGTAGGGAAATTATGGGGGCTATAATTTAACGCCTTTTTCATTGACTGAAGGTTTTAAGGTTATACAATTCTTGGTAATCTATTTGGAAATTTTATACTATATTCAGGTATGGAATGAGAAAAATGTAATCTTTGATTTGGGGATTTTTGGATCTAAAGGGAGGTATAGTAAAAAAGCGATTAGGAAATTATAGAAAGTTTTTCCTAAGAATGAAGTTACCACTAGTTGAAAAACCCATTATGAGTCCTATTTTGTACAAGTCCAATGGGGTCACATACCGAATATTCAAGTATTGTAATCCTTTGGATGATAAACTCATTATAGGAGCGATATATGCAAGGCCAATGGGAGAACGTACTGCATGGTCAGGTACAAGATCTCTCAAGAATTATGAAATTATGTCGCTAAAAGATGATGAAAGTTTGTGGTGATTCATATTATCCTAAACATAGAGTTTGGTTTGTGGAGAAAGTACATAAATAAATAAGGGGTAGTTCAAGTCATGATTTCCAAAGAATTACATAAATGGATTCTCTACGTAGGTCTGACCTAAAATTAGGAAGTACGGTACCTATAGTTTTAGTTCATACGGTTAAGACCACTATATTATGGAAACATTGGATGGTATGTTGTAAAATGAACTAATATAATTCCAATATTATTTCAACATATGATGGGGGAAAAATGTATACTACATTCTTGGATACTTTTAGGCCAAGAGAGAGGATATGGGACCAAGATGAAAAGGATGGCCACTAATTTGCGAGTTCCATTATACTGTCACCAAAGCTTAAAGGGGTAGAAGAGTCTTTCTCCATGAACGAAGTTACCAATGGTTGTAACCCCCATTATGAGGTCTTCTTTATGAAAGTCAAATTGGTGCACATACTACATAGTCAAACAGTGGAATCCTTAGGCTAACAGGTCTGTTATGTGGGTGGTTTATGAAATGCTAACTGGGTCATGTACTGTATAGTCAGGTAAAGATTCTCTCAGGTATCAGACATTCTACCACTTAAAGATGAGGAATGAATATGAATATCTAAAAGTATTCAATATTTGGAGTATGAAATGTGGAAGGTGCAATTTCCAATGAATAAGGGAAGCATTTGTACTGATACTGACCATTACTTTAGAGTCCCTTTAATAGATTTTACTCATATGTAGAATCAGGACATCTCTTGTTTCCTTAGTGGGTCTCTCTAAGGATAGGTCCCAAAAAACGCTCATGCATTGATTTCTGATTGTATTTAGGATAGGGGGATTTTCTTTTACCGCGTGGATGGAGATAGAGATTAAGGCCTAAGAATCAATACGCATCTCAATAAGATGAAAATCAGGCCACACATTGTTCTAGAGGTACCATGCAGTTTGAATTCATGCGGAGAGGATGTTGGTGATTTTTATATTAAAAGGAATATTTTGGTTGGCCCAAGGTGTAGAGACCAAGAGTCACTACGTATCTTGTCAGAGAAAGAATCAATCCATACATAGTTTGAACAAATATGAGTTCATGCATAATTTGGGAACCCGTATCGAATCTTCCCATGTAGATCTAACTCATACAGGGGAGTGTAGGGGATTTTTTTTATGTTTTGTTGTGCCTAGGCCCATGATTGAAGATCTGTATTTCACTACATATCAAAATGAAAATGAGAATCAAGCCACATGTAGTTCTTAAAAAAATTTCCCTTACCATGATTTGATTTCATAAGTGGAAAATAGTGGGGGTTTCTTTGAATATGGTTTCATACATAAGATGAGAACTTGTATTGAATATCCTCACATAGATCTGACTCATACATGGGAGAAAAGATGCATTTTTTTCATCATGTTATGACTTTTCCCTAGATTAAGAGTTTGGGCATCATTGTGTATCTAATATGAGTGAGAATCAAGTCATACGTAGTTCTTGTAAAAGTTCCTCATGCAAGTCTGATCCATAAACAGGGAGTGGGTGATTTTAAATTGTGGCAGGACTAGGGTATATGACCCAATGTCTCTATATATCTCAATAGAATTAGAATAAATCCATACCTAGTTCTTGGAATTCCATAAAATTTAAAATCATACGGTAAGGATGGAGGTGGACTGACATGAAGTGATGAAAATGTTGTGGTTGATCCCATGAATGAAAAAATTGGGCATCATAATGTATCTCATATGTGTGAGAATCCAGCCTCATGTGTATAACACCCCAATATTTCATAGTATGTTATTTTCTTTAAAGTAATTTAATATCTTGCGCTACACGCAACACCGAGTTCGAGCGCACCATGACTTACCAAGCTAGTCATTCAAAAAGTGGTTATGAATATTATTAACTAAATTTTGAATATTATATACTCCATAAAATTTTATAATCCATATTATTTGTTTCTTAGACATAATATAAGAACAAATTCATTTTTTCAAATAAAAGAAGTATTTTTTAAAAATTGCAATTTTACCACCTTTTAATGGAAAACCCATTTTAAAACCAATATTTGACAATTTTATATATTAAATTTAATGAAATTAAATTCTTTTTTATAATAGAAACATAAAAAAATTTGGATAAATTTTTGGTACTTTTCTGATAACTTTCATATTTTGATGAATACTAAAAAATACTAAATTTTAATTGAAAACAACTTTTTTAATCGAAATAATTTATTGTGTTAAATTATGAATTTTAATGGTTTGAACTATAATTAGATTATATTTTTATCGTCTAATATATTGTAGGTCATTATAAGTAATTTCACATTTAAATTTGACATAAACACGTGTCAATCTTTTGATAGTTTTTAATTTTTAAAAACCCGTTTTTGGTTTTGACAGTAGGAATTAATTTTAAATTAATTAATACAACTTATATGTTTTTAATTTGGTAAAATAAAATTAATTTTTAAATTTGTGATATCAAAATTAGCTTAGGGTGAATTTTTGGTATTTTTCTAAAAACATTCAATTTTTTATTAATAGTGAAAAACACATCGTTATTGTTTAAAACTGGCTTTTTATTTAAATAATTATTAATTTTATTTTAATTAATTTAAATTAAAAATATATAAATAATACCTATATATCTTCAATATAATTTATTGGATTCATTTTATAATGTGTTTAAATATATAAAATTTTATTGAACTTTTTACCATCTTTTACCCACCTTTTAGGAGCATTTGAAAATTTGCATAAAACTTAATTTTACAACTTATATGAATTGAATTTCAAAAATCTGATAGACATGGTTAACATGAGTAAGTAAAATGTGGTTCAATAAGATGAAAATAATTTTTGGTGAATGGTAACTTTTGACATTTATTTACCACGGTTAAAAGTAAATAGAGTAATTAAGGGTAAAAATGATATTATAATTACCCTAACGCATGTCCTAATTCTATTGAATAAGTTTAATTCAACCAAAAAACTTTGGTAATAAAATATGATCCTCTTTGGTCCACATGGATTATATTAGGACATTTATTATTATCTTATTTAAAGAATAGTTAAAAGTGTTAAATTCATTTTTTAATAACTAACCCATTTTTAATACAGGGTTACACATAAGATAAATTAGACTATAATTATTCATTAGAAATATAAAAGGATTTCCTAGACAATATTATTTAAATTTTAATTTTTAGACATTAAATAATTTAATTTATTTATGACACAATGATGATGCAATAATTTCCTTATTAATGAAGTATTAAAATAATTGATATTCTAAATATCCAAATAAATGTAAATTGAGACTTCTGATAAATTACACTAATTTTATTGGTTACTATGACATGTTAGGGTTGATTAAATAAATTTTATTTGAAGTGATAAAGTTTTTATGGCTTTCAAAAAAATCAAATACTAAATAGTGTCAAAATTGACATAATTGAGTTTTTAAAACAAATACTATATTATTAATTGATATAATATTCATAAAAATCTACGGTTCGGCCAAAGGACTTAGATAAGGTTTTATATATTAATAATGAACCACTTGGGGTTCTCTTTTCTTGTTATAGAAATTTTATTAATCATATAATATAAAAATACAAAGAGACATGGTAAATGTCAAACTATTTAGATAAAAGTTAAATCTAAAAGATAAGGTTGATATGGTGACCTAAACCTATATAAAACCTATTTGTTGAGAGTTTTTGGACCCCTCCCCACCTTAACCTCGAAATAAATTATTTTGTAGCCATTATAAATAGAAAATGATTTTATTATAAAATAATATTTCAAGCTTTTCCTAAAGTGCCCCTCACCCCTCTTATAAAAGGGCACTTACCCTTATCTCCAAATCACACCTCCAAAGCCATTTGGAACGACCAACCCCTACCAAAATATCCTCCCAACTTCCCTAAAATCAACCTAGAGTCCTTACTTTGATCATAAATTAAACCTAAGGAGCCATTTTGATCAACTTAAAAGGAAACACCCAAAGAAGAGGTAATAATTTCACCACCGTCTTTCATGTTCTTTTCTTCTTCAACTTCCTCTTTATTTTTGTTTCCATACCAAAATAATAAATCCAGTACCTTCTAAATATTTTTATGTCATTATAAATATTTTACAACCATATTCATTATTCCATCCATCCTATAAATGACAATGTCACCATACGTGCGTATGTACGGTTTACCGTCTCCACGTCGTGGTGTAGTTTGTTAATCAAACACTTCATTATTTGGATGTGTATAATAATGAGTATAATTTATGTAAATAATGAATATAAAATGTTAATGATTATTTATATTTTATATACCATTAAATTACATGTGATTTCACCATCAATATAATGATATTGTCGCTCGTGTGTATGTACAGATTACCGTCTCCACGAACGCGATGAGATTCATTCCCCATCGTAATCATTCAAGGATAATTTTAATTTTATGATTAAAAAAAATTAAGAACATAATATAATTCTGTATATGAATAAAATACATCCTATCCATAACAAACATGGCTTACGTAACTGAGTATATAAAGGAAAACATATCAGTTAACACCCGAAACGATGATACTACTAAAATTTTAATAACAAAGCAATATTAGAGGATCATATATGATATCATATTTATGTATATAGTGATTGTATAATTTAATAACAATGATTTTACTATTATAAGAGAGTTTAACGTACCATATACCAAGGAAAAGTACAAGGTAAGGGGTTTTCATCTTACTTTCATTCCCGTGAGATTCATGTTATATTTTCCACTATTACCTTTTGTGTGGTTTATGTACTACCCATGATTGTATTGTTTGAATAATATAATTTAATTTATGGGTATTTATATCATCATTGGATGATCTTTATTTCATGGGGTGTATGTTTCGTAAGTTACTAAATTGGTAAGGGAATTTTAAATTTCAATTTCCACTCATTCAGTTTTATGCAAACTTCATTGATTAATTTACTCCAAGATTATGTGTGAAATCCCTATTTATTTACTTATGTAGTAATTTTCACTCTCCTTTATGTCAATATACTTTTGATACACATAATAACTCCATTGATAAATTCTCAAGTCATCAATATAAACTTGATATGAGTAATTTTAACTCAATTTCTATTCATTGAGTTACACATCCAAGTCATTGGTCTTGTTTTTACTAGAATATGTGGGAATGTACTCCAATTGATTTACAATTAATGTCCAATAATATTGAGTGTATTTATATTTTTCACACATAATTATGTCATTTATCAATCCTTAACCTAAGAATATGGTCTTTATAAAGGAATTCATCTCAACTTACATTCCATTGAGACTTCTTTGTTGTTATGTGCCAATTCACTTGTATTTGGTGTATATATTGTACTTTGAAATAGTATATCATGAATCCCTTTAGTCTCAGGATATTATAAAGCTTTTATTCCCTCAGTTATTTGTATTCAATTATCTCTCATTTGGTTATAAACTCAAACTAAATGATCATTTTAAATGTTTTAAAAAGTTATTCTTCTAAATCATTATCATTAATGTCCATGTTTTAAAAATGGTTTTAAGGTTTTATTTATATGGACATTAATGTTTTAAAATTTAAATTCATTTTAAATGTTTCAAAGTATTATGGGACACTTTTATTCAAAAATCTATTTTAAACAGCTTCTTGGTAAATAGTGAAACTTTTAAATGTTTTCATGAAAAAGATATATTTCTCTCAAAGATTTTTACTGATCATTTTCAACTATATCAACATACTTTATAGGATATTATTCTTGATCAAGGTTGATTTATTATGATAAAAATATTCCATACTATATTGAAGGTTTTTTGATATTTTTGACTGTGGATGTGTTATTTTTATACCATTCATGGTTTATGGATAAAGTATTGACATTTCATATGCTAGTTTTAATATGAATGTTTAAGTTATGTTTAAACCTTTTCATATGGGGAATTCATTGGACTTAGTAAGTGACAGGTGGAGCCCACTATAGATCCTTGATGCATCGGTAGGTCTCATGAGACAAACTAGTGTCTTGGAACAAAGCCTTGACAAAATCATAATTGTATTCTTGGCACAAGGCCTTGACTATGTAGTTATGAAGTCTAGAATTAGGAATTAAATCAGTATGAAAATGGATATTGATATTACATATGATTATTCGACTAGTAGAATATCCATGTGAATAAGTAAATGGAATTATTTGATTTATATTTTCCCTATTATGCTGAAGTTTATGGTTAAAAGGCTTGTGTTCTAGTCTTATACATTTCCTTAAATGTTTATTCTTATTTATGATAGTTTTCGTTATATTGTTATCCTTACTGGGTATTTGAGCTCACCCCTTTCTTATATTTTATTTTTTCCAGGATGAAAAGAAGTATATTATGATTAACCTACAGGAATAGGCTAATAGATATATGAGTGTTCAAATGGGACACACTGTTGTTTTTTTTATTTCATGATGTAATGTAAAACTTATGTATGTATCTAGTACTTCCAAGGATACTAAAATGATCGGTCTTTTGGGACATGATTCCTTGTATCATGACAATGTTATGTAATAATGCACTGATTCTGGGTAACTAGGGTTAGGGTGTTACATTTGGTATCAGAGGAAGTTTAGTACAAACCTTGGAAGCTAGATTTATAAAAAACTCTAATTAGGAAACAATACCCTAAGATAGACATTGAGGATTATTATAGGAGAACATCCAAAAATTTTGGTATTGTAAATATTATGTGGGTTTTCCAAACAATACAACCCTGTCTAGATATGAGCAGGTAGAGTCGGCTCTTGCACAAATGTTCCTAGGAGTGAAAACTCCGACAAGGAGTTTCAGTCTTGACACGGGTTATCCTGGTATATGACAACGGGCCTTGCTGCACTCTTGGTTACGATACTCCTGAGGGATATGCTTAGGATAATTCACATTTTCTTAACAAACTGATTTAAAGGATATTAATATAAGATGAGAATAAATAACCTTGGTTAATCCTAAGGTGTTTTAGATTGAAAATAAGGTGCTATGATATTCTCTAAATTATTTTATGACTCACACTATGATTTCTTGTGTTAGTCAATGGCTGGATTCCAAGGAAGTCATAGTAACATTGAACATGGTCTACAAGGTTTCCACAGTGGTGGAAATGAGCAACGAAATGGAATTTTGATAGGTATAAAAGATATCGTGTTCATGTCGAATCAGTTTTCAAAAAATATGATCAACGACATATATATTAACCAACTCCCGGACTCAACAAAGAGGAGAATGGTAGTGAATGATAAGAGCTCTAGCAGGGGAGACCACGGAGAAAATAAAGCTCAATTTCTATCATGCAGGAAATGTGGAAGGATACACCTAGGTAAGTGTCTCAATGGAACAATGAAATTCTTTATGTGTGAGAAATAAGGATATAAAGTAAAGAATTATCAAGGAAAAATGAAGTGTACTATGGAAGAAAATAAAAATGATCCCAATAATCCATTTACAATCATTTTCCGTAAATGTTGGGGACCTGTGAATTACTCGATTGAATGCCCTATTCAATAGGATAACCTCTTGGTCAAAGAATAACCTATATGGAAATAAATGGATAGTTAAATATTTAAAAGTATTAGAGCTCTTTGTTTATGGGATTACTTTGGTAGACTTTTCTCTTGTATGTCTAACCCTACAATTTGTTATGTGAAAATGCTATTTTAGGAAGAATTATATTTTCTATCGTTGATATTGTTATAAATAACCATTTTGGGTTTATATGATCCTTGAATTTGAGGCAATTACAAGTTATTAAATTTTGGGCGGAAAATGTAAGGTATGAGATAACATTTTTTGTGAAATTATGTTATTGTTATTTTTTGGAATTTATCTCATTTTGGAATTGTTATAAAATATAGTTTTTGAAAAAGGACAACACACAGACCATGTGACGATCTGTCGTGTCGGACAAAGCTACGGGAATTGAACACACAACCAGAGTGCGATTGAGATTTATCGCCTACCACTGGACTACTAGAAGTCCCGGGTTAGTGTGACTAAATATTTTTCATTAAATGATTTTATTGATCAATAATAAGTTGATTTAGGATCTTATGTCTTATCAAATGGATATCTTTAGTATAGGAAAATGATTTGGTGATTAAGTGAAAAATGTTAGTTTTGAAGATGTCTGCTCTGTTGGGAACATTATATGCCTAAGGAAAATAGGGTACTATGGGATTTCATTTGAGGAGTAATGGTGGATTTTTATCTATGTTTTTATTTTGGATTTATAGCAATTTGGGTTATTTATAGAAATTATTAACCAATCATAGAGAATATGTGATTAGGTTAATTACTTTTAAGTATGTGACTTTAAGAGTAGTCAACATTATTTGGAGATACAATTTAACATAGAAGACTGCATAATAAAATTCTTCTATGTTTTGGGTTTCAATATTAGTTTGGATTATATTCAAGTATTTTAAGGACAATTGTTTATTTAATGGTATTTATTGAACTTTGGGTATTGTTTGTTTAATTTTAAATATTAAGATTAGTATTTCTTTGTAACAACCCCAGATTTTATGAGATATATTATTGTTAATTTATTTGATTTCTTCTATTATACACTACACCAAGATTAGATTGTACTATACGCAACACCGTATTATCTTGCAGTATACGCAACACTATTCTTGGCTCGTGTTACACGTAATTCCAAGTTCGTTTTATGGAAATTATTCTACGCAACATTAAGTATAGATTTTGTTTAATGTATAAATGAAATAAGTTTTGATTATGTTATACGCAACACAAAACATATCTTTCACTACACACAACCCAGACTTGTCTTACATTACATGCAATCAAGACCTTCCTCGATAGCGTGTGTAGTACGCAATACCAAGTTTCACTAAACCAGATATTATTATAATATTATTATGAACTAACTATTATGAATAGTAATACCCGCTTTTTGAAAATTTATAAATTTTATCTTTCAAAATGGACTTCATTTTTGGATTCGGAATATCCAAATTAGCCTAGGGTGAAATTTTGGTATTTTTCTTAAAACATTCAATTTTTTATCAATAATGAAAACACTGGGTTACTATTTAAAAACCGACTTTTTATTTAAATAATTATTTATTTTATTTAAATTTATTTTAGGTCAAAATTAATACATAATACCTATATAAGTTCAATGTAATTAATTTGAGTCATTTTATAATAACTTTAGATATTTAAAAAAATTTATTGAACTTTTCACCGTCTTTTACCCACCTCCTTGGAGAATTTGAAAATTTACATAAAACTTAATCTTACCACTTCTGTGAGTAGAATTTTGAAAATCTGAGAGACATGGTTAATATAAAGGAATAAAATGTGGTTCAATAAGATAAAAAAAAATTTGGTGAATAGTAATTTTTTACTTTTATTAACCTAGGTTAAAAGTAAATAGGGTAATTAAGGGTAAAAATGATATTATTATTACCCTAACACGTGTCCTAATTATATTGGATAAGTGTAATTCGACCAAAAAAACCTTTCGAATAAAATATTACCCTTTAGGTCCACTTGGATTAGATTAGGACACTTATTATTATTTTATTTAAAGAAGAGTTAAAATAGTTAAAATCAAAGTTTAATAACTAAAACATTTTTAATATAGGGTTATACATAAGATAAATTCGACTATAAATATTACATAGAAATATAAAATTATTTCCTACATAATGGTATTTTATTTATAATATTTATACATTAAATAATTTAATTTATTTATGACACAATGATGATGCAGTAATTACCTTATTAATGAAATATTAACATAATTGATGTTATAAATGCCCAAATAAATGTAATTTTAGACTTTTTATGAATTACACTAATTTTCTAGTTTAATTTGACATTTTAGTATTGATTAAATTTACTTTTTTGAACTAATCATGTTGTTATGATTTTCACAAAAATCAATTACCAAATAGTGTCAAAATTGACATAAAATAGTTTTTAAAACTAATATTATATTATTAATTGTTATTATATTCTTAAAAATCTAAGGTTCATCCAAATGAATTAGATAAGGTTATATATATTAATAATGAACCACTTGGGTTCGTTTGTCTTGTTATAATAAGTTTATTAACCATATAGTTTAAGAAAACAAGAAGACGCGGTAAAGGTTAAATTATGTAACTTATAGTTAAATCTCAATGATAAGGTTAAAATAGTAACCTAAACTTGCCTAAAACCTATTGTTTGAGATGATTTCTACCCATACCCACTTTATCTTCTAAATAAACAAATTTTGAGCTATTATAAACCGAATATGACTTTATTATAAAATAATAGTTTAATTTTTTCCAAAGGTGCCCCTATCCTCCCTTATAAAAAGGGCACCCCTTACCTCTTCTCTTCACACCCTTTTGAGCCTTGAAGCTCAGAAAAACCCTGACCATTTTTCTTATAATATTCCCTAGAAACATTATATAGTTTCTGGTCTCCTCAAAAGACCAACCCTAGTGCCTTAAGAGGAGGTTAAGAAGAGGCGCGTCAAAGAATAGGTAATATCCTTTACCGATTCTTTCCAATTTATTTCTTCTTCTACATCTTATTCTTTAATTTTTTAATCATAAATTAATAGCATCAGTATCACTAATATACTGATATGTTATTATAAATATGAAACAACAAAATTTCATCTTCTATCCATCCTACAAAAATGAAATCACCGCGCGTGCATACGTACGGAATACCGTCTCCACGCCGTGGTGTAATCTGTTTTCCACCACCACCTAACTTGGATGGGTATAATGGTGTAAATAAATAATTATATATAAATATTGTAAAGTGATATTTATTCTGAAATATTATACATACACTTCAATACAATTCCACGATCATGGGAATGATATCATCGCTCGTGCGTACGGACGGACGACCGTCTCCACCAACGCGATGAGATTCATTTTCCATGATTAACCATTCAAGTATGATTATAAAGTATATATAATAAATAATCATGAAAGATATTACATAATAATGATACTGGATTTATGTACATATATGTTTCATTTACTTAATTCCATTTAATTCAATAAGGAAACGAAAATATCGTTCATGCGTACGTATGGCCTACCGTCTCCATGAACGGTGTATTTAATTTCATTTATATATCTATTATATATATATATAATGAATATATATATGATATATAAATCATGATTTACATTCTGTAAGTAAGTAAATCAAGATATAAGTAATAATAATATCAAGAACAACAAGTCCAAACACGTACGATAAATAAAACGATTTTACCCAAAACGCTGCTTTAACATGGAACTTACAAAAGAACGGGTAATATAAAGTCATAAGTGAACCATATATGATATCATAAAAATGAATATGATTATGTAATAAGTCAATGACATTATTTAAATCATTATACAGGAGGTTCAGATACGTATGAAGCATATTGGACATAAGGTAAGGGATAACTATTCCAATCTCGTTCTTATCCGATATTGTTTATTCGTAAGTATTTACTAGGGTTATTGTTATCATCCATGCCCATCTTTTCTAAAAAAAATCATGTATGTTTAATTTCCTTTTTAACCATTTTTTAATTTTACCACATTTTATGAAAGTAATCTTACTTTTGTTTACCACACGAGAAACTTTTTGACTTTTCCGACAAAAGTACGAGAAGAATGTTATTTTTAACTTATACTGTGTGAACGGATTTTTACGGTTTCATAAGCCTCATTTTCATGAAGATTACTCTACAAGATTTATGACTATTTTCAACAAAATATATTTGTTTTAAAATTTCATGTAATTTTGTGAAAAGAAAATGATTTTGAAGAAGAAAGGATATTTTCCTCAAGAATTCATTTCAAGTGTTTTACAAAACCATTTTCCATCTAAGATGACATTATTTCATATGTGTATGTTTCAAGTATAATTTCTCTATAATTTACATGGTTTCACTTTTCTTATAATGAAATATCTATTTGTTTTATATGGATTATGTGATGATGGGATGATGTTTATGAAACCCATTTTATTCTTTGGGTTATGATGAATGTTTTAAGTTTATTTTGTGGCTCAAGTAAGAATGATTTCATTATAAGATGGGTGGGACCTATATCTCCCTCCAATGAATTGGGTAATGATTTATATCTCGTGATATAGACATGGCTGGAATGGTAAGTTAATCCAGTTCAGTGATATACGACTGGAACGAGGAGTGAACTCGATTCAGAATGGGACTTTGTCCACTAAGATGGTCATGGCAGCAATGTCTTGGCTACTATGGAAATCATATCATGTGATTAATTTTTTTCCACAATTAAATATTTTATTCCCATGTTATTTTATCATGATTGATTTTCCTTTATGATCTATTCCTTACGTACTGCCATGATTTATTTCACAACTCAAGATTTTGATGTTTAAAATTTATGTTCATGTTTTGAAGTTCAAATGTATATGGTTTGTTTTATTTTTTTCCATGCTTACCCTTAATGAGCATTTGAGCTCACCCTTTATATGTTTTATTTCCCAAGATATAAATAAAGGTTTCAGGTAAGAAAAAAATGGAATATCTTTATGGGAGATGTTGAAGATCTTTCACCAATATTAGAATATTATGTTCCATGTTTCCAAAGACACTAAACTATTACGGTCCTTCGGTGTCTGTTTTTGTTATGTATTATGTATTCCACAAAATTAATGTAATTTATATGTATTTCAATCTTTGTGTCTCTAAATTTGGTATCAGAGGAAAGGTTTAGTCAACCATTGGAAACTAGGATGTGAAAACTTTAGTGAGATCCCTAGAGATATTTCTAAGGTATGTCTAGGGATGTCCCTATGTTTATGCATAAGTATAGGTTATAGTCCTAGAATTATGGTAATGATCTTAGAATTTAACCTAAGATGTCAGATATTGAAGGTAATCCCCCTTGATTATGATTTTTTCCTCTCACACTATTCTTTTTGGGTTTTAGAAAATGGCTGGAAACAGGAAGATTCACAATAATGGATAATATTATGGACAATGGAATGATATTTTTCATGATCAAAAAAATGAAATGGGATTTGGAAGGCAAAACATCATTATTATGACTAATCATAAATCTCATAATATGATCAATAATCTCAAATTTGGTAAGTTTCGTGACTCAGTTAATAAGAGAAAGAAGGAGTTTCATGATGATCATAGAGGAAAGAAAGTTCAATTTTCCTCATGTGAATCATGTGGGAAGAGACATCAAGGAGAATGTTTCAATGGAACTAGAAGATGCTTTGGGTGTGGAAAAGAAGGACACAAATCCAGTAATTGCAAAGGAAAAGGTTCAGTTAACACCATAGACAAGGATAATGGTATTGCAAAGACATCAACAATGGTTAAATGTTTTAAATGTGGAATGTACGGGCATTATGCAAACCAATTCCCTAAGGGAAAATCTCATGAAGAGAATCAGAATGGTCGTATGGGTAGTATTTATATTGATGATGATGAAGAGAATACAAATGATATGTGAGATGAAATAATTGTTCAATATCAGTCAATGGTTTAAGAATGTAGTGGAATTATTACATGTTTATCAAGAGTAATGTTGTATAAGTAATCTCATGGTACTATGGAATAAAGAGACATCTATGGATTGTTACACTATTGTTTTTCCTTATGTTTTTGAAAGTATATTTTGAATGGTACCAGTAACCATGAAAGGTTATTCAAATATTTTTGAAAGTAGATGATATGTGCATAATGAATGGATAAAGAAAAAAATGAAATGAGCTCATGACTGATATAAAAACAAATTTATATCATGGTTTGAGTATATAGAAATTTTGGGATTTTGGTATGTGGAAAGTGTTAAATTTTGACAGCATTCATGTTTTCAATAAGGTTCAATGGGTATTGATTTTTCAAGAAAATACATGATTAAGGTATTCACATGTTTTTAATTTGACCAACAAGATATATCGTATGATATATGGGGGATAAATGATGGTATTCACATCCTTGGAAGATGAAATTTCTAGTAATTGTTTTCTTTATACTATGAGCTTGGACAGAAGTATTTTTGATAAGCCTAAAAATTGGAATGGATTATATTGGACATAAGTCAGTATTTTTTAAGTCTAAACTTTTTTCGATATTATTTATGGAATTTTATAATAATGTAGTTTTAGAAAAAGGACAACTTGCAGGACGGGCGACAACTTGTCGCTCCGGACAAGGATGTGGGAATTGAACCCACAAATGAAGTGTGACATGCCTTTATTGCATACCACTGGCCTACAGGAAGTCCCTGGTTAGTAGAAACTAGTTTTATTTTATTGAGCTCTATGATAGATGAAGTATAAGTCTATTTTTGGAACCATATATGATTAATCTCACCATAAGATGGACTTATAACTTTTTATAACCTTTTGTTTTAAACAGATGGAATGACCCATTATTCTTTTACATGATCTGCAAACACTTCAAGAATGAAAAATTCAACTTCATTTCTTTAAGAGATGAAGTGGAAATTGTTCAAGGCACAAACAATGGTGAGATTGTACCGAAATAAAGTAAGTATTTCTTTTAATTCAAAAATTCTTCAACTTTAGGGAAATGATCTTGAATACAAAAAAATGTTGTCCTAGTGTCCTTATATCTGATGAATCAGATGGTACCTTAAATCATCACAAATTTATGGCTTTTTGATTATTTTCTTTTTCATAGTCATGTTCTATGCCACTCTCCATCAGAACATGATGGTTAGATTTTTCTCTCATATCCATATTTTCACCTATGTTCTCCTACGTGGAAACCTAGTGATGAGTTAATTTGGGTAACCGTTATGTTTCTTACTTTACTTTTTAAAATTAAGTTTTATTATTCCTTTTTACGATGTGGGTTTCTATGAAAGAAACTTTCAAGTAGAAAACCATTTATAACCCCGACGAATTTCGAGGGCGAAATTCATTTTTAAGGGGGTAGAATGTAACAACCTAAGATTTTATGAGATATATTATTTTTAATTTCTTTGATGTCTTCTATTATACACTACACTAATATTATCTTGTACTATATGAAACACCGTATTAGCTTGCAGTATATGAAACACTATTCTTGGCTCGTGTTATAAACAATTTCAAGTTCGTTTTGTGGAAATTATTCTACGCAACATTAAGTATAGATTTTTTTTAATGTATAAATGAAATAAGTTTTGATTATGTTATAAGCAACACCAAATGGAGATTTCACTGCACGTAGCCCTGACTTGGCTTGCATTACACGCAATCAAGACCTTCCTTAATAGCATGTGTAGTACGCAATACCAAGTTTCACTAAACCGGATATTATTATAATATTATTATGAACTAGCCGTTATGAATAGTAATACCCACTTTTTGAAATTTTATAAATTTTATCATTCAAAATGGTCTCCATTTGTGGATTTGGAATATCAAAATTAGCCTAGGGTGAAATTTTGGTATTTTTCTGAAAACTTTCAATTTTTGATGAATAGTGAAAACACTGGGTTACTATTTAAAAACCGACTTTTTTATTTAAATAATTATTTATTTTATTTAAATTTATTTTAGGTAAACATTGATATATAATACCTATATAAGTTCAATGTAATTAATTTGAGTCATTTTATAATAATTTTAGATATTTAAAAATCTTTATTGAACGTTTCACCGTCTTTTACCCACCTCCTAAGAGAATTTAAAAATTTACATAAAACTTAATTTTACCGCTTCTGTGAGTGGAATTTCAAAAATCCAAGACACACGGTTAATATCAAGAAGTAAAATGTGGTTCAATAAGATAAAAATAATATTTGGTGAATAGTAACTTTTTACTTTTATTTACCACCATAAAAAGTAAATAGGGTAATTAAGGGTAAAAATGATATTATTATTACCCTAAAACCTATCCTAATTATATTAAATAAGTTTAATTCGACCAAAAACAACCTTAGGAATAAAATATTACCATTTAGGTCCACTTGGATTAGATTACGACACTAATTATTATTTTATTTAAAGAAGAGTAAAAATAGTTAAAATCAAAGTTTAATAACTAAAACATTTTTACTATAGGCTTATACATAAGATAAATTAGACTATAAATATTCATTAGAAATATAAAAAAATTTCCTACATAATTGTATTTTATTTATAATTTTTAGAAATTAAATAATTTAATTTATTTATGATACAATGATGATGCAGTAATTACCTTATTAATGAAATATTAACATAATTGTTGTTATAAATGACCAAATAAATGTAATTTGAGACTTTTTATGAATTAAACTAATTTTATATGTTAATATGACATTTTATTATTGACTAAATTAACTCTTTTGGAAATAATCATGTTGTTATGATTTTCACAAAAATCAATTACCAAATAGTGTCAAAATTGACATAAAATAGTTTTTAAAACTAATATTATATTATTAACTGTTATTATATTCCTAAAAATATAAGGTTTGTCCTAATGACTTATATGATGTTATATATATTAATAATGAACCACTTGGGGTTCTTTTGTCTTGTTATAGTAAGTTTATTAACCATATAGTGTAAGAAAAAAAAGAAGACAAGGTAAAGGTTAAATTATATAACTTAGAGTTAAATCTAAATGATAAGGTTAAAATAGTAACCTAAACTTGTCTAAAACCTATTTTTTGAGATTATTTATACCCATAAGCACTTTATCTTCGAAATAAATCAATTTGGAACTATTATAAACCGAATCTGACTTTATTATAAAATAATAGTTTAAGTTTTTCCAAAGGTGCCCCTCTCCTCCCTTATAAAAAGGGCACCCCTTCCCTCTTCAATTCACACCATTTTGAGCCATGAATCTCAGAAAACCCCTATCCATTTCCCTTATCATCTTCCCTAGAAACATTATAGAGGTTATGGTCTCCACAAAATACCAACCCTAGAGCCTTAAGAGGAGGTTAAGAAGAGGCGTGTCAAAGAAGAGGTAATATCCTTTACCGATTCTTTCCTGTTTATTTCTTCTTCTACTTATTCTTATTTATTTGTTTCATCATAAATTAATAAAATCATTATCACTCATATACTAATATGTTATTATAAATATTAAACAACCCAATTTAATCTTCTATCCATCCTACGAAAACGAAATCACTGCGCGTGCGTACGTACGGAATATCGTCTCCACGCCGTGGTGTAATATTTTTTCCACCACCACCTTACATGGATGGGTATAATGGTGTAAATAAATAACTATATATGATTATTGTAAAGTGATATTGATTCTGAAATATTATACATACACTTCAATACAATTCCACGATCATGGGAATGATATCATCGCTCGTGCATACGTACGGACTACCGTCTCCACCAACGCGATGAGATTCATTTTCCATGATTAACCATTCAAGTATGATTATAAAGTATATATAATAAATAATCATGAAAGATATTACATAATAATGATACTGTATTTATGTACATATATGTTTTATTTAATTAATTCAATTTAATTCAATAAGTAAACAAAAACAGAGTTCATGCGTACATACAGCCTACCGTCTCCATGAACGGTGTATTTCATTTCATTTATATATCTATTTTATATATATATATATATATATATACTGAATATATATATGATATATAAATCATGATTTACATTCTGTAAGTAATTAAATCAAGATATAAGTAATAATAATAATATAAATAACAACAATTCCAAACACGTATGATAAATAAAACGACTTTACCCAAAACGCTGCTTTAACATGGAACTTACAAAAGAATGGATAATATAAAGTCATAAGTGAACCATATATGATATCATAACAATGAATATGATTCTGTAATAAGTCAATGAAATTATTTAAATCATTATACAGGAGGTTCGGATACGTACGAAGCATATCAGACCTAAGGTAAGGGATAACTATTCCAATCTCGTTCTTATCCGAGATTGTTTATTCGTAAGTATTTACTGGGGTTATTGTTATCATCCATAGCCATGTTTTAAAAAAAATTCATGTATTTTTAATTTCCTTTTTACCCATTTTTTAATTTTACCACATGTTATGAAAGGAATCTTACTTTTGTTTACCACACGAGATACTTTTTGACTTTTCCGACAAAAGTACGAGAAGAATGTTATTTTTAACTTATACGGCGTGAACAGATTTTTACGGTTTCATAACACCACATTTTCATGAATCTTACTCTACAAGATTTTATGACTATTTTCAACAAAATACTTTTCTTTTAAAATTTCATGGAATTTTTTGAAAAGAAAATTATTTTTAAGAAGAAAGGATATTTTCCTCAAGAATTCATTTCAAGTGTTTTATCAAAACCATTTTCCATCTAAGATGACATTATTTCATATGTGTATGTTTCAAGTATAATTTCTCTATGATTTAAATGGTTTCACTTTTCTTATGATGAAATATCCATTTGTTTTATATGGATTATGTGATGATGGGATGATGTTTATGAAACCCATTTTATTCTTTGGGTTATGATGAATATTTTAAGTTTACTTTGTGGGACAAGTAAGAATGGTTTCATTATGAGATGGGTGGGACCTATATCTCCCTCCAATGCATTGGGTAAACATTTATATCTCATGAAATATACATGGCTAGAATGGTAAGTTAATCTGGTTCAGTGATACAGGACTGGAACGAGGAGTGAACTTGATTCAGAGTGGGACTTTATCCACTAATATGGCCATGGGAGCAATGCCTTGGCTACTATGGAAATAATTTCATGTGCTTAATGTTTTTTCACAATTAAATGTTTTATTACCATGTTATTTTATCATTATTGATGTTCCTATATGATCTATGCCTTATGTAGTGCCAAGATTTATTTCACAACACAATATTTTGATGTTTAAACTTTATGTTCATGTTTTGAAGTTCAAATGTATATGGTTTGTTTTATTTTTTTTCATGCTTACCCTTACTGAGCATTTGATCTCACCCTTTATATGTTTTCTTTTCCTTGGGATATAAAGAAAGGTTTTAGGTAATAAAAAAAGGGAAGATATTTATGGGAGATGTTGAAGGTCTTTCACCATGATTAGAAGATTATGTTCCAAGTTTCCAAAGACCTTAACTATTACGGTCCTTTGGTGTTTGTTTTTGTTATGTATTAAGTATTCTGAAAAAGTAATGTAATGTCCATGTACATCATGTTTTGGGTCTCGACATTCTTTATCTAAAGGATTGTCCTTTTTGGGGATCATCTTATCTTGTACTAACCATTTTGGTTTTGGATAATCTCTAAATACAAGGTAAATATATAGTTTATCCTTTGTGGGTTATGTGATTCTCCAAAAGTTGATTCTAGCGCTTCAGGTGTGACCAAGTAATGTTGAATACTCATAGTTTGAAAACAAAAAGATGATTTAGTGGTAGAAATTTATTAAACTAAGAAACTCTACTTAAAAAGTAAGTATATCTCTTTTTGTTCCTATTCAGCCTCATAAATAAATTCCTCAACTTTATGAAATGGAAGTTAAAACAAAAAATGTGTTCTGTTTACTTTTAAAACTGGGAAACTAATTACCATTTATCCCATCACAAGTTTGTGGTTTTCTTTTTGTTAACTTTATTCAGATCATGTTTTCTATCACTCTCCATCAGAACTTGACACTTAGTTTATCTTCCATATCCATGTTTTCCTACATGGAATCCTAGTATGGGTTATCTTGGGTGACCTTTGTACTTTTCTTTCTTTCTTTTATAGTGATAGTTTAATAGACTCTTTTTCTAATGTGGGAAATTCAATGAAGTTCCCAAGCCCAATTTTAAAATTATGAGGACACAATTTCCAAAAGGTGGGAAGAACATAACACCCCAATATTTCATAGTATGTTATTTTCTTTAAATTAATTCAATAGCTTGCGCTACACGCAACACCGAGTTCGAGCACACCACGACTTTCCAAACTAGCCATTCAAAAAGTGGTTATGAATAGTATTAACAGAATTTTAAATTTTCTATACTCCATATAATTTTAGATTCCATATAATATGTTTCTTAGACCTAATATAAGAACAAATTAATTTTTTCATATAAAAGAAATATTTTTCAAAAAATGAAATTTTACCATCTCTTAATGGAAAACCATTTTTAAAACCAATATTTGACACTTTTATATATTAAATTTAATGAAATTAAATTCTTCTTTAGAATCATAAAGTAAAAATTTATTTTGGATAAATTTCTTGTACTTTTCTGATAACATTCATATTTTGATGAATACTGAAAAATACTAAATTTTAATTGAAAACAACTTTTTTAATCGAAATAATTTATAGTGTTAAATTATGAATTTGAATAGTTTGGAAGTATAATTAGATTATATTTTTTTCATTTAATACAATGTAGGTCATTATATGTAATTTCACATTTAAATTTAACATTAAAACATGTCAATATTTTGATAGTTTTTACTTTTTCAAAACTCGCTTTTTTGTTTTGACAACGGGAATTAATTTTAAATTAATTAATGAAACTTATATGTTTCTAATTTGGTAAAATATAATTCATTTTTTAATTCAGAATATCAAAATTAGATTAGGGTGAATTTTTTGTATCTTTCTAAAAACATTCAATTTTTGATGAATAGTCAAAAACATTGTGTTATTGTTTAAAACCAAATTTTTATTTAAATAATTATTTATTTTATTTAAATTTATTATAAGTTAAAATAGATATATAATACCCATATATTTTCAATGTAATTCGTTGGAGTCATTTTATAATAAGTTTAGATATATAAAATTGTATTGAACTTTTTACCGTCTTTTACCCACCTTCTAGGAGCATTTGAAAGTTTTCATAAAAGTTAATTTTACCACTTCTATGAGTTGAATTTAAAAAATTCAAGAGACACGGTTAAAATTAGTAAGTAAAATGTGTTTCAATAAGATGAAAATAATTTTTGGCGAATAGTGACTTTTGACTGTTATTTACCACGATTAAAAGTAAATAGGGTAATTAAGGGTAAAATGATATTATAATTACACTAACACATATCCTAATACTACTGGAAAATTTCAATTAAACCAAAAACAACCTTAGGAATAAAATATTATCCTATTTGGTCCACATGGATAAGATTAGGACATTTATTATTATTTTATTTAAAGAATAGTTAAAAGTGTTTAATTCAAAGTTTAATAACTAAACCATTTTTAATATAGGGTTACACGTAAGATAAATTAGACTATAAATATTCATTAGAAAGCTAAAAACATTTCCTTCATAATGGTATTTTATTTATAATTTTTATGCTTTAAATAATTTAATTTATTTATTATATAATGATGATGTAGTAACTACCTTATTAATGAAATATTAAAATAATTGATATTATAAATATCCAAATAAATGTAAATTGAGACTTATGATAAATTAAACTAATTTTATATGTTTATATGACATTTTAGGGTTTATTAAATAAATTTTATTCGAATTGATAAAGTTTTTATGGCTTTCAAAAAAATCAAATAAAAAATAGTGTCAAAATTGACATAATTGAGTTTTTAAAACAAATACTATATTATTAATTGATATAATATTAATAAAAATATAGGGTTTAGCCACAAAGGGCTTATATAAGTTTATATATATTAATAATTAACCACATTGGGTTCTCTTGTCTTATTATAATATGTTTATTAATCATAAAATATAAAAATACAAAGAGACATGGTAAATGTCAAACTATTTAACTAAGAGTTAAATCTAAAAGATAAGGTTAATATGGTGACCTAAACCTATATAAAACATATTTTTTGAGAGTTCTTCGACCCATACCCACCTTATCCTTTCAATAAATCATTTAAGATCCCTTAGAAACTAAAAATGATTTTATTATAAAATAATATTTCAAACTTTTCCTAAAGTGCCCCTCACCCCTCTTATAAAAGGGAACTTCCCCTTCTCTCAAAATAACACCTCCAAATCAGCCAACCCCTGCCCAATTATCCTACCAAAATCCCTCACATCAACCTAGATTCCTTACTTTGATCATAAAACCAACCTAAGGAGCCCTTTTGATCAACTCAAAAATAAACACCCAAAGAAGAGGTAATAATTTCACCACCCTCTTTCAAGTTCTTTTCTTCTTCTACTTCCTCTTTCTGTTTGTTTACATACCAAAATATAGTACCTTCTACATACTTTTATGTTATTATAAATATGTTAAAACCATATTCATTATTCTATCCATCCTATAAATGACAAAGTCCCCATACGTGCATACGTACGGCTTACCGTCTCCACGTCGTGGTGTAGTTTGTTATTCAAACACTTCCTTATTTGGATGGGTATAATAATGAGTATAAATAATTTAAATAATAAATATAATATATTAATGATTATTTATATATGATATACCATCCAATTACATACAATTTCGCCATCAATATAATGATATTGTTGCTCGTGCGTACGTATGGATTACCATCTCCACGTACGCGAAGAGATTCACTCCCCATCATAATAATTCAAGAATAATTTTCATTTTATGATTAAAAATAATTTTTAAGAACTTAATATCATTCTGTATATGAATAAAATACATCATATCCATAACGAACATGGCCTATATAACATATCATATAAAGGAAAACAGATCAGTTAACACCTAAAACAATGATACTACTAAAATATTATTAACAAAGAAATATTAGAGGATCATATATGATATCACAATTATGTATAAATTTATTTTATAATTTAATAAAAATTATTTAACTATTATATTGGAGGTTAAAATATCCTCAACCAAGGAAAATTACAAGGTAAGGGGTTTTCTTCTCACTTTTATTCCCATGAGATTCATGTTATATTTGCCACTATTAACTTTTGTGTGGTGTATGTATTGACCATGATTGTATTGTTTTAATATTATAATTTAATTTATGGATATTTACATCATAATTTTATGATATTTCTTTCATGGGTTGTATGTTTCGTATGTTACCAAATCAGTAAGGGAATTTCAAATTTCAATTTCCACTCATTCGATTTTATGCAAACTTCATTGATTACTTTACTCCATGATTATGTGTGGAATAACTATTTATTTACTTATGTAGTAATTTCCATTTTACTTTGTGTGGATATAATTTTTATACACGTAATAACTCCTTTGGTAAATTCTCTATTCATCTATATAAACTTGATAAGAGTAATTTTAACTCAATTTCTATTTATTTAGTTAAACATCCAAGTCATTGGTGTTGTTTTTACAAGAATATATGTGAATGTCCTCAAATTGATTTACACTGAATATCCAATAATATTGAGTGTATTTATATTTTTCACACATAATTATGTCATTGATTTATCCTTAACCTAAGGATACAGTCTTTATAAATAAATTTATCTCAACCTATATTCCATTGATACTTCTTTGTTGTTATGCCCCAATTCACTTTTATTTGGTGTATATATTGTAATTCAACATAGTATATCATTAATCCATTTATTCTCATGATATTATAAAGTTTTTATTACCTCAATTATTTTTATTTAAGCATCTCTTATTTGGTTAGGAACTCTAACTAAAATATAATCCAAAATGTTTTAAAATTTTATTCCTCTAAATCTTTCTCATTAATGTCGATGTTTTAAAAATGGTTTTAAGCTTTTATTTATATGGACATTAATGTTTTAAAATTTAAATTACATTTAATCATTTCAAAGTGGTATGGTACACTTTGATTTAAAAATCTATTTTAAACAGCTTCTTGATAAATAGTGAGACTTTTAAATGTTTTATGAAAAAGGGATATTTCTCTCAAATATTTTTACAGATCATTTTTAACTATGTCAACATCATTTATGGGATATTATTCTTGATCGTGGTTTATTTATTATGATACAAATCATCCATCCTGTATTGAAGGTTTTTTGATATGCTTGAATGTGGATGTGTTATTTTTATACCAATCATGGTTTATAGATAAAGTATTGACATTTTGTATGCCAGTTTTAATACAAATGTTTATGTTATGTTTAAACCTTTTCATATGAGGAATTAATTGGACTTAGTAAGAGATGGGTGGAGCCCACTATAGCTCCTCGATGCATCGGTAGGTCTCATTAGAAAAACTATTGTCTTGGCACAAGGCCTTGACAAAATCTTATTTTTAGTCTTCGCACAAGGCCTTGACTATGTGGTTATGAAGTCTGGCATTATGCATTCAATCATTATGAAATTGGCTATTAATATTACATGTGATTATTCAACTATTAGAATATCCATTTGAATAAGTAAATAGAATTATTTGATTTATCTTTTCCATATTATGTTTACTTTTAAGTTTAAAAGTCTTGGGTTCTATTCTTATACATTTCCATAAATGTTTATTCTTATTTATGATAGTTTCCACTATATTGTTATTGTTACTAATCATTTGAGATCACTTCTTTCTTATGTTTTATTTTTTCCAGGATTCAAAGAAGTATATTATGATTAACCTTCAGGAATAGGCTAAGGTATATAGGAGTGTTCAAAGAGGACACAATGTTGTTTTTTTTATTTCATAATGTAATGTAAAACTTATGTATGTATCTTGCCCTGCCAAGGATACTAAACTGATCGGTCTTTTGGGACATGATTCCTTGTATCATGCTAATGTTATGTAATAATGAACTGATTCTGGGTAACTGGGGTCGGGGCTTTACAAAATGGTCCTTGACAGGCTCCCTATGTAGATCTAATTCATGCATAAGAAGTAAAAGGTATTTATTATTTAATCCCAGCTAGACCTAGGATTAGAAATCCAAGCATCACTAGATATATCAATAGGATTAGAATCAAGCCACATGTAGTTATTGAAAGTTGTTTCCCAAACCAATCATACTTTTATGTGGTAAGGGGAACTTTTGATAACTCCCAAACTGATGGTTGGGCCTAAAGCAATAAGTCTAGGTATCACCACGCATCTCATTGTAATTATAATCTAGATATAAGTCTTGTAAAGGTTATCTGTGCATATCTTGATTCATAGGGAAAAGGAAGGGGGTTTTATTTTCCAAAATTTTAGCTGGACCTAGGATTGGAGATCTGGATGTCACTATGTATCTCAACTGGATAAGAATAAAGCCACACATAGCTATTAAAGAAGTTGTTCCCTATGTAGATTTGATTCATCCACATAGGGGGTGAAGGGACATTTTTTTAATATTGTGGCTGGACTTGAGATAGGAGATTTGGGTGTCACTACAGATCATGATGGGGAAAGAATCATGCCACACAAAGTTCTTGATAAGGTTACCCAAACCAACTGAGGTTTGATGTGAGGAAGGGGGATTTTTATATTTTTTAGATATTTTATAAAATAATGATTGTTTCTAAGGAAAAAATGGTTTCAGAATCAAGCCATATGTTTTGGAGGAATTCCCATTATATATTTGGTTTATACATAAGGAAAAGGAAAATTTTGCTATGTACACAACTGGACCCAGGATTGGAGATCTGGGAATCACTATATATCTCATTGAATTGAGAATCAATCCATATGTAGTTCTTCATAAATTGTACCATTTATCATCATGCAAAGAGGATGTGAGGTTACATGAAGAGAAAGAAACATTGCGGCTAGACCCAAGATAGAAGATATGGGTATCATTACATATCTTTTTGGGTTAAGAATAAAGTTGCATGCATTTCTTGAAAGTTATTCCCCAAGCATGTATGATACAAACATTGGGAGAAATGGGCATCGAGTGCCACTAGGGAGTGGAAATGAGGTGAGTGATGTTTATTCATGGATTCTACTCTTATTTTAGGGGGCCACAAGGAGTGTCTACTCATGGTATCTTAGGTTTTTCTTAACATCAAACAAGAATGACATTAACTATATAGTTTAATGTCATATGGTGAGGAAAACTAGTGTTATGTAGTTTAAATCCTTCCATCTTAGACTACATGCCATGCAGTTTATCATCATGTGACAAGGACAATGATTCTATGCAGTTTAACATCATACAACTTGGACACAAATGGTTCAATACAGTTTAACATCCTTTAGAAAAGATGAACTCTATGTGATTATAAGAAGTATTTCTTCAGAAACCTTGCATTGGTTGGATTTTTAGTCAGTTCCTCATCCATTGAGATTAAAGAATAAGATTTATTAGAGTGGACTTTATGTATGGAGTAAGGTACCTCCCACTTTGGATCAAGCTTTAGAGGCTACTTTCCTGGTATCATCAAATCCATAACGACTAATACCAATTCTCCTTGGAGTAATAAATGAAGACAAACCTTCTTATTAAAGGCTCATGCTATCTGATTCCGACAAAACTCCAAGTAGTGAAAGGTTTGAAATCTCTATTCATTCAGTATCTCTAGTTTATCCAGTCATTTTTGGGATTTCTCTTCTATGGATAGGTGGTCATAAATGGAAATACGGAGTGATGTCAGTTGAACCTCAATGGGAAATACCGCTTCTATTCCATACACCAATGAGTATGGGGTTTCTCACATATAAGTACAAGTAGTAGTCTGGTAAGCCTATAATTTTTGAAAAAACTTATCAGACCAAGATTTATTATCTTTATCCACTATCTTCTGGAGTATGTTCGATAGGGCCTTTTTAAAATCCTCTATCTATTCATTGGCCACTGCATGATAGTGGGATGAATGGTTGGATTTGATATTGTATTTATGATATAGCTTCTACACCTTAGCAGAACTGAAATTGGTTCCATTTTATTTTTAAATTGTATAATGGATAGCAAATATGGTAATGATGTTATCTTTGAAAAAACTAACAGTACTTTTGGCTCTGACTTCATTGAGCGGTATTGCCACAGGCCATTTGGAAAATAAATCGATAGCTCTAAGGATGTACTTGAACTACTTAGCCTTAGCAGGAGGATATGGTCCAACAAAATCATCTCCCCATGTGGAAAATGGATAGGAGTATTTAGATGTATGTAGAAACTCTTAGGGTTGATGGATGAAATTGGCATGCACTTGTCAGGGATGACACTTATCAGTGAATTTTGTGCAATCCTACGTTATTAAAGGCCAAAAGTATCCAAGCCTTTAAATTTTATTAGAAATCATATACCATGATTTGTGGGAACCACAGGCTCTTACATGTATATATTCTCTAATAGCTATAGTTTCTTCTCAATCAACACATCTGAAAATAAATCCCTTAAATCCTTTCTTGTAGAGAACTTTCTGGTGATTTGGGCCATCATAAAGAGTAAAATTATCTGCTCATCGCCAAATATTCTCTCTTCCAACCATATCTGGTGAAATTATTCCATCTTAGAGATACTCTAGGAAGGATTTCATCCATTCCATGGTAGGGATATATGAATCAAGTATGGGATTAATTTCATTTATCTCTTTTTCTCTAATTAGAAAAAATGGTTAAACCATTCAGCGGTGCGAAATATTGATGATTATTTTATCCCGATTTGGATCTTCCAAAGTTGTAGCTACATTTTCCTACACATCCTCCTAATCATTTTTTGATCATGGAATATGGGTAAATGTTGCATCTAAAGTAAATTATTAGATTAACCCTTAAAAATAATCACATAGGGGTATTATCTCTTCCTTTTTGATGGCATAATCCTCGTTGATCTTCTTTATTATTAATTCTAAATCACCCTCCACTTCTAGGTGGTTCACTGGTACTTGGAGTACCAATTCTATTCCTGCAATAAGAGCACAATATTCTGCCTCATTGTTCGTACCACCTTCTCATAATAGGAAGGAATATAGAAATAATACATTTTCAATGGTGATGAGCACAACCCCCAACCCAATTTTTTTAAGTTTAAGATCTTAAATTTTATTCCCCATTGGACTTTTGGACGCACCATTAAAATAAATCTCCCATGTTCAGGGGATATCCTGAATAGATAAGATTTATTCATCGGGTATATTAGTATTTAATGATGCCTCTTCTACATATGGGTGCTCAGTGAGGATGTCTAATAAGGCATGTCCTTTCAATTCTTTCGAAGGCACAAACTATATATCAAATTGTTATAGGATAACTGCCCACCATGCCAGAATCCCAATGTGCATAGGACGAATTAGTATAAATTTGAGTGGGTTATTGTGAGAAACCAAGTGGATCTCGTGATGATGCAAGTAGTGTCTCAACTTCTCAACTAAAAATATTAATGTCAAGTAGCTATTCTCAATATCTGAATATCAAGTCTCCCTATTGATCATGGTTCGATTGAGATAATAAAGGTTGTTTTCATTCTTGTCATCATTATTTTTGTCAGGAAAGCATCCTATGATCGCTCCAAGGATTTCACGTATAGAATAATCCATTTTCCTTCAACAGGTGGCATCAATACTGGTGGTATCAAGATGAATTTCTTGATGGCATCAAATTCTTCTTGGCAGTCATTGGTCCACTGATAAGTGAACCCCTTCTTCATCAATTTCATGAATGGTAAGAACTTTCCGGTGAGGTTGGATATGAAGCACCAAATGTAGGAAAAGTTTCCTTTATGACCTCTCAAATATTTCATGTTTTGATCATGTGACATTCCAAGGATAGATTTAGTCTTATCAAGATCAAATTTGATGCCACGATGGAGTACAACAAAGCCAAGAAATTTTCTTGAGGTTACCCTAAAATAAAATTTCAAGGGTTTCATCTTCATATTATGATATCGAAGCTTAATGAATATGGTTTATATGTTAGCCAAGTGATCATAGTGTTGTCAATATTTTACCACTATATAATCAACATATAATTCAACAAACATTCCAAAGAAGGGTTTGAAGATGTGATGCATAACACATTAATATGTGGTACCAACATTCTTTAAGCCAAAGGGGGTTACCTAATAAAAAAATACACCTTGAGGTGCTCTAAAGGTTGTGTATTATCCATCTTATGGGGGCATCCAGATTTGATTATACCCATAGTATCTATCCCAGAATGAATGGGCCTAATAATTGGATGTTTCATCAATCAAGAGTTCGGTAATTGCAACCGGGAAGTCATACTTGGGACAATGTAATTTGATATCTCTGAAATCAGTGAAAACTCTAATTTTACCATTCTTATTTTTCATAGGTACCATTTTTTCTATCCATTTTGGGTATTTCACCTCATGGATAAAATCGTCCTTTATGAGTTTTCCACCTCAGCCTCAATCTTGGAGGTGTGAGTCAGGTGTGTCCTCCGGGATTCTTTTCTTGTATCCCCGATGATTTTATAGATAACAAAAATGATGAGTGTCCACCTTAGGATAAAGACCTGGAATATATTTTTAATTATAGGAAAACACATCTCAGTTATTCTTTAGGAAGGAGGTGAATTCCTCCTATTCTTTGGGAGTCAAGGCCCCACTAATTAGAGTGGAGCGTGGATATTCTTTTGTACCCAGATTTATTTTATTGAGTTCATACACAGTGGTGGATATGCCTTTATAAAATGTTGGAGGGGAATTCCTGAGAACTTATTCATCTTCCTCTTCCTCTTCCTCTTCCTCATGATTCACTATTTGTGATAATTCCTAGGGAGTATATGATAAAACAAGTTCCTTAAAAGGAAGAGAGTAGTTTCCATTCATATATCATGAGGATGAGTGATAAAACACTATTTTATTGAATATTTTATTGATAATAAATGATATAATTTCCTCACATTGTGCTAAATATGTTTATTTATAAAATATTTGGGATTAGATCATTCATTTGAATATTTGATGAAAATTCCAGTTTTACCCTTTATAGTTCACTGAAGTCTTTCGAAGATAAATATTTTTATATTTATTATTTGAATTTTAAATTTTGTAAAAGTGTTCCTAACTTAATTATCTACAACTTTTATTCAGGACACGAGATCAAAAGAATGAATTTTAATGGAGTAATTGGGCCATAAAGTCAAAGATGGGCTGGACTCGCCAGAATGGATAAGCTTCTGTATTGCGGCTATAACGCCTACATATTGGCTTTTATTGAGCCCAAATTTTGAGAGGAAATTGAGGACCTATATCCAAACATTTTATCCTTCTGGAAGGCCGGACAATTCACGCGTTTTGGTGGTCAAATGGGTGGTGAAATATGCATTAAAATATTTGGCCGAATTTCCACATTCACGCTTGAAACAACTTGTAACCTCTCCTCCCCTCCCCTCTATAAATTGGAGTTTTTCTCATTTGGAGGGGTTGGTACGTGCATTGGGAGATTGGAGGCAGAGGAGAATTTGTTTCACCCAAATTATCCAACCATTGTAAGAGGGGTAGCTCTTGAAGCAAGGATCCCCTCATCAAAGCCTCCTTCTCTTCTTCATTTTGTAATGTTTTCATTTGTATAATAAACTTCTTTGTTCTTCTTTTATTTCTTCTCTTTTCTTCTATTTTGTTTAAATTTCTTCTTCTCTTAATCTTCCTCTTTGGGCTGGAATTCTTGAGTAGAAGCGTTATTGGGTTATACCCATTATAAACCTTTGCACATGCAAAACGCTTCTACGATGATTACGACACCCATGGAAGAGTAGTCTTTTAGTAATCGATCTATCTTCTACCCTCTTCATTTAATTATTTTGAATCATTGAGATACTGTAATTCACTTAATATGATCCATGAATTGTGTTTTTAAATTGTAAGAAACTAAGAAAGAAATTAAACAATTAACACAAAAACACGTGAGGTCGGGATTTTGTGTAAATTGTGAGAGCGCGATCTTAATCAGTAATACAAGACCACACAGGATAAATTTGTAGAGTTCAAATATAATCCCTAAACAAAATTCATCCTCATTTCCAGAATGGATATGTGCCTTAATTTACCACTGACCATAAGCTAATCTTAGAACATCAATCAAAGCAGGGTGCTGCGATTGCATGTTCCGAAGTTAGCCTAGGATTAAATTCACATCATCTTCGTGGTAAATTTAATTCTCATAGGGTTCGGGATTTAACAAATTAAGGGATCATAATTAAGTGAATGTTAATTTAAATGATAATGATTAGTAATAAAGTGAAGAGGTAGAGTTAGATCGATTATTCCTTTTAAATAGATTTCTAAAAAAACATCTTCTTGTTGTGTCATTTTAATCGAAATTCATTTCAAAACTAAAAACAAAAAAATATACAGTCTTCTTCCAGCAAGCTTCTTCTAGATTCATAAACTATAAAAAAACCCAATCCTTTAAAGTAGTGTTTTTATTTTTATTCTCTTTTATTTTATTTTTAGAATACCTCTAATAAGTTGTTAAATTCACTTCCTCCTTTGAGAGATGACATTGGTCAGCCACTCTACTGCACCTAAGTACCCCAAATCACACTAATCATTTGAGGGCGCCCACGACAGCGCTCTTTCAAATTGGTGCCATTGCCGGGGAGGCAAATAATTATTTCAACCAATTAGAGGTATTTATTTTATTTTACATTTTATTCTCTTCCTCTCTTCTTTCTTCCTTCTGTACCCAATCTGATTTTCTTCCTCTTCTTTTATTTTCTTCTACTTCTTTTCGGATCATCAACTCAAACTTCTCATTTTTATTTTACTATGGTCCACTTTCTTTCCTTTCATTTTTGTTTGATCTATGACACGAACTAATCCCGAAGATCTCTTAGATCTTGACCCTGAGATTGAATGTAGCCTTAGGGCTCGAATCAGAAATTCTCAGTCTACGGGAAGTTTCAATATTCAACCAGTTGGTGGATTCCTCTCTTCTGGAAACATTGAAATTGGAAGCTATTCAAATTCAAACATAAAAGAGGAACCAATGGCTGAAAACAATAGCAATGAACTTAATAGAACCATTCGAGAATTGGCTGCACCTGATATTAACTATCAACCAAATTGTATTGCATACCCAAATCTCGAATCAGACTTTGAACTAAAATCTGGGTTAATTCACTTACTTCCAAAGTTTCATGGCCTCTCTATTGAGGATCCTAATAAACATTTGAAAGAATTTAATGTGGTTTGCTCAACCCTTAAACCAAGAAATGTTTCTGAAGATCAAATCAAATTAAGAGCATTCCCATTCTCACTTGATGGAGCTGCAAAAGACTGGATGTATTATTTACAACCCGAAGATGTAACTTGTTGGAACGATTTGAAATGTCTTTTCTTGCAGAGATTTTTTCCAGCATCAAGGACCACATCCATTAGAAAGGAGATATCGGGGATCAAGCAAGCACAAGGGGAGTCAATGTATGAGTATTGGGAGAGATTCAAGAAGTTGTGTGCAAGCTGTCCACATCACCAAATCAGTGAGCAACTCCTCATTCAGTACTTCTATGAAGGACTCACACCGATGGAGAGGAGCATGGTGGATGTCGCAGCTGGAGGAGCATTGGTGGACAAGACACTAGCAGCCGCACGTGCATTGATCGAAAAGATGGCTCAAAACTCCCAACAATTTGGCGATAGAGGTACACCACATGTCAGAGGAGTACATCAAGTAAGCCCTTCTTCTCTTGAAATTCATTTGATTGATACTAAGTTAGAAGAATTGAAAACTATGGTGAGGCAGATTGCATTGGCTCAAAATACATCCCAACCCCCTCCTTCAAGGCCATGTGGCATTTTCACTGAGACAAGCCACCCAACTGACTGTTTCCCACAACTACAAGAGACATAAGATTGTGCAGCAGTGTTCCCTGGGAGACCATTTCAGTAGCAACAACAACAACCATATCCCCAAAAGAAGTTTGATACAGTATACAACCAAGGGTGGAAATATCAGTCAGACATGAGGTATGGCTCTGGACAACAACAAAGGCCCCCTTTTCAACCAAACTTCCAGCAGCCTCCACCTTACCAACAGGGTTTCCAACAACCCCAAAGGAGATTTGAAGCTCAAACATCAACAAGTCAGCAACAAGGGAATATCCAACAAAAGTTAGACTCTAACACTGATGATCTTTTGAAACAAATTGTTCTTAATCAACAGAATGAGCTGAAGAGTCAAGGTTCGGAGCTGAGAGAGATGAACACTCAAATGAGTCAGATCGCCACCTCCCTCCATGAACTTGTGAGTAAGAATTCTGGAAATCTACCTTCCCAACCCACTCCAAATACAAAGGGGAATGTTAGTTCCATCACATTGAAAAGTGGGAAGCAAATGAATGATACATCTGAACCTACCATTCCACCGGGATTCACCTCTACTCTAGAGAAGCCTCATTCCATACCAACTGATGAGGAATCCAAGGAGAAAGATAAAGGTAAGAAAAAGATTGATGATGTACCTCCTAAACCCCTTCCTTTTCCAAACAGGGTTGTTCAAACCAAGAAGATGGCTGAAGAAGCAGTGAAAAAGGAGGTTTTGGACACATTCAAGCGTGTGGAGATCAACATTCCTCTACTTGAAGCCATTAAGCAAATTCCAAGGTATGCGAAATTATTAAAAGAACCTTGTACCAATCGAAGAGGGCTCAAGGGAAATGAGAGGATCAACCTTTATGGAATGTCTCGGCACTCATTACACCAACTCTATCAATGCCAACAAAGTGCAAGGATCCCGGGACATTCACCATCCCATGTACCATAGGGGAGTTGCACTTCTCTGATGCTCTTTGTGATTTAGGAGCTTCAATAAATGTGATGTCTCACTATGTATTATCTTCCTTGTAGGTTGGTGAGTTGAAGCCAACAAGAGTAGTGGTGCAATTGGCGAATAGAGCTACGGCATATCCAGCGGGAGTTCTTGAGGATGTACTTGTTTGGGTAAGAGACATGATCTTTCCAGCAGACTTCTATGTGCTTAACATGGAGGATGATCAGGTAAGTTCTCATGCCCCCATTATCTTAGGTAGACCCTTCCTCAAAAATGCAAAAAATATCATAAATGTCAATGAGGGTACACTTTCCATGGAGTTTGGAGATGAAGTTGTGATATTTAATGTTATGGATTCCATGAAGTACCCCTCAGAGGACCATTCTGCTTTTGTTATCTCCCATTTTGAACCACCAAGTAAAAACATCATGGAATTGGATTGTCCTATGCTTAGAGAGATTATGAGTATTGGTTCTAGTTTGATGTCTAAGAGTACTTCCACACCCGTTTTTAAGGAACAAGACTCTCTAAGATTTGATTTTGAAATGGAATCATATTCTGATTTTGATCATGTGAACTCTGATTATGACATGGCTATTGAGTATGCTGATGGATTTGGTGCTTTATTCTCTGATTGTGATGATTTTTATTCTGATACTGATGTTTATTGTGCAGATATGTTTGTTGCATCAATTTCTCCATCCATACTACACCATCCTTCATTAGAACTCAATCCATTGCCACCAAATCTGAAATACTCATACTTGTTGAATGGTGAGATTATTACCTATTATCATTGCTAACAATCTCCCTTTTGAACATGAAGAAAAGCTTTTGAATATTTTGAGGGAGAACATCAGGGCGATTGGGTGGACCTTGGATGACATATCAGGTATTAGCCCCTCCATTTGCATGCATAGGATTATCTTTGAGGATGGGGCTAAACCGGTGAGACAGCCACAAAGGAGACTCAATCCCACCCTCCTGGAAGTTGTTAAAAAAGAAGTTGAGAAATTGCTCAAGGCAGGTATAATCTTTCCCATTTCAGATTCTCAGTGGGTAAGTCCAATTCAGGTTGTGCCTAAGAAAACTGGTTTTACTGTTGTTAAAAATGAGAAAGATGATTTAGTTCCAATGAGGGTGCAAAACAGTTGGCGTGTGTGTATTGATTATAGGAAACTAAATCAGACCACTCGCAAGGACCATTTCCCCCTCCCATTTATTGATCAAATGCTCGAGAGAATAGCTGGGAAAACACACTATTGTTTCTTGGATGGATTTTCTGGATATTTTCAGGTTTCTATAGCTCTAGAGGATCAGGAGAAGACTACATTCACCTGTCCCTTTGGCACATTTTCCTACCGAAGGATGCCATTTGGACTTTGCAACGCCCCAGGTACCTTCCAGAGATGTATGGTGAGTATTTTTTCTGATTTTATTGAGACCTGCATGGAGGTATTTATGGATGATTTTACAGTGTATGGGTCTTCATTTGATGAATGTCTAAGTATTTTGGGAAAGGTATTGAATCGTTGTATTGAGAATAATCTGGTCCTGAACTTTGAAAAGTGTCATTTTATGGTAGAGCATGGCATTGTCTTAGGGCATGTGGTGTCAAAACATGGGATAGAGGTTGATAGATCTAAGGTAGACATTATTTCATCCTTACCCTATCCTTCATGTGTGCGTGATGTTAGATCTTTCCTAGGGCATGCAGGATTTTATCGGCACTTCATCAAAGATTTTAGTAAGATCGCTCTTCCTATGTCACGATTACTTCAAAAAGATTCTGATTTTGTGTTTGATGATTCTTATAGGACTTCCTTTGATGAGATGAAGAAGTTTCTGACCACTCCACCTATCATACATCCCCCACGGTGGGACCTTCCATTTGAGCTTATGTGTGACGCCTCCAACTTCGCGGTTGGAGCTGTCTTGTCTCAGAGGGTGGAAGGACGTTCACATGTGATTGCCTATGCATCAAGGACATTGGATTCAGCCCAATCAAACTACACAACCACAGAAAAGGAGTTTCTTGCTGTCATGTTTGCTTTAGATAAATTCCGTTCATATTTATTGGGCTCTAAAGTAGTTGTTTTTTCTGACCATGCAGCTTTGAGGTACCTCATGAAGAAGCCAGATGCAAAGCCATGACTTATCCATTGGATGCTCCTTCTTCAAGAGTTTGACATCGAGATAAAGGACAAAAGGGGTCAGAAAACATGGTGGCGGACCACATGAGTAGGCTTACTCACACACTAGAGGATGACACCTTGGATCAGGTTCCACTTCGGGACACTTTCCCTGATGATCATCTCTATACCATCTCAGGTACGCATACTTGGTATGCTGATTTAGTTAACTACCTTGTTGCTTCTGAAATCCCTGCAAATTTAAAGAAACATCAAGTCCAAAAATTAAAGAGTGAGTCAAGATTTTATGTTTGGGATGATCCATACTTATGGCGCATGTGTAGTGACCAATTCATTAGGAGGTGTGTTCCCGATCATGAGTTTGAGTCTGTTTTGCATTTCTGTCATACACTTTCTTGTGGTGGACACTTTGGACCCCAACGGACAGCTAGGATGGTTTTGGACTCTGGATTATATTGGCCTAGATTATTACATGATGCCCATGTGTTTTGTAAGTCATGCTCTCGTTGCCAACACACTGGGAACATTTCTTAGAGACATGAGATGCCCCAACAACCCATACTATTCTGTGAGGTTTTTGATGTATGGGGCATTGATTTTATGGGTCCTTTTCCTAGTTCATTTGGATTTTTGTATATTTTGGTTGCTGTTGATTATGTGAGTAAATGGGTGGAGGCCAAGGCCACCAGGACTGACGATTCTCATGTTGTAGTGGATTTTGTCAAGGCTCAAATTTTTTGCAGGTTTGGAGTACCAAAGGCCATCATCAGTGACCAAGGGACACACTTTTGCAATAGGAATTTTTCTTCCCTCCTTCGAAAGTATTGGGTGACCCACAAAACCTCAACACCATACCACCCCCAAACAAATGGCCAGGCAGAGGTTTCAAATCATGAGTTGAAACAAATCTTGGAGAAAACTGTGCAGCCAAATAGGAAGGATTGGAGAAAGTTCTTGGATGATGCATTGTGGGATTATAGAACAGCATACAAGACCCCCATTGGTATGTCCCCATTTCGGATTGTTTTTGGGAAAGCATGTCATCTCCCAGTGGAAGTCGAGCATCGGGCTTATTGGGCTATAAAGAAATGCAACATGGATTTGGACCAAGTTGGAATCCAAAGGAAGCTGCAAATTCAAGAGCTTGAGGAGATTAGATTATCATCATATGAGAACTCAAGGCTCTACAAGGAAAGATCAAAAGCATCTCATGACAAAATGATCCAACAAAGGGAGTTTCATGTTGGAGAGAAAGTCCTTCTCTACAGTTCACGACTGAAGTTGATGCCTGGTAAGTTGTGTTGCAGATGGTTAGGTCCTTATGTTGTGACTAATTTTTTTCCTTATGGTGCAGTGGAGATCACACAAGAGGACACTGGAAGGATCTTTACAGTCAATGGGCAACGTTTGAAGAGATACATTGAGGGACTTCCTACTGATGCAGTGGATTTTATCACACTGCATGACCCTGTCATCACTTGAGCACATCAGGCTGTTCCTAACCCTTTCACTTTTATATTATTTGTCCTATTCAAAAATTATGCATTTCATGTGCATATATCATCTCATAGGTTCACATTGAGTACAATGCAATATTTTAAGTGTGGGTGAGGTAACCTTTTAGTTTAGTAATTTCAATTGCTTTCCGGTTCAAAAAAAAACCAAAAACAATTTGTGTGTTTTTCAAATTTTGTGTGTTTATTTTACAATTTTATGTGTGTTTTTGAAACTTTTGGGCTGAAATGATTCTCATCACCATTTTTAAATCCATATCAATAAGTGAAACAATTTACCCCTTAAAACTAAGCTTAAATGAATGCTGAAATGACTTTGTTTCAAGTTCAAATATTTAGTAATTTCATGAAAAGTACGCTGAATTTTGAATCCCATGCCAATCTCACTGTCTTTATATTTGAAATCACTTTCCTGTGAGGCTTCTAAACCATTATTTTCATATTCTTTACATTCATCTCACTTCTTGAGAGAACCAAACCATACTTGATTTAACCAGAATTTGATCTATTCCTGTCAAAACTTGAGGGTTTGAGGTACTTATGTTTAAATGATTGAGGAATTTGTTTGGTATTAAAGCCCCTATTTCAAAGAATCCTTTTTTATAATGGCCTACCTTGAATATTTAATCCTTGTAGGCCTTATAATCCATGCAAATCCTGTTAGGTTAACCACATTACAAGCCAATTTTCCTTATCCAACCAACTCTTGAAGTGAAATTGCATAATCTAGTTGAGCTTAAGTGTGGGGGAAGTTGTCTTGTGTTTTGCCACCACATTCTGTGATACTTTGGGTGGAAAACTAAATTCTGAAGAGATGTGTTTGCTGCTAAATAAAGTCATTATATTGAAAGTTGTGCCTTTTCTGGAGCTTTCATGACAAGTGAAGCTGTGCCTTTTCTGGAGCTTTTAATTGAGGTGGAAAGTTGTGCCCATTTGGAGCTTTCAAGAAAATCATGTTTGAGAAGATTGACATTTTTTATGCTGAAATGATGAATGGTGTAAAACTTTCATGACTTTTCATGATAATGGAGCTGAATTTATACTATGGGGATTGAAGAGAAGACCATATTTAAGTGAAAATTAGATTAATGCAATTTTGCTTCAAAAGAGTCAAGCCCTCCTCATTCAGCCTCAGAGTTTTTCACATCTTAATCCTACCAACCGAAAGCCACAGAATAACCATGAAAAGTCCTCATGATAAACATATGTCCTTGACTCACATAGGGTAGTGATGTAAGAATCTATCAAGCCTATGGTGACCCTTGTATGAGTTTGGATGAGAAAGACATTGCAAAAAAATGATATTTGAGTGATGAGAGAAAATTCAAGCGAGGTAAGTGTTTTGTGCATGGGCGGATAAATGAAGTGGAAATATATTGAATGATATAAATGGAGAATTTGAAATAATGTTTTTTATGAGGCATGATATCTTTTGATTCTTGGTGTGAAATTGATTGATCTTAAGGATATGTGTTTTAAAATTGGTTTTGATTTAATATTGATGTTTACTTGATATGAGGTTTTTCCCAGGTGTGCAAAAAGGTAAGTGTGGGGGAGTTGATAAAACACTATTTTATTGAATATTTTATTGATAATAAATGATATAATTTCCTCACATTGTGTTAAATATGTTTATTTATAAAATATTTGGGATTAGATCATTCATTTGAATATTTGATGAAAATTCCAGTTTTACCCTTTATAGTTCACTGTAGTATTTCGAAGATAAATATTTTTATATTTATTATTTGAATTTTATATTTTTTAACAGTGTTCCTAACTTAATTATCTACAACTTTTATTCAGGACACTAGATCAAAAGAATGCATTTTAATGGAGTAATTGGGCCATAAAGTCAAAGCTAGGCTGGACTCACCAGAATGGATAAGCTTCTGTATTACGGCCATAACTCCTACATATGGGATTTTATTGAGCTCCAATTTGTAGAGCAGATAGAGGACCCATATCCGCACATTTGATCCATCTGGAAGGGCGGCCAATTCACGCGTTTTGGAGTTCAAATGGGCGGTTCAATTTGCATTAAAATATTTGGATGAATTTCCACATTCACACTTGAAACCACTTGTAACCTCTCCTCCCCTCCCCTATATAAATTGGAGTTTTTCTCATTTGGAGGGGTTGGGACGTGAATTGGGAGATTGGAGGCAAAGGATAATTTGTTTCACCAAAATTCTCCAATCATTGTAAGAGGGTTATCTCTTGAAGTAAGGATCCCCTCATCGAAGCCTCCTTCTCTTCTTCATTTTGTAATGTTTTCATCTGTGTAATAAACTTATTTGTTCTTCTTTTATTTCTTATCTTTTCTTCTTTTTTGTTTAAATTTCTTCTTCTATTAATCTTCCTCTTTGGGATGGAATTTTTGAGTAGAAGCGTTATTGGGTTATACCCATTATAAACCTTTGCACATGCAAAACGCTTCTACGATGATTACGCCACCCATGGAAGAGTAGTCTTTTAGTAATCGATCTATCTTCTACCCTCTTCATTTAATTATTTTGAATAATTGAGCTACTTTAATTCACTTAATATGATCCATGAATTGTGTTTTTAAATTTTAAGAAACTAAGCAAGCAATTGAACAATTAACACAAAAACACGCGAGGTCGGGATTTTGTGTAAATTGTGAGAGCGCGATCTTAATCGGTAATACAAGACCACACGGGATAAATTTGTAGAGTTCAAATATAATCCCTAAACAAAATTAATCCTCATTTCCAGAATGGATATGTGCCTTAATTTACCACTGACCATAAGCTAATCTTAGAACATCAATCAAAGCAGGGTGCTGCGATTGCATGTTCCGAAGTTAGCCTAGGGTTAAATTCACATCATCTTCGTGGTAAAGTTAATTATCGTAGGGTTAGGGATTTAACAAATTAAGGGATCATAATTAATTGAATGTTAATTTAAATGATAATGATTAATAATAAAGTGAAGAGGTATAGTTAGATCGATTACGCATTTTAAATAGATTTCTAAAAAAACATCTTCTTGTTGTGTCATTTTAATCGAAATTCATTTCAAAACTAAAAACAAAAAAATATACAATCTGCTTCCAGCAAACTTCTTCTAGATTCATAAACTATAAAAAAAAACCAATCCTTTAAAGTTGTGTTTTTATTTTATTTTCTTTTATTTTATTTTTAGAATACCTCTAATAAGTTGATAAATTCACTTCCTCCTTTGAGAGACGGCCTTGGTCAGCCACTCTGCTGCACCTAAGTACCCTAAATCACACTAATCATTTGAGGGCACCCACGACAGCGCTCTTTCAATGAGGAAATCATTTCAGGCTCAATTGTTGGCCTAAATCCTTCTTATAGTTCTAAAGGGTAAATAAGGGACTGAGAATGAGTCTCTTTTCCTTCACCTGTATTCATGATAGCTTCTTCCAATTCATCTGATAGAACCATGATTTTTTGAAGCTCAGGGGACGGAATGAAGACATTTTCATTCAATATTTTTTTATCACTTAGAGAATTGATAACTTCTTCAGTTCCATTGGGCTCAACATTCATGACATACATTATGAAATCCATTAAATGAAAATCTAAATTTTGTCCCACCCCTTCTATTTGATTAATAGGTATCACATAATCTATATCGAGCTTCTTGAAAGGGTTAGGTGGTATTATCTTCAATCCATTTGGGGCATTGATTCAGGTGGAATCATTATCCATTGATTTCTTCCCTTCATGGTGACATAACCCTACATCAATGTATTAGGTTTATCATGATTTGGATGGGGCCTTTTCACCATGAAATTTCTTAGTTTGACAATTTTAGAATATTTGAGATATTGGTGTTAAGATGAAGTAATGGACGCATGTTGATGTAGACAAGGTCTTCCCAATAGAACATTGAATGTTGTGTCCTTTCGGACCACCATGAACCCTATGTCAGATACAAGATCTATGAACTGAGTTCTGAGTGTGATCTTGTTGAGATGTCCCTGCTCATTCTTGTCATAACCCTATAACATCATATTGTAGGGAGACAAGTGAGATTCATTGAGACCCAGTTAACAAAGTGTATGAATTGGGATGAGGTTGAATTGTGAGCCATTGTCAATGAAGGCTCATCGAATATCAATGTTATTTATCCTTACAGATATATACAACGGTATAACATGTACTTATATGATAGTATCCTCTTCTTGTTCATTAAAGTAAATTAATGCAGGGAATTCTGCATGATCATTCTTCGCATGTTATACTTCAGCTGTAGTAACCTCAAGTTAAAATTCCTAATGGATTGACAATGCCTCAATGAGTGATTCCCATAGGTCTTTTGACTGACTTAGAGAATGCAAGATTGATAAATTGGATATTACTCAGGCTAATTTCTTAAATACATTATATTTTTGGTCCAAAGGTATAGGATTTATAGAATGAATATTCTCTTTTTCTGGCACCTTAAGAGATGATGTTTCTAATATGGATGGGTTATTCCTTGGGATAGGAGCTGGAAGTGTTCATATTCTTGGTGGATTAGGTCGGATAATTCTTCCAACCTACTGATGAGGTAGTGGAATAACCTCTAACTGGTCTTCCAAGATAATCATGTTAGGGAAAACCCTATCTTGTGTTAAGGAAGAGATCTGTTTTTCCTATTGAGCTCATTGGAGAGTTTTCTCAGGGGTTTCGATCGTATAGACAATTTGAGAAGGGGTTTGGTTAATGTAGTGGATTTTAGCATGACCACATCTTCCCTTGTATCCTAAACCCTGATGAACTCTTCCCCCAGTTCCCTAATCAAGTACATGGTAATCAGGTTCATAATTAGAATCATCATTTGAGTAGGTATTTGTTAAGTGAATAACATTAACAAAACCAAAGATCAAATCCTCATCCGATGAAGATTCTTCCTGGGGGGTTGAATCTTGTTGTTCCTTTTGGTGAGGCAGTGCCCGTGAATTTGAGGTGGTCAAAATGAAATCTATTAAGTTCAAGTATAGCTCTAGCCTAGAAATGATATCATCTTCTTATATTTTTTCCTTATCCTTTTTTCCATGTCACTTCTTTGAGGATGGTCTTTTAGAGGACTGGTCATTTGATGAAGTTGTATTTTCTATAGTAGAATCAGCAAGAGGCGCAATTTGATGTTTCAACTATGTTAATAAAATGGAATGAGTTTGGTTGACTATTTTTATGACCATACAATCACTAAAATTCTATGAATTCTTGTTTTTGACTTCATGTCACTCGCCTTCCACTATCGTATTGGTAACAGAAACGTATACCACCTAGGGTGGTGAATTTTTCTGTTTCATTTCCCCAGAATCCACTATATTTAGTAGGAGGTCTTTCAAAAAAATACTCTTGGATAGGATTCCCCAAAATTTGATGGAAAGTGAAATAGTTTGGGAGATCCTAACAACCTTCTTTATTATGATTCTTAGGCTTTGGAAACTAGAAAAGGTTTCTTTCAAAACCTCAGTTGAAGTATCCAGATACTTGGTTATTCTAAAAGGAATAGACCTTGTTTTTCAACTCCTCAAATTTTCTCTACCTCTGATCTCTTTGATCTTCTTGATGAGGTGGTCATTGTTATTGACTCTTAGGAGTTGGAGCCTTGTGGTATGGTGTAGGCTTTCAGGTATGAGCAGGTACAACAGCCTACTTAAGTGTAACTATAGTTGCCTCTATCATTCATGTTCTCTTTCCCTTAGCTGATGGGATTACTTGGGACTTGGATTTAGTCTCTGTGATGGATTTTTCTAGCTGTTGAAAATTTTTGGCCAAATCCCAAAACACTCTTGTGTATTTCATAGGGATCAATGGTGTGCGAAAACCATCATGAAGATCTGATACACAGATAGGCAATAATTCTTCTTGAGGGAGTGGTGGGTTCAATAAGTAATTAAATACTTTCCACAAAGTGATGAAGTCTGAGACTCTTTCATTCTCCATTTGTTTTAATCTTTTGAGACTGAAGAATGTTTTATTTTGCAGCGTTGAGATGAACTGGAAGAGGAACTCCTAATATAGATCTTCCCATCTAGTGATCAATTGGGACGAAAAACCCGTATACTATACAAAGGCTAGCCCTTGAAATTATTGTACAAAATATCTAGGCTTCACTACTTTCTACTACTCATGGGTTCCCATCATGGGATCGCAGTGAGAGATGAAATGTGTCAAGTTCTACTCCGGATCTCCCGATCCATTTTAAATTAGAAATATAGGATTCACCAAGTTAGGTTGAGGAGACGTAGGATCCAACCATTTGGGATAAGCCTTATTTTCTAGTTATACTTGCATATTCCATCCTCCCATTGCTTCCAATTGAGTTTTTAATGAATCAATGGTGTTCATAATCATTCTAGGAATATATGGATAAGTCAAGACCTGAATATGTGCGGTGGCTGGAGCCTGAAGAGGTGCAACGACTGACATGACCACTAGTGGTGGCACCGTTGGTATCTTCTATGTGTAACCAATAGGGGTAGGCCTGTAAGGATGTGCCTAATCGTGTTTGAGTTGTGTACCCAATGGGGGAATTTATTTATCTGTTGTCGTGGGATTCAAATATATTGGTGGTTGATTTCCCGTATTAGTAGATGTTCCTTGTCTACTTCAGTTGCTGTGGAAAACCCACTTTGTAGAGGTACTCCAAATGGAAGTGTGATTTTAGGGTCTACTTGTGGATTATATCTAGTAGGAATATTTCCTTGTATTAACTATGAATTAAGTCTTCTCAACTCTATCATTTCCTCCTCTAACTAAGAAAATATTTCCTCAATCAAAAGGGAGTGGCCTTCTCTGGTGGGGGAAGGTGATACATGGTATGACCCTTAACATTTCCCTTATTAGGATCCTTTCTAAGAGGTAGAGGTGGATTATTTGAGGAGATACCCAAATTTTGGGGGAGTCTCTGGTTTTGGGTACACACACTTTATGCATTCATTTCATTGTGGATCATCTCAAGAACATGAACTTATTCTTCATAATCCTATGAATCGGTCTTATATTCTAGAGGGTCTTCAACGATGGCATTGATGATATTCACCGATGTGTAATACATCACAAGTGTTCTGTTGGAATATCTGTGAGACCATATTCTTATGTGACATCCACATGACCTTGTCCTCTTATTTTTTGATTCTCTGGGAACTGTTTGGTGAATATTTAACCGAAGGGAATCCCCTAATAGTTCAGTTGTACATGTTCCAAGTGAAGGTACTGAATCACAAGATGTCGTAAACTGAGAGGATTCATTCTACAGCATCTTCCCTAATCAGGAGAAGAATGATTCCTACTATGGAGGTAATTCTTTGGATGAAAATCCCCCAACCCTGAGGGATGGGGTTGTTAATGTTCTACCTTCACAACCCTTTGTTCTTGGTTAGATGATCTCTAGGGTTAGGTTAAAAACCCACCATACCTATAGGATGGGTTTTTCCCAAATAATTGTGGCTAATATTACCACAGCTACTCTTCTAATTTTATAGATTCTAGTCTGAACATTGGTTGGGTGCATTATTTAACACTCACTTAAATTTCCCTTTTTAGAAGACCACTCTTTTATTTATTACATTTTCTCAATCCGTTGGCTAACATCCTCTAAGAAGGATGCCTTCTCAATTTTATCAGATGCTTGATGCAATAGTATCTTAATAGTGTTCTCTCTTCTGGACTAATGTCGATGAGAGTCGGTATAGGCATGTTCCTGTTGAGCATATCTCTAGTCATTAATAGATTCTCTTTGTTGTAGATGACCTGGGGAAATGAAGTTTCATGATTCCACCTTTGGAATGCTATGCTAGCTAGAGAGTGTAATGAAATTCAATGCTCCATGTATACCCCATCTTCAGATTCAAACACTAGATGGGTTATATGTGATCAGATTTCATAACCTCATTAATGATTTGAGGCATGAACATTGAAGGCATCCCTGCTATTTCTTGATGTTCGGATGTCCAGAAGTCTGGAGAGATGCAGATTCATTTTTGTGTTGTAAACCTTTTACTTCCTTAATATGTGTTTTATACTCATCATAGGGTAATACATTTTCTTTTAGGTGGTGAATATTTTTCCATATGTTGATGTGGATTTAATGTATACAATATTCCTTCAACACCTATGGAATATTTTATTGAGAGGTAAATAAAGGCCATAACATGACTAGTATGTCGTCTTTAGCCAGTTTTTCCCCATTTTTAGTATATCTTATTCATCTTTTACAAGAGGTTCCTCTACTTAGTCTGACTAGAGTGGATGCTTCCTGATTATTTTACCATGTGTAATGGGATTGGTTTGTGTTTCCTCTGCTATATTGGAATCCAAATGAACCAAGGTGGGTTTGAAAAATGACTATCACCTTGGGTTGTATTCTAGTTTAGAAAGGATTTCACCTATTAGTTAGAAGTTATCAGACATGATTTTCCTTGTATTTACAAGTGCCTCGTGATAAGAGGGATTTCTCATTACTACATTGTCAAATGAATAAATATCTTAACCATTTGAATCACTACTATGGTGAGAACTTTTGCAGTGATCTTCATCATGGAGAGGACCATCGTGGTAGATTATAGAAAGGGGAAGACCCTCTTGCTCCTTAGTCTCCTAGACACATGGAGGGTTTTCATGACATTCATTAAGATATAGACTCTCAAGATTGACCAAATTATTTCCATGAAGAAAGCCTTCATGGTGAAGTGTCTGATGAAGACCTTATGTATTACTATTACTGCTCTCGTAATTTAGTAAGAGGAGGGTAGGATCTTGATCTATAATAGATAAATTTTTGAGGGCTTCAAGAACTCTAACACCAAAAGAAGATTGATCATAGATTAGCTCTTGGTTCTCCAACCGTGACTGATGTGAATTCTTCTTAGATGAATTCTTACAAACAGTTGGGGCCACTTTTTGGGAGAAGTGGTCATCAGGGGCAGGTTTTTGTGCCTGCCTTGGAGTGGACATTGGAATAAGCCAATTGCCTCTAATTAGAATGGTTGGATGTTCCTGACCCTGTTGTATGTATATTATGGGGGAGTTTTCCCTAAGACCCTCCTGGACAAGATCATAGGTATGTATCTACTCTGGGGTGTTATGCTGATTAACCACACCATTTGTGGGGATAGAGTTATGTGTCTATCCATTAGGAACTATTGTTGTCATTGTGATGATATACTGCAAAGTTTGTAGGATGTGGGAATGGATTTGTGTCTACCCTTTTACAATTTCCAAGACATTATTGGTGACTTTAGAAACCTAAATAGGGATATACATCCATTCCACATATGATGTAAGTGTATTTTCATGCTCCAATCCTCCCTTTCCTTTCACTGGATACTGGTTGTACTCGTGGATAGAGAGTTAAGTCTACCCTCTTCTTGTCTTTGAGAATTTCTGAATGGATTTTTCATGTGCTTCCAGAAAAGGTTGCTGTCAGGCCTGGTAAATATTGGCAGGTGTCTGTGTATGCTCATTGTTTTCCAAAAAACATGGTCGACAGACTTCTTTGAATGGTTCCATATGAGTCTATTGGTAGGCTTGGTGGGTTCAGGTAGGTGTATTTTCTTTCTTGCAGGTTGATGGTGTATTTGGTTGGTGGACTTCATTGAATTCCACCAGGCGAGTCTTTTTCTATCTATGTGAAGGCAGATGGTTGTCTGTTATAGCTAACTATTTTCCACTAAACTGGGTTGGTGGGCTTCATTGGAGGGTGAAAAGGTCTTAACCTGCTCCCTATTGGATGGTTGTCATCCCCGGAGGTCCATCTTGCATAACCAGGTCTGATGGACCTAGGTCGGACAATCGAAGGGGGAACCCTGATCATGTCGAGGGTTCACTTTCGCGCCGCATTCGTGATGGTGATTGTTGGATAGATCCCTTGATAAGGACCCTGTTTCTTCAAGATGAGGCCAGAAGTGGCCTCTTTATTCACCTCCTTGAAATATGGGAGGGACTGGATGTTGTGATTTGGGGATAAGATCCTAAAATAGTTGAAGATGGTAGTCTGCTCTATTTGCTTCGGGACCACCGGCCATCATTGGCCAGAATGTTGGTGGTGCTGGTTGAGCTGGAGGACATGTTGGGCAGCCTCCAAGGTCGGGATTGTACCATGCTAACGATACTCTCAAACCAGTGCATCAGAGACCCAGCATTGAATACACTGAGTTGGTGATGGCGTCCTTCGAGTGTATGAGGATCCATCCTAAGTAGAATTTGGGGCATTCACGGGTGAAAAAAATAAGGAAGTCATTGGATTGAAGGGAGTTCATGAAAGTAAGTGCCTATATATATGAAAAATATAAACAAATAACTCTGGAAAAGAATCATTTTTTGGATGAACACATGTGTGATTGATTTCCCTACCTGGTCCTCATTTCCTTTAAGAATGGAAGGGTCTGAATAGGTATGTGACACTATCTCCTTGGTTAAGGATTCATGCGGGGTTCATTGTTTTTTGTTTCGAATGTAAATGTAACTTTGTTGTAGAAATCATTATTTCTAAATGATTTCCAATGGGTTTGTTCGTGGAACCATAAACACCCAATGGTTCTATATTCATTGGTACCTTATTTCCAAATAGAGGCACTTATTAGGGATTTTTACCCATGATGCATAAGAACTTTTATTGGTTGAGAGGATGGGATTTGAGGCTCATCACACCCTTTTGGGGGGGATTATAGCCTCCTTAGAGACTCTCTTATAGATTTAAGATATGTTCATGAATCCTTGATTAATTCCCAAGTATGATGTGATTTATCCCAATATTAGAAATCAATTATTATTATATGTGAAATTCAGAATCATCTATATGTATTCAAGGTTCTTCATCAATGGAGATATTTGCATGTATCCAAGGTTCTCTATTGATGGTATCCTCTTATATACTACTACAATATTCATTGGTCATTATTATGATGATTATAGTTTTCTAGCCACGTAGTGGGGCACTCTAGAGTTTATGGTCCTCTAGGTAGACAAACGTCACTCTATAATTTATCATCATCCAAGGAGACAAAAGTTGTTACGATGTTGGGATTGAACCCATAGATCGGTTTCCTACGTATCCTTGTGAAAGGAATTAGAACCCATGTAGATTGGTGTTTATTAATAGGAAAAATCATAAATTTTAAGGTTATGTGATAAGGACCAATCTATATAGTTTAATTTCACGTGGTAAGTACTTCTAGGAAGAAGGTGCCTAGTGAAAGTTTGGTGTGAGACTTATACCTAAGTAGGACAAGGAACTTAGAAGTAATTTGTTCTTCCAAGTTGAATTATACCCTATTGGGGATATGGCCCAAGGAGAACAAGTTTGATTTGGGTTGTTGGGATGGAACCTCAAGGAGTATTACTACGTATCCCATTTGGATGGAAATGAAATCTGACAAAGTTCAATGGTGATGAGGCACACCTATGGAGGCCCTCAAGGGTTTGTTTTCTAGGGGAGTATGGTCCTTTGAGATGATAGGTTAGGGTTATTCCTAAGAATGATATACCCTATGACGGGTCCATGAGGGATGTTTTAACTCATGGTGATTTGAGGGCTTAACTCGGGGTTTACTCCTGAGGAGGATACCCAGATTAAGGGGATTATGATTGGGGATTATTCCAAAGGATGATTCCCATTGATCTCAAACCCTAGGTGGGATTTTTACATATCCTAGTTATTAGAAATCATATTTCTCATAGTTCAGTACAATTCAGGGAATACACCTAGGAGGAGGACCATTTAAGGGGGCATGATTTCTCATTTCATAGATGATATGATATAGAGATAAAGCCTTGAGGAGGCTTCTTACGTCTTCCAGTTTGGGTGGGAATTAGAGTTCTCGTATTTCATTATTTTAGGTGGATTGTGTGGATTTCAATATCATCACTATCCTCTAAGCCCACATTATTCATGTTTGGTGTAAGAAACAAGAGGAAGTAGAATATTTTACAAACCACATGCTTTTCTTCCTTCTTGGGTTGAAGAGGTTGGGGCTATATAGGAATAGGTCGAGGCTACGGTGGAAGAGGTCGGGGAATTGACACTTCCCTCTATTCACTTTACATTGGATGAGAGTATAAGGTAGAGAAGGAATGAATATTAAAGATGTAGAGAGGATAAATATTGAAACCTCCTACATGAAAGGATAGGGGATTACACTAAGATGGTTTCCCTAAAACTGGTTCTACAGTAGAAGGAGGATCTCATTCCTTGTGGAAGGGAAAAGCAAGTGTGATCCTTACCCACCCTTCTTGGAATGGGAGGCTCTGAGTCATAGATATGAGAAGGGCTGGACAGATTCTTATCCCCTAAATCCAAGACTGAGAACTCTACAACACTATCCCAAGGGTAAGGGTCCATGTGACCATAGATATCCAAATCTACAAACACCTCGATGATCCTTACCATGTGGTAGGACTAGTGTGGGAAACCTATGACCATAGAAATACAAATCCAAATGGGAGACATGATGATGTACCTTTCCCTAAGGTTTTGTAAATCAATAGGTCATAGTGGAGGTTTCAACATGGTCCCTTTCAGGAAAGGGATCTAGTGAAGAAGAATCCTCTCCATGAGTGGCTTTGAAGGAGGCTTCATGAAAGGCTTGTGCAAGATGAAGGGTAGGGAGATGAAGGAGGGTCGCACAAGGGTGCTCCACACAAGTAGGCTAGGGAAAACTAATGGAACCTTAGGTGATGAACAGCCTAGATGACTACACTTGGTAGATGATTTACTTAAGCCTCAAGGGTCTTTACAAGTATTCCCATAAGTGAGTAGCATAAGTTCCCATTTTAGGAAGTTTGAATCGTGCTAGTTTTCTTAAATTAGGGGGTTGGGCTACTGATTCGTGCAAGTGTTATTTATTTTTAACACTGAATGGACTTAAGTCTCACTATCCCCCTTTAATTCCCTCTCTTTAAGCATTAGGAAACTACCATGGAGGTTTTGGAGGACTTGAGTGAAGTTCTAGGGAGATCAGAGTAGCAATCAGCTTTGGGGAGATTATTTCAAACAAAGGAAGGCTCTAAGGGTCTATTTATAGGAAAATATGTGACCCTGGACAAAGTTTTTTGGTCACGCAAGTGGGTGGAGTGCAGGTAACTTGCACGCTGACAGTTCTTTGGTGGACTTAGGAGAAACAACTACTTCATACCGTGGGGGATTCCCCCCCTTCTCGGGATCAGTGACAGGCTGTGATCCAAGTCCTTTTCTACCATCACTAACCCCCATCAAAAATGCAGAGTTGCACTGTGAACCTTTTGAGCTAGGTTTAGGAAATTTTGGGTGGCATCACATGGAAGTCCCATTTTCCCCTTCTTTTGGCATAAAGATGTATTTCTACTTAAAATCAGCATTTGGTGTCTAAGTGAGGTTCACTTATAATTTTGCAGAGAATTGCATGGAACACATTTCATGGTTTCAACAATGGATCTTCAAGAAGAAACTGAACATAGAAATAAAATTCAGTGGCTGTAAGGCGTAACCTGTTGTAAAAGGGTTTAAACAGCATCAAGGCATTGACTACAATGAAACATTTTCACTAGTTTCAATGATAAAATCTATCATAATTATACATTCCATTACATCTTACCATGACTATGATATTTTGAAAATTGATGTCAAAACATCCTTCCTTAATAGGAACCTTCATGAATATTTCTATATGGCACAACTCGAATGGTTTTGTACTCCAAAGGATTCTAATAAGATATGAAAAATTCAAAAAATCAATTTTTGGATTAAATCAAGTAACTTGGTCATGGAATATTCATTTTGATGAATCTATAATGGAATTTGGTTTCATAAATAATGAGTGTGAGCCTTGTGTCTAAAAAAGGTTTAATGGGAGTGTAGTCATTTTCTTAATATTGTATGTTGATGACATATTACTCATAGAAAATGAAATTTCAGTCTTACAATATGTTAAGGCATGGTTGAATAAATGTTCTATATGAAGGACTTTGGAGAATAAGCATATGTTCATGGGATCAAGATCCATCATGATATATCCAAGATATTTCTCAACCTAAGTCAAAGTACATACATTGAAAAGATACTAAAGATATTCAGTATGGAATAATCCCAGATGGGATTGTTTCCAACATCACATGGAATTCACCTTCCCAAGAAACTTTGTCCTCAGATGCATGAGGAAATAAAAATAATGGTAATAGTTCCATACGTATCATCGATTGGTTTATACTTGTATGTTATTCTATGTACTAGGATAGATGTTTCCTACGCATTGAGTGTGGTAGGTAGATACCAAGCTGATCTAGGTGACTTCCATTGGACGGAATTCAAGACTATCCTCACGTATCTGAGGCATACTAAGGATATGTTCATGGTCTATATAGGAGATAAATAACTATTCATTATAGGATATGTAGATTCTAGTTTACAAACTAATCAAGATGAAATGAAGTCACAAATAGGATACATCTTCACTTTGAATGGAGGTTTTATAAGATAGAAGAGCTCAAAGTAGGTTGTGGTCATAGATTCTACAGAAGAGTCTAAGTATATTGTGGATTATAAGGTAGCTAAGGAAGAAATATAGATGCCTAACTTCATCAAATAGCTTGATATGGTGCCTAACAGTAAATATCCTATCAGACTCTATTTTGATAATACTGCAGTGGTGGTTCTCACAAAATATCCAAGGTTTCATTAACAAATAAAGCACATAATTTAGAAGTATCATATCTAGAGGGATTTTTCTTAGAGATTTGAGGTTAAAGTGAGAAGTATTTCCATAGAAGATAATGTGGATGACCCCTTGACTAAAGCCTTGACTCAGCAGAAACATGAGTATCATGTGAGGTCTAGCAGACTGAAAGTCATATGCAGTTGGCTCTAGTCCAAGTGGGAGTTTTCTAGAGTTGGTTTCCTAGGGCCAACTGATTTTACTTTGATTACAAGTATATTCAGCATATTTAAAATCAATTTAATGTGTTATTAAATATTGTTCATTTTTTCTACATGGATTTAATGTAATAATGTCCTAGAGTATTTTTCTCATTGGTAAGGTTATATAAGTTCACCGCTATGATGAGAACTTTGATGTACTATTGATATATTCATAATATAGTTCTATGGTTGGATAATGTACTATAATGGGACACATAGTATTTAGATCTTCATGTGAGAGTGCCCATAAGTAGATGATACTTCATCCCACGAAGTTCACACTTGATAATCTTTATGATGGGAGATTATGAGAACAGACCCACCAGTAGGAATTCCTCATGTTTTTGTGTCATAGGATACTCTTATCTGGAAGAATGTGTAATGGTCCTTCGAATTATCATTAATTTATGTCATGACTCATGCACTTATATTTACTAACTAAAATCATCAAGCAATATATTAGTGGAAAGTAGGGTATATCAGGTGTGTCGCAATTGATAATTTGTTAGTGGATAAGTTGAGGAAGTATTTGTCCCTTTAATATTTATGGAAGATGATATCTTGGCCCTTTGATTGGAATAAAACCATCTCATTAAATTCCATGTCCATGGTGTAACAATGTGTTTATTTCAGATTGTCAAAGAAGATGTATCGAGTAACAAGGTTGATGACACCATCAAGAAACATACTTGATGAATAATTCTGAAAAGGGGAGTATATTACATGGTGATATTTCATATCTGGTTGTCAACATTGTGAAATTATGTTCTTTATCTTGGGTTTTTGACCCATTTCTATATAGTAATCTTGGACTTTTGGCAAGCTCGCCTAATGCTAACGAGAAAGAATTCGAGAGGGTCACACATTAAGTGTTTCTATTGATCTCAATTAAATTTTATTTGAGTTTAATTAATGGAATAAATATTATTATTAATTATGGGTAATAATTTTATTCAAGTTATATTTATCACACAAATTAAATAAATATTTATTTTCTGGAATGTGAATAAAAATATATTTATTTATTTTATTGAATATTTAATAAATATTTATTCATCGGTATGTGAATGAAATATTTAATTATGAATAAAAGTTTTATTTGGGTGTTCAATAAATTCAAGAGGATTTCAAATAGACCGAGACTGTATTTGGTGACAAATATTAATTAACAAGACAATTAAATAAAAAATTTATTGCATAAGTTGGCACGTGCCACAAAATAAAAAATATATTATTATTATTAGGTGGCATGGGGTTTATTAATGTTAATAAATGTTGTTTAATGGATGACATGCAATTAAATAATATTTTAACCTAAATCCTAACTCTATAAATAGACGGTTATGTCAATTTTGTAGTGTATCCAAAATTGATAATATAGAATTTTTGTGTACAAATAATTATCTCTCAACTCCTCCTTCTCTCTCCCTCTCAAGAATGAGAAGAGCAAGAGATATTTCTTCAAGACCGAAGAATGATCGATCAAGAACGAACAACTAAAGACATTCGACTCACCACGCTAGTACCCAGAGATTAAGTGGTGTTACTCGAAGATCATAGGAGCACGTGTGGATCACCACTAGAGAGATTATATCCTTGGATCCTCATAACACAATGAAGGTAATATGAAAGTTATTTCTGGATGATCAACATTCACCAAAAAAAATTCTAAGCCCAGGTATTCAATTCATAAAATATTAAATAAATTAATTATAAATTTTCCATTCAAGATCCTCAATATTGGTCTCAAAAAAATATTATTAAAATAAATTTTAATATATCTCCCTTCACCACATGCTTCCACTCTACCCATAACCATCACCTAGTATAAATCCAAAAAAATCAGTATCTAAAGAAAAAGTAAAATTAGAGTAAGAAGTTTTTGGAAAGAGAAGGGAAAGTTAAATAATTCCTTTAAAATGACTTAAAATTATTTTTGGAAGCATTTAAATGAGACTCCTTTGTATAATCTTAAAATATTTCATAAATAAATACTGAAGACATAATTTCTATTCTAATTGAAGTTACATATAATAAACATCCATTGGTTCCTTTATACAACTTATTGTCAACTGGTTTTACAATTTCATCCATATCAAGTTTAATATTGGAGCTCATAGAAGTTGAATGAGTCTAACTGTATTCAATTCCAAACTACTTAGGTAAATCATTTATGTATTTTATTTGTTTTAAAACTTTTTCAAAATCTTTTTTATAGATTTTAAATCTTAGAAAAAATTTTAACTCACCCATTATAATCATTTCAAATTATCATTGCATAAGTTTTGAAAAATAATTACATAATTTTTTATTTTTTTATCCAAAAATAACATCATCAACATATTTTTGTACTAAAAAAATATTTGGAATGAACTTTTCTTAAATACTGTAGGTTCTTCAACTCTTATTTCAAAACCATTTGATATGATAAATTATAATAATCTTTCATTCCTTTCCATTGGTGCATATAGATCTTTGGTAAATTTAAAAATAGAATTTTTAAAGTGAGGGTCTTCAAAACCAGGAGTTTGTTCTATATAAACATCCTCTATTAAAAATAAATTTTAAAAAGAAGATTTAACATCCATCTGATATAATTTTAAATTCATAAAATATGCATGTGCTAGAATAATCTTACTCACATCTAACCTAGAAGCATGATAAATGTTTTCTTCATAGTCTATTCCTTCTTCTAGATTGTAACATTTTACAACTAATATAAATTTATTTCTAGTGATTACACCATAATCATATTGTTTGTTTCTAAATACCCATTGTTTTTCAATTATAGGATAATCAGGTGTCTATCAACTCATTCCCAAAATGTGTTTCTCTTTAACTATTTTAGTGCATCTTGCATAGCTGAGAACCAACTTTCATCAGATAAAGATTCTTCTACGGTCTTAGTTTCTAGTTGGGACAAGAAGGAATAGAATTATACCAGGTTTCCTATATTTCTTCTATTTATAACTCCTTCATTAAGGCTTCCAATAAGTTTTTATAGATGATGGTATTTAAGATTTCTAGGTAATCTGGGAAACACATTTTCAGGTTCACTAGTATCAACCCTTACAAGATTTATTTTAAAATAATCAAGTTTGAAATCACCATCCTTGTTGTTGTTAAAGATAGATTCGGGTCTCATGTCCTTGAGAGATATACTTAGCTCATCAATCTAATTCATTTTGTGATAAAAATTATCACTTTTATAAAAATTCACATGAGTTGATTCTTCAACAATCATAATGATTTTTTTGAAAACTCAATAGAATTTGGAAGTAGTAGAGTAACCTAGGAATATAACTTTCTAGGTTCAAGATATAAACCGTAAAACCAAATTATTTAAAGTATCCTACCATTGGTTTTATATTATTCCATAACTCATAGGGTTTTTTATTCAATATAGGTCCTATTAGAACTATGTTAATGAAATAACATGTTGTATTAATATCTTTAACCCAAAAATGAGTGGGTATGTTATATTCATATAATATAGTCCTATAAATTTCTTGCAAAGTAATACTCCTCCTTTCAACGACACAAAACTGTTGAGGTGTTCTAGGGGTAGATAAAGTCTGTTTAATTCCTTTCTTTGAGAAATATGAATTAAAATCATGATTCTTAAATTAACCTCCATGATCACTTCCCAAAGTCGCAATTTTATCATCTTTTTCATTTTTCACAAGCTTACAAAAATTAATGAAAATAAAATAGGCTTCAATTTTAAGTCTTAAAAATTAAAACCATGTAAATCATGAAAAAACATCAACAAACACATAAAAACAATTTTTCAACAAAAATTGAAGTTCTAGTAGGTCTGAATAGATCCATATGAATAATATATATAGGACTAGGTGTATCAACCTTATTTAATTAAATTAAAAGATAATTTGTGTTTCTTTCTCATTTAACATGCATCATATAATTTCTTTCTGTTTAATTTAACGTTAGGAAATTCAGAAACCAAATGTTTCTTACACAACTTTTTTAATGAATAAACGTTACAATGTACAAGTATTCTATTCCAAATCCATTATTCATCAATTTCAGCATTCAAACAATTTATATTTTGTTTACACTAGAAATTAATATCTAGTTTATACACATTATCTATTCTAGGTTCTTTTAATTTGAGAGACTTGTTTTTAAAAACTGAGAATGCATTATTAGAAAATCAACTGAATAACCATCATCACAAATTTGAGAGATACTTATCAAGTTATTCTTCAATCATTTAACATAATGAATTTTTTTGATGAGAATAGATTATGGATTTCCAACTGATCCAATGCCTTCTATTTTTCCTTTATCATTATCATCGAATGTGACATAGACTCCATCAATTTTGAATAATGAGTGAATGTTTGAAAAATATCCAATAATATGAATTGAACAACCAATGTCCATAAACCATTTTTCATTGTTGTTCTTATGGTTTGTTCCATACAATGAAAAATAAAATAAAACAATTCTTCAGTACCCAATCTCTTTTGGGTACAGAAATCTTATCTATAAGTGACCTAGTGATCCAAATTTGTGTCTGTTTTCTAGAAAAATTAGCAACTTGTTTTGAGAAATATTTTTTAATAAAATTATTTTTGATTTCACAAAATAGATAATTTCCTAAATTATAGATGTTATCATAATTCCTTATTTCTTCACAATGAACACAGGTGTCTTTGGAAAGGGTTATGTTTTTAAAACCAAGAACGAAATAATTCTTGTAAAATTTGGGACTTTCACCTTGACTTAATATTCTTAATTTTTCTTTATTAAGATGATTCTGACAATGAATTTTATTTATATAATCTTACCATTTAGTGAAAACACTTGCAGCATCTTTAATGTTTTGAACATCCTTTTTTATATTTTCAATCATATTAAAATTTTAAGTATATAAGGCAATGGACCTTTCCAATTTATTTTTCAAATATAATTATTTTGGTTTAAAGCTTCCTATTTATTGAAAATATTATTATGCTTATTCTTAAGAGATTTTTTTTTTCATTTTAAGCCTTCATACTTAGCTTCTAACATGGTACTGTATTCATTTAATTCTTTATATGAGAAATTTCCATTTTCTAATTCATACTAAAAATTAGAACAGTAGAAGGAATGAACCTCATCTAAATTTTCCATAAAGCATATTTTTTCCTTTTTACTGAGATCTTCGTCTTCAAACTATGATGATGCGTACTCGCTAGAATATTTAGATATACTCTAGGTTTCCTTCATAGACTTCTTAGATTTATTCATATAACCAACTTTATTAAATTATTTCTTTTATATATTTTTATCATCCTTAATATATGTACAATTAGACATGATATGACCAATATTCTTTCACTCATAACATATTTATTCTTTATAGTTATCACTGAGCTTCCTATACTTGTTGAATTGTCTTCTGAACCCTCTTCCCTTGTTATACAATTTTTTGAACTTATGAGAAAACTTTGAAAACTCATCATTTGATCCATAATTGGTTGAACATCCTTATAATTTATATATTTCTGATATTTGTATTATTTTTTTGTTTTTATCATTCAAGAATTATAAACCTTCAAGGAAACATTTTTATTTTTGATCATTTTATACTATCCATCATCAAATTCCATTCCATCCTCATACATCATAAGATTCCCAATGAGATATTTTATTTTAATGTTCTTAACCATTTTATATTGTCTGATGGAAGCTAAAATTCCACTCCACATGGTTGGTAAGACTTTGAGAAATTTTAATACTTTCCTAGGCTCAGTAATTTTCATTCCTATATCAAAAAACTATATACAATCTTTGTTGATATTCCATTTAACTAAGTAATTATTTCTCCTTTAACCATTTTGAACTTTTTGAACTTGAGTTTGGAAGTATCATATCTAAGTGGTTTCACATTTTTTTTTACCTTTGTAATAAACTGTTATAGAGGTTCACATTTCATGAGTTGTTGGACACTGTGAAACCCTCTTGAACTCCTCTGATCCTAATACATAGAATATAAAGTTCATATCTTTGAATTTTAGATCCAAATTTCCTTCGATTGTATCATCCCATGTTTTAAGATATTTTTTATAAATTTCATAGGTATTTACATCTTCAAGATAGACTTTTAGGTCAAGATTATTTAGATAGATGGTCATGCAAGCCTTCTAGAGACCATAGTTTTCACTATTTTTGTACGTAGCTCTAACCATTGACATATCATCTCGGTTTTCATCCATATTATACATTTGAAAATAAATCCTTGTACTTAAAACATTTATATCTATTAACTCAAAATTCAGTTTCTCTCACACCAATTTTTTCCAAGTATATAGCTAACTGAAAACCCAAGATTGGGTGAATTGAGTTATTAAAATTGTATTTATAGAAAACCTACCTCTTCATGTATGATTGATAAAATGTTTTTCCTTAATATGAAACAACAACATAAATATAAAAACATAAAGGAAATAGATTTAACAAATGATATTTATTGTGTTTTTGGGAATACAAATCCCTGTATCCACCCCACCAACACTCTATTCCAAGAGTTTGGTAATTTTCACTATAACATCCCTTTTACTGGGGGGGGTCCCAACTAATTACAAGTAGTTATCACTTAAGAAAAGGTAAAATATCATTTAAAAATGCTATCACTTTACAAGATATACCCACATTCTTAACACACACACACACTCATAATGAGTTTAAATAAAATAGAATGAATAAACTTTTAAAATAACAATTGTAGTACACAGTTATAAGCAGAAACTAACACTAGTTTATGATACATTTTGAGAAGTTTATAGTCTTAAAAGTATAGCTCATAATTTTCTTCTGTGAAACTAATAAACTTGTATGCATGTACCGAGCATTTTTGTTTGATCTTTTCTATGTGTAGATGTTTATTGTTTCAAACAATTTATATGTATGTGCATTATATTTTTCCTTCTCATATATATCTCTCTCTCTTCATGTAGTAGCTAACTATTCCTTTTATATATCCTTTATAATTTTTAACTTAAGCAAAAGATAATTATAATGGTAAAGTTGATAATCTTCTAAAAACTTGAAACAACAGTCCATTAATGGAATGCATCCATTCCTTCCAAATATGGAATAATATTCTTGATATGAACTGTTAGAGATATTCTTATTTGGTTTTTTCCACTCTTGCTAAGACAACACTTTGTAAAAATAAATTTTTCTTTAAATGGACAATCCCTTATCTACTACTTTTGAAAGGAATGAAATTAATTACAAGATATTAGAAAAGTAATCATGGAATTATTTATAATAGGTAATTCTTCATAAGATATTCAAATAAAAGTACTATTCTTAATAAGATAAAATTTTTGAGAGACTTAATAAGATAAAATAGATATTTTCCTTATTTGAGCCATAATAAAAACTAAATTTAATAATATGTAGGATAATTATTCAGAAAAAAAATATGTTTCTGAGTTGAGATACTTAGCTTCAATAACTTCTTATAATGTTTGTAAGATAATATTTTATGAATAACATTTTTGTAAGATAATGACTTTTCATAACATCGTTCTGTCTGAAATATATGAATCCGGTCAAACTCTTCATAAGATAACATCTTATATAGTCAGATTAACTTTCAACATGGTGTTTTCAGATTCTGATTAGAAGGAAGATAATCTTCGATACTCATAAGATAAAATACTTTTTTGTAAAACAAATACCTCACACGCTGTAAGATAAAAACTTATAAAATCAGTGTAAGATAAATTATTTTGATAAATTTAATCTAAAACACATAGTATAAACTAATTTGAATAAAAATAGTTATTTTTGAATTATCAAAACACATAAGCACAGAGATATATTACAACAACATAAGTCTATCGAAGATGAATGTTTTCATATTTTAATGGTATCTATATGTCTGGATTATTATTTGGTATCTATATATATGGATTATTATAAAGCACTTATAGATATTATTAAGCACTTATAGATGTTTTTTAATGGTATCTATATGTATGGATTATTATTAAGCACTTATAGATGTTTGTTTGTTCATAACATTAATTGTGAACATTTTATTTATTAACAACATGAATTTTGAACATTTTTATTTTTCACAAAAGGAAGTGTGGGTATTTTTTTATTCACAACATGATGTGTGAGAATTTTTTTCACAATGTTATAATTTCTATATATTAATGTGTGTGCCAGTTCTCTTTGTTATTCTATTTTTTAAGGTTTTGGTTTATTTCCATATCATATGCCTATGATTATCCTCCATGGATAATGTTCATCATCTCATCATTTTTCACTCTTTTTCCATGGTGTATGTTTGTTCATTTGAGAATATATTTCGTCATATCATGACTTTTTAACACCTATTTTTGTTCTAAATTATTTTTAGTATGAAATTTATCACATAACAATGTTTTCTCATATGTCTATAATCTGTATCTTTATAATATTTTGATGAGTTTTTTTCTTACAGAGCATTTGAGAACAAACCTTTATTATGTTTCCAATCCCCAAGGTAAGACGATGAGTAAAACTTCTAAGGATTCTTGAAGAGGGTTTAGTGTGGTTCAATTATGGATAAGTGTCAACTAGTATGGTAAAATAAGATACCTATGTAACTGGTCCTCAAAAACACTAAGCCTTCTGTTCTTGGGATTTTGTAACTTTTTTCAGATGTAATGTTTAACATATGGAGATGTTTTAAAATAAATATAGGTTCATCTCACTTAATATTAAATTAAACATTTTAAGATAATGTTTTTAGAACTATACCTGAGAGTGTGGGTATGTGGCTCTCATAATTTTTCTAATTATAAATAGAAATCTAAATAAATTTGTGAATTTTTATTATTGTGCATGGGTCGGAGCACTTCCACAGTGCCATGAAACCTTCATCTTCTAGCTAAATGGAATCACTAAATTCTTTGATATTATCCATTCTCTTATCAAATGGTGTGTTAGCGCCACATTTAAGGTTACTAATGATAAAATAATGAGATATATCTTTATATTTTTTAATAACTATTCAATAATTTTCTTAATCTATTTCAATATTAACAATAGAAAGAATATTAATTAAGTGGTCATTAAAATCTATTAAAATTATATTAATCATCAATGAATCATAAGTTTATTTGTTAAAATACTTAAAAATGTGGAAATATTTATAGAATAAATGGATAATCTAAAGAAAAATGACGTCTAATATCATTTCTTAAAGAAAACTATGATATGGTATAAATTACCACTCCATAGCATAAACCTAAATGTGGTGAATTTCATCCTGTCATGATTTATGTTTTAATAAATATATCTAAAAAAATTCTTCACATTTTTGGTAATTTTTATAATTCATGGATTCTTCAATCCTTCATCAAAGTTTTCTCTAACAGCACATATGAGTTTTAGAGACATTAAATATGTCAATTCAATGAAAATTTTAAATCCATTAATTCATGATTATTTGGATGGAGGGAAAGAAAATTAAAATAAAGGAGATAAAGGAGATATACATTATCTTTGTTAGTTTACACCTATATATTTGACGGTTAATACCTACTAACATCCAACTAGTTATTTACTTAATATGAAATCCATTAGAAATGGAATCTTAAAACAATTTTGGAAGGGCCATCATTGTATTCCAAAGATATGCTAGTGGCTCAATGATCATGAGGTCGTTGAAATCACACAAATTTAAAATTTATATAACTTAATTACTACTATTATTATGGAAATAAGGGTGTCTAACCGCAAGTAATAACTTAGTAATTGTGAAATTTACCAAAATATAGTTAAAACATAAATAAACAATAACAAAAATATAAATTAAATCAATGAAAATTAGAGGTAGTGTGAGTAAGACAGAGAAGAAGTCAAATAGTATATAAATTAGGGTCCTCGGGATACATTGAATAGATAAAAATATATTATCCTATTATACTCATATTAATTCAATCATTCAATGCTTGATAAAAATGGTGATTATTCACTGAGTTGTTTCTTAAATAGATCAATATAACTATTCTTAATCTTCTTGAGATTGGATATTTTGATCTTAACCCATGAATTAATTCATTCAATATGGAGAAGATATGAATTGACCTTTTCCAATTATCGGTACTTAGGTTAATGATACAAGGGTAATTAATTCACTACTCTCACCTATCATTTATTAGGTGGTACAAATTGATACTCATAAATGAGTAAAAAAGAAAACCAAACTTTATAATCCACTAAACAATTGTACTAACTAAGAGAAGTGGATAAAAAATTGATCAGTTATTCCTAGCATGATTCCCCTAAAATACTTAGCTACTCATACTAATGAAAAAAATGAATGATAAGGACAAGAGAAAATGGATGGAGAAGAATATCTAGTGAGATATCTCCCCCCTCAAACTCCAACTCTAGATCTTGCTCTAAGCTCTGTCTGTCTGCTCCAGTCTATGTGCTTCAATGAATAGTGATGGTCGATGATTGAGATGAATGGATAGATGGATCTAGAATCAGTGAGTCAATTGAATGGTTTGATGGATGGGATATGTGAAATGGATCTGGGAGTGAATGGATGGATGGATGTCAAATGAGTAGGATTCCCCCTGATCTGGATCATTTTTTAATGTTTCCTATATATTTCTCTCAAAAATGCTATGGGGGGTCTCTAATTATCATTACCTGATCCAACCACAACTCATGATGGCCTCCACAACCTCCATATGGCACGTTCACTGTACTTCTTCCTCAACAATGGTCACCAAAGAAAAAAATTCCCTCAAACAAAATTTTCCATACAGAAGAATCCCACATGCATGATCCCCAATGGAAAAACTTTTCCTAAAAAAATGATTTAAAATATAAGAGGATACAAATAAGATCAGCTCTGAAAAACATACATATATAACTCAATTCAATTATACTAGTATTAAATATATATATATATATATTTAAATGTATTTAAATATTTATATAATTGTCATTAAAAATAATTTATGTTAGTTAATTATTATACAAAACTATAAAATTAGTTACATATATATTACTTAATTATTAAATACATAAAAATATTTATTTACAAATAAATATACATATTACCCTTAATAATATTAATTTTATTATTATTATTATGTATTAATTATATTTATTATTATATATGTAATATTATAATATATATATATATATATATATATAGAGAGAGAGAGGAAGAGGTGGGGGTTTGGTGGCTGAAGAAGGGGATAGTTCCTTAAAAAGTGACTATATATAGTGCATGTGAAATCTTATATCACATTTATATCACTTAATTTGATCCATTCTATAGACAATGATATGACACATATTTTATCTAGTGATATGAGGCTTTATGTGCATGAAACATTCTACACTGGCATAACTACCTAATAATTGACTAGTCGGGTAAAGTCTAAAATTTATATGATAAATAAAATATTACCATAATTTTTTTAGTGTTCTTGTTTAATTATTATTGGGATTATTCCCCTTACATTGGTATGATCCCAAATTTCACTTCTTCGCTCATTTATATTTTTTCATTTTTTTTCATTTGGTATTTCGTTTGTTCCCTTTCACTAACTTAACTCACTATTCTATTTCACTCACAACTATTACATCCCTTTCCCACAAAATTTTATCATTTACATGTGATTATAATTATTTATCCAAACATAGTTTTTTTAATGTAACCACTTTTTGAATTCTCTTTCAACAATGTAAAACATTCTTGAACCTTGACCCATAAATTTTTTTCATTGTGTTTTTTTATTAGTTCTCTTTTATGCTTGATTTGTACCAGTTCAATATGTAAAAATTCTTTGTGAAAAACTATCCCATTCCACATTTCCAATAGAACAATAGTTTTAATTAATTATCATGCCTCACTTTGTCCTTGTTACACCTGAGCCTCAATTATAGTAATATTTTCTTTCTAAAGATACAATATCATATTTCACATATCTTTATTCAAGAATGTGATTTAAGCCTAAAATATTGAATTTAATAAATTTAATTTGATAAAATTAATTTCATTTTTTTAATTCATTATATCAAAATTATCTTAGGGTTATTTTTTAGATTTTTCAGAAATATTTCATTTTTTGGAGAATAGTGAAAAATAACAATTTTACAAATAAATGTCACTTTTATGACATTATAATGATATAATAATAACTATATAGATTAAAAAACCATTATTTAGACCAAATATATATTTATATGTTATATAATTCATATAAAAATATAATTTTGTGCATATAAATATATTCTTAACATTTTTGAAATCAAAGTAATGTTTTTTTTCAAATTAAAATTATTCTTAGTTCTCCTCTCTTAATCACATATATACAAGATTGATTTTGGTTTTCATATGTTTTAAAATAAAAATAAGTACCATTTTATTTAAAATAATTCAATTGATTCAATTTTTATTTATTTTGTACTTTATTTTTCTTCAAAATCATTTTTATGCTTAAAACAAACATTTTTCTAAAAACGGTCTCCATTGCATTTTTTGAAATTCAATTAAAATAAATTTAAGCCAGTTAAAAAATTTTAATATTGTAAAATGGTTTTAATATTTTTAATCATGATAATTAATATTATTTCATAATATGAACCTAATTTTTTTCATAATGAATAGTAAAAATTGTAAAAAATTGTTATCACGGATAGGATTAAAACAGGTTTATTAGGAGGTTAAACTAAGGGATAAGGGTAAAAATGCCACCTAAAATTGTATAAATATTATTTTTTTATGGTATTTAGACCTTATATTATATTATATTTTGTGTTCTCTAAATTTGGTTCCACTTTCACAAGAAAATGACTTTATATTATTTAAATATTTTAAGTAATTCCATGTGTGTCCCTCCCCTCACTTATAAAAGGGTTCCTCTTCTACTCCATTATTCAAATACACTAAGGACTCAATATTTGCCAATGTAATGACCCAAAATTTTATCAATATAATTTTGGTTCTTATAATTATGTGATAGAGTATAAATCTCATACATAACATAGATAAACCAATAAAACATTATTATCAAAATGAAGAATTATATATTAATCAAAAAATAAACCAATAAGAATTCCAAATATTATAGTGGTAAAATACATAGAAAATAAGATAATAATAATGGGATAATTTGGGCCTCTTCGATCCACCAAAATGACTATAATCATGGATAAAGATGTAGAAATAAAACATAATGTTATTAATATAAAATTAATTTTGAAGACGAAAGTATAAATTGCCTTGATAGAATATATAAGTGAAATAATAATGATTAGGATAAGATTTATTTATTTGAACCATTATAAATATGACCATTGGAATATTAATATGAACATTGGAATATTAATCAGACTGTTGGAATAGTAACATGCCATAGGAAGAGAAAAACGACCGTTAGAATAGTAACATCACCTATGAAAATGTAAAATAATACTTAGGTATAATATAACTTGTAAATTTAATATATGTAAACCATGGTATAATAAAATAAATGTTTTAAAAATTATAAATTAAGTGTTTTTATTTTTGTAGAATGTAAATGTTTTATTTGAATTTTTCTAATAAATATAATTATTTAAAAGAAAATTAATTTTCATAAAATGGATTCATAAATTTATATTATATTTTATTATAATTATAAGATAATTTTATGATACCATAAGTAATTTTTCAAGGGTTCAAAAAATTTATTATAATATTAAAATCGATATTTTTTTAATAATAGATGATTTTATTTAAAAAATTAAATTTCTCATATTTAAAAAATTATTTTCATAAAATAGAGTCCATTTTTAAAATATCCCCATCAAAAAATGGTTAGGGTGAGGTTTTTATATTTTTCTAAAATAATTTAATTTTTTATAAATAGTGAAATACGGTAATTTACGATATTTAACGTTACAAACCAAATACCTGAATTTTTTAGTCATAGATGATGTAAGAATCCATAGTTCGAACTCACATGCTCTATTTACTAAATATAGCCATATGAATCAATAAAATTTATAGTCTTGAGCCAAAATAATAAACTAATGAATATAATAATAAAAAACACCCATATCCTTCCCTTATTAATACCACCCCTTTTCTTCAGAGCTTCTAATATTTTGATATTTCCAATATTCAATAAAATTCTCTCACCAATCCTCTTCCTCATGTCTTAGTGTTTTTTGTCTCACCAAAATACCAATTCCAAGTTCCTTAAGAAGGTTCTAAAAGAGAGTACATTCCAGAGAATATTAAGTGTATGTGTAGATTGCTTTCAAACATAAGGATATTAAGTTCAAGTAAAGAATGAATTTGGATATAAGGTAAGGGATCTTTTCAAACCTCCATTTTTTCCTTTGGGTTATGTTACCTCTCTCATTTACCCAATGTATTTCTTCATTATTCTTATATAATTCTCCTACATTATTTTTATATGTTTCACACATGTGTATATAGATCAATTCATCTTTCTTTGATGGGGAAATACATGGTTTAAAAGGTTCCTTTCTCAATTCCTCTTGATAAGAAAGTCTAATTAAATGAAATTTCTCTTTTTTACCCATTTTGAAGTACACTCTATAAAATTCTCAAGTAACCAATATTTTTCTCAAATCACTCATTTTATCATGAAAAACTATTTTAGTTTCTTTTTGGCTTTATACAAACAATTATACCTTTTTCCTATTTAAAGTCTCCTTATTCTCTTAGTTAAAATCACACTTAAGTGGCACATTTATTATATTACCTTGCCACTCTCTTTATTCTTTTAAATTCAATTATAGATCATTATTAAAAATATATCCTTATTTTTCCATTATGAATGATAAATAATGATTTAATCCCTTATTTTATAGATACCATTATGATACACCCTTTGGTTTTTCGTCATGACCTGATTACAAAACCCATTTCTTTTTATGGGTAACTCTTATGATTATTCATTTTGTTTGATTTATTTATGCGGCACACATATGCATGTACATGTTATGAAGGGTGAACCCAAATAACTCTCCAATTCATTGGGTAATGATTTTTTACATCATACATTATGTATGGAATTACGGAGTAAACCAAATCCATTATGGTACTTTGTCCATCATGTCATACCAACTTGGCAGTTAGCCTTGACTCGTGTTTATGTCATGTTATCCATTGATTCCACATTCCTATATTTCCATGATTATATGATTCCATGTTATATATTTTATTCCTATATAGTTTTATTCATGATTAATGTCTTTTATGTCATCATGTTATGCCTTTTAAATCATGTGTTTTTCTTCTTTTCCATGAACCCTTACTGGGATTTTTTACTCATCCATTTTGTCTATGCATTCACCAAATTATCCTAAGAAAATGTATGATCTCAAAGGAAGTTAGGATCTCATTGTTGAAATTAATAAAAATATTTTTTATTATAGTTTCATTTTTTCTAATTTTGTACATAGTTTTTTGAATACATTATAATTTTTTATCCTTGGTTTTTATTTAATGGATAATAATGCTTAAAATCAGGTAATAATACGTGTAAATGGTTGGGGTCACTACAGTTGGTATCAAAACACGGTCTATTTAATTTTGGATATTAGGACTAGAAACCTTTAGTAAGAACCCTAGGAATAATTATATTGCCATGGAAGACATAGATTGAAACTTAGGGAATTACAATTTATGATATAATTTTCATTTATAATTTATTCCTTAAAATTTTATGGTTACTTTTTATATTCTCATTTGCTACGTATTCAAGCACCCTAGTTGTATTTTTATATTTTTAGTAAATAGCGGTAAATAAGAGAACCCATGATAACAACCAATGTGATGGAAAATGTCATGTTTTTTCTAATGAGATTCCGAACTTTATGGGCATGGTAGCTCAGAACTTCATGAAAGTACTGACTCAATTGGCTCAAGTTATGAATAATAACTTGAATCATGTGGAATAAACACTTTATACTAGGGAAGATAAAGTTGTGTTTTAATCCTTTATATGACAAATTACTCCAATATTTAGTGGATCTCATGATCCCCTCATCATAGAAAAATGAATTAACTCCATTGAGAATATATTTTATGTCCTCTGGTTCTCATAAAAAGAGAGATTTGTGATAGAAGTATGTATTTTTGATGGGGAAGTTAATCAGTGGTTGAAACTTATAAATAAATAAAAAATCTACAGAGTAAATCGATTCCATATAATGGGAAGGATTCAAGAAAATATTTTTTGATAAATATTTTCCTTGAACTATCCATCTTAAGATAGAGAGAAAGTTCCTTAGAGTGAGGAAAACTGAAAATGAGTCTATCAGGGCATGTGAGGAAAACTTTATAAGGATTTTATGATATTCCTCTTACTTAATCATGAACACTAAAATTAAGGTGGATCACTTATTTAGTTGATTGAGTCCAAGTCTATGAAAATACTAGGCAATTTGAGACTTTGAAAGCTACAAGTAGATTGTTTGTTGTTCCCTTGAGGTTGATATGGAGATTGTAGACTCTCTTTGTTCACATGGTCTCAGATATAAAAATTGTAAAATGGATTTTAATATGTGATTATAAACAAATAAATACCATGGAGTAAAGAAAACACAACAGCCCATGTGTCAAAAGTGTGGGAAGAAGCATCCTGGGAACTCTCTGGAGGGAATCGGGAGATGTTTCAAATACCGAAAAGAGGGAAATCGGGCTAATAATTTATAAAGGGATATGAATAATCACACAAAATAAAAATAATAATGTAAGGTTCAGTTCAACACTCATCCTGTAGTATATTGTTTCAACTATAAGTAACATGAACATTAAGTGGTCCAATTCCCTATGTTAAGGGTTTTCATAGACAATCAATGACCACAACCTCCAAGGCATCAAGGAATGGAATATGTTATCACTACTACTAAGGTGGATCCTAAAAATGATGTAGTAAAAAGTATTTTGGTTATTCATTCAATAATAGAAAACATATTATTCTATTCCGGTTCTATACATTCTTTAACATCTTGAAATTTTAGTAGAACTATTCAAACACCACAAAAAAATATAGAGGTTGAGTTATCCTTGAGAAAATATAATGGAGAAATTATTACATATAAAGTATATGTCACGAACCAGCCCGAGTCGACCCTAAACCGGTCACCCAGGCCAGCCCACGACAAGTCCCGAGAGGCATTCCCAATCCTCCCGGGATGGCGACAAGCACCAAGGGCATCAATAGAGTACACAAGGGAACGATTTTTCCCATACATAAACAATCAAACAAACAGCGGAAATAAACAGACAGCCCAAAATGAATTTATATAAAAATTGAAGTAAACATTATTTGTACAAGAAACTAAAAGTAAAACAAAACCAACAACTCAACTGAACAATCCCGATAACCAACTAACTCCATGTGACACTTATGGTCACTCTCCAACACAATGATCAAACGTCTCCCAAGGCGATCGAACTCAAACTAAAACCTGCACAAGGACTAAAAAAAGAAGAAGACTATAGGCGTGAGTATTAAAACTCAGTAGGTTAGCCCGATATTCTATTCCCAATGCACATTCCATTAAAATAAAAGAAACATCAATTTATAGTTTTAAATTCAATATATGAAATTATGGTTTTCAAATGTGGTTCCATGCTATAATAATTATCAGACAAAAACATGCATGTTTAATAAACAAAAATGCAAGTAACAATTTTTTTTCAAAGAGGTGCAACTTCATAATGAAAATAGTTTTCAAGAGGGCTTCTTTAAAGAATTTTAAATTTTAAATAAATCACACACACTACTGAATTTACAAACCAAACACACCGTATGCCGACGGTGACTACAAAAGATCCAATAAGCACAAGTCATGGGAACACCCCTAGGTACTAGTCAGTGGTAAGCCCCAGGTACCACGTATCTCGGTGAAAGTAACCATAATAAATATTTGTTCTTGTGCCCGATCCACTAGTAGGGAACATACCCATAACCAATTGGTCCCCAATAATCATCATCATCATATTTTATTTAGTGTTTTCATCGTCAAACTTGCTACGTGAAACAGGGGCCAAACCCCACAGAATCACTAGCATACTAGTACACATTCGCCCATCTAGATACCCAGGATTCCCTTTAGTGCTAAATCAAGTTACACATATTATCAAATACACATTTCACATCCAAATTCCATTCCCAAACCATAAAAACACAAACATCCAATAAAATTTCTTCACATTTCTTACACGAATCAACAAACCGCTAAATATTTTCATAAAACAATTTCATGATGTTTATTGAGGCTTTGAACATAAAACTCATTCAAAACACTATTTCAATTATAAAAACACATAAAAACCATACCAACCCATATTTGGAAGACCTAAAAACATTTAATAAAATCATTTCATGGAATATAAAATAATCCCAATTGCACAACTTGGTATATACAAGTAAAACACTCCTTCATTTTTAGGAAAGGCCAAACAGGCCTTTAAACATTTTCTCAAAACTAATGTTTGACGAAGTTATGCATTTAAATTTCATTAAGAATGTGTTTAAACACCATTTAAAGAATAAAACCACATTCATAAATCCCATAAAACACTTAGGTGACATATTCAAAACACAACCATTTTTATAAGAATGTGAAACGGGCCATTTTTCGGCAACTGGGGCCAAAACATATTGCAAACAAAAAAACCAATTGTTCGTAAAACAAGATACAAATTTAAAAGACATAAAAGGATCCAAAAATAATTTTCCTACATTCTTCCAATATATTTAAAAATCCAAACAAATTATTTTAAATTGCACTAGACACATAAAAGTCAACCGGGCAATTTACCGAACACATGGCATGCACTCTTTAACACAACAATTTATGTTAAGCACTTAAAAAGGGATAAAACACCACTTTCATGCCATAATGTTATTAAATCTACTGATAAATATTCAAAATACCATAAACCAAGTGTAAAAGATCATGGAATAATTTATCAAACAAGAGGAGTGGAGATTTATACCAAAACAACTATATTTTTAACAAAATAAGTAATGAGACATAATTTGAAAACAAAACCTTTAGAACAAAAGTTTCACAGTAGAAAATATCATATAAATAAAGATATAATGGAATTAAAATGATGAAACTTAAATAATAAAGTTTTGTGTAAGGGACATCCTACCTCAAATCCTTGGCGTAACGGAAACGCACACCCGAAATCACCCTTTGCGGGTTTATAAACCCTAAAACTATGAATACCAGAACTAAATGAATATAAACTCCATAAAAAACCATGGTATAATAGAACCCTAGGTCGATCAGGACTAGGGGAGATTATAAAACCAAGAAAATTTAAAGGAGGAAGAAGAGGGATGATAAAGGAGATGGAATCTCACCTTTTCCACAAGAATACTTTTCGTATTCCATTATATCTGCACCCCTATACAAAAGGGAATGGGATGAAACTTCATGGATAGTCTCTTAAGGTCCTGATGAACCAGTTAAAGAATATTTTTTTGAAAAATAGCACGAATTGAATGAGTTATGTATAAAACCATTTACCTTATCAATTCTGGGATATTTTAGGTATCCTGAAAACGTTTGCCCTAATACGCGACCCATATGAGCTCCAAAGAGGGTAAATAGATTCTAAGGGTGAGTATAGGTTTAATTTCTTCGAGGGGGAGGTGTAATAATCAAACAATATTAAAATATTAATTAGATATAAAAGAAAAAAAAATTTAAACAGGAAATGAGCCCATGGGCTGGCCCAATACCTAAATAAGTAACCCAATTCCCCATGATTATGAATTTCTATGGGGTAAAAAAGACTTTGGAAGTTTTAATATGTCAGTATAGGACATGTGGAAAGTTGAATGGGTGAAAAAGGATAAAAACAAAGAGTTATAAAAGAAACAAATTCGGTTTTTAAAACTGGAAATGGGCTCACAGTTGGCCCAAATCATGAAGTAACCACCCTTTCTTCAAAAACTCCTAAACAAGCAATGGGAATCCCAAATTAGGGTGGTTAGACATATATAAAACTTCAAAACTCAAGATTCATCTCACCAAATACCCATGGAAAGTATCAGTATTTCCAATGGACCGGATCAATACAAAGACAAAAAAAACTGGGTGTGACAATTCTCCCCACCATTAAAGCATTCCTCCCCCAGAAAGCCATAACACTTTTCGGTTGAAAAAAATAGACACCCAAGGATTCCTTAACAACATAATCCAGCCTCTAAAGATAAGTAAATATCAATCACCTACAATGCAACTTAATACTCTTGCCCAAACAAAACATAACTCACAACCATGTCCGGAGAATCAACGGAAAGATGATGCCACCACCTCCACAACCAAGACAAGAACCCGATTGTTGGGCCTTCTCCCAATGAACCCAACCATCACCCATACCAAAGAGCACTCACAAAAACCAAATATTCTAGGGGAGTCGATAATGGACTCCCCAACATTAAGAAACAACTAGCACTAGAAAATTTCTTAGGATGAAAATCTAGGAGACCCATGGTGGGTCTCCCCACCATTAGAAACCAACTAGCAACGAACAGACAAGAATTCAACATGAGCTAGAATTAGGCCTCACTAACACCAGCCCAAAACACACTCCTAAAAAACCTACTATAACAAGTTAATAGGGTTACAACATGAACATATAAACAACCCACTCTCGAACAGAGGGGACAAGAACATGGCCAACACATTCAGCACAGATCTGGACCCCCACCACTCGGGGATGGGAGGGAACGGGACCCAATAATTTGGCCACTAAAACCACAAAATAAACAAAGAGTCTACCCAAAACTCTCCACCTATGAATAGGTAACACTGAGACTGCACCTGATTTTCACATATGGTCCACACAGGGACATTGATTGAAAACCCACATCCATGAAGGCATAACCATAGACACTGTGTGAGGGGTAAGTCCACCATGCTTGTTACGACAAAGGGAAATTAAAAGAAACGAGGAACCAAAAAATTGAAATAGAAACTAACTTACCAAAACAGAGGAGGAATGATCCTAATCGAGCACTCCACACCTCTGGTGATTTCCTAACTGCGTGAAAAGCTTCACTCCAAGGCCTATGGCTGGAGCCCTGATTCTTGAAGCATCTACTGCACCACAGTCAGGTGATAAGGATCACAGAACTCAAAAAAACTCACTTTATCACCAAAAAACCTTTATCAAAATATGAACTCATAGATATATATCAAAATTCTGTCTCACTCTGAACGAGAGGCAGAATGGACAAGGAATACGACGAAAAACATCAACATCACTGAACACAACTGCTCTATCCAAAAGAATTGTCATGACCTAGAAGCACTTTAATAGATCCCAAACAGCTCTCTATACCAACAAACAGGTTGAGTCATCATCAAAAGAGGTGGATTTAACATTTGAAATGAATACTTAGGTTGATCAATAGTAAATATTTCCAATGAAAAACTATCCATGGCCACATCACAACATCAAACACATCTTTAGTAACCCAATGAAAATTACTCCAAAACCGAGCCACCAACAAGATCTCATCTCAAGATACAACAAGAGTATAAATTCTAGATCACAAGTAAGCTTACTGAATAAACAACTCTTCTAATAAATAGAAAAAAAACTAGCCATATAACCATTGGTTTATAAAAAAAGGCCAAAAAATTTCAACTCAAAACACTTTTGAAAAATAAACTAACTTGGTGGGTTTCCACATTCACCAATGGTGTTTCATCAAGTCTCACCCACATGCACATTTCCATGCCACCCCAGGCACCCAACCACCATGACATATAGTCCATCCTTCCAGATATCAATAAAACCATGCATGTGATCACCCATGAAAGCACCAAAGGCTAAAACAAAACAACATAATTCCAAAAATCATTTACCTTCAATAGGAACACCAACCACCAAGTCAAAAACCCTTTTCATATTTCACAAAAAAACCACAATTAATTAAGAACCATTTTCTTAAAAAACTACTCCTTTTCATTTTTAACAGCTTTTAAAATAACCAAGCCACTCCAAGCAACCCCTTCCCATATTTTTTAAAATTCAGCAAGTTATATTTTCATAATCCGAGGTCCATTGAGACCAATACCCTTTCTAGGAAAACACCAACCGATCAAAACCAATTTCCAAAAATAATTTATATGATTCAAAAACTTTTTAACATCCGAAAATACCCCATTTAAAACAATGATCTAGAATCACCTTAAAATGATTCACAATTTCAAAACAATTTATTCCAACAAACCACAAGTTTAGAATATGGATAATCCAATCCTGTTAAATCATTTCTACTTCCCTCCATTTTTTTCACAAAATACAAACTTCCAAAACCATTCTTATATTTAATTTTTGAAAACCCCCTTTTTTACTTTTCAAAATATAATCCTTAATTTAAAACCCATTTCCACAATTCTCACACAAGGATTTTAAAACCAAAAATTCAGAATTCAAGAAATTTTCAAGAGACCCAAAAAAGGGAACTAGTTTCGGTGGGTGACTTGACCATATGGTTGGCGGCCATATGTCAAACACAACACCAACACCGAGAGACTTATTAGGACCATTCCCCAGCTACACATGGCTTTCCAGGACCTGCGAGCTCACGAAGGCCATTAGTCAGACTCCCCTTGTAATATCCCAACACCAAACAATCAACAAGAACAAAGGGCACTAATAAAACTGGACTTCCCATGGAAACCTGAGGATTAGAATGAGAAAGAGTTTGCGACGCTCTTCTTGCCCTTACCCCTAAAGTCCCAAAAATCCTACTCCATATAACTTGACATCCCCAAAATAACAATGGCACTCTAAAAAGAAAGGTCTACTAAGGTCCAACCTCCTCTGATACCATTTTTTTCACGAACCAGCCCGAGTCGACCCTGAACCGATCACCTAGGACAGCCCGCGACAAGCCCTGAGAGGCGTTCCCAATCCTCCCGGGATGGCGACAAGCACCAAGGGCATAAATAGAGTACACAAGGGACTGATTTTTTCCATACATAAACAATCAAAAAAACAGCATAAGTAAACAGACAGCCCAAAATGAATTTATATAAAAAATCGAAGTAAACATTATTTGTACAAGAAATTAAAGTAGAACAAAACCAAAAACTCAACTGAACAATATCAGTGACAAACTAACTCCATGTGAAACTTATGGTCACTCTCCAACACAATGATCAAATGTCACCCAAGGCGATCGAACTCAAGCTGAAACCTGCACAAGGGTTAAAAAAAGAATAAGACTATAGGCCTGAGTATTAAAACTCAGTAGGTTATCCCGATATTCTATTCCCAATGCACATTCCATTAAAATAAAATAAATATCAATTTATAGTTTTAAATTCAATATATGAAAGTATGGTTTTCAAATGTGGTTCCATGCTATAATAATTATTAGACAAAAACATGCATGTTTAATAAAAAAATGCAAGTAACAATTTTTTTTCAAAGAGGTGAAACTTCATAATGAAAATAGTTTTCAAGAAGGATTCTTTAAAGAATTTTAACTTCTAAATAAATCACACACACTACTGAATTTACAAACCAAAAACATCGTATGTTGACGGTGACTACAAAAAGATCCAATGAGCACAAGTCATGGGAACTGTAGGACCCCGGGACACCCTGAGAGGGGAGGGGTGAATCAGGGTGTCAACTTTTTCTTATTAAAGTTGTGAATCTTGTTCACACATTGGTAGGAACTACTTAAACCTATCTGGTGGATATGATCAGCAATGAAACATTCACATGCAAAGAGATAACACATCAATTTTACTTGGTTCACCACTAAGGGCTACGTCCAAGGAGCATACGCCGACAAGTTTTCGGTCGTACCAAATTCCACTAATCCTCACTAGTTGTAGATTACGATGGTTCGGGAATAGTCACTCTATCCCAGGCTCACTGCCTTTACAAAGGTTCAGGGATAGCTCACTGCTTCCCTCGGGTCACTCCCGTTGACTCCCCCTGGCTCACTGTCGTTGGTGAAGTCCCACTCAGTTTATAGACGTGAAGGTCTCTTCAATAGATTTGCATTGAAATATTTGTCTCCTGTTCAGCATGAGACTTTGCTTGAATCAGAGTACTGAGTTGATGATCTTTGGTATTCAACCTTCTACTTTAGTGAAATAACTAAATTCACTATATCTTCTTCTTCTCTTCCTTTGATTCTCAATACTAACACCTGAGTGTATTGATATATTCCACTCTTTCTGTGCAGATCTGAGTTTAGTTGCAAGAACCGTTCTTCTTCTCTTCGCAAAGCACAATGAGGATGTTAAACATCAGTCATGTGTGTGCGGTACCACTTTTCTTCATAAAACCAAATTGTTCACTGTTCTTCCGTATTTGTAAATGAATACATCATTTGGTGCACTGAAGGTATCGGGCAATCCCACGGCTTTTGTGCAGCTCCACGAAGACGGGAAAGCTCCAACAACACCTGATGCTCTTCTCCAATCCTGGCGCGCAAGTCCCAATACGGCGCGCAAGTCTCCGGCGCGCAGGTCCAAACTGGCACGCAAGTATCACCAAACCACCTGCGCGACACTACCTTCCTCAACTTCTAACCCGTGCGACTTATTTCCTTTCTCTCCCAAACCACCTTGGGAATGCAGCCAACAACCGGTGCACAGCTTCAGATAATGGCGCGCAAGTCCACCTACGTGACCACACAATACCTACGCGACTTCCACACCTGCACGACAGGAGCTCTGATTTTTCTAAGTGTTGAACTCCGTGAGAAATAATGAGGGGTGGTCTAGTATTTATAGGCAATTTGACCACCCTGCGCGACGGCGCGCAAGTCAACCATCGGCATGCAAGTCTCGGCGTGCAAGTTTCTTCCCCTGCTATTCACTAGCGCGACCAACTTCCAAACTTGCACGAACCTCTTTTCTTTGCCAAATTTCGATCTTCTGATCTAGAAAAACCATAGGCGTGCAAGTTATCAAGCTTCCAAGGCATCGGCACGCAAGTCTCTTCTCATCGTGTAAGTCACCTGCGCGACCTCACCAAAACTTGCGCGACCCTTATCCCTTTGCCATATTTTGATGATCTGATCTTCAAAAACATATGGCACGCAAGTTTTCTATCCTCTAAGACCTCGGCGTGCAAGTCCCTTTTCAGAGAACACTTTTCTTTATTTGTCGATTTTCAGGCCCAAAGATTTGGCAAACACTAGGAAATGGTGCCACCTTATACCTGCTCTTTTTGTCCGCCTCCAGATCATCCATTCCTTTGTTGATGTTTCTTGAATAAAACATGGATCATTATCCACAGTCCTTGAACTCGACATGCCACCATGGAATCTCCTTTTGTCAACAAATTTGTATGTTGTTTGTTTGCTTTGCCAATAAGCATGATCACCTCAACATCACTTCTTCTTGGTGATCTGTATCCTTCAGCAACTCTTCTGCTTTTATCACAAACTCCACTACTATGATATGTATTCTTTGAAGGCATAGATTTGGCATCATCATCTTCTATGAAAATGTGATGTGCATGGCTATCTCATAATTCCAATCCCCGCATAGCCATCTTAGAATTCCACTCATTTGCACATCATCTTCTTCATCAACCGTCATGATCTACTTCATGCAAACCATATGATTTAATTCATCAAGAAGTCTCTTTCATGGTTCTCATGCAATCATGAGTAATTACATGGTCTTCATCAAAAATACATGGGTCTCATGCAATAATGAGGACTTGAATGGTCTTCATCAAAACCCATGGTTCTCATGAAATAAGGAGGAATTTCATGGTCTTCATCCAAAAACAACATTCTTCATTAATCATCCTCAGATAGATTACATCTCACATTCTTCATTGATGTAAACAATGTATCACCTTTGACACATGTTCTTTGAACTTATGATCAGTACAAAAATCGTCTGAATTATCATTCCTCCACTTCACCAGAGTGCTTCTTGATCTCATTCATTTTGATCTTTATTGACAACTATTGACAAAAAATACAACCTTATACACAAAGTGGTTCCAGCAATCTCCCCCTTTGTATTTTGTTGTCAATACCTTATACATCTTCTGAAATGAATTCTTCAATGTCAAAATGAGTATCTTTTCTTCAATCAACTTTTCTTTTCAAACGTCAATCAACATTTCTTTTCAAACGTTCATTTCACTTTCTCTCCCCCTTATTGACAAGAAATAAAAAGTGCATTGTAGGGAGGGTATCAATCCATACTTAAGCAATGTTTCATTAATCATTTCACTCTAAGTCTACTTGAGCAATGACCGATGTAGAAAACAAGAGGATTTGATTAAGTCAACAAGGCCGTCCATTATTCACAGATCATGATACCAACATGAGATGAGAACTTATATATTTTGTCTTGAAGGGTTTACCACTTTTATTTCAGGTAGAAGAAAATCAAATGTGATAGGGAATAATCAACCTGAAACTCCTGCACTGACATCAACAAACAGATCAAAAACATTCAAGTGTTATCGGCGGGATCAGTGACCTTGGGGCACATCCATTCTTCTTACTTCACTGATCAATTCAGTTACTCCCCCTTTGTAGAATGATCTTTGATCTGAGTAACCAAGGGATAGAGATTGAGAGATGGAATACCTTCTCCATTGACATGTTCTTCAAGAAATTTACAGATTAACTGCTTTTGAGTCCAACTGGAGATGATATTGATTGAAACCGTGATTATGGAAGCTTCTTCATTTTTCTACCCCTTCAAGGGAAACACTTCTCATCATATTCATCAAGAGTGATTCTTCATCATATTAATCATTTAATATCAATTGATGAGTCTACTAAGGATGGAAACTTCTTTAGCTTGGCTATCAAGAGTTGACAGCATTCACTACTTCTTAGGTTCTCCCCCTGAGAGCATGCTTCACCTTCAATTCCCTGCATTATTAGCACAAATACAATACACAAATGAATAAGGGAATAAGGTGGTTCCTCCTTGCTTCATCAACATGTTCTGTATGGTTGAGGTTCTTTTCTCAACTAGGTTCCTCTGTTCACTCCAGTCTTCATGCCTGTACATTTGAACATACGTTCTGTCATCTGTTGATGTGGCCTGGATTTCTTCACATTCTCTTCTACATTGTGTGAGGAATTGTTCTTCTTAACAGCCATCATGAATGATACATTATTACTCTTCTTAATGACTACTTATTTCTCTGGTATTAAGGTTAGGCAACCTTTTTCAATGTGACCAGATTTCTTGCGTCTCTCACACAGAACTTCTTTGACACGTGTGATTCTCTTGGTTTGAAATCTCTCATGCATTGTGTCTTCATCATGTGAAAGTTTTTCTTTTCCTTTTTCACCATCCTTGGCCTTTTCATCTTCAAGTTTCCTCATTATTTTCAAATCATTGGGCTAGATGACCAATATGTCATTTGGAACTTTTGTGGCAGGTTTGGATCTTCCACATGGGTTCATCTGAGTTTTATCCCACTTAGTTTTTCTTTTGGATGAATGACCCTTCAATTTCATGGATCTAAAATCCTGGGTCTTCTTAGCTTCCCTACTTGATATCTTCTTGGAGAAATGTGTGCTCACACCATTCTTCTAGTTTTTACCCAAGGTACTTGCTTCATACTTAAACGTAATCAGATGTCTTCTTTTCTTATCAATAGTGAAAGTATGTTTAGATGAGCATGTACCTACCTTGTGACCACTTCCATTTCATACATCACATATGTTATCAAGCATTCCAAATCTGTTTGTTGTAAACAGATGCTTCTGGACCTGCTGATGTTGCTTCTTCTTCTCTAGGTTTCTTCCTTTTGATATAGGCTTTCTTTGTGATTTTCCATTAAAGGTATTGTACCAACAATCCAGCGCACAATGCCCAAATCTTTTTCAGCACCAACATTGACCCACAAATATTTTCAGTTGCTTGTGATAGATCAATGAGTGAGGTCATGATCTTCTTATCACATTTTGGAGGTCTTTCGACAATAGAATCCTCAAATGAGCATTGAGTACCAGCAGCAACTGATTCTTGATGTGGATAATCAAGAGTTGTCATAATCTTCTTGTCACATGTTGGAGGTATTTCAACTTTAGATTCCTCCAACGAACATTGAGTACAATAATCACTCATTTCATTCTTTTGTGAAGTCTCAATATGTGTATTCTCAATCTTGGTCAACCGGTCTTCCAATTTTTGACCCTCAATATTGAGGATGATCTTCTGATCTTCAATCATGATCATCTTCTCTTCACAAGTCTTCTTCAATCTTTCAACCTCATCTTGATGCATCTTAAAATTGTTTTGTAACAAAGAGTCAAGTTCCCTGAATTTCATGGAAGTTTCTTCCAGACAAAAACTCTTGACTTCATTGCTCTTCTTCAGCTCAGCTTCAAGTGCATTGATCTTTTCTTTTAGAGTCTTATTGACTTCCTCTTTTTCTTCAAAGACTTTCACCTGTTTGGTGAGCTTCATACTTTCCATAACTTTTCTTTCTAACCCCTTTTCCATATTGTCTACATCCCTTTCTAATTGAGTGATCTCAACCTGCATAGATTGGAATAGGCTATAAATAATAGCAACCCTTTCTTCAGGAATATCATGCAGATATGTTTTGAGTTTTTCCTGAAATCTTGAATTAGGGATGTCATCCTTTCCTCTGGAAGAATTATGAGCCACCTTCTCGATACTTTCCAAGCTAGATATTTCTTCATTATTGGAATGGCATGGAGAACAACACACTGAATCTTATTTGGATATGTGGGACTTCTTTAGCTGCTTGTTCTCTTTATTTTTCCTGTTTTTCATGGTCTTGCTAGATTTAGACTTTTGCTCAGAAATGCCTGAATCTTCATTAAGACTGCTCTTCATTGTTGACTTTAGGAAATAAACTCACGTCCTCTTTTGAATAGAATTACTATAGAATATCCAACATGCATCAACCTCCCTCCGATACCACTTGTCGGACCTCGGGACACCCTGAGAGGGGAGGGGTGAATCATGGTGTCAACTTTTTATTCCTAAAGTTTTGGATCTTGTTCCCACGTTGGTAGGAACTACTTAAACCTGTATGATGGATATGATCAGCAATGAAACATTCACATGCAAAGAGATAACACAGCAATTTTACTTGGTTCACCACTAAGGGCTACGTCCAAGGAGCATATGCCGACAAGTTGTCAGTCATACCAAATTCCACTAATCTTCAATAGTTGTGGATTACAATGGTTCGGGCACAGTCACTCTATCCCAGGCTCACTGCCTTTACAAAGGTTCAGGGATAGCTCACTGCTTCCCTTGGGTCACTCCCATTGACTCCCCCTAGCTCACTACCGTTGGTGAAGTCCCTCTCAGTTTATAGACATGAAGGTCTCTTCAATAGATTTGCATTGAAGTATTTTTCTCTTGTTCAACATGATACTTTTCTTGCATCAGAGTCCTGAGTTTATGCTCTTTTGTATTCAACCTTCTACTTTAGTGCAATAACTAAATTCACTATATCTTCTTCTTCTCTTCCTTTGATTCTCAATACTAACACCTGAGTGTATTGATATATTCCCCTCTTTCTGTGCAGATCTGAGTTTAGTTGCACGAACCGTTCTTCTTCTCTTCGCAAAGCACAATGAGGATGTTAAACATCAGTCATGTGTGTGTGGTACCACTTATCTTCATAAAACCAAATTGTTCACTGTTATTCCATCTTTGTAAATGAATACATCATTGGGTGCACCGAAGTTATCAGGCAATCTCACGGCTTTTGTGCAGCTCCACGAAGACGGGCAAGCTCCAACAACACATGGCGCTCTTCTCCAATCCTGGCGCGCAAGTCCCAATACGGCGTGTAAGTCTCCGGCGCGCAGGTCCAAACCGGCATGCAAGTATCACCAAACCACCTACATGACACTGCCTTCCTTAACTTCTAACCTGCGCGACTAACTTCCTTTCTCTCCCAAACCCCCTTGGGCCTGCAGCCAACAACCGGTGCACAGCTTCAGATAATGGCGCGCAAATCCACCTGCGCGACCACACAATACTTGCGTGACTTCCACACCTGCACGACAGGAGCTCTGATTTTTCTAAGTGTTGAACTCCGTGAGAAATAAGGAGGGGTGGTCCAGTATTTATAGGCAATTTGACCACCCTACGCGACGGCGCGCAAGTCAACCATCGGCGCGCAAGTCTCGGCACGCAGGTTTCTTCCCCTGCTATTCACTTGCGTGACCAACTTCCAAACATGCGCGAACCTCTTTCCTTTGCCAAATTTCGATCTTCTGATCTAGAAAAACCATATCTGCGCATGTTATCAAGCTTCCAAGGCATCAGCACGCAAGTCTCTTCTCGGCGCGTAAGTCACCTGCGCGACCTCACCAAAACTTGTACGACCCTTATCCCTTTGCCATATTTTGATGATCTGATCTTCAAAAACATATGGAACGCAAGTTTCCTATCCTCCAAGACCTCGGTGTGCAAGTCACTTTTCCAAAAACACCTTTCTTTATTTGTCGATTTTCAGGCCCAAAAATTTGGAAAATATTGGGAAATGGTGCCACCTTGTATCTGGTCTTTTTTTCCGCCTCCAGATCATCAATTCCTTTGTCAATGTTACTTGAATAAAACATGGATCATTATCCACAGTCCATAAACTCGATATGCCACCATGGAATCTCATTTTGTCAAAAAAATTGTATGTCGTTTGTTTTCTTTGTAAACAAGAACGATCAACTCAACATCACTTCTTCTTGGTGATCTGTATCCTTCAGTAACTCTTTTGCTTTTATCACAAACTCAACTATTGTGATATGTATTCTTTGAAGGATTATATTTGGCATCATCATCTTCTATGACAATGTTATGTGCATGGCTATCTCAGAATTCCAATCCCAGCACGGCCATCTTAAAATTCCACTCATTTGCACATCATCTTCTTCATCAACCGTCATGATCTACTTCATGCAACCCATATGATTTAATTCGTCAAGAAGTCTCTTCCATGGTTCTCATGCAATCATGAGTAATTGCATGGTCTTCATCAAAAATCCATGGGTCTCATGCAATAATGAGGACTTGCATGGTCTTCATCAAAACCCATGGTTCTCATGAAATAGGGAGGAATTGCATGGTCTTCATCCAAAAACACCATTCTTTGTTAATCATCCTCAGATGGATTACACCTCACATTCTTCATTGATGTAAATAATGTATCACCTTTGACACATGTTCTTTGAACTTATGATCAGTACAAAAATCGTCTGAATTATCATTCCTCCACTTCACCGGAGTACTTCTTGATCTCATTAATTTTGATATTTATTGACAATTATTGACAACAAATACAACCTTATACACAAAGTGGTTCCAACAACCTCCCCCTTTGTATTTTGTTTTCAATACCTTACACATCTTCTGAAATGAATTCATCAATGTCAAAATGAGAATCTTTTCTTCAATCAACTTTTCTTTTCAAACGTCAATCAACTTTTCTTTTCAAACATTCATTTCACTTTCTCTCCCCTTATTGACAAGAAATACAAAGCGCATTGTAGGGAGGGTATCAATCCATACTTAAGCAATGTTTCATTAATCATTTCACTCTAAGTATACTTGATCAATTCCCGATGTAGAAAATAAGATGATTTGATTAAGTCAACAAGGCTGTCCATTATTCACAGATCATGATACCAACATGAGATGAGAACTCATATATTTTTTCTTCAAGGGTTTACCACTTTTATTTCAGGTAGAAGAAAATCAAATGTGATAGGGAATAATCAAACTGAAACTCCTGCACTCACATCAGCAAACAGATCAAAAACATTCAAGTTTTATCGGCAGGATAAGTGACCTTGGGGAACATCCATTCTTCTTACTTCACTGATCAATTCAGTTACTCCCCCTTTATAGAATGATCTTTGATCTGAGTAACAAAGGGATAGTGATTGATAGATGGCATACCTTCTCCATTGACATTTTCTTCAAGAAATTTACAGAGTAACTGCTTTTGAGTCCAGCTGGAGATGATATTGATTGAAACCGTGATTATGGAAGCTTCTTCATTTTTGTCCCCCTCAAGGGAAACACTTCTCATCATATTCATCAAGAGTGATCCTTCGTCATCTTAATCATTGAATATCAATTGAAGAGTCTACTAAGGATGGGAACTTCTTTATCATGGATATCAAGAGTTGACAGCATTCACTACATCTCGGGTTCTCCCCCTGAGAGCACAATTCATCTTCAATTCCCTGCATTATTAGCACAAATACAATACACAAATGAATAAGGGAATAAGGTGGTTCCTCCTTGCTTCATCAACATGTTCTGTATGGTTGAGGTTCTTTTCTAAACCAAGTTCCTCTGTTCACTCCAGTCTTCATGCCTGTACATTTGAACATATGTTCTATCATCTGTTGATGTGGCATGGATTTCTTCAAATTCTCTTCTACTTTGTGTGAGGAATTGTTCTGCTTAACATCCATCATGAATGATACATTCTTACTCCTCTTAAGGACTACTTCTTGCTCTGGTATTAAGGTTAGGCAAAATTTTGCAATGTGACCAGATTTCTTGCATCTCTCACACAGAACTTCTTTGACACATGTGATTATCTTGGTTTGCAATCTCTCATGCACTGTGTCTTCATCATGTGAAAGTTTTTCTTTTCCTTTGTCACCAGCCATGGCCTTTTCATCTTCAAGTTTCCTCATTCTTTTCAAATCTTCGGTCCAGATGACCAATATGTCATTTGGAACTTTTGTGGCAGGTTTGGATCTTCCACATGGGTTCATCTGAGTTTCATCCCACTTAGTTTTTTTGGATGAATGACCCTTCAATTTCATGGATCTAAAATCTTGGGTCTTCTCAGCTTCCCTACTTGATATCTTCTTGGATAAATGTGTGATCACACCATTCTTCTGGTTTCTACCCAAGGTACTTGCTTCATACTTAGACGGCATCGGATGTCTTCTTTTATTATCAACAGTGAAAGCATGTTTAGATAAGCATGTACCTACCTTTTGACCACTGCCATTGCATACATCATAGATGTTATCAAGCATTCCAAATCTGTTTGCTGTAAACAGATGCTTCTGGACCAGCTGATGTTGCTTCTTCTTCTCTGGGTTTATTCCTTTTGACATAGGATTTCTTTGTGTTTTTCCATTAAAGGTATTGTACCAACAATCCAGTGCACAATGCCCAAATCTATTGTAGCACCAACATTGACCCACAAATATTTTCTTCTCTGTATCTTCTGTATGAGGTTGTTGGGCCTTCTTCTTAATTTTTTGTCCTCTATTTGAGGAACCAACTTCCTCCTTTTTCTTCCCATCCACCCTAGCCATGGTGGTAGGTTTCTTCTCCTCACCTTTCCTTATCCATATGTGTTTAGAATTTTTCTTTCAACCTGCACTGATTGTGGGAATGTATCTAGAAATATGAGTACAATATGGTTTGGATGGTACCATTACTTTCTCAGTTTCTTGTTATAGATCAATGAGTGAGGTCATGATATTCTTATCACATTTTGGAGGTCTTTCGACAATAGAATCCTCCAGTGAGCATTGAGTACCAGCAGCAACTGATTCTTGATGTGGATAATCAAGAGTTGTCATAATCTTCTTGTCACATGTTGGAGGTATTTCAGCTTTAGATTCCTCCAAAGAACATTGAGTACAAGAATCACTCATTTCATTCTTTTGTGAAGTCTCAATATGTGTATTCTAAATCTTGGTCAACTGGGCTTCCAATTTTTGACCCTCAATATTGAGGATGATCTTATGATCTTCAATCATTATCATCTTCTCTTCACAAGTCTTCTTCAATCTTTCAACCTCATCTTGATGCATCTTAACATTGTTTTGTAACAAAGAGTCAAGTTCCCTGAATTTCATGGAAGTTTCTTCCAAAACAAAAACTCTTAACTTCATTGCTCTTCTTTAGCTCATCTTCAAGTGCATGGATCTTTTGTTTTAGAGTCTTATTGACTTCCTCGTTTTCTTTAAAGACTTTCACCTGTTTGGTGAGCTTTATACTTTCCATAACTTTTCTTTCTAACCCCTTTTCCATATTGTCTTCTTCCCTTTCTAATCAAGTGATCTCAACCTGCATAGATTGGAATAGGCTACAAATAATAGCAACCCTTTCTTCAGCAATATCATGCATATATGTTTTGAGTTTTTCCTGAAATCTTGAATTAGGGATGTCATCCTTTCCTCTGGAAGAATTCTGATCCACCTGCTCGATACTTTTCAAGACTGATATTTCTTCATTATTGTAATGGCATGGAGAACAAGACACTAAATCTTCTTTGGATATGTGGGACTTCTTTAGCTGCTTCTTCTCTTTCTTTTTCCTGTTTTTCATGGTCTTTCTAGATGTAGACTTCTGCTCAGAAATGACTGAATATTCATCAAGACTTCTCTTCATTGTTGACTTTAGGAAATAAACTCAAATCCGCTTTTGAATATAATTACTATATAATATCCAACAAGCATCAACCTCCCTCTAATACCACTTGTAGGACCCCAGGACACCCTAAGAGGGGAGGGGTGAATCAGGGTGTCAACTTTTTCTTCTTAAAGTTGTGGATCTTGTTCCCACGTTTGTAGGAAATAATTAAACCTGTATGATGGATATGATCAGCAATGAAACATTCACATGCAAAGATATAACATAGCAATTTTACTTGGTTCACCACTAAGGGCTACGTCCAAGGAGCATACGCCGACAAGTTTTCAGTCGTACCAAATTCCACTAATCTTCACTAGTTGTGGATTACAATGGTTCGGGCACAGTCACTAAATCCCAGGCTCACTGCCTTTACAAAGCTTTAGGGATTGCTCACTGCTTCCCTCGGGTCACTCTCGTTGACTCCCGCTGGCTCACTGCCGTTGGTGAAGTCCCACTCAGTTTATAGACGTGAAGGTCTCTTCAATAGATTTGCATTGAAGTATTTGTCTCCTGTTCTGTATGAGACTTTGCCTACATCAAAGTCCTGAGTTGATGCTATTTTCTATTCAACCTTCTACATTAGTGTAATAACTAAATTCACTATATCTTCTTCTTATCTTCCTTTGATTCTCAATACTAACACCTGAGTGTATTGATATATTCCCCTCTTTCTGTGCAGATCTGAGTTTAGTTGCATGAACCGTTCTTCTTCTCTTCGCAAAGCACAATGAGGATGTTAAACATTAGTCATGTGTGTGCGGTACCACTTCTCTTCATAAAACCAAATTTTTCAATATTCTTCTGTCTTTGTAAATGAATACATCATTTGGTGCACCGAAGGTATCGGGAAATCTCACGGATTTTGTGCAGCTCCATGAAGACGGGAAAGCTCCAACAACACCTAGCTCTCTTCTCCAATCCTGGCACGCAAGTCCCAATATGGCGCGCAAGTCTCCGGCGTGCAGGTCCAAACTGGCGCGCAAGTCTCACCAAAACACCTGTGTGACACTACCTTCCTCAACTTCTAACCCACGCGACTTACTTCCTTTCTCTCCCAAACTGCCTTGGGCGCGCAGCCAACAACTGGTGCGTAGCTTCAGATAATGGCGCGCAAGTCCACCTGCGCGACCACACAATACTTGCGTGACTTCCACACCTGTGTGATGGGAGCTCTGATTTTTCTAAGTGTTGAACTCCATGAGAAATAAGGAGGGGTGGTCCAATATTTATAGGCAATTTGACCACCCTGTGCGACGGCGCGCAAGTCAACCATCGACGCGCAAGTCTCGGCGCGCAGGTTTCTTCCCCTGCTATTCACTTGCGCGACCAACTTCAAAACTTTCGCGAACCTCTTTCCTTTGCCAAATTTCAATCTTCTGATCTGGAAAAACCATAGGCGCGCAAGTTATCAAGCTTCCAAGGCATCGGCACGCAAGTCTCTTCTCGGCGCGCAAGTCACCTGCGCGACCTCACCAAAACTTGCGCAACCCTTATCCCTTTGCCATATTTTGATGATTTGATCTTCAAAAAAAATGGCACGCAAGTTTCCTATCCTCCAAGACCTCGGCGCGCAAGTCCCTTTTCCAAAAACACTTTTCTTTATTTGTCGATTTTCAGGACCAAAAATTTGGCAAACACTGGGAAACGGTGCCACCTTGTATCTGCTCTTTTTTTCCACCTCCAGATCATCCATTCCTTTGACGATGTTTCTTGAATAAAACATGTATCATTATCCACAGTCCTTGAACTCGACATGCCACCATGGAATCTCCTTTTGTCAAAAAATTTGTATGTAATTTGTTTTCTTTGTCAACAAGCACGATCACCTCAACATCACTTCTTCTTGGTGATCTGTATCCTTCAGAAACTCTTCTACTTTTATCACAAACTCCACTATTGTGATATGTATTCTTTGAAGGAATATATTTGGCATCATCATCTTCTATGACAATGTGATGTGCATGGCTATCTCAGAATTCCAATCCCTGCACGGCCATCTTAAAATTCCACTCATTTTCACATCATCTTCTTCATCAACCGTCATGATATACTTCATGCAACCCATATGATTTAATTCGTCAAGAAGTATCTTGCATGGTTCTCATGCAATCATGGGTAATTGCATGGTCTTCATCAAAAATCCATGGGTCTCATGCAATAATGAGGACTTTCATGGTCTTCATAAAAACCCATGGTTCTCATGAAATAAGGAGGAATTGCATGGTCTCCATCCAAAAACACCATTCTTCGTTAATCATCCTCAGATGGATTACACCACACATTCTTCATTGATGTAAACAATGTATCAACTTTGACACATGTTCTTTGAACTTATGATCAGTACAACAATCATCTGAATTATCATTCCTCCACTTCACTGGAGTACTTCTTGATCTCATTCATTTTGATCTTTATTGACAATTATTGACAACAAATACAACCTTATACACAAAGTGGTTCCAACAGGAACACCCCTAGGTACTAGTCAGTGGTAAGCCCCAGGTACCTCGTATCTCAGTGAAAGTAACCATAATAAATATTCATTCTCGTGCATGAGCCACTAGTAGGGAACATACCCATAACCAAGTGGTCCCCAATAATAATCATCATCGTAGTTTAGTTAGTGTTGTCATCATCACACTTGTTACGTGAAACAGGGGCCAAACCCCACAGAATCACTAGCATACTAGTACACATCCTCCCACCTAGATACACGGGATTCCCTTTAGTGCTCAATCAAGTTACACATATTATCAAATACACATTTCACATACAAATTCCATTCCCAAACCATAAAAACACAAACAAACAATAAACTTTCTTCACATTTCTTACATGAATCAACAAACCGCTAAATATTTTCATAAAACAATTTCAAGAAGTTTATTGAGGCTTTGAACATAAAACTCATTCAAAAACACTATTTAAATTATAAACACACATAAAAACCATACCAACCCATATTTGGAATCCCTAAAAACATTTAATAAAATCATTTCATGGACCATAAAACAATCCCAATTGCACAACTTGGTATATACAAGTAAAACACTCCTTCATTTTTAGGAAAGTCCAAACGGGCCTTTAAACATTTTCTCAAAACTAATGTTTGATGAAGTTATGCATTTCAATTTTATTAAGGAGTTGTGTAAACACCATTTACAGAACAAAACCACATTCATAAATCCCTTAAAACACTTAGGTGACATATTCAAAACACATCCATTTTTATAAGAATGTGAAACGGATCATTTTTTGGCAACTCGGGCCAAAACATGTTGCAAACAAAAAAACCAATTGTTTGTAAAAAAAATTCCAAATTTGAAAGCAATAAAAGGATCCCAAAATAATTTTCTTATATGCTTCCAATATATTTAAAAATCCAAACAAATTATTTTAAATTTCACTAGACACATAAAAGTCAACCGAGCAATTTACCGAACACATGGCATGCACTCTTTAACACAAACATTTATGTTATGCACTTAAAAAGGGATAAAACACCACTTTCATTCCATAATGTTATTAAATCTACTTATAAATATTCAAAATACCATAAACCAAGTGTGAAAACTCATGGAATAATTTATCAAACAAGAGGAGTGGACATTTATACCAAAACAACTATATTTTTAACTAAATAAGTAATAAAACATAATTTGCAAACAAAACCTTTAGAAAAAAAATTTCATAGAAGAAAATATCATATAAATAAGGATATAATAGAATTAAAATGATGAAACTTAAATGATAGAGTTTTGTGCAAGAGACATCCTACCTCAAATCCTTGGCGTAACGGGAACGCACACCCGAAATCACCCGTCGCGGGATTATAAACCATAAAACTATTAAGACCAGACCTAAATGAATATAAACTCTATCAGAAACCATGGTATAATATAATCCTTGGTCTATCAAGCCTATGGGAGATTATAAAACCAAGAAAATTGAAAGGAGGAAGAAGATGGATGATAAAGGAGGTGGAATCTCACCTTTTCCACAAGAACACTTTTCGTATTCCATTAGATCTGAACCCCTAGAGAAAATTTAATGGGATAAAACTTCATTTAGAGTCTCTTAAGTTCTGGAAGAACCAGTTAAAGAATAGTTTTTTGAAAAAGAGCACGAATTGAATGATTTATGTATAAAACAATTTACCTTATCAATTCTGGGAGATTTGAGGTATCATAAGAACGTTCTCCCTAATACGTGAACCATATGAGATCCAAAGAGGTTACATATATTTTTAGGGTGAGTATAGGGTTATTGGATTCGAGGGGGAGGTGGAAACATCGAAAAATATTAAAAATTGAATTAGATATAAAAGAAACAAATATTTTTTTTTAAAACAGGAAATGGGCCCATGGGCTGGCCCAATACCTAAATAAGTAACCCCAATTCCTCATGATTATGAATTTATATCGGGTGAAAAAGGCTATGTAAGTTTTAGTATGTCAGTATAGGACATGTGGGAAGTTGAATGGGTGAAAAACTATGAAAAACAAAAGAGTTATAAAAGAAACAAATTTTGTTTTTAAAACTGGAAATGGGCTCACAATTGGCCCAAATCCTGAAGTAACCACCCTTTCTTCAAAAACTCCTAAACAAGCAATGGGGATCCCAAATTAGGGTGGTTAGACATATATGAAACTTCAAAACTCAAGATTAATCTCACCAAATACCCATGGAAAGGATCGGGATTTCCAATGGACCAGATCAATACAATGACAAAAAAACAAGGTGTGATAGTATATAACTCCTCCAAAGTCAATTTATATGGAATAAACCTCCCACTAATTCTTATTTAACCTTATTTTGTGGAGTTTGATACTATATTGGGCATATATTGGATATCTTTATATTAACCCAACATCAACTGTTGGGAAAGTTAGATCACTCTTCAAATCCCAAGGCATCCTCCAATTCTTTAAAAATGTAAGGAGGAAGATGAATATCCTTTAAAATATTCTTCTCCATCATGGATACTATTTTCTTATGAGTAAGAATATCTAGATCAAATTATTGAGACAAAGTAGAGGATTTTTCTTAAAGATATTCCCAATGCGAGGGACTATACTGACGTGTTCAATGAAGAATTTCCTTGTATTTTTCCTGATTGAGAGGTTGAGTTCTCAATGGAAATTATAACCGGATCTCTACATATATCAATTACTCCTTATAGGATGGCCACCATTGAGTTTAAAGAAATAAATAAGTAGTTACAGGAGAATATAGACAAGTTTTTTACATCTAAGTGCTTCACCATGGGGTGCACCAGTCCTCTTCATCCAGAATAAGGATGAATCAATGTTCCTCTTCGTTGATTATCATGATTTCAAAAAATAAGGATAAAGAACATGTACCCCAATCATTGTTAGATGATTTTTTTTGATCAACTATGTGGGGCCAAGTATTTCTTTAAGGTGGACCTTCATTTGGGATGTCACTAATTAAAGGTGAAGAAGGAAGATATTCCCAAGATTTCCTTTCAAAAAAGTTATGAACATTATGAGTTCATAGTTATGCCTTTTGGACTCACTAATTCTCTAGAAATATTCCTGGAATTAATGAAGAGAGTCTTTAGACATTACCTTGAAAAATTTCTAGTTATCTTTATAGATGATATTTTGATATATTCCAAGAGAGAGGAGGAGCACGAGGATCATTTGAATAATGTTCAAAATACATTTCAAAATGAGTAACTATATTCAAAGTATTGTAAATGTGAGTTTAGGGTGGACGAAGTGTCTTTTTGAGAGAATTTTATCACCAGTAAATAGATATTTATGGACCCTTCTAAGACAAAGGAAATCAAGGAGTGGCCCAGACTAGCATATGTAATGTAGATCCATAGTTTCCTTGGCCCAGTTGGGTATTACCACCAATTTGTGAGGAAATTATCATGATTTTCTAAACCACTAACCAAGTTGAATCGGATGGGAGTAAAGTTTTTCTAAACAAGTGAATGTGAAGACTAATTTAAAGAATTTAATAATATGAATATCCCTACACCAGTACTTACAATACCCACAAGTGGGAAACTCTTTGTGGTATATAATGATTTATCAAATAAAGTCTTAGGCTGCGTAGTGATTTAAAATGATAAAGTGATAGTCTATAACTCAATGAATCTAAAAGTTAATGAGAAAAACAATTGCATGCATGATCTGGAGTTAAATATTGTGATCTTCATTTTGAAAATATAGCATCATTATCTTTATGGGGAGAAGTTTGAGATAAATATTGATCATAATAGTCTCAAATATATATTCACATAGAATGAGATTAATATTCTCTAGTGAATATGGTTAGATCTCATCAAATATTATGACTGCTCAATCCATTACCATCTCAATAAAGAAAATAAAGTGGAAAAATGCTCGAGAAAGGATTATACAACTTTATCAATGATGGGAATTGATAAGGATTCAATATTTTTAGACTTTCAAAGGATTGACCTGGGAATAATAAAGAAAGGAACATCAGCATTCCTTTCTCAAATTATTGATCAACCATTAATTTTAAAGAAGATAAATGATGCTCAAAGAGATGATGTGGAAATTCAAAAGAAGGTGGAATCTATTAGAAATGGGAAATCCGTAGAGTTCAAAATTTATGAGGAATGATTCATAAGATTCGGTTCATGACTATGTGTACTATAAAATATTGAGATAAAGAGGGATATTTTAAATGATTCACATAGCTCAAACTTCTCCATTCATCTAGGGAGCACAGAGATGTATCGATATCTCTGATGGCACTATTGTTGGGACAATATAATGAAAGAGATAATTGAATATACATCAAATTGTTTGGTATGTCATTTAGTGAATTCTGAAAGAAAAAATTCTAAGGGGATGATTCAACCATTATGCATACCTACATAGAAATGGGAAACATCACTATAGACATTTTCATTATACTTTCGAATAAATCCAAAAGAAATAATGTTATATGGGTTATTGTGGGACATCTTGTAAATACTACTCACTTCAATGCAATTTAGGTGGAATTATTACTCTGAAAAATTTCACAAATATACATAAAATAAGTGGTGAGGATACATGGGGTATAATTATCCATTGTATCTGAGAGAGATCTGAGATTCACCTCCAAGTTATGGAAGAGTATCCAACGTGATCTAAACACTGGTCTGAACTTTAGTATGGTTTATCATCCTCAAAATGATGTCCAATATGATCAGAATATTCGGACATAAGAAGATATATTGATAAAATTCTTTATGCACATAAAAGGAGGATGAGACCAACATCTTCATCTAGTCTTGTTCTCTTACAACAATAGTTTCCGCTTAATAACCCAAATGGATCCATGTGAATCCCTTTATGGGAAGAGATATAGAACACCTTTCACTACAAAATAATTAGCCTTTTCCAACATGAGTATATCTGTTAGTAAAAGTGTATTTTCTATTGGTAAAACGTTTTACCAACAAAAATTGTCTTGTCACTAAACTGTTGGTAAAAACTCTATCACTAAATGTTATTGCGGAAGAAAAAATAGTTCTGTTGCAGTTATAATAATACCAAAAGATAATATATATGTTGGTCAAAATGTTTTTCAATAGATTTCTATGACAAATTTATCTGTTGGTAATGTTATTATGAACTTTCTTTATCAATATCAATAATAAATATTAGTTTGTAATATATATTTTAAATAAGATATTATGATTTGGTATTTCAATATTTATTGCTAAAATTTTACATAATATTTATTAATCTAATTTTATATAATATATTTATTATATATAATTATAAAATTTTAAACTCTAAAAAATTGTGGATTTATTTGAAGGAATATGTTTAAACAGAATTTAATAAAAATATTCATTCACCATGAAAATAAATAAAGCTCGAATGATACAAACACTTTACATAAAACTCCATGAAACGTTATCCACAATTTAGAAACTAAGAAAATCCATGAAACTCCAAAAAACATGATACAAACACTTTACATGAAACTCCATCAAACTTCATCAACAATTTGTTCCATACATCAATTGTTAGCGTCATTGTTCATATTGCGACAAGATCAATGTATATATTTTTCCCACTTAGTCATGACATGGCCACAATGACAACCTTCACTAATAGAAAGATCATTTTGGATTAGATGTATAACCAATGAGCCAGGCCACATCACATCATCTGAGAACCGAGATGCTAAGCCAACGAGCCAAGTAGTGTCATACATATTGAGAACTTAGATTCCAAAAATAATGATCCATGTCACGTCGTAATGAATACATCATGCAATCTGAAAAAAGTTAAATGAACTATAATGAATGCACATATTTTAAAGTAGAAAATATGAACAGTATGAAAAAATAGAGAATATAATCAAGCAATCCAAAGAGTAATATAACAATATTGAACTCAAGTCACATGACCTCTAGCTTCAACATTCGGAACCTATAACGTATATAGTGAATTATAGCCATCGTTATAGGCAAAAAACATGAACCCATCCCACACCACATCTTCAGACAGATTTAATGTATAAACTTGAACATTAGATGTGAGTGTGCATGTTACAAGTGAAAGAAATAAGACAATACAGATGAGTCCTTGTTTATGGAATTGAATGCAGCGGCCATGCTACCTGTTTACCCAGAAATTCTTCCTCTCAGCACTCAAGAATCTGACAAATCTGTTCCCCAATGTCATAGCTAGTTGGTAGAAAAGAACCATTTTGATCGAAAGAAACAGTAATATAGAAAAAATAATAAGGTAGTCCAAAAATCCCCATGTGGGAATAACTTTCTTGTATAGTTCAACTAGTTTTTTATAGATAAGAGAAATCAGTCGAATTCATTCTCTTAAAATCTTCAAACAATAGTAGAACAATATTGAAATCAAGTCACCTAGACTATGGATTCAACGTACCAAACCTGTAACATATAAATCGTGAATTAAATCCACCATTATATCCAAAAAAACATGAACCCATCCCACACCACATCTTTAGACAGATTCGGTGTAGCATCAGCTGACAAACCCACTTGAGCATTCGATGTGAGTTTTCATGTTAAAAGTGAAAGAAAGAAGGCAATGCAGATGATTCCTTGTTTATGGAATTGAAATCAGCAACCTTTTTACCTGTTTTCCCAGAAATGTTTCCCCTTAGCACATAAGAATATGATGAATATGTTCCCCAAAGTCACAGCTAGTTGGCAGAAAAACACCCATTTTATTGAAATCACCTCTTTTCTGGAAGGAGGAACACTCCAGTGCGAAGGCTACTGGCAGATCAGTTTGGGCCTTCTTTCCCTCTTCAACTGAAAAATTTTGATGTTCAAAAAATTGTAATAAATGAAACACTGATAATTGATGGACTGTAAAAATATACAGATAATGAATGAATTGTAATCATTTACACATAATGAATGTTACACAGATAATATTTTAAAGATAATAAGCTAGTGATCACATTAATAGAAAATAATCTGTTATAAATATTACACAGATAACATATATATATTTTGGATTATTCATATTTCATATTTTACACAGATACCAAATTTCATACAGTACATATATAGCACACACAGATTTTTGTACAGATTACATAGAAATTCCAGATTATAGGGGTTAAATGAATCATACATAGGATCCATAATAGTAGTGGAGTTCTATGTGTGTAATAGCAGCAGAGTCAATAATCATATATCGTAGTAGAGTCTATTACAGTCTGTGTGTAACTCTTCTGATATGATATACGATGTACTGCTGCTATTCTGGATCCTATATGTTATTCATTTAACCTATGTAATCTAGAGTAACTATCTAATATATTTCTGTAATAGCAGCAGATTCGATAATAATATATCAAATCAGATGTAATAGCAGCAGAGTCTACTACATTTAGTATGATCATCCCACTACAGTCCGTGTGAAAATTATGATCAAAATGTTAATTTTTGCATGAATTCCATTGACACCACAGTTGAAATTTCATAGTTTTAGGATCAAAATGATTTTTTTACAGATAGAATGTGAAAACTAACAGAAAGAAAGAAAACACCCCAACTGTTTGATGTTATCCTAAGCATTTAATTGAAAAAATCATCCACCTTCTTATCAAAAAATTCAACGAGGTTGTTATCATCAAAACACCTATTCAAGTAGGGCAAGGTGGTCTCTTGAGAATCCATTGATCTACAAAAGAATGAAACTTAATGAAAAATAAATGAAGTGAATCTAATGAGACTCAGGTCAGGTAGGTTGGTCTCTTGAGAAGCCATTGATCTACAAAATAAAGGGCATCGACTTGTTGTCATTGATGTCCAAACAGAACACATTTGAAATTTCATAGTTTTAGGCTCAAAATGAATTTTTAACAGCATGCACAAAATAATTCGTATTGAAATAACATAAAATCCAACAAAAAAAGAAAGAAAACTCCCCTCATGATTGATGTTATCCTAAGAATTTTATTGAAAAAATCATCGACCTTCTTATCAAAATATTCAATCAGGTTGATCTATATAAGAAAAGAGGATCGCACTTCCTTGTTGTCATTGATGTCCAAACATATTATTCCTATAACATTACCTACAAAACAAAATGATTAAACATGATATGGTATTGGATGAGTGATGCAATTAATTCCAAAGTCCAAATATTAATTTTTATATGAATTTCATTGACACCTCATGATGAAATTCAAGGAAACACAAAAAACATCATGTCTAAGTTGTTATCATCAAAACACCTATTCACAAAAGATAACATAAAATATTAATTACAACATTAGTGGTCAATGATTAGAATTAAACCTGATGAAAAATTACAGAAGTGAATCTAATGAGATTCAATCCGGACAGAGTGATCTCTAGAGAAGACATTGACTGACAAAATAAAGAGAATCTCACTTCCTTTTTGTCATTGATGTCCAAACAGATAACTACCATAATATTACCTACAAATCAGAATGATTAAGCATGAGATTGTAACATTGAAGTTCAAAATGAAAAATAACTAGGTTAAAAAGTAAAAGATGAGTGATAAAATGAATTCCCAAGACCAAATGTTAATTTTTGTATGAATTTCATTGACACCTCACACTGATTTTCAAGGAAACACAAAAAACATCATGTAAAACAAAAATTCCAGCATGTGAGATAGTTCCAACCAGTATCAAACACATTTGAAATTTTACAGTTTTAGGCTCAAAATAATTTTTTATCATCCTTCACAGATTAATTCATATTGAAAGAACATAAAAACTAATAGAAAATAAAGAAAACTCCCATGATGATTGTTTTAGCCTAAGAATTGAATTGAAAAAACATCTACCTTGTCAAAAAATATATCCAAGTTGCTATCATCAAAACACCTATTCATAAAAGGTAACAGAAAATGTTAATTCCAACATTAGAGTTTAATGATGTCCAAACAGATTATTCCTATAACATTACCAACAAAACAGAATTATTAAACATGAGATTGTAACATTGAAATTCAATGAAATATAACTAGGTTAAAAAGTAAAGGGTGAGTAATGCAATGAATTCCCAAGGCCTAATGTGAATTTTTTGTATGGATTTCATTGACATCTCACACTGATTTTCAAAGAAACAGAAAAACCATCATGTAAAACAAAAAGTACAACATGCATGATAGTGTCATCTAGTATCAAAAAAATTTAAAATTTCACAGTTCAAGTCAGGAAGGGTGATCTTTAGAGAAGCCGTTGATCTACAAGAGAAAGAGAATTGTGTTGTCATGATCAAATACTAAATAGAAAAATATTATTCACAGAACATAGAATGAATATCTATCTAAAAAGATGGTTGTGGGTGAATTTATTTGTAAATAATGGGTGTTGAAATGTAAAACAAAGTCATTCGCTCAACATTTATAAGAATTAATTGTGAAACCTTAATAGGCAGTTCACATTTTTTTCAGCTAAAATATGTTCTTCATAACCTAATTCGGGGTGGGGATGAAAAAGAGATGGGGCGGGGGGGATGATATCGATTAACCAAAGGGACAACTAATTAAAAGAAACATAGTAAGCGAACAATGACGTGGCGACGAACCAAAGGGGGGTGAATGGGTTACCAGAAAGAATTGGAACTGTGGCAACGAATCGAAGGGGTGAATGTTTTGGCAACAAACCGAAAGGATGACCCCTGTGGTGATGAACTGAAGAGGGGTGAACGTTGTGGTGATGAAGGCTTGATTACATCTGGATCATTAGGGTTATCGGGCTAACAGATTTGGGAATCCCATTGCCACGGCTGTGACATTTTGGGCGCGGGATTTATTTGATAAATATAAGAAATAATTATTATATTGTTAATTATATGTTTCTAAAATAAATTAATTATTATATATAAATCTAATTCCTTGTTTTTTATTCATAGGTTTGTAATTTATTTGGTTACAGTCAGCATAAATTTGAATCATTTATCAATAATTTTAAATTATATATATATATATTAGTATGATGAAAATCTGTTAAATTATCAATATTTTAATTCATTATATACGAATATATTATTATTTATAGATAATTCTTTTTAAAATAATAATAATAAATATATATTAAATTATTAGTAAAATATTTATTGATAATGAATAATTTATTGTGATGTGTGTGTTTAATGGTAAAATATTTTCCATTAATGATAATTTATAAGAATATATTCATTTTTTGTAGTATAATTTTTTGTGTTGATATGATAGAGAGGAAAATTTAATTGATATTAAATCATTTGTTGGTATAAAAGAGTTAATAATAATAGATGTATATGTTGGTAAAAATAATTTTCGGTACTTATAAATAACATCAACATAATGATATATATGTTGGAATTACTCATTTTTATCAACATATATATTATCTGATGAAAAATTTCTGTTGGTATAAGTCATTTTTTTGTAGTGATATATATTTTTTTATAAAGTCTGTGAACATAAGATATTGGGACCTAAAATGGTCGAGGAAATGGTAGAAAAGGTGAAAATAATTCAGAAGTGCATCTGGATATCCCAAAGTTGACATAAGATCTATAAAGATAATTGTTTATGGGACTTAGATTTTAAGACATGGTATTCCTCCACATATCTCCCTTGATGAGAATCATGTGATTTAGTAAGAAGGAGAATTAAAGTCTAAGGTACATTGGCCCCTTTGATATTTTTGATCACATAAGAGTTGTGGCCTATCAACTAGAACTTCCACTAACCATGTCTCAAGTACATGATATATTCCATGTATACCTATTGAGGAAGTACATACCATATCCCTTACAAGTACTGAATTCAATGGTGGTATAACTAGAAAATTATCTCTCTTATGAGGAGTATCCAATGAAGATCTTGGATCGTAGATATAATATTTTACACAATAAGAATACTCACCTATTAAAATCAATATGGAGGAACCATAAATATAAAGAGGTGATATGGTAACTTGAGGAAGCGATGAGGGAGAAGTACCCTCAGTCGTTTTAACATAAGTATGTTAAATAAAATTTTTAGGGAGAAATTTCGTAAGGGGAGAATTTAATGACCTAGAATTTTATCAACAGAATTTCCTTTCTTATGATAATTTCATATAGCATAAACCTCATACATCACATGGATAAACCGAAAAAACATTATTCTCATAAATGAAGAATGATACATAAATCAGAAAATAATGTAATAATAACTCTAAATATTACAACGGGATAAAAATAGAAAATAAGAGAATAAGAATGGGATAATTTCTTTCTGCTTAATCCACCAGAATGACTAAAATCACAAAAAAAGATGTAGCAATAAAACATAATGTTAATAATAAAAAATTCATTTTGAAGATTAAAGTCTAAATAAACATGAGAGAATATATAAGTGAATGAAGAATTGTTGGGATAATAGGTATTTATATGAAGTAGTGAACCCATGTGACCCTTATATATTTGACCATTTTAATAGTAATCTGACCACTAGAATAGTAATATGACCATTGAAATAGTAATATGACCATTGGAATAGTAACCTGGCTTTTGGAATAGTAATCTGACTGTTAGGAATAGTAATCTGATCATTAGAATAGTAACATCACCTATGGAAATGTAACATGATACTTAGGTATCATATAAAATTAAAATTTAATATATTTAAACCATGGTACAATAAAATTAATGTTTAAAAAAATATAAATTAAATGTTATTATTTTTGTAAAATCAAAATGTTTGATTTGTAAATTTATAATGAATATAATTATTTAAAAGAAAATTAATTTTCATAAAATGTATTCATAAATTAATATTATGTTGTATTAAATTTATAGGATAATTTTATGAGAGCATAATTACTTTTTCAAAGGGTCATAAAATTGAGTATAATATTAAAATATCTATTTTTCAAATAAATAGTGATTTTATTTAGAAAATTAAATATCTCATATTTAGAAATAGATTTTCAAAAAATGGAGTCCATTTAAGAAATCTATACGTAAAAATGGTTAGGGTAAATTTTTTGGGATTTTTCAAAAATAATTGAATTTTTTGTGAATAGTTAAATATGGTAATTTATGGTATTTAACATTATAAACCAAATACATTAATTTTTGAGTCATGGATGATATAATAACCCATTATTTTAAACTAACATGTACTAGTTACTATATATAGTCACAAAAATAAATATTACTGATATTCTTGAGCCAAAATAATAAAATATTTATTATAAAAATCAAAAACACCCCTCTCATCCCCTTAAAAATATTACCCCTCACCACCCCTTCTCTTCCCACATTCTAAGCTTTGTAGTTGTCCAATATTCTACTCAATTCCCTTCAAAATCCTATTCCCCATGTCCTAGTGTAGTTGGTCTCACCAAAAGGCCAATTCCAAGTTCCTTAAAGAGATTATCAAGGAGAATCTATTCAAGTGGACATTATGTGCAAGTGTAGAACGCATTCATACATAAGCATAATAAGTGGATGTACATAATGCATTCAGACATAAGGTTAGGGTTCTTTCCAAACATCCATTTTTTCCTTTCGGTTAAGCTTTTTCTCTCTCTACCCTAATGTATTTCTTCATTCATATTATATAATTATCCTATATTCTATGTATATGTTCCAAAAATGTTTATATTGCTCAATTTATCTTTCAATAATGGGGAAATACGTGTTTTAAAAGGTTACCTTATCAATTCCTCTCGATAAGAAACCCCGATAAAAGGGATCTTCTCTGTTTCTTACCAATTTTTTAGTACACTCAATAAACTATTTTAAGTAACAAATATTTTTATAAAATCATTAATTTTATCATTAAAATCTATCTTTGTTCATTTCTAGTTTTATATAAACAATTATTCCTTTGTCCTCTATAAAGACACTTTATTCTTTTCCCTAAAACCGCCCTTAAGTGGAACATTTATTAGGTTATTTAAACACACTATTTATTGTTTTAAATTCAGTTGGACATCATTATTAAAAATATATCCATATTTTTCCTTTAAAAATGGACAAAAATTATTTAATCACTTCTTTCATGGATAGAATTATGATACACCCTTTGGTTTTTCCTCATGACATGATTCTGAAACCCATTTCTTTCCATGGGTCACCCTTGTGATTATTCCTAATGTTTAATTTATTTATGTAGAAAAAATATGCATGTACAAGTTATGGTGGGTGTGCCCCTATAGTGATCCAATGCATTGGTTGCAGTTTTTCTCATGAGATATCATGTGTGGGATCAGGGAAGCAACCTAATACATTATAGGACTTTGTCCACCATGTGATATCATCTTGGTAGTTAGTCTTGACTCATGTTTATGTCATGTTATGTGTTGCTACCACATTCCTATATTTCTATGATCATATGATTCCATGTTACATATTTTATGCCTCTATATGTTTATTTATGATCATGCCTTATATGTAATCATGTTATTCCTTTTAACTCTTGTGTTATGCTTATTTTCCATTCTTATTCCCTTACTATGATTTTTTGCTCATCCCTTATGTCTATGTATTCCCCAGGATATCCTATAAATATGCATGAGATCAAATGAATTTAGGATCTCATTATTGAGATTAATAAAAATATGTTTTATTATGTTTTCATGTTTTCTAATTTTGTACCTAGTCTTATAAAGATACTATACTTCTCGATCATTAGTTTGTATTTAATAGATAATAATGATTAAAATAATGTAATAATATGTGTACAAGGAAAGTTCTCTATAGTAAATACAATCCAAAATACATTCCCATATTCCTTTAATTTGTTCATGGGCTTCTAGTCTTCTGTTAAGACCATTCAAAGAACTCTTAAGGTGTATGCCAAAGGACTCACAAAGAAAAGGTAATCATCTTTACCAACTCATTAAAAGTTTTTTTATTCTTCTAGTTCCTCAAAATATATTGTACCCACCGTAAAATAACTAATATAGTATCACTAATATACTAATATTTTATTATGATCGTGTTAAAACAATTTTTCACCCCCTTTCACTCAAATGTTAAATAAAAGTAGAAATCGTGCATACGTGTGAATTATCGCCTCCACATATCAGATGATTCATTTTCCATTTCCATATTTCATGGTTGGTTTTTATGATGAAATTAATGTTTATATATGATATTTATGACATAATTATTCTTTTATAAATATATTATATAATTTTTTACCTTACCATCCATTGGGAAATGATAACGTCACTCGTTCGTGCATATGTACTACCACCTCCATGAAGTAATGTTATTCATTTTTCATTTATTATTTAAATGGATCATAATAAAGATATATTAAATGAATATATATGATATTTATGATCTAATAATTATTCTATTAAATTTAATTACTAATTACCATTCTTTTGTTACATCCATTGAAAAGTGAAAACATCACTCGTGCGCATATATGGGCTTCCATCTCCACGAAGTGAAGTACTTTATTTTTCATCACCAATTTATAGGAATGGTTATAAAATTGAATATAAATATTACATATGATACTTATGAAATGATTAAGGTTCTATATATGATGCAACCATGAACAAGAAACAAGTTCCAAAACTACCTAATCGAACCATAAATGAAAAATGAAACAGTTAACACTTTGAAATGATGATTTTAATAAAAATTTAATAATAAAAATGTATTTAAATTTTATTAGTGGATCATGTATAATATTATAAGTATGAATATTTTTTTTATAAGTATAGTAAATTTATATTTATAAAAAAAGAGGCTAAAATCAATTAAGAGGCAAGTTAAACTTGAGGTAAGGGTTTATTCTACAATCTCATTTTTCTTCAAGATTGTTTTTCTAAGCTTTAATTAAAGGAAATTATAAACAATTTATCTTTTAAAATCCATCTATTTGTATTCTCATATATTTATTTATATGAATTAAAAGTTATCTATTCATTTTCCTCTCTCCAAGTACTCAAAAGTCTGAAAGAATATTTTTATTGAAAACTGACTTGGTTTTTCTATTCGATTGGGAATCTATTTCTACCATACCCATATTTTAATTAAAATATTATTCAAGAATGTTTTTACTATTATCAAATTATTTATAAACATAATTTTTATCCATGATTGAATTTTTTAAAAAATATTTTTAAGGAATATTCTTGTAGCTTTCCGAATGAGGTACTTTTTACCAATAGTGTGAATGGAATATTTGTTTTAACATTTACCCTCAGAACGAATTTTCCCACCATCACAACTATTATTTGACTTAAATATTCCTTTTAAATTTTTAATGGTTCTTTTAAAATAATTTTTTTCCCTAAAATTCTTGAAATATTTATATTTTAAATAAGTGATTTCAAAATGAAAATTGTATTTTCATCAAGAAATTTTCCAATGAACTTTTAAAAGTATTTTCATATATGCCTACATACTTTGATGAATTATATGATATATTGGGGATATACTATAATGATATAATCCACCATATTACTATTTATGTCTTATAATTTTAATATTCTCAGTTTTTAATTGTACTTAACACCCCTATTTTCTGGTAGTTTATAAGTATTTTTATGGGAAAATTTAATTTTTCAATAAAAATAACATTTATTTATTATTTTAAGGTGTTTTATAAAGGTGAACCTTGTTTTTAAATGTTAAAAGAGGTTAAAGGCCCTTTTTCAAACTTTTTATAAGGGTAATAGTGCTTTTGAAATCTATGTAAGGGTAACACCACTTTTATATGAGTTATATGAGGGTTAAAGATCTTGTGTAAGGGTTAGTCTACACCCATCCTTTGTTATGTAAGGGTAAGTGTTGAGTTCTGTAAAGGTAACCTTGATTTTATGAATGTTATGGAAGGTTATTATGACACTACATAAGGATAACTAGTGGCTTGAATGCGGGTTCCATCTTCCATAAGAGTGTTGTATAAGGATCAGTTGTGGTTTCTAAAGGCTACATAAGGGTAGCCTTGGACTTTCATAAGTGTAGACCATGATTTATATAGGCCTTATAAGGGAAACACATCACTGCATAGGGGTAATCCAAAGTTTTAAGGGATGAAAAAGGGTATTCTTATACCCTTACAAAACACCTAGGGTCTAAATAAGAGTAAAACCATGTTACCCTTACGCAGTTCCCTTTTTAAGGAGAATATTTAAAAAACCCTTTTCTTGTGTTTCTTCTTCCTATAGCATAAACCCACAACCCTTTATAATAGCTTTAAATGCTAAAAACACAGAATTAAACCCTTTCACTCATTGCAGGTTCATAGATCCTATTTTATTGATCTAAATCACTCCACTTCCATGATCCAATACCAACAAATAGTCGGGATAAAAATTAAATTGTAGGCTTAATTGGTGGATTTAATGATACAACTCATACATGGTTACATTATTAAAAATATATTATCCCCTTGTGAGATTTGTTTTTGGTTAATATTTAGAGTTTGAGAATACCAAAATATAATTTTTCCACATTTGAAAAAAAACCTCCTTTGACTAAACCGAGCCTTTCGTCAGGTTTCCTGGGCATGATTGTACACCCTCTCTTCTCTATCCTAGGTTCTATGTTTCCTAAGGATAATACCTGGGTAAGAATCCCATGAAATATATTCATATTAAATTCTGAAATTATTCTTCTAAAGTCTCTATAAAAAATTATGAATAACACTTAGGATAATAATAACCAAAATATTAAAAAGAATAATAAGAATTATTCTTTTATCTCAGTTTATTCTAGAGAGGGATTTTATTATCACATGTGAAATCATATTTATTCTCTCAAGAATAATGTGGAATTATCTAGAGGGAAAATATATTATTATCATTATTATTATATATTATTTAGGAGAGATATTGGTACTATAACATGTATTTTTTTATTTATTTTTGAAATAGAAATGATAGAATTGGTTATAGGGATCCTTAGTGAGTGGTTTGAGTCAGTGAACACATTGACATGTCAAAAAATAAGATAATAAGTCCAAGGATGAGGTGTTATTGGATGTATAAGTTTCAAATAAAACTTTCAAACCATATGGGGTGGGTAATCCTTGAACTTATTATTATAATATGTGGTATTAAGTTCATTGCCTTTTGGGGAACTTGTATACCATTGTTTTGATGGTTTAATTTATGTGTTAGAATGGTTGTGTTCTCTATTGATGGTAACTGATTTTCCATGTGTGTGTGTGTGTGAGTGTGTGAATTGACAAATTACCGATACATGATCCTTGTTCCACAAGATTTTTTATAGTCTCTTCTTTCCATATTCTATATTGATTGAAAATATGTTTTGTTACTATTATGTGTCTCATGGTCCCATGATATTTATGTTTATAATTCTCCCATATTTTTCTATATTATTCCACCTTTTGAGGTTTTTTTCTTGGTACATGTGATAAGTGACCATCAAGGTATGGTTACCCCTTAGAGGGGGAGCTCACATGACTTGTGATGGTGAAAAAAGTGGAGCATGAAAGCCTTGTGATAGTACATAACATGATTCTTTTAGGAGTTTGAGGGATGTTCCAACACCCGATGCCATGTGGATTTTGTGTAGGTTGTTTTCTTTATGCCTTTTTTATTCTGAGTATCATGTTCACTTGATTCCTTGTGTAATTTGAGTGGAATTTTGATAACCTTTAGGATATTTATGACCTTTTATGACATCATTGATCATCATTCTGGCACGGATTTGAAGCATGTATGGTTGGGGGTTTATGACGGATTGGTTAGTTTCCAACCACTCGGTACATAATTGTGTGTTTTTATTATTTCTTTTTCATTTATAATTATTATAAAATACACTCATTTTTCATGTGAACACCTGTTAATGACACATTTGTGGTGTCCTACTAGGTTTCATACTCACACTCTGCACAGAAATCATGATGCATGAATAGATTTCATGCATAAGGATTCGAGAAAGTGTAAGGGGTCAATGGCAGGTGGAGGATCCATGAATAATGGATATGAAAGGAGGACTTATAGGGACTTTGGGAATTACCATGATTTTATTTATTTATTTACTTATTTCACTTATACTTAATTTTGTTTTCTACCTTCAAAGGCCTTTATTATCTGTATGACGTGTGTACACTTATTATTATTTAGTTTCTTCATGACTCCTCTGATGATTTATATAATGGTTATTATTATTTTTTCTCTATGACCTTATAATGAGGTATACTCTCCAAATTAATTTACATATACCCTCTCTTATTTTACACAACCTCTTGTATATAGGGAGGCACACATGAGGTCACGTGCCACTCTATCTTAGACTTGATGGTTTGGGTAGGGATGTTACAAAATGGTATCAGAGCACCATTTTTCTTCTTCTAATTTTGGACTAAAATGGTACATGGTAGAAAACATATAGTTATTTTGGACTTGGGTAGGATATTTTCCATGTTTCTGGCCATTATATGTGTAACGAACCTCGAAGTTACCACAGACAGAATGTTTTTACTATCTCTATGAGATTTCAAGAGCGTTCATGCATTATGAGTAGGAACGTAGGTTCAAATTCCATATATATACCTATTGTTGATATATATATTAGTTATTTAATTTAATGGAAAATTTTTCTATCTATTTGGGATAGTTTCTCTGATTGTGTGATATATATTTTTTTCCTTGTATTTATGATATATCTTTTTTGGAATTGATTAGTTGAATTGAGTATACTATTATGTTATGTTTATATATATATATATATATAATTGTGACTAATGTGTAGGGATGAGACCTTGGTAAGTGTTGGGAGGAATATAACTTGGGTTGAGGTCAGAACCATAATAGATCCTTGTGTGATCCCATAGACTAGTTAGGATTTGTTGTGTGTTCCTAATATTTATTTGTGTTTTAGAAGACACAACCTCAAAGTTGTTTGATGGGACTAATATATAAGTAAACCTAGTATGTTTCTATGCCACATCTCGAGGTGCATGAGGATGTACCCTAGAATGAAACTATATCATCACATGTGATTCTAATAGTAGAGCTTGTTCAGCTAAGACTCTTTAAGATTGTGCATGTATAAGGAAAAACCTTTTAGAAAACCATGACTGGTCATTCTTGGGATTTCTATCTCCAAAATCCCCTCGAAAAATTTCAGGATACTAGCTTCCCATAGGTTACAGAGGACTAAATGGAATTTATCAAGATAATTTTTAATTTGTTCTATAGTTATGATGAGGGTTGAGTAATTATAGAAACCTTAATTTTTCAAATACCCACTTAGAGATTATGTACTTCCATGATTCGGGTTGGTAAATGAGAGTGACTTACTTGGGTGACCTTCAAGAACTTGTTCCTCGAGTGGTACTTTCCTAAAACAATAAATCTAGACCATGAATATAAGTTTATGGATTTATGTTGAGGTTCTATGAATGTAACTTCATATTATTCCCAATTTATGAAGTTACTTTTATTTTTTTATTTTTTAATGGGAATGAGGTGCATAAGGATCAGAATTGTGATATAGGCCTATGATTGGAGCTCAAATGTTAAGTTAGGGGCTTTGATCTGATGATCTAAACTCAAGTACTTATCAAGGACATGACCTTTGACAAGAGTCTAAAATTGGAAAAAGAAACAAGTTTAGTTCCATTAGTGAATGAGCATAATATAACTATTATAGAATTTTTTTCTGGAAGTTGGATGAGGAAGGTAGAAATTTTACATCAAAGAAATGACACATGGGTTGAGAAGATCATAGCTTCATCAATCACATTATGAGGAATTCCTCAGTGCTTCAACTCTAGGAAGGTGAGACATTATTGAAGGTTCTGTACAGTGGCTCAGAGACCATTTTGGTAGTGTGGTAAGTTTGGAAATATCAAGAAAATATATATCATTTTTTATCCTGGGCTTTGAGGCCATGTTTTTATATATGTGGGAGTATAAATGATCTTTGACTCAAGGATCTGGTCGAGGTCCCCAATAGTAGACTCAAGCAATGACTCTGACTAGTCATATGTCTCCAGGATAAGGTTAGAGAGCTGAGGAAGATAGAGTTTACGTAGTGGACTAGACTCTAGAAGATGGTGTTGAGTCGCTATCTACGGTTTGAGGTTTGGTTTTAATAACCTCTACATTATATACAACATTTTATGATACTAGGGATTCTAATTATTTTTTATCTACAAAAATAGTTACTGTACATAACATACCTATCAATATTTTCTCTGAGTAACATTCCCTAGATTTACCATTTGGAACAAAAGTGGATCTTCTTTAGTGATGCCTATAGTGTTTTATAGTAATTCATAGCTATGGGAATCTGTGGGACATCATGATACTAGAAATGATGAGATTTTATTTGATTCTTGGTATGGAATGGATGTCCAACTTCTGAGATCACATTGATTGTTATCGAAGGCTGGTGATATTTTCTTCGCTGAAGGGAGAGAGGTACATGATGACTATATAATAGGAATTGTGATGACGTAGAGTTGGTCCAGAATTGAGTTAGCTTGGGGTAATCATGAAGTAGATGGTGGGATTATCTCTTTTAGTGGAATCAATTGCATCCCCCTTGACTTATCCTCCAGTTATATAGCTCTATTAGAAATTATTTCTCGATAACTTCATAGGGATCCCTCCTGATAGGGGAGATATATTTAATATAGAGATCATATTGGGTGCACATCCCATTTTGATACCCTCTTATCATATGTTTCTAACTAAGAAGAAGGTGATCAAGGTAAAACTTGAAAAAATTGGAGTCGAAGGCCTTTATCATGCCAAGTACTTCACTATAGGGTGCACCTATGTTGTTTTCTAAGAAATTGGATGGTATTATTCAAATTTATATTGATTACCAGAAGATGAAATAGGAGATGGTGAAGAACATATATCCTTTTCCCATGATCAACAATCTATTTGATCAATTATGGGGAGCCACATGGTTCTCCAATAATTATCTTTGATCGGGCTATCATTAGTTATCAATTATAGGGGAGTACATCCCAAATATGGAATTTTGCAGCAGGTATATGTTGTATGAGTACTTGGTGATTTCCTTTGGCCTGAATAATGCAGAAAAAGTGTTCATAGCCCTCATGAACAAGATCATCCACCCATACCTAGACTCTATTATTGTGGTGTTTTTTGATGATATCCTTATTTATTCACCAACATCAAATAAGCATGAAAGACGTATTGAGGTAGTATTGAATATGCTTCGAGCACATCAACTTTATGCTAATATATCAAAGCATAACTTATAGATTTGGGAGGTAAATTTCTTGGTGAATTTGGTTTTTGGGATAGGTATATCTATGAACCTAGAGAAAGGTGAGGTTGTAATTTCCTGGACATGTCCTCAGAATGAATTCATAATCAGCAGCCTTCAGGGCTTAGCAGGATATTACTATCATTTTTCTAGGACTTCTTAGGATCATCAATAAGCATTATTGTGATGAATAAGAAGAAGGGATTAAGGTTTTATTAGTTGAATTAATGTGAATAGGCATTTCTTGATCTCAAGAGGGGGTTGACTACCTCTCCAGTTTTATTACTTCTCAAGATAAGAGTTGGTTACACTGTATACTGCAATACATCAGGCATTGGTCAGGGAGTAGTGTTGATGTAGAGGGATCAGTTAGTGGATTATGGGTCACTTCAGTTGTGATCCCATAAGAATAACTACCCTACTCGTGACTTGGATCTGGTATCCATGGTCCATGTAATTAAGCTTTGGTGACACTGTTAGATCCAAATGGGCCTAGATACCATGAGAGGGGGTGAATTAGGGTATGGATATTCTTTTCTAAATTCTTCCTACCCCACTATATCTTGAACTCTTTATTATAAGGGTTATTTTTTCACTTAAGTGTTAATTTTGATCTTATACTTTTCTTGTTTATCTGATGATAATGCTTTGAATGTAATGAAGGAAAAAATCACAAAGACACAATGATTTTTACTTGGTTCCCCTTCACTGGGAAATATCCAAGGAGAATACAACAGAGATGTGTTGATTGTACCAAATTCAATCAGGCTCATTGAAAATAATGATGGTTTAGGCTAGATCACTTCTATACTCATTATCACTGCCTTTACAATTTTCAGGTTCTCCTCACTACATTCCCAAGGGTCACTCCCTATGTCTCTTCATCTCACTCACTGCTAGTGTGAAGAATCACCATATTTTTCTTCATTCTCTCGCTACTATTGGAAGGGATCGACACACTGTTTATGGAATTATAGGTTCCTTCATTATCTCGAATGAAGGATACATCATCAGCTGTATATAGATGTTCTGTTGAAGTTATAATTTCATATACTAATAAACACCACTTTTCCACAGTTGTACTGAGCAACACCAATATTTTTTTCAACCCTTACTGCACCTTTCAAACAAGTTTTATACCTTGAACAGAAAACCTATTCTTACAGGAAACTTCTTATGTGAAACACCAATCTTATGCACAACTACCTTATCTTGTCTGCAACTCAAATTTTACGTGCAACTCCACTTCTCATGTGCAACTCACAACCTTACGCGAAACTTTCTAAGCTTGCATGCAACTCCCTTTTCGAAAAATTATTACGTGATTCAGAACTCTGATTTTCTATAATATTTGAGCTACACAAATTATGGGGTCACCTATTATTTATCATGTATATTTTTTCACATAGATTATCAAAAATATCTTTGGAACTCAACAACTGACCAAGGAAACCCTCTTTTTCAAAAAACACAATCAACCCAAAAATGCTTCAATGTTACCTTGAAATCTTTTTTCCAAAAAATCTCCCCCTTTGGGTTTGTTGACAATTTTTCATAAAAAGATACAACTTTATAGATTCATCCATCTTCTACCACCATTCACCTCATGTGATTCAAATAGTGATCAAATATTTACTCAACACATACTCTAATCTCACATGAGCTATGCTGAGCATGAGAAATGAGAGTGTAATGAAAAGTTCATCAATAAACCACTCCATTACATTCCAAAACCACTCTTCTACTTTCATCATGAACCTCAAATATTTTGATATGTAATCTATGATCGATCACTTCTAGAATTGTTAGATTTAATACTTCTTCTCCTATCTCACTGCTCCCCATATCTCATTGCTCCACCTATCAGCTTCTCTCTGTGCCTTGATGAAGACATTTTCTCCCTTTTAGAAACCACAATTTCTCCCACTTTTTCAATGAATCCAAAGTTAACTCATTATTGGTCTACAACAAGGTAAAGAACACATATTATTACATTATGTAAAAACATACCATATCTTGGGGAGAGGGAGGTCCTGTATCTACACTTTTTCATGTGCGAGAGATGACTAGACTCATAGATCCAGTTGATACCTATCAAATACTTATTTGGGTAAGTCCTTTGTCATAATTTCTACAACCTGTAGTTCTGTAGGCACACACTCAAACATAACTAGCCCTTTCTCTACCTTATCCTTGATAAAATTATATTTTATGTCAATGTGATTTGTCCTTGAGTGATGTATTGGATTTTTTCTAATATTTATAGCACTTGAATTATCACAATGGATTCCAATAATACACTTCACTTTAACATTCATATCTTCAATATGCTTCTTCATCCACAATAAATGCATGCATTCTTGAGTAGCCACAATATATGCAGCTTCTATGGTGCTCAATGAAATTAAATACTATTTCTTTCTTAGCCAAGAAATACACAATACACCAAGATAAAAAGCACCTCCTAATGTTGATTTCCTATCATCTGCTGATCCATCCCAATCTACATCTGTATATCCCAACTAATCTTGTTGATATTTTTCATTGTACATCAAACTGAAGTACATTGTGCCCTTGATATACTAAAGTATTCATTTTACTGCAAGCATATGGATTTCCTGGGATTTATTTGATATGGCAGTGCTTCAGATGTGGAAAAAACAATATTCGGTCATGTCATTGTAATGTATAACAGGATTCCAAAGATCTATCTCTATTCGGTGACATTAACAGCTTTTCCTTCATCATATTTTGATAGTTTCATCTAGGTAAAAACAAGAGTTTTCATCTCCTTGGAATTTTCTATTCCAAATATTCTCAGAACCTCCTTGGAATATTTGGATTGAGAAATGAAAATGTCATTCCTTCCTTATGTCACCTGTCAACCAAGGAAAAATATCAGCTCACCAATCATTGACATTTCGAACTCACTTTTCATGAATTTGTAAAACTGCCTACATTGTGCATTATCTAATCCACCAAACATTATTTCATTGAAATAAACTAGAATCATCGTTTTTTGATTATTATAATTTTTTAGATATATATTATAATCAACTCCACCATGACTAAAACCAAGATTTTTTATAAATTGATCTAGCCTTGAATATTATTCTCTTGTTTCTTGATTCAAACCAAATAAATCCGTCTTCGGATGAATAACTATTTTCTCATCTTAATGAATGTGTATACCATATGGCTTCTCAATGTAAACTTATTCTTCCAGAACCCTATTCTGAAATGATGACTTGACATCCATCTGGAAAACCTTGAACATTCTTTTCACAATTATGGACTAGAATAATCTAATTGTGTCTAGCCTTGCAATAGGTGAAAATGTATCATCAACATCGATACCCTCTATCTGGGACTACCCTTTGCACACCATTCATGCTTTGTTTTGAATCATTGTTCCATATTCATTTATCTTACTATAAAAGACCCATTTATTCTCAATGACATTCTTATCTGTTGGGCTCAAAACAATCTCCCATGTCATATTATTCTCAATTTGACCAAGCTCTTCATTCATAGAATGAACCTAGTTCTCATCTATAACAGTCTATTTCATCTCCAGTCATTGGTTTTCATGCCAATATTCATTTTACTACTTCATTCCCATCATCATTGTCTTTATCTGAATCATCATTTTACACTTCTAATCACCTTGAGTTTATTACCTCCTCATTGCTTCCATAATGAAACTATTAACTATTCAATTAAAGATTCTCTTCATTCTCTAATATAGTGACATCATTAATTTCAACTTATTTTTTAGCCTAATGTTGAAACATTTTTGAAATACTCTCACAGCTTCATTGTATCCTGAAAATAGTCAGATGATACCATATTATTAGAGAAAAATAGATAATCATGAAATACATGATTTTTTCTTCTTATCCCATAATCAATCTTCTTGATGTTAGATACATGATTTTTTCTAATTCTACCACAATCATACTTCTTGATGTCAGATGACATAAAATTTCATCTTTTATATCCCATTGAGATCTAGCATCTGATTAGGAGATTGAATTCCCCCCTATGATGTAAAACTATTTCAGTTGTTGGGCCCAATGTTTTGACCCACAATCATTTTTCTTCTCCTACATCATTTATTCTCATGTGGCACTTCACAATGAGCCACCAAAAAAACCATGAATCCTAGTGAGTTAGAAATGGGTGTAGGAAACAATAGATAGATTTAATAACAGTATCACTATCCATAGTGCTCAATTACTTCCATATATTTCAAGAATCCATAAACCATTAACTCCTTTCAAGGAATTCTTACAGATTAATTCTTCATCTCTTGTGACTGAATTGAATTAGTTGAAATTTTGGAGCACATCACCATTTTTCATCTTTTAATGCCACTTCCCCTTAGATCGTTTCTTCCCTTGAACCTAAAATACTTGAACATCAGTTAATAGAATTTTTACACATAGAGAGAGGGGTAACTCTGGAATCCTCAAAAGGAGGATTGTGGTTAATCCTGATGGATCAACCCTTTGATACTTTCATTCAAATTATTATACTCTTTCTATGCATGTTCCATCTACCCAGATAACTTCAATTGTTATGGATATATGACTAGACATTCTTTTCCAACTTGCTCAGTCTTTATCTAATATTTTGATTTTGTAGGCTTGGAATTTTTACCAACTTGGGGTTTAAACCTATTAGTTGAAATTTCCATCCTTGTTTCCCCACAAATATGCCATTTTCATTATGATTTCTATGAAAAGGAATATTTTTATGAATCTCTTGCTCTTTATTCTTCCTCTATTGGAGGGAAGATTCCCCTTCCTTTACTTCTAGCCTTGTGGCATGATATTTGAGTTTTTCAAGACATTCATTGTTCATTTTTCTTTTATCATTTTCCCAAGTCACCGCATTTTTTATTACTGGTGGTGGGTTCTTATCTAAATATACATTCTCCTTACCCACAACTGGAGTGGTTCCTCCATTCTTCTAGGTTGGTTCACATTTATTCCAACAGAGATGTTGGGATTGTAATTGAGAAGGTTCTTGATACATCTTTTGTTGATCTCCTTTTGTTTTTTCTGAGGTTGTAAACCTATTTTCCAATTTATCATTTTTTCTTCCAGTATAGGATTTCTCATTATACACCACTGGAGTCAGGGATCTCCTTTTGATTTCATTTTCCTTTCCTTATTTCTTCCTACTGAAATATTTTTCCAAATTCCCATGATTAGAACATATAAAACATCTCCCATTAAAACTGTAGCTCATATCATAATTTCTCAGTTGAGATTTTGATATAGATTGAGTTTTTCTTTTGACATTGAGCTGTTGGACTTCTTAACACATACTCACGATGTGTCCCATTCTTCCACAATAGTAGAATTTCATGGATACTTTCTTCTGAGAAATTGTTCTTTCATATTTCTCAATATGATTAATCTTATTCTCATATTTAGAAATATTTTTATCTTCACAGCATGAAATATATTCCAATGCCTAAAAAAACTTGTGGTATGACCATGTGTTCCAAATAAATAGCATATTCTATCAATACTTTCTATAAAATCCTTTTTATGTTTGTCTATATCACCTACTGGAAGTTTTATATTTCTAGAACTATTCACGAATCTTTTCCTCTAATGCATGGGATAGGGTTCATCATATCCAATATCAGTTTTTTCGAAACTAGGTAGCCTTTGGGATTATAAAATCCTTTCATTATTCTCCTCTAAAGTAATATATTTTATTTTCATATCATCATCACTTATCGTAGGATAATTAAATAGTAAATGTAGAGAATCCTTCAATTTAGGCTTTCCTTTGGCATTATATTTCTCCACCTCTTTATTTAGTAATTCTAGATCTTATCCTAATTATTGAATATTCAAATCCCTTGATTCATGTTGAGCATTAAGTTCTCTCTTTAGATTCTTTCCACTACTCATCTCATCTTAAAATTCTCAGGTGAGCTTATCCATCAGGTAAAATTTCACCTTTAACCTTGAATTAATTGTAGCAGAATAATCATTATAGGATGCATTCTCTTATTTTAGCATTTTATTTTCCTGAACTAGTTTAGATAGCTATGTATCAAGAACATCATTTATGGTTTTCAGATTCTAAATTTCATCTAACTTTAGATTCTCTCCATTTTCATCAGCTTTTGGTTTCATACCATTGTGGACATCTTTTTCAATTCTTCTACTTGGGAAGAACCCTTATCCCTTGAATTAGTATCCACATCAATAATACTTTGATTTAAAAATTTTAGCTTATTGACCTAAATTTATAATACCTGGATCTGAATACCTTGATACATGTTTTCTACTTTTAATTTTTTATCGAATTCCTTTGTCTCGTGGACAACATCCACTTTTCTCCTTCCTGGAGTTTTTTCATCCTCTGTGGTTTCAACATCAACTAAAATTTCAATTTTTTCACTGTATTATTTATCCAAATCATTATTTTTTCACTACTTGATTCCTTCAACTGAATCACACTTTTTCCATAGACACTTCCACATTGAGGATTACTACCCCACTTCTACTTCTTCTTTGAAGTTCTTCCCATTTCCATGGCACACTAAGAAAAGAGAAGACAGGATATTTAAAATAAAAAATCGACTGAACCAAGTTAGAGAAAAAAAATCTTATAAAATAAACCTTTCCTTTGATACCAATTGTTTGTTCCAAAAGGGGCATAGATACCCTAAGAGGGGGGATGAATCAGGGTATGGATATTCTTTTCTAGATTATTCGCACCCCACTAGATCTTGACCAATTTATTATAAGGGTCACTTTTTTTCACTTAAGTGTTGATTTTGATCTTATACATGCCTTATTTATCTAATGATAATGAGATAAATGTAATGCAGGAAAGAAATCACAAAGACATAGTGATTTTTACTTGGTTCACCCTCACTGGGCTACATCCAAGGAGGAGAGAATGACGATGTTCCGATTGTTCCAAATTCACTAGGGCTCACTACCCATAATAATGGTTTGGGGTAGATCACTTATATTCCTTGGATCACTACATTTACATTTTATAGGGTCTTCTCACTACATTCCCAAGGGTCACTCCCTATGTCTCTTCCTATAGATCACTATTAGTGGGAAGGATCATCGTCTTCTCTTCCTTCCCTCACTACTCTTGGAAGAAATTCACACACAGTTTATGGACTTGTAGGTCCATTAATTATATTTAATGAATTATGAATCCTCAATTATAGATAGATTATCTGTTGAATTTCCACTTTCATCCACTAATGAACACCACTTTTCCATAGTTTTACTGAGCAACACCAATATTTCACGTAACCCTTACTGCGCCTTGTGCGCAAGTTTCATGCATTACGTGCAAAATCTTTTATTATGTGAAAATTATTATTTGAAACACCAATATTATGTGTAAATACCTTATCTTGTGTGAAAATCCAATTCTTGAACACAAATCCCAACCTTACACACAACTTCCTTATCATACGTGCAACTCCCTTTGAGTATAATTCTTATGTGATTTAGATCTCTGATTTTTTCTAATTATTGAGTTGCACAAATGAGGGGGGTCACCTCTTATTTATAGGAATCACTGACCCCTATGAGGAAGATTCGACGCGTTGATCAAGATCCTCTTAGAGAACATAAAACTCAACCCGATGTCTTATTAGGCACGTAAACCTATTTTGCACAAACTCATCTTTCATGCACATTTCAAAATCCTTTGCGCACTTCATGCCTTTTCTATATTTCAACATTCTAATCCAGAAAAAATACTTGCACACATGTTTCCAAACCACATTCAATCTTTCACACAAATTCCTTTTCCAAAAATACCTTTCTTCATTTTCCGATTTTGAGGCCCAAAAATTTGGCAAACATTGGAATCACTTACATCTTGTATATGTTATTTTTGTATCACCTCCAGATCATCCATTCATTTTTCCTGGATCTTTTTCAACATATATTTTCAAAAATATCTCTAGAACTTCAAAACTTACCAAGGAAACCATCTTTTTCAACAAGCACAATCAACCCAAAAATACTTCAATGTTACCTTGAGGGGTTTTTTCCCAACAGACATTATGTATTCAGTGAAAGATCTGGAATCTACACTGACCACAATAACCTCTATTATATCTTCACATAGAAATTCCTAATCCCAATGATGATTCATTGGATTAAGTATCCCCAAAAATTCAATTTTGATATGGATTATTCATCAGCTAAGAATAATGTCATTTTGTATTCTCTTAACCATAAGATGTAGTTCGAGGAGAATATTGGTGAGTGCCTTTTGAGGAGAAGCGACACTTGAAGAGATTTTTGGTTGATTAGAGTAATGACACTTTTGTGGATTAGGGATCGATGACATGTGATCTTCATTGGTGGTCACATATTCATTGGTAGACATGGTAAAGGCTAGATAGAAGACTGATATAGAGTTTGTTGTGATGCCAGAACAACTAGTTGGAGGTGACCCGATACTTGGGTGGTCATTGGGTGACAACGATCTGATCCTCATACATGGGAGATTGATAGTCCCTAATACCATTAGAGAGGATATTATGAGGTATTTACATTACAATATATTTTCCATATATCTTGGTGTGATAAATATTTACCAAGAATTCATTAGATAGTTCTGGTATCCAGGGGTGAAGAGGGACATTGTTGGGTTTGTTTCCAAATTCCTTACATTCCATAGGGTTAAAGTCGAGCACCAGTGTCCTGGTGGTTTTCTCCTGCCGCTTATAGTGCCTATATTTATGTGGTAGGATGTTACAATGTACTTTGTGATAGGGTTAGCCAGCACTCTTGGGACTCATAATACTATTTGGGTGGTTGTTAATCAGTTGATTAAGGTTTCAAACTTCTTATCGATTTGAGAGAATCACTCAGTGGATGAGATGAGAAATATTTATATGTGTGAGATAGTAAACATTAATGAAGTTCCCTTGAAAATTATATCTGAAAGAGATGCATGTTTCACATTGTGGTTTTGGAAGGGATTGAATAAAGTCCTAGGGACTTATCTAACATTAAGAACAACATACCATCCTCAAATGGAATTATAGCTAGAGAACACAATAAACATACTTGAGGATATGCTTAATGTTTGTGTTTTAGATGTTAGTAGAACTTGGGATGAGCATTTGGACTTTATATAGTTCACTTACAATAAAAAATTCTAGGCTTCTATACAAATGGAACCATTTGAGGCTCTCTATATATGGTCGTTCAACTCACCATTATGTTGGAACAAGGAAATAGAGGTCGTAATTTTGGGCCTAGTATGGTATAGGATACCTTATATAGTGTACATTTGATTAGGAATCTATTAGTTACTACTCGGAGTAGGAATCAATCACATATAGATAGGGGAGAAGATATTTAGAGTTTTTTTTGTGGTTGGGATTTCTTATAAGTGTCACCTTGGTGGGGACATCATCGTCTAGGGAATAAGGGGAAGATAACACCATGGTTTGTTGGACCATTCATAATCATCAAACGAGTTGGGATAGTTGCGTAGTATATATACCTTCCTCTATGTTATCAAGGAATACATGATGTGTTCTATGTTTCTCAACTTTGGGGGTACATGCCTGATCCTGCGCATGTTATAGGATACATTAAAAATGAGTTAGATCCAAATATATCTTTTTTAGGATTGATCGGTGTGGAATGTTGACTGAAGGGAGATGGTCCTTTGATGGAAGACAGTGCCACTATTTTGGATCATGTGGTAACATGGATGGATGAGGGAGGAGACAAGGGAGCATGAGTCTAATATTCAAGCTCATTGTCCTGAGTTAATAGAGAAATTCCACTAGACATACTTATTGGGGATGAGAATTCATTATAGGGGGAATTTTATTGTTCTGAATTTTTAATTTTTATTTAAACCCCCTTTTTTTGGAAGTTTCTAAGAATTTTTATGTGAAAACGATTGTCCTTGATTCCATAAAATAGGAGCTGATGAAGGATTTATATGACTCTAGGTGGGCGTTACATCCTAGTGTGAAAAAGATATAACATGACTTTAGGTGATAATTCTAGTTGTCATGGGTGAAGAGGAAAATCACTAGGTTTTTTTCTGATGCCTTACCTTCCAGAAGGAAAAGGTTGAACACCAACATCCTAGTGGTTTTCTCCAGCCACATCCAATGCCTATGTGGAAGTGTCAGTAAATCACAATGGACTCTGTGATAGGTTTATCTAGAACCCTTAAGATCTGTAATACTTTTTGGGTGGTTTTTGATTAGCTGAAGAAGGTTTCTCACTTTTTATCAGTCTGAGAGACTCACTTAGTGGATGAGCTTGGAAATTTGTATTTTTTTGTATAGTATGATTGTATGGATTTACCTTGAGAATTTTATCTAAAAGTGATGCACATTTCACATCATAGTTTTGGTAGGGATTGCAGAAATCCCTAGGAACTCAATTGAGTTTGATCACTGTGTATCATCCTTAGATAGACGGATAGACAAAGAGGACAACAAACATACTAGATGAAATTCATAGATATTATGTTTTAGACATCAGTTTATCTTGGGATGAGAATAAATCCATGATATATTTCACTTATAAAAATATCTTCCAAGCTTCTATACAGATGGAACCATTTTGGGTTCTTTATGGATGGTCATTATTCTCACCATTGTGTTGGCATGAGGTGGGTGAAGTAGTATTTTTTACACCGAGTATGGTCCAAGAGACCTCAGAGAGGGTTCAGCTGATCAAAAAGTGGCTGGTGACCTCTCAGAGCAGGCAGTGATCATATGTTGACCGATAGAGGCAACCTTTGGAGTTTTTTGTTGGCAACCGGGTTTTATTGTGAGTGTCACCTCATTTGGGGTATCATTTTTTATGGAAGTAATGGAAGTTGGAACCATAGTTTGTTGAACCCTTCATTATCATCAAAAGGGTTGGGATATTGTCATACCATCTCTACCTTCCTCCATGTTATCAAGGAATGCAGGATGTGTTCCATGTTTCTCAACTTCGAAGCTACATGCTCGATCCTACACATGTTATAGACTATGAGGACATTAAATTAGAGATAGATGCATATTTTGGGGAGAGTCTAATGTGGATCATAGACCAGAGTGATAAAGTTATTTGAGGGAATATTTACCACTTATATGGATCCTATGGCAGTATGGGTGGATCTAAGAGAATACATGGGAGTGAGAGTCTGATATTTGAGCTTAGTGGCATGAGCTGTTCAAGAGATACTACTAAAGATACTTCTCAAGGATGATAATTCATTAGGGGGGGAATTTAATATTCTCATTTTTCAATTTTTATTAAAAACCCTTTTTTGTTGGTAGTTTAGAAGTATTTTTATCTGAAATTTTAACTTTTCAATAAAAATCACATTTATTTATGGTTTTAAGGTGTTTTGTAAAGGTAACCCTTGTTTTTTAAGGGTTACACAAGGGTAAAGGAACTTTTTCATACTCTTAAAAATTTTATGAAAGGTTGAAACCCCTATTATATGAGTTACATAAGGGTATTAGTCACTATATAAGGTCCATCTCATGCCTTCCCTTGTTATGTAAGTTTAAGGTTTGTGTTGTGTAAAGCTACCCTTAATTTTATAAAGGTAATGTAAGGGTACTCTAACATGAAATAAGGGTACCCAACAGATTATGTAAGGGTATTGTATCATGTAAGGATGATTCATAAGGGTCATCCATGGTTTCTAAAGGCTATGTAAGGGTAGTCTTATACTTGTGTAAGGGTAGCCCGTGATTTCTAAAGGTTGTGTAAGGGTATCCCTCCTCTACATAAGGATAATCCACAGTTTTTAAGGAATGTTTAAGGGTAACATTCTATCATTACATGGAATCTTGGGTTTGTGTAAGGATAAAACCATGTTACCCATACACAACTCCCTTTTTAAAGAGAATATTTTAAAAATACATTTTCTTGCACTTCTTCTTCCTCCAGGATGACCTTGTAACCGTTTTAAATGACATTAAATGATAAAAAAGTGTAATTAAACCCTTAGAGTCATTTAAGGATCATAACTCCTATTATATGAATCTAAATAACTCTATATCCACAATACACTACCAAGAAATGGTTGGGAGACAATTTAAATTTTTGGATTAGTCGATGGATTTAATACCACGACTCAGACGTGGTTTCTTTATTAAAAATATGATCCCCTTATAACTATTTTTTTAATATTTCTAGTCCAAGAAGCCCAAAATATATTTAGTTCATGTTTGAAAAAAACTTCTTCAATCAAATTGAATCTTTATTCTAGTTTTTCATGCATGGAATAACACTATCTCTGCTCTATCTTGTGTATTTCAATTCTAAATGATAATACCTAGGTTAGAAGTCCATGATATCTATTCTTATTTATATGTGAAATTATTCTTAGAAATTATTATGGATAAATAATGAAAAACTCTTAGGATAATAATGACCATAATTATGAAAATAATAACTGTAATTATTCTTTTTATTTTAGTTTATTCAAGAGATATATTTTTTTATCAAATGTGAAATTGTATTTATTCTCTAAGTAATTATATGGAATTATTAAAAGGTATACTATAGGATTATCATAATTATTATAGATTATATATGATAGTGAGTTGTACTATCTCATTTAGGTTTTTATTTATATTTTAAAAAATGATAAAATCGGTTCTAGGGATCCTTGGAGAGTGGTTTTAGTCAGAGAACATATTGACATGTAGACAACTAAGATAATAAAGCCAATGAGGATGTGTTATTGGGTGTAAAGGTTTCCCCTCCAACTTTGAAACCAAATAAGGTGGTTTATCCTTGATTTTGACATCGTACATTGAGGTAGGAAGTTCCTTATCTTTTTTGACCCTCGTATACAAGTGTTGTCATAGTTTAATTCATGTGTTAGTATGGTTTTGTTCTTCATTGACGGTAACCACTTTTGAGTGACAGTGTTATCATGTTACCCATACATGACTCTCATTCCGTGAGATATGTTAGAGTGGTTTCTTTCTATATTCAATATTAATTCACATGATTTTTAGTTTCTTCTATGTTTATCATGATCCCATGTTATGTATGTTTATCATTATCCCACCTTATTTTATATTGTTCAAACTTAAGAGGTTTTTTGATTGGTACACATGATAGGAGACTATTGTGGTATGGTTACCCCAATGAGGGGGAGTGTTCTTGAATTTCGATGGTGGTGGTGGTGGATCATGATAGCCTTGTGGTTGGATGTAACTCGATTCCTATAGGATTTGGAGGGAACATTCTAATACTCGATTTCCTATGGATTTCAATTATCTTTTTAACTCAAAGCCTTTTGGATTACAAGTGGCATATCCAATTGATTCCTTGTGGAGTCAAAGTGACATATACACATCCATGAGGCTAGTTTTAACAATTTATTATATCCTTTATCATCATTATAGCATGTAGATAAAGTATGTACAACATTGGATTTTTGGAAGCTTGGTTAGTGCACAATCGCTCAGTATGTAATTTTAAATGTTGTTCTGGTTTCTTTCACATTTATAATTATCATGAAATAAACTTGTTATACATGTGCACACTTGTTAAGTATGAATTAGTGGTTTCATATTGGTTTCATACTCACATGCTAAATGGGAATCATGATGTACGTATAGATTTCATGCATATATATTCGATAAAGGGAATGGGGCCCATGGAAGATGGTTGATCCAAGGAGCATGGATCTATAGGTGGGACTGGGATAGACTCTAGGGATTACCATAGTTTTATTTAATTATTTACATATTTCACTTATACTCTAGTTTTTATTTCCACCTTGGGAGTCATTTTTTATTTTAATGAGATGTAAAATCTTATGATTATTTAGTTTTTGTATGATTACTATGACGATTTATATACTTTTTATCATTATTATCAATATATGACATTATAATGAGGGTATAGTCTCCCTACTGATGAACTTAGACCCTCATTACTTATTGTAATCCTATTTCATATGTGGTGGAGTGCATGAGGTCATGTGACACTCCATCTTGGACCCAGTGGTTCAGGTCAGGATGTTATAATAATCATGTGGCTCTTATGATTGGATGGGGAAAATATTAACCTTTTGTATGCTATTTTTTCATTATGAATGTTTATATTGATTGTTTATTAAATTTTTTATTCATTTATTTCATATGATGAATTCATTGGACTTAATAAGTGGTGGGTGGGGCTTGTTATAGCCCATCTATACATTGGTAGGTCTCATGAGACAAATTATTTTGGGTATTTGAAATATTTATTTCCTATTTATATATTATGTATTGACATGAGACCATGAATGTAATATTATGATGTCCAACATTGTGAATTATATCATTATAAAATTAGTTATTATTATCCATGTGATTATTTATGTTGTTATATCATCCATGGATATAATCCTCGTTTAATGATATTAATTATAGGTAATATTTGATTATTTTCAATACCTACCATATTATTCATGATTTATTTATCATATGATAGTTCTTTTTGTATCATTTATCTTACCGAGCTTTTAAGATCACTCTTTGTTATATTATCCATTCCCCGGATTACCAAGAAGATATTTATGAATCATTTTAGGGATATAATAGACGAAATGATAAATTTAACATGATAATATTATGTTGTATTCCATGTTTTCAAATATAATGTGATAATCATGTATGTATCTAGTCTCCCAAGACTAAAAAACTATTCGATCTTTTGGTCTGCGATCTCTTGTATCTTTTACCAATGTAGTAAAATAACCACTGGATCTTGGTTATTGGGGTGTTATTGTTGATATCAGATAAAGTTTTTATAAATCATGGGAACTAGAATTAGGAAAATAGATATTAGAGAATATAACCATATGATTTACTATAAAGATAAGTATAAGTATAACATAATATCATAATGTTTTGGTACATTAGTGATTTTTTGTATTTCATAGAAAATACATAACTTTATAGATACTAGAAAGTGGATATGACTATGGAACAGATGCACCTATGGTTATAAACTTTGAAAGTATTGGATTGGGTATTAACTTGATCATCACCAGTTCACAATGACTGGGATGAACACTATACACCTAGTTAGACACTCCTTGAGGATACACTTTGGTTGATTCACATGATCTTTATGAAGTGAGCTAACCTGAGCATTTCATGTATAGATATTACATTATTTTATATGAATATTCAGTACATAAAACAATTATACATACCTCAGAAACATAAAGGTTTAGTGTCTTTGGAGACTAGACACAAAAACATCTTATTTCATAAAGGATATTCAATATATCCCATAATTTTTTTATATTATTATCCTTCTAAACATATCATACTTAGAACCTTCAATCAAATCTTGGGGAAGGAAAACATAAGAAAGGGTGATATCATATCCAAAGTAAGTGTAAACATATATGATATCAATCAATGATCAAACATGCATATAAGGGTATTATAACATAATAATAAACATAAGTAATTCATATCTAATTGATTAGAGGTCTTTAATCAAGATTCATGACATAAGGATTTGTTATAACAAAAAATCATAAGAGTTTGGAATCATAAATAATCAATCATGAGCTAGGAGAGCATAACGTTAACATAATAATGTGGAAGAAACAAAATAATCTAACATTGTTAACATGTATAAATATAAATAGGTTCACTATTTAAGTTAAGGGAAGGAAATCAGGTCCTTTTATAAGCTTATGGACATGAAACCAAGTCCACTCATAAACTTGTAGACATGAAACTAGGTCCATGCATAAACATATGGACATGTAACTTGGTAAACACATCTTATTGTGAAGATGAAATTAGGTTCATGTATAACATAAATATATCATGAGTTATCCATCTTTACCCAATGAAACAAATGGCTATAACATATCCACCCATTTCATTATAATAATTCATTCAAATATACACCACAAGATCATAAAAATATTTAACATTTCACCACAATTTAACCCATGGAAAGTAAAATGTTTTTTGTAAATATTTCATCAATATAACCATAAACCATATAGAGAAATAATATGTATAGTATCATAGAATCACATACCTAGTGAAAAATATGTAGCATCCAAGTATGTTATCAAAGATGAAAAATCCCTTTAAAAGATCACTTGGAATATTTCTTGAAGAAAATACTCTTTTCATTTTGAAAACACTTATTTAAAATAAAAATTAATTCAAAAATATTATGGAAAAAAAATTCTTTGAAAATAACCATGGAAACCTATAAAGGAAGATTCAAATAATTTAGTGGTCATGTTGGTGGGAAATTCTGTTAATGTCGTAATCATTAAAATAAATATTTTTTCACACATTCGGTAAAAAGTACCTTGTTTGGAAAAAGAAAAAATAGATTATTTTTAAACTTATTTTTAAAAATTAAAACATTGGTAAAAATGAATTTAAAAAATAATTGAATAATATTCAAAAAAAATCTTGAATATATTTTAGAAAACTTGGATATAGTAGAAAAGGGATTTCTGACTGAAAGAGGATAAATATGTTCAGCTTTTCCTAAAATATTTCATAAACCATTTTGAGTACCAAAGAGAGGAAAATGGTAATAAAACCTCATAATTAGATAAATAATATGAGTATAATAAAAATAAATTGGTTTTATCAGTTATGTATCATATAATATTTGAAATGTAAATTTAAGGATAAACAATCACAATTAAATGGGATTGAAATATAAATCACCTACCTCAAGTCTTTCCCTACTTCGTATGCATTCAAACCTCCTATATAATAAATATATATTTATTATAAATCTATTATAGAACTATATCCATAAATATCATATCATATATGATTTAATTATAACATCTTATTATCCATTTAGTAATAATTATTTACTAAAATCATTATTCTCGGTGATAACTGCTTCATTTTTCATGTATGTTTTTATTTGAAGGTTTCAGTACTTGTACCTTGGTAATGGTTTATAATATTAAAAATATTAATCCTGAAATAATTATAATATTTATTCATAATATACACTTTTATAATTATTCATATAAAGTGGCAATGAAAAATTAAATATATCACTTCATGGAGACGGTACTTCGTACGTACACAAGAGTAATGTTTTCAATTTTTGATGGTATGAAAGAAAGAAAGGTAAATAATAATTTATCTTTATATAATCATTATTATATCATATATATCATATATATTCATTATTTATTTCTTTATTACCATCCATGTAAATCTAAAATGTAAAATTAATCATATCACTTTGTGGAGGTAGTGGTCCAAACGTACGCTTGAGTGAAGTTATCAGTTCCTAATGAATGGAAAGGTAAGAAGGTAAATAATATATTATAATTAAATAATAATAATTATTTTTTAAATATAATATATAATTATTTAATCAATCATAATAACTACCCATTAATTATGGTGATGAATAATGAATCATATCTCTGCATGGAGGCGGTAGTGTACAAGTACACACAAGCGATATTTTCATTTCCCATTTGATAGAAAGGATGTTGAAAAATGATTAATACATCATCAGAATACAAATTTTATATATTTAAGATATTAAATTAATTATTTTATAATGTATATCATATATTTAGAGGATTCGGAAGAAGAAAAAAAATTTAAAGTACTTGGTTAAGAGTGATAGCTCTTCGTTGGGAAACCTCTTTCGGCTTACACCTTAAGCCTTGAAAGGATGATATTCTGATCAATCTAAGACCTATAAGAAATGGGTAGATATTTTATTAATGGATTAGGGTAGTTATTTTATGACATATAAGTCTCATAATTTGAGAGTAAAATGGAGAGGTGGTATTCTTTTATAAATGAGGGAGAAGAGACACTTAGAATTTTTCAAAAGATTAAAATATAATAATATCATACTCAAGAAAAATACATTCAAATTGGCTCAATTTCAGAGATAATATGATATATAACCATAATATATTTATCTAAAAGTATTTATAAATTTTTTTATTTTTTTATCTTTTGTCTCTTTATTTTCACCACTCATTAATCCCTATTAAGCTTTACCGTAACAATGAATATTTACCTCAGTCGCTATTCATAATAAACAAAAATTAAGTTAAACATATTATAAAATATTAATTATAAAGATTACAAATATTAAATCAATTTTAATAAATTCAATCTCTATAAGTGGAATAAATTTATTTTATAATAATCCTTCAAAGTGCAACGAAAAAAGATTTTCCAAAAAATGCGTCTTTAAGTAAAAACAATGTTTTTATTCCAAAATTTAGCATAATGTAGATTCTAATGAAATATTATTTTTAATAAAAAGTAACTACAAATTAAAAATAATTGATATCGCTAAATAGTTGAATGAAATATATATTTTTCGATAAAATTGGTATTTTTTACTATTTACTAAAAAAATTAACTTTTAGAAAAATCCAAAAAAGGTACCATTAGATAATTTTCGTATGATGATTTCAAAAATGATAACATTTTTATAAAATACAATTTATAAAATTTTAAAATTTTAATTATAATATTTTCTCACAAAAAAATAACATCCATTTTTTAATAAAAATATTTTTTGAAGCATAAAATGAATTCACTAAAAATTGAGTGCATAATTACTAAGAATTAATCAATAAATTTTTAATGAGTAGGACCATTATAAATATATTTCATAATGTTTTTATCTTATTCATACCCACCAATCTAATTTCTAAGTTATAAAGTTATACTATATCTTGGTTCTTTTAGACGCAGGGTTGCGTGTAAATATGGTATCGAATATGTATATATATATATATATATGGTTATTAGGGGTACAATTACATAAAACTCACACAAACCTCACACACATGCTTGAAAGGAAATTCATAGCCCCACCCCCCAAGGAGATAACCCACCCATCAAGCCATATTTATTTTATATGGATGGCCTGAAGGCTTAGTGGGAATGAAACCCATTATATAGACCAAAGGCCCATTTACTAGCCTAAAGGCCTAGTGTAGTGTTATGCCTACATCATCCAACCTGTGTCACCATGTCTGCATCATTCCTGCACCATTGCCTACTCAAAACATGCTTGTGTCACCGCCTCCCCGCATCATTCTTGTGTCACTATCTGCTTGCACCATGTTTGCTTCACCGCTTGTGTCATAAATCCCCCAAGGGGCTTTCCAAGATTTGAACCCCAGTAGTTTGGATGCAGGATTACGAAGATTACTACTCAGGTTCCACCCCAACTGCAAAATATGATATTGAATAGTTTAAGTTTATTTCAAAGTAATATATATAAAATCTCATGATTTTATATTCTACCCCCTTAAAATGGATTTATCCATCAAAATTACATCACAATTATACAAAAAAATGGGGATATATATGATTATTCAGATAATTGGGTTCCGATATAGCTTCCCCAGATTTCTAATTCCTATAAAGAACTTTAACCAGGTGAGTAATCTTGTTTTGTAGAACTTTATCTATATTATACAAGATTTTAACTACTTGTTCTTCACAGTAAATATCATGATCTAGTGATAATTTTAACATATTTTTTGTTTATAATAAATAGTACAAATATTAAAATTTTGTTACCACGGTAAGGGTTAGAATGGAATTATCAAGGGTTAAACTAAGAGATAAGAGTAAAAATGACACTTAAACAAATCTAAATATTATTATTTGAAATTATTTTAACCTTATATTCTCTTAACTTCTATGTATTTTCCATATCGTTCCACATTAATAAGAAATATACTTTATATTATTTAAATACTTTAATTCATTCCATGTGCGTCCCTCCCCTCACTTATAAAAGGGTAGATATTCTCCTCTATTATTCACAAACATTGAGCACTCTAGATTTGAATATTCCTACCCAAAAAAAATCTATATTCATTACCTTTTTTATTGTTATTTTGGTCTTCTCCTAAGACCGTCCTAATAAGGATTATGGTGTATTTTAAAGGGGGTGCTCAAAGAATATGTAATCATCTTTATTAACTCTTTTAAAGTTATTTATTCTTTTAATACCTCTATATTTATTATACTATTCCTAAAATAATGACTCCAAATAATAAATATACTAAGATTTTATTATCATTATGGGACAACCATTTTCTACATTATTTCATTCAAATAATAAATCAAAGTATCGTTTGTGCGTACATTTGGACTACCACCTCCACGTAGCGATATGATTCATTTTCCATCACCATATTTCATGGTTGGATATTATGATGAATTTAATATTTTTATATGATATTAATGAAATAATTATTATTCTATAATTATAATATCTTATCTACCTTATTATATTATCATTTTTTGTGAAACAATAACATTTCTCACGAGTACGTATGGACAACCACCTCCTTGAAGATAAGTCTGAAAAATCCAATATACTACTACAAAACTGAACTTTAATAGCGCTAGAAATGTACTTTATCGGCACTCAAAAATCACTAACAATGTGAGTGACCTTAAAAGCCCATAACTTGTATCAGCACTGAAAAAGTTCTGATAAAGGTGTCATTTATCAGTGCTTTAATTTAGCACCGCTAAATGAACCCTTATCAGCACTTATAAAAGCACTGATAAAGAACATTTATCAGTGCTTTTAGAAGTGTTGATAAATGTGATTTTTATTAGTTCTTTTTAAAAGCACTATTAAAGTTCCTATTTATCAACTCTTTTAAAAGTGCTAATAAAGGGACATACTTTAGTATGTTGTTACAGCACACTACAACACCACTGTAGTGTGCTGTAACAGCACATTGTAGTACCAGAAACACATCAAATATCAACAAAAACAAGTCACAATACAAAATTTAAATGAAATTATATTTATAAAAAATACCCAAAAAACACTATATTATATACATTTCAAAAAATGGATTATACAATTACATAAATAAAATTTATTACATACAGTCAAAAATAATCCAAACTGTCAAACCTAGTGTAATATAAAACATTTTTATTTGGTCCTCTGGCTATCCATTGAATCCGTATTTTTAGATAACTCCTTATAAATTTTATCTCTAAACTATCCTATAAACTCTTGATTATGTGTATCTGATATCCATATTTTATCCCTTGATTGATTCAAATCTATAAGAATTTCTTTATGGACTTCAATGTATGGATCAACATCTTCACTATTATGTAATATGTAATGATTTTATTACTCTTGCTCTATCAAGGTAATTATAACAACATCTCTTCCAGAAATCCCTTAACCCATAAAGCTTTTTTTGTGACGAGACTTTGGGAGACCGATGCTTTAAACGTCTAATAGGTAATCAGTAAAGAATTCAATATCTTCCTCAACAATATATCTTTATACAATACAAACTTCTAGCTGACTTCGATTCTTGACATACCATTTCAAAATCTTCATATATCATTCAATGGGGTATATCTATCTGTAATGTACAGGACCACATAGTGGAACCTCTCAAACCAATAAAACCATTAGGTAGACCATTATATCAATTAATGTTAGTGGGAATAACATTTATAATTCACTTAATATGATTTTAATCTCCTTATTCATTATGGGAAACTTCTACGAGTCTACAACTTTACTATATATGGCTTTGAAAAAGATGTAGAGTCTAGTTAAGGTATGTCATACATTTTGAGGCAGAATGCAATGGAAAGTAAAGGGCATTAAATATGGAATCAAAACATGACATTCATGTGATTTTAGTCTTTATAACTTCAAATTAGTCATTTAAATGGCCTTCTTGATATTTGATGAATATCCCTGTGGAAATTTTACACTTGTAAGGAAAAGAAAAAATTGCAATTTTTCCTATCTGGATAGAGTGTAAGCTGTTGGAGGAAGAAAAGTATACTTTTTTATCCTTCACCAGTTCCAAATCTTCCCTTATCCCCGTTATAATAAAGTAAAACCTAACCTTGATTCCACATTTCATTTTTTCAAGAACATTTAGTAATGTTCCAATAACACTATAAATACATTTTTTTCAACATGCATGACATCAAGAAAATATCTGACATACAAACAATTCCAATATAGTAATTAAAAGAAAATTGATCACTTATTCCAACTTGATTTTGTAAGGTTTTTAGAAAATGGTTTACCAAAAATAGTGTCAATCTTTTTATCTTTTTTGTATAGTTGATCACCCATTGCTAGAGACAATGTTTTACCTTGTTTGATATTCTCATAGAATGATGTCATCCAGGATCAGTATTTATGTTGTCAAGGTAATAACTTTTTATGTCCTAAAGATACATCCTTTGATTAATGTTTCAATTAAACTGAGTATATGTGTTTTTAACAAATGGGACACCCCAACATGCCTTTAATTCAATATCTTGATAAATTTCTATAAGTGGGGAAGTAATTTATCATTCCATAAAACATGGACCTCAATGTGAATTCTTCACTTCTATGAGAATTATACATTATAACACAAGTATCCCACATCAATTTCATATCTTCGATCAATGGATCCAAATAGACATCAATATCATTACCAGGGTTCTTTGGTCCAGATATAAGAAGAGACAATATAATGTCGTTGTGCTTCATGCATAACCATGGAGGAAAGTTATAATTTATCAACATGATGGGACATGTATTGTGATTACTAATCTATACCCCAAAAGGATTTATTCTATCTGTAGATAATGAAAAAAGAAACTTTTTCAGATCATCTCCAAATTCAGGAAACTCGTAGTCAATTTTCTTCCACTTAGAAGAATATGTTGGACGACGAAGGTTCCAATATTTAATTTTTATATTTGTATTCCATGTTAATTGTCTTGTGATTTCCTAACATCCATATAGTCTTTTAAACCGTGTAATGATAGGAAAGTACCATATGAATTTTGAATTACTTGATTCATTTTTATTGTATCGATCGGTACCACACTTTGGGCCTTTGATGAGTAATTCATGCTCCATGAGAAATAATATGAAATAATTTGGAAACGTTTGTATTTTTTTAGATATCATTCCCATTGAATGAAACATTAGTTTTTCATCATATGTTCATCATGGTAGTTCATTTTCTTCTGGTAGCATATCTTTCAAAAGACCAAGTAGTTTTGTAAAGCTGGTGTCACTCCATCCGATGTAAGCTTTCAAATTATATAACTTCAATAAAACTAAAAATATTGTGTGTTTAGTACAACCGATATACAATGGTTTCTTGGACAGAAATCACATATCTTATTCTCCACTCACGAGGTACATATTACCTTTTTTACAATTTCCCTACAATAAAACAGTACCATCTTTTTCTTGGATGACATATAATTTCTTGGAAAAGCTTATGGCATGTCATGCGTCACACAATTGACTTACACTTAATAAGTTGTTAATAAGACCTTCAACAACCAATCCATTTACACGTCTCATGTCTTTTCCCCAAATTTTTCTTTCCCAGAGCCAATGATTTTCAACCCTTCATCATTACCAAATCTTATGATTCCTTCTTTATCATACCTAATTCCAATCACCATATCCTTATTTCCTGTCATAGGTGAGGTGCATCCACTATCAATGATCCATATCCCAGTGTAATTTGATGCCTTGAATTCAATTTCTGCAACCACTTCTAAGTTAGATATTCTCTTTCTGATCCATGTTTCTGATTTGATACATGGTATGGATTGATACTCTTAACATTCCTTAGAATATGATGGAAAAGCTTCATCTTATTGAGATGAAAATCAATTTTGAATTTTTATCTCATTTGATGATACATTTTTCTTCTTCTTATGACCAAAATTAATTTTATCTGGCACATTACTCTATATTTTTGTTGAGAAATATCTTTCCATGTGTCTAAATCCTCCACACCATAAATAGTAACCATCAAATGATGACCTGGAAAATTGATTTCTATATGAATGACTATATTGGTATTATTCCCTTTGGTACCTATTTTCTAGGGAACACAAATTTTGTGTGTGTCCCATCTTTCCCCAACAATAGAATCTTATGTGGGGTACATTACTTTTTGGAAATATTGCACCACTAGTTGTCCCTTGGGTTCTCTGAATCTTCTAATTTTGCTTCATACCCAAATTAATTTTCAATCTTGGAGTGGGTGATTGTGGTTTGACTTCAATTGTTACTACTTTTTGTTTTTGATCAAGCTATTCAACTTTTATCATCTCTGTTGTCTGCGTTATCTTCTTTCATAATGTCAAACCTAGAGTCAACAGTTTTTCTTGATATTTAACACTTCGTTGCAAACCGGTGACTTATTATTCAATTTATTCGATATGTTTTATTTGATTTTTTCAAGTTTTAGTAAAACTGTAGATCTCTCTTTTATGTTCTTAAATTTTGAGATTTTACTCAACCATATTTTCTAAGATTTTTGGTGTTAAAGACTTCAGTTTTTCAATTTCTTCATTCAGCTCAGACTTCTCTTATCCTTGTTATTGCATATAGAGTTCGGCATCACAAACCACTTTGTTAGCCTTCTTTGTTTTGTCTCTCCAAACATATAACACTTAAAAAGAAGCTTATAATTCCTCTTGACGTTCAAATATTCCTTCAACTTATCCTTCTTCATTGTCACTTTGAAACTTATTAGGACACTTTATTGAAAAATGTCCAATCTTTCCACATAGAAATCTTGCAAGTGGTAGTTTAACTTTGAACATTCCTCTTCCTATTTGTGGATTTGAATAGATAAATGACCTGAAATCATCAAAATTAGCCGCTTAGGTAGTGGCATAGTGGTGCAAGGTCGAGGGCCATAACAACGGTGTTCAGGGAGGTCCGGGGTTTGATTCCTGGGAGCCCGCTCTTGGGGGAATTTATGCCTCCCATGTACCACTTGTCTTGTCGGGTCACCTGGTGTCTCATCGCACTATTGGAAATCGGATCTTTCCCAACACTTATATACACCCTTTCCCAACGGTTCTCCCAAACCGTTGGGAAAGGGGGGTCTTTCCCAACGGTTTGGGAGAACCTTTGGGAAAGGGGGGTTTTGAGGCCCCTTTCCCAACAATTCTCCCAAACCGTTGGGAAAGACCCCCCCCCCTTCCCAACGGTTTGAGAGAACCATTGGGAAAGGGGGGTTTTGAGGCCCCTTTCCCAATGGTTCTCTCAAACCGTTGGGAAAGACCCCCCCTTTCCCAACGGTTTGAGAGAACCGTTGGGAAAAATCAACCCCAAAACCAACATTCACCCCTGGAAATTTCCACCTATCCCAACAGTTTTGAGAACCGTTGGGATAGACCTATCCCAACGGTTTTGAGAACCGTTGGGATAGATTCTTTCATTTCTTCCAGTTCTGCTACCCGAGAACATTATATAAATATAAATTTTAAATAATTATGATAATACATATATATATTTATGAAATTATGTTTACAAAAGTGATGTTAGCTTAGTGGTTAAGTCGTTCGATTATAAACAAGGGGTCCTGGGATCAAATCCAAGCACATGTTTTTTTTTGAAATACATTTACCAACGGTTTTATATCCGTTGGAATAGATTTTCATATTACTTATACCAACGGTTTTGTAAACCGTTTGGATAGGTCTATACCAATGGTTTTGGGAAAACCGTTGGTATAGACCTATCCCAACGGCTTACTTCGCAACGGTTCTCCAAACCGTTGGTATAGGTTAGTATTCTACTAGTGTTGGGTGGGCAGAATGGGTGCACTTCACCTGGATAACGGATTTCTGTGTCGAACCATCACTGATCTAGGTGTTACCCCATGGGACGCACTGTCATCTCGGCTGGAAATGGCTCCTCCCTGGCTGGGGCTTCTCTGTAAGACCTCTTCATGGGGAGGGGGGTTCTTGGGTTTGTAGGGTTTGAAAAGGCCACTACCGGGGATTCCCTATTTTAAAGGAAATCATCGAAGTTATCTTCCCCCTTATCAGATTCAATAGATATCTTCTTAATATCCTTGAATTCCACATATTCAGACTTCCCCTTTTCCACCGCATCGTTATCGTCATTTCTCACTTCATATGCAACAAGAGTAATGTGCAAGTTATCCAATGTCAGATCCTTTGGATCTTTGTCTTACAATACTAAAATATTCAAATTAAATTGAGGTGGAAGTTTTCTCAAGATATGATTTACAATCTTTATATCTTAAATTAATTATCCAAGACCACACATATATTTCACACAACATTCACCCTATCAAAAAAATGCATCAACAGATATAGTTGAGTTCATTCTCAAGTATTCATACTTGTTCCACAAAACATGATGCTTTTCCTCTCTGACCTTTGTATCTCCTTCATAGATATTCAGAAACTTTTCCTACCTAGCTTGTTATGTTTTACATTACATCACCTTTGTATAAATTTCATTTGATAGGGATACTCTAAAAGCAGTGTTCCCTTTAGAATCATCATCCAATTCTCTTCTTTCAACTTTTGATAAAGCACCAATATTGATATCAGCTGATATTATATGCATACATGCAATGAATACATACATTCCTAATGATCATATGTAGCGATGCATATGATTTTTCTATAGTTGGAAATTATTACTGTCAAAGATTGGAATTCGTTTGTGACTGACAACCTCCATTTCTTCTATTTAGAGAGAACCACTGACTTTTAACCTTTCTTTCTGATCCCAATTGTTAGGTTCACTAGGTCGAATACCCTGAGAGGGGGGTGAATCAGGGTATGACATATTAAAAGTTCTTCCCTTTTGGATCTTTTTTCATTTTTAAACAAAACACACTTCTCTCTTTCTCCCATAGCAATATATGAACAGAAATGAAATCATGCATAGGACATGGTAATTTATACTTGGTTCAACCTCACTGGGATACGTCCAAGGAGCATAAAACTAGCGATATGTTGTTGTACCAAATTCACTAAGGCTCACTTAAAATGATGATTACAAGGTTCAGTCTAGATCTTTTATGCCCAGGATCACTACCTTTACAAGGTTTATGGTCTGCTCACTCCACTCCCAAGGGTCACTCCCTATGTTTCTTTCTATGTCTCACTACCGATGGAAAGTTTCATCGTCTAACCCTTCCTTCTCTCACATCTCTTGAAACTTAATACACTCATAGTTTATGGATTTTAGGTCACACATAGTTTATAGACATGTAGGTCCCTTCATTTTCATGAATTCCTGCATCTTCAACTATAGGTAAATGCTCTTTTGAAGTTTCTTTTTAGCCTGTAGATAAAGTATAACTTACCGGGTACTATTAGATACCAGAAAATACTTTTGAAAACTAATTTGAAGCTTTCTCAAGCTTCCTTGACTGTTTCTCAAACCACCTACTCCTCCTGTGTACTTTGTAGCGTGTTTACTATGTAGAACGCTTCCTCTGTGTACTACTTCCTATTCCGCAAACCTCCTCCATCCACATACTACCTCTGTGTTTCGCCTTTGAAAAATATCTTCATGTACTGTTTTTGTGTATCATGTTTGTGTATCATCTCTACTTCTATGAATAACCTATTGTCCACAAATTGTTCTCTGTTCACAGACTTCCTTCACTTTCGTGTACTGAAGCTCCCCCTATGTGTACCATGTTCTTCATCCACAGGCATTCTTTATTTTCATCCCAAAATGCCTCACAAAAACTTTTAGTGGAATTCCTTCTGCACAAACGACTTCCATTCTCATAATTGTCCTCACGAACCACTTCTCCCTTTATGAGCATCAGTACCTCGCAAGAAACTTCAACATAATTGGTTCTACGTGAACTACTTTCAGACTTTGCCGAATTATTGGAGAAAAGATATGTTCTCTAATTATATTTTCTAACTCTTCTAATCGGTGGGATTATCCATCCTTATATAGGAAAAGATATCCTCTTAATCTACTAAATCGAGATTTACCAAATCTTTAACACAACACCACCTTCACCACATACCTCTTCCCCTATCGCAGATCGCAATCCATCCATGAACCTTGATCCTTCTTCACACCACACACCTTCTCCCTCAATCCTTATCCGCGAACCGTTTTGGTTCCGAGAACTGATCTATGTATCATTCCAACTACCTTGTACACAGTCGCGAATCGTCCTGGACATGGTACACGGTCCATGCCCTGGGCTATGTGGTTCCCTTTCATTGATGATTTCCTTCACCGTTCTTCATACCATTCATTCCTATGAGGAAAACCATACTTTTCCAAACAAAAACTCCAAATTTTGAGGCCCAAAAATTTGGAAAACACTGGGAAATAGTTCCACCTTAAACACAAGTCTTCATCAAACATCAACCATACCTATTTGCGATCATATGGCTTTTTCAACAAACACAATATCACCCAAAACATACCGAGAGGACACCTTGAGTGATTGTTTCCCAACAAAATCCCCCTTTGGGTTTGTTGACAACTCATTCATAAATTGATATCACATTAACGCTTCTTTCAACTTCTTCCATCATTCTCTTCTAGTAATTAAGGTAGTGATTAAGGATTTACTCAACACACACTCTAAGCCCACATGATCCATGCTCGGTATGAGAAAAAAGAGTATAATGCAATGTTCATCAATGAATCACTTCATTATATTCCAACACAAATCTTATACTTTCATCATGAACCTTATATGTTATGATATGTATCCTTTGATTGATCATGTCTAGAATTGTCAGATTTAATACCCCCCCCCCTATATCATGGTTCCTCCTAACAGCTTTGGCTCAGCTTCAACTCCCTCTATATTGCTACTCCACCTAACAGTTTCTCCTCGTTTCTTGAACAAGACATTTTTCATTTCAGCCACAAGTTCTCCCCCTTGAATATTCACACTTTCTCCCCCTTTGTCAACAAAACAAAAGGTAACTTCAAGGTTTTCTATAATAGGGTAAAGAACACATATCAGTACATTAGGGAAAGAAACATAATACCTTGAGGAGATGGCAGTCCCACATACACACTTTTTCAAGTTCGGGGAGTTGACTAGATTCCTAGATTCAGTTTATGACTTTCAAATTCTTCTTTGTCTAATGCCTTCATAAGAATATCTATAACTTATTGTTCTATTGGCACATACTCCAGCTTCACAAGCCCTTGCTCCACCTTCACCTTGATAAAATGATATTTGATTTCAATTTTCTTTGTCCTTGAGTGATGGAATGTATTTTTTCTAGGATTTATATCACTTGAATTATCACAATAAATTCCGATCAGAGATTCCACTGCAACTCTCTAATCCTCAAGCTACAGCTTCATCCACAATAATTATGTGCATGCTTGAGTAGCTGCAATATACTCAGCTTCTGCAGTGCTTAATGAAATGCAGTCTTGTTTCTTCATCAACCAAGAAATACACAGTCCACCAAGATATAAATCACATCCATATGTTGATTTCCTATCATCTGCTGAACCGGTCCAATATGCATCAGTATATCTCAATAAATCCTATTGAGATTGTTCATTGTACATCAAACCAAAATCTACAGTTCCTTTTATATACCTAAGTATTATTTTCACTGCAAGAATGTGTATTTATTTGGGATTTATTTGATATCACACATCTTGTAATGTTGTAAAAACAATATCAAGTCTTATCGCTATCAGATATAGTAAACTTCCAATAATTTTCCCACATTCTGTGATATTAACTACCTTATCATCATCATAATTTGATAATTTCAACTGAGTAGCAACTAGATTCTTCATATCCTTAGAATTTTCCATTCTAAATATTCTTAGAGACTCCTTGGCATATTTATATTGAGAAATGAATGTTTCATTCCTTCCTTATGTCACATGTAAACCAAGGAAAAACATCAACTCACTAATCATTGACATTTCAAACTCACTTTTCAAGAATTCGGAAAACTGTTTGCATTGTGATCTATCTAATCTTCCAAATATTATGTCATTGACATAAACCAGAACCATCATACTTTGATTACTATCATTATTGAAATAGATATTGTAATCAACTCCACCACACTAAAATCCAAGCTTCTTCAAATACTCATCAAGTCTTGAATACCATGCTCTTGGTGCTTGCTTCGACCCATATAGCGCCTTCTTAAACTGAAAAAAAAATCTATTCTCATTTTCATGAGTAATAAAACCATCTGGTTTCTCGATATAGACTTATTATTCTAGAACTATATTCATAAATTCTAACTTGAAAACCATCTGGAAAACATTTAACTTTCTTTGCGCTATTGTGGCCATGAATAATCTGATTGTATTCAACCTTGAAACATGTGAAAATGACTAATCAACATTAATACCCTATATCTATGGGTACCCTTTGCACACAAGTCCTAATTTGTTTTGAATCAAAACACCATATTCATTCATTTTGTTTTGAAAGACACATTTCATCCCGATGACATTCTTGTATGCTGGTCTCAATACAATCCCTCATGTTTGATTCTTTTCAATTTGGTCAAGCTCTTCATTCATAACTTAGACCCATTTCTCATCTTCAGCTGCTTCATCAAATCATTTAGGTTCCACCTATGATAAGTATGATGCTTGTTGTAGAGTCTTCATTCTCCTTGTTTTCACTAGTGCTATTTGATCACCAATTATGTTCTGCCAGTAAATTTCATCTCTTCTTTCTGGTCTCTGGGAAGACACTGATTTATTCTCATCATCCAAGCCTTCTTCTGAATCAACATCTGGAGTTGGAGCATCTCTTGACCTACTCATCTCTTCATCATTATCCTCATGAGTCTGATCATGTATTTTCTAAATATTATGTTCATTATCCACTATAGTCACATCATCACTTTCAACTATATTTCTAATCCATTTATTGAATCATTTATATGCTTTTATTTTCATTGAGTAGCCAATAAATATCCCTTCATCCCCATGAGATTCAAACTTCCTATGTTTCACCTTATTGATAATGAAACATTTACTTCTGAAGACTCTAAAGTACTTCAATGATGGCATATTTTCATTCCATAACTCATATGGAGTCTTCTCCTCATTCAAATAAATTAAATCTCTATTTGAAGTGTAGATTGTTTTCATCACTGCTTCTTTTAAAAATTTCTCTTGAAGGTCTTTCTCAATGAGTATTTTTCTGGACATATTGTTGACAATCCTATTTATTCTCTCAAATACTCCATTATGCTGTGGAGTTCTTACTATGGAAAAATGATGTCATATCCCATGTTTCTCGAGATAATCCCCTACTTTTCTATTTGTGAACTTTGTTCCAGTATCTATTTGAATCGTCTTGATTTTCTGACAAAGCATCTTTTCACACTCCTGTCGATATCTTGTAATGCAACGGAACACTTTATATTTGTGGGTGATGATTCAAAATCATGACACTCTACTATAATCATCAATTAAAAGAACATAATATCTCATCTCATAAATTTCCCATGGTGAAATTGTCCCACACACATCAATATGCACTAACTCAAGAAATCTTTTTGACTTTTGATCCTTTGGATTATATGTATTTTGAATGATCTTCCCTTGTTGTCAGACATCATATGTATGGGTATGATCACATGATAACCTAGGGAGATTTCAAGTAGCATCATATTTCACCAGATCTTCCAAGGAAGTTTGACTTATGTGGCTAAAACACATATCCCACAACTTGTTTTCTTCTTCCTTAGACAGAAAGAATATATGTTTTTTCCACTCACAAGTTAGAGATTCCCTTTTGTACCCTTTACCTGCAATTCAACATTACCATATTTTTCCTTGATGTCATATAATTTCTTGGAAAATCTTATTGAATTTCTTGATTCATGCAATAGACTTTCGCTTAATAAGTTGTGACTAAGACATTCAACAACCAACACATATGCACATCTCATGTCTTTTCCCCTAAACTTTTCTTTCCAAGGGACAATTATTTTCAACCATTCATCATTACCAAATATTACAATTCCTTCATTATCATACCTAATTCCCATCACCAGATCATTGTTTCCTGTCATTTTTGAGGTGTATCCACTTTCAATGATCCATATCCCAGTGTGATATGAGCCTTGAACAAAATTTATACAACCACTTCATGCTCAGATCTTTTCTTTTTTATCCATATTTCTTATTTCATGCATGGTATGGATGGATACTCTTGACATTACTTGAAAGATGATGGACTAGCTTCGTCTTATAGATCTGAAAATCAATTTTTCATTTTTCATCTCATTTAATGATATATTTTTATGCTTCTTATGACCAACCTCAGTTTTCTTTGGCACATTCCTCTGTATTGTTGATGAGAAATATCTTTCCATGTGTATGAATCATCCACACTTGAAACAGTGGCCATTAAATGATGACCTGGAAATTGATTTCTATATGAATGCCTCTATTGGAAACGTTCCCTTTGGTACCTATTCTCTATGGAACAAATATTTTTTGAATGTCCCATATTTTCAAAACAATATAATCTTATGTGGGGTACATTCTTGTGTGGAAATATTTCACCACTAGTTTTCCTGTGGGTTCTTGGAATCGTCTAATTCTGCTTCATACTCAAATAAATTTTCAATCTTGGAGTGGGTTGTAAAGACCCATAAAATTCAAGGAAAAGCTTTTTATTATTTTCTTTGGGAATTTATGAGTATGCAGTTTCTGATAGCACCTGATTCCGAGGCCCGTTGTGCCCAGAATCAATTTCCGAAGTTTAGCTCGGGTACGTTCAGTGAACGAACGAGCGGGTTTTACTAACTTTTGAACCGGTGCTCGGAATCGAAATCTGAGGGCAGCGATGAATCCGCAGCATCGGTAATTTCTTAGGAATACCTTTTCTGGAGTTGTGTTTTCTCGGGAAGAGTTGTTAAAAAAATTGGTTTAAGTGTTAAGTAAATAAAGTTGTATCACAACTTTATTTTTCTCTATGTGGTATAACTTCCATGTGAGGGAATATCCTAACATCTCTTGTTAGGATATTATTAAGTTGGGGCCCACATGAGCTCCACCCCTTCCTTTTCCTCTAACTCCTCTAATCCTCTTAATGTTGGTAACCCCCCATTTAATTTTTAACTCATCCTCTCTCCCTCATTAATTACATGCCAACTCTCACATTAAATTAATTGATTTAAGTTATTAAATTTATTTAATGAAGAGTTTGAATTTTGAATTTTTGGAATTCATGGCATGGGTTAATAAAATAAGGATGAACCTTATTTTATTTGGGGGTTGGTTTTGTTGTGAGAGGATTGGGGGAAGAAAGCTCTAGTCTTGAAGAACTTCATCTTCCTCATTGAAGAATGCGAAGAACGCTGGAGCACCAAGGAGAGACGACGTACCTTCTCCGCAGCCGGTGTGTGACACCTTTCCTGAAGAACCACGATGCGCCCTCTTTCGATCTTCTTCCCGTGTCAAAGAAAGGGAAATGTCGTTTCTTCCTCGGATGTTCTCCGTCATCGTATATGAAGCCTTCCCCCGCGACGCCGTCTTCCTCAACGCAAGCTTCCGTGAATTCTTCTTTGAGGTAGGGGATTGTTTTACATTCGTGATTATTTTGGCGTTCATCGTTAAATAAATTAGTCGCTTGTTATCGAATTAATGGGAGGAGGCCGGACCGCACAAACACGACCGACCCTCCTCCCTATTGTTGTTGTACTTCGTTATGGATTGGAACGGAGGCAACGCGGTGCCGTTACACCGCGCGGAAACAAAGGAACTGCGGCCGGTGCGGGCTATGGCGAAGGAGTGTGGCACCGTCGCACCGCGCCGTTGGGGCCGAAAGAGGCCTCGAATGGAGTCGGTCCGCGGCGGAGGGGCGCGGCACCGTCGCGCCGCGCCGGACGGCCAAGAGCCGCCGCCCATGGCCGCGGCGCTTCTGGAAGGCGGTCGGCTGATCTGGACGCCAGCACACCCTAGAGGCGGGACCCCCCGTGGGTCCCGCATGAACCGAACGGCCGACCATAAAGGCCGGCCGATTCCCTGAAAAACTAGGGGTTGAAACCCCCGGTCAACGGACAGGGAAGACCCTGAAGGGTCCGTCGTTCGGTTCGAAGGGGATGGCAGCCTCCCCCCCTTCCGCGTCTGCTCAGCACACGGACGCCTGCACCGGGCCGGGCCGGACCGCCCGCGCCGGGCCGGGCCACCCGCGCTGGGCCGGACCCCCACGTCGGGCCGGGCCGCGCCAGATGGGCCGGGCCGAGCCATCCCCAACTGGGCCGGACCCGGACCCGGGTCGGGCCGACCCGGTTCAGGCCGACCCAGGGGTATCGGGCCGGGTCGGACCGAGCCTGAACCCCCTGTTTTCCGGACAGAACCGTTCAAACGCCCATAAATTGGGCTACAGACCTTTGATCGATGCACCGTCAGTTGAGATTCGATCCTTGGATTGAGATGGTTGTTTCGGTATATTACACTCAAGTTTTAGGAGAACTTTGGGTACAGCCGGGTTGGTTCGAATACGAAACCAACCAGGCCCTCGGAGCGGAAACGCTTATAACATAAGCTTCGGACGTCCGATTTATGTGTCTTCGACTTTGTTGGATTCCTATTAGTGATATAGTTCTTTTGGATTACTCCTCTCGAGGTTTGGACATGGTTGGAGTACGGTCAGGTTGGTTTTGACTTAAAAACCAACCGGGACCCTGGGACGAAAAAGCCATTAACTCTCAGACTGGGCGTCCGATTGACGCGCTGTCTGTCACATTGATTTCTTTTTGACGAGAGGGAACATTGGCATACATCAAATTCGGACTTCTTGTCAGTTTATGTATCGACCCCCTTGGCTCGTGGAGCAGACCCTCCCGGAATCGAGCATGCTGTGTGCGGGAACCCTAGAGCTGGCTGCGACTGCGACGACGATGACGACTATACTGGGATCCTCCGTGGGTTCGGCAGCGACGAAGACCGTACTGGAATCCTCTATGGGTTCGACGGCGATGACTACTGTTCTTGTATCCTATGTGGGTCCGGCAGTACTTGACTACTGTTCTTGTATCCTATGTGGGTCCGGCAGTATTTGACTCTGTACTGGTATCCTACGTGGGTCTGGCAGAGTAGCTGGTCTTGCATCCTTTGTGGGTCTGACAGCTTAGCTAGTCTTGTATCCTATGTGGGTCCGACAACTTAGATGAATCAGTGGCTACATCTGATCATCTCTATCACCTTACGAAGAGTATACCTGTGTGATCTGAGTCTTAACTTTCAATCAATATCTTCGATACGATTGACTTGCTTTCCTATGTGGAATGGGTTGTGCTTTCCTGTGTGGATTGGGTTGTACTATCCTGTGTGGACTAGTTCGAACTTGGGCTCATATGTTAGAGCTGGACTGGAATTGATGACTTAGGTATATGTATGGGTATATACCTAAGTAGAGTTGGTTGTTACTTCGTGATTGTAACTTTCCTTTGTGGTTTATCCTTCGTGGATTCTGGGAGACCTTCAGGGGTCTTGGGGTCCCTACTGAGTAGCGTATACTCACCCCTGCACGGGCTATACCCACACTACATTGTGTTGGATGTAGACGACAGACAGCGCTGATCGAGGTAGGAGCTCGTGGAGCTGGATGGTACCTGGAGGTGGATCACTGGATGGGACGTACACAGAGCGGACGGCTGGAGACGAGGAGCTGAGGAGACTATCTGTACCCACCCTTCAGGTGGGATTTCCAGAGGACAGCTTGGTGTTACTTCTTTACTTTTCTGTTGTTGTACTCTCTCTTTTTAGTTGTACTTTACATTCAGTTGGGTTTGTATACTGGCCCATTTACCTTCCACCACTTACTATTGTACTCAGTTTACTTAGTGTTTACTTCTTCTTGCATACTCTGTGGTGTTAGTTTTCTTACATAAAGGCAATGTCTTCCCTTATATCAGGATTTACACCTTTGGTGCTAGTCCCCAGCCCCTGGCCTATGGAAGGCGGGCTTGGGGCAGTCACAACACGGGTCCCGAGGACGGGTCGTGACAAATTGGTATCAAAAGAGTTCGGTTCTACCCCAGAACTCAGGACTCTGATCTTTCTTGTATGTGAAGCAATATTGTTAAGGGTACTGAGTGTGGTTATCAGTCCAAGGATTCTAGTGTTGGTGTGGTGGCCGACATATCCATACACCAAGACCCTGACTTCTGATTTCTAACTCAATGCACCAAGACATTGATTGCCTGTGTGTTTCAAAAGTTTTCTTTGGGATTACTTTGTGTCAGCTCACCAGGTATACTGTATTGACAGTGGCGCGCCTGTTTCTTTTCAATATGGCCCCACGATGGCAGCCATCTAGGGTTCTGAGATTTGTGTGAGACGACAGCTCACCGAGCAATGAGGCCTCGGTGCAGGGCCCTATTACAGCGGGGGCACCGGCGGTACCTCTACCCACCGAGCCACCGATGCCACCAGCCCCAGCCGCTGAGAGTGCATGTCTCCTTAGCGCACTGCACGAGTTTCAGCGTCAGAGACTGCCCAGGTTCCATGGGGAGATGGACCCTTAGGCTGCCAAGGATTGAATGGAGGCTGTTGTACGAGTTTTCAGGTTAGTAGGGACACCAGCTGACCTCATGGTGATCCTTTCAGCGAGTCTCCTACACGCGGCAGTATGTAGATGGTGGAGCCTGATGCTCTAGGTGCATGACGAGGCATCCCTTATTTGGTCGGACTTCGAGAGCCTCTTCCACTCGGATTTTGTACCAGCCACCCTCCATGCGGTGTGTATTCAGGAGCTACTACAGCTGTGGCAGTGCAGCATGATGGTAGCCCAGTACTCGGCGAGATTTACCTATCTCTCGCGCTATTCCACGGACATGGTACAACACCCATTCTTCCGGGCCCGAAACTTCGAGCTGGGACTGAGGCATGAGATCAGGGCATCGATGATCTCCATCAGCATTCCGATGCAGGAAGGAGTACTGGAGCGATCCCTTATCATAGAGATCTTTCTTGCTGAGCCTACACCAGCAGCGAGATTTACCGCAGGGAGGCATGTAGCTGAGTCTTCTATGCTGGCAGTCGACGGATGTCACAGGGGTCCAAACGGACCAGACCATCAGGCGGACGACCTCAGGACACTGGCTCAGAGGTGCGGGGCACACGGCGTAGAGCCAGTCTTAAGAGGATCATATAGTGCTATGCATGCGGCGGGCAGGGCCACATGGCTCGTAACTGCCCGACCCTCCATGCAGAGGAGTAGAAGACGGTTGAGGGACCACCCAGGCAGAGGCAGAGGTTCGACCGTGGCGGTCCGCAGGGAGTAGGTAGACAAGGCAGAGGAGTTGGTCGAGCAGCAAGTGGTGGGAGACGCTTTGAGGCTCTACCACCACCACCACCAGGAGGTCCACCCCAACCATAGGGAGCTGGCGGACAAAGGTAGGCTCGGCTTCAGGTAGCAGAGGCCTACGACCACGGCGCACCTAAGATAATTCTAGGAACTATCTATGTCTACTCCACCCTTGCTGTAGTTCTTATAGATACAGGAGCGAGTCATTCTTTCATTGTCGCTGCCCTTGTTCGGAGCTCAGAGATTCCGACGGAGCCGTTGGCTTGATCCTTATGGCTAGAGACTCCTACGGGAGCAGACTCAACGATTATGCACTGGTGTCGACAGTGTGAACTTACTCTAGGAGGTGAGATCTTTGGCTTGGATCTTCTTGTAGCGGCGTCCAAGCCTTACGACGTCATCTTGGGCATGGATTGTTTATCTACAGTCCATGCTCAGATCGACTGTATTAGGTGCAAGGTGCGGTGTGTCTACACCGATGGGAGCTGGTTCATATTCACCAGTGAGAAGGGAGCCTTTGTAGCGCAGGATGGACTCACGTAGAGGAGAGGACAACCAATCACTCATCAGTTGGCTAGCCTCATCCTAGGATCAGTTGACGTACGGAGTCCGAGTTTTCCTGTAGTGGTGGATCAGTATGCGGACGTTTTTCCTGATGACATTCCAGGACTACCTCCTCATAGAGAGGTAGACTTTTATATTGACCTGTACCCCAGGACAGCCCCGATATCTACTCCATCATATCGGATGGCTCCCGCTGAGCTTCGAGAGCTACGGGTACAGTTGGAGGACTTGCAGGGCAAGGGATTCATCCGACCCAGTGTCTCACCCTGGGCTTCCCCAATTTTGTTCACCAAGAAGGCGGACGGGAGCTTGCGACTGTGTGTTGATTACCATCGCCTGAACCAAGTGACTGTGAAGAAGAAGTATCCACTTCCGAGGATTGACTACATCTTTGATCAGCTCAAGGGAGCATGATAGTTCTCGAAGATAGACCTCAGGTCAGGCTATCATCAGCTCAGAGTTCGAGACAAGGGTGTGCAGAAGATGGCCTTCAGATGTCGGTATGGCCACTATGAGTTCTTGGTTATGCCTTTCGGTGTAACTAACGCTCCAGCAGTGTTCATGAGTCTCATGAACAGGATCTTTCAGCCTTACCTCGATCGATTTGTCATAGTCTTCATGGACGACATATTGATTTACTCGACTACTGGGGAGGAGCATGCCTACCACTTACGGGTTGTACTGGACACACTCCAAGAGCACCAACTTTATGGTAAGCTCTCGAAGTGTCAGTTCTGTATACGTGAGGTCCACTTCTTGGGACACGTCATCTCTGAGGCGGGAGTTGCGGTGAATCCTGCAAAGATCGAGACAGTGCTAGCTTGGGAGCCACCCAGGAGCGTGACGGAGGTGCGGAGTTTCTTAGGTCTGGATGGGTACTACCGGAGATTTGTGCCAGACTTCTTCAAAGTTGTAGCACCGCTTACAGCTTTAATGAAGAAAGGGAAACCCTTCGTGTGGTCAGACAGATGTCAGCAGAGCTTTCAGAAGCTGAGACAGAGATTGACCAGTGCACCCATCTTGAGGCTACTGGAGGATGGAATAGGGTACGTAGTCTACTGCGATGCATCAAGGACCGGACTCAGGTGTGTCCTGATGTAGGAGCGGGTAGTGATTGTCTATGGATCACGACAGTTGAGGCAGCATGAGCAGAACTACGCTACCCATGAACAAGAGTTAGCAGCAGTGGTCTTCACTCTGAAGATGTGGCGGCACTATCTGATGGCAGAGCGCTTTACAGTCTATTCTTGTAGAGACCCGAAGCCTGACGTACATGGACATTACATTACTTTTGCGGAATACTTAGTACATAACAAAAACACACACACAAGGACCGTAATAGTTTAGTGTCTTTGGAAACTCGGAACGTAATCTTCTAATCGTGGTGAAAGATCTTCAATATCTCCCATAAAGATCTTCCTTTTTTTACCTAAAAACTTACTTTATATCCTGGGGAAAATAAAACATAAAAGGGTGAGCTCAAATTCTCAGTAAGGGTAAACAAAAGAAATATCAATCACATCATATACATAAGCACATAACTTTTGGAAATCTTAACCTGCAAAAGAGATCATAATTTCATAACATGGGGTAAATCATGGCAGTGAAATGTAATCACAATAATCATAACCTAAAACATGAAACTTTGTGGCATTCACACATAATCATAGAGAATCATTTCTTGTTAGTCAAGACTCATTTCCAAGACTATCTTAGTGGACAAAGTCCCTTTCTGAATCGAGTAACCCTCGTTTCAGTCCTGTTTCACTGAACCGGTATAACCTACCGTTCCAGCCCTGTCTATCTCATGAGATATAAAATCTTTACCCAATGCATTGGAGGGAGATATAGGTCCCACCCATCTTATAATGAATCCTTTCTTATGTGTGCCACATAATCATAAAACATACATCATCGCATAACACATGTAACAAAAATGGGATTCTTGAAACATCATGACATCATAAATCAATTCATATAAGATAAAGGAATTCACAACATGATCAAATCAATGTAATAATAGGGATAAAAATAGAACCCTTTATTATCTTAGATGGAAATAATTTTGATAAAACACTTGAACTCCATTCTTGAGGAAAATATCCTTTCTTCTTCATAAACATTTTTCCTTTCATAACATGTCATACAACTTTAAAATAAAAGAAGTTGATTAAAAATAAACTTGAAAACTTTTAAAGGAAGCTTCTTGGAAATAATGTTTTAAAAATCCATTCATGCCGTATAAATTAAAAAAACATTCTTCGTAATTTTGTCGGAAAAGTCAAAAAGTACCTCGTACGACAAAAGATTCCTTTCATACATATTACTAAAAACTCACCGAAGGGTAAAAATGGATTTAAAAAATTGTAGGTGGATGGAAATAATATTACATATTGATGAAACATGGATGTGGATGATAAAATACACCCCAGTAAATACTTACGAATAAACAATCTCGGATAAAAATGAGATTGTGATATTTCCCTTACCTTAGGTCCGACTTGCTTTGTAAGTGTCCGAACCTCCTGTATAATGATTTAAATCATGTTATTGACTTATTCCCGAATCATATTCATTGTTATTATATCATATATGGTCCACTTATGACTTTATATTACCGGTTCTTTTGTAAATTCATGTTAAAGTAGCGTTTTGGGTAAAATCGTCTCATTTGTCGTTCGTGTTTTTAACTTGTAATTATTCATATGATTACTTAGATCATGATTAATTAATTCCAGAATATAAAACATGATTTATATATATTTATATTCATAAAATACATATATAATAAATCATTAAATGGAAAGAAATACACCGTTCATGGAGACGGTAGTCCGTACGTACGCATGAACGCTGTTTTCGTTTCTTTATTGAATTGAATGGAATTAAGTAGATGACATTCATATAAATATAAATAATTCCAGTATCATTATTAGGTCATATATTTCATTAGTACTTATTATATATACTTTATAATCATTCATGAATGGCTAATCATTGACAATGAATCTCATCGCGTCGTGGAGACGGTAGTCCGTACGTACGCACGAGCGATGATATCGTTCCCATGGTCGTGGAATTGTGTTGAAGTGTATGTATAATATTTAAGTATCAATATCACTTTATAATAATCATATATAGTTACTCATTACACCTTTATACCCATCCTTGTAAGGTGATGGTGGAAAATAGATTACACCACGGCGTGGAGACAGTATTCTGTACGTACGCACGCGCGGTGATTTCCTTTTTCCGTAGGATGGATAGAAGGTTAATTAGAGTTGTTTCATATTTATAATAACATATCAGTATATAAGAAATACTGATGTTATTACTTTATCATGAAACAACTAAAGAAGAAGAAGTTGAAGAAGAATGAAATTGAAAAGATCGGTAATGGATATTACCTCTTCTTTGGAACGCTTCTTTGAATCCTCTACTTAGGGAACTAAGATTGGTCTTTGAAGAAGACCAGGACCTATAGGATTATTCTAGGGAAGTGGATAAGGGATTTTGGCAGGGGTTGGACGAGCTTGAGTGCTCAAATTGGTGTGAGGAGGAGGGGGAGGAGGTACCCTTTTATAAGGGAGGAGAGGGGCACCTTAGGAATATCTCAAAATATTATTTTACATTAAAGTCAAAATCAGTTTATAATGGTTAAAAAGGGTCTTATTTCGAAGATAAAGTGGGGATGGGTCGAAATCCTATCATCCAATAGGATTTAGACAAGTTTAGGGTATTATTTTAACCTTATCAATTAGATTTAACTCTAAGTTAAATAATTTAACTTTTACCATGTCTTTTTGTTTTCTTTCACTATATGGTTAATACACTTACTATAACATGCCAAACGAACCCAAAATTGTTTATTATTGATATATATATCCTTATCTAAGTCATTTGGCCGAACCTTATATTTTTAGGAATAAAATAACAATTAATAATATAATATTTGATTTAAAAACTATTTTGTCTCAATTTTGACACTATTTGATATATGATTTTTGTGAAAGTCATAACAGAATTATATGTTCGAACCAAGTTGATTAAATCAACACTAATATATCATAGTAACATAGAAAATTAGTGTAATTCATAAAAAGTCTCAAATTACATTCATTTGTGCATTTATAACATCAATTATGTTAATATTTCCTTAAAAGGGTAATTACTGCATCATCGTTGTGTCATAAATAAATTAATTTATTTAAAGTCTAAAAATTATAAATAAAATATCATTATGTATGAAATCTTTTTATCTTTCTAATGAATATTTATAGTCGAATTTATCTTATGTATAACCCTATATTAAAAATGTTTTAGTTATTAAACTTTGATTTTAACTATTTTAACTATTCATTAAATAAAATAATATTAAATGTCATAATCTAATCCAAGTGGACCTAAATGGTCATATTATATTCATAAGGTTGTTTTTGGTCGAATTACACTTATCCAATAGAATTAGGACATGTTTTAGGGTAATAGTAATATCATATTTACCCTTAGTTACCCTATTTACTATTAACCGTGGTAAAAAAAGTAAAAAGTTACTATTCACCAAAAATTATTTTCATCTCATTGAACCACATTTTAGTCCTTGATATTAACCGTGTCTGTCGGATTTTCTAAATTCCATTCACAGAAGCGGTAAAATTAAGTTTTATGCAAAATTCAGTTTTTAACCTACCACTTAGTGGTTTCACTATTCATCAAAAATTGAAAGTTTTCACAAAAATGCCAAAATTTCATCCTAAGCTATATTTCATATTCCAAATTCAAAAATGAAGTCTATTTTACCAAATTCATAACATAGAAATTGCATTAATTAATTTTATAATTAAATCCCGCTGTTAAAACAAATAGTGTGTTTTTAAGAAACAATATCTATCAAAAGATTGACACTTGATTATGTCTGGTTTAAATGTGAAATTACATCCAATGACCAACATTGTATTAAATTGTAAAGATATATTCTAAATATACTTTAAAACCACTCAAATTAATGATTTATCACTATTAATTATTTCGATTAAAAAAGTTGTTTTTAATTATAATTTAGTAATTTTCACTATTCATCAGAATATGAAAGTTATCCGAAAAGTACCAAAATTTCACCTTAGGCTAAATTCGATACTCCGAATCCAAAAATGAAGTCCATTTTGAGAGCTAAAATTTCTAAAATTTAAAAAGTGGTTATTACTATTCATAATGGCTAGTTTTAATAATATTTTAATAGCATATCGTTGTTTCGTGAAACTCAGTATTGCATACTACACACACTATCGATGAAGGTTGAGATTGCGTGTAATGCAAGGAAAGTCAAGGATGCGTGTTGTGCAATCTCCTTTTTGTGTTGCGTACAACACAAGACATTAGTGAAATTAAAAGGAATATTTTTCATAAAATCTTGGGCTGTTACAATTCTGACCACCAGAGTCTCGGGTACATCTTCTCGTAGAAGGACATGAACCTGAGACAGCGACGATGGCTCGAATTCCTCTAGGACTATGACTTTGAGATAGTCTATACTCCTGTAAAGGGGAACGTAGTAGCCAATTCTCTCAGCAGGAGGACGGACATACAGCTACTTGGAGAGGCAACAGAGAAGCTAGCCGCTTTGCAGATATCCTTCGTGGATAGAGATGGGGCAGCCTTCCTTTAGTCTCTCATAGTCACACCTCCACTTCTTCAGCGGGTCAGAGAGGCACAGCATGGGGACGTTGACTATGAGACGCGACGTGCATAGATTTTCACAGGACAAGCACCTGATGGTTTTTCTATAGGAGGGGAGCACATCATCCTTTTCAGAGGACGTACCATGGTACTAGTTGCATTACAGGAGCAGGTGATGAGAGAGTTTCACACTTCCCCTTTAGCGGTACATCCAAGAGTGGTGAAGATGTACTAGGATCTTAGATGATAGCACTGGTGGCTGGGTATGAAGAAGGTTGTAGTAGAGTTTGTTTCTCGATGCCTCACCTACCAGCAGGTGAAGGCGGAGCACCAGGTACCAGCAGGCTTGGTACAGCCCTTGGAGGTCCCAGGGTTGAAGTGGGATGGGATATCTATGGATTTCGTGACTGGACTTCCACATACATCCAGAGGTCACGACTCCATTTGGGTGATTGTCGACCGACTCACCAAGTCGGCCCACTTTTTACCCATCAGAGAGAAGGGATCAGTGGAGAGATTGGGACGCCTCTACGTTCAGGAGATTGTATGGATTCATGGTGTGTCGTCATCTATCGTTTCCGATCGAGATTCTCGCTTTGGAAGGGGTTACAGGAGGCATTCAGGACGCAGCTACGTCTGAGCACTGCCTTTCACCCACAGATGGATGGTCAGATGGAGAGGACCATTCAGACTCTCAAGGACATGCTCCGTGCATGTTTCCTCAACTTTGGTCACAGCTGGGAGGATCACCTACCCTTGGTGGAGTTTGCGTACAACAACAGCTACCACTCCACAATCGGAATGGCACCATACGAGGCATTGTACGGCCGACCTTTCAGGTCACCTCTGTGCTAGACAGACCCTGGGGAGTCAGCACTTGTGGGACCAGAGATGGTCCAGGACACGACAGAGAAGGTCCATGTCATCCAGGAGCGGATGAGGATAGCTCAGAGCCGACAGAAGTCTTATGCTGATAGAAGGCGGAGACCACTAGAGTTTGAGGATGGAAACCACGTTTTCTTGTAGGTCTCACCTCAACGTGGATTATGGAGATTTGGTCGGGGCAGCAAGTTATCTCCTCCCTTCATCGGACCATTCTAGGTTCTCAGCAGGATAGGCGAGGTACATTATCACCTGGCTCTACCACCTCAGTTGCACCAGGTGCACGACATCTTCCACGTATCTCAGCTGAGGAGATACGTGCATGACCCGACACATATCATCGACCATGGGGAGCAGGACATCGATGATGGGGCGACTTTTGCGGAGGTCCTGGTGGAGATCGAGGATCGACAGGAGCAGGTCCTACGTGGGTGGTCGATTCCTCTAGTACGCATCAGGTGGCAGCACGGGAACCTCTAGGAGAGCACTTGGGAGCGGGAGGCTCAGATGCATGCACAGTACCCTCATTTGTTTCCCTAGTTTGTGATGTATCTTTACGAGGACGTAAATCCCTGAGGTGGGAGTAATGTAAAGACCCATAAATTTCAAGGAATTTTTTTTCTTATTTTCTTTGGGATTTTATGAGTACGCAATTTATGATGTCACCTGATTCCGAGGCCCGGTGTGCCCGGAATCAATTTCTGAAGTTTAGCTCGGGTACGTTCAGTGAACGAACGAGCGGGTTTTCCTAACTTTTGAACCAGAGCTCGGAATCAAAATCTGAGGGCACCGATGAAACTACAACGCCGGTAATTACTTAGGAAGTCCTTTTCTGGAGTTGCGTTTGCTCGGGAAGAGTTGTTAAAAATTTTGTGGTTTAAGTGTTAAGTAAATAAAGTTGTGTCACAACTTTATTTTACTCTATGTGCTATAACTTCCATGTGAGGGAATATCCTAACATCTCTTGTTAGGATATTAGTAAGGTGGGGCCCACACGAGCCCCACCCCTTCATTTTCCTCTAACTCCTCTAATCCTCTTATTGTTGGAAACCCCCCACTTAATTTGTAACTCATCCTCTCTCCCTCATTAATTGCATGCCAACTCTCACATTAAATTAATTGATTTAAGTTATTCAATTTATTTAATTAAGAGTTTGAATTTTGAATTTTTGGAATTCATGGAATGGGTTAATAAAATAAGGATGAACCTTATTTTATTTGGGGGTTGGTTTTGTTGTGAGAGGATTGGGGGAAGAAAGCTCTATTCTTGAAGAAATTCATCTTCCTCGTTGAAGAATGCAAAGAACGTCGGAGCACCAAGGAGAGACGACGTACCTTCTCCGCAGCCGTTGTGTGACGCCTTTCCCGAAGAATGACGATGCGCCCTCTTTCGATCTTCTTCCCGCGTCAAAGAAAGGGAAACGCCGTTTCTTCCTCGAACGTTCTCTGTCATCGTATACGGATCCTTCCCCTGCGATTTCGTCTTCCGCAATGCAAGCTTCCGTGAATTCTTCTTTGAGGTAGGGTATTGTTTTACGTTCGTGATTATTTTGGCGTTCATCGTTAAATAAATTAGCCACTTGTTATCGAATTAACAGGAGGAGGTCGGACCGCGCAAACATGGCCGACCCTCTTCCCTATTGTTGTTGTAATTCGTTATGGATTGTAATGGAGGTGACACGGTGCCATCACACCATGCGGAAACGAAGGAACCACGGCCGGTGTGGGCTGCGGTGAAGGAGCACGGCGCCGTCGTGCCGCGCCGTTGGGACCGAAAGAGGTCGCGACCGGAGTTGGGCCGAAGCGGAGGGCCGCGGCGCCGTCATGCCGTGCCGGACAGCCAAGAGCCGCGGCCCATGGCCGCGGTAGTTCTGGAAGGCATCCGGCTGATCCGGCCACCGGCACACCATGGAGGCGGGACCCCCCGCGGGTCCCGCATGAACCGAACAGTCGGCCATAAAGGCTGGCCGCTTCCCTGAAAAATCGTGGGGTGAAACCCCCGGTCAATGGACAGGGCAGACCCCAAAGGGTCTGCCGTTCAGTTCAAAGGGGGCGGCTGCCTCCCCCCCTTCCACGTCCGCTCAGCATGTGGGTGCCCGCACCGGGCCGAACCGGCCGGGCCGGGCCGGACCGCCCACGCTGGGTCAGGCCGCCCACGCTGGGTCAGACCCCCGCGTCGGGCCGGGCAGCACTGGCTGGTTTGGGCCGCACCAGCCGGGCCAGGCCGCTCCCAACCGGGCAGGACTCTGACCCGGGTCGGACCGGGCCCGAACCCCCTGTTTTTCGGACAGAACCGTTCAAACGCCTATAACTTGGGATATGAACCTTCGATCAATGAACTGTCAGTTGTGATGTGATCGTTGGATCGAGAAGGCCATTTCAATATATTACACTCAAGTTTTTGGAGAACTTTGGATATGGCCGGGTTGGTTTGAACACGAAACCAACCAGGCCCTCGGAGTGGAAACACTTATAACTTGAGCTTCGGACGTCTGATTGACGTGTCGTAGACTTTGTTGGATTCCTCTTAGTGATATGGTTCTTTTGGAATACTCCGCTCGAGGTTTGGACGTAGTTGGAGTACGGTCGGGTTGGTTTTGACTTAAAAACCAACCGGGGCCCTAGGACGAAAAGGTCAATAACTCTCAGGCTAGGCGTCCGATTGATGCGCTGTCTGTCACATTGAGTTCCTTTTGATGAGACGGAACTTTGGAATACAACAACATCGGACTTCATGTAAGTTGATGTATTGACCCCCTTGGCTCGTGGAGCGGACCCTCCTGGAATTGAGCATGTTGTGTGCGGGAACCCTAGAGTTGGCTGCGACTACGACGACCGTACTGGAATCCTCTGTGGGTTCGACGGTAATGACTACTGTTCTTGTATCCTATGTGAGTCCGGCAGTACATGACTACTGTTCTTGTATCCTATGTGGGTCCGGCAGTATTTGACTCTGTACTTGTATCCTGCGTGGGTCCGACAGAGTAACTGGTCTTGTATCCTTTGTGGGTCCGACAGCTTAGCTGGCCTTGTATCCTATGTGGGTCTGACAGCTTAGATGAATCAGTGGCTACATCTGATCATCTCTATCACCTTACGAAGAGTATACCTGTGTGAGCTGAGTCTTGACTTTTAATCAATATCTTCGATATGATTGACTTTCTTTCCTGTGTGGAATGGGTTGTGCTTTCCTATGTGGATTGAGTTGTACTATCCTGTGTGGACTAGATCGAACTTGGGCTCGGATGTTGGAGCCAGACTGGAATTGATGACTTAGGTATATGTATGGGCATATACCTAAGTAGAGTTGGTTGTTACTTCGTGATTGTAAATTTACTTTGTGGTTTATCCTTCGTGGATTCTGGGAGACCTTCGGGGGTCTCGGGGTCCCTACTGAGTAGCGTATACTCACCCCTGCATGGGCTATGCCCGCACTACGTTGTGTTGGATGTAGATGACGGATAGTGTTGATCGAGGTAGGAGCTCGTAGAGCTGGATGGTACCTGGAGGTGGATCACTGGACGGGACGTACATGGAGCGGACAGCTGGAGCCGAGGAGCTGAGGAGACTATCTGTACCCACCCTTTAGGTGGGATTTCCAGAGGATGGCTCGGTGTTGCTGCTTTACTTTTCTGCTGATGTACTCTCTATTTTCAGTTGTACTTTACTTTCAGTTGGGTTTGTATACTGGCTCATTTACCTTCCAGCACTTACTATTGTACTTAGTTTACTTAGTGTTTACTTCTGCTTGCATACTCTGTGGTGTTAGTTTTCTTACATAAAGGAAATACATTCCCTTATATCGGGATTTACGCCTTTGGTTCTAGTCGTCAACCCATGTCTTATGGAAGGAAAGCTTGGGGTAGTCACAGCACGGGTCCCGAGGACGGGTCGTGACATGGGTGATTGTGGTTTGACATCAGCTCTTACTGCTTTCTATTTTCAATCAAACTACTCAATTATTGTCATCTCTATTTTATGTGTGATCTTCTTTCCTGATGTCATACCTTGAGTCAATAGTTTTTCTTGATCTTTAACACTTTTTCATAGACCGATGACTTCTTATTCAATTTATTTGATACGTTTTATTTGATCTTTTCTAGTTTCAGTCAAACTATCTATCTCTCTTTTCTATTCTTCAATTTTGATTTTGTACCCAACCACCTTTTTTGATATTTTTTGTGTTAAAGACTTCTGTTTTTCAATTTCTTCATTCATCATAGACTTCTCTGCTTCTTGCAGCTACATATAGAGATCAACATCATGAACCACTTTGTTATCCTTCCTTGTTTTGGAACTCCAAACATCTATATCATCAAAATAATCTTATAATTCATCCCAAAGGATAACTCTTACTTCAAGTTTTCCTTCTTCATTTTCACTTTGAAACTTATTGGGACACTTTATTGCAAAATGTACAATCTTTCCACATTAGAAGCATGCAAGTGGAAGTTTACCTTTAAACATTCCTCTTACTCTTTGCAAATTTAAAGAGAGAAATGACATGACATCATCAAAATTTTCTTCCTCCTTACCATCTTCAGCAGAGGGCTTCTTCGTGGCCTTGAATGCCACATATTTGGACTTCCCCTTTTCCACAACATCATTATCATCATTTCTCATTTCATATGCAATAAGAGTATTGTGCAAGTTATCAAATGTTAGCTCCTTTGGATATTTATCTTCTAATACTGAAACTTTCAAATTAAATTGAGCTGGAAGTTTCATCAAGATATGCTTCCCAATATTTATATCATTAATGAATTCTCCAGGACCACACATGTCTTTCACTACAACATTCACCCTATAAAAGAATGTATCAACAGATGCATTTGAGTTCATTTTCATATCTTCATAATTTTTCCAAAAAACCTATAGCTTTTCCTCTCTAACCTTTGAATCTCCTTTATAGATATTCAGAATCTTTTCCTACATAGCATGTGATGTTTTACATGACATCACCTTTGTATAAATTTCATTTGATAGGGATACTCCTAAAGCATTGATCCATTTAGCATCAGCATCTAATTATCTTCTTTCAACTTTTGATAAAGCACCACTATTGATATTGGATGATATTCTATGCATAGCTACTATGGAGATATCGATTCCTAAAGATCAGTTGTAGTGATACATATGATTCTTCCATAGTCATAAATTATTACTGTCTAAGATCGCAATTCCTTTGTGATTGACCACCTCCATTTCTTTTATTGAGAGAGAACCACTAAATTTTAACATTTCGCTCTGATACCAATTGTTAGGTCCACTAGGTCAAATACCCTGAGATGGGGTTGAATCAGGGTATGATATATTAAAAAAATTTCCATTTTGGATCTTGTTTTGTTGTTAAAAAACACACTTCTCTCTTTCCCTCGTAGAAATATATGAATAGAAATGAAATCATGCACAGGACATGACAATTTTTACTTGGTTCACCCCCACTGGACTATGACCAAGGTGCATACAACTGGTGATGTTTCGTTGTACCAAATTCACTAAGGCTCACTACTAATAATGATTACAATGTTTGTGCTAGATCTTTTATGCTCAGGCTCACTACCTTTAAAAGGTTTAGGGTCTACTCACTGTACTCCCAATGGCCACTCCCAATGCCTCTTTCTCTAGACCACTGCCGGTGGAAAGATTCATTGTCTTCCTCTTTATTCACTCACTTCTCTTAGAAAGGAATACACTCACAGTTTATCGACTTGTAGGTCACAGATAGTTTATGGACTTGTAGGTCCCTTCATTTTCAGGAATTCTTATATCTTCGACTATAGGTAGATGCTCTGTTGAAGTTCCTTTTTCACCCTCATATAAATTCCATCATTCTAGTTATTTTTAGATACTGAAAAATACTTTTTCAAACTAATTTGAATATTTCTAAAGCTTCCTTGAGTGTTCTTCAAACCACCTACTCCTCTCGCATACTGTGTAGCGAGTTTGCTACACAGACCGCTTCCTCTGTGTACCACTGCCTATTCCATGAACCACCTCCGTATGCATACCACCTTTGTGTTCTACCTTCGAGAACTAATTTCGTGTAAAACATATGTGTACCATGGCTATGTATCGGCTCTGCTTCTGCGAATCACCCTCTGTCTGTGAACTATTCTCTATTCGCAGACTTCCTTCACTTCTATATACCGAAGCTCCCCCTCCGCGTACCACATTATTATATTGTGAACATTCTTCCTATGTGGACTAAAATGAATCAAAAAACCCTTCGGTGTAATTCCTTCCATGTGAACCACTTCTCTTCGTGGAATTTTCCTCGTGAACCACTTCTCCCTTTGTGGGCTTCAGCACCTCGCAAGAACCTTCACCAAAATTGCTTCTTCACAAACTAATTTCAGACTTCGCTGAATTCTCAGAGCAAAGAGATGTTATCTAATGATATTTTTTCTCTCTTTTAATTGGTGGGATTAGAAATCCTTATATAGGAAAAGATATCCTCTTAATCCGCTAAATCAATATTTACCAAATCTATAATGCAGCACCGCCTTCACCGAGTACCTCTTCTCCTACCGAGCACCGCAAGACATCCGGGAACCTCCAAACTTCCACATATCGCATGCCTTCTCCCTCACACATTCTCCATGAACCATTTTCGATTCCGCAAACTGCTCTGCATACTATTCTTGTTTCCTAGTACGCGGCTGCGAACCGTTCCTAGACATGATATGTGGTCCATGTCCCAGGCTACGTGGTTTCCTTTCTTTGCCGATTTCTTTCACCATTCTTCATACCATTCATTCCTATGATGAAAAAATTCCCTTTCCAAACAAAAACTCATGATTTCGAGGCCCCAAAATTTGGTAAACACTAGGAAACAATGCCTCTTTAAACACGTGTCTTCAGAAAACATCTACCATACTTATTTGTGGTCATCTAGATTTGTCAATAAACAAAATATCACCCAAAAAATAATGAGAGGACCCCTTGAGGGAATTTTTCCAAATAGTTTCAAGTCTTATAACTGGTGAAAGGGTATCATCAAAATCAACACCTTTAACCTCTGAATATCCTTTTCACAACAATCTTGATTTATTTCTCACAACTTCGCCCTTTTCATTCATCTTGTTTTTGAAATCCAATTTGGTTATGATAATGTTCTTCTATTTGGGATTGGGTACCAAGTCCAAATTATCATAATTTTTTATTTGATCCATCTATTTATTAATTAAATCAATACACCCTTGATGTTTAATTACTTCTTTCACATCTATTAGCTTAACCTAAGATAAAAATGAGATATGAGAGGTTTTCCTCGAAGTTATTCTTGTTTGAATCTACAGTCCATGATTTCCAATGATATTTTGAACCTGAAATTTCCTTCTCAACCTTAGATGATGTAAAAAATATTATTCTTCATCACTAGAATTTTATGAATCAACTTCTTCAACTTGAACTTATTTTGAATTTTCATCATTCTCTAAAACTTCACCTTGGATTAAAAAAAACGATTCATCATCATCATTTCTGGAACTTTCTTCTTTATTATAGTACAATTTATTTATTTATTCCGTCACTTTCACATCAAAAAAATAAAAAAATCATACATGTTTGTTTTTTTTAATAATGATATGCTCTTCCATTTGGTGGATAACCTAAGAAGATACCATTAGCACCTCTTCTTTCAAATTTTCCCATATTTTTCACCTTTAAATTTGATAATTCAATGGATTCCAAAAAAAATTAGATACCTCAAACGTAGAGATTTATTTTAATACATATCATGTGATTGAATATAAGAATGTTTCCTATAAATACAATGATTTTTAATATGAATTGATGCTCTAATAGATTGCCTCCATAAATAATGAGATGTATCATGATATAATAACATAGTTCAAGCCATCTCCATGAGACTTATATTCTTTCATTTATTTGTAGAATTTTTTTTTGAGGTGTTCACGTTGCACTATGTTTTTGATGGATACCATAATTTTCAAGATAGGCTTTAAATATTTCACTAGTATACTTAGCACCATTATCAGTTTGAATCTTTTTAAAAGAGTAACCACACTCTTTCTCAACACTTCTCCTAAAACTCTTGAACCTTTTTAGAGCCTCTGGTTTATTCTTCATAAACATAATATATGCAATTATAGTAAATTATTCAAAAATAAAATAAATTAATTATCTCCATTTGTTGATTTTATCCTCATGAGCATGCAAATCTCAGAGTGAATTAGCTCCAAAGATGGGTAGATTGTATTTCTACATTCTTGTGTGAATTATTCACAATATTTCCCATTTTAAAAGTATAACACATCCAATTAATTTATATTTTATACTTAGGAAAATCATTAATATTATCTACATTTATAATCTTTCACTTATTAGTTTGTCCAAGATGACCAAATCTTTGATGCCACTATTGATTTTCTTCTTTTATTCTCAAATAACAAGAATTTACAACATCAAAAATCTGAAAAAAAAATTGCCTCTCATTCATTGTCCACATTTCAATATACATAGATATTTCAAGATATTCACAAAAAATCCATATTTCTAAAAAAATAACTTCATTTCCTTTATCACATAACCGAGACACACTAAGAAGATTGTGTTTCTGCCCTTCATAATATAGCATGATCTTGGATTTCAATTGATCTTTACCAATCAATGTTGATCCAACACCTTTAATTTTTAGTGACCCATCATTTCCAAAGGTCATCAAGCCTTATTTTCATTTTTCAAAATCCTAGATAAGATTCATATCCCCTATTATATGTGAGGAACAACCACTATCCAAAATTCATAGATATTCTCCTTTGGATGCTTTATAGGAAACTTCACAAACCATAGTTTTCTCTTTTCTTTTATCCTTCCTTTTTTGAGACTTCTCAGTGATATATTTTGAGAAAATTCAGGTTGGTATCTTAACAAGACTACCTTTTTCAATATTACTAGGTTGATCACATATTTCACAAATATCTTCCAATAGTTGAAATCTATTTTCAATTTTCAATCTAGATTTATCATGTTATCTATGAATTATTTTGTTTTTAATGTGGTAACTCCCCCTAAACTTATGTCTTCCAAACCATATAAAATACTAATTTTATTGGTAATTAAACCATTTTTTTCTATGTGCCCAAAACCTCTTCAGTTCCAACAATAACAGTAAAAAACATATTTCCCTTTAAAAACATCATGTTGTCCAAAACTGCGAACCTGTTTTTCAACCTTCTTTCCACCAATAATCTTGGATATTTTTTTTAAACCAAATATTTTTTTGAACTCCAAAATATTTCTTCTTCATATAAAACTTATTTTCATCCTTTTTACCAACAATAGTTTTAGCATCTTTTTCATTAAAGTAGATGTACTCTGAATTTAAAAAATCTAGAAAATCAATTGATTTTTCTACAAACATGGTCTTCTCGATTTGTTTCTTCTTCATAGACATCACACAAGTATTATCAGAGTTTTTTTATTTATTTTTGAATAATCTTTTATAATTTTCATGAGCATCATATTTACTTCAGCTTTCCCCAACTTCATGAATAAAGTTCTATAAATTATACTTTAATTTTTTTAAGTTCCATTTCCATACTCGTCAACTTTTGTTATAAAATCTAAATATACTCTCTCTTTCAATCCTTCCATCTTGATTTTTGAGTTATTATATTCAACAACCAGTTTATTCAATCCATAAACTTCTTTATGATTTTTTTTTTTAATGTGAACCGATTCATTGCTTCTTAAAGATTGATTTTCCTTCTTCAGTTTTTATCTCATTTTGCCAATTTATAGATCTTTGAGTGACACTCCTTGATTTATATTTTTTATAATAATTCCATCTCAATTTATTCATTATCCTCAACTTCACTACAACTTTCACTTATAAATTCTTCTTCATTAACTTTAGTAATGAAAAAAAATTCATCAATATATCTTAACATCTCTATTTCCTCTTATTCATTACTATTTCCACTGCTTTCATAATTAGATAATAAATTTCCCTTTTTGAATTTTGATAAATTCTTTTTGTTACCTTTAGTAGAAACCCATGGGTTTGTAAACTTTGATGATTTCTTATTAAATAATTTCTTTAGTGCTTCTTCATTTTCATCACTAACTTCATCTTCTTTCAACATAGGAAAATTTTTAGCAAAATATCCAACTGCTCCACACCTAAATAATTTTAGTATTATCTTACCATTAAACCATTCCTTACCATTTCCCTTATTTATATTGGTTAGATACAATATCTTATAAAACATTTAATCCAATTCAAAATCTGAATCAAAATACTCAACATCTTCTTTATCAACCTTCTCCTTATGCTTCTCTTTCTTTGAGGCATTAAAAGTGATTTCTTTTTCAGCCATACACTTATTCTTGAGAACGCATCCTTTATTCATCTCATATTCAATTAGAATACTTTATAAATCATCTAGATTAAGTGTTGCAGGATCCCTATCTTCAAAAGCATATACTTTAGCATCAAACATGTCCAGTAAGTTGCGAAGTATTTCTCAACCGCTGTAGGATCATCTAATTTATCACCATAGCTTCTGACTATACTAAAAATATCATTTACTCTTATGAAAAATTCATCTATAGTTTCATCTTCTTGCATTCTTAGATCTTAATATTTCAATCTTTAAATTTATAGCTTAGCTTGATTCAATTTATTATTTTCTTTATAGATATTTCAAGTGTAACCAAAATTCCTTTGGATGTCTTGAAACCTCTCACTTTGAGAAATTAATTCCCATATAATGATGACAGTGAATCATTCTTGGCATGAACATCATTATCAATATTCCTTCTATTTCTTGTTGTCAAAGTAGCATTTTTAGTAAAGTGTGGAAACCCATCAGTAACAGCCTCAAGAACATCCAAACTAACAAATAAAAGATAAAAAAACATCATGAAATTCCATATGAGATAATTTTTTTCATAAAATTTAGTAATACCATTTTTGTTCACTAAATTATGATTGTCTATGACATACGCTAGAAATTAAATGACAATCACATCAAACTAAGAGAAACTCCTTCACAAAATTCAAACTGAAAACCTCCAATTAGGGGAACCTAACACTCTAATACCACTTGAAAGGGAACCTCTAGGATCAGTAAAGAATCACTGAGTGGGGGGTGAATTAATGATATAATTATTTAAGTTCCCTTAATGAAACAACCCTCATCGTCGATTAGAGTGAGTTTTGGTTGATGTACAACACACACAAATTAAGGTAATATAATATTTACAAGGTTCACCTCTCAAAATGAGAAGGATAATCCTTGGAATGATCTGGATTCCACCAATATCATACGACCCACTTGTTTCAACATGTAGGCACAATGAGTATGGTTTATCCGTATACTAATTATATAACAAGTTTGTTGAGGTTTTGTAACATTTTGGAGATGGGGGGGCTATGTTGAGATGTTTATGAGTTGAATGGTGGTATGGGGTTTTTTGTTTAAATAAAGAAAGAAAGAATATAGAAGATAAAAAAGGTAGGAGATGTTGGGGAGAATCCAGATGTCGTTGTGGAAGTATCCACAAAACATGAAAAAATTCATCCGAATTCATTTTATCACTCGAAGAAATTTTTGGCTCACCTGAAGGAATTTTACAACACAGCCAAAAGATTTTTATCTCAATGCCTGAATGAATTTTTCTCTCACCCAAAGGCATTTTTCATACACCCATAACTACTATAAATTTGGGTTATATCCACAGTTTGAAACCATGGCTATAGATTATATCCATGGTTCATGAACTGCGGCTGGTATTGGCATGGCTATAGGCCTTGGCCTATATCCATGGTTTGAAACCATGGATAAACCCCAATATCCACAGTTTCAACTTTCTTTAAAATCCTATATCCACGGTTTGAACCATGGATAAAGCCCTTTAGCCACGGTTTCAAACCATGGAAGAATCTAAAGTCACACATTGCCTATAGCCATGGTTTGGAACCGTGGCTATAGGGATTTAATCCATTGTTTGAATATGTGTCTAAAATCCCTTCCCATTTCATAAAAAAACCAACCCTCCCCCTTGGACATCCCCCCACCCCCTTTCAGAAGCCCACCACTCCTCGTCCTGGACACCCCCCCCCCCACACTCCCCTTGCAGTAGCCCCCACCCCCTTTATAGCAGCCCACCACTCCCCCTCCTGGACAGCCTCCCCCCCACACACACACCCTTGAAGCAGCCCCCCACCCCCTTGCAGCAGCCCCCCACTCCCTTGCAGCAGCCCACCACTCCACTTTCTGGACAACCCCCCCCCCCACTTGCAGCAGCCCTCCACCCCTTACATCAGCCCACCACTCCCCTTCCTGGACAGCCCCCCCCCCCCCCACTCCCCTTGTAGACCCCCCCCCCCCCCCCCCGTGCAGTAGTCCCCACTCCACTTGAAGCATCCCACCACTCCCCTTGTAGTACCCCCTGCAGTATCCCAACCACTCCCCTCCCAAGATAGCACCCCCTTAGACACCCCCCTTGGACACCCCCCCACTGGACACCCCCCTGGACAACACCAGGGCACCCCCCCACTAGACACCCCCTGGACACACCCTGGACACACCCTGGACCCCCCCCCCCCCCGGACACCCCGCTGGACACCCCTGAACACCCCCCCCCCCCCGGGACCACCCCCCCTTCGACACCTCCGGGAAATCCCCCACTGGACACCCCCTCTAGACACCCCTCTAGACCCCCCCCCCCCCCCGGACACCCTCCACTGGACCCCCCCCCCACAAGACACCCCCCACTGGAAACCCCCTCCCCCTATACACCCCCCCTATACACCCCCTATACCCCCCCCCAGACACCCCCCTTGGACAGCCCCCCTTGGACACCCCCTGGACACCCCCCCCCCCCCCCCGAACACCCCCACCCCCTGGACACTCCCCTAGACACCCTCCACTGGACCCCCCCCCCACTGGACACCACCTGGACTCCCCCCCCCCCCCGGACACCCCCCACCCTCTAGACACTCCCCTATACACCCTCCACTGGACCCCCCCCCCCCCTGGACACCCCCATGAAGCATGTACATGCATATTAAGAAAAGGCAAGAAGAAAAAATGAAAAAGTAAAACTGTAAACTGAGAGAATGTATAAAATATTTTTTATAAAAAAAATATAAAGGTAAAGGATTCAAAAGTGCATACTTGGGGATCTACTATCCAACCATGATACAGAGTAATGCCCAAAAGATCAAATATTTCACACTCAGGAGTAAACTCAAAATCATCAATTCTACAAGCATGGTGTAAGCCAAGTTAATTTGATTAAAAACACAACAAATGGTTAATGGTGTCTTACAAAAAATGATATAATATAACCAATACCTTCTAAATTTTATATTCACATCAATCTCGGTTGCAAGTTTTGGAAGAAAATCAATTGCATCGGCAATTTTTTGTTGTTGGTTCTCTGAATAAAATGAATCCTTATCCAGGTTACCAATACAAGTCATCAAAATCAACAAATTATCGAAAAGGAAAATCCATTAGGAATCCAAAAACAGGAAGCCAAACTCTCTTTTGAGCTCTTTCACCTTTATATATTCCTAGACATCCCCCCTCCCCTACACCCCTTCCCCCCTCCTGGACCCCCCCTTTTGGAAACCCCTCCCCCCTGTACAGCCCCCCCTTTCACCCCCCTACACATCCCCCCTTGTACCCCCTTGCACATCCCCCCTTGCACCCCATTGTCCCCTTACACCCCCCTGCACACCTGCACATCCCCCTGCACACCCCCTTGTCCCGTTACACCCCCCTGCACACCTGCACATCCCCCTGCACACCCCTGTTGGACACCCCCCCCCCCCCACCCGCACACCCATGCCCCCTACACAGCCCCCCTTGCACCCCCTGGAACATTCCCCCTTGCAACCCCCCTACAGCCCCCTTGCACCCCCCTGCATAGCCCCCCCTTGCACCCCCCCCCCCCTGCACCCCCCCCCCCCCCCTCGCACAGCCCCCCTTGCACCCCCCCCCCCTCTGCACAGCCCCCCTTGCAACCCCCCCTGCATATCCCACTTGCACCCCCCTCTGCACACCTGCACATCCCCCTTCTCACCCCTGTCGGACACCCATTACACCCCCCTCCACACCCATGCCCCCTGCACCCCCCCTAAACATCCCTTGCACCCCCCTGCACACCCCTGTTGGACCCCCCTACACCCCCCCCCCACCCTCCCTCACACCCTTGTCCCCTTGCACACCCCCTTGCACCACCCCTGCTGGACCCCCCTTTCACCCCCCTACTGGGCACCCCCCTCGCCACACACCCATATCCCCTTGAACACACACCCCTTTCCCCCCCTGCACACCCTTGTCCCCCTGCGCACCCCACCCCCCTGTTGGACCCCCCTTGCACCACCCCTGGAAACCCCCCCCCCCACCACTCTTGGATAGACTCCCCCCCCCCCCCCCCCCCCGCACAGAGGGTTAGGCATTAGACTATTGGAGTGTCGTCGCTTGGTGGATTATACTTTATCCTCTATTCTTCTATCATATTATGTAATTCATGTACACAGTAATTGTTGCATATAAATATATCCACTATTTCTCAGTATCTATCTTTTGGATACCTATAATATTATTCTTTCATTGAGAGGTTTTAGATAGAGGGATAATCTTGATTGAATAATGATAACTCAAGACATTACCAAACCTATGGATAACTTAGTAGATTCAGGCTCTCATCAATATATTTTTGGAGGAGAATTAACAATGGTAAAATGGCCACAATAGTTAGATTAGTTATCTACTCACACAACGGATAAAATCAGCAGAAAAACAATCCATTCAAAAATGGTGTCTGGTGTGTGGTTACACTTGATTAGAAGAATGGAGGAAAATTTTTCAAACTGAAAAACATAGGAAATGATGAAGATATTGATGGAATAATTAATTATGCATGGAATGCCTTGGGTTTGTTATTTATTTTTTGAACTGAAAAAGAATGGGCCTACCTGGATTCACTTCAAATTAGTGTCGATTATGAGATTTGGAGGTGTGGTGGTGGAATAATTATAGGCTATGACTACTCAAACAAAATAAAAACATAAAAATATCTAGGAAACTTAAACTGTGGGTGCTATGGGAAATTTAGAGCATGTACAGATGTAGTGAAAGGAGTAGAAAGAGGTGTTTGAACTAGCACATGATTCTTCTGAACTGACTAGTCACTAAGATCTATCTTTTTCTTCAACACTGAAGTCCAAGATGAAAAATGGGGAGCAAGAGTATATGAATATAACTACATCAATGCGGGTTACTACTATTTTTTCATGTAATCATGCACATATTGGATTATTTCTTTGTGTTTTGGGGCTCAAAAGGCTTTTATTTCAAGTATGACATTGCAAATGGGTTATGTGGAGTTTCTATTCCAATGACCAACATCTTAATTTTTGAAAACTATTTGGTTGAAGAGAAAAACAATGGAAAATATATATGTATATAAATATCTCAATGTGGTGTAAGGATGCAAGGAGGGACATGAATCTAAAAAGGATACAGTAAGGTTCTTTAAATGGTTTTGTGTTGAGAAAGAAAAGGCTTGGGATTGAAGGGAATGTATAGAGGATCAAGAACAATGCACTAAAAAGATTTTCATCATATTTATCTATTGGTTCTAGTATCATTTAGATCCCAATTGAATATTTCTTTGGCTAATATGACTACTTTGGAGGTTTTTTGGTGCGGTAGTAACTACTCTACGAATCTAGATATAAATTTGTTTGATTGTAGTGGTGATTTCAACAATAAATACAAGAAAGTGAATATACTTTCTAAACATAAGCCTATTAAAGGAAGTGATTTAGAACAGGCCAGTCTAGTTTTTTAGCTTTGGGAATCCACTTTCAAAACCACAGAGCTAGCAAGAAAGATTGGAAATTCCAAATAGAATATTCCTAATTGGGAATTTTATTTTGAAAAATAACATGGTTCATACATATTGGAAATCTCTAATAATTTAAGAGATAACTCACTCTAAGAATAAAAAAATAGAAATATTCTTGAAATATCACTTCAGATGCCTATAAGTTGACAAATTTTGGAATGAATATGCAATTCTTGATGAGGAAAATGTACGATTTAAACATGGATGTTATGGTTTCTCTAAGAATTGTAGATATCATACCTCCTAATGTTTTTAATCCTTTTCTATATGTCAAATAAAAAATCTGATTGAATTGTCATTTTTTTTAGTTTTTCTTGTAAAAACACTTCTATAGGTGCATGTTTCATTGTGGAACTGGTCTAGATGTCAAAGGGAAATTTTAAATAAAATCCAAATTGGGGATTATTGGGGAAATGGTTGATGTTTTAGAATCTATTTGAGGAAGAAGTCAATTATAAGAAGTTGATATATCCTCTAAAATTAGTGATTAAGAACAACACTTCCAACGTTAGGTTTTAATAGGTATGACAAACAGAACATTTCTTAAAATTCAGATTCTCATTGAGTACTTTTTTCCTATATATTGGAATGAAATGTGAAGAGGAATACCATAATGTTGAAATATCATCAAACAAATCAATGAAGGAGGTCAGGTTTTGTGATGTTCTAAAGTGGAAGATGGAACTATATCGAGCAATTTATAATCTATGACAAGGTGGAAGTTCTATTTGAATTATTTAGACTTTCAACCTTGAGTAAAATTTTTAATTTCAAGAGATTGGTTATGATGGTAACATCGGATTAGGTTGTTGATTTAGAGAATAGTGTGGGGTGGTGTTGCGCTGGGGGTAGGTGAGTGTCTAATAATTGCTAAAAAATTATTGTAAATGGTATTTGAATGTTGTTTTCCTACTAGATGAGAGTAGGTTGGGGATGATGATGTGTCTCTATTGGAACTGTTGACTTCCATATTCTTCAACAACCACTAATTGAATTGGTAATATCCTAAATTTATTTGACACATCTTATCTCTCAATGAACACACCAATGTTGATAGAACTGTATGTCAAAAATATTTTCCAAGAATCTTTTCATTTCAATTTTTACAATCATGTATTTGATTTCATGATTTATGTATTTGAAATCTATTCAAAAAAACTAAAAAAAATATTTTCTCCAGAAAAATATTGGGAGTGTAGAGAAGAAGAAGATAACTCTCACGGTCATATCTCAGGAGTCTTATCAACTGCAACTAGCATTGGGTGGTGAATGAGGAACACAATGCTAGTATAAAGTGGTTCTGTGATAGTGAAATAAGAACCTAGTGAGAGGTGGAACCAAGAAGTATTTAAGAACTGGTGGTTTTGGTTATTGTGGTAAGATTATAATTTGTCTATGAGAAACTATGAGCCAAAAAAAATATTTAGAGATGCTCGTGGTGTCTCAAATGAGCGAAGAAGGGGTAAGGATTAAAATGAAAAAAATCAATGAAATAATGTCAAGCAATCTATATAAGAAACCACCTATAAGGAAATAATGGGAAAAGAAGTGAGATATAAAGACTTATTAAATATATGTGATCGGTGTGTCAACTGTACTTGATAAATGATACATGACTCCAATACCAACATGATCAAAAATATAATATTAATGATTACAAAAACATAATATAATCTAAATGATCAAGAGAATTTGTAATATAAAGGACACCTACCTCAAATGATAATCCATAAATTGATCTCAAGCTTGTTCCAACCACCAATGATCCTTCTATCCCATGTATCATCCATGAATACATATGAATCAAAACACGAAACATTTTAAAATTAGAACTACAATCGGTATAATTGATGCTAAACTCACCGGGTAATATACTACACTCAGGCAACAAGCCAAGTGTGGGGTCCACTCTAGACACCCACCCAGGCCTAAGAAACCCAAAAAATCAAATTTATCAACCCAAAATAACTTGAAATTTAATCAAACTTCATGAAAACCCATAAATAAATCCATTTAGTAGTACACCTAAAATCAAATGACATGTAATAATGAAATTTCAAGATTTCTAAGTCTCCTCTATATGTCGCACATGAAATCCCCATCATATAGAAGTGATCACACCATGGGTTTAAGAAAAAATGCAACCATGATTTTAATTAATCAGGTGGCTATAAACTAAGTTAAAGCCCCAAATGTATCTTTGGTTTGGTTCGTTTTAGTGGTATAGGGATACATGAGTTGTCTATCTTTGATTAAGGCAGTGAGTTGTCTTTCATCATCGAAATGATACCTAAGGGATCATGGGTGATTAGGTATTTTTTAGTATACACCTAACGGATCATCCAAAATGTTGGGAGTATGTCTTTTAGTTTGAAGGTTTGAAAGTGGATATAATATAAGGATCCCCCCACCACCTACACCCCCCCCCCCACACACACACACACCTACAACCCCACTGCCCCCTGCCCCCCCCCACCCCACCTGCACCCCCCACACCTGCAACCCCACTTCCAATTTAGAAGATGATGATGCAATTGAGGTAAAATGTTTGAAATTATCTAAGCAGTTGACCTCATAAACACAAATGTATGTATGAAATGGAGCCAAAGGACTTATCAAATTTAGGATCATTCTCAGAATTAAAATTTATAAAAAATATTAACCTATGTTGAATAAGAAAGATATGATTTAATGGTAATAAAATATCAATTCAGAATAAATCGATGTGAGGTCTACTCAAAATATCCCATCTCTAAACATGTTTTCACATTTAATTTTTAGAAAAATCATAAATGAAGATTAAAAACTGGAAAAAAAATTGAAAGGTGAAAACATAAATTTAAAATCAAACAAAATACTAACAAAAAATCAAACCACCTAAACCTTTTACCTTCTAGAAGCCTCCCCACTAAAACCTATATAGAGATGAAAAAAAGTGGGGAATAAAATCTTCACAATTTCTCATTGCTAGTTAAAATTAAACATAATTGCTTAAGAAATGGATTTCTCCCCGTACCGTCCACCAAGGATGCAATTTAAAGATCATAGAATTCATGGTTTTGGATTTTGAGATTCCTTAGTCCAACAACTTTGTAAACTACAACAGAAAAATAGAAAAATATAAAATAATAATAATACAAAGATATAACCTTAACATAATAAAAAAAACTACCAAAACAAACCTAAAGGAAAAAATAGTACATACTTTTTTATCAATGTTTCAGTTCGATCCCACACATCTAATTTCTAGATATCCTTCTCTAGGATGGATCGTCTAAATCCTTGGTACATTACAAGATTCATCCATGCAAATATAATTAGTACAAATAGGATAAAGAACAAAGCTATAAGCTGATACAAAACAACTTTAAAGGAAAAAAGATGTCATTATCAAGAAACTTATTAGCAGACATGTCTTTGAACTAATCGAGGAGAACAAAACAGAACATGTTCAAATGATCTCATGCATGCAAGAAGTCGTAAAATGGATTGAGAAATATTTATAAAATAAAAAATAAAATTTTCTTTTAGAAACTTTGTGATTCATGAATCATGTACTACAGTTGCCACACAGTGACTGGTATTATTTAGGTCAAGTGATGAATTCAGTTGTAGTTCGAATCTAATGAGTTTCCAGAAGCTTTTAGAACCACTCATGTTTTTTAATAAGATTGTCTGATCTCGAATAGTATATTCATCGAAGAAGGATTTAGTACAAATCACGCATATTTCTATCTACAGTGATATCACAGCCTGCATTGCTAATTCACTGCCTAGAAACTTGAGCTTATAGATTAATGGATTCCTAAACCTTAGAATTATTTTTTGAAACATGGGTACTGGTGGGAAAAAACATCCACAACTTGGGGTCCAAGTTTTCTTGGTCCATATGGTCATTAAATTCGGTTTCCTACAGATGGAGAAACCATTTTTTGATAGAACTGAATCAAAGTGTTTGAATTTTTGAATGACAAACCCATATAAATATCAACCCTCCCTCCACTCTTGACACTCATGGTCAATAATCCTAAAACAAAATCTTTTTAAGTCTATAGCCACCAACAACAATCACAGTCAGACTTCAAAATGCTCAGATAACCGATGGCCACAAGAAACATATCAATTGATAATTTTTCTCATGTCAGCATAAACTTTTTACCCAAAATAAACAGAGTAAAGTCATTGCATAGTGATTGAAAGTCAAATTGGAGTAATACAATGGAGTCTAGAGTTTCATCAAGACAGACAGCTATATTTAAGTCATGAAAAAAGACATCTGAATATTTTGAATCATGCTATTTAACAAAATAATGATGGTGGTGGTGGTGGTGATAATGATGTTGAATACATACTAGAAAAATGTTGGCATGCCTCTCATGGCATATGTTTTCTCCTCCAGGAAGTTCTTTATATTCAACATCATCAAGAGATTCAGCTCTTATGGGAGTGTAACCTAGCTAAGGGTCCAGAGCAGGAACATACATAGCCAAGAGTATTCCAAAAAAACCTATAATAAACACATTAAGAAATGAATAATATCGACACCTTTGAATTGAATTTAAATAATTTAAAATTTAATTCTTGGGATTTTTTTAAAAAAAAAATCAATCATCCTTCCATGAAAAAATCCCTTTCAGTCTTCTCTGCGAAACTTCTGAGTGAATTAAACCAAAAGACAATCATATTATCAGAGAAAAGTGTCTTTGAAAATCAATAATAAGCCTTTCAATAAGTACTAAAAATGCTTCATGAAGTTCAGCATTGTAATGGTGTTAAATCCTACCTGAAGGAGGACCTCACTAAAGTACACATATAGCTCAGATATTCAAATCTAGAGAAAAAGGAATAGGGGGAGAAATCAGAATGCTCCAAGAAAAATATGCAATAATTTTCTAGTTTACCCACAAATAGATACACTCAAGGTAGCGACAACAATCCTTAATTAATGGGCATTTTGGTGCCTCAAGGATAAACAAATACCAGTGCTATCTATCTAATAACATCATTAGAAATTCCACATTTTTATACATATATATCACTGAATAGGGAAATTAATTATTAACTTCTAAAAAACTGCCTTTCCATGACATAAGAATTCACTAAGAAAGCCATCATGGGAAAGAGATTAAGAGGGAAAGGAAAGTGCGCAATCCTTAATAATTAGAAGTAATTTTTTATTTTATGAATAATAGAGAAACCCCTCAAGGGTGTAAGAAAACTAAGACACAACACAATGTACATGGTTCCCAGTTCTTTCTATGGGGTGGGTTTTCTGTATTTCATTGGTGCTCTGTGAAAAAATCAAGTGAAAAAACAGAACCATTCTATTATAATTCATATTTCCACATTTGGAAAGGGATGTGCTTCATGAAGTGGTTCATAAAACTCCAATACATACCACCCTTTTAAAAATAAACAAGAAAAGAACTGACCACTTGTAGAACTCTCTTACCGAAAGAATGAGATTGAACAGCATAGCATCTCCAACCAAGGCATAAATAACTGCAAATCTTAGATACCACCGTAGCTCCAGAATGTAGACCTTAGTTTATACACTAATCATAACCAGTACAAAACACAAAGCAATAGGTTCAATGACCAAAGAAACCACCTACATGCACACAAGCCCAATGAATCCAAGCCGAGATTGGAGAGTCTGTGTCGTGAATGAAGGAATCGTGATGAGGGATGGAGGAACCAAAGCCGGCAAAGACAAACGAGAGAGGACAACAGCGAGGGGGAGAGAGGAAAGCCATGAGGGAAGAGAGGAGGGTGCAATGAGAGAGGTCGTCAGGGGAGAAGGGCGCCGCGGTGAGAGGGTCGAGTGTTAGGGAGGAGGGCGCCGCCGCTGTGAGAGATGTCGTCAAGGAGGAGAGTTCTCCAGGGAGGAGGGCAATGCGCGGTGATATGGTTTCAGATCGAAGGAGGAGGAGGAGCCCAAAATTTATCGGGAAAAAAAGGACAGCCATGAGATACAAGGGATATAGCCATATAGGTTTACTAAAACTATGGCAATAAAAAATCTCTAGCCACTGACCTATAAAACTTTGGCTATAGGTCTGTGGCTATAGCCTAAATCTCTAGTAGTGCATGGACATATCAATTTCTTGTACTACCTATCTAGGGAATCAGAACATGTCGCTTGATCTTTGTAACCAAGAAGACTTTTGATGCATGACTCCCCATCATAAATCTCATCATTCGACATAGTTCAAAATTCTCTTCCCATCGCCGCACGTCATAGTCTTTGTCATCTCTTAGCATGAGTTATCCCAAATGCAGTAGCCCCTTACCAGTTATCTCTACGGGTTATTTCTTCTTGCCACCTATCGGCCGCCCCAAACTCCTACTTTTCAACATCACGAGCTGCTTCTCTATTATTCTCCTGTCGCCTCTCCATTTTTAGTGTGTCCCTTTTTTCATTTCAAACTTTAAATAATTTCAACATAAGAAATGTTGGGAATATGAAAATATGAATGACCAGTAGAGAAAAGTGATTGTCTTCAGGTATCCATTGAATATTTAAACACGGGTGATGTCATTGATCAAAGATAGAAGAAGAAGAAACAATTGTGGTCAAGTGCTTTTTACCTGCTGGGAATAGATATATCCTCTCTCTCAAAATATATGCAACTAGTTTGAAAAATGTGATACACTCCAAACATATAATACATGTCATATATAACAAACAAAACCAAACATACCATAAGATAACAAAATAAAAACAAAATGACCCTATGTCAAATGCCCTTTCCACCAATGCTAGCCTCCATCGCTTCAACACCTCATGGAGTCCTAAAAATCCCACCAAGCATCCAAACATCTATAAAAGTACATATCAGTACCCGAAACCAATTGTCACCATGCAACACACAACTTGGTGTTCCTAAACCAATTGTCCCACGCTACACACAACATGGTGATCCGAAACCATTTCCCATGTGTTGGTGATTCACATTACATTTAGACATTCCAACATCGATGGGGGGAGTAGAATTATCAGTATATATTTTGATCAAAATCATTTATAATGATGCTTCTTTTAAACATTTTTATACTGTTATCAGGGTCGGTCCTGGGGCAAGCCCCACGAGCCCCCGAGCTAGGGAAAAACAGAAGCAAGTCAACAATGTACAAAGACAAGGGCATCGATTTTATCATTTTACTGTAGCTCTCAATGCATTTAGGGCTAAATTTCTGATGTTGGTCTGAGGCAACGGAATTTTCCGGATCGTTCCTGAATGTTATAATGGATTAATTCATCCAAAACGAGATTTCCCACATTATAAAAATGAAACTCAGAGTTTTTATGGGACATCATAACATTAACCAAACCGATATATAGCGAGCATGGGTTTGGAGGGATTGATGAGGTGGGTCACTTTTAGAAAGTTTGATGACAAGAGCTTTAAATTTACTAGGCGACCAACTTTCCTAGTCGTGGGCCCTATTCTTCTTTTTCTATAAGATGGCTGGATGTTTTTTTTAATTTCATACAATATATATAATATCCGTTCGTGTGCATTGGTTGTCACGTGTATCTATTAAAATAACAAAGTTGTGCATGCATCAATAAATATATTATAATTATAAATAATTATAAACCCGCACATAAACCTAGGATAAATACAAATAAGAACCCACACGGACTCGGGAATTTGGAGCAAAAACAATAATAAAAATAACGATTTAAATTTAATATGAAAATATTGAATTTGTCTTTTTAAGTGGGGTGGGAAAGTAGATACAAAGAAAGCTTCTCACCTACAAAAAATGGTGATTTGTTGACAATTGAATTTATTAGCCCAAACACCAGAAAATGGGCCAGCTCAATATAATGGCTGCTGCCGTTGGGGGACGGCCGAGTTTTTTTTTATTTTAAAAAAATTTGGTTTTTTGTCATTAAAAATTAGAAAATGGGATAAGGTGTCGATGGTGGCCTTTGTTCATGATTTTCCCGTTGCCCAAGTGAACCGAGTAACAAAATTTACATAGATTCACGCCTCATATGTTTTTTTTTGCAATAGTAGTTAATAGTAAATTTTAATAATTAAATAATATATTTAGTAATTATTAATAATATAATTATTAAATTAAAACGAAATAATTTATATAAAATATAATATACTGCCACTTATTAATCAATTAGAGTGATTAGTATATTTACAAATTTTTGTTGATGTAATTATTATTGATTTATTGATAAGTTATATATTTATTAATTATCAATTATAATATTTAATATTAATTAAAAATATATTATTATTTTATTATTTAATTAATAACATAATAACTAATTTTTATAAATTTTTATTTATAAATCTTTGTGAAATTTTGGTTAATACAATTATTAGTAATTAATTACTACGTAATACATTTTTTAATTATCAATTGTATTATTTATTATTAATTAATAATATATTATTATGTTATTGATATAATTAATAGTATAATAACTAATATTTATAAATCTTTATTTTTAAATTTGTGCGGATTTTTTGTTGATATAATTATTAGTAATTTATTAATAGGTAATATATTTATTAATTATCATTGTATTATTTATTATTAATTAATAATATATTAATATGTTATTAATATATTTAATAGGATAATAACTAATATTTATTGTTTAATGATATAAATAAAATAATATTTATTGAAAAATATATTTACTAATTAATAATTATATTATTTGTAACATATCAAGGTATGTATTATTAATTAATTAGTTATATATAATAATATTATATAATGTTTCTTATTAATATTAATAATAATTATAGAATTCAAAATAATATTAATATTAATATTTAAAAATAGATTTTAGGCAGGTTTTACGACACTGCAGTTTTCAGTGGGATCGTGTTTCTGGTCGAGATAGAGGCGCGTTTTCATATTGGTAATTCCGGTCCTCACTTTTTTTGGGGGGGCTTGGTCTATTTGATATGGCATCAAAACTTCATCTTGTTTTGTCCAACTTCCCTATCAAGAGGGGTTTTACATTTGTGGAGGTACTTTGCAAGGGTAATGATGCTCTGACATCAATTGCCCTTGAGCCGCGGATCTCCAAATCCGAGGATGGGTGGTTTGTTATCAAGGTGGATCATGATGCACTAAAGAAAAAGGTTGGACTTATGCCGATTCTCTCTAATTGGCCACTTGATTCTGGAAAAAGGTGATAAGCCTTTGAATTGTGATGAACTCAAGATGAAGCTCTCTAAGATATGGAACATTTTTGAATGTAAAATTATTCCAATTGGTAAGGGGTATTTTCATCTAGTCTTTGAATATGAATATCAACGTTCAATCGCTTGGAATTTTAGTTTTTACAACCTCAATCCTGTTGTTTTCCAAATTTCTTCTTGGGATCTCATCTTCAATTCTTTTAATCAAAATCACACCAACGCCCTGATATGAGTGCAGATACATGGTCTGAGTTGGGTTTTTTTGGCACTCTCTAATTCCTAATGATATTGCCACCTGTATTGGCGCTCCACTGAAGTTAGATGAAAACACCATTGATTGCAAGATGAGCTATTGTGCAAGGGTGATGGTGGATGCTGATTTGCAGAAACCTCTACAACACAATACCATTCTTGTGGTTAATGGGGAGAGGATTGAGATTAGTTTTGTATATGAATTTGTTCCTCCTTTTTGTGACTACTGCAAGGTTATTGGCCATTTGGTATCTAATTGCAGACGTGTGTAGAACTTGCAGGTGAATAACATGTTTAAAAAGAGAATTCTCGAGAGTGGCCTTTTCGAACCCTCCACACTCAAGAACCCCCCTCCCCACGAAGAGGTCATCTGGAGATGCCCCAACCGGGGAGGAGCCGTTGTTAGCCGAGATGACATTGCGTCCCGCGGGGTAACACCTCGATCAGCGATGGTTTGTCACAGCAAGCCGTCAACCAGGTGAAGTGCGCCCATTCTGCCCACCCGGTGAGACACCGGGTGACCCGACAAGACGAGTGGTACATGGGAGGCGGAAATTCCCCCTAAAGCGTTGATCGAACCCCCGACCTCACCGAACACCGTGTCTTTGGCCCTCGACCCTGCACCACTACGCCACCGCCAAAGCGGCAAACGTGTTGGTCGGTTTAGGGGCTATTGAGGCGGCCTTACCCCACCCCCTGTCGCACGTCCCCAGCTAGGCCCAAGGTGGCCAACCTTGGGTTTGAGCCAGTTCCCACGGAGTTGAGGGGACGAGAGGATCGTTGGCGTATGGTGCATGTTGCCTTTGCGAGGACTCAAACCCGGGACCTCAACGACGGGACGCCACCGCCTTGAACCAACTCACCCAGCCCCCGCGGGCTTGCAGGTGAATAAGATGAAGGGTTAAGGCATCAGTGACGAAGCCTTTACTTTCTTCTCGGAAGGCTTTTGGCGGGTAATCGAGGTGTCAAGAACCATTAGGTGGTGAGAGTAATGTGGATGATAAGACAGGGAAAGAGCAGGCTGTTAATGAGCTTGGTCCTGACTTGGTGTTGAACAAGGTTAGGGATATGGCTAACAGACCTGAGGGACATAAGTCTGACACGTCTTGGGCCAACTTGGTAGCAGGTGATGAAATTGATTCTAACCATTCTGAATCTGAAAATGAACTCGTTGTGCAGGCTGAGATTGATGACCCGCTGCGACATGAGAGAAGTCTAACTAAATCTTCTGGCCGTAAAGGTAGGCAAAAATCTGTTATTGACTCTACTATTTTAAGTATGCGTGCGCAAGGCACTAGCCCTGATTTTCCATTAGGAAAAATTGTTTCTTTGACAACATTTGGGTCTCTTAAATACAACCAACAGAGGGAAAATGTTTCGTCCAAATCGTGTGACGACGAGCAAAGGAAGAAGAAAGACAAAAGTAGCATGGATGACTAGTCTGATGGTTCTCAGGTGAGGTCACTTAGATTTATTGACATTTTGAACAGGTCTAATAGAAAGAAGTTATTTTCTACAGAATTTGGGAATGTTCATCGAGGTGAAAACATTGGGATGGACAAGTCAACATTGGGCCCTTGTCCGGTGGATGATCCTCCCCCATCTAACAGGGCATGATAGCAGACAAAAACATGGGGAAGGGGACGTCACCCAAGAGGTAGAGGTGGTGGATGATCACATAAATGATTTCCTTTTGTTGTGAAGTGACTTGTCACATGCTTTCATTCTCCATCTTCTGTCATACTTTGTTTATCTTTTTCAATAAATTTCAGAATCATGGGATTTCCCATGATTCACACCGGCTTGGTAAAAATAAATTTTATAAGATTATTTATTATACATAATATGGATAATGATAATAATAATTATTAAAATGAATAAAAAATAGTAATTATTATTATTAACAATGTAGTTATCAATATTAATGTTTATTAATCATTCATAAACATTTGTATTAATTCCTAATTATATCAATTTTTTACTTTATGTAACAAAGTAAAATATATAATTATGTTTTTAAATAATGTACAAGTAATGATTTAAAAAAACATATGACATGTATCAGTATAATCTATGTCGGTGTCTTGAGTTCTCTTCCATGCCACTACAAGGTGTATAGATAATGCGTCCACGCCATGTCAGTCAATGTTTATGCTCTGGCGCACGCACCTCCTGTGTAGCATCTCTAACACCTACCTCTATATCATCTTGTGTGAGAGGAGGTGGATCTACAGTCTCCTCACCCAAACCCTGTCATGGCTGTAATGATAGTGACTGCCATGTAGAGCCCTCTCCAACATGTGAAAAAGATGATTGTTGTGGAGTGGATATCTACAGATTAGAGGAAAATAAAGACTGCAACACAGACCAGCCGACCTCTATCACTGTAGAAAAATCTGACACACTAACATACTGTGATGCATTGGGGCCCTCTGGATGAATAACATGTGGTTGTGGTTGTAGTTGTGGTTGTGACTGTGCCTATTCCTATCTCTACACCTCTGGTTGTGGTTGTGGTTGTGGTTCATATGCAATATGAAGTAGAGGAGCATCTGGCTGATCATGATAAACATCCTCCCAATGTGCCACATCTGCATCCACATAATAGGATCATCACCCCCGACACATCTATATCAGCCTCATCACCCTCAGCGTCACCTGACACATCAAAGAAAATATCGTGATAAATCTCATCCATGGGAAGAAGAAAATCTGTCACTACTCTATGAAAATAGGTCTAGTCAAATGCATCTCCTTAAACAGGATCAGATATGTGAATGAGATGTGTGATACTGACATCCTATAAAAACATATTATGCAGTTAACTAAAATTAATAAAAAAACTGTTAAATAGTGGAAGGAGGAATTATTACCAATTGGTGATAGCCCCATCCATGTCGCGTAAGATATATCAATGTAGACATGTGATACCAGGGCCCATAATCTAGCTGATCTGATAGATGCATGCATACTGTATCTTCCCCTCATAATCAGGACTCATGTCGTCTGCCCCACATCTCAATATAGTGTGCATGATATCACCTCTAGTCGAAGTCTCATTTCCCTATCATCTTTGGGGAATGAAGTGAAGTAAACTGGATTAGTAGTGCGGGAATGAGCTGATAGAACCCAAACTATCTCATAACATTACCAACATTACATCACTCAACAATATAAAAATGAATCATAGGAATGACACATGAGTAGACAACAAGTACCATCATACAGTAAGGTAGGAGACTCTCAATGATAAGCTCAATATATGACATCCATGAAACGAGAAATATTAAAAAAACGAATAAACAATTAATAAATGAAGTCATGCAGGGTGCACAATAATAATTTAACTATACAATTATGTCATCTAGCTGAAGACTGTTTACCATAAGTATATAAGTGTGAAAATTATGTATGGCGGTATCTGAATATCGATGTGTGTGACTCCACCTGTAGATAATGTTTTTATACTTATATTTCACAATATAAATTTATACATTTAATTTTCACATTAGAAGGAAGTAAAAACATATCATCGTTCATACAAAGACTCCCATAAAATATCGATAAGCAATGGCACTTAGGCATGTGGTGCTAAGAAAGGGTTGCGCTTTCATATACACATCTAGATAAGAATAACACATCCTGTAATAACCATCTTATCGATGCGTCATGCGCTTCATAATGCTCTGTGTGTATAAGAAAGACATCAAGACCCCTGACTATACCTCCATGTCCGGTCCAAGTCCTCCGGTAACAGTAAATACATCAAGTGGTCAAATGTAGTAGAATGATCAATGATGATCATTCCACCAATCAGTCTTAGAATGTATGCGCGTGCAAATCTCGTCACGATGATCTCAACAACATCACCGTCTAGATGCATGAAATGCTCGTCTATCAATAGCATGCGTAATCGACTCCCAAAGACAAACTTGTCATCGTCTCAGACCTCAATGCCTAGTAGTCTATGAACTAAATCAAACCAATCTGTACCAACTCATCCTGTCACAACCACACCCTCGATGGGGAGACCCAACATAATGGAAACATTCTCAAAAGTGATAGTCATATATCTCTCTCTCTGAAAAATGAAATGTATATGTCTTTGGCCTTCATCTCTCTACTAAGGAGGAAATGATTTGATCATCAACGAATGTAAAGTCACACATTGACACACCTTAGAACCCAACACGATGAAGATGAGAGATGATGAAAATAGGTGGTGCAACATGATGGAAATGATGAGACCTTTGTAAGCTCAGAGTAGGAACCTGATGTCCCTCTATGACTAGGCTTGAAACATGTATGTCCTAGAATGTGAGTAATGGAGGCCCCACCTTCTCTACATTTGATATTGTTGTTAATTTTTATAGATAATTTAATACACTTTATAAAATATTTTTTATATAACTACAAGAAGAAAAATGAGGTAGACAATTAGAATTCATAATTAAAAATTATGATAAAAAATGAGGTAAACAAATAGATGTGATTGATTTTGGAAATTTCTTGTTTTATATATCTCCAGTCATGTTTAATTTATTTCTAAATAATTCTGCGTATATAGAACATGATTAAAATCCAACATAGTATAAACGACTACATGATATATTCAACCAATCATGTGATTTCAAGGATAGATTTAAAGATAATTCGTTTAGATTCTAAACCTCTTGTTATTCATTTCTACCATGTGTTTAATTTCATAATAGTTGAAATATCACAAAATTAATTTTGATCCAAACTAGAAATGAAATGAGAAAAAAATGAAACAAGCTAGAAATTAAAGAATCCATAAATGAAAAAGCTTAAATACAATTTTTTACACAGCCATGATAAAATACATAAAATCGATCAAAGATGTGGTGGAGTGGAACCCCTTCCTGCCACTTTGGGACATTTTTTTACAAGTTTTCCCTTCCATGTGATAAATTATGCATCATAGTCCCAATCCCCATTCCCGAGGCCAACCTATCTTATTTCCAACATGAGTAGATTATGGTTATCCCCAAGAGCGCAACCTGGTAATATCAGACACCACAGTCGGCTAATGAGTAGGCAAGGTAAAAGTATAAAATATCATAAAATTGTTTCTGATTCAAATTACAAATGTAATACACGAGAAATGAAAAAAAATGTAAAAATTAAATAATCTATAAATGAAAAGGCCTGAATATAAAATTTGGTAATGTCAGGGACCACAGTCGGCTAATTAGTAGGCAAGGTGATAGTATGGAAATCACTAACTGGAATCTAAGGTACACTATAACAGTCAACCAGATTCCTCACATGATACACCAGGTCAACATAGGGATCCCATGATAAGTTCACTGATACACAAGCTACAATGGCATGTGTATAAAGATATGTCAATTTCTGGAAAGAACTAAAATCGTAGTACCTTCTTTCCATTAATAACACTAGCACTCGACCATTGTTGCATGCGATTGGGTCATGGCACTTTGTAACCTCAATGCAGCTCCTTAGCCGGTCAAAGGTTCAAACACAAAATGATGATGTGACCTACAGTATCCTATCAATGTCTCTTTGGAAATTATGACCAAAACGCATTCCATGTTACATCCTCTGATAGGAATGCTGGGACCATTAAACAAATTACTTCACACATCTATAAAATGTCTCTTGTACTAACCCTACGATCAGTAGTTTAAAAAAACTCTTGAAGACCCCATTTATGAACTCCACAATATTAGTGTTCATATGGCCATATCACCTACCACTATCATATGCTAATGACAATTTCTCCTTGGAAATTTGCATCATATAATCATATACATGTTAATTAGTCCTTTGAATTTCTTCAAGTCACTGATTGAGGTTTTCTTGTTGGGGCCTGTATTCTAAAACCAAAAGAGAACAATGTGTTTAAAAGGATATTAATTTTTTTTTCTAAAAAATATAAGTTTAGGAAAACAAACCCAACTTGATGACCGCCTTATTTATCACCTCATCACTAATATTCTTATTCACATTACTGGTAATATATCTGATGCAATATCAATGATAAGCATTAAGTTGTTTCCATAAAACTCTATCACTGTTATTAGACTCTATATTCACTCTAAGGTGATCAGATATCAGAAACACCCCCAAGATTTGTGTAACATGAATGTGTATACAGGAAAAAAACAACAACTTCATGATTCAAAAGTCTCATTTTATACAATAGAAAATTCAATTGGTATTGGAGCACAATTACCTTCCCGTCTAGAAAAAATTAGTGTATTATCTGTATACTTTCCATAAATAAAAGTTCCATCGACTTGAATTAATTATTTTCAATAAAAAAAATTAGTGATACATGGACCGAATGACTAAAATAGCATATGGAACTTCACGTTTGTTTGATCAACTCAATGATCAAGTGAGACATACTCAATAGTATCTAGATAATAAATAACCAGATTGTTGAGAGGCAACTATCCCATTAATTGTGGAAACACTACATATGATTCATCCCAATCACCATATATTTTAACAATAGCCTTTTGTTTTACTATCTAAGATTTCCCATAGGATATATTGTATTTGAAAAACTATTGTATTCATTCTTGGGTAAGGGACACAAGAATGTCCTAACATGTTCATATCATCTCTATAATAATAATCGATATAAAATCTGCATCAAGTGAAGAGTGATCCTATGAAAAGCTTGTATGTACACAAGTATGTGTGTATTCTAACTTAGTTATCTTCCAACACTCAAGAAATGTGTCATATACTGACTGCATTCAAAATTTACATTATGGTCCATATTTATCACACCAAATGAGGTATTTTTCCTTCTAGGTATCATCAACCAAAAATGAAAACGTCGCTCTATGTTTTATTTATTTAACACATTTCTCAATGCAGTTTTAATTTAAAACTCTTGTCCAACGTATATAGTGTTATCGATTGATGAAAATTCATTACCTATAATTCTAGTGAATTTAGTACTTGGTGTAATGACATACCAATAAAAATCTTGTACATGTCACATTCCTTCGACCATGGAATTCAATAATGTAGGATGATTACCACTAACTGGTTGTTTCCTATCTATTAAAAGAACCTCATAAGGTTTGTTCCCCATATCATCCTCACCTATATCATATCTTGTTGTGTCATAAGATACTTCCCCATCAGATAAAGCCTCATTCATTAAATTAGGAGTATTGATGGTGATATCCCCTACAGTTCATTCCATATTCTGATCATCTTATTTATAATTAGTTTCTATTATTGGAGTCATATTAGAAGACAATAAATGAGAATATTATGAAGGAAAAAATTCAAAAGATCTCCCATAATATGGTATTGTAGTAGTAGGTCACACTTTATCAATAACAAAAATTACCACATATAATTCCATTAAACCATTACTGCATTATTTCATGAACAACAATGATGCCTCCACCTAATCCTCATCATAAAGTAGAGGATACTCCATGTTCCATAGGTTATCAATATATTAAATATTTCAATATATAATTGAAGTAATAAGTTGACCAGCCCTCAATTTTAAGAAACTATGAATCTTCTAATGAACTTCATCTACTGATGAATATTTTCCATTCTTTTAGTTGACAAACTATAGAGAAAATCATGATTGGTATAAATTACCTCACCATTATAGTATATTGAAACAGACATGATTAATTAGGTTTTTTTAGATAAAACATTATATACTACATCATCAAATGTCTAACATGCTTTAATTGGTTATGAATAAATTACTATGAATTTATCTTGATACTTTTTTATGGATTTATTTATCAATATTTGATAAAACAACCAATATCTATGGGGGAACACTTTGAGCCTCTACTATCCCAGATTTCAGCAACCACCAATCTCCTTTTAATCATGGTGTAAACATCCAACATCAAACATCAACGCCTATTGTCTAACATCCTTTTATTACAATGCTACTCACACACAAGTGAGGGGGTATAGGGGTTTGGGATACATACATTTTTATGCATACACATAGGTCCTTACATACTTAGAGAGAGGGATGACTTTCATGTCATCAATGAGGAAAATAAAATGAAATTATTACAAATTATATAATCACAGAAAAATGCATGGAATGAAATTTCAATCATACATTGGTTGCTCAAGATTAGTCAATTATTTAAAATTAAATAATATCAAAAAAAATATATGATATGAAATTTCAATCATACATTGTTCATTCATCTCAAGATCAGTCATCATAAAATACTAATAACATGTTTTTTTAAGATACTCATTATGTTCTACATATTGTAAATTTACCTATAACTATATCTAATAAATAAAAAATATCTATATATAAACATATATTTATATTCGTAAATTCAAGAAGATTTTACACTCTAGTAGGTGGAAAACTATAGCCAAAACCATGATCAATATAAATAAATTCACCATTGAAGTATATTGATATAGACATGATTACCAAGTTTTTTTTAAAAATGTTATATGCCACATCATCAAATGTTAAACAAGTTTTAATTGGTTATGATTAAATAAATATGAATTGATCTTGATAATTTTTATATGAATTGGTTTTTCATTTTTTGATAAACCCACAAAAACCTAGGGGGAACTCCTGGAGCCTCTATTATCTCATATTTCAGCAACCACATGTCTCCTTTCAGTCATGGTGCAAAAATCTAGCATCAAACAACAACACCTATTGTTGAACGCTATTTTATTATAATGTTACTCACATGAAAGTGAGGGGGTATAGGGATTTTGGATATATAACATTTTTACATGGACACATAGGTCCTTTAATACTTAGAAAGAGGTATGACATGCATGTCATCAATGAAGAAAAGAAAATGTAATTATTACAAAATATATAACCACATAAAAAACATGACATGTAATTTCAATCATACATTGGGTGGTCATCTCAAGATTTTCATCATTCAATACTGATAAAATATTTTTTAGGATACTTGTTGTTATATACATATTAAAAATTTATATATAATTATATCTAATAAATAAGAAATATTATATATATAAATATATTTATATTCACACATTCATGAAGATTTACCACTCTTGTAGGTGGAAAACTAACGCTAAAATCCCGATCAATATAAATAACCTAACCACTGAAGTATATTAATGTATACATGATTACCTAGATTTTTTTAATAAAATGTTATATACTACATCATCAAATGTTTAACATGTTTTAGTTGGTTACGATTAAATAAATGTGACTTTATCTTGATACTTTTTCTATAGATTGGTTTATCATTATTTGATAAGCCAACCAAAACCTAGGGGGAACTCCTGGAACCTCTACCATCTCAGATTTTAGCAACCACCAGTCCCCTTTCAGTCATGGTGTACAAATCCAACATCAAAGGGCAATGCCTCTTGTCAAACATCGTTTTATTACAATGTTACTCACATGAAAGTGATGGGGTATTGGGGTTTGGGACACATAATATTTTTACATGGACATGCAAGTACTTACATAATTAGAGAGAGGGATGACACACAAGTCATCAATGAGTAAAATTAAATGAAGTTATTACAAATTACATTACCACATAAAAAAATGACATGAAATTTCAATCATACATTATTTGATCATCTCAAGATCATTCAATTATTAAAAATTAATTAATCACATACAAAAAAAAACATGATGTGAAATTTCAATCATACATTGGTCAGTTATCTTAAGAACAATCATCATATAATACACCTAACATGTTTTCTAGGATACTTATTATGTTCGAGATATTTTAACTTTACTTATAACTATATCTAATAAATAAAAAATATCTATATATACATATATTTATATTCATACATTCACGAAGATTTTCCACTCTTGTAGGTGGAAAACTATAACTAAAACCCTGATTGATATAAATAACCTCACCATTGAAGTATATTGATAAAGGCATGATTACCTAGATTTTTTTAAATAAAAAATTATAGACTACATCATCAAATGTTAAACATGTTTTAATTGTTTATGATTAACTAACCGTGAATTGATCTTGAGACTTTTTATATGGATTGGTTTATCATTATTTGATAAAGCAACCAAAACCGAGGGGGAACTACTAGAGCCTCTATTGTCTTAGATTTCAACAGTTACTAGTCTCTTTTCAGTCATGGTGTAAAAATCCAGCATCAAACAACAACAACTCGTGTCGAATACCCTTTTATTACAATGCTACTCACATACAAGTGAGGGGGTCTAGGGGTTTGGGATACATAACATTTTTATGTGGACACACATGTCCTTACATACTTAGAGAGAGGGATGACATGCAGATCATCAAAAAGTAAATGAAAATGCAATTATTACAGATTATATAACCACATAAAAAATACGACATGTAATTTCAAAAATATAGTGGCTAGTTATCTTAAGATTAGTCATCACACAATACTCTTTGCATATTTTTTTGGGATACTTATTTATATTACCTATTTTTAAATATCAATATATATATATATATGCTTTTTTATATTTAATGACAACTTTTAAATATGCCTAATATTATTTTTCAAATATTATATTCAAATAATATAACAAATATTATCTCAGTAATGATATGAATTTTTTAATTAATTTATGATATATATGTTTATATATAATTTATTTTTTTAATAATAATTAACTAAACTACTTTTATTTATCTATGCATCCAATAATATATTGAACATTTATTTAATTTCCTATCTACAATATATATTTATATACATTTTAATATATTCAACTATATTTATTAATATTTTAAAATATAAATATATATATTTGTAAACAAATATGGTTTCCTAAATAAAAATATTATTATTTTATACATAACTAATCAAAATATTATTAATAGTAAATTTTGTTAAATTTAATTAACAAAAGTAATATAATTTACACTTAAATAACCAATAAAATATTGTAAAATTATGTTACTTTCAGTATAATAAAATTAGGTATGTATATATACATTTTTTAAAGTAATTATACTTTCCAAAATTTAAATAATTATATTTTATACATAATTACAGGGAATAATAATTATTTATTATTAATATAATTTAAAAATTAATATTATTAGTATATTTTTTTAGTTTTATTAACAAAAACAATTAAATAGGTCTGGGATAAGGTTCAAAGGCCCTGTCCTATTTATTAAAATAAAAAGATACAAAATAGGAGAAGGGGTCCAAACATAGAAAAATAGCACATAATAAAAACTAAAAAGTGTCAAAAGACATAATAATCAAAAGACCTAAATAGGCACTAAAAATTAAAGAAAACAACATGGGATATGGAAGGACCTCACCTACCCCCACTATGAGGGGCTCTACAATGTAGATGTCAGCCACTCTTTCAAGTCGTTTCACATTTCCAAGGTTTATTAGGATCTTTTGAGCCCTCAGAATCACTTTGATAGGCATTCCCACCCCTAGCCTTCCTCTGTAGGGATTGAATCTCAATTAAATTAGCTTGGTCTTCTATTTTCTTAGTGGAATCATCTAGATTATTAGGAAAGTCGAACACTCTAAAATAATTATAGGAATAGAATTGAGCCTTACGTAGATTTCCATGTTTAGAAACCCAATCACTTTCAATATCACCCCCTAGGCCTCATCCTAAGAGTAATCATCAAGCAATTCATCCATACCACCTTTATCTTTATTCACCAATAATTGCATCTTCTGAAATTCAGACTAGGCCTCATCAGCCTTATCATGGAAATACCTATCCTTTTGATTTTCAATATTCAACAAACCATCCTTACATGAACCAATATTCAGGCCTGGAGCCATCAGTGTGGTATTTTCACAACCATCATTCATGGGTAATCAACTACACCACTGTCTTGGACCCTATGTTTTTATTCTCTTTTTTCTAAAACTAAGAGAATTTATTTACCTATTTGTATTGAATATTATATTTTAAATTTATTTAAATTTAAATATACCACATAATATATTATATACATATAATTATATTCAAATCTAATTATTCACAATTTAAATTACAAATATATAAATTTTTTTAAACACTAATATTTCCCTAAATATTAATTATAACAGGTCGATTACAACTGTCACTACAAAACCCAACATAAGAAATAAAATTATAGTAAACATGAAAACTTAGGGAATTGACCATGTTACCTACCCCTCACCCCCAAACCCTTACCGCCCACCACCGATGGTGGGATAAACACATATTTAAATTTTATACATAAAATTTAAATTATTTAAAAACCATATTTAAATTTTCTAAATCATTCAATATAAATCAAATCATACAAAGAACACTAATTCATAAAAAAATTAAATCATACAAAGAACATTCATTCATAAATCATATAGCCATACATTTTTATAAATAAATCATACAAACAAAATAAATAAAGCAATTAGACAATTAAAATTATTAAATTAAAATTTTACCATCTCAAAAGCTAGAAATATATGTTGAGAAAGAGATCCAACATAGATTTACTGAAAAATATAGGGTGAGAGTAAATGAAATAGATGGGGGCGAGACCCACCATTCATAATATTTTTTGGCGGTAGGTGTAAAACCCCGTCCACGCCTCCTTTGAAAACATGACAAAGGAAGTGTGAATGGGGATCATGCTTCCTTCAGTGTCTCCATGGAATCATGAACCCCATTCACATTTCTACTGAAAATACACTTTTATAAATGCTAGAAAAACCCTTTATTAGTGAAAAAAAATCAATGATGTTCTAAGCACTGATAAAAGAGGTCACTTTTTTCAGTACAAAAAGCACTGATAATGTCCCCTTTTATCAGTGCGGATAAAATACCCCTTTTCTTAGTGCTAAAAAAAGTTATGATAAAAGAATTTTTTTTGTTAATTGGTGAGAGATACATAGGGAGGTCACTCCCTTTTATCAACACTCAACCTCTTACCTCTTTTATTAGCGCTGGTCTGGTCCTCTCTACCCTTTATCAGCACAAGACAACAGCTCTTTCCCTCACCCGCATGCACCTTCACTTATATTCGAAACGGGGACCACCACCCTTAAACAAATATATATACAAATACACACACACACACACACACATATATGTAATTATAAATAACACTAAAATATGAAAAATAGTAAAATTTAAACATTATAATATTCATATGACTGTTAGACGAGATAATAAATTTATCCTCCACCGAAAAAAGCAGACTCCTTCAAACGAGGATAAAATTTCATTAAATATTCAAAAATCAAGGTACCCAGACAAAAGAATCAATTTTAGAGACATTATAGGCTTTTTTGGTCTCAAAAAGTGCTCATCAAGGCCCCTTTATTCACCATGAAATAAATCTTTTCACAAGCTTCAATTTAAAATATGGTAGAGTTTAAATGGACACATGAATCAAAATTTATAGTCATTTGAAGTTTGAGTCATGTTTTCAACTTATTTTAGATTTTTTATTAATTTATTGAATTTTTCTATCATAAAACTGTTATAAAATGACTATTACTCAATGATAATTAGCAAGTTGTTAATTAATATTAAATTTTAATTATGTTATAAACCATTTTCACTAAATATATTTTATATTGAGTATGATTACATATTTAGTTTTATATAAATCATATTTTATAAAATATATTATATTTATATCAATATAAATATATTTATATATTAATATATGATTTTTAACAATATATAAATCATTTTTTATGAAATATATCTTTTATCAGCATTGAAAAAAACCATTTTAGCATTTATAAAAGACATAATTTTATCAGTGCTAATAAAAGCGGTGATGAAAGTACCATTTATCTATGCTAAAAAAAGTGTACATAAATGGGGTACTTTTATCAGTGCTGATAAAATTAACTTTTAACTTTTTTTAGCGATGATAAAGTTAACCCGAACCCTACACCATTTCATTTTAATTAAAAAAATAAAACCTATGTAAAAAATCTAATTGAGATACCCCCGATGAGCAGTTGAACTAATATTATTTTTTGAATGACAGAACAGACCAAGGAGCCTGATGCCAATGCCGGAAAGGCGATAGGGAGCTGTGGGGACTTCTGGATGTGGGTTTTGGTGGTGGGGGCGATGACAGTTGAGGAGACAGTCATGGGAGTGGTAAAGGAAACCAAGTTCGTGCTTGTAAAACTACTCTCTAGCATGCCTCAAATTTACATCTATGTTTCGATGAAGTGGCACTACTTGTCTTCGCTACTATAGAAGAGGATTTTAAGAGAGCTAGAAAAGATATTTGTTAGTGAAAAAATCACTGAAAAAAATATATTAAAAGCACTCGGTCTTTATCACCACTAGTAAAAGTGCTGATAAATTCCCCCTTTATCAATGTTAACAACATCACTAATAAAGGGTTCATTTGTCAGTGCTTTTACTAGTGCTGATAAAGGCCATGCAGCTACTGCAAGGCTGCAACCTCCCCAAAATAGAAAACCCAATCAGAATACAAATAGACAAAAATACATATAAACAAAAAATCATATTAAAATACAAATATAACATTTCACCATCATTTCAATTCAAAACTTCCATACAAAATATTTACATTGATGTGATATTTTTAATTAATCCAAAAAAATTACAACCAATATATGAAATTAAAACTCTTATAACAGGATTTCTCCAAAGATCAAGATCTATAAAAAAACCCTGTTCCTAAAATAAAACCTATGTTTATTATAGTAATAGTAAATAAAAAATAATGAAATTATAATTGTAATGTTATATAATCTACATATGATAAATTATATTTTTAATTACTATATATATATTAATGATATTATCAGCTAATCATGTGTCAGATTGACATGCGGTTAATTTTTACACATCCAAAATGATTTATGGATCGTTTTACTAATGTCTAAAAGCAACACGAGATACTTTTATTAGTTTTGGCTATGTGAAACACATTTTAAACTAAAATTACACCTTTGTATTGAAAATGTGCACTTCGATTCATACCGGACGTAACAAGTTTAGTATTGATGTGCATTCAATTCTTTCATGTCCCAAATGAATTATAGATCATTATCCTAAATCTTGAAAAAAAATCCGTTCTCATTTTCTCAGTTTTGGATATGTGATACATGTTTCCAACTAAAATGACACTTTTATATTGAAAACATGCTCTTTAAGTTATACCAACAACATCATGTGTCAGATTGAGGTGAAATCACTTCCTACGTGTTAAAAATGAATTATGTATCACTTTCCTAAATTTTGAAAATAATATGATCTAATTTTCTTGATTTTGGCTATGTGATTCACATTTTAAACTAAAATGAAACTTTTATATTGAAAATATGAACCTGAAGTTATATGAACCACATCATGTTTCAGATTGATGTGTGGTTGATTCGTATATGTCAAAAAATAATTATGGATCATTTTCCTAAATTTTAAAAACAATAAAATATTTTTTTCTCAATTTTGGCTATGTTACGTTCATTTTAAACTAAATTGGCACTTCTATATTGAAAACATGCACTACGAGTCATACCTGGGACATCATCTATCAGATTTATGTATGTTCGACACCTACACATCACAAATGAATTATGGAAAATTGTTCTAATGTTTGAAAAATATCCCATCAATTTTTCTGGGTTTTGGATATGTGATGTGTTTTAAGCTAAAATGACACTTTTATATTGAAAACACATACTTCAAGTCATACTGACCACATAGTGTGTCATATTGACGTGCAACCAATTCCTAAATGCCAAAAAAGAATTATGAATTATTTTCCTAATGAATGAAAACTATTCAAGACCATTTTCTCAGTGTTGGATATGTGATGATCATTTTAAACATAAATGACACTTTTATATTGGAAACACACACTTTGAGTCATTCTAACCATATCTTGTGACAGATTGATGTGTGGTCAATTTATATACATCAAAAATTACTTATGGACCATTATACTAATGTATCAAAACAATGATAAAATTTTTACTCTATTTTGAGTATTTCATGTGTGTTTTGAACTAAAATATCAATTTAAAAAAAATCATACACTTTGAGTCATACCAGGCGCACCGTGTCTTGTATTGAGGTGCGGTAGATTCTTACACATCTTAAATGTCTTTTGGATCATTTTTAAAAAGTACCAAAACTATATGAATTCATTTTTTCAGTTTTGAGTATGTGGTGTGTGTTTTGAACTAAATGGTCAATTTTAAACTGAAAAGATTTACTTTGAGTCATACCTATCACATCGTCTATCATATTGATGTACAGTAAATTTCTACACATCAAAAATGAATTGTGGATATTTTTAAAAAAGTTTGAAAATAATATAATCTTGTTTTATTAGTATTGGATATGTGACATGTGTTATAAACTAAAATGGAACTTCTATATCGAAAACACGCACTTTGAGTCATCCCTACAACATCGTCTATTGGATTGAAATAAGGTCAATTCCAACATGTCAAAAATAAACTATGGATCGTTTTCCTAAGGTTTGAAAAAAATATGATATTTTTTTTCTCTATTTTGGCTCTGTGATATGTGTTTTAACCTCAAATTATACTTTTATATTGAAAAAATTCACTTCAAGTCATACTGACCACATTGTGTGTCAGATTGACGTGCAGTCAATTGCTACACATCAAAAATGAATTATGAATTTCTGTTCAAATTTTTGAAAACAATCCAAGATCATGTGATTGGTTTTGTCCATGTGATGTGCATTTTAAAATTAAATTGAACTTCTATATTGAAAACACACACTTCGAGTAATATCGGCCACATCGTGCATCAAATTGATGTGCGGTAAATTCATACATGTCAAAAATGACTTATGAATCATTTTAATAAATTATTAAAATAATATGAATGTATTTTCTCTATTTTGAGTATTTCATGATTATTTTGAACTAAATATAAATTTTAAACTAAAAACATACACTTTGAGTCATATTGCTCACACTGTGTATCAGATTGAGGTGAAGTTGATTCATACATGTCAAAAATTTGTTATGGATCATTATTAAAAATCATAAAAAAAATATGAATACGTTTTCTCAGTTTTGAGTTTGTGGCATGTGTTTTGAACTAAACTATCAATTTTAAACTAAAAACATACACTTAGAATCATACAAGACACACCATTTACTGGATTAAGGTGAGATTGATTACTACATGTAAAAAATGAATTATGGATCATTTTTCTAAAGTATCAAAATAATATGAATTCATTTTCTTGGTTTTGAGTATGTCACGTGTGTTTTGAACTAAAATGTCAACTTTAAACTTAAAACACATACATTGAGTCATACCAGACATTCCATGTATCAAGTTGAGGTAAAGTTAATTCCTACACATCAAAAATAACTTAGTTATCATTGTACTAAAGTATCAAAATAATCTGAATGCGTTTTCTTAGTTTCGTGTATGTGATTTTTTTTGAACTAAAAGGTAAATTATAAACTAAAAACTTACAATTTGAGTCATTCTAGACACACCATGTATTATATTGAGGTGTGGTTGATTCTTACATGTCAAAATTGACTTATAGATAATTGTTCTAATGTTTCAAAACAATATGAATTTATTTTCTTGGTTTTGAGTATGTCACATGTGTTTTGAACTAAAATGTCAACTTTAAACTCGAAACACACACTTTAAGTCATACTGAGTACACCGTTTATCGGATTGAGGTGTGGTTGGTTCCTACATGTCAAAAATGACTTATTGATAATTTTACTAAAGTATCAAAACAATCTAAATGAATTTGATCATTTTTGAGTATGTGATGTGGGTTTTGAACTAACATTTAAATTATAAGCTAAAAACATACACTTCGAGTCATACTGGTCACATTTTGTATCATATTGAGGTGTGGTTGATTGATGTGTGGCTAATTCCTACACCATTCAAGAAAATGTTCATGATAGATCTTTTGGGAAGTCATATTTGTTCCTTCAATTATAGAAAAATCCCCTGTTAGATGAGAGATTATATTTGAAATAAAGAGTCTCTTTCAAAAATAAATTAAAGAAAATTAGTGTGATAATAGATTTTGTAGACGAATTTTTAGGATTCACTTCACGTTTTAGGTAGCATGTGGTTTCCTCTTCTATCTAAAAGGAACATGTTCTCTCTTTTATGTCCTGTTGTAGATAGTTGAAAGAAAAGTATGAATTCCCAAAGGATATGTGAAAAAAACTAAATAATTATAAGATAAAAATAATCAGGAAATTAACTTAAAAATACTAGATAAAATGATAACAAAATTAACTATATAATTATTTGGAAGTCACCTTTTCCTGATGTCTGTATACATTTTTGACCCATTTCCCTATCGGCATTATCTCAGTTGTGTCCTCAAAGTCCAATCTCTTATGATCATGAGAAGCTTTGAACATGTTACTAGCTCTATCAGAATCTGTAGAGTATAGCCCTCTATTATACTTATCCTTGATAAATAGGTCAGAAATAATATATAAGAATTACGATACTAATGCTTCACATCCCAAATGTATCTATAAGTTCATATACCTTACTAAATCACAAATATAATATGTAATTACCTAAATTTGATGTTAGAAGATATTCTGGCACCATGTACTCTCCCCACTCATCACTTAATAAATTTACTTATTCTTTTAAGTATATTGATTTTTGGAAATCTTGGTAGTATTGAGAAAATATAGACAAAAAATGATTAATAAATATTTTTAATGAAATTATAGTTACCTTAGAAAATTACCTATTCAGGGATGCTAGTATTTTGATGGTATATGATATATTTCATAAATTTTAAAACATAATATCTACAATCATTGTCGTTATTTTGTTTTAGGCACTGTATAAAAATTGAACAAAATAATTAATTTTTTTAAATATGTTTTGATAGCTAAATCTTACTATATATACCTTGATTCATTTCCATTTGAAGAAATCAATTGGATTCTTATGTTTTGTGACCAAACTCATACCATGATTTAGCCTATATTTATAAATCTCCCCATCATAAAAAAAATATCATTAAAACACAAACTAAAACATATAATTTTAATTTTATCTAAAAAATATTGATTTTAGTGTATTATAAATTCACAGTAATCATCGTGTGTGGTCTCTTTGATGGAAATACATGCATTGAATCTAAAAAATAAACATTTGGGGTATCTGAATTTATTTTTATCAACATTCATTTCTTCTTAAAAAATCAATAAAAAATAAGGAATGAAAAAACAAAAAATATATTTTATATGATTAAATTTTAGACTTTTACCTCTATATTGTAGGCATCAAGAAGATTCTTTCATCTGGTATTTTCTCCTCAAATGCCTCTCTTAGTTCATCCTTTCTCTTTTTAATTTCTTCAAATTACAAAAAAACAATTATCCCTAGAAATCATACATGGATTAATGTGTCTAAATATTTCTTCATAGGATTTTACCTTTATTTAGTATTAATATATACGCTTGTAGAAAATATTATTATTTATTAACTGTAATGAACATAGTAGATCATTTTTTGGATAGATGAGGTATAAAAATTCACCTCATATATGTATTCATAACTGAGACTCCCAACTATTAAAACTTGATAATCTCATTTATACCTTCTAGACCTACTACGTATGTAATGGAATTTATGAATATTTATTCTTAATAATGAATTTATGACATATTTACATCTTTTAATGTGGTATCTATATGAACTTGTTATGTTAATATATGCGGTAATGGAACTGGTGGGGAGAAGGTAGTCTCGAAAGGTCCTTTTTTTTCTTGGTCGATTCACTGGATTGTCTTGATTTGAAGTTTCATTTTACCATTGTTTTATCCATATACAATACCATACCTCATTTATAAACTTTTTTTACCTGTTAAAGCTTTTTCATTTGAAATTTTTTTAAGGACATACCTCATGTATCTTTTCATGATTAAATGGACATGATACAAAAGTTCCAATGATATCATTGACCATTATAATATCTAGATCATCAATAAAAATAGGAAACTCAGTTGTTGACTCATGATCCACTTCAATCACCACACTCATGTAATATTTTTGGTGTTCTTTGTTGTGTATCATGTCTCTTGTGATATTATACACCATACCCCTCACAAAAAGGTTACATGTGGGTATCGATAGATATAAATAACATACAACTTCACCCTAATTCTTTTTACTTATATAATGTTATTTGGAGTTTTTGATTCAAATTTAGGAGAAAGAGTAATTAAAAAATCTATTACCATAGTTAAGGTAGGTGGTTGAGGGGAATGAATATCCTTAAAGTTAGTATGGTCGTTTGGATATTCATGTATTGATCTTTGTTCCACTACCAGTTCGCTTTGATCATTTTTCATTTATTGACCCACCAGACTAAATCAGACAATAATATCTTTCATAGAATATATCTATGCCTGCAGTCCTTTCATTATCTCATATGTATCTTCTTGTAGATTTTTCTTCTCAAAATACGTTTTAGGTGACACCCCAAAACCTACACCTCCATTATGGCCATATTGTTCTGCCCGCTACAAAGCTACTGAATGTAGTTTTTCTTCAGTTATTGTCGATGTTGATTCTTATGTCTAAACCATATAAAAAACATACAAACATAAATAAATATTTTTATGTAATAATATTATAAATCATAAACAATTAATGTTATTTCATATTTACACGTGATTCCCATACTAATTGTGTGTTTTCATCAACTATTTTTTCCTCTTTATTTACATGAGCCTCATTCCATAGCATATAAAGTGGGGTGGAAGTGTCTTCAGATTTTGATTTATCAATTTTCATTTTAAAAAATTAAATATGTTGTTTCATATAAAATAAAATTTTTTATTATAGATTTAAAATACACACCATTTTCTTTTTAGGTTGACCTTATCTCATCCTTGCTTTATGGTAGGGGTACATTAGTTTTGTTGCATGTTTTTTATTTTCATCACTCCTTTGTTGTTTCATAAATTAATTTTTTTGAATAAAAGTAGATAAAATAAATAATTTCATATAAAATATTATCAACTATATTTCACCTAAAATGATAATTCATCACGACGACTAATGAAATATTTCTATATATCCTATTTTATAACGTGTTCATACATAACTGATGGGTGTGGTTTTACTTTCCCCTCAGTATCCCTGAGATGATGATTTATAAGAAATGTCTATAAGCCTCTATGATATTTTCTAGTAGACATTAAGACTTATTTATTATATAAATCATCTAAAATAAATTAACTCTACAAGGGATCATGAAAAGAAAATAAAATTTTCATTATATAAATTTTCAATAACAGAGAAAGTATATCATAACATTACCTTAATATCTTACCAAAGGGTTTCCTTCAATACAAGATGGACATGGTACTATGTAACTATATTATTTGGCATATGAATTTTTATTGTGACCCCAACATAAATAATGATCATTGACTCATTGAGGTCAACTAGTTGGACACGTTGATTCCATCCAACCTTAAATTTTATACCCTTTCTCCTTTCTTTGATAATTTTATCTAACACAATGATGTTATATTGTTATTAGTTTTCTCATCAACTTATTTTTAACACCCTAATAATTATATAGTTTCAGCATCAACTATCTATTCTTCATCAGTATTGGAAACATAATCATGTACAAAAGTCATTTTCTACATGAGTAGTAACACATTTGATTTAGATTATGTAAATGCAGTAAATAATGCATAATATTATGAGGAAAAGCATGGTATATTAAAAAAATGATTTAACTGTCATGATCCCCTCCCCACAAAGTGTACCCCTGCTGGACTAACAATATGAGAAGAGAGATAATAACCCTCGAGTCCCGCCTCCAGTAGGCCCTGGGTTGGTGACTAACATCGAGGGTATAACAAACACACATATATGAGGAATTACCCTCTAAGAGAACACATGAGATAGATAGAGATAAGATAGACACAAACCAACTCATTATAAGAATAAAATATAAAAAGAAACCCAAGTGCGCATATGTAATGTCAGGCAAGAACTACTACAACTGAAATAAAAAAACTACAAGTACCAGAAGAAAGTAAAATGATAGCGACCACGAAGCCCAAACAGCTCTTGCAAAACCCCCCAAGATAGTAGTAACCAATATGATATCCAATCTACTCTAAGTGACCTGAAAAAAAGATTATATAACATAGGGTGAGTATAATAATATACTCATTAGGATCCTCCCCATATCCTCTCTTGAAAAAGTAAATAAAGCATGCTAAAGCACAATGAACAAAAAGTGAAACTAACTCATCACCTAAACATGTATACTAAGTTGCCAGCCTCACCATGGCTACTCTCACTAAGAATCTCATACAAGGGTATATAATATAATAGAGAATATCAAGGGTACCCCTCTACCAATTCCCCACTGGGTTTCCGCTTTTCCCCAATGTCACACATCCAGAGCATCTCTCTCCAAAAAGGCAAGTCTGAAGACAACTGGGCACACCACCACCACATTCACCTCGTGCAACACAAAGGATTTCCCGTAGAAACCTATGCAAAGAACCACACCATCCACACAACAAAAAGTAACCATGTAGTTTATGGGAGCCACCACAACCCACATAATGTGTATCAAACATAGGGTATTATACCTCAATCCATTACAACCCATACACCGAGTAAGGATCCTTAAGCCATCACAGCCTATACACGTTACCCCTTTAGTAGTACATAGGAAACTATATCCAGAATATATATGCATGTGAAATAACCATAATCCATTACAGACCTATAAACACATATATATGGAAAACTAACCTTCGTGCATACCAACACTAGTAACTACCAATATAAGAGAGAGGGGCCAAATGGGGTAGTCATCCATCCATACTCCCATGGGATGTTGGGGAAAACAACCCCCAGGGCTCAGAATCCCTGGGGTGTCAGTCTCCCTAATCGATGGGGTGAAGTAGCGTATAGAAACACAAAATTAAATGATATAATATAGCTCACAACAACACTATGAGAAAAACCTAGTCTCAAAATCAACTGCAGCTAACATCTCTCAGACTCTAGGATGCCACTGCTAAGACTAGATATCCTATAAGCACACAACCATTTAAAGATATTTATTAAATTACTTATACCTTTCCATAAATCTCACTTTATGTAAATTAATTCTTTAACCATAAATTAACCATGATCATTTCCACATTACATTTCATCAGCATCCTAACCAAGATCCATGCCCTCTAGGAATAACCAAACCAAGTCCACAACTTCTCAGAAATATAACATCATCATTGCATCCCAGAAAACTCCAACCCCATGGGTTCAACATCATTTATTCAATCATTTCTTAACAGCATTATCAATTTTCCATAATTCCAAGTATTCTAAGAAAAACATTCTAAGCTACCAAACACAAGGGGATCAACATGGTGAGTAGATGAACTACCCATCGAGTCTTTTCCACCTATAGCAGGATCATATACCCATCCATCCTTGAGAAGATAAACATAGAAAGCACGTGCCATACCCTGCACATATTTGCCTCTTTTTGAAGGAGGGTAAGAAAAACCATCTACCCCAAGCACCATGGAAAGTAAAGAAAGTAAACAATAAATTGATTCATCAAGAATACAACTTTCACATCCAACCCATTTCATCATCTCTGGTGTCCTCCATAAGACCCACATGAATAAACCAATGCATCTCACTACTCTAGGAATCAACTGCTACCACAAACACTAGGCCTCCCTACCCCCACATACCACAATAGCCCTCCAGGCTTAGCCATCCCATGATCACACCACAACACAAGTAGCAGAGAACAAACAACATAACAACTAAGCTCTTGGCCCTAAACAAGGCAGTCAACCTTCACACACAACGAGAACTCACAAATCCAAAGCATAAGGTGCTTGGACTTTACAATCAAGAGGTCAACTTAGAACCCTTCAAGGAATTACCTTTATTGCATAATTGTTTCTTTATTCCATATTGAATTAAGCGATTCATTTAAACATGAATAACTACATCCATTTGATTATCATCAAATCAAAACAATAACAACAAATGGATTCATTAAACATGCCTCTTTATCTTTGGCCAATTAATTCACGATTAATCCCATCTTCACTTTCTTCACCAATTTCCATTAAGAATGAAATTTTAAACAAGAAAATCATAGATATCACAATATCTAGTAAAACAACAGGCAATAATATCTCTTGGAAATTGAAACCAATTTTTTAATCCGGTTCAAATATTTATTATGTCAATTTCATTGTGATCCCAGGGCTATAACATACTAAATCTATGAATGCATGTAAAAATAATAGATATGACACAAATCCCCTAACTAAAAAGTTTTTTAACATTCGTTGCATGATAACGACCTACACAATGGATCACAATCACCTCTCCTGCAATGACTTCATTCACATGAGGACACCACAACCCGACTGTATCAACCAACACCCAAGAAAGATCCATTAGAAACCTGGAGATCAAATTCCATCACATGGAAAGGAGAAATGGGATGAAATGGATTGAGGAACCCATAAGAATGGAGGTAGAACATACCTTATATCGAAGATGGATTGACACTTCCTGGTTTCACCAAAAAAGGGGGTACGCGTGCAGTAGGAATAAATCCAAGAAAAACACAATCCAAGGTCCACTCCACAATCGCAAAAATCCTTGGGAAAGAAATTTCTAAGGTATCATGTACCAAGGAAAATAATAAGGAAGAACAAGTTATAATGTATCTTAGACTTTTGAAAATCTAAACAGAGCATCGATGTAGATATGGTTTAGATTTTCCATTAAAGGTGGATCTGTCAAGACTACACGGTTTGACCAAGTAAAGGCACCCATACCCTTAGGAAAATTAAGATAGGAGTTATGGGATTTGAACCGACATTAAATACCTTAAAATAAAGATTTTAATGTGTTTTACTTCAATGAAAACTTTAAATGGTGAAAAATGTAGGAAGCTGGAAACACTTTTCACATATGTCTCACCAATGGCACCATTCACATATGACTCACCGACATATGAATCACTGACAGATGAATCACTGCCAGATGACTCACCAACAGATGACTCACCAATAGATGACTCACCGATATATGACTCACTGATAGATAACTCACCAAAAGATGACTCACCGACAGATGACTCATCGATAGATGACTCACCGATAGATGACTCACTGACAGATGACTTACCAATGGCACTATTCACAGAACTGGAAACACAATTCACAGAAATGGAAAATTTTCAAAGGGTTAGAAATAAGTCACCTTGACCTCAGAACACCTCAAACACCATATTTTCACAAAGGAATGGACTGGAGAGTTCAATTCCATTATATTAGATTCCTCTCAAAACATTCTCATCCTCAAGAATCCAAAACCAACCCAGAGAGGAAACAGAAAAAGGGGTCCAAACAACCACCCTTTGAAACAACCACAACCAGCTCCAAAACACTCTCCCGGGGGAGATACCTCTCAAAAGAGAGCAAGACACAAGAAAAAACAATAAAAATCCAACTCATAAACAGGAAAGGTCTACAGCTACAAAATGAACATCATTACAATAAAATATCTAAACATCAAATAGATCAGGGTATTGAGCATGTATCTGTGACTCATGTTCCCAAGTACTCTCCTCCACACCATTGTGCTGCCACAAGACACGAACCAAGGAGATAGCATTCCCACACAACACCTTATCTTTGCGGTCCTGGATCTCTATAGGCCACTCATCGAAGGTCGCATCATCTTCAACATTGATCTCACCCTAATCAATGACATGATATTTGTCATGAAGATAATGATGGAGCTACGACATGTGAAAAAAATTTGTATTCTACTCATATGTGGGGGAAGTGCTACCCGATACACTATGGATCCAACATGATCTAACACCTCGAAAGGCCCAAAAAATCTGGGAGGAAGCTTACTCCCATGAGCAAACCTTCACTGCCCATGATGAGGAGTCACATTCATAAACACATGATCCCAAAAACCAAACTCCAAAGGTCTACTCCTATGATCGACATAGGATTTATGAAAATCCTACACTACCTCAATCCTCTCATGAATCACCTGAATTATCTCTGTCATGTTCTATACCAGTTATGACCTAATAATTTCTGAATCTCTGACCCTAGTCTAGAAAAATGGAGAACGGAAAGTTCGACCATACAAGGATTCAAACAGCGCCATACTGATGGTGGATTAGAATCTATTTTTTGCAAGATAACTCTACCAAGGGTAGGTTCTTCATCCAAAAACCTCTAAAATCTAGGATACAAGAGCGCAACATGTCTTAATGAGTTTGGATAGTCCATTCCATTTGATCATCCTTCTGCGGATGAAAGGAAGTGCTAAGGCATAGATGAGAACTGAAATAATGATGGAGACCTCTCCACACCCTGTAGGTAAAATGAGGATCTCCGTCAAAAATGATCATCCACGGGACTCTGTGGAGTCTCACCACCACCTCCAGATATTTCCTTGACAAAACCTCCACTGAGATCGACTCCTTGGTTTCTATGAAGTGCAATGATTTCATAAAACCATCTACTATCATCCATATAGTGTCATAGACTCCCTGATCTCGAGGTAAATTGGTAACAAATTACATTTAGATGTCCACCCACTTCCACTTAGGAACATCTAACGGTCGGAGAAAACCACTGGGAACATGGTTCTTGGCCTTCCCCTTTTGGTATACCAAACTTCGATACACAAACCCTACAATGGTACACTTCAACCCAGGACACCAAAAACGACTCTTTAAATATCGGTACATCTTTTTCACTCTAGAATATACCACTAATGGGGAACTATGGATCTCGTTGAGAACCATCTCACACATCACCAAAGGAAAAAAATCCTTCCCTAAAACAACCCCTGATGTTGTTCATCCTCAGAGCAGCCATCAGGGGCCTCACAAAAAACAACTCGATCTCTCCAGACCTCCACTTCAAGATCCCCTAACCGGTATTCCTCCAATTTCCACACCAAAGATGAATACACCTTCATATGAAAAATAAAACCTCTTCCCTCCAACTTATCCCATATTGAGATATAATGCTGAAAGTTCTTCCATTACTCTTTGGGAATCACCTGATTCACGAACTGCATCACTAAGAAACTTCCCGATTAGTGAATCAACTACAAAATTCCCCTTACTAGGTGTATACGAGATTTTGAAGTTGTAATCTTGTAAGAACTCCATCCACCAATGTTGTTGCAAGTTCAAGTCATGCTGGAAGAAAACGTACCTTAGTCTCCTATGACCAGTGAAGACCATAAAACACTCTCTAATGAGGTAATGTCTCCACAACTTTAGAGAAAAAACCACTGCTGCCAACTCAATACTACGGGTTCCATAGTTACATTCATGGGGACACAACTGCTAGGACCCATAAGAAATGATCGATTTTTGCTGCATCAGAACACAACCTAAACCCAAATGTGAAGCATCATAGAAAACCTCAAACTAAACTCCTTCCGCTAAAAGGAAAAGAACCAGAGCACTGAATAACTTATCCTTCAGATACTAAAAATATTTTTGACACTAATCAGTCCACAAAAATTCATGATCCTTTCTGGTCAACACTATTAGCGGAGTCACAACCATAGATAAATTGTAAATGAACCTCCTATAATAGCATGAAAGACTAAGAAAACTTTGCACCTCTTCCACTGTCTTGGGGGAATCCCAAGACAAATATTCTTATATATTTTATGTATCCATAGTTACTCCCAGTTTGGGATAAAATATTCCCCAAGAAAAGAACTTCTCAAGCCCAAAACTCACACTTCAACAACTTTCCAAATAGCTGATGTCGATGAATAACTCCCAAAATGGCATGCAGATGCTCTGCATGCTCCTCCTCAGACACAGAGTACACAAGGATGTCTTCGATGAAGACCACCACACAATTATCCAAGAACTCATGAAACACAATGTTTTTAAAACCCATAAACACTAATGTAGAATTTGTCACACCTAATGGAATCACAACGATATCATAATTACCATGACACCAATGGAAAGTAGTCTTCGGGATATCTTCATCCTTCACACACATCTGATAATATCCAGAGTGCAAATAAATCTTTGAGAACCAAGTTTCACCCTTTAGTTTATTGAATAAATCATCAATCCATAGAAGAGGATAGCGGTTCTTCACTATCACTCGGTTCAAGCGATGATAATCGATGAACAACTGTAAACTACCGTCAACCTTCTTCATGAACAAAATTGGTGCTCCCCACAGTGACATGATCTTCCAAACAAAACCACATTGAAATAGACCATCTAGTTGTATACGTAGCTCTTCTAACTTAGAAGGGGCCATCCTATACAGATACATTGACATAGGAGACACACTTGGCTATAGCTCGATCCCGAACTTGATATTTCATTGAGGGGGTAACTCTACAAACTCTTCTTGGAAGACATTAGGGTACTCTTACATAACCCTGGGAAATACCAAATCTTGTACCTAAGATGTACTTAGCATCAGCTCATCCATAAATGATGATAAGGATAGAACACACCTCTGACCCATCTGAGGGTCTCTCTCACCAACAAACACCGCTGGATCTTCATCAGCATCGAATAACACCACCTACCTTATGAAGAAATCCATAATAGAATCCAATGAATAAAACCAATCCATGTTGAGTATGAATTTATATGTTTGTATCCGTAAACATATTAAATCTCTCCAAGAGTGGTGTTTCCCCAGTACTAGCTCAAAATCTCTACATACTTCAAACAAGTCATCTTGACCTCCAACTAGCGTAGTCAACACTAAGGGCACTAGAAGCCTCTCTACCTCAAGTACCAGAGCATGGAAAAGGGAATTTGATATGAAGGAGTGTGTTTCTCTTGAATAAAACAAGGCATGCACCCAAGTTGAAAAAAAAGAAAAGGGTACCTCAAATGATGTCTGGCTTGCCTGGCGCTAGCAACGATAATGCAAGAAGATGACCACGACCTACTCCATGGCCTCCCTAACCCTAACAGTGACAACCTCCACAATCACAATATGCTCTCTAAAGACAAGGATAATCCTTGGGATATCCTCTACCTACCATATTTTCTCTCTATTGATCCAAAACTGGTGCAACCTCCTGTGGCTGCCTTGGATGGAACTGCCTCAATGGAGGAACCAAAAACGGAACACCTGACGCACACTAACTTCTTAGAAATATCAGGCACTCTCACTACTAATGACCTTAACCTCCATAAGAAAAAAAATCTCCTGATACCTTAGCATAGGACGAAGAGTCACTACCCCCACATAAATGAGATATTGAGGGATGGGACCTACCCCCGGCTGAACGAAAACTCTTCTACCCTGAAAACAGGGAACCCCGGACCACAGATCTTCTTCATGAGGAATCCTGATGACTTCCATCTCATGATGATACAGTTCTGTCTAATGTCCTCTTGATGACCTCTTCCCTCACCAGCACCTTGAGATATGTCTTTAGCATAAACGGGGTGACCTGGCATTGGATATCTAGACACAAAGCCTCCTCGAAATACCTCACCTTGACCTCATCATTTTAAAATAGGTCAGAAGAATATCACAAAAGGCTCCTAAAATGGATTCCAAACTCTCACACACTAAAGTTCCCCTATCGAAGGGTAAGAACCTCATAGTGACTGACCACCTTCATGGTCGAAGAAAGAAACTCGACTCTGAACTGGTCTCAGAAATCCTCCCATGAGACTGTCGAATCCTCACAATCCCTAAGGAACAAGAACCTCCACTGCCTCACTTCCCCACACAACATCATCACATCCAAAGACACCTAGTTCTCATTACGAGAATAGATCGTAATAAAAGCTATCTCAACCTCCTCCAACCAGTCTTCCATGACTATATCTAAAATAGATCCCTCATACTTCTGTAGAATCTGGCATTGAAACTCTTGAAGTGTCCTCCTCCAAGTTCCATAATCATCAACCTCTACTATTCGATGATCAGATGGCACATCTTGTTGAACATATTCTACATGAACCTAATGAGGACATCGACATGGATCCATACTTAAAAAAATAAAAAACAGTTAGAGCTCCTAAACCTAGAATATGGAAGAATTAACATTAATTAATTGTTTTATTTTATACATTTTAGGTTAACCTATCCCAAGGTCTACCCATTAAAACATAGGTTCAAAGAATAATGATGCATTATCCTTTACTAGATCTCTACCCTGAAACCAATATCACCTCATTTAGTAGCCACTATAAACTTAAAGGTCCATGCATCGAATCATAGGGGGACCAGTTATGTCTGAGCTGGTGTATAATGTTTATAGCATTTTCTGAACTTGAATGACACTATTTCCTTACCAACCCATGCAACCTCACCTGTTCCTAACTCCAAACTCCATCCTATCCCTCAAACAGACATCTGATACCACTTTTTCACGACCACCTCCCCACAAAGTGTACCCCTCCTGGGCTGAAAATGTGAGATGAGAGATAATGACCCCTGAGTCATGCCTCCAGTAGGCATCAGGTTGGTGAATAGTACTGAGGGTATAACAAACACACATATGGGAGACATTACCCTCTAAGAGAACACATACGAAAGAGAGATAAGATAGAAACCAATGAAATCCTACTCAGACTAAAATATAAAATAAATCCAAGTGCATATATTCAATTTCATGCATAAACTACTACAACTGAAAGGAAAAAACTGCAAGTACAAAAAGAAAGTAAAATGACAATGACCACGAAGCCCAAACAACTCCTACAAAACCCCCAAGTAAGTAGTAACCAGACTAATCTCCAACCTTCTCCAAGTGATTTGAAAAATAGTTTATATAACATAGGGTGAGTATAACAGTATACTCAGTAGGATCCTCCATTGATCCTCTCATGAAAAATTAAAATCATATTAAAGCACAGTGAATAACAAGTGAAACTAACTCGTCACCTAAATAGGTATTCTAACTTCACAGGCTCACCATGGATACTCTCACCAAGTATTGCCTATGAGAGTATATAATATAATAAATAATATCACGGGTACCCTGCTACCACTTCCTGACTAGGTTTCCTCTTTTCCCTAACATCATACGTCCTGAGCATCTCTCTCCAAAAAGGCTAGCCTAAAGACACCTGGGCATAGCACCACAACATGAACCTCATGCAACACAAAGGATTTCCCACAGACACCTGGGCGAAGCACCACACCATCCACACAACCAGAAGTAACCAGGTAGTTTATAGAAGCAACCACAACCCACATAATGTGTATCAAACATCAGATACTATGCCTCAAGCCATTACACCCCATACACCGAGTAAGGATCCTCAAGCCATCACAACCTATACACATTACACCTATAGTAGTCCATAGGAAAATATATCCAGAATATATATGTGTGTGAAATAACCAGAATCTATTACATACCTTTACACACATATATGGGAAAAAATAACCTCCATTCATACTAGCACTATTAACTACCAAGAGAAGAGAGCGGGGCCAAAGGGGGTAGTCAACATCCATCCTCCCATCGAGATGTTGGAGAAAATACCCACCAGGGCTCAGAATCCCTAAGGTGTCAATCTCCCTAATTGAAAGGGTAGAGTAGCCTATAGAAACACAAATGTACATGAAATAATATAGTTGAAAACCAAACTATGGGCACAACCTAGTCCCAGACTCAATAGTAGCTAGCATCTCTTGGATACTCAATTGCCACTAATAAGACTAGATATCCTATAAGAACACAACCATTTAAATAGATTTATTAAATTACTTATCCATTTTTATCATTTTCACTTTATGTTAATTAATTCTTTAACCATTAATTAACCATGATCATTTCCACATTACATTTCATCAGCATCCTAACAAAGATCCATTCCCTCTAGGCATAACCATACCAAGTCCACAACTTCTCATAAATATAAAATCATCATTACATCCTATAAATCTCCAACCTCATGGGTTCAACATCATTTTTTCAATCATTTATTGACAACATTATCACTTTTCCATAATTCTAGGCATTCTAAGAAAAACATTTCGAGCTATCAAATGAAAGGGGCTCAACATGGTGAGTAGATGAACTACCTATCAAGTCTTTTCCACCTATAGTAGGAGAGTAGACCCATCCATTCCCTGGAATCTTAATAGGGAAAGTACGTGGCATACCCCACATTTCTTCACCTATTTTTGAAGGAGGGTAAGAAAAACCATCTGCCTCAAGCAGTGGGGGAAAGTAAAGTAGGTAAACAATAAATATATTCAAAAAGCGTCCAAATATCACATCCAACCCGATTCATCATCTTTGATGTCTTCCCCGACACCCACATGTATAAACGGATGCATCTCACCACTCTAGGAGTCAACTACAACAACAAAAATTAAGCCTCCCTGCCTCTACATACCATAACAACCCTCCAGGATCACCCATATCAAGCTCACACCACAACACAAGTAGTAGGGAACAAACAACATAGCAACTAGGATCTTGGCCCTAAACAAGGCATTCATCTTTCACACACAACGAGCACTCATAGCTCCAAAGCATAAGGTGCTTTCTTTTAGAATAAAGAGGGTAACTCAGAACCCTTAAAGTATTTATCTTTATTACACAACTGGTTCTTTATTCCATATTGAATTAAGAGATTCATTTAAACATGTATAACTGCATCCATTTTATTATCATCAAATCACAACAACAACAACAACTAGATTCATTAAACACTACTCTTTATCTTTGGTCAGTTAATTCATGATTAATCCCAGATTTAAGTTATTTACCAATTTCCATCAAAACGACATTTTAAAAAATAAAACCATAGATATAACACTATCTAGAAAAACAAGAGGTAATAACATCCCTAAGTAATTGATACCAATTTTTTAATCTGGTTCAAATATTTATTATGTAAATTTCATTGTGATCCAGTGGCTAAATCATGATTACTCTATGACCACATGTAAAAATAATATTGATTCTACAAATCCCTTGCGTCAAAAGTTTTTCGACGTTCTTTGCACGAGAATGACCAACATAACAGATCATGATCACCTCTCCCGCAATGACTGTATCCACCTGAGGATGCCATGACTCAACCACATCAACCAAAACCCAAGAAAGATCCATTAGAAACATGGAGATCACATGGAAAGGAGAAAAGGGAGGAAACATATCAAGGAACCTAAAATAATGGAGGTAGAACATACCTTATATCAAAGACAAATCGACACTTCCTGGTTGCACCAAAATAGGGTGTGCGCGTGCAATAAGAAGAACTCTAAGGAAAACAAGATCCAAGGTCCACACCATAATCGTAAAAATAATTGGGAAAGACAGGTATGGAGAATACCATACCAATGAAAAAAATAAGGAAGAATAAAGTAGAATGTATCTCGGCCTTTTAAAAATCTAAACAGAGCAGTGGTTTAGATCTAGTTTAGATTTTCCATTAAAGTCAGATCGGTCAAGACTACACGGTTTGACCAAGTAAAGGAACCTGGAACCTTAAGAAAATTAATATAGGAGTTATGGGCTTTGAACCAGCCTTAAATCCCTTAATATAAGGCTTTAAATGTTTTTCAATTCAAAGAAAATTTCAAATGGGTGAAACTGTAGGATACTAGAAACACTGTTCACATCTGTCTCACGGATGACACCGTTCACATATGAATCACTAATAGATGAGTCACCGATAGTTGAATCACTAAAAAATGACTCACTAACTGATGAATCACCATCATATGGCTCACTAACAGATGACTCCCCGACAGATGACTCCCCGATAGATGACTCACCGATAGATGACTCCCCGACAGATGACTCCCTGACAGATGAATCACTGACAGATGACTCACCGATAGATGACTCACCGACAGATGACTCACTGAAAGATGACTCACCGACAGATGAATCACTAACAGATGACTCATCGAAAGATGACTCACCAACAGATGACTCACTGATGGAACTGTTCATAGAACTAGAAACACTATTCAAATAATTGGAAATTTTTCAAAGGGTTATAAATAAGTCACCTTGACCTATCAGAACACCTAAAACACCATATTTTCACAAAGGAATGGACCAGAGAGTTCTAGGCCATTACATTAACATTATTATTAATCATTCTTTTCTTTCTTTAATCGTTGAAGGGATTTTGATCCTCTATCGAGTATCCAACTCCCCTCTTTCTGTCCCCCTTTAATGTACAAGAAATTTTCAACATTGGGACCACCATGAAATTATATTTATCTCCCAATGAAAGGGTCACCTTCAATTGAATTTTCATATAACCCTGTAGTTGTTTTAGTTTCCAACATGACAATTGACCAATCCTTGATTGTGGGACTTGAGACATAAAATACTTGCATTGCTTGTGATTCCATTATGAACAACTAATCCTTATACCATTCAACATTTAAATTAACCTTAACATAACCCAATTGAATAAATTTTACTGCAATCCTTTTGTCAACCCATTTGCAATGGAAAATCACCGCTTAAAATGTTGTATAATCCAAATCATATATATGTTCGATGATGCCAAAATATGGCATATTCACATTAATTGGATTTCTATCCTTGGAAGAGGATACGAGCATTACTTCCACCATAAGTGTAACTTCACTATTTTTCATCATACTACGTTCATATTTTTCTTTTTTATAGAATATATAACCATTAATTAAAAAACAAGTGCAAGATATAACATTTACTTTTGTTCTTATAGCTAGCCATAAAAGTCATTCAGTAATTGAATTCATATTTTTAGATAAATATTTATAAATATGATCTTAAAACCATCCTATAAACTATTGATTATGTGTATTTGATATCCATCCTTCATCCCTAGATGGAATCAAATGTATAAGAATTTATTTGCAGGATTCAACCTATGGAGAGACCTTTACGCTGTTATGTAAAATGTAAATGTGAGTTGTATCCTACTTTGTGATGATAATTATAACAACATATCTTCCAGAAATCCATTCACCCATAAGGCATCCATTATAAAGAGAATTTAATAGACTGATTCTAACAACATCTGATAGGTAATCAGTATAGAATTCAATAGCCTCTTCAATAGTATATTTATATGCAAAACAACCTTCTGGATGACTTTGATTCTTGACGTACCATTTCAAAATCTACATATATCATTCAATGAGGTATATCTATATGTAATGGATAGGAACACATTATTGAACCTCTATAACCAAGTGAAACATAGGGTGGACCATTATATTAAATAATAATGGAGGGAAGAACATCTCTAATTCAAATAATATGACTGCAATATCCTTATTCATGATTGGAAATTTCACTAGGTCTATAACATTGCTGCATATAAATTTGAAAAGGAAGAAAAGTCGGGTTAATGTATGTTGTACAAATTTAGAAAAAATGCAATTTAAAGTGACGTGCATCAAATATTACATCAAAACATGAAAGTTGTGTGATTTTAGACATTGTATCTTCAAAATAGTCATTAAAATGAAATTCTTGATATTTGATGAATACCCTTATGAAAGTTTTACACCATTAAGGAAATTGAAAAATTGCAAATTTTCTTGTTTGGATAGAGTGTAATCTACTGGAAGAAGAAAAGTGTGCCTTTTACCCCTCACTGATGTTAACTCCCCCCTTATCCCCATGTGAATCATGTCCAACCTAACATTTATTCCATATTTTGTTTTTTCAGGAACATTTAGTAATGTGACAATAACACTATCAAATAATTTGTCCCCACATGCATGACATCAAGAAAATTTCTGACATACTAAAAAATATAGTATAGTAATTCAAATAAAACTGGTCACTTTTTCCAACACGATTTCATAAGGTTTTTTTAAATTTTTTTATCATAAACAGTGTCAATATATTTTATTTTCTCAAACATTTGACCACCCATTAGTTGAGATGGTGGTGTACCTTATTCTATATTCCCATCAAATGTTTCTATATGGGATCAGTATTTATGTCATCTAGGTAAAAATTTATGAAGTCCTAAAAACATAGTCTTTGAGGAAAGTTTCAACCTAACTGAGTGAGTGCATTCTTCATAAATGGGACACCCCAACATTCCTTTAATGCTATAGCCTAAAAAATTTCCATAACCAGTTAAGTCATTTATCATCCCATAAAACATGACTCTCAATGTGAATTCTTCACTTGTATGAGAATCATACAATATAACACATGTATCCTGCATCAATTTTCATAACTACAAAATTAGGCTATTACCATGGTTTGAAACCATGGTTGTATCTTATGACCATAGTTTAGATAAACCATGGGCCCTATTGTCATTGCAATAGGGTACAAATATGGCCACAACTTAAACCATGGTAATATCTATCTATTTACATAGTTTAACAATAGAAATAGACTAATATATCCATAGTTTAACCATTGCTATTAAATCTTATAACCATGGTTTAAATCTTGGCGATATTCCATCTATTTCCACATTTTAAACCGTGGAAATAGCTAGATATATCCACAATTTAAACCATGGCAGTAGGCTCTCTATTGGCATGGTTTAAATCATGGTAGTAGTCCATTTTATTACCATGGTTTAAACCATGGAAATACACCCAAATTTCAACCAACACCCCCATACAACATGCCAAATACACCACCTCCCACCACCTGCAACATCCAAATTTCACCAAAATACATATACAAAAAAAAACTAATACATACAACATTTTTATTTTATAAAAAAATGATAAATCTATCAATATGGAAACTATAAATAATATCTCTCTACAATTTTAAATGAATCATCATCATCATCGACACTGATATCAATACCGTTGATGTGTGTGAGACCACCACAAACATCCTCTCCATCATCATCAGTCTCTCTAAAATCATCATCGACCTCTCCACCAACATCATCATCATCACCACAAACATCATCTTCATCCTCATAAATCGAGCACAAACTTGATAAACATCCATAGACAATTGTTTCACCCTCTGGTGGAAGTGAGAAGCATATTAAAGGATGTTTGAAAATAATAAAAGAAACAATTCTAACATATTTGGAGTAATGTATTTCAAATGTAATGAAAGTTCTATGGAAATTTCATATTTCTAATATGCATATTTCATATGGAAGTATGTAAATATATAAAACAAAGCATTTTGGTTAACTTGAAACTATTGTAAATGAAGAATACAATGCAGTAGATTGAAAGTGTATCAAACTAAGACAAAATATGATTGAAAGTGAAATAAAATAGTAGGGTAGTGTTTTATATTTGTAATGAATACACTATGGGAAATATTGATATTTGTGATGGGGTATCTGTGACAGGGAATGGTCCCATCGCAATAGCGTTGGCATGAGTTGTGCGCTAAACCATGAGAAGGGTATTTGGAACGAGCATATAAGCCCGTCGCAAATACCCATCGGCATTTTTTAGTATTTGCGACGAGTCCCGTCGCAAATACCTTTTTAACCACCGCTTAAAATTAATAAGTGGTTTGAATTTGTGATGGGTCCCATTACAAATAGTACCATTGAATATAATCTAACCTATATATACCCCCATCCTTTTTCCCATTCCACCCATTTCTCTACCCCCTCTTCCTCTCTACTTTTTTTTCTCTCAAAAATTTTCAAAGTTTAAAATTCTAAGTCAGAGAAATATTTGCGGCTTATATCCTCCAAAAGATTCAGTTTTAAGGTATTTATCTATTTATTTTATTTTTTAGATAATTCATTTTATTTTATATTAGTTATAATTATTGTTAACAAGCTACAATTAAATCAAATTATAATTAGATAGTTTTATTTATCATTATTTATTTTAATAAATAATTATATGTGATTAGTAATAATTACTATTAATTAATAGGTATTATATTAATTATCATTAATTAGTAGTAATTAGTATTAATTAGAAAATTATTAATAAGTAGTTATAATTATCGATAATTAGTAATAATTAGCGATAATTAGTAATAAATTGAAATAAATATTTATAAATAGTAATAAATAGTAATAATTAGTGACAATTAGAAATAATCATCATTATATAGTAGAAATTAGTAATAATTAGTAATAATTAGCAAGAATAAGTAATAATTAGCGGTAATTAGTAATAAATTGTAATAATTAGTAATAAATTTCAATAAATTTAAATAATTAGTAATAAATTGTAATAAATTTTAATAATTATTAATAATTAGTAATAATAAGTAATAATTAGAAATAATTAGAAATAATTAGAAATAATTAGAAATAATTAGTAATAATTAGTAATAATTTAATAAATTGTATTAAATTGCAATAATTAGTAATAATTGATAATAAATGGTAATAATTAGAAATAAACTGTAATAAATAGAAATAATTAGAAATAAATAGTAATAATTAGAAATAATTGCTAATAAATTTTAATAATTAGAAATAATTACTAATAAATTGTATTAATTAGTGTTTTGTCTAGAAATGGGGATGACCTTGTTTGTTTAAGGTTCAAACATTCCAAACTGTTTCTAACGGGTTTATTCGTAGAATCGAAAACACCCAATGATTCTATATCCATTTGGACCTACTTTCCAAAGGTAGGTGCTCATTAGTTGTGGACCGATGAGGCTTAAGAATTTGCATTGGTCGAGAGGATGAGAGGTCAGGCTCATCACACCTTTTTGGGGGGGATTATTGCCTACTCCTGGACTCTCTTATAGATTTAAGTTATGTTCACGAATCCTTGTTAATTAACCAAGCATGAAAATGAGTTTCCTTTATATTTGGAAATCAATTATTGATATGTATGGGATTTAGAGAATCTTTTTTATGTATTTGAGGTTCTTCATCGATAGAGAATCATCTGTATGTATTTGAGATTCTTAGTCAATGGTATCCTACAATATATTATATAGAAATATTGTGGTAATTATGATGACCATACTGGTTTTAAAGCCACTCATTGGGGCACTTGATGTTTATTGTCATTAAGAAAGATATGGATTATTTCAGATTTGGGATCATACCCGCAGATGGGCTACCTACGTATCCTCGTTAAAAAGGAATCAGAACCCACGTAGTTTGATAAGAAGGATATAGTTTAATGTCATATGGGACAGAAAAGAAATAATGAATGATGAGATTGATCCTTAGAAAGGCTTCCTACATACTTTACTTTTAAGGCAGAGATCAAAGTCCACGTAGTTCAGGTGAAGAAATATGGGGCTTATGCATGGTTAATAGCCCAAAAAAAATATGTCGTGATTACTTTTACACTCTAATCTCACATGAGTCATGCTCGGTGTGAGAAACAAGAGGAATTATTAAACTTGACGATTGTGCAATGAAAGATTCTATCACAAGAAATGATGTGGGGCTTACGTATGTATGACTACCCAAGTAGATAAAGACCATGACTTACTTCAGGAAAGAAGCCCAGGAGCAGGGTCTGTAAAAGTATTTGTACTTTATGGAGATTTGGAGTTTTAAACCAGGGCTTATTCCTAATGAGGATGCCCAAATTAAAGGGGACTTATAACTTGGGGCATACTCCTGAGAAGGAGGCCCTAATTAAAGGAATTATGATTGGGGCTTATTCTTGAGAAGGAGTCCCAATGTTAAAGGAAATTATGACTGGGGTTTACTCCTGAGAAGGAGGTATAGGTTAAGGGGACTTGGGGATTACTCATGAGGAGGATGATATAATTAAAGGAATTATTATTGGGGCTTATTCCTGATAAGGAGGCCCGAACTAAGGTAACTTGGGGCTTACTCCTGAGGAGGATGCCCTAAATCAAAAGATCTTATCATCTTAAAGGATAAGTTTACATGGAAGAAACCTCTAACCATGGTGACATAAAGCTTGTAAGTCACGAGTTTTTGGGAGAGGTTCTCATATAATTCCTTTTAGATAAGGAATCCAACAAAGGAACCATGTCATAAATGGATTTGAAAAGGGGTTCGAGGTCTAATATCTTGAAGAGGAGAGGTGAACGGGAGAAAGGCACACAAATGAAGTTGGCGTGAAAGTCTTGGCCGCGCAAGTGTACTTGTGTGGCATGGGTTCACCTGGGCGATGAAGAATCTATAGGGTAATACTTGGGTGATACTTAACTCAAGCCTTTAGTATTATCCTAAGATGTTTCCAAAAAGGCGGCACACAAGTTTCATTGAAAGGGTAGGGCGGTGCGCAAGTGTTTCCATTTTTAAGAAGGTCTAGATACTTAGGCGTGCAAGTGTTGATGAATTCTAAACACTTAGGCCTTATCATACTCCTTCAGGTCTTCCATTCTAGGTAAAAAGTTACCTTAGAAGTTTTCGGAAGAGTTGAGTTGAAGACTTGGGCGACCAGAGCTTGAATTTGACTTTTGGAAAATCTGTCATTGAAATGGGGGCCCAAAGGGGATATTTATAGGGCACCTTGCACCTTGGGTGAAAAAACAAATAGGGTGTGAAAGTGAGCTTTGTGACCCATAGGTGGCGCGCAAGTGACTTGTGTGGCGCACAAGTGACTTACGTGCCTTACTCCAAATGGGCTCCTAGTCCATGCCTTTGTCAATTTTTTTGATGTTCTTAAAAGGGTGACCCTCTTTGTGCTTAAGTTATTACCCTTTTCCATTCGTTGGACTCTGTGATGGAAAGGAGTGTCAATAAAAGCCCCCCCTCAGAGTTGGATCTGAAAAGGAAAGAGGATCCATCTCTGAGGTAAATCTGGAGAAATCAAGGGTTTGTGGCGCGCAAGTTCAGCATGCAGATGCTAGGACTTGGTGGTTTTGGACATCAAGAAATCCATGTCACAGTGAAACAAGTCATTCAAAAGAGGGAGCAAGAGCATAGGTGTTATCAAGACCTGATCAGAGCGAGATTGTTGACCAATATCAGTGAATTTCAGGCTGCAGTGTCCCGAGATGAGGCTGATCATGCTGCAAAGCTGAAGGAGATGAAGCAAAAGATCAAGGAGAAGATTGTCCAGTAGTTGCACCTTCAGTAAGAGATAGATGTTGTTACTGGGGAGCTTGACCAGCTTCATAATTCGTTGGATGAAGTCCAAGCAGATGGTATAAAATCCATAAAAGATGCTAAAGAAGCACTTCATTGAGTTGAAGAGAGTGAAGTTGGTCGAGTAAATGAACTTGAAGTGGCTGTTGATGAAGTTCGGTATGATTCATTTTCTTGATAATTGCTCTTATTTTTACCTAATCTAATGGTCCTAGTAAACATAGTTTGATTTTTACTAGGGTTATATAAACAACCCCACAAACATTATCTTTTAATTTCTCAATATTTCCTAAATCATACAAAATGTACGTTTAGTGAGCTGGGACTCGACTTTTTCTCAGAGTACCCTTTATAGGTTCCTAATTTAATGAGTACCATATATTTTGTTATTGGCAGTTTAAATTCATTCATGTTGGACTATAAAAAGGCTAATATTTAAGGTCAAATAGCTTTGACCAAAAGGATGATATTAACTCAATTATTGATAATTTGTTTGGAAACATATTACCATATTCAAGTATGGAGGGGGAAAATTGTAAACTGTGACTTGAGAAATTTTTAATATGAGTAATGACATGGGAAAAGAGCTAAAAGGTATTAGAGGACATCCTTTCTAAGAATGAAGTTACCACTAATTGACAAACCCATTATGGGGGCTGAATTATACTGGGCCAACTAGGGCATAAGCTACATAGTCAAATAGTAGTATCTTTTGGCTGATAGGTCCGTTATGTAGACAACTTATGCAAGGACACCTAAGGGCACATGCTCCATAGTGGGGCAAAATAACTCTTAGAAATTTGACTTTCTATTGCTAAAAGTCGAAGAAATTTTTATGGAAATTCAAATTTTCCAAAGCATAGAGCCTGATTTATGGAGAAAGGTACTTGAATATGAAGAGGATATTTCCAATCCGAATTGTCAAAGAATTGGAGGAATGGGACTTCTACGAAGGTCTGACACAAACGTAGGAAAAAAGGTATCTGTGGTTTTAAATCATATGACTAAAACCAGAGATAGAAACATTATACGACATATGGTCAAGTGGTCCAAGGTTATTTCATATTGCTCTGAACATATAGAGAAGGAGGAAAATGTAATCCATAGACTTGAATACTTTCAGATCATGAAAAATAGTATGGAACACATATGTTAAGGATGGAAGTTTTTTTGCAGATCCCTACATATCGTCGTTAAGACCAATAGAGACAAAATATGCTTCTCCTAGGAATAAAGTTATCATTACTTGAAAAACCCATTATGTAGGTTGAATTATGCAGGGCCAACTGGGGAGTAAGTTTCATAGTCAAATAGTAGAATCTTTTGGCTGATAGGTTTATTATGTAGACAACTTATACAAGGCCACCTAAGGGCATGTGCTGCATAGTCAGGCAAAAGAACTCTCAGGTATCAGACATTTTGTGACCAGAAGTTGTGAAAAGGGTTATTGAGACCATGAATATTATTTGTATAATTTTGTGGATGGGTCCTGAATTGAGATTATGGATGTCACTACATATCTCATTAGGATGAGAATCAATCCACACATAGTTCTTGAAATACAGTTTAACGCCTTGCAGGACGAGAGCATGGAAGATCTTAGTTTAGGGTCATAGAGCTCAGACCATAGTGAGGGAGACACATCATGAATTTTTTATAAACCTAATGTGAATAAATACTAGGGCGTTCCATATCACACCATGTGCTCCTAGGGGGAATTTTTAGCCAAGGGACCGAAAGTGGAATTTGGGGTCCTGCCCAAAGGCTCGGGACTGGACTTGAGGAATGCTCGAGCATTCCTACATATCCCATGAGGATGGGAATCAAGCTACACATAGTTCTTGAAATACCCTTTGTACAGATTTTGTTTGTACATATGAGGGGTAAAGAGGAATTTATTGCAATTATGGTTGGACCCAAGATTAAAGACTTGGGTGTCACTACGTATCTCATAAGTATGAGAATCAAGCCATACATAGTTCTTGAGATATGACATGGTTAGAGACCATGTAAACTATGATTCCTCTCGAGTGAGGGTATCAGGGATTGTTGCAGTTTATTATCATACATGACAAAATTGAAAATATTTTAAGGTCATATACATGGAACAGTGATATGTAGTTTAATGTCTTGCAGTAAGGAAAATGGGGGACTGTATAGTTTAATGTCATATAGCTAGGATGATGGCACGTACACATTTTAACGTCATGTGGGATGAAAGTGAACCGATATGAATAAGACAGTTGATGGGGGCTTCACGGATCAACATCATATGGGATGGAGGTGAATCGATGTGAAGAAAGTGGTTTCGGGATTGAACCTCAGGAGGTTGCCTATGTACCAGGCCTAGGAGGCAAGGATCAAAGTCCACATAGTTCAATTGAGAGGGATTCGGTGATCAGGGTGTACTTGTGGAAAAAGACCCAAAGATAGTGTTGGGACTTAAGCGTGGTTAGCGGCCTAGAGAAGATGTCATGGTTGAAGCTTAATCTAAGCTCACATGAGTCATGCTCGGTGTGAGAAACAAGAGGCAGCAACAAACCTGATGACCGTGTTGTGAAAGATGCGACCACGAAGGATGGTGTGGGGCTTATGCCTGGTTAGCTGCCCAGGGCATGCATGGAAACAGAGTTTAAAAGACAATTGCACATGCGACGATCATAGTTTAATGTCATGTGTCACATACATGGGGTGCTTTGCAGTTTAACGTCCTGCAGATCGGACGATGCACAGTTGAACGTCATGTTGGAGGATAGGGGGACACAGTTTAATGTCATGTTGGACGATAGAGGGGGCTATACAGTTTAATGTCCTGCAGCAAGGAGAAAGGGTTTATTTTTGTTACACAAAATACTTCTTCAATAATCTTTCATTGGTTAGAGTTGTAATGAGTTTTCCATCCATTGAGATTAAAGAATAATCTCCATTGGAGTAGACCCTTCGTATTGATTAAGGTCCTTCCCACTTTGGATCAAGATTTGGAGGCTTCTTTCCCAGTATCATTGGGGTTCTGGGGACCAATACCAATTCTCCTTGAATGAATGAATGAAGATGAACTTTTTTATTGAAATCTCATGCTATTCAATTCTGATAGACTTCTAAATGGTGCAGTATGCACAATATTTTTTCATTTAGTCATTTCAATTCATCCAATAACTTTTGAGATTGTTCATCTGCAGATAACTGATCCAAAATAACAACTCTAAGAGAAGGTAATTGGACTTCAATAGGAAAGAATGCTTCTGTTCCATATACCAATGAATATGGAGTTGATCGTGTAGCAGTGCGAATGGTAGTCCGATAAGCCCATAGAGCATGAAAAAAGTTTATCAGGACATGAATTCTTATCTTTATCCACCATCTTTTGAAGTATTTTTGAAAGAGTTTTATTGAAATCCTCTACTTGACCATTGGCCACTGCATGATACCAAGATGACTAGTTGGATCTGATATTGTATTCTTGATACAATTTTCTTACCTCGGATGAACAAAAGTTGGTGCCATTATCCGTCAATATGGTATGAGGAACACCAAATCTAGTAGTGATGTTGGACTTTACAAAGCTAACAATGATTTTAGCACTGAATTCTTTGAGAGATATTGCCTCTTCCCATTTGGAAAATAAGTTAGTAGTAGTAAGAATATACTTAAATTGCTTAGCTGTAGCCGGAGGATAAGGTCCTACTACATCCATTCCCCATGTAGCAAATGTACAGGAGTATTTAGAAGTATGAAGAAACTCCGGGGGTTTATGAATGAAGTTGGAACATACTTGGAAAGAATGAAACTTCTTAGTGAAATCAAAAAAAATCTTGCATCATTGAAGGCCAAAAGTATCCAAGCCTTCGAATTTGACAAGAAAGTCTATATCCAGACTGGTGGGCACCACAAACTTTTACATGTACATCATTCATGACAGTCATTGTCTCTTCACCATCAATACATTTGAAGATAATTCCATCAAAACCTCACTTGTAGATAATTTTTTGGTGATCTGGGCTATCATAAAGAGTAAAATTGACCACACGTCGTCAGACTTGTTCTTTCTCGGCTCTATCAGGTGGGAGTGTTCCATTTTGAAGGTATTCCCTGATATGTGTCATCCATCCAATAGTATGACCGTATGGTTCAGAAATGGGACTGACTTCATTAATTTCCTATATTTTGATTTGAACAAAAGGTGAAACTATACAACGGTGGGCAATACTGATGACTGTTTCGTCCCGATTTGGATCTTCCAGGGCTGTGGCTACATTAGCCAGTGCATCAGATTGGGAATTTTGTAATCATGGGACATAAGAAAATGTCGGTTCTGAGGGAAATTCTGCCATTAACTCTCTGACGTAATCACACAAAGGGATTAACTCTTCCTTTTTGATGGCATAATTTCCATTGATTTGTTTGATTACCAAATCTGAATCACCTTTTACCTTTAAGTGATTCACCTATGACTAAAGCGCCAATTCCAAGCCTACGATGAGAGCTTGATATTATGCTTTGTTGTTTGTACCACCTTACAACAATAAGAAAGAATAGGGTAGCACTGCCTTTTCTGGGGAAATAAGCATGATTCCTAACCCAACTTTGTTGAATTTAGGATCTTCCATTTTCTTCCCCGTTGGACCTCTGGAAGCACCATCAAAGTAAATTTACCATGTTTGAAGATTATCTTGAATAGAGAATACTTCCTTATCAGAAATTTAAATATTTAAAGATGTATCTTCTATAGATGGGTGTTCAACAAAGAAATCAGACAGAGCTTGGCCCTTTACTACCTTTTGAGACACATACTGGATATCAAACTGTTGCAAAATAATTTCCCACCTTGCCAGATGTCCTATAATCATTGGAAGACTAAGGATAAATTTGAGCGGGTTATTGTGAGATACCAATTAGACCACGTGATGTTGCGGGTAGTGTCTCAATTTCTAAACTGCAAAGATTAATTCTAGGAAGCACTTTTTAATACTTGAATATCTAGTTTCTACCTTAAGCATAGTCCGAATGAGATAGTAAAGGCTTTTTTCATTCCCAGCATCATTATTCTGGGCAAGTAAGGCACCCAATGATCACACTAAAGCTTCCACATAGAGAATAAGTGGTCTTCCTTCAACAGGTTGCATTAATACCAGTGGACTCAAGAGATATTTCTTGAGGATATCGAATGCTTCTTGACATTCTTCAGTCCACTGGTAGGTGACTCCCTTCTTCATTAATTTTGTGAAGGGTAAACACTTGCCTGCCAAATTGGCAATGAAACACTGAATATAGGCCAAGTGTCCTTGAATTACTCTTAATTCCTTCAAATTTCTAGGAGGTGACATGTCAAGGATTGATTTTGTCTTCTCAGGATCAACTTCGATACCATGATGACGTACAACAAAGCTGATAAATTTTCTTGAGGTTACCTCGAAAGAACATTTCAAGGGGTTTATCTTCAAATTGTTTTGTCGAAGTTTGTTGAATATGATTTCCAAATCAGCCAAGTGATTAGAGAATTGCCTGGATTTAACCACCAAATCATCCACATCCTCCAATGGCCTGAATGCCTTCATTTTTTATTGATTTTTGATAATCCACCTTTCAAGGGATGATGTGGAACCCTACAATGCTCATAGGCGAATGATTAAATTCATGTAGGCCATATAGGAATTCATTGCCCATAGGCACAAACATTACATACAACCCAGACTAACAACTTGGAACTGCTCCTCCCCAGCATCTTCATCGTGAAATCAGCTCTCCACCTTTTCATGGCTGTTCAGCTAGTCATTCCCGTGCATGCATAGGCTTGTCCCGATGGCAGGTTCCATACCCTATCATTATTGCAATCCGTTTAGCTACTACTGTGGTAAAAGCTCCTTGCTCATCCTCCTTGTAGAGATTGTTCCTTGTAGGTCTGTCTAGTTTTCATTTGCACACAAAGGTGGCCCAAAGGCCTTGAGATAGCCTGAAGGTCCAACTGACCCAAAGGCCTGGGTTCCCGAAGGCCTATGAAGGACTCGGGGACAAAATCGGAGGCCCGAAGGCCCAAATGGGGGCATATTCCCGGCTGCTACAGTTCTAAACAGTGCCTGCTACAGTTCTCGCTACAGTACCTACTACAGTACTGCACAGTCCCTGCTATAGTGCCTGCTACAGTACCTGCTACAGTACTGCTACAGTATTACTACAGTACCAAATCATCCACATAACATTCAAAAAAATTCCCTAAAAAGGGTTTGAAGATATGGTGCATGGCACGTTGATACGTTGCACCTGCATTCTTCAGGCCAAAGGGCATTACCCAAAAACAAAACACACCTTGAGGAGATCTGAAGGCTGTAAACTCATCATCTTCTGGGGACATTCATATTGATTGTACCCAGAGTAACCACCCATGAAGGAAAGAGCTTTGTATCCAGCTGTTGCATCAATTAAGAGTTCTATGATCGGAACTGGAAAATCATCCTTGGGACAATACCGATTAAGATCTCTGAAGTTAATGAAAACTCTAATTTATCCATTATTCTTTTTCACAGGGAAAATATTAGCCATCCATTTGGGATATTTAACTTCTATGATGAATTTATCCTCGACAAGCTTATCAACTTCAGCTTCAATTTTGGAGGCATAATTTGGGTGTATTCTTCTTACTGCTTGCTTGAATCCTCAATGTTTTTCTAGAAAACCCAAATGATGAGTGGAAACATCGGGATCAAGACCTGGAATTTCTGTATAATTCCAAGAAAATACATCTCAATTTTTCTTTAGAAATAAATTATACATTTCTTTCTCTTCAAGATTCATGGTTTCACTAATTAATGTGGGCGTGGATCTTCTTTTGAGTTCATCCACAGTGGTATAGATACCCTCTTCAAATGATGGAGCAGCATCCCTGAGATCTTCCTCTTCTTCTTCAATATGTGTTACTTCTTCTATTTCTACTTGCATAGTATATGATGAAGAAAAATTTCCATGGTTAGGGGAGAAGTTAAAATTTGAACATCTTGAAGAAGAGGCTGCCATTTCTGACCCTATTGATGATGAAGGGTCTTCCTAGGGTGATAAATAGGAGATGATGGATTGAGAATCGACATCATTGTTTTCCTCTGGTATTGCTATAACTTCTTCTAGCCTGGTTGATGAAGTATAGAATTTCTGAATTTCAGCGGATGAAATGAAGACATCTCCATTTAAGCTTTCATCACTACTTGTAAAATCAACAATTTCTCTCATGCTGTCTGGCTTGATTTCCATAATTGAAATTATGGAAGTTTCCATAAGAGTGTTTGGATTTAGGTCTATCCTGTCAATTTAACTGATAGGCAACACATAATCTGTACTCACATGTATGAATGGGTTTACTAGAATCTTTTCCAAACCATTTGGAGCATTAATTTTGGTGACCTTCTTTGCCGTGGATTTTTTCCTTTCCCTCCTTATGATAAAATTCTACCTCAATGTATTGAGATTCACATGTTTTGAATAGGGACTTGTCACCATAAAATGTCCCAATTTGACCATTAAAACAATATTTGATACATTTATGGTATGGAGAAGGTACAACCGCATGTTTATGTAGCCAAGGTCTTCCAAGAAAAATGTTGAAGGATGTGACCTGATGAACAACCATGAAATCTGAATTAGACACAAGGTCTCCAAACTGAATTATGAGTGTAATTTCACCCAGAGGTTCTTGTTCATTCTTATCATATCCTTACAACATCAAAGTAGAAGGAGATAAATTAGATTCGGTCAGGCCCAATCGACTAAGTGTACGAATAGGAATGAGGTTGACTCCTGAGCCATTATCAATGAAAGCTCGTCAGATATCTATGTCATTGACTTTTCCAGATAGATACAAAGGTCTGATATTTCCATGTAAAACATCATATTCATCTTCATCTGTAAAAGATATCATTGCATGGCATTTTGCAAGATCATTATCTATATGGTAGACCTCAACCGCAACAATTTCAGTTTTGAATTCTTGAGGATTTGACAAAGCCTCAATAAGCACCTCCCGAAAATCTTTTGATATATTGAAGGCATCTAGAATTGATAACTTGGCCGGTACTTGGGCCAAATATTTCAAGACATCATACTTTTCGTCCAAAGGTCTGTGTTTCCCATCATGAAAATGTGGTTTTGCAGGTGCCTTGGAAGTTGATTCTTGGCAGTAGATGCATCCCATATCAGGTCCGGAATTGGAAACACTCCTGGCTTCGGTAGATTAGACCGACTAGGTCTATCTATTTGCTGAGAGGAAGAAGGTGTAACCTCTAACCGGTCCTCCAAAATATCTGTTTCAGGACCAAATCTTCCATGCGTGGAAGAACTTTCTTGTTTTTTCTGAGCTCACTGAAGAGATTTTCCACGAGTTTCTACCATATATACAGTTCTAGAAGGGGTAGGATTGAAATAGTGGCTTCTAGAATATCTATGTCTTCATCTGTATCCTAGACCTCTGTCTCTTCCTCTAATTCCTCTGTTAGATACAGGGAACTTAGACTCATCATGATCGAAACTATCATTGGCATAGGGATATGTTAAATTAATCATGTTAACAGAACCAAAGACCAATTCTTTATCTGATGAAGATTCTGCCTGATGAACCAGTTCAGGCTATTCCATTTGGTGGGACGGTGCCCATTATTTTGAAGTAGATGAAATAGAATATGCCAGAGTCAAAGACAACATAGGCTTTGACACGAGTTCATCTTCTTCTGACTTCTCTTCTTTCTTCAAATTATGCCACTTCTTTGAGGATTTTCCTTCTGATGAAGGGGATTTTGCTGTGGCAGAAATAGAAGAAGACACAATTGGTTGATTCAATTGCGTTCATAAAATGGAATGAGTTCGGTTGATCGTTTTCCTAACCATCCAATCATCATATTTCTGCACATTTTTACTTTTGACTTCATGCCACTCGCCTTCTTCCTCTAGATTAGTAGCAGTAACACATGCTACCTAGGCTGAAGAACCTTTCTGTTTCACTTGTCCAGAGTCCACTATCTTTTTCAGGAGGTCATTGAAGACAAAAAAATCCTAAATGGGATGACCCAACATCTTATGAAATAGGAAATAGTTGGGGAGGTCTTCATCTCCTTCCTTGTTCGGCCTTTTGGGCCTTAGAAACTGAACCAGATTGTTTTCCAGAGCCGAGATGAAGTAACTAGGAACTTGTTCATTCCAGAAAGAATAAAGATTGTTTTTTAAATACTCAAACTGTTTCTGACTTTGATCTCTTTGATCATCTTGAAAAGGTATCTGTTGTTGTTGACACTCAGGAGGTGGATCCCTTCGATATGATGAAGGTTTTGAAGTGGAAGCAGGTACAGGTGCTTGTTTAAGTGTAACTGTAGCAGTCTCTGCTTTCCCTATTCTCATTCTCAGAGCTGATGGAATTACACGGGACTTAGCTCTTGTTTCTGGAATGGAATATACCACTTGTTGGGAAATTAAAGCAAGTTCTCGAAACCCTCCTGTGTATTTCACAGGGATCAATGGTGTACGCAATTCATCATGGAGATTTGCTACGCAAATGGGTAGCAACTCCTCTTGAGGGAGTAGTAGATTCAAGGAATATTTTAATCCTTTCCACCGATCAATAAAGTCTGAAACTCTTTCATTCTCCTTTTTTTTTTGCAATTTGTGAGATCAAAAACTGTTGTTTTCTACAGTGTTGAGCTAAACTGAAAAAGAAATTTCTGATGAAGATCTTCCCATCCAATAATTGATCGGGATTGCAAACTTGTATACCAGACAAAGGCTGGTCCTTGCAATGATTGCACAAAACACCTGAGTTTTACTGCTTCTTGTTGTTGAGGAGTTCCCATCATAGGATCGCAGCAAGAGACAAAATGTGTTAAATTCTGCTCTGGATCTCTTGAACCATCAAAAATGGGGAAGGTAACATTTGAAAAATTTGGAGGAGGAGGAATTGGATCTACCCATTCAGGGTAAACCTTATTCTCTGGTTGCACTGGTGCACGTCGTCCTTCCATAGCTTCCAACCAAGCTGTTAATGACTCAATGGTAGTCATTAATACTTGAGAAACATTTGGTTGAGCTTGGGCCTGAGCATGTGAAATAACAGGAGTTTGGATGGGTGTGGCGACCGGTACTACCACTGATGGTAGTATTTCCGGTTTCTTTCACGTATAACCCATAGGATTGGACCTGTGAGGGTGTACTTGTAATGGGGGATATTGTTGATCCATCCCAATAGCTGCAACAAATTCCCTTGATTGATTTACTCCAGCATGCTTATGAGGAAGACTACTTTGAAGTAGTTCTACATTTAACTTGTAACATCCCGGATAAATGAAGAATATGATATTTTCATATTTATTAATATTTGTGAATTAAATAATAATTTTACTTTAAAGGGGTTACTATGTTCAATAGCATACTCGATACACAACAATGAGTTTCTTTGAAATCTTACGTTGCACACTAATAATATAATATTATTATTTTAAATGGTAGTTAACTCCTAGCCTTTGTATAGGCGGGAATGAACAAAACTAACTACAATATGATTATACATGATTGTTAAATGTATTTACATTTATCCAATAAAAAGTTAGAGGCTTAAAATATGAATGAATCTAATTTTAAGCACAATTTACATTAAAAGGTCGATTTACCGTCTTTTAATGGAGAACCTTATTTAAATATAGTTGTGGTCACTTTAATGCATTCTATTTGACCAAATAAAATCCTTCTTTAGAATGGGGAAATCAAAATTTACTTTGTGTTAATTTTTGGAATTTTTCTGATAAAGTTCATTTTTAATGAATAGTGAAAATATTGTATTTTAATTCAAAAATAAGTTTTAATCTAATATATTTATATGGTTAGATTATATTTTTAATTTGTTTTAAAGTTTAATTAGAATATATTTTTACCATTTAATCCAATTTTGGTCATTGGAATTAATTTCACTTTCAAATTGGACATAAACAAGTATTAATCTTTTGATAGTTATTGTTTCTTAAAAACACGCCATTTGTTTTGATAATGGGAATTAATTTTAAAATTAATTAATGCCACTTCTATGTTTTTAATTTGGTAAAAAAGACATCATTTTTTAATTCAGAATATCAAATAAAGATTAGACTGAATTTTTGGTATTTTTCTGAAAAACTTCAATTTTTTATGAATAGTGAAACCACTTAGTGGTAGTTAAAAAACTGGTTTTTTCATTTAAATGAAATTATACCACTTCTGTGAATTGAATTTCGAAAATCCAACATACATGGTTGTTATCATTAAGTAAAATTTTGTTCAATAAGATGAAAATATTTTTTGGTGAATAGCAACTTTTGACTTTTATTTACCACGGTTAAAGGTAAATAGGTTAATTCAAGGTAAAAAGAATATTATGATAATTCAAAATTACCTTAACACTTGTCCAAACCATATTTGTTGAGTCATTAACGACCATGGGCATCTTTGGGTAAATTTTGGGACCCCATTGAGCCACTTGGGAGTGAAAATGACAATTTAGAATAATTAACTTAAAGTAAAGGCAAAAATAACAAAAGAAAATATCTTTTAGTAAATTAATTTTTACAAGGAGTTACATAAATTATCTTTTCGACTATAAATATTCATTGGAAATATAAAAATATTTCCTAAATCATGGTATTTGTTTTATAATTTTTAGACATAAAATAAATTAAATTATTTATGACACAATAATGATGCAGTATTTACATCATTAATAAATCATTTAAATAAATAAGATTATAAATATTAAAATAACATCAAAAACCTATAAAATTCTAATTGGATGATTTTATTTCGACCATGAGTCATCTTATCTTTGACTCTAATGATTTTTGGACCTTTTGAAACCGAATATCATTATATAATAAAATAATATTATCACACTTTTCTAAAGAGCCCCTCCTCTCCCTTATAAAAGGAGACCACTTATAACCAATTACTCACACCGATCAAGCCATTTGGCTCATAAAAACTCTGTCCAATTAATCTCCCTACATCCCTCTACTCCTCCAAGAAGCCTTACCTTAGGCAGAAGGCACTTCAAGAAGTCCTTTGGTTCAAACCAAAGGGAGTTACCCAAATTAAAGGTAACATTTTCTCTTAAATTGTTTTCTTTTATTTCACTTATCCAACCCCTAAAATCTTTTTATTACTTTCTTTTGTAACAACATCAGTATCCTAAATATACTAGGATGTTTTTATGAGAAGTATTCGAGCTACACTTACACACACATCCATCTAATAGATGAATAACATAATGTTTCTGTGGATGGAAAACTAACGCCTCACGAAATGATGATTGTTCAATTATCTCCTACCGCCTCTCATGGTGGCCATTATGATGGAACTGTATTTATATATGATATATATTACGTTTATGTTTTCTTTATACTTCTGTAATTTCCATTTATAGCATGACTTTATGGTTTCCATTATGGGTAAAAACAATAATCTCATTAGAGGAAGTGCGGACTACCGCCCCCTCAAAGTGATATGACTCGTTCATACCATATGTGGTATGTATAAAGGATATATTTAATGATATTATATATGATAAAATACTGGAATTATAATACTACTATGTATCATTATGTTTTAATTCCATTAAATATGAAATAGAAATGGAAGTAGCGTTTATGCGTACGTACGGCTTACCGTCTCCATGAACGGTGCATTTCATTTCTTACCTCTAAATGTTATGTACTATTATAAATACATGTATATGATGGATATATATGATATATTTGATATCCAAATCATGAATATAATTCTGGATATAATGAACCTTTGACCACATGAACAACATGTAATTATAAGAATTCCATTTTTGACTCAAGTACCAAATATCGACAAAACGAACATTATTAATTTAAATGATTAAATAATGTTTATAAAATGGTAATAAGTGATATAAAAAGGAATAATAAACTTGAAAAAAGTTATTAAGGAATTATAAATTAACTTTAGTTTATTATTCATGATATTAAAGAACGATCGGGTCAAGTTGGACACGAGGTAAGGGATTTTCTTATCTCACTTTTAATTCCGTGAGATTTCCATTGTTCGCCACTTATTCATTGCATGTGGTGTATTTTGTACTTCAATTTGATATATATTATAATGATTATCATTATATTCATGGTATTCTGTGATTCATTTTGTGGTTATTAACTTTTTTTCATACGACTCAGTTGATTACAATGTGGTAAAGGGTTTCATCTCACTTTTTATTCCTGTGAGATTCATGATATATTTGCCACTATTTCCTTTTGTGTGGTGTATGTACTACCCATGATTGTACTCTTTGTGTAATACACTTTAATTTATTAGTATTTAAATCTTCATTGTATGGTCCTTCTTTCATGTGGCGTATGTTTTGTAAGTTACCAAATCAGTAAGGGAACCTTTCACCCTCCTCTTTTTAAAAGACTTATTTTTTGTTATGTCTTTTAATTTACATCTTATTATGTTAGGATATGTTCTTATATATCATTATTTATTTAAACATTATGTCCAAGTGTTGAGATACCCTTTTTATCTGATCAAATCATTTTCTGAATTTTAAAGAGACACCATTAGGCTGTCGGATTTTTACAAGGGAACTTCTTAACCCAATTTCAATTCTTTGGGTTCAACTTGTACTTCTTGAATATGTCATCCTATGAATATGTGTGAATGAACTATTATTTTTTTACAACTAATGTACACTTATATTGGGTGTATTTATATTTTTCACACATAATTATATGATTGATTTATCCTTAATTTAAGGATACCATCTTTATAAGTGATTTCATCTCAATTTACATTTCCATTGAGACTTCATTGTTGTCATGCACCAATTCACTCTTATATGGTGTATATACTGTCCTTTGACATATTATATCTTGAATACCTTTATTCTAATGATATTATAAAGTTCTTATTAAATGTTATACCTCAATTAGTTGTATTCAAGCGTCTCTCTTTTTGTTAGAAAAACTCTTTAACTAAAATATCGTTTTAAATGTTTTAAATATTTATTCTTATAAATATTTCTCCTTAATGTCCATGTTTTAAAAATGGGTTTTAGGATTTATTTATATGGACATTAATGTTTTCAAATGATAATTCATTTAAAATATTCTAAGTGATATGGGACACTTTGATTCAAAAAATATCTTTTAAAATGGTTTATGAAAATGGATTGATTATTTCAATATCTTGAAATTAATTTTTGTGATTGAAAAAGAAATATTATTAGAGAAATGTTTACATTTACAATATTTTATGTTTTATGATGTTACTTGGACATTTGACGAGTGGTTACATGATAAACAATATGATGGGTGGTGCTGTGAATACTAGGACGGTTGGTTACGTTATAACCTCCAATGAATTGGGTATGGAAGTCAGATGTATGGCTATTCCATTTAGTGATATGTGTGGAAGTTGACCGTATGGTTATTCCATTTAAGTATGTTTATGTCCCAAGTTACTTTTATATGTTATGTGTTCTTTATATGGGTTTTATAGTAATATTTTTATTACAAAAGGGTAAGTAATGATATTTTATTTAGTGAAGAGTATTTACTACTTCATAAAGGTGAAAAGTATTACTTATGTTAAAGTATTCATGGTTTAATTGTTGTTTTGAAAAACTAACAGTTTTATTTCTTTGTGTATCCCTTACTAAGCTTTTTATGATCATCCCAAGTTTTTGAAATTTTTTTTCATAGGACATAATTTGGAATAGGGTCAAGTATGGGATCAAGGAAAATTCATGCTATCTTAAACATGGAACTATACATGAATCTTTTTTTTCAAGAGTTCTTATTTTGTGAAAAAAAATGGAAACTGTGTAGAAGTGTCTACTTTGTAATATTTTGAGATGTAATAGTTATGTCCTAATTCTATAAAACTCTAAACCTGAAAAGATCCTCAATGTGAATTATTCATTTAATTCAATATTATATAAGGTTAAAGTTCGGGTCCTTACAGTTGGTATAAGAGGTCAGTTTAGACAACTTTAGGGATTAAGAGTTTTCGTTAGACTTATGGTTAGTCCCTATCTTTTATTTCAGTTAAATCCTTGTTTTATAACTTTTTCAGATCAAGGAAAGTCAGTTGCAAATGGAAGGAGGAGGATCTCAAACGACAATTCAATCTCTTCCTAATGACATGCTTGCAATAATTATTGAAAAGTCATGTTCAGATGATTGTGAAAAATTTTCAATCATACAACTCACTTGAAAGCAGTTGTTTGAGATATAAAACACCTCTAATATACCTTGTTATCGTCATGGATCATGGGTTGTATTTATAAAAATCCTATTTTCACAATATTATCATATTTTCAAGAAAGGTAAATATTATCAAGGCATTTTCAAATATTTTACCTTATCACAAGATTTTGAAGCATATTATGATTTCAAAAAAGGTTCTGAATAAGGAGACCCTTGCGCAACCTATTTATATTTGCTTTTACAATATAGTCTCTCATCATATACTTATGGTATTTTAAAAGGACCATTAATTGAAAGTTTCAACTCAAATTCGGTCCGAATATTTTATAGAAATCATGTTTTATCAGATGTTTTGAAATTATATGTCATACGTGATTATTTTCCAAAACTATTTTTCTGTGAACACCCATATGACCCATGTTGTACAAGGTGTATTTGGATGGAGGAAGCAGATGATTTTGAAGGATCTATAAATAATTTTTGTGATACATGGACCTTCTACCTACGCGAACAAGATGACTATGAAACCAAATGGACACCATGATCAAGGTATGATGTTCTTCATTTTGGGGATCGTTTTATTTTATCATATGGTGGTGAAATAAGATTTCAATAATTAATATGTTGAGATCATAATGAATTTGGATGAAAATTAGAGGTATAGGGAAACCATTGAGGTTAAAACATGTTAGGGTTATTTTTTAGTTTTATAAAAAGGACAACCCGCGGGATGGGTGACAACCCATCGCATCCGGCAAGGCTGTAGTAATAGAACCCCCAACCGAAGGGCGATAAGGGTGCATCGCCTACCACTATCCTACTTGAAGTCCCTGGTTAGTATGACTTATTATTTTTTTATGGAACAAGAATAACTTTATTTTTGGAACTTATGTTTTATCAAATGGATATACTTAGTATATAAAAGTGATTTAGTGATTAAGTGATAAAGGCTATTGTGGAAGATGTTCTCTTTTTTTTGAGGAAACACTATATGCATAAGGAAGATATAATACTATGGATTTAAATTGTGGAATAATGGTTGAAATTTTAGTTTGGAAGAATCTATATTTTTATTGTGGACATATGATGATTTGGTTTATTTATGAAAATGATTAACCTATCATAGAGGACATGTGATTTGGTTAATTACTTTTCAATATGAGACTTTCTGAGTAACTATTGTTATTTGGAGATAAAATTTATCTTGGAAGACTATGTAATTAAATCCTTATGATATTTGGGATTCAATCTTAGTTTGGATCACTTTTGATGAATTTTACAGAAAGTTTTTTTTAATGGTCTTTTTTGAACTTTGGATTTTGTTTGAAATTTTTTGGATATTAAGAGTATTCTTTTTGTAAAAGATTATCCTTTTGGGTATTATCTGATCTCGCACTAACAATTTTGGTTTTAGTTGATGTCTAAAGACAAGGGAAATATATATTTATTCTTTTTTGGATTATATGATTCTCAAGAAGATGATTCTTGTGCTTTTTATGTGACCAAGTCTTTTTGAATGCTCTTTTTTTGGAGAAAAGATAAGTTTTTGGTAGAAACTTATTAAAGGATGAAACTATACTTGAAGGTAAGTATATTTCCTTATGTTCTTATTCTATGTAGTAAATGAATTCCTCCAAATTATGAAAAGGAATGTAAAAAAAACGTTGTTGGTTTACGTTTCTTTCTGGGTAATCAAAGACCGTTTAACACATCATAAGTTTGTGATTTTCTAGTGGTTAACTTTCTCCTAATCATGTTTTCTATCACTCTCCATCAGAACTTGACTGTTTTCTCTCTCTTCTATATCCATGTTTTCCTACATGGAATCCTAGTACGGGTTATCTTGGGTGACCATTGTACTTTTCATTATTTCTTTAAAAGTGATAGTTTTACTGACTCTTTTCCGATGTGGGACTTTTAATGATGTTTCCAAGCCCAGTTTTAAAATTGCGAGGATGCAATTCCCAAAAGGGGGGAAGGATGTAAAATCCTGGATAAATAAAGAATATGAAACTTTCATATTTATTAATATTTGTGAATTAAATATTAATTTTACTTTAAAGGGTTTGCTATGTTCGATAGCATACTCGATACGCAACAATATGTTTTTTTGAAATCTTACATTGCACAGTAATAATATAATATTATTATTTTAAATGGTAGTTAACTCCTAGCTGTTTTATTGGAGGGAATGAACAAAAATAACTATAATATGATTATACATGATTTTTAAATGTGTTTACACTTATCCAATGAAATGTTAGAGGCTTAAAATATGAATAAATCTAATTTTAAGAATAATTTACATTAAAAGGTCGATTTACTGCCTTTTAATGGAGAACCCTCTTTAAATATAGTTGTGGTCACTTTAATAAATTCTATTTTACCAAATAAAATCCTTATTTATAATGGGGACATCAAAATTTACTTTGTGTAAATTTTTGGAATTTTTCCGATAAAGTTCATTTTTTAATGAATAGTGAAAATATTGTATTTTAATTCAAAAATACATTTTAATATAATCTATTTATATGGTTATATTATATTTTTAATTTGTTTTAAAGTGTAATTAGAATATATTTTTAACATTTAATCCAATTTTGTTCATTGGAATTAATTTTACTTTCAAATTGGACATAAACAAGAATTAATCTTTTGATAGTTATTATTTCTTAAAAACACGCTATTTGTTTTGAAAACGGGAATTAATTTTAAAATTAATTAGTTCCACTTCTATGTTTTTAATTTGGTAAAATAGAAATCATTTTTGAATTCATAATATCAAATAAATATTAGGCTGATTTTTTGGTATTTTTCTGAAAAACTTCAATTTTTGATGAATAGTGAAACCACTTAGTGGTAGTTAAAAAAACTCACTTTTTCATTTAAATGAAAATTTACCACTTCTGTGAATTGAATTTCAAAAATCTGACATACATGGTTGTTATAAAGAAGTAAAATGTGGTTCAATAAGATGAAAATAATTTTTGGGGAATAGTAACTTTTGACTTTTATTTACCACGGTTAAAGGTAAATAGGTTAATTCAAGGTAAAAAGAATATTATAATAATTCAAAATTATCTTAAAACATGTCCAAACCATATTTTTTGAGTCATTAACAACCATGGGCATCTTTGGGTCGATTTTGGGACCCCATTGAGCCACTTGGGAGTGAAAATGACAGTTTAGATTAATTAACTTAAAGTAAAGGCAAAAATGACAAAAGCAAATATCTTTTTGTAAATTAATTTTTACAAGGGGTTACATAAATTATCTTTTCAAATATAAATATTCATTGGAAATATAAAAATATTTCCTACATCATGGTATTTTTTTTATAATTTTTAGACATCAAATAAATTAAATTATTTATGACACAATAATGATGCAGTATTTACATCATTAATAAATCATTTAAATAAATAAGATTATAAATATTAAAATAACATCAAAAACCTGTAAAATTCTTATTGGATGATTTTATTTCGACCATGAGTCATCTGATCTTCGAATCCAATGATTTTTGGACCTTTTTAAATTGAATGTCATTATATAATAAAATAATACTATCACACTTTTCTAAAGAGCCCCTCCTCTCTCTTATAAAAGGAGACCAATTCTAACCAATTCCTCACAACTCTCAAGCCATTTGGCTCGCCCAAAATCTGCCTAATTAAGCTCCCTACATACCTCTCCTCCTCTTATAAGCCTTACCTTAGGCAGAAGGCACTTCAAGAAGTCCTTTGGTTCAAACCAAAGGGAGTTACCCAAATTAAAGGTAACGATTTCTCTTAAATTGTTTTCTTTTATTTTACTTCTCCAACCCCTAAAATCTTTTTATTCATTTCTTTTGTAACAACATCAGTATCCTCAATATACTAGGATGTTGTTATTATAAGTATTCCAGCTACACTTACACACACATCCATCTAATGGATGAAGAACATAATGTTTCTGTGGATGGCAAACTAACGCCTCACGAAACGATGATTGTTCGATTATCTCCTACCTCCTCTCATGGTGGCCATTATGATGGAATTGTATTTATATATGATATATATTATTTTTATGTTTTCTTTATACTTATGTAATTTCCATTTATAGCATGCCTTTATGATTTCCATTATGGGTAAACGCGATAATCTCATTAGAGGAAGTGCGGACTACTACCCCCTCAAAGTGATATGACTCATTCAAACCATATGTGGTACGTATAAAGGATAGATTTAATGATATTATATATGATAAAATACTGGAATTATAATACTAATATTTATCATTATGTTTTAATTCCATTAAACATGAAATAGAAATGGAAGTAGCGTTCATGCGTACGTACGACTTACCATCTCCATGAACGGTGCATTTCATTTCTTACCTCTAAATGTTTTGTACTATTATAAATACATGTATATTATGGATATATATGATATATATGATATCCAAATCATGAATATAATTCTGTATATAATTAAACTTTGAAAACATGAACAACATGTAATTATAAGAAGTCCATTTTTGACTCAAGTACCAAATATCGACAAAATGAACATTATTAATTTAAATGATTAAATAATGTTTATAACATGGTAATAAGTGATATAAAAAGGAAAAATAGACTTTAAAAAGGTTCTTAAGAAAGTATAAATTAACTTTAGTTTATTATTCAGTATATTAAATAACGATCGAGTCAAGTCAGACACAAGGTAAGGGATTTTCTTATCTCAATTTTAATTCCATGAGATTTCCATTGTTCGCCACTTATTCATTGCATGTGGTGTATTGTGTACTTCCATTTGATATATATTATCATTATTCACATTATATTCATGGTATTATGTGATTCATTTGGTGGTTATTAACTTTTGGTCATACGACTCAGTTGATTACAATGTGGTAAAGGGTTTCATCTCACTTTTTATTCCTATGAGATTCATGCTATATTTGCCACTATTTCCTTTTGTGTGTGTATGTACTACCCATTATTTTAATATTTGTGTAATATAATTTCATTTATGAGTATTTAAATCTTAATTGTATGATCCTTCTGTTTCTGACGCTTTTACACCGGGGCGCGCGCGCGTGTCCGTCACGCATGGGAGGACGCGCGGCTCGTTGCCCCACATTCCCGCTTTCCAAAGGCGGGCGACATCCGTTCCTTATTCAGGGACGTCTGCACCTTGATCAAAACCGGAATGATGGGATGTTGGTTCTTCCTTTTGTGGATTCCTTCTCGGAGCTCGTCACCTAGTCCGGGTCTCCCTTATAGATTTAAGACGGGTTCATGAAGCTTGTTCCCGGCGCCATATCTACATGGACGCCAGTTAATTATGTTGATTCCGTCGAGACGCTCCAAGGGGTCTTGTCGGGGCAGCAACCTTCAGTGAGGAGAATGGTCATGTTGGGGTGTCGTTGGCATGTCTTGACACTGGGGATTAGCATGTTTGTCTTCTGTCCCTAATCACAGGGCTTCTTGAGGGCGCGGAAGCCCGAGACATCCCACATCAAACGCGGGGAATGTATACCATATGAGGTTTTCCTCAGCTTCTCATGTTTAACATGGGGTATGCTGCGAGTTTAACGTCTTGCAGAGACGAATCGGACTGATCAAAACACTGAGAGTGGATTACATTGAAGGACCCCCTAGGGGGAACACTGATGTTGGGGCCAGCACGTGGGCGGCTTCTCGGATACCATGGAGTGGAATGGGGTGGCATGATCTCACCGGGATGTGGCGGCCTGGGTAAGGATCAGGATGGGTGATGGAATGACGGGCTTGAACCTCGTGGAGGCTTCCTACGTATCCCCATGGCTGGGAATCAAAGTCTGCATAGTTCGGTGATACGGTGGGACACCTGAAGAGGCGACCTATGAGAATGGACACATGGATTGTAGCCTGGAGGAAGTAAGATCTCCGGGCTAGGGCATGAGCTTCCCAAGGCATGTGGGCTTGAGGGGAGAAGTCAGGATGAGACATGGGTGTGATGAATGGGGCTTATGCTCTGAGATGGCCCAAGAGGGGGAATATGGTTTAAAGTCATGCGGGACGAGATACAGTTTAATGTCATGCGGGATGAGGCCATACAGTTTAACGTCATGCAGGACAACGAATCTGGGGCTTACGCTCTAAGGCGGCCCAGAGTAGATATGGGGCTTATGCTCTGACGTGGCCCATGGTGGTCGGGGAACCGACGTGGAGAGGTCGGAACGACCGGGTGGTGGGCTTGAACCTCGTGGAGGCTTCCTATGTACCATGCGTTAGCACGGATCAAAGTCCACGTAGTTCGCTGGTATGGGGATTACGCTCTAAGGCGGACCATAGGAGGATTTCATGGTCGAGGTACGTTCTAAGCCCACGTGAGTCATGCTCGGTGTGAGAAACAAGAGGTAGCATGGACCAGATGATCACATCACAAAGGGTGCATCCGTGAGAAGCGGAAAGGGGCTTACGCGTTGAGCGTCCCAAAGAGGAAATAGGGGCTTACGCGTGGTTAGCGGCCCTGGGTTCCGAGGCTTACTCCAGGGTGGAGGCCCGTGGTGCGACAAATCACAGTGGGAAAGGGACTCCACTGGCTTTGGCAGGAGGGAAGTACGGAGGTGCATGAGTGAAACCTTCCGTAAGAGAGGCTAGGGGATTACGCTTTGAGGCAGCCCTTCCCCCATGGACAAATGCCACTCCGAAAAGGAGGATCTCATTCCATGCGAGGAAGAGTCCATTCCTGTGGAGACGAGTGGGCGTAAAGAATTTCCGAGACGGGGGGACCATACGTGTGAATCACGGGGTCGGACCACATTTTAACGTCATGTGTTAAGGATGAGGTGCTTAGTAGTTTAACGTCCTGCAGCGCGGATGAGGTGGGTTCGCTCCACACCCCTAGGGCTTACATTCCCAATGCCATCTACCCCTTGTGGGAGGGAAGGCATCGACAAGGTCATAATGAAGGGGGGCCGCAGGGCGAACCATTGAGGGGTCCACGTTAGCGTGGCTATGCGAAGAAGTAAGAGCCGTTAGCATGCCTATGCGGAGAATCATAAGGCAAAGAAACGCAATGGGAAACACAGCCCAAGGGACCTTGAGGTTACTTCGTACGAGCCTGGAAGGCCGTACGGGAAAACAACGCATGGCGCGCATTCCCGGCAGGGGAGACATTAGGTGCCAGCGCGGAAAGGCATCCAAGGGGCGTCAAGGTAAAGGGGTATTGGGTGTTGCACGCAAAAATAAGGTTTGCGCTCAAAATACCGGGATGGCGCGCAATAGGGCCAGAGGATTGCACAGATAGGTGATTGTGCGCATAGAAGGGGATTGGGTGCAAGGGGCAACGATTGTGCGCAACGGAAGTACCCAGAGGAATGGGCAAATTCACTTAAGCCAGTGGAGTTGCGCGCAAAGGCGAACCCCGGGCAGGGTTTCGCGAAAAGGGGAATTACCTGGAAGTCATATTGCGCGTGGGGGGAAGTCGAATTGCGCGCATGGGAGCCATTCCAAATTCTGCAACCCGAAACCGGTTGGGGTCGCCTTCTATTTATAGGCATCGACCGACGTGGAATCCAGGCGGCACGCGAAATTCTCCACGACGGGAACCGTCGGCGCGCAAAGCTTCACCGCGCGGAACCGGGGCTTGAAAAATTGCGCGCGCCATCGGCTCAATTCTACGAATCCCGGGAATTCTTCGCGCACACGTCATTATTTTGCGCAAGTCCTCATTTATTTTGCGCACCACTTCATGGGACCCCGGACCGGGCCTCTGATTCTGAATATGACTTCGCTTTTCCATTTCGAAACTTCCTCTAGGAGTTACGGACTTTTTTCAGCGTCTAAAAATGCCCCCCTTGGAATTGGATTGGCGAGAGGTCGCAACGGTCGGATTCTGAGGGAAACGCCGAAACACCGAAGCAGGGCCACTCTTGGGCTCTTAGCGCGCAAACAACCCCCGTGGCGCACAAAACGACGGATCGGCAAGGAATTAGCTTTCTGCGTGGCGTGGAACCATGGCCTCACCTATAAAAAGGGGCGCTGGGTCCCAAATCCGTACTCCAGCTTTTCTGCGTGATAGGCTTATCGCTCTCGTGCGCGAAATTGCTCCCACGTCTGCGCGTAAAAACGCTCTGGCAGCGTAGAATTCCTTCCAAATTTTGGCCGTCCTTGTGCGCCTACTCGGGATATTCTGCGCTTAGCGCGCCGATTGCATGCCCATCTCCCAGATTTCGCATCGCCACTTCAGATTTCACGCAACACTCTCCGATTCCGCGCACTACATCCTGGTTTCGTGCAACTCTCGAGATATTCGAGATGGCTGCAAACCGAGTTGATGAGGGGGAAGCCGCTGCTCGTAGGACCGAAATGGCGGCGAACGAAGAGGTTTATGGAGCCAAGGTGATCATTTCCAACAACCTGACCTTGTTCAGTCTACTAACTCCAGCCCAGAATACGTATCCCCTGTATGACAACCTCCCGCTCTGGAATTTTGGCATTCTGGAGGAGGTGACCCTGCCGGGTTTCAAGGTGGACACACCGTGGACATGGGTGACCTGGGAGGACGAGCTTCCTCGCGACAACATCACCAACAATGACCATCCTTCTAGGGAAACCAGACATATGGACATATATGTCCTGAACCCGAGGACTAGGACTATTACCGGGGATGAGCCTGTCGCAGATAATTCTCTGTCCCTCTACGCGATCACGTTTCGTCAGAGCGTCACGGATGACACGAAGGGATGGCTGAAGGATTGGGGCATGTGGTCCGAGGGAAACTTCACCAGCGAATGGGCCTGGGCGTTCTGGGTTCGCCATACATGCGACCAGTTTGGGGATGAACTGCGGTATATTGGCATGTTCGAGGCAGTATGGACGTCGCAGTTCCACTTCCACCGTCAACCTGAGCTCGGGCCGGAGCTATTCACCTGATGGTCTCCTAATACCAACACATTCCACCTTCATCATGGGGAAGTTGGCATCAGTCTCTGGGACGTTCACTGCATCGGAGGTATCCCACTAGAGGGCTACCAATACGACGAGTTCGTTCCTCCAAAGAACACCTGGGAAGACAGGTCACAGATGCCCATGCTGACGTGGCACCTACTGGAGCTGGCCAAAGAGAGGTTGGGGGTCAAGGACTTCCTGAAGGACATTGCCTACAAGGGCTTGTTCAGCCAGTTCCTTGAGAAGGATTCGGCGGTCAAGATGTCGGGACGGGTTAAACGGTGCCCAACCGCGACTCAGAGGAGCAGGGATGGGTCATACTAGAGGACCCTGGAGGCAGGGAAATACCAATCATGGGGCTACCGCGTCATTTAGTCCTAGGACCCGAACGTCCGGTACACCGCGTTCCTTGTCACCTTCCTGAGCGGGTGGCTCCTGCCGGTGCAGGACGCGGGGATGGGCGTCCATCCAGCAACACTGGTGATGGCGGGCACCATGGCTACCAACAAACGGTTCAACTTGGGGGTCCCCATTCTGGCCAAGCTGTATGCCATCCTGGGATGCATCTCACGAGGGGGGTCGCCTTGGAGAGTATGTGGCCCCTTCCAGATCTTCCACGGTTGGGTGGCGGCTCATCTCGGTGGGTACACTTTCCCAAACGCCATCCGTCCTCTGGGCAATGTCTTGCGACCGTCCTTGCTGAACATCGTCGGGGTGGCGCCGATGACGCTCAATGAGGAGGGCGTGAGAATATGCATTGGAAACCACAACAACTTCCACTTCAGCCCGTTCCCCACCCCAGTTAGCCAGATGGTGGACAATGGGTGAGGCTCTCTGGAATAGCAGGAGTATTTCCAAAGCATTCAAGGCAGGGTTCTCGTGGATCGGATCGACGGGAAGGTGATCTGCGAACCTTATGTGCCATCCCGATTCGCCAGGCAATTCGGGTGCCTCCAACAAATGTCGAAGAAGGTATTCACGGCTGTCTGGCAGGAGAAGAATCCATGTATTCTGCGCTAGATGTGGTTGATGTTTACCACTTTCAGCTCTAGCGACGTCGTTACTCTTCCTCCCACTGGGGTTGATGTTGGCCTAGCAACCGAGTATGCCGAACACTAGACCATCGCGTACCCTGAGGGGATTTTATGCAAGCGAGTCCGGAAACTCGAGGTTACTCGCGCGGAAACAGGGCGACGGGGGAGAAGGCAAGGTGCTGCTGGAAGGGGGGAACTTGGGGTGCGTCAGGCAGCGAGGCCTACGCAGGTCGGGACTTCAGTAGCAGGAACATCACACAGTGCCGCCGCGTCCTCGTTGCCTGTAGGGGGGTCACATGAGGCAGCCAGGGAGCTGCCTGGGAAGCAGATAAGATACATGCTCGAACCTTCCCAAGATGCAATCCTCCTGGCACTGTGGTCGGCCTGGATGACCCTGCGGAAATCGCTGAGCATTGAAGCCATCTGGCAGAAGATAATGAAAAATGGGATCCACCTGCCAGAGGTCGGGCTCGTTCGAGTTACCGACCTGGTCAATTTCCATCGGCGACATGCTTATCTGACGGCCATGGACACATACGCGCGCCAAAGGGGTTGGAGTGCAGAGCCACCTTTCCTAGTGAAAGTGATGCTCGGCTAGGAGAATGATCCGAAAATGATGCCACCGGGAGAAGGCAACAATGACGAGGAGTCGGAGGGGGGGGAGGAGACCAGAGAAGACGAAGGCGAAAGAGAAGATGAAGAAGAAGGAGAACCCGAAGGTGAGGGGTCGCAGGGGGCGACCTACCAATGGAGTCTCCGAGAGAGCGGTGAGATTTTCAGCTCTAATCTCGACATAACCGAGATACTCGAGGTTTGTCTCTATCCTCATTCATTTCCCTTTTTCATCCATTCTCCTTTTCAATTTCCAAACCGTCTCTCTGCCTCACTCAGGAGCGGCTGAGTGTTGGAAAGGTGTCCCCACTAGAGTAGGGAGGAGAGGAACCGGTGGGATAGGATGGGGATCCGACACCCATCATTGAATTAACAAGCGCAGAGGGGTCTCCCATCATGGCGGCTCCTACAGCGGTCGGAACACTGGAGACCGACGCTCTGGACTCCTGTAAGTCTCACGCTTCACTACTGGCTCTTGTTATCAAAGGATCCCAACTAATCAGCGTACGCCTTGCGCAGTGATCTCAACATTGGAGGCTCGTTATGCTGCAAAGACCGGGCCATCCGTGAGCGGACCAGTGGCGGACATACCACCTCATTTAGAACATTCTCCCTACACTAAGTTGACCCCGAAAATTGGTGAGAAGGGGGCAGCGGAAACCAACGACGCTGTTCTTGAGGTGTGGTTGTAAGCTGGCGGAGGCATCGTCGCTGATGGGGTGAGAGAGGAAGGTCGCCCAGACGTTGAGGATCCTATTCCTCACGAAGACATCCCTGAGGCAGATCCTGCTGCAGATCTGTTGGCTGCCTTCCCTATGTACCGACCCGCTGACCCTGAGGAGGTAGATGACTCGGACTCAGAGGAAGCCAAAGAGAGCCGGATGACATGGCGCAAAGGGTGTAAGTGTGTCCAGCTCTTTCTTAGACAACCCCAGTCGGATTGGATGAGGCGGATGGGATCACTCCAGACCTGGCTACGCTTCCTGTGCACTGGAGGGGATGACGCTCAGTGCCTTCATATGACGGTCCGTGATTACATGGCCGAGAAGATACGTGAGAGCTGCCGGCGCACCGATGTTGCCCAATGTCAGGAAAGATCGGTGAGCGCCCGAGCGTTGCTGAGGGTGGAGCGGGAGGTCCGTCACCTCTAAGGGCAGGTGACAGAAAAGGAGGACTTCATTGCAAATTTCTCTGAGCTTGTGGAGCAACTGACGGCCCAGATGGCTGACGCGCAGGAACAACTGATGGAGGCGAGTCACCAGATGACCGTACTTCGAACTGAGCGGGCGAAGGCACAAGCTAGGATTAGCGATCTGCGCTCTGTGACAGCTAATGAGGAGAGAGTCTTAGAGGAGCAAGAAGTGGTCCTGGAGGCTACCATCCAAAGGGTAGTAGCGCTGGAAATATCGATTCAGCACGTTGATCCTTAAGGGCTCTGTTTTGGCCATCTCATGAACCGCTTTCTTGTACTACTCATCATCTCAATCCAATACATGGCCAAATCCATTCATCTGTGCCCTTGGTTTAATATTCTCAACCATAATTCCGAAATGAATAACAAATCACCCCTAAGATCTTGTGGGTCGCACCCAACGTGAGAAGCAAAGGATACTCGTGCTATCATTTTGTCCAAATATGGGGCATTGACCAAGCCTCAGGCATCCGAAATTGGGCCTGGATTTATGAGGAGAAGACCTCAGACCAATTGATATATCACCTTCTCAATGTGCTCTGACACACGAGTGGGGCAATGCCTGGGGACATTGAAATCCATCCGAACATTGGTAAATGGAAAGGAAAAGTGACTCACGCAACCCAAATTCGGAACACTGTGGGGCGCGATGATGGAGGATAACTGTTAACCGTGACGGAAATGCAGCATCCATATCATGTTGGCCTGGAGTGGGGACAATAAATGAGGGCTGACCGCTGACCATGTTCGCAACACAGGGCCTAACTCAAATATCGCCGGTCAGTTTCCCAGAACGTTGGCCCAGGATAGCAGGCGGACTATAGGTCTATCATCCATATTGCTACAATAGGAGGACCAAAGGTCTATCATCCATATTGTGGCAGCAGGCAGACCAAATTCTATCATCCATACTGTTAGGGGGTCGGGTCAAACATGACCAGTCCTCCGGAATGTTGTCCCAGGACAGTAGGTGGACCGTAGGTCTATCATCCATACTGTTAGGGGGTCCCATCAGACATGAAAGAGAATGAGGATTCGAATAAAGGGGCACACAAAGTGTGGAAGGTGGAGTGGTGGTTTGTTCGAATAGATTCCAACACTCCCGAAATTGCGCCACCGTGGCGGAGGCGCATTAGGCGGAGGTACCAACCTGATCACGGGCCGTCCCAATTTTCAGGCAGGACCTCTCTGGCGAGAGAACTGCCGCTTCCCATTATTACTATGGGGCATCCCGAAATTATTCGGGGTATATGTCACGATTACACCACTTCCCATGAAGTTAGGCCGAGAGGCCTAAAATAAGGAGGGACGGGGTTTGGTAATCCCTGGGGCTGGACCCAAGATGAAATGTCCGGGCGTTCCTACATATCTCATTAGGATGATAATCAAGCCATACGTAGTTCTTGAAAGCACAGTTTAACATCATGTAGGACGAAATACAGTTTAAGGTCATGTGGGATGAGGGACACATATCATCTGGGGATAGGCACGACACAACGAGTAACTTGACATGAATGATGACATAATCCCGCACCACAGCGTACAATCCCACAATAGAGACCGAGTCGTGGAAAGCCAAGCCAAGGACCTCAGTTTTAGGTCTTAGAACACGGACCAAAGGATAAGGGAAATGGGAGACACACGGTAAAGCAGTTGCAAAACCCAACGTGAATGGGGAAAAGCCCTGCTTACTATGTGATCCTGGGGACGCGTTTAGGCCGAGAGACCAAACACGAAAAGTTAGGCTGGGCCTACTGGGAAGTTCCCAAGCGCTCCTACGTATCTCATAAGGATGAGAATCAATCCATACATATTTCTTGAAAGGTAGCATGGCGCGATATGGCGCCTGCGCAAAGGACGAAGGAGTCGTGCGGGTCTAGCCCTCACACCAAAAGAAGTGGCATTTGATATATCTTGTTTGTTATTGAAGGTAAATGGTTTTTCTTTTGTGGGGCGACTGGCCTCGGGTAGAAATTCCTGGCGTCTCCACAATAATCAATCCATAACAGGTGTTGACAAGTGGCATGGTAATCGACCAATACCTGGCATGATGTCCCCCATGGGAAGTTCATCACAATGCGGTGCCATTTTTCGTCGTGTGGCCAGGATGATATCATCACAGTTTCAGGTCGCATGGTAGGACCAACAGCACAGTTTAAGGTCATATAGTTTGGACCAAAAGTACAGTTTAAGGTCATAAGGCTTGGACTAACATCACAGTTTAAGGTCATATGGTTTGGACCAACAGCACAGTTTAAGGTCGTAAGGCTTGGACCGACAGCACAGTTTAAGGTCATAAGGCTTGGACCAACAACACAGTTTAAGGTCATATGGTTTGGACCAACAACACAGTTTAAGGTCATATGGTTTGGACCAAGAGGAACATGCACGATGTGATAAAGCATACCTGATGCGGTTGAGGGCGTAATCCCATACCATCACCGCGCATGGTTATGAGAGAGGAGCCTCAGGCCAAAGGTGTCTATGAGGGTTCAACAATCAGGGGGGCAGGAGATGCTAGCTCCCAGCTACGTTGGTCCCGAAACGCAATGTCTGGACAATTCCTCACTCCCCATGGGGATAAGGGTCAAGCTGTACGCAACCTGTAAATAAGAAACCCAAGCACATACTCTAGCGCTCAGATCACGGGAGCCCCGAGAGACACCGTTACGCAGCTCGGTCTGTCTGACGTGTGGGGGTGTACTGAGGGTTAGTACAAGGAGTGTCGAGATTCCACCTTGACACGGTGGGGTGGAACACAATTTGAATCATGCAACCAACATTCAAGGCCCGAGGAAGCCGGCGTGACGACTGAGGATTACTGCTGACCACGTTCGCAACACAGCATCCTGTCGCGTTATCCTAGAAGTAGGGGAAAACAAATGAGCATCAACCGCTGACCACATTCGCAACACGGGATTTGTATCAATTTGTCGCCCAAAACCCTCGGGGGAATTGGCCCATGATGGTAGGAGAGCCCTTAGGTGTTGTATCCAGGCTGTTCTTGGGGGTCCCTCTGGGTGTGAAGGATGGTGGGGCCTGAATGAAGGGGAACACGAAGCTTGAAAAGTGGACGAAAACTTGTCTAAGTCGAATCTGACACTCCAGGTCCTAGACCAGAGTACTCTGAACACATTAGCAGACCACAGGAGAGGGTCGAAGGGCTCAGTCTGAGAGCGACCAAAAGATGGCGGATTCCCGAGGGAAGGGCAAGCCAAAAGACCGAGGCAACCGGGAGATCATGGGATCTCCTAAGAGACGGGGCTGGACCGGAAATATAAATGTTTAGGTGGTCCTACGTATCCCATAAATATGGGAATCAAGACACACGTAGTTCTAGAGATGCAATTTAACTTCATGTTGGACGAAAGAAGGATCTTAGTTTTAGGTCTTAGAACTCGGACCAAGGAGCCCAGATGTAGGGAAAAGTGTAGTTTAAGGTCATGTTGGATCGGGTGCAGTTTAAGGTCATGCGGGACCACAGGAAGATCTTAGTTTTAGGTCTTAGAACTTGGACCCTGGTACAGTTTAAGGTCGTGCTGGACCAGGTGCAGTTTAAGGTCATGCGGGACCGTACAGTTTAAGGTCATGCAGGACCACAGGAGGCTTTGAAAAAGTACTGTTTGAGGAACCTGGCATTGGTGGGAGGAGTTATGCGCTCACCATCCATAGTCACCAGGGAATACGCGCCATTGGGATAGACCTTATGGACAATAAAAGGCCCCTCCCATTTGGGCTCCAACTTGGGTGATTTCCTGCCGGGAATCATTGGCGCTCTGAGATCCAGCACCAGGTCACCTTATAGGAAGGAGCGAAGGCGAACCTTCTTATTGAATGCTCGAGCCATCCTACTCTGATGCCTTTCCAAGTTATGTAAAGCGCAAAGCCTACTTTCGTCCAGTGCTTCTAATTCGGCTAGACGGATTTCGGAAACTCTATCCGGTGCTTGCTGGTCATAGACTGCCATGCGTAATGAGGTCAACTGGATCTCGATGGGCAGAACAGACTCAGCTCCGTATACCGGGGAATACGGGGTCACCTGAGTGGAGTTACGAGTCGTCGTCCTATAAGCCCAGAGGGCGTTGGGGAGCTTGTCTGGCCAACTTTTCTTGTTCTGACCAACCATCTTTTTCAGAATGTTAGAGAGGGTTTTGTTAAACCCCTCAATCTGTCCATTCACCTGCGCATGGTAGCGGGAGGTGTGGTTAGAGAGAATGTTGTACTTAGTGTACAATTTCTTCAGCTCGGCTGCTTGGAAGTTGGTTCCATTATCCGTGAGGATAGCTTGAGGTACTCCAAACCAATAGATGATATTGGAGCTCACGAAGTCAGCGATAGAACAGGCCTTGACTTCCCTGAGTGGGATTCCCTCTGCCCACTTCGAGAAGAAATCCATAGCAGTTAAGATGAACCGACACTGGAGGGTCGTCGCCGGTGGGTAAGGCCCTATGACATCCAACCCCTAGACTGCAAAGGGCCAAGAATACTTGGTATTATGGAGAGGCTTCGATGGTTGATGCACAAAGTTAGCATGAACTTGGCACGCATGACACCTCTTGGCATACTCAATGCAGTCGTAGATCATGGAGGGCCAGAAGTATCCCAGCCTCTAAATCTGGTCGGACAACTTCGACCCGGCCTGGCATGCGCCACAGGAACCAGCATGCACTTCTTGCATGACCTATGGGATCTCGACTCCTTGAAGGAAACTGAGGAGAACACCATCAAATCCACGCCTGTAAAGGAGCTGCTCAAGGCTGGGACCGCTTTGAAGGGTGAACTGTGGTGCGCGGAGTCGGATTCATTCTCGCTCGGCTCGGTCTGACGAAAGATTGCAGTGCTGGAGATATTCAACCAAGGGCATCCTCCAGTCAGGAACTGTCTCGATTACCGCACCTGAAGTCCCCAGGGATCCTGACGTAGAGTTACTAGCAGTGAGATGGTTCACTCGCGGGCCACGATCTCCCTCCAGAATAACAGGAGCAATGAATCTCCGGTGCGCCACGTTGATGATTAGGTAATCGTGTTCGGGCTCCGCAAGTGATGCAGCTAGGCTGGCGAAAGCATCTGCTCGACTGTTCTGCGACTGGGGAATGTGAACGACCTCTGGATGGGAGGAGAACTTAGACATTAGACGGAGGGTGCAATCCAGCAATGGCACGAGTTCTGGCTTTCTGACAGCATAGTCACCATTTACCTGCTTGATGACTATCTCGGAGTCCCCTTTTACATACAGATGGGGTACGTCATTCTCGAGAGCCAACTTGAGGCCAGTAATGAGGGAATGATACTCTGCCTCATTGTTGGTGCAGCCTTCTGACAACAAGAATGAATACGGCAGAATGGATTGCTCTGGGGTAATGAAGACGATACCCAGGCCCAATCTATTAAGCCTAGGATCGTTGAGCCTTCTACCGGTGGGGCTCCAGGAGGCACCGTCAAAGTGCATCTTCCAGCATGGGATGGCGTGATCGACTGAGAGGATTGACTCATCTGGAAAGCCTAGATCCAGTGGCTGGTCCGCGGAGGTTGGGTGGGCAGCTAAGAAGTCTGCCAACGCCTGTCCTTTGACGGCCTTCTGAGGTATGAACCTGATGTTGAACTGCTGGAGGATCACCGCCCAACGCGCCAATCGGCCGGTCAACATAGGTCAGTTCAGGATGTATTTCAACGGGTATACCCGAGATACTAGCTGTACCTCGTGGTGCTGCAAGTAGTGCCGCAATTTCTGCATGGAAAATACGAGCGCCAGGCAGCTCTTCTCGATGGGAGAATATCTAATTTCCGCGTCGAGGAGCATGCGGCTGAGGTAGTAGAGGATATTCTCTGTTCCCTCGTTGTTCTTCTGGGTGAGAAGTGCGCCGAGGGATTGCTCCAGGGCGGTCACGTAAAGGACCAGCGGCTTTCCGAAAACGGGTGGCATCAAGACCGGAGGTTGAAGCAGATACTACTTGATTTCCTCAAAAGCGATCTGACACTCTTCGTCCCATTCATAGGCGACGCCTTTCTTCATGAGCCGAGAAAAAGGCTTACACTTTCCGACCAGATTCGAAATGAACCAGCGTATATAGGATAAGTGGCCTTGAAGGCCTCTCAGCTCCCAAATATTATTTGGGGAGGCATCTGACTGATGGCCTTGATCTTATCCGGGTCGATCTCGATGCCTCGATACCTAACAATGAAGCCAAGAAACTTTCTGGAGGTGACCCCGAAGGCACACTTCAACGAGTTCATCTTCAAGTGGCGAGAACGGAGGAAGCCAAACACTTTCTCAAGGTCTTTGAGATGGTCCTGGCACTGAAGATATTTAACCACCATATCATCCACGTAACACTCCACCAGCATCCCAAGAATCGGCTTGAATATGTGGTGCATGGCCCGTTGATAGGTGGAACCTGCATTCTTTAGGCCGAAGGGCATAACCTGGTAGCAGAAAGTACCCTGGGGGGCCCTGAAGGCAGTGAACTCTTAATCCTCTGGGGCCATCTGGATCTGGTTGTACAAGGAGTACCCATCCATGAAGGAGAGGGTTTGGAACCCGGCCGTGGCATCGATCAAGAACTCTGTCACAGGAAGGGTAAAACCATCTTTCGGACAGTGGCGATTGAGATCACGGAAGTCGATACAGACCCTGATCTGCTCGTTCTTCTTCCTAACTGGCACAATGTTTGATAGACACCTGGGCTACTGAACTTCCTTGATTAAGTTGGCCTTGATGAGCTTATCAACTTCGGCCTCAACCATGGCACCGTGAGAGGGGTGTATCTTTCTGGGAGGCTGCTTGAACCCATGATGGTTTGCTGGAAGGCCAAGGCGGTGGATGACTACCTGGGGATCTAGTCCTAGCATCTCATCATAACTCCAGGTGAACATGTCACGGTGCTGTCTGAGGAAGTCTACGTACCATTGTCGTTCCTCGGGGGGCATAGCAGCACTGACCAATGTGGGTCTCGGGTCCGTCTTGCTACCGAGGTTCACCTGCACTAACTCATCGACCATGGTGGGGAAGCCCTCCTCAAAGGTAGGAGGAGCATCTTCTATGTCCTCCTCTCCGCTTGTGGAGGGATCATCCACGGGGGGAGCCATTTCAGGGCTTCCAGATCCTGATGGGAAGCTGGTGCTAGCTTGGGTGGCAGAGGTCTTCACGACAGGGGACCCATGCACTGCGGAGACCATGGCGACAAAGGTGATTGATCCAATCCCATCTGGCCTTCATCCCAAGGGGCCACGCTTTATGAAATCAAAGAAGTAGTGGCGCGTTGGATTGAGCCGACCGATTTTGGCCCGGTGAAATAGACACGTATGACGTACTGCTGTTTCCATGAGCCCAACGTCCCGATATCGTACAGGGGTAGGAGGCTCGGGGATCACCTGAGCCTGGTTGGTGTAAGAGTACGAGGTGATTTCCCGCCGTCGCTTGGACCCAGAAATATGCCTTCCTCTGGTATCCGAAACAACAAAGAACTGCCCCATGTCGGGGGTCGTGGCCTCCAACCGATGGATTGGGAAGACATATGCATCATCCAAACCTGCCCAGGGATCACTTGCGACAGTGGCAGGATCAACCTCACCTGCCAGGATCTACTTGTCCTTTCTCTCGTAATAGTCAGTGTCTAGATAACGGGCTTCACAAGAGGAAAAAGGAGACACATCTCCTTGGAGCACGCCCACTCGACCCTTAAGGGAGTATTTGAGGCACTGGTGATACGATGAGGGGACTGCTGCGTGAAGGTGGAGCCATGGCCTTCCCATCAACGCATTGTAGGCAGTGTCCTGAGAGACAACCATGAATTCGTTATTGGAAATTAGGCCGATGAACTGGGTCTTCAGATGAATCTTGCCGAGTGGAGTTTGCTCGGTCCTATCATACCCCTTGATCCTGAGGTTGGAGGGAGTTAAATCATCCTCAGACAACCCCAGTTTCCACAGTGTCCGAGTTGGGATTAGGTTAATCCCGGAACCCGTGTCAACAAGATAGCAGCGGACTTCCATGCCATTGAACTGGCCGGTGATGTACAGTGGGCGAATGTTCCCCTGTATGGGAAGGTCTTCATCTTCACTGGAAAACGAGATAACTGCCTGACATTCAGCGTCCTCAATCACCTCGGTGTGGAAGGCTTATGCGGCCGCCACCTCCGTCTCAAACTGAAGGGGGCTCCTTAGAGCCTCGGCGAGTGCCTCACGCATTTCAGATGACAGGCGAAGGGCCTCAAGGATAGAAAGCCTTTCCGGAATGCCGGCTAGGTGCTTCGAAACATCATACTTTCGAGCCAAACGTGAGCTTCTGCTTACAGGAGGTCGCTCTGCGATTGGAGGCATGACGGGCCCTGCCGGCGGGACCGGTGACTGACTGGTACTAGGCACGTCTCGCTGTTCACTAGTCGAAGCACGGGAGGTGGCTGATGCGTTAGGACCAGAAGGCTGTAGTCGGCCAGTGGCAGGGCAGGGCTGGTTGCGACATGGACTAGGCGGTCCCGCCTAATCCATCAACACAAACGGTGGTGGAGGCGAACCTGTCGACACCGGGTGAGGGGGCCGTGTGCGCTGATCTCTATATCGGGCCTGCTACCTGGTCTCAGTAGCGTGCACAGCCTAACTGGAGGTGATGACTGTCATGCCCCGACGATTCACTTAGCCACGGCTCTGCCGAAGTTAGCAACGGCTGGGGACATTGGAGAGGTCCACCTGGCATTCCTCATCGTCGGGAGTCAAAAAGGGATTTAGAAAATCTACGGTGTTAATCAAAGCGTACCCCGTGCTTTCACTCGAGGAGTCATCCACTACCGGACGGAGTCTTAGAGGGATCCCCATCTCTGGGGGCATAAAATCACTAAGCGTGCGGGAAGATGACGACACTGGCAGGGCACGTTCTTTCTTCTTGCACCGCCGCTTTCTCTTCTGGGAAGAGGTAGGCTGGGACGAAAATGCCAAAGCAACACTCGAAGATTCTGAGGGCTCTGGCTGACTCAGGTGGGCGCGAATGATGCCTTGGGAACGGGCGACCGTCCTGCGGGCCATCCAGTCATTATACTTCCAGGACCCACGGTCGGAAACCTGTTCCCACTCATCCTCGTTGTCACTGATGCCATATGATCTCACGAAGACACCTGCCACCTACGCCGGGGTCGGGCCCAACCTGAATATGTTGTTGTCAATCTAGTCTTGGAGCCAGTCCTTGAACACATAGCCTCACTGGATGGTGTGCCCCAGGATCCGGTGATAAGGGCAGTAGTTAGGGTGATCAGTGAGATGCGCCTCTTCTGGCTTCCGACACTCAGGCAGCCACACGATCCTCTGCTCCAATGTGCTATGGAAATAACCGGGGACTCGGGCCTCATCAAATGAGTAAGTCCGATTCCTTCTGTCTAGAAAGGGGGATCTTGGAGGCTGACCATGACCGGGGTCCGGAGGAGCATGCTGAGGAGGCGGAGCATGATTATCTCGCCTGGGTGGTGGTGGTGCGTTACGCGGAGGCGCCTGCCGATTTTGAGGTGGTCGCTGCTGGGCCGGAGGCTGTGCCCGTGGGGGTGGACCCCTATGGGGATACTGAGCTGGACTTACTGGTAGAAACTATAGCTATCTGGGGGCCTCTATCTAGGCTACAGTAGTGGGCTCGGCTCTGGCGGCTCTCCTTGCAGGGATTACAGGAGGCAGCGGGCGTGCCTGACTGGCCTGTTGCAGGGCTTCTTCGAGGCGCTGAGCCTTGTCTGAGAAATACTGGAACCCTCTAGAGTAATTCTGAGTGATCAGAGAAGGAACCAGCTATGCCTTGACATTCCCTACACACACTGTCAGTAATTTCTCCTGTGTTAGTGGCATGTCAAGGGAGTACGTGAGCCCCTTCCACCGGGCGACGAAGTCCGCGACCCGCTCATCGGGCCTTTGTTTGCACCTAAAGAGGTCTGCAATGTTCGTCTTCCGGGTTGTGGAACTGAACTGGTAGAGGAATTTCCGGCGAAGGTCCTCTCAGCTAGTCATAGATCCAACAGGGAGCTGGCTGTACCAGACGAATGTTGGTCCTTCTAGTGTCTAAACGAAGCAACGGAGCTTGGCAGCCTCCTGCTGCGCCGGAGTCCCTAACATAGGCCCGCACCTCGAGTTGAAGTGGTCCAGGTGTAGTGGTGGGTCTCTGGTCCTATTAAAGGGGGCGAAAGTGGGGTTCCCAAATCCCGGAAGGGCCGGCATATCATCCACCCATGTTAGGTATGGCTTTCCGTCCGGTGGGATTTCCACCTGCCTAGTTTCCAGGGCCTCCAAGCGGGCGATGATTACTTCCATCAGATCGTCCGGACGTGGATTCCTGTCCTGACAGGGATCTCTAACCACAAGCGCATTTCCAGGCTCTTCAATCAGGTAGTCAAGCTCAACAGCTTGCGGGGCGGCTGGTGGAGCGACTCTCGGGGTAGTGGGAGGAAACCGAGCATGGTCCCCCAGGTGATCCCGCCGCTCGGGAGGGTTCAACGAGACGTATCGAGCCCTCTTGCCATGGGCTCTGGCCTCTCCCATGTCGGCGAATGCAACATTGTCGCAGTTGCCTGGGGGAATCTCGGAAGGGGTAGGTGCTCCTTCCCCTGCTGTCCTGGCCTAGGATTACCGTAGTCAGGTCGTCGCTCTGCAATGCGTTCGGCCAAGAGCTCATCAACCAGCCACTTTTTCTCAACAAGGGGTTGGTGTAGCGTGGCCTTTTAGGAGTCTTCCTTTTCCTTCTGCACTGAGGCAGATGGGTCGGCGATCTTGACAGCCCCGACATGCTTTTTACCCTTGTCGATGTTTCGTCTAAGTGTTAATGCCTCAGTGGGTGTGGGGAGACCTAGGAGGATCCTCTGGTGGCGAGTAATCCTCCCAGACGGGTCTAGTAGCGGCTTTTCCTCAGGGGTTGAGTCCCCATAGAGGATCTCCACACCGTTTCCCTCATCTGAAAGTTCATCCATGTTGACCGCCACTGCCTTTGGCGACATTCCCTCAGGGCCGCCCGGTGAATCGGGTTGTCGGCGGATTGCACAGAAAAGAAGGGCAGCGTACTGCCCCCATCCGCGAACGTGCACATGGGGGTGGCTTCCTCGATAACCTTGCGGAGTACTTGAAAACTCTGGACACATTGTTGCTGGAGGGCCCTGCGGTGGCCAAGTGACTCAGGGTGCCGAACCGCAGGGAGCACTGCCAGGTCGACCCAATGGCACTGCTCACTGATATCCTCAAGATGTGCTTGACTACCAGGATAAGGCACTCGATGATGGAGAATATGGAAGTGAGTCATCCGAAGAGTCTTGCAGAAACATTCAAACTCTCCTGGGGTGAGTGACTCTGGCATATCAAAATCTGACCCTGCGACCGGCCAAAACTTCTCGGGGAAGTGGCCTGCTACGAGGACGGTCCAGAAGCTCCATGACTTCGGTTTGGGGTCCGGACCTTGCTGTCCACGCTCATCAACCTAGAATGGCCGGGGATCTAGCAATGGCACCGAGGCAGGTCGCCGGGCCGGTGGACAAGCCGGTGGGGAATACGGCGAACAGGCCGATTGGCCGCCGATCCCTGAGTCGTCCTCCAAGGGTTTCAGTACCCTGGCTTCCACGTCGCGATAGGATGGGCCAGCAAATGGGCCTCCTGGAATAGAATTGGTTCTCTCCAAGGGTGTTTCACATTGCGACTCTTCCATCAGTCCCCAGAAAAGTTCCCCACCCTCCCTGACTGAGGTGGAAGGTGCTTCCGGGGAGGCCAGTGATAAATACGGGTTTGACCCCTGGGGGTACGCCAAGTCCTCGTCCTCCTGGATATACCTTCAAAGGGAGGAGGGAATCATACGGATCTCACATTCAGGGAGTAAGAGACTGACGCTCCGCATCCCCATCCCTTCCCTTGACTCAAAGGGTGGGGGGGGGGGAGGTTCCATCGTCGAGTCTTATTCCACCTCAGAGTCCGAGAAACGGACTGGTCTAATTTCCGTCCGGACTCCCCTGACATTCCTCCTACGGCGATGACGCCTCGCCTTCCTGCCCCTGGGTGGATCCTCAGGGTAAGGATGATTTCCGTCAAGGAGTCCCCTAGCCTCAATAGTGCTGGGGCAGAGGGGACTGAAGGCCGGGGTGTGAGAAGCACCGAGAAAGATGTCTAAAGGGACATGGGGAGGACCTCCATGTGAGTGAGAAACTGGATACTCAACGGTTCCATACTCGCGGCCAGCGGTAGAGGGAGTGACCTCATACCCATTGCAGTGGGCGCTGGAAAGAGTCATACCCAGAGCGTAGATGTCGTGAAGAAGGCTTCGTATTTCCAGATCAGTGGCACAGAATGAGCCTTCATGGTGGGTGGCACTACCGCGTATTGGTCCACGGTGGCCATTGCCTGTGCCCGCGGCCAGGAGAGTCAACCCAACCTGCCTGTAGGCCGGTCGGGGCCTTGATCCCAATCGGGCATGTGACTACCCCTGCTCAACGTGTGCGGGGGTCTGGTAGAAGGATTCAGTAGTGGCTCGGGCCACAGTGGTTGCTGACGTTGGTGCCCCAGGACAGGCATTCTCTTCCGCTCGTGCCCGACGCTGGTGTCGGGTTAGATGGGTTGGAGCCGGTGGTGCGGGCACAAAGATTGCATGGTCCTCGGCCCGGGGAGTTGAGCGATGACGTCGACACAGCCTAGCGGGGGTTCTTGCCGTTAACCCCTGGGACGGGTCTCCGATCGGGCGGACCCGGACATCCCCCACCTCATTGGCGTAGGGGACGGATGTGACAAGGTGCTCCGAGGATAGGCTCGCGAAGCGGTTGAACGTCGGAGTGGGGAGCGGAAGCTCCCTGCACGACCCTCGGGGGTGGCGATGATAGTGAGGCGCAACCGCCTCTAGATCCAAACGGGCCACGCCCCTGGTGGGGATGATCCCTTCCTCATCGTACATACGAACCAGGTCGTTGATCACCCTTCACTGGATGATTTTTTATGGGGAGGGGGGGCGAGAGCGCCCGAAATTCGTGGCAATCGGAGCCTGAGTGACTGTGGAAAAGGTGAGACCGCGCGGGGTAGCCGCGTCGGTACTGCCCCTTCCCCTGCGCCAGTGGGCAGGTGGAGATCGAGCTCCGGATGCAGTGATCTGATTCCTGGAAGCAGGGAGATGAACCCATTATTACTAACTGGAAAAGAAATCGACAACCAATAGCCCAACATCATTCTGTCTTCCGTGGTTGGTGAGATGGATCCACGCTGACGACACCGCAGAATAGAGTGTTCAACATCCTGACTGCCTCAACCCCTGGCGGGTTTCACGTCCCGGTAATAGGTACCCGGACCTGGTGACATGCTAATATTTCGACACCCTGAACACTAGCCATCTCTGTATTGAGGAGAATAGCTTCACGTCGGGTTCACCATTTTATTTTTCTGACGCTTTTACGCCGGGGCACGCGCGCGTGTCCGTCACGCATGGGAGGAAGTGCGGCTCGTTGCCCCTCATTCCTGCTTTCCAAAGGCGGGCGGCATCCGTTCCTTATTCAGGGACGTCTGCTCCTTGATCGAAACCGGGATGATGGGATGTTGGTTCTTCCTTCCATGGATTCCTCCTCGGAGCTCGTCACCTGGTCCGGGTCTCCCTTATAGATTTAATACGGGTTCATGAAGCTCGTTCCTGGCACCATATCTGCATGGACGCTAGTTAATTACGCTGCTTCCGTCGAGACACTCCAAGGGGTCTTGTCGGGGCAGCAACCTTTAATGAGGAGAATGGTCACGTTGGGGTATCGTTGGCATGTCTTGACGCTGGGGATTGGCATGTATGTCTTCTTTCCCTTATCACAGGGCTTCTCGGGGGCGCGGAAGACCGAGGCATCCCACATCGAATGCGGGGAATGTATACCATCTGAGGTTTTCCTCAGCTTCCCATGTTTAACACAGGGTATGCCGCGAGTTTAACATCTTGTAAAGATGGATCGGACTGATCAAAACACTGAGAGTGGATCAGATTAAAGGACACCCTAGGGGGAACACCGATGTTGGGGCCATCATGTGGGCGGCTTCCCGGATACCATGGAGTGGAATGGGGTGGTATGATCTCACAGGGATGTGGCGGCCCAGGTAAGGATCAGGATGGGTGATGGAATGATGGGCTTGAACCTCATGGAGGATTCCTACGTATCCCCATGGTAGGGAATCAAAGTCCGCGTAGTTCGGCGATATGGTGGGACACCTGAAGAGCCGACCTATGAGAATGGACGCATGGATTGGAGCCTGGAGGAAGTAAGATCTCAGGGCTAGGGCATGAGCTTCCCAAGGCACGTGGGCTTAAGGGGGGAAGTCAGGATGAGACGTGGGTGTGAGGCATGGGGCTTATTCTATGAGATGACCCAAGAGGGGGAATATGGTTTAACGTCATGCGGGATGAGATACAGTTTAACGTCATGTGGGACGAGGGCAAACAGTTTAACATCATGCAGGACGAGGAATCTCGGGCTTACGCTCTGAGGCGGCCCAGAGTGGATATGGGGCTTACACTCTGAGGTGGCCCATGGTGGTCGGGGAACCCATGTGGAGAGGTTGGAATGATCGGGTGGTGGTCTTGAACCTTGTGGAGGCTTCCTACGTACCATGCGTTAGCACGGATCAAAGTCCATGTAGTTCGTTGGTATGGGGCTTACGCTCTGAGGCGGACCATAGGAGGATGTCATGGTCGATGCACGCTCTAAGCCCATGTGAGTCATGCTCAGTGTGAGAAACAAGAGGCAACATGGACCAGACTATCATGTCGCAAAGGGTGCGTCCGTGAGAAGCGGAAAGGGGCTTACGCGTTGAGCGGCCCAAAGAGGAAATAGGAGCTTACACGTGGTTAGCGGCCCTGGGTGCCGAGGATTACTCTAGGGTGGAGGCCCGTGGTGTGACAAAGTGCAGTGGTAAAGGGACTCCACTGGCTTTGGCAGGAGGGAAGTACGGAGGTGCATGGGTGCAACCTTCCGTAAGAGAGGCTAGGGGCTTATGCTCTGAGGCAGCCCTTACCCTGTGGACAAATGCCACTCTGACAAGGAGGATCTCATTCCATGTGAGGAAGAGTCCATTCCTGTGGAGACGAGTGGGCGTAAAGAATGTCCGAGATGGGGGGACCCTGCGTGCGAAGAAAAGGGTCAGACCACAATTTAACATCATGTGTTAAGGACAAGGTGCTTAGCAGTTTAACGTCCTGCATCTTGGATGAGGTGGGTTCGCTCCACACCACTAGGGATCACATGCCCAATTACCTCTACCCCTTGTAGGAGGGAAGGCATCGGCAAGGCCGTAATGAAGGGGGGTTGCAGGGCGAACCATTGAGGGGTCCACGTTAGCGTGGCTATGTGAAGAAGCAACAGCCGTTAGCGTGCCTATGAGGAGAAGCATAAGGAAAAACAACGCAACGGGAAACACCGCCCAAGGGACCTTGAGGTTACTTCGTACGAGCCTGGAAGGCCGTATGGGAAAACAACGCATGGCGCGCATGCCTGACAGGGGAGACATCAGGTGCCAGCGCGGAAAGGAAGCCAATGGGCGTCAAGGTAAAGGGGTCCTGGGTGTTGCGCGCAAAAAGAAGGTTTGCGCGCAAAACACCGGGATGGCGCGCAATAGGTCCAAAGGATTTCATGGATAGGTGATTTCGGGTAAGGTATTGCGTGCATAGAATGGGATTGTGCGCAAGGGGAATGATTGCGTGCAAGGGAAGTACCCGGAGGAATGAGAAAATTCACTTAATCCTGTGGAGTTGCACGCAAAGGCGAACCCCGGGGCAAGGTTGCGCGAAAAGGGGAATTACCTGGAAGTCATATTGTGCACGGGGGGAAGTCAAATTGCGTGCACAGGAGCCGTTCCGAATTCCACAACCCCAAACCGGTTGGGGTAGAATTCTATTTATAGGCATCGACCGGCGCGGAATCCAGGCAGCGCGCAAAATTCTCCGCAACAGGAATCGTTGGCGCGCAAAGCTTCACCGTGCGGAACCGGGGCGCGCAAAATTTCACGTGCCATCGTCTTGATTCCGTGAATCCCAGGAATGCTTCACGCGCATATCATTATTTTGCGCAAGTCCTCCTTTATTTTGAGCACTAATTCCAGGGCCCCCAAACCGGGCCTCTGATTCCGAATATGACTTCTCTTTGCCATTTTGAAACTTCCTCTAGGAGTTATGAACTTTTTTCAGCGTCTACACCTTCTTTCATGTGGCGTATGTTTTGTAAGTTACCAAATTAGTAAGGGAACCTTTCACCCTCCTCTTTTTAAAGGACTTCTTTTTGTAATGTCTTTTAATTTACATCTTATTATGTTGGGATATGTTCTTATGTATCCTTATTGATGTAAAAATTATGTCCAAGTGTTGTGATGCCCTTTTTATCTCATCAACTCATTTTCTGAATTTTAAAGAGACGTCGTTAGGGTGTAGAATTTTTACAAGGGAACGTCTTAACCCAATTTCAATTCTTTGGGTTCAACTTGTACTTCTTGAATATGTCATCCTATGAATATGTGTGAATGACCTCTGATTGTTTTACACCTAATTTAAGCTTATATTTGGTGTATTTATAGTTTTTACACATAATTATGTGATTGATTTATCCTTAATTTAAGGATACCATCTTTATAAGGGATTTCATCTCAATTTACATTTCCATTGAGACTTCATTGTTGTCATGTACCAATTAAATCTTTTATGGTGTATATACTGTCCTTTGACATATTATATCATGAATCCCTTTATTCTCTTGATATTATAAAGTTCTGCTTAAATTTTATTCCTCAATTATTTGTATTCAAACATCTCTCTTTTTGTTAGAAAAACTCTTTAACTAAAATATCGTTTTAAATGTTTTAAAGATTTATTCTTATAAATATTTCTCCTTAATGTCCATGTTTTCAAAAGGTGTTTTAGGATTTATTTATATGGACATTAATGTTTTCAAATGACAATTCATTTAAAATATTCTAAGTGGTATGGGACAGTTTTATTCAAAAAATCTCTTTTTAAATGGTTTATGAAAATGGATTGATTATTTCAATATCTTGAAATTAATTCTTGTGATTGAAAAAGAAATATTATTAGATAAATGTTTACATTTGCAATATTTTATGTTTTATGATGGTACTTGGACATTTTACGGGTGGTTACATGATAAACCATATGACGGGTGGTGCCGTGAATACCAGGATGGGTGGTTACGTTATAACCTCCAATGCATTGGGTATGGAAGTCGTCCATATGGCTATTCCATTTAGTGATATGTGTGGAAGTTGACCGTATGGTTATTACATTTAAGTATGTTTATGTCCCAAGTTACTTTTATATGTTATGATTTCTTTATATAGGTTTTATGGTAATATTTTGGTTACAAAAGGGTAAGTAATGATCTTTTATTTAGTGAAGATTATTTAATACTTCATAAAGGTTAAAATTATTACTTATGTTAAATTTTTCATGGTTTACTTGTTGTTTTGAAAAACTAACAGTTTTACTTCTTTTGCATCCCTTACTGAGCTTTTTATGCTCATCCCAAGTTTTTGAAATGTTTTTTCACAGGACATAATGTAGAATAGGGTCAAGGATGGGATCAAAGAAAAGTCATGATATCTTAAACATGGAACTATACATGACACTTTTTTTCAATAGTTTTTATTTTGTAAAAAAATAGAAACTGTGTAGAAGTGTCTACTTTGTAATCTTTTGAGATGTAATAGTTATGTCCTAATTCTCTAAAACTCTAAACCTAAAAAGATCCTCAATGTGAATTATTCATTTAATTCAATATTATGTAAAGTTAAAGGCCGAGTCCTTATATAACCTCTTTAACTCCTTTATTTCTTCTTCTTTCTGTACGAACCTTTCCTCTAATGCAAGTGATTGGCCATCTCTAGAGGTAGGGTAAGATGTAACCTAACTTTTACCCTTTTCCTTGGCATGTGCCTTTCTGGAGTATAGAAGGGTATTACCCAAAGGAATGTCTTACCTCTGGGAAACCCTCTGGATTCTGGTACACACACCTCCTTCATTTGTTTCTGTGTATACAAACTCTTGAATATGAACTTCTTCATCTAATTCCTCTGAGTGAGACTCATGTTCTGGGGGATCAGTGACAACGACATTGATGACATTTATCGATGCATAATGCATTGTATCCCTTCTGTCAGCGTTTCTGTGATACTGTCTTCTTCCATGTCATTTATGAGATATTGCCTTTTGTTTGGTTGATCCCTCAGGAAATTCTTGATGAACCGTAATTTGGAGGGAATTTCCTGATAATTCGGCTCTGTGTTCCTCTTGTGTATTTTTCCCTAATCGAGAGAAGAATGACTTTCGTTGAGGAAGAGATTGAGAACTTGAAAAAGTCTCCAGTCCGGTGGACTGGGGATGTTCCTATTTTTCCTGCTCAACTCCTTGAATCCTATCTGTTGATCTCGAGGGTTGGATTAAATGAGTCCACAACCTAGAAAGCAGAGGTGGATCATGAGATGTTATATCTGAAACTTTCTTAAAATATCTCTTGATTTTGTGAATTTTAGTCTGGAAATTGGCCGGATGCATCATCCGACAACCACTCAAATCACTTGGTTTAGATGACCGTTGGATTATTTATGAAACCTCTGTCACCTAATAATGCGCATGATCTAAATGATAATCATGTTTGATATTCCCATTTGCTTGATGCAATAGTAATTAGACAACTTGTTCTTTATATGCCTGACTTTGGGAAGAACTAGTTGAGGCATGTTCTTGAGAAATCCTTTGATTACACACAAAACTAGTTAGTTGTGGCCGGCCATGGGCAATAAAATTGCATGAGACCACTTTTGGCAGGCTTTGTTGACTGGAGAGCACAGTGAAATGAAATGATCTGTGAACTTACCATCCCCTGATATGAATACCAGATGGGGCATTGGTAATTAACTTGTGCAACCTGTTTAATGTGTCAAGGCATGTACGCTGAAGGGCTCTCTGCTGATTTTCAACCTTTGGATGTCAGGAAACTGAGAGAGATGTCAAGTAAATATGTCGTTTCAACCATTCTATTACCTTAACATGATTTTGATATTCATCATAAGGTAATATTTTCTCTTTCAAGTGACAAAGAGTTTTCCATATGTTGAGACGAATATCGTGAATACAATATTCTGTCAATGTTTCTGGAATATCATACTGAGAGTCAGCCAAAGGCCAAAACATGACTGGTATTTCACCTTTCACAAATTGTTTTCTCATATTTAGCACTTTCACTTTGTCATTTGATGATGATTATTCTACTTTATTGGACCAAAGTTGGTGCTTTTTTGTTGCTTCATCAGATTCAACAAGATTGGTAAAGAATTTATTTGTCAAATTGGAATATGAATGACCCAGGGGTGGTTCAGAGAATGAACTACACCCCAGGATATCTTTTGATTGAGAAAGTATTTCACCTGCTAGAGATAAGGCATCAGACATGACTGGATTTGCATTTGCAAGTGCCTCAAGAAAAGAGGGCTTTCTCGTTACTGAATTTTCCATTGAATAATTTTCCAGGAAATGCGAATTACTATTGTAGAGAGGACTTTCTTAGATAAATTCATCATCATGGGGAGGAACACCATGGTGGGTTACAACAAAAGATGAAACCTTTTTATCCTTGGTCTTCTGGCCACACAGAGGGTTATCATGGCTCTCATATGAAGATGATGCTTTGAGATTGACCGAATTGTCATGAAACAAGATTTCATGAGGAAGTGTCTGATGAAGACCTTTATAATTATTGTTAAATGAGAGATTAGAATCTTTAATTGCAACATATAATTTTCTACGGGATTCAAGAACTCCAGCATTGAGCAAGGCCTTATTGCAGATTGGATCTTGATTATTTAACTGTGCTGGATGGTTATTTTTCCTGGATGCCTTCTTACTCACCTTGGAAACCACTTGTTGACAAAAGTGGTTATTATGGGCAGGTGTATGTACCTACTAGGGAGAAATGGTCAGGTTAGGCTGACTATATCCATTTAAATCGGGTGTATGTGCCTGACTTGATTGTCCGTATGACATGGTGGAGTATGCCCCACGACCCTCCTGGACTAGAACAGAGGTGTGTATCTGCTCCGGGGTGACATGTTGATGAGTCACTCCACTGATAGGGATAGATTTATGTTTCTTCCCCTGTGATGTCGCTGAAGTTGTTATAATATTCTGACAGGTATCCAGAATATGGGCAGGGATTTGCTTCTGCTTTTTCACGATTTTCAGAATGTGCTTTGTGACTTCAGCTGCCAGAATGGGAATATACGTCCATTCCATGTTTGGAGTAGGTGTGTGTTCCTGATCCTATCCTCCTTTTCCTATCAGTGAATCCTGACAGTACTCATGTGTGGGGGCAGAAAGTTGTGTCTGCCTCCTGTTTGTCATTGGAGCTTTCCAATTGACATCTCCGGGTACTACCAAACGAGACTATTGGTTAGCTTGATGAATTGCAGGTGTCAGTGCCTACTGATTTTTCTCCACCGAATATGATTGATGAACTTCATTCAATACTGGAAGACAAGATTGTTGGAAGAATTGATGAGTGTAAGCAGGTGTATGTGCCTGTTTACAGGTGGTAACCAGATTTGGTTGGTGGGCTTCTTTAGATGCAGTCAGATGAGCCTGCTAACTGGATGATGATTTATAAACAGGTGTATGTGCCTACTTATAGTACTATGCTGGAATTTCCTGGCGGGATTGGTGTGTTACTTCCAGACGATTCTACTCCTGCTCGTTGTTTTCCATCAAGTTTGGTTGATGGAATTCTCTGGAGGGGGAAAAGGTAAGAACCTGCTCCCTGTTGGCCGAATTTATCCTTTGAAGGTTCATCTTGAATGCTTGGATCTGAGGAACCTGAGCCGAATTCCTAGAGGTGATACCCCCATCATGTTGAGGGTGCACCACCACATGAGTCTGGCAGAGATTGTTGGTGGGAGTCTCAAGAAGGACTCCTGTCTTCTTGAACTTAGGCCTTGAGTGACCTCTTGATCCACCTCCCTGTAATATGGGAGGGACTGGTTGTTGCATTCCACGGATAAAGACCCAAAACGGTTGGAGACGGTGGTTGGCACCACCTGCTACTTGACCACTGGTCGTCGCTGTTCAGAGAACCAGGGTGAGTTGTTAACTTGGAGGGCTTGTCGAGCGGCCTCCAGAGTTGGGATGGTACCATGTTGATGATATTCCCTCACCAATGCATTTGAGACCCATCGTTGAAGACGTTGAGTAGGTGATGTTGTCCTCAGAGCGGAGGGGGATCCAGCAGGAGTAGCGGATGAGGCATTCACGAGTGTGAACCTTAAAGAATCCATTTTGTGTTGCAGAGAGATATTGGAAAAGTGTGATTGTTTGATATAACAGACATAATCAAGATAAGTTTGGCCATACTACATCTTCTGGATAAGCACATATGTTATTTATTGCTTTTTTGGTCCTCATATTGAGTTTAATAGTGGCCTAAAAAATAAGTAAAACATCATTTAACTTGGTTAAGGATTCACATCGGGTTCACCATTTTTTGTTTCGTCTTGAAATGGGGATGACCATGTTTGTTTAAGGTTCAAACTTTCCAATCGGTTTCTAACGGGTTTATTTGTAGAACCGGAAAAACCCAATGATTCTATATCCATTTGGACCTACTTTCTAAAGGTAGGTGCTCATTAGTTGTGGACCGATGAGGCTTAAGAATTTTCATTGGTCGAGAGGATGGGAGGTCAGACTCGTCAAACCTTTTTGGGGGGAATTATTGCCTACTCCGGGACTCTCTTATAGATTTAAGTTATGCTCGTGAATCTTTATTAATTCACCAAGCATGAAAATGAGTTTTCCTTTAGATTTGGCAATCGATGATTGATATTTATGGGATTTAGAGAATCTTTTATATGTATTTGAGGTTCTTCATCGATGGAGAATCATCCATATGTAATAGAGATTCTTAGTCAATGGTATCCTACAATACATTATATAGAAATATCGTGGTCATTATGATGACCATACTAGTTTTAAATCCACTCAGTGGGGCACTTGAATTTTATTGTCATTCAGAAATACATGGATTATTTCAGAGTTGGGATCGTACCCACAGACGGGCTACCTACGTATCCTCGTTAAAAAGGAATCAGAACCCACGTAGTTCGATTAGAAGGATATAGTTTAATGTCATATAGGACAACAAATAATTAGTGAATGATGGTCTTGAACCTTATAAAGGCTTCCTAAATACTCTACTTTTATGGTTGAGATCAAATTCCACGTAGTTCGGCTGAAGAAACATGGGGCTTATGCATGGTTAATGGCCCAAAAAAAGATGTCGTGATTACTTTTACACTCTAAGCTCACGCGAGTCATGCTCGGTGTGAGAAACAAGAGGTATCAGTAAACCAGATGATTGCGCCATGAAAGATGAAGTCACAAGAAATGATGTGGGGATTACGTATGTATGACTGCCCAAGTAGATAAAGAATAGGACTTACTTCAGGAAAGAATCCCAGAAGCAGGGTCCATAAAAGTATTCGTACTTTATGGAGATTTAGAGTTTTGACCTGGGGATTATTCTTAAAGAGGATGCCCAAATTAAAGGGGACTTATAACTTGGGGCTTACTCCAGAGAAGGGGGCCCAAATTAAAGGAATTATGATTGGGGCTTATTCCTGAGAAGGAGGCTCAATGTTAAAGGAAATTATGACTGGGGTTTACTTCTGAGAAGGTGGCCCAAGTTAAGGGGACTTGGGGCTTACTCCTGAGGAGGATGCCCTAATTAAAGGAATTATAATTGAGGCTTATTCTTGAGAAGGAGGCCCGAACTAAGGGAACTTGGGGCTTACTCCTGAGGAGGATGCCCTAAATCAAAGGATCTTCTCATCTTAAAGGATGAGGTTACATGGAGGAAACCTCTAACCATGGTGACATAAATCTTGTAAGTCACGAGGTTTTGGGAGAGGTTCTCACATAATTCCTTTCAGATAAGGAAGCCAACAAAGGAACCATGCCATAAATGGCTTTGAAAAGGGGTTCGAGGGCTAATATGTTGAAGAGGAGAGGTGAACAAGAGAGAGGCACACAAATGAAGTTGGCGCACAAGTCTTGGCCGCGCAAGCGTACTTGCACGACATGGGTTCACCTGGCCGACGAAGAATCTGTATGGTAATACTTGGGCGAGACTTAACTCAAGCCTTTAGTATTATCCTAAGATGTTTCCAAAAGGGCGGCGCACAAGTTTCATCGAAAGGGTAGGGTGGTGCGCAAGTGTTTCCATTTTTAAGGAGGTCTGGATACTTAGGCACGCAAGTGTTGATGAATTCTAAATACTTAGGCCTTATCCTACTCCTTCAATTCTTCCATTCTAGGTAAAAAGTTACCTTCGAAGCTTTCAGAAGAGTTGAGTTGAAGACTTGGGCGACCAAAGCTTGAATTTGATTTTTGGAAAATATGTCGTTGAAATGGGGGCCCACAGAGGCTATTTATAGGCCACCTTGCACCTTGGGCGAAAAACCAAATAGGGCGCGCAGGTGAGCTGCACGACCCATAGGTAGGGCGCAAGTGACCTGCGCGGCACACAAGTGACTTGCGCGGCATGCAAGTGACTTGCGCGCCTCGCTCCAAATGGGCTTCTAGTCCATGCCTTTGTCAATTTTTTTTTATGTTCTTCAAAGGGTGACCCTCTTTGTGCTAAGGTATTCCCCTTTGCCATTCGTTGGACTCTGTGATGGAAAGGAGTATCAACAATTAGTAATAATTACTAGCAAATTGTAATAAATAGTAATAATTACTAATAAATTGTAATAATTAGTAATTAGTAATAAATTGTAATAATTAGTAATTGGTAATAAATTGTAATAATTAGTAATTAGTAATAAAATGTAATAATGAGTAATTAGTAATAAATTATAATAATTAGTAATAATTAGTAATAATTTTTTAATAATTACTAATAAATTGTAATAAATTATAATAATGAGTAATAAATTAAAATAATTAGTAATAAAGTGTAACAATTAGTAATAAATTATAATAATTATTAACAAACTATAATAATTATTAATAAATTGTAATAAATTGTAATAAATTGTAATAAATTGTATTAAATTGTAATAATTAGTAATAAATTGTAACAATTAGTAATAAATTGTAATAATTAGTAATAAATTGTAATAATTATTAATAAATTGTAATAATTAGAAATAAATTGTAATAATTCGTAATAAATTGTAATAATTAGTAATAAATTGTAATAATTAGCAGTAAATTGTAATAATTAGTAATAAACTGTAATAATTAGTAATAAATTGCAATGATTAGTAATAAATTATTATAATTAGTATTAAATTGTAATAATTAGTAATAAATTGCAATGATTTGTAATAATTAGTAATAAATTGTAATAATTAGTAGTAAATTGTAATAATTAGTAATAAATTGTAACAATTATTAATAAATTGTAATAAATTGTAATAATTAGTAATAAACTGTAACAATTAGTAATAAATTTTAATAATTAGTAATAAATTTTAACAATTTGTAATAAATTGTAATAATTAGTAATAAATTGTAATAATTAGTAATAAATTGTAATAATTAGTAATAAATTATAATAATTAGTAATAAATTGTATTAATTAGTAATAAATTGTAATAAATTGTAATAATTATTAATAAATTGTAATAATTGGAAATAAATTGTAATAATTAGTATTAAATTGTAATAATTAGTATTAAATTGTAATAATTATTAATAACTTGTAGTAAATTGTAATAAATTGTAATAATTAGTAATAAATTGTAATAACTAGTAATATATTGTAATAATTAGTAATAAATTATATTAATTAGTAATAAATTGTAATAAATAGTAATTAATTGTAATAATTAAAAATAAATTGTAATAATTAGTAATAAATTTTCATAATAAGTTATAATTAGCGTTAATTAGTAATAAATTGTAACAATTAGTAATAAATTGTAATAATTAGTAATAAATTGTAATAATTAGTAATAATTACCGGCAATTAGTAATAAATTTTAATAATTAGTAATAACTTGTAATAATTAGTAATAAATTTTAATAATTATTAATAATTAGTAGTAATTAGTAATAACTAGTAATAATTACTAATAAATTGTAATAATTAGTAATAAATAGGAAGAATTAGCAATAATTAGTAACAATAAGGAATAATTAGTAATAATTAGCAATAATTAATAATAATTAGCAATGATTAGTAATAATTAGCAATGATTAGTAATAATTAGCAATAATTAGTAATAAATTGTAATAATTAGTAGTAATTAGCAATAAATAGGATTACATTGTAATACTTAGAAATAATTAGTAATAAATTGCAATTATTAGGAATAATTAGTAATAAATTTTAATAATTAGTAATAATTAGATGTAATTAGTAATAAATTGTAATAATTATAATAAATTGTGATAATTAGTAATAAATTGTAATAATTAGTAATAAATTGTAATCATTTGTAACAATTAGCGGCAATTAATAATAAATTTTAATAATTAATCATAATTAGAATTAAATTGTAATAATTAGTAATAAATTGTAATAACTAGGAATAAATTGTAATAAATTATAATAATTAGTAATAAATTGTAATTTTTAGTAATAAATTATAATAATTAGTAAAAAATTCTATTAATAAGTAATAAATTGTAATAATTAATAACAAATTGTAATAAATTGTAATAAATTGTAATAATTAGTAATAAATTGTAATAATAAGTAATAAATTGTAATAATTAGTAATAATTAGAAATTAATTGTAATAATTAGTAAGAAATTGTAATAATTAGTAATAAATTGTAATAATTAGTAATAAATTGAAATAATTAGTAAGAAATTGTAATAATTAGTAATAAATTGTAATAATAAGTAGTAAATCGTAATAATTAGCAATAATTAGTAATGAATTGTAATAATTAGTAATAAATTTTAATAATTAGTAATAAATTATAATAATTAGTAATAAATTGTAATAATAAGTTATAAATTGTAATAATTGGTAATAAATAGTAAGAATTATCAATAAATTGTAATAATTTGTAATAAAGTGTAATAATTAATAATAAATTTTAATAATTGGTAATAATTAGTAATAATTAGTAATAATTAGTAATAAATTTTAATAATTAAAAATAATTAGTGGTAATTAGTAATAAATTTTAACAATTAGTAATAAATCTTAATAATTAGTCACAATTAGCGGTAATTAGTAATAAATTGTAATAGTTAGTAATAATTTGTAATAATTAGTAATAATTAGTGGTAATTAGTAATAAATTTTAATTATTAGTACTAAATTGTAATAATTAGTAATAATTAGTAATAATTAGTAATAATTAGTAATAATTAGTAATAAATTGTACGGTTAATAATAAAGGATAATAAATAGTAATAATTAATAATAAATAGTAATAATTAGTAATAAATAGGATTAATTAGAAATAATTAGTAATAAATAGGATTAATTAGAAATAATTAGTAACAATTAGAAAATATTAGTAATAATTAGAAATAATTACTAATAATTATTAGTCATTAAAAATAATTTGGAATAATTATAAATAATTAGGAATAAATTGTAATAATTAGGAATACTTAGTAATAAATTGTAATAATTAGTAATAATTAGCGGTAATTAGTAATAAATTATAGTAATTAGTAATAAATTATAATAATTATTAATAAATTGTAATAATTAGTAATAATTAGTCTTAATTAGTAATAATTTTTAATAATTAGCAATAATTATTAATAAATGTCAATAATTAGGAATAAATAGGAATAATTTGGAATAAATAGAAATAATTAGGATAATTAAGATAATTATAAATAATTATAATAATTAGAAATAATTAAAATAATTATCAATAATTATAATAATTAGAAATAATTAGAATAATTAGAATAAATCATCACAATTTTGAGAGGAGTAATAGTTAGTAATAAATTGGCACATTTTCCAGCGGATTGGCGAAAACTCTTTTGCCCAACAACTCATCTCCTTGAAACTTTCTCCCACTGATATCACTATGAACAATCCGCTCCAACATATGGATATCCATTTTTGTATGCATGAGAATGGAGACCAGCATGATGAGGCCTCCCTGCTCTCAATTCTCGTGCATACAGAAATGGATATGCGTACATTGGAGTAGATTTTTCATACTGATTTCAGTCAGAGAAAGTTGCAAGGAGATGAGTTGTCAGACAAATGAGGCTATTTTGTCCAAAGACTCATCTCCTTGAAACTTTCTCCAACTGAAATCACTATGAAAAATCTTCTCTGACGTAGGGATATATATTTGCGTATGCATGAGAATGGAGAGTAGGGAGGCCTCACCGTGCTACTCTCCATTCTTATGCATACAAAAAATGGATATTCATACATCAGAGCAGATTTTCATAGTGATTTCAGTGGGAGAAAGTTGCAAGAAGATGAGCCGTTGGGAAAAAGAGCATTTGCTAATCTTTTGGAAGTTGTGCTGCTCCTAATTAGTAGTAATTAGTATAGATTAGATATAATTACTAATAATTAATGGTAATTAGAAAAAATTAATATAAATTACTATATATTAGTATAAATTTTTAAAAAATATACTATAAATAACTATGAAATAATAGAAATTATTATAAATTTATTGAAAAGTGAATTTAATTTTATTCTCTTTTTTAGATGGTATTTTTATCATATTAAATTATTCAAAAAAAAACTGATTATTTTACTATGGAATAAAGAAGTCGAAAACAATCATTATTAAATGATCACGTTTGGATAAATCAGCACAGGAATCCAAACGGTTCTGGTTTAAATCCTATAAATATTGGGGGTGTTGAAGCTTTATTATTATTTGCATCATAAAAACCATAGTTTGTTTTACAAGGTTAAATTAAGTGTCTTTGTAAAAAAATTACTCTTACGATGTTTGAAACATTTGAAAATATTGAGGGTTATCTATTACGTTTTGGTTTTCAACCATATTATGTTTTTTGGTATCAGTATGGTGAAAACATTTCCAGAAAATATACTAATAATTTGGTTCCAGATCCATCATAGTTTCCAAATTTAGTACATGATGTGGTAGGTCTATCTTTTCAACAAACTAAAACTCAAGATTATATTGATTTAACTCCTGAGTTGGAACCATCTCAAATTTATGAGTTATTGAGGTCTTTTGAGGATGCCTTATATCCTGGTTGCAAGATAAGAAAATTTAAAGTGGTTGAAAATTTTATGGATATTAAATCAGATAATGGAATGTCAAATAGCTATTTTGATCAGATATTCTCTTTGGTTAAAATACTATTACCTAAAAGAAATGTGTTGCCTACATATTTCTATGAGAGCAAGATTCTAGTTTATAATATGGGTCTTGGTTATTAGAAGATTCATGCATGTTTAAATGATTGTGTCTTATATTATAGTGAAAATGAGTCATTGGATAGTTTTCCCACATGTGGACAATCTAGGTATAAAGATGCTCAACTAGGGAAGTCTAGATTGATTCCTGTAAAATAGTTGAGATATTTCCCACTTACACCCAGATTAAAACATTTATTTATGTCTCAAAACACATCAATATTGATGTCATGGCACAAAAAAAATATTTCTACCAGTAAAATATTAAATCATCCCTCTGATGGTGATTTAGGGAAAAGTTTTGACCAAGTGCATCCATATTTTACTTTAGATTCTAGAAACTTGAAATTTGGTCTTTCCACTGATGGTTTCTATCCATTTGTTTCTTATAGAAGTCAGTATTCATGTAGACCTGTCTTTATAACTCCGTACAATTTACCTCCTTGGATGTTGATGAAGGAGACATTTATCATTTTGACCTTATTAATTCTAGGACATTCGAAAAAAATATTGATTTTTATTTGAAACCATTGATTGATAAGGTAAATTCATTATGTAGTAATGGTGTCAGTATATATGATGTTGCTGTAAAACAAAATTCCCTACTGAAAGCTACATTGATGTGAACAATTACTGACTTCCCAACATATTACATGTTATCTAGCTAGAGTACACATGGTCCAAAATCATGTCCATACTGTATGAGAGACAACAAAGTGTTTATGCTTATCAATGGAAAAAAACCATGTTTTTTCAACTATCATCACAGATTCATTCCAACCGATCATCCTTTTTAGAGGAACAAATCTCATTACAAAAAAGACACAATTGAAAGAGATGGAACTCCAACAATGATCTTAGGTACAGAGTTAAAATCAATGGTCTCTTCATTATCTCCCATCACATTTGGAACAATAATAAACCAACATAAAATTAATGGCTTTGGGAAAAAACACAATTTGATAAATTGGATCATTTTTTGGGATCTTCCATAATGGCAAGATTTTTTGGTCCGTCTCATGTTGGATGTCATGCATATTGAGAAGAACTATTTTGATAATTTATTTCATACATTTTTTGGTACACCAGGAAAGATAAAAGATGATATAAAGGCATGATTAGATCTTTCCCAAATTTACAGGCCACCAGAACTTAAAATATTTGAAAATTCCAGATCATAGAAGTTAATGAATCCAAAAAACCTTATAAAATATACAAAAGAAAATAAATTATTATTTTTTCAGTGGATTACATATTTGAGACTTCTAGATGGCTATACTTCCAATTTGGGCAGATATGTCATAAATGGTCATATTATCAGATTAAAAATTCATGACTGTCATGTTGTAATGGAAATAATTTTGATGATTGGATTAAAATATTTGTTGAATTATATGATTTGGGATGTGATAATAAACATATCATATTTTTTCTGAGACATTTGTGCATCGACAACAGACTACAATTCACTAAACAGACAGCAAGAATATGTTTTAATTTTATATAAACTGGAAAAAATATTGCCGCCGGCTTTCTTTGTCTCAATGGAAAAGTTGATTTTACATTTTCCAGATGAAGAAAAATTTGGAGGTCTGGTACAGTTTTGATGGATGTACCCATTCGAGAGATGCATACAAAAATTGAAGAAAAAAGTACACAACAAAGCATCGGTTGGAGACTCAATTGCATGAGCTTATTTGTAAGAGGAAATTTCTTTTTTTTCTACTCTCATTATTTTCAATCTGAATATCCCTCAAAACACAACCACATGGGCTGTAATGAGGGAAATATTGATGATGAAATGTTTAATATATTATCAGTTTTTAATTAGTCTGAACTTGGCTTTAGTGGAGTTCCAGAATAATGGATTTCAAAATTTGAACATCACAAAGCTTATACATATGTTTTGCTCAACTGTGAAGAAATGTCACCATTTTTAATGTGAGTTCTCATATCACTTATTCTATGATATTTGTTATAGTAAATTAATCTTATTTTATTTTTAGGTTATATGATAATCATATCAAGAAATAGCTTCCACAAATTTTAGTAGCTGCTCTTGAAGAACGTCGGCAAAATAATTTTTGTTACTGGTTTCAAAAACTAGTAATATAAATTATTTATGGTTTAAAATATAAAATCAATTTATTATTTGTTATATTGATAATTGTTTTACAAAATATTAGGTATCTCAACATGCTGAAAAAATTGATAACCGATTGTGTGTGTTGAGTAAACCACCATCCAAAATGGTTAAATATTATAGTGAATATGTGGTGAATGGTTTTCGATTTCATACACATGAATATGAGAATAAAAAAACAATGAATAGTGGTGTTTTATTGAAAGGATATCATCATAGAGAAACTAAAGTTGAATTTTATGGAATTCTAGAATAAATTATTGAAATATGTTATCTGGGACAAAATTATATTACGATATTCAAATGTCAGTGGTTGGATACTGAGAGAGGCTTACATGTTCATCGAACCAATGGAATAATTGATGTTAAATATAAAAGTCTTCTTGCAGTAAATGAACCATTTTTATTGGTTAATAATGCAAAAAAAGTTATTATACAAATTAATGTGTTATTTCAAGATATTCGGATGATTGGTGGAGTATAATAAAATTTAAATCTCAGGAAAATTAGTTTACTCAAAGTGAATGTGGTTCTTCTGAAGTGCAAGGAACTAAATTTTTTCAAGAGACTGCACAAAATCCATCTTTTTCATGAACAGACATGAATATCGATGATAACACCCCACAATTAAGGGTCAATGGTGGTTATGATGTTAATGATGTTACAAATAAATTTTAAATGATAAGAGATGATGAAACCAAAACTCATATGGAAATTGATGATGCTGAGGAGGAATATGTTGACATTGACATCATTAGATATGAAGATGAGGATGAAGATGAACATTGACATAGTTAAATACCGATTATACTCGTATATAACATATATCTATATATAATAGTTATTTTCAACTGTTTGTTAACAACAATCATTTCATGATTCAGATGGGCAAGGATATGATTCATCAGTTGCAAGAGGCTATTCTACCTTTGGACGAGTAGGATGTTGGATCATCTGACTATCAAACTACTGGATGTTTAGGGAGTACTCTTAGGGGGCATGGTCTTGCATGATTGATGATTACTGACACTATCCCTGAGCAACATCCATTTCTTGGCTTCGATCTATTCATGTAGAGGTATGTTTACCTGTATATTTTAGTTAGCTTTCATTAATTTATTTATATACTAATTGTTTGATTATTTTTCCTTTTTTTTCATAGATTTTCACATATAGCTGTTGGACAGGGGAGCACTATATTGAAAAATTATTTTTCTAAAGCATAGGTCACATAGGATCAGATTCCCATTGATTTTCAGCACTGTATGATCAATCATTGGATGGTACGTAAATAAATAATATTTATTTTAAAATTTATTTAATTATTAACTTGATATTATAATTTTTTTGTAGAGTTTGTGGTATCCCATCAACGAGAGCATGCATAGAACTATCTGGAAGGCATGAGAGGGGTTTATGCGTGAGCATTGCCATCAGTTTTTGCACAATTTGAGAAAGAAAGCAATGATGAATATATGAGTGCCAGATTTTGATGATTTTTTTCATTCCCACCGACCTGATTACATTTCATAACTGGTTTTGGATGGATAATGTTCACACTAGTTGGGTGGTTGTTTTCTTGGGAGATCATCGATAAGTAGACAAAACTGGGGGAGGTTAGAGGTGACATATCGAGGTGGTAGTCGTACATTAAGTACACATAGAGAACATATGGTAATTACTTTTTTTTAAAATAATTTATATAAATTTAAATGTAAATGGTTTATTTTATATTCATATAGGTAGTTAAACAACCCAATATTACGGAGTTCGATGTTTATAGGAGGATGTACAGTGATCCGGTCACTGGAGAGATTAGAGGTGATAACCAACGTTAGAATGTGGTCAGTATAATTTATTTTTATGTTTTAAAATTAACTACAAATAATATTTTAACAATTTTAATTTTAAATTGTAATTGAAGGAGTCATATGAGGCCGCGACGTCTCAGACACAAACTAAGAGTCAGGCCGAGACCGATGGTTAGACCCATTCTCCTGATTTGATGAGACAGTATGGATGCAAGCGACCTAGTATGCCTTCGAGAAAGGCTGAGTTGTTGGTATCATATCTCGATTGATGCCTATGAGTTATTATGGTACCACTGTGATGTCGATGTCCAGCTCGAGAGGAGCTCGTGGAGTGTCATCATCATCTGCTGCACAATATCAGGAGTAGCTGCGAGCTCAGGGTGAGCTTATAGAGAGTATGCATAGGGAGCAGGAGGAGATGCATCAATGACAACAACAACAAGAAGAAGAGCTCTGATGACAGTAGCAACAACAAGAGTAGGAGATGTGTCGATGGCAACAACAGTACCGTGAGCAGATGGAGTACATGCGACGTCTGACTCATGGTTTAGGGATAGAGTTCCCTCCACCATCTTCTCCAGCACCTCTAGAAGACCCTACCCCTTAGTGATGTATTTATTTTTTATGATAAAACATTTTACTGTATTTTTTTTAATATTAACTATTTACATTTCTATATAGTGCGTTTTATATTATTCCGAATATTGGATTTTTTATTTTTTATTTAATTTTTTATTATTTTATTATTTTATTTAATTTTTTTAATTTTTTTAATTTTTTATTTTGTTTTTATTTTTTTATATTTTTGAGAATATTGAGGTTTTTATTATTTTATAATTTTTTATTATTTTACTAATATTAATCTAATTATTTCATTAATACTAATAATAATAATAATATTATATTATTAAGGTTATATTATTATTATTATTATATTAATATTTTTATTGATAATATTATTTTATTATTTTATTATTTTTTATTTTACTAATATAAATATTATTATTTAATTAATATTAATATTTTTTATGATTATGATTATTATATTAATATTATTTATATTATTTGTATTAGTATTATTATTATTATTTTCTAATATTTTATTATTATTAATAATATGATTTTATTCAATTTTATTTTTTTTATTTTTTTAATCTATTTGTGACGGGTCCTTTTACGACAGACCTTCATAATAGGGTTTTTAAAAAACCTCAAGAAAAATATTTGTGACGCCCTTTTCTACAACGAGTCGTTTGCGATGGGACCCCATCACAAATATGAAAATTTACAATAGTGATAATACTGAAAAAATTAATGAATTGTAATGAATAATATACAAATTTATGTAATACACACGCATGTAACATAACAAATAATAATATGTGACATTTATTACACAAATAACACATAAAAATTATATATTGCACATATTCAAGATTTTTCATAGATTATAGATGACACATTCAATACATAGTTTGTTACATAGATTACATAGATTACACAAATATTCCAAATTATATAGGTCACATGGATAACAAAAAGATATCCTAGAATTTACAAATATTTCATATTACAAACACATTATAGACATAGATTCTAGATTACATAATAGATAATTATTCATAGATTCCATATTTCATAATATATAATATGTGTGTATATTACAATCCACAAAATTTTGTTTTGAGATACATTACACATAGAAACTGCACATGGAAATGTATATATTGAACACATAGAGATTTTAGATTCATATTGTTGATTATAAAAAAAATTATAGAGAGATTGTTATATTACAATTTAGTAATACAAAAATTACAATTTCAAATGGTATGTATCATTACATATATGGAATGTATTGGTACATTACAGTTTGATAACACATATATTATTAAATTACATGTCAAATGATATCAAGATGACATGAAATTTTAATTCAATTATTATATGATATTATTCTCAATAACAATATCTGTTATATATCAATTGTAATATGGAATTATTATACAGGGATTAACATATTTTTAATAATTTATACCAATTTTTATTTTGGTATCATGCAATATAATTTTCAATTGTAATACATATATTATAGTTGAAAATGATACACAAATGAGACAACCAAACATATGTTGTGATATAAAAATTAATGAATAATAAAAGGAGACAAGCACACATATGTTATGACAGATTGGAGATTATAAAATACTAGTTAGACACATAATACAAATTATAAAACATGGATGTGAAACAACGCTTTTATATAATGAACAAAAATACATTCCAAATTTATCAATGTAGTTTATAATACAAATTTTATCATGTCATTGATATTAAAGATTAAAGATTATATTATAGATATTATAGATTTTAAAACATATATTTTATATTATGCATAGTTCATCACGATATTTTTTTGTGATACAATAATTAAAATTACAAATGATTCACAAACTAAAATACATATTCCAAATGTCATTTATGTGTGATATTATACATAGATTGTTTCATTTCAATTTAAATTTGGTAAAAAATAAAAATTATAATAAATAGATTAATATAATTAGATTATAGATTATAATATCTAGAGATTATTGAACACAAATCATAACCTAGATTGACACAGATTATAAAAAAAGACACAAAACCCAAAATTTTGTAATTTTTTCCCTTTACTTTCATAGATGTTATTATAAATATATTTTCAGAGTAGTAATACAAGACATGAACTCATGCATTATGACAAACTTTTGAATCCTCAACTAAGATTATAAAGAGATTTTAGAATAAAAAACATAAAATAAAACACCATTTATACACTAATTTCAAATAGAAATGTTTTTCTTATAAAATTATATTACATATTATGAAAAATTAGTTATACATAGATTTTATTGCATACAAAGATTAAAAGTTATAAAACATTGGTTATACACACATTTTAATATGTGTACACTAAATAAAAAAGAGGTTGTAAAAAATGTAGATTCCAGATCATGCACAGGTTATGACACATATTATTCTAGATTATACACACATTATACACAAATTATACACATTTTATACATATTTCATAGAAATGTAATTGTAGACAATGTCATTACATTAGAAATAAGGTAATAGAATAGTAACATGAGTCATATAGTTTCCAGATTATAAAACCTGGATAGATTAAATAATATAATTGAGAAAAACACTATTGAAATTGAATGTTTTTTAAGATTCATTAATTCAAAAAAATCACACACATATTATAGAATAAAAAAATTGATATAGGAAAAATAATAATAATTTATAGATTAGTAGTGTTATCTGTATTATAATAAACAAATTCAAGAATATTCAAAAAGTTTGTATCATGTTTTATTTGATAATAGAAAAAACATAATAAAAATCATCAATGTTACTCCATATTATAATACAGAATTCATAACATCATGATGAATGAATCCTAATTCACACAAAAATTTCCAATTTTATGTAACAAATATTCCATGTTTTATATAGATTAATATACACATGTAGGGTCCTAAAAAATCCTTAAAGGGAAATCAAATACCCCCATAAAATTGATGAAGGAAAGGGATGCATGTAAGGATGAAAATTTGAGGAAAATATTTAAGGAATCCAATTTTGAAAAGGACCCAAAATGGTCAGCGTACTAGTTACTGGTAAAGGTCTATGAAACGCAAAGACCACGAACCAAGCGGTACATGGGCGGCCTGTGAAATTTTGGCCCGTGAAGCATTGGCCAACAAACTAGACAGTTTGCAGAATGAAGGAAGAAAAGCGTCGGTCAACCGTGAACCACATCGTTGGTGGAATAGAGGTAGATAAATTCCACCTGCGAACCATGTCATTGGAAAATACATGACAAAGAGGTACACCCCCACATACCATCCTCACAGACTAAGAAGTTCATGGATGAGACAAGGCTGACTAAAACCCGCAAACTGTATCATTTTCAGAATTGAGGTAGTGATTTTTGCTGCCACGAACCGCAATACCGAGAGCCTCAGTTAACCAAGTCATCCGCAGGTCGGATGATCCCTCCACTGGATTATATAAAAAGGTTTCATGTGCCCATAGATACATCCTTCTCGAAACTCTATAAAAGGACCCCAAGGGGAGTCGAGAAGGGAGATCAGATTTTTGGGAGACCTGGGAGTCAACAGATGGAAGACTTCAAAGGAAAAAATTCAGTGAAGTACGAACCACAAATGGTTTTCAGTAGGTATAAACATACCACGAACCATAAAAAGATGAAAGAATAATAATATGGGAAAACAATGAACCTAGAAGGTGAACCATGAACCATACTACATTCACAGATGAACTTCCAGTGAACTACGAGACAAATTCCCCTTTTTCAATATGGCGTACCATGTAGCACATCCCTATGCAAATGAAACCCTGCCCAGCGTAGCATTCTACTGCACGGAGGGAATCCAGCGCCGCATACCACCATGATATGCGAACGGAGCCTGAGACTGTGTGCCACCACGACACATGGAGCACACCCAGATCCACATAACACTATGGTATGTGGATGATTTCTGGGTTCATGTACCACCCTAGTATGTGGATGGCCCTTCAACCCACATAGCAAAATTCTATGCGGAGGGCACCCCAACCTGCATGAAAAAGTGGTATATGGAGTAGAATACCTTTAAGTTTTCCACATTCGGGTGCCAATCATGACCTTCTGTTTCCATTCCATCCTCTAAATCCTCTTTGCAAACCAGTCCATTAGCATCAAGCCAAAGCCTCTTCCTAATCCACCAGACCCATATGAACATACCATCGAGTGAATCAGCACACCCTTATGAGTCTACATACCTATGAAAACCCTATTTTTATTACAAACTTAACATAATTTGTTACATAAAACCTTCACTTGATAAAACATAGATAATCGATAGGTATAGTGTCTTTGGGGCTTAGGAACATTACATAACAACTTGAAATATAAAACCCAACATCTTATTGAAAACTTCCTTTACATGACCACTACATTCCCTCGTACTTAGCATTGCATGGGATAACCTGAGGACATGCATAAGAAAAGGGTGAGCTATAAAGCCCAGTAAGGGAGTAAACAAAGCAAACATGAAGATTTCAATACATGTTATTCAATAGGTATATCAATGGAGCGCAAGATAAACATAAACATAAAGGCATGATAAGACATGATAAATATAACATGGAGATGTGGAAACAACATTTAACATGATATTAGCATGATCCAAGGCTCATTGCACATGGATCATGAGTAAAACCTCATTGCACATGAAGAATGAGTAGAAATTCATTTCACTTTAATTATAATTTTTCAACATTAACTTCACATGACGTGTCATGATACTATACTTTACCCATTGCATTGGAGCGCTATCAGGGCGCACCCTTCTTAATCATTTCATTTCATGCATAAGTGTGCCACATGGATCATAAAACATGGATTAATTAAACATCATCATTTATTCCATGATAAAGGAGTGTGGAATTAATACATGAAACTATTTAAACAATAAGTAAATGTGCATAAAATTGAATACCCTTGATAGAGAAATGGGCATGGTATTCACTACACAATGACTTTGGCTTGGAAAATCGCAGTGCAATTTTGGCAGTGTAATGACGTGACATAAGAACTCATAAAAATGGTTGATGAGAGAAAAAGGGTTGTATAATAATATTTAAATAAAATTGAAAGAAATTTGGTCTTATAGATACTTATCCCAACAATTGTAATGGAATTTAGAATCATGATACAAAATAATTACTAGAATGTAAATGAGGAGAGAGAAATTCCTTACAGAATTTCAGCATGGTAAAGGGTATACATGGAAGGAATAGATGAGAGATAATGGGGTATATCATCATTAAAACATAAATAGGACAGTATATGGGAGGTGATAAATCATACCCCAACATTTATAATTTAAAATAAAAGGGTATACCAATATTTAGAAACTTGGATAAAAAGAGAAAGGAATGAATCCCTTACTTGGAAGTGTGATCCCAAAGGCTTGGGAGAGACTTGAGAGAGACTTCTTGGGAGCTTAGGGAACCTTGGGAGGATTATAGAGAAAGGATTCCAGAGGTTGGATTAACTCCAAAGGCTTTGAGTTAATATAAAGTGGGAGCTTGGGTGTGTTTATATAGGAAAGGAGAGGGAATTCTTTATTATTTAGGTTTGGGACACCACACATTAAACTAATCAAAAACCCAAACCATGCTATGGTTTTTTCCCATGGTTATTTACAAAGGGGAGTGGAAAAAAATATTTTATAAGTCCAATGGACGAACTTCTTAAAATAATATGGTTTCTTATGGGGAGGTGAGTCACACTCTCAATGAAATCTATTTAAAAAGCTAAAATGTTTTATAAGTCTTGAAGGGTCCAGTAAAGCTTTGTAAAATAAATAAATAAAAACTAAAATCACATTATTTTAATGGTAAGACATATATTTTCCAAACATAATGTTTATAGTATTTAATTATATCACTATTGGGTCATTATGATATCATAAAACACATTATATATTTAAACGACATTTAATTTCTACCCAAAAATTAAAATGTCTTAGAAAATTATGAAAAATTCACCATTGGATAATTTCGAAATCCTAATTACAAAAATAATATTCATTTTATTCAAATAATTTTCTAAATATGTGAATTTAATCTTTTAAAATAAAAACCGACATTTATAAAAAATTCACGGGTTTTGACAAAAATAGATTTCAAACCATAATAAAAATTACAATTGTATTCATAAAAATTATATGATCATTTATACATAATAAAAATTAATTTAATAATAATAATATTTTATTAAAATATTATTTAATTCAAAAATCCATTAATTTATCAAAATAGATTCCTTAGTTTAACATTAACTAAAAAAATACTATTTGTGATTTAAAAACTATTTACAAAGTAACAATAATAAAATGAAAGTATATTCTTTATTATATACAAAAATAATGTACATAATAATAATTCTAGGGTATTGTTACATAAAAACTTAAAACATCTGCATAAGACCTTAGGGTAAGGTGCGCAATGGAGACAGACTCTTGGGGTGGCTCGGATAACATCGTTCGAGTGGTAATCTCTATCAACTTCCACTTCTCCCGTAAGTGGTTCCGCTCAAGATTAATGTATTCAAGATCATCTTGGGCTTGGTCAAGAGAGAATCCCAATGACTCTACCTCCTTTCCGAGCTTTGATAAATGGGCTTCGTACAGGGCAAGTCTACTAGATGAGGTCATCACTTCCTTTGTCTGAGTAAATTAGATTTGTTAAAGCCCTATATTTATACTAATCATGTGATCACTATTCAATAGATATATTAGAAACAGTCACAATTCTTAATGGTATTTTAAAATCCAAAACTTAAAAGCAAATAAGTGCATACATTTTACATAACCATAAGAAGACATTTAAATAGACCAAGAGGAATTTTTATTAATGAATTTTTGGGTCATTACAATATTCCCCCTTAAGAAATTTCACCCTTGAAATTTACATTTCCCACAATAAAACAGATGTGGGTAACTCCGATTCATCACTTCTTACAATTCCCACATCACTTCTTCAAACTTGTGGTTTTTCCACAACACCTTGATGAGGGGCATTGTCTTATTTCATAGAAATTTTTCTCTATGATCTAAGATCTTCACTGGTTGCTCCTCGTAAGAAAGATCATCCTCTAGCTGTACTACCTTTGAAGAGAGTAAATGTGAATGGTCCAATATGTACTTCCTTAAGAGGGATACATGAAAGACATCATGTACTTTGTCCATGGTAGGTGGAAGTGCTTGTCGATAGGCCACAACCGCAACACGATAAAAAATCTCAAAGGGGATGATGTACCTAGGACTTAACTTCTCTTTATTTCCAGACCTCATGACCTTATTCCACAGAGATATGCGTAGAAACACCATGTCTCCAACTTTAAACTCAAGGTCTAATCGACGGTTATCCATATAACTCTTCTACCGACTTTGGGCTGCCTTGATATGCTGCTGAATGGTTTTCACCTTTTTCTCCATTTCTTCGACCATTTCATGTCCTAGTAGCTTACGCTCACCAACTTCACCCCAACACACCAATGTTCTGAACCTTTTCCCATAAAGGGATTCATATGGTTCCATTCAGATGCTCGAGTGGAAACTGTTATTGTAGGATAATTCAACCAGTGGAAGATGTTGGTCCCACCCTCCTTTGAAGTCTATAGAACATGATCTTAACATATCTTCCATTGTTTGAATAGTTCGCTCAGATTGACCATCTATTTGAGGATGATAGGCCGTACTGAAGTCCAGTTCAGTTCTTAGAGCATATTTGATACTTTTCCAGAACTTCAAGGTGAATCTCAAATCATGATCAGATATAATAGATAGTGGTACTTCATACAGCCTTACCACTTCTTTGATGTAAATCCGTGCAAGTTTATTCAATGAGAAGTCCCCTCGAATCGTGATAAAGTGATTTGTCTTCATAAGATGATCCAAAACGACCCATATAGCATTGTTTCCTCTATATGTCCTTGTATGTCTAGTGAAAAAGTCCATGGTAATGTTCTCCCACTTATATGTTGGTATTGGTAGTGGTTTCATCATCCCCTTAGACTCTTTCCTCTCATCCTTCACTTGCTGACATACCAGACACTTTGATGTATATTCAGTAATCTCCCTTTTCATATTGTCCCACAAATATTTATCTCAGAGATCTTGATATATCTTTGTGCTCCCCAGGTGAATAGATAAGGTTGAGCTATGTGTATCATTTCTAAGCTCCTTCTTAATATCTGGATCAGATGGTACACATAATCTTGACCCAAATCTCACAATACAATCCTTTTCAAACATGAACTTCAAGGATTTCCCATTTCTGATAGCTTCCACCCTTTTCAGAATTTCCACATCCTTTATTTGAGCATCCTTTATTTTCTCTAATAGGGATGGTTGAGCAATCTTTGAGAAATAAATGATGACGTTCCTCCTTTAATGATTTCCATGTCCATCCTCTTAAAATATAATAATATTGGATCCTTTTCAATTATTATCATTGATAAAGATGTAGGATCCTTTCTACTTAGAGCATCTGCCACCTTGTTTTCCTTACCGGGATTGTAGTGGATTGAGAAATCATAATCCTTGATGAGTTCTATCCATCTTCATTGGCACATATTAAGTTATTTTTGTGTGAATATATACTTGGGGCTCTTGTGATCAGTATATATCTCACACTTCTCCCCATAGAGATAATGCCGCCAGATTTTCAATGCAAAGATCATAGCTACCAACTCCAGATCATGCATGGGATAGTCTTTCTCATAAATTTTCAGCTGCCTTGAGGCATAGGATATCACTTTATCATTCTTCATCAACACACAACCTAGGCCCTTCTTCGAAGAATCACTAAATACCATAAATTTTTTTCCACTTGTGGGTAATGAGAGCATAGGCATAGTGATAAGCCTCTGTTTCAACTCCTTGAAGCTTTCTTCACATTCATCACTCCAAGAAAACTTGACTCTCTTTTGAGTTAGCTTGGTAAGAGGGTTTGACAATCATGAGAAATTTCTCATAAATCAGCGATAATATCCAGCTAACCCCAAGAGGCTACAAATATCGGTTACTGATGTGGACCTTGGACATCCCTCAATTGTAGCTGTCTTGGAGGGATCCACAGATATCTCATTTCTTGTGATGATATGACCCAAGAATGAGACCTCCTTCAACTATAAGTCACACTTTCTATACTTTTCATAGAGTTTATCCTTCCTCAAAGTCTCTAGTACAGTTCTTAGATGCTCCTCATGATCCTCCTTGGTTTTGGAGTATACTAGAATATCATCTATAAAGACTACCACAATTTTTTTGAGGTAATCTCTAAAGACTCTATTCATCAAGACCATGAATATTTATGGAGCATTAGTGAGTTTGAAAGGCATTACTATAAATTCATAGTGCCCGTATCTTTTACGAAAATTAGTCTTGGGGATATCTTCTTTCTTCACCCTTACTTGATAATATCCCGACCGCAAATCTAACTTGGAGAAGTATTGTGCTCAATGAAGCTGATCTAACAATTAATTAATTCATGGGAGAGGATAATTTTTCTTTATAGTGATTTTGTTAAACTCACAATAATCGATGAAAAGGCGAATTGATCCATCATTCTTCTTGATGAAGAGGACTGGTGCACCCCATGGTGAAGCACTTGGGCATATAAACCCTTTATCTAGATTCTCTTGTAGTTGTTTCTTCAACTCCTCAATCTCCACAACAATCATTCTATATAGAGTCTTGGATATTGGAAACACGCAATTTATAAGATTAATTGAGAATTCAACATCTCTTCTAGGAGGAATACTAGAAAATTCCTCAGGAAACACTTCAAAGAATTCCCTTACAATAGGCATGTATTTAAGGATGATTTCCTCCTTAGACTTAGTCATCTAATCCAGATACACGTGCTCATAGGGTAGTAATATCCATGCTTGAGATGATGGAGCTGAAGAAGATTTATCTTCCTCCTTGCACTTATACAGAATTGGGGGTCAATTATCCATGTGGAGATTGATTTCTCTCTCATGGAAATTTATGTTGGCTCTATATAGGGAAAGCCAATCCATTCCAATAATTGCATAAAATTCCACCAAAAAGAGTATAATGAAATTCTTTGGGAAGTTAAATCCACAGTTTATGACTGGGGAGGAGCTAAATTCATGGGTTGCAATGATTTTCCCATTTCCCGTACTCACTGACATCTTCACTTCCATGATTTGTGGTAGTGTTGGGATTGTTCTACTAAAATTTTGGGATATAAAAGAATGTGTATAACCAGAATAAAAATGTACGTTCTCTATTCTTGAATGAATAACCAGCGTACCTGTCACCACGTCATTGTCGGGATTCAATTCGGTAGTAGTGATGGAAAAATCTCACCCTTTCTGCCTTGGAGGCTGTTGGTTGCCTCAAAAAACCCTTAGCTTAGGTAAACGATTTGTAAGATTCCTTGGTTCTTTGCAGTTGAAGAAATGAACAACGCGCTGAGAGTCAAACGGAGCATTCCTATCCTCTGTCGCAGTCGTGGGGTTTTCTTGTCGGTGGTTAATAGTTATACATCCTTCTCTTCCACACCTAAAGCATTTCCTCTTCCCCTTCAAGAAATTTATGGGGTGATTCTTTATACATATTTGGAAAGTGGGGTGCTGGATCTTCTTAGAACCATTTTATTTATCCCTCAAACCGCCATAATTGAAGTCCACCTTACGCTTCTTATCCCCATGATACCCCTGATATTAGCCGATATTTGTTTCGAACTTGAGGGCACATCGGATAATTTCCTCATAGCTGTTGAAGTCATGGATCTCCAAGGCTTTTTGCAGGCTAGGTTTCAGCCCACCAAAGAAGCAGTCAACCTTGCATTCGGGGGTAACGACAAAGCCAGAGGTGTATCGTGTAAGCCTTGTGAAGTTTTCCTCATACGATCCAATGGATTCGTCATCTTTTTTCTTGAGGTAAAGGAAGTCCCTTTCCATCTTAAGTCAGATGATGTGTGGAAAATATTTATCAAAAAACATCTTCTAGAAATCCTTCCATACCAACACCTCGATCTCCTCCTCAGGCTTCGTATTTTTTTATCAATGTACACCATTGATCAGCTTCACCCTACATATTATAAGCATCCAGGAGAAACATCTCTTGTTTGGAAAATTGAAGGATGGAGAATAACTTTTCAATGGATTTTATCCATTTTTCGGTGATTGAGGGATCATGCGATCCATTAAAAGTAGGAGGCCTTTTTCTCATACAGCTGTCGATAGTGACTTGTTCTTTCTTGGGGGGGGGGGTTAATTTCCTATTGAAACATGTTTCTATTCAATGATTGATTTAATTGAGATTGTATATTGACAATATTTGTGATTCCTGCTCCCATCAGATTGGGTATCTCATTAGAACAGTCATCGCATTGATCTTCACATCAGTTGTTAGCCCGAGTCCTCATATTATCGGCTATTAGCTGGAATAAAATGAAAGCTAGGGGTAACACATAATGGGTAATCACAATAAAAAAATAGATGACTTATAAATAAATTTTATTTCCTTAACTTATGAATCTATAGACTTCAATCTGTGTTATCCATGATCTACTTTCTAACATATATCCTTGTCAGAGTTTTCACTTCTAGGTACATCTGTGCCAGAGCCACCTCTACCTGCTCGTATCCAGACAGGGATGTATTTGATTGATAAACCACTTAATCAATACTCAAAAAAATGTAGGGAAGTTTTTATTAAACTTTGTCTTATCCCTAAAAATTTCACTAGGGTTTTCTAATCCTAATCCCAAAAATAACTAAACCAATCCTCTAATACGAACTATTACAACCCTGCTTTTATTACACACTTAACATAATTTATTACATAAAACCTTCACTTGATAAAACATAAAATATCAATAGGTCCAATGTCTGTGGGTCTTAGGAACATTACATAACAACTTAAAACATAAAACAAAACATCTTATTCAAAACTTCCTTTACATTACCACTACATTCCCTCATACTTAGCATTGCATGGGATAACCCGAGGACATGCATAAGAAAAGGGTGAGATATAAAGCCCGATAAGGGAGTAAAAAAATCATAAGATGAAGATTACAATACATGTTAGTCGATTGGAATATCAATGGAGTGCAAGAGAAACATAAACATAAAGGCATGATAAAACATGATAAATATAACATGGAGATGTGGCAACAACATTTAACATGATATTAGCATGATCCAGGGCTCATTGCACATGGAGCATGAGTAAACCCTCATTGCACATGAATCAAGAGTAGAACCTAATTTCACTTGAATTAGAATGAGTCAACACTCATTTCACTTGATGTATCATGATACTATACTTTACCCAATGCATTGGAGCGCTATCAGGGTGCACACTTCTTAATCATTTCATTTCATTTCATGCATAAGTGTGCCACATGGATCATAACACATGGATTTATTAAAAATCATCATTTATTCAATGATAAATGAGTGTGGAATTAATAAATGAAACTATTTAAACAATATGTAAATGTGCATAAAGGTGAATACCATTGATAGATAAATGCGCATGGTATTCACTATACAATGACTTTGGCTTGGAAAATCGCGGTGCAATTTCGGCAATGTAACGATGTGACATAAGAACTCATAAAAATGGTTGATGAGAGAGAAAGGGGTGTCTCATCATATTTACATGAAATGTACAGTAAGTGGGTCATATAGATACATTTCCCAAAAATTTAAATGGAATTTAGATTCTTGATAGAAAATAATTACTTGAATGTAAATGAGGAGAGAGAAATTCCATACGGAATTTCGGCATGGTAACGGGTATACATGGAAGTCATAGATGAGAGAGAAAGGGGTATATAATCATTAAAAAATAAAGAGTACAGTATAGGGGAGTTTCTAAATCATACCCCAACATTTATAATTGAAAATAAATGGGCATAACAATATTAAGAAACTTGGATAAAAAGAGAAAGGAAAGAATCCCTTACTTGGAAGTGTGATCCCAAAGGCTTAGGAGGGGATTGAGAGAGACTTCTTGGGATATTGGGGAACCTTGGGAGGATTATAGAGAGTGTAGGTTAAAGGTTGTATGAACTCCAAAGGCTTTGAGTGAAGAGGAAGTGGGATATTGGGTGGGTTTATATAGGAAAGGAGAGAGAATTCTTTATTATTTAGGTTTGGGACACCACACATTAAATTAATCAAAACCACAAACCAGCCCATGGTTTTTGCCCATGGTTTTTGAAAAAGGGGATTGGAAAAAAATATTTTATAAGTTCAATGGACTAACATCTTAAAATAAAAGGGTTGCTTATGTGGAGGTGAGTCACACTCTCAAGGAAATCAATTTAAAAAACTAAAATGTTTTATAAGTCTTGAAGGGTCCACTAAAGCTTTTTAAAATAAATAAAACAAACCTAAAATCACATTATTTTAATGGAAAAACATATATTGGCCGAACATAATGTTTATAGTATTTTATTACATCACTATTGGGTCATTATGATGTAATAAAACACATTATATATTTAAACGGTATTTAATTGTTACCCAAAAATTCGACTGTCTCAGAAAATTATGAAAAATTCATCATTGGATAATTTCAATATCCTGATTCCAAAAATAATATTCATTTTATCCAAATAATTTTCTAAATATTATAATTTTCAATTTTAAAATAAAAACTGACATTTATCGAAAATTCATGGGTTTTGACAAAAATAGATTTCAAACCATAATAAAAATTACAATTGTATTCATAAAAATTATACGATCATTTATACTTAATAAAATGTAATTTAATAATAATAATATTTTGTTGTAATATTATTTAATTCGAAAATCCATTAATTTATCAAAATATATTCCTTAGTTGAACATTAACTAAAAACATACTATTTGTGCTTTAAAAACTATTTAAAAATTAACAATAATAAAATAAAAGTATATTCTTTATTATATACAAAAATAATGTACATAATCACAATTCTAGGTTCTTGTTACATAACCCCTTAAAACACCTGCATAAGACCTTAGGGTAAGGTGCACGATGGTGATAGACTCTTGGGGTGGCTCGGATAACATCGCTCGAGTGGTAATCTATATCAACTTCCACTTCTCCCATAGGTGGTTCCACTCAAGATTAAAGTATTCATGTTCGGATTTGGCTTGTTCAAGAGGAAATCCCAATAACGCAACCTCCTTTTCGAGCTCCGACAAATGGGCTTCGTACAGGGAAAGTCTACTAGATGAGGCCATCACTTCCTTTGTCTGAGTTAATTGGATTTGTTAAAGCCCTATATTTATACTAATCATGTGATCACTGTTCAATGGATATATTAGCAATGGTCACAATTCTTAATGGTATTTTAAAATCCAAAACATAAAACCAAATAAGTGCATACATTTTACATAACCATAAGAAGACATTTAAATAGACCAAGAGGAATTTTCGTTAATGAATTTTTGGGTCGTTACAATACCCATGATAAGCAGAGTCACAAAGGTAATACCTATTTGGTATGGACCCCAGGAATGTTTTTAAGTCTATATTACCATGGTAACTTGGCATCCAACCTTGGGATACTTATATGGACCTACCCATTCTAGTGATTAAGGGAGATCCCTTGCTTTTCCATTCAATGAGGGAGAATGATCAGTCAAAGGAATCACACTTGATTTCCCTTTTGATGAGAAGCAACATTACTCACCTTTCCTAGAACCCGTTTAAGGGAATATATCATGGATTAAGCCCCTATCCTTTTAGTATGGACCTAATGACCTTTACTTTCATTTCACATTGAAGGGTTCATTGCTCTGTACCCTCATCCACCATCACCCTAACTTCTTACATCATAGGCTTCTCTTTTTACGTAAAGGGAGAAGGGAAAGTGTGTGGTTTGTCAGATCTAATTTTTCCTCTTGTTTCTCATACCAAGCATGACACATGTGGGATTAGAGGTTTGTGATGAAACGACATTTGCAGAAACCTTGACGAACTATGAGAACTTTGATTCCTTCTCTAACTAGGATATGTAGGACACCTACCTAAGTCACGAGCTCAAGGGAAATCTTCCTTAAAAGTCAGTACCAATAAGAATTTTCCTAACTCACTAGGGCATACTCTTTAGGAATAAGCCCCAACATAAATTGGACTGAGAGGGATTTGATTCCCAACTAACTTAGATACGTAGGAAGCCTTCCTAATGTCCAAACCCAACACTCAAATCACTCTATTTCTCATTGGGTCATATCCCTGGTAGGGTCATACCCACCCAGGAGACCATGTCTTTCATGAACATCCTGGGCCGCTTCGTCATAAGTCCCTCATGAAATATTGACTAGGAATCCTCCACATAGATTTACTTACCGCATGATGTTAAAATGCATGGATGGGTCCTCATTGCATGACCTTAAAGGGTGATGTGTATAGTTAAGCGGCACCAAACTACGTGGGTTCTGATTCCTATCATAAGGATACGTAGGAAGTCCATCTTATGGATTCAATCCCGTCAGTGAAACTTCTATTTACCCCTGTATGACATCAAAATCCAAAGTGCCTCATCATAAGGTTTAAACTATCGTTTTCTTAGAAATTCCCAACCCATGCACATATATGGTTAATCATGAAACCCAGGGGTAACCTGCAGACACAAGCTTGGAAAAAACCAAGGATTCACAAACATATTAACATTGCTTAAATTTATAAGAGATTCCCAAATTAGGAAATATTTCCCCCAAAAAATAGTGTGATGAGCCCGACCTCCCATACTCTTGACCAATGGAATACTTAAGTGCCATTGTCCAAATAATCATCCAATGAGAGCCTACCATTGGAAAGGAAGTCCATGAATCATGGATACTAGATCAGTTGGGTGTTTCTGGATCTATGAATAAACTTGTTGGAGGCTATCCAAGGACATCATATCCTAAGTGAAATTATTCATAGTAATGGACAACTGGTTACTATCTGTGAGGCTATATTGACCGTCCACATCGGAACAATGCAACTTGGGTCGAATCGAAAATGGAGAAACTGACATGAATCTCTAACCAAGGTGGTTGTTTTACCCAAACGATAAGGAAAGAAAGATCATAAATTATAAATGTGATCATTAGATGCTACTTTGATGACGTTTTTTGTCTATATATTTCATATATATATAAAAAGCATTTCATAGAGCTCTCTTTGATCCAAATGGAATCCTGAAAATTTGCTTAGGCATGCATGTTAATGACCACACTGGCAGTCGGGTCCCTAGTAATGACCAAGACTCTCTTTCCTACCCAGCGTCTTCAACGCTAGGTTTCTAATGTGCTAATTACATAGTACCAACAAAATGGTACTTCCCCTATGGTGGATATTGCAAGACAGGTCCTCCACTTAGAAAAAGCTTGCATTCCACCTCTCCATCCATGACCGACACCCCATCATAGGATGACCCTGATGGCTCTTTCCAACCACTTTTGGAGCATGTACCTACAGACTGATAATGAGTATCTCCCTTATACAAGGAAGGAATATGAAGTTGATACTAATAACTTCATCCCATCTATACAGGAACCCCGCTCAAGGGCTCCTACCAAAGGATGTCGCCACCAGTAGTGTATTTACTGATATCCTCACTCTGAAGTGGATCCCATGTTGAGGGAACCTGATGAAGTCCAATGGATAGGGGCCCCTCAAGATTTCTGGAGAGAGCGGAAAATGCATAATCAGGAACAGGTTATCACCCTGGTTCTAGAGGAGGAGGCCTATCACACAAACACAACTGCATGTAACGGGCATGCACACAATCCTGTCCCTACTTCTGAATCCCACCACATAAATATGGGAACAATATATGAGCAGATTCATATCCTCGCTTTCTCTTATGAATCCCACCACAGAAATAGGGTGGAATAATACGAGAAAACTCACATTCTTTCTAGAGATCGCTGGTCCCTCCACATAGATAGAGTGGAAAATTACAGGAAGATGAAAATCTATGCTAATGTTCAAGAATCCCGTCATCCAAATTGGACGACACCCAGATATAAGAAGGCATAAATACCTACTGATGCAAAACAAACCCTCTATCTAAATAGGGTGAAAAATTATGGGTAGGAATGTAACTCTACCTGTGCATATGAAGACCACCATCCAAATACAGTGACAATTAATAGGCAGCTACAAACTCCTGCCTACCATGGAGAAACCCACCAGTCAAATACAATGGTAAAAAAATATGAGCAGAGTCAAATTCCTATAGATTAAAATCAAGATCATGAGACAAATATAGTGGAAAACGAGCAGACACAAATTCCTACTTGTAAATAAAAATCCCACCATCCAAATATGGTGTCAACTAGAGAAAATAGCCAGTGTAAGACTCGTTCCTTTTCCCTAACACAAAAGAATCGCCAATACCCTTTGGTAACTCATGGAGGACCAGAGCAGGCACAAACTCCTGCTCTGATATTAGAATTGGAATTCATACTCGTTCTAGCCAAAGGCATATCTAAAAATATCTTGGCCATGATGGAGGATCAAACGCCAATCCTAGACTATATCCTCCATACATTTCAATACATAATTGCGTCGACAACAAAAGCGAGGAGTCGGGCCCATGAACCAATATCCCTGAGCAGGGTGATCTATCCACCAAATCAGATTATCAATTCAGATTAGACTAGAATGCATGCTCCAATCTAGGAGGGTCAACAACCATATTTCGTGATACAAGTACAATCATGTTGGGGACAAATACCTATTCCAACTGGGGGATGCTGGTCCAACATGGTGACCGCTCCAGGGAAAACATATATCCCCACCAAAACTCAAGATATTAATCGGTGAATCCCGGAGACATCAAAGAAACCAACCAAACAAGGAACTACACATAAAGGCTGTTACCAACAGTAGGAGGCCCCAATTTCTCACAAGAGAGTGTACAAAAAGGAAAGGCATCAAAGGCAACTGGAAAATGAAGAGAATACTCATGATTCCTCTTTACTCGAAGATGGAATTCTTGACACCATCAAACATATATCAATAAGGGATCAGGATCCTATTAGTCCATTACCAAATTATAGAGGAGGCGGTATCAGTTGTGAAGGTCCTCTCTATAATGTCACTACCAGCAGTCCTGAAGGTCCTTCCCTAGAGCACCCACGGGGGATTACTTCGTGGGCCAAAAACGATTGATCACGAGATCCTATATCCTAATGCATGTCGTGGAAACCCTCCCCCTGACCAGACAATCATACAAAAAGAAGGACCTCCCCTTGCTGTAGTCCACCCTGATGGTCCTCCCCAAGGTATACACTACATATATGTTTCTCCCTATAGTTGGACGTCAAGCTGTGATGGTAGCCCTCTCCATGACAACAGTCACTATGAAGGCCCTCCCCACAGTGACATCAAGCAACGAGAAGGTCCTCCTCTCATTGTAGTACATCCTGAAGGCCCTCCATAGAGTGTAAACTATAGATACTCTCCTGGCATCTAGAGCTATGATTGTAGTCATCGCCTTGATATTATCCATTGTGAAGGACCTCCCCTTAATGACACTAAGCAGCAAGAAGGTCCTCCCCTTGTTTTCGTCCGCCCTGAAGGTCCTCCCTAGGGTATACTCTGTAGAAGCACTATTTATGGCCGGAAACTAAGATGTATTGGTATTCCTTGCTATCACAACATTGAATGTGAAGGTCCTCCCCGCAGTCTAAATTTATGCTGGTGAGAAGGTATTTCCCTCACGGGTCAAATGTGAGAAAGCCCTCATATGCCTAGGTTCTTGGAAAAATGGAGTGCGGCAAAATGGATACTCTCTCAATGATAAGTGATATCCTTTATCAACCGAAGAACATCCTAGGCCCACACTCATCTTCCAAGACACCCTCGTACCGTTTATATGTCAATAAGACTTCTACCAGCCCCACTGCTTGGAACGAAACCATTAGGGAGCAGTCAAACCAGGCGGATCAAGTAGAAGAGTCTTTGGTGGAACAATAATAAGATATGTTGCTTGTGAGAAGAAAACTAGTTAGGGATGAAATACCAATTATGTATTGGCCCACGACCACTTATTAGATCACTATACCAAAAGAGTTGTTAGAATAATGTAGGCATAAAATTCACCTCAACATCTGGATGACTCTCCACCAATTAAAAGCAAATTTGTTTTCCATAATAAGGGTATGATGACCATGTTAACATCTTGGAAGAGATTTGATGTAAAATTGGCCTAGAATACCTTCCATATGTATGAAATCCACAATTGGAAAGGCAAAAGAAAGACCTTGGGATGGCTTGCCTCCATGCACTGCACAAGTTACGCTGCCTTATCGGCAATGCCCCATCTGGTGTGCATATTAAGGGATGGGGAGAACATGGAGTCCTACACTTCACCCCAATTCTCATCCAGTATAATCCTACAATTTCATCATCCAAAAATGGAAATCAAATGAATTCCCTGCTCAATAAAGGTGGAATGCTCGATAAGAACCAGTATTGAGTAAGCCTCATAAGTGTCAGGCCCGATGAGAGCGATCCATCGAGAAACTCATAAACCAAGAAATTGAGAACATCCATCAGAATTCTAGTTTAAGGGAGTCCAATCAATGAGAAATTCTCATATACTCTAAAGCAAACAATACACATGCGGACCCGATACCATATCCAACTCACATCTGCATGGGAATGCATGAGATTAAGAAGGCGAAAATAGCAGCGGCATCTGCCGCAATACAAGAAAAACCCCAACCCGTAGGGTTGGGGGAATTTTTAACTCCAAATAACCCCATAAGACCAGAAAATATAGGATGAGGAATTTCAATAGTATAATGAGATCAATCCCAACTCATAGGGCTTGGGGCATTTTTACCTCAAATTCCCACCCAGTGGACATCTGTCTTCTCCTGTCTGGGGAGAAAAATGTATAGAGGGGTCTCCCGTTCCATCCAACATCATGACTCACATACTTAGAAATATATGCATACTACAAGATAATATCAGGGCTCCCTTCAAATCACTCTTCTCTAAGAAACCTGAAGAGTATCACATAATGGATTAAGAAGATCCAACAAAGGATGTAAGAATATCTCCAACCATTAATCACCTGGTACACCACCCCGAATGCGGTATGCATCAGTTAACATCGTAGACATAATCCCCACATAAATATCTAAAAATAATACAAATAATGAGGAAAAAAGATAATAGGTTTCCCTCCTGGAGATGGTACTCACCGATCCCGGAGGGGTGCACACCAGAAACCAAAGAGTTTCCTTAAATCTGGGTGCCTCTTCAGTCAATCCTCCCTTACCTCCCATGAGAATCCTCAACAAGGATAAGAATAATATAAAGGTCTATGACCTAGATCCTCCTCCACGTGAAGATGATTCCCCTACGCTTGAGGATAGGTTCGCTCGACAAGAGGAAGAAATGATAGAGTTAAGGTGACTCAATGTTGAGCTACTAAGAAAAACCTGTCCTTCTAGGTATGTTCCTCAGGTGGAGCATCAACACACACTTCCGTTAGACATCGTTATGGCTCATGGGATCATACCAAAAAATAAAGTAAGGCTGGAAGGCTCATTTAGGGCGGTGCCAGGACCATTAGTCTACCTAAACCCAATCTGAGCAGGATATCAAGATTTCTCTCCATTATGGAACCAACCAGAACAAATTCAGAAAAATTCACGAAGGATGCCCCTGGCTGGGTATCCACCTGAAGGTCTAGAAGCACCAAAAAATCCAATCTTTCCCCCCTAATTCACCTATTAATGTTCAAGTCCAATAGGACATTTATCAAGGGATTTTGAATACCATAAATTTATTAAAAACTCAAATGGAAGTGATGGAAGGACATCACACTCCAGTAAAACCGGAATGGAGGCCTTACCATGACTGGGTGAGCGACGTCCCACCTATACCAAATTTCAGAAATCCCATATTTCGAGTACTAAATGGATCATGGGACCCAGAACAACATATAATGCACCAATATTCCTACTATGATACCATGATGGTAACTCTAGAGAAACAAGAGGTTGTGAAGCTCAAATGATTTGTGTAAAATATACAAGGTTCATCCTTCGTGTGGTACACTAGTTTTCAAGCTAACTCAATAATAGGATGAGAGAATATTAGACACCTATTACTATTTCAGTTCAGCTCGATGTTAAAAAAACAATAGTCGGTGATCTCATGAACTGAAAACAGTGATAAAACAAAAGAGTCTCAAAATTTATCGCCAGATGGAATGGTCTAACATATTCCTTGAACCAGCCACAACCTAAATATGTGATACTCTCCATGTGCATCGATAATCTTCGAGATGAGATTAGAACACCGCTCATTCTGGTGAAGTACACAAGTGGGTTCTAGGACTTCTCCTCCATCGCTCAAATGATAGATGATTCCTTCAAATGGACTAATATGAAGTCCAGGGAAACCCCACCAGCCCCAGTAAAAAGATAAGGGAGATCCCAAGTAGATTTATTCACTCTCAACCCACCCCCTACACCAGCTCCATATCTAAGGCCCTCACCAAACCGTGCTGGGACCTCTAGATGTTAGAAGCCACCCCCTCCCTACCAAGATGAGAAAATGGGCCCCAAAAAGAATCAATTAAAGGAACATAGAAACAAAGTCTATTTGTTATGGGATGATCCAGTCTGTGGCTACTTCATAGCTACCATGAATTATAACTTTCTGCAACTACCAAAGCCATCATGGGAGGATGATGTAGGTCTTGATGACCGGCCATATTACTATCCCTTTCTTCAGATATTGGGACACAATATTTAGGAGTGATTTGTTTTCGAGGAACTCCTGCAAAGGATGATAGATTCTGGACAGGTCAAGCTGGGACCACTGCCAGTGCAAGTGGTATTTGTTTACACCACTGATCCAGACGAAGAAGGGGATTGGAAAAAGGTTGTTAACAAAAAGGAGCAGAAATTTGATTGTTGGATGACTTGGAAAATAGTCAATTGATCTTATGGAATACTACAGGAATAGTTAAAGAAACCAACCATGCCTCCAATGAATTCTAATGAAACACAACCATCATCCTTGACTCCACAATCCTCTAGAGGATAGACACCCAAAAACTAGTCTAATCAGAAGGGTGGAAAACAAGTGCAGGAAGATGGACTTGCACTAAGGACATGGTTGGATTTAAAAATATTAGATTTTATGCTAGTAAATATGAAGAAATGGGAATTACCCCACCAAATATCACAACCAGGTGTAGATGATGAGGTAAAGACATCATCAGAAGAGGATCCGATTTTCAGCTCCGTCAATGTCATCCATTTCATGGATCCCTTCTCTAAAAATGAGTACAGTTATCAACCAAAATTCCCCGCACCCAGCTAGGGAGCTAGAGAAAGAAGCCACATAAGACAGGGGTATCAAGGGAAATGCATCCATGGAAAAAATCAAGCTTTTGGAATCACCCCTTCTCAAACTGTTAGTGTTGCAGAAACCAGCAGAAGGACACTCCAGTAGATCCGACAAGGACATAAAAATTATTATGCCCCCACAGAAAATCACCCTGGTCTGATTCTTATAAAATATCCATCATAGGAATAAAAACTGAATATTTTCCCTCAGAATGTGAGAAAATATTTCCAACATGATCCAAACAGGATGGAAGCTCCTCCAACTTTGGTCCGAAGGGCCGACACATCTTCATTAAATGCTCAATCCCCTAAAGCACATGTGAAATTCCATCCTCAAGATGGGAAGCACTGACCTTTAGATCAGAAATATGACATTGTGAAATAGTTAGTTTCAGTTCTAAATAATCTCTCAATCATGGATGCACTAAATCTATCAGCAAATCTCAGATAAGATCCCATAGAAGCTTTGTTGAGCCCCCCGGAATTTGAATCTGAAGTAGCCTACACTGAAGTCTACCGGACGAAGACTAAACCTGTAGAATTACATGAAGTTATCTCCTTCACATATCAAGATGAATATACTATCATGCAGGGACACATAAAGCTCTTATATGTGTCTGGAATGATAAATGGAATCAATATTTGAAAATTCTTCATCGATAATAGATCTGGAGTTAATCACCTCCCATAGCGGACTTCATCGGTTGGACTATAATGAGGATAATTTGACGCCCTACACCATGACCCTATATGGCTATGATAAAAGAGAGAAGAATCTATTAGGCTAAATCAAGCTCGAAACCCGATTTAGTAACCTCGTATCTCACCCAAAATTTCTGGTGGTCCAAAATAATATGTCCTTCAATGCTCTGCTAGGGAGGCCCTAGATGCATACACATGTAGCAATTATTTCCTCTTACCATCAATGCCTCAAATATAGCATCAATGGATAGAGTGACACTGCATGCCAATAAGGCCTCATTCAAGTCCTGCGAGTCACACTATATTGATGCAGGGTTCTATGAACCAAAAGAGAAACAACCCTCAGCTGATGGAATTTATTGGGATGCCACCCCAAATAGTTTGGAAATGTTTCCTACAAATCCCCTCAAGAATCTCAGAGAAGAATACGTACTACCCATCAATCAAATTGAAATCGCGAGTCCAAATTTAGAAATGTATTCAGTAGTCCTTTTGATCTTAGTTACTACTGATGAGCCTAATAATTTCAATAGGTTCCTTAACTCCCGAGATAATGGGGAAGGTTGGGATGAAAATACCCCTAAACTATCATCAAAACCCCAGGATACTCCCTCCTTACTCACTAAGGTGGGAGGAAGTTTTGCATCACTCAAAAAATATGAGAAAAAACTTTTTCCCCTCACAACATCTTCTCTAGAGAAGCCCCTGCCAATGATGACGACTTCACTTATCAGACACTAAAATTGAAACTCCTCCCTCAACCATGAAGCAATAGTTTTAAGGATTGGTCCCCCTTAAGAAGACGAATAGGAAGATTATGAGGATGTGGGGGAAGAAGAAGAAGAATAAAACCTAAGGTATCCCCCTCCATCATTTGAGGAAGGTGTTTCCACCATCATTGATGAACTCAAAGAAATCTACTTGGGTACGGAGGAAGACCCACAACCCACTCTGGTTAGTGTAGACATGACTTTCGAAGAGAAAGATATATACACATATTTCCTGAAGCATAATCAAGATGTTTTTTCTTGGAATTATATAAAAATTCATGGTCTCGATCTAGAGGTGGCCACTCATCACCTAGGCCTGCCGGAAGATCACCATGGTAAAAAGAAAGCTGCCATAAGGACGTACCTAACACATGATCCCAAAATAGAGGATTAATTTGACAAGATCATCAAAGATAAATTTATTCAGGAGGTCCAATACCCCATATGTCTTGAAAGAATTATCCCCATCAAAAAGAAGAATTGGCAGATCTGGGTCTACATTGATTTCAGGGACCACAACCGGCCCTGCTCGAAAGATGATTCCCCAGCCCCAATCGTAGATTTTTTGGTCGATGCAACTACCAAATATGAGGCTCTCCCTTTCATGGATGAATATTTAGGATATAAACATATCCAAATATCCCAAAAAGATGAATAATACACTTTCTTCAGGGCTCCCCAATGAGTGTTTTTCTACAAGGTGATTCCTTTCAGTTTGAAAAAATCCAGCATCACATATCAGCACGTGCACCATGTTTTCAAACACTTCTTAGGAAAGTTGGTTGAATGTTATATTGATGATATTTTTGTTAAATAATGATAATGCTCAAACCACCTAGGAAACCTTGAAACCATCTTCAATAAACTACAACGACATAGTCTGAAAATGAACCCCGTAAAATGTGCTTTTGGTGTCACATTTGGGAAATTCCCCAGCTTCATCGTACGCCATCGTGGCATCAAAGTCGACCCTAAAAAGAAAAATCCATAATTTTGATGTCATCACCTTACAACCTCACTAAGTTGAGAGGACTCCAAGGAAAATTGGATTACATTCGGTGCTTTATAGCCAACTTTGCAGGTAAATGTTTTCCCTTCACCAGGTTGAAGAAAAAAGGGATAGAGTATCAATCAAATGATGATTGTCAGGAAGCATTCAAAAATATCAAGAAATATATCTTCATTCCACCAGTGATAATGCCACCTATTAATGGAAGACTACTCATTCTGTATATAACCTCCTTGGAATAATCCCTAGGCACCTTCCTCGCGTAGAAAAATGATTCTAGCAGTGAGAATAGACTCTATTATCTCAGCCAAACCATGATTTATGATAAGACTCATTATTCAAATATCAAGAAGAGATTTATTGCATTAATATTTGCGGTCTAGAAGTTGGGAAATTAATTACATCACCACAATGTCCATTTGGTCTCATTTAGCAAACCGCTCATGTACATTCTTAGTAATCCAATGTTAACCGGATGCCTGTCACGGTGGGAGGTCATCCTACAACAGTTTGATATAAGGTTCATACCACATAAATCCATCAAAGGCTAGAAATTAGAGTATTTTATAGCATAGAATACCTCAACAGAGTTATCCCCATCAGATGCAGAGATTCCTGAGGAGGAAGTGTTCTCTATTCAAGAGAACTCCCATATGTGGGAAATGCACTTCGACAGTGCCTCCAGAAGCCTGACAGGAAGAATAATGGAAGACCCCAAATTCAACAAAGTGGGTTTGGGAGTCATAATTATATCCCTAGAAAAGTAATTTCTTCCCTATTCCTTCCTACTATCGGAATGATGCATGAAAAATGAAGCAGAGTACCAGTCCCTTATCACAGGCCTAGAACTAGCACTCCATGTGTAAGATGAACACTTGAAGATTATAGGCGATTCAGAACTGGTCATCAAACAAGTCAATGGTGACTATGATATCAAGAAAGAGGATATGATCCCTTTGATGAACCGTGTCTGAGAACTGGTGGCAGAATTCCCGTCGGAACCGACGTTGACCTTTGTTCCCCGGTCACAAAATGCACAAGCCAATGCATTGGTGAATTCATCCAGAGATCTTGCCGACCCAGATCGAAATGAAATAGTTATCAATATATTTTACCAATGGATGTTATTACCATTCATTCAGATCAACACATAAGAAATTAATGAGATCAATCCTATCTCTAAGCCCTAGGGTCCTACCACCGGCTATATGACCCCCATTGTAGATTATATTCTAAAAGTAGAACTCCCACTAGATAGGGATAGAAGGGAACACATATGAAGAAGAGAAGTCAATTTCATGTTATATGATGACATAAATCTTAAAAAGGCTCTTTAAAAGAGATCCCTTGAGGTAGTCCTTCTCAAGTGCATTGATGGAGAAGAGACCACCACCGTCATGAAAGAAGTGCATGCTGACACTTGTGGGGCACACCAGTCATCATCCAAACTCTCTCATCAAATTCAGAGGCTTGGATACTATTGGCCAACCATGATGCAAGATTATACCAATTTCACCCAAAGGTGTTAGTCCTTCCAAGTCTATGCCAATTTCATCAATCAACCCCCAGAGTTACTTCACCCAGCTAAGTACTCTTATCCATTCACCATATGGGGAATGGACGTCATGGGACCATATCCTCCCACCACGGCCAGGAAATTCAAGTTTATTTTCACAGAAACTGACTTATTTTCCCAATGGGAATAAGATGTACCCCTTAAAGAGGTTAGAGAAAAAATCATTATCAACTTTTTGAAAGATAATATCATCACCAGGTTTGGTGTCCCTCGTACAATAATGATGGAAAATGGCACTAATTTCTACTCTGTTGAGTTGGAAAAAAAGCTACCAAGAGTATGGTATCAAAGCCAACTGTTCACCCAGCTACCATACAATAGCCAACAGATATGTAGAGGCATTCAACAAGACCCTATGAAAAATACTCCAAAAGATGGTGGATAGGGATAAGAAATCATGGCTATACAAGATCCTCCATGCTTTTTGGAATTATTTGACCACAACACACACCACCCCTCAAGAAACCCCATACTCACTAGTATATGGGACGGAGGTGGTTATGACCATTAAAATTCAACTTCCATCGCTCCGCGTCACTGTCTGTGATCAACTATCTATAGATGAGACATCCCAAAAATGGTATGACGAGTCAGAGTGGTTGGATGATAAATGATTACACACTTTTCACCATTTATAAGCCTACCAGAATTGGATTGCATGAGACTTAAATAAGAAGGTTTTCCTCCAGTCTTTCATTGAAGGGGAAATGGTGTTGGTCCTCAGAGCCCCAATGATACTCAGGAAGAAACCTCCAAATTTGGAGCCAAAATGGGAGGGACCATATGTTTTACATAGAGTTTACTCCAATGGATAATGAATTCAATAGATGGATAACTCACCACATCCCCCACCAATGTGAGGTTCCTGAAAAATTACATTTTGTAATCATGATCAAAGTCATATTAGCTACATGACATTAAACTACATAGCGACATATACATCCTTTCCACATGAAGTTTATTTATGGGGAAGACTTCCTGATCGCATGACAATAAATTGAATGATGAAGTTATCCATGTTGCATGATGTTAAACTGATCAACACCCTCATCTTTGTTTCATGATGATAAACTAAATAGCGACATATATGTAATTTCCACACGATGTTAAATTGTTCAGAAGACATCCTGATCACAGGACAATAAACTGCATGATGAACTCATCCATATTGAATGATGTTAAACTACTCAACATCCCCATCTTAGCTACAAGACATTAAACTGCATAGTGAAATATTCATCCTTACCACATGAAGTTAAACAGCATGGCCCCAAAAATATTCTCACAAGAGGGGACATTGTCTTCGGCATTGGTCACCCACCATGTTGCACACCAAAAATATATACAACTTGATTCCCATCTGCTGAAGGGATATGTAGTGTAACGACCCGAAATTTTGAATAAATATTGTTTCCTAATTTTGTGTGTTATTTTATTTTATTTTTATACTCAAAAAAAATGTTTCATTTGATAACATGAGTATAATTAAAATGAGACTGTTGGGTTTTGACAGTTATATGACCATTGTTCAATATGACCACTAGAAACTAAACGTTTTGATTATTGTCTCTAAATACAAGTAATCTTGGTTAATTAATATAGAAAGAAGATTCGATGGCCTCACCCAGTAGTCTTGGACCAATCGAAGCCCATCTAATAGAACTTGGGAAGGAGGTAGCACCATTGGGCTTTGCTCTGGACCAAACCCAAGCCGAACTTCATCGTGTGAAGCTAGAACGGAATCGCTTTTGCGATAAGTTCAAACTGATAGAAATTACTACTCGTGTGATGTTGGCCGAGCCTCCTTCGGATTCTCTCACCTTAGCACACCTTACACTTAGGTCCTATGTTGGTGTGATAAAGGGCTATGTAAGGAGACCGTAACTGCCTTGTGTAATCCTTTATTTTAAATAAAAATTGGGATTTCTTCTTATGATGATGTTTATGACTTTTCAAATGTCCGGATAAATATAGTATTCATATTTTTGATGATTTTTAGAAAAAGAATATTTTAAAAAATGTTTATGTAAACCTTAAATAATTAAAAATGTGTAATGATTTTCAAAAAATGGTCTTCTACAATTATGTTCAGTAAGAAATTTAGAGTCTAATAATATCAACTTGATTTTTGATGAATAGTAAATTGTGAATAGTGATTTTATGCTTAGGATTAGTAATATGACCAAATGGATTAGTAATCTCACTTAAAGAAAGTATTAATATAATCTAGGCACCTTGATTAAGTAACGTGATTCAATAAAATGGTTAAATAACTGTTTCATATATTATTATTCAAGTATTAGTTTTTTCGGGTGAATAGTGTTTTTTAATAAAAAATTTAATTAGAAATATTTAGAAATTTATTTTTATAAAATGGATTTCATTTTTGAACTCAGAGCGTCAATATTATGTTAAGGTAATTTTTGGGGATTTTTATGAAAAAAAATGAATTTTTGGTGAATAGTGTATTTATTTAAAAATTAAATTAAAAATATTTAGAAAATTAATTTTATAAAATAGAGTTCATTTTTGAAATCATAGCATCGATATTTGGTTAAGGTGAAATTTTGGGATTTTTCTGAGAAAGTTGAATTTTCGATGAATAGTGAAAATACAGTTTTTAAGTTACGGGTGTTTAATGACATCATTAAATGATGTATTAAGTATGTAATCAATATGTTCGAATTATGAATAGTAATATAAGGTATGAGTTGTCCCAAGTGGCCAATACCATGTGCAAATACCATGGGAAATCCCATGGTTTTTCCAAAACTACCAATGAGGTGTCCCTTGGCCATTAATGCCTTGTCCCCTCACTTTCCCTATAAATACCAAGCCATCCTCTCATCCATTCGACTCCCAACTCTCCCCTAACGATGCTCTGGTCTCCTTACCTCCCAAGGAGTCCTCCCAAGGTGCCCCCAAGCCCTCAAGGTCCAAAACTTTGAGTTTTAAGAGTTACGTTTTAAGGTAAGGGATCCTACCTCTCCCTTTCATTTCAAGTAATCTATTTGATGTTATTTCTTTTATGCTCCGTGATCTTATGTTGGAGGATGTTCTTTTATATTCATCATATTGTCTTTTTCATGTTCATATGATGAGATACCCCCTCTTTCTCTCATCATTTCATTTTAATAATGTTAAAGTGGCGCCGTTAGGCTGCCGAATTTTTAAGGGATTCGTTCACCTTTCTCATTTTTCAAAGTTCTACATTCATGTCAAGTCTTTAAAGTTCCTTTTTATTATGTTGGGGTATGATATCTATATATATCATACTGATTTTCTATTTTCATATGATGAGAGACCCTATTTGATCTCTTCAATTCATTTTTTTTTGAAGTTTTAAGTGGTGTCGTTAGGCTGCCGAATTTTTAAGGGATTCTTTCACCCTTCTCATTTTCAAAGTTCTACTTTCATGTCAAGTCTTTCAAGTTCCTTTTTATTTTGTTGGGGTATGATCTCTATATCTATCATACTTAACTCTTATGTTTACATGATGAGAGACCCTATTTGGTCTTTTCAAATCATTTTTTTTGAAGTTTAAGTGACGCCTTTAGGCTGCCGAATTTTCATAAGAGAAATCTTATTTTCATCTTCCTTTCGTGTTCTTAATTTCATATGGTATGTCTTTCAAATTTCATTAACATGTTCTTAAATCCTTTATATTATGTTCCCGTGCTGTTTTATGGATCATTTATGAGTGGGTGACCCATCACCCTTCTCTTTTCAATGTTTTCTAAAACCTCGTAACATAGCCTTTATGCTACAGAATTTCCGTCTCAAAATGTCTCTCTCTTTTTCTAAAGTTATTTTATTTTATTAAGTGAATACTCAAATATATCTCTTCTATAGGGGTATTCACATATATACCAAGTTTTTCTATTTTAAATTCTGGGATTTACATACATGAGACCCACCTTCTTTTTCTGTGGGTTTTAAAGTGACACAAAGATCATGTCTTTAAAGCAGTTTTTAAAACGTTATGATTATGAAATGAAACCCATTTATTTTATGCTATATGGGTTGTTTATGAAATTATTTATGAAGATATATGTGGCTCACATGAAGAAAATACAAATTTAAGGATGCGCCCTGATAGCGCTCCAATGCATTGGGTAATGATGTAACCACTAGAGATTACAATTTTCATGATATCTTGGTGAATAACCTTGGTAATTTTCAAATGACACCTTGGGGATGGACCTTGGTGATATGTTCATGATTGTCTATGTTAAATGATGTATCCACATCTTAAAGTTATGAAAAATGTTATTTTTATTATGATATGCCACATGATTTCTTTCTCATGCCTTAAAGTTCTTTTTCATGACATAGTTGATGTATCTCAAGTTCACATGTTAAATGTTTCTCTTGTTCCCTTACTAGGCCTTCTGCTCACCCTTTCTTTTGATGTATGTCCCCAGGTTATGAGATGCAGTAATGAACCTAGGATGAACTTAAGGAGAATCCTTTCAAGTGTTTAAGAAGAATGTTTTATGTTGTTTTCATGTATTATGTTCCTGGTTTCCAAGACACTAAACCTTAAAGATCCTCAGTTTTGTGTAATGTAATGAAAGTTTATGTTATAAAAAGGCGGGATGCTATAGTTGGTATCAAAGGATGGTTTAGTTATTTGTGGAAATTAGGATATGAAAACTTTAGGAAGAAGCCTATAGAAAAGTTTATATATATGAAATCTTCCTGGTATTTTGGTGAGTATTGAGTAATGGGTTGCCAATAAAATACATCCTTGTCTGGATACGAGCAGGTAGAGGTGGCTCGGGCACAGATGTACATAGGGGTAAAACCCGAAAACACTGCTTTGAGCTAGACTCAAATGGGAACTGGTACATGTCAACGGGCCTTGCTGCACTCTTGGTTACGATACTCCTGGGGGATATGCTTTGGTAAATTCATAAGATTAGTATGAACCATTGTTAAAGGAACAAAGATAAAATAAAATAAAGATTCACATAAGAATATATGATCATGGATAAACTAGATGGGAACCTAGGGGATCACAAGTTAGGGTATACTTTTCTTCTACAAGTTATCCTTATATTCTTTAAGATCCTTTTCATGATTATTGGCTAAGTATTCAAGCCCCTAATTGTACTTTCTTTTCGTAGTTAATGGCGGGAAATGGAAGAACATGTCCCAATAACCAATGTGATAGGAAATGCGACGATTGACGTATTAATATGACAGAGATGATTAGGGGATTAAAAGATGATTATTATTTTGGAAGACGTTCACTATTTTGGGGACCCTATATGATCGAGGTAAATATATTACTATGATATTTTCATTGAGGAGTAAGGTTGACTTATATTTTGAAGAATCGATGAATTTAAGGTGGACTTATAGTAATTTAGGTTACTTATGGGAATGATTAACCTATCTTGGGTAAAATATGTTTAGGTTAGCTAATTTTGTTATAAGATGTTAGGAGTGGTTGATTTTGTTTGGAGATGAACAATGAAGTTTATTTTGGAAGACTATGTTATCAAATCCTTCTTGTATTTGGGTTTCAATCTTAGTTTGGTTTATTTTGAGGAATTTTAAGGACCATTATTTATGGAATGGTCTATGATGAACTTTGAGTAGTACCATGGAACTTTGAAGATTTAAAAGTAGTTTCCATTCCTATGGGATTCTTTCTTTTTGAAGAGTTGTTTTACCTTAACCTTTCTATTTTTGGGATAATGTTTAAAGATGGAAGAAATAGATAGTTAATCTTTTGTGGATTATGTGATTCTCTAGAAGATGATTCTTGTGTTTTGATGAGACCAAGTAGTTTTGAATTCTCATCGTTTGGAGAAAAGATTAGTTTTGGTAGAAACTTATTAAAGGATGAAACTCTACATGAAGGTAGGTATATTTCCTTATATTTTTGTTCTATGTAATAAATTAATTCCTCAAAATTATGAAAAGAAACGTAAAACAAAAATTTTGTTGGTTTACGTTTTCTACTAGGTAATCAAAGACCGTTTACACACATCATAATTTTGGGATTTTCTCATGGTCAACTTTCTCCTAATCATGTTTTCTATCACTCTCCCCCAAAACTTGGCCCTTTTTTTTCTTCCATATCCATGTTTTCCTCCATGGAATCCTAGTATGGGTTAACTCGGGTGACCTTTGTACATACCTTTCTTTATTTTAAAGTAATAGTGTTACTGACTCTTTTTCCGATGTGGGACTTTCAATGAAATTTCAAAACCCAATTTTAAAAATTGCGAGGACGCAATTTCTTAAGGGGGGAAGATTGTAACGACCCGAAATTTTGAATAAATCTTGTTTCATAATTTTGTGTGTTATTTTATTTTATTTTTATACTCAAAAAAAATGTTTCATTTGATAACATGAGTATAATTAAAATGAGACCGTTGGGTTTTGATAGTTATATGACCATTGGTCAATATGACCGCTGGAAACTAAACGTTTTGATTATTGTCTCTAAATACAAGTAATCTTGGTTAATTAATATAGAAAGAAGATTCTATGGCCTCACCCAGTAGTCTTGGACCAATCGAAGCCCATCTAATAGAACTTGGGAATGAGGTAGCACCACTGGGCTTTGCTCTGGACCAAACCCAAGCCGAACTTCATCATGTGAAACTAGAACGGAATCGCCTTTGCGAGAAGTTCAAACTGATAGAAATTACTACTCGTGCGATGTTGGCTGAGCCTCCCTCGGATTCTCTCACCTTAGCACACCTTACACTTAGGTCTTATGCTGGTGTGATAAGGGGCTATGTAAGGAGACTGTAATTGCCTTGTGTAATCCTTTATTTTAAATAAAAATTGGGATTTCTTCTTATGATGATGTTTATGACTTTTCAAATGTCCGGATAAATATAGTATGCATATTTTTGATGAATTTTAGAAAAAGGATATTTTAAGAAATGTTTATGTAAACCTTAAATAATTAAAAACATGTAATGATTTTCAAAACATGGTCTTCTACAATTATGTTCAGTACGAAATTTAGAGTCTAATAAGATCAACATAATTTTTGATGAATAGTAAATTATGAATAGTGATTTTATGCTTAGGATTAGTAATGTGACCAAATGGATTAGTAATCTCACTTAAAGAAAGTATTAATATAATCTAGGCACCTTGATTAAGTAACGTGATTCAATAAAATGGTTAAATAACGGTTTCATATATTATTATTCAAGTATTAGTTTTTTCGGGTGAATAGTGTTTTTTAATTAAAAATTTAATTAAAAAAATTTAGAAAATTATTTTTATAAAATGGATTTCATTTTTGAACTCAGAGCGTCAATATTATGTTAAGGTAATTTTTGGGGATTTTTCTGAAAAAAATGAATTTTTAGTGAATAGTGTATTTATTTAAAAATTAAATTAAAAAAATTTAGAAAATTATTTTTATAAAATGGAGTTCATTTTTGAAATCATAGCATCGATATTTGGTTAAGGTGAAATTTTGGGATTTTTCTGAGAAAGTTGAATTTTCGATGAATAGTGAAAATACAGTTTTTAAGTTACGGGTGTTTAATGACATCATTAAATGATGTATTAAGTATGTAATCAATATGGTCGAATTATGAATATTAAGATAAGGTATGCGGTGTCTCAAGTGGCCAATACCATGGGAAAATACCATGGGAAAGCCCATGGTTTTACCAAAACTACCAATGAGGTGTCCCTTGGCCATTAATGCCTTGTCCCCTCACTTTCCCTATAAATACCAAGCCATCCTCTCATCCATTCGACTCCCAACTCTCCCCCAACTAAGCTCTAGTCTCCTTAACTCCCAAGGAGTCTTCCCAAGGTTCCCCAAAGCCCTCAAGGTTCAAACCTTTGAGTTTTAAGAGTTACGTTTTAAGGTAAGGGATCCTACCTCTCCCTTTCTTTTCAAGTAATCTCTTTTATGTCATTTCTTTTATGCTCCATGATCTTATGTTGGAGGATGTTCTTTTATATTCATCATACTGTCTTTTTCATTTTCATATGATGAGAGACCCCCTCTTTCTCGCATCATTTCATTTTAAGAATGTTAAAGTGGCGTCGTTAGGCTGCCGAATTTTTAAGGGATTCGTTCACCTTTCTCATTTTTCAAAGTTCTACATTCATGTCAAGTATTTCAAGTTACTTTTTATTATGTTGGGGTATGATATCTATATATATCATACTGATATTATATTTTCATATGATGAGATACCCTATTTGATCTCTTCAATTCATTTTTTTTGAATTTTTAAGTGGCGTCGTTAGGCTGCTGAATTTTTAAGGGATTCTTTCACCCTTCTCGTTTTCAAAGTTCTACTTTCATGTCAAGTCTTTCAAGTTCCTTTTTATTTTGTTGGGGTATGATCTCTATATCTATCATAATGAACTATTATTTTCACATGATGAGAGACCCTATTTGATCTTTTCAAATCATTTTTGTTGAAGTTTAAGTGACGCCTTTAGGCTGCCGAATTTTCATAAGAGAAATCTTATTTTTGTCTTCCTTTCATGTTCTTCATTTCGTATGGTATGTCTTTAAAATTTCATTAACATGTTCTGAAATCATTTATATTATGTTCCCCTACTGTTTTATGGATCATTTATGAGTGGGTGACCCATCACCCTTCTCTTTTCAATGTTTTCTAAAACCTCGTAACATAGCCTTTATGCTGCAGAATTTCCGTCTCAAAATGTCTCTCTCTTTTTCTAAAGTTCTTTTATTTTATTAAGTGAATAATCAAAGCTCTCTCTTCTATAGGGGTACTCACATATATACCAATTTGTTCTATTTTAAATTCTGGTATTTACATACATGAGACCCACCTTCTTTTTCTGTGGGTTTTAAAGTGACACAAAGATCATGTCTTTAAAGTAGTTTTTAAAACGTTATGATTATGAAATGAAACCCATTTATTTTATGCTATATGGGTTGTTTATGAAATGATTTATGAAGATATATGTGGCTCACATGATGATAAAGACAAATTTAAGGGTGCGCCCTGATAGCGCTCCAATGCATTGGGTAATGATGTAACCACTAGAGATTACAATTTTCACGATATCTTGGTGAATAACCTTCATAATTTTCAAATGACACCTTGGGGATGGACCTTGGTGATATGTTTATGATTGTCTATGTTAAATGATGTAGCCACATCATAAAGTTATGAAAAATGTTATTTTTATTATGATATTCCACATGATTTCTTTCTCATGCCTTAAAGTTCTATTTCATGACATAGTTGATGTATCTCAAGTTCACATGTTAAATGTTTCTCTTATTCCCTTACTGGGCCTTCTGCTCAACCTTTCTTTTGATGTATGTCCCTAGATTATGAGATGCAGTAATGAACCTAGGATGAACTTAAGGAGAATCCTTTCAAGTGTTTAAGAAGAATGTTTTATGTTGTTTTCATGTATTATGTTCCTGGTTTCCAAGACACTAAACCTTAAAGATACTCAGTTTTGTGTAATGTAATGAAAGTTTATGTTATAAAAAGGCGGGATGCTATATGTAGTGACACCAGGATATTTTATCCTTGTCCATATGCCATCAAATAAAAAATAATGATCCCCCTTTCTTGTTCACAGGTCATACCGATACAGGGAACACATAGTCTTGGAACTACATATGGATTGATTCATATTCATAAATGGGATACGTAGAGACGCCTCAATCATAAATCTGTATCCAACCAACACATGGTAACAAAATACCGCTATTTTACTCTCAAACACCTCTGCATCTTAAGAAGAGACCCTAACTATTTCTTTTTTCTCACACCGAGCATAACTCATGTGAGATTTGAAATGGTGGAAAAGGTTTCCCCTAACACGAACATAGGATACATATACGTTATAGGTCTATTTAAAAGAAACAAAAAAAATGGTAAAAAATTCCCCCTCCATGTGTAAGTGCTAAACTTATATGGGGAGGAAGCTCCAAAACAATGTGTAGCTTGATTCCTGACCTCACAGGATACGTAGAGACGCCCATTTTCTTAGTCCTGGTCCAAATGCTACTAAAAAAACATGCCTCATGTCTATGTGCAAAGGTCAGAACTATGCAGGAAGTTTCTTTGTAAGAGACACATTACGGTTCATTCCTGCCCTTGTAGGATACGTAACCAGCACTTGCATTTTTAAAATTAGGTCTAGATGTAGAAAAGTAATGAAGGAAAATTCCCCCATCCTTATCCATGATCCCACTATATAGAAGAGGAATCCCTTTCTGACCCTTGTTTCTCACACTAAGTGATACTCACTTGGGATTGGGAGTTTCAGCAGAGGATTCCTTGTAGGCATACCAACTCACTACATGGCTCAAAGTCCTTACAAAAAGATGTAAAACTACATGGTTCCTCATAAAAGGATTGATTACTGCCCTCGCAGGATACATATTGACACCTAGATTCCTCATCCTGGTCCATACGCCTTAAAAAAATGTGTTCCCATCCTGTTCATGGGTTGAAACTTCACTCATGACACCTTTTTCACAATGGTTCACTCTCATCCTTACCATATAAAGTTAATTTGTATGTCCAAATAAGTCCTGACCACACAACATTAAACCGTAATGTGTCTCAAGAACTATGTATGGCTTGATTCTCAGTGTAATGAGATATGTATCAACACTCAGGCTTGAAATCCTAGCTCCAGCCATAAAGAAGACTAAAAAAGGTAAAAGAATAATTTCCCCAATATCCTTCATGTGAAATACAAATAAATTTAGTGGATTTTGAATCTGGACTATTACATCCAAAAAAATTCAAAAAACCATGATTCCCTTTGTTTATGAATCAGATCTATGTAGATGAGTTCACACCTCAAAACCAATCATGGTTTGGCTATTCCTCACATACCCATCCATCCTCTTTTCATCCATCAAAATCCAGGCCCTGGGTGATATTGGATCACCATAATCACCCAAAACTATCGGAAATGGACGGTCAGTGTCATGCAGACACCTTTATTTGACTATGCACATTACACCCCTACGTCTCTGCATAAGATTACCACAAAAAATAGTCTATAAACCAAAGGAAAATTCAACCGCAGGAGATTCTATTCCTACTTTCATATGCCCATTGGTTCCTAAGCCTCGCATCATCCCTCCTGACTCGAGGGCTCCTGGAATCATGTTTTACAACTTCTTCCCCCACTCATGCCTAGGGAATACTAGTAATATCCCTAGATGATTATATCATATTTACACATGATTCATTTGATAATTTGTCCTTGCAACGTGAATATTAAAACGGTGCTTTCAACATCTTTTCCACATGAAGTTAAACCATACGAAATAAATCCTCACCGCATGACATTAAATTGCATGGCCCAAAGTTTTCACCTCATGAAATTAAAATAAAAACTGAAAGGTATCCCAAATATAGCTAAAATTCCCCCACCCCTTGCACACAGACAAAAACATGCACAAGAAACCTGGTTTTGGGATGCCTGGATCTTCAAAATTGGGCCCCGTTCCAACAAGGGAGTCAAAATATCCTTCCTCATATGCAGGTCAAATCTATACAGAGAGACTCACAATTTTCCGCGAATAATCATGAAATTCTGTGAGTAATCACGACCTAAGTGTTTCTAATATGTCCAAAACAACTATCTCTATTCATAAAACTTTGTTATTTGAGTGATCTTGGATCTTTATAACCCTTTATGGCCATTGGGAATAGAATGTCAGTGTCTTGCAGATACCTTTTTTTGACTATGCATATTATGCCCCGGAGGCTCTGCATACGTTGCCTACAAAAATGGTCTATCAATCAAAGGAAAATATGTCCCTAGGAGAGGATTTTCCTATTTTCATATGCCCAATGGCTTATAATCCCCATGTCATTCCTCCTTATCCACGAGCTCTTGAAGCCATGGTTTGCACTCTCCTCCCTATCCAAGTCCTGGATATGTTAGAATATCCTGGCTCGATTACTCTTCGGTTACTCAGGGATTCTATATCAAAATCCTAATTGCATGATGTTTAAACCACATGATACTCGATACTCAGTATTCACCCTTAGGTCAGGTCATGTCAAAAGGGTATTTCCCCCCATAACCTGCGTAGGAAATGAATCTGCATAGGAAAGTTCAACATATGCCTTTCCCTATTGGTGAATCTATCTCCAAAATAAAAATTACCATCCATATATGTGAATCAGATCCATATATGGATAAAAATTAAAGGATCTACACATATCTTGATTCCTACCCTTTCAGGATATGTAGTGACATACTATATCACGTTTTGGGTCCAGCCATGAGACAAAGATATTCCATCCCTACCTGAAGAAGGGTCAGACCTGCATAAGAAGAGAACTCGTATGGATAAGATAAAAATGCCTCCAATTATTCTCAGTATTCCCGAAAAAGTCCAACCTGTAACTTCCTCTTTTCAAGATCAGTTACCCCGCCTCACACACCATACTCTATGTCCTGAAAGGTCCAAATCTACATAATCCTATATGGCCATCAGAAATGGAAATGTAGTGTCCCGCGGACACCCATGTTTGCGTATGCATACAATGAATCGATGGATCTTCATATGTTTCCCCAAAAAATTTCTTATCAACCAAGGGAAAATCCATCCCTAGGAGGGGATTTTTACTACCTATGTATACCCATTTAATGTTTAAGTCTCACCTCACCCCTCGGTTTCAAAAACCTCCCAGATTACAGTTTACATATTTTCCCTTTTCAAGGATTGAAGATAAAGGATATCTCTGGTCAGACTAAATATGGGAAAGAAAAATAATTTTCCATCCTATGGTCAGAGTAAAATTATTTCTTAAAAAAAATCTCAAATTTCTGTGTTTTATGACATTAATCTACACCATACTTCGACCATCTACACAAGCCAAATTTGTGTGGGAGTGTTTTTTATCCAAAGCTGATAAAAATACCCTTATAACTTTCAAAAATTGTTCCCTTTATAGGTCATCCACTATGGTTCTCAATATAAAAATAAATCCAGTGTTCTATAAAAACTCTATGGCCATTGGAAATGGAAGGCTGGTGTCTTGTATACACCTTTATTTGCATATAAATTCACCGAAGACCCTCCATACGATGAAAACAAAAATAGACTATCAACCAAAGGTAAATTCATCCCTAGTAGAGGCTTTCCCTATCTCCGTATGAACTATGGATTCCATGCCCCATATCATGTCCCATATCTAGTAATCACAAGTCAGGGTCAAGAAAAATCCCTCATCTATGTCTGAAATTCCCCGGGACATTCTTGGTTAATGAGTCCTAAATTGGGGTCCTTTCCCCACAAGTAATGGTCCAAGTTATTTGAACTAAAACATAAGTTCAACTAAAACATTAGTAATGATTTTCTGGTTGTCAAGACATTAAACTACCCATTAAAAGAGACACAACACTCGCCAGGGTAAAAACCCACCAAGGGAACCTTAGGTAAAAGTTGAGTTTCATATCACTAAACCTATGCTACATATGGTTTAGGAAAAAATGTTAAGAAACAAAAAATCAAGAGACACAGATCTTGTTAGGTCAAAAAACCACAAATTTTTCCCTAAGAAAAATTCAATTTATACCCACTAGGCCCCCACTATAATAGGATTAGCTAAAAATTTGGGTGATAATGAAAAAATGAAAAAAGTTTGTAGGGTTCTCCATGTGACCCTAGAAGGATTCAAATTGCACTTGTTGAGCCCCTTAGTTTAGGTACAAATTAGAGCATAACTTGATTATTCCTTTATCTCGGATTACGATTCAAACTGATATTCGGTTGATGTTATTGTTTAAAATACATTTGATCATAAATGACTGAGATTACAAGAAAAGGATAAAAGAGGAGTATGGGAGGGAAAAATATGTTTATCTCATTGGATAAAGATATGGAGGGAAACCATAATTCAGAGCCTCTCCATATGGACAGGACATGACTACTAAAAAAGATGTTCGACAGATACATATATTTGTATCAGTGTCTGATTTGAATCTGCAATGTCCTGACATAACCTTAGAAAAGTTGTGGTCTCATCCTCCACACCTGCCCGTAATGCCTCTGCCTCCTGTGATGCCTCAAGGCCAGCCCTTTCCCCTTTATCCACCCATCACTAGCCCTCCTCAATAGCGGCCGCAACATGGGCCTGTTCCTATTTATGGTTCTCTAATTCCCGGATAATTTGTTTCACTTCCTAGTAAAGTTGTTCCACTAAAGACCTCTACCTTGTGAGTTCGCACTGCATCCTCGCAACTGCCCCAGCTTGATCGGCAGCTTCATTCATAAGAATTTTCCTAGTAGTAGCAAGATGAGCCACAGACTCTGTAGCGGAAAGATGAGACTTGAGTGTGTCAGTTTCCCCCTAATAAAAACCACATGTTTCCCTATGTCATAGATAATGTGATAGTCGAACCATAGAACCAAAAACTAGTGGTGTAACCTCGACAGCTTCATCGGCATGTCAGCAAGTGGTGTTTGAGAAATTAAGCTCCAGATGTTTCTCCAAGCCCTTTGACGACTAGGTCAAAGGCTGACCAGGTTCTCTCGATCAGTCTCAAAATCACTCCCTGATGAAGAAATATATTCAGGAATGAATGTCACTAGAGAGTGTCTAATTTAACAACTGAAGCGTGACTATATCCCTAAGCATCATTGTCCCTGACAGTTGTGACAATAGGTAGGATTGAAGCATCAACCAAAATCACTGGTGCTTTTGGTTGCGATCCTGAAATCAAAAAGAAAACCATTAAACATCATTAATCCCTGAAAAAAGATAGAGAAGGGAGAGATAAGTAGGAGTATTGTAAACATGAACTCCACCTACTGAAGTATCGATGCCTTCAGCCTCCATGGAAACATCATTGTCTAGTAAGATCGTACTATATCCTTGATAAGAAGTTGATTCCCAGAATCATTTAGAGGCATCTGTGGATTAGGGCCATACCCAACCAGCCTAGAAACCTCCAGGGAAGCCTCCACAAGATCACTTATAGAGATCAAGAATGTAGGGATAATCAACCTTGAGAAATATGTGATGGACGACCCTAAAATTCTAGGGACCAGGATCATGGTATCTCTTATGATTGGAAGAAATGGAACAATAGCCCATCATAAGTTCCCAGGAGTTGAGATAAAAACCTTCCATTTTTTCAACCTTTTAGGGATTAGGATCAGCTTTCCCAGCTAATTTATCCACTTCTAAAGGAATTCTATCTGAAAGCAAGGTGTCCATCTGGTTTGGAGAAGTTGACTCCCCAAAGCTGGGAATCCCTTCAATATCATGGGGTGATTGGGACTCCTCACCTAGATCAAATGTTGTTGTCAGGGTTGTCCTATCTTCTTCCATGGAAGTGAGATCCATACGTTCGGTCAGGACTTCAACGTCTAAATTCTCCTCCACCATTGGGGTAGAAATCATCTTATCCAGTGCAGCAACAGTTTCTGGTAGTCCTTCTTCCACCATGGAAAGGATTAGAGTCGTAGATGCCTAGGAAAATGACTCGTTGTTACTTATTGGTCTTCCATCAAAATATGAACACGACAATGAGTTATCAAGGTAAAAATTCATGGTATGATAACTAGATAAACTAGTGTGGTAATTAATTATAATACCCTTATTGATACACTTCGATAGTTGGGACTCCTGTCGATGTTTCTTGATATGTCATGAGGATGGGTCTCTAGTGGGAATATCAAGTGGAGCTGAGAGAGGAAACACCATTGAAGGGTTCTCAATGATTGCCTTCATATGTTCAGCAACACCAGGAGAACCTTCCTCAAAAATCCCCACATCTGAAGGTACACTCTCCCCAACTGCGGTTCCCCGGGGGGTATATAATGGGAAAGGAACTGTCTCCCGAGACTCCTCAGGCTCCTACCAAAGTAAAGGAGGGAAATTTTAGAATCTTCATAGAAAATGGAATTAAAGTCAGTGTTCATGAATCAAATGACCTCTCCCTCGATATCCATCGGTCGAAAGAGTATCGCTTTTCATTCCACCTCGTCAGACCAGTAAGGTCTATTCTTGGGAGCATGGAGTCATTTTTTCATTTCACTGAGGTAAAAGACCACCTCATTTGGCTGTTCTTCAGCAGAAATAAATTAGGGGGTGATGGATCCCCCAAAACCTGTAAGTTTAAAGCATCCTACTTGAAGAAGCCTCCAAATGTATTAATTGGATGTGTTCACCCCCAATTCATCCCAGACCCTTCAAGAATCCATAAAAGCAGCTGTAATAGGGATGGAAAATGATAGAGGGTCAGACTGGGGAAGAGAAGCAGGTTTCATTAGCCGCATTTGCTTACTGGGTGCCTCTATGGTCCCAGGACCATCATGAGATGAGTGCTTATGGGGCTCTAAGTGTGAGTGAGGAGCTTCCCCAGCCTTATCCATAGCAGGAAAACCAACAGTACTATCACCCTCTCTATTGGACTCTAGTTGCAGTATAGAAAGTACCCAATGAGTGTACTTGTGGTGGCCATTTTGGGCATAGATTTGGGTTTCAAGGTCATGAAGGTAATGAAATACTCTCTTGGGGTCATCATCATAAGATATTTTAGTAGGTTCTGACACATGGACAAGATTAGTAAGGGTAACCACCCTCTCTTGGAAGGACTGCCATAAGGAATGAGGGGACTGATCGTGAAAAGACTGGAGACCCATAAAAATATCCCATTACTACCAGGCCACTAGGAAATTAGCATCAGAAAGTATAAGTGGTTGGTTTCTAGTGGCAGCCTCGATGACTATTGAGGTCACACCCCAAGGCCTCAAGACTTTCCTCAGGTGAGGACCAAAGGGATTCTGAAGAACTTTCCTTAGTCGAGAGTGCCTGGTAGCTTCCTTCTACTTCCCCATCCCATTTTCCATAGACTCTTTGGGAGTTGTAATAGTGGGAACTAAATTTAAAAAATGACCAGCTGTATATGGTTTAATCTTGGTGTCAGCATAACCTTTCATAAGGAAGGGCACAAAACCCTTAGGAATTTGGGAGCTTAACCTTGCACCGGGTGTCCTCCTGGGTGAACATTAGCCATAATTTATAGGCTATCATAAGATGTTTATCCCAAATTGTGCTGTTAAGAGTAAAGGGACACAACATTTGTACGTAGTTAAACTGCTGACTAAATCTTTAAGGTTCATATCCCTCATAGATAATCTCCCCATCAATACAGAAAACCAAGATATCATCCCTCAAAGAAAAGTGGTACCCTCCATTAATAAATTCTTCAAATTCAGAATTCACAATGGTGATAGTGGGAGAATAATAAGGATGATAGGTAAAGCGATCATGGCAGTTGATTCAGACCATCATCTCTTGATCATTCTTTTCTTTCTGTTCGTCCTATGTCAGCCAGCCTATTGGCACAACCCCACTTGTACTCTAAAGATATGGCTAGAGAATAGAGTAAGGAATCGATAAGGAATTGATAAATGTATAGCCTCCCACGTGGGATCCTATCCAACCCCAGAGGAGTTGGAAGGGCTCAATCATCCACTGAGGTGAATTTTCTTCACTGATCCAGCCCAATACATGTTAAAGTTTGGCCAATACAGGAATGACCGTGTTGATACATTTGACGGTGGCCAGCTGAGCCACCATGAAAAAGGTTTTGACCCTTATGCAGCTAGAATCTCATGCTGGTAAGATCAAGCCACTCAAAAACATGTCCAAGAAGGCCGCCAACCAAAACAAATGGTTGAAATTAGGTATGAATTCCCATCCCCATTCGTGGAACCATCCCTCCTCCAAGATGATCCAGTAGGTGACTACTTTCCATCGAGTTTCCTTGTATGGAAAAGACCTGAGACTGTGCATATTAGGCTCTGGGCCACTCTACTTAGAGAATGGACTAATCTACTTCGAGAAGAAGAGATCTTGTTTTTGAAAGAGGTCACCATAATTTTAAAGTTTCTCTACTTGATCAATAATAATTTTATACAAAGGAGGAGTTATCTCCTCATTGTCCCAGGTGGAGGTAGGAGGTAGAAACTTTTCGTACATGTCCCCGATGATGGGGACCCCCAAAATCCGCTGAACGTCCTAGAGGCTATGCCAACCACCCCATGGTTCAAATAGAAATTATTGGTTTCTGGAATCCACCTACTCAAAAACTGTGAGATGAGGTCACTAGTTTGATGATTATAAGTTTGGGATACCTAAACGACCTCATATAGCCTCATGGTCTATAATTTGACCCAGAATTCTTCGAAGATTTGATGAACCTAGAAGGGACACCCCCAATCTAAACCAAATGAACCCCCATAGTGAATGTATCATTTGTAAGATCATCCATGTTGTTTATTTTCTATGGACCTCTAGGAAATTCTATGATAAAAATGGGTCATCTCATCCATCTTTCATCATGCCCCCTTTAATTTCTGAGGGGAATAGTTCAACAAGGATCCAATATAGGTATCCTTCGATATGAATCATCCTGTAGATGATATTAGATCCTTAGAGATAGTGTTTTAAATATCCAAGAAGCGGGTTGGTTTACCACATGTGGCTTTGGGATAGGTGTGTTTGATAGTAGCCCAAATTTATAAATGGGTAGCCTGTCTAAGATCAGATTCTCATTTTGACCCACAATAAGTAATTTCACTAAGGACTGATACAGTGGAGCGATATAGATTTTGTCACTTATAGTGTTTTCCATGGCCTTGTGCCTTTCATCGGTATCCAAAAGTGTTGTAGTGGAAATGTCTACAACAACAGCATCAACAACTACAACTTGAGGAAGATCCATTCCTTCCTGTAACAAAGAGACCCACATAAAGGTCTAGTCTAATTAAAATGATTGAAAAAAAGGCCAAAAATGAAAAATGACCAAGAAATTCTTCCAAATGAAAGGATCCGCATACTGAAACCCAAGAATGGTTTATGGAATGCATTCCCCACAAATTGAAAGTACGCGAAATGCATTCCCTGTGAATCGATCGTATGCATAATTCCCCACAAGATGCTAGCCCATGAAGCGTTGGATTACAAGTCGATCATTTTTAGAAAGGAGAAAGTTGTGTACCAATCCTCTCTATGTGGATATTCAAAAGTTCATAGTTTGGAGATTTAAAGACCAATTTGGAAATTTAATTTTCAGTTTTCTGAATTGAAGTTATGTCCACAGGACGGGCATGACGCATAGCATCTTACTTCGCAGAAATTTGAACTTATGTTTTGAAATTCTATAGTTTGGATCACATATTCAAAGTTTTGTTCATGGTTGAGGAAAATGTGAAGGGTAAGAAGTTTTTAGAATGTAATTCACAGTTCACGGATGATGAATTTCATGAAGGATCTAGTACACAGAAGCAAGGGAGGTCGAGAGCGCTCTATGGAGCACTTTTCGTCAGGAAAATAGTTAAAAGGCAAATAACCTAGACCCCCTATATATAGGTGTGCTACCCCCAATCTATCCACATTTCTACCAAAAACTAGTTTATTTCAGGACTATTTTCTACATCAGAATAGCCTCCTGTTCATGCCAAATAGACCCCATTTTGATGGGGGGAATTTGTAGGGTCTTGAAAAATCTGCAAAGGGAAATAAAATACCCCAATAAAATTTACCAAGGAAAGGGATTATTGTGGGGATGAAATTTGGATGAAAATATTGAAGTAATCCAATTTGGAAAAGGACCCAAACTGGTCCACATACTAGTGACCAGGAAAGGTTTGTGTAATTCACAGACTACGAACCAATATGTATGCGGGTGGCCTGTAAAATGTTGTCCCATGATGCATTGGCCAGAAAACTAGAAAATATGTGAAATGAATGAGGAAAGGCGTCAGTCAACCGCGAACCACGTCATTGGTGGAATATAGGTAGAGAAATTCCACCCATGAACCACTCATTAGAGAAAACATGACAGAGAGGTACACCCCCGTGTACCATCCCCACAGACTGATCAGTTCACAGATGAGACAAGGATAACCATGCCCTGAAAACTGCATTGTTCGTGGAATTGAGGTGGTGATTTATGCCATTGTAAACCACAACACTACAAGCCTCGGTTGACCGTGTCATCCATGGGTTGGATGATCCCTCCATTGGATTCCACAAAAGGAGTAATGTTCTCATAGATATATCCTTCTCGGTACTCTATAAAAGGACCCCAAGGGGAGATGAGAAGGGGGATCAAATTTTTAAGAGAGCTAGGAGTCGACATACTGAAGAATTCAAAGGTAAAAAGTCAGCAAAGTACGGAACTACGAATAGTTTCTAGTAGGTATAAACACACCGAAAATCATAAAATGAAGAAAGCATAATAATATGGGAAAACTATGAACCTAAAAGGCCAACTGTGAACTATACTCCCTTCATGGGTGAACTTCCCAAGAACTGAGAGACAAATGCCCCTTATTCAATCCCGCGTACCACGTAACACATCTATATGGAGACGAAACCCTGGACGATGTAGTATTTCGATGCACAGAAGGACTCCAGCACTGCATACCACCATGGTATGTGAATAGAGCCTGAGACTGCATACCACCACGATATGTGGACCACACCTAGATCTACATACCACCACGGTACGCGGATGACGTCCAGGTCTACGTACCACCCCGGTAGATGGATGACCCTTCCACCCGCATAGCAAAATGCTATTTGGAGGGAACCCCACCCCTTAGGAACAAGTGGTATACAGAGTAGGGTGCCTTCAGGTTTTCCACCTTATGGTGCCAATCGTCCCCTTCTATTTCCACCCCATCCTCAGAATCCTCTACACAAACCAGTCCATTGGCGTCAATCCAAAACCTCTTCCTAAGCTGTCAGGCCCGTATGAATAGACCATCAGGTGCATCAGTGTGCCCTTATAAGTCTACATACCCCTTGTAAGATAATTCACAGAGGTAATCCCTGAATCAGTATAGACCTTAGGAATGTTCTTAAGTATACATTACCATGGTAACCTAGAGTCCAACCTTGGGATAATGACTTGGACCTCCCCATTCTAGGGATTAATGGAGATCACTTTATTTTCCATTCAATTAGGGATAATTACTAGTCAATGGAATCACACTTTCTTTTCCTTTTGAGGAGAAGCCACATTCCTACTATTTCTTGGAACCCGTTTTTGGGAATCCCTCCTAGAGTAAGCCCCAATCCGTTTGGGACAAACCTAATGAACTTTACTTTTATTTCACATTGAAGGTTTCATTTCTCTACACCCTTATCCACCGTTTCCCCGACATCGTCCACTGTGGGATCCTCTTTTTCTGTTAAGGGAGAAGGGAAAATGCGTGGTTTTCCAGATCTACCGTTTCCTCTTGTTTCTCACACCGAGCATGAATCATGTGGGATTAGAGGTATGTGATGATACAAAATTCTCACAACCATTGATGAACTATGAGAACTCTGATTCCTGCTCTAACTAGGATATGTGGGACACCTACCTAAGGCCCAAAATCAAGGGACATCCTCCTTAAAAGTTAGTCCCAATAAGAATTTCCCTGAATCACTAGGGCCTCCTCTTTAGAAATAATCCCCAACATAAACTGAACTACATGGGATTTGATTGCCAAATAATTGAGATACATAGGAAGCATCCCTGAGGTCTAAACCCAACACTCATATCACCCTAGTGATCATCGGGCCATATCCCTCGTAGGGTCATACCCACCCAGGAGACCATGCCTTTCCTGAATCCTAGGCCCCCATCAGCGTAAGTCCAACATGAAATCCTGACTAGGAATCCTCCAGCTATATGTCCTTACTGCATGATGTTAAACTGCATGGATGGGTCCTCGTCACATGACCTTAAATGGTGATGTGTCCAGTTAGGTGGCACCGAACTACGTGGGTTCTGATTCCTCTCATGGTGATATGTAGGAAGCCCATATTATGGGTTTGATCTTGACAGTGAAATGTATTTTTACTCCCTTGATGGAAATAAACTCTAGAGTGCCTCATCATATGGTTTAAGCTAGCGTTGACTTGGAAATTCCTAACCCATGCGCATATATGGATAAACATGAAACCTAGGGGTATCCTATGGAAACATACTTAGGAAAAACCAAGGATTTAAGAACATATAAAAATTGATTAAATATATAAGAGAGTCCTGAAGTAGGAAATATTCCACCCCAAAGGGTGTGATGAACCCAAACTCCCATCCTCTCTACCAATGAAGTCCTTAAGTGTTGTTGTCCAAATAGTCACCCAACGAGCGCCTGCCTTTGGAAAGAAGGTCCTTGAATCATGTATAACAGGGCCGCTGGGTGTTTCTAGCTCCACATATAAACCTGTTGGAGACTATCCTAGGATGTCTTACCCAAAGTGAAACCCTTCATAATAATGGACAACTGGTTACTTCCCGCCAGGCTATATTGACCGCCCATAGAGGAACAAGGCAACTCGGGTCCAAACAACACACACATAGATAAATGATTATAGAAATAGAAATAAATAATTCATAAATTATATAATATAACACACATAGATATTCTTGATGATGATAGATTATATTATGTAAATTTCAATTCCCAAATCATTTTATTGTTAGTCCTAATTTTGGGTAGATAGATTATAAAATAGAGGTTATAGTAAATGTGTGTAAAAAAACACTAATGCATTGATGTAGATAGTAAAATTACAAAAAGGTGTTCTTTAAGAAATTTCTTTATTGTGATGTATTCAAAATAAATGAATTCAGAACCAAAATGTGTTAATTTAGCTTCATAGGGATGCACATGCATGCTCTAATTAAAAATAATTTTCAAATTATGTTAGGATGGTAAGAATTTCCCATTTTTTTGTAGTGATTTAGAAATTTTTGTATTATATAGCATAAAACTTATTAAACAATTGGTTTGAACTTTTCTATCAGTTTCCATCCAGGGGTAGCAGCCTTAAGTTTTATTTATTATAAGAAGCAATGTAAAATAATGTGTGTAGTATTAAGGTTATTTTTTAATTGTTTAACAATTAAAGTTAAAAATGAAATGTGAAATATAAAATAATACTAACATATTGGATGATAATAATATCAAAAAAGGGAGTAAAAGTCCATGTTATTCTGTAAAAATTGTAAATCAATGAAATAATTACAATAAATACATGAAGTATGCAGTGAGATGTTAAATTTGGAGAACCATACCTAATAAAAACACTTGGAATTTAATTAAGGAAATTTATAAACAAATAATTTTAGAAATGTATAGTATAAGAGTTTTTATGTATATAAATTTAAATTTAAATTGATCAAATATTTAAAAACCTATATAATCAATGTAATTTTTATACAACATTGATATTCTCTTATGTAATCTAGCTTCATCAGAACTTTCTTTGTAATTGAAATAAATTATAGCAAATGATTTGGTTTAGAAGGAGTTAATATCCATATAAATTATTAATAAGTGGTGTTAAAAATGTTGAAGAAACCAATATGTAATTGAATGAACCATTTAAGGGTAAATTTGATAACAAAAAGTGAGTTGAAGTCTGAATACTCTTTTCAGTATATGTCATTATGTCTATTTCAATATAAGATGGTTGTTTGAATGTGATGAACAGGTGTCAATACAATCACCTGAAAATTAATTAATGAAATTAATGAAGACATAATTTTTATTTAAACATAGATTATAAGAGTTCATATATATATATATAAATAAATAATTAAAAATCCATAAATTTTCAAACCAGCATCAACAGTGGTTTTTTTGCTGCATTGATAATCTCCCCCATAATCTAGCTTTCATACAATTTTCATTGAAACTGAAATAATCATCTAAAATCATTGTAATAATATGATAAGGGGTGAAATTAAACTGTAATAATCATAATATATAATAGGAAATCAATTTGACCACATATAAAATAAAGAGGGTTCATAGAACATACATGATTTAATAAGGATAATGATATATCTATGTCAATATAGTGTAAAAGGTAAAATGAATTTGACCTCATATATAGATTACTACCTACATAAAGTTTATTTTAACGGGAGTAAATTTATCTATAGTAGATAATGTAATCAAGCTAGAACAATTCATAGAAAGAAGATGGGTGTATTATATTTTAATAAAAAATAATTGAAATCAAATGCAGAGAAAAAAATGGAATTTACAAATCTATATTCTAAATAAAATTACTCGGTTGAATTATCCATGACTATTTGTCCATGAGAATTAATTGTAATATTTTTTCAGATATCCCAAATCCATACATAAGAAACATATATAATTTGGAACTAAAAAATTTATTTAGGGTGTCTCACTCTACTAAACAGGAAACATACTTGAGAACTATTTACTTGTGAATAATTAAAATAAAACTATATATATTTCCCTCATAAATCATTTAACTTACCTTTTTGGATAATAATATAATATATTATTTTATCTGGATGAGGAATAGAATTTCTTAACTTATATATATCTATAATGTCCACCTCTAATAAATATTTTCTAATAATAACCCCAATATAAGTAAGTTTCTTTAAAAAGACAATCCTCAAATTTATCTCTAATCATACCCATATATTAAATCTATGTGCCTTGATATTCTCATTTTTTACCAAATCTAGTATATATTGCACAAACTTAGAAAACTTATATGTATATTCCATCATCAATATATTACCCTTCCCAAATTCTTATAATTATCAATCATATTTAATCTTCAAATCCTTAAGAAAATTTTGATCATCGAATGTATTTTTGGAAGCCCTTTCAGTCAATATACTTATGTATCCCCCACTTACTCGATCAACTCCCACCTCTTCTAGTTTATCCCTCCAACAAATAAGATCCAAACTCAACCTTTGAGGTCTTGGGTTTTCATAAAACGGCTATATATTTTTTATCTTATCCAACCACACTTCCATTATCTTCAAACTATCGTCACACCTAAATGATAGTGAATTTTACATTTAAAACCTCAAGGCCTGATTAACCTCCCTTGATTATCCTGTTTATCATCCCTTAAAATATCCAATATATTTTTTATAAGAAATATCAATATATAGACCTTGTGAAACATAAAATAAAAATTTAAAAATAGTGTTACAATTTTTTTTGTGTTTCCTGATTCATAGTGCTTCAATATTTCTTTTTTTTCCATCGGAACAAAACAAATATTATTAGGTAAAACATTAATCAATATTTAATGACCGTTTCTTCATGAAAATTAAACATAAATCAATGAAAAAATAAATGTATATTCAATGTTAAATGATATATTACTTGTGATAGTTCTTGATTTGTCATTGTAGTACACCCTAGAGTATGAATATATGTCATAGTGAACTTATTTATTATGCTCATTTTAAAAGATTCCTATTAGTAAAAAAATAAACTAGAATTTTAACAAGTCACAAAGGATAAAAAATGACCATTTCAAATTCAACAAGTTAAAGACATAACTCAGATAACTAGATTTGTTAAACTTCATGAAACCAAACACATTCATAAGCACCAAATTTAAATTCAATCAACAGACTAACTAATTAATTCTAATCTACTATGAAATTTACATCTTAGATTTTAATCAACCAAAAAATTCAGTATAGACCACTAGAAAAAATAAGAAGGAAACTCTATTTTATATACTATCATTAAACATTAATTTAACATATATAATAAATCTATTTTGAAAATAAAAGTGAACTACTAAACTATATCTAGGTATATTTGAGACATTTCAATTAAATTAAATATATCTTTATTTGTTTTTTTTTCATTACCTATTCTGCATGAGTATGTAATTTTGATTTTCACACACAATAAGTATGTCTTGTTTATTGTTTTAATTTCTTAAAGCATGTTAAGTAGTATAGATTATACTTTTCCAATCATGTGTTGTAATGTGTGCAGTGATGTTTAATTATGTTTACATGACTTTTCTAAAACATGGTGTTGTTCGAAATATGTTTTCAAAAATAAATTAAAAAATTAATTTTTGTAAAATTTGTGTGAAGTGATTTTTAGGGAAATAGTTATGTTTCTAACACTTTTTTTGGTAATCCAGTTGTAATACTTCACAAGGTTGATCATGACTCTAAATACCCCACTAAAAATTCATTTAATCCAACTCCAATTATTATTTTTACTACCATCCTATTTCATTTCATTATACACTCACACTTTAAACTTAAAAATATAAAACACTTAATATTATTTTAATGAACACAAAAAAAAAACCCTTATTGAGTTAAAATTTTGATTAAAGGAGGAAAATAATGAAGTAAAAAATATGGAATGAAGTTTAGTCTTATTAATATGGTAAATAAAATCATGAAAATTCATCCATAAAAGGTTAATGAAATGATATCATCACTTGAAGATAAATTTGTTGTTGACAAAGATTTTGATGAAATTTCCATTAGTATTATTAATTTTAAAATAAGAAGTGAATCTTCCCATTAATTCAAATTAAATAATGATAAAGAAATATATTTTAAATCATTCAAGTAGTTGAAGTTAGAATATGAGTTGATTTGTTTCGATGAAAATGATGACATGAAAAATTATGTTGAGACTGTCTCTAATGTTATGGAACATAAAACGAGGGAAGGGTATATATATCAGGAGATGGTAACAGTTGGATTGAATGGAGGATTAAGTGTTTAATTTAGAATAACTAAGAGTACATAGGACCATAATGGAAGTAATATATATATATATATATATATATTGTATCGTTACTTTAAATAATTTACTTAGTTATGTCAACATTAAACCATTGTCTATAATTTGAAATCGAAGAAACCAAGTATATCTAACCTTTATTTGAATATTTTATAGTACAATGATATTTGGTGAATGATTTTTCAATTTTATATCATGTTTTACACAAGTATTTTTCTTTTATTTATCAAATATACTGCACTTTAAATGATTTTTTTATTCTGAATTCTTGATATTTTTCAATTCTAGTGTGAGATTGGAATTCATTGAATTTTTATTTGAAATAACCAATTTAAGGTTATTTTTTGTTATTTTTTTGGTGATTTAAACTCTAAATATTATGGGAATATTTCCATTTTATATATTCTCTAAATATTTTTAATTGAAATTGGGTTTTTGAATTGTTTGATTTCTTTAAGGATTTTTTTAATTGATTTATTTTTTATCGAATTAGAAATATTATATATATAATTTGAAATATTTCATTTATTGAATTTCATAGGATGTTTTTTTTATAGGGACAATACATAATATGATATTTTTTAAAGATTGTGTAAGATTTAATCCTTTTCATATTAAATAGAAGGGATTATGTATGAAATTGTGGACCTCAAGTAAGATATTTCATGTGGAAAAGGAGTTAAATAGGATATTTCATGTGGAAAATGGGTTACATAGGACATTTCACCATGAGTAAGGGGTTAAATAATATATTTCACCATTGGTAAGAGGCTATGTGTGATTAACATCACATCTCTAGCATTTATGTCAGAATATATCATGTGTAATTGAAATGATATGGAATGAGGTCTCATATTTTAGAGGCCTTTTATCAAGGAAATGCTTGATCTATAGGGTGCACACTGATATACACAACTAGGCTATTATTTTAGGAGTCTATGGGGGGGACCTTGGTGTCAGGTCCACAAGGATGAATACCTTGTGAGGGGGGGTGAATCAGGGTATGACTAATTCAAAATTAATGCTCGTTCTGATCTTGTTTCGCTGTTAAACAAAACACTCTTCTCTCTCTTTCCTGTTGCACAATATAAACAGAATTTAAAGCAAGCACAGGACATAGAAATTATACTTGGTTCACCGCTAAGGGCTATTTCCAAGGAGCATACGCCGACAGATTGCCGGTCGTACCAAATTCCACTATACTTCACTAGCTGTGGATTACAATGTTCGGGTACAGTCACTCTGTCCCAGGCTCACTGCCTTTCCAAGTTTTAGGGTCATCTCACTGCTTTCTCAAGGGTCACTCCCTATTTCTCTCTCTCTGGCTCACTGTTGATGGAGAGCATCACCTTCTTCCTCTTCCTATGCTCACTACACTTGGAAGGGATCCACTTACAGTTTATAGACCTGTAGGTCTCTTCACTTGCATGAATAAATGCATCCCCAACTGTTGATAGATGCTCTGTTATAGTCCAACTTTCATCCACTAATGAATACCACTTTGCCTCTTAACCACTGGGAAATTCACTTTGGAAACACCTTCACAAAGCACCCTACTTCGCGAGGCTCCCAATTTCGCGAGGCTCAAACAAGCCTTCGCGAAGCTCATGCCTTTTTGCGAAGCTCTATCACGAAGCACTCTCACGATGCACAGAACTTCGCAATTCTTAGGCCGGCGCGGAGCTCCTGCCTCTACGCGAAGCTCACTGAGCCAATGCGGGGCACACACCTTTCGCGGAGCTAGAATAGTCGCCGCGAAGCTCCCCTTTTGTGAAGCACACTGCCTTCGCGAACCACCTATGCGAACCGAGAGCTATGGATTTTATCTGAAAATTCTCTCTCCTTCTCTCGAGGGGGTCGGCCTCTATTTATAGGCGATTCCACTGACCCTCGAACTTTCCATGCGAAGTCAACGCCACGTCATCTCAAATCGCGAAGCTCCAAAGTTTCCGCCGGAATTTTGTGTAAATCGCGAAGCACCACGGAAATTTTCCATTCGCGGAGCTCGTCGTAATCGCGGAGCATTACCGTCAACATTCCTTCATGCCTTCGCCACGAAGCTCCCTCGCAAAGCCCTTCACCGCCGCGATGCACTTCAACTCTACCGTTCACGAAGCTTTGACGTAATTGCGAAGCATCACCGCCTCTATTTTTCTGGTCTTCGCGAAATCCAATCCATGCATCCCATCTTCGCGAAACTCATGCCTTTTCCATATAAAAATATGATCTTCATATAAATCCTATTTTCGCGATGCTCACCAAACTCCAAATTTTGGACCCCAAAAATTTGGAAAACACTAGGAAACGACGCCGCCTTGTACTGCTCTTTTGTACCGCCTCCATATCATCCTTTACTTTTTCATCGTTCTTTGTCAACAAGGATTGTCAACAACTTCTTTGGAACTCGACAATTTCTTCATGGAAAACTGCTTTGTCAACAAACACAATCAACCCAAAAATACTGCAATGTTACCTTGAGGGATTTTTTCCCAACACTTGGTAAGTAAGAACCAAAGATGGGGAACTAGGAAAGTGAATGCTCAAACATGGGGCTAGGGGGATGTATTCACACTAGTATATGGACCAAATTGAATGTTAACACTAGTTAATGGAATAGGACAAGGTTCAACCTAGTTTGAAGAGGAAAGAGAACTGCTACACTATTATTTGGGTAAGGAGAATGATGTTTTCTAGTTGTAGGAATAGGTAACTGTTCTCCCTATTGAGGAGGCCTAGGTGCATCTTTTCCTTATTATACATTAGAGAGAAGTGGCCACCCTATTACGAGGAAGGTAAATGTAGTCTCCCAAATAAGGGGGCTCGGGTGAGGGTTCTCTATAGTTTATGTTAGGGAGAGGTTTTCTCCCTAATTAAGAGTCCTATGAGAGGGATCATGCTAGTAGAGGATTTCATGCAAGTTTCAGAGAACTGAAGTCATACATGAAGGTTTTCTCAAGCATGTGAGCTATGTAATAAATTATAGTGTGCTACTAAACTTGTGCATGTACATTAAGGTACACTAAGAGACCTAGAAAAATTACCATAATTGCATATCCAGTAACCTCATAGCCAAGGGCTATGAGACATTTCATGTAGGGTGACTACATGTAGGGCTGGTCTAATATTTTGGACTGCCTCACCTATCCTCATTGAATGCAAGTTTCCTCCATGATGATTCATATTAATATTAAATATGATTTGTTTAAGGTCCATACATATTCAATAAATAAATAAGGTACTCAGTGGAACAATCATATTTGTTAGTCCAGCTTCCCAAAACTAACAATTTTTTCCTCCATTTGTTTTCTAAGAACCTCCTCATAAGACATAATAACCTGAAAATTCTAGAAGTGGTGTGAAAATTTTAAAAATATAACAAAATAATAAATAACCATAAATATGAATAGAAAATTAATATTATTTTTTCAAAAATACATTATTTTTTAAAATAAATTTAATAAAATTTCACAAATGAAGAACATTAAAACTAACACACAACCAATAATGTGTATTAACAATTCACAAATAGAAAAATGGGGGTTAAGACACCATATGATAGTCTATTAGAATGTCATACCATGCATTGTCCATTTAGTAGATAAAAATCCTTGGTTCAATAATATTTATGCAAACAAGCATTAAAAATTGCATGGATAATAACAAGTGTTAATTAAAGTATTGTAAGTAAAGATTATATATGGTATTGGTCATAACCAATAAATACTTTTTATAACCAAAATAGTGACTAATATGTGGTGCTAAGATTAATTAAAACAAAAAGTTAAAATTAATTATTATTTATAAATAATTTTTCTAAAATCTTCTTGATCTCTTGATTATAGAATTTCAATTTCCTACTTATTTTTAGTGATAAGGGTAACTTATATTTTATTTTTATCATTTTATAAACTCCCATATAATGTTATTATTAAATTGATTTTATCAATTACTAATAAGTAATCAAGGAATTATAAATCTAGAAAAAAAATTCTTCATTAAAATATATTTTTTGATGGTTTTTATGTCCTTTGATATCAAATTTGCTTCTATAAATTTAAAAAATATATAAAAAAATAGGAAATTGTATATTTTTGATGGATTATAGAAGAGGTATACTATAATAAATTCCCATTACATCAAACATTTTGAATTAAAGAATTGGGGTTTGAGGCACATCAACTATTTTTATTTTATTTCTTATTCTTTGGCATAGTTTAAAATCTCATACATATTCTCTTGAATCCATGTAAAGAGTGGCCCAAAAAAACATTACATTATCTAGGACACTGGTCTATGAGGGCCATGATTTACTCTAGTTTTCAATTACCAAAATTGAGAAATAAATAATTATATCGACATGACCAGAACTAAAACCAACCAAAGAAGATGAATTGAACCAAACTAACTAAACCCAAAAACAAACAACTCAACATGAATCATATTGAACCAATAATAACTAAATATATCTTAATTTAACTATACCAAATTGACCAAACAAATTCAAATAGACCTAAACTAATTCAAACTAAATGAAACTATCCCCCAAAAAGTTGATCAACATCAAAAAAATAATTGGAATGAATTGAACCATCTCAGACAAATAAAAAAAGAACCTATCTGAAAAAACTAACTGGAATCGAATTGGATAGAATGGAATAGAAAAGAATATAATCAAAAAAAGAGAACATATCAAATAATAATGACCTACATTACCTAACTTGAACCAAAATTAACTCAAAAAAACTAACTCAATCTGATTAGACACAAATAAACTGAAATGTAATGGAACCAAACCTGATCAAACTAACCAAAATGAACTTAAGAAAACAATAAAAAACTAAACTAAACTCACCCATTCTAACCCAAAGAGATCAAAAAATAAAATAATATAATATAAACCAAACTAAATTGAATTAAATTAAATATTTTTTAAGAAATTAAAATAGAAGAAAATCAAATAGATATGACTCATTCAGAACATATTTGGATAAAAATAAACTAAACTAACATAATCCAAATTGACGATTTATTCTCTAACATACCAGAATAAAGCTGAAGCTAGCCCAACAAAACCAAACTAATATAAATAATGATAAAAATAAAACCATATAAAATGAAGAAAACTAAAATTAATTGAATAAAATCAACTAGAGAATAATCTACCATAACTATATTGACCAAAAAAATCCAAAATAAACCAAGGTGACCTAAATTAAATTACCCTTAGACAAACTGAATGAGGATCATACCAGAAAAAAAAACAAAATAGATTTAAATCTAATCAATACAAACCAAAAAAATTATAATATAATTAAATTGCATTGAATCATATTTTATTGATCATGAATAGGGAAACATTATAGAGGGGCACAATCATGAAGAGGGAGGCACTACAGAGGGTATCAATTGTAAATAAGTAGGTGTTTCATAAGGGCTCGACCAGGAAGAGGGCGGCACTACAGAGGGGGTCATTGTGGGCTTCATAGGGGAGCTCGGTTGATGTAAAAGAGGGAAGTGGGATACGAAGGGGATAGGATCATTGTGGTATTCTAAGATATATGTAAAAAAGGAAAGAGGGTTGTCGAGGGGAGGGGATTGTAGAGGGGAGGGGATCACTATAGGATTTTGATATCGATGTCGAAGAGGGAAGATGGTTGTGGAGTGGAGGGGAATGTAGAGGGTAGGGGATTATTATCAAAGATGGATGAGGGCTATAGAGGGAGGACCCATGGAGGGGAGGGGATCAATGTCGAAGAGGGGAGAGGTTTGTGGAGGGGAGGCGATCATGGAGTGGAGGGAATCGCTATCGAAGATGGAAGAAGGTACCAGAGAGGAGGGGCTCACATATGAGCGAAGGTATTGCATGATTTATTAAAAATATGAAATTACATATTCTATTTCCATAGTTTAAATAATCCATGGTAATAGGAGTGTTGAAATAGTCTATTTTTCAAGTTATGCATAGATCTTAGATCAATGGATCCAAATAGACATTAATATCATTATTGGGTTTTTTTGGTCCAGATGTGAGCAGAGATAACATAATGTATTTGTGCTTCATGCATAACCATGGTGGAAAGTTATAATTTACCAACATAACTGGCCAAGTATTTTGAGTACTAATTTATACCCCAAAAGGATTTATTCCATCTATAGATAATTCAAGACGAAGATATCTTGGACCATTTCCAGTTTTAGGATACTCATAATCATTTTTCATCCACTAAGTAGAGTTTTCTAGATTACATAGTTTCTCATCTTAAATTATTGTATATGCATTCCATGTCAATTGTATCATGGTTTCCTAACATCTATATAGTCATTAAAACTATGTAATGATATTAAAGTACCATACATTTTTTTAAGTAATTGATTCATATTTTATTTATTGATTCATTCCACAATTGGGGAATTTTATAAATGATTCATAGTCCTTTTGAAACAATATGAAATCATTTAGAGAGCCATGTATTTTATCAGAGATCATGACCATTGAACATAGTATTCATTTAGTGTCATATGTTTGACAAGGAAGTTAATTTTATTCTGGTAGAATATCATTTAGAAGAATAAGTACTTATATAAATATATTATCTATAATGTTCTAGATTTTTCATTTTTTATTTTTAAATATTATATAGATTAATTTTAAGACTAGGAACTAAGACAACATTCAATTACAAGGCTTAGTGTTCCCAAAATAAATTTTTGAATAATATTATAATATTAAATAGAAAACGTGTACAATTTTCCTAAAAAAGTGGAATAACTTATAAATGGGTGCCTGGATAAGAAATCTTAGGGCACTGTTTCATTTAGAGTATCAAACTTACCCTAGGCATGACCTAAGATCGACCGATACAGGTCAGTTGTGAAAAGTTGTTGTGGGCATTTTTAATAAATAAAATAAATTGAATATTTATTTTATTTTACCATTTCCTCAACACAACGACACAACAATTATTCTTCTTTTAAGTAATCCTTTAGGTATTGATACAGGGTGAGGCTCATAACCCTAAAAGTCACTTGGAGGATCTGGAGGGAAACCCTGGAGATTTATCTTGGTGGGTGACGAAAAAATTATAGATCGATGATTGATGAGTGCCATTCTTAACTGATCTCACCAGCGACAATAAATATTCAACAGAGAGAGATCCAATTCTTAAGTAGGATGTGTTATTTTGGATTTCTTTCACCAGTCATAAATTTAACGATGAACACATACCAACCAAAAAACAGGTTGATCCACGATTCGATCTTTCCTTGCGGGATGGGTTATACATTGCGGGATTATTGGGGTTTGATTATTTGAGATTTTTTTTGATTTTCTAATAATTATTATGAGAACAAATTGGGGTAAAAATGAACAACAATCGAGGTTTATTCCTCATATTTTTCCTTGTATTTTATCTCCACCGTTTTATACACATTCTTCATTCTTCGATGGGTTTATGAACTAATGATCATTGTGCCTTCTTTTCTTGGCACAAAGATCCTAAATTGAATATACAACACCGGTATGGCCTAATAGAGGTGTGATGATGATGGAGACGAATGAATCAAATAGATTTGGGAGATATAGTTCTTCATTCGGTTTTTCTTGGGTGGATTTAAAGATGTTTTCTGAGCCTATTGAAGGCCCTAAACACCTCATTTCAGTGTTGGGGTGATGAAAAAACCTAGGATCTGGATTTTTGAGGTGAAAAGATCACCAGAACAAGACTTCGATCATCGAACGAGGCGTGTGGAGGAAGAACGAGAGATCCTGGAAAAACCTGATGAACACGTTGTGTAACCCTGGGTTACATGGCGTGTAGCCCCCACTAAGTGGAGGCTATGGTTTCAAGAGATAGTTAAATGACACATGACATGTGACCCTATCACATGGAATGTAGGCACTTCCCAGAGACATGATGTGTATCTTAGGAGATACACAGACATGGGGTGGTGTACATGGGTTGCCTACACGGTGTGTACCCTGCCACACAACTTGGCCCGGACCAAGTACATAGACCACCCCATGTATTGGTACATGGGTAGAGATAAACGGGTTGAGACTATGTACTAGAACATGGATAAAGTACACATGTGGACCCCAGATGGAAGGACATGGCATGTGACTTCTACACACAGTGTACCCATCTTCTACATGACATAGTTTGTCCTGACATAGGCTGTTGTACACGGGCAGTACCCGGGGTCAAGGGACATGATGTGCGACCCTACTACACTCTGTGTATACCTTTCTACATGTCTTGATTCTCTTGTCCTCCAAATCTTGGATGGGTTTCGTTAGGGTTTGTTCCCCTATCGCTTCCATGAATTCTTGTACGAATCATTTTCTACTTATAAGACTATGATCCCTTCAATAGGACTTCCTGGATAGATTTGTTGGAATCCCCCAAGAGGCCCAGAGTATGATCCTCTATTCATTATTTTTTCCCTTGGTAGAGTATTTGGTATTGACATGACCAAATTTACATGGCGTTGATCCTCTACTTAGCAGGTTAGTCCAGATGGAGTTGTTGGTATTACCTAATGGCCCTGACTATGATCCTCATCTACGGTATCATATTCTCTTCAAATCTATTAGTGTATCTCTCTCATGATAGTTCCCAATTAACAGTACTTCTCGGATGGGTGTCATTAGTGATATCAAACTCATGAGTGTGTTCTTCCATATGAGTGATTCATGGAATCTTCAAACTAAATCCCTAGTGTTGGTATACAGTAGTTGTGACTTACCTCTAGACTATGTGTCTTGGTTTGAGCATATCTGGATATTATTATATATTTTATATACATATAATGTGTAGATATGACTATACTTTCCTTTGTGTATTGCTTTGTGGTTTCGGGGTGTCCTACTGAATATTTTTATACTTACCCCTACACGGGTGTTGCACGCACATGTCGTGCTTTATGAAAATGAGCGGCCTTTTTACAATTTCCTTCATGGACTAGGACTAGATAAAGATTTGTGAGATCTGGCAGGCTGAGGTGTGTTCCTACAACTATAGAAAATAGTCCCAATATCTTTTCTTATAGGTCGGACTTGTGGTTACATACTTCTTTTGGTGGGCTAGTATTTGTACCAGTTTCACTTTACTTTACTTTCCTTTCATACTTTGTTGGTTGGGAATAGTTGTATGTTTGCATTGTTTTCTTAGGTTTTTTTAACATTTTAGTATTTTGTGGGCTTAGAGATGTGTGCGTGCATACAGTTACATAGGCAATACCTCCCAAGTTAGTGATATACCTACTCGGTGCTATTCACCAGCCCCTAGCCTATTGGAGGAAGTCTTGGGGAGTCACAACATGGGCCCCACTAGGATGGTCATGACATAGTGGTATTAGAGTTTTTGGTTATACTATAGGACTAGGAGTCTATGAGATTGGATTAGGGAAATAGTGTTAAGTGTTTCCATTTTGGCTTTCAGGCCAGGGACACCGGTGTTGGTGTGGGCGGTCGACATATCCACACACCTAGACTCTAATAACCTTTTTTCAACTTGGTACTTGAGAAAACTGGTTTTAGGGAAAATAATGGTACATGCATCATATAGAAATAGGTTTTGGTTCCATGTCCTTCTTAAGTCATCTCCCCAGATATACTCATTGACCGTGGTATATCTTGTTTTCTTATATGATTTCCCAGAGATGCATAACAGCTAGGTTTCAGTAGATCAATCACAATGATGACCCCCTCAGTGAAGAGGCTTCGATTCAGGGACCAGTTCCCCATATGTCTCTTCCAGGTGGTGCACCAGCTATACCACCACATGTGGAGCAATACGTGGTACCCATAGTACCAGCAGATAAATATTTCAGGTTGAGAATGCTTCATTAGTTTTATAGATATAGACCCCTTAGGTTCCTAGGTGAGCCTGAACCTCAGGTGGATGAGGACTGGCTTGAGGTAGTGACCCGAGTTTTTCACCTAGTTCGGACACCAGCAGATCAGATGGTGGTTTTGGTGGTGAGACTTCTACATGGATCAATAGAGATATGGTGGTGTTTGGATATCTAGACTCATGATGAGGCAATTATTTCATATATAGAGTTCAAGTGTCTCTTTATAAAGGATTTCTCACCAGTTACGCTAAGAGTTGTGCATATATAGGAGATTCTTAAACTCTAACATGGTACCAAGATAGTGACTGAATATTCATCGAGGTTCACCAACATTTCTAGGTACTCAATGGATACAGTTAGAGGTCAGTACTCCAGGGCTTGGACCTTCAATTGTGGTCTATTTAGATACATCCTAGTTAGTGTTATCCCACTATGAATTCCTACTTATTATGGGGTTCTTGAGGGATATTTGGTGGTAAAAATCTTCTTGGATGAGAATATACAACCACTGATAGTCAGTAGTGGATGAGAAGGAGTAGAGACCTCAGTAGTAGATATTCGACATTAGTCCCAGGGACCTAGACATGGGACAGGTTTCAGGATGAGGTCCCAAGAGAGAGGATCTACATTTTAGGTATCATAGGGTGGGTACAATCAGCCTAGGGAGAGGTAGTGCTACTAATGTGATGGAAGGGGAAATCTCGCTTGAGATTTTCCAAACCACCGTGTTGTAGACAGGGAGATAGTAGATAGACAATTGAGGCAGATGTAGTGACATGACCATGCAGAACCACAGGGAAGAAGACATGGAAGAGGATCTAGGAGAGAATTGGGAGGTGGGCGATATTTCTAAATATTACCACCACTACCCCCAGGTGGTCTACTCTAGGCATAGGGTGTTGGAGGTCATGGGTGGGGACAACTTCATGCGGTTGAGGCATATGACCCAGGGGCTTCGATAATGATTCAAGGAACAATCTGTGTCTTTTATACTTTAGTTGCAGTACTGATAGAAACAGGTTATATTTATTCCATTCTCTTCACATATCTTGTTTGATACCTAGAGATTTTGATTGAACTATTTACTCTACCCTTACACTTAGAGACACATACTGGATAAGAATCAGTGGTCACACATCAATGTTGACGGTGTGACCTGACCCTTGGAGGTGAGAGTTTTGGTTGGAACCTCTTGGTGGCAGCATTGATGCATTACGACGTCATTCTTGGTATGGATTGGTTATCCATAGTCCATGCCTAGATTGGAAATTTTAGGTTAGGGTTGCAGTGTGTCCGTAGTGATGGAATGAGGTTTTCCTTTTATGGTAAAATGGAAACCCAGGAAGCATAGGATGGACTCATGCATAGGAGGGTGAAACCAATTACTCATCAGTTGACTATCCTGAACCTCAGTGCAGCAACAGTTTTGAGATTCCAATTTCTAGTGGTGGTGGAAGAGTATGGGGACGCCTTTCCTGAAGATGTTCTAATATTACCTCTCTATTGGGAAATAGAATTTTTCATTGATTTACACCCCAAGATGACACTGATATCTACATCATCATATCATATGGCTCCTGTAGTACTTCATGATCTAAGGGTGTAGTTGAAGGACTTGCAAAAGAATGGATTCATGAGACCCAATGCTTCACCCTGGTCGGTCCCAATTTTGATTTCCCAAAAGGCAGATGTGATCTTGAGGTTTTGTGTAGACTACCAGTGCTTGAACCAAGTGACCGTGAAGAACAAGTATCCAATACCAAAGATCGATGAACTCTTTGATCAGTTGAGATGAACGTGATGGTTCTCAAAGGTTGAACTTCAATCATTCTATCACCAGTTGCAAGTACAAGATGAAGATATATCGAAGATGAATTTCATATATCCTTACACTCATTATGAGTACTTGGTGATTCCCTTTTTCATGAAGAAATCCCTAGTAGTGTTCATGGGACTCATGAACAAGATATTTCATCCTTACTTAGACCGTTTCATGGTAGTCTTCATTGATGATATCCTTGTGTACTCAGTGTTTGAGGAGGAGCACCTGAGACACTTAAGGATGGTTCTAGATATTCTCTGAGAGAACCATCTTTATGGGAAACTCTCTAAGTGCCGGTTCTAGATTTATGTGGTCTAATTTCTGGGAAATGTTATCTTAGTAAATGGAGTGGTTGTGGACCCGACCAAGGTTGAGGTAGTGCTATCATGGGAGCCACCTAGGAGCATGACAGAAGTATGAAGATTCATCAGGATGTTAGTCTATTATCGAAGGTTCATACCTGATTTCTCTAGGGTATCGGCACTGATGAAATATTTGACTTAAAAGGGGATGCTTTTAGTGTGGATAGAGAAGTGCCAGAAGGATTTTCAGTAGTTGAGATAGAGTTTGGAGAGTTCTCTGATCTTGATATTTCAAGAGGTGGGTGTTGAGTATGTAGTGTTCTGTGATACATCACAGACTAGTCTTGGTTGTGTCCTGATGTAGAGGAAAGTGCTGATTGCATGTGGTTCTCTCCAATTGAGAGTACATGAGAAGAACTACATGACCCATGATCTTGATTTAGAAGTATTAGTCTTCACATTGAATATTTGGAGACACTACCTGATGGGTGAGCGGTTTATCATCTATTATGATCACATGAGTGTCAAGTATATCTTGTCTCATAAGGATATGAACTTGAGACAGAGGTGATGGATAGATATACTCCAGGACTATGAATTTTAGATTTTCTATACTCTTGGGAAGGGGAACATGGTGGAAGATTCTCTCAGGATGAGATCCAGTTCATAGTTTCTAAATGAGGTGTCAGAGTAGTTAGCCTCATTATAGTTATCCTTTGTATATGGATATGGAGTAGCTTACCTATTGTCGATGGTTTTTACCCCTCCACTATTACATCGAGTCAATGAATAAAATCTTGGGGATACCGACTACAAGACCCTACATGCTCATATTTCCACATGGCATGCCCCTGATGGATTTTCAAAAGGTGGGGACCACATTGTTCTTTTCATAGGATCCATAATAATACCAGTGGTGTTGTGGGAGGAGGTTATGATAAAGTTTCATACACCCCCATTGGTGGTACATATAAGTGTGGAGAAGATGTAATTGGACTTCTGAGGTCAGTTTTGGTGGCCAGGGATGAAGAAAGAAATGGTGGAGTTCATTTCTCAATGCCTTATTTTTCAGCAAGTGAAGGAAAAGAACTAGGTTCCAATGAGTTTATCTCAACCCCTTGAGGTTTTGGAATGAATGTGGGATTGAATATCTATGGAATTCATGATGATTTTACCATGTATGTATAGGGGACACAATTTCATATGGGTAATCATTGAATGAATTAGCAAGTCGAACCACTTTCTAGCTATCCAAGTGTAGAGTTCAGTAGAGAGATTGGGATGACTCTACATTCAAGAGATAGTTTGACTCCATGGAATTCCATTGATGATTGTTTCATATAGTGATGATCATTTTACATCTCAGTTGTGGAAGGGATTGTAGGAGGTGTTTGGAACTTAGTTACTCTTGAGCATAATGTTTCACAGACAGATGGATGACCAGATGGAGCAGACAATTTTGGTTCTATAGGACATTCTGTAAGCTTGCATGTTGAACTTCAGCCGTATTTGGGAGGACCACCTACCACTGGTGGAGTTCTCATACAACAATATTTACCATTCCACCATTGGTATGGAACCATTTTAGGCTTTGTATGTGAAACCTTGTAGGTCACCACATTGTTGGACTGAACCAGCAGAGTCGACAATTATGGTCAAAAAATTGGTGTGAGAAACTACAGAGAAGGTACAGATCATCCAAGAGTGGATGAGGACTGTATAGATCCATCATAAATCTTATGTTGATAGGTAGAGAAGTCCTTTTGAGTTCGAGGAAGGAGACCATGTATTCCTACCGGTTTCACCTCGATGTGGATTACATAGATTTGACCAGGGTGGCTATCATCCATTTTTAGATACTATGTAGAGTTAGTGAGGTGGTGTACCGCTTACCTCTACCCACATAGTTGTACTGGGTATACATTGTCTTCCACATGTCGCAGCTGACGAGGTATGTGCGTGACCCATCACACATCATCAATTGGGGAAAGATAGACATCAATGATGGAGAAACCTTTGTGGAGTATCCAGTGGAGATTTTGAATTGATAGGAGAGGATCCTTCATGGGAATTGATTCCTTTGGTGCATGTCAGGTGATAGCATGGGAATCTCCAGGAGAGCACTTGGGACTGGGAGGATCATATTCATTCTTAGTGCCCTCGCCTTTTTGAGTAGCCTTTTTTTGGATTATTGGGTACATAAAGCCCCAAGGTAAGGATAATGTAATGTACTAGATTTTCTTAGTTTTATTTTTAAATATTATATGGATTAATTTTGAGACCATACACTGAGATGACATGAAATTCTGAGGCCCGGTGTGCCTGGAATAAATGTTTAAATAATATTAAAATATTAAATAGCATGCACACACAATTTTCCTAAAAAAGGGAAATAACTTCTAAAAGGTTTCCTGGATCAAAAATTTGAGGGAACCATTGTGTTCAGAGTAGTAACCATTACCTAGGCATGGCCTAACATTGGATGACATAGGTTGGCTGTGAAAATTAGTTTCGACCATTTTTAATGAATAAAATAAATTGAATATTTATTTTATTTTACCATTTCATCGACGCATCGATAGAGTGATGTTTATTATTTTAAGTAAGCCTTTAGGTAGGGATCTAGGGTTGGGATCATAACCCTATAAATTCTCTAGAGGCTTTGGAGAGAAACCCTGTAGATTTCTCTCGGTAGGCGGTGATGGAATTGCGGATTGAAGATCGAAGAGCTCCATTCTTGATGGATATTGCTAGTGAAAATCGATCTTCAACAGTGAAAAATAAAATTCCCAAGTAGGATATGTTATTTTGGATTTCTTTCCCCATTATTAAATTCAATGATGAATGGGGAACAACCAATGAACATGTTGATTTGCGGTTCGATCATTCCTTACGGGATGGGTTATACGTTGTGTGATTATTAGGGTTTGATTATTTAAGATTTTTTTTATTTTCTGGTCATTCTTATGAGAAATGATTGAGGCCAGAATGAACAAAGTTCAAGGTTCATTCCTTATATTTTTTCCATGTGTTTTCTCTCCCTCATTTTTTACATATTCTTCATTCTTCGATGGGTTTATGAACGAACGATAATTACACCATCATTTCATAGAGAAATGGTCTGAAATTGAAGATCCAACACCAAGATAACCTAACGGAGGTGCAACAACGATGATGATGGACAAATCAAAGTGATTTGGGAGATATCGTTCTTCAAGCAGTTTTCATCAAGTGGATTTAAAGTTGCTTTTCAATCTGATTAAAGGCCAGAATCACCACAATTTGGTGTTAGGATGATGAAACAACCTAGGATTTGAAGTTTAGCGGTGAACAAATCACCAAAACAAGATCAGAATCATCGGTCGAGGCATGCGGAATAAGAACGAGAGATTCTAGAAAAAATCAATGAACACGGCATGTAACCAAGGGTTACACAACATGTGTCTCCCACTGAGCGGAGACTAGGGTTTTGAGAGATAGTTAAATATCACATGATGTGTGACCCTATCAAACGACGTGTATGCCCTTCCCAGAGACTCGACATGTATCTTGGGAGATACACGTACACTGGTCAGAGTATATTGGTTGCCTGTATAGCATGTACCCCACCACATGACTTGTCCTGGACCAAGTACACAGACTACCCCATGTACTAGTACACGAGAAGAGATACACAAGTTGACACCATGTACTAGCATAAAGATAGAGTGCATGGGTGGACCCTAAATGGAAGGACATGACATGTGACATATTTTACACGTCGTGTACCCATATTCTACATGACACAATTTGAGCTGACACTGGCCGGTGTACATTGGTAGTACTAGGGGTCAAGGGACACGATGTGTGACCCCACTACAAACCATGTATACCTTTCTATATGGATTGATTCTCTTTTCCTCTGTATCTTGGACAAGCCTCATAAGGGTTTATTCCCCTACCCCTTTCCTGAAGGTAGGTAAAAATAATTTCATACTCATAGGACTATGTTCTCTCCAGTATGACTTCTTGGATAGAGTTGTTGGAATCCACTGAGGGACCCAGAACTGGATTCTCTATTCATTCATTATTCCCTAGGTAGAGTCTTCAGTATTGATGTGACCAACTTTACAGGGCATTGATCCTCTACTTAGCAGGTTAATTCAGATGGAGTTTTTTGGTATCACCCCATGGGCCTAGTTGCGACACTCATATGTAGTATCATATTCTCATAAGATCTATCAGTATATATCTCTCATTATGGTTCCTAAGGAACAATACTTCTTTGAAGGATGTCATCAGTGCCATTAGACTCAAGAGTGTGTTCTCCTGGATGATTGATTCGTGGAAACTGTTGGAACCGGGCGTGCAGCGAAAGCCCCAAATAGGTGGGTTTTTAAAAAATTTCCACCGCCGTTCGCCGTAAACTTGCCGACGTCGGTGAAGAGCAGCCCGGTCAAAGCCGAGGACCACGCGTGGAGGATTTTAAGCACAAAATTAAACAGTAAAATACCTGGTTTAAATCCAAAGCCGCGCACGACGTCTGCTCGTCGTTGGCGATCGCTGCTCGAAGAATCCGAAGCCGAATTCCTCTAGATCGTCCACACACGCTTCAAGGAATCCGTGGGAGCGCCATTCGTCGTAATTCGGGTGCTAGCGCAGATTTGCGACGATGCCTTCGACGCTCCAACGACCACCGCATCGCTTCGTTAGCGATGCCCGAGAGAGAGCTCCATCTGAGCTCCTTGGATCCAGATCATCTCTCTCTAGAATGTGGGAGAGAGGAGAGGAGAGATAAACTCCATGAATAGTATTTGGCAAAGTCTCCTCCTCTTATATTTATAGTGCTCAATTAAAATACCCGGTATCGCCTCGCCATCCCCGAATACTTAACGCACTATTAATGACGTTTTATGACTACTAAACTGAGCCATAAATATTATTATCATTTACTTGTAATATATTAAAATATATTACATGATAATAATTAAGTCATTAACCTAACTCATCGCTCCCAAAAATATTAATTGAACCTTGAATAATTTAATATTCATCAATTAATATTTTTTCATTTATTTACTTAAAACTCGTAAATACATTTAATAAATAAATTCAATACTCATTATTCTAAACTCGGATAATATGAATTTATTTATCGCATTGGTGATCGTTTAACTTTGGAAAATTCCCAAACCCCTATGGCGGGGCCCACTATGTCCAATACTCCTATTCAACTGAATAGGGCAGATTCTTGAATACGCTATTGTGTGTGACCCTCTAGGCCCATATTTCGATAGTTGTGAATAGTATTCACAGACCAAGAGCGGGATCTAGCAACCCATCATGGCCCCTGAAGAAATAAGGATTGTCACAGCAGCGACAACCAACCTATGAACACGCACTGTGTAATATAATCTCTCTGTCTATAATATCTCATAAAGCAGGACGCACTCTCGTGTCATTGCCCTTTTCTTGCTTTATTGTTTGTTGATGTAACTGGATGAATTTACCCTCGACTGCCATGGCCATGGTCTTATAAAGGTACTACCATCCATATCAACATGGCCTGAGATATATTACTTCCATAACCCGGAAGTGACAAATCCTTTATTGACCATTCAACCAATGACATGCCACCAATGACGCACCCGACACAAACTACCTCGCCAAGACTTCATTGCCATGGTTTTCATCTTGCATCAAAGTACGTGATCAAATGACATACATTGGTAATGATCTCAAGTCAGGAGACCATTACACATGATCGTAGATAGGAACATCCAATGACACCTAAAACATGTGGTGTTCCTATTGGCGGGTCAGTCCTCATGATCTCACTACTAGAGATCACCAAGTGCGAACTTCATGAGAAGAAGTCTCAATGTTTATGAGCCCCCAGCACCTGATGGTTAGAAATCTACTATGTCTAATTATTAAGATGTATCTATACCATAAAACATATATATTTAAGATTAATGTCATAGTATCTAGAGGTTCTCATTATAGCCTGGGAACTACTATAACCTTTCGATACGACAATTAATCTTTGGAAATTACCATTTCAATAGTGGATGCAGAAAAGTCTACACGATAATGATAAGATGAAATCATGCATACCTTACTGTATAAACGATATGGTAATCAAAAGCACATAATAGTTGGGTCTAGGGCACCCACTATTTCAACAGACCTTCAATCTGAATCCCTAGTGTTGGTATGTAGTAGTTGTGACTTACCTCTAGACTGCGTGTCCTGGTTTGAGTATATCTATGTATTCTTATATGTGATGTGGACATATACTATGAAGATCTGACTATACTTTCCTTTGTGTATTTCTTTGTGTTTTCGGGGTATCCTACTGAGTATTGTTATACTCACCCCTACATGGGATTTTCCAACACGTGTCGTGTCTTGTGCAAACGAGTGAACTTTTTATAGAGTCCTTGGAAAACCTGGACCAGACGGAGATTTATGACATCAATCAGGTTGAGGTGTGTTCCTATGGATATATACAATAGTCCCAGAACCTTTTCTTATAGGTTGGACTTGTGGTTACATACTTCTTTTGGTGGTCTGGTATTTGGCCTAGTTTCACTTTACTTTACTTTCCTATCATACTCTATTTGTTAGGATATAGTGGTATTCATGCATTGTTTTCTTAGTGGTTTTTTTTATATTTCTCATTTTTTGTTCTTAGAGATATATATGTTCATACAGGTACATAGAAAATTAATCTCATGTTAGTGATTTTCCTACTCGGTGCTTGTCACCAGCCCCTGGCCTATTGGAGGTGGGCTTGGGGAGTCACAAAATGGGCCCCACTAGGACGGTCATGACAATATTTCTCTATATTCTTCTAAATTTAAAATTATATAAATTTAATACAGTTTATTTTTTTATATTTAATACAACTTGTATACAATGGTCTCTTAGCACAAATATTTTACTTCTCAAACAACATTGTACAATCACGAAGGTCATCTTCAATTTTTGTTTTCATTTCTTCCATATGATCTACATCATCATTTACATTGGTATTCATATCAAATGATCTATAAAACTTGGTATCGTCACAATCAAAGTGTACATTCATTGTGACATCCCTGACTCAGAAGCCACTAACCGGTACCCCGAGTCGGGTCGCCACATGATCTCAAGTGTGCCTCCCCATATGCTAGAGGTTTCTGACTAATAGGTAGGGTCTAATAGATCATGTGGGGAGACTATACCATCTTTACTGGAGTAAGAAAAAATAGAAAACATATTAAAGGATGGAAATAATAAACAATAAACCATAAATATGCATTACCAACCATTCCCAAATAGAGTACAAAGAAAAATCAAAAAATAATTATACCATGTCATGATAACAGTGAAAAAAGTGAATAAAACCCAAAATAAGAAAAATGGATGGTTCCCCAAAACAGGACTTGGCTCTAAGCTCAAATCCTCATCTATGAAAAACCCAATCCCAAATCAACTCCCTAGAATATGGACTTTTCCCTTGTTTTGACATGCAACCAATAAATCTTCTTAGGTACCCAATGGTGGCCTGAGAAGGGTGTGAGTACAACTCAATAGGCCACCAAAAATGGTTTCTACAAAATATCTAGTATAAACAGACAGTTCATCAAAAAAAAATGAATAAGTAAACAAAAAAACTCAGGTGACATTAGTTAACAATATTCACTTTAACTATTTTAATAACTCAATCCATATTCTTCACTTATTCCTTGGGTTAGGCATTTAAATCAATTTCAAAATGGCCTAAGATGGTGAATTACAATGCATAAGGGAATAAGTCAAGTTCCTGATCTCACTAGGAATAAAAATTTCATAAACCATTGTATTACACTTAACTTGGAGCCTCAATCTATGTAGTTTCATCAAATACCACCATTAGGGGCATAGAGCCTTAATCCCCTTCCCTAACCCCAACATTATAGGGGAGGGGTTTAGAGCCTTAGTCTAACCTGACCCATGTGCATAGATCCTCATGTCCAATACCCACAACTACAAGCCATGTTCACATGTTTATTTATCCATATACCACATATACAATATCACAAACCATACACAACCAATACACATAACATATAAAATTCACATTTCACACAACATATGAATCATCATCAATCCAAAACCCATTAGCACATTTTTCATTTACTTAGCATGGTCCATTTAACCCATTTCCCTTTATTTTCCTTAACCCATTTAGAATTATCAACAATTCCCATACCTTATCCCATTTAACATATTCATCAATTTACAAGTATTTACCCTTTTAAAATGTTCATCATTTCACATGCATTAACCCACTTATGAAATTCAAGTACAATTCATAAGTCATTTATCACAATCACTACATTTCAACCAACCCATTCCATATTAATCCAAACAATCCCTTAGGCCACTATCAAAGTCTATACACAATTACCAATATTCCCTTTTTAGCTCAACTAATATATCAACATGTTCATCATGGGATCTAATTTATGACAAGTCAATTCTATTCTTTATATTATAATTTCTCTATGTTTGGGAATGTTGGAACACCCCGTGGGTGGCCCTAAAGCGGACTAGTCAACCTCAATGCATCCCACAAGGATCATGAGGGGTTTAATTAATCATTTAGCCAACCATTTTAGCAAATTCATTTAAAGGATTCAAATGAAAAATAAGAGAGAACCATTAACCCAACCACACATGCACAAATCAATTTCAAGACTATGGGATATAACTTGTTGACAACCAACCTCAAATCTGTAAATGAACACTCACTTAACCTTAGATTTAGATCTGGATTCAATAACCCTTTGAATACTCAAACTATGATCCATTGGAAGAAGATGGTTTTAGGGTTTCAAAATAAGAATAATGAAACCAAAAGACCTAATCCGAAAAAAAGAAGTAATAAAATCATTAGACTTACTCGGAGCTTTGATCAGCACCCAAAAACACTCTAAATGACCTAAAATCAAAGAAGATCGACTATTGGGAAGACTTGGTCATTTTTCATCATCACTAGGTCCAGAGGAAGAAGGATGGGAGGGGGAAATCAGGTGAAATACTTAAAATTACAGAGGGGGATGGTAAAAACCCACTTTTAACGGGGAACACGGATTGGCCACATGATTTTCCAAATTGTTCACCAACCATGAACCCACCTCTATCCAAGAGGGGTACAATCCACATGGTTACCTAAGGATTCTGCATGGTTTAAGAAACCATGAACCAACCGTACAGAATGCCTCCATCCAAATCTGTGTAGTATCTTACAAACTCTCCACCTTATAATGTCTCATCCTTGATCCACACTTACAATCATCATTGAGCTTATAAAGTAAATATATTGGGACACTAAAATATCATATCCAAAACCCTCTCACAATTTTCTTCCTGAATTTTACAATTCTACCACCAAACTCGAATCAAGGGTACAATCTTTCCTTGTAAGACATTCTCACTACGATCCACAATACAAACCAGATGCTCCTTAAAGGATGCATATGCATTAATCTCAAAATACTGAAAAAAAATCACATGATATGGGATGGGGTGATAGTGAAAAAGTTGTGACACATGAAAGACATTATTCATACCACTATACCACTATAGAAGATCCAATCAGTACTCCACCAGTCTGATCCTCTCCACAATCTTAAATGGACCCACATACTTAGGTTTCAACTTTCCCTGTTTCTGAATTTGACGGTGAACCAACCTTGTTGACACCTGAAGAAACACATGATCACACAAATCAAACTCAAGAGGTCTAAAACTATGATCCACATATGACTTCTTCCTACTCCGAGCCAATAACATACATTTCAAAATCAACAGAACTTGTTCCGACATCAACTGCATGAGACTCAGTCCCAAAAATTCTAATTCCCCAACTTTTATCCAACACAATGGATATCTATATAGTTTACCATAGATCTCATCAAATAGTTCCATCTGAATCATAGACCGATAAATATTGTTATAGGAAAATTCAACCAGTTCTAGATTATTTTCCCATGATCCAGTGAAGTCTAGGAAATAATCCCTCATCATGTCCTCAAGTACCTAAATAGTATGTTGTGATTTCCTATTCATCTATGGGTGAAATTCAATACTAAAAAACACCTGGGTACCAACCAACATATTTATTCCCTTCAAGAAGTGTAATGAGAATCACGGATCATGATTAAAAACTATAGTATGTGATACCCCATGCAAGCTTACTACCTCTAAAAAATGTAACTCACCCAACTGATCCACAGTAAAAGTCTCTCGAATTGGAAAGAAATGAATCACCTTAGTCAACCGATCCAGAACCACCTAGATCACATCATTATTTCGAGGCATCCTTAGAAGACCTACCACAAAATCCATCATCACATCATCCCATTTTCATTCCAGAATGGGAAATGGCTGCAATAAACAACCCAACTACTAATGCTCATCCTTCACCTACTGAAAAGTAAGGCATCACACCACAAAACTTGTAGCCTCTTTCTTCATCACTGGACACCAATATTTCCTATGAATATTACATTACATTTTGGTCAAACTAGGATTCACTTCCCACTTTGATTCATGAAACTCATGCATTATCTCTTCTTGCATACACATTGAAAGGCGACTCCCCACCTTTAAAACCTTTCCTCAAAGATAAACATTCTGGATCCTTATACTAACTTTCATTAATCTAGATCATAATCATGCACTCAAATTCCAAGGATTCAAGGGTCATCTTCCCTTGTCCATCCTGCACCTCAAGATTCATCTCAAAAAACAACACCATCATCTTCCACTCCGAACTTGATTCCTGTACCGCCCAATTTTGAGTCTTCTAACTCAAATCATCTGTAACACTGTTTCCCTTTCCTAGTGTGTAAACCAGCTCAAAGTCAAAGGATTACATGTATTCAACCCATATTCACTAATGAATATTCAAATCATACTGAGAGAAGATGTAATTCAAGATTTTATGATCAGTATACATCATAAAATGTTCCCCCAACAAGTAATGCTGCAAATATTTTAAGGCATCAACCACCAACACCAATTAAAGATCATATGTGGGGTATTTTATTTCATGAGGCCTCAACTGTCGTGACCCATATGCCACAACCTGATCATCCTGGATCAACACCGCCCCAAGACTAACACCAGACGCATCACAAAACAAGGTATATTTCTTACATACCTTAGTTAAGATCAGAATCAGTGTTGTTGTCAACTACCTCTTTAATTCCTAAAAGGAATTATCTCATTCCCTAGACCACACAAACATGACACCCTTCTTGGTTAGGCCTGATAGTGGTGCTGAAAAATGAGAAAAGTATTTAATGAACCTTCAGTAATATTCATCCAAACACAAAAAAATTAGAATATCAGAAACATTCTTGGGATAATCCCAAGACACAACTACCTGCAATTCCCCTGGGTCTATGGAGACACCTTCCTCTGAGATGATGTGACCTAATAAATGAACCTTGTCAATATGGAAATGACATTTGGATAGGTTGGAATATATCCTATTATCTATTAGTGTACTCAGTATTATATCAAGATGTTTGGAATGATTTTCATGAGTTTTTGAGTACACTAAGATGTCATCCACAAATAAAACTACAGATTCTTCCATGTACGGGTGAAATATTTAGTTCATCAGGTCCATAAACACTATCGGAGCATTGTTTAACCCAAACGACATAACCACAAACTCATAAAACCCATACTTTATACTAAACGCATTCCATGCTACATTAGAATGTCTCACCCTTATATGATGATACCTTGATATCAAATAAATCTTGGAGAACACTTCTACACCTCTCATCTGGTAAAAAAGATCATTGATTAAATGTAGAGGGTATAAGTTATTAACCTTCATCTGATTCAACTTCCTATAATCCACACACAGTCACAAGGATAAATCATATTTCTTGGAAAACAACTCGAGATATCCCCAAGGTGACATAATTTGATGAATAAACCCCTTGTTCTCCAATTCCTCCAACTATGTTTTAAGATCCTGGAGCTCTGTCGATTCCATTCTATATGGAATAATTGAAATTGGTTCTTCTCTCAGTAGAACCTCTATCAAGAACTCAACATCCCTCTCAGGTGTTAGTCATGGGAATTACTCAGGAAACACATCCTAGAATTGATCCACCATAGGAGGAAAGATAATCTTCTCCACTCCCTCATCATCAAGCATGAGACAAGCTACTTGGGTCATGATTTCACCCAACTGCTAACAAACTGTCCTTACGCGGCCTACCCAGACATCCCATTCACCATGATGGACATACGTGTCTCCCTCAAGAGATGTGAACATTACCCTACAATGGTAACTGTCAATATGAGTTTGTTATAACACTAGTCAGTCCATACCCAAAATCAGACCAAAACCCGACATCTCAAGTGTGAAAAAGTCTCATAGGAAATGATACACACAAAAATTGAGTGCACACACCTTACATTGTCTGATATTTTATGCCCACACCCCTAATGGTGTATCGATCGACATGATCTCACACATATATTCCCTTACTAGAACCAACCAAAAACTGAACAGATATAGAAGAGTACATAGAAACTTTATCAAATAAAGGAATAGAAATCATTGAATCTATAATAATCATACATCGAACTATAAATGGTCTAACCTCACCACCTCTAGGTGTAGACTGAACTACATGGAGATGACTTTCCCCTCTACCCTGAGTACCAATCTGAATCCCTAGTGTTGTACTACCCTACTGGTATGGATGCTCTTTTTCTAGAGTACAATGCCCTCTACCTCTACCGGTTCATCTGGTAGAGCTCCAACTGCCACCCTAATATGGGGTAACCAACCCCCTTTCTTCCCTCGACATCAACCTCAATCCTCCATCCATGTCCAGCTGTCAAGGGTTCCTACGGAACATCTATACATGCCCCATTCTACCACATGACCGACACTCAACTGGTGGCTGGGGGAACTGACCCCACATGTGTCCCAACCTTCCACACTGATAGAAAAAAACCCGGTCACCACCCTAAGAGAAAGATACTCTCTTATGACTACTCTATAAGCTACCTCCATAGTAAAAAATTCTAAAACGATTCTTCCTACCCTCAGAAGTCATGCCACTACTCTGTTTAGATGAAACCACATGTCCACCACCTGAAACCTCCTTAATATACCTTATAAAATAAGGGCCCAATCCACCACTTATTAAAACCTATTTAAATGGAATATGTTCACCTAGAACATAATCTCATGTCTAAGTCCATCTTGAAAATGTCATTCTGTAGCGACCTCATCCCCTGCCAATGTTGGGACAAATCATTGAAAGTCTATGAAGCGTCCAATGTAATCCATCACTAACACAGTTACCTGCATCAACTTCATAAACTATATAGCTCGCTCCTATCTCAAGGTCTCCCGATAGAAGTGTTCTAGAAACTTTTCCTAGAAGTCTTTTCATAGCATACCATCATCCTGCTAAGTCTAAACCAAGATATCCCACCAACTCTTTGTTGGTCCCCACAACATATATACTTCCAACTTGAATATATTCTCTATAGGAGTCTCCATGTGATCAAAAATCATCTCGATAGAGTCTTTCTAGAACTCTGCAGCCTTAGTTCCACCCTCTCTGGAAAGTATTGGAGGTTGTTTCAACTAAAAATCTCTGGTCAGATTAAACATACTAGGATAAACCCATCTGGTGTCCTATTCCATCATCTACATAAAATGAGAAATGTTCTCATGGAACTTATCCTATCCTCTATTACCCTTGATCACTTGGTTCCCTTGTCCTATTTCTAGAGGAGCATTCTCTGCGACATCCTCTAATCACCTAATTATAACATGTCGTGGTGATGGAATTCCTCTATAATACCAAACATAAGTCTTAGAACACATGAAATAAAACTCCGATAGTTTTCATAGAATAAGGATATTCACTAGCCATAAATAACCCATTTCAAACACACTATCCCCATAGACATCGTCACATCTATAACACTACCCTCAACCATCCCTACCGCGGGTCATGGCTAAAATGGTGTAAACCAACATGCATAGTCACAAGTCTTTAATTAGACACCTTTTTAAAACCATTTCCACAATCATAACATAAATATTTCTTCTTAGTCACATTTCACATTTCACAACTTGTTACAACCAATATGTTTACTCATTTAAAACCTTCATTAAGTACAATTCTTTAACAATCATTTAACATTATTTTCATTTACCCATTTTCATCATCTTTACTAGACACCATTTTATTTAAATTTTAAGGAAAGTAAAATGCATCCTACCCTTCGTGTCCCACACACCCATCCTTGTGTTACTATCATGATTCATTCCACCTATATCCCTAGGTTACTATAATGATGCATTAATGCACAACCTCAAGACGTTCCATCCATGATAAAAATATCATAAAACAGGCTCATCACACAACAAGTGAATCACCCAATCATGAAATATTATTCAACTATAGAAAAACATATCAAGAACAATAATCCACACCCTGGGTAATTGGTTTTTCCCTCAAACATGGGTTTTCTAATCCTATGAATGAGCTCATTGCCAAGTCCTAACACCTATTAATCTCAATTATTCCATCCCCAAATAGTGAGGCATGAAAAATAACCCCATCTAATACCACTTTCTAAGATCCTTGACTTGGAATCCTCTAACTAGTTCCCCTAGATGGTTCACCACATGACCTCAAGTTTGTCTCCCCATATGGAAGAGGTTTCCAACCAACAATGATGGTTTAATAGATCATGTTGGGAGACTATACCTTTTTTACTAGAGTAATCCACATCAGAAAACATATGGAATAAAGGAAACAATAAACAATAAACTAGAAACATGCATTACCAACCATTCCTAAATTGGGTATAAAAAACCAATAATAATTATACCATGTCATTCTAACAGTGCCAAAAGTGTAGAAAACCCAAAATAATACAAACAAATGAATCCCCAAATGGGTCCTGACTACACGTATATATCCACATCCATTCACAATCCAAGCCCAACTCAACTCTCTAGCATATGTCATTTTCCCATGTCCTGAACTACAATAAAGAAATCTGCTTGAGTACCCAATGGCGGTCCGAGCAGGGTGTGAGTATAACTCAGTAGGCCACCATCGATGGTGTCTACAAAATATCCATTCAAAAAATATAGTGCATGAAAAAACTAAATTAATGAAAAGGTAAACAAAAGAAAAATCATGTTCCATTTGTTAACAATATCCACTTTAACCATTTTAATCATTTAATCCATATTCTTAACTTTTTCCATGGGTTAGGAATTTACATCATTTACACAAGGACCTTAGCCGGTCAATTACTATGATAAGGGAATAAGTAAATTTCCCAATCTAACTCAGAATAAACATTTAACAAATAATTATATTACAATTACCTTGGACCCTCGGTCCAAGTAGTCCCATAAAATGCAACCGTTAGGTTCATAGAGCCTCAATCCCCTTCCCTAACCCATGCATTATTGGTGTGGGGTTTAGAGCCTCACTCTAACATACCCCGCGGGCGTAGATCCTCAACTCCAATACCCCAAAATTACCAATCCATGTACACATTCTTATTTATACATTTACCATATATACCATATCACAAACCATACACAACAAATACACAACCAATACACATAAAATATACAATTCATATTTCATGCAACATATGAATCATAATCAATCCTTAACCCATAACACATTTACCATTTACTTAGCATGGTTCATTTAACTCATTTCCATTTCTATACCTTAACCCATTTAACATAATCAATAATTCCCATACATTATCCCAATTAACATATTCATCAATTTATAAGCATTTACCCATTTAACATGTTCATCTTTTCACATGCATTAACACACTTTTTCAATTCAAGTATAATTCATAAGTCATTTAGAATAATCACTAAATTTCATACAACCCATTCCATATTAATCCAAACAATCCATTAGTCCATTATCAAAGTCTAGACACAACTATCAATATTACATTTTTATATCAACTACCATATCAACATGTTAATCAGGGGAACTACTTTATCACAAGTCAATTCTATGATTTATATTACAATTTTTACATGTTCGAGAATGTTGGAACACCCCATGGGTGCCCTAAAGTGGTCTAGGAAACCTCAATACATCCCACGAGGATCATGAGGGGTTCAATTCATTATTTATCCAACCATTTTACCCATTCCATTTTAATTCATCAAATGAAAAACAAGAGAGAACCATTAACCCAACCACACATGCACAAATGAACATCAAGACTATGGGATATAACTTGTAGACCACCTACATCAAATTATTATATGAACACTCACTTACCCTTATCCTTATATTCGGATTCAAGCACCCATTAAAGCCCCAACCAAAGATCTACTGGGAAAAAGGGTTTTAGGGCTTTAGAAGAAGAAGAACTAAACCACAAGCCCTAATCCGAAAAAGAGAAGAAGAGAAGTATTAAAATTAACTGGAGATTCGATATGCACTCAAAAACACTCCAAATGGCTTAGAATCAAAGGATATTGACTATTGGGAAGCCTTGGTCGTTTTGGATTGTCACTATGGTTAGAGGAAGAATAATGGGGAGGAAAATTGAGTGAAACACATAAAATATAGAGGGGGAAAATGGTAAAAACAAACATTTAATGGGGCACATAGTTTTCCAAACCACGCGCCAACATTGTTCCCTCCTTTATACAAGAGGGGTCCAAGACACATGGTTACCTGGGGATTATGCATGGTTTGAAAAACCGTGTACCAACCATGTGGAATGCCTCTATCCAAATCCGTACGGCTTGTATTTCCCCCCTTTCACAGTTTACATAACTGTGCACCCCTCCTCCTGGCTAGCATGGTTTGGGTGCACAGTTACTTCTAACCATGTGCCAACCATGTATCATGCACATTTTGGCCAACTTCCCCTTTATTACATGTCCCAACCCCCCCCCCCCCCCGACACCCCTGAGCCTCCTCATATAATCATTAAACATTCCATTAACCAAATTTAAGGTACTGAAATCAAAATTTAAATAGGGATATACCTCTAAGAAGTTAGGGGTCTTACATTCAGTTTCTCACCGAATTTAGTAAAAAATTTATAGCTTTGATATAATTTATGACAAATCAAATGTTATTCATACTCTTTAGGACTATTTTGTCTTGAATAAAAACAACTTAAACAAAAATAAAGGATTTGAGAAGGTTCATATGCATGCTCTATTGAAAACTTTAGGAACTATTTAACTCCATATTCATACTCTTTTGTCATGTGATTAGAGTGCATTCATTTTTGATTCATATCAATCCTATTAGGAATATCAAATATACATTTTGTATAAAAATTTAACAAACATTCATAATATAATCATAATCAAAGGAGAAAGTTATAGGTAATTTTAATAAGGGTAACCCAACATTTGAATGTTATTGGTGATGATTCTTGAAAAGTTATCATTTTACATAAGGGTGAAAATAAAGAAAATTTATGGGGAAAACATATGGTTGTTTGTATAGTTTCTCAATTTTATGTTGTGATTTATATAAATTTGACAATTCTAGGATGGTTTTTATAACATTTCCATGTGGGAGTCTAACAGGAGGGAAAAGTTTATGTTTATTCATTTATTTACTTGCTACATAGTGGGTTAGATGATTTTTTCATTGATAGGGTTCTTAGGAACTGAGGTTGATGATATTTTATCACATGATGAAATAATCAACTTCAACACAAGTTGATGAAGTGTCCTAGTGGGATCATCAGAAAGTCTCATCTCAAAATAATGATTGGAGTATAAGCCCAACTACCTGGGATCACCTGGAAACAAAAATCAACCTTAGTGGAACCAAAAGAGAGAGTCAACTCTAGAAAAGTGTAAGAGTGGAAAATTGGAGTGAGTTTTAAAAAATAAAAAGAAGATATGGATGTTTTGAATGTTGGTCACAATACTAATTTAAAGAGTGAAGGGTAGTTTGAGTGGAGCTTTAAATAGAGTCCTGGGAGTCCCCATAACTGGGACCAAGGTTTAAATAAATTGAAGGTCTGTCTCAATGGGACAGAACAACAAAGTGAACTAAAAAAAGATCAAAATATTGATGACTTAAAGAAATCCAATGGTGGTAAAAATGAATGAAAATGGGGAAAAGAGCAAGAATGCACTGAAAAGAAAGACTCGCTTAATAATTGAAACCCATATTGAAATGAATGTAGAAATTCTAATGTTATAAATATATTCACCATAAAACTATATATAATAGATATAATATTTAATGATCATGTTTTTAACTTAAAATATTTCATTATTTTTATTATATATCATAAATATAATGTAAATAATTTACAAAAAACTAATAGTGATTTGAAATTTTAAACAAATAATCACTATAAATTTTTATTTTAGGTAAAATGATAATCCTCAATATATTTAATAAATCCAAGTGAGAAGTATTCATTGAGTGGGTGGGAATGATCTAAATATATACTGGAACACTTATGTTAATTGTTTACCTTCCCTAAATATATATATATATATTATCATTAGTATAATATATGATTTCTCTCTTGAGATTCTATGATTTCAATCACAATATCATCTTCTTGGATCATCTATAAACTTATCCCAAAAAATTCATTCCACTAAAAAATAGATTGTTATTTCCACTATGATCATTGATACTATGAAAAAATGGGGAAAATTAATGATTTATCATTAAGTAGTCTCTCAAAAAATTCATTTTCATAATTTGAAATGTTAATGAATTTAGTGAGTAGGAAAATTCAACCCAGTCTATGTCAAACCCATTACGCTATCATCAAGAGATTCTATATATTTTCTTAAAACCCCATAGTTTTTCCTTAAGAAAATTATTCACATTGACATATCTATAATTAAAGTATTGAATTTCATGGTTTTAGCATTGAAAATGGATGCATGTTGAGGGAATCCAATTTGATGTTAAAGACAACATGTATTAAACAATATTTTAGAAATATTTTACAGCATTATGGAAGATAAATTTTATATGTACTTATATAAAAAATCTTTAGAAAATGTAAAATCATAAATATACCAATTAAAATAAATAAATTTTTATAATTTATTATATCCATTACATGTTTCATTAAATGGAGACACTAATATAGTGAAAATAAATGATATCCATTTATTAGGCCTTTATATTGGACTGATGCATTATTGAAACCATACCAAGGTATTTATATTGAGTGTTTTGTTATTTAAAAATTATTTTATAAAATTATTTATATATATTTTGTGTAGTTTGTATATTATTTATTCTATGGAACCTGATAAGGTTTGCAGAAAATAAAAAACTGCACCATATTTCAAATTAAACATTTTGATGGGGGGGGGGTAGATTTCAATCCCTCCAAATATCATTTCCCTTGGAATCATCCCTATCAAACGACCTGTAAGAAAGGGATATCGCAGGTGTCTATACGATGTAGTTCCAGGTATACATGAGGTAGGTGACACATGTGGAGGATAGTATAAAAACATTTATTAATGAGAGAGGAGTAGAAATAATAACATATCTTAGGTTTTGAGAAACTTGATTCATTTGAGAAGGTTAAGGGGGAGTGGTGGAAGATGTAGGCTTTCATGGGATTTTTAACAATGGAAGAGAAATGAGTTCAATTAGGACTAAATTTATAAGACTTGGATAGGTTTTATCAACACTAATAAAGAGAGGTTTATCAATGCTAAAATAATAAGTGATGATAAAACCACTACTTATTAGCGTTTTTAGGGCTGATAAAGATAGATTTTATCACTACTTTATATTATAGAGCTGATAAAGATATATCTTTATCACCATCATAAAAGTGTTGATAAAAATCCATCTTTATCAGTGCTAAAAAAGAGTTGATCAAAACATGTATAATTAATATTTGAAAAATATTATTAAAATATTTAAATGTATATAATTATAAATAAATATAAATGTATATAATTATAAATAAATATTTATATAATTATTGATATATTTAAAGAATTGTAATTACGTATTTATAAATATAGTTATAAATAAATAATTATTAATGTAATTATAGATATATTATAATAATAGTAAATATGTATTTATAAATATAATTGTAGATATATAATTATAATTATAACTATAAATAAATATATTTGTAAATATATTTATAAATATTTAAATATAATTATAAATGTATTTATATAATTATATATATATATTTATTAATATATAAATCTGTATAATTATAAATACAAAAAATATATTTATTATTTATATAAATACTTTTTACAAAAATTATATATATATATATATAATTATAAATATATAATTTTATAAATATAATAAATATATATTTATAAATAAATAAATATATATATATATATATATACCAAGACGGTTCAGCTATGGATTTAGAGACCCAAATCCATGACATGAAAATTTATTAAAAAATACATGTACAAAGGAAACCAAAGAGTTTCAGTACAATTACCCACATAAATGTATACCCAAATGCCACAAATAAAATCAGTATTCAAGTCAACTCAAACTAAAGACCCATTGATTGGGCCCAATGACCTTGTTCTTGGGTCTCCCTATTTGAGCTCGTTCAGATCAATAGCTTCTTGCCCATCACTATTCCAACTCCTAAGGTCAAACCCATCTGGCCATCACTGACCTGTGGAAGACATAACCCAAGGTTGCATCCTATGGTCATTGTGTGTCCCAAGGCCATCACTATCATCCCACATCTCGAGGTCGACCTCGTCATTGCTGGCATGCTCCCTCTTAATCGTCAGTTGATTCTAGATCACCATCGTCATCCTGTTCTACCAACCTAAACCACCCGTGATGTCAGCTGCTAGCTCCCAACCGCCATCCTTTTCATCAAGAAAAGACCTCATCATAATCAACTGATTCCCAAAGATGACACCGTCCAGCTCCCCTCATCTTCGCTGCAGACTTCCATCCCCAACCCTGCCGTTGAGGCGTGTCCCCTTCATCGTTTGCAGAGTTTTTTTAATATGTTTTCTGATTTTTTTAAAAATGTATAGTTTAATTTTTATTTTCTATTTTAAATATTGTTGTTTATATATTTAAAATTTAAATATTTTATTGTTATTATATTATGTATATATATATATATATTAATAAAACAAAATGTCTCAGCAGAATTTATCCCTTATTCAAGTATGTGACTTTGTTATCCTCTAAAATATAAAGTAGAAGACCAATATAAATAAAAATTTAAACATGGATTAAGCATATAATAAGTAGTTGAATATAAAAATATTTTTTTGAAAAATGTTTATGAAAAATAATTTATAAGCTTTCTAATCCACCAACTTGCAACTTAAAAATGCCTCAAGTACATGACTTTTCCAGCCTATAAAATATAAACCATATGATCAATATAAATTAAAATTAAAACATTGTTTAAACATATAATAAGTAGTCGAAAATAAAAATAATTTATAAAAAATATTTATGAAAAATAATTTATAAGATTTTTAATCCACCAACTTGAAACATAAAAATGTTTCAAGTACGTGAATTTTCTAGCCTATAAAATATAATGTAGAAGACCAATATAAATAAAAATTAAAACATGGATTAAAAATATAATAAGTAGTCAAAAATAATAATTTCTTAAAAAATGTTGATGAAAAATAATTTATAAGCTTTCTAATCCACCGACTTGAAACTTAAAAATGTTTCTAGTATATGACTTTTCTATCCTATAAAATATAAACTATAAGACCAATTTAAATAAAAATTAAAAAATGGATTAAACATATAATAAGTAGTTTAAAATAAAAAAAATCATAAAAAATGCTGATGAAAAATAATTTAGAAGCATTTTAATCAACCAACTTGAAACTTAAAATTGTTTCAAGTACATGAGTCTTCTAGCCTATAAAATATAAAGTAGAAAACCAATATATATGAAAATTAAAACATGGAATAAAAATATAATAATTAGTCAAAAATAAAAATAGTTTAGTAAAAACTGTTTATGAAAAATAATTTATAAGCTTTCTAATCCACCAACTTGAGACTTAAAAATGTTACAAGTACATGAATTTTCTAGCCTAAAAAATATAAACTATAAGACCAATATAAATGAAAATTAAAACATAGATTAAACATATAAGAAGTATTTTAAAATAAAAATAATTTCTTAAAAAATTTTGATGAAAAATAATTTATAAGATTTTTAATCCACCAACTTTAAACTTAAAAATGATTCAAGTACGTGATTTTGATTGCTTATAAAATAGAAAATATAAGACCAATATAAATGGAAATTAAAACATGGATTAAACATATAATAAGTAGTTTAAAATAAGAATAATTTCTTAAAAAATGTCAATGAAAAATAATTTATAAGCTTTCTAATCTACAAACATGAAACTTAAAAATGTTTCAAGTACGTGAATTTTCTAGCCTATAAAATATAAACTATATGACCAATATAAATGAAAGTTAAAACATGGATTAAACATATAAGAAATAGTTGAAGTTTTATTTTTTATTTATATGGGTCTAGTAGTTTATATTTTATAGTCTTTCAAATTCAAGTAGGTGGATTTGGATCCTCCTAAACATTCCTTCTTTTTTCTCTCACTTCTGAGAAACTTTTCTTACATTCCTTTCATTTTCATTTATTTATTTTATTTATGAAACACTTTATTTTCAAAAAAGTTAGATGTTTATTCTATATTTTAAATTTTATTTACGTTGTTTTTATACTGTATATTTTATATGCTTTTAAATTTATCTACTTTAAATTTAATAATTATTCTTATGTTTCAAGTAGTCAACTTTGAAAGCTATCAAATATAAATTATGCCTAAAATATTAATGAAAACTGAAAAAATGGATAAATATATATGAAGGGTTGATAGTAATAATAATATCTTCTTTTTAATAGACATAAAACATACAAATTAACTTTTATAATCAATGTCTATGTCTATGGTGAAGAGATTTTATCCCACATGGTGGTCTACAAATAGCACATCCACATCGAGTTCGCGGTGGAGTCTGATGTCCTAGAAAGGGTTGATCCTCAAACACTGGAATGTCAAATGTCGCATCCTCCACCTATGTGTCAGTGGGAGGAGCTGTAAACTGCATGTTTTACTGTTCTACTGATCCTTATCCCACTAGGGTGGTAGAATGAATTTCCATTATTGTAGTGGGGAACCATGCCTACGATGGAGCTATACCCCAAGGCGGCGATGGATATGGAACCCAAGGATTTTATGGACTTGGACCCCAAGGATATGATGGATTTGGACCCCAAGATGGAGAGAAATGCAGATATCTTGTCAAGAAAGATAGATCCCATACCACCCGAGGCACATCCTCAATTAGCTGAGGCTAGACTACTAGAGGACCGACCTATACCTGTGGAACAGGTGAGGCCTCACGTGAAGAACAGTGTTGTCTATGTCATCATTGTCATGGATCCTCAGTACCAACAACTACTTCAGGATGTTCCTATGGGGTATGAACCTCCTCTCTTTGGTCTGGACTCTCAAATATTCTCTTGGAAAGTGTAGGATAAGATGACATCAGCTCCAGCGCTTTAGTATGGACGACTGCCCAGCTAAAGACCCCCTCCTCCTATTCATCACTCATTCGAACAAGATGCTCTGAGGGAGTTACCTATAAAGAGATTAAAAATGAAATAGAAAATAGTTCAATAAAAAAACTAATAGAAATTTAGTGACATAAAATCTTATGAGTCTCTCTAATGTGTCGGTTAAGATAAAATATAGACTTCAGTATATACCATGGCTCATACTCGGCCTGCTTCGAAATAAATAATCAATCCGTAGGTACACCCTAGATATGAAACTCTACATGCCTGCACCAGCATTCAGGAAAGAAATCATATACTCGATTCCATTCCTCATCCTACCTCCTTGTCAGCTTCACCTCATGAAGCTTCTCTATCTGTCTCGACAACAATGGAGTCGACTGAGCACAAAAGAACTGGTGCATGAATCTTTCAGGCTACTACCACTCAATAATATGGAAGTGAATGAGGGGAACTACAACTATAGAATCCTCAAGACCAACAGTGCATTATGGTGGAAAATGGTTCATAATAGTCTAGTATGGAAGCCATGAAATTTGAAATGACATGTGACCTTTGTCAAAAAACCTCCTTTTTAAAAACCAAAATTGATTCTATTATTAAATTTATTAGACAGTGATATATTTTATATATATACCTAGTCAGGTAAGAGATAGTCCAACTTGAGTTGATATACACCCAAATGGTGTCTTAGAACTGCGTGGAAACTGTGTCTCTAACACCACCTATAAAATACAACATCAATAGAAACAAATAATGAGGAATTAAATTAAATAACTCTTAGTAGCATCAGAAACCAATAGAAACGAGTGATCATACTAGTGTCCACACGGAGCATCATAAAACACCTCCATCGCAATTGACGGTCCAGCAAGCTCAGGGCAGAATGCGGGGATACGCTCCCATGCCCACACCTGAAGAAGGATGATGCATCCCCCGAGATCAGTACAGTCCCTGTGGGATAGCCTTCACAATCCTTTATACGTGTATTCCAAGTGGGTTGATCCCTAGTTGTATATCTCGAAACGATAAAGTCCTCTAGTAGGGGTTGATACATCATGTGCTCATGCATCCCCAAGTGATCAATACACATGGTCCCTCCAATGATTAGTAAAATATATGCACATGAATAACACATGACAGTCTTCTCATCAGCATCATCGGGTAAATTTGGAATATGCGCCACTAACCAAGAAATAGATATCAATGCTCCATATGTATCCCTATGGTTAGAAAAAAATTCAACACCTAACAATCACTGAGCAAGGCCGGGCCAAGAAGCATGAGTGGGTCCAATAACGGCTTCCCCGTGGTTAGAAAGACCAAGAAGCACTACAGCATCTTGGAGGGTGATGGTCATCTCTCCCCCAGGCAGGTGGAATGTGTATTTCTATGGTCTACACCTCTCCACGAGGGAAGAAAGTAGGTGATGTTCGACAAATGTGAAATCTGATACGGCAGTGCCATAGAATCCATCATGACACAAGTATGTTCTAATGGAATGTAGAGGCTCCCTATGATGGAAATGGCACACTCGACGTACCCTGATCGATCAATCCTCACCACCATCTAACATGACCTGAGAAACATGGATATCCTACTGAGTGAGTAGTATGGTATCATCCATCTGTATATAAACTAATGAAATTATTCGTAAGTGTAAAATGTAAATATAACGTTATGGTCAGCAAAATTTTATGAATTTTAGAATGAAAGACATGCCATGTTTATTCAAATTGTTTTATGAAGTTATTTTTACCAATAGAAAGGGGCATGTCTTCATGTTTTTTAAATAATATTACTAATGTGTTGTTAATATATATTTTTACCTAGAAAATGGTGTTTTTTAAGATATGGTTTTATATATTTATATATATAAACAATTTTTCTTTTTTATGTAAATGTTTATTAGAAAATGGTGTGCTTTGTAATTTATGTATGACTATACACATGATGGTATGTTTCATGATTATTTTCTCACATGTATAGGTCATTTTGTAATGCTAACTAAACTTCAAGAAAGAATTTGTGGTAAATGAACCACGACGTAGGAGTAATGGTGAAAATGACGACGATGATGATGTAAACTCATTCCATCACCATTGTTATTGTCACCATTCCTCCATCATCATGGTTCATTTCCCAAAAATTCTTTCTTGAAGTTCAGTTAGTGTTATAGAATAAGTTGTACTAACCTATATTGTTGTTTGTGTACTATAACAAGCTCCTTTCTTAGTTTTTATAAACTCCCCATAGTAGTACACTTGGGTAAAACCTAAATCTATACATCGAAAATATTTTCTGATCATGATTATAATAGTGTAACTAATATTGACAAAGATAGTTGATCATATAGTCTTTATTATACTTGAATTTTATAACGTATTCTTGTACCATAATATGTTATACTATTATTTCATTATATAAAAGTTTACTAGAATACCAGTCACATAAGGTTTTGAAAACTGAGGTAAAGGGAAGATGTTTTGGGGTTTATGGTTTATCTTTTATGTTTTAGGGTTTAGATATTAGGGTTTTAGATATTGGGTTTTGGGTCTGGGTTTTTGGATTTTTTGTAAGATTTTAGGGTTTCGGTTTATGATTTCAGGGTTGGGGTTTAGGTTTTTTACGGTCTAGAGTTTGTTATTTTGATATTAGGTTATAGGAAATAAGTTTTTATGTTTAGGGATAAATTTTTAGGTTTTATAGTTTAAGTATCAGAATTTTTGATATACAATTTTGGGTCTATATTTTATGATTTTTTGGTTTGGTTTTAGGGTTTGGGTTTATGAATCCAAGGGTAGGGTTTAGGTTTTAAGGTTTAGGTTTTATAATTTTGAGATTACGATATAGGGAAGATGTTTTTGGGTTTATTGTTCAGATTTTAGGTTTTGGGGTTTAGAAAACTAAGGTAAAAAAGAAGAGATAACAACATATAATTTATAATATTCGAATCTCACTATGAAGACAATAAATCATTGTGGATGCGAGTGTGAACTCAACCCAACAATGTTAGGGAATCATTTTCAGTTATGAACATCTTGATAACATATGGTTCATCTCAAACTGTACCCTTTTTCTTGAGGACCGTCCATCTCATTTTGCATCCTACAGGCCTTCAGTATCCCACAGGGACACAACTAATTGATGTCAGGTATCACTATCAGTTGGCCTTCAGGCATTGGGAAATAACAAAAATCCTCAATAGGTGTCCATGGTGCAACATAACAATTATCAATGGTGTCCATCCGGTACACTGGATCAACATATGGTTCCCATGATATGTTTACAGAGGCACATGTTGTGATGGTGTGTGCGCATGGAAACCGCAAGGCCTAAAATTTTCCACATTGACATCAACTCATTTCCAGTAATACCCCCATTTTTCACCGATGCTATTTTGATGGGGTAAGAATGCTCTTGAACTTAAAATCATGATTCTTCTCATCAAAAAAGGTAGACATAATAACTAAAAGCTTCTTCAATATTCTTTTCAATCTCTCGTTGAAAGTGTCTTCCGTACATTATCCCCTAATGTATTCCGCATGATTCTAGTTTTTGTATATCAAAAAAGTACTTTACGCAATAATATAATGTCTCCTAAACTAGGGAAGTTTTAGGTGACTTGTGAAGCCCTTTGAAGACACCATTGGTGCACTATACAATGTTTGTGGTCATGTGTTTGTACCTCTTCCACCACGTCATATGACAATGTCCATTTTTCTTTTGGAATTTGCATCATATAGTCATAAACTTATGGATTATAATAGAAGATTCTTTTGAAATGTTCTTTAAACTTCCATTGATCTGAATCATATTCTATATAGAAGAGATGATATCTCACATAAATTGATTTTATATTTATGTTTAAATAGTAAAAAATAACAAAGACAATGCGTACTAAGCCTCATGATTTCCTTCTTCATCGGTTCATTGTGGAATTTTTTATGCACGTTTCTAGAAATGTGTCTAATGTAGAACCGATGATGTGCATTTGGGTATCTCTATATATCAGGATCCACATTGATTGCCTCATTAATTACCCAATGCCAATGAGATATAAAAAAACACCCCAGATATTGCGGAAATGATTGTTGATACATGCCAAAAACCAACTCAATGATTCATAGTTTTCATTCTCTATAATGGAAAAGTCAAGAAGAAGAGTTGAATGGTTTCCATATTGGGTTTCCACAGTCAACAATACACCCTTTTATTTTTCATATAGAAACGTTCCATCAATCTGAATGAACTATTTGCTGAAATAAAATGAAGAGATACAGAGAAGGAATGCCCATAATAACCAATGAAATTGAAAACAAGATGGATACAGTAGATTACCATGAGACACATGTTCGTTTGTATTAATATGGAAGACAACTTGGTTATGATGCCTCAATATGGCTAGTAATTACAAAAACACATGATATGAGTCATCCAAATCACCATAGACCTTCACAGTTGCCTACGGTTTTTCCATACATACCTTATTATAGAAAATGTTATAACAAAATGTCTGTTCTATCCTCTCTTGCATAGGGGATATCAGAACATCTTGGCATGTCCTAATAATATCAATGACAATGGATGACACAAATTCTTCCTTCGATGAGGTATGATCTTGTGTCAGGATTGGCTGAAGGCAAGTATGAGCTACCTCAATCCTCGAGATTCTCCAACCTCCAAATGCAATGTTCGGAATCGCCCTCAAGAGGAATCTACAATCATCCTCATACTTCTGAAACCATATGAGATATTTAATATGGCATGATTCTTAAACTATATATCTGTAGCGCCTCTCAATTTGAAATATCTTTAACATGATTTTTAATGCATCTTTACTTGGAAAACTCCTTCCAATATATAAGGTTTTGTCCAGCTCATTAAACCTATATAGTACAACTCCAGGAAACTCAGTTGAGGGTGTGAGAACATTATTGTCAAATTCAGGCACATGTGTCATTTTTTATAACCAAGATGAAAAGAGTGGTGGATGATTTATTGTAGGTCGAGGCTGTTGTACAACTAATTCATTTCTCAAAACCTTCTCCATAACATTTTCTAGCCCCTCCTCATTAGCACTGTTGTCACCATCTATTATATCATTACAAAACTCCTCATCGAATGTCATATTGACATGTATATCCAAGAGATCATCTAGGTTTTCCTCTTCTAAATCATTTGGAATAGGCTCAATTTCATGGGGTAGACTATCTTCAACCACTCTTGTAAGTCTACGTATTCATACAAATGGACGTTGTTGTTGTATAGTAGAAACTTTAACATATAACTCCACCATGGTACCATCTAACCATTGAGAAAATAAATTTATTTCTTGGACCCACTACGCATCAGTAACCAATGGACAAACTAGATTCCATAGTGATATTAGGAATTGTAAATGTTTATAGCTCATAGACTTGATCTCTTGATTGGGTCCCAGATTTAAGGAACCACGAATTCTATCTTGAAGGTCACTTAGGGTTACACCATCAGCTGTACTAATCACTGTTATTTTTTGTGTACTGTAGGAATCTCCTTTCTCAATTTGAATAACCTCCCATAGCAGTACACACAGAAAAACATGACTCTCTATGTCAAAAATGTTTTTTGATCAAAATTATGATAGTGTAACAAATATTAACAATGATGGTTGATCATATAATATTTATTATAATTTAATTTTAGGATTCCTTTTTATACCCTAAAATATGCTAGTAATGTTTCATTATATAAAAGTTTATTAGAATATAAGTCACAGAATGTTTTTGAAACTAAGGTAAAAAAAAAGAGGAAACCTCGAATTAGTTTTTTTTATCATTGATAAAATAACATTTCTGATCATATGAAGTGAAATGAATAAGAACAAACACATTAAATAACACATGAATTATTTATAACATACAATAAATTCCTTGACATTTTTCAATAAATTGTGGTTTGGATGAGATTAGTCTCACTTCATATATTAGGTAAAATCCAACTTATTTTTAATTAGCAGCTTAATAACATCTTCAAAAGATATGTACTTCACTTTTGAACTTTCAAAAGCTTTTGACCATCTAATTAAATATCTTAGATGTCATTAGAAGGCCAAAAACATTTGAAAGTTCAAAAGTGAAGTGCATATCCTTTGGAGATGTTATTAAGCTGACAATTAAAAATAAGATGGATTTTACCTCATATAAAAAGTGAGACTCAACTCATCCAAACCAAATTCTATTGAAAAATGTCAAGGTATTTCTTGTATGTTGTAAAGAATTAATTTGTTATTTAATCTGTTTATTCTTCTTTATTTCACTTTATATGATCATAAGTATCATTAACTAATCATTATATGGATTCATTTTTTATCCTATGTAATTCATTAATTAATCTATAATTAATTATTATTAATAAAACTATTTTTTCTAAACTATATAATATTTATGATACTAAAATTTTAAAACATTTTCTTATATCCTAAACTATGATACTAATGTTTCTTAGTACAGTTTTTACTAACTTTAGAAGTGAGGTAAAACCCAACAAATTTTTATTTGATAGCTTAATAACATACTCTACAAGTATGTACATAACTTATTAAGTACATAAATTTAGATGAGGTTATTAAGCTACCAAATAAAAATAAACTAGATTTTACCTCACTTCTGAAGTCACGCTCATCTCATCCAAACAATGTTTAATTGGAAAATATCAAGGTATTTCTTTTATGTTGTAAAACATTCATGTGTAATTTAATGTGTTTTTTCTTCTCCATTTCATTTTATATAATCATAATTGTCATTTTATCAATGATAAATACTATTAGCTAATCATTACATGTATTCATCTTTTAATCCTAAGTTATTTAGAAATTAATCTATAATTAATCATTACTAATAAAAGCTACTATTTATAAACTATAGAATCTTTATGATACTAAAATTTTAGAAGATTTTTTTATATCCTAAACAATGATATTAATATTTCTTAGTATAATTTTTAACTAACCAATCATTCTTTAATCACTAGTTAATCATTATTATATTATTATTTAATTATTTATTCTTTAATCATTACTCATATGATAATTATTAGTTAATTATAATTAACTAGTCAAATATATTCATTTTTAATCCTAAGTTATTCATTAATTAATATATAATTAATCATTACTAATAATAAGTATTATTTCTAAACTATATATAACTAATTAAACTACTTAATAAATAACATCTTTAAAACTGACTAAAAAGAATTCAATTACTAATAATAACTTTCATTATTCAATGCCTTTGTCTTTGTCCATTTAATTCTATATCATTATAATTATCATTTTATTATTGATAAATATACTGATTTGATTTTTCTTTTCTTAGGTATTCTTGTAGTTTATAATGAAAATATGAATAATCTTAAGCATATCCCTCAGGAGTTTCAAACTAGGAGTGCAGCAAGGCCCGCTGTCGTGCACCACTTTCTATTTGAGTGTAGCTCAAAGCGGTGTTTTTTGGTTTTACCCCTAAGTACATCTGTGCCAGAGCCGCATTTAATTATTTTTATTTAGACAAGGATTTGATTGCTTAGATAACCACATAATCTTTATGCTACCAAAATTTTACAATACTTCATCCTAATTTATTCTATACTTAATCTATACTTAATCTATACATAATCATTACTAATAATAATTATTATTTCAAAATATATATAACTAATTAAACAACTTAATAAACAAAATATTTAGAACTAACTAAACTACTTAAAAAATGAAATATTTAGAACAAAAAAGAATTCAATTAAATAAATAAATAAACGTTAAATTAAATAAAAAAATACCTCTAAATGATGTTTTGCAAAAAACAGAGCCTTTTTTTGGACCACCGACTCCACCGCACGGAAAATGAGTTTTTTCAGAGAGAGAAGCAGTGGAATGAAGAGAGATGGGGGAAAATGTAAGTGAGGAGAAGGGGGGTTCCCTTTTATAGGGAGTTGAGGGAAAGGTTCCATCACCGATGCCACCTTTCACCTCACCTAATAGTGAAAGGTGGTACCCCCCCGTCGCCTCTGCCATGTCATCGATCCGGGCCAAACGCAGCGGGGGGGGGGGGGGGGGGGGGGGCAGTGACATCGACAATGTCGCCTTTAAGGAATATTTTTTTTAAAATAACCTACACTTTTTAATTTTTTTTATCATAGAACATATTAAAAAACACATCGTGTTCATGATGTGCATAACTTGGATAAATTGGGCATTAGGAGCGTTTGATTTTTTTAATGGGTATAGTTTTTTTTTTGAAAAATGGGTCACAATAGCGCCACGTATCCTCAAACAACGAATATTAATAATAATATATATAAATATATATTTATAATTACATTTATAAGTAAATAATAACAATTTTAAAAATATATTTATAAATATAAATTAAAAAATGTGAGATTATTAATAATTTGTCACGACCCGTCCTCGGGGCCCGGGCCGTGACTACCCCAAGCCCGCCTTCCATTGGCCAGGGGCTGGCGACTAGCACCAAGGGGTAAATCCCGGTAAAAAGGGAAGACATTGCCTTTGTAAAGTAAACAAGCACCACAGAGTAAGCAAGAGGAAAAAGTAAACACTAAGTAAAAGCTGGTACAACAGTAAGTGCGGAAAAGTAAAGGGGGCCGGAAATACAAGCCCAACTGTAAAGTACAACTGAAAGGGGAAAAACAGCAACTGAAAAGTAAAGCTGCAACGTCGAGCCGTCCACTGGAAGTCCCACCTGAAGGGTGGGTACAGATAGCCTCGACTGCTTCTCGGGTCCACCTGACTGCTCCGAGTACGTCCCGCCCAGTGGTCCACCTCTAGGTACCGTCCTGCTCCGCAAGCCTCCACCACGATCAGCGTTGTCCGTCGTCTGCAACCAATACAACGTAGTGCGGGCATAGCCCGTGTAGGGGTGAGTATAAGCTACTCAGTAGGGACCCCGAGACCCCCGAAGGTCTCCCAGAATCCACAAAGGATAATCCACAAAGAAAAGATACAATCACAAAGTAACATCAGACACGGCTTAAGTATATGCTCATACATATACCTAAGTCATCAATTCTCGCTCGGCTCCAACATTCGAGCTCAAGTACAACCCAGTCCACACAGGAAAGCAAAACGTAAAATCCACACAGGATAGCTCAACACAATCCACAAAGGAAAGTAAAATGTAAATCCATACAGGATAGCTCAACACAATCTACAAAGGAAAGTAAAACAGAGTTTCAGCTCACATAGGTATACTTCTTCGAATGACGATAGAGATGATCACTGATCCATCTAAGTCATCGGACCCACAAAGGATCGATAGGTACTAACCCCCGCAATGACCCACAAAGGATCTGACCCACAAAGGATCTGACCCACAAAGGATCTGACCCACAAAGGATCGATAGGTAACTAACCCCCGCAAAGACCCACACAGGATCGGGCCCACACAGGACCTGTAGGCGCTGGCCCACACAGCACCGCTGAGCGCTGACCCACACAAGATCGGACCCACACAGGATCAGACCCACACAGGATCGGTTGCACTGACCCACAAAGGATCGCTGAGTGCTGTAGTCGTCGTCGTCGAATCCACTGAGGATCTCTGCACAGTCGTCGTCGTCACAGTAGCAGTCGCAGCCAGCTCTAGGGTTCCCGCACACAGCAAGCTCGTTCGGGAGGGTCCGCTCCATGAGCCAAGAGGCTGATACATCAACTGACACATAGTCTAGAGTTGATGTATCCAAAAGTTCTGTATCGTCAACAGGAACTCAACGTCGCAGACGGCGCGTCAATCGGACGCCCGGTCTGAGAGATATTGGTCTTTTCGTCCCAGGGGCCCGGTTGGTTTTTAAGGCAAAACCAACCCGACCGTAATCCACCTGCATCCAAACCTCAGACGGAGTATGCCAAAAGATCCGTCTCACTTAGAGGAAATCAATGAAGTCGACGGCACGTCGATCGGACGTCCGAAGCTCAAGATATGAGCGTTTCTGCTCCGAGGGCCCGGTTGGTTTCGTGTACGAACCAACCCGGGCGAACCAAAGTATTCCGAAACCTTGAGTGCGATATACCGAAACGACCGTCTCGATCCAAGGATCGCATCGCCGCTGACGGCGCGTCGTTCGGAGGCCCGTAGCTCAAGATACGGGTAAAAAACCGAAAACGGTCCGAAGACGGGGGGTCTGGGCCCGGACCGACCCGGCCCGACCCCCCTGGGTCGGCCCGAAATGGGTCGACCCGACCCGGGTCCGGGTCGGACCCGGCTCGGCTCGGCCGAACGGCCGAGCGAGGGAGCCGCGGGGCGCTGCCCCCGCGAGATGAAAGTGTCGCGGCCCACATGGGGCCGTGCTGGAGTCAGCGGACGCGGCTTTGCCGCGTCCCGTGCGTGCCGGACCCGCGCGGCCATGGGTCCGCTGGCCGCCGTCGCCGCGGCGGCCCTGTCCGGCGGCGCGCCGGTGTCCCGCGCCGCCGGTGGCTTCCGCGGGCCACCGGAGTTGCTCCGGTGGTCCGATTTTCTTCTCGTATGCGCTGAAGCTCCTCCCGGGTCCCGTTCTTCACTGCGGAAACAACGGATCGTCCCTGCGGCATGTTTTGTCGTCGCCCGCCAATCCGCCCATCAACGAAGAACTATGGAGGGTTGTCGGGCCGTGTTTGTTTTGCCCGCACCCTCCGCGTTAGATGATAACAGTCGGGAGAAAATAATCAACACATGAAAACATCACAAATAACAATTTTAATAAATTAAAATTGTTCTTATGAAATCGGGTTCCTTGTTTTAAAAGAAACAATCACGGGAATTAAAGATTGTTCTTAAATAAAAATCCCTACCTCGTCAAGTCGTCGCACGCGCGTTCTTCACGGAATTGATTACCGCGGAAGGAGGCGATCATCGCGTCGCGGAAGGGCGTCGCGTCGTCGCGGAAGGGCGGTGTCACGTCGACGAACTCTGAGGTTCAACAACACGTAGATTTAATTATATTAATTAAATCCATGATGTTGTTAGAATCCACAAAGAGATTAAAAAGAAGAAACCGGAAATCTCCTACCTCAAGCAGTTGGTGATCGGAGATCGTTGCGGGGAAAAACGTCTCGGAAGAAGCGTCGTCGATCTCCGAGGGTGACTGCATTCTTCGCGTTCTTCGCGTTCTTCGCGAATGAGGATGAAGGCACAATATTTCTGTCAAAAGCCTCTCAACGAGCAACTCTCCAGAAGTCGTGTGTTGGTCTTATTTTATTATTACGCCAACGGATTGAAAACAGATTAAGAAATGATTAAATTAATTCATAGAATTAATTCAACGAATAAAACCGTCCAATTAATTGGTGCGTTAAGAAATTAAGAAAACGCGTCAGTTTACTTTCATAATGACGGGTTTTCGTGGGTGCGTTACTTAGCGGAAAAGAAACGGTGGGGCTCGTGCGGGTCCCACCTCACAAATATCCTACCAAGAGGGTAGGATATTTTTGGATAGCACCCTATCCGCATCAACCCAGCTTAAGCAGCTTAAAGTGGATTTCAAGTGGCTTTAAGTGAAATAAAATAAAGTTTGTCGTACACATTATTTTATTTCTTAACTTTAATCCCAAAAATTAAAAACCACACTCGAGAAAACGCAACTCCGGAAGAGGCGTTTCTAAGCAAGTACCGGCGCTGCGATTTCATCGGTGCCCTCAGAATTCGATTCCGAGCACCGGTTCAAATGTTAGAAAAACCCGCTCGTTCGTTCACTGAACGTACCCGAGCCAAACTTCGGAAAATGATTCCGGGCACACCGGGCCTCGGAATTAGGTGCCGTCAGAAACTGAACGTACCCGAGCCAAACTTTGGATCATGGCTAATGTGCTTTTTTTGGGGCTTTATTTTGCATGGGTGACAATTTTTTTTGTGACTTTCATGGTTTGGTGGTACTTTTTGTACACATGTTGTTTGTTGCTTCGTGTGTACTTTATTTTTCAATAAAACTTTTTTTGACCAAGTTCGCTTGGTCTTGGACTTTCCTGGTATAAATATATATATTTAACTACATATATAAATATATAAATATTTATCAATATATATATATATATATTATAATTATATTTATTTATTTATAGAGATATATTTTTAAATATATTTATTATAAAAGTATATATATATATATATATTATATATAATTATAAATATTTATTTATAGAGATCGATTTGTAATTATATTTATTATATATATTATATATATATTTATTACATTTATGATTATAAATATATAATTGCAAATATAATAAATATATAATTGTAAATATAATAAATATATAATTATAAATATAATAATAAATATAAAAAATTTATTATAAATACAATAAATTTATTATAAAAATAAAGTACAATAAATATAGAATTAAAAATATAATAAATATAATAAATATATAAGTGTAAATATAATAAATACATTATATATATATATATATATTATAGATACAATAAATTTATAATAAATATAAAATATTATATCTTTAAAAATATTATAAATTTATTATCTCTCTATGTAAAGACCCGTAAAATTCAAGGGGAATTTTTTCTTAATTTTCTTTGGAATTTTACAAGAGTGCGGTTTCTGACAGCACCTGATTCCGAGGCCCGGGGTGCCCGAAATCAATTTCCGAAATTTGGCTCGGGTACGTTCAGTGAACGAACGAGCGGCAATTTTTAACTTTTGAACAGGTGCCCAGAATCGAATTCCGAGGGCACCGATGAACTCGCAGCGCCGATATTCGCTTAAGGAGACCTTTTCCGAGGTTGCGTTTTATGCGGGATGAAAGTTAGTTTTGGGGGAAATTAGAAGAAGTTAAATAAATTGTGGAACACAATTTATTTTTAACTTTGTTGGTTATTTCCTCCCAATGGGAGTTAGAGGTGGGACCCACATCCACATAACATCCCTTGAGAGGATTAAGTGTGGTGGGGCCCACACGAGCCCTAACTCTTCAACTTCCCTTAAACTCCCCAATAACCCCACTCTTATTAATTTGACAACTTGAGTTATTAATTAAGATGAGTTACTTAATTTCAAACTCCCCGACCTCCGTGACGCTTGTCTTCTGCGGCTTGTTGACGTGCTCTGCTCTTGAAACCGAGGTAGAGGATTATTGTTATTTTATTAAATTAATTCCGTTCTTGATTCTGGCATGTCGAACTTCGTGGTTAATCGACTAAATGTTATCGTTTAATGAGAGGGGGTCGGACCGCACAAACACGGCCTAACCCCCTCCTTTGTTCATGATTGTTTCTTTGTGAATGGAACGGGATGTCGTGGTGCCGTCGCACCACGCGGGAATCACACGGCAATTATTGCGCGGCGCCGTGAAAAGAAATTCAAGAACGCGACGACGTCGCGCCGCGTTGAAAGAAATCGAGGGCGCCACGGCCGGAGCGGGGCCGCGGCCGGTTCCGAGCCGCGGCGAAGCATGGTGACCGGCGGCCAGCCGGGCCGCCGGTGTCAGAGCCGGAAAGGGACCGGTCACTGCCGGTCCCGTTGAGGAGGAGCCGGCCGGCCAGGTCGGGCAGGCCGGAAATGGGGAAAGCCGAGGGAATTAAATTTCCCCGGCCAGCTTGAACGACCCCCCTTTATTAAGGGGGGGCCGCGGTTACAGAAGGGGGGAAGGCGCCCCCCGTTTTTCCAACAGCTCGGCCGAAGGCCGAGCTGGCAGCGCGCTGGGCGCGCTGCGCTGAGCCGGACCGACGCCTGGCCGGTCTGCCAGGCCGGGCCAAGCCCAGCCGGGCCGCACCGGGCCGGGCCGTGCCGGGACGGGCCGACCCTGTCCGGGGCGGGTCGACCCGGTTCGGGCCAACCGGGGGGTCTCTGGCCAGGTCGGCCCGGACCCAAACCCCCGTTACCGAACTGTTTGGGTTCAAATGCCCATAACACGGGATACGGACCTCCAAACGACGCGCCGTCAGCGGAGATGCGATCCTTGGATCGAGACGGTCGTTTCGGAATATCGCACTCAAGGTTTCGGAATACTTTGAGTTCAGCCGGGTTGGTTCGTACACGAAACCAACCGGGCCCTCGGAGCAGAAACACTCATATCTTGAGTTACGGACGTCCGATTGACGTGCCGTCGACTTTGTTGAGTTCCTCTTAGTGAGACGGATCTTTTGACATACTCCGCCCGAGGTTTGGACGCAGGTGGAGTACGGTCAGGTTGGTTTTGCCTTAAAAACCATCCGGGCCACTGGGACGAAAAAGCCAATAACTCTCAGACCGGGCGTCCGATTGACGCGCCGTCTGTTGTGTTGAGTTCTTGTTGACGATACGGAACTTTTGGATACATCAACTCTGGACTTTGTGACAGTTGATGTATCAGCCTCTCGGCTCGTGGAGCGGACCCTCCCGAACGAGCTTGCTGTGTGCGGGAACCCTAGAGATGGCTGCGACTGCTACTGTGACTGCGACGACGACTGTGCAGAGATCCTCAGTAGATTCGACGACGACGACTACAACACTCAGCGATCCTGTGTGGATCAGTGCTACCGATCCTGTGTGGGTCAGCGCTCAGCGGTTCTGTGTGAGCCAGCGCCTATAGATCCTGTGTGGGTCCGATCCTGTGTGGGTATTTGCGGGGGTTAGTACCTATCGACCCTTTGTAGGTCCGACGACTTAGATGGATCAGTGATCATCTCTATCGTCTTCCGAAGAAGTATACCTGTGTGAGCTAAATCCTGTTTACTTTCCTGTGTGGATTGTGTTGTGCTATCCTGTGTGGATTACGTTTTGCTTTCCTGTGTGGAATACGTATACTTTCCTGTGTGGGCTGAGTTGTACTTGGGCTTGGAGGTTGGAGCGTATTGGGATTGATGACTTAGGTATATGTATGGGCATATACCTAAGTAGTGTCTGTTGTTACTTCGTGATTGTATCTTTCCTTTGTGGTTTATCCTTTGTGGATTTTGGGAGACCTTCGGGGGTCTCGGGGTCCCTACTGAGTAGCTTATACTCACCCTTGCACGGGCTATGCCTACACTACGTTGTGTTGGTTGCAGATGACGGACAACGTTGATCGTGGTTGAGACTTGCGGAGCAGGATGGTACCTGGAGGTGGACCACTGAGCGGGACGTGCTCGGAGCGGACGGCGGGACCCGAGGAGCAGAGGAGCTATCTGTACCCACCTTTCAGGTGGGATTTCCAGTGGACAGCTCGGCGTAGTAGCTTTTACTTTTCAGTTGCTGTTTTCCCTTTCGAGTTGTACTTTACATTCAGTTTTGGGTTTGTATACTGGCCCACTTTCTTTCCGCACTTCAGTTGTATTCAGTTTTTACTTAGTGTTTCCTTTTCTGCTTGCTTACTCTGTGGTGCTTGTTTATTTTACAAAGGCAATTCCTTCCATTTTTACTGGGATTTACGCCTTGGTGCTAGTCACCAGCCCCTGGCCTATGGAAGGCGGGTTTGGGGTAGTCACGGCACGGGCCCCGAGGACGGGTCGTGACACTCTAAATTATATACACTTATATATAAGGGGTTTTTAATTAATTAGGTTTATTTATAGATATATATATATATAAATTTATAAATACAGATTTATAAATATATTTATAGATATAATTATAAATAATTTCATATTCTCAAATATATATCTAAAAATATATATAAAGAATATCAATTATTTATATAAAAATATAATTAAAAATATGTATTTATAATTATAAATATATACATATTTATAAATATACATATATAAATATAGTTATAAATATATATTATAAATATGACTATTTACATAAATATATATAAAAATAATAAATAATTATTAATATATAAAATTTTATATTTATTTATTTACAATTATAATTATATAAATATATATTTACACACACATATATATATTATATTTATTTATAATTATTAATATAAAATATTTATATTAAATAATTCTTAATGTATAATATATAATATAAATTTATTATATTTATTTTTATTAAATTAATAATTATTAATATAATTAATATATAATTGTAAATATATAAATATTTATTTCATATTTATCATATATTTATCATATTTATAATTGTTCAATTGTATATTTATTATATTTTATATTTATAATTAATTTATTATATTCATAATATGTATATATATATAATAATTAGAAATATTTATTTATAGATATAGATTTGTAATTATATTTTATATATATATATATATTGATATTTCTATAATTGTAAATATAATAAATATATAATCATAAATATAATAAATATATAATTATAAATATATACATATTTATATATTAACAATTATTAATAAATATAAATATAAATATATATTAACAATTATAAATAAATAAAAATAAAAATAAATGTTTAAAATTATAAATAAATATAATTATATATATATATACATATTTATAAATATGTATATAATTATAAATATATATTTAAAAATATGAATTTATCTATAAATATATTTAACATTAATACATGATATTATATATTTATTTATTTTTAATTATAATTATTTGAATATATATATATATATATTTTTATAATGTATTTATTATATTTACACTTATATATTTATTATATTTTTAATTCTATATTTATTGTATTTTATATTTATAATAAATTTATAATATTTATTATTATATTTATTCTATTTTATATTTATAATAAATTTAGTATATTTATAACATATTTATTATATTTATTATTATATTTAAAATTATATATATTATATTTATTTATAATTAATAATATATATATATATTGAAGGTGGGGTGGGGCATGTAAAAAAACCCTTTTATATAAGTGTAAATAATTTAGAGAGATAATAAATTTATAATATTTTTAAAGATATAATATTTTATATTTTTTATAAATTTATTATATTTATAGTATATATATATATAATGATTTATTATATTTACACTTATATATTTATTGTATTTATTATATTTTTAATTCTATATTTCTTGTATTTTATTTTTATAATAAATTTATTATATTTATTCTATTTTATATTTATAATAAATTTTTTATATTTATAATAAATTTTTATATTTATTATTATATTTACAGTTATATATTTAATATATTTACAATTATATATTTATTATATTTAAAATTATATATTTATTATGTTTATTATATTTTTAATTATATATTTTTAATATTTTATATTTACAATAAATTTATTACATTTATAATATATTTATTTATAATTATATATAAATATAATAAATTGAAAAAATAAATTAAATAGAATAAATAGAATAAATATTTACAATTATATATTTATTATATTCATTGTTATATTTACAATTATGTATATTATATTTATTTATAATTAATATATATATAAGGGGGTGGGGCGTGTAAATTGGGTGGGGGGACAATCGCCACTTGAAGTGGCGCTGCACTACCCCTTTCCATAATTAATCAAAACCCTACCCCCTTAAACTAAAAAAACACCCCCTTGCTCTAAAACTGCCACATAGCTTCCATCATCACTATGGCTGGTTCTAGGAAGAGACCCCTTCTACAAAGCCGCATATACCGCATACCTTCTACTATCGTCAACCCCACTGTTAAAGTATTGCTCTTGGCTGCATGAAACACGAGCCCTCCGTTAGCCCTGTGTGGAACCTCACCAACGCCAGGGCCCCAAATCCCTCATAGGATAACAACACACACCTCATGGATGTTGTTGAACTGCTTTCCATCCCCAACATCGGGAGATGCCTACTAAACAGTCTTCCAGTGGGAGCCCCTACCCACTGATTTTGTAACGTTAGCCCTGTTAGCTACTGCCACCATTAGGGTTCTGTCTAAATCCATAGTGCTGGCCTATAAACCTTGAGCTAAAAAAAAGAAGAGTATACATGACTTTCATTCTAGTATTCACTCCCGATCAACACTTCGATCACAAAGGTGACCACATTTACTTCTCTTTCTAGCGAAAGCACCCATAACCATAGATCCTCATTTATCAACATTAGAAACCTGCTTTTATCAACCATTTTCTAGTGCTGATAATCTTAGAATTATTAAAATGGGTTCCTTTTATCAGCACTAAAAAAAGGGTTGATAAAGGACCCTTTTACCATCCATTAAAAAAAACAGATAAAAGGGTTTGTTTATCATCAATATAAAAAAGTGCTAATAAATGTCCATTTTTTTATCAATGCTCAAACCCCACTATTATCAATGCTCAACACCCAACCCCCTATTTTATTAGTTCTTGTATGACCTTATTTTATCCCTTTATCAGTGCTAAAGCTACTCGCTCACACCCACACCCATGTTACCTCCCTTTAGATTTGATCTTGAGACCTCACCCTTACACACTTGCACCTTTACCACTCCTCCATGTTGATTTTTTCTCTATTTTATGATATATATAATTATATTCACTACTACAGATAGTGATTTTATCAGTTCTAGAAAAGAACTGTTAATCTCAGCGAAGATAAGGGGGTCCCCTTTAATAGCGCTAAAAAAACGCTGATAAAGGGTGTCCTTTATCTGCACTAAAAAAAGCACTGATAAAGTCCCCCCTTTATCAGCGCTATTTTAGCATGGATAAAGGAAAATTTTTATCAGCACTGATAAAAGACCACTTTATCATCACTTTAATTAGTGCTGATAATGAGGGATTTTATCAGCGCAAAAAATAGCACTGATAAATTGGGACATTATCAGCGCTCTAAGTAGAACTGATAAAGGGGGCCTTTATCAGTGCTTAAAATAGAGTTGATAAAGGCCTAACTGCCTGTGATGTGATTTTTATATAACAACACACCCACCATCAGCAACTGAACATCTAAATAGTACACCCACCAGCATCACCTGTACAACATGCACACACCACCTACATAAAACAACACCAGTACAGTGCACATAAGAACAAAGCAGCGCACACAAGAACAAAACAGCGCACACAAGGGTTTAGAAAACAATGCTATATACATTTTAAACAATGTTTTATATAATTAAATTTACAATTATCCAACAAACAGTTAAAAACACTTTGACATCTGTGATCCCCACTAAAAAATGTCCGCCTGTGGTATTAGTTGCCGAAAAAATCATCCGAACTCAAGAAAAAAATTCCACCTATATAAGAAAAAAATATTATGTTAGAAATACTATAAATAAATAAATTAAACATTAATATGAAATAATACATTAGTAAAATTTCAATTTTTAATAAAAAAAGACAAATTTGGAGTTATACAGGTCACACCATTCATCATATTATGGTATGGTTGATTCCTACATGTCACAAATGAGCTAGGGATCGTTGTCCTAAAATATCTAAACAAACCGAATGAGTTTTCTTGGTTTTGAGTATGTCCCTTATTTTTTTACTAAAACCAATATCAAATTTAAATGACATATTTGGATTTATAACGGTCACATCATTCGTCGGATTTAGGTGTGGTTGATTCCTACACATCAAAAATGACTCATGGATTGTTGTTCTAAAGTATCAATATAATCCCTATGGGTTTGCTCGGTTTTTAGTACGACAGTTGTGTTTTATTACTAAAATATCATTCAAACCAGAAACACCCATTTTGATTCACACTGATCGCATTGTGCATCTATTTGAGGTGAGACCACTTCGTACACATCAAAAAGGACCTACTAATCACTCTCCTAAATTTTGAAGACAATCGAAGGGCATTTTCTTGGTTTTCAGTGAGTGAAACGTTTTGAGATAAAATGTCAATTTTAAACTAATAACAAACACTTTTAGTCATACTGGTCACACCATGCGTCAGATTGAGATGATTTTGATTCCTACACATCACAAATTACTCATGGATTATTTTGATAAATTATCAAAACAATCCAAATGCGCTTGCTCAGTTTTCAGTATGTAACTTTTTCTTTTTACTCAAATTAATGTCAATTTTAAATATGAACACCTTTAGATTTATAACGGTCACATCGTTCATCATATTGAGGTGTAGTTGATTCCTACACATCAAAAATGACTCATGGATCGTTTTTATAAGGTATAAAAATGATCCAAATGCTTTTTCTCAGTTTTTAGTATGTCAGTTGTGTTTTTTTACTAAAATATCATTTCAAACCGAAGAAATGATTTTTGAGTCATATCAGTCACATCATGCATTGATTTTATGTGATAATACTTCATACACATCATAAAGGACTTGAGAATCACTCTCCTAAATTTTTAAGACAATTGTAAAGTGTTTTCTTTGTTTTTAGTGAGTGACATGTTTTGAGCTAAAATGTAAATTTTAAAGTCATAAGAGACACTTTTAGTCATACCAATAAAACCGTGCATCGGATTGAGATACAGTTGATTCATACAAATCAAAAATGACACATGGATAATTGTCTTAAAGTATCAAAACAATCCAAATGCAGTTTCTCAGTTTTCTGTATGTCTTTTGTTCTTTTTACTTAAATTAATGTCAATTTTAAATAAAAGGACACATTTGGATTTATAATGGTCACATATTGTGTTTTATTGAGGCAGGGTTGATTCCAACTTGTGACAAATGACTCATGGATCATTTTCTTAAATTTTCAAAACAATATGAATGCATTTTCTCTTTTTTCAGTATGCCAGTTGCATTATTTTACTAAAATTAATGTCAATTTTAAATAAAAAGAGACACTTTGATTCATACCGATCACATCGTGCATCAGATTGAGGTGAGGTTGATTCCTAAAAAATGTCTTATAGATCATTTTTCTAAAGTATCAAAACAATCCTAATGTGTTTTCTTAGTTTGTAGTATGTCAGTTTTGTTTTTTTACTAAAATATCATTTTAAAATGAAAACACACATTTTGAGTCATACCGGTCGCATCGTGCATCAGTTTGACATGAGACTTCTTCATACATGTCCCAAAGATATTATGAATTATTTTACTAAATTATGAAGACAATAAGAGTGAGTTTGATTTTTTTAGTGAGTGACACCTTTTGAGTTAAAATGTCAATTTTAAACCGATAACAGACACTTTTAGTCATATCGGTCACACCATTTATCGAATTAAGGTGTGGTTGATTCCTACACGTCATAAATTATCGATGGATCATTCTCATGAAGTATCAAAACAATCCGAATGTGTTTTCATAGTTTTCAGTATGTCACTTGTTTTTTGTGTGAAATTTATTATTAATTTAATATAAAAATACACACTTAAAGTCATAACGGTCACACCATGCATCAGATTTAGGTATGGTTAATTATTACACATCACAAATGAATTATGGATCATTGTACTAAAGTATAAAATCAATCCAAATGAATTTTCTCAGTTTTCAGTATATTACTTGTTATTTTTACTAAAAATACTGAAAATTTTAAATAAAAATAGACACTTCGAGTCATACCAGTCACATATTCATGCTATTTGTGTACATTCTTCCATCAAGTATGCTACCCGTTCATTTAAAAACAAATCTATCTCATCTTGTGAATATAAGTTTTTTTGAGAATCATGGTAGTATTGAAAAAATACAAATACACAAAGGATTAATAAATATTTTAAATGAAATTGTAATTATATTTGAAAATACCTCTTTAGGGATGCTGGTTTGTTAATGAAATACGATCTATTTCATAAATTTACAAATATAATAACCACAGTCTTTTCTATTTGTTTGTTTTCGGAACTCTAGAAACATTGAAAAAAATAAGTAATTTTTTTATATGTTTTTGGATAGTGAAATCTTATTATATATACCCTGATACTTATCCAGTCAAAGTACTTTTGATGTTCCTTATTTTCTTCCCCTAGACTCATTCCATGATGTAGATGATATTCAAGCACCACCCTATCATAACATAATCCTCATTAAAAGATTATATAAATTATATAACTAGATGTTTAGTTTTAAAATGTTGGATGTAGTGTATTACAAATTTAAAAATTACATCATTTGTGGTCAGTTTGTTGGATATACATGCATTGAATCCATGAAATAAATCTTTGGAGTATCCAATTGACCGCAATGAGCATCCAATGATGCATAAAAACACAAAAAGGAATATGTAATGAAGAAATTAAAATATATTTGATATGAATAAATTATAGAGTTTTACCTCTACATCGTTGGTATTATGAAGAGTCTGTCATCCGTATTTTTCCTGTTAAACGATTTGAGCATGCCTTCCACTATTTCACCATTTTTCTCGGATTTTATTTCTTTTTGTTCTGTAGAGGTGACATGGGGACTAACGAGTCCAATTTTTTGTTAATGGGAAATCCATTCAACTATTTTTAATATATATGCCTGTGAAAAATATGAAATGTATTTAGTCATAATTATCATAATATATCAACTTTTGGAAAATCAAATCATGAAAACATACCTCATGTATACATTTACAACTAAGCCACCTAGCCAATCATACTCCATGATTTCACTTACATTGTCATCACTAATGAAATATGGATCTTCCCCATTGTATATATTTTCATCAAAAATAATTTTGTGAGTACCACCATATTTCAACTTCGTATTCACATGAGCCTGCAATGATAATAAATGATGTTATAGAATTAGTGGGTTTAAGGTGATTTCAGTATATTGTTTCGATCGGTTGGTTGATCCTTAGAATGGTTTTGAGATGTTATTTATTTTCAACCCTTACTTGTGTCCTTTTGTAATAACATTCATCGTTTCATACCTTCTTTCATTAAATTTTAATGGTTTATCTTGAAAAATAAATTATAAATGAATACCTTCTTGTTGAAATGTTTTTTTACAAGCTGTGGCGTTCATGCAATGAATGTTCCAAGTGCTTGTTTGAACTTATGAATATATTCATCATTAATTGGAATAGGTAGCTTGGTGATTGGATCATGGGATATGTTAATCAACACTTTGACATGACTTTTTGGAAGTGGTCTATTGTGTTGCATGGAGTTCTAGATATTGAACACTGTAGCCTTCTCTACAAGGCGATGTGTGGGTGTTGATAGATATAAATCACAACCATTTTCACACTGTACAATATTAGTACAGGAATTGTATCAGTGTCTATCTGATTTAAAATTCACAGAAAAAATTATTAGAAAATTTATTACCTCAGATAAGACATGTTTTTTAGGGGAATGGCTTGCCTTAGTACTAGTGGGGGGTGGGGTGGGATCTTCATGCACTGGTTGTTCTTGAGTTGTTTCTTCTCTCTGACACTGCACCATCAAATTTATCCTGAAATATCTCTATAATTTCATATGTTTTTCAAGGATATATATTATTTCTCTCATCATTTTGATTTATTCACTTTGATCCTCTTGTTTTTTTTCTCAAAAAATGTTTGGGGTGTCACCCCAAAACCCACACCTCTGACGTGACCATACTTTTCCAGCAACTTCAAGGCCACTGAAAGTATGTATGAATCTAATTTGGGTGTTGCTAATTCCTTTGACTATGTTAGATATAAAATATAGGAAAATAAGTAATCATTGTTATGTAACATCAATTTTAAAAAAAATATTTATTATTCCATGCATAAACATGTTTCCTACACTTTTTGTGTGTTTTAATCTATTTGTATCCCGTCTTTATTTACACGTGCCTCCTTCCATAGAACTTGGTGTGGGATGGAAGTGAATTTGGATTTGGATTCATCAATATGCATAAAAATAGAGTAATATAGTTATATTGTCATTTTATGTCACATAAAATTATTACGGTAGATTTAAAATACATACCATTTTTTTTTCAAGTGAAGCGTCCCCTATTATTTCTTTACAGTAGGGTTACGCTGGTTTTTCTGCTCGTTCCTTATTTTCAACACTCACTTTCTATTTAATAAATAAAAGTCAATAAAATTGATGAATACATGTATCATCAAACAATGTATTACCAAACACTATGTACCTGAAAAGACTGCTCCGCACGACGGCTAGTAAACGCATCCCACATTCCTTGGGTTATTAGGTGTGCATAAACATGAGGTGGGTGTGGTTTTATTTTACCTTAATCATACTTAAGATAACATCTCATTAAAATTGTGAGAAATCCTCTATGAATTCTTCCAAAAACCCTTAATACATAGTCCTTGTGCAATTCACACAGTATAAATGCAGTCTACATGGGATGATGATGAGTAAGTCAATGTTTCAATGTTTTATTTTTTAATAAATTAAAGAAATAATATCACAATGTTACCGTAATATCTCCCCACACCAGTGTCTTAAGCCCGATGACAACATGATTCCATGACTATACATCAATCAACACATGTTTCTAAGTGATGATTACAATGTAACTAATGAACATGGCCTTGTTGGGGTTAACATGTTGGACCCACTTATTCCATCCGACCTTGTATTTGATGCCTTTTTATTTTTCCTTAGGGATTTTTTCTAACACCTTCTAACTACGAAGATACTATTTTTTCTATGTTGCCAGTGTTTTGTTGCCTACCATTTCCTCACTTTCAACATCATCAATATGTTCCTCTGTAGCGCTAGCATCAGCATTTGTAGATGGTGGTAGTACCTCTGCACTAGGAGCAACATCAGGTTGAGAGACCTATTGGTCCTCTGCACTACGGGAAACAACAGGTTGAGAGACTTGTTGTGCTTTGGGATTTGGAGCATCCTCACGTGCAAAAGTCGTTATCTACAGAATGGGTTTAACATTTAATTTAGATTACATAAAGTTAGCATCTAACAGATAATAACATATGGTAACATGATGAATATTACAAAAAAAATATAACCTAATAATTGAACTCTTTTTTTTAAGGTTGAAGGGATCTGACCCCAATATCAACTATCGAAATCTCTTCATTGTGGTCTCCTCTTACATACAAAACTCCATATACATTGGGACCACTGTGAAATGATTGCAACATACCAATTAAAGGGTTACCCTCTATTGAATTTTCAACCGACCCTTCAGCGGTTTTGGTCGATAACAGAACAATTGACCACTTTTGGTTTGTAGGATCTATAACATAAAATACTTGTACTCATTGTGATTCTATTATAAATGGTTCATCTTTGTACCCTTCTTTATTGAAATCAACTTTCACAAATCTAAACTCATCTATTTTAACAACACTCCTATTGTCAACCCACTTACATTGAAAAATTGGCACTTTGAAGTTCGTATAATCAAAATCTCATATTTGTTTGATGATTCCAAGGTATGAAATATTTGAATAAATTGGATTTTCTTCCTTAACAACGAAAACATGCATTTATTCAACCATAAGTGTAGCCCCAATATTCTACATGGTACCATTTTCATCATGTTCATTAGTATAGAATGTATAACCATTAATTATATAAGCATTATAATATAATACATACACACTTGTTCCTTTGTCTATCCATCGAAGTCATTTTGAAATTGAGTTTGGATTTTCATATGAATCCTTAATTATATGGTCCCAAAAACATCCTTTAATCTTTCGATTATGTGTATTTGATATCCATTTTTTATCCCTTGATGGATTAAAATGCCTAAGAATTTCTTTGTGGGTTTAGACATATGGGTCAACCTCCAAACTGTTATGAAAAATGTAAAGGTGGGCCTACTCTCAATCTGTAATATTGAATGTGACAACCTCTCTTCTAGAAATTCCTTCACCTACAAGCTGCCCAGTGTGATGAGATTTCTGTAGACCAATGCTTTCCACACCAGACACGTATTTGGTATAGAATTCAACAACTTCCTTAACAATATATCGCTCCACAGTACAACCCTCTGGCCGAATTCGATTTTTGATATACCCTTTCAAAATCTTCATATACCATTCAATGGGGTACATCCATCTATATTGTACTAGACCACATATTCAAATCTCTCTCACCAATTGAACCATCAAATGAACCATCATATCAAAGAATGTCAGTAGGAACAAAATTTCCAATTCACATAATATGATGATAATTTTTCTTTCAATACTCAACAATTTTGTCGGGTCTAGAAATTTTCTACATATAGCTTTGAAAAATAAACATAGCTTCATTAATTTATAATGGAAATTCTTGGGAAAATGAAACATAAAGCTATAATAATTATATCTTTCATCAAAACATAAAAATAATGTGATTTCAGACCCTTTAACTTTAAATCGGTCATTGACATGATGTTCTTGATATTCAATGAATACCCCTCTAAAACCTACATGTCATTCAAGAAGTTTTAAAACTGATATCTCTATTACCCATAAAGAGTGTAAGAAGCTAGAGGAACAAAATTTAAATTTTCACCCTTCACTAGTACCGACTCTTCTTGTATTCCCATGTCAACCATGTCCAACCTAGTCTTAATTCCATCCTTTTTTTCTTGGTGCATTTAACAATGTGCCGATGACATTGAAAATAAATTTTTTTCAACATTAATAACATCAATAATGTGTATGACACACATAAAATTATAGTATGGTAATTCAAAAAAAATTGATCACTTTTTCCAACTGGTTTTCTTAAGGTTTTTCAAAAACGGTTTACAAAAAGAAGCATCCACATATTTTACTTTCTCAAAAAGTTGATCACCTATTAGTGGAGATGGTGTTGTATGTTCTTCTAAACTCCCATAGAATTTTGTTATCCAAGATCGTTAATTATGTCGTTGGGGTAGAAATCTACGATGTCCTAGAAACGCAGTTTTCGATGAATGTTTCAACCTAATTGATCGTGTACCTTGTTCACAGGCTAGACAACCATTAATTATTTTAATTCTATATCCTGACACATTTCCATAAGCAGGAAAGTCATTTATCATCTTGTATAACATGTCTCTCATTGTGAAATCTTCATTTCTATAAGCATCATACAATGTAACACCTGAATCCCACAATAATTTCAAATCCTCGATCAATGGATCCAAATAAACATCAATATCATTACCCAGTTGTTTCGGTCATAATACAATCATAGATATCAGGATGTGTTTTCATTTCATACATAACCATGGTGGAATGTTATAATTTACCAACATAACCAGCCATGTGCTGTGAGTGATTCTTTGAAAACCAAAACTACTCACTCAATCTGTAGATAATGTAAGTAGATGGTTTCTCAAATCATTTCCTAAATCATGATACTCATGATTGATTATCTTCCACTGAGGAGGGTCTGTCAGGTGACATAGTTTCCCATCTTTATTTCTTCTTTCTTCATTCTATGTCAATTTCCCTGTAGTCTCATCACTTCCACATAGGCACCTAAACCTTGTAATGATTGGAAAGTACTATACCATTTTTTTGGGACCAAATTAATATTTCTTGTATCGAGAAGCACCACACTTTGGGAATTAGTTAAGTGATTTTTGGTCCTTTTGAAACATTATACAGTCATTCAGGTAGGCTTGTATTCATTCAAATATCATACCCATCAAACATAGTATTTTTTTGGAATTATATGTTCGGATCAGGAGCTCATTATCTTTTGGGAGCATGTCATTACAGATAGAAAGTAATTATATAAAACTAGATTCAATCCATCCATTGCCTAATTTCAAATTATATATCTTTAGTACAACTAAAAATGCTGTATATTTAGTGAAACCACTATACTAAGATGTATTTGCACAACTCTTTAACTTCTCAAACAATTTTGGGCATTCATAAATTTCATCTTCAACTGTACATGTCCTTTCCTCAATATGATCATCATCATCATTCACATATGTAATCATGTCCTCGATACATTTTTCTTCATTGTCCACACTTGTAATCATATCATATGATCCATAAACCACACTATTATCCTAGCTATTAGCTACATTCTCTTTTTCCCCGTGTTTATTCCAACATTTATAACTTCGATCTATTCTATGACAGATCAAGTGTTCTTCCAAATCCTCTGTACTAACTTTTCTTTAATAACAATAGTGTAAACATGGACAAAGAATTTGAGAAGGTTCATATGCTTGATCTTTTGAAAACTTGATGAACCCTTTCATTCCATATTCATACTCTCTTATCAAACGATTGGAATCCATCCATTATTTATTCATATCCATCCTATTTTATTCGATGATATTAGTATTTAACAAAACAAATACAGAAAATATTGATATAATGTAATGGTTTTCCTAATTCTATAAAAATATAACCCTAAAAGATTATGAAAAAACTATAATTCAAATGTCCTTTGAAAACTATTTAAAAAATCACACTTTAAATCCCATTAAAAAACCTACCATTTACAAAAATTATTCATTAAAATAATACACCCATTTTAAAATAAATCAATCAGTTCCAAACACTCTTTCACAAAACAAAAATTCCTTTTTTAAACATTGAAGGCAGCTTCATGACCCAAAAATCTTAATAATATAAAATGAGAAACAAACCTCTAAGAAACATTTTAAAACACTTGAATAATTTTAAAAGATTCACATAGGAATTTTCACAAAGACATAGATCCCAAGAGATACACTTTATAAAAGATACATAGAAAACACCTTTATTCATTTCAAATCAACCAGTGTTGTATGATTCCATCAAATTATTCCAAAGACTAGTGTAATAATAATAATTTCCATAATAATTTAATATTGTGATCCCCACTATTGGATATTCCTTATCCATGATTCCATTTTCTTGTTATATCAATTATCCTTCACCACAACACTTGAGTCCCAACAGATATGTTCTATATTCAGTGACCACACCCATAACCATGAAACACTTGTGTTCCAATTTACTACAAACACTGCATTATCCCAATGATCATTGGATCACACCATTGCAATTAGTTGTACACCCCAAGAACAATGTATATGTCTCTCATATGAAGTACTACAGGTTCCTTCCTTTATAAATAAACCTATGAAAATATATAAGCATGAACCCATTACATAATCAAAAATTTCTCAAGTGTCATTCCTTTCACATAAATAATTTCTCTATGTCAATAATCACTAGAAGCAGCATCTTGTTCTTGTTTCATAATAGAATCCTCTTATTGAAGACTAGTCAGTGCGCCCTTCCTAGGGGTGAAATTAATACACGTTATGGGTTTTAATTATACGTGTTTTTTACCTCCTACACCCAAATCTGACCCCATGTGCCTATTTCAAATTATAGAACTCCCTCTTGGTATCTAAAGCTCTCCCATCCATCTCCCCTTGATCCATCAATCATTGACCGATCTAGTGGCATTTGAGCGGTAAGTTATTATTAGATCTATTCCATTTCACTCTTCTTCTTTATTAAATGAGTATAGATATATATTGGATCTATGTTTTCCTTGAAAATCAGATGACGAATTCCTATTTTCTTTATAGATCGTTGGAGAATCTTGAAAGTTGTTATAATTTCTTGATCAAATAGGTATCTACCATTAATAATGAGAATTAAATGGGTTAGTGTTATTGAATCATCTTACTATACCTTTTATCATTTTAGGATTGATGATATAACCTTAATCCACTGATGATACAATCTTAACCCATTGACAGGGAGGTGCACATGAGGTGTTATGTTTATTCAGATCGAACCTGATGGTTTGAGTTGAGGTGTTATGGGTAAATTAGTCCTTAATATCCAATTAAATAAAAAAAATCATGCAACTTTCAGAATTTACAAAAAATAAATAAAATTTTCAAAACCCCAAACCCAATAGAATATTTTATCAACCATTGTTCAAGTACAATGAAATAGATAATCACCAATCCACTTTTATATAAGAGAATCCTCAACAACCTAGAACCCAAAAATTTCTATCAACCAATAATCCAAATATTCATTGAATCAACCAATGTCATTACCTTTTCCTTCTCCATATGATGAACATAGAGGAAACCAAGGAGAAAATAAGAGAAAATTTTCATGGATCACCATAGATTGATCTCTTGATGCCAATATATAAATCGAACAAATAGGGGATGAAGGGTCTCCAATGATGAAACACATATCACCAAACTATTGGGAGAAATGAAGGAATAATAAAGGATCCATATTGGATTTTGAGTTAATACTTAAACTAGAATTTAAAGGCGTCATAGTGTGAGAAGTCAGGGTCATGTCATGAGGAAGCTATCTTCAGTAGATTTATGATATCCACATCGTGATCTTCTATATCTCTCCCCATTTAAATCTCATTCAATATTATAATCTAATATAACCCAAGAGTTGTTATAAAGAAATAGGTTGCTCACACCAGGAGCATATAATGTGGAACAGTAGATAGGAAGATCATTCCATAATAATGTAGGTTTATGGCCAGAATGGTTTCTCATTTCATGACCTCTAACAACATTTAAGTCATTGTTCATGGTGGGTAATGTTTAATCAATGGATTGATAAAGTTTAGGATAATAATTGATTATTGCATCATGGTTTGTCACACTTGGAGGGAGGGTAATTTCACGATATACATCTTAACAATAAAATGGAGGTTGAGTGAAATTATCATTCTTTACCAAGGTACTAGTTCATTTCTATGTGATTGTTACCTCATCATAAGTGGTGATTCCCTAGGACTCCACCACATCTTACACCTAAAATCCAAGGTTTTTGAATAAAAATATAATATTGAATGAGTGAATTATTATATGTAAATATAAATTATGATTAGTTCCACCATTTTCATAATGAGAAATGTTAAATATTTTTTGAAATTAGTTTCACTAAAAAGTGGGGATTTATGGAGAAATATTTTATATGATATAATAAAATTTATTCTCTCACTAATAATTGTTTTATATTATTTATAATGGAATTTTTATAATTGTATGATGGTTGTTACTTTTTGAATGAGTTGAGATTTTTGTGCTTCGGGACAAGCAATGTTCTAATCTTTGGGGGGATTGAACAGCTATGATTCATGCATTATTTTTTTTATATTTCATTCATTGATCATATTATTCAATAATTTTTTATTGCATAATTTCTAATGTTTTTTTTGTATTTAATGCAAAGGGAAACTTTGTAGGAATTCATAAAAACATAGATGAAAATATAAAGGAGAAATCTGTTTAAGTCAAAAAAAATTAAATGGGAAATTCATTTATTTACTATTTTTTTCCAACCCTCATAATAGAACCCTATGAGATAAAAGCTTCAGGAGGTAACTAAATGCTCAAATGCAGCATAACCGAGGGTTCTGAGGGAAGAAGAGTGCACTGATGTCACAATAGGGGATAGAAATACTCAGTGGGAGAGATTAAAGATAGACTAGGCTATTGCGGGCTAGTATTGGGAAAGATGATTGATGTGGGTGGGAACTAGTGTTTCTTATTGGGTGAGTGAATGGAATATATTTCCTAATAAAGTAAATGAAACAAACAAATATATTTGGGATCAAGAATATGTGTAACATTTAATTTTTAAAGGAAACCCATATATTGACCTTATATGATGTCACTCAAATCGTTGTTCACATGGGTATTCTAGGGATTGTTTTCACCTCTATCGTAGCCCACTTGACTACCCCAAGTACTTACATGGACATTGGTGTATCTTGAGCTAACTCATCAATATGAAGGAAGCCAACTTCACCATAAATTAGAATATTTTTCCATAGCACCTACATCATATCCTAAAACATGGAATCTGGTAACCAAAGAAAAATTGATACCATTTTTCATGAACCAAAATTGGTTTACCTAATCTATCACCTGATCTAGAATGAGAAAAAACCTCAATAAATAAGGACAACCAACATGAAATTCATTTAGTGCACAAAAAAGGACCACCAAAGACCACCGTTTTTAGCATTTAGCCCGTACAATTCACAACATCACCATTAATATCAAACTATAATAACATATAAAACAGATGAGAAAGAGGAGAAAACTCACCGTGAAGGCACAGTTCAGCATGTGATAGAGGTACGTTCGTGGTATAGGAGAGGCGTGCAGAGGAGGAATCCTCCAATGGAGGAGAGGCGTGTGAAAGATGAGTCGGTGGAAGAGGAGAGTCACATGGTGGACAGAATCATGAAAGAGGAGAAGAGGCACACAATAGAGGAGAGGTGCTTGGGGAAGGCGGGTTTGAAGTGGAGGAGTTAGCAGGAGAGGGGAGGAGGAGGAGGGAGAGGTAACGACGACGATGATCGGCTTCTGCGAGAGCTTGAGGGGTGCGAGGAAGGAGGAAAATTTACAGTTTCTTTATAAAAACCAGTGAACCTTTTATCAGTGTTAGCTAAAAAGCACTGATGAAGGTATGTTTTATATGCACTAAAATAGAAAGCGCTGATAAAGAAATATTTTATCAGTACTTTTCAGTACTGATAAATATATGCCTTTATCAGCGCTAAAAAAGCACTGATAAAGATATAATATTAATAATTTATTTATATTATTATATATATTTATAAAATTTTATACATGTTAAATATATATTTATATTTATAAAATTACAATTTAAATAATTATAAAATTATAAGAAATATACTTATTATATTTATAATCTTAGAAATATATATAATAAATATATTATTTATATATATTTATAAGATTATAGATGTATATAACTATATTTATTCTAATTTTATTATTATTTATATGATTATATATATATATATTTATAATTATAATTATAAAGGAATATATATATATATTTAAATAATTATAAAATTATAACAAATTAATATTTCTAATATTTATAATTTTAATAATATTTATATTTAATATATTTATTATAATTTTATAATTATTTAAATATATCTATAATTATTTATAACTATATATATAAATATTTGTATTTATTTCTCAACATTTCTATATATTTATTTAATTATATATAACATTATATATGAAAATAATAAATATATTTTTTATGAATTAATAATTATTTAAATAAATAAATAAATATTTATATTTATAACTAATAAATAAATATATATTTATTTGTAATTAAAAATTATAATAAATAAATTATTTATAGTTGTAATTATAAATAAATAAATAAATATATATATATATATATAATTATAAAATTATAATAAATATATTTATAATTTTATATAAATATAAATAATTAAACTATTTATTATAATTTTTTAATTATTTATCTACATTTATTTATAATTATATTTATAAATATCTGTATTTATTTATAAAGATTTGTATATAAAAATTTATAATTAATATATTTATTGTCATTTTTTAATTATTTAAATAGATCTCTATTTATTTAGGAATTATAATTATTAATATTTTTATTTATTTATAAATATTTGTATATATTTATAATTATATTTATTTAATTATATATTTATAACTTTATAAGTAGTATAATAAATATATTTATTATATTTTTATAATTTTTTACAGACACACACACAAATATATATATTATAGTTATAATTATAACTATAAATAAATATATTTAAATTTTTTTATACATATATATATATATATATATATTTATAAAATTATAATATATGTGTTTATTGTAATTTTATAATTATTTATATATATATATATATTTAATTATGATTAAAAATAAATATATTTAAAAAGTATTTATATATATTTAAAATTTAATAATTCTAAATATAATAAATATATTTATTGTTTAAATATATTTAATGTAATTTTATAAGTATTGAGAACATAATATATAGTATATATGGGTCACATGAATTAATCATATACACTTAGTAAAATATATATAATAAAAAATGAGCCATCAAGAGATAACATGAATAATAAGTAGAGTGTAATGTATAAATGAACATTCATGATGATGCATAACATATATGCACGCATGATCAATATATTAATCGACTAAATTAATTGGAAACACATATAAATTTAATTATAATCTTACACTTTTTTAAAACATTATATATATATTTTTGAATTATTACAAAATATATTTTAATTATAAACATGCGTTTTTTATTTAATATATACAAATAAACATTATTTTTTAATATAAATATAATAATTGTATATAAATTATTATTAAAAAATTTTATCAGCGGTAAAAATAGCACTGATAAACCTACCTTTTACCAGCGCTAGAAAAAGCATTGATAAAGGATAAACCTTTATGAACGATTTTTCTAGTGATGATAAATGGTAGATTTATTAGTTATTTTAGCTGACACTCATAAAGCCCCCCCTTTATCAGCGCTTTCTGTTTAGTGCTAATAAAATGAGGTGCTTCCCTTTCCCCGTTTTGTGGTAGTAAATTTTCCATATATTTATTCATATATTAATATATATTTATATGATTATTTTTAAATGAATTTATAAAACATATTTTTTTGTCTATTTATAAATAAAAAAATATATACAACATACATACATACATACATATATATATTATATGTGTATCTATAAATATAATTATACAAATTTATATTTATTTACATATATTATACATTAATTTTTATATACATATATTAGAATATATAGACAATGTATATCAGTTTGTTAATACAGACACAAAAATACACACACACGCACACACACACATATATATACCCAAACACACATTATATATCCATATAAATATTCACATATTTTTATTTTAAATAAAATGGATATTATTTTTTATTTACATATGGTGTATATATTTAGAAATATATTTTATATAACATCCTGACCCAACTGACTATGAAACCAATAGCGAGACTAGTCACCACATGGTCTCAAGCACGCCTCCCTGTATGTTAGAGGATGTCGAATAGCAACAAGGGTATAATGGTAGTACAGTGGGGATACTATACCCTCATTATTAGAGTAGCATAATTGTATAATAATAAAGAATAAATAAACAACAAAAGAAAAAGTAATAATAAATGACAATCTATAAGATCTTGACCTTCCCAAAGTTGTCTTGTGTTTGTTTTTAGGCACACTTTTCCTTGTGTTTAGTATATCTTGGTTGGAGTTTTGTTCGGGGTTGTTTTTGGTGAATCTGGAAAATTTTGGGAGGTGTTTGGGATGTGCATGGTTGGAACATGGTTTTCCTAGACCGTATGCCTAGCCCAACAAACTGTACAAACTGAAACAGAGGGGATTTTCATGGTTGGGACACAGTTTGTCGAACCGTTTACCCTCTTAGTAAAAATTGTGCACCCCTAAGAAGAGGAACATGGTTAAGGTTCACGGTTTGGGAAACCATGTTCCCCTACCTAGGAAACCCTGAGAGAGGTATTAATTTCCCGACAAAAATATTTTAAAATTTCTAAACCCCCCAGTATTAACCCCGATTCACCTCAGCTCAGCCTTAACATTTTCCCTTCATTTTTGGAAGATCCCAAACGAATTCTAAGGTGCCTCGAACTCCATTCTTGATGAATCAAAGATTCAATTAAAGGATCTTCACCTCTTACAGTATGTAATATCTCATGTGTATTTCTCTCTCTATCTCTCATCCCTCTTTCCCAATCAGGAGGATTGATTTATCTACCATTGAAGATATTTTAGATCTATGTTTTGATAGTTATTATTCTGTTTGATCTTGTTTCTAGAATTTTTTCCTAGATATTTTACAATGTTGTGATCTTGGTCTTTCTGCTTCTATTTGGGGATTTTTCCATTTGGTGTACGCTCTTCAACAATCTTGAGGTAGGTAGTCTAAATGTGAATTCCCATAGTCCTTATTATAATTTCATGTATGGAATTGTGAGATTAGAATTTCCACAATTGGCAATCACATCTAGAATTGGATTAATTAATTGGTTATTTAATTAATGGAACCATGTAATTGATGGAATGAGATGATTATGAAATTGGTTGAAATTATGATTATGCAATTGGTGAATAATGGGATATTGAATAGATTTATTAATGGGGATTAAAGAATGGTCTGATTAACCTTAAAGGGTTAATAATTTATATGATTAAATTATGATAAATGGTCAATTCTTCATATTATTCCATGTAATTAATGTGAAGGAACATAATTGAATTTATAATTGAAATGGGACACTTTGATGATAATGTTTGATAAGAAGGTTGATGATGCTTAAACTAGATGTATGTGAAAAATGCGATATTTGTGATATTGTGATATATGTGATGATGAGTGTGGGATAAGGAATGATGCTTAAAAATACCATATGTGATAACAACAAGTCTAGGATAGGTAATGATGATTCAAAATATCATATTTGATAAGAATGAGTTGTGGGATGGGGGAAAATGCTCCAAATACCCACAGGGTGCTAGACATGATGTTCTAGGCCCATAATATTAGCATTCCACTATGGTTCTAAGTAGCCGTGATATGAAAGTGAAATGAATTGAATAATGAAATCCCATGATATAATTAATTTTTTCCCTATGTGATATGGTTGAAGCTCCAACATGGTATGAAGCAGGTATGGATGGTTTGGGTATCATCGTGAACTCATGTGATTGTGTGGTTAATTAAATAATAATGAATTATAAAAACTATTTACTTATTTTATCAAAATTTTATCTTTATACAACTACATGCACTATAATAGACTGGATATTGTTTTAGATACCATTGGTGGTGGCCTACTGAGTTGTACTCACACCCTACTCGGGCCGCTTGATCGGCACCTCAATAGACTTCATGTTTGCCGAAAAGGATAAATGAAAGATTCCCTTGTTAAATGGATGAGTTGGGATAGATCATGGATGATGGAACCAAACATGATGTCAATACCCACTTGGGAGTTGTCAGCGTGTCTTTATTTTGGGTTTTACATGTTGACACTTGACACATATATGTCATGACATATTTACTTATTTAGTTTGGATATTGTTTCCCAATTTTGGATTATTAGGTAATACTATTTTGTATTGGTTATAGTATTATTATGGTTATTGGTTATATCATTTGATTATTTTTTATTTATTTTCCATTTTTTGATAATTTGATAAAGAGAGAATAGTCTCTCCATGTTATATATTTGAACCTTGATGCTACTCGGAAGCCTCGAGCATACGAGGAGGCACACCTGAGGTCACGTAGTGAACCGACTAGGGGCATCGACATGTGGTACCCAGGTTGTGATGTTACAAAGTGGTATCAAAGGTGTTTTATTTTCATTTATTATGTCTTACTATTTGTAAAAGGTATACAGGATACTAGGAAGTGTCAGCCCTTGGTTATGAGCTCATTCGTGGGAGTAACTAAGCCATGTATGGGGGGAACCCAAGTACCCAGGGTGGGATTGTTTCTATTGACGTTTTCCATAATAGTTGGATGTTATTTCACCTTGGGTGATGAAATTGTTGTGTGATGTTATTATTTTGAGATATTTTTTAATTTCATCCTAGAATGGCATGAAATTTATATAAGCATGCATCATTTTAGGTACTTAGGATTTATTGTGACATGAATCATTTTAGGCATACGTGGGGAAATTGGTTTTAGGGTGAGTTGTTTAAATGAAAAGTTTTTTCTTTCTTTTGTAAATATAATTGAAAAAAGGTGCCTAATATAAAATTGAAAATTGTAAATGATGAAAAATGTTGTCAATTGAAGTGAATAAATGGGTGTCTAATAGAAATCCTTGTGATATGAAAATATTTTACCCTATGATAACCATGACCTAGAGGAGGATGGTAGAGGGTAGTGTTAGTGCCTTGGTTTTGACCATGTGGTGGGGTATGAGGGTGATGTGTTATGTATTTTTGTGAATCCCTCTTATATAAATGTGTAAATGTTGTTTTATGTGTCCTAATAGGTGTGTTTGGAATTATAGAGATATGAATCCCTGAAAACGCTTGTTGATAGGATGAAAAGAGGTTATGGATGGTAATGATACTCCAATAGTGGATCCTGAGGCCCCAATAGTACTAGGTGAAGGGTCAGGAGAGCAGTTCTTTGAGAACTTTTATCACTTTATTCAGTTTATAGAAAGAGACTTGGAGTATGTAGTGGAGAGTATGTCTGACTTCGCACATGAGTTCCAGTTACATCACCCTCAAAATTTCACTAGAGTGGGTTGAACAGAGGTGTTTGAGTTCTAGATTGAGTCTATCAGGGAGATTCTTGACCACTTGGAGACTCCTGCTGAGAAAATAGTCAAACTGGTTGCTTATATGTTGTGTGGTCAACAGAAGTGTTGGTAGGAAATTAATACTCGGGATGAAAACATAGAGAATATGTTATGGAAGGGTTTTCATGAGAAGTTCTTGGAGCACTTCTACCCTAATATTCTCATTCATGAGATGGAGGCATAGATCAATAGGATGAACTAGGGGATCATGTCTGCAATGGAATATGTTGGATGCTTCACTGATTTGTAGCTCTTTGTTCCAATGTTGGTAGTGGATTAATAAATTGATACAAAATGGTTTTAGGATGGTATTAAATGTGATATTAAGTCCCAAGTTAATATATTTAGGTTGAAAATGTTTTTAGAAGTAGTGAATCAGTCTCACATCTATGAGGGGAACCTAAAAAAGGCTTCTTGTGGAGGATAAGTGGTTTCTGTTGGAAGACCAGGAGGTATGTATTCTAAGAGTAGGAAGTATCATTATGAGGATGTTACCCATAGTAGTGGAAACTAGAGTGATCGAGGTGAAGGATTTGTTACTCAGGATTATTCTCAAGTGCTCTGCCACTAGTGTGGTAGGTCGGGTCACTTGCATATACATTTCCCCTGACCGCCAATGGAGTTCCAAGATTATGATAGTATGGAACATCTACAATAGTTCTATAGGAACCTATGACAAATGGGTAAGGATGGAGGGGACATGAAGAAATAGAGTGCTAAAAGGGGGTCTTCTACTCCATATCAGTCTGGCATATCGAGTTCTATTGGATGTGGCGGCCGAGACAGTGGATATGCTACTTTTGGGAAAGAGAGTATGTATCAGTAGAGTAGTGAATCTCCGGGGACTCATACCGCAAAATAGATAATATGAGCTAGAAAATTGTATAGATTTTATCCTACACTTATGGATAGAGGCGCTAGACTATTGATAGTTAGAGGTAAAATTATTTTAGCTTCAAAACTTGTTAGTGCCTATTTTGATATTGGTGCCTCTCATTTTTTTATATCTACACAACTTGTGAATGAGTTGAGTATGACCATGGATTTCGTGAGTGGGGTTATGAAGACCGATACACCATCAGGAGTAAGGTTGTGAGACATCTATTTATAAAAATGGTGTTCTATCGAGGTTAGGGAGTACCATTTCTACTATATCTTTACATAGTTAACATTCTAGGCTTTTACTTGATTTTGGGTATGGACCGGTTGGTAGAATACTGAGCCCACATTTATTGTTACCATAGGAGAGTGACCTTTACGTATCCTAAGGGTAACTGTTATGTTCATCATAAAGAGTGGGATATCTAGGTAGGCCATGCAAGGCCAATTCATCATCAACTGGGGGTGTTCACCACCCATGTTGCAAGTATTTTGTTGGATGATGGGGGTGTGAAGCATGATGTATTTACACCCATAGTAGATCGGTTTCATGATGTGTTTCCTGAGGACTTCTCAATGCTACCACCTAAGAGAGATATGGTTTTTACTATTGAGATCATGCCTAGAGGTGAGCCAGTTTCCATTCCACCTAAAAAAATGGAACCAGCATAGATTCTAGATCTGAATACTCGGTTGGATGAATTAATGGATAATGGATTTATCCATATGAGTACGTCGCCTTGGGGTTATATAGTCTTGTTTGCTAAGAAGGATGATGTTGTGCTTATTTATTTATTATTGTTTGTTTAACTAGATGATAGTGAAGAAATGATATATCATTTCACGCATCGATGATCTCTTTGACTAGTTGAGAGGAGCTTGTGTTCTCACAAAAATTCACTTGAGATTGGGGTATCATCAGTTGATAGTTCAACATTATAATATTACATATACTTATTTTGAATGAAGGTATAGCCTATACGAGTTCATTGTGATGTTTTTCAGGCTGACAAATGCTTTGGTAGTGTTTATGGTCCTGATGAACCAAATCTTCCACTCTTACTTGGATTAGTTTGTGGTTGTTTTTGTGGATGAAATTTTTGTGTACTCTATAACTCACGAAGATCATTCCCAACATCTTAAGATCATCTTGATTATATTTATAGATAATTAAATATATTCCAATCCATCTAAGTTCCAATTCTGGATCAACCAAGTAAATTTATTAGGTCACATCATCTCGTAGGATGGGGTGTCAGTGGACCTAGAGAATGTTCAGGAAGTGGTTTATTGGGAGCATCTCAATATTTTTTTTAATGTCTATAGCTTTCTGGGCCTAGTAGGATATTATCATAGGTTCAGGGAATATATTTATTACTTGTAAATACCAATTTTAGGCTTGACCAAGAAGGGAGTTAAATTTGAATGGTATGGAGATTTTGATAATGATTTCCAGGAGTTGAAGAATAATTTTACAACTACAAAAGTTTTCATCCCACCTGATCTAGGTGAGGAGTATATGGTATTTTGTGATGCATATGGGTTTGAAATTAGAGTAGTGTTGATGTAAGGAGATCAATTTTTCATGAAGGGGTCTTGGAAGTAGAGGCCAAAAGAATGGAATTAACCTATACATGACATCGAGTTAGAGGTAGTGGTTTATTCCTTGAAGTGTTGGTGGAATTATCTGTTGGGTGAAAATTTTACTATGTATACTGATCACATGAGTTTAAATTATATCTTTTTCTAGTGATATTTGAATCTTTGGAATCAAAGATGAGTTGATTATATGAAATCATTTGATTTTAAAATAGAATATAAACCCAATAATGGAAAGTGTGTTGTTGATGCTCTGAGAAGGAAGACATACACTCAGGTAGTTCAGGAGCCTAGTTCTGAGTGGAAGATGATGAATTCGCAAGTCAAGATGAATTTTATGGTATAAAAGAGCTAGAGAAAATGACCCTCATATCAATATTATTGGAATCTAAACTTATGAACTAGATTAGGGATAGGTTGCATGATGATATGGAGTGTCTATCCTTGAGGAAAAACCCTGAAGGTGGGGAGTCACCTTGAAATTGGACCATATATGAGGATGAGATCATCTATGTACATGGCCATGTTGTTATTCCTACATGTATGAAAGAGAAGTTGATGTGTGAGTTTCATGCCTCGAAGTGGGTGGTGAATCCGAGTTTGACCAAAATGTATCATGACCTACATCAATAATGTTGGTGGATAGGCATGAAAAAGGAGATCATGGGGTTTGTATCATGACGCTACACCTTTCAACGGGTGAAGGCCAAGCATCAAAGACCTAAAGGTTTATTACAACCATTTCCCATTTCGAAATGGAAGTGAGATGATGTTACCATGGACTTCATAGTGGTTCTTTCAAGGACGCCTCATAAGAATGATTCTATTTGGGTGATTTTGGACTAAATGATGAAAGTAGAACATTTATTTCCTACTAGGGAGACTTTATCAGTGGATCAGTTTGGAGACATGTATGTTCAGGAGATAGTCCATCTACATGGGGTACCACGAGGTATAATTCAATAAAATGACTCATGTTTTACTTCATGTTTATAGAAAGTCTTATAGAAAGTGCATGGTATACAGGTATTACAGAGTAAAACTTTACACCCATATATAGATGGGCCATCAAAACATACTATATAGGTTTTGGAAGATATTCTATGGGCATGTGTTCTAAACTTTGGAAGGTCTTGGTAGAATCACTTATCACTCTTTGAATTTACCTATAACCACAATTATTTGGATACTATTCAGATGGTTCTATATAAGGATCCTTATGTTTGGACATGTAGATCATCTCTATACTGGATGGAGGTAGGCGAGTCAGATTTGTTAGGACTGAGTCTTGTGCAGGAGACATTAGAGCAGGTTCAACTGATTTAGAAATATATGGCTAGGGATCAGATTTGGAAGAAGTAGTATGATGATAGACATTGATGACCCCTTGATTTCATGGTGGGTGATCATGTATTCATTCAGGTGTCATCAATATTGGGTCACTAAAGGATTCAGTGATAGGGAAAGTTGGTTCCTAGGCTTGTTGGACCTTTTGAGGTTGTGGGAGAATCGAGCCTGTGGCATACTGATTGACTCTTCCACAGAGGTATAGTGCTATGCATGATGTTTTTTCATGTGTTATAGCTTCAACGTTATCACACTGGACCTTATCATGTGATCTATGTGGATATGTTGATCTTGAGTGTGATGTGTCCATTGATGAGCATCTAAAATTTGTTATCAATCACAGTGTGAAACTGTCTTGGGGAAAACCGTTTTGATAGTTTTTGTATTATGGAAACATATTTATGTTCAAGAGAAAACATGGGATAGATAAGTAAATATATAGTCTTAGTGACATGATATTTTTACCACAAAATCGTAGATATTCTTGGTAGTATAGATCAAGGAAAAAATATTAAAAGGTGGGGAGATTGTAAGTTCCTAACCTTCCTAGAGATTTCTTGTGCTTATTTTCAGGTACTCTTTTTCCTTTTTTGAGTATATCTTGGTTGAGTTTTTGTTCAGGGTTATTCTGGGTGAATTTAGAAAATTATGGGAGGTGTTTTTGTAGTGCATGGTTGATAGATAGTTTTCCCAAACCATACGCCCAAACCAAAAAACAATAAAAACACAATAATATGGGATTTTTATGATTGGTATGCAATTTGTCAAACTGTGTGCCCTCCTAGTAGAAACCACAAACCCCTAAGAAGATGTGAATGGTTATGGAACACGGTTTGGAAAACGGTGTGCCCATGCCCAGGAAATCATACGAGCATGATTAATTTCCCTAAAAATTTATTTTAAAATTCCCAAACCCCGATTCACTTCAGACCGAACCTAACATTTTTCATTCATTTTTTGGATCTCTAGGATGGATTCTAAGTCCCCTAAAACTTTGTTCTTGACAAATAAAAGATCTGATTAAAGAATCTGAGCCTCTTCTAGCATGTAATCTCTTATCATGTTTACTTTTCTCTCTCCCAACCCTCTTTATCGACCAAGAGGAATGATTAATACTCTATTGGAGATGGTTTAGATTTAAGTTTTGATGGTTGATTTGTTTTCTAGATCTTGTTTTTAGGATTTGGTCCTAGATATTCTGTTCTATTATGATCATGGAAATTCCATGCCAATTTTGGGGATTTTTCGATTTAGTGAATGCTCATAAATGACCTTGAGGTAGGTGGTCTAAAAGTCAATTACCAAATTCTTGATTATAATTATGTGTATGGAATTATAAAATTTCAGTTTCCACATTTTTAAATCACATTAAGAATTTGATTAATTACTTAGTTAATTAATTAATAGAACCATGGCATTGATGGAATGAGGTGATTATGAAATTGGTTGAAATTGTGATTATGAAATTAGTGAATAGTGGGATGTTAAATTGAATGATTAATGGGAATTAAGGAATGGTTGTATTAACCTTAAAGGGATAATGGTTTGTATGATTAAATGGTGATAAATGGTTTAATGATGATTTTTTCACATTATTCCATATGATTAAAGTGAAGAACCATGATTGAATTGATAATTGAAATGGGAAAATTTGATGAGAATGTTTGATAATAAGGTTAATGAAGATTAACCTTAATGTATGTGAAAGATATGTTATATGTGATATTTTTATATATGTGATGATGAGTGTGGGACAAGTACTGATGCTTCAAAATACCATATTTGATAACAACGAGTGTGGTATATGGACTGATTCTTCAAAAGACTATATGTGATAACAATGATGCGTGGGATAGGGACTGATGCTCCAAATACCCATAGGGTGCTATACATGATGTTCAAGGCCCATAATATTGGAATTGTACTATGGTTCAAAGTACTCATGATATGATAGTTAAATGAATTGAATAATGAAATACCATATTATAATTTAATTTTTTCCTATGTGGTATGGTTCAGGATCTGACACGGGATGAAGAAGGTATGGATGGTTTGGGTGTCATTGTGAACCCAAGTGATTATGTGGTTAATTAAAGAATAATGAATTGTGAAAACTTTTTACTTGTTTTATCATACCATATTCTTTATAAAACTGCCTATACTATCATAGAATAGATATTGTTTTAGATACCATTGGTGGTGTCCTGCTGAGTTGTAATAAAACCCTACTTGGACTGCCTGATCGGTACCTGAATAGACTTCCTTCTTGTTGGACATGATAAGGGAAAGAGTCCTTTGTTATATGGCTGATTTGGGATGATGTATGGATGAGGGAACCAAAAATGATGTTAGGACCCACTTGGGAGTTGTCAATGTGTCTTTATTTTGGGTTTTGTATATTAACATTTGACACATATATGGAATGACATATCTACTACTTTAGTTTGGATATTGTTTCCCAATTTTGGTTTATCATGTGATACTGATTTGTATTAGTTACGATACTATTATGGTTATTGGTTATATAATTTTTTTATTGTTTATTTATTTCTTATATTGTGATACTTTGATAAAGAGGGTATAGTATCACTAAGATATATATTTGACCCTCACTACTAGTTGATAGCCTCTAGAATACGTGGAAGCATTCCTGATGTCATGTATTGAACCGGCTCAGGGCACCAACATGTGGCAGCTGGGTCAGGATGTTACATATGAAGTGGAATATAAATACACCAACTGAATAAAAATGGACACGACCAATAATATATATATATATGAATGCATGTCCAGATAATTATATAATGTAAAAGAAGGAAAAATATAGCAGGTGGTACAATACAGTACAATATAACAAAATGAATAATATCCCTATGTCTAATTCCATGATCAACTTGAGTACCAGATCATTCCTATGCTTCTAATCTCCCAAGTACAAGGCATAGTAGTAGCATAAATCCAAAGACCCATGAACATTAGATATGCTCGGGTAACCCAATGTAATGTCAGCCCGAGTAGGGTGTGATATATAATCAGTGGGATGCCACTATTGGTGTCTAAATCATAATCCAATATGTTTGTATAAAATACAACGGTGTTCAAGTATAATGTAAAAAGTGGGAGGTAAGTCAATGTAATCAACCAGATCAGGTTCCTAAGGGACACTGGGCCAACTATACTTGATTTTATCCATGATGGAATAAGTCTAATCAGTCTACCATATATATAAGTAATCATATATATATAATATGTATACATTTATATAAACTATTTATGTAAGGACATATATATGAATATATGTGGATACTATGTGCTAGCTGGACCCAGGGCATAACTTAGACATCCACGACTAGTTTAATGAGCTATAGCCTCCATCAAGGGTATAAGCCCTAAATATCATATGAACGTGAGACATATTCAAGATAGTTGGGTGATTCGTCATTCCAAAAAGAAGATTAAAAGGAACATGAAATGTCATGACCATCGTCCAAGTAAGATAAATGGTGTGAGACACCATTCCCAACACCCAATGTAAGGAAGTGTGAAACACAATGCTCAACAAGTCCCTTAATCATTTTTGTTGACTCTAACCAAATGAGAATCAAAAAAATCCACAAGGGAAGAAATACCCGAACATGGGTATTATTTTTTCTAGAAATAAAGGGAAGAGGAGGTGGCTATAACTCACAAATTGTGTAATATTCCAAAGGACATGTGATCACATGACCTTATGAAGGTCACACGAATGGAAATGTGCAGTGCATAACCTATCGAAATATCTTGAAGAAACCTTTTGAAAATTCCTTATTATTCTTTTGAAGGAATCTAGGAAATTCACTGATCATGTGGCAACAGCTAGATGAGTTCCTTCAGATCACACGACTTGTGAATTTATGGACACTTGACAAACCATCTCAAAAAACATTATAAAATAAGGAGAAAATATCCAAAATATGGGAACCTCTTTTCATCGTAAAACATTATGCGATGCACCCATGCTGTTTGTAAGACACCATGGAAGCACCAATGGCATGCCAAACTTGTCTTGAAAGAGACCACTGGAATGTCACCCTCATCACATGAACGGTTTCAGAATTTTCCAGTATGTCATATGCTTTCCCTTCTAAATCCAAATAAAAACAGATGGTTTTTCCATGATAATGATCACACACCACCACAAGATACTTTGTTGGTCACAGATGCATCATCGATGAGGATAGTGGTTGTCTTTGACAACACTCATACAAACACACGATATCCCTAACCTTTGTGAAATAAAAAAGGAAATAAAAAAGTTAAATGAAATGATGTTATTACAAGGGGAAGATACACTGATCTTATGTGATTGAAATCATATGCCTCAGGAAATCACCATTGATCCTGTGAGGCCCCCTTTGACAAGTCATATAGAGATTTTAAAGGCTTCTTGGTGATCCACATTTGTCTCACAGAAGGTCCCGAACAAAGAATCTTGATCACATGAAAACCATTCAACACGAATCTTGATCTCATGAAGGTCCCTAAACATGTCAGCCTAACATTTTAAAATCTCCTTAGCATGTCCACAAGATTAGTCAAGACCCCTTTGATTTTCCAAAATCAAATGAACATGGCGTTGATGGAATAGTCATGTGGTCTCTGAAAATCATGAAACACCTATGGAAGGATTTCATGAAGTGTGTGACACCAAAGCCCTCCACCAACTCCAGCTTGGGTATGTGTAATATGTACCATGAAAAGAAATTTATAATTAGGATGGTGAAGCATATAAATCCCCACCCCATCCTGAAAAATGAACCCTTGGATCTATGTACCAGTTCAACCAGTCATCAGATCAGACTTCTCGAAGTGGCCAATCTCACAATCAAAAGGTATTCTGCAAGGTAAAAATATTGGGAATTCCCTATAGGATCATGTAAAATGAATATTAACTTCACATGATCACTCATAGATCATGAGAAATACATCTAGCTGGTTATGTGAAGGACCTACAACATATCTTCCAAACAAATATAATGCACATATGCAATAAAACTAGAATAAAGACTAAGATATTGGAGACTTATGAAAATAACATACACATTGATTCTCATGTAATTTGCATGACTCATCCAAATCATTAGAAAACTTTCTCAAATCACAATACATCCTCTTGACATGCCATTTGGATCATGTGATGTCCTACATACACTTCAAGCAAGTCACACGACACCCTATGGGAATGTCACCCAAGTCTCGTGAATCCCTATGGGATCACCGTCTAGATATTGTGATGTCCTCTAGACATGTAACCCAAGATATGTGGTGACACCAACGTGTGTCAGATGGGTCTCACAAAGCCTTCTGGGCTTACCAAACATATCTCACTACACCCTTCAAGCATGTCATCTAGGTATCTCAATGTCACTAGGACATGCCAACACAGACCATGAAACACCCTCTAGGAATGTAAAAAAGATCATGCGACACCCGCTAGGAATGTCAACCAAGTCATGAGACACACTCCAAGACTGTCTGATTGGATCATGCGATGACCTCCAGGAAAAATCAGCCGGGTCTTGAAATTTCCTTCAGACAAGTCATCATTGGTCATGCGATGACCTTTAAGAATGACATCCAAATTATGCGACGTCTCATGGAAAAGAAAACAGGATCATGGGATTGTATTTAGAAATGTTTTTGATAAAATTAGACATGTACATGCATCCTCTGACATGTCAAGAAGAAAATATAGACATGTTTAGAAGACAATCAAGCAAGTTAGGCAGACAACCAGGCCAGGTCAAGCAGGATCCCTTGGACATGATAAACTTTTTCCAACCCCATATTAAGGGAATCCTCATTGTGTAATCCATGATTAGTGGAATGATATGACATTTACCTTATATTAAGGGTAACACCAGTGTGTAATCCCCGATCAACTAATCTATGCGAAATATGATTCAGGCAATAACCAAGATACATAGGATGCCTTTCTAAGTCCCAAGCACAAATAAAAATCCATTTAGGTGCATGTTTCCCCCATGCATTTTAAATTTCAACCATCGAGACACAATCTCTCCCATGGGATGATATTTATCCCTCATCCATCAGTAGACTGAGAACCCTAACTGAACTATAAGAAATCTGATTCTTGTAATAACTAGGATATGTAGGAAGCCTTCCTAAGGTCCAAGAATCATATTAAATATCCAAAGGGTTGTCCCATCACGTAAGATCAACATCCATATGAAGTGAGACTGATTATTTTCTATCCATTATTTTCTACACCGAGAATGGATCATGAAATCTTAGGAAGTTGCAATGATCACATCATTTTCATCATGAATCTCCACCAGTCATGGAAACCTCATTGTGTAAACCCCGATCAACGTCATGATATAACTGCCACCATATAAGTGTATCTACCTCGAGATAAGTCCCAAGGGTGTGATTTAACTATGATAACTCTAATTCCATCCATAAAAAGGATAAGTAGGATGTATCCCTAAGGATCAAGCTCAATATTTAGTGTGCATGTGCCCCTATATATATCCTTTCTGTATGAAATTAAACATCATGGGTATAAAAAACTATGTGGATTTTGATTACTATTATAAATCATGATATGAAGGACACCTCATAACAGCTCAACCCCATCCTAAAAAATTAACCACCTCCTTGGTTGAAAAAAAACACCGGGGTTAATAGTTATATAGATTTAACATACAAGTATCTACAAATTAATGATGGATGGATGAATAACCTTAGATACATACATATTGATTCATCAATAAGATCTATCATTTTTTCATTTAAAAGGATTTAACCTATGATAATTTTGTTAGGGTAACCATTCATGTATTAGGATTAGGAAGAGATTCTCGAAAATATATTAAATCTATAAGAGAGTCCTAGAGTGGGCAACAATTCCCACCCCAAAAAGGGTGTAATGAGCCTGACCTCCCATCCTCTTGACCAATGTGAGTTCCTAAACATTTTTGGGTCTGAAACCCCAATTGACTACCTACCTTAGGAAAGAAGTACTATACCCAATTATGGATGTGGGAACCATTGGGAATTTCTATGGAAAATTTCCATGAACAAAAAACCAGACTTGAATTATTTTACAAGACATTGAACTCCCCAACAATCAGAACATAGGGTCAAGCCAGCCACACCTATCTAACAAAGAAAAAGTGAGAAACCCAATTTGAAATCATATAACTATGGAATCTATTTCACAGGATAAAAATTATATAATTCCTAGTTCTCATTAGAAAATATCTCTAGAATCACATAGGTGTTCAATGTCAACATGTATCTCTTTCCCAATGAAACATAAATTGAGAACCCCACATGAATCTCTCAAATAATAGGATGACCAGTTTACCATGCATCAGGCCATCTTGTTTGTATATCCTACTAAAAAAAACTAGAGAACCTGACATGAATCTTTGAAATGAATGGCTGATCCAATATATTTAGAGTTCTCATGAAAGAAGTCCATCCTCACTTAGAAAAGTCGACATGAGCAGAATGGTTGGACCAGGAATAAAAAGGACAACTGTGTTACCCATTCATATCTAATTGAGCACATATCATGCCTAAAATTATGCATTGATTAATGAACTTATTCCCTTTTGTCTTCATGAATATACATACTACTATTGAAAACAACACCTTGATCCTACATGTCCTTATACATAGATTTTTCTAGAAAATCAACTGCAATTTAAACCCCCATGGGCCTTAGAATGACCTCACCTACCCTATATCATTAGTGTTGGGTGGTGAATGCAATAGTTTTAGAATACTATTAACACGGTGTGATCTCAACCCTTGAGGCTTCCTGTGAGGTCTCTTATATCCAAAACCGATGAATCTTCACCGTTTAAATAAAGTTGTAGTAAATCTAGTGTCCCTTATTTCCACAACCAACCAATCCAAAGTTTATCCCTGGAGTGTGAAAAACACCATGTTTAGTATATGATGAAGGTGGATCAATGCATCAAATATGGCTCCCTTCTAGTCCAAGGGACTCCAAGGAGGTATCCTGTCAACCTCCATCACCAGTGCCATCCCACTTGTTCCCTTTAGTCACCTGTTGAGGGTACCATCTAACACACTACCACCTCTATTACCCACGCACAGGTAACAAGGAAGGCATATCGGGTACAAAAGGCTCTAGATAAGCATGAGTGGAATCATATCCATATGCCCACTGATGATGCATATTCCAGTGATAACCAGTGAGAAAGCTCATATCCCTACTCCTTTGGATAAAGTCTGTGGGCATATTCTTATAATAATAATGGGGTAGGCACATATTCCTATCCTCATGCATAAAGTCCATTAAAATATTCTAGTGGAACAAGGAGTAAAAAAGTGGGCTCATACCCCTTCTTCAATCAAAGATATATTCCAGTACATAGTAGAGACATAAAATTTGAAGGATTATATTCCCGTGAACACTTTTCTAAAGTGTCACTACATATTTGAAACAGCTAAAGAACTCAGTTAGTATATTCCAACAATGGTCTAGATGCAGGGATAGGCACATATTCCTATCCCTACAGCTACGGCAGCACAACCCTATGATAAATATGAAAAGTTGTTGCTCTGGAGAAAACACACATTCTTGATTATATCCAGGAGGATTATTAGTATATCTTGTAAAGTATGAGGTGTCAAGATGGGTTCATATTCCCATTCCAATCAGGGATCACCAAGTACGAGCAGAATAAGCCTCAGAAAAAGGTCACATTCCTGTTGAAAAAGACCAATGACATATTCCAAAGGCCCAAGATTAGGCCCATACCCCTATTCTAGATGGTTCTCACTAAGTGAGCATAAAAAATTCCCCATTATAGGCTCATGATCTTATCAAATAACACTAGAAGAATACTCTAAAGGCCCAGGATCAGGATCATATCCCTGTTTTTTTGAGGCTCAATAAGTGAGAGTGGAACATACCTCAGGAAAAAATCATATTCCTATTAGTGAATCTACCTAACATATTCTAGAAGAACACAGAAGACATGATCATATCCCTACTTCTTCCAAGGAATGACTACATCAACATCCTTATGAGGCTATACAGGAGGAGGCTCATATACCTTTTCCCATTCTAGAGGTTCATTGGTATATTCTGGTGGGGAACAAATATTTGTACTGGGATCATTTTCCTACTCCAACTGGGGCTCACCAAGGGAGATTGGAACATTCCTCAGGATAACCTCATATTCCTATAAAAAAAGACCGACAAAATACTCCAAAGGACCAGGATCGGGCTCATATCCATGTTCTAAAAAAGGATCAACAAATGAGAGTGGTACATGCCTCATGAAAGGATCATATTCCTATCAATAATGAAGAATATCATTGGAATATTCTAGTAGCTTATCAGAAGAAGTCTCATTCTCCCTAAGCACTAGACAATTGTCAACAAAGTCTAGTAACCGTCATACATTAGGCTCATATCCTTGCAAAATTCTAAAAGGTTGGCATATTATATCCATAATATATAATTATTCCCATAATCCTAATATGATCAATTTTATTTTCTTTTTTCTCATTCGAGAAATATTCTCAACACCCCAAGGGTATGTTGACTCTTCAACTAAGGCATATGGTGATCATTACTGTGATATTCCTCCTCATGGAATTGTGGAGATGGATTATAGTTACACTACTCTTGAAATCCTCCGTGGTCAACTTCCCCATGGTGATATCTCCAAAAAAATAAGGAAATCCTATCATTATCAAGAAACCTCTATATAGTGAGGTGTTCAAAACTAAGACACCTTTGAATAGTTAGGTGCTCAAAACATCAAGGTCAACTGCATATAGTTCCCCATCAACTTCCAACAACACTCTACTCCATTTAGTAGGAAACCCTAAGAATCCAATTCTACGATCTGACCAGATGGAGGTGTGTAGGTCTAAAGAAGAGGAGGCTGAAATTGACATATGGAGAGAGTTATTGAGAAAAAACTCCCCACCATGTTCTTCCCCCTTGACAATTTTAACAATGAGATCCCATTTGATATAGAAAAGGATTACATGCCTTATATATGCCCAAATATGTGGGATACTCATCAGTGATTGAAGTCTAGATATCTCCCCTATCCAGAATATGAGTATAAGATTTTGATCATCAATACAATTTTTTATCAGTTGGATATGGAAACATTTTCCATATCCCATAACCCTAGAATTAAGGATTATGACAAATTCCCACACAATGTTTTTATATGCATCGCAACAACTCTATGCAGACTGATTTTTTGAGTATCTCCAGAGATGCATATTTGAGGATGGGAGAAATATAGATAATTTCACTTTACTATATCCTCATAATAGAATATACCATTAGATACGATACCTTGTGATGTCATAGAATCCTATGAAATCAGAGGACCAAGTAATGCGTGAGCTATTTAGTTACTGAAAAATAATTCCCATACTTCAACAATGCTAAGACATCACAAATGAAAAAAGAGGATATACAAAAGATCTTTTTACTGGGCCCCTTTAAACAACAAGAATGAATTTCAGAAACAGAATATGAAGTTGTGATCAATTCAACAAATTCTCATAGAAACTGATTCCCATCATGGGGTTCCATTACACCCAACCCCTACACAAATACAACTGCACCACATCAATTATGTCATAGTTGAAACTGTCATAGCAGCCATCTAAGAGAAATACCTATCCACCAGGATGGGGGTTATCTACCACCCCCACGACCCCTTGGATAACCAATTACTAATAGGATTCAACACATATCGACAATAGCTACAAAAAACCCCCATCCCATTGGGTTGGGGGAAATTATATCTCAATCACCATCACCAGATCCATCATCACCCAAGGGGGTCCTGGGTAAATCAACTATGGTTCTAGACCAACCCCACCTCACTAGGTTAGGGGAATTTATATCTCAATGCTCGTTCCAAGAATCATCAAATCCACAACCAGAAGCATCATATCCTCAACATCAAGATCAATCAATTCCAATTGTGACCCCAGATAGTCCCCATCCCTCAAGGCTAGGGGAATTTTTGTTATCATCATCATAATAACTCTTCTCTAGGTTGGGAGGTAAATATAGATGGTCTGCATCCCATCCATTCTTACCAACATAGAACAAACCTCTTCTATTTGGGGCTTGTTTGAAAATCACGACCAAAAACTCTCCCAAGAAAACTACTCATGTACCAAGATGGGAGGAGCATATGGTGAAGGAAATCAAACCCCATCAGGGTCTCAAGACAAAAAGTCCCAATATGGACAAGGGTTCAAGAAATAACCATAATTCATGTAGTATAGAATCATCATGTTGTGTTAAAATCAATGGGACAACTACCATTTCCCTCTACACCTCTATGAATGTCATCACCATCAACACAACAAACAATGTGGATCAAGACACAAATGCATTGGGATGTAATATATAAAACATGACCTAAGAGGTGGATCCAGATGCACCCACTATGGATGCACGTACTTGGAACAAGAGGAGGGTCCCAAACCTAGAAGCTCTAAATATTGATTTTCCACCTCTGTGGTGGAAAACTACCAATGATAAAGGGAAAGGTGTGGCTATATACCAATTACCACCTAGAAGACCAAAAAATAATTCTATGTAGAAATAGTTATCACAATATGAGAATGTGATTCAAAATCTTAAATAAGTAGATGAGGAGATTATTAGGGGAAACATTATCACCAGGCTTTGTCTTCAAGAATAGATAAATATTCTTCAACCCATATCTGATTCACCTGTAAGAGTGGCATCTAAGATTCAAACTAGATCTGGATCTTGGTAGTTGGTCTACATAAATAATAAAGTCAAAAATGATTGTGACTTCCTGCTTTTATGATGACAAACTCTCCATCAACAAGGTGATCATTCAGTCCTAGGATGGACTGAGAATCAATGGGAGATAAAAATGGGGCACATCATCAAACCTCTCCCACTTCTTGTAGACCTAAGGAAACTCAAATAATAGTACATTTGAAATTTCTCAATGCCATAGAATCCTTGACTACTCAAATGGAAGACATAGAGGGGTGATGTGAACTTGTGAAGCCTGAGAAGTTTCTATATCCCAAATGGGAGGATAAAACATCGCCTCCACCCAATGTCGACAATCCTATATTCTAAAAATTTTATGGTGTGGGAGACCCCAGACAATATATCACAAACTTTGTATCCCTATGTGGTTTGATGATGGTCCCTAGAGATCAACATAAAGTGACCAAGCTGATATGATTTATACAGACTCTAGTAGGGATAACCTTAGTTTAGTACAACAAACATCCAACAAGATCAGTTGTAGGATGAGAATAAATTCTTTGTCAATTACATTACTAGTTTATATCCATGTTGAGGAAAACAACAATTTTCAACCTGGTGAGGGTGAAAGAGAAGAAACAAATCCAGACGAGGGCTCCCTATCCCGACCAGCCACTAGGTCTGAACTCAACGAAGAAGAAAATGGACCGGTACCAGAAGGTGGAGAAACCCATAGCTGAAGCGCCAATAGATGAAAATGAAATCTGTATTACAAGTCAGGGAAGGATATGAAACTACATAACCCACGCCATGAGTTTTCTTTAGGAAAAAGAATCAAAAGATACCGTGTTCAAGGCAATGGGAAGAGCTATCAACAAGGCAGTTACCATTGTTGAGTTGATCAAGAGAAGAATCATCGGTCTTCATCAAGTTTCATGTATTGGATCCGTAGACATAATTGATAAATGGGAACCCCTTTAAGAAGGCCTCCTTACTCTAGAAACCATAAGACATGTATCAATGATTATGATAACACTATCAAAGAAGCAGCTGGATAATTCATCAGTTGGGTATTAGCCTCCTTTAGCTGCTGAATTTGTAAAAATTCCAAACGAATATGATTATGAAGAAGATGGGTCACCTTGGTGGAGAGGTAAGGGCCATGGGTTTAGAGGCAGGGGAAGGGGGGGAAGGGGAAGATCCAATGGTTTTATGCCTTTGGAGTATGGGGATGAAGGTTGGGAACCGAACTGTGGTTTTTCAAGAGGAAGGGGTCGTTTGAGAGGTCGTGGTTTCTGAGGCCGTGAAAGGAAAGTGTATGATGTGCCTCCATTTGAACCTCAATATGAAAGCAAAGTGTATTATGTGCCTCCATTTGAACCTCAATATGATTTTGGATTCTACTATTATGATGCTCCATTTTGAGGTCGTGGTCGTGGTCGTGGAGGCGGCGAAAGGGTGTATCATGTGAGGGGGAGGGGTGTTAGATTGAATGGACCAAACCTTACTGCTTGAGTGATTCTACAGGAGGATGAAGGTCGTGTAGATTGATCTTTCCTCTTTTTTTCCTTGGGAGAGTTTGGTCCCATTTTTTTTTTTTTGCTTAGGTGATTTGAATGGCCAGATGTTGTATTGTTGAGTGAGAAGCACATTCTTTTATTTAATGTTAAAATTGATTTTCTAAAAATTTTCAACCTGGATAACTGCATGCAATGTTAAAATGAGAGGGTTCTAAATTCATATCTAGATATAATAGTTTCACCAATTATATTATCATCCCTCTCTCACTGGAACAATTTATGTAACTCTCAACTAAAAATCCCCAGAACGTGCTACATACACCTCTAAACCCAATTAAGTATCTAGGTGGGTTCCGTGAGTTCACAGAAATGAAAAAAACATCTATAAGATTCCATTCAGTGAACCCAAGCTAAATCTCTACTCATGACCTCAACATAGGGGAAATATCTAGTAACTTCATAAACTATCGTTGTTACCCTCAAACCAGTAGTAGTGCCCATTCAAAAATCTAGGTATGTTTGAAACCACCCGGCACCTCTTGTTGTGCAGCAGAAACCACAAAATCACCCTCATCCAGAAGCCAAAAGAGATATGGGTCACCCAATATTTGAGGAATGGATTAATAAAGATTACTCCTTCAGAAATAAAAAAGTTCCTATTTATTTCCTTATATCCATGGATAATAACCTTCCCAAGATGCCACAGCCCAAGAAACCCAATGAGGTCAACCCTACTGATCATCCTGAATACTACCATTTCTATGAATGGTTGGTTCACAACATACAAGATTACTTCATCTTCTAAGATGTCCTCCAAAGCATGGTAAATTTTGGATAGGTTATGTTAGATAACTCCCCAAAACAAGTGGCTTGCATAACCATTTCCCAATACAATAAAGAAGGTGATTGGAGGAAATTTCTAACCAGGCATGGACAGAATTTTAACAACTAGATGACTCGAAAGATTGTTGACTGAGATCATTCCATCCTAAGAGAACAGTCTCATAGACCCACAATAGTTCATCCACCTAGGGAGGTGGCATCAGATATATCTCCTAAAGGTGGAAATGACCATCAGAAAAAGGGATAGATTGAATAGGAGGGGTCATATGCAACCATGATGCAAGCTCTAACCCTTTTAGGTTTCTTCCTTGAAACATATGAAGCACAGGCACTGTCCCACTAAACAGAACTCTCATCGGACAAAGAGTTTATCTTTGGTTCTATTAACATGATAAAATTGGAAGACCTATTCTTCAACAATGAGTATGCCTACTAGTATGAGTTATCCACACCTAATTGTAGAATATGAGGCCTCATGCACAAGGATCGAGGACATAGGGGACTGAACGTTTTTGGTTGAACCACATATTTTGGTCACATACCCTCATAGGATATATATATATGCAATTTAGACTCAGGAAAAATCAGTATAAAATTACCAAAAAAGACATGGAGTTGTCTCAAAACCCTCAAGTGGTCATTCAGGCCTAGTTATCTTGAATGAAAACCTAGAAAATGTGTGATTTCATGATCTTTCTATATAATGGTGAAGGATGACACAATCTATGAAACTGGAAGAATATAATCCCTCAACCTCTATACAAGCACCAGGACAATCTACCTCAGATGTCTTAGCTCTTGAGCCACACAATAAGTAACAACCCCACCCCAAGAAGAGTTAACCTCTAGCATAAAAGAATGAAATTTTGAAACAATTTTTGATTTCCCTAGATAAGATCTCAATCCCATATGTTCTTCATCTTTCAAAATAACTCTGCAAGGGTATGAAAAGTATGAGCAAAGACGTTATGGGAAGATCAGGCTCAAATCCCAGTTTAGGGATCTCACATCTAATGGTGAGTTTATGGTACTCTAGTAAGACACTGCATATAATTTTCTTATGAGAAGGCCATGGATCCATATCCACATGGAAGTACCCTCTACATTCCATCACTATTTGAAATACCCCATCGATGGAAAGATCAGAATATTACATGTGGAAGTCCCCCCTTAGATACTTGTCAATCCACATATAATGAATTAGTTTTCTACCAAAGGGAAGGAAAATAACCTATGGTGGATGATGATATATGGTTTTCAACCCCCAATGGCATGGGGACTACCCCTACAAATCCCTAGAATATACTCAATAATGATTATGTGCTACCCATAATCTTAGGTGAGGCAATAGACCCAATCTGAGTTGTCGAAGCCCCTTTTATCCCTGATGTTGACGTAAAAGAAATCATCCCTAGAATCTCCCCACAAAGATTCTCGAATAAGGGGATGGTATTGTCATTTATTATTACCTCTCTCACATCGACAGTGATAGAGATGATACCAGATTTACAGATTCATCTAAAAATGCCTCCATAGACTCATTTGTGGAAGAAGAGGAGGATAACCTCAAGAACACCCCTCCTGTATTTGAGGAAGTCATATCCACCACCATTGATGAACTTAGTCATGTAAATATGGGAACAAAATAAGACCCACAACCTACACAAATTAGACCCTGCATGCATCTCGAGGTGTAAGATATGTACATCACATTTCTAAACCAACACTGATATGTGTTCAATTTGAATTATACGGTATTTATTAGACTGAATACAGATGTGGCTACAAACCATCTCGTCTTACTAATGACCACTGAGGCTTCAAGAAAGTGTCCAGGATGATTCACCCTTCTCATGATACCAATATAGAAGTGGAATTTGAAAATTGATCAAAGATAACTTTGTCTAAGAAGTGAAATACCCAATATGGATTTCCAAAATTGTCCCTATCAAGAAAAAGAATAGAAAAATTAGGATCAAAATTGATTTTAGATATCTTAATTGAAACTACTCGAAGGATAATTTCCCATTAATGATCACATAACTCTTGATCAACATAACTATGTCTTCCAACCCCTTTCCTTCATTCATGGGTATGCTGGGTATAATCAAATAATGATGGCCCCTGAAGATGAGGAATCCACTACCTTTAAAACACCCAAGGTACCTTCTACTATAAATTCATTATCTTTGGCTTAAATAACATTGACACTACTTACCAATGTGCCGTCCATAATATCTTTAATACATTATATGGATGAAAAGCTGAATGTTAAATTGATGACTTAGTGGTAAAATTCCAACAATGACATGATCACTTCATGGATATTCAAATAGTGTTCAATAAGCTACGATAACATAATATGAAGATGAATCTAATGAAATACGCTTTTAGGGTAATATTAGGGAAGTTCCTTGGATTTTTGGTATGCCACCATGTCATTGAGGTCGACCCAGAATAAACTAGTGTTATTAGAGACATTTCACCCACCAGGAATCTCAAAGAACTGAGGGGGATCCAAGGGAACCTCACTTACATTCGATATTTCATAGCCAACCCAGCCAAAAAATATCTTGATTTCACTAAGATAATGAAGAAGGAAATTTCCTATCAACGGGACTGGGACTGCCAATAAGCCTTTTAGAGTTTCAAGCATTACCTTTTGCACCCACTGATCCTGATGCCATCAGTTGAAGGAAATCCACTCATCTTATATGTGTACACCATAGAATTCTCACTTAGAAACATTCTCAGATAGAAGAATGATGTGAGGAGTGAGAAAAGTATCTACTACCTTAGCTGGACAATTCTAGGCACCGAGGCATGATATTGGGTTGTCGAGAAGAACTTCCTCTCACTCATATTTTCAGTGAAAAAGATGAGGCATTACTTGCAGCACAATGAAGTCCATATGGAATCTCTTATTGATCCACTGAAGTACATCCTTGTCCATCCCATGATGACTGGGAATTTTCCCTAACGGGCAATCATTCTACAGAAACAAGATATCTAGTTTGTATCATCAAAGTTAGTGAAGGGGTAGGCCCTGGCTAATTTTCTTATGGAACATCCCACCCTAGAAAGTATACTGGTGGATACTAAGCTTCTGAATGAATTGGTTTTCTATAACCATGACACTCCCCAGACCAGGGAGGTGTACTTTGATAGAACCTCCCCAAGTACAATTAGAAAAGGGATAAAAAATCAAAAGCTTATCCGAGTTGGATTAGGGATTGTATTTTCCTCTCTAGAAAAAGAAAATTCTCCCTACTCTTTATCACTATCCAAATAATGCACAAATAATGGGTTAGAATACCAAGCCCCCATCACTAGATTAGAACTGACCCTAGAGCTGCAGATAGCCTACCAGAATTTTAATGGGTATTAAGAGATAGTGATAAAGAAGATCAATGGTAAATATGTTATAAAAAAGAAATAAATGGCCCCCCTCTATGGCTATATCATGGTACTAATGGGAGAGTTTCATTTTGATCCCATGTTGCATCATATTCCCCAATAATAGAATGCTCTCACCAATTAATTGAAAAATGTGGCTATAGTCCTACACAACCCTGATTAGGAGGAATAAATATTCCTTATCACACACTGAAGAATGGTCTCATCGATCATCTTCCTCGACATGGAATAAATCAATCAGGTTAACACCACCCTAGAGTGTGATGAACTAAAATACACCCCTAGATGGATGAATCCCATAATTAGTTATCTTAAAAATGGTACCCTCTTGACATAATGAGAAGTAAGGGAACATATTTGGCGTCGAGTAGAGAATTTTACCCTATATGATGGTTTAAATGAGAAAAAATTACTCTAAAATCGAGGCTTCGATTGAATCCTCCTCATATGTATAACAGAAATACATATTCTTTCCATCATGGAAGAAGTCCATATGGGCTCCTAAAACACTCATCATTTTGGGACCAGGCTCTCCCACCAAATCCGGAGCCCAAGTTACTAATGGAAAACCATGATCTAGGAATATGTCGAATTCAACAAGAAATATCATGCATGACAAATCCATGGAAACTTCATCTATCAACCCCTAAAATTGCTACATACAACTAAATATTTCTTTCCATTTGTTATATGAGGAATGGATGTTGTGGTTCCTTATCCCCCAGCCACAACTAATCAGTTTAAGTACATCCTTATTACTACTGAATTATTCTCTAAATGGGATGAGGCAATACCCCTCAAGGAATTCAAGAAAAAGAATTTGACCAAATTTGTAAAGTATCATATCATCACCATGTTTTAGGTCCCTCACACAATATTAACATACAACAAAAATAACTCCTATTCGATAAAGTTGAAGAAACTATACCATGAGTACAACATCGAGTCTGATAACTCATCCCACTATCATGAATTGGTAAATGAAAAAATATAGGTCTTAAATAAGACTCTATAAATTATATTCCATAATATGTTAAATAAATAAAAGAAGTCCTGGATGGACAAGTTCCTCCATGATTTATGGGCCTACCGTACCACCCTACGTACTGCTACATAAGAAACTCTGTACTCATTAGTGTATGGAACCAAGGTGGTATTTCCTATAGAGTTCCAGTTACCCTCACTATGAATATCCATTTCATACAACTCTTGGATGATGAGAAATCAAAAAAGTGGACATATGAGTTAGAGTAGTTCGATGAGAATAGGTTGCATACATTAAAAAACCAAGAAGTCCATCAGAATAAGATTTCACAATCCTTTAATAAAAAGGTTTGACTTCATCCATTTCTTTAAGGATAACTGATATTGGATCTAAGAACCCCAATGATACCATGTAAGAATCCTCCAAAGTTGGAACCCAGATGGGTAGGATCTTATATCATACATAAGGTCTATCATAATTAATCCTACTCATTGGACACAATGGATAAGGAATTTATCACAAACTACACCAATAAAAGATTTGTTAATAAATAATTTTCATAGCTTCCATCACGCACCATCGTCTTGATCACATGACGTTAAACTATACGAGAGACGTGCTGCAAGATTTTAAACTACACAATATCTCTCATACTGATCATATGATGTTAAACTGTACAAAGAAAATCCTAGTCACATGATGTTAAAATGTATGGATCATTTCCTCATAACATGATGTTAAACTACACATATCCACCAATTATTTATTTTCATTCACATCGAGTGAGCCCCATGCTTACCGCAAGACATCAAACTGCATGGTTGATGTCCTCTCAGTATGACACTAAACTGCATGGTTTCAAAGAATTATGTGTATCTTGATTCCTATCATCGTAGGATACATAGTGACACAAATACCTGCATCATTGAGCCCAACTGTAACATTCATCTTTGTTTACATTGAGTCACCCACATCCTTACCATAAGAAATTAAATTACACAGCTGATGTCATTTACACATGAAATTAAACTACATGGGTTTTTTTTAGAATTATGTATAACTTGATTCTCATTCTAATGAGATATGTAGAGATTCCTGGATCCTATACCCAGATCCATCTTCCACATGATAAAAAATTCCCTCATCCTTTCCCTAATTTCCTCTACGTCATGAGGAACCTTTTCTATTACTTATTTCTCACACCGTTCATAGATTACCTAGGATTAGGATCTTTGGTACGATATTCCTTGCATAAAAAAGGAATATTATCTCATGAAATGGTTATTATGTTCCTAAGTCCTCATCGTATGATGTTAAACTGCACGTCTCTTTCGTGACATAAAACTACACATGCTATGGACCTCACCTAAGAGGTCCACTATTTTTGGTGTTGGCCTCCCTCCACACCTCTATTAAAGAACTATGCATGACTTGATTTGGTCATCATAGGATACGTAGTGATGCCCATATCTCCAACCCTAGGTCTATTCACAACAAATAACCATAAAAAACACCCCTCTCTAAATATGGATTAGACCTATACAAGGATATTTATCAAGAACTACACATGGATTGATTCTTTTCATGACAAGATACATAGGGACACTTATACCATCATTTCTTAGGCCCAACTAAAATATTTTCTTTTCACACTAGGGAGCCTATGTACTTATCGAATGATGATAAACTACATGGTTTCTTAATAACTATGTGTATCTTAATTCCTATCATCAAAGGTTACATAGTGACACCCGGATCTCCAATACTGGGTCTATCTACAATAATCAATGGGAACGATTCCACCCCCTGTGCATGGTTTAAACATGCATAGAGAGTTCCCTACTGAAGAACTATGTGTGGTTTGATTCCTTCCATCATAAGATACGTAGTGACGCCTGGATCTCCAATCCTGGGTCTAGCTACAATAACCAATGAAAAAATGCACCCCAACTGCATAAGGGTTATGTCATAAAAGATCATTTTGCCTATTTATGAATCATATATGCAGATGATTTTATTGTGCATGTAATATATCTTGGATAATTTTTCATGTCGGTCCCCACATCCTTACCACATGATTTTAAATTGTAAGGAAACAAATACATCCTCACCGCATGAAGTTAAATTTCATGGAAAATATCTTGGTCACAATACATTAAAGATGAACAACAAATATTTAGACACTACAAGAAATTAAAATGTGTAGGAAATCACCCATTATCATACCTTATCAAAGGACTATAAGAGCCTTACCCTAGTCGACTAGAGTATGGGGTGCCTCTACCATCTTTTTAGGAAGCTCAATTCATAAATCACACTCTATGTATTGAGTGCCTTGGGTTTCCACAAACCTTTCATGGAACCTATAAGGGAAAATAAAACTCCCTATTTTACCATGATATCGATGCATAAGGGCTTAGACATTCTAATTAGAGACATCATGAACTTATATTAAAGGATCTCTGATCCTTGTGATCCTAACATCACCATGGTGTAACTCAACACCTAAGGGTGTTCTCGGACATCCCGGATATGATTATCCCATATCATTACTCATAACCTAATAACCTCAATCCAAGATTTACAATATTTTCATATCCCTCTTGGAAGGATGTTGGAGTATTATTGACCCTAGGACTCCTAATTAGGCACTTGTGAGACATTCTCTTCATATGAGGTCCATGTGCATCATGACCTTAAACTACCTACACTTCGGTCAAAGCCGTATGACCTTAAAATTTAGCCTTTGATTGTCTAAATCACAAGACCTTAAACTAATAGTGAAAGATACACAAAACTTTTTAGGTTTAAATCCCACAAAGGGAAACCTGAGAAAAATTCAAGTCTTTACTCGCTAAACTCTCATCTCGGGGTTTAGGAAAAGAATAGAGTGTGAGTAAATAAGGCATAGAGCTCATAGGGACAACTGTGTAGCCCTAGTAAAATCCAAAATATGATCTATATACCCCTTGGTCTAGGAAAAAGTTAGAGTAATTGTTTTTCACATTTCCTTGCTGTGATAGAATGTTCATTAGGCAGTGACACAACTTTTAGGGTGCTTGAACCCTTCTTGAATATTACACTTTTCAAAAACCATCTTTGTTCCTTTGAAGTATGAGCTGACATAACCAGTTACCTATATTGATATTCTTCCCTTGGAATCCCAAAGACATTTGGGATTCTTTTCTCTTGTCTCTTCCTCGTAACAAACTGGTAATAGGTACTGGATCCTCTGAATGGATCATCATATCCTAGGAAGGACCCCTTAAATCCAGGAGTTATTGTCCTAACCGTGCGGAACATTAGAATATCATGCCATCACTGATGGCTGATCTGTACCCACCAGTTACCATCTTCTGTTAACTCATATATTCCTTGACCATGGTTTACAATCCCTACGACTAGACTATTTAAGAGGATTCATTGCCTTTGATTTTACATCACAGTATATTGTTCCCTTTATTAAAGTAGGGACGTGATAGTCCATTGTTTAACCTTTTTAAGGCCCACAGCATTTGACTCGAGACCACATGGTGTAGGAATTGAGATTCTTAGCTTAAAGGTTAAATTTCACTAAGGTTCCAGAACCCTTCCTGGATAGTCCTATTCCCATACCACACTTCATTTAATAGAATATTGAGTCTTCTAAAATCTTTTATGACCCTTAGAAAAGAGTGGGGATAAACTTTAATTGACCTTGCATGTAATTCCTACGGACTCATACATAAGGGATTTGACCTATCAATTAGAGGAATATTTTCTTTATAATAAAGTAACTCCAATCCTTGTGAGCCCTGTTGATGTTGCGAAGAAAATTAGAAACCTAGGGTGTTTTGGGTTTCCCCCAGTATGTATGACCCATTCCATGATTCATCAATTCATGCTCATAGGCACATGATTTACATAACTAGTATTCTAATTATCCTAGTGGATTAAGATTTCCTAATATTTTTCCCTCAGACATATCACCTCTATAATATTCTATGGACCTTGGAAAAGAGTGGGGACACCTCTTTATGACCATGATATTGATGCATAAGAGTTTTGAAATATTAGCTAGAGGTGTCTCCTCATTGCAGGAAAGGAAAGCCAATCCTCGTGAGCCATGGAAGCACCAAAATGAAACTCAAAACCTTTGGGTGTCATGGGTTATCCCTAGAATGTCTTCCCCAATATTCCATATTCAATAATAAAATTTCTATGCTAAAAGACCCCAAACTACAATGAAAGAAGGCATGAGCTAAATGATCCTAAAATAAAATGATAGAAGGCCTAAGATAAAACAACCTAAACTACTTTGACAAAAGGTCTAAGCTAAAAGAACCTAAACTACAACATTAAAAGATCTGAGCTAAAAGACCCTAAACTACAGTAATACATGGTTTGAGAAAAAAGACCCTAACCTACACTGATAGAAGGTAAATGCTAAAATACCCTAAACTACAATAATAAAAGGTCTGATCTAAAATACCCTAAAATACAATGATAAAATGTCTAAGCTAAAAGGCCCTAAACTATATTAATATAAGGTCTGAGATAAAAGAACCTTGTTAACACTCCATTTTATCACTTAAATAAAAAGGCAATAAATGGAAAGGACTTATAAAAAAGGTGATAAAATAGATTAAGGAATACAATAATCACAAATCCCAAAAGACCAGTTCTCCCAAGATATCCCCAAGCAGTGTTGGTGCACAAAAACCTACGTGCCGCCCACTTGCATGCTACCCACTTGTTCACCAAACACTTGTGAGAACCAAAAACTTCACCCATGGTCCCATATTTTCTTATAAATAGAACCTTAGGGTCTTCATTTTCTTAGATGAATTTTCCAGAAGGCCAATTTTTGATCTGATCTACCTAGTGCTTTTATCAAGTCCTCTGAAACCTTCTAGGTAGTTTTCTAACACCTAAAGAAGAATTAATTAAAGGGGAATACCACAAATTAATTCCTACTAGGATTTAAAATAAATAATACCTATGTGAGTCATTCGCCCAACCCCTAATCAATGAAGACTTGTGTGAGGGACCTTCCTTAATTAGGAACCTGTGTGACTTACCTATAGGAACACCTGCAGAGACCTTTGAAGGCTTGAGAAAAAGGGTCTCGTACAAGTGTAGTCACCTAGGTGGTCCATCTCCCAAGGTGCTATCTTTTCACCCAGGCCTACCTACATGAAGACCCCCCTGGAATGATCCTCCTTGATTATCCCTACCTTATAGCCCATGCGAGCCACCCATCATGCCTTATTCAAATCCATTCATGGTCATCCCTCTCCTTCTTTGGCTCCCTTTCTTGAGAGGGATAAAATCAAAACCTCCACCAAGGCCCCCAGATTTACATAACCTTGGTGAGTTTCACACCAGCACATCCTCCATTTGGGTTTGTATTTCAATGGTTAGAGGTTACCTGCACTTATCCAATTGGCCGATTTGGGTTCTCAGGGTGCATGTGGCTTTGTATCCCTATGGTCAGAAGGACCCTTACCATAGGGATAATGTTGGGGATTTCCCATTTTGGATGATTTTTTTTGGACTATGTACGGACCTTATCATCTCTAAGTCATGGAGCCCCCGGTTCCCATTAGGGATGTAAGAACCCGAGTTTTTAGAAACGGGTCAAAACCCGGACCTGTTTAAACTTTTGACTAGTTTTTGAGAAGTCTATAAAATCTGGGCAGTTTCCGGAAATTTCCAGACTACACGCCGTGTATTTTAAGTACACGCCGTGTATGAGTTACCCGGGTGACCGACCGTGTGCTCGCCGAGTACATGCCGTGTGAAGACCGTGTAGAACTTTCCTACTACACGGAGTGTATTTATTGACACGCCGTGTATCCCTTACCCGTGCGAGGCCAGGTACATGTCGTGTGGTTCCCAGGTGTAAATTTCCATCTACACAGCGTGTAGCCTTCCTTGACACACCGTGTACCCTTGCCCCATGTAGCGGTCGAGACCCTGGCCGTGTGTTGACTGTGTACACGGTCCAGGCCGTGTGCCGGACTCCTCTTAATTCGGAGTACGGAAACACATATACACGACGTGTACTTTGTAAATACACGCCGTGTACTTTTTTTTTTATTTGACCGATCGAGGCGTCGTTGCGCCTCATTACCAGTTTTCCCTTCTTCTTTTCCTTTGGATGAACAGTTCGTTCGAGAACTCCCGAAAAACTCAAACTCTTCCAGAATCTCCGTACAACCTCCGTTCTTTGATCCGTCAATGGAAGAAGGACCGCATCGAAAAGGGTAACCCCGTGCACCCTTCTTTGTCCTTGATTACTCACCTGTTTCTCCGCAGATTCCATCCGAACGGAATTGCCGGATTTGACGGAAATGCAGATCTACCGCGATTCATTCCGATTTAGAGGCTGAAATCAAAGGAGTGTCATTGTACGAGTACGAGATAGGTGGTGCATACCTTATTTCGTGTTTTCGTAGACAATTTGGGGTTGCGACCTTTGGGCGCGACGTCGGCTGTTGAGAGAGACCCTATTTATTTGTTTTTATTTAATTATCTGCAATATGGAATGCCTCTGGGTATTCCCTAAACCCTGTTGCGATCGAGAGAGACCGAGTTAGAGGTTGTTGCTCGTTTGGGGCAATTCGGCCGGGGTGCCGGAATGCATGTGAATTGGACCATTGTTTAAACTGCTGTGTTATACTGCTTATTGAATGTATCGAGTTAAACTGTTTAGTTGAGTTGTTAAATAATGAATGAGTTAGGTGCTGGTATGGGATAGCACAGGTTAGTGCAATTTGACTGTTTAGTAATTTCCTATTTTAAAGTGATGCTTCTAAGTATGAATATGCAATGTGTGATATTGCCTGTGTTGAACTGCTTGTTGTATTGGGCGTGTCCCGAATATATTGTTGAGTGATGTGGATCACAGGTTAGGGCTTTAGCTCGGGATACTTTGGGTGGTTACTACCATGGGATTGGGCGTCATGGACGTCGGTTGAGGCAGTTGGACTATCAGGATGGGATTTGGCCCGGGTTACTTGGATGGCGAGGCTATCTGACTTGAGTGACAGGTTCGCAGGCACACGAGGTGTCAGAGGTGTTGTGGCTTGGGACATACTGAGGTGATTACCGCTCACCGGGTACTTTTGAGTAGTGTGCACACAGATAGACTCCGAGATGAGGTGGTATGACCACTCTCTGGGTAGAGGCCCCCGGTAGATGCGGTTAGGTATATTTGGTTTGGGGGTTCTTTCCATAGGAATCCATGTGGAAGGTGAGGAGCCTTCGGGAGACAACTTGAGGCGGTCAGGTTGGGGGCAGAGGCTCACCGTGATTTGAGGGCAGACATCGCTGTCCCTCCGATTATCTTTTGAGGACAGGTATCGTTGTTCTTCCGAATGTTGTGCCATGGGCAGGATGAGCTTGCGAACTGGGTTATGATGATTGGGCATGCCTTCAGGATGTCGGTACTTGAGACACATGGTGTCAGGTGGCACGAGGTGCCAGGCTATAGATCATAATTTTCGGCATTGGCCGAAGCAGGTGACACTTCCTGGTGGCTGCTGAGCACCAGTGAAGTCCTTGTTCACTTTTGGGCATTGCAATGTTTACTGTTTTCTTATCTAAGCATGTCTGCCTAAACACTTATATTAGGTACGCACCTCTGGGTTGTATCCTACTGAGACTTGTCTCACACCCTACACGGGCCCTTTGGGACACGTGTAGACTTTATGAAATTGTGTGCAGGTAGAGGGTCAGCCTCAGGAGATGGACTTTAGTGCTGTTGACTTGGAGACTGGCATGGACCTTGAGGTCGTGCCGTACTGGAGTTACTTGTTCAGTATTCTTTTTCTTGCATCAGCATGTTTACTTTATATTGTACCTACTACTAGTTATCCATCGACACCATTATATATGTATTGATTTGTATGACTTGCTTGGATGCATGCTTGGTTGTTTTAGCAGTTATTGCAGTTGATTCCTGGCATGACGTTTTGTTACTCTCCGCTGCTGTTGTTTCTATATTGCTTCCACTGTTTATTATTATTTAATGTGCTTCCTCTCTGTGGGTCTGGTTCGAGTCTACTAAGTCATTTATTTTCACTGCGTATTTTAGTTTATTACTTGGACCAACACCTTTAATTCCTTCGAGAGGGTATAGCCTCCCCACTATACCTACTCAGACCCTCGCTGCTAGTCGGCAGCCTTTGGCGTTCATGGGAGGTGCACCTAAGGTAGTAACACCCGACCCGTTAGACACTCTTCGGGTGGCTGGCCGGGTCTGGGTCATTATAAGGGAGGGTAAAGATCACACTTGATTTTCCATTCCACATGGAATGAGATTATCCTCCCCCTGCAGAACCAATTTTAGGGCATCCATCATAGTGTAATCCCCTAGCCTTTCCTATGGGAGGTTTCGGTCTTTCTCCTCTCCACCTTCTCATCCTTCACCTTTATTCCTTCCTCACATTAGACTCTCGTCCAATGTAATGTGAAGAGAGAGAGGTGCTGTAGCCCCGACCTCTTCCACTAGTGAAGGAATAAAAGTGTGGTTTGTCAAATCTTCCACTTCCTCTTCTTTCTCACACCGAGCATGAATCATGTGGGCATAGAGGTTAGTGATGATCATGAAACCCACATAATCCACCTGAAGTACTAAACTATGAGAACTATGATTCCCGCTAACCGGGATATGTAGGAAGCCAAATTTGGGCCTGATCTCAATGGGAATCCTACTATTTATTAATCCCTAATCCTAATTCCCCTAATCCGGGAATCCTTCTTTGGAGTAAGCCCTGATTTAATCCCCCAAATTACTATGAATTAAAACATCTCTCATGGACCCTTTGTCATAAGGAATCCTTGTAACAACCTAAAATTTTATCAATGGATTTTCCATTATTATAAATATTTTATACAGTATAAATAAAAAAAATCACTTTCATAACATAATACATACATCATAAATGAATCATCAATGATATAAGAAGTGTTTCTAGAAATTAGAGAACTTATACCGAAGGAATAGTAAGTTAACCCTTTGGAATAGAAATGTTACCCTTATAATTAGTAATATGTCCAATAGAATAGTAACCTCAGACATGAAAGTGTTGCTAAAATTTATTCGTATTATAATTTACAATATTATATAATTATATCATTATATAAGTAAATAATATTTTAAAAATTATTATATAATTTTTTTTTTATTTTTGTAAGTTAAAAATATTTAACTCCAATTTTATAATTAATATAATTATTTAAAATAAAAATTATTTTCCTAAAATGTATTAATAATTTAATATTTATTTGTCTCATGATTATGAGATAATTTTATAAGACCTTAGTTAAATTTTCAATGTGTTATAAAATCAGTTATAATGTTAATATCTGTATTTTTCAAGTAAATTATGATTTTTGTTGAAAATTAAATCTATCATATTTAGAAAATTATTTTCATAAAATTGAGTTCATTTTTTGATTTTAAACATAAAAATGTCTGGGGTGAATTTTTGGGATCTTTCTAAAATAGTTGAATTTTTGATGAATAGTAAAATATGGTAATTTACGGTATTTATACATTATAAGTTAAATACACTATTCCTAACATCATGAATGATGTAAGAACCACAATATCAAACTTCATTTCATTATTTTAATATAGTTTGTTATAATTATAAAAACTATTCATAGTCTTGAGCAAAAATAATAAAAAAATGAATAAAATATTTAAAAATCACCCCTCTCCTCCACTATAAATACCACCCCTCACCAATCCTTGTGCTCTCACCTTCCAAGATTTGTGCCTATTCAAATTTCTTCCCAATATTCTCCCTAAGCCTCTTCCACACATATAGGATATTGGGTTCTCACCAAAATACAAAAACCCTTTTTACTAAAGAGGTTCTCAAGGAGGATAATTCAAGAGGTAAATCCTCTTCCTTTTTCTTTTAATTTCATTTCAATTTATTTTATTTTGTTATCCTCTCCTCACATCCTCTATAAAAATTATCATGATAAATCTAGTATAATATATATACTTTAATGATATCATGTTAATGGAATATCTATTATAAATTTCCCTACTCTCTCCCTATTTTATTTAAAAAATGAAATCATCATTTAGGAGGTGCCGATTTACAACCTTCATGGACGATGAAATTTCGTTCTTCAATTTCTCCTTCAAGTATGGTTATTAAACCATTTTTATGGTTTAAGAAGATTATAAAATATGTATGATATATTATATAATGTTATGGAACCATCATATATACATGATATTTAATAATAGAATAAAACTTGTCATTGTGATCGAAAACCGATAAAATTAAGCTAAACGATTATCATTGACATGTTATATAATGATTCATCCTCATATATGGGAAAAAATAATACATAATACCAATTAAAATTTTGGTTATTAATTAATAACATATAATTCCAATTTTGGATAATTATACCATTTTACATGAACTTCATTACTCATAAACAAGAAAACTGATCAAGGAAACCAAGAAAAAGAATGCTCCCGAATGATGTAATTAAACTGTGTAACTTATCAATAAGGACCTAAATGAAATTAATAAAACAATAATGAATAAAATAAATTATATAAGGTTATTAATTAACTAATTAATTGATTTTATTTTATTTTACAGGTCATTAAGGTCAAGTGCAGAACTCATTCAGAAATAAGGTATGGCTTTTCTTCCCGAACATCCATTTTCATTCAGGTTATACTTTCTTCCACTATACACCAATGCAATTATTCAATTTTTTTTATAATTATTATAAATTATATATATATACATGTTCCAAAATAATATATCAATATCATTTCATCATTCTTTGATGGGATAATAAATGTTTTTCAAGGTTCCCTTCTCATTTCTTCCCGATACGCAAGCCCGATTAATGGGAACATATCAATTTCTTACCCATTTTAAAGTACTATCCATAATCTATTTCAAGAAACATTTTTTTTATAAAATAATTAATTTTTTTATTAAAAACTATATTTTTTCATCTCTAGTTTTATAAAAATAACCATGAAAAATAAAAATGATTTTTCCAAAAGAACTCTTCTTTTCAAAGTAAAGGGTATTTTTCTCAATAATTCCTTGATAATTTTATTAGAGTTTCTCACCTATTTCAATACCTCTATTGAATTTTTTTTTGAGGTTTATATCTTATGTTTATCATCCACCATATTTTATTAAATGGTTTATGATCAGTTTGATTGTGGATGTGCTATATTGATACCACTCACCATAATACTCAGAATGGTTAGTGATTATGTTTATAGATTAGGGAAAATTATTTACATTTCATATGTTAGTTTCAATATGAATGTATATGTTGATTATTTTTCACCAATTTTATATGAGGAATTAATTGGAATAGTATGTGTCGGGTGGGTCATGCTATAGCCCATCAGTGCATCGTTAGGTCTCATGAGACAAACTAGTTTTCTTTTTTACCAATTTATGTATTGTCTTGGCACAAGGTATTTACGGTATGGTTATGATGTCTCGCATTATGCATTACCTCATTAGGAAACTAATAATTGATAGTCCATGTGATTATTCAACTATAAGAATATCCCTGGTTATTCATTGTTATGGTATTATTTAATTAGTTTATATTTCTTTCATATTATGCTGAAGTTTAATTTTAATGGATTTTTTTTTCTGTCATTAAACATTCCTTATTTTTTATTTATGCTTCCAGTGTATTACTTACCCTTACTGAGTATCTAATCCCACCCATTTATTTTTTTTCACCAGGATGCAAAGATGTATATTATGAATGACCTAAAGGGATAATCTTGGAGTTTATGTGTGATTCAAAAGAAGTTAATATGTTGTATGTCATTTCATGTTGTAATGTAAAGTTCATATATGTAATCTGGTTTTCCAAAACTAATAAACTATTTGGTCCTTTAGGGTTCATCTTTCTTATTTATATTCCAATTTAATAAATTATGGAACCATCTTTCAGGCTACTGGGGTCAGGAACTTTACAATTGGTATCAAAGGAAGTTTAGTAGAAACATTATAAATTAGATTAAGAAAGCATATATTAGGGAAAAAACCCCAAGATAAAATTTTTGGATAAACATACAATAATATCCTAAAATTTTGGTAAGGTAGGGATTATGGGGATGTTCCTAGAAATACATCTCTTTCTGGATACTACAAGTGGACGTGGTTTTAGAACAGATGCATCTAGGTGTAACAACTCTAACAAGGTTCCCTAGGCCTAACTTGGGGTAACTTGATACACAACAATGAACCTTACTACGCTCCTAGTTTGAAACTCCTGGGCTATATGCTTAGGATAATTCACAGTTTTTTACAAACAATTATGAGGGATTTAAATGTAAATATTTTTCCAAGAAATCCATGCTTATGATTATGAGATTATACATGTATAAAATTTAGATTTATATTAAGGGTTTTTCTAGTTCAATATTATACATTATGATTCATTACCTAATTTACTGTATGCCATTATTTTTAAATGGATCCTAGTGGATGAAATGGAAACCACATGAACATGCGTATCCCATGTAGGGATTTTCCTCTTATGCATGATAATGATGTTGGTTCTAGAGCTGCGACCAATGCTAAACAACTTTTAACTATACTGGGACAACTCAATCAGGTTATGAATAATAATCTTACCTGTATGGAGCATCCAGATCCACCACCCAAAGGATCAATGTCAGATTGTTTTATGTGACAACAACCTCCATCATTAAATGGGACTACAAACCCATTTATAGTAGATAAATAGACAAGTTCTTTAGAGAATATATTTCTCACTTTGGGATGCAACGAAAGGGAGAAGGTTGTTATGGAAATTTACCTTCTTTTGGGAGATGCAGATCAATTTTGGTCATTTATTCAAAACACAAAGGAGGAGGAATAAATATAATACATGGAATAGAGATAATTTAAAGTTATTTTCTTAGAAAAATACATTCCTTATGAACAAAACGCAGATATAGAAAGGAAATTTCTGAGTCTAATGGAAAAGGAGGATGAAAATTCTATAAAGTATGAATCTAACTTGACAAGGTTTGTAAGACATGTGGCAGACAACATAAATTACCCAAAGAGTAATATTGATTGGTTCTTTGATGGTTTAAAACCATTCCTCTAACAGGAACTTTCCTGCCAAAATTTCTAACCATACGAAGATACAGTCTCATGTGATATCAAGATAGAAAAGTAATTCTCTAAGTATTATGATTTTAAAGGAAATAAATAGAATAATAGGTCTACCGTACAATATAGAAAAGTAAATAAGGAAATGGGGAAGAAGATAAGTGTTTACTTTCCACCTTGTAGTAATTTTGGTAAGAAACACCCCAGTACTTACCTAAAGTTAATGGGAGTCTGTTACAAGTGTGGAGAAAACGACCACCAAGCCCATGATTCCAAGGGAAAGATAGAATCATCCAATTTTCAATGCTATAATTTTAAAGAGATAGGACATTAATAACGTGAATGTCCTAGACCTCAAGGAAACATTCCTCAGAGAAGGCTAAGGGAGAAAGGCCAAGATTATGCGATCACAACTGCTATGGTTTAATTTCCTAATGATATGATGGAAAGTACTCTAATAATTTTCCTAAACTTATCCAATGGTTTATTTGATTATGGATCATCACATTCTTTTACATCTTCCCAGTTTTCCTATAAAATTATACATTTTCAATTTTATTTACTAAAGGAGTTGTTGTTCAAAACTCCCAAGGGAAGTATCATTACAACAATGGTGTATCAATCATTCCCCTTTATGACACATAAATGTGCTTTAATTGTTCAACATATGATCACAACTATTATTTTATTTTATATAATTTCTACAATTTATTGGATTTTAAATTATGATGTGAAAATATATTGCAAGAATAAGGAAGTTAATTTTTTGAGAATGATGTAGAATCCATTATATTTATAGTAGAAACCTCTTTATTTGATTCTTATCTAAATCCACCACCAGTAGTTCTTTTGAATGCAATTATTGGGGAGGAAGAGAAAACAATATCTATGGGTGAGGAAAGAAATATTCAAATTTAGTATGTACCTATTGTGAAAGAATACATTGATGTATTTCTAGGGGATTTACCTGGACATCCTATGGAACATGAAGTTGAGTTTTCTATTGATTTAATTTCTCGTGTAAGTAATATGTCAAATACTCCTTATAGAATGAATATAGTAGAATTAGTGGATCTAAAAAAACAACTATATTAATTTAGTGATAAAGGATTTATTTTCCCAACTGTTTCTCCATGGGGAGATCCTATTATTTCCGTTAAGAATAAAGATAGATCTATGAAGAAGTGCATTGATTACATAGAGATCAATGCTATTATGATAAAGAAAAATTATCCTTTTACCCACATTTATTATTTATTTGATCAACTTCATAGAGCCTAATATTTTTAAAATAATGATCTTCGGTCTATATATCATCAATTTCATGTAAAAAATAAAGATATTATAAAGACAACATTTCAAACCAGGTATTGGAATTACAAGTTTATAGTAATTCTTTTTGGAATGACTAATGCACCCTCTATTTTTATGGATCTAATGAATAGAGTTTTCAAGGAATATCTTAATGAATTTGTTGTGAAATTTATTGATGATATCTTGGTATACTCCAAATTTTATGAAAATCATGAGAATCACTTACGTATTGTTATGAAGACTCTTAGAAGAAAAGAGTTATATGGGAAGTTTAACAAGTGTGAATTATGGCTTCAAACAATTTATTTTCTTGGCAATATTGTCTCTAAGGATCAAATCTTAATTGATAAAGCAAAGAAAAAGGCAGTTCAAGAATGACCTACACCAACAAACATAACCGAGGTATATAGTTATATTATTTTAGCATGTTATTTTTGGCATTTAGTTTAGAACATTTCCCAATTAACTAACCCATTTACCAAGATTACTCTTAAATGGGTTAAGTTTGTATGGAAAAAAGAATATGAAGAATATTTTGAATAATTGAAGAATAGGTTAGTGAATTCTCCAATATTGACTCTACCATTGGGAAATGGTATATTTTTGATTTATAATGATGCATCAAGGAAAAGACTTGGTTGTGTCCTTATGCTGAATGATAGAGTTATTGCCTATTCATCAAGGTAATTAATAACTCGTGAACAAAACTATCTAACTCATGAACTTGATTTAGTGGCTATAATATTATCTTTGATGATATATAGACATTATCTCTATGGTGAGAGATGTGAGATATATACCGATCATAAGAGTTTTAAATATTTCTTATTGCAAAAAGAACTAAACATGAGGAAAAGAAAATGGATTGAGCTACTCAAGGATTATGATTTTTCAATACAATACCACCTAAAGAAGGAATATAAGGTAGAATATTCATCAATCATGAAGGATCATGGGGTTCTAAACAAAATGAGAGTTGACAAGGATCCTGTGTACATTGATCTAGAAAATATAGAAATATGAATTATTAAGGAGGGTGAAACATCACTACTTATTCAATTGGTTTCCCAAACATCTTTATTGTAAAGGATTAAAAGTTCTTATCCGGATGATGTGAATATTCCAAAGAAAATTAAAGTTGTGAATAATGAGAAGTTGGCAGAATTTGTGTATAAATATGGAATTTTGAAATTTGGGAGGGTGATATGTGTTCCCTCTATACCCAAGATAAAAAGGGAGTTATTGTATGATTCCCATAGTTATATTTTCTCTATACACCCTGGTATCACTAAGATGTATACAGATTTGAACAGAAATTTCTGGTGGGATAATATGAAGCACGAAATTGCTGATTATTTATCAAGATGTTTTGTCTGTCAAAAAGTGAAGGTTTAAAGACAACATCCTAGAGGAGTCATGTAACCTATTAATATTCCTACATGAAAACGGGATGATGTTACAATGGATTTTGTCATTGGATTACCCAAAAATCCATTAAAGAATGATGTAATAAGGGTAATTGTGGATAAAATCACAAAAGCTGCACATTTTCTTGCTATAAGGGAGGATTTTACACTGTAGACACTTGCACAACTCTACATTAATGAAGTTATAAGTCATCATGTAGAACATATTTCAATAGTTTCCAATCATGATCCATGATTTACATCGAAATTATGGAAAATTCTTCAGAAATCCTTGGATACTGAGCTTCATATGAGTATTTATTATCACCCTCAAACTGACGGGCAATCTGAAAGGACGATCCAAAATATGTAAGACTTGTTGAGATTGTGCTCACTTGACTTCCAAGGTATGTGGGATCAGTAATTACCTTTTGTATATTTTTACTAATATAATAGTTTCCATTCTAGTATTCAAATGAAACCATATGAATCATTGCATGGAAATAGATATCATACACCAACTTGTTGGGATGAGGTTGGTGAAAGGAAGCTTGTAGTTCTAGAGCTTGTAGAGAAAATAAGAGAAAAGGTAAAGACTATTCGAACCCATATCAAAGTAGCTCAGATTAGGAAAAAGATATACGCCAAGAATCAAAGGAAGGATTTTGAATTTCAAGTTGGAGATCATGTTTTCTTGAAAGTACCTCCATGGAAGGGCATTATAAGTTTTGGAAAGAAAGAAAAATTAAATCCTAGGTACATTGGTCCTTTTGAAATCTTAGAGATAATTGGAGTTGTGGATTATCGTCTGACTATTCCACCTATCCATTCTAATTTACCCAATGTGTTCCATGTCTCTTTCTTGAGGAAGTATATGCCAGACCCATCACATGTCCTTACTTCTGAGGTAATAGAATTGTAACCTGATTTATATTACTATGAAGAACCTATCCGAATTCCGGATAGTAGAGAACAAGTACCGAGGAATCGGATGACTCAGCTAGTAAAGGTACTTTAGAAAAATCATAAAATTTAAGAGGTGACATGGGAACTAGAGGAAGTTATGATGAATAACTGCCCAAATATTTCAGTAAGGTGACATTCTGGAAATTTTGAGGAAGCAATTTTTGAAGGAGGGGAGAATGTAACAACTCAAAATTTTATCAATGGATTTTCCTTTCTTATAAATAGTATATATAGTATAAATCACATAAAACCACTTTAAGAACACAATACAAACATTATAAATGAAGAATCAATGAGATAAGAATTGTTTCTAGAAATTATAAATCCTATATTGAAGGAATAGTAAATTAACCATTTGGAATTGTAATGCCACCCTTATGAATAGTAATATGACCAATAGAATAGTAACTTCACCTATGAGAGTATGGATAAAATTTAGGCATCTTATAAGTGACACTATGATATAATTATATCATTATATAAGTAAATAAATATTTTAAAAATTATTATTTAATTGTCGATATTTTTGTAACTCATAAATATTTAACTCCAATTTTATAATTAATATAATTATTTAAAATAAAATTTATTTTCATAAAATTTATTCATAATTTAATATTTTTTTGTCTCATGATTATGAGATAATTTAATGATACTTTAGTTAAATTTTCAATGTGTTATAAAATCAGTTATAATTTTAAAATCGGTATATTTCAAGTAAATTATGTTTTTTATTGAAAATTAAATTTCTAATATTTAGAAAATTATTTTCATGAAATGGAGTTCATTTTTTAATTCTACACATCAGACAATTTTTATAGTTATTTTTTGGGATTTTTCTAAAATAGTTGAATTTTTTTGTGAATAGTAAAATACAGTAATTAATGATATTTATACATTATAAGTTAAATAAACTATTAATAATGTCATGAATGATGTAAGAACCATAATCTAGAACTTAAATTCATTATTTTAATATATTATTTTGATAATTATCAAACTATTCATAGTCTTGATCCAAAATAATAAACAAATGAATAAAGTATTGAAAATTCACCCCTCTCCTCTACTATAAATACCACCCTCACCACTCCTTCTCGTCACACCTTCAAAGATTTGAGACTTGTAAAATTTCTACTAAATACTCTCACCAAGCCTCTTACCCACATATAGTATCTCTTGGTCCTACAAAAATACCAAAACCCCTTTCACTAAGGAGGTTCTCAAGGAGGATAATTCAAGAGGCAAATCCTCTTCCTTTTTCTTTTAATTTCATTTAAATTTATTTTCTTCTCTTATCCTATCCTCACCTCATCTATACGAATGATCATGATAAATATAGTATAATCTCTATAATTTAATTATATAAGGTTAATGAAATAACCATTATCAATTTATTTACTCTCTATATATATTTTTTTAAAAACAAAATCATCGTCCAATAGGTGCCGATTTACAACCTTCGTGGACGATGAACTCTCGTTCTTAAATTCCTCCTTTAAGTCTGGTCATAAAAATGTTTTTATGGTTGAAAAAGATTATAAAATATGTATTTAATTTTATTTTATGTTCTGGAACCATTATACATACATGATATTAAATAATAGAAAAAAACTAGTTTGTTGTGATCAAAAACCTGCTAAAATTAAGCTAAATGATTATCATTCACATGTTATCTAATGATTCATCCTCATATATGAAAACAATAATAAATAATACCAATTATACTTATTTTTGTTCATTAATAATATAAAATTATAATTTTGGAGAATTATACCCATTCTACATGAACTTCATTACTCATAAACAAGAGAACCGATCAAGGAATCCAAGAACAATATTGCTCTCGAACGATGAAATTAAACTCTATAACACATCAATAAGGTCTTAAATGAACTTAAAAAAACAATAATGAATAAAATACATGTATATAAGGTTATGAATTAACTAATTAATGTATTTAATTTTATTATCTAGTACATTGAGGTCAAGTTCATAACATATTCATACATAAGGTAAGGGTTTTCTTCGCGATCCTCCATTTTCATTCGGGTTATGCTTTCTTCCACTATACTCCAATGTAATTCTTCAATTTTTTTGTAATTATTATAAATTATATATATATATATGTTCCAAAATAATATATCGATATCACTTTATCATTATTTTATGGGATAATAATTTTTTTTCAAGGTTCCCTTCTCATTTCTTCCCAATACGCAAACCCAGTTAAAGGGAAAATCTCGGTTTCTTACCCATTTTCAAGTACCATACATAATATATTTTAAGACACATTTATTTTTATAAAATCACTAATTTTTTAATGAAAAAATATATTTTTTCATCTCATGTTTTATACAAACAAAAATTAAAAATGCAAATGATTGTTCCAAAAGAACTCTTCTTTGCAAAGTAAAAAGGGTATTTCTTACAAGAATTAATTAATGATTTTATTAGAGTATTTTCAACCATTTAAACACCTCTATTGAATTTTATTATTTATTGAGGTTTATATCTTTTTTTTATCATCCACCTTAATTTATTAAATGGTTTATTATCATTTTAACTATGGATGTGCTATCTTGATACCATTCACCATACTACTGAGAATGGTTAGTGCTAATGTTTATAGATTAGGGAAAATTATTTAAATTTCATATATTAGTTTCAATATGAATGTATATGTTGATTATGTTTTACCCATTTTATACGAGAAATGCATTGGGCTTAGTAAGTGTTGGGTGGGGCCCGCTTTATCCCCTCAGATCATCGGTAGGTCTCATGAGAAAAACTAGTTTGGGTTTTTACTCATTTATGTATGGTCTTGGAATGAGCCATTGATGGTATGATTATGATGTACCACATTATGAATTCCCTCATTATGAAACTAGTAATTAATAGTCCATGCGATTATTCAACTATTAGAATATCCATGGTTATGTATTTTTATGGAATTATTTAATTAGTTTACATTTCTACCATATTATTCTCAAGTTTACTTTTAATGGCACATGTTTTCAATTAATCACCATGCCTTATTTTTTATTTATAATTATTATATATTTAATACCCTTGCTAAGCATCTGAGATCACCCCTTATGTTTTATTTTTCCACAGGATGTGAAGATGTGTATTATGAATGACCTGTAGGGATAATCTAGGAGATTATGTGTGATTCAAAAGTAGTTGATATGATGTATTTCATTTCATGTTGTAATTTAAAATTCATATAAGTAATATGGTTTTCAAAAACTACTAAAATATTTGATCCTTTAGGATGCATCTTCCTTATTTATATTTCAATGTAACAAATTAAGGCAATGTATCTAGGATAATGGGGTCAGGATCTTTGTAATCCACTACAGGAATAAGCCCAAACTTAATCCTCTCAAATGGATATACTCCTATAAAAGACCCAACAAACTATGTGGGATTTTATTACCATCCAAATGGGTTATGTAGGAATCCCCCCCTGAGGTTCAAACCCAACATCCTAAACCAACCCTGTCATTTGGATCATATCCCCAGTATGGTCTAATTCAACTTGGAAACTCATATTCCTTCCAAGATCCTTGGGATGTTTTGATATAAGTCCCACACGAAACTTTGACTAGGTACTTTTTCCTAGAATTCCTTACCACATAACATTAAACTATATGTTTGGGTTGTCATCAAATGACCATAAAATGTATTATGTGACCCATTAAGTGGCACCAAACAACATGGGTTATGATTCCTTTCACAAGGATACTTAGAAATACCATTTATGGGTTCAATCCCAACATAAACCAATTCATGTCTCCCTAGATGATGATAAACTCTAGAGTGGAATTTGTCTACCTGAATGACAATAAAATCCAGAGTGCCTCACAGTATGGCTAGAAAACCATCATTTTCGTAATAATTACCAAAGAATCTCAAAGTAGTATATAAGAGGACACAACTAGTGGAGAACCTAGAATATATATAGATAATTCTGATTTCCACATATTCTAATAATTGATTGATAATTTGGTATGACCTAGATCATACTTGGGAATTAATGAAGGATTCCTGAACATATCTCAAATCTTAAGAGAATTCTAGAGTAGGCAATAATTTCCCCCAAAAGGGTGTGATGAGTATGAACTCCCATCCTCTCAACCAATGTGAGTTCTTAAGAATCATGTGTCAAAATACCTAACGAGTTCCTGCCTTTGGAAAGCAGGTCCCTATTGATATAGAACGATTGGGTGTTTTTAGTTCCATGAATTAACCCGTTGGAAACCATTTATAAATAGGAATCCGTTATAGGGAATGAAATATAAGGGAAACAAAAAATAGTAAACCTAATGTGAATCCTTAACCAATATGATAGTGTCACCTACCTATTAGACTAGTTCCATTCTCGAAGGAAATAAGGTCTGGACAGGGAAATAAATCAAACATGTGTTCATCCAAAAAAGATGATGCTTTAACAAGGTTTTCTTGATCTATCTATTATATATCCTCAAGAAATTCCTTCCAAGAACACCTTTCAATCCAATGGGTTCCTTAAATTTTTCACCCAAAAACTCCAGTGTTGCTATTCAGGCTGGGTCTTCATCCATGTGAAGGATGTCATCACTGAATCATCAACTTTAACACTAGTTTCTTAACTCACTGGTTCAAGATTACTATCGGTACGAAACTAATCCGACCTTGGAGGCCACCCAACAAGCCCTATATCTCAAACAACACCACCAAAATTTTGGTCGATGATGAATGATGGTCCTGAAGAAGCCGACACCGACCGCTGTCTTCAACCATTTTTGGAGCTTATCCTCAGAATGTAATAACCAATACCTCCCATATTTCAGGGAGGTAGATTTGGATGCCACCTACAACCTCATCTCAAAGACACTGGGGTCCTTCTCAAGGGATCCTAATAGTAATCTTTTTCATAAATGCCACGTGGCAGTAAACCCTCAACATGATGAGAGTGTCTCCTTCAAATATTCGGACCAGGTTTTTCAAACCTGGTCATAGAAGATGGCCCATTGGGGATGAAAACCAGCTAATAGGGATCAGGTTCACACCTTTTCTCCTATGAAGAATCCCAACAACCCAGTTTGGTGGATAATAGAGAGTGGGTACATACACCCATCCACCTTCATACAACTAGCCAACATACTCACCTGGAAACATTCAAAGAAGCCTGCCAACCGAATACATTAAAAACCTTCAAGTAGGAACATACACATGCTCGAGCCCACCAAGCCTACCTGCATACTCATCTAGAAGAACTCAAAGAAGTTTTTCGACCATGTTTTATGGAAAATATAAATAAAGAACACACTCCTACTAATATTTATTAGGCCTTCCAGCAACCTCATCTGGTAGAACATGGAGAATTTAATCGAAAAATACTGATGCAAATAGAGGGCATACTCAACTATCTTCCTCACACATGAGTATTGTCAGTATCCATTGATAGGAAAGGGAGGAAAAGAGTAGGAATATAAACATACTCCAGATACTTAATGTACGTAAATCCCCATTCTAGTCACTAATGTCACCAAGCATATCTTGAAAATGGTGAAAGGTAAAATGAAAATTCCTTCACACATCTTACAAACTTGCCAGGATATCATCACAGTGATGAAAGTAGTGTCTGAGGGAAAGACACAAAACTATTTACCCAAAAATGGGGTGTATCATCATCCTAATACCCTAGAGTAAACACAAATGTCTACTCGAATCTAGTAGGGTAATGGTGAAAACATCCCCATAATATACAAAAAATAGGACTATAAACATACACCCGCTCCAATCACGGTAGGAGAACTAAGATCCGTTCTACGACCAAGTTTGACTAAACACTAGAGTTATTGAATCCATAATATGTTAATATATCATTGATCAAGATCCTAACCTCCCATTACTAAATTATGGGAGCAATAGTAGTAATTCTGAAGGTCCTCATCATAAACTTCACTATGAAGGCTTTCTTTATGGAAAAAAATTGATCAATCTTGACAGCCTATCTCATGATGAGAGACATGAAAAACATATATGTGGATAGAAGAACAAGGAGTAATAGGGTCCTCCCCTTACTGTAATCCACCATGATGGTCCTCCCCATGATAGCGATCACTGCAAAAGTTCTCTCCACAGCAGTGATTCACATTGTCAAAAGAAATCTACAATTGGCAATGTAGTGATGAGAAATCCCTCTTAAGGTGAGGTTCTTACAAATACAAGGCCATTCATATCTAATGACTTGTCACTAGAAGGTGAAATCCTTTATAAAATAGAATACATCCCAAGGTGATGGTCATTATCTAAACCACCCTTGGGTTATTGGCCTTCTAACATAGTAGAGGGAATCCCAACACATCCCATTTCTTGTGGTAAAACAATAGGGAAGCGTCCACTCTAGTCAGACCAGGTCAAGGAACCTCTTGTGAAAGATGAAGAATATTTGCTAAACATGAGGAAAAAACTGCCTAAAGATGATATACCAATCATGTTTTGTCCTTTAGACATCTCTCAATACAACATTCTAGAGGTGTTGGAGGAAGATTGTATGTATGAAATCCACCTCAACATATGGAAAAATATTCATCACATTAAAAAAAAAAAAATTTCTTATGATGAGTATAAAAGTCATGTCAAGGTAATAAAAGGGTAACAGTGCCAAATTGACTTGTCATTTCTCCTAGATTCCCGATATACAAATATTGAGAAGTAGAAATTATCCCTTCAATGCACATTCCTTGAAGCATTAATGAGGTTGTTAAAGATGATCACAGATACCCCATCTGGTGTTCGTATTAGAGGATGGGGTGTACATGGGGCATTAAATTTCACTGCACTCCCAAGCCAACAATTCCCGCTAAAGGTGTCATCATGAAATTTCATTTCCCCATCCTTATTAAAACAAATGGAATCTACTCATGACCAAAGATATTATAAACAAGAATAGGCCTCCACTAACTGTCACTGACATCAGTACAGAAGGGAGAAAGCTATGGATATACTTTTGCATCAAGCATTTGAGAACATTGAGAAGGCATCCTGATTAGAGGATGTTAGACATTATATTAATAAAATGTTAGAAAGAGAACAATGGTATTATGAAATGGATGATTTAAGTTAGTGTTGAATAATTCACCTAGCCCATGTTCGGACCATAATCTATAAAATTATAGGAGAAACTATAGTAAAATCACCTAGATTAGTTCCATAAAAACACCATCCCATAGGGATGAGGTCTTTTTTAACCCAACCCTTAGGATCAGAAAACCAAGCCTGAAGGGTTGTGAAGTCAGAACAAGAACTTCCCCATCCCTTAGCCCGAATGTCCTGAAGGTCTTAATTTTTATTTATTTTTGATAAACCCCCCTTCAAGGGATCAGGGGGAACCCTTACAAGGCCCTTAGGCTCAGAGATTACATGGCCCATAGGCTTAGGAGATTACATGACCCAAACGTCTTAGAGAATTCAACCAAACTATCTATAAGGAACTGCCCCTCCCCAGCATCTGCATCATGATAGTATCTCTCTACCTTAGAGTTGGGTAATTTTTCACCTCAACAATCCCCTCCTCAATTATAATTAGTATTCTCCAGATTAGGGAATATTCCATAGAGTGAATCCTATAAATTTGTCTCATCCTGTGGTCTAGTGAAATCACTTGTAACATGTATGACTGAACTCTTTTGAAATTCCCTTAGGTTTACTTTCTATCAAACAATTCTTGGGGAAGCAACGAAGAAGATGATAAGGTATCATGGAGGGAGAAGAAGAAGTCGATATCATAGAGATTCCAACAAAATGCCAGTAATGCACTACACATATAAAAATGTCACCAATTCCATCATTGAATACACTCTAGAATATAAAATTGATTAAAAGGATTATGAATAAGCAGTTCTTATTCATGAGATGGTCCACACCAAAACGAATGCAGAAGGTGTGGATACCCAAAACTAGAGACTCACCTAAAATTTGGGTATCCCCTCAAATAATCAACCTCTACCTCCTTTAAAGGCACCTAATATGGGAAAAGGTAAGGGTCATACCATGTATCACCGTCTCCTGAAGAAGGTCAATCCCTTTCACTAGAGGAAATAATTCCTCAGCAAGAGGAGGAGATGAGGGAGTTGAGAAGACTCAATGTAGAGTTACTCCAAGGTAGTCTTCCTGCCAGACATGCTGCACAAGCAGACCCTCAACTCGAACATCCCATTGGCACACCACAACAAAGAGGGTTTTCTGCAACAACTGAAGTAGATAAGGAGCATCCACTCAATGTGGGACATCAACCACCAATATATTAGAATCATGTAACAAAATATCAATAATTCCACCATTGGATACACAACTAGAATATGGTGAGGCACATCCTTATAGGCCTTCCCTTATTGGTTATCCATGAAAGATACTAACGATACCTCCACCAGTGGTCCTTCTAGTCACCTCACCCGTTGAGGCTCAAGCCGCCGCACCTATTCAGTTCCCAACTTAGCTAGATATTCCTCAAATGATTATGAATACCATTGGGTCATTAATGAACTAATTGGAATCCATGGACGGATGAAATGAACTAGTACATCTAGAAAAGAGGGCTTATCCCAAATGGGTGGATCCTACCCCTCCTCTTCCAAACTCTCAGAGTACTACATTTTTGATTTACAGTGGCTCAAGAGATCCAAATCAGAACTTGACGCATCTTGTTTCTCACTGTAATCCCTTGATGGGGACTCCTGAGCAGCAGAAAGTAGTGAAAATCAGATGCTTCATGAAATCATTATAGAGGCCAGTATTTGTATATTATATGAGTTTTCTGTAGGACCCCCGAACACCCTGAGAGGGGATGGGTGAATCAGGGTGGTAATTTTTTTTAAAGTTGTGGATCTTGTTCCCACGTTGGTAGGAACTTGTTAAACCTGTAAAACAAATGAAAGAAGGAAGTTGACATAGAACTTTTACTTGGTTCACCACAAAGGGCTACGTCCAAGGAGCATACGCCGACAGGTTGTCGGTCATACCTAATTCCACTATTTTTTACAAGTTGTGGATTACAAAGGTTCAGGAACTGTCACTCAGTCCTAGGCTCACTACCTTTAAAAATGTTTAGGGATATCCCACTGTGTCCCTTGGGACACTCCTGTTAACTCCCCCTGGATCACTGCCTTTGGTGAAGTCCCACTCAGTTTATAGACATGAAGGTATCTTCATTATCGCCAATGAATACATCCTCTATTGTATGTAGATTCTCTATTGAAGTCCAACTTTCTCCCATAGATGAATCTTACTTTGTACTGCAAGTATCAGGCAATATTCCAGCTTTTGCGCAGCTTCAAAAAGATTGGAATGCTTCAACAACACCTAGAATGCTTCTCCAAGCCGGTGCGCAAGTTTCAAGATGGCGCACAAGTTCACCTCTGCCACTTGCATGACACTCACTTCTTCAACTTCAAACTTGCATGACTCACACCCCTTTACCCCCAAACCGATTTTAGCGTGCAACTATCAACTATCGCGCTTCTTCAAATTATGGCGTGAAAGTGTCACCAAACCACTTGCATGACACCTCCTTTTCCAAATCCAAACTTGGGCGACGTACACCCTTTCTCACCCAAAAAACCTTGGACGCGCATCAAACAACTGGCGTGCAACTTCTACTTGCGCGACCACTACACCTGCATGATGGGAGCTCTGATTTTATGTAAGTCTGAACTTCATACTGAATGAGGAGGGGTCGACTTCTATTTATAGGCCTTTTGATACCCTGCGCGACAGGGCACAAGTCTTCCCTCGGTGAACAAGTTTCGGCGTGCAAGTCTCTACTGCGTAAGTCACTTGTGTGGCCAAACATTAAACTCGGGCACCCTTCTCCCTTTTCCATATTTTCATGTTCTGGTCTTGAAAAACAAAAGGCGCACTAGTTTCATATCCTTCAAGTCAAAGGCGCACAAGTATCTTTTACAAATACCAATTTTCTTCATTTGTCGATTTTCAGGCCCAAAAATTTGGCAAACACTGGAAAACGGTGCCACCTTGAATACTGTTATCTGCTTGTTCTGTATGATCACTTTGCTGGCACACATTTTGAACTTCCATTGAGGATTGAAAACAAACACAAACCATACTTCAATTCATGCATAGAGAAACCATGGTTCCAACATTTTCATTCCCAATAAATCACTAGATGGGAAGATCTTCATCATAAGTTCCTCTTCCATTTTAGATCAATGCTATAAAAGACAACAGTCATTGATCTTATGAACTGCAAACAAAGGGATAATGAAAGTGTCTCAAATTTCATTACTCAATGGAAAGGATTGACATAATATGTAAACTCACTGATCCCTTAAGAAAATTTGTTTCTTATATATGTAGAGAATCACTATGATGAGTTTCACACATAGTTAATCCTTGTGAAATACAAAGGAGGGTTTTGGGATCCGCCCACAATTGCTCAACATCTGGAAAACTCCATAACAGAGATGAAAGACAAGTCTCTGGTAATCACTACTACAAAACCAACATTTAACAGTGCTGGTATTTATCAACACAACAAAAAAGTGCTGATAAATGGAATCATTATCAGTTTTAAAGAATGAAATGACAAATTTAACCTTTTATCAATGCTTTTTTAGCACTGATAAATCGAACCTTTATTAGCGCTTTATTTTTATCACTGATAAATGGTATCCTTTATCAGCTCAATATTTATTGAACTAATAAATATTTATTTTATCAATCCTTTTTAGCGCTAATAAACTTCCAAATAAATAAAATGAAATAATTAAATAAATAAAATATGAGTTTTTTTAAAAAATATTAATTTTTTTAATAATTAAATAATTATTTATAAAAATGAATAAGTTGATTATGCATTATTAAATATTTAAAACTTTATTAATTATATAATTATGATAATTAATGTTAATAAATTGTATATATTAAATATATAGATACATATTAATGTATATAAATATGATTTATATATTAATATTTATTTATGTTCTTTACATTAAATAGTCATATATTTAGTGAATAATGGTTTATAATTAAAAATTAATATGAATTAAAAACATTAACTAATTGCATAGTTCAATGGACATAAAATTGAATGCATCATTTGATTTTTCAATTTAACATAGATCAAATGTGTGTTATATTAATTTCACATATATGTAATTAATGAATTTTTATATACGATGCACACCCACAAAACTTATCCATTTTTTCAATATTGTTAAAGTGTACTTATTTTTAATTTATTCAATTTCACTCATTTCTAACATATATTCATATGCATGAACTTAAAATTAGATATAAATATTATTTTTCAAAAATATTTATATAATCATAAATAAATAATTATAAAGTTATAATAAATATATTTAATAAGAAATATATTTACTATATATATATATATATTAAGTATATATATATTTACATTTTTTATTTATTTATAATTATAATTATAAATCCTTTTATCAGAGCTTATGTAATAAGCACTGACAGAGGTAGGTCTTTATCATCGTATTTTTGCACTGATAAATATTAGGCTTTATTTGCACTAGTAAATATGGATTTTATCAGCAGTTATTACTTAAGAACTGATAAATAGACTCTTTATTAGTGATTATTTGTAAGAGATGATAAAAGTGTCCCGATATTTTTAAAAAACCATTACCATTTGTGAACCTGTCGTGAGATCAAAAGCTTTCCATGAAATCCACCCACTGACATTGCTCCTCCTCGGTTAATCAAAGACCAAATCATACCACTCTGCCTCTAATTTATCAAACATTGTCAGGCATCCAGTGTTCGATTTTATTTAGGGTTTACGAAGCAAATTTTATTCAACCTAGTGAGGAAGGCATTGTAATTTTATTTGTGTGTTTTTCATTTCGTTTTTGATTTCATGTTCTAAGATGCGATGAGTTATTTGTGGTCCGATCCTTGTATACTATTTTACTTTTAGATTATTAATAGAATGATTTGTTTATGGTCCGTTGTTTGATTGAATATTGATTTGGATATCTTTTTTTGGTCTTTTTAAATTTTTATTTTGAATCAATTTTCTTCATTGTCTACATATGTACCCCATATTTCTCTGCAATCTTAATTCCTAGTTTTTAATTTATATTGATCATTGGTTGATAACAATTCAAATTATTACTTATCTATTTCTATATAGAGATCTTGGTCATTGATCCATGTTCAAGATTTCATCTTATTCTTAATATTAAAGGTATTATAATTATAGTTCCATTGTGAGTTAATATTTTCTATGTTCATTCCATGGATGTTTTAGGTGTGGTTCCCCATCATGGAATCTATAACATACTTGTTTTAGTAATTTTTGAAAAACATAAGGTGGTTTATTAAGAATGGGTTAAATTTTCATGTTACCTTTATAGAATGATAAAAAATTCCTTTCATTATAAATATAAAATAATAATTATTATGTTTTCATAACAATCCAAGATATAATTTTTTATCACCATTCACGTCGGTGGTTAAATTGATCCAAAAAAGAACATGTAATAATCAGTGGATGAGAATTAATTTGAAGTTAATTTTATTGTAATATATTTATTAAAGAATTATAATTATTTTATTTTGATTTTATTAAAGTGGTAAATTAGTTTTAGGAAAATGTAGTTGAAGAAGCTAAATGGAAGAGAAATATATGAAAATTTTAATTACATAAATAAAATCATACATTCTATTGAAATATTTATTCATATTGAATAATTTAGGACATTATATTGAGACTAGGACCTCTAAAAAGGGTAATGTATGAAAATTATAAAGATTATTTGTATCTTATATTGAGGGATCATAATTTTAGTTGTTTTTATGAATGGGTGGTAGAGGGGTTCCTATATAATTTATAAGGAGTGTTATTTTATCAAATACCAATTATTTAATGTGTGATAAATAAAAATATACATCTCATGTAGATAAAATATGAAGGATTAATAGATATGTTTTTTAAATTATCTATAAATATTAAGGGTGGTTATGAATCATGGAAAATGAAATGAGGATGAGTTTTCTATAAATTTCACCTTTGAATGAATTCACAGGATAACACCTTCCATAGTGGAGTAATTATTTTCTTAAATCCAATTACCCATTTTCTTCAACATATTGATTTTTTTGAAACAATAAAATGTTTATTTTCCCTTATTATAATTGTCTATAACTTTCAACTTTGATAATAAATATATATATTTTATTTATTTATATATTTTACAAAATTAAACTTTTATGAACCCAATAGGATGGATATGAATAAAAAATGTATGCACTCTAATTGTTTGACAAACTAGAATGAGTAAAGAGTTAAAGATTTCATCATGTTTACAAGAGAGCATGTAGAGGACCATTCTAAACCCCTCTGTCTATGTTCATGTTATTTTTATTCAATACAAATTAGTTAGGAAGGGTTGGAAGAACATTTGATTTTTTAAGGAAGAGATAAAATCTATAATTTTTTGACTAAATAAGGGGAAAAAATTAATGTGGACACCGATTCAGATGATAATGTAGTTTATGAATCATTTGATATGAATAAATTTTTAAATGATGATGGAGATCACATAGAATAAATGAAAATGACAATTGAATATGAACTTCTTGATTGTCCAAAGTTATTTGAGGAGTTAAATAGTTTCTCCAAGAAACTATTGTATACCGGTTTTACTAAATACATAACATTGTCAGATGTATTGAAAGTTATATAATTTAAAAAATGGCAGTGGATGTAGTGATACCATCTTTACAGAAGTACATGGTCTCCTAAATGATATGCTACAAAAAAATTAACTACCAATCCAAACATATGATTCTAAACAAAAGTTAAAATCAATGGGAATGATCTATAAAAAATACATTCTTGTATAAATGATTGCATATTGTTTTTCAATGACCATGAATCAGTCATAAAATTTCATAATTATGGCACATATTGATACAAGAAAAATGAATCAAGTCCTTAGAAATATGTATGGTACTTTCCTATCATTACATAGTTTAGAAGACTATATGGATGTCAATAAACTGTGAGAAAATTAACATGGAATGCATATACAAGAATTAAATATGGGAACCTATGCCATCCAGTAGATTCTACTCAGTGGAAGAAAATTGATTTCGAGTTTCTTGAATTTGAAAATGAGTTGAGAGACTTGCGTCTTGCGTTATCTATAGATGGAATAAATCCTTTTAGTGTATAGATTAATACTCATAGTACATAGACCATCATGTTGGTAAATTATAACTTTCCTCCATGGTTATGCATGAAGAATAAATACATTATGTTGTCTCTGATTATATCTAGACCAAAGAAACCCGATAATGATATTGATTTCTATTTGGATCCATTGATTGAATATCTAAAATTTATGTGGGATTCAATTATTATAATGTATGATGCTCATAGAAGTGAAGAATTAAAATTGAGGGACATGTTGTACGAAACAATAAATGAATTCCCCACTTAAGGAAATTTATTGGGCTATAGCATTAAAGGAATGGGGTGCCCCATTTTTGAAAAATACACATAATCAGTCGAATTGAAACATTACTCAATGGCTGTATTTTTAGGAAATTGGAAATATTTACCTTAATGACATAAATACTGATCCTGGATGACAACATTCAATGGGAATATTGAACAAGTTACAACACCATATCAAGTAATGGTTGATCAACTGTATAATAAAGTAAAAGATATTTACACTGTTTTTATAAACCATTTTTGAAAAACCTTACTAAATTATTTTGGAAGAAGAGAAAAATTTTATTTGGATTACCATATTGGAATTATTTGTATTTCATATATTTTCTTGATCTCATTCATGAAGAAAAAAATGTATTTTATAGTGCTATTGGCATGTTACTAAATGTTCCTAACAAAATGAAATATTGAATCAAGACTTGGTTAGATTTTATTAAAATGGGGATAAGGGAATATTTGGAACCTGTGAAGGATAAAAGGCAAACTTTTCTTCCTCCAGCAACATACACTCTATCCAGATAGGAAAAATTTCAATTTTTTCCTTTTCCTTACTAGTGTAAAAGTTCCACAAGGGTACTCATCAAATATCAATAATTTTGTGTCAATGGATAATTTGAAGTTAAAAGTAATAAAATCACCTGAATTTCATATTTTTATGCAATATTTAATGCCTATTTCTTTCCATTACATTCTACCTCAAAATTCATGACATACATTAACCAGAATCTGCTACGTTTTCAAAGCCATATGTAGTAAAGTTGTAGACCTGGTGAAGATTTCCATAATGAATAATAATATTTTGGTCATATCATGTGAAATACAGATGTTCTTTCCACCATAATTATTTGATATAATGGTCCACATGATGGTTCACTTGGTTAGAGAGGTTCAACTATGTGGTCCTATTCATTACAGATGAATGTACCCCATTGAAAGATATATAAATATTTTGAAATGGTATGTCAAGAATAGAAGTCGTCCAGAAGGTTTTATTGAAGAATGATATGTTGTTGGGGAGTCTATTGAATTATGTACCAATTACCTATCAGATTTTGAAAGCATCGGTCTCCCAAAGTTTCTTCACAGTAAACATCTTATAGGTGAAGGGATTTACAGAATAGATGTTGTTACAATTTCCTTGATAGAGTGGGAGAAATCTCACCTTTACATATTACATAATTGTAAAGATGTTGATCCATACATTGAATCCCACAAAGAAATTCTTAGAGATTTGAATCCATCAAAGGTTGAAGGATGGATATTGAATGATCATAATGAAAAATTTATAGGATGGTTCCGATATCAAATTTATAAGGAGTTATATGAAAATACAAATTCAATTGGTGAATGACTTCAGTGGATAGCCAAGGACAGAATGAAAATGTTATATCTTGTACTATTTTTTAAGCAATGGTTATATGTTCTATACAAAAGAACATGATGAATTCAGTTTGATGAAAAACAGTGGTGTTATGCTTGTGGATGAAGTGATTCACATATCTGGTTCCAAGGAGGAAATCCAATTTATTCAAATATGTCATATTTTGACGTTATCAAATAGATATATGAGTTGGATTATACAACATTTCAAATTCCTCCTTTCTATTTCAAATGGGTTGACAACATAAATGGAGGGAAAGTTGATGAAATTGGATTTGTGAAGGTGAATTTTAGTTTGGAAGGGGAAAAAGATGAGTCGTTCATAATGGAATCATAATAAGTGAATTTATTTTATGTCTTTGATCCAGAAAACAAGAATTAGTCAATTTTCATAGTGGTGACTAAAACAAATGTTGAGTCAGATGAAATTTCAATAAAGGGTGACCCTTTTATTGGGACATCACAATCAGTTCATTCTGGTTCCAATGTAGAAAATGTATTATAAATTAGAGGGGAACATAAATAGGGTATTTGGACTCTCGATAGAGGAACCAAATTCTTGAAACCTTTAAAAAAAATAAAGATAGTTCAATGAGAAGGTAATTTTTTTTAATATATTATGTTTTTCTTCATAATATTAAATGTTATCTACTGAATTAACATAATATAAATTAATTTTTTGACTAATCATGCAGTCAATTTCTTATACACATGATGATGTTACCAATATCTCAGAAGAAAAACTATAATAAATGAAACCCTTTGGAAATATGTAAAGGTAATGTTAGGATATTCTTTATCTATTTTACCAAAAAACTATATAATGAAACATTGATTTAATTTTATTTATTCCTTGACGATTTAATTTATTTTATAATATTTCTGTCCATGTTTTATGCCTTTACAAGAAGATTAGTGACACATTCTTTTCTCAATAACCAAGGTAATCTTGATGTTTTCTCAGAAAAATCATTATCCATAAAATTAATGTATTATTTCATATTTATTTTTAATTTATTTCTTTTAGTATTACTCATATAATAATTGTTTTCTTATATAGGTGGTTTTTTTGAGTTGGGGTGGTCTATCCATCTTTTATGCATTTCTCCACCAAAACATTCACATACTTATTCTTCCTCAAAACCTTTTCACCCCTACAGTGTTTCATTTATCACTTTCTTTCAATTTATGTCCAATACCTTTGTATGAAGAGAAATGACATCGCCTATGCTCAATTAAAAAGGTACTCTTGATGTTTTCATAGTAAAATAATTCTCCATATAATTAATTTATTGTTTCATATTTATGTTTAATTTATTTATTTATAGTATTACTCACATAATAATTGTTTTCTTATATAGGTGGATTATTTTGTTCAAGTTGGGGTGGTATGTCCATCTTTAATGACTTTATACACCAAAAACTTCTACACAATTCTTGTCTCTCAAAACCTTTTCACCCATGTAGTGTTGCATTTATCACTTTCTTTCAAGTTATCTCAACTACCTTTGTAGGAAGAGAAACGATGTTACCTCTGCTCAATTATAGAAGAAATCTTGATATTTTCATAGTAAAATCATTGTTTAGAGAATTAATGTATTGTTTAATATTTATGTTCAATTTGTTTCCTTTTAGTATTATTCACATAATAATTATTTTATTATATATTTGGATTCTTTTTTTTCATTTTGGGGTGATCTGTCTATCTTTTACACCTTTCTACACCAAAACATCCATAGACTTCTTCTCCCTCAAAACCTTTCACCTCGATAGTGTTGAAATTTATTACATTCCTTCAAGTTACCTCTACTTCTCAATCACTGAGTTAATCTTGATATTTTCATAGTAAAATAATTTTCCATAGAATTAATGTATTATTTCATATTTATGGTTATTTTATTCCCTTTTAGTATTACTCATAATAATTTTTTTCTCATGAAGGTGGATTCTTTTTTTTGATTTGATTTGGTTTGTTCAAAGATTCTCATGTAGTGTTGGCAGTTCAACAAAGAAAGTCAATGGATTGGTATGACTCCAAGTACTTCTTTCTATTTAAAATTGACATTAACTTTAGTAAAAAAAAGCTGAAATACTCAAAATTGAGAAAACATATTCATATAGTTTTGATAATTTAAGAAAATGATCTACAATTCATTTTTTATATTTAAGAATCATCCACACCTTAATTCAATACATGAAGTGCCGGATATGACTCAATGTGTCCGTCATCAGTTTAAAATCGACATTTCACTTTAAAATGTGTCACTCATTAAAAACAGAGAAAACATGCATGGATTTTAATGATAATTTAGGGAATCTATTAATAAATTAGTTATAAAATAAAGGAATCTATCTCACATCAAATCGACACATGATGTTATATGTATGATTCAAAGTTCAAGTTTCAAGTTTAAAATGACATTTTAGTAAAAAAGAAAAGTGACATACTCAAAACTAAGAAAACACATTCAGATGGTTTTGATACTTTTGAAAAAAAATCCATATGTGATTTGGATTGTGTAGGAATCAGTTGCACCTCAATATGATGCATGGTGTTACTGGTATAACTCTAAATGTGTCTTTATTTAAAATTAACATCATTTTTTGTAAAAAAACAAACTGAATTACTCAAAACCAAAAGAATTAGTTTTTTTTTACTTTAGGAAAATGATCCATAAGTGATTTGAGACATGCATGAATAAGCCACACCTTAATCTGATAGATAGTGTGATCAATATGACTCAAAGTATGTGTTTTTATTTAAAATTGACATCATTTTTTTGTAAAAAGTCCAACTAAACTACTAAAAACTATTAAATCACATAGAAACTGTTTAAATAATTTAGGAAAATGATCAATAAGTCATTTATTATATTTAGGAATTAGCCTCACCTCAATCTGATATACAATGTGACTAACATGAGTCAAATTGCGCGTTTTAATTATAAAATGGCATTTTAGTAAAAAAGGCAAGTGACATACTCAAAATTGAGAAAATACATTCATATTGTTTTGATAATTTATGAAAATGATCCATAATTCATTTTGGATGTGTAGTAATCACCTACACCTCAATCCTACACACAGTGTGGCCGTTATGACTCAAAGTGCATCTTTTTATTTAAATGTTTCATCAATTTTAGTGAAATGGACAATTTTCATACTCAAAACTAAAAAAACACAATCACATTGTTTTGATAATTTACAAAAATGATGCAAAATTTTGACATGTAGGAATCATCCGTGCCTTAATATGAAACATGATGTGCCCAGTATGACTCAAAGCGTCCGTTATCAGTTTAAAATTGATATTTTAGTTCAAAAAGCGTCACTCACTAAAAACCGATCAAACACGCTCAGATTCTATTGATAATTTAGGACAAAAATTCATAATTCTTTAGTGATGTATAGGAATCTATTTCATGTCAAACCATTACACGATGTGATCAGAATTATTCAAAATTTCATGTATCTAGTTTAAGATGACATTTTTGAAAAAACGAATACTGTCATACACAAAATTGAGAAAAACATTCAGATTGTTTTTATACTACATTACAATGATCCATAAGTCCTTTGAGAGGTTTAGAAATTATCTGTACCTCAATTTTATGCATGGTGTGACTGGTATGACTCAAATTATGTATTTTTATTTAAAATTAGCATCAATTTTAGTAAAATGGACAATTTTCCTACTCGAAACTAAGAAAACACATTAAGATTATTTTGATAATTTTTAAAAATTATCCATAAGTCATTTTCAATGTGTAAGAATAATCCTCACATCAATGTGATACTTGATGTGCCTGATATGACTCAAAGTGTTCGTTATTAGTTTAAAATAGACATTTTAGTTCAAAAAGTGTCACTACCTGAAAACTGATCAAACACACTTGTATTTTCTTGATAATTTAGGAAAATGATTCATAAGTCATTTGTGATGTGTATGGATATTTTCCACATCAAACTAATACATGATGTAATCAGAATGAGTGAAAATTGTGTGTTTCTAGTTTAAAATGACATTTTAATAAAAATGACAACTTATGTATTCAAAACCGATAAAACACATTCATATTATTCTGATACTTTAGAAAATTATCTACAAGTCATTTTGGATGTGTACGAATCATCCGCACTTCAATATGAGCCATAGTGTGACCGATATAACTCCAAGTACATATTTTTATTTAAAATTGACATCAATTTTAGTAAAATTAACACTTTCTATTAATTTATTTCTATATATTATTACCAACATATATATTTTTTGCTTATAAAGGTGTGTTATTTTTCTTGAGAAAGTGTGTTTGGTTTGGAAATAGCATGAGTTGGGTCCAGGTTAAATGAAAAAGGAACATTGATGTTTTTGAATGTATGTAATAATTTGTATTAATGTAATTGTATAAACTAATGTTTTAAATGTCTATAATATAGTATTTTTTTCTTGTGTTTGTGTTGTAATTTTAATTTCATTTAAATCATGTATTGGTGATTGTTTTTTTATATTCGGTGTATTTATGGTGCTACGATGTGCTGTTACATCACATTGTAGTGGTGCTGCAGTGTACTGTTACAACACACTAGAGTATGGCCCTTTATCAACACTTCTAAAAGCGCCGATAAAGGGCACATTTATCCGCACTATTAAAAGCACTGATAAATGTGTACATTATCATAAATTCTATGAGCACTGATAAAAGGTCCTTTAATAGTGCTTCTATAAGTGCTGATAAAGGAATACTTTGTCAGTGCTTTTATAAGTGTTGATAAATGACCCTTTATTAGTGCTTTTTCAGCCCTCATAAAAGACTAGAGATTTTATCCTCGCTCGTGTAGTCAGTGCTTTTATAGCATTGATAAAGGCCATTTATAGCATTATTAAAGGGATATTTTTTTAGTGAATCCCATCATCTTAGGGAATCATAACAGTAAAGGTAGAGTCTGATACAGTTACACTTAAGTCGGCCCCTGTACCTACTCCTACCTCAAATCCTGCACTGTACCGTAAGGCTCCACCTCCTGATCTTCAATAGAAATAACCAAATTGTTAAGATGATCAAATATATCAGAGGTTGAGATAGTTTGAGGAGTTAAAAAACAAGGTCTATTCTTTTCTAAATGACTAAGTCCTCACTTACTTCATCTCAACTTTAGAAAAAAACTTAGTCTGGTTTCCAAAGCCTAAGAATCCCAACAAAAAAGGTGACAAGGATATCCCAATCTATTTCCCCTTTCATAAAATGTTGGGGAATCCCATCCAGGAGTGTTTTTTTTCAAATACTTCATACACAATATGGTGGATTCTGGGAAAGTGAAACTAAAGAAGTCACTATCCTAGATAGAATATGTTTATGTTAACAATTTGTATGAGGAAGGTGAGTGAAAATAAGTTAAAGAAATATTACACAGAATTTCGGTGACTAGATGGTCAGAAAAATAATAAACAAACTCATGCCATTATATGAACATAGTTGAAACAAAATATTATGTTGCCTACCTCTTCTACTAAAGAAAATGCAGCTTCATCAAAATTCCCATCCTCTGAAGGCCAATCCTCAAAGAAGCGACATGAAAAAAAGGATATGGGACAAAAAAATAAGATGAGATAATTTTAAGGCCAAAGTTTTCCTTGAACTTAGAATATTTCATGTCGACTATCTCAAAATAATGGGCACTTCCCCACCAAATAGTACAATAAGTGTTGACCCCCATGAAAAATATTCATTAGATGAAGAGTTGATCTTTGGTTTTATTAATGTTATTCACTTAACAGATCCCTAATCAAATGATGATTCTTATTATGAAAATTATTTCCTTGCACTTGATTGGCGAACTGGGGGAAGAGGTCATCAGGGTTGAGGTTATAGGGGGATACAAGGTCATTTTAGGATCCACCACTTCAAACAACCCCCACCCCTCGCTCGAATCGTCTATGTGGATGAAACTCATGGGAAATCTCTCCAAAGAGATTAACAGGAATAAGGGAGTTCTTCCTCCACACATGAAAGTGTTTAACTTGAGATGATTATCTTGAAATTCTGGTTAGAGGATACACCACCATCTCCTTGATAGGTTGGCAGATCTAGTTGGTCTAATCCACCAAGAACAGAAGCACTTACAACTCCTTTCCTAAGAGGCGGTCCATCCACATCAAGAACATAAACTTTTAATGTGCTTGTAAAAGAGAATCTTCATTCTATAAAATTTAGACCTCTAGATCAAAAGCATAATGTTTTGAAGGAACTGGCCCAAGTGCTAACCAATTTTTCAATCACAGATTGTTTGAGTCTATCAAAAAACCTTCGGGAAGCAGTCATTGAGGCATTGTTAAGCCGTTAAGAATTTGAAGTTTAGGTCACTACCACTAATGTATATCATGTGGAGAATGATCCTGCAGAATTCCATGCGGTCATTTCCTTTACTGAATAAGATGAGGATGTTTTCATACATGGACATATCAGATGTTTGTATATATCTGGTAGGATAAATGACATTGATATTCGACGATCCTTCATTGAAAATGGATCAGGAGTCAACCTTATCCCAGTCCAAACACTTCATAAACTGTGTCTCAATGAATCTCACTTGCCTCCCTCCACTCTGATGTTATAGGGTTATGATAAGACTGAACAAGAACCTCTCAACGAGATTACACTCAAAACTTAGTTCAAATATCTTGTATCTAACTCAGGGTTCATGGTGGTCTGGTAAGACACAACTTTTAATGTTCTACTGGGATGAACTTAGCCAAATCAACATGAGACCATTCCTTCTTCATACCAGCAATGTTACAAATATTCCATCAATGGTCAAATTTGAGAATTGTATGGTGACAATGCCTCATTCAAATCCTACAAGACATAATACCTTCATGCAGGGTTTTACCACAATGAAGGGAAAAAATAAATGGCTAATGATTCTATCCAAATAAATTCCCCAAATGGCTTGGACATGATCCTAGATAACACTTTCAGGAAAATCAGTGCAGATTATGTGCTACCAATTAATTAAATTGAAAGGGTGGTCTAGAATTCGTATTTCATTTAGTATCTTCTGTAATGTTAATCACTACATTTGAGCCTAATGGAACTGAATAATTCATCAACTCTCCAAATTATAATTAAAGATCGAATGAAAATGTCATCATTCCATCCCCTGAGCTTAAAAAACCACATTCATCCATAAAAACTAGAAAAATCTATCATGACTATAGGATAAAGTAATGATATTCATTCTGAGCCCCTCGTTTCCCCTTTAGGACTCTAAAAAGGATACATGCCAGCACGTGAGGCCAAAATGATTTCCATATCCTCCGAATGTCCTAATTAAGACTCCCCTCTCCTCTATGAGGTTCTTGTCTTATCATCTCCTCCCCAGGAAGAAGCCCAAATAGTGGAAGTTAATGAAGAAGAATAAGAATGAGATATTAAGGATTCCCCTCCAACATTTGATAATGGAGTCTCCACCACTGTGGATGGACTTAGAGAAATAAATTTGGGTATAGAAAAAGATCCACAACCCACTCTAATTAGTCTGACTATGAATACCAAATAATAGAAGGTATACACCTCCTTCCCAAAGAAATACCAGGATGTTTTTTATTATAATTTCATAGAGATTACAAGCCTTGACCTTGAGGTGGCTAGCCATCAATTGGGTTTTCCAAAAAATCATAATGGATAAAAGCAAGCATCCAAGAGGAGGTACTCAACTCACACCTCCTAAATTAAGGCTGAAGTGGACAAGATCACCAAGGATTATTTTATCCGAGAGGTACAGTACCCAACATGGCTATCCAAAAATGTCCCTATGAAAAATAAAGATGTAAAAATTAGAGTTTTCATCGATTTCATAGATCCCAACCACCATTATCCCAAATATGACTTCTCGGATCCAATCATGTAACACTTGATTGATTAAATAACTGGATACCAAGCCCTATATTTCATAGATGGCTATTTTGGGTACAATAAAATCTAAATAGCCCCATAATATGAAGAATCCATAGCCTTTAGATCCCCTCAATGTGTATTCTACTACCGGGTAATTCCCTTTGGCTTGAAGAATTCTGGTTCCACTTACCAACATGCTATAGATCACATCTTTAAACCCTTTATGGGGAAGTTTTTTGAATGCTATATTGATGATTTGGTGGTCAAATCTTGACAATTTTCTGATCACATGGATGACTTGAAGACCATATAAAGCAATATTATACAACCTAATTTGAAGATGAACCCTTTGAAATGTTCTTTCCAGGTAATATTAGGAAAATATATTCACATCATTGTATGACATTGTGTCATCATATTTGATCCTGATAAGACTAAATCTATCCTTGGAATGTCACCTCCTAGAAACTTGAAAGAGTTGAGAAGAATTCAAGGACACTTGTCCTACATTTTTTGATTCATAGACAATATCATAAGAAAGTGTTTACCCTTCACCCAATTAATGAAGAAAGGGGTCACTTATTAGTGGAATAATGAATGTTAAGAAGCATTTGATGCCCTTAATAAATACATTTTGAGCCCACTGGTGTTTATTCCACATATTGAAGGAAAGATACTCATTATATACATGATAGACTTATAGTGATCACTAAGTGTTTTTCTCACACAAAAGAATGATGTTTGGAAAGAAAACAACCTTTTTTATCTCAGTAGAACCATGCTCAACATATATACTTGATAATAAGATACTGAGAAGAGTTTAATGGTATTAATATTTTAAGTTTAGAAGTTGAGGCACTATATGCAACATCACGAGATCTACCTAGTTTCTCACAATAACTTGGTAAGATTTATCCTCAGTCGTCCTATGCTAACAGGGCACTTGACACGGTGGGCAGTTATCCTACATCAGTTTGATATAGAATTTCTTCCATAGAAATCAGTAATATTACATGCCTTAGAAGACTTCCTTACTAAGAACCCATCTATATAAGATATATCATTAAATACTGAACTTCCTGATGAACAGGTCTTCTCTATTCAGCACCACCCCAGAACATGGGAAATGTATTTTGACATTGCTTCCAGGAGTCCAATGAGGAAGAGAATGGAAGACCCTAATTTAAACAAATTTGGGTTGGGAATTACGTTTATCTCCCTAGAGAATGAAGTGTTTACATACTACTTCCTATTATCAAAAGTCCACACTAAAAATGAGTAAGAATATCAATCTCTCATTGTAGGCCTATAATTATCACTCTAAGTACCGATGAACCACCTAGAGGTGAAGGGTGATTTTGAATTGATAATCAAGAAGATAAATGAGGATTATAGCATCAGAAAGAGGTGTAATTCCCTTGTGTAATTATTTATGAGTTTTAATGGAATAATTACCCTCATATCCAATATTTAATCATATATCATGATCATATAATGCTTAGGAATATGCATTGGAAAATGTAGCTATAACTTTGGAAGACCCAAAGTGGGATGAAATAGTCACCAGCATCACCCATCGTCAAATGGTTTCACCTTTTGTTTGGATCAGAGCAGAAGAAATCAATGAAATCAATCCCATCCCTGATCCATATAGTCATATTATGGGATGGATGACACCCATCATGGAATATCTCTGAGATGGAGTGCTTCCAACGAATAGGGTTTGAAGAGAGCATCCGATGACAGGCGGCTAATTTCACTCTTTATGATGGACCAAATCACGAGAAAGTCCTCTAAATGTGAGGGTTTGTTGGATTCCTTCTCAGATGTGTTGTTGGAGAAGAGACTATGGCTATTATGGAAGAAGTACGTATAGGAGCCTATGGTGCCCACTAATTAGGGTATATGATTTATGATCAAATCTGAAGGCTTGGATACTTATAACCTTCGAATACGCAGGATTGCACAGAATTGACTAAGAAGTGTCATCCCTATGAAGTGCATTCCAATTTCATCCATCAAACCCCTATATTTCTACATACAGCTAAATACTAATGGCCATTTTCCACATGGGTAATGGATGTTGTTGTACCATATCCTCCAGCTACGACTAAGCGTTACAAGTGCATCTTCACTACTACCAATTTCTTCTGTAAATGGAATGAGGAAATACATCTCAAAGAATTTGGATCGAAAAGAAATTTTGGCTTTATCAATGATAACATCATCACTATATTTGGTGTCCCTCATACCATATTAAAGGACAACAACACCAATTTTTGTTCTATTGAGGTGGATAATCTATTTCAGGAATACAATATCAAATCCAACCATTCATCCTGCTATCACGTAGAAGACAATGGAAAAATAGAATATTTTAATATGAATTTGTCAAAAATACTTCAAATTATTGTGGATAAAGGTAAGAAGTTATGGTCTGATAAGCTCTTGCATGCCTTATGGTCATACTATACTACTACCCATACTATTACGGGAGCAACTCTATACTCATTGGTATATAGAATAAAAGCTATATTTCCCATTGAGGTTCAATTTTCATCACTCCATATTTCCATTTGTGAAAATATAATTGTAGATGAACAGTCTTAGAAATGAATTGATGAGCTGGAGTGATTGGTTGAAAAGAGATTGCCTACCTTACATTACTTGGAGGTATATCAGAACTAGATTGAACTAGCCTTAAAATAGAAGGTCTATCTTCATTCATTCCTCTAAGGAGAATTGGTATTGGTATTTAGGAATCTGATGATAGTAGTAATGAAGCTTCCAAAGCTTGATTAAAAGTGGGAGGGACCTTACTTCATACATAAGTTCCACTCAAATGTATCTTATTCCTTAATCTCAATGGATGGAGAACTCACTACAACTCCAACCAATGAAATGTTCCTAAATAAGTACTTTGTGTAATCACAGAAAGTTCATCTTAGATGTAGGATGTTAAACTGCATAGAACCATTTGTGTTCATGTTGCCTGATTTTAAACTACATAGCATAATAATAATTGTCGTGTGATGATAAACTACACGACATGAGGTCCTATCTGTAGGACGTTAAACTGCATAACAACAGTTGTCATCACCAAATGACATTAACATGTACAATTAACGACTCCCTTATTTTATGTTAGGAAATCCACAAGATACCATGAGTATAAAATCTTTGTGGTCCCTCAAAAGATGAGTATCTTCCATGAATAAACCTCACTCACATCATTACCACTCCTTATATGAACCTGATCCCTATTTCTCTTTATGTTTGGATCAGAATTTCATGGGGAATAACATTCAATAACTACACGTGGCTTGATTATTTCCCCATAAAGATACTTAGTGACACCTGGGCCTTATCCTAGGGTCCAGTTGTGACGTTTCTTTCACATCAGGTGACCCACATCCTTACTGCATGATGTTAAACTGCATAGTTCATCAAGAACTACATGTGGCTTGATTCTCATTCGAATGAGATATGTTGTGATGCCCATATCTCCTATCTCGGGTCTAGATGCAATTTTAAAAAACCCCACTCCTTTTGTATGGATCAAACATGCACAAGGAACTTTATCAAGAACTATGTGTGTCCTGATTCTTTCCCCAACAAGATATATAGTGAATCCCATATCTACTATCTTAGGTCTAGCTATAATGTTTTAAAAGACCCTTTACCCCCTATGTGCATGAATCAAACCTACACATGGAGCATTTACAAAAACTATGTATGGATTGATTCTCATCACATTGATATATGTAGTAACATTCAGATCTCCAATCCTAGGTCAAGCCATGATTTTGGAAAATAAATCTCATTTTCTTTTCCCTGTGCATGAGCTAGATCTACCCAGGGAACCTTTCCAAGAATTATGCCTTGATTCTCATTATAACGATATGCGAGGTTATACCTAGACCACATTCTTTAATCCCAAACATCAGTCTGGAAGTTATCAAAAATACCATTCCCTACATCAAAGTTTTATTAGTGTGGGGAAAAACCTTCAATAACTACGTGTGGCTTGATTCTCATCCCATTGAGATACGTAGTGATGCTCAGATCTCCAATCCTGAGTCCAGCTGCAATTAGATCATAAAGCCCATTTACTTCTAGTGCATGAATCATATCTACAGAGGGAGTCTATCAAGGACCACATGAGTCTTGATTCTCATCCCAATGAGATATATTGCGATTCCCAAGTCCTACACCTTGGCTCAGCTGCAATGTTCTCATTATTTTACATCAGTTCTTCTTGTCCTTACCGCATGATGTTAAACTGAAGGAAATATCAAGAACCATGTGTAGCTAGATTCTCATCCATATTAGATTCATAGTGACTCCCAGATCTTCAATTTTGGGCCCATCTATAACACAACATAGAAAAATACACTAATCTCCCATGTACAAGTCCGATTTACATGGGGAGATCCAATACGAGTTCCCACTTTTCACATGATCCCGTTTATGTTATAAATATGTATGGATTGTTTATTTCTCCAACAAGATACTTAGTGACACTTGGGCTCTACACCCTGTCCTAGCCATGATATTCCTTTTAACTTCAGAATCACCCATGTCCTTTCCGTAAGACGTTAAATTTTATGGACAACATCCTCACCGCGTGACTTCAAAGAGCATGGTACCTCTAGAACTACATGTGTCTTGATTCTCATCCCAATGAGATACGTAGTGAAGCCTAGGCCTTAATACCTAGCCCCAAACCTAGGATAAAATAAAATTTACCCTCTCTTGTATATAATAAATAACCTATACAAGATATTTTATTTTTGGTTCTCTCCTTAGAGATCCCACCAATGAAACAAGAGATGTCCCCATTCTACATATGAGTCAGATCTATGTAAGGGGCCCAAACTTGATTGCCAGTATCAGTCTAATTGTTTCTTTATGCATTAAAAAATTCCCCTTTTTCATGGAGTAATCTTAATATTGAATACTTTCAGATCTTTATAACCTTTCATCGGATTTTGGTGGAGGAATGTCTAAAACTAGAGAGATCCTTTTCCTGACCATGCAGTACGTGCCCTTGTTGGAATTGAATAAATTTCCCCCATAATGGTCCTGTCATCAAAAGGATTCCACTGTTTGACTATTCAATACATTCCCCAGTTGTCCATGCATAAAACATACCTCCTAATGGGTTTGTCAACCAATGGTAACTTTGTTATCGGGAGAAGCCTCTTATGTCCCTTTATGATTTGATGATGGTAACATGGAAACTGCAATTTAAATTCAGTGGCCATCCCTTGCATATTTTTCCTATATCCCTTCTACGGACCTAAAATACTCCAAGACCATGGTTTACACTTTTCCATTTCCTTTTTTTCAAAGAAAACTGGGATAATATTGGGATCCTTTACCACATACCATCCACCATTTCTATAATACCACAGTCCTAGTCATATGACTTGAAATTGCAGACACCATACATTATACACTTTGTTCAGAGCTATGTAGAGAATCCATTTCCCTGAATCTTTAGAAATGATAACATGAATTACCACTTCCATATTCAGGAATTTTCTTTACAAACCAAACTATGTGCTTGGTAAAATATGAATCTCCATAAAATTTCATTATCTTTTAATGATAAAATGTCCTAATTCTTGATATCTATTTTACCTAACTATGTAGTACACATCCTAGTTTTCTTTTCATAAGTTTCCCCCATAATGGGCCTGTTAGGATAAGAATTCCGCTACTTGATCATTTTGTACATGCCCAAATTTTCCTTGCATAAAAAACCCCTCATTATGGTTTTTTCAACTAGTGGTAACTTCGTTCTCAGGTGATACCTCCTCTAACTTCATAAGCCCTTTTCCCATACCATCCTTTGGATCTGGGAACCCCCAAATCATAGCTTATAGTTTTCTTCTTCCATACCAGAATATAGTATCACATTTCTACATAGATTTCCAAGAATTATAGAATTGTCAAACCTTCGGTCAAAGCTAAATACCTTAAAATATAGCCCCCATAATTCCCTTATTATAGGAATTTAAACTACACATCATAATTTCCTTGATGTATGACTTAAAATTCACAACATAATGTCCTCGCTTCATGACTTGAAACTACACAACATGACTTCCTTAATACGTGACTTTAAATAGAACAACATAATATCCTCATTACATGAATTTAAAATGCATGATACCTCCATCCTTTTTCAGAAAAGGATCCTTCTCCCTCTGTCATTGGTTAGCTAACAAAATGTACCCTCCGTCACACAACAAATTAATGTAGGAGTTGTTTTAAATCCATGGTCTATGCAAATAGAAATATTCCATTCATTTCAAGACATATTAACTTGAAAAAACTACCCCTTGTGGTCTTGAGAATTACAAATCTCCATAAACTTCCTTCACCAATGAGCAATAAAATGTCAAAATTTGTAGGAACTCCTTTACCAAACTATTCATCATTCACCCCATTTGTCCTTGCATATGTTTCCTCCACAACAGGCCTATCATCCTAAGGATGTTTCTATTTGACTATGCAGTACGTTCCCCAATTGACCTTGCATAAAACACCCCTCATAACAGGTTTTTCGACCAGCAGTAACTTCATTCTCAGGAGATACCTCCTCTAATATCAAATATCAATTTTGATATTTGGGAAATATATAATCTTGGATCGATATTCACCTTGGAAGTATTTGATTAATATCAGAACATTCCTAGTCACAAATCTTTGTTTGAGTTATAAACTCAAAATTCATGGTCAAAACTATTTGACCTAAAACACTACCCATTTTAGTCAGACATTCATGACTTTAAACTACCCAAAAAAATTAACACAATACTCACTAGGTTGAAAACCCACAAAGGTCACCCCAGACAAAAGTTGAGTTTTAGCTTGCTAATCCTATGATCTGTCTGGTTTAGGAAATATCATGTAATTAAAAGTTAAAAGGAATAAATATTGTTTGGTTGAAAACCCAAAAAATGGTGACCATAGAAAAATCCAAGTCTCACCCACTAATTCATTTTCTTATTGAGATTGGTAAAAAATTAGGGTGATGATAAAAAAGACATAAAGTTTGTTGGTTTTGTCATATCACCTTTGAAATAGTCAAACTACACTCACTAGACCCCTTTGTTTAGGTAAAAGTTAAAGAGCCTCCATCCCTATCATTGTAATTATGATTAGATGATATGATTATATAATGATATGTAAATCAGTTTTGAAATTATGATTACAGGAGAAAAGTAGGGATGCAGAAATATATGATTAGAGACAAAATTCTTTTCATTTATAGAGAAAAATCATAGGAACATCCAAAAAATGGAGTCTCCCTATCATATATTACAAGTGTCCTTCAACATAACTCTTTATCTGTTGAACAACTTTTCAAGCCCCATCAACTACTTATTGAAGCTCAGTCAGTTGACCAGCCTCATTCTCCCTGACTTGACAAAGCACTTCATTGTTAGCTGTAATGGTAGTTTCCCCTTCTATTTTGGCTAATCATAATGAAAAATGGAGTTGTTCAAGTTCTCCTGGAGCAGAATCCAATTCTCAATGAAGACGTGACACATCAATGGACTTCTCCTTGATTTTTTTTTAAATCCCACTATCTTTTTGTTGTGGGTGGTCTTTTCTTAAGATAGCGAAGATCGAAAACCATCAAAATTGGTGAGTATTTTTTCCTTTGTAAGGTCTTTCTGAATATTATGCTCTTATTCCTACCAATTAATAGTCTCTTTCACCATATCATGGATTGTAAGGTAATAAAACCCACCGAATCCCAACATGCTGAACAAAGATGAAAGCCATTGGATTCTTGAAAAAAAAGACTTCACGGTGTGTCTCAGATATTATCTTTCATATTTCCTACCAAGCCCTATGGTGTGTGATGTGGAGAGAATTTTTTAGCTCCAGATTTGATTCATATTCACTATCATAAGTAGAGTTGTACTCCGCGATCACTACACTCAAAGAAGTACCCTGTTCTGATCCCTCTTGAATAGTGGCCGCCTTGCCTTTCGATGCTGGTCAAGTTGATGAAGAATTTTTTCCCTAATACCTAGACATGGATGATGATAATCCTAACTAATGAATTAAAATCAATGTTAATTTCAATATAATAGCAAGAGTGGGGAACATTTAAAGGTGTTTTTTACCCTTTACCAACAACAAATCGGTAGCTTGAGAAGATTCCTCCCCATCATTCCCAGCTTCAATAGGTTTAGCTGGAACCTCCTGATGCAGGGAACTCTCTTGGGTCTTCCCAAGATCATCCAAATGAACTTTAGGAAGGTTTCCCATTTCAAGTTCCATATGATCTGGTTCCTCTTCAATAGTTGGATTGAGAGTGATTTCAATGCCTTCTCCATGCACCATCACTATAGCATTTATTGTGGATGGAGCCATACATTCCAACCAGTCATGGTTAGGGAATTAGGTATAATAAGATCTATTGGATGGAAAATAAAGACTCACATCCATTTGGTTCTATATATAGTTCCCCAAATTATTTTAAAGTTTGAGCAATATTAACATGTTCCAATACTTCCTCAAAATAATTTTCAAGATTTATCATGGATTCTATTAACATCCCAAGCCCCATGTTAGTCTCACCCATGTGAACACTTGAAGCATTTGGTTCATGACCCTTCAATGATGACTTGAGATACCAAAAAACCTCCTCGGTGATAGATGTAGGGTCAGCATCAGTTGTCATAGGATTATATGGTGCATGAGATGTACCTGAAATATTATATAATTGGAAGTCATTCATTGGTATAAAACCTCTCACGAAGAACTTATAATATACTATATGCCTCATCTATCTCTGCAACATTGATAAGAGCTGCGCTAGGAGTAGATGATACACCCTCAACCCTTCTCATTTGTTTAGTTGATGGAGACATTTGTTTAATAGGGATTTGTGCTTGGTCCAAATTGCCCTTGGTTCTCAGAGGAGAATTTAAAACTTCTTTAAGGAAAGAAACAGAAGGAGTTCCTGTAATTACAAGGATTTTAATCAATTACTATGGATGAAGCCGAAATTAATGATATCAGGAAGACTTACCACCACTAACAAGCATTTATCCATTTTACCCTTAGATATCCTTTCTTATTCATCTTCTTCAAAGGTGGGATAGAATAAAACTCCTAAAAAACAGGTATTATAGGTGATAGTTCTCCCACTATCTCATACTATGTGGCTTTTTGGCCTGTAGATTCCACTCCCAGCTTAGGCAGTGACCCAGAAAACTCGATCAGAGTACCACTAGAGTTACACTATGGTGATGAAACCTCAATTGATTTTCCATTAGCCAGTTGAAAATTAAGATTCTATCCCCACTAATCAATAATGATTTAGATTAAATATAAAGGCAAAGTAGAAAATAATATACGAATAAGAGAACTTACATCTTTGAGATTGAAAAATTCATTCCATTCCTCAAAATATGAATGATTTAACCCCTCAGTAGTTCCAAGTTCAGTAATATCCTTCACTTGCCTTGTGGTAGGGACCCTATCATCAGTTTCATAGATAAGTATCTCTTTCTCCCAAATATGTATTCCCACTTCAGAAGAATTATCCTCAAAACAAATATCAGGTGAGGCTTGAAGATATCCTATCCCGGGAATATGAAACCCCTCACATAGAATCTCTCACATAGTTTTTTCATCGAAGGAAAATTATTTCCATGTTTTGACTACCTGTGATTGTACATATTCATAATACATACCAGCCTATTGTGATTTCAAATCTGCAATACTATATTTTATGGTCTTACCATTTCCTTCCGTCAGAGATGGTGGTTGAGAAAATGGAAACTGATTCTCTTCCTGGTGATGGTGACTAGACCATCTAGGTGTAGTTTTAATTGGTCATGTTGGTGTATCCCCCTTGATTATGGTGGGTGGATTATATCTTTCATGAGTTTGTTTTGATAAACTGGGAAGCCCATCATCCTCACTCTCGAAAGTGGATAATGCTACCTCTAAAAGAGATGAAGCACCCTTCAAGTGAGAATGATATTTCCTACTCCATTTCTTTACCCCAACCCAAGGAACAACACTGTCCAGTACCCCTTTGGGGTATGCTACAATCCAAGCTTCAACATACTAGATGTTCAATCTATTAGTTGTATCAGTTGTAGGTAGATTGATCACCACCCCCATCAATTCCATAGTTTTGAGCATCCACAACTGTTGAGCTACTATACTATGCTGTTCTGATCTAATATACACTAGGGGGGGGGGGTGATAAAGTAATTTGTCGCAGGCATATAAAATGGTGTGAAAAATGGTACGGAGCATAATCCTCGCATATGATATCACCATTGATCCTAGTATTCAAGACACTATCTCTGAATGCAAGAATGTATGACCGCTGCTCCACGCTGGCCCTTCAATCATTGAAAAAAACCTTACTATTGGAAGATTACCATATTGGAAGAAGTTGAACTCCTTGAATAAACTCAACCTTTTCTGAATGTCATGAGGTTTCAAGGACAAGGGATAAATACCATATGAAGCCTGAACGTATGGTCAGAATGAACTCCCAGGACATGGATCCCAATCTCCACAATATAAGTCCTAAAATGAGCTACAATCCATCCCCATAAAACCTATAATGGTATCACAATTATTAAAGGAGCTTTCCCTACATGAATATGAAGTATATTACAAAGGATTCTTTCCAAAATAGGGATGGCCAACCCAAATAACTTCTTCTCCACTAGCTTGGCCACTATAAAAAAATATTCTTGGCCTTATACCATCTTCGGAATCATATACATGAAATAGATTGATACTAATCCATATGGCCATAAAACCTGAAAGATTTTTATTGGAAAAAATATTGGGTTTACTTTATAGACCCATTTTTCAAATTCCCCATTTTCTAGAATTGGCCAAAATATTCTGAGTACACCTCTCTTCCCCCCTTGGGACAGCTCGTCAGAAATTTTCAAGAGGCACCTTCCCCCTTATTATTCCTTAAGAAAATTTCCATCCATGTGTTTGGATGAATATAAACTTTTTCACAAGGATTTTCCTTCTTGACGTTTTGATCCATTTTTAATAGATCATATGCTAAAGATGGCATCTTTTTAGTTGCATTCCATGTTTCCCTTGGAGGTATGAAGTCGTCTTACATATATCAGAGGATCGGAGCCCCAGAGATCTAATGAAAATCCTATATACTAATACCCACTTCTCCATTCATCAGATGAAACAGATTCATTTATGGACTCTACCAGTTCAACAAATCTAATACAAAATTTTCATTCCTATATACATAGGTCTTCCCTACCCACCCAACCTCATAAATTCTAAAGCCTTCTAGATCCCTTTTGAACTCAACACATGTTTGACGTACCCAGTATGACCACATACATGTAGGATTAACACCCCCTCCAGGGCAGAAGTCCAAACCATTCCTCCATCCCTTTGATTTATTTGTGTATGAATCTCTAAAACCAGATGAATAGTAATGCAGCTTGAGTTGAACTGTGTGTGGCTTCAGATCTTGGGCACATGGGTTGTGATGCATAACACATGCTATGGATGTCATCCCCACGTTAATATATGTTTCCACACCAGAAATGTTATAAGATGATAAGTTCTTATATTATTAAAACCAAGAAGTTAATAGATAGTTCTTTGGAGTTGGCGTAAGGACTTCTCACAGATGACCATAACCATAAAGTGGAAGATATGCACTCTTTAGGAAATTGTAGCAAAACTTTTCAGATAACCCACCAGATTTGGAAGGGTGGTATCACATATGTCATAATAATCATGCCCAATGATTCTTTTTATCTCATCAATCCATTTTATGGTCAGTTAATCAGAAATTGAAACCCTCTTGTTAACCATCACACCTACAAAGAAATATTTAGTTCAATTCAGAATAGGTGAATTTTTAATAAGAACATGGAAATTAGGAAATTTGGAAAAGGAATTTTGGAATTCAAGTGTCTCACAAAAGTGTGTCTTGTAAGACACCTGCCTAAGACTATTCATTACATAGCCCAATACATACTGTTTTTGAACGAATGAAGCGTTCAACGAGAAAAGTGCTACGAATTCTGTATGGGGAAATTTCACGAGAAGAGATGAAATTTCCTAATCGTGAGATCCTTCCATCAGAATAAAGACCCTATTTATAGAAAAGTAATTCCAACTACACGATCGACTTACATATAAGACTAGAGAGAACAACCAATCATGGAAGATTGCATGACTCATCTATCCTTTTCATCCCTTGTCCTTAGGATCTGACCCTCTTCATTGATCAGATCTAGTCATGAGGGGGGGGGGGGGATTTTTGAGACTCTATTTTATCACTTATATGAAATGGAAAAAAAGAGAAAGTACATTGAAAAAATAGGATAAAATAGATGAATAAATCCAAGAATTGAACATCATAAAAGTGTTGTTTTCCCAAGATATTCCCAAGCAGTGTCAACGTGAAATCACCTATGCGGTGCCCACTTGCGCGATACCCACTTTCACACCAACCACTTGCGTGAACCAACAATTTCTCCTAGGGTCCCATATTTTCCTATAAATAGACCCTTAGGGTCTTAATTTGCACAAACAAAGTTTCCCGAAGGCCAATTGCTACTCTGATCACCCTAGTGATTTTCTCAAGTCCTATGAAACCTTCTAGGTAGTTTTCTAACACCTAGGGAAGAGGGAATTAAAGGTTAATAGCATAAATTAAGTCCTACTATGTTTTAAAATAAATAAAACCTACACGAGGCATTATACCAACCCATAATCAACAAATAATAGCACGAGGTCCCCTCTTTAACTAGGGACCAGCATGACTTACCTCTAAGAACACCTGTGGAGACCCTTGAAGACTTTAGAAAGGTCTCTCCCAAGTGTATTCACCTAGGTGGTTCATCTCCCAAGTTTCTATCTGTTCACCCAGGCCTACCTGCATGATGAAACCCCCATGCGTGATCCTTCTTGATTATTTATACATTCTAGTCAGTGCAAGACATCTATTGGGCTTTCTTCAAAGCCATTCATGGATGAACCTCTCCTTATTTGGATCCCTTTTCTGAGAGGGATCAAATAAAAACCTCCACCAAGGCCCCCAAATTTACACAACCTTGGTGAGTGGCACACTAGCATGTCCTCCATTTGGGTTTTTATTCCTATGTTCATAGTTTCCCCACACTTTTCTAGTTGGTTGGTCAGGGTTCCTTGGGTTACTAGGGTGCATGTGGGTATGCATCCCTATGATCATGATGACCCTTACCCTGGGGGAAATGTTGAGGAGTTCCTGGTCTAGAAGATTATGTTTTTGATTTTTTTTCCCCTTCTCTTATCTAAGTCTTGGAGCCTCTAGTTCCCATTAGGGAGGGAAATGATCACAATTTCTTTTACATTTAATATGTAATGAGATCCTCCTCCCACCGTGGAACCAATTTCAAGGCAGTCATCCTTGTGTAATCCCCTATCCTTTCCTATAGGAGGTTGCATTCATTCTCCTCTCTACCTTCACATCCTTCACCTTCATTCCTTCATAACATCGTAGTCTTTTCCAATGTAATGTGAAGAGAGGGAGGTGTAATAGCCCCAAACTCTTCCATCGTATCCCCAACCCCTTCCACCAGTGAAGGAGGAAATGTGTGGTTTGTAAAATCTTCTAATTCCTCTTGTTTCTCAAACCAAGCATGAATCACATGGTCCTAGAGGTTATTTATGATCATGAAACCCACACAATCCACATAAAAGACTAAACTAGGAGAACTCAGATTCATGGTAATCGAGATATGGAGGAATCCCACTTAGGGCCTGATCTCAATGGGAGTCCTTTTCATGATTAATCCTCAATCCTAATTACCATAATACAATCATCCACATTAAAAATAATACCTAATTTAACTCCCCAAATAACTATGAGTTATAACATATCTCATGGACCTTAAAAGGTATGATGTTCCCTATTAAGTGGAATTGAACTACATGGGTTCGGATTCCTATTACAAGGATACGTTGGAATCCCATTTATGGGTTCAATCCCAATATTAACCAATTCCCATCTCCCTAGATCACAATATACTCTAGAGTGACATTTATATACCTATATGAAAACAAAATCTAGAGTTCCTCACTATGTGGCTAGAAAACCATCGTCGTTATAATAATGACCAAAGAATCTCTAAGTAGTATATAAGTGGATACCATCAATGGAGAGCCTCAGATACATACAGATATCTCCATTGATGAAGAACCTCAAATTCATATAGATGATTCTGAATTCCTCATATTCTAATAATTGATTTCTAATTTGGGATGACCCACATCATACTTTGGAATTAATGAAGGATTCATGAACGTATCTTAAATCTATAAGAGAGTCCTGGAGTAGGCTATAATTCCCCTCAAAAGGATGTGATGATCTTGACCTCCCATCCTTTGAACCAATGTGAGTTCCTAAGCATCGTGGGTCAAAATCCCTAATGAGATCCTAACTTTGGAAAGAAGGTCCCTATTGATATAGACCCATAGGCTATTTTTAGTTCCACAAATTAACCCATTGGAAACTATTTAGAAATAGAAAACCGTTATAGGGTGCCAAATCTGAGGGAAACAACCCTAAACTACAACAATAGATGGTTTTAGCTAAAAGAATATAAAATACAACAATAGAATGTATGAGCTAAAATAACCTAAACTAAAACAATATAAGGTATGATCTAAAAGACCCTAAACTACAGTAACAGAAGGTCTGAGTTAAAAAACCCAAAAAATATCACAATAGAAGGTCCGAGTTAAAAGACCCTAAAATATAGCACACCAACAATTTAGTCTACATGAAAAGATGAAAATCTTGTGAGGACCACCATATACCCTTAAAAAAACTCAAGCTATTGTCACCAATTCCATTTACTATGAAAAAAGATGGAGCTCTCTCCATCTGAGACATATATTGTACCCAAATTATCCTCTTACGAATCAAGTAATCTCAAGATAGATGGAAAAGATTTGTCAATAATGAATCTCATGTTAGTGATCATTCATGATAATTTCTCAAGAAAAAAATGATAGAATTTAAACATTCAAATCTAAGAATTTAGGATTACTTTATTTTATGCAAATGATGGGTATCATTGATTATTAATACAACATAAGACCATCAAAATGTCATTCATGTCATGAATGAAATAAAACTAGAAAAAATATATAGAAGGTTAAAAATATCTATTCATTCATAGCATGAAATATGGAGAGATGTCCATAATTCTGAGCCTCTCCAAGCATTTAATCAAAATAGAATATACATCAATGATCAAACTATAAAAAAAATTGATCGGTTGATTTGGAAAAATCAACAAGAGTCTGACAGGATGCATCGATGGAGAGCCGAAGTGCCATACAACCCACTTCTTCTACTTATGCTCTAGGATGAAGGATCTGAGTAAGAGTAAAAATACCCTAAACTCCTTTCTGAGTGGTTTCAAATGAAGATGATTATTTTTAATGGTTAGACCTTGATCAAACTAATATCCCTTCACATATCCATATTTGTACAGTTAATACATCCATTCGAGCATGCAGTTAAAATATGAATTTATGTCTTTGTTCCAAAGCCTCCAAAGATTCCTTCATCTATTCAGCTAGGGGAGTCTCTTCTTAAAAATCAGTAAATCCCCTCTCACTGGTATCCAATTCTTATCACGTCAGTATGATTTGATTCATGATATCATATAATGGTTTAAAGTCAAATTTACCCTCCCCCAAATCATGAAATAGATGATTAAGACGTTCTTCTTGATCATTAAATGTTTCTTAGGGAGATTTGGTGACCAGGGTTTGAATCTAGAACCAAATAAACCTAAGTTGTGTCCGATCCTCATCGACAGATTCTGGAATGGGTACTTAAAATGGAAGAACAACTACCTAAGATGACGAGGAGACAGAAGAGGAGGCCCCATATATTCTCCCCTCAACAGCGAAATGTCTGTTTCTTGTGTCGAAGGGTTAACTTACTTGATAGATTCTAACCCATTGACAAGATGGTCACCCCTAAGATGAGGAAGCTTCCTCGAAGACGTGCCAGAGTCTTGAATCAACTCAATCGTTGCTATAGTCAGGGGGTTCGGTGAGGCAAATGATTTGTCCACATGGATGACTAGTCAGTTTATAACACCACTTAGGTAGGTTTCTACCCAATATTGGGCATACTCATGTCATAAAAATAAAAAGTCACCAATAGGTGGAAGAATGATATTAGAATTGGTATCTTCATGTGAAAACATCATAAAAAACTAGTGTCTGATCCTGGGGTGTTGCACTCTTCACATGCTAGTTAAAGGGAGATGTGAAAACCTTTGGATGCAACTGAACTAGTGATCAAACTGATAAGGTATATACAGATCACAAATGATACGCTCATCGATCCCGGAAGCAAGAACCTCATATAGAAAAGAGATCTTGTATAACCTTTTATGAAGAGTGTCGCCACTATTATCATTGATTGTCCCAGTTGGTGCAGGATAAGGGAAGAAATCACATCGATCAATTTAGATCAACATATCAATAACCTCATCAATTCCTAATGACTTGGACTGAACTCCAGATATGTTTAGAAGTACGGGATGGAATAAGGTGTTAGGGATCCTAGTGGTATTTTGGTATCCATAGTAGTAGAAATTATCCCTTATCTAGCCAAATAAAAACGGGAAAGGACTACCGATACTATTAAGGGATTTTTCCTATTGAATATGGACTAATATTTAGTAAATGTGTTAAAGAGTTGGTACCACTAGATTGATAGGTCTTCCCTTTAATAACCGTGTTTCCATCACTAGCGTACTTGTAACGCCCCGACCCCAGTTACCCAGAGTCGGTGCATTATTTTAATACATTGGCATGATTACAAGCAATCAAGTCCCGAAGGACCGATCAGTTTAGCAGTCTTGGAAAAATAGATCACATACATGAATGTTACATTTGCACTTTATGACGTACAAAAAAACAAAAATAATCTTTATGAACGCCATTATTCCCTTGTCTTAACCCTGCATATCAATCACATTACACTTCTTGGAATCCTAGGAAAAATAAAACATAGAAAGGGGTGAGCTCAAATGCTCAGTAAGGGTAAGCAATACAATGGAAACTTTCAAAAATAAGCATAAACATTTAGGGCAATGTATAAAACTAAAAGAAAAGCCTTTTAAACTTGAACTTAAATATAATATGGTAGAAATAAAATGAAATAATGCCATTTACTTATTGACATGGATATTCTAATAATCGAATAATCACATGCAATATCACTAACCACTTTCATAATGATGGAATGCATGATTCCGAACTTTAATTTCTGTGTCGAGGCCTCGTGCCAAGACCTAAGGGATAACTGTAACCGGAACCCAACCCGGAGAGCCTCTCTAACCGGACTCCATCCCGGAGTGCCTCTAATAACCGGACACCAACCCGGAGTTCCTCTAATAACCAGACACCAACCTGGAGTGCCTCTAATAACCGGACACCAACCCGAAGGGCTTACTTTTACCGGTCCTCAACCTGGAACATACTATTCCAACACATTCATCTTAAGAAGAGGATGAAATATAACATAAACATTCGTATTAAAACTAACATAAAAAATGTCAAAACTTTAATCATAAAACATTAATGGCATAAAAATAACTCATCCATAGTTAAAAATATCACAAAACCTTAAATACAATATGGATGATTTGTATCATAATAAATCAACTTGAAACAAGTTTAAAATTTATCAAAGGATGTTGACATAGATGAAATCAATACTATTTGAGATAAATATCTCTTTTTTTGAAATCATTTAAAATTCGCATAATTATAGAGAAAACCTTTATTTTGAAAATATCTTTATAAGCTTGTGAAGGAAGCTTCAAAGGTGTAATAATGGTGGAGAATAACCGCACCCGCCGTATAAGTTAAAAAAAGACATTCTTACCTTAATTTTGTCAAAAGGTTAAAAAGGACCTTGTTTGGAAAATGACAGAAAGATTCCTTTATAAACCTCTTATAAAAAGTCAAACAAGGGTATAAATTTCTTTAACCCATATTCTTGTAAATAGTAAAAATGTTTTGAAATACATTTTTAAGAAACATGGATGTGGATGATAAAGAGATCCGAGTAGATTATTACGTATATACAACCTCGGATAATGAAGAGATTCCGAAATAAACCCTTACCAATTTGGTAACTTACGAAACATACAACCCATGAAAGAGGTATCATACAATGAATATGTAAATAAACATAAATTAAGGTGTATTACACAAAGAATATAATTATGGGCAGTACATACACCACACAAAAGTTAATGGTGGCAATATGGCATGAATCTCATGGGAATAAGGAGTGAGATGAAAACCCCTTACCTTGCACTTTCCTTTAGTCGAGGGTATGTTTAACCTCCTGTACGAAGATCTTAGTATGTTATTAAATTAAAACAGAACCATATTAATATTTATGATATCATACATGATTCATTTATGACTTTATATTACGCATTTAATAATAATTTCCATGTTAAGTTAACATTTCGGGTAATAATCACTTTATTTATCGTACGTGTTTTAACTTGTCACTCTTGGTTGTATCAATTAGATCATGATTTAAATACTTCCAGAATATAAAACATGATAAATATATCATATATATTTAGAATATAAATATGAATAATAGACATATATATGAAATGGAAAACACCGTTTATGGAGACGGTAGTCCGTACGTACGCATAAACGCTGTTTCTGTTTTCATATAGTATTGAACGGAAGTAAGTGAATAAGATATATGTAAGTACATAAATCCTTATATATATATATATATATATCTCCAGTAGAATTATTATGTCATATATTACATACTTATTAGTAATATATATTTTTATAATCGTCGATGAATGGTGAACTTGGAAATGAATCTCATCGCGTCGTGGAGACGGTAATCCGTACGTACGCACGAGCGAAAATATCATTCTTTTGATATTAAAATAATATATAATTGGATGGTATATCATATATAAAGAATCATTATCATGTTTTATTTATTATTTACATGAATTATAAATCATTATTATATCCATCCAAATAATAATGTATTGAATAACAATTACACCACGACGTGGAGACGGTAAGCCATACATACGCACATATGGTGACATGTCATTCAAATGATGGATAGAATACTGAATATGGTTGTACCGTATTTATAATAATATTACAGTATATAGGAGATACTGTATTCATTATTTTAGAATGGTAATAACAAATAAAGAAGAAGTGGAAGAAGAAAGGAACTTGAAAAAGGGTGGTTAAATCATTACCTCGTTTTCGGGTTCTTCCTTTTGATTTGTTCAAAATGACTCCTTAGGATGGCTTTATGAATAAAGGAAGGCCTCTAGGATGAATTGAGGGAAGTTGAGAGAGTATTTGGGCCGGGGTTGGCCGAACCAAAAGGCTTTGAAGGTGTGAATTAATGAGAAGGATGAGTGTCCTTTTATAAGAGGGGTGAGGGGCACCTTTGGAAAAGCTAGAAATATTATTTTATAATAAATTCATATTCGGTTTATAATGGCTCAAAAGTGGATTATTTGAAGGTTAAGGTGGTTATGGGTCGAAAAATACTCAACCAATATAATTTATACAGGTTTGGTTCATTATATTAACATTATCTTTTAGTTTTAACACTTAGTTAATTAGTTTGACACTTACCATGTCACTTTGTATTTTTATATCATATAGTTAATAAACATACAATATACATCCAAGAGACCCCCAATTGGTCCATTAATAATACAAATATCATGATATAAGTCTCTTGGCGGAACCTTATATTTTTAGGAATTTAATATCAATTAATAATATAATATTTGTTTTAAAAACTCTTTTATGTCAATTTTGACACTATTCAATAATTGACTTTTGTAAAAATCATAACAGAATGATTACTTCAAAAAAAGTTAATTAAATCAATCCTAACATGTCATATTATCCTAGAAAATTAGTGTAATTCATTAAAAGTCTCAAATTATATTTATTTGGGTATTTATAATATCACATATTTTAATTTTTCACTATTATGGTAATTACTGCATCATCATTATGTCATAAATAAATTAAATTATTTAATGTCTAAAAATTATAAATAAAATACCATTATGTAGGAAATCATTTTATATTTCTAATTAATATTCATAGTTGAAAAGACAACATATATAACCCTATGTAAAAATTGTTTTTCTAAAAGATATATGCTTATGTCATTTTTGTATTTATTTTAACTTAATTAATATAAAGTGTCATTATCACTTACAAGTGGCTCCATGGGGTCCAAAAATAGACCCAAATATGCCCATGGTCGGACATGTATCAACCAATAAGGTTAGGACACGTTTTAGGGTAATTTAGTATTATTATAATATTATTTTTTAACCCTTATTTACCAGATTTTACCCTTTAACCATGGTAAATATAATATTTACCGAAGTAATTATTCAAAATGTCTAAAAATAAAAGTTACCTATTTACACAATTTGAAAATCCTGATTCCAAATATGGAATCCTTTTTTCCAAATTCAAAACACAGAAGTATCAGAAATTAATTTAAAATTAATTTCCGTTGTCAAAACAAAAAGCGTGTTTTTAAGATATAATAACTATCAAAAGACTGATACTTGTTTATGTCCGGTTTAATTGTGAAATTATGTACAATGACCAACATTGTATTAAATGGTAAAATATATTCTAAATATACTTTAAAACCACTGAAATTTATAATTTATCACTAAAAATTATTTTGATTAAAAAAGTTGTTTTTAATTAAAATTTAGTAATTTTCACTATTCATCAAAATATTAAAGTTATCCGAAAAGTACCAAAATTTTACCTTAGGATAAATTCGATACTACGAATCCAAAAATGAAGTCCATTTTGAGAGATAAAATTTCTAAAATTTTAAAAAGTAGGTATTACAATTCATAACGGCTACTTTGATTGGTCGTGGTGTGTGTTAGAACTCGAAGTTGCGTACAACACACACTATTGTATTATTCAAAGAGAAGCGTACTGCGGAAGCTCGGGGTGTTACATTCTCCCCTCCTTAAACAAATTGCGTCCTCACAATTTGATATTGTTCTTTGAAAATAAAGGTTGAAAATAGAAAATATCTTTGTGGAAAAAACCCACATTGGGAATTTGGTTAATAAAATTTTAGTCTTAACAAGATGAAAAGAGAAATGAAAGGGTCACCACAAAATTATGATCTTGATTAGGAGGACATTGGTGGCAATTATAGACATATAATTGGAGGAAAAAATTAAATATTTATAGGTAGTGATTGAGGTCATCAATCACAAACAAGTTTAAAATTGAGGTCCTTAAATTCATCAATCTATGATGATTTAAAATACCATCAGTTCAACAAAACATAAGGTATTAGGATAACACATTTTTGACATTTCAAAATATCTTAGTTGAAATCCCACATCGAAAAATGTATTAATGAGGCCTCTATTTAAAATAAAGAGTGGAAAGTATGAAGATTACCGAAAATAACACATACTAGGGTTCCATGTAGGAAAATATGGATATGGAAGAGAAATATAACCATCAATTATCTGATGGAGAGTGGTAGAGAACATGGCTATAAAAAGGCAAACAATCCCAAATCCTTAAATTAGTGATGATCTAAGGTACCATCTAGGACAACATTTTTGTTCTAAGTTCCTTTTCTTAATGTTGAGGAATTTATTTATGAGATTGGCTAAGATCATAAGGAGATATACTTACTTTATAATTAGAGTTTTATCCATTAATAAATTTCTACCAAAAACTCATCTTTCACCCCAAAACATAATACTACTCAAAAATAATCTATTTATCCTAATCGTATAGGTTTCCAAATATAATGAATTTATATTTCACATATCAGACCCTTTATGTAAAGAAACTACATTATACCATCCAAGAACTTCATGTAGCACAATGGTAGGCGATAAATCCCAATTGCACTATGGTTGTGGGTTCGATTCGCACAACTTTGTCTGACACGACGGGTCGTCACACGGTTTGCGTGTTGTCCTTTTATAAAAATCTAAAAAACTAACCTTTCAAACTTAATCCATTCCAACCATTAGACTTATCCAAAATAATATTATCCAAACTCACAGTCCAAAATTTACAAGGAAGTTAAACATAATGAGGATCCTTTTTTCCAGGTAATAACATGTGAACGCCTTCCTCATATATTCTTTTAAAACACCGCAACATCCTGAATTACCAAAATCAACCATCTCTTATTCCAAAATCACTACCTTAATATTAGGACCATATTAAGGTTTATCTTTCCTTCAACCATGTAATTTCCAAAAAAAATTTAACTCACTGTAGAGTCACTTTTCTTAGTACCATAAAATCTCAAATCCTTAATTAAATAGTACTGTAGTACAATACTTATTTATTTCCAGAACATCATTGATACAACACTTAAATGAAATAATTCTAAAATAACAACATAAGAACACTAGTCATTCCTCTACATCTCTGGTAGTATCATAACTTGATTATTATCCAATATCATCATTTGCGGCATAGTCTGATGACTGGGACATTGGTTCGCGTAGTGTCCAAACTCTTTGCAAATGAAGCATTGTACATTTGAAACCATTTTCTTACCTTTGCATTCCCGTACTTTGTGCCCTTTTCCTTCACACTTATAAAAAACTCCCATTCCTTTCAGGAAGGTTCCAGGGTGTTTCTTCCCACATTTATCACACATGGGAAAATTATTTTTTTCCCTCTTCCCTTTATCCATCTTTATCTCTTCCATCCTTTTCTTATCTTGTTTCCCTTCAAAGCCATAGGACTCCGAGAATTATTTACACATCTTATCAACACATGATACTATTTCTTCATATGATGATAATACGTGGGAAACTATTTCACCTCTAAATTCTGGCTTAGGACCACGAAAGATATGATCCTTCTTACTCTTTGGATCATACGTAATATGGGAGTTCACATTCCTTCTAATGGGCGCCATTTCTATACAATAGCATAAACAAGTTCAGTTTATGAATTGCAATGAATAATTACCAAACTTGTAAAATACCTAACACAAATTGAACAGTTTATGGATATAATCCATAATCATAAAAATGTTTTCTTTGAGTAAGTATATACTCATAATCCCTTCATAATGGTTTGTAAAGAAAATGAGAATTATCCTAAGCATATCCCCCAGGAGTATCGTAACCAAGAGTGTAGCAAGACCCATTGTCGTGCACCAGTTCCCATTCGAGTCTAGCTCAAAGCGGTGTTTTCGGGTTTTACCCCTAGGTACATCTGTGCCAGAGCCGCCTCTACCTACTCGTATCCAGACAGGGATGTATTGCTCGGAAAACTCACAAAATCTCTACAATACCAAAATTCTATGAAGTTCTTCTATACTAATCCTCAAAGTCTATCTTAGGGCTATGTGCTCTAATCAGAGTTTATCTAAATCTAGTTTCCAAGGTTATTTTTAAACTTCCTCTGATACCAACTGTAATGCCCCGACCCCAGTTACCCAGATTCGGTGCATTATTTTAATACAATGGCATGATTTCAATGAATCAAGTCCTGAAGGACCGATCAGTTTAGCAGTCTTAGAAAAATAGATCACATACATAAATGTTACATTTGCACTTTATGACGTACAAAAAAATATAAATAATCTTTATGAACACCATTATTCCCTTGGCTTAACCCTGCATATCAATCAAATTACACTTCTTGGAATTCTGGGAAAAATAAAACATAGAAAGGGGTGAGCTCAAATGCTCAGTAAGGTTAAGCAATACAGCGGAAACTTTCAAATATAAGCATAAACATTTAGGGAAATGTATAAAACTAAAACAAAAGCCTTTTAAACTTGAACTTCAGCATAATATGACAGAAATAAAATTAAATAATGCCATTTACTTATTGACATGGATATTCTACTAATTGAATAATCACATGCAATATCACTAACCACTTTCATAATGATGGAATGCATGATGTCGAACCTTAATTTCTGTGTCGAGGCCTCGTGCCAAGACCTAAGGGATAACTGTAACCGAAACCCAACCCAGAGAGCCTCTGTAACCGGACTCCATCCCAGAGTGCCTCTAATAACCGGACACCAACCCAGAGTGCCTCTAATAACTGGACACCAACCCGGAGTGCCTCTAATAACCGGACACCAACCCGGAGGGCTTACTTTTACCGGTCCCCAACCCGGAACATACTATTCCAACACATTCATCTTAAGAAGAGGATTAAATATAACATAAACATTCGTATTAAAACTAACATACAAAATGTCAAAACTTTAATCATAAAACATTAATGGCATAAAAATAACGCATCCATAGTCAAAAATATCACAAAACCTTAAATACAATATGGATGATTTGTATCATAATAAATCAACTTGAAACAATTTTAAAATTTATCAAAGGATGTTGACATAGATGAGATCAATACTATTTGAGAGAAATATCTCTTTTTTTGAAATCATTTAAAAGTCGCATAATTATAGAGAAAACCTTTATTTTGAAAATATCATTATAAGATTGTGAAGGAAGCTTCAAAGGTGTAATAATGGCAGAGAATAAATTCACCCACCGTATAAGTTAAAAAAAGACATTCTTACCTTAATTTTGTCAAAAGGTTAAAAAAGACCTTGTTTGGAAAAAGATGAAAAGATTCCTTTATAAACCTCTTATAAAAAGTCAAACAAGGGTATAAATGTCTTTAACCAATATTCTTGTAAATAGTAAAAATGTTTTGAAGTACATTTTTAAGAAACATGGATGTGGATGATAAAGAGATCCCAGTAGATTATTATGTATATACAACCTCGAATAATGAAGAGATTGCGAAATAAACCCTTACCAATTTGGTAACTTACGAAACATACAACCCATGAAAGAGGTATCATACAATGAATATGAAAATACACATAAATTAAAGTGTATTACACAAAGAATATAATTATGGGCAGCACATACACCACCCAAAAGGTAATGTTTGCAATATGGCATGAATCTCACGGGAATAAGGAGTGAGATGAAAACCCCTTACCTTGCACTTTACTTTAGTCGAGGGTACGTTTAACCTCCTGTACGAAGATCATAGTATGTTATTAAATTATACCAGAACCATATTAATATTTATGATATCATACATGGTTCATTTATGACTTTATATTACCCATTTAATAATAATTTCCATGTTAAGTTAACATTTCAGGTAATAATCACTTTCTTTATCGTACGCGTTTTAACTTGTCACTCTTGGTTGTATCACTTAGATCATGATTTAAATACTTCCATAATATAAAACATGATAAATAAATCATATATATTTAGAATATAAATATTTATAATAGACATATATATGAAATGGAAAACACCGTTTATGGAGACGGTAGTCCGTACGTACGCATAAACGCTGTTTCTGTTTTCATATAGTATTGAACGGAAGTAAGTGAATAAGATATATGTAAGTAAATAAATCCTTATATATATATATATCTAGTAGAATTATTATTTCATATACTACATACTTATTAGTAATATATATTTTTATAATTGTCGATGAATGGTGAACTTGGAAATGAATCTCATCGCGTCGTGGAGACGGTAATCCATACGTACGCACGAGCGAAAATATCATTCTTTTGATATTAAAATAATATATAATTGGATGGTATATCATATATACAGAATCATTATCATGTTATATTTATTATTTACATGAATTACAAATCATTATTATATCAATCCAAATAATAATGTATTGAATAACTATTACAGCACGACGTGGAGACGGTAAGCCGTACGTACGCACGTATGGTGACATGTCATTCAAAGGATGGATAGAATACTGAATATGGTTGTACAATATTTATAATAATATTACAGTATATAGGAGATACTGGATTCATTATTTTATAATGGTAATAACAAAGAAAGAAGAAGTGGAAGAAGAAAGGAACTTGAAAAAGGGTGGTGAAATCATTACCTCTTCTTCGGGTTCTTCCTTTTGATTTGATCAGAAGGGCTCCTTAGGATGGCTTTCTGACTAAATGAAGGACTCTAGGATGAATTGAGGGAAGTTTAGAGAGTATTTGGGAGGGGTTTGGCCGAACCAAAAGGCTTTGAATGTGTGAATTAATGAGAAGGGTGAGTGTCCTTTTATAAGAGGGGTGAGGGGCACCTTTGGAAAAGATAGAAATATTATTTTATAATAAATTCATATTCGGTTTATAATGGCTCAAAAGTGGATTATTTAAAGTTTAAGGTGGGGATGAGTCGAAAAATACTCAAACAATATAATTTAGATAGGTTTGGGTCATTATACTAACCTTATCTTTTAGTTTTAACACTTAGTTAATTAGTTTGAAACTTACCATGTCACTTTGTATTTTTATATTATATAGTTAATAAACATACAATATACATCCAAGAGACCCACAAGTGGTCCATTAATGATACAAATATCATGATATAAGTCTCTTGGACGAACCTTAGATTTTTATGAATTTAATACCAATTAATAATATAATATTTGTTTTAAAAACTCTTTTAGGTCAATTTTGACATTATTCAATAATTGACTTTTGTAAAAATCATAACAGAATGATTACTTCGAAAAAAGTTAATTAAATAAATACTAATATGTCATATTATCCTAGAAAATTAGTTTAATTCATTAAAAGTCTCAAACTATATTTATTTGGGTATTTATAATATCAATTATTTTAATGTTTCACTATTATGGTAATTACTGCATCATCATTGTGTCATAAATAAATTAAATTATTTAATCTCTAAAAATTATAAATAAAATACGATTATGTTGGAAATATTTTTATCTTTCTAAATAATATTCATAGTCAAAAAGCCAACATATATAACCCTATGTAAAAATTGTTTTTCCAAAAGATATATGCTTATGTTATTTTTGTATTTATTTTAACTTAATTAATATAAAGTGTCATTATCACTTACAAGTGGCTCCATGGAGTCCCAAAATCGACCCAAATATTCCCATGGTCGGACATGTATCAAAAAATAAGGTTAGGACACGTTTTAGGGTAATTTAGTATTATTATAATATTATTTTTTAACCCTTATTTACCAGATTTACCCTTAAACCATGGTAAATAAAATATTTACCGAAGTAATTATTCAAAATGTCTTAAAATAAAAGCTACCTATTTACACAATTTGAACATACTGATTCCAAATATGGAATCCATTTTTCCAAATTCAAAACACAGAAGTGGCATAAATTAATTTAAAATTAATTCCCGTTGTCAAAACAAAAAGCGTGTTTTTAAGATATAATAACTATCAAAAGATTGATACTTGTTTATGTCCGGTTTAATTGTGAAATTATGTCCAATGACCAAAATTGTATTAAATGGTAAAAATATATTCTAAATATACTTTAAAACCACTCAAATTCATAATTTATCACTAAAAATTATTTTTATTAAAAAAGTTGTTTTTAATTAAAATTTAGTAATTTTCACTATTCATCAAAATATTAAAGTTATCCGAAAAGTACCAAAATTTCACCTTAGGTTAAATTCGATACTCTGAATCCAAAAATGAAGTCCATTTTGAGAGATAAAATTTCTAAAATTTTAAAAAGTTGGTATTACTATTCATAACGGCTACTTTCATTGGTCGTGGTGTGTGTTAGAACTCGAAGTTGCGTACAACACACGCTACTGTATTATTCAAAGAGAAGCGTACCATGGAATCTCGGGGTGTTACAGTACTGGACCAGATTTATGAGCATGCATACCCTATCAGAAAAATTCTACCATTCAAGAACACACCGATGATGCCCGCCAACCTAAGGCTTGAGGAAAACTCTGAACACACTCAATAAACCCATTTGGTATGATCTCTAGTTTCCAATATGGACCAATATGAAATGGTTCTATCATAAACTTACTAGTAGGGGAACCAATGAGGGTGTATAATGGCTGGGTGAGCCCTGCTAAGATATAAGAAACCATTGATCCAACCCTTAAAAGATATGAGAGAGTGGATAATCATCTCCTTTATTGACTTTCCCTTCATAGTAGTGACCATGTCCCTTGTCAATACTAGAGTTTGTGCAGGGTCATCCCAGAAATTCATGGTAGGAAGGAATTCTTCATACATTTTCCCAAGGGGAGATATCCTGCCCAGATGATAGATACCCTAGAGGCTGATTCCTACTTCATTGTGGAAAAAATGGAATGAGTTAGTTCTAGGGAACCAATGGCTAACCAGTTCCCTAAGAATATCATAATGATGATAAATAATGAATTAATAAACCCATACCTCTTCAGAAAGATGGATAGTGTAAAGATGCCCAAAAAATTATCAGTAGCTCTGCCTAACCAAGAATGTCCATGCCCATTCCTCATATAAGTTTCCACTAGGGTTAAAATACAATTTTAAACTCTAACCACCACCCATATTCAATGAAGAGATAAATATACTTGAATAGATTTTATTAATGGGATGGTGAGTGAAATTGCAGTCGTCTGGACCCAGAGGAGAGTTGGACAACATATAATACAATGCTTGGGATCATTCTATGAACAATTGAACATCCTTATAAACCATCATATGAATGTAATAAAGTGAATTTGAAACCCTATGTGATAGAAGGTTGTAGTCCAGAGAAGGGATGAAATCGTTATCTAGCAGGCCAAACCCATACAGGGGAAGCCGGTGTGATAAAGGATAATTATGGATCTCAGATAGGAGAGTCCTTTTCAGAACCTCATTTTCAGAGTTCATAAGATACTAAGGGTTGACATTATAGTTCCTAATAATCATAACCCTCTAGTTATATGCGGAAAATGAAGTATGATAAGATCCGGAATCCAACTACATAAAAGTAGGTGGCTTATGTTAGGTATTTGAAAACAAAATCTTATCAAAAGAAATACATAATTATGGTAGCATCATTCACATCGCATAAATATTCAAAGGGGTTTGAGATTCCATAAAGGACTTGAAAATTGACTATCTCATACATATCTATTGAACTGAATAAACCCACAGAACATCTTATGACCGCACAATCACCCACAAGACTCACAATCACGTGACCTTGGAATGGTCACACAATCCTCATAATAGTCAAAGTGGTCATGTGGTCAATATAGAAGATCCTATGAAACCTTAAAATACAATCAAATATATTTATTTTTAAGGTTAAACCAATTGAAAAATATGTGTCCATGTTTAATTTGAAAAAGTATTGGAAAAAACAAGCCATGTGAAGAAGTTATCATAAAACGGTCTTGCGGGCGGATCTTGTTATCAGTTCGTATGAAAGGTCTTGCAAAAGAATCATGAAAAATAGGTTGATCAAAAGATATTTGAAAGTTGGGTAGACATTTAATTAGCTTACTTCCATTCCCCAATTTATAGGGACTTCCATAGAATACCAAACATTTCCCGGAAGAGTGAGAGTTTCCTAAGAAACCGATTGGAAACAGCGCCAAGGCCTTATACAGCCATTTACTTTCCCCATAACCGAGCCCTTATCCCCATGGATGTTGATCATGAGGGTGGAGGTGAGGGTATTTTTAAACACCCACTAAATTAGCTTCTTAAAAACACAGAAGGTAAGAAATAACTAAACATCAGTATTATTTTCCCCTCCAAGAAAAGGAAGATAAGGTGTCCAGAACTCATAGATCTTGAAACCTTCTAAATGAAACATGATCAAATGATCTTCATAAGGCCATGAGAATGGACATGTGTAGCACATAACATGTTAGAAGATCTCATAGAGCCCCTTTGACTAGCCCTACTTGTTTTTGAGAAGGAATCTAGAACATTCATTGACCATCCGATGATTGTCAGATGAGTTCCTCCAGATCATGCAACTTGTCAACCAATGGATGCTTAAAAAACCATCCACAATCCTTGTAAAATAAGGAGAAAAATATCCAAAATATGGGAGGATCTTGTGTTCATAAAACTTCACATGACGTTCCCATACGGTTCACAAGACACTAAAAAAGAACTCGCAACATGGTAGCCTTATCACAAAAGATCCCTCTGGTATGTCAACCTCATCACAAAAAGGGTTTCAGACATGTCCCGGTGCGCACAACTACATGAAACGTTTCTGGTCATGTGATTCATTGCCAATGGGGAGAGTGGTTATATTTGACAACACTCCTACAAATGCATGAGATCCCTAGCCTTTGGGAAATATACAATGAAATAAATAGAGAAATGTTAGAAGATTATTTTGAGAGGATGATATGTTGATCTAATGTGATCGAAATCATACACCCCAAAAAATCACCATTGATACAATGATTCTCCCTTGAAAAGCTATTTTGATCTCACCAAGGCCCTCTAGTGATCCACCTTTGTCTCACAGAAGGTCCCAAACAAAGAATCTTGATCATGCGAAAGCCTTTTGATGGGCATCCTAATCTTATAAAGGTCCCTAGACATGTCAGACTAACATTGTAAAATACCCTTGGAATGTACAAATGATTATACAAGACCCATTTGATTGTAAAATCTAATATCTAGGGCGCTGACGGGATAGACCTGTTGTCGCTAAAAATAATGCGAAACCTATGACATGATTCCAAGAAGTGTGTGACACCAAGGACCTACACCGAATCTAGAATGGATATATGAAATACGCGCCACACAAAGCATATTAGAATCAGGGTGGAGAGGAATGTAAATCCACCACCCTATCATGAAAAAATGAATCGTTGGATCCAGTCACCGGTTCACCTAGGCATCAGAGCGAACTTCTCGGATTATCCAATCTCATGATCACAAGGTTTTCCACCGAGTAAAAATATGGGAAATGACCTAGAGTATCTTAAGACATGCATATTCACTTTGCATGATCACCCATAGATCATGAAAAGGACCTATAGTGGGTTATGTGAAGAAGCCCACCCATATATTCCAAATCACAAGATACCTAAATAAGTTAACACTAAACAAATATAAGGAACATATTCAAAAAAAAGATATAAAGACTAAGATATGGTTGACTAATGAGAAGAACATACATGCTGATCCCCATGAGCTTCACAAGACTCATCCAGACCACAATACAACTTTAGGACATGTCACCCAATTCATGTGACATCCCCTCGAAATGCCATTTGGATCATGTGATGTACTTTATAAACATCAAGAAAGTCACATGATTCCCTCCGAGAATGGAACCTAAGTCCCACGAATCCCTTCTAGATCACCATCCTGATCCCGCGATGTCCACAGGACATGTCACCCAAGATATGTGGTGACACCAATGTGTGTCATCAGGGTCTCACGAAGACCATCGGGCTTACCAACCAGATCTCACGATACCCTTCCAGCATTTCATCCAGGTCTCATAATGGAACCGAGATATGCCAATAAAAATCATTAAACACCATCTAGGAATGTCAACAAGATCATTCTACACCCTCCATGCATGTTGACTAGGTCATGTGACACTCTCCAAGTATGTTTGCTGGGATCATGTGATGGACTCTAGGAAAAATAATTTGGGACTTGTGATGTCCTCCGGACAAGTCATCCTTGGTCATGTGATGGCCTTCAAGTTCACCATCCAAATTATGAGAAGACCCTTAGACAATCCAGATGGATAATGTAGTTGTTTTTAGACATGACCATGATACAACTAGACATGTCCAAGAATCCTCAGACATGTCAGATAGATAATAAAGCAAGCCCAAAAGACAACCAGGCCAGGTCAAGAAGAATCCCTAGAACATGATAACTTTTTCCAGCCCCCATATTAATGGAATCCTCAATGTGTAATCCCTGATCCGTGGTATGATATGACATGTCCCCCATATTAAGGGAAACCCCAGTGTGTAATCCCCAATCAACTACACTTTGATAACTCCGATTCCTATAATAACCAGGATATATAAGATTCTTTTCTAAGGCCTAAGTTCAAATAAACAACCACTTTGATGTAAGATTCCCCTTTGTATTTTACATTTCAACCATTGGAACCCAATCTCTCTCATGGTCTGATCTTCATCCCTCATACACCAGTAGACTGAGAATCCCAAATTAACTACGAGAACTATGATTCATGAAATAACCAAGATACATAGGATTCCTTCCAAAGGCCCTAGAACCATATTAAACATCCAAAGGGATTTACCAAATCATAATCCCCATATCCGTATGAAGTGATATTGATTATATTATATCCCTTGTTTCCTACACTGATCATGACTCACATAGTCTTAGGTTGTTGCAATGATCACATAATTTTCATCATGAATATCCACTAGACAGGGGAACCTCAATGTGTAAACCATAATCAAATTGCATGATATAACCACCCCTATATAAGGGTATATACCTCAGGGAAAGTCCCAAGGGTGAGATTGAACTATGATAAATCTAATTCCCTCCATACCCAGGATACGTAGGAAGTCTCCATGAGGCTCAATCTCAATATCTAGTGTAGAAGTTCCCCCATATATTTCCTTTACATATGACATTAAACTGCATGAGTTTAATGAACTACGTGGGTTTTGATTCCTATCATAAAACAAGATGTGTAGGACACCTGAAAATGTCTCAATCCTATTCTTGAATTATTAACTACCAACCTAAATGATAATAAACTCCAGATTTCCTTGTCATACGGATTCAACATACAAGAATATACCCATCAATGGGGAATAGATGAATAACCTCAGACACCAACAGATGGATTCACCAATAAGATCCACCCCTTCTTCATATAAAAGGATTTATCCTATGATCATTTTATTAGGGTAACTAGTCCCTTATTTGGATTAGGAAGATATTATTTAACATATCTTAAATATAAAATCGACTCCTAGAGTAGGCAATAATCCGCCATCAAAGGGTTTGATGACCCTGACCTCCCATGCTCCCTAACAATGTGAGTTCTTATGTGTCATTGGGTATGAAAACCCAATTGACCACCTACCTATGGAAAGCAGTTCTGTACCAAGTTATGGATGTGGGAACCATTTTTTATTTCTATAGAAGATGAATATGAATGTAAAACATGACTCGAATTATTGTACAAGACATTGAACCCCCAATAATAAAACCATCAGGTCAATCCAACCACACATTTTTGATGAAGAAAATGTGAGAAACCCGATGTAAAATTATCTAACTATGGAATCTCCTTCATAAGATAAAAATGATGGACTGCCCATTTTTTATCACAACATTTAGATATCATCACATGGGTGTTCAACAAAAACATGCATCAATTTTCTAATGAAAAAGCTTTCCAATGACTAATAGCCATTGTCTAATAATACTAATCATGAGGGATTTCCTCTAATCATATCTAATAATTTTACCCAATCAAACCATGTGTGTTACAATCCATATAATTCATGGTCATGATTATGAAACACATGGTGTGGCCTTGCCACCCCACTTTTATTCAATTAAATATAACCATTTAATTTAACAATAAAGAAAAATCCATTTATAAATAAGAAGAGAGTCCATGAACATAACATCCAAGAAAGATATAAAACATTAGTCATTTAATTTTTTAGGATAAAAGATAGCTCACCTCAAAAGGTGGTTTTATTAAAAAACATGGAATTGCTATAAAAAATTAAATTAATTTAATTAAGTTATTTCCCTTCACAAGGCATGAATTAACCCACCTAAAATTGTGGTTTAGAGGACGCGTAAGAAAGAAAATAATATCTCAAAGCATTAGAATGGTACCCATCAAGGGTGTTTTAAGTACCTAGAAAAAACATGGGCTATGATACAAAGTAAAAAACCCCATGGTTGTGGTTCGATTATAGGAGATAAACCACCAATGGTTCCATTTAAAGAAGAGACATATAGAATGAAATTGGGGAAATATATGAAGACATTTTTTAGAAATGGATAATTCTTTGAGATTTCAATACTATACTAAGACCTGAAGGGAAAACTAAATAGAATATTAATAGAATTTCTTCCCTAGAGTTATCCTATTATATTGATCAATGAAACCTTTTTGAGGTCCCTATTATAGAATCTCATTTCACATGGAGCAGATACACCCTAAATTGAAGGAAATCAAGTAAACTTGATCATTGTTTTGTTCAAATGGATGATATAAGTACTGCGAATGGGGTCTTACGTTTTACACATCCCAAATATCATTCATATCATAACCCATTGATTTTGGAATTATCCATATATTTGGAAGGGTCAAATCCTCTTCCTTTTTTTTTCAACAATGACTTTCTTATAACTCCCAGATGTAAGGAAATTCTTTTGGAGGCCTATAAATTTGATGTCATTGGAAGCCCAATTCAAAGGATAGTTGGGAAATTAAAACATGACAAGGGTTTATTGAAAGAATGGAGTAGGAAATATTTTTCAAAATTGGATATGGAAATAAAATATGTTGAAGACCATCTTGTCTTATGTCAAGAAAGGAATCAAGATCAAAATCTTCCATCTAGAGAGAAAAATGAAGCCCATCAAAGGCTAGATGATCTATTGATGATCTATATAAGGATTGATAAAAACCAGTTGAATGTAAAGTAACTAAAATATATAGATAGGAACTAAAAAATCTTTCATAGAATGCATAAAGAGAATAGAGTTAAGGAAGGAATCAAGGACATCAGAATTAATGGATGTACTCACACATCTAAAAATGAGATATCTAAAGTGGATTTGGATCATTTCATAGGGATTTATTTTGATAATGTTCTATAAAACACACACAAAATAGTTGATAACATAGTTCCCTATATTGAGGGGACCAAAATTAGACCCTCTCCATTGATCCCTCCAAAGTGGAAATAAAAATGACCCTCTTCTCTCTCATCATGGAGTGTGCCCCTAGCTCAGATGGGTTCACAAAATAATTTTTCTTGTTTTACTAGGTAATTATTTAAGAGGATTCCACTTTAGCAGTTAGGGGACTTTTCATCCACTTCTCAATGACTTATGGTATAAATTAGAAATAAATTTCTTTGATACCGAAGAAGGAAAATGAAATTGAAATCATGGATTTCAGAATAGTTTCTATTGGGGAAACTATCCCTAAAATTATTAGAAATATCATTTTGAATAACATGATAGATATTATAAATGATAAAATTAAAAAAAATCAATTTGTATTTGTTCCTAGAAGAAAAATTCATCATTGTATCTTCACGGCCTTAGAGATTGTCAACATAATGAAAAGGAAAATGAAGAAAGGAAACCTTTCTCTTAAAATTTCTATCTCTAAGGATATTGACACCTTGAAATGGAGTATTATTTTAACTATTTTAAAGAGATACATATTCTCATTGGACTTTATCAGGATGATCATTATCCTTGTAAACTCTACAAGACTATCTATTCTTGTTAATGGATCCCATATACATTTCTTCAATTGCATGAGAGGCGTGCGACAAGGAGAACCACTTTTAGGGATCCTCTTTTCCATCACTGATGACTATTCAAGTAGATGTATCACTAATATATCTTAATGTGGTGTTTAGAAAAGAATCAATGCTATTAGGAATGATGATTTCCCCTCATATATATTATATTCTTATAACATTATTATTCTTGAAAAATCATAAAAAAATACTATAACTTTGATTAAATATTTTTTCCCAATATTAGGATGTGGCAGGGTAGGAAATAAGATGGAAATAATACTCTATTTTCTTTGGTTATGGTATAATATTTTGAAAGGAAAATAGAATAATTATAACCCTTGGATTCAATAGGGGATCTTTATACTTCAATTATTTAGGTGGTCTATTATTTTTGGGAACGGTGAAAAGGAAATACCTGTAGGTCATTTACTTGATAATTATTAATAAAATTTCTAGTTGGAAAGTGATGACCATGTCATAGGTAGGAAGGGTGTGCCTCATTAATTATTTGGTAACTTCCAATTTTTCTACTCTTTATCTATATACAAAAGTCCTAACAGTCCTCTTATGAAACTTAAAGGCATGGTTCAAAACATTATTTAGATTGGGTAGGTATATAGAAAGAATTTGGTTACCATTTCTTATAAAGAATGAATTAAACCCATTGAAATGGGAGGTCTCGACATTAAAGACATTAGGATTTTCAATGATTCTATTATTGGGAAATTCACATCAAATTTGATCTCTAATGATGAATCTTGTGATTTTTTATCTAGTAGGTTCAAAATAAGGTTGTTGAGTGGATACAAGTACAATTTTTCATGCTCAGTGTGGAATTCAATCAAACATGAATTTAATGAGATCATGAATGATAGTAAGTGGCTGGTATGAAAACACTCTTCTCTCAACTATTGGAGAAATACATGGCTAGACATACCTCTCCAAGACATAATTGATGTCCCTTATGATAGAATCAACACTTCCATCACTAAATTTATTTCATAGTCTTTCAATGATAATAATTTTATCCCAACACAAGTCAATTTTGACACTAAAAATTACATGTTTATATACATTGATACTGTTTTATGGAAACACAATGGTAACATATAATTCAATACCAGAGAATATAATTTCCTAAATTTTGGAGGAACCAACAGACCACTAGCATGGCTACTGAAGTTCTTGATAATCCTTATACAACCTTCTAGGTTTATGCTTCTTTGGAGGATTTGGAAAAACCTTCTACCCACTCATAACTAGATATCAAAAGCTAGAAAAACTATTATGCTGAACTTTCATATTTTCTTGAGATATGCGGTGGATGTACAAAATTTATTTCTTGAATAAAATTTTTCCGAGAATCTATGGAAATATGCAGAATCTCTTTTTGCCATGAAATTTGACACCAACATGAAATTTTATGATTTCATAAAGCAGGTTACTATTAGAAATTATAGTGAGCAGGTGTAGAATCTCATGTTGGCAGCAGCTACCTCCATATATTCTTCCATCCGGGCTGCCCAAAACTCTAGGTTTTTTGAAGGAAAGCACCCCTCTATGAAGGCATGCATCAATTCCTTGCACAAGGATGTGTATTATGCTTCAAATATACTTTTTGGAACAATGGATAACATCCCACATGACTTGGAAATTCTTGGACTATTGCATATTGTAGGTAGGATGAGGAAGCCTAGGACCCTCAAATACATTTGTTGGATCCTGCCAATTGATCCATGGCTCAAAATCAATGTCAATGGTGCAACCTATAGCATGTAGGGACCCTCAGGTTCTGTGGGAATTTTTCACACGTATCTTGGATTTATAAAAGGATACTTTAACCATTACCTTGTCATTGGAATGGCTTATGAAATTGAATTGTGGGATATCATTCATACATTCAGGTATGTTGTCCAACATTGCTAGAATTTTATATGGATAAAATCTAACTTAGAACTAGAAGTCAAATCCTTGAAATAAAGACTGGGGAGTGTGCCTTGGAAGATATTTCCTCATTGTATTGACTATATCAAGATTGATAATTACTTCAATATAGTTGTTTCACATGCCTATCGAGAGGAAAATCAAGTTGTGGATTCTTTTTAAAAAATATCGATCCTAGAAATGAATGTAATGTGGAATTTTACAACACTATACTACTAAATATCTATGGTGTATGCAGATATGAATGGATTAATGAACTCATGGATATATAATAACCCCTTTTTATGTTTGATCCTGAATGTGTTTTAAATAAAGTTTCTTAGGACCAGTTAGGCCTTATCCTTGATTTTATAGAAAAATATTGCAGAAGATGAGAATATAAATGAAGAAAAGAAAAAGGGTAAGTGAATCTATTATTTGGGGCCAACCAAAAAGATTGTTGACACTTTATTCCGACACTAGATGAAGGAAATGCATCCATTACTAAGAAAAGAGGAGAGGAAAACCTTGGTTGGATACTGTGTGTGAAGAAGGAGAAGAAAAATAAAGGTGATGGAAAAATAAAAAGATGGAGGGGGAAATGGGAATCTGGCCTAATTTTATGAGGAACATAGTTTGGAAGAAAGGTTAGACAAACCTTGCACCAACTATACTTGAGCCAAATCCAAAGAGGGAGTCTTTCATATTTCATGCGTATGGTTTTAGAAACCTTACGGAAACTGTGCATTTAACCTCTTTCAAGGGACTTGCAGAAACAATATGACCATGAAAACCCTATCACATGGTTATAAAAAACCGTACAAGACTTATATCTCTATTGGATCGGTCACGTGTTTTCTTGTGTATGGGCACATGATTTTAGACAAACTGTGAACCCATTCCATCTTCTCTCAATTTTGAAGTTTCAAGGATTGATGCTCCCAAAACTCAACGGACCACATGTGGCACCCTTGGGACTCTAAAAACATCCAGAAACAATACATTTAAGTTTTAAAACTCTGAAAATTACATTCCAGGATTTAGTTTAAAGCACATCCCATCCACTAAACTAAAAATTGAAGTTCCTTCAAAAACTTTCTTCCAGTCTAAAAATAGGGGGCACTACAATCTCGCCACCTTGGAACGTCTCCTCCAAAATAATCCTTGGGGAAGAAAATAAAAAAAATGAAACCTACTTGGGTCATATGGTTTTATTAAAATGAGAATATTTCATTTCCAGCACCCAACACACATCAAATCATCACTTTAAGTGTACAATACATGTGTTGTTAAAACCCGAGACAAAAATCATTTTCTGAACTGAACATAGAGACGACACTTACGCAATCCTATCAAGATAAAGAAAAAATATCATCATCACTTATTTAATCACCTGACCTATGGTGTTCACCTCTTCAAGTTCTACCATTTAATGACCAATTCCAAGTCATAGTATAAATATATTCATAATTGTATCTTTAGGTGTGATCGTAATATTTCTGAAGTTGATCATGATGTGATTCTTTTCTTGACCGAACAGTCAAAACAAAATTGACCCCAAACATCCTTGTAGAGCTAGATCTTAATAAAGTCTCATCCATCCCACAATGTACTCACCTCATCCTGACAACATTTCAAAATAGGTTTCTCACTGACCACATTCACAGAAAAAAAGGAAACAAGTCAAGACATGTTGGGATTACTATTCTAAAAAATGCTCAACTTATATGGTTGATGTATGACATCCCAAAACCTGAAACATTTCCTTAAGGAACCTCAATAATAATTTAAACATGTCCATGAAGCCCATACCAGAATTTTAGTGACATCTCAAGCCCAAACTGTCATTTAATCTTTCATTCCTTAGCATGAACATGGGTGCATACCCGATCCAACACACTTGGATTGTCACTTTTTAAATATATCATTCGGGTATCCTTGAAATCATCAAATAGAGTATTAGGATAACATTCGAGGAAATCCACACTCCGATATTCACAAGTGAGATGTAATTAAAAATCTAAAATGTCTACGTATCAAGAACACTAACTGATCCAAAAGAGGTATCCTCCTGGAAATCATGTCAAATGGAAACAGTTGATATCCATGATTATGACCAAGGTATTCCTACTTGGTAACCCAAGTATCACTCATGAATAACCTTGCATCCTAGAATAACCATGCCTCTAGCGCACAACTCTTACAAAGTCCAATTATTTAAAAAGAAGGGAATTTTAAACTTAACTTGACATATAACCGACACTATCTCAGTGTACCCAGATAGTGTCAAGATAGGGGACATGATCATCATTATGCTAAGAGTACACCAATATGATTTGAAAGATATCCAAAAAGGATCTGAGACACTCCCATTACATGATAAATAAGTGCTCAGTATGGCTCCAAACCCACTATATCCAACTACTAGAAGGAAGAGTAGTTGAACCACTACCAGTCGACTTCTTTTAAAAGAGCTCAACTGCACCTGCCGATACCTCGTCATTAGCTGACCACAATGACCTCACCACCCAAACCATTATATGAACACTCATAAATAACTAACAAAGTCCACCCATGACCCAAAATGTTTAAGAATATTGATTTTATTTCCCACAATATCATCACTGTATAACCTTGCAAGCACTGACATATTTGAAAGCTTACTAGCCTTAAGGAAATTTAAAAGAAGAACTGACCATTTCCAAATGGTCATCCTTGGTTATGTTTCTTATATTTGGAAGGATACATTTAAAAATAATTAATGTAATGTTGACCACCTTAATAGTTTCCTTGTCATTGGATTTTCTAAAAATGGGAACTCATTCCATGACCCACGTTCCATCAACCACTGATTGTGGGTCCTAGATGTGACCCAAAAACTTCATCAAGGGTTAATTCCAAAGGGATAAAAATTATCCACTAAAAGGTGTGTTAGATCAGATTCAATTTTAGAAGTACATGTGACACTCTTCTTGAGTTACATTCATGTGTTCCATAGCATTGGTCATAAAATCCAAGATAAACTGAATAGCGTGTCAAAACACCTTATCCCTTTTATGACATCATCCTAAGCTATGGAATGAGTATGATTTTTTTAACATTCAGGTCACTCCACCTCAGAGATGACCAAAGATTCTAGCATAGTATCTTAAGGATTTAATGAGTACCAACAAACTCATACAGTTCACTATACCATATTAAACAATGCGATGGGTACCTCGCATATTAACGTAAACTACCTAGAGATTTCACAAGTAAAAAATTATATCCTTGATACTATTTCTAGGCTTATCATCCCTATGCATCCTAGTATATAATATACCACCAAAATAATTTTACCAGAGTCGTATTCTTTCACATGATTTTAATATGGATGATGATGTACCGAGCTTTCCACCACTAAAGAAGAAGTAGATGATGGGTCATAATACCTACAAAGTGACTGACCACTCCCTAGGCATGTCTATCCCACTAAAAACTAAGCATCACATGATTACTCACACTCTTAAAAATGGATAAACTACAAAATTACCACCATTATATAAAAAAGTGATGTTTTAAAAACCAAGAGTCCTACATGAGACTATGACACCAAAAAATACCACATGCCTGAAATGATTCTCAAGCATTTATCAAGGTTTAAAAATTTTAAGGGTGCTACCAACCTCAGGCTAGCCCTTCACAAAATAGAAAGTGTTGGACCAATAGTTAGGTGATGTTTAAGAATTAGCAAGGCTCTACCACCTATCTCTTAGGTTTAACTCAACCTAAGAAAAGTCATGAATGCCTACGAGAAATTCTAAAATTCCTATTCTATGGAAATATCAGAGATACATTTAGATTATCCTTTACAAGAGGGTTAAAACTAAGGACATCACTTAAGGGTCCATTTTAATTCATTACATTAATTCACATTTAATATTTGAACATTTCAAGGCTCAAATTAATGACAATAACCATTTATAATAAGAACAAACTTAGAAAATTTATTTAGTTAACACCATAAGGCAGTATAGGAATGCTTTATCAAAGCTCCTTTTTAATATTAATTATTCAACTGACATCCTTTCATATTTATGAAATAAACATTGTAAATTATTTTTTTCCATTATATTTATCCATAAAGTTATCACAAATGGGATTATTTAAATAAAATTTCAATTCTAATATTTAGAGGAAAAAACTCTTTTGGTTGTAACTAGAATTTTATTTAACAAAGGAATTAGAGATTATGAATCTAAAAATCAGATAATAGGTTGTTATAAGTTAAAAATGGGATTATTAAATTAATATGACACCGTACGTCTATATGTAAACCCATATATTTTGTTTTAGACACTTTAAATAACCATCTTATATAATATAATCATACCCATAGGGGGGTTAAGTATTATAGAAAACATTACAAAGGTGACCTGTGAGGGTCCCATCATATTCAACCTAGGTCCACAAACAACAATAGTTGATTTAATTATTAATGTTTCAAAACATCTTTTGTGGGTTAACTCATAATCACAATCACCGGGACCAACCTACTTGGTTCGAGTCATGTAAAAGGTCCATAAGAAACCAATTTATTTCAAGTCAAAATTAATAATCCTTTAAATTTACAACAGCCTCAAGATAGATCATTATCTTATATAATGGTTTGATTATACGAGTTTCCATTTCCCAATTTATAAAGTGCCCATACACTTTATAAGTTTCAAATTGGCTCCCATTTAATCTCAACTGATATGTTTTAGCCCATGAAACCAATGGTTCATGGTTCTAACATGTCATGAATGGTTAGTATAGTAGTCACCATCAATCTATGTAGGTAAACACCATTTAGTTTGATGATAACACTTTAATAACAAATAATATACCAAAATTATAACCATGTATGATATTATAAGAAGTAAATATGGGGAAACATTCCAAAGAAGCATAGAATCATGAAAAATAAACATGGAAAGATGTTATGTAATAAGGGAAAAACCAAATCATGGTATATAGAAAAACATGATAATCATAACACTAAATTGACAGAATCATTTTACACTAGAAAACATGCCATATAATGCATAGAAGAATGGTACAACACTCAAGGAATATATCACTACATCAGGAAGTCTGATACTAAGATCTCTATGGCATGGAATATGCATGGAATGCGAATCTCTATGTGCCTATAATGATTCACGTAATGATACTTCCTTGATATACTGAGCCAAGGGTAAAATACTATAAATATCATAAATCTGTAAGAAGTAGAAAGTATATCAATCACTTGAGGTGAAATCATAATCAACTATAACAACGAACAACACGAACAACAATCCCATACCTGGCCACTTGTTTTTCCCCATACATGGGTTGATCACTCCCAGGCAAGACTATTTACCAGGTGATGACACCTTCCTAGTCTCTTTCATAATAGCCCCAAAATGGTAAGACAATGAAAAAGAAGCTCTGATACCACTTTGTAACATACCACTCTGACTATATACAAAACCAGTAGCCCAACTGATTGCCATATGGCCTAAATCATGCCTCCCCATATGATAGAGGCTACTTACTAGTAATGAGGGTCAAATAGTTGTATGGTGGGAAAACTATAACATCATTATCATACCATCATAATGGTATAATAATAAATAATCAATAGACTATAGTGAAAGCAGTAATAGTAAATAAAAATTAGTGGATGATAAATACAAAAACTAAATAAAAATGGCCACAACCAATAATATATAACTATGCATGAATGTTTATATGATTATATAAAGTAAAAGATGTAAAAATATAATAGGAGGTATAATAAAGTACAATACAAAAATATGAATAAAATCCCCAAGGATGACTCCCTGAGCATCCTGAGTACTAGCTCATTCATGTGATCCTAAGATCCTAATTACAAGGCACAACACAAGCATAAATCTATAGACCTACAATCATAAGATTTTCTCAGGCACCACAGTGAAATGGAAGCCTGAGCAGGGTTCGAGATATACTCAGTAGACCACCACCAAAGGTTTCAAAAGAAAAATATACTCTGTGTGTATAAAATATATCAGTGTTTAGGTATAATGAATAAAGAAGGAGGTAAGTTAATGTAATCAAGTGGTCAGGTTTCTAAGGGACACCTGACCGACTATACCTACTTTGGCCCATGCCAGAATAATTCTGATCAATCTACCATATATATAAGTAATCAAATATATGTACACACACACACATAATATGTATAAATGTAAATAAAATATATATTTAAGTATATATATAGGCATATACGTGGATACTAGGTGCTAGATGGACCCAAGGAATATCTCAAGCATCCATGAATAGTCTAACGATATATAGTATCCAACAAGGAAAATACCTGAATATCATATGAATGTGATTTATCTTTCTCACCACTTGAGATGGTGGGGTGATTCATCATTCCCAGCACCTGATGCAATGGAATTTGGAACAACATGCCCATCATTTAAGTAAGATAAATAGTGTGAGACTCCATGCCCAAAACCCAACATAAGGGAGTGTGAAATGACATGATCAACATGTCCCTTAAAAATTTTACAATGATAAATATCCATAGACTAATTATATTAATCATGAGGGATTTACTCTAATTATATATAATCATTTTACCCCATCTCACCATGGGTGTCACAATCCATATAATTCATATTCATAATTATGCAACACGTGGCGTGGCCTTTCCAACCCACTTTCATTCAATTAAATTAAACCATTTAATTTAATAACAAAAAAAAGCCATTTATAAATAAGAATAGAGTCGATGACTGTAACATCCAAGAATGATATATAACATTAGTCATTTCTTTTTTAAATCAGAAGATAACACACCTCAAAAGGTCAATTTTGTTAGAAAAAATGAAATTCCCATCAACAATTCATTTAATTTAATTAAGTTGGTTCCCTTCATAAGGTATGAAGAAAACGAACTAAAAAGGTGGTTTTATAGGAGACCTAAGAAAGGAAATAATAATTCAAAGAATTAGAACAACACCTAAAGAGGATTATTTAAGTACCTAGAAAAAATATGGGCTATAGACCACAAGTGAAACACCCCATGGGGAAGGTTCGATTCTAGGTGATCAACTACCAATGGTTCCATTTAAAGGCCCAATGACTACATAATTTAAGGAATATGGTATAACATAATTAATTTCACATTTTAAAGGAAATGTAGGGAGAATTCGACATGTGTAACAAAAAAAAATTAAAAATAAAAAATACTTAAGGGAAAAAGATATAGAACACCTAACTCATAATTATGATGCTATACTAATCCAATATCGGGGCTTGAATCTTGATGGTTCATGAAAAAACAAAGAAACAGACAAACACTCTGAAAATAGGGTGAATTATCCCACACAAAAATAATGAATAATATGAGAAGATGAATGAATAAAATAATAAGGAGGAGTGAAGATATTATCAAGGTCCAACCAACAAGACCAACAACAATCGATTCTAACACTAGATGAAGGAAAGATATCCATTCCTAGGAGGAAAGGAGAAGGAACCCTTAGTGGGACGTTGTGCATGGAGGAGGATAAGGAAAAGAGGGGTGAGGGAAAAAATAAAATGCTGGAGGGGAAAATGAGAATTTCACATCATTTAATTAAGAGAACAGTTTTTCCACATGGTTGGACAAACAATGCGCCCACTGTGTTTAAGCCACTGCGCAAGATGTAGGCTTTCACGGTTAATGAAAATAGTTCAGGAAACCGTGTATTTACCCTATGTCAAGGGACCTATATAAACCATAAATACATTCGACCCTCTCATATGGTAAGACCAAACCATGTGAGACCTCCATATCCACTAGAATAGCCACACAATTTCTTCTGGAGGGATGTACGGTTTTAGAAAAATCATGCGACCCTACCATCTTCTCTTGATTTTGAGGTTTTAAGGCCCGATGCTCTCAAAACTCAACTGATCACCCAAGACACCTCCCAATCCTTTAACCATGTCTTAAAACAACACATTTAACTATTCTAACACTCGGAATTATGTTCTGAGCCTCAGTTTAAAGAATGGATAGTCTACCAAAAATAAAATTGAAGTTCCTTTAGAAAATTTCATCCGGACCAAAAACATGGGACACTATATTTTATATGTAAACATGTTTACATATTTATTTATAAAATCAATATATTATGTGTAAATATATAAAAATATATATATTTTTATATATTTAGTTATAAATAAAAATATAATATGAATATGATAAAGTTTGAATTTTATAATATCCATATTATGGTAAGCCCTAAGAATAAATTGAGTCTCCAACAAAAAAAGATAAGAAGACTCCATTAAATGAGGATGAAATTCCATGAATTGTTATAAAATGGGGTACCTTGAAAAAAAAACACAATTTTGGAAGAATTTGTTGAAATGTTTCCCCAAACAATGTTGATTAGGGTTCTACCAAATCACAATAGTGTAGATCTTTTCTTAAGCTTCAATTTGATATGTTGTAAAGCCCAAACGGACACTCGGATCAAATGTTATGGTCCTTTTAAGCTCAAGTCATCTTTTCAACTTATTTTAGATCGTTTATTAATTTATTGATTTTTTCCATCTTCAAATTGTTATTAAATGATTATTATTAAAGAATAATTAAAAAATTTGTAATTAATATTATTTTTAAATTATTTTATAAATAATTCCCACTAAATATCTTATATATTAAGTGTGATTACATATTTTGTATTATATAAATCATATTTTATAAAATATATTATATTTATATCAATATAAATATATTTATATATTAACACATGGTTTTTAATTATATATAACATTTTTTATGAAATATAAATTTTATCAATGCTAAATACAATCGTTTTAGCAAGGATAAAAGGTATACTTTAATCAATGCCAAAAAAACACTGATAAAAGTACCCTTTATGAGTGATATTAAAACACTGATAAAGGGGGTACTTTATCAATGCATTTTATCACCTCAATTACCATGAAATAATGGATCACCCCATAACATTTTGGGATGATGACACTTGGTATTTTTTCCATATGTAACGATTGGGTAAGAGAAGAGAGTGAATGCTATATTGGTCTTCTAGAACAAAACCCTACGACAGATGTTATCCCTCTCACCAATAAATGTGATCCCCTCTCTCCAATTAATAATATTATATTATATATTAAACAAATAATAAGAATTTTTATATATTTAAAAACAAATATATTTATAAATGAAATTATATTTGTCTTATAAAAAAATTATTACTCATTTATAAAAAATGAGAAAATAATACGTGTTTTCAGTTTTTTTTATTATTTGAATAAAATAATCATATTTTAGTTAATATAAGTGTGTAAATTTTTTAAAAAAGTGTTAAATATCAATGATTTAATTATATTTCAAAACCCATTATATTTGAAATTGAAATAATTTTTATTTTTCTTCAAAAACTGTGTTACTTTTTTAAAAAACAATTTAAAAAATGTCATAAAAATGGATTTTTAATAATTTTGAAGAAAATAAAAATATTTTATTTGATATCATTAAATTCATAATTTTTTTAAATGTGTTAAATAATATTGAGTTTATTTTATTTTAAATAAAATTATAATATTAAATTAATTGAAATCTTTGTGTAAAAAAAGGTTTTATACCATTTAAAAAAGACAACAATTTATCTTTAAAAAATTGTTTTTTAAATATTTGAATAAAACTAAATTTTTTTATTAAATATTTTTCAAGACATGAATTTTTTTTAAATGTATAAGAAATATGTTTTTTTGAGAAATTAAATTAATAAAACTTTACTAATCATCTTAAAAATACTATTTATTCAGAAGTATAAAAAATAATCTTGTATGAATCGATATAGAAGATATTTTTTTAAAAAAATAAAATATTATTATTTATCTAGAAATTGTTAATTTTTTTAATTTATAATTTTATTATTCATTATAATAAATACTATTTTTATAAATTATTTAAAAGAAACATGTCTCTCTGAATGGTTGAAAATTTGTTTTTAAGTAATAAAAATCCATAGAAAATTCTAACTAAAAATGTTCAGGGAAAAATTCTAGAAAGACTTTTATAGAAAATTAATCTAAGTAATTTCATTGAAAACTTCAATGAATATTACATTAAAAAATTTTAATGATAAATTTTATTAAAAAACTTCACTTGAAAGTTACTAGTTGAATAATTAATTTTTTTATGAAATTTGTTTCTTTGTGTTTTCTAGTTGACCTTTTTAGTGTAAGAGTTTTCATTAAAGATAATTGTAGATTTATAATTTATAGTATAATGTTCCAGAAGATGTTTCACTAGAATTTTTAGTTGAAGTTTCACTATAATTTATAATGGAAGTTGCATTAAAATTTCCCATTGAAGTTTCATTGGAATTTCCAGTGGCACCATCCCTGCTATACTGAATATTTCATTAAAAATATAATTTTGTTGCATTGTGAATCATTCACGAGAACTTATACTAGAAATTACACTGAAACATCTATTGTAATTTCCACTTAATTAATTTATAATTGTTTTTAATATAGATTTTGTATTTTCAAACTTCCATTGGATCTTCTTCCGCTGGAACTTCCACTTAATGGATTTATAATTTTCATTAAAACAAATTTATTAAAAAATATATTAAATATATCTTCGTGGTGAATTTATTATAAAATTAATTTTAGTTATAATTTTATATATTATTTAAATTTTTATTCATATAGAATATTCCTTCTTAATAAATTATATAATATTTATAAAAAATATGTAACAAATATAATACATATTTTATATCATTTCATTTATTATAAATATATTCATTAACATTTAATTTTTATTAATATATTTTTGGGTTGTATAAATATATAATTTTATTATACTGTGAAACAACCACTGTAACTTCTACTGAAACATCCAATGGAACTTCCACTGTAACTTCCACTTAATAGATTTATATTTTTTATTGGTACAGATCTTGAAAAAAAAATTACATTTATTTTATTAGTGAATTTATTATAAATCTAGTTTTAGTTATAATTTCATATTTTATTTATGTTTGTATTCATATAGAATATACACTCTTAAATGGTAAATTATATTATATTTATAAAAATTATGCAACAAATATAATACATATTGCATATAATTTAATTTATTATAAATACTTTTAATAAATTTAATTATATTATTAAAATATTCTTTAGTTTTTTAATTTTTGTTAATAAAAAATTATTAAAAAATATACTAAATATATCTTATAACAGCATTTATTATTAAATTAGTTTTAGTTATAATTTCACATTTTATTTATATTTTTATTCATATAGAATATGAATTCTTACATGGTAAATTATATAATATTTATAAAAATTATGTAACAAAAATAATACATATTTTATATCATTTCATTTATTATAAATATATTTTTTAAAATTTAAATTTTATTAATATATTTTTTGGTTTTATAAATATATACTTTTATTTTATCCTGAAACTTCATCTAGAAATTTCATTGGAACTTCCACTAGAACTTCCACAAAAAATTCCACTATAACTTCCACTTAATAGATTTATAGTTGTTATTAGTACATATTTTGAATAAAATATACTACATATATCTTCTTAGTGAATTTATTATAAATTTAGTTTTATATATAATTTCATATTTTATTAACTTTTGTATTCATATGAAATATACATTATTAAATGGTAAATTATATTATATTTATAAAAGTTCGGTAACAGATTTAATACATATTGTATATAATTTAATTTATTATGAATATATTTAATAAATTTAATTTTTTATTAATTTAATATTTAGTCTTATAAATATATACTTTTATTGTCTTGTAAAACTTGCATTTAAAATTCCACTAGAATTTCTTCTATTGGAACTTTCATTTAGAGGATTTATAATTGTTATTTATAAAGATTTTGTAAAAAATATGTTAAATATATCTTCTAAGTTTATTTATTATAAACTTAGTTTTAGTTATAATTTAATATTATATTTATTAAAATTTATTTTTATATTAATTCATTCTTTAGTTTTATAAATATATTATTTTATTGTATTTTGAATGTTTTAGTGGAATTTCAAATGAAATTTCCACTAGAACTGACACTAGAACATCCACAGGAATTTCCACTGAAACTTCAACTAAAATGAAGTTTAAATTTACACTAAAACTTTCTATTGAGATCATTTTGATTTTCACTATAATATTCCATTAAAATATTTCATATATAGTGTGTTTTTATAGTCTGAATTTTTAGTTGAAAAATCTACTAGAATTACTTACTGCAAATTTCAAGTGAAAATTTCAACTAGAATTTTTCAATGAAATATTATAGAGAAATTGTTTAGATGTTTTTTTATAGTGGAAATTTATAATATAAAATTAAAGAGAAACTGTATCATATATATTTTTTGAATTTATTTATTTTAATTTCTATATAAACCTTTTGAATGTAATATTGTAGTGTACATTTTCAATTAAAATATTCAATATAAAATTTATTTTTATTACTGATGTTTCTATTTTAAATCATTTTTATGAATTGAATTTGATTTTAAAAATATACAAAAAATATTTTATTAATAGGCTTATAAAATTATTAATTATTTTTTAAATTTCCGTTTTTTTAAATTGATAATAATTTATTTTATAATTTTTTATAACAATTTCAAATTTTTTATATTTAGGAATAAATTTTTCATATTTTTGAATTGTGTGTCAAATTATTATTTTTAACATACAATTACAAAATATTATTTTTATATGGTTTTAAAAAATTATTATGCAACACTAGCCAATACAAATATATTTTTCAATAATAAACAAATAATTAGTTTTTTTATACCATAGTTTTTAAATTATTTGAAAATAATTTTCCACAATTTAATTACTTCAATTATAAAAATTTCTTTAAAGCATAATTACATGTTATTTAGTTTTTAATGTTTTAAAAAATTAGTAGTTAACTATAAATGTATAAATATTGATAAAAAATTTATTATTTTTTCCAGTTTTTCAATTTGGTGAAATATTTTAAATTAATTTTTTACTAATTATTTAGGTTTGAGACACCAGTATGCTGTTATGGGTATAATAAGATTTTTTAAAAATGTCTAACAATCACATATTTTTATTTCATTTCAATACAATTTCCATTTTTTAGGTAAACGTGGAATCATCTGCGGTATACTAGATATTCTACTTATATTGGGAATTGGAGATAATGTGTATCCACTTTATCAGTGGTAAAAAAATCACTGATAAGGGGTTACCTTTATCATTTCTTTTTTTAGCGCTGATAATGAGGGATTTTATCGGTCCTTTTTTCGTGCTGATAAAAGTACCACCATTATTAGTATTTTTTAGCATTGATAATGGTTAGTGCTAAATAATGTTAAATATACATTAGTGAACACTTTATCAGTGTTTTTAGCACTGATATTGAGGAATTTTATCAGTTTTTTAGTGCTGATAAAAATACCCCCTTTATCAACAACTTTTAGCACTGATAATGCGTAGTCATGAAAAAAGCTAAATATGTTTTTGTGAAAACTTTCATCACCATAAATCGCATATCTAGAATCCCTGTGATTATTCTTTAACCCACACACTGAAAACATCTCATAGTGGGCAACAATCTCATCATCAAAGGTGCTTGGGATGAGCATCCCCAAACAACAGTCGTTCGAGTGATCACTAGGAGAGATAAGATCTCCCTTTAAGAAAGAGGAGATCTCCATTCCATGCCCATAAATATATTTATATATAAATGTTTATTTATAAATATATTTATATAAATATTTATTTATAAATATCTATTTATGAATATATTATTATAAACAAAATGTTAACATTATTAATGAAATTATAATCATAAACGCATGAATGTTAAAAATGAGTGAAATTTAATAATTTAAAATGATTATACGTTAAAAATATTAAAATAAATGTAAGATTTTTTTATAGGTAGGGGGAAACACCGAATGTTTTATTAAGGAAAGATAGACCTTTTTTAATAGGGTTTAGAGGCAACCATTACACGACCCAAAGGTCCAGTGGCTCGAAGGCCCATAATTATCATTTATGGACCAATGGCCCTATGATCCTGAAGATGCAAACTGAGCAGCCAAACTTCACATCCTGATCCCATTATTCTAACTACAATGCCCTCTTACCATCAGACATTTTATTGTACTGCCTCACCGTGAAGACCTAGTAGTGCACCCATCTTTAAACCCACGTTTTGGTTGAGGTCCAGATGATATATGTCAGTGCACCCATCGCTCTTTCGAGCTACCTACCCATCAATTCCTGTATGTCTCCATGTCACGCGGCTTCCAGGATGGGTCACTTCGCTTGTCTGGTCGTCACTATTCACACGATGCGTCGCCCCCTCTGCCAAGTACCAACACATTATGAAACCCTTTACATTGACATTGAAGAGAACCCCCTCTATCCCAAGTAGTTAGATGTATATATATTAGGAATCAATGCACCTATCACTCTTTCAAGCTGCCACAAGGCGATGTTACCTGAAGCCAAGCAGCCCTGCCAACCTAATACCCTGCACCAATCAAATGGTCACATTTTTTTATCACCCGTTGTTTTGTGGTAGCCTGGAGGCCCTATGGACTGGAGGCCTTTGGTGGCCCGAATGTCATATGGCCCAAAGGCCCAAATTGGGTGAATAGCTCTACTACTACAGTGCCTGATACAATGATAATCTATATATATTGAAATGAATAAGAATACATATTGAAGTTATCCTAACATAGTAAATAAATATATATTAATAAATATTTTAAATGACTAAATTCCAAAAAATAATAATACTAAAAATGGATAAATAATATTAACTAAAACAATATTAAAAATAAATAAATAAAATTTATCAATTAAAAATATAATATATTAAATATATTATGTTACTAAATGAAATTATAAAATGAATATTAAAATTTAAATAGATTACAAAAGTACTCTATGTGTGTTTCTATGTAATATTGCATTAATTATATAAATGTTTGTGTGAAATTAATGTGAATATATATATACACAACACAAGTTTGATATATGTTAAATTGAAAAATTACATTATATAATATGAAATATCTGTAAAATAATTAAATAATAATAAGAATGAATAAATTTAAAAATATTAATAAGTGATATTAATTATATAGCTCATTAAGAAAAATTAAAAATGAATTTTTATAAATACTAATGTTTAAATCAGAATGAATAAATATTAATTATATAAATTAAAACTATATTAATAAAAATTAAAACTTAATTAATAAAAATGTATAAATAAATATTACAAATGAATAAAATTACAAAAATATTGAACAATGAAAAATTGAAAATGAATAAATTATAAAAATATTAAAAACAATTAAGGCTATTAATGAAAAAATAATATTAAAAATGAATAGATTTGAAAGAAATATTAAAAAGCAATAAATATTATATATTGAATAAAAATATAAAATATGAATAAAATTTACAGATTAGAAACATAATATATATTAAATATATTATTTTAATAAATATAATTATAAAATGAATATTAAAATTTTTCTAAATTACAAAAATATTTTGTGTTGCCAATGAGCCTGTACCCAAGTGGTAGATGCTCCTGATTGGTGTCCAAGAGACCCGAGTTCAAATCATGGTGGGGGTAATTTTTGGGTTACTGTAGCATCACTATAGCATCACTGTAGCGGTTATAGAACCAACTACAATTATGTACTATAGCAGCTGACACTATTTATTCGATTTTGGACTTCAGGCCACCAGTTTTGGACTAGGGGTATTAGGGAGTTCAGGACACCAAAGGATATCGGGCCACAAGTCCTTCAGGATGTAGGGGCCTTCGGGCCCCTAATGAATTTTGAGCCAAAGGGCTTCCGAGCCAAAGAAAAGACCGAGAAGCTCCGAGCAGACCATAGAGGAGAAGGCCCAACTGAGGATTCTGAGAAAAATAACAACCACCATAGAAGAGCTAACCAGAGTGGAAGAATGAGAGGGTTTGATAACTACCATCGGGACCAGGCACCGTGCAGTTCTGCACGAGGCAATGCTAGCCGATCAAGCATGCGAGGTGGGGAGCTAGGCGCCTTTAAGATGTAGATGCTGGGGAGGGGCTATTTCAAGTGTGCGAGGTCTTTGGCCATTAAAAGTCATGTTTGGGGTGGGGTATGTGAATTGTTCCCTGGTGCTACAGGCCATGTAAGGGTTCCCCTTCAACCCTTAAAAGGGTGATTATCCAGGAATAACAAAAAAGAAGGCCTTCAGGCCATTCAAGTACCAAAATACTATATGTTTGTTATATATAAAAAGTAATTAATTATGTGTATATATATATATATGAAATTAATGTAACACATGTTTGATATATGTTAAGTTAAAAAAAGAAATTTAATTAAACATCCATTACATGATACCATATGTCAATATTTTTTATTAATTTTAATTTTTAATTACAAATCATTTTTCACTAAATATATGAATTATTTAATATAAATATACATATTTAGTATTATATAAATCATATTTAAGTAAATATTATAAATATTGATATATATATAAAAAATATTAAAAATATTAATGAATAATTTTGTATGAAAAACATAAAAAATGAATAAATTACAGAAAATATTAAACTAATAAATATATAAAATCATTAAATTATTAAAATAGTAAACAAAAATTTAAAATTATCAATTAATAAATAATATTAAATACATGAATGAATGTTAAAAATGAGTAAAATTTAATTTAAAGATGAATAGATTGAAAAGCATTTAAAAAATGAATAAGTGATTAATATGTTTTTAATCATTACATTTTATTTGTTTCTATATTTATATTAAATATATAATATTTATTACTATTTATAATTAATATTATATATATATATATATTAAATTTATTCATTTTTATTAAGAACTGTTTCATTAACAATTTTTTTTAATTTTTTTGTAATTTATTCATTTTAAAATTTTATTTGTTGAATTATTACATTTTATATATTTATATTTAACATATAATATTTATAACATATATATATATATATATTGAATTTATTATTTTTAATAATAATTATTTCATTAATATTTATTTAAAGATTTTTTAATTTTTTAATTTGTTTAATTATTTCAATTTTTTAAATATTTTAACTATTTATATATTTTTATTGGTGTATATAAAAAAACGAGGCCAAAAAAGGTAGGGTGGCTGGGTCGGATTAGAAGGTGGGCTGTGTATAGTCCTACATGAGAAAGAACATGTGTGAGACCACTTCACTACTACAAAACAAGCCTTTAACAGCACTTGAAAAGCACTGACTACTTGAGTGAGATTAAAAGCTATGGTATTTTACCAGCACTTATAAAAGTGGTGATAAAGAGACTTTTATCAGTATTTTTAGAAGCACTTATAATGTGGACCTTTCTAAGCACTTTTAAAAGTGTTGAAAAATGAGTCCTTGATCAGTGCTTTTAAAAGCGCTGACAAATATGTCCTTTATCAACAATTTTAAAAGTACTAATTTTTTTCCTATATCAGCACTTCTAAAAGTGCTGATAAATGTGTCCTTTATCACTGATTTTAATGGTTCTTATAAAGGGTCATACTGTAGTGTGATGTAATAGCACACTACAGGACCAAGGCAATGTGCTGTAACAAGACACTACAACACCAAAAACACACTAGATATAAAAAAACAAGTCCCAATATAGAATTTAAATAAAATGAAATTTACAAAAAAAAAACAAAAAAAAATACAATATTGTAGACATTTCAATCATTGGTTTATACAATTTCATAAATACAAATTATTACATACATTTAAAAACATCAATGTTCTTTTGTCTTTTAATCCTGACACCGACTCATGAAATTGTTGAACAAACCGCCCCTTCTCAAGAAAAATAATGCACCAGTATAAGAAAAAAAGTATTATGTTAGTATTAATATAAATAAATAAATTAACATAAAGTGTTAATTTTACTAAAATTGATGTCGATTTTAAATAAAAAATGAATGTGGAGTAATACCGGTCACATAGTGTGTCAGATTGAGGTACGACTGATTCCAACATGTCTCAAATGACTTTTGGATCATTTTCCTAAAGCATCAAAACATTATGAATGTTTGTTTGTCATTTTTTAGAATGTAGGTTTCCTTTCTTTACTAAAATTTCATTTTAAACTGGAAACATGCACTTTTGACTCTTTCTGATTTCATCGTGTATCAGTTTGACGTGAAACTGATTCCAAAAAATCAATAATGTCTTATGAATCATTTTCCTAAATTGTTAAGAAAATATGATCACATTTGATCAATTTTCTATGAGTGACACTTTTTGAACTAAAATATCAATTTTAAAATGATAATAGACTCTTTATGTCATACCGGGAACATCATATATTAGATCGAGGTGAGACTAATTTGTACACATAGAAAATGACATATGGATCGTTTTTATAAAGTACAAAACAACCCAAATGTGATTTCTTGGTTTTGAGTAGGCCAACTGTCCATTTTACTAAAATTGATATGAATTTTAATTAAAAATAAACACTTTGAGTCATATCTATCACACAATGGGTTGGATTAATGTGCGGACAATTATTACTCATTTAAATTATTTGTGGATCATTTTTATAAAGTATCAAAACAATGTGAATGTGTTTTCTCAGTTTTGAGTACGTTAGTGTCATTTTAAACTAGAAACACACACTTTGACTCATTCTGATCACATCGAGTATCAATTTGATGTAAGACCAATTCCTAAACATCACAAATGAATAATGAATCATTTTCCTAAATTATCCAGAAAAACCAAGTGTTCTTGATGGGTTTTCAATGAGTAACACTTTTTGAACTAAAATATTAATTTTAAACTGACAACGGGGACTTTGAGTCATACCGGGAACATCGTGAATTAGCTTGAGGTGTGGCTGATCTACACAAATAAAAAATAACTTATGGATCATTTTCAAAAATTATCAAAACAATCTAAATGCATTTGATCAGTTTTAAGTAGGTCAGTTTTTCATTTTACTAAAATTGATGACAATTTTAAATAAAAAGACGCACTTTGAGTCATACCAGTCACTCCGTGCATTGGATTGAGATACGAATGATTCCTACATTTCTCTAATTACTTTGGATCATTATCCTGAAGTATCAAAAAATTATGAATTAATTTTCTTGGTTTTGAGTATGTGAGTTGTCTTTTTTACTAAAATGTCATTTTAAACTGGAAACATGCACTTTTGACTCATTCCAATCACATTGTGTATTGGTTTTATGTGAATCCAATTCCTACACGTCATAATTGACTTATGAATCATTTTTATAAATAATAAGGAAAATACAAGTACCTTTGATCAGTTTTTAGTGAGTGACACTTTTTGAAATAAAATGTAAATTTAAAACTAATAACGGACACATTGAGTCATACCAGGAACATAGTGTATCAGATTGAGGTGTAGCTGATTCCTATATTTGAAAAATGACTTATGGATCATTTTCTTAAAGTATCAAAAAAATAAGAATATTTTTTCTTAGTTTTTAGTGTGTTATTTTTCTACATTACTAAAATTAGTGTCAATTTTAAATAGATATAAGTACTTGGATTCATATTGGTCACACCGTGTTTTGGATTGAGGTGAGGCTAATTCTTACACATCCTAAAGTTTGTGGATGTTTTGGTACAGAAAGGCATGATAGATGGATAGAAAAACCCAACTCAAAAAAATCCACATGTATTAGAAAACAATTATTAAGTGATTAATACTAAAAATATATAAATTAAACATAAATATGAAAAAATACATCAATTATATAGAAAATTATTTTACTGTGAAAATATTAAGATTACCTTTGTGATTGAGAAAAGAGAGAGTCATTGTTCTTCCTATAAAGGCTTGCTAGATGGACATGAATCTTCTAAAATAAATGAACTCTGTAAGGAATAATGAAAATTAAATAAACATTCAATTGTATAATTTTTCAATAAAATAGGGAATGTATATCATAATATTACCTATAAATCTTTCAAATGAGTTTCCTTTATTATAGTTTTTTCTTATGAGGGATTGGTAACATCGTAATGTGTAGATGAAATTGTCAGTATGAGTACTCAAACATTTAATTTAGATTATGTTAATGTAGTAGAGAACATATAATATTATCAAAAAAATAGTGTATATTAAAAAACACTTTTACCTTCTCATTTAACTCTATGTTTTTAATGGTTTTAGGGAGTTTATTCCTCTATCTAGAATCCATATCCCCTCTTTGTGGTCCCCTCTAATGTATGAGACATTTTCTATATTGGGATCAACATGAAGTGATTTCTATATCGGAATAAAAGGGTCATCCTCGATTGAATTTTTATTTGAATCGACATTTGTTTTTATTTTCTAGTAGAACCATCAACCAATTATTGTTTTTTGGACTAGAGACATAAAATACTTTCACTTATTGTAATGCCATTATGAATTGATCGTCTTTCCCCCCTCCCATGCTGAAATTTACCTTCACGAAGCCCATTTCATCAACTTTCATTGCAATGATATTGTCAACCCATTTGCAATGGAAAATTACTAGTTGAAAGGTTGTATAATCCAAATCATATATTTGTTCGATAATTCCAAAATATGACATATTTTCATAAATTATATTTTTATCCTTGGAACAAGATATGTGAATCGCTTCATCCACAAGTGTAACAAAACTTTTTTTGCATCATACTATAGTCATTGTATTCTCTGGTATAAAATGTATAACCAATGATTACGAAACCAGTGTAAGATATAACATTTTCATTTGGTCCTTTGGCTAGCCATTGAAGTCGTTCAACAATTGAATTTGAATTTTTAGACATCTCATTATAAATTTGATATCGGAACAATCCTATAAATTATCGATTATGCGTATTTGATATCCATACTTCATCCCTTGATGGATTATAATCTATAAAAATTTATTTATGGGATTCAATGTATAGATCAACATCTTTACTATTATGTAAAATTTAAAGGTGTGCTTGCTCCCACTCTATAAATGTAATTTTAACAACATCTATTCAGAAAATCCCTTTTCCCATAAGGTGTTCGTTGTGATAATACTTTGGGAGACTGATACTGTCAACATCTGATATGTAATCAGTAGACAATTCAATAGATTCTTCAATAATATATCATTCTGCAATACAAAATTCTGGCCAACTTTGATTATTGACATTCCCTTTAAAAATCATTATATACAGTTCAATGGCGTACATCCATATATAATGGATAAGACCACATTTTTGAACCTCTCTAACCAGGTGAACCATTAATTAGACCATTATATCAAATAATGATGGTCGGAAGAACATCTCTAATTCACATAACATGACTGCAACCTCCTTATTCATGATTTGAAACTTCGGCGGGTCTATAACTTTAATGCATCTGGTTTTGAAAAATTAGTAGAGTCTGGTTAATGTATGTCATACATTTTGAGGTAGAATGCAATGAAAATAAATAGGAATTAAATCTTGAATAAAAACATGATAGTCTTTTGATTTTAGGCCTTGTAACTTCAAATTAGTCATTGACATAACATTCTTGATATTTGATGAATATTCCTAAGAAAATTGTACACTATTAAGGAAAATGAAAAATTATAATTTTTCATATCTAGATAGAGTGTAAGATAATGGAGGAAGAAAAGTATACCTTTTACCATTCATTGGTTCCAACTCTTCCATTATCCCCATTTCAATCAAGCCCAACCTAACTTTGATTCCATATTTTTTGGTAGAAACATTTAGTAATGTGTCAATAACACTATCAAATACATTTTTTTCAACATGAACAACTTCAAGAAAATTTATGACATAAAAACAATCACAATATGGTAATTAAAATAAAATTGATCTCTTCTTCCAACATGATTTTGTAAGTTTATTCAAAAACGGTTTACCAAAAATAGTTCCAATATATTTTACTTTATTGTATAGTTGATCGCTCATTATTGGAGATGGTGTTGTACCTTGTTCGATATTCCCATAGAATGATACCATTTAGGATTATTATTTATTTCATCGAGGTAAAAATTTATGATATCCTAAAAATACAGTCTTCGAGGAATGTTTCAACCGAACTGAGTATGTACATTTTTTACAAATGGGACACCTCAATATTCCTTTAATTCCATAGCCTGATAAATTTCCATATACATGGAAGTAATTTATCATTCCATACAACATGGGCCTCAATGTGAATTCTTCACTTATATGATCATCATACTTTGTAACACCTATATCCCACATCAATTTTAGATCTTTGATCAATGGACCCAAATAGACATGAATATCATTACCAGGTTTCTTTGGTCCAGAATAAGCCGAGACAACAAAATGTATTTGTGCTTAATGCATAACCATAGCAGCAAGTTATAATTTACCAAAATGACGGTCCATGTACTGTGAGTACTACTATATACACCAAAAAGATTAATTCCATATGTAGATAACACAAGATGAAAATTTCTAGGCTCATTTCCAAATTCAAGATACTCGTAATCTATTTTCTTTCACTGAGGAGAATCTTCTAGATGACATAGGTTCCCATCATTAATTATTGTATCTTCATGCCATGCCAATTTTCTCATAGTTTCCTGACATCCATATAGTTTTCTAAAACATGGAATGATAGGAAAGTAGCGTACATATTTCGAAGGACTTGATTCATTTTTCCTGTATCAATTTTTACCATACTTAGGAAATTTTATGATTGATTCATTGTATTTGAGAAACAATATGCAATCATTTGGACAAGTATGATTTTTTTTAGAGATCATCCAATTGAACATAATATTCATTTAGCGTCACATATTCAGCATGGTAGTTCATTTTCTTCTGGTATAGTAGTTCTGTAAAGTTTGTGACACTCTATCCACTTCTAGATTTCAAATTATATATCTTTAATTCAGTTGAAAATGTTGTGTATTTAGTACAACCAGTATACAATGGTTTCTTATCACAACTATTTAACTCCTCAAACAACATTGTACAATCATAAAGGTCATCTTCAATTGTCATTGTAATTTATTCCATGCCATCTCCATCATTATTTACACTAGTATTCATATCAAATAATCCATAAACCATAGTATCATCCCAATCGGTGTCCACATTCAGTTTTTACATTTTTTAGTCCAACATTTAAATCTCTGATCTATTCCGGGACAAATCAATTGTTCTTCCAACTCTTCCGAACTAATTTTTCTTTAATAACAACAATGTAAACATGGACAGAGGATTTGAGAAGGGTTGTATGAATGCTCTATTATAGGTGTTATCCTATAATTTCATTAAAAGGTTAAATTTATAGAAAAATCATCCTCATCAACTCTTCTCCCATACATTTATCATTGCATTTTTTTGACACATCCTTCATCTCTTGTGGACATGAAACTATGTTACTTGAAATACTCTATGCAGTAGTCATCCATGGGATGAATAATGCAAAGAGCAGTACAAGAAACGTAAAATATATGGGTGATGAGTTTCAAGAATTTTTTTTTAGTAATTACTATTCATGAGACGAAGTTAATGTGGAGGAGAGTTGTCTACAGATGAGATGGGGGATGATTCTCAAACAAAAAATTTTAATAATAACTATTGTTTGAAAAAAATCAAGTCTTTATTAAATCCCATAAACAATTGAAAATATAATATAGGCAATTAAGGAGTAATAAATAAACCCAAATTTGATACACAAGAATAATAAAATCTCATTCAATCAACTAGTTGAATTAAAATTTTATTGATAAAACATTTTAACAAAAAGTTATTTAATATACATGGATAGTAATCAAATATTCCTAGGGGAGGAACCAACACATGTATACCTAAAATGATGAATACCTAAAAATAATTTCTAATATATAGAATTTTATAACTTCCATTCTATTTTTTTTTGCAAAACATGATGTAGAAACCTAAGGACTTGTGACATTAAAAATTAATGGTATATCAAATATTTGAAAATGTCTCAAGACTCTTGGTATGTCATATCCTCACACCAACCAATCCCATGGATTCTAGGGAGGTCATCAAATCTGATCTACCCAACTGAATGATTCTAGGGAGGCCATCTAATACACATTGATCCATCATTGAGATTATAGGTAGTTCTATAAAGAAGTTGGCATAAAGAAATAATACATATCAACAAGATATATCACAAACAAGGGAGAAAAACAAACCAACCCTTGAAAATTATATACGATACACATTTAAACACACACACACACACACACACGCACACACCCATATATATAACATGGAATTTATAATACACATAATTAAAAAAATGAATATTTAAATATAATTTTTAATGAATATAAATATAATCCCTTCTTAATTTGGAAATCTAGGATGATAATTTGGGAATAAATAATTAAGAAAATTACCCTTACATTGTAAGTTCTGAAAATACATATAAATAGATAGAAAGATATATATTTACACATATATATATATATATATGTGTGTGTGTGTGCATGTGAATGTGTGTATATTTATAAAATAAACCTAAATTGTTAAAAATATATGAAACCCTTGAAGTAGAATATCACAACTTAATAAAATAAATACATCCTCGTAATAATTTTAAACATAGAGAGCCATTGAAAATAAATAAATATGGTATCACCCTTAATAAGATTTACCTTAAAATAAAACAAAACAATTATGAGATAATAAATTTTTAAGGGGAAACCCTTAAAATGAAATATTTTAAAAAAAATTATATAAATAAATTACCTTACTTGAATTGCATAAAACCAGCTTCTGTTTTTTCTTCGCATCATCATGAGACTGAGAATTGGTTTTCTAAATAAATTTTCTTGTTCAATTATAGTTTTTATATCCAAAAATTCCACTATTTATATAGTGGAATAAATATTAATTTAATTGGTTTATCAGCGGACCAGAGTTAATTATCTTGGATTTCAAAATAGAAACAAAATTAAACTTGTTAAGAAAGCTGAGGTATAGATTTAGAAAAAAAATAAAATTGATTCAAAAAATCAATTTAAAAACACCAAAACAAAATATCCAAATCAGTAGTCAAGAAAATAATGGATCATAAACAAAAGAAAAATTGTATACAATGACCAGAGCATAAATAATAGATGACACCATCGAAGAAGAAATCAAAAACAAAATAACAAATAGAGAAAGAAAATCAAAACCTATATAGGAAAACACGGGCCTACCTCGCTAGGTTGAAGAAAATTCAAGACCATCAGATCTAGATCTTGATTTTTTTCTTTGGAAACTCTAATTGTAAGAGAACACTATATGTACGATGATATTAAAGCAATTATAGGATGTGGGTTTGTGTGATTCAAGTGAGTTTGTGTGATTCGAGCTTCCATTCACTAAGGAGGAGCACCGACAATAGGTGCATTATTTATAAATCTTTTGATATCATGATGGGCTCGCAACTGGTTAAGTTTTTTTAAATAGATCAAGACACTTTTATCAGTGCTTTCAAAAAGGTGTTGATAAAGAGTCTTTTTATCAATGTTGATAAATATTTCTTTTATTAGCGCTTATTACTTAAGCAATAATAAAGGATTTATAATTATAATTATAAATATTTTTTTAAATACATATAAATATAGTAAATATATTCTTTATTTACATATATTTATTATAGTTTTATTATTATTTAAATAAGTAATTATAATTATTTAAATATATAATTATTTATTTATAATTATATAAATATTTTTTAACCATAATATTTATATCATTATATATATTTATATAATTATAAATATAATAAATATATATATAATTATAAATATATTAAATATATTCATTATTTAAGTAAATTTATTATAAATTTAATAATTATTTAAATAAATATAATTATTTATTTATAAATATATAAATAATTTAAATAAAAATTTTTAGTTATTTATAATTCTAAATATATGATTTTATAAATATATTATGTACATTTATAAATATATTTATTTACAAATATATTTTATAAATATTTTTTTAACATTATTAATGAACATGTAATTTTAAGTGCATGCATGTTAAAAATGAGTGAAATTGAATAAATTAGAAATAAGTACCCTTTAACAACATTGAAATAATGGATAAGTTTTGTGTGTGTTCACTGTATATAAAAATTCATTAATAACGTATATGTGGAATCAATATAACACACTTTTGATATATATGAAATTGAAAAATCAAACAATATTCAATTATATGTCCATTACTCTAGGCAATTTTTCAGTATTTTTAATTCTTATTATTTTTTTATTATAAACCATTATTCACTAAATGTAGGACTATTTAATGTAACGAACATATATATTTTTTAATATATAAATCATATTTATAAAAATAATCTATATCAATATATTTAATATAGACTATTTATTAGCATTATCAATAATCATCTAATAAATAAAATGTTTAACATTTTTCTCAATTTACTTATTTTTTATTTTAATTTATTTAATTATAATTTTTCATATATCTATATATGTAATACCTACTATTTATTAGTATTTATAATTTATATATAGTATAATCAATTTATTCATTTTTATTAACAATTATATAATTAATAATTTTTGTAATAATTTTTTTTTAGTAAACTCATTTTTAATTATTTATTTAATTATTTCATTTTATTTATTTGGACCTTTATCAGTGCTATAAAAGCACTGATAAAGGATTCCTTTACGAGTGCTAAAAATATAGCGCTAATAAATTGTTAAATTTATCAATGCTTTCTTTAGCGCTGACAAAGATGTCATTTGTTAGCACTTTTTTCTAGTGCTGATAAATACCAATGATACTAAATGCCTTTTTTAGTAGTGCATGCAAATGGACTGGCTATAACGGCTAGGATGGTGGGTAAGTGCATGGAGGCATTGACCCGTGTGGCCCATGTGTGTGAGGGTGTATATGGGTAATGATCCCCTAGCCATGGCATGTTGTGATACCGAAATGCTTGGGCTAATAAAGTGTGACCCTGATAAAAATTAAGTCCAACGTGGGATGATGCCATGTAGGAAAACCATGTATCAATGGTAAATAAAAGGAGTGATAAAGGTCATCCATTATTGGAGTGTAGGTTTAGTATACGTTACCGACAATTCTTTTCCAAGATTGTGGCCACCCCCTTCCATTGTCAAGGGAGGCAGGTGATGGCAGACGGTGGTGGGTGGTTGGTGGCCCACTTTAGCAAACCCACTAGTGGATGAATGGATAAAGAGGGTATGGCAGAGGACTATAAATGGAGGCTCTCCCTCATACCAGAGATCATATATTTAGCTTCATCTTCAATCTCAATCATTGGTTATATGTTCATTTTTTGTGAGGTTTATTTCACCATTATTCAAGAGGGAAATTTTTAGGGTTTTCTCATTATAATAGCGAGGTAGTGTGTACCAAATTTTACCCACAGTGATCCCTCTATTTACCTATGGGTTTTTACCCATTTCATTTTTGGGGGTTTTCCACATTACATCTGATGTCATTTATTTCCTCATTTTTTATTTTATTTTATCTCAATATTATTGTTGAACTAGCGTGCCAATCATTTTTGGTCTCATCAAGTGGTATTAGAGGAATGTTCCAGTCTGGTTCTATTCACTATTTCAGATATTAATAATTCTCATAAATTTGAGTCTTCTTTATGATCGTGACTCTGTTTGATCTTTTGCATAAATATTAAATACACTATTGTAACATAGAACAGGGTTTGGAATGAATGTGTGTCTAGATGGTGGTGAAATTAGGGATCTAGAAATTCAATGAGAATAATTTTCCATTGTGGGAAATGATGATGAATGCAATGTTGATGAAGGATAATTGCTGACTGGAAATTGAAGAAAGACCGATAGATGTGATGATGGAGTGTGGTTAGAGTTGGAACCAAAATTATGACATGGATAAAAATATGGAGAGTAGTTCTGAAATTGGAGAAATTATAGTTAGTCAAGAAATGAAGACTGTTGAAAGAAGACATCATCTCAATGACGCACTTATAATCGAATTGGGAGAAACATGACACATGATATCGTGACAAGAATGGTTTGATCAGTATGAAACTATATAAAAATGAATTGTGTACATTAGGAATGATCAAACCTTGAATATCATTGGATTTGGTACCATCAAACCAACGATTCAAGATGGTATTTTTCAAAACATCCAAGGATTATCCTATGTAAAGGGCCTAAAGAAGAACATATTTCCTTTGGGACAATTTGATAATATTAGATGAAAGACTCACACCAAAAATAGAGTGATGAGAATTTTGAATGAAACACTTGTGGTGATGAAGGTAGAGAAGATATTGAAGAACCTGTACATTATTATGGGTGAAATGTACAAGGAGGCACATATAGTTGTCACATCAACTACCTCAACGGAAGCATTGATGATGTTATGACATCAGAAGCTTGATCATATATCAGAAAGGGGTGGGAATATTCTTGTGCATCAGAATTTATTGCATGGGAATACAAAGCTATACTTACAATTTTGTGAGCACTATATTTTGAGGAAGAAACACAAGTTAAAGTTCGGGACATTAACAATAAGAATAAATAAGATCTTACAGTTGATATATTTTGATGTTTGGAAAGAACTAGTTATATCCTTGGAAGGAGTGAGATACTTTGTATCATTCATTGATGATTATTTCAGAAGATGTTGGGTGTACGTAATCAAGTGGAAAGAGGATGTTTTTGAATCCTTAAAAACATTCAATGTGTAGAAGGAGCTTGAATCTGGAAAGAAGATCAAGTGTTTGAGGAATGACAATGGTGGAGAATATACAAGCGAGGAATTTTATAATTTTTGTCAATAGGAAGGCGTAAAGAGACATTTCATGGTGTCGTAAACTCCTTAGTACAATGGAGTGGTAGAGTGGATGAAAGAACTCAATTGGATATAGAAAGGGTGATGTTGAAGACTGTAGGAATTACCAAAACATTTTAGAAAGAATCAGTGAATACCCCATGTTATGTGATCAACTGATCTCCATCAATGGAGATTGATATGAATACACCAATGGATATGTGGACTGGTAAAACTACTAAATATTATCAGTTACATAATTTTAGAAGCCCTGTATATGCATGTTTAATGACCAGGAAAGATCGAAGATGAATTCAAGATCCAAGAAATGTGTCTTCTTGGGGTATGCTGATGGTGTGAAGGGACATTGTTTTTGGCACCCCACTGACCAAAAAATTATAATCGAAAGAGATTTAATTTTTTAATAAGGCCAGGTGAAAATGAAAATTGATAGAGACATGTATAAAAATAATAAATAAACTAAAACATTCAAGGTAAAGGAAAGACCAAAGGAAGAACGAGTTTCCTATGAGGCATTACCAGAGCGTGATGATGAAGTACCAGTTGAGTATGGGCCACAACGGTCAAATTAAGAGAAAATATCATTAGTATGATGCTTAGACTATGTCATTGAGAGAAATATTTTATAATTTTTATTGATGGAGGATGGAGATATATCTTCTTTTGTGGGGGTGATCTAGAGTTCAAATGTATCCTCATAGATGGTAGCGATGTAGGAGGAACATGAAGCCCTGCACAAGAAAAATAATTAGGATCTTTTTACATTACCTCATGAAAGGAAGGATCTAAAAAAAAGGGTATTTAAGATCAAGAAGGATGGAAAGGACCAGGTGGAATGATATTGTGAAAGACTGGTGGTCAAGGGATATGCTCAGAAAGAAGTTTTTGATTTCAATGAAATATTTTCCCCTAATGTTAAGCTGAGGACTGTTCATATAGTTCTGGCGATGTCTGCTAAATATAGTTTACATCAAGAATAAATGGATGCGAAGACTAATTTTCACCATGGTAATCCTAATGAAGAGATATATATGCTCTAACTAGAAGGTTTTGTTGAAGAAGGAAAAGAGGACTTGGTTTGAAGGTTGAAAAAATATCTGTATGATCTCAAATAGGCACAAATGTGTTGGCACAAAAGATTTGATTCCTATATCATGAGTCTTGGATATAAAAGGCTTCATTCAGAGCCTTGTGCATATTTAAAGGTTTTAATGGTAATTATTTTATCATTATTATATTTTATATGGATGACACATTGGTTATTGGACACAAAAATGACCAGATCTTGGAATCAAAGGAATAGTTGGATAGGTAGTTCAATATGAAGGACTTGGGACTCAAGAACAAGATTCTTGGGATGCATATTTATCGAGATAAAAAAAATGGGAATATTTTTCTATCCTAGAATAATTACATAAAAAATGTCTTGAAATGATTCAATATGAAATACTATAAGCAAATATCTACCCTACTTCCTGTCAATTTTAATTTATTATCTATAGTTTGAACTAGACCAACTATTTCACTTGCAGTGGGACTAGTTAGTTGGTACATGGAGAATCCCAGATAGGATCATTGGAACATAGTGATGAGGATCCTAAGATACCTCAAGGAGACCTTAGATGCTGCATTAGGTTATAGAGGATCATATTTTACTATAAGAGGTTATATTGATTCAGATTTTTCTAGTGATTTTGATAGGAGGAAATACACTATTGGTTATGTGTTTACACTTGCAAGAAGAGATTTGAGATGGATTTTTTAACTATAGTCACTTGTGGATTTATCCATCATGGAGGTAGAGTACAAGGAAACTACACAATCTTGAAAAGAGGAAATTTGGATTAGAAGATTGTTGGAGGATTTCAGACATAGACATGGTCAAATTCTATTGTTTTGTGATAGTCAGAGCGCCTTTCACATTTCAAGGAATCCATATTATCATTCCAAAATGAAGTATATTGGGGTACAATATCACTTTTTCTAAGATGTGGTGGAGGAAGGGTGTGTGAACATGAAAAAAATATAGACTAAAGAAAATCAGACATATCTCTTGAAAAAAGAGATTGACTCTGATAAGTTCAAATGGTGTCAATCCTCGAGCAGCCTCACAGAGACACGATCAACATGATTTTAGCAGATAGAAAAGTTGTGTGGAGATATGATTGATTCTCAACCAATCTCCATGTGAGAGACGTGTCTGAAATTATTTTTTAGGGCGGTGGCTACACCCTTCCTTTGTCATGGGAGGTAGGTGATGGAAGACGGTGGTAGGTGGTTGGTGGCCAGCATCACCAAACCCACGTATAGATGAATGGGACAAGAGGGATTAATAGATGCCTATAAAAGGTGGATATCCCCTCCATCAGAGACCATATCATCAGGTTTAGCTTCAACCTCAATCACTGATTATATGTGTAGTATTTGTGTGGCTCATTTCCCAATTATTTAAGAGGTATATTTCAAGGGTTTTCTCCCCATAATACTGAGGAAGTGTGTACCAACTTTTACTCATAGTGACCCTCCTATTTGCTCATGGGTTTTACCCATTTCATTGGGGGAGGGTTTCCACATTATTTCCATATTTTGAATTTTATTTTATATTAAAATTATCATTGTAGTCCAATAATTTTGGTTCCCTAAGATACACTCCACTCTTATGTTGAACATGAAAAAACAGAATGCATATAATAATAATCAAGTGAAGGAAATTAATTTCATCAGGTTCTTGGTCATGGTGAATGCAATGATGTGTTCATACGCGAATTTGTCCCTTGTTTTCTTGGTGGTGAATATCTGAAAAATGGTCAGGGGAGGCGGCATGGTGATGCTCACCATCGACATGTAGATATTGGCACTATTGGCGTCCAGTGGCGGTGCCATCGGGGCTGTGGTCATGAGTGTCACGCTTGACCGCTAGGCCCTGATGATGCTCAATATATTTCTTCTGTTAATGCTTTATAATGGTCACAAGTATTTTAAGAATATTTTATGTTAAAAACTTTTAGGTAGTAATATTTTTGGATATTAAAAATGTTCAAGTATTATTATAAGAATCGATGTTAAATTATGGACACTTTTTTATGTAATATATTACTATAAAATACAATAATGATTGATATAAAATTTATATTTCATTGTAATGTTACATAATTTAAATTATTATATCATTATAATTATACAACCAGTCTTGGGTAAACCTTCCAATCCATTGGGTTAGAGAAATACATTGATCAAGAAAATAATCACTACTACAGATCACCCTTTTATAAGTTTGATTTTGGATTAATCAGTGTTAAAAAAGATGTGTATGTATTCAGTGCTCATAAAATCTTTAAATTTTTATCAATGCTAAAAAACACTAGTAAAAACAACTTTTATCATCATTAATTTTTTTGGAAGTTCATAGACCATCCTACGATGCTTTGGCTGTGGAAGATACATAAAACTGAAAAAAACTATCCTCGAACAAAAGTAACATGCATCATAAATAAAATACATGAAAAATTGAGCATACATGGTTCTTTTTTATAGTTGGATTTATTCTTCCATGATGTGGTAACACACTTGAATAAAATCATTGAAGCAATAGACAAATATATCTTACCTCAGAGGGGAAAAACTAACCGTTGGATCCCAATATCTCAGAGGGTAACCAAGATATCAGATGGGGTTATGGCGCCTTTATGGGAGTGCTAAACAATTCTCTAGATCAAAGGATCTTATAGGAAGTATTTCATGAAACTGATGATCACCATTGAACACATGCACTCAAAGGAACCTCACAATAAGGAGAACCAAATCTCTTTTTATAGGTTATATCTAATGCTTCTTTATAATTGAAGAAAACATTTGTATAACTCAGGTATTATCATATGATAACCATGATATGTGCCTCGTTGATGAATATTTTCAATGATTTAAATGCATAGATTTTAATATATTCAAAATGGATTAATATTTTTGGAAACTGTGTTGGGAGAATACTATAACCAGGTAGGAATATAGAAGATTGCATTGCATGAAAATTTCCCACAAAATAAAAATATCTTATGCATTTAGTCTATATGAATCATATGAATGATTTTATATACATTATATATATAGAGTATCATACACTGTATAAAACACACCCACATCACGTGAGAATATTTTCCTAGACATATCCAACAAAATTTAATGTTGATAAAGAATGTATTTTATTAGAACCATCTTTAGAGGTGGTAAAGGAGTATTTTATCTAGGATATATCTAGAATTAATAAAAGTGACCCTTATCAACACTACACCTAACATTGTTAAAAAAAATTATCAGCTGCTACAGAGTTCTAGAAGATATATAAATTTCACTCTGTAGTAGTTGATAAAAAATATATAAATCAATTTAAATTGTAGCAGTTTAATTTTTTAATATAATAGATAATATATTTACATTACACCATTTCAGTACCAATATTACATTAAAAAATTTAATTAAAATAAAACTACATTAGTGTAAATTAAAATTAAAATTTAAATAATTACAACCAATGTAGAAAATAAAACTGTCATATGAGGTCTTGACCAATGATCAACTCAACTACATATCAAAGAAGCATGTGCCTATAATAAAAACAATGATTATTTTTGAAATAGCACTGCATATGTTTTATATGAATTCTTCATATCCACCACATGCTTATTACATATTCATCTTTGAAAATATCCACCTTTTAACTGTCATCCATATCAAAATTTTACCCCATATTCCACTCTTTAGTTTCTAAAAAAATTAAAGAATTGCTGAGATATTTTTTAATATCTATATCTAATTACTTATGCTGGTTTCTTTTTTCATAATTTTTTATATGTGAAAAAATTTGAATATCATGATTGTGTTATATCCCTTATAATACTGTAAGTATTTTTTATATTACAACTTCATCTAGATGAATTTTAACTTCTTATTGAACAATTTTATTTTTGGAAAATCAACCAACTTAGAATTACCAAAACAAGAGTTAAACTACAAGTTCATGTAAAATATATAAAATATTTTTTTAGGTTTAATTCTTTTGTGTACCCATAATATGATTTCATCTACTACTACCTGAGTATCAACTATATGATATGATAATTCTCATTCAAATCAAACATTTGAAAACTGCCTGTCACTTCCTTATTCTACAATGTCTATTTCGTATGAAGCTTATAACATATCTAAAATATTTATAAATTTATAATCATTTTTTTAATTTTCAAGAACCAATTACCTATGAAACTTATTAATAATATAAATTCATTAGCCACTCTATATGTGGTTTAATTTTCATATGTATTAATAAAACATTTCTCATGTATATGCATTGATTAATAAAACTCTTCCCATTTATGTTCATAGTACTATCCATATGTATTAATTACACCAGGTAGAATATAAGTTTTATTTTTTTAATACCACACTACTCATGTATATATTAATGAATTAAAGTCTTTCCATGAATGTTTATAGAACTATCCATATGTATTAATTACTTCTTGTGAAATTTAATTTTAATTTTTATTAATACAAGGATACTCATGTATATGCATTAATTAGTACAACTCTTTCCATGAATGTTTATCGAAACATGATTTTAATATTTAAATAGTAAGATGACGATTATTCCCCGAGCATGCAGTGGATTTATTATTTTACCATTTTAATTATTTTTTCCTCTATTTTATTTAAACATGACCTTTCAACAATGACATATATCTATACTTTAATAATTTCATCACCATATTAATTATACCAAACTATGATTCCATTTTCAAATAAACTATAAATAAATCAATATTTGAATTTATGTATCTATAAATAAAATTATTCAGAAAATATCCTAATATAAATGAAAATAAAAAATAGGATGTCTAAATCTAATAACAGATAATGAAATTTGACAATAAAGAAATCAGTTCAATGCCATGTAATGATGAAGCAAAACCTGAGTAGAAGTACATCCATGGAAATGTGTTTAGTTGTTGTGTTATCTATTCAATCATAGAGACCTTTTCACTACACATTTTTTCATATATACTTCTACCTTTTGGGTTTTAGGTCATACTAAAATGCAATTCTATTTCTATTTTAAAGGAAAAAAATGAGTGAAAAACCTTCTATTGAATAGATATCTATTTTTTATTCCTCTATTTCCAAAATTTTGGTTTCTTAATAATGGTGTTACATATTACAATTCTAGTTATTCTTTTCCATTTGGTACTATCATGGTTATAGTTATTATTCAGACTCTGGTCATATCTGCATTACTATTATTGGGTGGGATTCCTAGTAAGAAAAATATAGTTGAATTTAAAGTTCATGTTTTGACCACAAAATATCCTAGAAAGAACCCACTATTGCATTGGTATCAAACTACTCTTCCCATCACTAAATTGGGGTCACCATATTTATATTATATTCAATATCATTTTTATATTCTTCATCATTATATTCAATTCCATTTCTTTCATCATTATGACTTCGATGCATTTCTAAGTCACTGTTGAAGACCATAAGTGGTGGTGGAGGTATGGTTGAAGGCTTTGTCAGTTTTTGATGGCACTTCCACTGCCATAAATTAATTTGAAGTTACTTCATGTTGTTTTTTAATGATGCTCAGGTATTTAATTTATAGTAGATCAACTAGTATTTATGTTCATCTTGTGATATTTCTTATATCACTACTATACATGATCGGACATGTTGAGTTTCGTGAAAACATATTTCTGATTCTGCAACATGGCTTAGAGAATTGGAATATATTTTTTAAAGAATTACAAATTTACAAAGAAATTGTTTTCTATTGTAAGGTACCCATATCATCATTTCACCCACTCCCTTTCTAGAATAGTATTTTATCCACTTATTTTCAGCCTCTGTTTTACTACATTAAATCATTGTATGTATGTATGTATGTATGTATGTATGTATGTATGTATGTATGTATGTATGTATGTATTTATGTATTTATGTATGTATGTATGTATGTACGGTCTATGCATGAACTTTTAAAATAAATTTCAGTCAGGCATATAATGATTTAATGTAGTAAAACAGAGGCTGAAAATAAGTGGATAAAATACTATTCTAGAAAGGGAGTGAGTGAAATGATGATATGGGTACCTTACAATAGAAAACAATTTCTTTGTAAATTCGTAATTCTTTAAAAAATATATTTCCAATTCTCTAAGCCATGTTGCAGAATAAGAAATATGTTTTCACGAAACTCAACATGTCCGATCATGTATAATAGTGATATAAGAAATAACACAAGATTAACATAAATACCAGTTGATCTACTATAAAGTAAATACGTGAGCATCATTAAAAAACAACATGAAGTAACTTCAAATTAATTTATGGTAGTGGAAGTTCCATCAAAAACTAACAAAGCCTTCAACCATACCTCCACCACCACTTATGGTCTTCAACAGCGACTTAGAAATGCATCAAAGTCATAATGATGAAAGAAATGGGATTGAATATAATGATGAAGAATATAAAAATGATATTTAATATAAGGGAATGGCTATTTTCTAGGTGGAATCCTTCCACCTACCTTCACGTTAACCTGTAAATCCTGTCACTCTACGAATGAATTTCATCAAATAATGTGTTTCTTCTGCAAACATTTTGAATATATTTAATGGAACAATGATTAAAACTTTGTTCATAATGGTGCGCGGGGGATTTGGGTTAGGTGTTGCATCAAACATGGAACATTTCTAGTAATTATGCATGAGGGAGCTAGGATAGGTGCTGCATAAAAAATGTAAGTGTGGTCCGCTGAAATCAAAGGTATTATGATGAAGTTGTGCATGTCCATATTCACTATAGTAGATAATAACTCTTGTGAAGTGGAGGGGAATCCATGACATTGATTTATGATTTTTGCAAGAAATAGATTTAAAAAGTTTCATTGATTTCCATGTAAATTCTATTAGTGTTTCAACATGTTTTGAACTTGTTTGTTGTATGTTTCTTAGATGTTATTGTCTTTGCATGATGTTTGAACATGTATTTAAATTATATTTGAATGTGTTTTCTCAAAGTCTCGTTTTTTATGGTGTTTCGTATATATAAATTCTATGGTTATTATATAATAAATATAACAATATATTACATATATTTGTATTAATAAATATAATATAAAACATTAAAATAAATATTAGAATACCAAGATTTAAAATATAATTTATAATAAAATATTAATTTTCAATATTGCTTATAAATGTTAATAATATTATCGACAAATATATTAGTCGTATTAATCTATTGCTAAACATTTTGACCAATATATATATTATCAGTTGCTATTATTATAATTTTAACAGAATCATTTATCTATTGTAATAAAATTTAGTGATTGAGTTTTTACAAAAAATTTAGTAATAGAGACATATGTGTTGGTAAAACACTTTTCCAACAAAAAAATTTTCTTTTACCAACAGATATGTCCCTATTGGAAAATGTTAAAAATTTTGTTGTGTTTATAAAAAAATTACAATTTTATTGTTATATAATCCATGAAAAATTCTAATTGTAATGATATGCGATTACTTTATATGAGAGACAAATAAATAATTTTTCATTATTTTAATGTACAATGAAATTATGAGCATGTTTTCTTGGTTTAAAGTATGTGATATGCATTTTAAAATAAAATATCATTTTTAAATGAAAACAGAAACTTTTTTTCATACCTACTATATCATGTTTTATATTTATGTGTGATTACTTCCTATATGTTATAAATGAATAATCAATATTTTTTATAAAGTATTTACACTTGATTATGTCTGCACTATTTTGAGTATGTGACATGTGTTTTGAACTAAAATGTGACTTTTAAGCTAAAAACATACACTTTTATCCCAACTAGCCACAACATGTGTCAGATTGATTTGATGTTAATTCTTACATGTCAAAAATAAATTAATTATCTTTATCTTAAAATATTACGACAATTCAACACAATTTTCTAGGTTTTGAGTATGTGATACATGTTTTGAATAGAAATTTCAATTATAAAAGAAAACACATACTTTCAGTTATACCAACCACATCATCTGTCAGACTGATATGTGGTTAATTAATATACATCAAAAATGAATTATCGATTTTCTGCCAAATAATCAACACAATCTTATTGGTTTTTCTCAAATTTATAATGTGATATTTTGAACAAAAATTCCATTTTAAATTAAAAACACACACATTCAATCATATAGGCCAAACCATGTGTTAGATTGATTTGAGGTTAATTTATACATTTCAAAAATGAATTATTATCCTTTTGCCTAAAGTATGGGGATAATACGATCATTTTTGCATTTTTTTGAGTATGTGACATGCATTGTGAACTAAAATGTCACTTTTAAATGCACTTTGAGTCTTACTGGCCATGATGTGTGTCAAATTGATGTGAGGTTGATTCTTAAATGTAAAAAATGAAACAGATATAATTTTCAAAAAGTATTAATATAATCAATTTTTTTCCTCAATTTTGATTCTATGATGTAAAATTTTAACTAAGAGGTTATTTTAGGTCTTCCTCTACTCCTTTTATGGATTTTTCATTAAGATTACTGTTAGGACCAATAGGGGCCTATATACCCTGATAGGGGGGGTGAATCAGGGTATGGATATTCTTCTTCAAAATTATTCCTACCCCACTAGATCTTGACCTCTTTATTACAAGGGTCACATTGTTTTCACTTGTGTATTAATTATGATCACTACTTTTCTTCTTTTTCTGATGATGATGCTTTAAATGAAATGCAGGGAAGCAAGCAGGAAGACCCAAAGATTTTTACTTGTGTGTTAATTATGATCACTAAATCTCACTTCCAATTTAAAATGTTCGGGCTATATCACTTCTATGCCCAGGATCATTACCTTTACAATGTTTTGGGTCAGCTCACTGCTTTCCCAAGGGTCACTCCATGTTTCTCTCTCTTTGGATCACTGCTGGTGGAGAGGATCACCTTCTTCCTCTTCCTTTGATCACTGCTCTGGAAAGGATCCACTCACAGTTTATAGACTTGCAGGTCTCTTCATTATCACTAATGAATACATCCTCTGTTGTATGTTGATGCTCTGTTGAAGTCCAACTTTCACCCGTAGGTGAATCTCACTTTGCACCGAAGGTATCGGGCAATCTTCCAACTTCCATGCAGCCCTGAATCACTACCGTGCATCAACCATACCTAGTGCCCTTCTCTAAGCCGGCACGAAAGTCTCGGCATGCAAGTCCAAACCGGAATGCAAGTCCACCTCAACCACTTGCGCGACACAAGCTTCTGCAACTCCAAACTTTCATGATGCACACCCTTTTATGCCCAAACCAATTTTGGCGCGTAACCAACAACTTTCACGCTTCTTCAAAATCTGTCATGCATATATCACTAAACCACTTGTGCGATGCCTTATTCTTCAACTCAAAACTTGGGAAACTTTTTTCCTTTCTCGCCGAAACCACCTTGGGCGCGCAACTATCACCTTTCACACAACTTCTACTTGCGTGACCACACTCCACTTGCGCGACCACCACACCTGTGCGATGAGAGCTATGATTTTTCTAAGTGTTGAATGCTTCACAAAATGAGGAGGGGTATACCTCTATTTATAGGAATTTGGACACCCTGTACGATGGCGTGCAAGTCTCCCCTCAACGTGCAAGTTTCAGCGTGCAAGTCTCTGCCGTGCAAGTCACTTGTGCGACCATCTCTAAAACTTGGGCGACCCTTATCCCTTTTTCATATTTGGATGCTCTGATCTTGAAAAACATATGGTGCACAAGTTTCCTCTCCTTAAATACCATAGAGTTCAAGTCTCTTTTCCAAAACCACTTTTCTTCGTTTGTCGATTTTCAAGCCCAAAAATTTGGCAAACACTGGAAATTAGCGCCACCTTGTATCTTCTCTTTTTGTACCACCTCTAGATCATCCATTCATTTGTCGAAGTTATTAAATAAAACATGGATCATTAACCACAGACCTTGAACTCTACATTCCACCATGAAATCCCCTTTTTCAAAAAATTTGTACGCCTTGGTTTTCTTTGTCAACAATCACAACACAGATGTCCACTTTGTCAGCAAACAAAATCACCTCAAAAATGCTTCAATGATACCTTGAGGGATTTTTTCCCTAACATTACCCTATTAATATGTGTATCCATATTTTGTATTCTAATATATAAAAACATATTAATATAGTCTCATTCATCTTCTCATCCACCAGAGTCAATCCAATTTTCTCTTAAGCATATTCATTTATAATCTTATCCATTTAAGTATGAACACATTCCCTTCGTAACATTTTCAATTTTATACCACCTTTTCCATTCAAGGTGTCCCATTAAATGTAATTAAACACTAATATAGAGAATAATTGGTCTAATTATAGTCCTATAATATTTACCCTTCAATTTCAAAGTAGTTTTATGATAAAAAAGCTCCCCATAAGACTTTTTTACTTTTCATCCATCCTGTTTGAATTCTATAGGAGACACCTGTTGGAGTTGGTTCCCTAGAACCATCTTTTGTGTACTTTTTTAGAACATGTATTCATAGTTTTTAATATTAATAAAATTCTTATCGCATCATGATTTCTCTCTTTCATAACATAGTATATGAAGATGTCATATGAGTAGCTATCACACTAAAAGGTCATAGTAGTTCCCCACTGTATTGAGAACCTAAAGGTTCCATGATAGTATTCTTAAATATATGTTATATAGTAGGATGATATAATTCAAGGGACAAAAAATTGATACAAACTATCAGAGGTGTAGACCCATATGAATTTGAATCACCTACTAAAGTTGTATGCCCTTAGTTATATCCAGTGTAGGATATTATGAGAACATGACCCACCAGTACGAAATCCACATTTATATGTTTCATTGGATGTTCATTTCCATGAATGTTTGTTTTGATCCTTGTACTTTAATATTATTATTAATGAGTGTTTTAAGTTTCTTAATTTGACGTATTGATGAAAACCGTGATGAAACATGTTCATGGTGAGATAGGATACATTGGGTGTGTCATGAGAAATATTTAATTAATGAATAATGTGAGAAATTATTTCCCCATATAATATTTAACAAAATTTCATATCTCATGCCATTTTATTGAAATGATATATCCTAGATAAACCCATGTGCATAGTGTTCTATAGCTAAGTTTGATTTTTGAAAAGTCAAATAAAGAGACGTCGAGCACATAAGTTGTTGGAATGGACATGCAACCTAACATATTAAAGATATCACAATAAAGAGATTACATTAAACATTAAGCATCCATATGTGGTATTAAATAATTACAACATTAAATTATTTCTCCATGGGTTCCTTAGTGTGTTCCTAGATGTTAACCTTGGACTTTAGGCTGCTTAGCTTAATGCCACTGAGAAAGAGTCCTAGAGGGTTACACACTATGTTTATCCAGAATCTCAGTTAAATAATATTTTATTATTTATTATTTATCAAGATTAATAAATATTATTCACAAAATTTTTTAAAAAATTATTCATGTTTTCTTGATCACATATATTTCATCACCAGTTATTCGAGAGAATATTATTTGAGAAGAATACTTGATAAATATTTATTTTATATTTAGTGAATATAATATTTATTTATTAATTAGAGAATAATGAAATGAAATTTATTTATTAAATAAATAGTAATTATTCTAGTCCTGATAAATATTTTAGGGAAATGGAGAACCAAGTTTAATGATCTGATGAGAAATAATATATATTGAGTATTATTTTATTAAATAATATTTAATCTAATTCGTGAGTTTAGAACAAGTAAAAAAAAATAATAATATTAATATTATAGAAATGGGGTTCCAAATGGATTAAAAAAATATTAAATGGAAATTGTGAAATTATTTATTTCTAAACCTAGATGTATATAAACCCAATTATATTATTTTCCAAAGTGATCAAATTCATTTCATTTTGGTGCACAACAAAATCCAGAGAATCTTCTTAAAGCCATAGAGAGGACCCTTGTCCAAGAATGATCCTAGTAATGGAGATTGATCTTCCTCCCCCTTACACTTTCATGTATAGATATATCTAGGAGAATCATTTGGAATCTATTCTCAGGGTGATAAAAGGAGAATAATGTAGGTGATATGATCTGCCGTGTTGGCACCTGAAGCTTCCAACGATGATGTTTGATGATTTGTGGAACAAGTGTGGATCACCGCTAGAAGGAATATAATCTTGATTCCTACAACACAACGATAGTACGACGTAGATACATTTTCATATCTGTCAAAGAAGAAATAATTTCACACAAGGCGATTCTTTAATTACTTAAATTAATTATAAATAATATGCGATGATCTTACGCTTTGGTTCTGGTGTTTGTGCATTTTCTATATTCATTTATTTAATTCGATTGATCATGACATTCATCATCATGTAAATATTGGATTAATCATAAATTATGACAAAAATCAATTTTCGGCATGACGCATCACATTTTTCCATTGTGCCAAGAACTTAAATGTTTTATCAGAGCAGTCACATAATTATTTATAATTATTTAAAGATATTTGATTGATTTATGCATTTAATAATGATTTTAATTTCTAGTTTAATTGTTATTTAATCTGAATTGAAAGATATTATTTCTTCCTCTTTATTTCTCATAAATATAATAAAATTGATAAATTTCATGAATGAAATAAAATCTAATATCTCATACAGTGGTTTCAAGGAGTCTATCTAGATAACACAAGATTACACACTGTGTAACTCGAAGGTACACACCATGTAATAATGTTTAATGCACCAAGAATTAATTATGAATTAATTCAAGGTGTGGGAATCTATTACACAGAGTGAATTTAATTTTAAAATTCATATTGATTGGGCATGTCTATCACATGGCCATCTGGAGTACACACCGTGTAACATCTGCACACAAAATGTTTTCATTTAGTAACAAATGGGCCACATATCCTTTTACACGACCTACCTGACTGGTGGACATGTAAGCTAGATACCACATACTGTGTATCCCATGTACACATCGTGTACTTCAACATTTTCCATAGAACAGTTACAGCCAAGTCCCTAGGTGTGTGTTGTGGATAGATAGTGAGAAAACTACACACCTGTAGGTCAAATGTACACACTATGTACTTGTACCAGACTAAAAAATTTTTAATTAATTTAATATAATGTAAAAACCTTATCAACACGTGTTTTCATATGGTCATTAAGTTATTAGGACACACCATGTGATGGGTTATATATATATATATATAAATATAATTTCTGCATAATGCTCAGATCTAAAAACAATGTATAAGTCATATTACAGTTTTTACTCTATGCGCATTGAAGTATTAATCAATATGTAAAAATAAAAAAAATCTTGTAAATCATGTGATCATTAATTTCATATTAAACATAATTATATTACATGATAAGTAATGTATGCCACATGTCGCAAGTGTAAATAGTAAACGAGTATAATACATGTTGGGTAGTTTGGATGGGTACTCAATGTGTTACCTCCAAAGTACATTTTTATAGAAAGTTAATTATAAAAAAATTTATTTAATTTGTTTAAAATTTTGATGGATGAGAATCTCATGGGAATTTATATGAGAATGAATACAAAATAATTGAATAATTAAATAAGATAATTAATTTATTCGAGCATGATTTATCTTCAATTAGAAAAATTAGAATTGAATGATAATTTTATTAAACACATAATACATTTCGTTCATCTAGATGATAATGAGCTTAGACTAGTCCTTTTTATGTGATTGTTTTCATTTAATTTATTATTAAACTAAATTGTTGGCCTACATATCATCCCTTCTCTTATTATATAAGGGCTTGCGTGTGCATGGTTTATTTTATGTAAACCCTTTAACCAATTATTTGGTTCCCCACACCTACATGTGAGTAAAAGCATATGTAATGGATGGATCTCCCAAGAAATTTGAGGTAGTTCATGTTTGGAGTTGAGAAAAAACAAATCCAAGAGAGATACATAGGTGGACAGGTGGAAAGTTTTAATATGAGTCATAAATGGTTCAAGGTTCCCCCCTAGGTCAACGGTTAGTTTATCATCCACTAGATAAATTAAAAATTTGTAAAATCCCATGATCACAACTCATTATTATTTTATTTCTATCAAGTTTCATGGTTATTTCATTATGTATTTTTTTCACGATCACATGAATTAATGAATTAAAAAACCTATAAGATAGAACTAAAATAATCTAGCTTATGTGTAAATATTATATAAGGATATATTTATGGTGTATGCAAGGTATGAGGATATGGTTATCATGGGTTATAATTATTCTAGTTTTTTAGAAAAATCAGAATGATCTGAAGTCATAGTATGGATCTATTTTCTGTCTTAACGGAGGAGTTATGAGCAAGAAGAGTTCAAAGAATCCAGTTGTTGCTGATTCTACATGAGAGTCTGAGTATATAGTGTCATATGATGTAGCTAAGTAATCCATTTGGATATGAAATATTTTCTAGTGGTTTGACGTGATACCTATAAGTATGGAACTTATAACATTATATTGTTATAATACTGTTGTGGTGGATCTTGAAAAAGACCCAAGGCTACACAAATGGACAAAGCACAAACTCTAGAAGTATCAACTCTTGAGGTATTTTTGTTAGATGGGTGAAGATATGGTAAGTAGAGTTCCTAAATAAAAAAACATGGTGGACCCATTAACTAAAGGACAATATTAATAGAAGCTTAAGAATCATGTGAGAGCTAACATACTGAAGGTTGTTAATAGTTGGTTCTAGTGAAAGTGGGAGTCTATTAGAGTTTGTTCCCTAGAACCAAATTCTGTGTAGTTTATGATAACATGTATTCATAGTTTTGAATATTAATAAAATTCTTATCACATCATGAGTGTTCTTATCTGTAACATAGTGTATGATAATGTATTGCGAGTATCTTTCAAACTAAAAGGTCATTACAGTTTCCCTCTATGATGAGAACCTAGAAGTGCCACGAAAATATTCTTAAATATATGTTCTATATATGGATGATATCCTTTTAGGGACACAAATGATATAGGCTATTAGGGGTGGAGGCTCATAATACTTTGAAGAACCTTCCCATGGTTTACACCCTTTGTAATATCCAGTGTAGGATATTATGAGAATGAGACCCTCCAGTAGGAAATCCACATTTATATGTGTCATTGGATGTTACTATTTACAGATATGTGTATTGATCCATATACTTTAAGATTATTATCAATGAGTTTTATAAGCCACATAATTTTATGTATTTATGAAAACCATGATGACACATGTTCATAGTGAGGTAAGATACATTGGGTGCATCATGAGTAATATTTCATTAATGAATAATGAGAGAAATGATTTTTCCCTTATGTTATTTAAAATAAGTTGACATCTTAGGTCCTTTTATGGAAATGATATATCCTAAATAAATATATAGCCATAGTGTTCTATATGTAAGTTCAATTTCTAAAAATTAAATGAAAGTGACATTGAACAAATAGGTTTATGGAATTGACATGCAACCCTCTTAATTAGAGATATCATGATAAATGGATTATATTTCACAATAAGCATCTGTATGAGGTATTATTTCATTTCACCATTAACTTATTTCTCTATGGGTGACACATTAGAATTTAGGATGCTTCACCTAATGCCATTGAGAAAGAGGCCTAGAGGGCCACACACTAAGTGTATCCATAATCTTAGTTAACTAATATATTATTATTTATTATTTAACAAGATAAATGAATATTATTCCCCCATGTTTTCTAATAATTATTCATGTTTTCTTGATTGAATATATTCTATCACTAATTATTTGAGAGAATATTATGTGAGAAGAATATTTAATAAATATTTATTTTCTATTTTGTGAATATAATATTCATTTATTTATTATCGAATAAGGCTCTGATATTTATTTATTAAATAAATAGTCATTATTCATGTCTTGAGAAATATTGTGGAGGAAAGACAGACCGATTTTAATTGTTCAGTGAGAAATAATATATATTGAATATTATTTGATTAAATAATATTTAATTTACGTCATGAGTTTAGAGCATGTCAATAAATAATAATAATAATAACATTATTATATACATGGGGTTCCGTAGGGTTTAAATAAATTTTAAAGGGACCTTATGAAATTATTTATTTCTACACCTAACAGTATATAAACCAAATTATATATTTTTTCAAGTGATCTAATTCACTTCATTTGTTGTGCAGAATGAAATTTGGAGAATTATATTGAGGCCCTAGAGAGATCCCTTATCTAAGAATGCTCCCAATAATGGAGAGTGATCTTTATACACCTTCCACTTTTGAGTCTAGAGAGATAAAGGGGAATCTTTTAGAAGCTATTGTTGGGGAAATAAAAGGAAAATGACAAAAGGGATAATATTTACTGTTATAGCACCTAGAGATTCCTATAAAAACATTTAGAGATTTGTGTAACATGTGTGGATCATTGCTAGAGGGAAACTAATCTTGATTATGACAACCCTGATTTTTATTACACAATTAAAGATAATTTGTTACATAAACTTCACTTGATACAACATAGAATATCGAGAGGTCTAGTGTCTTTGGGGATTAAGATCATTACATAACAACTTAAAACATGAAATAAAACATCTTTATTGAAAACTTCCTTTACATGACCACTACATACCCTCATACTCTGCATTTCATGGGATAACCAGAGGACATGCATAAGAAAAGGGTGAGCTATAAAGCCTAGTAAGGGAATAATCATGGAATAAAATGAGGAATACAATACATGTTATACAATAGGAATATAAATAGAGAATAAGGGAAGCGTAAACATAAAGGCATGATAAAGCATGATAATCATAACATGGAAATGTGGCAACAACACTTAACATGGAGTTAGCATGAGGCAAGGCTCATTGCACATGGAGAATGAGTATATACTCATTGCACATGAAGCACAAGTAAAACCCCATTGCACTTGAATTAGCATGATTAAATAACCATTGCACATGACGTATCATGATACTATACTTTATCCCAATGGATTGGAGTGCTATAAGGGCACACCCTTCTTAAAAATTTCATTTCATGCATAAGTGTGCCACATGGATCATATAACATGAATTCATAAAACAAAATCATTTATTCCACAATAAAGGAAGGTGGAATTAATACAAGAAACTTTATAATCAATAATTAAATGTGAATAAAGGTTAATACTCTTGATAGATAAATGGGCATGGTATTCACTGCACCATGACATTGGCTTGGAAAATCAGTGCAATTTCGGCAGCGTAATGGCGTGGCGTAAGAATTCATAAAAATGGTTGATGAGAGAGAAAGAGGTGTCTCATAATATTTACATGAAATGAAAAGTAAGTTGTTAATAAAGATACATGTCCCAACAATTGTAATGGAAGTTAGATTCATGATACAAAATAATTTCTTGAATGTAAGTGAGGAGAGATAAATTCCTTTCGGAATTTCGGCATAGTAACATGTGTACATGGGAGACATTTTTTGAGAGAGAAAGGGGTCTCCCATCATTCAGACATAAAGAGGAACGTATGGGGGAGGTTCTAAACCATACCCCAAAATTTATAATTGAAATTAAAAGGGCATAACAACTTAAATAATATTGGACAAAAATGAGAAAGGAAGAAAAATACTATTTGCGCTTTAAAAACTATTTAAATGGTAACAAAAATAACATGAAAGTATATTCATTATTATATAAAAAATTAATGTACATAAACATAGTTCTAAGTTCTTTTTACATAAACCCTTATAAAACTCGCATAAGATCGAAGATTAAGGTGTGCGATGCTGACAGATTCTTGGGGTGGCTCGAATAACATTGCTCGGGTGGTAATCTATATCAATTTCCACTTCTATTGTAGGCAGTCTCGCTTGAGATTAACATATTCAAGCTTGGATTGGGCTTGGTCAAGAGAGAATCCCAAATACGCAACCTCCTTTCTGATCTCTGACAAATGGGCTTTGTATGGGGAATATCTACTGGATGAGGCCATCACATCCTTTGTCCGAGTAAATTGGATTTGTTAAAGACCAATAATTATACTAATCATGTGATCATTGTTCAAAGACTATATTAGCAATGATTAAAATTCTAAATAGTATTTTAAAATCTATAAATATAAAACCAAAGAAGTTTACATTTTATTTAAACATTTTCCATAAGGAGACATTTAATTATATCAAAAGGGATTTCCATTAATGAAAGTTTGCGTCGTTACAATCTCCCCCCTTAAGAAATTTTTCCCTCAAAATTTTATTTTCCCACACTAAAAGGATGTGGGTAAATTTTCTTCATCACTCCCTCTGATTCCCACGTCGCTTCTTCAAACATGTGGTTTCTCCACAACACCTTGACGAGGGGCATTGTCTTATTTCGTAGAACTTTTTCTCTACGGTCTAAGATCTTTACTAGTTGCTTCTCATAAGAAAGATCATCCTATAACTATAAAACCTATAAAGAGAGTACATGTGAAGGGTCTGGTATGTAATTCTTTAAGAGAGATACATGAAAGACATCATGTACCCTGGCCACAGTAGGTGGAAGTCCTAGTCAATAGGTCACAACCCCGACATGATCAAGAATCTTGAAGGGCCTGATGTAACTTGGACTTAACTTCCATTTATTTCCAAACCTCACGAACTTCTTCCACGAAGATATGTGTAGAAATATCATGCCTCCAACTTTAAACTCTAGGTCTCATCGATGGTTATCTGCATAACTCTTCTCTCGACTCTAGGATTCCTTGATATCCTGATGAATTTTTTTCACCTTCTCCACAATTTCTTTGACCATTTCTAGTCCAAGTAGCTTACGCTCACTGACCTCATCCTAACACGTCAGCGTTCTACACCTTTTCCCATAAAGGGCTTCATATGGTGCCATTTGGATGCTCGAGTGGAAACTGTTAATATAAGAGAACTCAACCAGAGGAAGATGTTGATCTCATCCTCCTTTAAAGTCCATTGAGCACGCTCTCAACATGTCCTCAAGTGTTTGAATAGTCCACTCGGATTGGCCATCAGTTTGAGGATGATAGGACATACTAAAGTTTAGTTCAGTGTTCAGAGCATGTTGAAGACTCTTCCAAAACATAGAGGTGAATCTTGGATCTCGATCAGACACAATAGATAGCGGTACTCCATGAATCCTTACCACTTCCCTAATATATATTTGTGCCAGTTTATCCAATGATAAATCATCTTGAATAAAAATAAGTATGCAGACTTTGTAAGACGATCCACAATAACCCAGATTGCATTGTTGCCTTTGGATGTCTTTGGAAGTCCGGTGACAAAGTCCATGGTGATGTTCTCCCATTTCCATTTTGGTATTGGAAATGGTTGTATCATCCCATTAGACTTATTTATCTCTTCCTTAACTTAATGACACACCATGCAATTTGATGTATATTCAGCGATCTCCTTCTTCATATTATCCCGCCAATAATGCTCTCGGAGATCTCGATACATCTTTGTGTTTCCTGGGTGAATTGAGAAATTTGAACTATGTGCATCATCCAAAGTTCCTTCTTCAGCTATGGACTTGATGGAACACATAGTCTTTTCCCAAATCTCACTATTCCTTCTTCATTAACATTAATCTCTGAGGATTTCCCTTTTCCGATAGCTTCCACTTTTTCCTGAATCCCCACATCATCCTTTTGAGCATCCTTTAACCTTTATAAAAGTGATGTTTGAGCAATAATTTGTGAAAGGATTGATGATGTTCCCTTATTTATGATTCCCATGTCCATATTCATCAAATATAAGAAGATTAGATCATTTTCAATTCTCATTAATGATAGAATTGCTGGGTCCTTTCTTGTTAGGGCATCCGCCACCTTGTTCACTTTCCCAGGGTGGTAATGGATTGAGAAGTCATAGTCTTTGATCCGCTCTAACCATATTCGTTGCCACATGTTCAACTCTTTCTTTGTGAATATATAATTGAGTCTTTTGTGGTCCGTATATATTTCACACTTCTCCCCAAAGAGATAATGCCACCAAATTTTCAAAGCGAAGATCACTACAACCAACTCAAGGTCATGTGTTGGATAGTTCAATTCATGAACTTTCAATTTCCTTGAATTATAGGCAATGACTTTATCATTTTGCATCAACACACATCCCATGACCTTATTTTAAGCATCAATGAATACCACAAAAAGTTATCCACTTGTGGGTAAAGTGAGCACAGGTGCAGTGATAAGCCTCCTTTTCAACTCCTTGAATCTTTCTTCGCATTCATCACTCTAAGAAAACTTTACTCCATTCCGAGTTAGAATGGTAAGAGGGTTGGACAATCGTGAGAAATTTCTCATAAATCTTCGATCATATCTAGCTAACCCCAAGAATCAATGGATATTCGTTACCAATTTTGGCCTCAACCATCCCTCAATAGAATCTGTTTTGGAGGGATCGACAAATAACCCATTGATTGTGTTGATATGGCCCAATAATGAGACCTCCTTCAACTAGAACTCACACTTTCTGTACTTTTCATAGAGATTCTCCTTTTTCAAGGTCTCTAGTACAATTCTTAGATACTCCTCATGATCCTCCTTGGTTTTGGAGTATATCAGAATATCATCTATAAATATTACCAAATATTTGTCGAGGTAATCTCTAAAGACTCTATTCATCAAGTCCATGAAGATTTCTGGAGAATTAGTGAGTCCGAAAGGCATTACTATGAATTCAGAGTGCCCATATCTTGTAAAAAAAGCAGTCTTGGGGATATCTTCCTTCTTCACCCTTACTTGATAATATCCAGACCACAAATCCACCTTGGAGAAGTATTGTGCTCCACGAAGTTGATCAAACAACTCATCAATTTGTGGGAGAGGATAATTGTTCTTTATCATGATTTTGTTAAGCTCATGATAATTGATTCAAAGGTGCATTGACCCATCTTTCTTCTTGATGAAGAAAATTGGTGCACCCTATGGTGAATCACTTGGGCATATGAACCCTTTATCCAGTTTCTCCTGTAGTTGTTTTTTCAGCTCCTCAAGCTCCAAAAGAGCCATTATATATGGATTCTTGGATATTGGAAACACCCTAGGTATAATATCAATTTATAACTCAATATCTCTTTTAGGAGGAAGACCAGGCAATTCCTAGGGAAAGACTTCAGCGAATTCCCTCACAATAGGCATGTCTTCTAGGATGGTTTCATCCTTAGACTCAATCATCTGAGCCAGATAAATGTTCTCATAGGGAAGTAATATCCATGATTGAGATGATGGAGATAAAAAAGATTCATCTTCCTCCTTGCACTTGTAAAGAATCGGGGGTCGATTCTCCACATGGAGAGTGATTTTCATCTCACAACAATTTATGTTGGATCTATATAAGGAAAGCCAATCTATGCCAAGAATTGCATAAAATTACACCAAAGGGAGTATGAAGAGGTTATATGGTAATTTTAATCCACATATTATGACATGGAAGGAGTTATATTCATGGGATGCAATGATTGCCCCATTTTCCGTACTCACCGACATATTCACTTCCATGATTTGTGGTGGTGCTGGGATTGTTCTAATAAACTTTTGAGATATAAAATAATGCATAGAACCTGAATCAAAAAGTAGGTTCACTATTCTTGAATGAATAACTAGCATACCTATCACCACTTCGTTGTCAGGGTTCACTTCAGCAATATTGATGGAAAAATATCTCCCTTGCTACCTTGGAGGTTGTTGGTTGCCTCCAAAAACCATTGGCTTAGGGCATTGATTTTCAAGATGCCCTGGTTCTTTGTAGTTGTAGAAATGAACCATGCATTGAGGTTCGAACAGAGCGTTCCTCTCCTCTGTTTCAGCTGCGGGTCTTTCTTGCCGACAGTTTAGAGCTAGGTTCCCTTCTCTTCCACACCTAATGCATTTCCTCATCCCCTTCAGGAAATTTCTGGGGTGCTTCTTTCTACACCTTTGGCAAGTGGGGTGATGGATCTTCTTAGCACCATTGGATTTATCCATCAGACCGCCAACATTGAAGTCCACCTTACGCTTCTTATCCCCATTATACTCCTGAGATTCTCTAATCTCCATTTTGACCTTGAGGGCACAACAGACAATTTCCTCATATCTGTCAAAGCCATGGATCACCAGCGCTTTTTGCATGCTAGGTTTCAGCCCACCAAAGAAGTGATCAACCTTGAATTCGGGGGTAACGACAAAGCTGGATGAATATCGTGCAAGACTTGTTAATTTTTCCTTGTACGCTCCAACAGATTCATCATCTTTTTTCTTGAGGGCAAGGAAGTCCCTTTCCATCTTAAACTAGAGGGTGTGCGGAAAATATTTATCGAAAAACATCTTCTGAAAATCCTTCCATTCCAACACCTAGATCTCCACCTCAGGCTTCGTATTTTTGTTCAATGTCTACCATTGATCAGTTTCACCCTCCATATGATAATCATTTAGGAGAACCTTCTCTTGTTCAGAACATTGAAGCATGGATAAGATCTTTTCAATGGAGTTGATCAATTGTTCAGCGATTTAGGGATCAGATGATCCATTAAAAGTAGGAGGCCTTTGTCTCATGAAGATCTCAATAACGAATTTTTCTTTCTTAGGGGGGTTGAAAATTCTTCTTGACCCATGTTAATATTCAAATATTGAGTTAGCTGAGATAAAAGTATGACAAAATTCACGATTCCCGCTCCCATTGGATTGGGAATCTCATTAGTACAGTCATTAGATTGATCTTCACAACTGTTGTTAGCCCGAGTCCTCCTATTACCTGACATTGGATGGAATAAAAGGAAAGTTAGTGGTAACACATAAAGGGTAATCCAAGGACAAAACTGATGACTTAAAAAAAACTTTTATTTCCTTAACATATGAATCTATTGGCTTCAGTCTATGTTATCGATGATCTACTTTCTAACATATATTCTTAGGTAATTTTTTCCCATAATAATGGTTCATACTAATATTGTGAATTTACCAAATCATATCCACTAAGAGTGTTGTAACCAAGAGTGCATCAAGGCTCATTGTCATGCACCAGTTCCTGTTCGAGTCTAGCTCAAAGCAGTGTTTTCAGGTTTTACCCCTAGGATACATCTATTCCAGAGCTGCCTCTACCTACTCGTATCTAAACAGGGATGTATTTACTTGATAAAACACTTAATCAATAATCCCCAAAACTTAGGGATGTTTTTAATATACTTAGTCTTATCTATAAGGATTTACTAGGTTTTTCTAATCATAATCCCAAAAATAACTAAACCAATCCTCTGATACCAACTATGACAACCCTGCTTTTTATTACACAATAAAACATAATTTATTACTTAAACGTTTCTTGATACAACATAGAAAAAGGATAGGTCTAGTGTCTTTGGGGATTATGATCATTACATAACCACTTAAAACATGAAATACAACATCTTTATTAAAAAATTCCTTTACATGACCACTACATTCCCTCGTACTTAGCATTGTATGGGATAACTTGAGGACATGCATAAGAAAAAGGCAATATATAAAGCCCAGTAAGGTAATAATCATGGAATAACATGAGGAATAAAATACATGTTAGAAAATAGGCATATCAATAGAGGGCAAGAGAATCATAAACATAAAGTCATGATAAAGCATGATAACCATAACATGAAAATGTGGCAACAACACTTAACATGGAATTAGCATGAGCCAAGGCTCATTGCACATGGAGCATGAGTAAATCCTCATTGCACATGAAGCATAAGTAAAACCTCATTGCACTTGAATTAGAATGATTAAACACCCATTGCACATGGCGTATCATGATACTATACTTTATCCAATGCATCTAAGTGCTATAAGGGCGCACCCTTCTTAAACATTTCATTTCATGTAGAAGTGTGCCACATGGATCATATAACATGAATTCATAAAACATCATCATTTATTCCATGATTAAGAATGTGGAATTAATACATGAAACTTAATAATCAATAATTAAATATGCATAAAGGTGAATACCCTTGATAGAGAAATGGGCATGGTATTCACTACACAGTGACATTGTCTTGGAAAATCGGTGCAATTTCGGGAGCGTAACGGCATGACGTAAGAATTAATACAAATGGTTTATGAGAGGGAAAGGGGTGTATCATAATATTTACATGAAATAGAAATTAATGGGGTAATATATATACTTTTCCCAAAAATTTTAATGGAATTTAGATTCATGATACAAAATAATTTCTTGAATGTAAGTGAGGAGAGATAAATTCCTTTCGGAATTTCAGCATATTAACGGGTGTACATGGGAGGAAATTATTGAGAGAGAAAGGGGTATCCCATAATTCAAACATAAATAGGGAAGTATGGGGGAGGTTATAAACCATACCCTAACGTTTATAATTGAAATTAAAAGGGTATAACAACTTAAAGAATATTGGACAAAAATGAGAAAGGAAGAAAAACACCCTTACTTGGAAGTGTGATTCCAAAGGCTTGAGAGAGGCTTATTGGGAGCTTGGGGCACCTTGGGAGGATTATTCAGATAGTATAGTAGAGTTTGGACGAAATCCAAATCCATTTATTGAGGAGAAAGTGGGAGCATGGGTGGGTTTATATTGGAATGTTGAGGGAATTGTTTATTATTTAGGTTTGGGACACCTCACATTAAACTAATACAAACCAAAAACCAGCCCATGGTTTTTTCCCATGGTTTTTGGAAAAGGGACATGGAAAACAATATTTTATAATTCCAAAGTCCAAACTTCTTAAAATAATGGGGTTGCATATGTGGAGGTGAGTCACACTCCCAAGGAAAACTATTTAAAAAGACAAGATGTTTAATAAGTCTTGAAGGGTCCATTAATGCTTTTTAAAATACATCAAACAAACCCAAAATAACATTATTTTAATGTTAAAACATATATTTTCCGAAAATAAGGCTTATAGTATTTTATTACATCACTATTGGTTCATTATGATGTCATAAAACACATTATATATTTAAACGGTATTTAATTTTTACCCAAAAATTTGACTCTCTTAGAAAATTATGAAAAATTCACCATTGGATAATTTCGACGTCCTAATTTCAGATATAATATTTATTTTATCTAAATAATTTTATAAATATGTTAATTTTCAATTTTAAAATAAAAACCGACATTTATTGAAAATTCACTGGTTTTGAAAAAAATGGCTTTCGAACCTTAATAAAAATCACAATTGCATTTATAAAATTATACGATAATTTATATTTAATAAAATTTAATTTAATAATAATAATAATAATTTATTAAAATATTAATTAATTCAAAAATCCATTAATTCATCAAAATAGATTTCTTAGTTGAACATTAACTAAAAATACTATTTGCACTTTAAAAGATATTTACAAGGTAACAAAAATAACATGAAAATATATTCATTATTATATACAATAATAATATACATAACCATAGAGCTAAGGTCTTGTTACATAACCCCTTATAACACCCGCATAAGACTGAAGAGTATTGTGTGCGATGGTGATAGACTCTTGGGGTGGCTCAGATAACATTGCTTGGGTGGAAATCTCTATCAACTACCACTTCTCTCGTAGGCGGTCCTGCTCGAGCTTACCATATTCAAGCTTGGATTGGGATTGGTCAAGAGAGAATCCCAAAGACGCAACCTCATTTCTGAGCTCTGACCAATGGGATTCGTATGAGGCACGTCTACTGGATGAGGTCATCACTTCCTTTGTCTGAGTAAATTGGATTTGTTAAATCCCTATATTTATACTAATTATGTGATCACTATTCAACAATTATATTAGCAATGATCACAATTCTTAATAGTATTTTAAAATCCAAAAACATAAAACCAAATAAGTTGACATTTTATATAAACATTTTCCATAAGGAGACATTTAATTAGATCAAAATGGATTTCCATTAATGAAATTTTGTGTCGTTACATTGATTCCTATAAATCGATTATGATATGATTTAGATCCATTTTTATATCCACCAAAAAAGAAAAATAATTTCACGCAAGGTAATTCTTTAATTGCTTAAATTAAATATAAATAATATGTGGTGATCCGGTTCTTTGGTTTCAGAATTTATCCATTATCTATTTTCATTGATTTAATTCTGTTGATCAGGAAATTAATCATCTTGTAAGTCCAAGACAAGTCCCCACTCATGATGAAAATTAAATATGGGCATGACCCATCACACACTTCTGATATGTTTGAAACCTACAACCCCAATATTAATTTCTCAATAAAATTACATAAATGAGCCTAAATATTGAGAAAGACCAACTTTTAAAGAACTTGGGATCCTAGTATCACATCCATAACATAAATATACTATAATTTTATAAAAAAACTCCATGTATTCTATCTTATCCCTACTAAGAAAGAAACTTTTCGATTAAAAATTCTATATTTATAAGTATAAATTAAAATTATAATAAAATCAACTAAATAAGTTTTAAAAAACCACCTATTCATGATATCTACAAAATAAAAAAATACAAACATGATAGGAAATGAATTATGATGTCAAAAAACATTCTAACACCATTTAATCTTCCCATTAATTATGAAATATATATATTTCCTCATTTGAATATGTATATTGTTGATAGTCCATGTATCACTATAAAAATATAGCTAAAATAGTTAGTAAATACTTTAAATAAAATTTTAATTATATTCAGAAATACCTCTTTGAGGATACCAGTTTTTAGATGGAATATGATATCTTTCATCAGTTTGAAAAAGTAATAATCACAACCAATATGACAAGTTTGGGGTATACAATGTAAAAACATTGAGAGAAATAATAAATTTGTTTTGATATATGTTTTAATATTTAAATATTATGGTATATACCCTAATACTTATCAAGTTTTAGAAATCCTTAGGATTATTATGTTCATTTTCCATCCCCATACCATCATTTTTATGATGAATAAAGATGACCATATCATAAAATAATGATTGTTAAATCATAATATAAAATATATTATTCAAAGATTATTTGTAAAATGACGATTGTTTTTTATTATAAACTCATTATGGACATCATGTGTGGTAAATTTGTTGGATATCCTTGCACTAGATCCAAAAATATATCTTTGGAGTATCCAAATTGATTACCATGACAATTTACTAAGTCTAAAAAATAGAAACATGTAATGGAAAAAATAAAAAGATACTTTATAATATTATAGTATAGAGTTCTACCCCTTTATTGTAGGTAATATGAAGATAATGTCTTGTAATTCCCCGACCCCAGTTACATAGAGTTGGTGCATTATTACATAATATTGGAACGATACAAGGAATCATGTCTCGAAAGACTGGTAAACTTAGTATTATTGGAAACAAGATATATAAATAAGTTAAACATTAAAACTTGAAAAGAAATACAACACTAATTTATTCCATTATAAACATCCAAGCCTCCTAGATTATGCCTGCAAGTCACTCATAACTAACTTCTTCATATCCTAGGAAAATGAAACATAAGAAAGGGGTGACCTCAAATGCTCAGTAAGAGTATGAAATATAATGGAAGATAAAATAAACATTAGGCATGGTAAATAATTGAAAACACATGACTTTACAAATAATAAACAATAACACTTTATGGAAGGAATATGAGCGGAGTAAATAATTCGATAATAAAAAATAATCATGGGTATTCTACTAGTCTAATAACCATATGAACCATCAATATTATTTTCATAATGAGGGAATGTATAATGTGGGACATTATGAAACATTTTGTCAAAGCCTCGACCAAGATATCAAAAAATGATTAAGGCCTCGGCCAAAACCATATATCAAATTGGGAAAGGCCTCAGAAAATTCCACATCTAATTGTCTCATGAGACCTACCAATGCATTGAGGAGCTATAGTGGGCTCCAACCATCACTTACTAAGTCCAGTACATTCCTTATATGAAAAGGTTGAAACATAACATAAACAATCGTATAAAAACTAGCATACAAAATGTCAATACTTTAACCATAAACCCGAAAAAAATTACACATCCACTATCAAACATATCACAAAACCATAAATACTATATGGAATATTTTTATCATATTAAATCAACTTCAAAAAAGTGTAAAATTTATCAAAGGATGTTGACATAGATTAAATCAAAACTATTTGAGAGAAAAATCTCTTACTATTTTGAAATCAATTAAGAGTCACATAATTATAATAGAAAAAATTTATTTTGAAAATATTCTGATAATCTTGTAAGGAAAGATTTTATGATGTTATAATGGTAGAAAATAGCCACACCAACTATTTAAGTTAAAAAAGACATTCTTATCTTAATTTTGTCGAAAAGGTCATAAAGTACCATATTTGGAAAATGATAGAAAGATTCATTTAAAAAAATACAAGTTCAAATAAGGGTATAAATTATTTTAACCCATTTTCTAGTAAATAGTAAATTTTTTTTGAAATATATTTTTAAGAAAACATGGATGTGGATGATAAAGAGGTCCCAGTAGATACTTACGTAAAAACAATCTCAGATGATGCAGAGATTTTGAAATTAACCCTTACCTTGTAATTTTTGTTGGTCCAAGGTATGTTAACCTCTTGTATTATAGTTAAATAATTGTTATTAAATTATAAAGGAACTAAATATATAAATATGATATCATATATGATCTTCTAACATTGATTTTTTAATATTATTTTAGTAGTATCATTGTTTCGATGTTAATTGATTCATTTTTATTTATATGTTCTGTTAAGTAAGTAATGTTTGTTTTGGATAGGATGTATTTTATTCTTATCCAGAAATATATTATGTTATTAAATATTATTTTTAATAAACAAATTAAAATTATTCTTGAATGGTTACGATGGGGAATGAATCTCATCATGTTCGTGGAGACGGTAATCCATACTTACGCATGAACACTGCTTCCTTTTTTTTATATTTTAAAATGAAAGAAAATCAAATGATACATAGGTATATTAATATTCCAGTATAATATAATAATTTATATATGTTATGTAATTTCATTAACACCATCCTTTATATGTTCCATGTATGGTATGAATGAGTCATATCACTTTGAGGGAGCGATGGTCCACACTTCCTCAAATGAAATTATCATATATATACAACATGAAAAGAATAAGGGTATGAAATAAAAGATAATTACATAAGATTATAGATAAAATAAATATCATAAATATAATATATAATTATATTTCCATCATAATGGCCACCAAAGAGGTGGTAGTAGAATATTGAACAATCATCGTTTCGTGAGGCAGTAGTTCACCGTCCACAAAAACATTATGTTCTATACCCATTAGATGGAGGTGTGTGTAAGTGTAGTTCAAATAATTCTCATAAAAACAACGTAGTATATTCATTATACTGGTTTTTATATAAAATAAAGTATTAAATGAAGTTTATGGGGGGTTGTAGAAGTAAAATAAAAGAAAAGAACTTAAGAGGAGATGTTACCTTTAAATCGGGTAACTCCCTTTGGTTTGAACCAAAAGGCTTCCTTGAAGTTCCTTCTGCCTATGTTAAGGATTCTAAGAGGAATATAGGTATTTAAGAAGATTAATTGGGTAGAGGTTGGATGAGCCAAGGGGATTGAGAGGTGTGAGATATGAGTTATAAGTGAGGGCTTTTTATAAGGGGGAGGAGTGGCCCTTTAGGAAAGTTTGAAAATATTATTTTATTTAATAATTATTTTCAGTTTCTAAAGGTCCAAAACTCATTAAAGTCAAAGATAAGATGACTCATGTTCGAAATAAAATCATTCAATAAGAATTAGACAGGCTTGAATATTGTTTTAATTTTTATAATCTTATTTATTTAAATTATTTATTAATGAGGTAAACACTACATCATTATTGTGTCATAAATAATTTTATTTATTTGATGTCTAAAAATTATAACGATATACCATGATATATGAAATCTTTTTATCTCTCAAATGAATATTTTTAGCTGAAGAGATAACTTATATAACCCCTTGTAAAAATTAGTTTACTAAAAGATATATGTTTATGCCATTTTTGTCTTTACTTTAAATTAATTAATATAAAGTGTCCTTATCACTCTCAGGTGGCTCCATGGTGTCCCAAAATCTACAAAAGGATTCCAATGGTCGGACATGTATCAAAAAATAGAAATAGGACACATGTTAGGGTAATTTAATATTATTATAATATTATTTTTACCCATATTTACCAGATTTACCCCTTTGACCACGGTAAATAAAACATTTACTGAAGTAAATATTCATAATGTCTAAAAATTAAAGTTACCTATTTAAAAAATTTGTACCTCTTGATTCCAAATATGGAATCCATTTTTCCAAATTCAAAACATAGAATTGGCAGAAATTAAATTAAAATTAATCCCCATTGTCAAAACAAAAAGCATGTTTTTAAGAAATAATAACTATCAAAAGATTGACATTTGTTTATGTCTAGTTTAAACGTGAAATTATTTCTAATGACCTAAATTATATTAAATGAAAAAAATATAATCTAATTATACTTAAAAACCATTCAAATGTAAAATTTAACACTATAAATTATTTCGATTAAAAAAGTTGTTTTTAAATAAAATTTAGCATTTTCATTATTCATCAAAAAATGAAAGTTTATATAAAAGTAACAAAAATTAACCCTAATACAATTTTGATATTTTAAATACAAAAATGAAGTCTATTTTGAATAATAAAATTTATAAACATTCAAAAAGTGGGTATTACTATTCATAACATTTAGTTTGATTGGTCGTGGTGTGTTAGAATCTCGGTGTTGCGTATAGCACAAGCTATTGCATTATTTAAAGGGAAACGTAAAGTGGAATCTTGGGGTGTTACATTATTACCTCATTCAAATAATTTTGTCCTAGAAATTTCTATAATAATTCTACATAAAACGATTTGGGTGTTTTTCATCATAAGTTCCTTGGGTTCCCACGTTGCCTCTTCCATCTAAAGATTTCTCCATAAAACTTTCACTAGACGAGTCATCCGGTTTCTCAGCACTTCTTCTCTAGTATCAATAATCTTGAAAATATCTTCACAATTAAACCGATTGGCTTCAAGTTCTATTTCTTCAAAGGTGAGTACATGCATTGGGTCTGGCATGTATTTTCTCAACAGTGATATGTGGAACACATCATGAACTTTAGAGAGACTTGGCGGCATTTCAAAACGATAAGATATAACCCTAATTAGTTCTAGAATTTCAAAAGGTATGTTGTAAATAGGACTCAATTTACCCTTCTTACCAAAATGTATAACACCCTACCATGGAGATACCTTCAAGAAATCATGATCACCTACTTGAAATTCCAAATCCTTCCTTCGATTATCGAAATAGATCTTTTGCCTACTTTGAGCTTCTTTGGCGTGGGTTTGGATAATCTTCACCTTTTCCTTTGTTTCCTTGACAAGTTATGGGCCTACGAGTTTTATTTCACCAACATCATTCCAATAAGTTGGTGTGCGACATCTCTTTCCACATAACGCTTCATATGGTGACATCTGAATACTTGAATTGAACCTATTATTATAGGAAAATTCTACAAGAGGTAAATAATGATCCCACACACCTTGAAGGTCAAGTGAGAAAGATCTCAACATGTCTTCTAGGGTTTGAATACTCTGTTCTAATTGTCCATCAGTTTGAGGGTGGTAGGCAGTGCTCAAACGAAGTTCGATATCCAGGGCCTTCTGAAGACTTTTCCAGAATCTTGATGTAAAATGAGGATCACGATCAGAGACAATCGATAGGGATAATCCATGAAGTCTTACAACTTCATTAATATATAGTCTTGCTAAATGTTCAAGTGGTAAATCTTCTCTCATAGAAAGAAAATGTGCTGACTTGGTAAGATGATCAACAATGACCCATATTGCATCATTCCTTCCATGAGTCCTTGGTAGTCCCATGAAAAAGTCCATCGTAATATCATCCCATTTCCACTCAAGTATGGGAAGAGGTTGCATGACTCCTCCAGGATGTTTCCTTCCAACTTTGACTTATTGAAAAACTATACATCTTGACACATAATCAGCAATCTCCCTCTTAGTATTGTCCCACAAAAAATGTTCCTTCAACTATATATACATCTTAGTGTTACCAGGGTCTATAGAGAAATTGAAGCTATTAGAATCATCCAACAATTGCCTTTTTAGATCAGGTATATCAGGAACAAAAAGTATCTTCCCAAATTTCAAAATTCCATCTTGATATACGAAGTCAATCAATCTCCCATCATTCATAGCATTAATTTTCTTTTGAAACTCCTCATCATCAGTCTGAGAAATATTTAAACTTTCTAGTAAATATGGTTTAGCAACCATTTGAAAAAGTATCTATGTTTGACCTTCCATGATTATTCCCATATACATCTTTACAAGATCCATGAACATAGGATCCCTTTCTTCTCTCATCTTTTTCAGAACTCCATGATCATTTCTTCTCAAAGCATCTACCCCGTTATTTTCTTTCCCCAGGTGGTAGTGTATATTGCAATCATAATCTTTGATTAGTTCAAGACATATTCTTTGCCTCATGTTGAGTTATTTATGTGATAAAATATACTTTAAACTCTTGTGATAAGTATATATCTCACATTTTTCTTCATCGAGATAGTGTCTCCTTATCTTAAAAACAAAGATTAAAGCTGCCAACTCAATATCATGAGTAGATAATTTTGTTCATGAATTTTTAGTTGTCGTGATGCATAGGAAATAACTCTATCATTAAGCATAAGGACACAACAAAGTCCTTTATTTTAAGCATCACTATATATAACAAACCCATCATTCCCTGATGGTAGAGTCAAGATAAGATCATTGACTAATCTTATATTCAGCTCTTCAAAATATTCTTCACAATATTTCGTCCAAACAAATTTAACCCATTTACGTGTGATCTTGGTTAATGGGTTGTCCAATAGGGATTGTTTTGGAAGAAACGCCAATAACAACATGCTAAACCAATAAAACTGCATACCTTAGGTATACTCGTCGGTGCTGGCCATTCTTAGATTGCTCTTGTCTTTGAAGGATCAACAGAGATTACATCCTTAGAGACAATATGAAAAAGAAAATAAATCTCATGAATCTAGAATTCACACTTGCTAAACTTCCCATATAATTCATTTCTTCTGAGGGTTTTCAGAATAGTGCGCAAGTGATTTTCATGATCTTCGTAGCTTTTTTATTATACCAAGACATCATCAATAAATGACACTACAAATTCATCAATATATTCCGTGAAAACTCTATTCATTATATCCATGAAAATATAGGGTGAATTAGTTTGTCCAAAAGGAATTTCTGTAAACTCGTAATGCCCGTACCTGGTTCGAAATACTGTTTTTGGAATGTCTTCCTTCTTCACACACAACTGATGATATCCATATCGAAGGTCAATCTTTGAAAAATATTGAGCTCGATGAAGTTGTTCAAATAAATCATCAATGCGAGGTAGAGGATACTTGTTCTTTATTGTTATATTATTTATCTCCTTGTAGTCAATGCACAGCCTCATAGATCCATATTTCTTCTTAACAAAATGAGCAAGGGCTCCTTATAGAGAAACACTAGGGCCAATAAATCCTTTATTACTTAATTCCTCTAGTTGTTTCTTTATTTACACTAATTCCATAGTGGAAATTCTATAAGGGGTCTTCGATATGAGCCTTGAACCCGGAATTATGTCAATGGAAAACTCAATGTCTCGTTCTGGAGGATGTCTAGGTAAATCCTATTGAAATACATCAACATATTCATGATTAATAGGTACATCCTCTATTTGAACATTCATTTCCTCACCCATAGTTATTTCATTTTCTTCCTCCCCAATAATTGAATTTAGTAGATCTACTGGGGGTGGATCTAGAAAATAATTAGATGGTGACGTTTCTACTCTAATGATAATGTATTCCTTATCATCATCGAAAATTGAAACCTCCTTCTTCTTACAATAAATTTTCGCATCATGGTCTGAAATCCAATCCATTCCAAGAATTATGTCAAATTAAATCATGGGTATGACAATGATATCAGCAGATAAAGATCATTTATATTCCCTAATGAGAACTGATTCACAAAATTTTGTTACAATGATACTTCCCTTAGGAGTTTTGACTGGCAAATCCCTTGTTAAATCAAATTGTAAATATATAATTTTCTTAGAAAACTGGGAAGATATGAAATAACGAGATGATCCATAATCAAATAAATCATTGGATAAACTTGAGGAAAAAATTAAATTACCTACCATCACGTATTTTAGAGCTTCAACCTCAACAGTAGTGATCACATAAGCTTGGCCTTGCTCCTTTGGCATTTTTAGAGGTAAGTTTCTTTGGTGCTTTGGACATTCATTTTCATAAGGTCCCATCTCCTTGAAATTATAGCATTGAACGTTGGTAGCTTCATTATTCCCCTTACAATCTCCAACAAGATGAACTTTCTGTCCACATTTTTAGCATACTCCTTTTCCTTTTAGATAGGCACCAAGGTTCTTCCTTCCACAATTATCACATGGTGGAAATTCAACTCTTCCCTTCTTCCCTTTTTCCTTATTTACTTTCCTAGAGTGTTCAATAGATCTATTCTTTTTCTTTGCTTTAAAGTCGTAATACTTAGAGAATTATTTTTTTATCTTGATAACACATGGGAAAATATCTTCATACGATGAGAAGGATTTCGAGACTAATTCTCGACGGAGAAATGGTTTTAACCCATAAAATAAATGATCAATATTAATTCTTGGGTTTTGTATATAATCCGCAACATGCCTTGAAAACCTTGTAAAATTATCTTCATACGTTATAATATTCTCATCCTCTTTTTTCCTTAGACTCAGAAATTGCCTTCCCATATCCGCTCGATGGTCATGAGGAAAGTATTTTTCTTATAAAAGCTCTTTAAAATCCCTCCATCCCATATATAATAATTATTTATCCTACTTTGTGTTTTTTATTAATGAACATCATTGATCTGAATCTCCCATGAGGTGATAAACTGCCATGACAACGTTTTCCCTTTTTCTACTCCCCAAAGAATGAAATATTTTCTCTAAGGAACATATCCATTGCTCAGATACAAATAGATTTGTAGAACCATTGAATGTTGGTGTTTTTTGCCTCATGAAGTGTTCTAACATTGATCCTCCACATTGTGGATCAGGGTGCTCCATACGGGTAAGGTTATTATTCATAACCTGAGTGAGTTGTCCCAGTATGGTGATAAGCTGGTCAGCACCAGTTACATCACCAACTCCAGTATAATTATATTTAGTAGGAGGGCAGTCCCTACATGGATTAAGTGCATTGATACAATTCCTATTCCTTCAACTAGGCACCATTTCTAAACAATGGAAAACACAAGATTACTTTTTGAATCATAATACGTAATTCCAAACATGTAAAACACTTAACATAAATTGAACAGATTATGGATATATTCCAAAATCATAAAAAATGTTTTCTTTTAGTAAGTATATATTCATAAATCCTTCATAATGGTTTGTAAGGAAAATGTGAATTATCCTAAGCATATCCCCTGGGAGTGTCATAACCAAGAGTGTAGAAAGACCCGTTGTCTTGTACCAGGATACACCCGGGTCAAGCCCGAAACTCCTTGTCAGAGTTTTCATTCTATGCCAGAGTCGCCTCAACCTGCTCATATCTAGACAGAGAAGTATTTCTTCTAAAACTCACAAAATCTCTACATTACCAAAATTCTAGGAAGTTATTCTATCCTATTCCTCAAATTATATCTTAGGGTAATGTTCTCTAATCAGATTTTATCTAAATCTAGTTTCCAAGGTTTGAACTAAACTTACTCAGATACCAACTGTAATGCCCCGACCCCAGTTACGTAGAGTCGGTGCATTATTACATAATATTGGCATGATACAAGGAATAATGTCCTAAAATACCGATCGGTTTAGTATGATTGGAAACAAGATATACACACAAGTTCAACATTACAACTTTAAAAGAAATACAACACTAATTTATTCCATTAGAAACATCCAACCCTCCTTGATTATGCCTACAATTCACTGATAACTAACTTCTTTATATCCTGGGAAAATGAAAAATATGAAAGGGGTGAGCTCAAATGCTTATTAAGAGTAAGCAATATAGCGGAAGATAACATAAACATTAGGCATAGTGAATAATTGAAAATAGATGCCTTTAAAAATAATAAACATGAACACATTATGGCAGGAATATGAGTTGAGTAAATAATTCCATAATTAAACATAATCATGGGTATTATAATAGTTGAATAACCACATGAACCATAAATATTATTTTCATAATGAGGGAATGTATAATGCGGGACATTATGAAACATTTTTTCAATGCCTCCACCAAGACGTCTAAAAACGATTAAGGCCTCAGCCAAAACTATATATCAAATTGGGAAAGGCCTCAGCCAATTCCACTTCTAACTGTCTCATGAGACCTACCGATACATTGAGGAGCTATATCAGGCTCCACCCATCACTTACTAAGTCCAATACATTCCTCATATTCCTATTAAAACTAGCATACAAAATGTCAATACTTTAACCATAAACCATGAAAAAATAACACATCCATAGTCAAACATATCACAAAACCTTAAATATAATTTGGAATATTTTAATCATAATAAATAAACTTCAAACAAGTGTAAAATTTATCAAAGGATGTTGACATAGATGAAATCAAAACTATTTGAGAGAAATATCTCTTTCTATTCTGAAATTATTTAAGAGTCACATAATTATAAAAGAAATCATTTATTTTGAAAATATTATTATAATCTTGTAAGGGAAGCTTAGACGATGTTATAATAGTGGAAAATAGCCGCACCCGCCATATAAGTTAAAAAATACATTCTTACCTTAATTTTGTCGAAAAGGTCATAAAGTACCTTATTTGGAAAGCGACAGAAAGATTCCTTTCAAAACATATAAGGTAAAATAATGGTAAAAATTACTTAAACCATTGTCTAGTAAATAGTAAAAATGTTTTGAAATACATTTTTAAGAAAACACTGATGTGGATGATAAAGAGGTCCCAATAGATACTTATTTAAAAACAACATCAGATAATAAAGAGATTGTGAAATTAACCCTTACCATGTACTTTTTCTTTGTAGAGGGTAAATTAACCTCCTGTATGATAGTTAAATCATTGTTATTAAATTATAAAAAAACTACATACATAAATATGATATCATATACGATCTTATAATATTTCTTTGTTAATAATATTTTAGTAGTATCGTTGTTTCGGGTGTTAATTGATTCATTTTTAGTTATATATTTTGTTACGTAAGTCATGTTTTTTATGGATAGGATGTATTTGATTCATATCCAAAAATATATTATGTTATAAAATATTATTTTTAATAATAAAATGAAAATTATTCTTGAATGGTTACGATGGGTAATGAATCTCATCGCGTTTATGGAGACAGGTAATCCGTACATACGCACGAACGCTACTTTAATTTTTTTTTTATTTTAAAAGGAAAGAAAACCAAATGATACACAGGTATATTATTATTACAGTATAATATAATATTTTATATATGTTACATAAGTTCATTAACACCATCTTTTATACATTCCATGTATGGTATGAATGAGTCATATCACATTGAGGGGGTGGTAGTCCGCACTTCCTCAAATGAAATTATCATATATATGAAACAAGAAAAGAATAAGGGTATGATATAAAATAGAATTAAATAATATTATAGATAAAATAAATATAATATATATCATAAATAATTACAGTGCTATCATAATGGCGACCATAAGAGGTGGTCGTAGAAGATTGAACAATCATCATTTTGTGAGGCAGTAGTTCATCATCCACAGAAACATTATGTTCTATACCCATTAGATGGAGGTGTGTGTAAGTTTAGTTCAAATAATTATCATAAAAACAGACTATTATATTTATTATACCAGTTTGTTTATAAAATAATGGCATTAAATTTTTTTATGGGGGTTTTAGAAGTAAAATAAAAGAAAAGAACTTAAGAGTAGATGTTACCTTTAAACTGGGTAACTCCCTTTGGTTTGAACCAAAAGGCTTCCTTGAAGTACCTTATGCCTAAGGTAAGACTTCTAAGAGGAAGAAAGAGATTTAAGGAGATTAATTGGGAAGATGTTGGACGATCCAAGGGGCTTGAGTGGTGTGAGAGATGGGTTAAAATTGAGGGCTTTTTATAAGGGGGAGGAGGGGTCCTTTAGGAATGTTAGAAAATATTATTTTATTATATAATTATTTTCGGCTTATAAAGGTCCAAAACTAATTAAAGTAGAATATAAGATGACTGAAGTTAGAAATAAAATCATCAAATTATAATTTTATAGGTTTTTTATATTGTTTTAATTTTTATAATCATATTTATTTAAATCATTTATTAATGAGGAAAACAATGTATCATTATTGTGTCATAAATAATTTTATTTATTTGATTTATAAAAATTAAAAAAAATAACATGATGTAGGAAATATCTTTATCTTTAAAATTAATATTTTTAGTTGAAGATATATCTTATACAACCCCTTGTAAAAATCATTTTACTAAAAGATATATGTTTATGTCATTTTTGTCTTTACTTTAAATTAATTAATATAAAATGTCATTATCACTCTCAAGTGGCTCCATGGGGTCTCAAAATCGACCCAAGTATGCCCATGGTCAGACATGTATCTACCAATAGAAATAGGACACATGTTAGAGTAATTTAATATTATTATAATATTATTTTTTACCCTTATTTAAAGGATTTACCCCTTTAACCATGGTAAAAAAAATATTTACTGAAGTAAATATTCATAATGTCTAAAAATAAAATTTAAATATTTACACAATTTGGACCTCCTGATCCCAAATATGGAATACATTTTTCCAAATTCAAATTAATAAAATAATAGAATATAATTTAAAATTAATTCCTGTTGTCAAAACAAAAAGCATGTTTTTAAGAAATAATAACTATCAAAAGATTGACACTTGTTTATGTCCAGTTTAAATGTGAAATTACATCCAATGACCTAAATTATATTAAATGATAAAAATGTAATCTAATGATACTTAAAAACCATTCAAATGTATAATTTAACACTATAAATAATTTCGATTAAAAAATTTGTTTTTAATTAAAATTTAGTATTTTTCACTATTCATCAAAAATTATAGTTTTTAGAAAAGTACAAAAAATTCACCCTAAGCCAATTTTGATATTTCTAATCCAAAAATGAAGTCCATTTTGAAGAATAAAATTTATAAAATTTCAAAAAGTGGGTATTACTATTCATAATGACTAGTTTGATTGGTCGTGGTGTGTTAGAATCTCGAAGTTGCGTACAATGCAAGAAATTTCATTATTCAAAAGGAAACGTACTATGGAATCCTGGGGTGTTACAAGTAACATGTTATTTTATTTATAAATGGTGTGGCTTCTTGGTGTTCTCTTATTAAAATTCGATCTTCTTATAATTTTTTGTTTTCTATTGCAGTTACATGAAGACTAATGAATATTTTTTTTATTCATAAGGTCTTCCATTTAAATTGGTAAAATATATATGATTATAGAAAATATGAATAGAATTAAACACCAATTAAAAAAGTAAATGAATTATTGAACAAAAAATTATGAAAATATACCTCATGTATACCTTCAAAACTAATCCTCATAACCATTCATGTCTAAGAATTTCATTTACATTTTCATGACCAATCATGTCAGTAATTTCCATGCCATACATTTTTTCATCTTATTTTATTAGTTCTACTCAAGATACATTGGGGTCCAATTTGATCTCCCTAAAACATACTAATATCCCTATATATACATGTAAAACACAAAATGTACCATATAAATCGTATTTAGGCATATGAAGTCCATTTTCAATGAAATTGAGTGACCACTATTCATGGAATATGTCAATCTAGTATCAAAATCTCATAATTTCTTGATTATCCAAAAAAGACTGACCAAATTGATGAATAAATCACATTACATTTATCTAATAAATGAGTGCATCACATTCCCCTCATTAAATTAGTGGAACACATCTTATGAACCTCAATTAAGAATGGTCATGCATTTCCTTAGTCTCATTCAATCAAGGTACAAATGTCTTTACCTATCATATAAGTGAAACAAATCCCATCAGGGTTTCCCTCCAATTGATGAAATGATCAAAAACATACACTACCAATCCCTAATTATCTATGTTTATATTTTGACTTATACAAGTTGGGTATCAAATTATGAATGTTTTTATGGTAGGTATCTCCCCAACCACAAGGAAGAACGATTAATAACAAAAGCACACTCGTAAGTATATTAATAAATATATGATATTCCATGAGACATAATTTAGCGAGTTAGTCGTAGTAAAAAGTATCTATTTATTACCTCACAAATCTATTATTTGTATCTCTTATGAAAACCTTTATTATCAGTACTAGAATATATTCATGATTTCAAAAACCAACCTGGGTTACCCTCAACCTAAAAATCAGATAAAACCATGACATGGACTAAATTGAATTTCTGATCCCCACATGCTGGAAACCAGTACATGGGAGTTGAGGAACTCCTTTGGGAATTATTTTCCCAATACATTTACCAACACTATCATTAATACAACACAATAAATATCCATAAAATAATCCATAACAAGTGAGAATACATAGAAAATGTAGATACATGCACATCCAAGGACTAAAAAATAAAAAAGAAAGGGGAACAAAAAAATAATCTATATATCTCCTTATGACATAAGGGCCAACCTCCCACCTTGTCACCACAACTAATTAACCAAAAATATGTTAGCAAGTGTAACCTCTACCTCTATTTATAACAACCCTGATCATTATTTCACATTAATACAGGATTTGTTACATAAGACTACACCTAATAAAACCCAGATGATTGAGATGTATAGTGTCTTTGGGAATTAGGTACATTACTTAAAAACATAAAATTGGAAATATAACATATTCATTGAAAACGTATTTAACATGCTCAAAATACTCCTTAGAATATAAAGCTGCATGGGATAACTTGGGGAAATACATAAGAAATGGGTGAGCTATAAATACTAGTAAGGGAATAAACATGGAATACATGATACATGTAAGATAATAGAATTATCAATGAGGGAAAAAGGAGTAGTAATCGTAAATAAGAACAAAGAGACATGATATAACATGATAATCATAACATGGGAAATGTGGCAAAAACATAAAACACCGAGTCATAAAAATAAGTCAAGGATAAACCCACTAAGACATCATGGTGGAAAAATTAACATAATGGAATAAATTTTACTACATGTTCCAACATGAATTATCATTATACAAAACATTACCCATTGCATCAGAGCACTTTTTGGGCACACCTATCATATTTATTTCATACCCATGCTTAAGTGAGCCACATAGATCATACAACGTGGATTCATTAATCATAATAATTTATTCCATGATCAATGAGTGTGGAATACACATTTTTAATTCCCTAATAAAAAAGTAAATGTGCATAAATGTGAATACCCTTTATAGGAAATGGGTATGGTATTCACTACATAGTTTTTTTGGTATGGAAAATTATAGAGATATTTTGGCAGCATAACGACGTCACATAAAAATTTATAAAATGGCTTGATGAGATAAAAAGGTTTATCTAATAATTTATACAATAAAATTAAAGTAATAGGTAAATGGAAAGAAATTTACCAATATGAGGAATAGGAAATAAAAGGCATATGATATTGAATAAACATTAATAAATAAGAGAAAGGAAAGAGCCCTTACAAAATTTCAGCATGATAACGGGTGTAAATAAGGGTTAATAGGAGAGAAAAATGAAACTGAAAGGATATATTATCATTTATAAATAAAATAAAAAGGTATGGGGATATGGAAAAACACATCCCAACATATTAAAATTTAAAATAAAAAGAAATTTCATAAATAGAGTGCTATATAAAGACAAGAGTGGATGATCCCTTGATTGTGTGACTACAAAGGCTTAAGAGGGATATTTTGAGAGCTTGGTGAACCTTGGGAGGGCTCTAAGTAGTGGAGGGAAGATTTTGGTCATGATATAGGGAGTTTTAGTGAAGATAAATAAGATAAATGGTATAAATGGGATATTGGGTGGGTTTGTATAGGAAAATAGGGGATATCTTTATTATTTGGGTTTTAAAATCTATATATTAAAAAATCCTAAACAAAAAACCATCCCTTGATTTTTTCACATGGTTTCTTCCAAATGTGAGTGTTTTTTATTATTTTTTAAGTATAAGGGCCCGACTTATTAAAATAATTCCGTTACTTATGTGGAGGTGAGTCACACTCTAATGAAATGTTTTTAAAACCTTAAAAATATATTATAGTTTTTGGAGGATTAATAATGGATTAAAAAAATAAAATAAAATTAAAATCACATTATTTTAAATTTAAATAATTTATTTTTTCATGGATACAATTTTTAGTAATTATTACATCACTTTTGGGTCATTATGATGTCATAAAACACAAAGTATATTGATACGATATTTAATTTTTACTTGAAATTTTGACTGTCGTAGAAAATTTAAATTTTTTTACCATTGGATAATTTATACATTTTAATTCACAAAATAATTTTCATTTTATCTAAATAATTTTCTAAATATTTAAATTTTAAATTTTAAACTAATAACTGAAATTTATTGAAAATTACTGGTTTTTGACAATAACAATTTTTGAACCCTTATAAAAATTACATTTGAATTCATAAAAACTATAAGATAAATTATATATGATAAATATTAATTAATAATATTAAAATATTTCTTATTTTAAAAATTCTTTAATTCATAAAAATATATTTCTTAGTTGAATTTGAAAATTAACCAAAAATACCATTTGTTTATTAAATCAAAATAAAAAGCATTTATAAAGTAACAATAATATAATGGAAATATATTCATTATTCTATAAAAAATTATATACATACTCAGATTTCTAGGTCCTTGTTACATATCCCTTTAATACACTAGTAAACTCCTTAAGGGTAAGGTGTGAAATGGTAGGACTTTTAGGGGGTGGTTCAGTGAAGATCATTTCAGTCGTGATCTCAATGAGCAAGAACTTATCATGTAAATGGTTTCTCTCCGGCTTAATATATTGGTTATCAGCTTGGTATTGATCAAGGGAAAAGTCGATAAATTTTATCTCCCTCAAAATATCTGATAAATGGGATTTATAGGGTACGATCCTACTGATTGAGGTCGTCACTTACTTTGTCTGGGTAAATTGGATTTCAAAACCCTATATTTATACTAACCATGTGATCACTATTCAACAACTATATTATAGATGGTAAAGATTCTTAATGGTCATCTAAATTAAATTTTATATAATAAATCAAAATATGTTTTTGTGTTTTATATAACAATATTACTTAATATGAAATTTAATTAAATCAAAAGGGGAATTTTATTTATAATAGTTTAGGTCGTTACAATATTCCCACCTTAATTAATTTTGACCTCAAAATTTTCATTTCCCAAACTAAAATATATGAGGGTAACTATGATTCATCACTTCCCTAGGTTCCCACATTGCTTTTTTAAACTTTTGGTTTCTCCACAACACTTTGACTAGAAGAATTTCTTTATTTTGTAGAACTTTTTCTCTACAATCTAAGATCTTCAGAAGATACTCCTTATAGGAAAGGTCATTATCCAATGGTACCACTTTGGGATTATGTACCTGTGGTGGGTCTGGTATGTACTTTCTCAAGATGGATACATGAAATACATCATGCACTTGTGATAAGTTTGTTGGGAGGGCTAGTTGATAGGCTGCCACTCTGATGTGATCAAGGATCTCAAAAGAGACAATGTAATATGGACTAAGATCCCTCTTATTCCAAAATATCATTACTTTCCTTCGAGGATATATACAGAGGAATACCATGTCTCAAATATCAAACACTAAGACTCATCAATGATTGTCAACATAACTCTTTTGTCGAATCTGAGTAGCCTTGATGTGATGCTAAATGGTCTTAACCTTCTCCACCATTTCCTCAACCATTTTTGGACCTATAAGTTTTCTTTCCCCAAATTCATTCCAACATATAGGTGTTCTGCACCTCCTCCCCTAAAGGGTTTCGTAGGGATACATTTAGATTCTATAGTGGAAACTGTTATTGTAAGACAAATCGACTAAAGAAAGATGTTGGTCCCATCCACCTTTGAAGTCCATAAAACATGCTCGTAACTTTTCTTACAATGTCTAAATAGTACACTCGTATTGGACTATAGTTTTAGGATGATAGTCAGTACTAAAGTTCATCTCAATGCTTAAAGAATGATAGATACTTTTCTAGAATATAGAGGTGAATCTTAGATCTGCATCGGAAATAATTGGTAGTGGTACTCTATATATCCTCACCACTTCTCTGATGTATATCCATACTATTTGATCTAGTGAGAAGTCCTATTGAATTGGGATAAAGTGAGCTATATTTGTAAGATGATCCACAAAAACCCATATATAATTGTTTCCCCTAGATGTATTCAGAAGTTTGGTGACCAAATTCACGATGATGTTCTCCCATTTCCATGTAGGTATGAGTAATGGTTTCATCATCCCATTACACTTATATATTTCATCCATCACTTGCTGACATACCAGTAAATTTGATATATATTCAGTAATCTTCTTCTTCATATTGTCCCACCAATAGTGCTCACAAAGATCTTGATACATCTTTGTGCTTCCTGGGTTAATAGAGAAAGTATAACTATGTGAATCATCAACAGTTCCTTCTTTAACTCATGATTTGATGTAATACATAGTCTTAAACCAAATATCACAATTCCTTATTCATCAACATTGAACTCCGAGGATTTACCTTTCCTTATAGTTTATACTTTCTTCTGAATTCCCATATCATTTTTTTCACATCCCTTATATTTTTAAAAAGAGACTGTTGATCAATAATTTGTGTAAGGATTGATGATGTTCTTTTCTTTACGATTCCCATGCCTATCCTTTTCAAATCTAAGAATATCAGATCCTACTCAATTATCATCATTGATAAACATATGTGATCTTTTCTACTTAGATCATCTGACATCTTATTTGATTTACCTAGATGGTAGTGGATTGAGAAGTCATAATCCTTGATGATATCTAACCATTTTCACTAGAACATATTAAGATATTTTTGTTTGAATATATATTTTAAATTCCTATGATCAATATATATCTCACACTTCTACCCATAGATATAATGTCTCCATATTTTCAATGCAAAGATAAAAGATGCCAACTCTAGATCTTACATGAGATAGTTTTGCTCATGAATTTTCAACTACCTTGAGGTGTAGACAATGAATTTTTTGAAGGTTCGGGATGCAGCGGAAGCGCGTGGGTGGATGTGCCCACTTGGATTTTTTTCATTAGCAATGATCAATCCAGGATCAATACGACGATAAATGCCAGTCTCCACGGATCGGATCACAGAAAAAGACAAAGAAGATGGTTTGTCTCAGAACCACAAACAAGGATCGTTACAGGTTGATTATAATTAATTTAATTAATTATAAAGAAATACCTTTTGGGTGTTCTTTCTTCGTTGATGTTCTTGATTACATTGTCGAAGTGATCCGTCATTGCGTCACAGAAGCCAAGTGTAGACTCCCTCTAGCGGTGATCCGCACGTGTACCTCGTATCTCTAGACGTCGCCAAAGGATTCTACGGGTGCTAGCGCAGAGAAGCCTTTGCTTGCATTGTCCGCCTTAGATCGTCTTGATCCGATGGAAGAGGATCTCTCTCATTCTTGAGAGCATTCTTGGAGGAAGAGGTTCTTTCGTCCTTGAAGGAATTCTCCAGATATGTTGTGCACAACAATTCTCTTGTGTAGGAAAAGAGTTGAGGTTGTGAGGATATTTATAATCGAGTTTGAGGTTGTTGAGTTATGACAATAAATAAATGTGTTACACATTTCATTTATTTCATTAACTCCTATTAAAAACCCTCATGTCAAATAATTAATTCCTTGACATGCGCTCCCACTGATTATAATAAATATCATTTAATAAAACAATATTATATCCTCAAAATCCGACTGAAAAAACTACACGGTGTGTAATAATAAATACATGGTGTGTACTTGTTTTTCATTGAAAACTACACGGTGTGTACAATAAATGTATACGGCGTGTATATCTTGTTTTCATTTATTTATTTCCTTTCCAAAATAAAACTACACGACGTGTACATTTAATAATACATGGCGTATACTTGTTTTATTTTATTTTTCCTCCATCATTTAAAACAACTTAAGATTACTTGAATAATTGTTAAACCACGCACGGGAATAATCTTTATTCAACTTGAGATACTTGGATACACTTAGTGTGTGACCCTCTAGGCCTCTTTCTCATTGGCATTAGGCGGGCTTGCCTAAAGTCGAAGATTACTGTCTAGCAACGGGTCAAGGCACTCAAGAGAATGAAGTTGACGCCGCATTGACGTATCACCTCATATGAATGCTTACTGTGTAAATTAATCCCTGTTTCTCAATATCTCATCAAGCAGGTTTCATGGAAGTGTCATAAACCTATATTCTTGATCCGTCTTTCTTTGACTACCTGAAATAAACTGGTCGTTTACACCATGGCCATGGAATTTAATGCGACAGTTCTATTTCAATCAAAGGGCCGAGATATCAACTTCCATAAATAGAAGGGACAAATCCTTCATCTACTTATCCATTAACAACATGTCACTCGTGATGCACCCAACGTACCCTACTTTCCACCAACTATCTGTGTGACTGTTTTCGTCAGTAAATCTATGTGCGTGAGTCATGAAATGAGTTAATGATAATCTTCCAGTCTAAGGACCATTACACATGCTCGCAGATAGCAATATCCTATGACACCAAGACAAGCGGAATTACTACCGGCGGGTCTGTTCTCATAATATCCCATCTTGGAGATTACCAAGTGCGAACTCCATGAGAGAGAGTCTCGTCTTCTTATGAGTACTCGCACATGACGGTCTGTATACTATGTGTCCTATCATAGTATATCATCCAACCGCAAAAACTACACGGTGTGTAATAATAAATACATGGTGTGTACTTGTTTTTCATTGAAAACTACACGGTGTGTACAATAAATGTATACGGCGTGTATATCTTGTTTTCATTTATTCATTTCCTTTCCAAAATAAAACTACACGGCGTGTACATTTAATAATACATGGCGTATACTTGTTTTATTTTATTTTTCCTCCATCATTTAAAAAAACTTAGGATTACTTGAATAATTGTTAAACCACGCACGGGAATAATCTTTATTCAACTTGAGATACTTGGATACACTTAGTGTGTGACCCTCTAGGCCTCTTTCTCGTTGGCATTAGGCGGGCTTGCCTAAAGTCGAAGATTACTGTCTAGAAACGGGTCAAGGCACTCAAGAGAATGAAGTTGACGCCGCATTGACGTATCACCTCATACGAATGCTTACCGTGTAATTTAATCCCTGTTTCTCAATATCTCATCAAGCAGGTTTCATGGAAGTGTCATAAACCTATATTCTTGATCTGTCGTTCTTTGACTACCTGAAATAAACTGGTCGTTTACACAATGGCCATGGAATTTAATGCGACAGTTCTACTTCAATCAAAGGGCCGAGATATCAACTTCCATAAATAGAAGGGACAAATCCTTCATCGACTTATCCATTAACAACATGTCACTCGTGACGCACCCAACGTACCCTACTTTCCACCAACTATCTGTGTGACAGTTTTTGTCAGTAAATCTATGTGCGTGAGTCATGAAATGAGTTAATGATAATCTTATAGTCTAAGGACCATTACACATGCTCGCAGATAACAATATCCTATGACACCAAGACAAGCGGAATTACTACCGGCGGGTCTGTTCTCATAATATCCCATCTTGGAGATTACCAGGTGCAAACTCCATGAGAGAGAGTCTCGTCTTCTTGTGTCAGTTTCGCCTCGACTTCGGGATTTAAACTGTCTCCTCTGGCTTGGGAGATCCTCCATTACATGGGTTTACATTAAAAAAACCATGGGCACACAGGCCCTATATTTTATTGGAAGAAGGATCCCAGGCCAACAAATTTAAATTAAATAAATTTAAATGAAACCATACACATACAAAGGGTCTTTGGTCTAGCTCATGATCATCCACAGCATGTAATGACATTTATGCATTTTTAGAATTCAAATTCTTTTAATCTCTCTTTCATTTAAGATAAGTCGCGCTCGAATTCAATTAATTATGATCTTATAATTAATCAATTCTTTATCTTAAATTCCTTTCTGAATTTCCTTGAGATTCTTCTCATCCATATTTCTTGTATGGGTCTTTGTACATTGCTGGACACCTGGTGAAATTCCATTTCTGGAAAGTACACGGCGTGTAGTTTATATTTACACAGCGTGTATTTATTTTCACCTTGTTTCCAAAGTACATGTCAGGGCTTTGGCGCGTTTTCTCTACTTTGGAAATTTTGGAGTACACGGCATGTAGATGAATCATACACGGTGTGTACTTACTTGTTACGTGGTAACCGGCTTGGAAATCCTGTGTACACGGAACACGACTTCTTCTTGTACACGGTTTCACCTTGACCAGATCGGACTACACGGCGTTTTGTTTCAACATACACTCCGTGTATTATGGTTCCCATGCATCGTTCAATTCTGGTCAACACGGCATGATTAATACTTAGGAATAATCAATTCACATGGCGTGGTTTGACAGACCAGTGTCGGTTCATTGAACCTAAGTACACGTCGTGTAGTTTTAATTACACGCCGTGTAGTCCCGTGTTGTACAGATAGAAAGAGCGACTCCTCTGGATGAATTCCTCATTATTATTTTAATCAAAATCAAAATTAAAAAGTCATTTCTGTGATATGAATCGAGAAACGAAGGAGGAAGAATAGATCTCGTTTATTCAGATTAATAGAACGATATATTTTGAATTGAATCAAATATAAATGCATAAATTATCAACGAAAATTAAATAACTATAATAAACGTTGTAACCTCCCTCTGATACCCTATGAAGGATCCGGATGCAGCAGAAGCGCATGGGTGGATGTACCCACTTGGATTTTTGTCATTAGCAATGATCAATCCGGGATCAATACGACGATAAACGCCAGTCTCCATGGATCGAATCACAGAAAAAGACAAAGAATACGGTTTGTCTCGGAACCACAAACAAGGATCGTTACAGGTTGATTATAATTAATTTAATTAATTATAAAGAAATACCTTTTGGGTGTTCTTTCTTTGTTGATGTTATTGATCACATTGTCGATGTGATCCGTTTTTGCGTCGCAGAAGCCAAGTGTAGACTCCCTCTAGCGGTGATCCACATGTGTACCTCGTATCACTGGACGTCTCCAAAGGATTCTCCGGGTGCTAGCATGGAGAAGCCTTTGATTGCGTTGTACTCCTTATATCATCTTGATCCGATGGAAGAGGATCTCTCTCAGTCTTGAGAGAGTTCTTGGAGGAAGAGGTTCTTTCGGCCTTGAAAGAATTCTCCAGAGATGTTGTGAACAATGATTATCTTGTGTAGGAAAAGATTTGAGGTTGTGAGGATATTTACAATCGAGTTTGAGGTTGTATAGTTATTACCATAAATAAATGCGTTACGCATTTCATTTATTTAATTAACTCTTATTGAAAACCCCCATGTAGAATAATTAATTCCTTGACATGCACTCACACTGATTATAATAAATATCATTTAATAAAACGATATTATATCCTCAAAATCCCGACTGGAAAAACTACACGGCGTGTAACAATAAATACACGGTGTGTACTTGTTTTTCATTGAAAACTACACGGCGTGTACATTTAATGTACACGGCGTGTATATCTTGTTTTCATTTATTCATTTCCTTTCCAAAATAAAACTACACAGTGTGTACATTTAATAATTTTTTAAGGGTTGGTGTCCTCAGAACCAACTGTTTTGTACTTTGATTACATGAATGTTCACTTATTATATATTGTTCATTGTTCTTCATGACTATAATATAATAATGTCCTATAATATTTGTTGCATTAATAAGGTCATAGAAGATCCCCGCTATGATGAGAACCTTGAAATGCTATAACAATATTCTTAAATAAAGTACTGCGGTTGGATGACATACTATGATAGGACACATAGTATACAGACCGTCATGTGCGAGTACTCGTAAGAATACGAGACTCTCTCTCATGGAGTTTTCACTTGGTAATCTCCAAGATGGGAGATTATGAGAACATACCCGCCAGTAGTAATTCCGCATGTCTTGGTGTCATCAGATATTTCTATCTGCGAGCGTGTGTAATGGTCCTTAGACTGTAAGATTATCATTAACTCATGTCATGACTCGCGCACTTAGATTTACTAACGAAAACCTTCACGCAGACAGTTGGTGGAAATTAGGGTACGTTGGGTGCGTCACGAGTGACATGTTGTTAATGGATAATTCGATGAAGGATTTGTCCCTTCTATTTATGGAAGTTGATATCTCAGACCTTTTATTGAAATAGAACTGTCGCATTAAATTCCATGGCCATGTTGTAAACGACGTGTTTATTTCAGGTAGTCAAAGAACGACGGATCAAGCATATAGGTTTATGACACTGCCATGAAACCTTCTTGATGAGATATTGAGGCAAAGGGATTAAATTACATAGTAAGCATTCGTATGAGGTGATACGTCAATGCGGCGTCAACTTCTTTCTCTTGGGGGGCCTTGACCCGTTGCTAGATAGTAATCTTGGACTTTAGGCAAGCCCGACTAATGCCAATGAGAAAGCGGCCTAGAGGGTCACACACTAAGTGTATCCAAGTATCTCAAGTTGAATAAAGATTATTCCCATACGTGGTTTAATAATTATTCAAGGAATCCTAAGTCGTTTTAAATGATGGAGGAAAAATTAAATAAAACAAGTACATGCCGTGTATTATTAAACGTACACACCATGTAGTTTTCTTTTGGAAAGGAAATTAATAAATGAAAAAAAGATATACACGCCGTGTACATTTAATGTACCCTCCGTGTAGTTTTCATTGAAAAACAAGTACACGCCGTGTATTTATTTTTACACGCCGTGTAGTTTTTCCAGTCAGGATTTTGTGGATATAATATTGTTTTAAATGATATTTATTATAAACAATGTGGGCGCATGTCAAGGAATTATTTATTCGACATGGGGGTTTTAAATAAGAGTCAATGAAATAAATAAAACGCGTAACGTGTTTATTTGTTGTCATAACTCTATAACCCCACACACCCAATTATAAATATCCTCACAACCCCAAATCTTTTCCCACACAAAAGAGAATCGTTGTGCATGACATCTATGGAGAATTCTTTCAAGGCCGAAAGAACCTATTCCTCCAAGAACGTTCTCAAGACCGAGAGAGATCCTCTTCCATCAAATCAAAACGATCTAGGGTGGACAACACAAGCAAAGGCTTCTCCACGCTAGCACTCGGAGAATCCTTTGGGGACGTCCAGAGATACGAGGTACACGTGTGGATCACCGCTAGTGGGAGTATACATTTGGCTTCTGCGACGTAACGACGGATCACATCGACAAAGTGATCAAGAACATCAATGAAGAAAGAACACCCAAAAGGTATTTCTTTATAACTAATTAAATTAATTATAATCAACCTGTAATGATCCTTGTTTGTGGTTCCGGGACAAACCAACTTCTTTGTCTTTTTCTGTGATTCGATCTGTGGAGACTGGCATTTATCTTCCTATTGATCCCGGATTGATCATTGATAATGACAAAAAGCCAAGTGGGCACATCCACCCACGCGCTTCCGCTACGCCCGGAACCTTCAAATGGTATCAGAGGGAGGTTACAACGTTGATTATAGTTATTTAATTTTCATTGTTAATTTATGCATTTATATTTGATTCAATTAGAAATATATCATTCTATTAATCTGAATAAACGAGATCTATTATTCCTCCTTCGTTTCTCGATTCATATCACAGAAATGAATTTTTAATTTTAATTTTGATTAAAATAAAAACGAGGAATTCATCCGAAGGAGTCGCTCTTTCTATCTGTACAACACAGGATTACACGGCGTGTAATTAAAACTACACGCCGTGTACTTAGGTTCAACGAACCGACACTGGTCCGCCAAAACACTCCGTGTGAATTGATTATGCCTAAGTTTTAATCACACCGTGTTGACCAGAATTGAATGGCGCGTGGAAACCAGAATACACGGCGTGTATATTGGAGCAACATGCCGTGTAGTCCGTTCCAGCCCAGGTGAAACCGTGTACAAAGATAAGTCGTGTACCGTGTACACGGGATCGCCAGGCTGGTTACCGCGTAACAAGGAAGTACACGCCATGTATGATTCATCTACACGCCATGTACTCCGAAATTTCCAAAGTACAGAAAACACGCCAAAGCCCTGGCGTGTACTTTGGATAAAGGGTAAAAAGAAAAATACACGTCGTGTACTTATAAACTACACGCCGTGTACTTTCCATAAATGGAATTTCACCAGGTTTCCTCCAATGTACAAATACCCGTACAAGGAATATGGATGAGAAGAATCTCAAGGAAATTCAGAAAGGAATTTAAGATAATGAATTGATTAATTATAAAATCATAATTAATTGAATTCAAGAGCATCTTATCTTAATTAAAAGAATGATTAAAATAATTTGAATTCTAAATATGCGTAAATGTCATTGCATATTCTGGATGATCATGAGCTAGACCAAAGACCCTTTGTATGTGTATGGTTTCATTTAAATTTATTTAATTTAAATTTGTTGTCCTGGGAGCCTTCTTCCAATAAAATGTAGGGCCTATGTGCCCATGGTTTCTTTAATGTAAACCCATGTAATGGAGGATCTCCCAAGCCAGAGGAGACGGTTCAAATCCCAAAGCCGAGGTGAAACCAACGCAAGAAGATACAAAGGTGGACAGGTGGGAGCTGCAAAACATGAACCAACAGGTTCAAGGTGTTTTCCATAGGCCAGGGTTGGCTTATCAAAACCACTAGTTAAGCTAACCAATAGAAGCTCATGATCATGCCATCTTATTTTATTTCTGTCTGATTGCATGGTTTATTTATTATGTATGTGTTGTCGCGATCACATAATTAATAAAATGAACAAGCATGCAAACATAGAATAAAATATAAACCGGACTATGCGTAAACATTATCAGAACATGGTTAATCACATAAGAAAGCATCACTTAATATTAACAAACATGTGATAATGTGAAACTACGCATAAAGGAATAAAATCCCTCAATACCATATTAAGTCAGACCAAGCCTTCCGTTACCAGAATAAGGGAAAGACTCAATATAAATATGTGTTTGACCAACCCTTGTTGGGACAATTACTTTTATAAATGAATCCCTTATGAAAGGTTTCGGTTTGACTTAACCATATTACATTAAGAGAAGTAGACCTTGCTATAATTGGTGTAATATTGGAGGCAAGAGTTGAGGAAATCCAAGTCAGGATTTCAAGATTGGGGAGTCCACTCAATAGATCAAGGAACTGTAAGCTTACAGTTGGCAAAGAACTGCCTACCTAAATACCTTCAAATAGCATGACCAACCCTTGTTGGGGTTATGCGAAGGGAAATATGGATCCTTGCCAATCGAATGTCAAAGCAACTGGACATTCCGAGTTCAATGGTGAGGGCCATTGGGACTTGATAAAATAGTGGGAGAATTAATTAATTGATTATTTCTCATAAAATGTAATAAAAAAAGGCACTGATAAAGCTTCTCTTTCAATTTGTAGAATCGAAATGACAAACTCATCAACCACATTTTCTCTGCAATAAATACTGGATAAAGACAATATTCTCACCGGCAGTAACTTTCAGGAATGGTTTAGGCGCCATCGGGTTATCCTACGCCATGAACGAAAGTTTTACGTGCTGGAGTCCTCACTTCCGGATTCTCCTACCCCAGAGGCGAGTGATGAAGATTTCCTGGTCTATGATTAACATTTGAACGATGCTCTCGACATTCAATGTTTGATTCTATCATCGATGTCTAGTGATCCCATAAAGTCTCATGAAGACATGGATGCCTATAGCATGCTCGAGCACCTCCATGGTCTATACCCGGAGAGAGCAAGACAGGAAAGGTATGAGATCTCCAAGGCTCTATTTCAGAGCAAGCTTGGAGAGGGTGCCCCTGCCGAGCCTCATGTAGCCAAGCTCATTGGCTATATTTAGCGCTTGGAGGTTCTAGGGTTTAAACTCCCCGAAGAACTGGGTACCGATCTCATTCTTGCATCACTCCCCAGAGCTTCTCAAACTTTGTCGTGAACTTCAATATGAACAACATTGAGAAGTCTCTGTCTGATCTTCTTATCCTCATTCACCAAGTGGACACTGACATGAAGCATGAAAAGCCTTCTGTCCTAATGGTGAATAAAAGTAAAGGGAAGGAGAAGATATTTAATCCCAAAGCTTCTTCAAGGCCTTCCAAGAAGAGGAAGATCAAAGGTGAGGCAAAGGAACAGGATGCTGTTTGTTTTGCATGTGGCAAGAAGGGCCACTGGAAGAAAAACTGCACCCAGCCAAGGAAGCAAGGGGAAGCTTCATGTGTGTTTTTTATCGAATGCAATCTATCTTTTTCTACTAATTGGGTATTAGATACTGCTTGTGGTGCTCACATCTGTATCCAAATACAGGAACCAAGTAGATTCAAGAAGATTGATCGAGGGGAGGTATATCTACGAGCAGCCAACGGAGCCAGACTTGCTCATGTAGCTATCGGGGACTACCACCTCACATTGCCTATGGGGATGATCTTGGTTTTGAAAGGATGTTATTATGTACCCTCTGTAACCAAAAACATTATTTAAGTATCCAGATTAGATATTGATGGATTCATCTTCAAGTTTGGAAGTGGATGTTTCCATTTTTATAAAGTTAGCATTTTTTTAGTAGGGAACATTTATATAACGGCCTTTATGTGTTAGACTACAAAAACCAATTAATTTAAATCTATGACAAAGTTAATTCACATGACTCATACCACACCCAACTTTGGCATCACCGGCTAGGTCATGTCAATGAGAAACATTTGACATAATTACATCAAGATGGGTATTTAGATTCTTTCGAAATAAAAGCACTTGGTGTATGTCATGCGTGTCTACAAGGCAAAATGACCAAATCCCCATTTAGTGGGAAAGGTGAAAGAGCTAAAGATCTTATAGAATTAGTTCACACAGATGTGTGTGGGCCATTTCCAGTTGAGGAAAGGGGTGGGTTCTCATACTTCATAACTTTTACTGATGATTTTAGTATATATGGATATATCTACTTAATGAGGTATAAGTCAGATTCTTTTGATCGGTTCAAAGAATACAAGAATGAAGTTGAGAACCAGCTTTGTAAGAAGATTAAGAAACTCCACTCAGATAGAGGAGGAGAATATCTTAATCAGAACTTCATTGATTTCTTACGGGAGTTAGAGATTCTATCTCAACTCACTCCTCCTTACACGACACAGTGGAATGGTGTAAGTGAAAGGAGGAACCGCACCTCGTTGGACATGGTGAGATCAATGATGAGTCATGTGAGTATTCTATTATCCTTTTGAGGATATGAATTACAAATATCCGCACACATACTAAACCAAGTACCAACTAAATCGATAAATGGTATTCCATATCAGTTATGGAGTGGACGCAAAGACATGTTATCGAATTTACATGTGTGGGGTAGCGAAGCATTTGTTAAGGCCTCTTCAGGTAACAAACTCGTGCCCCGAGGCACAAAGTGTATCTTTATAGGATATCCCAAGGAAAAAAGGGGATATTACCTATACAACCCCTCATACAAAAATGTTACAGTGGCAAGACACGCCATATTCCTTGAGAGGGAGCACATCTCCAAAAGAGATAGTAGGATCGAGATAGACTTCGATGAAGTCAAGGCTCAAGATACACATGAGTTGGTATAAGAACAGATTCCACAAAGCCCCGTGGAAGAACAATCAGTTCCAGAGACACAAGAACTGCGTAGGAGAACGAGAGAGGTGAGAGAACCCGAACGATATGGTTTTATTGTCACCGAGGATGGTGACTCATTATTGGTTGACAATGATGATCCTCTTACCTACAAGGAAGCAGTTGAAGGCACAGGTGTTGCCAAGTGGCAAGAAGCCATGAATTCTGAAATGGATTCCATGTACCAAAACCAAGTCTGGATTTTGGTAGATCCTCCAGTTGATGTAAATCCTATTGGTAATAAATGGGTATTCAAGAAAAAACTGGACATGGAGAGGAAAGTCAGCACTTACAAGGCACAATTGGTTGCAAAAGGTTTCAGACAGCGTCAAGGAATTGAATATGATGAAACCTTTTCACCGGTTGCGATGATGAAATCCATCAGAATCCTATTGGCCATTTCTACTTACCATGACTATGAAATTTGGAAAATGGATGTTAAAATAGCTTTCGTTAATGGGAACCTCCAGGAAGATGTCTACATGAAACAACCTGAAGGGTTTGTGACTCCAAAGGATTCCAACAAGGTATGCAAGTTGTAGAAATCCATTTATGGATTAAATAAAGCATCAAGATCATGGAACATTCATTTTGATGAAGCTATAACGGAATTTGGATTTGTTAAGAACGAATATGGGCCTTGTGTCTACAAGAGGTTTAGTGGGAGTGCAGTTGTTTACCTAATAGTATATGTTGATGACATATTACTAATTGGAAACGAAGGACCTATCTTACCATCAGTTAAGGCATGGTTGCATAAATGCTTCTCCATGAAAGACTTGGGCGAGGCGAAATATATTCTTGGGATCAAGATCCATCGTGATAGATCCAAGAGAATGTTGGGCCTGAGTCAAAGTACATACGTTGACAAGATACTGAAGAGATTAATTATGGAACATTCCAAGAGGGGATTGTTTCCAGTGTCACATGGCATTCATCTTTCCTAGAAAATGTTTCCTCAGACACATGAGTAAAGAAAGATAATGGCAAGGATCCCTTACGCATCCGCTATTGGGTCAGTCATGTATGTTATGCTATGTACGAGGCTAGATGTTTCTTATGCATTAAGTGTGGTAGGAAGATATCAAGCTGATCCAGGAGACTGCCATTGGATGGCAGTCAAGACTATCCTAAAGTATCTGAGGCGTACTAAGGATATGTTCTTGGTTTATGGTGGAGATTAGGAACTAGTCATCAGAGGACATGTAGATTCTAGTTTATAGACTGATCAAGATGACATGAAGTCGCAGACTGGATACATCTTCAGTTTGAATGGAGGTTCAGTGAGCTGGAAGAGCTCAAAGCAAAGTGTGGTGGCAGATTCTACTATAGAGTCCGGGTATATCGCAGCTTCTGAGGCAGCTAAATAAGCAGTATGGATGCGAAGCATCGTCCAAGAGCTAGATGTAGTATCGAGCAGTAAATATCCTATCACACTCTATTTTGATAATACTGCAGCGGTGGCACTTGCAAAAGAGCCAAGGTCATATCAGCGGACAAAGCACATACTTCGGAAGTATCATCTCTTGAGGGATTTTTATTAGAGAGGTGAAGTTTCTATGAGCAGTATTTCCACGGAAGACAACGTGGAGGACCCATTGACTAATTCCTTGACTCAGCAGAAACATGATCATCATGTGAGGACTAGTGGACTAAAAGTCGTAGGCAGTTGGCTCTAGTCCAAGTGAGAGTTTGTAAGGGTTGGTGTCCTTAGAACCAACTGTTTTGAACTTTGATTACATGAATGTTCACTTATTATATATTGTTCATTGTTCTGCATGACTATAATATAATAATGTCCTGGAATATTTGTTGCATTAATAAGGTCATAGCAGATGCACGCTATGATGAGAACCTTGAAATGCTATAACAATATTCTTAAATAATGTTCTGCGGTTGGATGACATACTATGATAGGACACATAGTATATAGACCATCATGTGCGAGTACTCGTAAGAAGACGAGACTCTCTCTCACGGAGTTCGCACTTGGTAATCTCCAAGATGGGAGATAATGAGAACAGACCCGCCAGTAGTAATTCTGCATGTCTTGGTGTCAACAGATATTGTTATCTGCGAGCGTGTGTAATGGTCCTTAGACTGGAAGATTATCATTAACTCATGTCATGACTCACACACTTAGATTTACTGACGAAAACGGTCACACAGATAGTTGGCGGAAAGTAGGGTACGTTGGGTGCATCACGAGTGACATGTTGTTAATGGATAAGTCGATGAAGGATTTGTCCCTTCTATTTAAGGAAGTTGATATCTCGTCCCTTTTATTGAAATAGAACTATCGCATTAAATTCCATGGCCATGGTGTAAACGATGAGTTTATTTCATGTTTTCAAAGAACGATGGATCAATCATATAGGTTTATGAAAGTTCCATGAAACCTTCTTGATGAGATATCGAGACAAAAGGATTAAATTACACAGTAAGAATTCGTATGAGGTGATACGTCAATGAGGCTTCAACTTCTTTCTCTTGGGTGCCTTGAACCAATTCTAGACAGTAATCTTGGACTTTAGGCAAGCCCGCCTAATGCCAACGAGAAAGGGGCCTAGAGGGTCACACACTAAGTGTATCCAAGTATCTCAAGTTGAATAAAGATTATTCCCATACGTGGTTTAATAATTATTCAAGGAAGCCTAAGTTGTTTTAAATGATAGAGGAAAAATAAAATAAAACAAGTATACGCCGTGTATTATTAAATGTACATGCCGTTTAGTTTTATTTTGGAAAGGAAATGAAAAAATAAAAACAAGATATACACGCCATGTACATTTAATGTACCTGCCCTGTAGTTTTCAATGAAAAACAAGTACTCGCCGTGTAGTTTTTCCAGTCAGGATTTTGAGGATATAATATTGTTTTAAATGATATTTATTATAATCAGCGTGGGCGCATGTCAAGGAATTATTTATTCGACATGGGGGTTTTAAATAAGAGTCAATGAAATAAAAAAAACACGTAGCACGTTTATTTATTGTCATAACTCTATAACCCCAGACACCCGATTATAAATATCCTCACAACCCCAACTCTTTTACCACCCACAAGAGAATCGTTGTGCACAACATCTCTGGAGAATTCTTTCAAGTCCGAAAGAACCTCTTCCTCCAAGAACGTTCTCAAGACCGAGAGAGATCCTCTTCCATCAGATCAAAATGATCTAAGGCGGACAACGCAAGCAAAGGCTTCTCCATGCTAGCACCCAAAGAATCCTTTGGCGACGTCCAAAGATACGAGGTACATGTGTGTATCACCGCTAGAGGGAGTCTACACTTGGATTCTGTGACACAAAGATGGATCACATTGACAACGTGATCAAGAACATAAACGAAGAAAGAACAACCAAAACGTATTTCTTTATAATTAATCAAATTAATTATAATCAACCTATAGAGATCCTTGTTTGTGGTTCCGAGACAAACCATCTTCTTTCTCTTTTTCTGTGATTTGATCTGTGGAGACTGGCATTTATCATCGTATTGATCCCGGATTGATCATTGATAATGACAAAAATCCAAGTGGGCACATCCACCCACGTGCTTCCGCTGCACCCGGAACCTTTTGGGTCGTTACAATATTCCCACCTTAAGGAATTTTTACCTCAAAATTTTCATTTCCCACAATAAAATATATGAGGGTAACCCTGATTCATCACTTCCCCAGGTTTCCACATTCCTTTTCAAACTTTTGGTTTCTCCACAACACTTTGACTAGAAGAATTTCTTTATTTTGTTGAACTTTTTCTCTATGATATAAGATCTTCAGAAGATACTCCTTATAGGAAAGGTCATTATCCAATGGTACCACTTTGGGATTATGTACCTATGGTGGGTCTGGTATGTACTTTCTCAAGATGGATACATGAAATACATCATGCAGTTGTGATAAGTTTGTTGGGAGGGCTACTTGATAGGCTACCACTCTGATGTGATCAAGGATCTCAAAAGAGCCAATTTAATATGGACTAAGATCCCCCTTATTCCAAAATATCATTACTTTCCTTCAAGGAGATAAATAGAGGAATACCATGTCTCGAATATCAAACACTAAGACTCATCAATGATTGTCAGCATAACTCTTTTGTCGAATCTGAGTAGCCTTGATGTGATGCTAAATGGTCTTAACCTTCTCCACCATTTCCTCAACCATTTTTGGACCTATAAGTTTTCTTTCCCAAAATTAATTCCTACATATAGGTGTTCTTCACCTCCTCCCCAAAAGGGTTTCTTAGGGATACATTTAGATTCTATATTGGAAACTGTTATTGTAAGATAAATCGACTAAAGGAAGATGTTGGTCCCATACACCTTTTAAGTCCATAGAACATGATCGTAACTTTTCTTACAATGTCTAAATAGTACACTCGTATTGGACTCTAGTTTGAGGATGATAGTCAGTACTAAAGTTCATCTCAGTGCTTAAAGAATTATAGATACTTTTCTAGAATATAGAGGTGAATCTTGGATCTGGATCCGAAATAATTGGTAGTGGTACTCTATATATCCTCACCACTTCTCTGATGTATATCCATACTATTTGATCTAGTGAGAAGTCCTATTGAATTGGGATAAAGTGAGCTATATTTTTAATATGATCCACAAAAACCCATATATAATTGTTTCCCCTGGATGTCTTCAGAAGTTTGGTGACCAAATTCACGATGATGTTCTCCCATTTACATGTAGGTATGTGTAATGGTTGCATCATCCCATTACACTTATATATTTCATCCATCACTTTCTAACATACCAGGAAATTTGATGTATATTCAGTAATCTCCTTCTTCATATTGTCCCACCAATAGTGCTCACAAAGATCTTGATACATCTTTGTGCTTCCTGCGTTAATAGAGAAAGTATAACTATGTGAATCATCAACATTTCCTTCTTTAACTCATGATTTCATGTAATACACAGTCTTAAACCAAATCTCACAATTCCTTATTCATCAACATTGAACTCCAAGTATTTACCTTTCCTTATAGTTTATACTTTCTTCTGAATTCCCATAACATTTTTTTCACATCCTTTATATTTTTAAAAAGAGACTGTTGATCAATAATTTGTGTAAGGATTGATGATGTTCTTTTATTTACGATTACCATTCCTATCCTTTTCAAATCTAAGAAGATCGGATCCTACTCAATTCTCATCATTGATAAACATACGTGATCTTTTCTACTTAGATCATCTAACACCTTATTTGATTTACCAAGATGGTAGTGGATTGAGAAGTCATAATCCTTGATGATCTCTAACCATTTTCACTAGAACATATTAAGATATTTTTTTTTGAATATATATTTTAAATTCCTATGATCAATATATATCTCACACTTCTCCCCATAGAGATAATGTCTCCATATTTTCAATGGAATAATAAAAGATTCCATCTCTAGATCTTACATGATATAGTTTTGCTCATGAATTTTCAACTGCCTTGAGGTGTAGACAATGAATTTTTTGAAGGTTCCAGACGCAGCGGAAGCGCATGGGTGGATGTTCCCACTTTCCTTTTTGTCATTAGCAATGATCAATCCGGGATCAATACGATGATAAATGCCAGTCTCCACGGATTGAATCACAGAAAAAGACAAAGAAGGTGGTTTTTCCTAGAACCACAAACAAGGATCGTTACAGGTTGATTATAATTAATTTAATTAATTATAAAGAAATACCTTTTCGGTGTTCTTTCATCATTGATGTTCTTGATCACGTTGTAGATGTGATTCATCGTTGCGTCACAGAAGCCAAGTGTAGAATCCCTCTAGCGGTGATCCACACATGTACCTCACATATCTGGACGTCGCCAAAGGATTCTCCGGGTGCTAGCATGGAGAAGCCTTTGCTTGCGTTGTCCGCCTTAGATCATCTTGATTCGATGGAAGAGGATCTCTCTCGGTCTTGAGAGCATTCTTGGAGGAAGAGGTTCTTTCGGCCTCAAAGGAATTCTCCAGAGATGTTGTGCACAATTATTCTCTTGTGTAGGAAAATAGTTGAGGTTGTGAGGATATTTATAATCGAGTTTGAGGTTGTAGAGTTATGACAATAAATAAATGTGTTACGCGTTTCATTTATTTCATTAACTCTTATTGAAAACCACCATGTCGAATAATTAATTCCTTGACATGCACTCACGTTGATTATAATAAATATCATTTAATAAAATGATATTATATCCTCAAAATCCCGACTGGAAAAACTACATGGTGTGTAATAATAAATACACGGCGTGTACTTGTTTTTCATTGAAAACTACACGGCGTGTACATTAAATGTACCCGGCGTGTATATCTTGTTTTCATTTATTCATTTCCTTTCCAAAATAAAACTACACGGTGTGTACATTTAATAATACACGACGTGTACTTGTTTTATTTTATTTTTCCTCCATCATTTAAAACAACGTAGGCTTCCTTGAATAATTATTAAACCACGTACGGTAATAATCTTCATTCAACTTGTGATACTTGGATACACTTAGTGTGTGACCCTCTAGGCCTCTTTCTCATTGGCATTAGTCGGGCTTGCCTAAAGTCCAAGATTACTATCTAGCAACAGGTCAAGGCACTCAAGAGAAAGAAGTTGACGCCGCATTGATGTATCACCTCATACAAACGATTACTGGGTAATTTAATCCCTTTGTCTCAATATCTCATCAAGCAGGTTTCATGGAAGTTTCATAAACCTATATTCTTGATCCGTCATTCTTTGACTACCTGAAATAAACTCGTCATTTACACCATGGCCATGGAATTTAATGCGACAGTTCTATTTCAATCAAAGGGCCGAGATATCAACTTCCATAAATAGAAGGGACAAATCCTTCATCGTCTTATCCATTAACAACATGTCACTCGTGACGCACCCAACGTACCCTACTTTCCACCAACTATCTGTGTGACAGTTTTCGTCAGTAAATCTATGTGCGTGAGTCATGAAATGAGTTAATGATAATCTTCCAGTCTAAGGACCATTACACATGCTCGCAGATAGCAATATCCTATGACACCAAGACAAGCAGAATTACTACCGGCGGGTCTGTTCTCATAATATCCCATCTTGGAGATTACCAAGTGCAAACTCCATGAGAGAGAGTCTCGTATTCTTATGAGTACTCGCACATGACGGTCTGTATACTATGTGTCCTATCATAGTATGTCATCCAACCACAAAACTTAATTTAAGAATATTTTTATATCATTTCAAGGTTCTCATCATAGTGGGGATCTTCTATGACCTTATTAATGCAAAAAATATTCCATGACATTATTATATTATAATCATGGAGAACAATGAACAATATATAATAAGTGAACATTCATGTAATCAAAGTAAAAAACAGTTGGCTCTGAGGACACCAACCCTTACAAACTCCCACTTGGACTAGAGCCAACTTCCTACGACTTTTATTACGCTAGACCTCAAATGATGATCATGTTTCTGCTGAGTCAAGGCTTTAGTCAATGGGTCTACCTTGTTGTTTTCCTTGGAAATACTGCTCACTGCAACTTCACCTCTATGAGAAAAATCTCTCAAGAGATGATACTTCCGAAGTATGTGCTTTTTACACTGATGTGACCTTGGCTATTTTGCAAGTGCCACCACTACAGTATTATCACAATAGAGTTTGATAGGATATTTACTGCTCGGTACCACATCCAGCTCTTGGACGAAGCGTCACATCCATACTACTTCTTTAGCTACCATAGAAGCTGCGATATACTCGGACTCCGCTGTAGAATCTGCCACCACACTTTGTTTTGAGCTCTTCCAGATCACTGTACCTCCATTCAAACTGAAGATGTATCCAGTCTGCGACTTCATGTCATCTTGATCAGTCTGGAAACTAGCATCTACATGTCCTCTGATGACTAGTTCCTCATCTCCTCCATAAATCAGGAACATATCCTTAGTACGCATCAGATAATTAAGGATAGTCTTGACTGCCATCTAATGGCGGTCTCCTGGATCAGCTTGATATCTGCCTACCGCACTTAATGCGTAAGCAACATCTAGCCTCGTACATAGCATATCATACACGACTGAACCAATCGCGGATGCGTAAGGGATCCTTGCCATCCTCTTTCATTCCTCATGTGTCTGAGGACACATTTTCTTGGAAAGATAAATGCCATGTGACACTGGAAACAATCCCCTCTTGAACTGTTCCATACTGAATCTCTTCAGTATCTTGTCAATGTATGTACTTTGACTCAGGACTAGCATCCTCTTGGATCTATCATGATGGATCTGGATCGCAAGAATATATGCTGCCTCGCCCAAGTCTTTCATGGAGAAGAATTTATGCAACCATGCCTTAACTGACTGTAATATGTGTACTTCATTTCCAATTAGCAATATGTCATCAACATATACTATTAGGAAAATGACTGCACTTCCACTAAACCTTTTGTAGACACAAGGCTCACATTTATTCTTAACAATTCCAAATTCCGTAACAGCTTCATCAAAACGAATGTTCCATGACCTTGATGCTTACTTTAATCCATAAATGGATTTCTGCAACTTGCATACCTTGTTGGCATCCTTTGGAGTCACAAACCCTTCAGGTTGTGTCATGTAGATATCTTCCTGGAGGTTCCCGTTAAGGAAAGCCGTTTTGACATCCATTTTCCAAATTTCATAGTCATGGTAAGAAGCAATATCCAATAGAATTCTGATGGATTTCAGCATCGCAACTGGTGAAAATGTTTCATTATAGTCAATTCCTTGACGTTGTCTAAAACCTTTTGCAACCAGTCGTGCCTTATAGGTGCTGACTTGCCCCTCCATGTCCAGTTTCTTCTTGAATACCCATTTATTACCAATAGGATTTACATCAACTGGAGGATCTACCAAAATCCAGACTTGGTTTTGGTACATGGAATCCATTTAAGAATTCATGGCTCCATTCCACTTGGCAATGTTTGTGCCTTCAACTGCTTCCTTATAGGTAAGAGGATCATTATTGTCAACCAATAATGAGTCACCATCCTCGGTGACAAGAAAACCATATCATTCTTGTTCTCTCACCTCTCTCGTGCTCCTACGCAGTTCTTGTGTCTCTAGAACAGATTGTTCTTCCATGGGGCTTTGTGGAATCTGTTGTTGTACCAACTCATGTGTATCTTGGGCCTCGACTTCATCGAAGTCTATCTCGCTCCCACTATCTCTTTTGGAGACGTGCTCCCTCTCAAAGAATATGGCGTGTCTTTCCATTGTAACCTTTTTGTCTTAGGGGTTGTATAGGTAATATCCCCTTGTTTCCTTGGGATATCCTATAAAGATATACTTTGTGCCTTGGGGCACGAGTTTGTTACCTGAAGAGGCCTTAACAAATGCTTCGCTACCCCACACATGTAAATTCGATAACATGGCATTGCATCCACTCCATAAATCATATGGAATACCATTTATCGATTTAGTTGGTACTTGGTTTAGTATGTGCGCTGCTGTTTGTAATGAATATCCCCAAAAGGATAATGGAAGGCTCGCATGACTCATCATTGATCTCACCATGTCCAATAGGGTGCGGTTCCCCCTTTCACTTACACCATTCCACTGCGGTGTGTAAGGAGGAGTGAGTTGAGATAGAATCCCGAACTCCTATAAGAAATCAATGAAGTCCTGATTAAGATATTATCCTCCTCTGTCTGAGAAGAGTTTCTTAATCTTCTTACCAAGATGGTTCTCAACTTCATTCTTGTATTCTTTGAACCGATCAAAAGAATCTGACTTATACCTCATTAAATTGATATATCCATATCTACTAAAATCATCAGTAAAAGTTATGAAGTACGAGAACCCACCCCTTTCTTCAACTAGAAATGGTCCACACACATCTGTGTGAACTAATTCTAGAATCTTTTTAGCTCTTTCGACTTTCCCACTAAATGGGGCTTTGGTCATTTTGCCTTATAGACACGCATGACATACACCAAGTGGTTTTAGTTCAAAAGAATCTAAATACCCATCTTCATGTAATTTTGTCAAACGTTTCTCATTGACATGACCTAGCCGGTGATGCCAAAGTTGGGTGTGGTATGTGTCATGTGAATTAACGTTGTTATCGATTTCCATTACTTGGTTTGTGTAGTCTAACACATAAAGGCCATTATATAAATGTGCCATACCAAAAAAAATGCTATATTTTTAAAAATAGAAACATCCACTTCCAAACTTGAAGATGAATCCATCAGTATATAATCTGGATACTGAAATAATATTTTTGGTTACAGAGGGTATATAATAACATCCTTTAAAAACCAATACCATCCCCTTAGGCAATGTGAGGTGGTAGTCCCCGACAACTACAGCAGCAAGTCTGGCTACGTTGGCCGCTCGTAGATCTACCTCCCCTCGATCAATCTTCCTGAATCTACTTGGTTCCTGTATTTGGATACAGATGTGATCACCAAAAGCAGTATCTAATACCCAATTAGTAGAAACAGATAGATTGCATTCGATAACAAACTCACCTGAAGCTTCCCCTTGCTTCCTTGGCTGGGTGTAGTTTTTCTTCCAGTGGCCCTTCTTGCCACATGCAAAACAAACATCATCCTGTTCCTTTGCCTCCCCTTTGATCTTCCTTTTCTTGGAAGGCCTTGAAGAAGATTTGGGCTTAAAGCTCTTCGCCTTCCCTTTCCTTTTGTTCACCATGAGGACAGAAGGCTTTTCACGCTTCATGTCAGTGTCCACTTGGTGAATGAGGATTAGAAGATCAGATAGAGACTTCTCAATGTTGTTCATATTGAAGTTCACAACAAAGTTTGAGAAGCTCTGGGGAGTGATGCAATAATGAGTTCGGTACCCAGTTCTTCGGGGAGATTAAACCCTAGAACCTCCATGCACTCAATGTAGGCAATGATCTTGACTACATGAGGCCCAGCTGGGGTACCCTCTCCATGCTTGCTCGGAAATAGAGCCTTGGAGATCTCAAACCTTTCCTGTCTTGCTCTCTCCTGGTATAGACCACAGAGGTGATCGATCATGCTATAGGCATCCATGTCTTCATGAGAATTCATGATCTCACTAGACATCGATGATAACATAAAACATTGAACGTAGAGAGAATCGTTCAAATTTTGATCATAGACCAGGAAATCTTCATCACTCGCCCCTGGGGTAGGAGAATCAGGAAGTGAGGACTCCGTCACGTAAAACTTTCGTTCATGGCGTTGGATAACTCGAAGGCGCCTAAACCATTCCTGAAAGTTACTATCGGTGAGGATATTGTGTTTATCCAGTATTGATCGCAGAGAAAATGTGGTTGATGAGTTTGTCATTTCGATTCTAAAAATTAAAAGATCAGATTTATCAGTACCTTTTTTATTACATTTTTATGAGAAATAATTAATTAATTAATTATCCCACTATTTTATCATGTCCCAATGGCCCTCACCATTGAAATTGGAATGTCCAGTTGCTTTGAAATTCTAGTGGCAAGGATCCATATTTCCCTTCGCATAACCCCAAAAAGGGTTGGTCAAGCTATTTGAAGGTATTTAGGCAAGCAGGTCTTTGCCAACTGTGAGATTACAGTTCCTTGATCTGTTGAGTGGACTCCCCAATCCTGAAATCCTGACTTGGATTCCCTCAACTCTTGCCTCCAATATTACACCAAGTCTAGCAAGGGCTACTTCTCTTGATGTAATATGGTTAAGACAACCCAAAACCTTTCATAAGGTAATCCTTTATAAAAGTAAGTGTCCCAACAAGGGTTGGTCAAACACATAGTTTTATTGAGTCTTTCCCTTAATCAGGTAACGGAAGGTTTGGTCTGACTTAATATGGTATTGAGGGATTTTATTCCCTTATGCATAGTTTCTCATTATCACATGCTTGTTAATATTAAGTGATTCTTGTTTAAGTGATTAACCATGTTCTGATAATGTTTACACATAGTCCAGTTTTTATTTTTTTCCATCTTTGCATGCTTGTTCATTTTATTAATTATGTGATCGCGACAACACATACATAATAAATAAACCATGCAATCAGACAGAAATAAAATAAGATGGCATGATCATGAGCTTCTATTGGTTAGCTTATCTAGCGGTTTTTCTAAGCTGACCCTGACCTAGGGAAAACACCTTGAACCTGTTGGTTCGTGTTTTACAGCTCCCACCTGTCCACATTTGTATCTTCTTGCATCGGTTTCACCTTGAATTCGGGATTTGAACCATCTCCTCTGGCTTGGGAGATCCTCCATTACATGGGTTTACATTAAAGAAACCATGGGCATGCAGGCCCTACATTTTATTGGAAGAAGGCTCACAGGCCAACAAATTTAAATTAAAAAAATTTAAATGAAACCACACACATACAAAGGGTATTTGGTCTAGCTCATGATCATCCACATCATGCAATGACATTTACGCATATTTAGAATTCAAATTCTTTTAATCGCTCTTTCATTTAAGATAAGTCGCGCTCGAATTCAATTAATTATTATCTTATAATTAATCAATTCTTTATCTTAAATTACTTTCTGAATTTCCTTGAGATTCTTCTCATCCATATTCCTTGTACGGATATTTTTACATTGGAGGACACCTGGTGAAATTCCATTTCTGGAAAGTACACGGCGTGTAGTTTATATTTACACGACATTTATTTCTTTTCACCTTGTTTCCAAAGTACACGCCGGGGCTTTGGCGTGTTTTCTCTACTTTGGAAATTTTGTAGTACACAACATGTAGATGAATCATACACGGCGTGTACTTCCTTATTATGTGGTAACCAGCTTGGAAATCCCATGTATGCAGAACACGACTTCTCCTTGTACACGGTTTCACCGGGATCAGATCGGACTACACGGCGCGTTGTTCCAACATACATGCCGTGTATTTTGGTTCCCATGCCTCATTCAATTCTTGTCAACACGGCGTGATTAATACTTAGGCATAGTCAATTCACATGGCATGGCTTGACAGACCAGTTCCGGTTCATTGAACCTAAGTACACAGCGTGTAGTTTTAATTAAACTCCGTGTAATCCCGTGTTGTACAGACAGAAAGAGCGACTCCTCCGGATGAATTCCTCATTTTTATTTTAATCAAAATCAAAATTAAAAATTCGTTTCTATGATATGAATCGAGAAACGAAGGAGGAAGGATAGATCTCGTTTATTCAGATTAATAGAATGATATATTTCGAATTGAATCAAATATAAATGCGTAAATTATCAAAGAAAATTAAATAGCTATAATCAACGTTGTAACCTCCCTATGATACCATTTGAAGGTTCCAAACGTAGCGGAAGAGCGTGGGTGGATGTGCCCACTTGGCTTTTTTTCATTAGAAATGATCAATCCGGGATCAATAAGATGATAAACGCCAGTCTCCACGGATCGAATCCCAGAAAAAGACCAAGAAGATGGTTTGTCCCAGAACCACAAACAAGGATCGTTACAGGTTGATTATAAATAATTTAATTAATTATAAATAAATACCTTTTGGATGTTCTTTCTTCGTTGATGTTATTGATCACGTTGTCGATGTGATCCGTCGTTGCGTCGCAGAAGCCAAGTGTAGACTCCCTCTAGCGGTGATCCACACGTGTACCTCGTATCTCTGTACATCTCCAAAGGATTCTCCGGGTGCTAGCGTGGAGAAGCCTTTTCTTGCGTTGTCCACCTTAGATCATCTTGATATGATGGAAGAGGATCTCTCTCTGTCTTGAGAGCCTTCTTGGAGGAATAGGTTCTTTCAGCCTTGAAAGAATTCTCCAGAGATGTTGTGCACGACGATTCTCTTGTGTAGGAAAAGAGTTGAGGTTGTGAGGATATTTATAATCGAGTTTGAGGTTGTAGAGTTATGACAATAAATAAATGAGTTACGCGTTTCATTTATTTCATTTACTCTTATTGAAAACCCCCATGTCGAATAATTAATTCCTTGACATGCGCTCACGCTGATTATAATAAATATCATTTAATAAAACGATATTATATCCTCAAAATCCCGACTGGAAAAACTACACGGCGTGTAATAATAAATACACGGTGTGTACTTTTTTTTTCATTGAAAACTACACGGCGTGTACATTAAATGTAAACGACATGTATATCTTGTTCTCATTTATTCATTTACTTTCCAAAATAAAACTACACGACATGTAAATTTAATAATACACGGTGTGTACTTGTTTTATTTTATTTTTCCTCCATCATTTAAAACAACTTAGGCTTCCTTGAATAATTATTAAACCACGTATGTGAATAATCTTTATTCAACTTGAGATACTTGGATACACTTAGTGTGTGACCCTCTAGGCCTATTTCTCATTGTGATTATTTGTCCCAAGATAGATACTTACTTTAACTAGAAGTCACATTTTATGTACTTGTAAAAAATATTCTCCTTTTGTAAACTCCTTATCAAAGTGTTCAAATTCTCCTTATTCTCCTCATTTATTTTTGATTATATTAGGATATCATTTATGAAGACTTCCACAAATTTTTATAGGTAATCTCTAAAGACTATATTCATAAATTCCATGAATATTTCAGTAGAATTAGTGAGTTTGAATGACATTACTTTGAATTCATAGTGCCCGTACCTTGTACGAAAAGAAGTTTTGGGGATATCTTCATTCTTTACCCTTAGTTGATAATATCCTGACTAAAGATCCACCTTGGAGAAGTATTTTCCTCCTTGTAGTTGATCCAAAATCCATCAATCCACGATATAGGAAACTTTTTTATATGATGATCTTGTTTAGATCACAATAATCAATGAAAAGGCTCGTTGACCCATCCTTTTTCTTGTTGAAGAGTACTGGTGAACCCCATGGTGATGCACTTGGGAATATGAACCCTTTATCAAGATTTTCATCTAGTTATTTCTTCATCTCCTCAAGTTACACAACATACATTCTATACAAAGTCTTGGATAATTGAAAATCCCTAGTTATAAGATTTATTTAAAATTCAACCTCTCGACTAGGAGGAAGACCATGAAATTTCTCAGGAAACAATAAGCATATTTCCTCACAATAAGCATGTATTAGAGGAATTTTATTTCCTTAGATTCAATAATTTGGGCTAGATAATATTTCTCATAGGAAAATAATATACATTATTGAGATGATATTATTAAATAATATTCATCTTCCTCATTGCACTTGTATAGAATCGAGGGTCATTTCACAATACATAGAGTGATTTCATTCTCGTGGAAATTTAGGTTGGATCTAGATAGGGAAATCCAATCCATTCCCATAATTTCTTCAAATTCCATCAAAGGATGCATGAAAATGTTTTTTGGGAAGTTCATCCCACAAATTGTGATAGGGGATGATTTATATACATGGGATGCAATAATTTCCCTATTTTTCTTTTTCACCGATATCTTTACTCAAAATTTTTGTGGTGTTTTTGGAATAGTTCTAATAAACTTCCATGATATGAAGGAATTACAAGAACTATAGACGATAACCCTACCTTTTAATTTTTTATTATAGTTCTACTTTACCAAATATATACTTGGGATTGATTACAATTAAACTATTAAACACATAAACGATAATCTAATGACATTAAAGAGATAACTTATAAACTATATCCACATGTAGTATAGATACATGGATTTATTTTTTGATAAACCACTTACTCTATACAAACCAAAATATAGGGATTATTTCTTATACTTAGTCTTATCCCTAAGGATTTTTATAGAGTTTTCTAATCCTAATCCCAATGATAACTAAAATTTTCATTTGATACCAACTATAAAAACCTTGATCTTTATTTCACATTAATAATAGATTTATCACACAAGGTTAAAATTAATACAACCTAGATGATTGATATGTCTAGTGTATTTTAGAATTAGGTACATTACATAACAACATAAAATAGATAACACAACATCTTTATTGAAAACATTTTTAGCATAAGAAAAATAATCCTTCAAACATAAAGTTTCTTTGGATAAACTGGGGACATACATAAGAAAGGGGTGAGCTATAAATCATAGTAAGAGAATAAACAAATAATAAGCGATACAGGTTATAAAATTGACACATAAATGAGGAATAAAAGAGTAGGAATCATAAACATGAACAAATAGACATGATATATCATGATAATCATAACATGGGAAATATGGCAACAACTTAAAACACTGAATCATAAACATAGGTCAAGGATAAACCCTCAACGAAAGCTTGGGGGAAAATTACCATAAAGGAATCAGGTTCACTATTTGTCCCAAGATTATGTATCATGACACTAAACATTACCTAAGGTATTAGAGAACTATATGGGCACACCCATCATATTCATTTCATACTCATGCTTAATTATTCCACATAGATCATACAACACAGATTCATTCATCATCATGATTTATTCCATGATCAATAAGTTTGTAATCCACAAATTTAAGTCCCCAATAAAAAGGTTTATGTGCATTAATGTGAATACCATTGATAAAAAATGTGTGTGGTATTCACTGCACAATTGTTTTAGCATGGAATATTGTGGTGACATTTCGACAACATAATGACGTCGCATAAAAATTCATAAAATGGGTTGATAAGAGAGAAATTAGTCTCTCATAATTTATAAATGAAATTTAATGTCATAAGAACATGTAAATACATTCCCCAAAATGATGAATTGGAAATTAAAGGCATATGATATTGAGGAAACTTTAATAAAGAAGAGAAAGGAAAAAGCCCTTACAAAATTTCAGCATGGTAATCTGTGCACATAAGGGTTCATCAGAGGGAAAAATGAGTGGTAAGGGGGATATCATCATTCGTAAAAAAACAGGAATTAATTGGTATATGGAATAACATATCCCAATATATGAAAAATTAAATTAAAAATACATAACATAAAAGTCATGCTTGATAAAAGAGGAGAGTGGAGGATCCCTTACTTGAGTGTGTGACTACAAAGGCATAGGAGGAGATTCTTGAGTGAATAGAGTTCCCTTTGAGGACTATATGGAGTGGATTACAGAGTGTGTTCATGACCCAAATATTTTTAGTGAAGAGAAATGGGATCTTGGGTAGGTTTATATTGGAAAAGAGGGGTATTTATTTATTATTTAGGTTTTCGACTCTACATAATAGAATATACAAAACCAAAAACCATCCCTTTGTTTCTAAAAAATGGTATTGGTTTTTATTATTTTATAATTCCGTGGTCCAATATTAATAAAATAATTACCCTTCATATGTGGACGTGAGTCACACTCATAAATTTTTTTTTTTAAAACCTTAGAATATATTATAGGTTTTAGAGGATTAATAATGGATTGAAAAAATAAATAAAATAAACTTAAAATCAATTTATTTTAAAGGTAAAAAAATTGACCTTTTATTGGATCCCATTAATAGTAATTACTGCATCACTTTTGGGTCATTATGATGTTATGCAACACAAAGTACATTGATATGATACTCAAGTTCATCCTGAAATTTTGATTGTCTTAGAAAATTATGATAACTTCACCATTGGATAATTTATTAATTTTTATTCAAAATATAATATTCATTTTATCTAATTAATTTTCTAAATATGTGAATTTTTACTTTTAAAATAATAACCGACATTTATTGAAAATGATAGGTTTTTGACAATAACAGTTTTCAAACCCATATAAAAATTATATTTGACTTCATAAAAATTATTTGATCAATTATATATGATAATAATTATTTAATAATATTAAAATATTATGTATTTAAAAAATAAATTATTTCATCAAAATATATGTCTTAATTGAATTTGAATTTTAAACAAAAATATTATTTTTATTTTATTGAATCCAAATAGAAATCATTTATAAAGTAACAATAATAGGATAAAAATATATTAATTATTATATAAAAAATAATATACCTAATAATATTTCTAGGGCCTCGTTACATATTCGTTTAATAAACCCAAAAAATTTCTAAGGTTATGGTGTGCGATGGTGGGAGTTTCATGGGGCAGTTTGGTGAGCGTGGTTTGGGTTGTGATCTCAATGTGCTTGAACTTCTCCATGAATAGATTTTATAATGATTAAGCTATTGGATCTAATCTTGGGCTTGGTCAAGGTAAAAGAAAAAATATTTTGTCTCCCTTATAAGCTCCGATAAATTGGATTCATAGGGTATGATTCTACTAGTTGAGGCCATCACTTCTTTTTTCCGTGTCAATTGGATTTGTTAAAACCCTATATTTCAAGTAAACATTTGATCACTGTTCAAAGGTTATATTATTAGTGATAAAGATACTTAGTGTTCATTTAAATCCAATTAGACATAACAAATCAAAATAAATGTATGTTTTCTTTATAACCATATTACTTAATAATACATTTAATTAAATAAAAAGTGGAATTTTGTTGACAATAGTTCGGGTCATTAGATTGTGTGACCCCTTTCTTTTACCTATGTTAAAAAAGTCTACATGTACCCTTTGGGTGTATATAGGGTGTATAATAAACTTTCCTAAAAGGATCCCACCATGTGTTCCATGCATAACCATTTTTAGAAAAATATAAAAATGCTATTTTTAAGTATAATTTGATTTTAAATCATGCTTTCAAATTTTAACAAAATAATGAAAAGTATGAAATCTGGTAAAACAGTGAACAAATAGGCATACACACTATGTCCAACCCAATTTACCTAAGCAAGGGTTTTATCCTAGGATCCACTTACTGTTGGTGGATGAGCCGTACATAATTATTCCCATGCATGATATTTTGGTGAGGCCAAAGCCATATTCCAAATATTAATCAACCCTATCATATCATATTATAGTTTAGTTAGTTTTTTATCATGATACCTTACTAGGTTGGGAATACCGATTCCTAGAGAACTCGTCTTAGTCTACTCACCTAGGTATTTAGGGTTCCCAAGTGTTTTTACCCTTTATGCACAAGTTATAAAATCCATTTCTATCAAATTTCATACTAAAACATGCTGATGTAATTAATTTTCATCCATTGGAAAAATGGAAAACTAATTACAAACCATCAAACACAAAAAATCAACATCAAAATAAATTTTACACACTTTGAATAAATTTAAGAAATTAATAAAAAATTAAATCAAGCATATTAAATTTATAAAAAAATGCTACAAAATGAAACTGCTTGCCTTTACCCCTGAAATAACTAAGAACTGGTTGGAAACTACAATCCAGGAGGAGAGGGGAACATTTGAGAGTAATAAAAGACCACAAACATAATTTCTCACACTATAGGATTTAGATTAGACAAACCCAAATTCATAAAATCTATTGGGTAGGAGGAAACATAGGAAGGAGGAGAGAACACATCGATGTAAAGGGAGATGAGACACTAACTTGAGGGTTTATTTAATAATATAGGGGAAACACAACCAATAATTGATTATAAGAGGGAAGGGGGAAGGAGGGATGGTGTACGTAGGGATGGAGTGTTCTAGAATAAGGAAAAGGGGGGAGAAAATGGTTAAATAGAGCTTGGGGTAGTTAATAAATTTCCAAAAAAGTTAAGTTATGGGTAGGCCACATAGTTTGGAAAAATGATTTGTAAAACCATGTTCCAACCATGTGGTTTCCTCTTTATAGGAATTAAAGGACTCCTATAGGTCCTACGTGGTCTGAAAACCCATGTGGAAACTACGAAAAATCCCACTACCCTGGGTTCTGCAAGTCTTTCACCATTTCTATATAGTTTACTGTAACCATGAAACAACCATGAACAATGCCCAATCCTCCTAAAAACATTAAATTTTGGAGAAAAAGGTATGTAAATATTATTAATGAAATGGGAATTATAAATAAATAATAAATACCTAAAAATGGAAGGAAGAGTGTGAAAATTATTCCCACCATGCCACTTTCCACCTAGGGAAAGTTATCCCACATTCTGATAAAAAAGAAAGTGATCCCATTTCACTTTCACTCAATATTTTCATTCCCACATACCATTCTCGTCATTTCCATGTTTCCATATAATTCAAACTAACTAGATATATTTCCTTTTCAATACCTTCACTTTGGAATCAATGATCCAAACAGGCTGTTCAATCATTTACATATCATGTTCTTGCTCGAGCTCTTCCCAATTCAATATGTGTGAAGGGTTTGGGGTATACTTTTTGAACTGGGAGACACAAACAATTTCATTAATTGACATCAATCAATGAGGAAATGATAAATAGTAGAATAATTTCCTAATCCCTTTGATAATTTAAAATTTTTTGGTATACCTTAGAAGTGAGATTCCCTTACTTTTTGAGATGTTGATGAACCAAATGAGGTGTCACTTTTAAAAAAAGTTTTCCACCCACTAAAAATTTAAAGGTTTAGCATCAAATATTATAATATGACTTGCAAAAACTTTGATATAACACCCCAAATATTTTATGGTATGATTATATTAAATACATTATTTTCATAGCATATATTTCATAAAGCACTATGTTCTTTTGAAACAACACTTGGTTATTTAGGAGATAGTCAAAACCAAGCCATTAAACATAAAGTTTCCACTTCTATGTTTTGAATTTCGAAAAACAGTCATCTGGAGTTGTGACCAGTAAGTCATTTGTAGTCTGGTAGAACCAACTTAATTTTTTGATGAATAGTAATATACCCTTCTGAATAGTAATATGAATAGTAATATGACCCTTATAAATAGTAAATAATGATAATATTTTATTTTCTTAAGGTAATAAGATAATGAGATCTTAATTAATTTTTCAATGTGATATAGAACTAATTATACCTTTAAAATTGTTATATTTCGAATTAACATTGATTTAATTTAAATATTAAATTAAAAATACTGAGAAATTTATTTTTAAAAAATGGAGTTCATTTTTGAATTTTACACATCAAAAAATGGTTAGGGTGAATTTTTGGTATTTTTCTAAAATACTTGAATTTTTTGTGAATTGTAAAAATACAGTTTTGAGTTTTCGGTAGTATAATGACATCATAATGATGTAATAATTAAGTAAAAAGGGATGGATGACTTGTGTAATGTAACCTATTACATGAGGTGTCCGAAGTGGCTAAAACCATGGAAAATACCATGGGCAAGCCCATGGATTGGCAAAAACCACCAATGAGGTGTCCCTTTGAAATTATTAAAAAACTACCTCTCTTTTTCTACAAATACCCACCCATCCATTCATTTTATTTCATTCTAAATCCCTCATCCCAGAATATCTGGTGGTTTCAACTCTATATGAGTCCTCCCAAGTTGTCCTTAAGCCCCCAAGGTCCCATCCTTGATGATCTTAGAGTTATTCTACAAGGTAAGGGAATCCTTCATTCTCTTCTTTTAGTCGACACTTCTTTTATGTAATATATTTGATTTTCTATTCTCATATGTTGGGGTTTGATTTTATGTGTTATTATTACTGTAATTTTGATTTCAAAATGATGATATGCCCTTTTTCAATCATTATTTCATTTTATGAAATTTTAAGCGACGCCGTTAGGCTGTCGAATTTTTATATGGGATCTCTCACCTTTTCTTTTATTTTCAAGTTCATATCTTTTCTTTTTCTCTCTTCATCTAATCTACCCAAATGACCATGATAAACTCCAGTATCATCTATATACTGGAATTATATCATGTTAATGTAATAACCATCATCAATATTCTTACTCCCCTTTTTATTTTTATAAACGAAATCAACGTCCATAAGGTTTTAATTTATAACATTTATGGACAGCGGAATTTTGTTCTTCACTTTCTCCTTAATTACTGGTAATGGAACCATTTTAATGGTTGAAACAGATCAGAATATATTTATTTCATCTCATTAATGTTCTGGAATCATTGCACACTCATAATATTGAATAATAATACAAAACAAGTTCATTGTATACAAAACTGCCAAGCTAAATCCAAGCGTTTATCAAAAACTTTTAACTAATGATTCATCCTCAATTATATAAACTAGAATCATTATAAGATCATTTATATCTGTTTAATGTCACTAATAATATATATTAACAATTATGTATGTTTAACTACATTTCAAACAAACTTCCATTCACGAAAGTAAGTAAACGAATCATGAAAACCAAGGAAGAAAATGCTTCCAAAACAATAAAATTGTATCTCTTAAACCCATTAAAAGGGCCATTAATGAACCTAATAAGGCTATAATAAATAAATTACATTTATAAAAGGTTCTGGAATTATTAATTAATGAATCTAAATTTGATTATTTATGTCATTAAAACAAACGAAGAAGACACTCATGCATAAGGTAAGTGGTTTCTCATCTCACTTTCATTTCTGTTTGATTTCCACTGTTCGCCAATTATTTATTGTATGTGGTACTTCCATATGATATAAAATAAAATTATTATATTTATATTCATGGTATTTAATGAATAATTTGAGTGTTATTAAGTTATTTTCATATGATTTGACCGATTACATTATGGTAAGAAACTTTGTCTCAACTACCATTTTGTTGTGACTATATTTGTATTGTGCACCTAATAATCCTTATGTAGTGTAACTACTTACCATTTGAGATCAATTTCCATTTGAAATTATATTTCTATTAAATATCCATAATCTCATATCATGGATATGTTTATTTTTTAAACCGTATGCCATTTTACATACGATGTTTATTTGGAAAGTTATCTTAATTATGGAAATATTGACGAATCTGTATACTCTACTCTATACGGATATTGAAAAGGAATATTGATCTTGTATTGAATCAATGTATAAATAATTATTTGGACATTTAGTGGAGGGTGGGGCCCTCTATATCCCCTTGATGCATCTATAGGTCTCATGATACAAATCAGTTGGCGACAAACCCTTCCAGTTTGTTTCCAAAAATCAGATGGGTTTCCACCCACAAAACTAAACCATTTTTATAGTATTATGGTATCATTTTCCAGATACATGACATCTAATTAATAATAATTCTATTTATTCCCTATTATTTATTACTATACATGATATTTTCACTATGACAAAATCTATGGATGCAGTTTCATTCTCAGTTTATTAATGGTGCAAGTGTTTCATTTATTCACCATGCCATATTGATTATGTCAAATTGTTTACAATTCAGTTATTATTGATTCATGGTTCTGACATTTGTATCCCTTACTAAGCATTTGATCTCTCCCCTTTCACTGTTTACTTTCAACCGGTGATGAAGTAGAGATCATTTATTGAGTTCCTGTGGATGCAGTTTTTAGTTTTTGTTATGTATTGTATTTTGTAACCTTTTCCAATGTAATTTGAGTTATATTTATGTATCTAGATTCTTCAAGACTAATAAACTGATTGTTCCTTCAGGATTTTCATTCCTATTAACTTTTCCAATATAAAAAATAATGAACCGCCTCTAGTCTAGAGGGGTCGGGGTGTTACAGTTGGTATCAGAGGAAGTTTTGTAGAAAAGCTGGAAACTGGATTTAGAAAACGTAGATTAGGGAAGACTCCCTAAGATAATCCTTTGAGGATAAACATAGAAGAACGTCCTGGTATTTTGGTAAGGAATAGAATATGTGTATATTTCAAGTAATAAATACCTATTTGGATACGAGCAGGTAGAGGCGGCTCTGGCACAGATGTATCTAGGGGTAAAACTCGAAAACATCACTTTGAGATAGACTCGAACGAGAACTGGTACATGACAATGGGCCTTGATGCACTCTTGGTTATGAAACTCCCGAGGGAAATGGTTAGGATAATTCATATTTTCTTTACAAGCCATTATAAATGATTGAAATGTAAATTATTCCTCAAAGAAACCATTTTTCTGATTATGGGATTAGCGATGCGTAGGATCTCAATTTATGTTAAGTATTTTTTTTAAGTTAAGATTATACATTATGATTCATACCCTAATCTAGTGTGTTCCATTATTTAGAAATGGTGTCTAATGGAAGTAAGAGAATCAATACTCGTGGTCAAGGTAGGGATCTCCCTACTGAGCAAGTCAACATAGTCAATATAGGAGGAGATTAGATAATGACCATATTGGGACAACATACTCAAGTTCTAACAAATAATCATTCTATACATGTGTTGGATCATTTCATGTGGCAGAATCCCCCATCTTTCAGCAGGACTACTAATCCAGTGGTTACTGAGCAATGGATCAAGTCCCTTGAAAAGATATTCATGGAATTAAGATGTAATGAAAGTGAAAAGGTAGTACTGGTAGTATACTGTCTCAAGGGTGACACTGATCAATGGTGGTCCTTGATTTAGAATACCACGGAGGAAGAAGAAATAGAAGATATGGAATGCAGGACTTTTAAGGAAATATTCTTCGAAAAATATTTCCTTCGTGGGCAACAAACCAAAATGAAGAGTAAATTCCTTGTCTTAAAGAAAAGGGAAGAAGACAGTGTTGTAGAGTATGAGGCTACCATCAAAAGGCTATCCAAGTATGTCGTAGATTACGTATGTGATTCGACAGACAAGATTGATCATTTCATTGAAGGTCTTAAGCCAAGTCTTCAAAGGGCATTGGATTCTCAAACATTTTCATCATATGATGTAATTGTATCAATTTCCATCAAAATAGAGAAGGAATTTTCTAGATAAAATCTTTTTAAAGGAAACCAAGATAAGAAGAGGTACTCTTATAATAAAGGAAAAGGAGAATCACCAAATAAGGGCAAGGGAACAAAGCTATTCCCATAAGGTGAGATATTTGGAAAGAATCATCTCAGGAAATTCTTGAAAGGCATGGGAGTTTGCTATAACTACGGAGAAAAGGTCATCGATCTGATGAATGAAATGGGAAGAAACAATTAAATGATATTCAATGCTACAATTTTAGAGCGATGTGACACTATGAAAATGAGTTTCCTAAGCTCCAAGGAAACAAGAATCAGAAAAGGCCAAGAGAAAAAGGGAGAGCATATGCGATTACAAGCGCGTAAGTTTAAGTTCTTAATTAAGTGGTGGCGGGTACTTTAATTATTTCCTCAAACATAGCCAACACTTTGTTTGATTATAGATCATCACATTCATTTATATCTTCCTAGTTTTCCAAGAAAATTAGGCATGCCCAGTTTGATTTAATAATAGAGTTATCAGTTAAAAATCCTAGGGGATGTATCATTGCAACAAAGGCACATCAAGTAGTCCCCCTTGTGACACATAAATATGCTTTAGTTTCTAACCTTATCATCATACCAATGACTTAATTTCATATAATTCTTGGTATGGATTGTCTGTGAAATTATGGTGTGAAGATTTATTGCAAGAAAAAGGAAGTTACAATTTTTGAAAATGGTGTAGAATCTCTAATATTTAGATTAGAGACTTCGCCATCTGATTCTTATCTAGAACCACCCCCAGTAGCTCTATTGTATGCAATTATTGGAGATGAAGAGAACCCAATATCTATGGGTGAGGAAAGAAATATTCAAATTAAAGATGTACGTATAGTGAAAGAGTACGTTGATGTATTTCCATAGGATTTACTTGGAAATCCTCCAGAGCGGGAAGTTGAGTTCTCTATAAATTTAATTCATGGTGCAAGACCTATATAAAAGACTCCCTATAGAATGGCCACTATAGAGTTAGTGGATCTAAAGAAATAACTAGAGTATTTGAGTAAAAAATGATTTATTCGACCTAGTGTTTCTCCTTGGGGATCCCCGGTCTTGTTTGTCAAGAAGAAAGACATATCCATGAGGTTATGCATTGATTATAGGGAAATCAATTCTATTATAATAAAGAATAAGAACCCTCTACCTTGTATTGATGATTTATTTGATAAAATTCATGGAGCACAATACTTTTCAAAGATTTAACTTCGATCCAGATATCATCAGCTATGTGTGAAGAAGGAAGATATTCTTAAGACAACATTTTGATCCAGGTATGGGCATTATGAGTTTACAGTGATGCCTTTTGGACTAACTAATGCACCCTTTATTTTCATGGATTTAATGAATAGTGTTTTCAAAGAATATATTGATAACTTTGTTGTGGTATCCAAAAGCTATAAAGACCATGAGGATCATTTACATACTATTATAAAAACTCTTAGAAGAAATGAATCATATGGGAGGTTTAGAAAGTGAAAATTATGGTTTCAATTGGTTTCTTTTCTAGGCCATATTTTCTCTAAGGATAGAATCATAGTTGATACTGTGAAGACAAAGGTGATCTAAGATTGGCCCATGCCAACAAACATAATCGAGGTACATAATTTTATTGGCTTAGCCGGTTACTATCGGCGTTTCGTTCAGAATTTTTCCCGACTGGCTAACCCTCTAACCAAGATCACACGTAAAGGAGTTAAGTTTTTTTGGACAAAAGAGTGTACATAATGCTTTGAAGAATTGAAAAGAAGATTGGTCAATGCTCTAATTTTGACTCTTCCATCTATAAGTGATGGATTTGTGATATACAGAAATGCATCAAAGAATGGTCTAGGTTGCATCCTTATGCAAAACAATAAAGTTATTGCTTATGAATCAAGACAGTTGAAGACCCATGAGAAAAATTATCCAACTCATGATCTTAAGTTAGCAGCAGTAATCTTTGCTCTGAAAATATGGATACATTATCTCTATGGAGAAATATGTGAGATTTATACGAACCACAAGAGTTTGAAATACATTTTCACACAAAAATAACCCAACATTAGGAAAAGGAGATGGATTGAGTTACTCAAAGATTACAATTTTTCAATACACCACCACCCAGGAAAGTTGAATAAGGTGGTAGATGAATTAAGTAGAAAGGATCATGGACTTCTGACTCAAATGAGGATTGAGAGAGATCCTATATTTTTGGATCTAATAAAGATTGATATGAGAATTATTTTGGAAGGGGAAACATCATTTATATTTCAAATGATTACCAAACCATCTTTATTAGAGAAGATAAAAAGCTCTCAATCTGATGGTGAGAATCTGCACAAGAAAATTAATGCTGTCAAGGATGGGAGACTGGCTGACTTCATGTATGAAGAAGAAGTTCTGATATTTGGGAAGAGGTTATGTGTTCCATCAGTACTTGAGCTAAAAAGGAAACTATTAGATGATGCCCATAGCTCAAATTTCTCTATACAACCGGGTAGCACCAAGATGTACATAGATCTGAAGGAATATTTTTGGGGGGATAATATAAAGCGGGAAATTTCTAACTACATGTCAAGGTGTCTAGTTTGTCAACAAGTGAAGGCCGAGAGACAACATCCCAAAGGATAGATGCAACCTCTACCTATTCCTATGTGGAATTGGGATAACATTACAATGGATTTTATCATAGGACTACTGAGGAAACCTAGAAGTAATGATGAAATATGGGTTATTGTTTATTGTCTCACAAAATCAACACATTTCCTTCATATAAGAGAGGATTTACCACTTGAGCACATGAAAATACTGTATATTAATGAAGTTTTAAGACTTCATGGTGCACCTCTATCAATTGTATCCGATCGACATCCCCAATTTACATCAAAATTATGGAAAAGTCTCCAGAAGGCTTTGAATACTGAGCTTCTTATGAGTACTGCATATCACCCCCCAAACCGAAGGACAGTCTAAAAGGACTATTAAAACTCTATAAGACATGCTGAGGTCATGCTCTCTTGACTTCCCTGGTATGTGGGATCAATATTTGCCTTTGGTGGAATTTTCTTACAACAATAGTTTCCATTCTAGTATTCAAATGTCTCAATATGAAGCATTATATGGAAATAGATGTCTAACTCCAACTTGTTGGGATGAAGTTGGTGAGAGGAAAATTATAGGTTGAGAACTTATTGAAGAGACCACAACAAAGGTGAAGAAAATCCAATACCATATTAAAGCAGCCCAAAGTAGGAAGAAAGGTTATGATGACAACCAGAGAAAGGATTTGGAATTTCAAGTGGGATATCATGTCTTTCTAAAAGTATCTCCATGGAAGGGTGTCCAAAGGTTCAGTAAGAAAGGGAAACTAAGACCCAGGTTCATCAGACTATTTGAAATTATGGAAAGAGTCGGAGCAGTAGAACACCGTTTAGCAATGACACCAAATCTTTGCAAAGTCCATGATGTGTTCCCTGTGTCATTGTTGAAGAAATACATGCCAGACCCAACACATGTACTCGCCTATGCAGAAATTGAACTGGAACCTGATTTTTCATACTCTGAAAAGCCTATTGGGATTCTTGACCCAAGGGAGCATGTATTGAGAAATCAAACAACTCGTCTAGTAAAGGTTCTTTGGAGAAACTGGAATATGGAGGAAGCAACATGGGAATCAGATAATTTCATGAAGAAGAACCACCCACACCTTTTTGGTGGGATTTATACATAAAATTTCAAGGATGAAATTTATGAAGGAGGGAATAATATAACACCCCAAACATTTTATGGTATGATTCTATTAAATACATTCTTTTCATAGCCTATATTTCATAAAACACTATGTTCCTTTGAAACAACACTTGATTATTTAAGAGATAGTCAAAACCAATCCATTAAACATAAATTTTCCACTTCTATGTTTTGAATTTCAAAAAACTGTCATCTAGAGTTGTGACCAATAAGTCATTTGGAGTCTGATAGAACCAACTTAATTTTTTGATGAATAGTAACATACCCTTATGAATAGTAATATGAATACTAATATGAATAGTAATATGAACCTTATAAATAGTAAATAATGACAATATTTTATTTCCTTATGGTAATAATATAATGAGATCTTAATTAATTTTTCAATGTGATATAGAACTAATTTTACATTTAAATTTGTTATTTTTTGAATTAACTATGATTACATTTAAAAATTAAATTAAAAATTCATAGAAAATTATTTTGTAAAATGGATTTCATTTTTGAATTCTACATGTTGAAAAATGGTTTGGTTGAATTTTTGGGGTTTTTCTAAAATACTTGAATTTTTCATGAATAGTAAAAATACAGTTTTGGGTTTTTGGTAGTATAATGACATCATAATGATGTAATAATTAAATAATAAGGCCTGGTAAAAATTTTTACAATAACTTATGACATTAGGTGTCCCAAGTGGCAAAAACCATGGGCAAATACCAAGGGAAAGCCCATGGTTTGGCAAAAACCATTAATGAGGTGTCCCTTTGAAATTATTAAAAAACTACCTCTCTTTTTCTATAAATACCCACTCATCCATTCGTTTTATTTCATTAAAAATCCCTCATCCTCAAATATCTGGTGGTTTTACCTCTCTAGGAGTCCTTCCAAGGTTTCCTTAAGCCCCCAAGGTCTCATCCTTCAAAATCTAGGAGTTACTCTACAAGGTAAGGGAATCCTTCATTCTCTTATTTTAGTCGACACTTCTTTTATGTTATGTATTTGATTTTATATTCTCATATGTTGGGGTTTTATTTGATGTGTTCTTATTACTGTAATTGTGATTTTAAAATGATGATATACCCATTTTCTATCATCATTTCATTTTATAAAATTTTAAGCGACGTCGTTAGGCTGCCGAATATTCATAAGGGATCTCTCACCTTTTCTTTCATTTTCAAGTTCATCTCTTTTGTTTTTCTATCTTCACCTCCTATATCTAAATGACCATGATAAACTCCAGTATCATCAATATACTATAATTATATCATTTTAATTGAATAACCATCATCAAAATTCTTACTCCCCTTTTTATTTTTATAAACGAAATCAACGTCCATAAGGTTCTAATTTATAACCTTTATAGACTGCGGAATTTTGTTCTTCACTTTCTCCTTCATTACTGTTCATGAAACCATTTTACTGGTTGAACCAGATCAGAATATATTTATTTCATCTAATTAGTGTTCTGTAATCTTTAAAAACTCATAATATGGAATAATAATACAAAACAAGTTCATTGTATTCAAAACGGCAAATCTAAATCCAAGTGTTTATCAAAATATTTTATCTAATGATTCATCCTCAAGTATATAACCCATAATCATTATAAGATCATTTATATCTTTTTAATTTCACTAATAATATATATTAACCATTTTTTATGTTTTACCACATTTCAAACAAACTTCCCTTCATGAAAGCAAGTAAACGAATCATGAAAACCAAGGAAGAAAATGTTTCCAAAACAATAAATTTGAACCTATTAAACCCATTAAAAGGGAAATGAATGAACCTAATAAATATATAATAAATAAATTACATGTATAGTTGGTTCTGGGATTATTAATTAATGAATCTTAATTTTATTATTCAGGTCATTAAAACAAACGAAGAACACACTCGAGTATAAGGTAAGGGGTTTCCCATCTCACTTTCATTTCTGTGAGATTCCCATTGTTTTCATATTATTTCTTGTATTTGGTACTTCCATTTGATATAGAATAACATTATTATATTTATATTTATGGTATTCAATGACTCATTTTAGGGTTATTATGTTCTGGTCATATGATTCAACCGATTACATTGTGGTAAGTGACTTTGTCTCAACTACCATTTTGTCTCAACTACCATTTATGGTATTATGGTATCATGTGCTAGATACATGACATCCAATTAATAAGAATTCTATTTATTAATTATCAGTTATTAATATCCATGAGGTTTTCACTATGACAAAATCTATGGATGCAATTTCATTATCAGTTTATTAATGGCATGAGTTTTTAATTTATTCACCATGCCATATTGATTATGTAAAATTATTTACAATTCAGTTATTATTGATTCATGCTTCCACCATTTGTATCCCTTATCATTTTATCTCACCCCTTTCACTATTTACCTTCAACAGGTGATGAAGCAGAGATCATTTATCGAGTTCCTGTGGATGCAGTTTTTAGTTTTTGTTATGTATTGTATTTTGTAACCTTTTACAATGTAATTTGAGTTACATTTATGTATCTAGATTCTTCAAGACTACTAAACTGATCATTATTTCTGGATTTTCATTCCTTCTAACCATTCCAATATAAAAAGTAATGCACCGGATCCGGTCTAGTGGGGTCAGGGTGTTACATTTGATCTATCATCAAACACTTCATAATCACCTCGATCATGATTTTCATCTCTTAAAAAATACTTTGCCCCTACAAAGAGGTCTAAAAAACTTTATTCCAATATAGGTGAGAATGATAAGGTTGATCATAAAAATATTTGAAGGTATCTATATTTATTAATGATTAGTAACTGTTATTGTAGGAAAATTCCTATAGTCTTAAATGGTATTCCCAAAACCTCTTAAGTATAAAACACAATAATAAAGCATATCTTCTATAATTTCATTCACCCGATCCATTTGACCATATGTTTGGGGATGGTAGTTCATTCTATGATTGACATGAGATACCATTTATTCCGGAATAAATTCAAAAAAACACAAGGTAAACTGGGGATCTCTATCTAAAGTGATAGAAAATGGCACACCATGCAGTCTCATTTTCTCTTGAACAAATAACCTGCATACCTCTTCCACTCTGGTGGTGTCCTTGGTTGGTATGAAGTGAGAATATTGGTCTATACGATCAATCACCACCCAAATTTAATTCCCTCCCTAAGGGGTATGGGGTAACCTAATGGTAAAATCCATGGAAATTCATCCCACTTCCAAGTAGGAATGAGGGGAGGATAGAGAATACCTGAGGGCCTTTGATGCTCGACCCTGATTTTATGAACACCATAACACCATGGAACAAAGTCAACAATATATCATCTCATAATTGGTCACAAGAATTTAAATCACATGAAATAATACAACTTAGTGGTACCATGATTGATAGACCACTGTGAATGGTGATAGTCATAAATCACCACTTTCCTCAGAGACAACAACATTGTAAAATGGATTCAAAATCAAGGGATTCCCTCTGAAGATAATGAAAATTCACTAACTATCTCCCCAACATTTAGAACCTAAATGGAGTTCTTCCATAACACATATCATGACCAATATTTATGAACACACTCTAAATGGGAAGGAATGAATAAAATTCTTGAAATGAACACCACCTTCTTCTCTTCTTTTTATTCTAGATGTTTTAGTGAAAAAAATACCCTTGAGATTTCAATTTCTTCTATAATACTTCAAATATTTAAATGATAAATTCCTTATTAAGGTATCAAAAACTAAGTTCCCTATTCCATGGTTATAGATGATTTCAAAATAAAACCCTTGAATATACTCTAGCTAGTGCATATACTTAAGATTTATGTCTTTCTAGGAAAATATATATATCAATCTCTTATGATTAGAATAAACTATAAACCCTTTCCAAAAACTACAGGGGGGAAATTATTGAGAGGGTGGGTCACTATAGTGATATCAAGGTAATGGGTTAAGTAATTATTCTCATATGTTCAGAGTTGGTGAGATCCATATGACAATACATGGTCTCCTTGTATAAGCACAAAAACCCAACCCATGCTCGATGCATAACAATAAATCACATAGTCTGGACTTTATTTTAGAGAAATTAATATAGGTTTGAAGTCAAGTACCACTTGAGATCTTCAAAAGATATTTTACATTCTGGGTTCCAATAGAACGTTACCTCTTTCTGGGAAATGACCACAAGAGGTGATGCAAGTTAAAATATTCTTTAAAAAACTGCATATAGTACCCTACTCGGCCTAAGAAACTCTTTATTTTTTAAATCATTTCTCGGTACTTTGCAAGAAATATTTTTATCTATAATTTTTCAAAACAACTAAGATCCAACATTTTAATATTACATGTATAATATAATAGATTTCTTCAAAATAAAAAATTCATTTTGACTTCTTGGCATAAAGACAATGATCATGAAAATCCCCAAAATGATCCTCAAATGCTTCCCTTTCTCTTCTTATGATTTGGAATAAATCATGATGAAACTACTAATACCATGATAAAGAAGCCATCATACACGTGGAACACCTAGTTAATGAGTCCCATGAAAACTATGAGTGCATTCTTCAACCCAAATGACATTAATAGATATTTGATGTGTCCGTACCTACTGCGGAATGAAATATCAGGGACATCAACCTCCTTCACCCTGACTTAGTGATACCATGACTAGAGATCGACATTAAAAAACCACCTTTCCCTCATAATCTAGTCAATGATATCATCAATATGGTTCAAGGTTAACATATTTATAATTTTGACCCGATTTAATTTCTGATAGTCGATGCATAAGTGAATAAATCCATCATCCTTATTAGAAAAGAGTATCGGATCAGACCACATGGATACAATAGGATTAATTTAGACTTTGGATTCCAAATTATATAACTAAATCTTCAATTACCTCAACTAATTTTGTGCCATTCAATATGAAGGGTGAGATATCATTTTCATTACCAATACCCAATCGATGGAAAACTCCACTTCCTACTCTACAGGTAATCCTGAGAAACCCTCTAGAAATACCTTAGGTAATTAACTAAACATGGGGGTAAACACACTTAATAAATATTCTTCATCAAATTATATTGTAATAAAGGATTCTTGATAGGCATGTCTTCCTAATTTTTGAATTAGAGGCTCTGTACATCCAAACCATAGGTCCCATTATCCCTAGAAGGCATGAGTGCTCCCATCGAGAGAAGTATGGTTTATATGCCAATTTTTGTAGTAAGTGCGATCCTTAAATAATTTAATCTAATCCATACCTAGTATAACATCGAAGAGTTAAATATATAGGACGAGAAAGTCCCGATTTAGCTCAACTTTCAACATAGTAATAATACACGATGGGTATCTAAATCTTTCCCCCTTCCTATTTCTGAGTGGTGTAACTATATATATATATATATTATAAGGAATGATATTGGTCAAGAATTTTAGAAAGTACACAAGGAGATACTATAGTAGGTATTGAGATTCACTTATAACTTTTATATTAATTTCCATTAATGAGGAAATAAAAACTATACCTTTTACTTCCATAGGGTCTACTTATGACTTCGCTGGTGCATGATCTACGACATGGAGGTGTTTTGTATTTATCTAATATTGAGGTAAAATATTAACCTATGACCCTAATACAAGGTGATTTTTTATTTATTAAACATCCAAACTATCCACCACACCAACCAGAACGAGACCCTATAGCCTTGGAGGCATTAGACTATGCTGCCGATCCTCTAGAAGTGGTAGAGAATACACTACTCTTAGAGGGAGGAACAAATCAGAACAACCTTTACAAATGAAAAAATTATCCATATTTATAACATTTAGTTGGTATATCTTGGCACATATACAACAAGTTCCTAGTTTTCCAACAATAACGACATACACTAGTCCCACTACCTACAACTTCAAATAAAGGTGGTCAGGAAAGATACCGAGTACTTCTACCACCCCTTCCCCCAATCCTTCCACTCTGTATTTTTCTCCGAATAGGCGAACCCACTTTCACTAGGCCCAAAGGGTATCCTAGTCAAGGCTGGCATGACTTTTGGTCAATATCCAGTATCAGATATTGATTAACAACCTCATTATAAGTATTAAATTTGCGAATGAAGACTTGAGACCATATATTGGTCCAAAAACAATTTCAAACTAACAAGCCTTTAACCTATCATTTATGTTTATCTTCAGATAAAATATGAAAAGATCTATTAAATTATAATCAAATCCATCATTGACTGATCACCCTACTGAAGGGATAATAATTCCTAATATTTGGTGAGAGTCAAGGTTTTAGAACAAAATTACTTGATAAAGGAGACAATGAAATAATTCCACCCCATATTCTTATGCTTCCTAGATTGGACAAACATCTCCCTCCACCAGTGGTTGGTTACCTCCAACAAAAAATCTACGCACTTTACCATAACAACATTAGGGGTTCTAATAAACTCGAAGATCCTATTGTTCTTCTCCACTCAATCCTAAAATTATTAGGGGTTAGTGATTCCCCCCCAAAATGGAGGAATATTCTTGAGAAAAAACTAATCTCAATCATTATTTAGTCATAGTTCATCATACTTGGTCAAATTAGGACCAGATCCTTCTCCCCAATCTATGGCTCAGACAACCCAAACCACTACCTATATAATATTAGATCTACTGGTGTGTTGGATGGTGTATAATTATATATATCCTCATCCTATGGATCCATTAGAGTTATTATAGGAGTTATGGAAGTAAAAAGGTATAACAAAATAAAAATTAAACCATCAATATCATAAATAAATAAGATTCAGGTGAATAGAATATCGAAAAATTCACAAAATAACAAATATATTGTAAAAAAATAAAACTACTCTACCTTATCTAAGAATCCATTACTATTATGTATCCCATTCTTCACACCCTATATAGGTTTCAAACCAATCCACAAAATCCAGTAGTGACCCAAGGACCGTTTTGATGTGTGTTGGCCAGACATCCACTCACAACTAGCCCCTTGAGACCCAAAATTCCTATCTAATATATATCTATAACTTTCCCAAATACTAATACCCAAAATAAAAACTTATATGATACCATTTTTTAACAAACCAACATGGGTTACCCTCAAACAGGAAACCAAATAGGTATGTGGCATGGCCTGAAGGGTCTTATCGATCCCCACAATCTGGAAACTAGTTCCTAGGTATAGATAAAATACTTTGGGAATGATTTTACCATAACATTGACCTACACTATCATAGATACATCACAATAAATATCCAGAAAAAATCCATATCATGGGAGCATACACAGAAAAATGAGATACATCCATAGCCATGTATCAAAATAAACAAAAAGAAAGGGGAACAAAAACAATAATCCCTCTATGTCATTGCAACACAAGGGCTAACTACCAAACATGTCACTTTCATCACTCAACCTAAAATAAACTACATAGAGTACCTTACACCATTCTATGATGCCTTTATTTTACCTTTTTCAGAAAACACAAAGTCTACATAAAGCTATTTAGTGCATGTGGGTGTGATCTCAACATTCCCAGTAGGATCCCACCTAGTGTTCCATGCGTAACCATTATTAGGAAAATATAATCATGATAGTTTTAAATAAAATTTTAAGTTAAATCATAATTTTGACCTTTCATAAAATAATGAAAATAAATAAATCTAGTAAATAAGTGAAAAAAAAGCACAAGAACCATGACCAAGCATAGGTATCTAAGGAAGGGTCTCATCCTACTATACATTTACACTCGTTGGTCGATCCATAGATAATTTTTCTCATGCATGATCCATTGGAAAATTAAAATATAGATTCCTAATGTTAATATACCATATCACATCATATTATGGTTTAGTTAGTGTTGTAGTGTGATCCTTGGCTTGGAAGGGTCTTCTAGTGTCTAGAATACTTATCATAGTCTACCTTCCAAGGTACCTGAGGTACCTAAGGTTCCCAAGTTCCTTTCTCCCTTCATGGTCAAGTTATAAAATCTATTTCCATTTCACACTAAAACATAGAAAATTAATTCATTTACAACTATATAAAAAGGGTAAAACCAATTCCAAGCAATGAAAAATACCGGATAATCCTTGAAAGGCCATTTAAAAACAAAATAATGATTTAATAAATTATTAAAAAAAATAGAAGTAATTATATTAAATTCATTAAATAATGGTACAAAATGAAACCACATACCTTTACCCTTGAAATCACTAAGAATCATTTGGAAAACAGATACTAAGAGGATGGGGGGACCTATGGGAGAAAGATCAAACCATAAACATCAATAATCACACCATATGGTTTGGATTAGACAAACCCTATGACATAACAACCATAGGAAGGATGTGAGAAAACATCAAAGGAATGAGAGGAGAGACACCTAATAGAGTGTTTATTAAATAATATAGGTAAAATACACCCAAAAATTTATGCCAAGAGGAAAAGGGGAAGGAGGGATAACTCACATGGGGTTAGAGAGTTTGAGAATTTGAAAGGGGGGGGATTGTTTAACTCATGTTAGGTGTAGTTTATGAATTTAAAAAACATTAAGCTCTGGGAAAGCCCCACGATTATCTAAACCATGTGCCAACTGTGAGAGTCCTCTATCTAGGCATGCACTAACTCCTAGATATCCCACATGGTTTGAAAACCTATGTGGAAGCCATAACAAATCCCACTTCCCCAGGTTCTGCAACTCTTATACAGTTGTCACATGATTTGTAGTAACTGTACACCAACCGCAGGCCTTTCCATATCCTCCTAAAAACATAAAAATTTGAAGAAAAAGGTCCCAAAAGGTTCAAAATTTAAATTAAAATGAAACATAAACAATAATTAATTGAAAATATAACTATTTGTGTGACATAATCCAATATCAATATATCATCACAACCCAAATTTTTTCATGATGATCATCAATTTGGGACAACTCAAAGTTATTATTTGAGAGGATATTATCATTTAACAATTCATGTATAGTTAATTTCATCACACATGAAAGAATAATAAATTTATATTTAATTTATTATAAAACCTTGATACATTATTTATAACTATGAAAACCAGTATATTACATGGTTAACATCCAGAGATTCTTCATTACTCTCATGTTTGGTGTTGTAGTAATGAATTTGTTGACTAAATACATCTCTATGTAATTACCTTCACATATATATGTGACCACATCATAAAAATACCCCATTAAAATATTTTAGTGAGTAACATCTATAAATTAAGATAGTTTAAATAATGGTGATACCTAGGAATCACATTCTTGATGCTAAAATATTTGAACATATTTTTAAACCCATTTACTTCACAATATTAAATGTTACGATGACCATTTATGTTGTCAACATATAAATATTTATATGTTAATCAGCATCATCATTTAAAACATATTCCATCAAAAAATTTATTTAAATTAAATTTAAAATTATTATTTTTTATTTCCCATCATATCCTAAACTCTTTTAGGATATAGTGACATTAACTTCATTGTAGAAAACACATGTAACAATTTTTGTTTTTCACTACCATTATACCCTAAACTCTTTTAGGATTTTAAGTGAATTTGAATTTATAATGTGACTAGAACAATACTTTTAAGAAATAGTGATATTGAATTTTTTATAGTTACTAAATGTAAAAATTTTCATTTTTCATCACCATCACATATCCTAAACTTCTTTAGGATATTAAGTGAAGAATCAAAATAATCTTACACTGATATAATCCTTTATTTAATAGTGATATTCACATTTTTATAGTAACTAAATGTAACTATTTATATTTTTTATTACCATCATATGTACTAAACTCATTTAGGTTATTAAGTTAATAATTACTATAATATGGTTCAATATTTTATTTGTTAATGTTAAAATTTTATAAGTTCAAACATACCCCCACTACCCTATTAAACATTAAATTCCTTCTCAAAATATTTTTCAAATACTCAACAAAAACGTATTGGTGTTAGGAAATAATTTTTTATTTCCATTTTAGTTGTAATATTTTACAAATAAAGTATTATTTCTATTTATTATATGTTATTCAATGTGTTTAGATAATATTTATTAAAAAACTATTATTTTAATAAATAACATAGTATAAACATTTAACTCTTATAATTTTTTTTCATCCTCATATTTTTCTCAAAATATGTTATAGAATCTGAGGAACCATAATCCCCATGTATAAAATTAATCATTTTATATTGTTCGTAATAAATATTTGTTAAAAAATAACACCTATTATCATATAAGAGAAGTGATTTGAAGCTGTACAATATTTAGTCAGATTCATTTGAGCATGATAAATTCATTTACTTTTAATTATCAATCACTTTAAAGAAAATTAAAAGCTTTGTAAATTATTCCAATGATTTTGATCCCCTTTATATTTAAAACATTTTTAAATCATAGATTCAGTATCACAAACCCTTTAGAATTGAATAATCGGTTTTTATAATATTTACACATGTCCTGAACATTCTATGGAGTTCCCCAATCCCATTATGTTTTCCAAATAGTCCCATCATATTAAATTATCACTCATTACAAATATTACCCTCTTGGTTAAAATAACCTTAACTGGATTCTTGAAGAAATATTATTATAAATTCCAACTTTTCCTCTTCATGTTTGAAATTTTACCTCCTTGTACTGTTTGTACCATTCCAAAACTTAGACATTGTATGTATAGTTCATGCATTATCAGAATTTTGAGAATGTCAGGTAAATTTTTATTGAACTCATTCATATTATCGGAACATTTCAATCATTAATAATAAGATGAATTCATTGAATAGAATAATCCATAAGAAAACCTATAATATCACCAATTCATTGGAATACTCAACCATATTAAGTATATGATTGGAGAATAAAATTCAAAAAGTCATTTTACATTAAATTCCTTTAAAACCCCAAGTGAATCTTTCTATGCTTCATATGAACCTAGACTCAAATTTTAAACCACTTCAATAGTTTCTTACTGAGGAAGGTGTTTCTCTAAAAAATTAATTTTTTTCCTCAATAACGTTTCTTATGTTACTAGTCATAGAAGTTACTTACATTAATCTTCTCCCTTTTAAGGATCGATAAAAAAAGTTTAATAAATATGATTTTATTATATGAAAAAAATTTATATCTTATGAGTATCTTTTATTTTATATCTTCATTAAGGATATTTAATTATAATTATCCCAATAAAATTTGCGATCTCACACATCATATACATTTAGTGAGCGAAGATCCATATTCCACTATCAATTGAGTCTGTTATAGCACTCATATCCTAAATTAGTTATTTAGGAAGAGAATTATCCTAATCACAAAGGATATTATTATTTGATGGTTGAGTTAATAACCATTTATCTAAATTTATCATATAAATATACCAACTCCATTCCATTGGTATTCTAACCATTAGGATTTCCTATATAGTGTAATAAAAAGAAAAGGAAAAAAAGTTAACGCTAGATAATCTAAGGGCACCCAATTTATCTTGAAAAAATTGGACATGACAATCTAGACTCACTTACAACATTATTTCCTTGTATAAGATAATCTCACAACACTCAATTAATCACAAAACCACCCATTTGGATGATCAAGTTCTTACAAAGTTCCACTTTGGGAGGAATCTCAAACTTAGTATTTTAAGGGGGATTTCCTTCTACAATCTCACCAATTTAATGTAAATCATATTAATATTAAATTAAAAATTATTACATGTAACACCCAAAGTTTTTGAGAATAAATATTTGATGCATGATACACTACAGGAAAAAGACCATTTCCCGGCGTTTTTTTTGGAAATGGCGGTGGTTTAAACCACCGCCATATGGTTCTGCCGTAGTTTTTTTGAAACCAACGCAAAATTGTGTGTCAGCATACAATAGGAGAAGGTTTACTAGATTTAGTGGTGGATTATGGAAACCTTTGTAGTGAGTGAATTTCGCGGTGGTTATAACTGCAATGAAAAAAATAGTTTTTTCAGGGGGAAACCGCCGCTAAAACCATTAAAACCACTGCAATAAAATAAAGGAATATGAAAACTGTTTAGTGGAAGATAAAACTGCTGCTAAAAAATATCATTTTTTCAAGGGAAAACTACCACTAAAACCATTAAAACCATCGTGATATAATAAAGGAATACAAAAACTGTTTATCTGTGGTTTTAACTGATACTAAATTATTTTCCGTTGCGGTGGTTTTAACCGCCGCAGATAGCAAGATACCATAATTGTAATAGTGGTTAAAATCTTCACTAAATATATTATATTAATTTTTTGGTGGTTAAAACTACCACTAAAGACAAATTTACAAAAAAAAATGAAGCTGATACAGCAGGACCATTACCAATGCCCTGAAAAAAACCATTCCAATAGATATAATGTATAACACTTCAAAACCACAACACATTGCAACCACTGATCTCAAGTGAATAACTATTGAATCCAATGAATAATAATAATCCATCCAAAACCACCCAAAAAAGAGGAGAAATACCACCATAATAAAATCTTGAATATAATAGAAAGATAATAAAGGAGTAATGGGGAAAGAGAGGGCTACCATGAATCAAATAACTTCAATCTAAATGATACAATATGAACCAAGTGGTTTAGAATACCAAGGGAGGTGACTAGGGAAGGCTAGGATGAGTAAGGTTCAATTAAGAATTGAAGGAAAGTCTAAAATTCAAAACAAGAAGGTAATAAAACTCATATTTATAAGTGAATCAAACTGGACTCTACCAAAACATGGTTAATATCAAAAACTTATGTTGTGGGTTTGGTAAAAGTGTGATCTTGAACCCTCGTTCTCATTTTATCTTTTTTCCCATTTTAAAATTGAAGTTGGATACCCACAAATCTTAGAACATGGAGTGATCTAATCCATAGCGGTTCTTTTATATTCTTCCATGTAAAGAATCCGTGACCTTGTTCCCATTTCTCAACCATTTTACCCTTACCATGCCCAAGGCTACAATTTTTGGGCTTGGGTTTCCTATTTTGGACAGGTGGTCCTCTGATATTCCATGCCCACCCAAGGGCATTTCAATACTCTAATGGTACATCTTGTAATACTTGAAACTTATTAGAGAAGTCTACCTAGTAAGATGCATATTCCACTACATATTATCACAATCTACATAAGGATCCTTAGCATGTTGTTCTTTATCCATAAACCAATGTTAGGAAAAAAATGACTCTTACCCTAGGAAAGAGCCTAATATGCATATGGGTATTATATAAAAACTATATGTGGATTGATTTATGATGTTCCAATATATGTAATGATGTAGTAATATCTTATAATATGCCTTGGTGAAAATTATAATCACACTGGTTATACCCAAAAGGTGAGACCCTTCCTCATTCACATCAATTTGTTTATTTCTTTCTCACCTAATGGTTCCCATACATCTCATCCTTCTCTTCCTATACAAGTGATAAATTTTTATGGAGGACCTTTTTCAGGAACTATGAATGGATTGATTTCTGTTACTATAGGATATGTTTTTGATCATTCATCCTTGGGTAACAAACCTAATAAATTTAGGAAAAATGAATCATAAAACACGATTTATGAAAAAATAATAATCAACATATATTGTGAATACCACACTCAAGAAATCAGGAAATAAAAGGAAAAATTAATAATAAATAAAATACATAAAAGGAAACCTGAGAAATCAAGAAAATGTTTGGTCATGAAAATGTTTGGTGGAAACTATGTGCCACACATGATACATATACAAACCGTCTATTACCATATTTGTCAAACATGTCAACAAAACAAATAATCACGGTCTAATGATGAGAAAATATCATCAACCTCTCCACCTCCATCTCTACTTCCTGCGACCACCTGAAATAACATTATATTTAAAATTAAATACTTTTGTATATTTATATTTAAACTTAAAACCAATAAATGTTTGAAAACTAAATGATTTTGATTTTTTGTGATTTACCTGCTCACCATCGGTCGATGAAATTCCTCCAGGGGAAGAGCCAGTCATCTTCTGATATAAATAAATGAACGCTTTCTACAAATAGGATATATAAGCCCCTTGTTGTGAACTGTGTTTTTTAGAGAAAAAATCTCTCTCCGAGTCTCTCTGGGTATACACTGACTACAACAAGAAGCACCATTTTCTACGGTGAGGTAGCTATTGGGGCTCAAAATCAAAGTTACAAACAGGACAAGAAAAACCCATGTAAGTGTTCCAACCAGATAAATTACCAAGACTAGGGAAGTCACTGATGGTCAACATTAAAGCAGCATGCATTTTGAACATTGTTTTAGAAGAAGCATCAAATCTCTCAACACCGTTGCTCCATAACTCCTGTAATTTTTCAATTAAAGGCTGCAAGAATACATCATTATCATTTTTAGGAATGTTTTTCTAGGAATAATCAACATAATGATAAAATATTTTTTTTACATACACATCCATGGAGGCAGATTATAAGGAATCAAAAAAACTAGACAAATGCTATAACTAGTACACAAAGTCCCAAATGGGTTGAATCCATTGGCAGCCAATACCAATCTAATATTCTTAGGATCAGATGAGAAATCTAAATCTAATGAATCAAATGTATTACACTTTTGTAAATCTCCTGGATGTCTCACTAACTCATCATTGTTTTTATCTATATAATTCCACTTCATGTGTTAGGTGGTTTTCGATGACATGAATAATCATTACAATCGAGGCTTTAAAGGAAAGTAACACAAAACCTTTGCAGGTGTGTTCCTGTTCTTCTTCTTCCTGGTAGTATGTTGATTCAAACTTCCAACATCACCCATTGACTTCCATCTAGAAGAAGATCATTTTTTGCAATCCTGTCTACTTGAATCCTCTCACTAATAAAGCATACAATCATTGGGTCACAGATGCATTTTTGTATAATTACAACCAAGCATATTAACAACTTTTTTCATTTCATAAAAATACTCAGGGATGTTTGATTCAAGAAATGAATCACGCAACAATTCTAATATCATGGACATTGCCTTATTTGTAATTCCACATAGACACTAGATATGGTACAACTTGAGAAAAAAAAATAATGTTTTGAATATTTCAAACATGCACTGCACAACTCTTTATTTTCCTCATCAAATAAATAATGAAATGTATTTTACTCAGTGAAGTTTTCTCTTACATTATTTTCCATATAATCAAGAGTAGGATCCACTGATATGTTACAATCTTCATCTTGTTGTCCTAAAGTCTCAAAAACTTCACTTGTCATGTTACTATTTCTGGCACCCTCATCTGGTTGTTCTGATATGTTTTGATGTTGATGGTGGTGTCTTGAAGTCCCAAATGCATCATTTATATGGTTTTTCATATCATTTCCCATTTTTGACGATGTTGGGAGCTCATTATGTGGATTGACATCAGTGATCAACCTTTCTGTAACGTTCGATTCTCCGTTCCAAATCCAACAGAAATATTGAATAGGGAATTTCTTCATTATTAATGTTCATAAACTTCATCTCTCTTCAACCATCTTCTAAATTTACATTTAGGACATGGACATATTATTCTCTCTTCAATGGATCGATTGGAAATTGAAAAATCTAAAAACTCCTCCAAACCTTTAACTTACTGAGGTGTGTTCCTTGGTAATGTGATCCAACTTTTTTCAATGTATATCACAATGTTCCTACACAATATTAAAAATAATTAAAACACATAACTATTAATAAATAGGGAAATATATTCATATATACTAGTTGAAAAAATATATAAATATGTTAAGGATTTGAATGATGTCTAGGATTAGATAAAAAAAATCCAGAAAGACACATTTTCCCAATAGCCCATGGTGGTTATCAGGAATAATTAATCAGATATAGGAATAGAACATCTAATAAAATTTAAAGATCCAAATAAAACATCATAAGAAATGAATGTAAAGATCCCTAAAATCTATTATATACAATGGATATAAATGTTTATGACGAACCTCATCCTATATAGTGGAAAGCTCCATAATCCTATTGAATAGGGGTTTGTCTGATAATTGCCTCCACCAAGTCTATGCACTGAAACTAGGAAGCGATATCGCCAAATTACTACAAAAACCTCCATTAACACACTTCACACAAAATAAAACCAAATATAAAATTAATATTTATGTGGTTCGAATAATTGCAAACATCTACATGAGAATACTAAAAACATTATCAATGTAAAAGATACAAGAAAATACAAATATCGTCACACACATCCTATATATAATAAAGTATCAAAAAATTAATCTAGAAACTTACAGTATTCAGAATAATATTAAATAAAAACTAATTTGGATGGAGAAATTTGATAAACTATTCTAGATGGGAAAATAACCACAATAGGACTATCGATACTTAAATCCTTTATACCAACAATTTAAATTAAAAAAACCATAATTAATTACTATAAATGGTTGATATGGAGTAAGAGTTCAGGATCCTAAACCCAGGGATATAAGAGATAAAGGTACAAGTAGAAAAAACCACCACCACTATTCAAGATCTAATGTAAGAAAAAAAATACATGTGGTGTAGTGATGGTGATCGAGATACAAAACTATTACTAGGATAGAGAAATACATGACCTAATTTTCACCTATCGATCACCAATGGCTGGAGAATAACATCGAGGTTCTAAGAAGACCAGTGGGATTTGTTTTACCCAATTTTATTAATAAACTAAAATACAAGAAAACTAACATGATCCAAATCGAGTGGATTCTATATGATAAATATTTAAAAATCATATAAAGGTCAATAGTATAAAATGATCCCTAAAACCTAAGGCTAAATGAAAAAATCAATCTCTCGTTTCCATTTACAACACTAAATGGAAGATGATTCATACAAAAACCAACCATTCTTAGAAAAAATAATTCATCCGAACATGTACTTGTACCTACAGGTACCCGAAAAATAAACCATGAAATTTCATGTCCCCCCTAAGTGTATATGCTGGGTGTGAGCATATAATACCAAGTAATAAACCACCTAGTTTCTAACTTATATGGAATATAATTACATATATTCCTTATATCAATATAAACATTTATATATTTTTATATAAAAATGACTTTACAAATGGTTATCAATAAAAACATGGAAGCATCAGATAATTGAAAACTTCGTAAAATATAATCAATTATAAAAAATAAATCCCTATAATGGGAGGGTCTATACCTAACATAATTTATTTGATCCTAGACTTAGATATGAGAAATCAGGTCAAGGAATCCATGATGCCATTCCCATAGAACTAAGATCATAGCAATACTTCTCATGGCTGAGTCATTAGAAAATCCTTGTATTTTTGAATGAGGAAGGTGTATACAAGAATCAAGGAACTATCATCACATGAATTTAGGGATAGGTGAAAGGGATATACAAAATTCAATTCATTGTGATCCCATCCCATTTATCAATCTCCATATAATATATACCAACACACAAGTTATACAATACAAAAAACACCACTATAACATACTCATTATTTATCAAAACAGTATCCATGGTCAAGATAGCATTATTATTTATACTAATCAACATGACTGGTATAAATAATTAAAAACAAGCTCAACATATCAAAGTAATAGTCATTCTTAAGAAATAATTCCATTATAATGAATCTAATTCTCAACAAAACAAAAATTAAATATTCTTGAATATGATACATTAACTATAATATCAATAAAACATAATTCCATGTCACACATGATCACAACATAAAACCTGAATAAATAATGAATATTATGATATGGAATCCAAAAAGGTATAAAAATAACAAGTGTTCACTAGTAAAATACTAACTAATATCAAATATGGTATTTTTAATTACCAATTTGACAAACTACCTATGAAATGGGCGAGGCGGCACGACGGCTGGGCGGCGAGGCATGGCGAGGCGGTGATGCGACGAGGGTTTCACTGTTCGCGGGGGGGGGGGGGGGATATGTCGGGGCTAAAAAACAAAAGTTTTATCGGATGTTTTTTAAAAACTACCCCTAAAACATTAATAAAAAATTTACCAGAGGTTTAGTAATCCGCCCCTAAAAACCCACCGCAAATAGCTATTAATGCTATAGTGAAACACTGAGACCCTATAAAAAACACGTTTTATAATCTATCCATTAATTTTTTTTCCTCTTCTATGTTTTTAATTTTAAAAAACGGTCATCTAGAGTTGTGATCAGTAAGTCACTTGGAGTCTAATAGAACAAACATGATTTTTGGTGAATAGTTCCATACCCTTATGAATAGTAACATGAAAAGTAATATGACCCTTATTAATAGTAAATAATGATATTATTTTATTTTATTAAGGTAATAAGATAATGAGATCTTAATTAATTTTTTAATGTGATATAAAACTAATTATACCTTTTAAATTATTATTTTTCGAATTAACTATGATTTTATTTAACAATTAAATTAATAATATTAATAAAATTATTTTTGAACAATTTAGTTCATTTTTGAATTCTTCACATCAAAAAATGGTTGGGGTGATTTTTTGGGATTTTTCTAAAATTCTTGAATTTTTAATGAATAGTGAAATACGATAAAATACCGTATAGAGAAATTATTAGTAAAATACACTATTTATGACATAATAAGTGATGTAAGGAAACTTTTATTGAAATCATAGGCACTTATTACAATTTGGGGTCACATGAAACAACACTATTGGATGTCATGAGGGAAATAATAAAATAATGAATTAAATATTTATTTTCCATGTCTCTCCTCTACTATAACCCCCCCTCACTTCTTCTTCTCTTAAGTACTCTAAGACTTGAATCTCCTCAAATATATACCCAATTAACCTTCCCTATTCACTACACACGTCCAATAAGTTCTTGTTCTTTCCAAAAGACCAAAACCCATTCCCTTAACGGGGATCTCAAGGAGGTTATTTCAAGAGGTAAAGCACCTTTCTTTTTCATTTAGTTTCATTTCTATTTATCTTATTTTGTTATCCTATCCTCACCTCCTCTATCCAAATGACCATGATAAATCTTGTATCATCTATATACTAGAATTATATTAGGTTAATGGAAGAACCACCATCAACATCCTTACTGTCTCTCTCTTTTATTTTATAAACAAAATCAACGTCCATGAGGTTCAAATTTATAACCTTTGTGGTCAATGAAGTTTCATTCCTCAATTTCTCCTTAATTAATGGTCATGAAACCATTTTTATGATTGAAAAATAAATTAATATATGTATTATAACCCAATTAATGTTTAGGAACCAGTATAATTACATATTATTAAATCATATGACCAAACTAGTTCCTAATAATAAAAATACTGCCAAAATAATCCAAGGGACTGACTGACTGGAAATTACTTTTTTTATTATAAAAAACTTTTAAGGAAAAAGTGAGAAACCAAGGAGTCCCAAAAGACAAAAAAACTCCCCATTCAGAGAAAACCCAGAACAAACTACAGGATCTACCCCACCCTTGCAGTTACTCCATGACAACAAGACTTCACCAAGCTGGACCCTTTGGCAAACAGTCCCATGCAAAAATGCACGGGCACGAAACCGAGGGAAAGACATACCCTCTAAAGAGTCCAAATCCAAAAGGCCCGTCCCAGTGAAGACTTTATGATCTTATCCCCTTCTTAAGCAGATCCAAGTAGATTGCTGGAAAAAAGCATCAAACATCGCAATAGCACCGAGTAGAAGGAATCCAGAAACAGGCACAAAACCTGGCATTCAAGGAAACCAATAAAAAAACATAACCAAAATCATTAAATATTAACTTGATTTTACCCAAAACCATCTCCCTAAACAATTTCCATGAAATTAATGAAATATGAGTGGAAGGTGCATCCTTAAGAGGATCTTCTACTCGGATGGTCATCTTGTCCCAAGTCTGAATATACTCTTCAAGATTGATCTTCCCAATATTGAATCCCCACACTAATATCAAGTCCTACTTTTATATCCAAGCATATTTTTGCTCATTAAGGGAAATTATTAGAGGTCTCCCCATCAATTTAGTGGCTTCTTCTTCAGTTGTATTAAGATACAAAACCTGTTCCACCAGTTCTTCTTCAGAGCTGATGAGCAAATCTAAGGAGTTTCCATCCACAACACATGTCTTGTCGTGTTTGTCCAGCTATTTTTCCTTAAATTTCTTCACCGACTGTGTATCCATAGGAAGAGATAAGTATGAATAATACTTCTTCCCCTTATGAATTCCCTTCCACCCTTCCAAGGATGTCCTGACCCGAACACCATCCGTCTCATGACCCGTATCGTTAGAATCTTTCAAAATTTCCTCTCCAACAATCAGCTCATCATGAACCTCCTTCAACCTCAATTCCTGAGGCTGTAAAAAACATATGTTCTTTTCTTCATCACAAGACTTGTCCAACCTCACACCACCATGCTGTCCAGCATCATGTCTAGCAGGGGTTGTGCCAAAATCAAGAGTGCTATCGTGAGATGGAGGGCAGTGAACCTCCTCCTTTTCTCCCTCTTGAACCTCCATCACCTCTTCATTTTCCAGAGCTTCATAACGATTAATGGAGCAAGTTATCAAGTCATCAGAATTTACTTGCACCAAAATAGAAGGTGTATTTGGACTTGGATCCACAGGATCATCAGGAGTCTGTCTCTGCTCGAATCCCCTGCCCATAAATTGAAAGTCAGAATTTGCGGTCTCTATGCCCACACCACCTACACCAAGACTTAGTTTTTCAGATTGATCATTCTCCAAAATAAACACAATTGACCCATCTAAATGATTATCATCACCAACTTCACAAGAGGGATCCCGATTTCCATTCTGTTCCAAGCTATCCCGCCTTTCCATGGCAGCCGAACTCAAAGGATTCTCATTTGCCTGCCTCAAATCCTCCACTGCTAATGAAGACTGCACCTCCATAGGGCTGCTAGTCTCCTTCAGGCTAGAACCTCCATGTCGTTTCCCACCTGGGACATCAACACCACCCGACAATGCTACATCAAATGCCGCAATTGGGGTATGACCCGACCGATCATCCAGGACCCTCCTTCGACACTTAGCAATCTCATGCCCCTGCCTATGAAAACCAGAACAATAAGGAGTCCAAGGATCATAAATAATATTTTTAGCATACTTATATTCTCCTTCAACCACAATCCACACGATCTCAGGTGGGATCATTGAGAGATCCATCTCAACACATATCGTCACGGTTGAAGGATTTGTCATGGAAGTCATCCTTTGTTCATAGCATATGAATCGGCCAATTGAATTACCTATTGATCTGAGCAACCTGGAATTTTGGAAAGGAATAGGAAGACTAGGAAGCTGCAGCCAAATCACCAAGTTGGGAGAGTCACGGTTCATATGGTACTCGAAGGACCATCGGAGAAGATGAAAAGGAGACACATAATGGGATTTTCCATTTCTTGACCATGCCCTACCCAAGTCATCCTAATCAGTGAAGAGGATAAAAAATTGACGTGACCCCAGAATCCCAACCCGTGCATAATGCTTCAAATCCCAATTTTGATTAACAGTCTTACCAAAGTCTTCCACTAGGGGTCGCCGCCACACGAATCTTGAAACAAAGGCCATGGAGAGCATCGACAAGGATTCAGTAAACTCTTGTACCATAAATTGAATGATAGGTTGACCAGAGATACAACCTGGGACCTTCGAAGCAACATGGATTCCGGGGATGAAGAACCCCGCATCAGACGATGGCTGGATGAAAGTGAAATACCTTAAAATCATAGTGTCAGAATCAAGAGTAGGAGGTGAGGACCCCCTCCCCCCGCTGTGGGAGGAGAGATCATGATGGTCTCCATCGGCGTTACCTAGGTTATCGTCGCCGTGGAACGCCCGAGTCCATGGGTGTATGTAAATAATATAAGGGAATATCATTAAAATTTCATCTAATGATTCATCATATTTCCATGTAACCAAATGATATAAATGACCATTAAAAATTATAAATGTTCATAAATAATAATTAATTTTAATTATGGATATTTACATCTATTCCACATGAACTCAATTACATAAAAACAAGTGAACCGTTTATGAACATCAAGAAAACGAACACTCTGGAATGACCTAATTCAGTATAATACAATAAGTATATAAATGAAATAAAAAAAATTATGATAAACTAAAATAATGTCTAATAGGTTCTGAAATAATTTAATAATAATTCTAATTTCATATTCCTGTACATTAAGTTCAAGAGAGGAAGACATTCAGATTTAATGTAAGGGGTATTTTTTCCACCCAAACCTCCATTTTCATCCGGGTTATTTTTATTGTCTAAATACCTCAATAATATTCTTGTGGATTATTACATACTCCTCATAAATTATGTGTGATTGTTCTATATATGTTTACCAACCAGAATACTACTTTTAATTGATGGTAGTTATATGTTCTAAAAGGATCTTTTAAAAAACCTTCCCGAAATACAAGCCCCATTCAAGGGAATTTCTCAAATTCTTACCTATTTTCAAGGGGACCTTATAATAGGTTTTTGGATAATTTTTTTTTCATAAAATCAATAATTTTATTATGAAAATATTACCTTACTTCAATTCGAGTTTTATTCAAATATTTTTCCAAAAGAACTATTCTTTTCAAAGTAAAAGGGTATTTATCTCAAGAATTATTCGACGATTTTATAAGAGTATCTTCATCTATTTCAACACTCTTATTGATTCTTATGTATTAGTGGGATTAATATTTAATGGTATAATATAAAATATTTAATTTAATGTTTTATGATTATTTTTTCTTTGGATGTGCTATCTTAAAACCATTAACCTATTTACTGCTAATGGTTAGTGTTTATGATTAATGTTTGAGGAAAGTTATTTACATTTCATATATTAGTTTCAATAGGAATTTATATGTTGTTTATACTTATCCCCATTCATATGTGAAATTCATTGGACATAGAAAGTGTAGTGTGGGGCCCACTACATCCCCTCGGTGCATCGGTAAGTCTCATGAAACAAACTATGGTCTTGGCCTAAGGCCTTAACAAAATGATTATTTATGGTCTTGGAACGAGGCATTGACAGTACAGTGCTGATGTCCCGCATTATGCATTATATAATTATGAAAATCGTATTGATGGTTCATGTGGTTATTCGATTAGTAGAATACCCATGATTATGTTTTATTATGGCATTACTTACTCAGCTCTTATTCCATAAATAATGTGTTCATGTTTTTATTAAAGGCCTATGTTTTCAGCTATTGAACTTTCTTAATGATTATATATCTTCTGTTGTACTACTTACCCTTACTGAGAATTTGAGCTCACCCATTTCTTATATTTCATTTTCTCAAGACATGATGAATTTTATTATGAATGACATGATGAAATTACCTAGGAGTTATGGATTTTGTCTAAGGAGTTTCTATGTTTTATTTCTTTTCAAGTTGTAATGTTGAACTTATGTACGTATCTTGTTACCAATAATACTAAACTACTCAATCATTTGGGAGGAATATTCCTTTTTTTATAATCCATTGTAATCAAATAATGCATCGACTCTAGGAAACTGGGGTCGGGTCCTTACATTACATCTTATGTAATTATTATCTTATCATGTTTTATTCCATTTTTGGGTATGCATACTTCTAATGTTTTCATTTTCAAATCCCCATTCCAACCACTAAAATAATTTTTTCACCACATTAATGTGTAACTCTTTATACAATACATAACATGTGTTACCCAAAAATCAGATCTGATAATATTCATACATATCCAAATGAATCATATGCATAAGGTATATAAACTCTTCATGTAAAAGTATATAATTTTGTGAGATTAAAAATATCTACTTGAGAGAGAATATAGTGATAGATTGCCAACCCAAATCACATTTAGAACACATCATAAACCTTGAGACTAATATGTGGTTGGGCCCCAAGTATCTATCCTAATGGAGACATTAATCTAGATGGAATCCAAGTCTTAATATCTCTACCACCAAATATGCCCAAACAATGTAAAATAGCTAAATTCCTGCTAATAACTCCAATTACAATATGAGGCCATGGTTGATGAAAACTCATTTTTTTGGAGTCATAACAAGCATGAAATGTAATAATATATATCCTAAAAGGAGTTAAATAGTTAAACTAAATCATACACATTCATAATGTAAATATTTTTATAAATATAAATAAAAAAGGGAATAATCCTTAAATAAATAAACAATTAAATTATTTTAACATGATATAACCATTTATGAAAAATTCATAAATAATAGTGATGTGGCTCTATTTTTACATAGTTTTTCCACATATTTTTACTTAATTTTTAATGATTTAATTAATTATTTAATCCATTTATACTAAATAATTGTACTTTTGTAATTTTATATCTAAATTTGTTAATTAATTGATTTTTATAGTTAATTATGTATTTTTAGTCATCAACATAACAATTTTAATCTCACTAACTTATTCTAGTTTAATTATGTCTTATTCAGTTTGGTTAATTTTAATCTGGTTGACTTTTTAATAAGTTAATAGCTATTTTAAACAATTATTAATTGTTGTAATTATATTTAATTAACTTAGTCTTTATGTTAATATTTTATATTTTTGTTAAGTTACATTAGAATAGGTTAGAATTGTTAAATTATGTGTTTTGTCATCCTGCTAATTAGTTAAGTAAATAATTAGTGTTTTAAGTTAAATTAATTAGTTCGATTTTAATTTTATTAGTTCAATTTGTTATTTAATTAATTAATTAAGAGTATTTAAACATTAATTATATTATTTTATGTATGAATATTGATTTTTAATTCTTTTTGTAGTTGATTTAGTCTACCGGTGAGGTAATTAAGAGTTTGCAGTGATTTATTTAGGTCACTGATGTTATTCGCTGTTACTCTGTTCTAACGGTGACATTTATTTGCATCAGTAGCATTTTACCCACCGGTAACCTGTTAATTTATTAGTACCAGTGACCTATTTAATTTTCTGTATCAGTGACCCCACGCCGCACTGCCTCACCAATGCCCTCTACCTCACCGGTAGCTCACCCTCACCGTTAGGCTAATTCCCCTGCATCTCTCTACTTATTTCATCATCGATATAATTTCCTCACCGATACTCTCTTTCCTCACTAATAACCATCCTGTAGCTACCTCACCGGTTCACTACTCTCTTTTCAATTTTTTTCTTCTATCGGTAACTCCACTCGGGTTCTCCATTTATTTTATTTGCTCATCGAAAGCTGACAACTTTTTCTCACCATTACTCAAATTCTCCCAAACCTCACTGATACACCCCTTTTTTATTTTTCCTCCTCTCTGTCACCTTTTCCCCTGCTTCCTTCCTGTGTCACAAATCCAGCCCTTCAGCCACCACCAACTGGAGCCTCGAAGATGGATCTGCTGTTGCTTCTTGATGCAGTACGAAGCCTCTATTTCGCCGCGAGGAGGATTGCTTCACACGGTGAGAACCCGAAGCCACCCAAGGTTGTGGCGGAGTCGGACCGCACTGCACCAGAGCTGCGGCAAGGAACCTCTGCTGCTGCCCTATTCGAAGGATGGAGTTTGGGCGCACAACAGATCAAAGGAGGTCCGCCGCTGCTGCTGTCTGCCGCTGCTGTCCGCCGCCGCGCCAGAGCCAAGCTGGTGCGAAGCTGCTGCTTTCCACCGGTGTTGCTGAAGGAGGAGACCATCGCGGGTCTGTCCGCCACAACCCTTGTTGTTGCTTGCTGAAGAGGAGGTCCGCAGGCCATCTGAACCGCTGCTGGGAGGACTTGCACCGGGATGAAGGTGACACAGCGATGCTAGGCGGAGTCGGACCGCACTGCACTAGAGTAGGGAGAAGCTCCACACCACCTATGTGGGCTGAATCCGCTGCTGCTAGGTTACTAAAGGATATCCGTCGCGCTACTGTCTGAAGCAGGGAGGTCCGCCAGAGCAAGGGAGGTGGTTCGCCGGTGTTGGTGGAGTCCGCGGAGCAGCGTTGGAGAGGAGGAAGATGAGGAGCCCCCTGTGCACCGTGGAGGAAGGAGAGGAGGAAGAAGAAGATAAAAAAAATAATTCATAATAAAATTAATATAAAACAAAAATAAAAAGTAAAGTAAAAAATAAAAAAATAAAAACAAAAGTTAATGTTAAAGTTAAAGTAAAGAATTAAAAAAGGGGGTCAAATGAATATAATAATCTTTGTAAAAGTTATAAATTTTAAACAATTATATTAACAAATATTAATCATAAATTAAAAATCAAAATTAAATTAATAATAATTGTTAATAATAAATTAATTCACCATTAATAGTATAAATTTATAATTAATAATAATTATAAATAAACTATAAATTTACTTAATAAATTAAAAATACTTAAAACTTAATTAATAACTTTAATTACTAAATTTAAATTTACTAATTAATTAATTAATCTAAAAATTTAATTTCTTTAATAGTAATAATTAAATTAATAATACAATCTTAAATATTAACTTAATTATTTATTTATATTCTGAATTTTTGATAACTTTGTTTAAAAATGGATAAAATTAATAACTTAGTATTTATCAACCTAATTAAGTTAATAATTTTTTAATCAAATTATGTTCTTTCCATAGTAATTTTTAGTGGATAATTATGTAAATATTATAAAAGTAAATAAATTATCAATTAACTTTAGTAAACTATTAACGAGTAAAGATAACACTCAACATTAAAAAAATAATTATTTTTCATTCTTTATGTTCGTTTTTATTAATTTCTCTTTTCTAACTATGCAGGTTAATTCAAGGTACTTAAACGCATCCAGGTGCATTCAACTAACTCATCCAGAGTTAGTTATAAGGGAAAAACTAGTGCGACGTGCCTGTGGCGGATGAAATGCACGTGTGCGTTGCTTAAGTGAATAACTTTTTGGAGTCAGTGGTACTGACCAGTGACATACAGCAGATGACAGAAGGGTATTAAAACAAGAAAGCAACAGAATATTCGGGGGATGGACCATAGGATACATTCATTCATAGAGAGACATTCATACACATACTCAGAGAGACGATTGAGAGGAGGATAGACGATCCTGAGCAGTGCAGTCCTGGAACTCAGGAGCAGATCATCCTTAGGGAGTTCTTTCTCCCTCACATTTTAAATTTTAGAACTCTGTTTCTATAATGATTCCTATTACTGTAGTGATAATGAATAGTATAGTTAGCAAAGTCTTCTAGTTTGGGGAGAGTTCTAGCTCTACTGGTATCTTTTTCATCCTTTTCACTTATCATTTTAATGTGTTTAGAATTGATCGGCGAGATCATCTCTAAATACATACATCTGTTCTGCACCACAAAACTGAACTTCATGCACATACAATCCTTCGATGAGTTTGATTGTAGAACGTTTTTCTAATAACATTAAACTCAAATTGAAAACTTCAGTACTCACGGCGAGTGTGTACTGTCGACTTTTAAAATCATTTTTATGAAGTTGTACTTTTTTGGAGTGGCGAACTCAAAGTGTACAATTTCTGCGACTTAACTGCTAGCGAGGGAGCTAATTCACCTTTATTCAGTGGTATGAAGCAGTACATTTACATGAATAAGAAAAATGATTTAAACCAGTAGACTAGAGCAATCCTTGAGCACTCATATCTTGTGTCTTTTATCAGCATCTTATTTTCTTCATGCATCTTTCTTTAGTTGTACTCTGTTTTAGTGTAGGTAGCACAAATTTACAAGAGTTGTGTAGTCTTACGTTGCAGTTTATTAAAAAATTAAAAAAATATTAAAAGATTAAAATGAAATAGAAAAACCACTCTTCTTCTGACAACAGTGGAGCTTTCCAAGTTTTTTTAGTAATTAGTGGCCAAATTATCCTTCCCTGTGGGTTCGACCCTGCTTTCCACATATACAGTAGTTAGTAGGAAAATAAATTTTAAACTTTGACTGACTTCAATGATAGTACGGGTCAAATAGCTAACTATAAACCCTTTTATAAATTAGATAACATTATGGGTTTCCATAATTTTGAATATTAACTATTTTATGCCCAATCCAATATGAAACTTTTAATATTATTTATTATTTGGAATTTCAATTTATTATTTAAACCTTTAATCATATTAATAACCAAAACCAATTTTTATGGGGTTTAAATAATATTTTTAAATAAGGTCTCGTTCAACTTAAAAAACATAAAATTAATTAATTATGAGCAATTCATAATTACAAATATAGTGACTTTTATATTTTTTCCTCATCTATCAGATTTATAAAGTCTTTTATAAATCAAATTTATAATCTTTAAAAAGGCTTTAAAGATATCATATAATTTTATATAAAAACCTCTCATACCATTTATTTTTATTTTTAAGTTTTATAAACCATATTAACGTGAAAAGGAAGTTCTTAACATTAACTGGTTTATGTTAAAGTAATATCCATAATAAAAATTTCCAAAAAAATTAATCTACTAACCATAAACATTTTATAGTCAGTAAATTTATAAAACACCATTTTAAAAATTTTATAAATTTTATAAACATTCCATAATACATTTTTCATATTTTATAATTTTTGTTTATAAATAATCTAATTCAATTTTTAATTGAATTTTATTTATAAATAAAAAATTTATTTATTTATCTGAGCATTATTGATAAATTATTAAAATAAAGATCCTCTAAATTTGAACTACTTTAAATTAATCGTTCATGAAAATTTTATAAAAGTGAATATAAACATCTTTATATTTTGCCCTTATTTTTAAAATTTATAATCCTTTATAAATAACCCATCATGATGTCTAAATAAACATTTTATTTCTAGAACACAAGGCATACCATATAATATGATTACTAATATCATTTATGAAGGATTCCATCGTAATAATAATTATATATAAAGAATCAATTGAAAATGCTATGTCGCTAAGTTTATTTAAGATGGAATGGTCCATCAAAAATATGTTTTTGTTCAATAAGATTTTTTTTCAGTGGTGACATTTTATGATGGATAAATAGATCAATGCAAATATCCATTGAAAATAAACAACCCATAAAAAATAACCTTCACCAATAGTCTAAACCAAACACTTTTTGTGATGAGATTTTTGTCACAAATAGTCCATCACGATAAAAAAACTATAAATATCCACAGACCCCCCCCCCCACAATCTTCCCACAACCCTTCTTTTTCTATCAAAAAAGCCTTCTAATTTCTTATCTAACCTTCATCTTAGTAGATTCTGAACCAGATCTAGAAATCATTTGGAAAAGTTCCAATTTTGAGGCATTTTTAAACATTTTTTTAGTTATCATTATTATTTTTCCATTCGATTATTTTTTAATTTATATAGTTTTTAGTTATATTAATTTATAAAATTTTCATTACATTTTGTATAAATTAGTATATTTTAATAATTTTTTTTAAATTTTATTATAAATTATTATAAATTAATATAAAATTATTATATATTAATAAAAATATATATAATGAATTTGTATAAATTAATATAAATTGATATAAATTGATATAAATTAATAGAAATTAGTTTAAATTGTTATAAATTAATAATGTTTTTTCCAAATTGATGTAAATTAATAACAATTAAATTACATTATTATAAATTTAATATATATTTATTTAAGTAAGTATAAATTAATACAAATTTTTATAAATTTATATAATTTCGTATAAAATATTAAAAAGTAGTATAAATTACAAAAAATTAATAAATATTTATATAATCTAATATATATTATTATAAATTTATAAAAAAATTAATAAATATTAATAAATATTCATATAAATTTATATATTTATTATAAGTTGATAAAATTTATTATTTATTCTTATTAATTATTCTACATTTGTATAAATTGACTGAAAATTAATTTTTTATTAACATAAACACCATTTAAAGGGTTGTGGGGGAACCCAAGCATGACATCAAAGACTTAAAACAACAATCATGTATGTGAAACACCCCAATCTTGTTATTTATTGGAATAAATATGTATATATTAACATAAATTGTTATACATTCATATAAATTAGTATAAGTTAACATAAATTACTTTAATATTATATTAATTCCTCAAAAATTTGTATAAATCAGTAGCTTGAATGTGGATGTGTAACACCACAAGCTTACATGGTACATTTATTTTTAAATAATTCAATAGCTTGTGTTGCATGCAATATTGAGTTCGAGCGCACCATGATCTATCAAACTAGCCATTTGAAAAGTGGTTATGAATAGTATTAACCACGTTTTGAAATTCATAATTTTTTTTAAAATTAGACTTGATTTTTGAATTGTTTATATCAAAATTAGCTTAGGGTGAAATTTTGGTATTTTTCTGTAAAGTTACAATTTTTCATGAATAGTGAAAAATATTGCATTATTATTAAAAAATAGAATTTTTTATTTAAATAAATATTTTACTTTAAATTGATCCAAAATTCAAAATAGATAAATAATATTTATATTAATCCAATGTAGGTTATTAGAAATATTTTTATAATATAATTAGATAAAAAATTTATTGAACTTTTGAACGTCTTTTTACCAGCTTTCCCACCACATATGCATGATTAACATTAAACTTAATTTTCCTGTTTATGTGAATTGAATTTATAAAAATGAACATATATGGTTTTAATTAGTATGAAATTTTTGATCTAATAGGATAATCTTATTTTTTTGGTGAATAGTAACTTTAAATTTTTTTTATTTATTTACCAAAGTTAAGTGTAAATCGAGTAATTAAAGGTAAAAATAATATTATAAAATTCCCCTAACACATGTGAAAATACTATTGGATGAATAAATTAGACCCTTATCACATAAGTTTCTAAATTGAATAATTTAATGGACACTTGTCCATGAATATGACATAGATATTATAAAAATCAAATAATGCGACAAAATGTCACATTCTCATTTTATATACTTATATTATAAAAATCAAAGAATGTGACAAAATGTCACACTCTCCTAATGACACAATATAATTTTATTTTAAATATTAACTAGAAATATATAATAATTAACTATATCATAGTAATTTATTTATAATTTTTAGATATTAAATAATTACCATTAATGACGACATAATAGTGACGCAAGAATTATTTTTTTAATATAAATATCAAATAAATGGTTTTAAAAATATTAAAAAAAATAATTTGAATTAATTAATATTATCCTTGAATTTTATAGTTCACTATGGCATGTTAAGATTATATTATATGGTTTTTTGAAGTTATATTTCTATTTGGATTTTAATTTAATGGAATGTAATGAATAGTGTCAAAATTAACACTATTGATATTTTATAAAAATATCATTTTATTAAATTATTTAAAAATAATGAAAATCTTTAAAAACAACAAAGTGATAATTATAAGGTCTATGAAATCATAAAGTTTCTATTTATGGTCAATTGAAACCATATAAGTTAATATGTGTAACCTTTTAATATTTATAATATTATTACCAAAATTAAAATTTAATAGATTAATTAAGGATAAATAAAAATGATGTGGTTCAAAATAAAATCCCAGCTTGCCTAAATTTTATTGGTTGAGAGTATTACTACCTAATCTCATCATAGAATATAAATAATTCCCTTAGGATCTATTTAAAATTTAAAATCAATTTATAATAAATTAATAGTTTTGGATATTCCAAATTTGTCCCTCCCCTCTCTTAAAAAAGTGATCCTATCCTTCTTTATTATTCACACCTATAAATCAATTTGGATCCTAAAAAACCTACCAATTTATCCTACCAAATTCCCTCAATTCATCCTAGAGGCCATAATTTGGGCAGAAAGACAACCTAAAGAGTCCTTTTTGTGAAAATCAAAAGGAGACACTCGAAGAAGATGTAATTGCTTTACTAACTATTTCTAAGTTCTTTTCTTCATCTACTTCCTTTTCAAATGTAGTTTATGTTATAAAGTATTAAATAAAGCATCTAAAATATTCTTATATGTTTTTTATAGTACAACTATATTATTCTTTTACCTATCCTATGAAAAATAATATCACCATGCGTGCGTGCCTACGACTTATTGTCTCTAGGCTGTGGTGTAAATTGTTTTTCATCTATACTTTGTTTAGATGGGTATAACAATGAATATAAAGGATTTAAATAATAAACATGACATGATATTTTTACTGTATATTTCATATTCCATCCAACTACTTACTCTTTACCATTACATAATGATACCATCGCTCGTGCGTACGTACGGCCTACCATCTCCATGACACGATGCGGTTAATCCTCCACTGAAAATATTTAAGAATGATTATGAAAATGTATATAATAAATGAATATAATTTTTATAAACTTAACATATTTATGGATATGAAGAAGATATATCCTATTTAGAATAAACAATTCTTATGTGAAAAAATAAATAAAATAAAATGAAGTAGTTCACACCCGAAATAATTACAATAATGACATATTATTAAGAAAATGATATAAGAGTATCATATATGATATCATAAATAATGGATATAGTTATAGTAAAACTTTATAAAATTATTTAACCATTATACAGGAGGTTAACACATCCTCGACTAAAAAATATTAGAAGGTAAGTGTTAATTTTACAATCTATTTTTTATCCAGGATTGTTTTTATATAAGAATTTACTAGGTCATATTTATCATCAATGTCCATGTTACTTAATAATGTATTTAAATTCATTATTACTATTATTTTAAAATTTTGGAAAGAAAATTCTACCCATGTTTGATTTTATAAAAGGAATTTTTTTGTCATTTTCTTTATGAGCTAATTTGTTTTATTTTTTCAACAAAGTATGAGAAGAATGTGTTTTTAAAATTATACGGTGTGAGCAGTTTTTTCCATCATCATGTTGTCCTAACATTTTTTAATATTAAAATATTATTTTCAATGAAAATATTTGATTTTAAAATTTTGTGTCATTTTAAATAACTATTTTCAATAAAAAAGGAATTTCTTTAAAGAAGTTTCTAATGAATTTATTAAAACACTTTCATCTATATCAACATACATTATTGGATCTTATGTTTAATTGAGGTTGATCTCATAGGATACAATATATCATATTTTATTAAAGTGCTTATTAATAGTTTGGTTGTGGATGTTATACTTTTATACCATTCATGGTTTATGGATAATGTATTAAATTTTTTGTATTCTATTTTTGATATGAATGTTTATATTCGTTATGTTTTACCCCTTTCATAAGAGGAATGCAAGGTATTTAGTAAGTTATTGGTGGGGACTGCTATATAACCCTCTATAAATCGGTAGGTATCACGAGACAATATAGTTTGTGTTTTTCATCCATTTATATATGGTCTTAGAAAGAGGCCTTGATGGTATGGTTTTGATATCCAGCATTATGAATTACCTCTTTATGAGAGTAGTTATTGATATTACATGTGATTATTCAGATATTATATTATCTATGTGAATGTTTAAATACATTTTTTTGATTAATTATTTCCATTTTATTCTCAAGGTTATGTTTAAAAGGCTTGTGTTTTAATTTTATACATTTACTTAAAATTTTATGCTTTTTTATTATATCTTACACTATATTGTTTATACTTACTAAGAATCTATGGTCACCCATTTCTAATGTTTAATTTCACCTAGAATGTGAAGAGGTATTTTATGAATGACCTGTAGGGATAGTATAAAAGTTATAAGTTTTTTCAATGGAAATACTATGTCACTTTTCATTTCAATGTTGTAATGTAAAACTTATGTTTGAATCTAGTTTTTCCAAGGCTACTAAACTTATCAGTCATTCAGGATTTAATTTTTTATGATCATTATAATGTAATAAAATAATGCCCTGGATTTTAGAATCTTGGTTCGGGGCATTACAATTTTTGTTAGAGGAAGTTTAGTACAAACATTGTAAACTATATTTAGAAAAGACTTTAATTAGGGAACACTAACCTAAGAGTACTACAAATACTCCTTTATCAGTGCTAAAAAGGGCCTTTAACAGTGCTAGGAAAAGCGTTATTAAAGCCGGTGAAGATAAAGGGGGGGGGTCCCCTTTATCAGTTCTAAAAAAAGCGCTGATAAAGACCCCTTTTATCATCCCTAAAAAAGCGCTGATAAAAGTACCCCTTTATCAGTGCTTTTTTTATCACTGATAAAGGGGTCCTATATCAGCGATTCCTTTATCAACTCTTTCGTTTTAGCATTGATAAAGGACCCGTTTATGAGCGCTTTTAAAAAAGTGCTGATAAAAGTTAAAAAAATAAAAAAAAATTAAAAAAATTTAAAAAAATTAAAAAAAAATTACAAAAAATTAAAAGAATCATGCCAATCATGGGGGGGGGGATTTTATAGCGTCTGATCCCCCCGTTTAACAACGCTTTTTAGCCCCTCCAGGTCCCGCATGCACCCCCTCCACCCTTTATCAGCGCTACCCCCCAACATCCATCCCCATGCGCGCGCCTCTGCCTCCAGCAGGTTTTGAACTCGAGACCTCCCCCCTGCGCGCCTAAGCCCTTACCACTACTCTATTTTGATTTGTTTGCTATTTCATGATATTTATATATATATAGTTATATTTATTCTTATAGTAATATATATTTATATTAATATATATATATAGTTATATTAATATATATAGTTATATTAATATATATAGTTATATTAATATATATAGTTATATTAATATATATATATATATAGTGATATTAATATATATATATAGTTATATTAATATATATCTCTATTTATATATATAGTTATGTTTATTCGTATAGTAATATATATTTATATTAATATATATATAGTTATATTAATATATCTATATATAGTTATATTAATATATATCTCTATTTATATATATATATATATTTAGTTATATTTATTCGTATAGTAATATATATTTATATTAATATACATATATACATAGTTATATGAATATATATATTTATAGTGATATTAATATATATATTTATAGTGATATTAATATATATATAGTAATATTAATATATATGTAGTTATATTATATATATATATATAGTTAGATTAATATATATATATATATATAGTTATATTAATATATAGTAGTTATATAAATATTCATATATTGGTATTTTAAATAAAATGGATATTAGTTATTATTTAGATAGAGATAATATATTTTATATGTAAATATGTTTAATTATTTATTTTAAAAATTTAATTTTTAGGTTTGAATATATAAAAAATATGTACATATAGTTATATATTTGATTATAAATAGCAGTGCATTATAAAAAACGATAAAATTTCAATGAAATAATATCAATATGAATGTAATATCCTGGAATAAATGCAGTCCCCACCAAAACATCCAATAATACCCCCTCAAATGAGGCTGAAAACCCACAAAATGTTAAAAAATCTGGGTACCCCGACTAGAAACTCAGTTTTGGATGCCTTCTAGGCCTCTTTTGGCCTCGAAAAACGCTTGACTGGGGTATCTTTGGGACACAACGACGTAGAGCTTGTCGCATGCTTCGATTTCATATGTGGTAGAGCTCAAACGGACACCCGGATCAAAAGTTATGGCCGTTTGAAGTTTGAGTTGCGTTTTCAACTTATTTTGGATCTTTTTTTTAATTTTTTAATTTTTTTTAGTCTTCAAATTGTTATTAAATGACTACTACTCCATAATAATTAGAAAATTATTAATTAAAAATATTTTTTTTAATTTTTTAAGAAGCCATTTTCACTAAATATCTTATATATTAAGTATATTAAGTGTTAATGTACATTTATACTTATCTAAAATATATTTAAAAATTATATATTTTATCTATATCATTGTAACTATATTTATATATTAATATATTAATATATTTTTTTTATTTTTTTTGAATTTGGCCCTTTATCAGTGCTACTAAACAAGCGCTGATAAGGGGGGGGGGGCTTTATCAGTGCTAAAAAAAGCGCTGATAAAGGGGTACTTTTATCAACGTTTTTTAGCGCTGATAAAGGAACCCTTTATCAGCACTTTTTTGAGCGCTGATAAAGGCCCCCCCTTTATCAGCACTTTTTCGTTAGCGCTGATAAAGGGGGGGGGGCACTGGGAAAAACTATTTTTGTGGTAGTGATCTAGAATTTGAGGATAAGTATTGAAGAACATACTAAAATTTTGGTAATGTAGAGACTATGTGGGTATTACTAGAAAATAAATCCCTATCTTGATAATATAAGTGGATGTGGTTTGGGAACATATGTACCTATGAGTTATAACTCTGACAAGGTATTTCAGGCTTGACTCGGGGTAACATGGTACATAACAGTGAGCCTTACTGCGCACCTGGTTTGAATCTCCTGGAGGATATGCTTAGGATAATTAACATTTTATTTGTGTACTATTATGAATTATTTAAAAGAAAATATGTCCCCAAAGAAATATTTTTTATCATTATGAGATTAAATATGCATAAATGTTTCAATTTATGTTACATATTTTAAAATTACGCATTATGATTCATAACCTAATGTAGTGAATACTGTTATTCATAAATGGAACCTAGTGGAAGAAATGGAAATCATATCAATGAATATAATCCATGTAGGGATTTCTCTCCTATTAATGATAATGATTTTGGAGTAAGAGATGCAATTGGTGCGGAACAACTTATAACTATAATGGGAAAACTGACTCAGGTTATGAATAATAACCTTTACCATATGAAGGAGCCTTATCCACAACAAGAAGGTTCAATGTTATACCACTTCATGAGACAAAATCCCTCAACATTCAATGGGACTAAAAATCCATCTGTAATAGATAAATGGGTAAGTGTCGTATAGAAAATATTTCTTTCTTTGGGGAGTAAAGAAACAAAAAAAGTTTTCATGGAAGTTTATCATCTCACAGGAGATGCTGATCAATGGTGTTCATTAATTCAATACATGTAGGGGGATGAAGAAGTAGAAAAAATGGAATGGAGGGAATTTAAAGAACTTATCCTAGAAAAATATATTCCTCGTGATCAACGATTGGATATGGAAATGAAATTTTTGAGTCTGAGGTAGAATGAGGATGAGAATGTTGCAAAGTATGAAGATTACTTCATAAGGTTATGAAGGTATATTGTAGACTACATACAGAACCTTATAATTATGATTTATTGATTATTTTATGGGTTAAAACCATTCATACTACGAGAATTGGTATCAAAATATTTCTCTTCGTATGAAGATATAGTCTCATGTGATATCATGATAGAAAAGGAATTATCAAAGTCTTAATAATTTAAAGGAATTAAAGAGAAGAAGAGGGTTTCTAAACACTATGGAAAAGGAAATAAGTAAAATTGGAAGAAGATAATAATTGGCTTTCTATCCTAAAATAAACATAGAAAGAAACATCATGGAATATGCCTCTTGGGGATGAGAGTTTGTTACAAGTGTGGAGAAAAAGGCCACCAAACCCTCGATTGCAAGGGAAAGAAAGAAGCTGAAAATGTTCAATACTATAATTATAATGAGATGATAGATTATTAAAATGATTATACTAAGCATTAAGGAAACATACCCCAGAAAAGGCCATGGGAGAAAGGACAACCTTTTGCGATCATAACTACTGAAGTTGATGTTTCTAATGATTTGGTGGTAGGTACTTTAATTATCTTCTAAAATTTAGATAAATATTTATTTGATTATGGATAATCACATTCAATTATATAATCCTAGTTTTCTTAAAAAAAATTATATATTTTTAATTCACATTAACAAGGGAGTTGTCAGTCAAAACCTCTACGGGAAGTCTAATTGCAATAAAGATTTGTAAGGAAGTTCCCATTATGGCATATAAACGTGCTTTATCTACTAACTTTATCATCATACCAATGATATAATTTGATATAATCCTCATTATGGATTGATATCAAAATATGATATGAAAATTTATTGCAAGAATAATGAAGTTACGATTTGTGAGGAAGATCTAGAACCCATTATCATTATTGCAGAAACTTCATCATATTATTCTTATCTATATCCACCTCTTGTAGCTCTTCTAAATGAAATTATTGAGGAAGAAGAGATGATAGAACCTATTAATATTAAAATTAAGTATGTACCAATTGTACAAGAATAATTTTATGTATTTCTAGAGGACTTACCTAGACATCCTCTAGAGGAGGAAGTTGAGTTTTCTATTGAGTTAATTCCTAATGAAAGACTAATATCAAATACTCCTTATATAATGGACACTCTGGAATTAAATGAGATGAATAAATAACTAGATGAGTTAAGTAATAAAGGATTTATTCTCTCTAGTGTTTATCCATGGAGAGCCCCATTTATTTTTGTTAAGAAGAAAGATATATCAATGATGATTTGTATTGACTATAGAGAAATTAATTCTATTTAAATAAAGAACAAGTATACCTGTATTGATGAATTTTTTGATCGACTTCACAGAGATCAATATTTTTCAAAGACTGACCTTCATTTTGGATATCATCAACTGTGTGTAAGGAAGGAAGATATTCGAAAGATAGAATTCCAAATGAGGCATGGACATTATGAGTTTACAGGAATTCCGTTTGGACTGACTAATACACCCTATATCTTCATGGATCTATTGAATAGAGTGTTCTAGGAATATATTGATGATTCTTTTTCATATTATTTATTGATGATATCTTGGTATAATCCAAAAGCTACAAAGACCATGAGAACCACTTGCATTATGTTCTGAAGACTCTTAGAAGAAATGAGCTATATGAAAAATTTAGAAAGTGTGAATTCTATCTTTAAGAAATTTCTTTTCTTGGACATATTGTCTTAAAATATGGGATCTTTATTGATCTTATAAAGATAAAGTTAGTCCAAGAATGGATATCACCGATGAGTATAATCGAGGTATGAATTTTTATTAGTTTAGTAGGTTACTATCAATGTTTCATCAAAAAATTTTCCGGATTGGATAACCTATTAACCAAGATCACACGTAAAGGGATTAAATTTGATTGGAAAAAAGAGTGTGAATAATTTTTTGAAGAATTGAAGGGGATATTAGTCAATTATTCTATCTTGACATTACCATTTAAAAATGATGGGTTTCAGGTTTATAGTGGTTCATTGAGGAAAGGAATCAATTGTGTTATTATGTAGAATGATAGAGTTATTGCTTATGAATCAATGCTATTAAAAATTAATGAAAAAAACCCAACTCATGATCTTGATTAATCCACGATAATATTTTCTATGAAGATATGGAGCCACTATCTCTACGGTGAAAGATGTCAGATATATACTAATCACAAGAGTTTGAAATATATTTTCTCATAGAAATAACTCAACATGAGACAAAGGATAAGGCTTGATATACTCAAATATTATGATTTCACAATATACTACCACCCAGGGAAGTAAAATAAGGTGGTGTATGCTTTGAGTAGGAAGTATCATTGATTTATTAACAAAATGATAGTTGAAAAGGGTCCTATGTTCATGGATCTAGTAAAAATGGATATGGAATTACCATGGAAGGTGAAACATCAATACCTTTTCAAGTGGTTTCCAATCCATATTTACTAGAAAATATAAAAATCTTTCAGTTTGATGACAAGGATTTTCAAAAGAAAATTAAAGCTGTGAATGATGGGAGATTGATTGACTTATTATACTAAAATGATATTTTGAAATTTGGGAGGAGGCTTTGTGTTCCCTATATACCTTAGCTAAAAAATAAATCATTGGATGACGTGCATAGCTCCAATTTCTCTATACATCCTAGTAGCACTACGATGTATATATATTTGAAGGTACATTTTTAGAGGGACAACATGAAGAGGGAGATTGCTGATTATGTGTCAATATATTTGGGTTTTCAACAATTAAATACTGGAATACAACATCCTAGAGGAGTCATGTAACCTCTTACAATACCTGTGTGGAAATGGGATGATATTATGATGGACTTCTTCATGGGGCTACCCAAGACTCCTAGAAGAAATGTTGTGATATGGGTTATTTTTTATCATCATACCAAATAATTACATTTTTTTCTATAAGAGAAGATTTAAGACTTGAACATTTAATAAGACCTTACATTAATGAGGTTTTAAAATTTCATGGAGTATCCCTATTGAATGTTCTAGACCATGATCCCCATTTAACATCAATATTCTAGAAAAGTCTTCAGATAGCGCTAGATACTGAGCTTCATTTAATCACTACCTACCATCCTCAAACTGATGGACAATCAAAAAGGAATATTCAAACTTTATAAGACATGTTGAGATTTTGATCACTTGACTTCCAAGTTATGTGGGATTTTTATTTACCTCTATTATAAATTTCCTATAACAATAGCTTCCATTCAAGTATTCATATGGCACCATATGTAGCATTATATAGAAAGAGATGTTGTATAACTACTTATTGGGATGATTTTGGTGAAAGAAAACTCATAGGCCAATAACATGTTGAGAAAAAAATTGAAAAGGTCAATATTATTCAACCCCGTATTAAAGAAGCTCACAGTAGGAAAAGGAACTATGTCAATAACTGAAGGAAGTATTTGGAGTTTCAAGTGGGAGATCATGTTTTATTAATGGTATCTACATAGAAGGATGTTTTGAGATTCAATAATAAGTGTAAGTTAATTCCCATGTACATTGGACCTTTTGAAATTATGGAACTAATTGGGGCTATAGTTTACCATTTAGCAATGCCACTATGTCTCTCAAAAGTTCATGATGTTTTCCACATAACACTATTAAGGAAATACCTACCAGACTCAACGCATGTACTCACCGATGAATAAGTAGAATTGGAACCTGATATGTCTTATTGTGAACATAATATCGATATTCTTGACACCAGAGACCATGTGTCGAGGAATAATTCAACAAAACTGGTGAAAATTGTTTGAAAAAACCATAAAATAGAAGAGGAGATGTGGGAACCTGAAGAACATATGGTGAAGAATCACCCGAACCTTTTATGAAGTGATATTATAGAAATTTTATGGACAATAATTTTTAGGGAGGGAATAATTTAACACCTCAAGCTTCCACAATATGTTTATTTTTAAATAATTCAATTTCTTGCACTGCATGCAATACTGAGTTCGAGTACACCATGATATATCAAACTGGCCGTTTAAAAAGCGGTTATGAATCATATTAACAAAATTATGATATTTATAAATTTTATTTTGAAAATATACATCATTTTTGAATTCAAAATATCAAAATTATCTTAGGTTTAAATTTTGTTATTTTTTTTGAAAAGTTTCAATTTTTGATGAATAGTGAAAAATACTACATTATTGTTAAAAAACCGACTTTTTCATTTAAATAATTAGTTTAATTTAAATTGATAATAAATTAAAAATAGATAAATAATATTTATATTAATCATGTTTAGTTCATTAGTATCAATTTTTTAATAGAATTATATATAAAAATTTATTGAACTTTTGAAAGTATTTTTAACCGCTTTCTCACTACATCTGCATGATTAACATTAAACTTAATTTTCCAATTTTTATTAATTTAATTTTGAAAAATGAACATACATGGTTTTAATTATAATGAAATTTGTGATCAAATAGGATCAACTTAATTTTTTTGTGAGTATTAACTTTAGTAATTTATTATTTATTTATCATAGTTATGGGTAAATCAGGTAATTAAAGGTAAAATTAATATTATAAAATTACATAACACATTTAAAAATACTATTGGTTAAATAAATTAGATACTTAAAAACTAATATTCGAAATTGACTCATTTAAAGTAGTCTTTTACATGAATTTGACATAGATATTATAAAAATCAAAGAATATGACAAAAATGTCACACTCTCATTTTATATAAGTGTAATAATTTTAATATTGAGATAAATAATATATAATGTAGATTATAAATAGTATATGTAAATATAAAAGAATTACCTACATCATAGTAATTTATTTCTAATTTTTATAGATTAAATAATTACCATTAATGATGACACAATAGTGATACAAAAATTATTTGATTAATAGAAATATCAAATAAATGGTTTTAAAAATATTAAAGAAAATATATATTTAGTTATTTAAGGTTTAAAAAAATATTTATTGGTTTCTATTAAATTTTATTAGTATATTAAATGGTTTTTATGAGTTATATTTCATTTTGGATTTTAATTTAAGTCAATGTAATTAATAGTGTCAAAATTGACACTATTGATATTTTAGAAAAAATATCATTTTATTAAATTATTTAAAAATCATAAAAATATTCAAAAACTAAAAAGTGATAATTATTAGGTGTAAAATATAATAAAGTTTTAATTTATGGAAAATTGACACCATATAAGAAAATATTTTAACCTTTTAATATTTAGAATATTATTACTAAATTTAAATTTTATAGATTAATTAAGGATAAATAAAAATGATGAGGTTAAAAATAACATAAAATCAAGTATAATTTATATTGGTTGATATTATTTCTACCTATAATCGTATTAACATCTAAATAACTCACTTTTTATCTGTTATCAATCAAAAATCTATTTATAATAAATTAATAGTTTTGGAGTCTCCAAAAGTGTTCCTCCCCTCTCTTATAAAAGGAAACCTCTCCTTATATATTATTCACACCTCTTAATCCCTTTATCATAGCCAAACACTATCCATTTCTCCTTAAAACTTCCCTCAATTCATCTTAGAGGCCATACCTTGGGGAAAAAATCCAACATAGGGAGTCAATTTGTGCAAATCAAATGGAGATATTCAAAGAAGAGGTAATTGTTTTACCAACTCTTTCAACGTTCTTTTCTTCTTATAATTCATTTTTAAATTTTTTTCCCTAATAGAGTAATATATCCATCATATAATATATTATTATATGTTTTTATTATTATGGGACAACCATATTCCTCCCTTTTCCCATCCTACTAAAAAACATCACCATGCGTGTGTACATAAGGCCTACTGTCTCCACACTGTGGTGTAAATTGTTTTTCATATGTACTTTATTTCGATGGGTATAACGATGAATATAAAGGATTCAAATAATAAATATGATATTATATTGTTACATTATAATTCATATTCCATACGAATCTTTAACCTTTACCAGTACATAATGATATCATTGATTGTACGTACGTATGACCTACCGTCCCCACAATGCGATGTGATTCATCCTCCACTAAAACCATTTAAAAATGATTATGAAAATTTATATAATGAATTAATATAATATTTATGGACCTAATATAAATATTTACATGAATAATATAAATCCTATTTATATGAAACAATACTCATGTGACAAAATAAACACAATAAAGTAAAGTATTTCACACCCGATATAATGATAATAAAGAAGTATTATTAAGAAAATGATAGAAGAGGATCATATAGGATATCATGAATAATGGATATAGTTCTGGTTTAACTTAATAAAATAATTTAACCATTATAAAGGAGGTTAAAGAAAACATGACTAAAGTAGAGTACGAGGTAAGGGTTAATTTCACAATCTCTTTATTATCCGAGATTGCTTTTTTTGTAAGAATTTATTGGGACACATTTATCATACATGTACAAGTTTCTTAAGAATGTATTTAAAAACATTCTTACTATTATTTTTACAATTTTTAAAAACTTTTTTATTTATTTTCGTTTCAAAAAAGAAATCTTTTTTTCATTTTATTTATGAGGTACTTTGTTTGATTTTTTCAATAAAGTACGAGAAGAATGTTTTTCTAACTTATACGGCATGAGTGGATTTTTCCGCCATTATGAGACCTTAACATTTCTTATGCTTACTTTAAAATATTTCAGGATTAGTTTCATTGAAAATATGATCTTTTTAAATTTTATGGAATTTAAATAAATATTTTCAATAAAAGGGGGGTATTTCTCTAAAGAAGTTTCTAATGATTTTATTAAAACATTTTCATCTATGTCAACATAATCTAATGAATCTTATATTCATTGGAGGTTGATTTAATTTGATAAAAAATATCATATATTATTGAAGGGTTTATTAATAGTTTGAATATAGATGTGAAAATTTTATACCATTCATTATTTATGGATAATGTATTGAGTTTTCATAAGCTAGTTTTAATATGAATATTAATATTGGTTATGTTTTACCAATTTCATAAGAGGAATTAATTGTACTGATTAATTGATGACAAGGGACCTATATAGCCCCTCAACGCATCAGTTGGTCTCACGAGACAAGCTTGTTTGGATTTTTTACCCATTTATGTATGGTCTTGGCATGAGGCCTTGACAGTATGGTTATGATTTCTAGAATTATGCATTCCCACTTTATGAGATTAGTTGTTGATATTATATGAGATTATTCAGCTAGTATAAAATACATGTGAATGTTTAAATGGAATTTCTTGGTTAAGTATTTCTATATTATACTCAAGGTTATGTTTAAAAGGATTGTGTTTCAATTTTATACCTTTCCATAAAAGTTTAGGCTTATTTATGATAGATTCGACTATATTGTTTATCCTTACTAAGTATTGTAGCTCACCCCTTTCATATGTTTCATTTTCCCCAGGATGTGAAGAGTTATATTATGAATGAACTAAAGTAATAATCTAAGAGATTTTATTGTTTTCACTGGAAATAATTTGTTACTTTTCATTCCATGAAGTAATGTAAAAATTGTGTTTGTATCTAGTTTTTCCAAGGCTAATAAACTGATCAGTCCTTCAGAATTTGATTTCTTATGATCATGCCAATGTAGTAAAATAATGTACCAGATCCAAGAATCTGGGGTCAGGGCATTATAGTATTTTTTACCTTGTTATTAACCTATTCATTTGTGATTTTATAGTGTTGACCCAACAACATCTATTAATAAGGGTTGGGGCCTTGCGCGATTGATGATTTTGGATACTGTTCTAGAGTGATGTCCATCTCTTGACTTTAATCCTCATTAGAGGAAGTGAGTTTAAATATTAATTTTATTTAATTTTTATTTAATTGATTATATTTATTAATTTTGTTTCTAATTATTCTTACTTCCATAGTTTCTCACATCTATCCATTTTTCAGGCTAGTACTATTTTGAGGAACTATTTTTCTACTCCATGGGTTTCCTGGGAGGAGGTTCCTATGAAGTTATATCACAGTATGATAAAACACTAGTTTTTATATATAAATAAATAATTTTTTTTGTTTTAAATTTATATAATTTATAGTTTACTATATAATTAAAATTTTTAGGTTTTATATTATCTTGTTGATGAGAGCATGAGACCCTGTATTTGGGAGGCATGGGAGTCTTTCATGCATAATTATCTCTATCTGTTTTTTCATATCCTTTTAAGAGATAAATATAGTGTTCATTTGAGACAATATTTGAATAGTCCTTTAGGACTACTTGACATGATTACAACCCTAATCATGCTTGAGGTGGATTTTGAATGTACTAGATATGAGAGAATTTCCAGATGAGATTTGATTCTAGTAGATAGAATCGGGAGAGAAAATATGTCATACATAGATTTAGATTTCATACTTTCACTATAAATTTTTGAAATTTGGTAAGTGATATAATTTAATAATTATATATATTACTAAATATATATGATAAATTTATATGTTCTACATTCGATCCAACCATTATAGAGTTTGATGTGTACAATAAAATGTACACCAATAATAGTACTAGAATGATTATCAGTGAAAGACACTGATATATTATGGTAGGTAATTTTTTTAAATTTTTTGAATTAAAAAAATATAATGTTTTTATATATTCTTAATTTTTAATTATATAGCTATAGGAGACATATTAAATATAGGTTTATTGTATGTGTGAAAGATAGGTTGAGAAATATGGTGGGGATTAGCCCTCGTGTGAGTAACATTTTGATGAGGTGGCATGAATAAAGGTGGGGATGAATGGGATTTTTAATGGTTGGGTGATTAGTATAGGTTCTTGATCAACCCTAAATAAACACTATGGAACATAAGGGATGTAATCATATAGCTCAAAGGTAGTAGTGTCATTGTCATTTTTTGCTGCAAAGTATGTGGCGAGGCTATTATCTTAGGTTAAGGTTGTTTTGAGATTGACTAGAGTGCACTAAGAGAAAAAAATACAATAAGAAGAGTAATGAAAATAAAAATAATATTAGCGATGACAGTAGGATAAGAAACCCAAGTGGATTTTAGAGAATACACACAAGCATACATGTGGTTTAGGGATGATGTTCCCTCCTCCAGCTAGACCATATCCCTAACCCCTCAGTGATGTTATTATTTTATTTTTTATGTAACATTTTATGTAATATATTATCTATAATTTTATATTTAATGTTTGTTTTTTTGTTTTTATTATTTATTTTTAACTTTTTTACATAGTTACAATGGAATAGGTATTCTGTCACAAATAATCATAAAAAACATTTTTTTCATAGAATCTCGAGTCTGCCAAAAAATCATTGTCATTGGAATCAAAATTCCATCAAAAAAATATTTTTGATGGATTCAACATTCCTCCATAAAAATTAATGACAAAATATTTATTGTGGTGGAAAAAAATAAATCTCTATACAGGGTTAATTATAGATGTCCGTAAAAAACAATAGTATTTGGGGTTCTATTTTACAAAATAAACTATTTTTAATGATTTCCATCACAATGAGTTTTTTCAATAAAAATACCTCTTAAATATTCTATTGTAAAAAATTTATTTTCTAGAACTCATGCATCATTAATAAAATACATGAAAATAAGGAATATTTGGTTCTTTTTTATAGCTGATTTATTCTTCCTTGATGTGATAAAACACTTTAAAAAGATCAATGAAGTAGTTAAAACATATCTCCTACCTCAATGTGGGGAACACCTACTACTGGATCCTTATATCTATCAAAGGATACCCATGCTATCTATGGTATTCAAGCACCTTCACTGGAGTGATAAAAAATCCTAGGGATCTACGGATATTATTGAAATATTTTCATGATACTCACGATCACTATCACTATGAAACAAATACACTCAAAGGAACACCACATCTAGGAGAACTATTTCTCCTTTAATTTGAGAAATATTTTGTTTCTTTACGAATGAAGAATGTGTCTTTATAACTCAGGTCTTATTATATAATACCCATGATATGTTCCTCATTGATGAAGGTGATCAATTATTTAAATGAAAATATTTATATCCATTTATAATAAGGATATATTGGAATATAATTCCACTATCCCTTTGGTCTATTCACTACCTAATAAAATAGGTGAAATCGGTATTGGTCAATCCTTGCAGGGAGGGATGAGGCCTGACCCATTGAGTGCTTGGGGTGCATGTGTGTTTTATTAGCTTATAATTCCTCTATCTATATAATAAATAATTCATAAGGGACTAATATTTGTAGAGGCCACATGGTGAGAGAAATATAGCAAGGTGAGAATATAGAATGTTGCATCGCATGAAACTTACCCACAAAACACATGTATCTCATGAATGTATTATACATACATCATATGGAATAATTTTTGTGCATTATATATATATATATATATATATATATTTAAAATATCTTATAATGTATACAATAAACATGAATAACATGAACATACATACATACATATATAAATATTATATCAATTTACATACATTATATGCATATATGTTTTAGTGCACATGCACAACAAAATTCATCACTAATAAAGGATGAAATTTATTAGCACAATCTTTAGAGATGATAAATTTTTTTTGTTGGAATTACCTTTAGCATTTATAAGATTGATCTTTATTAGCACTACACCTATAATTCATAAAACAAATTATCAGCTACTATGGACTTCTCGTGTCTATATAAATATCACTCTACAATAGTCCATAAAAAACATAAAAAATAATTTAAATGTTAATAATTTGAAACTTTTATATAATGGATAATATATTTACATTTCCATATTTGAATACAAATATGACCTTAAATAATTTTATTAAAATACATTTATATTTATGTAAATTCACTTATAAAAAATCACAACAAATAAAAAACTCTCATATGAGGTATTCAACAGTGATCAGCCCATCCTTGGACAAATAGAGTGTGCAGCAATAACAAAAACAATGCTTATTTTAAAAATAGTGTTAAAAAAATTATAATTGCAATTTTTTATAATCCATGGTAAATTTTAATTAGAATGATACACAATTAATTTATATGATTCTCAAATAAATGATCAGTCATTATTCTAAAGTATCATGATAATTCAAGTGTTATTTCTTTATTTTAAGTATGTGGCATGCATTTTGATCTAAAATAGAACTTTTAATGAAAACTTACACTTTTAGTCATACCATCCATAACATATGTTATATTTATGTGTGATTAATTACTATATATCATAAATTAATTATTGATATCTTTCTTAATGTATTTAGACAATATGATTTTGTCTTCTTTGTTTTTAGCATGTGATATGTTTTGTGAACAAAAATGTCACTTTTAAAATGAAAACATGAAATTTTATTCATATCAGTCACATCATGTGTTGAATTTATGTGAGGTTACATGTCAAAAATGAATTAGTAATCTTTATACTAAAATATATAGACAATACTAGAGGGTTTTTTCAGTTTGGAGTATGAGACGTGCATTTGGAACTAAAATGTCACTTTTAAATGAAAACATTCAATTCTAGTCAGAACAATCACACCATTTGTCATATTTACATGTGATTAATTCCAATATATCACATGTGAACTATTGACATTTTTAATGTAGCAGGAAAACCTGAGTTCATTCTTTTAGTTTTTAATATGTGTCATTTGAACTAAAATGTCACTTTAAATATGAAAACATGCACATCTAGTAATTATAGACACATAGTGAGTTAAATTGACATGATATTAATTTACACATATAAATAAATAAATAAATTTTATTTTCCCTTTTTATGATGAAAATATGATATTTTTTTCTCAGTTGGAGCATTAGATGCCCATTTTGATCTAAAATTTCAAGTTTAAATTGGAAAAACACACATTGAGTCTTTCCCACCACACCATGTTCCATATTGATGTGTGGTTAATTCTAACATGGAAATAATGAATTAAAAATCATTATCATAAATTATTAATACAATTGAAGTGTGTTTACTTAGTTTTAAGTATTTGAAATGCCTTTTGAACTAGAAGGTTCTTTTAGGTCTTCCACAATTCCTTTTAACAAGTGATTTTGTAATTAATCGTACCCTATTAGAAAGTTAATCCCTAGTTATTATTTTATTATATAAAAACACTTAATATATATTCATTAATATTTTCACTAATCAAATTCCGTCCAATTTTTTCTCGATCACATTATTTTATAATCATACCCATCTTAGTATGATCTGTTTTCCATCTTATCATTTTCATTTCTTCTTCCATTTTCTTTACTCAGGGTTTCTTATTAATGGTTAACACTCACTACCATATAGAATAACTCGTATAATAATAATTAAATATAATTCACCCTATAATTTCAAAGAAATAATATTATCATAAAGCACCACTAGATATTTTTTCTATTTCATCCATCTAGTTTAAATATTACGAGAGACATAAAAATTAATATCTCAACATTTCATAAATGAGAATAAATATTGAAAATGGTAAACTTTTGAAATAACATGGGCTACCAATCTTGAATTCATAATATTACTATATAAAAAAGTCCTTTAAAACACATCATATACTCTATCTTATCCCTACCAAGGTGAAAAAATTTCAATTATAAAGTATCTCACTATAAATATAACTTATAATTACAATATAATTAACTAAATAAGTTATAGGTAAATAAACTATTAATGATCTACATGAAATAAAAAAATAAAAAATATGATATGAAAATACCTCTTTATGTTGTTAACGAACATTTTCCCCCATTTATAATTCCTAAAAAATCATAAAGAAATATATTATCTATTTTGAATATAGGTTTTGTAATAGTCCTTGAATTCTTTGATAAATATGGGTAAATAAATAGTTAAAAAATATTTGGAATGAAATTTTAATTACAACCAGAAATAGATATTTGAGGATACTAGTTTTAGAGTAAATATGATATCTTTCATCAATCTATATATGTAATTACCAAAACCATATGATTAGTTCATTTTAGATATTCAAAATTTTTGAAAAAAATAAGTATTTGTTTTGTTATAAGTTTTGATAGTGAAATAATATTATATATATCCTAATACTTATGAAGTTTTATAAATATATAGGTTTCTAATAAGCATTGTCTTTCCTCATACCATGTTTATGATTATAAATAAACACCTCCATATCACAAAAAAACTCTTGTTAAATCATAACATAAAACATAAAATTTTAATTAAATTTGTAAAAGGTTGATTATAGTGAATTATATATTCATAATCAATATAATATGTGGTCAATTTGTTTGTATCCATGAACTATATCCAAAAATTATATCTTTGGTGTATCCAAATTGGTCATAATAAGCATCTAGTGAGTCAGAAAAAAATAAATATGTAATGGAAAAAATGAAAATATATTTTATATTGCTATAGTGTAGAGTTTATCCCTATATTATAGGTATTAAGAAGAGAATGCTATCTATTACTTTATTTCCAAACATTGTGGAGAGTTAGTGTGATATTACTAAAATTTCATATTATTCCATTGATTTTTTTCTATAAAATTTATATGAAGACTAATGAAAACAAATTTTTCATTGCAAGGTCACCCCTTTACATTGGTGTTATATATACAAAAATAGAATATATGAATAGTATTACACAATAATTAATATATTATATCAATTTATTGAATTAAAAAAATGTAAATGTAACTCATATATAAATTCATGACTGAGGATCCTAACTACCCATTCTTGAGAAATTAATTTATATTCTCTATACCAATCATGTTAGTAATTTACTCTCCATATATTTGTTCTTCATATTTAATATAGGTTATTTTTTTCTAGGAATGTTGGATATTCCTAAATTTGTAATGTTAATAAATGTGTTAGTGAAATTGGTGTGGTAAAAGAATTATTGAAATGTATATTTAATATATTAGTTGATCCTTTATATTTTTTTGACTGGACCTTATATTTCCCCTTTTATTTCACCTTTTGTAATAACATAAATTAATTTAAACCTTTTTTCATTAATTAAAAAATGTTTTTATTATAATGTTTTGGATACAACAAAACTTATTATCATCATGTATCTTAATAAAATTATACAACTATCCAACAAAAGTATCAATAACAATCTTGACCATGGTAACATCAAGATCATAATTGGGAATAGGTAGTTCAATTCATTACTCATGAGTTATGTGAATACCTACGCTCACATGATATTTTGGAAGTTTCATTATTATATAGAATATTTCCTTGGATATTATACATTGTACCTCTTTCAACAAGGTTATGAGTTCATACTAATACAGAAATAAATCACACTCAATTTTACCATGTTGAATTTTAGTGCAATAATGATATCTATAGTTGTTTGATTCACATTTTATAGAAAATTTCAAGATAAAACTGATCACCTCAGGTAAGGTCATCCTTTAAGGAGAATGTATAGCTTTAAAGATAGGGGATTCATCTCTTCATTTTGTTTTTACTACTATTTTAATTATTCTCATTGATCCATTCGAGGAAAATGGTTTATCACATCAACTAACTAACTAAATTTTTCTTTTAGATCATCTATCCACACTGGAATCCTTTTTTAGTTTTTCATTTTTATCCCCGGGTTACTTTTCTCTCTCAAAGTATTTTCATTTAGAGACTACAAAACCAACACCTCTAATTTTTTATACTTTTATGTTTGCTTAAATGTAACTAAAATTATACATTCATAGATTATAGTAAATTACATTTCTTATATCTAATCTGAATAAAAAATATAGAAAAATAAGTATCCATTATTATGTAATACAATTTTAATCTAGAATAAATTTATCTTACTTTATAAATACACATGATTATCGTACTTTTTAAATAATGTTCATATAAAATATGTCCCTATTTATTTATAATATCCAATTTCCATAAGGTATGCGGTGGGATGGAAGTGGATTGAGTTTCTAATTCATCAATCTATATATAAAAAAAGAAACATAACTACATTTGTTTCTCTATCACATAAAAAATTTACAATATATTTAAGATACGTACTGATTATTATATCGCATATAACTTTTACTATATATTTAAGATACATACTGATTATTATTCATGTAATTTGTACTCCATTATTTCTTAATGATAGGGTTATGATAACTTTGACGAATATTGTTTATTTTCTTCACTCGTTTTCTATTCCATAAATTAACAATCCTAAATCAAAATTAATAATATATTCAATTTAAAATAAAATAAAAACAATTACAATACACCTTAAATGATTTTGTATCCTAAAATCCAATGAAATCATATTAGGTTTCTTGTTTTATGATGTGTGAATATATATATTGTGGGCGAGGTGTTACTTTCCCCATAAAAACACTAATAAGATGTTTTTTAAGAAGTGTATGAAATTCTCTACGAGGCATTCTAATGACCATTAGTATGAATTTCATCCAATAATATTATAATATAAATGTATAATACAAGGGATAATTAATATTAAATTAAAGTTTCATTGTTTTATTTTTTGATTAAATAGAGAAATATTATCATCCTTTTACCTGAATGTCTTCCCAAAGTGTTTCCATAAATGAATACACAATATTATGCCACATTTTTGTATCAATCGACACATGCATTAGAACAATGAACACAATGTAACTAATGAAAAGTGGAATTATTTTGATCAATAGGTTGAAAATGTGGAATCCAACCAACCATAAATTTTTACATTATTTCTTAACTTGATATTTTTAAATCCATTTTCTGGATAAGACACTCTTGTTCTTTCAATCATATCCCTTTTTTTCATCTTAAGAATGTTGTGCACCCTTTAATATTTTCTCAATTTTAGCTTCACTGATATATTTTTTCCCTAAGATTGAAATCACCACAAGATAAATAGTTCATTATTTACACATCTAGTTAAACTTTTAATTTAGATTATGTAAATGTAGAAATGAACACATAATATCATGAAGAAAATTTGTATATAAATAATAATAATCATAAAAATTTACCCTATCCATTCATCTATTTTCTTCTTTAATGGTTTTAGGGATTAAACCCCTCTATTAAGTATCTAATTCCATTCTGGTGGTGCCCCATGAAAAATAAGATACCATCTATATTGAGACGATTTTGAAATGATTGAGATATCTGAATAAAAGAATCATCATCAATGGAATTTTCTTCTAACACAATAGTTTTCTAGTTTCAAAAATAAAAAATTAATAATTTGTGTTTATAAGATCAAGGGAATAAAATAATTGTACTACATAAGATTCTATTTTGAGGAGTTTACCATGTACCATTCCTTTTAGAAATTCATTTTTATGAATCCTAATTCATCGATTTTAACTGAAATACTATAATCATCCCAATTTTATCAAAAAATCAGTACTTCAAATTTTTTATAACCCCAATCATATTTTTATTAATGGAAGAGTATGAAATATTCACAAAAATAAGATTTTTATCTTTGGTACTAGATACAATAATCAGTTTTTATTGAAGATTCACTCCACTATATTTAATTATACAACATCCATATTATTCTTTTATATGGAACATACAATTGATAATGAAATAACCATTATAATATAATACATATACACTTGGTTTTCTATCTTGTTACTAAAGTAATTCCAAATTTGAATTCAGATTTATAGATAACACATTAGTGACATGGTCTCAAAAGCATCCTATAAACTATAGATTATGTGTATATGATATCCTATTATTTTACCTTGATGAATTCAAATACCTAATAAGTACTTTGTGAGTTTTAACATACGAAGAAACATCTATACTATTATATAAAATGTATAGGTGATATTACACTCACTTTGAAATCGTAATTGAAATATCAACTCTTTTGAAAATTCATTTACCCATAAGCAGCCCACTTTAAAGAGATTTCATAAGATCAATGTTATCCAAATTGTATAGGTAGTCGGTACAGAATTCAATGAATTGAAGAAAAATATATCAATCTAAAACAAAACCTTATTGATGAGTTTAATTTTTGATGTACCCTTTGAAAATATTAATATACTATTCAATGTGGTATATCTATCTATAATATACCAAACTAAATAGTTGGATCTCTCTAATCAATTAAACTATTAAGTGAACCACTATATAAAAATGATGGTGGTGGGAAGAACATTTATAGTTCATATAATATGATATCAGTTTTATTTTATATAGTTATAAACTTCACTGAGTTTATAATATTATTAAATTATGCTTTGAAAAAAAGAAACGCATAGTTAATGTGTGCCAATAATTGGTTACTATAATGTAACATAAAGCCACAAGCATTAAATATGGTCTAAAAAAATAATAACCATTTTATTTTAATCCATTTAACCTCAAATTTGTCATTTATATGATATTATTGATATTTTATGAATACTCCACTGGAGACTCTACACCATTGATGATGCTTTAAAACTAATATTTCTTAACCCTATAAAGAATGTAAGTTACTAGAGGAAGAAAATTTCTTCTTTTACCCTTCATTGGAGTCATCTATTCCCTTGTACCAGTATTAATAATTTCTTACCCAGCCTTAATTCCATATTTTTTTGGAGGATTAATTTAGTAACATGCTAATGAAACAATCACATAATTTTATTTCTACCATTACATCAAGAAAATGTATGATTTTCAAAAAATTCCAATATGGTATTTCATAAAAAAAACTGATCACTTTTTCCAAATTTGTTTTATAAGATTTTTTAAAATTGTCTCACAAAAATAGAAACAATATAATATAATTTCTTAAACTTTTAACCACCTATTAATGGATAATGTGTTGTACCTTATTCTAAATTACCATATAATGATGTTATCCAAGATTATGATTTATGGCATAGGGTAAAAATTTATTTTTTCCCAGAAACACTCACTTCAAGAAATACTTTAAACTAACTAAGTTCATAGGTTATTTAAAAATTAGACACCCTAACATTACTTTAATTCTACATCATTACAGAAATCCATAAGCAAGAAATTAATTTATTTTCTTGAAAAACATGGATATCATTAAGAATTATTCATTTATAGGCTCATCAAACAATATAACACCTGAATTCCATTCCAAATTCAGATTTTTTGATCAATGAAGACAAATGAAAAACATTATCATTACCAAGTTATTATTTTCATGATATAATCATAGAAAACATAATGTAATTTCACATAAACCATGATCAATGTGACAAGTTATAATTTACCAACATAACAAAAAAATGTACGATAAGTGCTAATTTGTATAAAAAACGTATTCATTCCATCTATAGATAGAATTAGATGGGTTTTTTATTGTTCCAAAAATCAGGATATCCATGATAAAATTTCTTCCACTAATGATAGTATAATATGTGAAAAAATTCCCCCTATCAAATCTATGTATCTGCACACCACATTAATAGATGGTGCTACATTTAAAATAAAATGTAAGGAGTTATATTAATTGAGAAATGCAAAATATGTAAAGGTGGTATGGAGGATACTCTAGAAAGTGGAGATCCTATTTATAGGTACCAAAAATGTGAGTATTTCTATCAATGTATCTTTTATGGACCGACTTGAGGTGGTGATAACCCACCTTATGTATTTTAAGGTCATAGTTCATTATTTTAATGGTATTATCTTTTAAAAGAACTAGGTAACTGAGATTATGGATTTTTGGTGTGGTTACAATTGATGAGGGAGAAATCACTTCTTGGTGATAGGTAGTAAAATTTTATTCTTTGTACCTTTGTGTTATATTTTGAAGAAATAGACTAATTTCTTTCCATGTATTTTTAGGAAGATGATGATACAATCCCACCCATTATAACTCCAATATACTCATATGGGGCGACAATGATCAATCAAAGCACTCACATAGAGGAAAATGTTAAACACGAGGGATACCTTTCCATGGAGAAACATCTATGGGAACTTAATATCGATCATAAGGGAGTACTTACACCGCTACAACCACCAAATAATCCTCCCGTGGGACTATCTTCCTAGGAGAATACTAGGTAGAGGTAAGAAAAATCCCTAAAAATATATCTTCTCTCAGGGATGATTAGTGGGTATTATAATTTCTCACATACCTATGAAAGTACTCCCATGTCTTCAAATTGATGAATTGGTTTGTGTAGATTATATTTTTAGTTACACACACATAGGAGTGTTGAATAATCAAAAGTGTATAACCTATCTTCTCCTAGAAAAGGGTTTATATAGATACAGGGTTGGGAGAGGTTCAATGGAGGCCGGTCTAACTGAGGAATCAACTATATAAAGTATTTTCCCTATAGAAATGAGGCCAGAATGTTCTAATATAGAAGATCCAAATTTTAGGGAATCATCTCCCAATGACCTAAAACACCTATCCTTCTATAAGGGTCCTCTAATTTAGCGAAAATAGTAGAATCATAGGCTATGAAAATATATCTAGTGAACCACATGGTAGAAAAAATAACAAGATATTATTGTGGTCATACTTCAAGAATGACCCACTAGCCATAATGTTTATATTATCTATTTTCCAATTAAGTTTAATAAGTACAATATAATCCCCATGATCAAATAGTTGTAAATTCAATAAGTCATTAAAAACCTTGAACTTTTCTATGATCTACTAGAATTATTCTCATATAAACTTTATTTTTTTGTCAACAATAGGTTTCGATTTCTTCTTTGTAGTACTTTGTATCCCACTCAATAATTCTTGTACAAGTTTCAGCATTTACTCAATGTCCCCCCAATAAACCTTTGGTGGAAGGAATTCATCACACATGCCAACTAATATGGGAGCTCAAATATTCTTATACATATACTATAAGTTGGTTTTGACCTCCACGTACAATAAATAAGAGGTGTTTACCTTAGGAATCTATCTTCTTAAGAGATTGTGAATGAATGCAGTAGCCATGTATACATATGTATAGAAGATTTGGATTGCTTAATATATCTCTAATTCCTAAATATATTCTTCAAAATCTATTAAAGTGTGAATCAACTAATAATACCATATCCAATAATGCTTGAACCCATCCATCACTGTAAGTTCCTACTCATATTCTAACCATAAATATGATTGGTGAGTGATATATGAAAAATTGAGGAGTAAATATGTGTTTTGGGTTATAATTCACATTATAAATCCTCTAGAGTAATATTCATATACTATATATTAGATATTGTTTCAACAGTGGATTTTCTAAAAAATAAAATATATATTGAGATATTTTTCTTCTCCAATTGTGATATACTAATGAAACATGATAAATGATAATTATTACCTGGTGGAGTAATTTTTGAATTGGAATGTATCTTAGGGATATATAGTTTCATTTAGTTGGAGAGTAAACAATTGTGGGTATTATTAAGAAATTATTTTTGATGTGTATAAATCTAATGCCAGCAATAATAAACATGAATAAACATAACATCGTTAACCATTACCTAAATACATGCCAAATACAGGCCCATCTGAGAAACATATGAATATTTACATTCCATTTATATGGATAATACACCAAATTGTTTATTTATGTTTAGTAAATAAGAAAAATGTATTTAAGAAAATATAAAATCAATAATGCAGTAGAAAAGTGATAAATATTTCCAATGTAGAAAAATCAAGTCACTTGGATCCTTTTTCACATCCCCTTCATCTCAAATTACTTTACCCAGAATTTTTCATTGAGGACTTACCCAAAAAGTGTTTTACAATTACTTACCCAAAATGAAGATTGTACACTGGTCAAACCTATGTGAGAAGATAGATTCTGAATTATAGGATTCATTGAGGAGAGTAAGACACAATTCTAGGGACAATCCCATTTATTTATATGGAAAATCATGATGGATATGATACCACATGATTAGTCAAAAAACACACTTATGAATCCTTTTTTATTATAATTTAATATATTTCATCCTGAATTGATCCAATTGTTATAGGTGAATCATTTGGAACCCAAATAATTGTTAAAGGGAATGTTTTGAACTTTGATTAAATGATTTATGATGTTTTATATAAAGTAAAATTTGGGAACCCTATTAAAGTTATAGAGGGTGACCTAATAAACTATAAGTGTCTTCCCCACTCCACACAAAGTGATCTCCATTCCATAAGATATGTTTGAATTCCCAATTCAAAGTAGAAAAACCATTCCATGAAAATTTTTGGGTGAACAAGGTTTTATTTCACTATAAATGAAAAAAATAAACTTCTAAATTCAATATAGAGGATAAAAAATAATACTAGAGTAGATGAGAATTCCGAGATTAACACGATCATGCTCCATGAACTAATATAGGTTATTTTCAGATCAAAACATAAGGGAATTGATATAAAATGGGTTTATTTGAGTCATATGAATGTTTCATACAATGAACTGTCATAAAAGAAACTTTTCTATAAATTTTAAAACTAAACCTAGTAAAAGGACACAAATATTGAATATTTTGAGAAAAAATTTGGGAAGGTCATTGGATCCAATATGACTTCTATCCAAGCATATTTTCCCGTCCCTTATAAATTATCTTAGGATATTCCTTTTAACAAGATAATTTTGACAGCATAATGTGTATACATAGTGGTTCATAGAAAGGTTTATTGAGAGTGAAAGGTGGTATCTTATTACCCTGAAAACATAAGGAAAACAAGATGGATGTGAAAAAACATATTCCAACATGTAAAATTGGAAATAAAAAATATTATGGCAAATAAAGTACTTGAATAAAGATGATTATGAGAGAATCCCAAACCTTGAGAGGGTGATACTAAATGATTGGGATGAGATTAATAAGAGATTGAGAAAACTTTCCAAGGGACTTAGTGATGTATAGGGATAGGAATATATTGATCAATGGGTCTTTAGTGAACATGAATGATATGTTGGGTGAGTATTTATAGCAAAAGAGAGGATAATTATTTATTAATTTACAAACTTGGGTTTTGGACTCTAAGTGATATAATATAAAAACCACAAAGATTACAATTTTTTTCAAATGGTTTCTAATAAAATATTTGTAGTTTTAAATATTTTATTAGGCTATGAACCAATCTCTTTTAAGTAATAAAATTGATGATGTGGAAGCGAGTGAGGTTTATAAGGAATTATTTTTAAAACCATAAAATATAATATATGTTTTGGAGGATTCACTAAAGGTTTTTCAAATAAATAAAATAAATATAAAAATTCTTTATTTTAAATTTGAAATATATTTCTATCCATTCACTCCCTTTATAGTATTTATTACATCACTTTTTGGGTATTATGATGTCACAATAAATACGATATTTAATTTTTAAACAAAAATGAGTCTGTCTCTAAAAATTATGAAAAAATCACTATTGTATAATTTTAATGTGTTGATTTTAAAAATAATATTTACTTTAACAAAATAATTTTCTAAATATGCGAATTAACACTTTTTTTTAAAAAATTATTTATTTATGGGAAAATACTATGTTTTTCGATGCTAGCATCTTTCTGACCCTTATAAAACATACATTGTATTTCACTAAATTAAATTATCATATATATATTTAAATAAATATTATTAAATAAGAATATTTAATGAAAATTAATTTGAATTCAAAAATTATAAAATTTATCAAAAATAGTGTTTTAATTGAAACTATATAATTCCCATAAATACATGTTTGTTTCTTCATATCAAAATATATATTTTATCAATATAATTATATAATCATGTGTATATATTTAGTAGTAATAAAAAAAGATAAATATAATAATTATATTATTAAAAATAAAATATAATAATTAATACAACTATGTTCTATATACATAACCCCATATTACACTAGCATACACTCTAAGAGTAAGGCATGTGATGGTGGTACTTTCCCTAGGTAGTTTAGTGAATATGGTTTTTTCCATGCTCTTTATAATCTTGAGATTTCCCCATAAACATGTTCAATCATGTTTTAATTGTTGAATATCAGTTTGTTATTGGCCAAGATTATAGCCCATTTATGCCATTTCCCTCAAAATCTCTGATAAATGGCCTTCATAGAGCGTGCTCCTACTGGTCAAGGTCTTCATTTAATCCTTCTATGTAAATTATAATTTATCCTAAATTATAATATATATTAATCCTAATCGTCACTATTGAATGGTTATATTATCAATAGTTATGATGTTTAGTAGTATTTTAAGATTGATAAAAAAATTATGTACGTATTTAATAATAGACCAAAATAAAAAATATAGTGCATGTGGTTTATATAACTATATTTCCTAATAAGAAATATATTCATTCAAAATGGCAATTTCATTTATAAAATTTTGGATCATTATAATCTTCACCCCTTCTGAAATATCTAATTTGAAATTTAATTTTGTACAATAAAATAGACGAGGGTACTTCTATTTCATCACCTATTTCGGTTCCCATGTTACCTCCTCACTAACTCACAAATAATTTATATTTCAAGAGCCTGAAAAATCATAGCGGTCAAAAATGATGAATCCTAAGAGAATAACCACTTACAATTAGGTTTATCACTTGGTTGAGTTTATATACTATGAAATATAATGAGACTCTCTCTAGGATCTCCCTTTCTTGTGAGGTTGTCTATGACCAAATTCCCTTCCCTCCAAGTATGAGAGATATCTATGTCATAGCCCAATAGGGACTTCTAATTCTGAAAATAATGAACCACATATGAAGAGATAATGGATTTATTAGATAGAAAGATTACCAAAATCATGGAGTCTGATTCGATAGTGGTAACATATATGTTATACAACCTAAAAAGAGATAAACCATTGATCATTTATCTAACTTCTACCTAAATGGAATTACTTAAGCCATAAAATACACTAAATACTAATACCATAGACCCCTTAGAATCACACACTATACCTCTAAACCTCATGACGCCCTCGAAAAATGATCGATACACATTCAGCTTAAGAGCATCACATGGAGGCCTCAACTTAACCCACCTACCTTATGAGGCTAAACTCCTACCTTTAGAAATAGATAAAAAACCTTTGATGAATACCCCCATACTAAGAACCAAGTCCACACACACAAAGAGAAAGGCAATAAGATCCTCAAGAAGAAAAAATAAACACTTTTTATTAAATAAGGGGGAAATTCTTACCTTCACTATTCCTGAAGTGAGGATCCCAGATAAACAAAAAAAACCCAAAATTCAATTCCATTTAACCAAAATACATGAAGACACTAGTTAGACACTAAAAACCATGATATCACAATTTTTCATAAATCTAAACCCTTCACTACCATTACTAGACTCTTCTTAACAAGATCCCAAAGAAAACCATCCCAATCACTGTAGAAAAATAATTTCCACATTATTTTAATATAGAACCTCTCCCAACACATGAAACAATAATCAAAATGAAATAATTTTTGTAAATAATATCATCTGTTGTAATGGTCTAGTTATAAATCCTCCAAACTAGAAAATTAATTTTCTCTGAGATCTTCTTGAACGATAGTTTGGTATCCCACTTGTCAACTACCCATTCAACATGCATCACTGAATTGTAGTACTGAGAGAAAAATTGGTCAGAAGCTGAACAAGAGAAAAAACATATACTGGGTTTATCCACAAGAATAATCCTTTCAAACAATGAAATTTTATCCTCACCCATATTGGTTATAATGTATATAGGATGAAAACTCACATGATTAAAGGTAATATTTGGAACTAGAAAAATAGGGAATAATAGAGAGGAACCTGACCAATTGTCTTTACATTAGTTGATATCCCCATGACCAACCACCCAACACACTCTATCCATCAAAATATCTAAATGTGAAATCATTAAATGTGCTAGGATTGATAATAAACAAGGAATATCAACCCATATTCCCCACTCAACACCATATCCGTCCTTCATAAATTTATCCCATAGATATTTCATTTCAATAATTTCACTATCCATTTTACCCTATATTCCATCCATATACATATCTATGTTTCTATGTTGACACCTCCTTTTTCAATGGGTATCACCATTATTTTTTCTTGAATTTTAGTGAAACTTACCCTTCTATTTGAAGTCCCATATGAAATAGTTCATAGTTCTTTCCAACCACAAAATAATTCATTTGGGAGATTTTATTTTAGAAAAAATATGAAATGGAATGGAAGTAAGGATGCTACTAAATAATGTGATCCTACACACAAAAGAATGTAACTTGTTTTTTTAGATTCATTTGTGTTCGGATACATGGATGAACAAATTCTCAAACTGAATCCTTTTCATCTTCCCATAAAAAATTAGAGAACCTAAATATTCCATCACAATATGCCTTATTTAAATGGATATATTCTCTTGAATCTTCCTTCCAGGATAGTTTGAATAGGAATTTGAAATGTAGATACTACTATTCTAAATATTGATCGTTTTCCCACTCCAGAAACCATACATTTTCATTATTTTATTTAATCCTTCTATGGATTTTTTATTGCCATTAAAAATGAATAACATGTCCTCAGAAAAAATGAGATTAGAAATAATGCTTCTCCCTAAAGTATTCTTGTGAAAAAAGATATCCCTTCCAGACATTCCACATTTGAAATTCCTTATACGTTCCTCCTAATCTAAAATAAATAAACTGGATGAGACTAGACCCCTTAAAAAAGAACCTGAATAGAATTAAAGAGCCCAATGATTCATCCCAAGAGAGAGATAGAGAGCCATGGTGATGCATATAACCGAAATAGAAGATCATAGGACCAACCCCAAATACCAAACTATCAGTAACTCTCAAAATGAATCCCCACTCCATCCTATCATTATGATTATGTATTTCCACATTAATTATGATCTTAGATCCAATAGATTTCTGGTTTATATTATCAATCATTTCTTTCAAAATAATAATCACAACCTGAATTCTTTTCCCCTGAATTAAACTATAATTCTCCTATAATATAATAAAATATATCACCCTTACCATTATTTTATCTAATATGTTGGTTAGTATTTTGTAAAAGAGGTTTCATAGAAAATTTCTTGTATTGGTAAATTATCATTGTATACTTCACTTTTGGAACTATAAATATCTTTCAATAACAAACAACTCTTGGCAGGTGAACCCCCAGAAGAAGTCCTAGACTACATGGATTACCTACAAATGAATGATATCCAATGCCATAACATAAATAGGCCATTGAAAATTTTCTTAACTTGGTGTACTTTTAGAATTCAGGTCATTGGTAGATTATCCAATCTGTTTCTCTTCTAGTATGGACCAATCTGATCATTATCTCAATCATCAAATAACTCTAGGATATTAAAAAAATATCTAATATCTAAAGTCCCTTGGTCATGTTCCATCACTAGATTATCTCTTCCTAGAAAAAAGTTCGTGAAAATGATTTTGAGCTATCATACCATCATCTTTCACATCCACCGAGTATGTTCCATATTCCAATATAAAGTTCATATTTAACAAATTCATCCTCTAAGAATACCTTATTTCTATCTCCCTCACTTATCCAAATGGATCTTGATTTCTCCCTTTCGACTCGCTCTATTTTTCAAGATTTTATGAAAGAATTTTTTGTTTGTCCACCAACGTGGTTAATATATTATTTTCCCGGTTCTCTTAAAGCTTCTCATATATCTATCTAATATCTATTTTAATATATTATAATGAGTGATCATGATTGGTACTGGTTGATTTCTATTCCTATAGTTTCCCTCAGTCTCTTTCGCCGATTAAATAGTCCCGCCTAGGTCATTCCACTCATTAATTGATCCCACAAATTTTTATCCTCCGGAGGAACCATTCATTCCAAACCCAGCTATCTTAGAATCTGAAATTAGATTTCCTTATGTCCTACCTCTTGAGTTGAACAAAAATAAGAGTGTAATGAGAGAACATGAGAAATATGTGATACAACATCCTGAGAGGATTGAAATCCTTGAAGATTAGAAAGGCATCTGTCCGACGTGCACCAAATTATTTCTCTATAATTTTTTATTTTTTCATTATGAGATTGAATCTCCCTGAAATTACATGTCCCTTATAATAATAAAATTAAAAAACCATTGAATTATTCATGGATTTGGAACTATACTCTATACCATTCTTCTATTCTATCTCGTCACTAATAGTATTAAAATAACTACCCAAAAAACATGCATGTTTTCCTAGTTGGAATGAGGAAAGTTATTACCATAGAACCATACTCTCAATAGGTTCACAATTAGCATAGATGAAGGTGAAAAAGAAAGATGAACTAGTCATGGAAACATTTGTAGTAATATAATGGGAATAGATCATTGCACTACCCATTGGAATGATACAATTCCAAAATATCCAAACATGGGTATTGTATGGGATCCCATTCATGATGTTCCTGAATCCTAGATTCCTCATAATGTTAGATAAATTATCATCCTTCTATTTTGGTTCCATAATATCTATAATGGATACCTAGTCCTTTCGAACCTTAATCACTTTTACGAATATTTTATCTAGATCCCTAAACCTCCAGACATTCTACATGGTAATTTAAATCATTGGAAAATTGAGACATTTGCCTCATATAACTTCAACATTCTTTTAGGAGGAGTTGGTAGTAAGAATTTAGAGTCCTATCTATCCTCAAAGTGGGTGAGGCTTACTTTATAAGTCGGAAAACTGAGGGAAATTAGAGAAAGAGACTTTGTATAGATTTATAGGAGTAACCCTATCTTCTAGTTCTTCCACATCTGAATGGACTAAAAAATGGATAGGAGTACAACGGATCTGATTTGGGGTACCTATAAAACTTAAAATCACGATATTTGACGAGATTATAGAATCATATATCAGATCTTTAATTAAAGGATCAAATGAGAAAACTCAACATCATCTGCAACAGACTCACAAATACCCTCTTCCTCTATAGGAACACTGAGAGATGAAATAACCTTAGGATAAATCTTCTCCGAGATAAGAAAACCGTGGATAAATATGTCCACACTTGTTACCCTAATAATCCCTAAACCCATGTCAAGAGAAAGACTAGTAGAGACAAAACATGAAATTTTCACCCTGAGAGGAACCTTAGTCCATGAAGAGAAAACCATATGTCAGGGACTATAAGAGGTTCATGGACCCAAAATACCATTAGAAAAATTAGCTTCAAAGTGTCCTAGGAGATCATAAAGCACATGGTCACCATCTTCATTAGAAACCCCACCCACTATACCACCAAGCACAAGTAGCTTACTTTTTTTCATAAGTATACACATGAAAATAGAAATTGAATTTCCCTATAAGTGGCATACCTCACAGAATCTAGGATTCGAATATTAGAGATTGAACTACCACCATGAGAAGTTCACTTTAGCATAGATGAGGATGAATAAGATAAAATATGCTAATAGATCAAATTCCATGTAAATTCAGGACACTGAAGAGGATTGAATAATTTGGGTGTCCTCATCGACACAAAATAAACCAACCAACACATAACCCATGCTCTGAATAATCAAGGGATTGGTCAGAGGTTGGAGGATTCTAGGAATATTCACCCAAACTAATTCCAAGCTCAAATATCTTTATTTATGGATATCCTAGAACCATAAAAAAATACATAACCTCTATCCTGCACACACTCTCACCTCTTGTGGTTATGTCTTCATGAAATCCTCATGGGAGAAATAATTATTACAAAAGGTGTCCTGTGAGAGAGAGGACACCAAAAATGATAAACTAAGATTTAAAGAAGCAAAAAAGCATAAAATAAAGCAATTGAAGGTTGATCCAAACCAAACCTCATCACCAGAGACTAGGGATGATAATATTCAGCCTCCCCTAGTTATACTGTCGACAGAACCATCGAAGGATACTCATCCACCCTCACTGAACACCTGGGAGATGAGGAAATACTCAGAGTGAAATGAATCCATCATGATGAATCCATAAAAGTCAATCTATCTTGGACCACCATGAAGGATCATATCATTGTGTTGTGAGCATTCTCATTATGAGAAAAAATAATAGGAAATGGTGTTGATGAGTTTTATTGGAAAAAATCCACCAGTACAGATAGCGACTCATTACTCATTGCTAGTGAATATTAACACTAAATAATCTACAAAAATTGATAATACAAAGGGTGCATGATGCATTTTCTTTTTGGGTCTGACAACTTTCATTATTTTTCGCATCCATCTGTGTTCCCTCCTCAAACTTTTGGTTCCTACACAATAATTTGACCTAAGGATATTTCTTGTTTATATTATCTAAGACCCTAATTAGCTAATCCTTGTATGAAATGTCATTCTACATATGTACTACATTAGTATTAAATACATATGAGATGTCTATTGTGTACTAACTTAAGAGGGATACGTGGAACACATCTTGTAGTTGAGATAAGTTAGGTGGGAGTACTAGTTGATAAGACAAAAACCTAAGTGATCAAGGATCTCAAAGGGGACTATGTATCTAGGATTAAGATTTCCATTCTTCCTAAACCATAGGAATCTCATACAGAATGATAAATAAAGTAAACATTTATCTATGAACTCAAATTCTAGGTCACATCAAGAGTAATATGCAAATATTTTTATCAACTCTTTGAGGATTTCATAAGATGATGAATGTTTTTAAGCTAAATTGTCATCTCTTTGATAAGATTAGGTCCCATCAGATTACTCTCTTAAAATTCATATGAGCATGTTGGATAATAAAACCTCCCCCAATATAGAGCCTCATAAGGTTCCATTTGAATTATACAAAGGAGAATTTTGTTATATGGGAACTCTATATGGGCAATGTGTTGATCCCAACATCCATGGAAATTCATTGAAAAAAATATCATCATATACTCTAGAGTTTGAATGGTTCGTTAAAATAGACCATCCATCTAAGGGTGATAAACGGTATCAAAACACAATCGAATATCCATTGATTGCTAAAGGACTATCTTGAACCTTAATGAAAGCCTCATATGTCGACTATATACAATGGGGTGTGGTACTCAATATAGTTTTATGACTTGTCTTATGAATACCATAGATAGTTGGTCAAGAGAGAAATCTTCCTTGATAGTAATAAAATGAACATACTTAGTATAGTGATCTACTTCAACTCAAATGAAATTATTGGATTGATATGTCCTTGGTAGTCCTATGACAAAATCCATGGTTATTTTTTCCAATTTCCATTCAAATATAGGGAATGGTTTCATATTACCCTTATAATTGTATCACTCTTTATTAACTTGTTGGTACATAGAGAAACGAGAAACAAAATCAATAATCCACCTCTTCTTATTATACCACCCAATGTTCTACTTTAAATATATATACATATTAATGCTTTGGTATGAATAGAGATGGATGAGTTATTCATATCATCTAGAAGATTCATATTTAGTTCTAGTTTTGATGGGTCACATATACTGGTTCCAAATCTTATAATTCTATATTTAGAAATGTTAAACTCTAGAATATTAATTACCCCTCTCTATAACTCCCCCATCATATTTTTGGGACTCCTTGATCCTCTCAATAACGTATGGTTGATAAATTATTTGAGAAAGGTACAGTTCCATTCCTGTTATGATTCATATGTCCATAATTTACATGTCTAAGAAGATTAGATCCCTTTAAATCCTTATCATGTATAAAATTATAAGATAATTCCTACATAGAGCATTAACTACTTTGTTTTCCTTCCTAGTATGGTAATAGATTGAATAATCATAATCATTGATCATCTCTAACCACCTTTATTAGTGCATATTGATCTCATTTTGTGTGAATATATACATGAGGATTTTCTGATATGTAAATATTTCACACTTATCCTTATAGATATAATGTCACAAAATATTCAATGTGACTATCACTATATCCTATTCCAAATCATATTTTTGTTAGTCATTCTCATGGATATTTAATTGGCGAGATGCATGGGATATCACTTTGAAATCTTTCATGAGTAAACAATCCAATACCTTATTGGATGCATCACTATTGATCATAGGTCCTTCCCTAATTTTGGGTAATATGAGCATAGGTTTAGTGATTATAATCTTCATTATCTCTTTAATGCTCTCTTATAATTCATTTGTCTATAAAAACTTCACTCTATTCTGAGTCATCTTGGTTAGTGGGCTTGATAATCATGAGAAAATTATCAAAAAATGATGATAAAACCTAGATAATCGTAGGAAACAATGGATCTACATAAAATATATTGGTTTGGTCCATCCTTCAATTCCCCCTATCTTCAAAGGATACATATATATCTATTTTTGGAGATAACATTCCCCAAGAATGTTACTTTTCATATCTAAAACTTTTATTTTTTTACTTGGTATACAAATTTTCCTTTTTCAAGGTCTTCTATACAGAATGCAAATACTGCTCATGTTCCTCATTACTTTTGAAGTACATTAGTATATATTCTAAAACAAATACCATAAATTTATCATGGTAATACCTAAATACTATTTTTATTAATATCATGAATATTTATAGATCTTTAGTGAGTATTTAATACATCAATATGAAATTGTAGTGCCTATAACTTGTTAAATAATTAGTCTTAGGGAAATCCTCATTCTTTACCTTTTCTTGATAATATCCTAACCAAATATCCACCTTAGAGAAGTACTGAGTTCAATGTAGCGGGTATAAAAAGTCATAAAATCTTGTAAGAGGATACTTTTTCATTATTATGATATTGTTGAGATCACAATAATCAATATAAAGTCACATTAACCCAACCTTCTTCTTGATGAAATGGATTGGTGGACCCCATGGTGAAGTATCGTGGTGTAGAAACCCATATTCAATATTCCCTTATAGGTGATTATTTATATCTTCATGTTCAACAATTTATACTATGTTTGTAGTCTTGGATATTGTAAAATATCTAGGTATAAGTTCAATTGAGAAATCAACCTCACTACTTGGAGGAAGACTAGGAAAAAATTCAGCAAACAAATCACAATATTACCTTAAAATGGGAATTTCATCACAGATGATCTATTCCATAGTCTCAACCATTTTAGATTGATACAATTCTCATAAATAAATAATATATATGCTTTATAAGATGAATACAATGGATATACATCCTCCTCCTTATAGAATCAGAGGGCGATTCGTGATATAGGGGGTGATTTTCTTCTCCATGAATTTTTTTGTTGGATCTATACGTGTACAGATAGTCCATACCTATAATAACATTTAATTACACTAAATGTAGTATCACAAGGTTCATTGGGAAATTTATAATAGAAATATAAATAGGGTAGAAGTTATAAACATGGGGTGTAATAATTAACCCATTTTTCATTTTTACTTCATACACAACTTCCATTTTTTGAGGTGGTGTTTAGATATTTCTTCAGAACTTCCAAGATATAAAAGAATAAATATAATCAAAATCAACTAGTAAATTCAATATCCATAAATTATTATCTAGCATACCTATCACTAATTCATTGTAAGGATCCACCCTAGTGGTTGTGATAGAATATGCTCACCCATTCTCTCTTTGAATTTATTTTTTTGTTGTTATCAGTTATCCTCGATAACCCTTGTATTAGTGCATTTATTTTCATAGTTTACTTGTTCTATTTAGTTGAAAAATTATAAAATAATATGAGGTTTGACTATAGTATTCATTTCTTCCATCACATTGGTGGGTTTCCCTCATCTTCATTCACTAGCCAAGTGACCCACCTTCTCACACCTACTGCATTTACTTCCCCCTTAATGTAATATTTAGGGTACTTCATACCATAATTTGGAAAAGTGGTATGTTTGAATTTAATAAACCCTAATTAAGGATTTTATTAAAGTAAATTACATGGATAGTGTTAAATAAATAGGATACAGAAGATCATGAGGGAAAATGTAATGAAACCAAAGAGAATCTACTCTAATAGGATCAACAGAACTAGGGGGAAGGGGAACCATAAAATAAAAAATAAGTAAACATACTCTCTTGGGTACCACTTGAAGTGAGATAATCATCAAATGTGTCCCACATAATCTATGTGTGCAGTAACTCTATCCAGTTTTTAATAAGGTTATTTTATTTTTGGATTGGATATTAAATAGACCGTGGAACAAGAATTTCCCCTTTTCAAGAGTTGAGGATGGTCAGGGAGTGTGTTTCAACCATGTTCATTGTAATATTATTTGAATTAAATAACTACAATATATTGATAATAGTGTACGACTATTACAGTAGGGATTTTACTCTCTCATTGTAAGTGATAAAGGTAATTATAATTGAGCCTCAAGGGCCACAGATGTTGTCTCGTCCTGACATAACACCAAGATAATAGGTGGAATCAATCTTAAGTTTGAGGCATCTATTTTGTGAATACCAACAGATCCACTGAACTTGAGGGAGTAGTCTTAAGATGGGAGATGGAGAACTCCTAGTACCCATGATACTCTTTAAGGAGGAGGTTTTATCCCATTTTTTAGAATAACTGATTGGATGGCCACCAAATTTATGGTCCTAACGATCAAATACATCCTCAAGATTTAGTGTCTGGCCTTATTCCTTTCATTCCAGATGAACCAATAGCTGAATTACAAGAGGGTGGAACGTGACTTCTTCTCACTTAAATCACTTACCACATCATGGAACCACACAGAAGAAAATTTTCATTGGTTATATATCCGGACACAAACCTGGTGAAACCTCTAAATTAACTCCACATAGAAGTATCCCATTCCACTTCATAGAGTAGATGAGCAGTTTCTTCCTCTACTAGGTTCCAAAAATAAAGGTATTTAGATGTAAGATTGACCGCCTTATATTTAACCTCCTCATACAAAGATATATCATAGTTTTAGATATAATTTTTTTAACTTTATGTGTATTTATTTTCACTAGATTCAATCAACCCAGCTATCTGTCTCTTGAGATGCATGTAATAAATCATGATACACCTTCACAAAGAAAGTCCCTGATGACAATCCTATGATAACAAATTTATAATATTCATATATTATTTTTATCATGATGAAGGTGTCACGTTGCCCATTGTTCAATATAGACTGGATGAACGATGGATGCTTACTCACTTTCCCCAAGGTAAGATAAGGTGTCGGACACCTGATGAATCATAGCATAACTCCTGCTGAATTAGTTCCTAGTAGGTGATCTCCACCCATCCATCAGTCTGGAATGTAAGGATTTAGATAATGGTCATATAGAGATAGTTAATTTACCATAATATAAAGACTCTCCCCTTCTAAAAACCCTGATATTTTCCATTTCACTATGGGAATTATCCATCACTCCTCCAGAATAAAAATCTATTATACACAACCTATCCCAAGACCCATGAGACCCTTGAGTTTCACTGATCACTTTCAAATTTGAGGGCGCATAAAAAAAATCTCATAGCTATCAGTGTATCAAATCACCAAATCTTTTCCAATATTATCCTTTATCCCACTAAAGAAGTGGTGAAATTTACTTTTGGGTTCAATGATGAAGCCGAAGGTGTATCATGAATGTATTGTGAAGTTTTACTCATATGGCATGATGGATTCATCTTTATTTTTCTTAAGGCTAAAGAAATCCCTCTCCATTTTCAGTCGGATAGTTTGAGAAAAGTATTCATCAAAAAGTATTTTCAAAATTATTTCCTGTATATAAATTTTATTTCTTCTTTAGTATTCATATTCTATATCAATATCCATAATTAATTAGCTTCTCCTCCATGGTATAAAAACCATCACAACCTTATCTCTCTCAAATAATTGAAGGTAATAGAAGATATTTTCAATGGTTTTTAACCATTGTTCCATGGTGAAGGTATCAAAAGATTCACTAGATATTGAGGGACTTTGTTGCATAAAGGTCTAATTTAAAACATTGTTTCTATTTGGGGGATTTCAGAGTTCCTCTTTATTCAAGTTTTGGTTCAAAAATTGAGTTAATTGAGTAAGTAATTTCATGATATTTTTAGATACTAATCCCATCAGGTTAGGAATCTCATTTCGGAAGTCATCACATTGTCTATCACACTAGTTTTTGACTTATTTCCTCTTATTTCATATAATTGACTAAACTAGAGAGAAATTAGGGTGGATAATTTTTAAACTATTGAACACATAAAATGAAAAATACAAACCTTTAAGGGTTAAATATAATTTATTTCTATTTTGAGGTTTCGATCTATGTTATCCACAACCTATTTTCATATATAAAATTTCATAGGAATTTTTTCCCTTCAAAGTGGTTTATAAAGTGTTTCTAAATTTAAAAATTCACATCCGATGGGAGAATCAAACTAGGTCTGCAATAATGCCTCTATTTCATTAACTAGGTAAAGATTGAGTTAATACAAAAAACAATATTTTAGGGTTGATTACCCATAGTTACAACTATGAAAGAGCCACATCCACTTGTAGTATCCATACATTGATTTAATTTCTTAGAATCAACTCATTCTATACTTTTCCAAAATCTAGAGATGTTTTACTAAGTTTAGGATTATGCATAAGTCTTTCACTATGGTTTTATAATCCCAATCACCCAAAATAGTCATTAATTTCCTTGATACCAATTGTGAAACCCCATATATTTAATACACTTTATTTCATGATTTATTATATAAATATAGAAATTATACAATCCAAAATGATAAATAGGACTAGTGTATTTAGGAAATTATATACATAATACAACCACATGAAATAGGTATAAAATAAAATCATTTAAAAACTCCACATCATTCCTTAAATTATATTTATCTTCTAAAAATACATGAGATAACCAGGGGACATATATAAGAAAGACTGAACCATAAATTCCTGTAAGAGAATCATAAAAAAATAACATGATGAATGTAATTCTTTCAATTCAAGAGGAATATCAATGTGACATAAATAGATGAGAATCATAAACATGAATATTGAAGAAATATATAATATTATAACATCAAGTCAACATAGGAATGTGGAAACGATATAAAAAATTCCATCATAAAACATAATTCAAGGTTAACCACCAAGAAATCATAACATAGTGCGATTAGGCTTACCACCCATGAACTATGCATTGATTCTCATGAGATAAAAACATTACCCAATGTGTTGGAGGGATATATAAATCTTGGTCCACCCATCATATTCATATCATGTATATGAATTTGTGTTCCATACAGATATTAAAATATAAGAACATGTTTTATCACTTTTAATACTACTAGAACTCCATTTTTTACATTTGGATGAAAATATTTAGGGGAAAATACCTCAATTAGTAGAGGAAAAAAGTGATTAAAAGAATTATCCCAAGTAGACCACATGTAGAACCCACCTGCATGCTAAGAGGCTTGTGTAGGCCCAATCTGCATGCCCAAAATCAGTAGCCAATATCTGCATGAGGGTCCAATATGAGATACATGTTTGATGGACCTGCACGGATGATATCCTTCACCCATGAAGGTTTTTCCTATAAACAGGACCCTTTACCACATAATTTGATACAACTATAATACAAAGAGATCAGTTGAATCTCAACTCTCACATGCCTATTTCTTAAGTCCTCTAAACCCTCAAGTAGTTCCCTGTACCTACAAAAGAATAGGGAATATGAAATGGTAAATGAAATTTAGTCCTTTATGGTCTAGAATACCAAGAAACATGAGTTGAACCATCCCACATAGTAAAAACCACTAGGGTGAAGGGCCATTCTATTGCTTGAAACTTATGTGCTAATCATCTAAAGATACTTAAGGATACCATCTGAGATTATAGAAAGGCCTCAACCATGCGTTGTTTGCCATGTTTTTTTATCACCCAAGAGGTATCTCTAGTTTTACCATGTCTACCATGTGTGAGGAATCTCTAGCTCACCCAGGTGTACCTTGTGTGAGGCATCTCTAGCTTTACTAGGTCCACCCAATGCAGGGTATCTCCATCTTTTCCATACTTTACCTAGTAAACATAACTCCTGCTCACTCATGCCTTTGGGAAAATCACCTTCAGCTCTCCCAAGTTTACCCTAGGTTAAGAACATCTAGTTTTACTAGGTCCACCCTATGTGAGTCACCCTTTGAGCCCTCTCCTTTACCACTAATGACAATGCACCCCTCTCATTGGGAATCCTATATGAGGGATACCAATTCGAAACCTCCACTAAGGCCTCCAGATTTTTATGATCATGGAGAAAGACATACCATAATGTATAGCATTATATTTTTCATTCTCTTGCTAAAATACATCCCGCACTTACCCTACCAAATAGTTAGTGTCTTCTGAATGCTTACAATTATGCATTATCTCGATAATGATGACCCCTATCAGGGATACAGTTTCAGGTACCTCCCCTTTTTCCATAGTATGGGGAAAAACATTCTTTTCTTTTCCATAAGGGTAAAATTCTTCCCCACTTATAAAATGGTAGTAACCTATCAAAAGGGTCACCCAAGGGAATATATCACAGAGTAATCCCCTAGTATTTCTTATGGGGAATTCCACCACCTTCTATACACTCCCCCTCATCTACTAGTGGATAAAAGATATTGTGTGGATTTATAGATATTCTACTTCCTCTTATTTCTCACACTGATCATGACTTATAATGGTGTATAGGTTAGTGATGATCATGTCATTAGCACAATCAGATACCACAAACATGGGCCTCCTATTCGGTATAATCCCTATCCATAATGATTAAAATGGGCTGCCTACTAGGTATAATCCCCAAAATCATATTAAAATACTCTCAAAGGTTCATATTACCCTTGAGAAATACCTTCAAAGGGATATATTCTCTTTGAGGCAACCAATTGGGCCTCCTCCATAGGTTTAATCCCCAACCATTCTAAACTATGTTGGATTTGATTCCTATCCAAACTGGATATGTAGGAAGCTTCCTTGAGGTTAAACCTAGTACCTCAAAATCACCATAATATTCTATGTTCCATATTTCCAGTGGTTCGATACACTAACATGGGTGTACTATTTGGTATAATCCCAAACAATACTCAGTAAAATGGGCCTCTTGCTAGGTGTAATCCCCAAAACCGTGTTAAATTCCTCTCAAAGGGACATATTACCTATGAGAAATACCATCATAGGACCATATTCCCAATGTATAAACTAATTGAGTCTCTTTCATAGGGGTAAGTCCCAACCATTCCAAACTATGTGGGATTTGATTCCTATCCAAAAGAGATATGTAGGAATACACCTAAAGATTCAAATCTAGCCCGCCAAACTCAACCAAATATTCTCTGGTCCATATTCCCATTGGGGTCATATCCAACATAGAGGTACATATTCCTTTTGGTTCCCTCCATATCCATACTTATTGGGCTATATTTCGGGTAGGTTTATATAAATCAGGGGAGGCTATATCCCTTCTAGGTCCCTTGGTTCGTTTCAGAATAATTAATGCACCATCCATGGATAAAAAAATTCTTCCTAGATATCCTTATTACATGGCATTAAACTGCATGGTCTGGTCCTCATCCCATGACATTAAAGGTATTATGTTTCATGTTAAGTGGAATCAAACTACATGGGTTCTGATTTCTCTTATAAGGAGATTTAGGAAGCCCTTCTCATGGATCTAAAACTAACATCAAAACAATTCCCATATTTCTAGATAATGAAAAATTCCATAAAATTCCACTAGGTGGATTAAAACCAACATCATGATAGTAAAGACATAATAATATCTAATCTATTTAAAAATGGTACCATTGATGGAGAACCTCTGATGCATACATATGTCTCCACCGATGAAGAACCTCACATACATAAAAATGATTCTAAATACATGCATGATAATAATTGATTGTTAATATAAGGGAGACATGTTCTATATTTGGGATCTAATAAAGGGTTGATAAATATGTCTTAAATCTATAAGAGGGTCTTAGAGTAGGAAATAGTTTCCACTAAAAAGGTATGCTGAGCCCGAACTCCCATCACCTTGAACAATGAGAGTCTATAAGTGATAATGAATCCATTTTCTATGGACCAAAATCCATTGGAATAAAATTTCATGATACTTTCTAAATAAGGGAAGTATTGGGTAATTTTGTTTTCATAAATAAAACTCATTGGAAACATCCCAAAAAGGACATGGAGATAAATATGTGTTTCTTACATAAAGGGTAATACCGCCACCCCCAAAAGATTCCATTCAAACCCCACATGATTTTCCACATGAAACAAAAAATGGAAAACATGACATCAACCTCATAGTTACAAAATAATGCATGTTTACACACATAGGGCCATTTTGTTCTAACCATTCCAAATGAAAAAATGTTGAACCTGATATGAATCATTAACCAAAATGACTATGTCACTAACATTTCAGGACCCTTTAAAGCTCTCATAAAATTAAATTGGTCCAAACATGGATCTAAAACAATCAATTAGGCTTGTGTTTGTTTTTTGGATGCTTTTTTGTCAGTTTTTTCTTTTTTTTTGTCTTGTATATTCAGTCACTCTCACAAGAACTCCATTCAACAGAAATAATATCCTACCAACCAGTCCAAACTTATGATATTTCCTCCTCCCATGTATTTTCCTCATCATACTTGAGATTACGGTCACCAACAAAACATCTTCAACACCAATCCTAAAATGTGATAGTTCAAAAGTTCCACCATAATGGTACTATACAAACCTTGGAGGCTGCATGTGAAGCCCTCCAAGGAACAAAGCTCTACCATCCATCCACCTAGTACTGGTTAGTAAAAAAAATGAAAACAACACCCATCTCCATTTCAAACTGTTTTGGGATTCTATTACTAGAACACAATAACAAGTTCATACCTTATCTTAGGGAGGAGGATCAATAGGCCACCAATGAACCCATTCCAAAAACACAGGGTTCCCAATAAAGGGTTCCTACTAGAAGATGTCACTGCCTGTAGAGACCCGAAGCCTGACGTACATGGACATTACATTACTTTTGCGGAATACTTAGTACATAACAAAAACACACACACAAGGACCGTAATAGTTTAGTGTCTTTGGAAACTCGGAATATAATCTTCTAATCGTGGTGAAAGATCTTCAGCATCTCCCATAAAGATCTTGTTTTTTTCCTAAACCTAAATCCTTTCTTTATGTCCTGGGAAAAGAAAACATAAAAGGGTGAGCTCAAATGCTCAGTAAGGGTAAACAAAAGAAATATCAATCACGTCATATTCATAAGAACATATCTTTTGGAAATATTAACATGCAAAAGAGATCATAATTTCATAACATGGGATAAATCATAGTAGTGAAATGTAATCCCAATAATCATAACTTAAAACATGAAACTTTGTGTTATACACACATAATCATAGAGAATCATTTCTTGTTAGTCAATACTCATTGCCAAGACTATCTTAGTGGACAAAGTCCCTTTCTAAACCGAGTTCATTCCTCATTTCAGTCCTGTTTCACTGAACCGGTATAACCTACCGTTCCAGCCATGTCTATCTCATGAGATATAAAATCTTTACCCAATGCATTGGAGGGAGATATAGGTCCCACCCATCTCATAATGATACCATTTTTATGTGTGCCACAAAATCATAATCCATACATCATAGCATAACCCATGCAATAAAAAATGGGAATCTTAAACATCATGACATCATAAAACAATTCATATAAGATAATGGAATTCATAAAAATATTTCCATCACAAAATAATCAAATAAATGTAATAATAAGTATATAAATATAACCCTTTATTATCATAGATGGAAAATAATTTTGATAAAACACTTGAACTTCATTCTTGAGGAAAATATCCTTTCTACTTCAAAAACACTTTTCCTTTCTTAACATGTCATACAATTCTAAACTAAAAGAAGTTGATTAAAAATAAACTCGAAAACTTGTAAAGGAAGCTGATTAAAAATAAACTCTAAAACTTGTAAAGGAATCTTCTTAGAAATAATGTTTTTTAAAAATCCTTTCTTTCCGTATAAGTTAAAAAAACATTCTTCTCGTACTTTTGCAGAAAAGTCAAAAAGTATCTCGTACGAAAAACGACAAAAGATTCCTTTCATATCTTTTACTAAAAACTCACCGAAGGGTAAAATTGGATTTAAAAAATTTTAGGTGGATGGAAATAATATTACATATTGAAGAAACATGGATGTGGATGATAAAATACCCCCCAGTAAATACCAAAGTATAAACAATCTCAGATAAAAATGAGATTGTTATATTTTCCCTTACGTTAGGTCCGATTTGCTTCATAAGTGTCCGAACCTCCTGTATAATGATTTAAATAATGTCATTGACTTATTCCAGAATCATACTTATTGTTATGATATCATATATGGTTCATTTATGACTTTATATTACCCGTTCTTTTGTAAATTCCATGTTAAAGAAGCGTTTTGGGTAAAATCATTTCATTTATCATAGGTGTTTGGACATGTTGTTCTTGACATTATTATTACTTATATAATGATTTACTTACTTACAGAATATAAAACATGATTTATAGATCATATATATTCAGTATATATATATATAATAGATAGATAAATGAAAAGAAACACACCGTTCACGGAGACGGTAGTCCGTACGTATGCATGAACGCTGTTTTCCTTTCCTTATTGTCTTGAATGGAAGTAAGTAGATGACGTACATATATATATATATACATAAATCCAGTAGATTTAACATGTCATATATTTCATTATTATTCATTATATATACTTTATAATCATTCATGAATGGTTAATGTGGATAATGAATCTCATCGCGTCGTGGAGACGGTAGTCCGTACGTACGCACGAGCGATGATATCATTCTCATGATCATGAACTTGTGTTGAAGTGTATGTATACTATTTTAGTATCAATATAACTTTATAATAATCATATATAGTTACTCATTACACAATTATACCCATCCAATTAAAGTGGTGGCGGAAAATAGATTACACCACGGCATGGAGACGGTATTCCGTACGTACGCACGCGCGGTGATTTCCTTTTTCCGTAGGATGGATAGAAGGTTAATTAGAGTTGTTTCATATTTATAATAAAATACCAGTATATAATAAATAATGATGTTATTACATTATCATGAAAAAACTAAATAAGAAGAAGTTCAAGAAGAATGAAATTGAAAAAGATCGGTAATGGATATTACCTCTTTTTGACGCGCCTTTTCTTAACCTCCACTTAAATAAATAAGGATGGTCTTTGAAGAATACCAGGACCTCTATGATGATACTAGGGAATTTGAGAAGAGATTTTGGCAGGGTTTTTCCGATCTTGAATGCTCAAATTGGTGTGAGGAGGAGAGGGAGGAGGTGCCCTTTTATAAGGGAGGAGAGGGGCACCTTAGGAAAATCTCAAAATATTATTTTATATTAAGGTAAAATTCGGTTTATAATGGTTCTAAAGGGTCTTATTTAGAAGATAAAGTGGGGATGGGTCTAAATCCTTTAATCCAATAGGATTTAGACAAGTTTAGGTTATTATTTTAACCTTATCAATTAGATTTAACTCTAAGTTAAATAATTTAACTTTTACCGTGTCTTTTTGTTTTCTTACACTATACGGTTAATAAACTTACCATAACAAGCCAAAAGAACCCCAAGTTGTTTATTATTAATATATATATCTTTATCTAAGTCATTTGGCCAAACCTTAGATTTTTAGGAATTAAATAACAATTAATAATATAATATTTGTTTTAAAAACTAATTTATGTCAATTTTGACACTATTTGGTACATGATTTTTATGAAATTCATAACAGAATGATAAGTTCTAACCAAGTTACATATATCAACAATAACATGTCATATTAACCTAGAAAATTAATGTAAGTCATAAAAAGTCTCAAATTATATTTATTTGGGCATTTATAACATCAATTATGTCAATATTTCATTAATAATACAATTACTGCATCATCTTTGTGTCATAATAAATGATAATTATTTAATCCCTAAAAATTCTAAATAAATTTCTATGATGTAGATAATTGTATTATATTTCTGGAGAATATTCATGTTCTAAGTTTCATGAATTTTATCACTAAATTAAAATTATTATACTTATAAAAGTTAAGAAAGTGACATGTTGTCACATTCTTTGGTTTTAATAATAATTAAATTATTTTCATGGCAAAAAGTCCATAAAATGAATCTAATCCGACCCTTAGGTTATATGGTTCTACTTTTAGCCATACAATAAGATTTTTCCAAGTTTTAGGGTAATTTTATAATCTTATATTTACCCTTAATTACCCGATTTACCTTTAACTATAGTAAATAAAATTTACCGTAGTTACTATTCACAATGCCCAAAAATAAAAAGTAGCTTATTAACATAATTTGGACCCACTGATTCCAAATATGGAATCCATTTTTCAAATTCAATACACAAAAGATGTAGAAATTAAATTAAAATTAATCCCGTTGTCGAAAGAAAACATGTTTTTCTTTAAAACATTGCAAAAGATTTAATTGATTTAACATTCGTAAAGATTTTGACACTATGGACTGGAATTTCATTTTAAAAGTTCTTCATGGTTTTGGATTCAATGATAACTTCATATCTAGACTTAAAATCCTCTTTCATTCTACTCATGGTTCCATTTTGGTCAATGGATCGCCTAGAGGGTTTTTAAAATGTTCTAAAGGAGTCAGACAAGGAGATCCCTTATCTGCTATTCTTTTTTCCATTGCAGAAGACTATTTTAGTCGTCTGCTCACCCATATGGTTGATCATAACAAGCTCAAACCCATTCAGGCTTACAGAAATGTGAATGCCCCCACTCACCTCCTTTATGCTGATGACATCATTCTTTTTCTAAAGGGTGATCTTAAAAACATCAGAACTCTTAAAGCTACTATCAACCACTACGAGGAGGTCTCGGGACAAGTCATTGGTTGGAATAAATCTTTTATTTACTTTGGAAAAAACTTCCCTTCTTCTAGGAAAAATAGTATTATCAATGATCTTAGTATCAAAGAAGGTACTATCCCTTTCAAGTACCTTGGGGTTCCCATCTTCTGGGGTAGACCCAAAGCCTGCTACTTTTCAAGCATTGTTGACCAGGTTCTTCATCAACTTTCCTCTTGGAAAGGAAAATCCCTCTCCATGGCGGGGAGAGTTTGCCTTGTAAAGTCTGTGATTGTTTCCAAACTTGTATACTCGATGATGGTCTATAAATGGCCTATTAGTCTCATTAAAAAACTAAATTTTCACATTAAAAACTTTGTCTGGTCTAGAAGCACTTTGGACAGAAAACTTGTGAATATTCCTTGGGCTAAGTGCTGTAAGCCTATAGCTATGGGTGGTCTTGGTATTAAAAACATTAAGTTCTTCAATGAAGCTCTTCAAGCCAGATTAACTTGGAACCTGATTCACAATGACACCCCTCCAGTTGCTTTTATCAAAAATAGGTTCATTGATAGATTGAAAAGATCTAATAGAAGTTTCATGACCTCTTCCATTTGGCCCTCTGTTAGAGACACTTATGACAATATTATGCACAATGCTAGATGGATGGTTTCTAGAAACTCTTCCATGAGATTCTGGCTGGACAATTGGACTGGTGCTCCTCTAATTTCTGTGACTCCCCTTGACCATATCCCTGTTGACATCAACTCCACTGTCAATAATGTGATTAATTCCCACATTGACTCCCTTCTCGAAAACATTACTCAAATTATTGATTCCTACCATTTTTCTACCTCGAGTGATTTCTTGATTTGGGAGCCTTCTCATAATGGGATCCTTAATACCAAAAACTTTTATAATCACTCCTTACAAAACGTTGATAATGATATGAATTGGATAATTTTTTTGATAAACCTTGGATCAAACCTTCTAGATTCACTCTTATTTGGCGTCTCGCCCACAATAGGGTTCCCACTGATGTTTGTCTTCAAAGTTTTGGTATCCAACTTTGTTCAAAATGTCGCCTTTGCAATCAGCATAGAGAAGATACTAACCACTTATTTCTATCTTGTGCTACTGCCACCGCTCTTTGGAACTATATTTTTGACACTTTTGAATGCAGATGGCTGGTTCAAAACTCAATTGATGAGCAGCTTAAGCGATGTGTTGCTAAGGATAACTCTCAACAAATCAGAAACTTGTTCCTTGCTGGGGTCTCAGAGCTGATTCATGTGATATGGTACGATAGAAACTCGATTCTTCACAATAATTGCTCACACAACATTAATGCAGGTAAAACGCGTATTCTTATTGCTATTCGGGAAGCTGCGCTGATTCAGAATGGTTCCTGCAACAATTCGGTGGATGATTTTATGATCCTTAGACGTCTTCGAGTTGAGGCCATTTTCTCAAAACCGTTCCGCACTCTTGAGGTTTTTTGGAGACCTCTCTTTCCAGGTTGGATTAAAATTAATGTGGATGGAGCCTCTAAAGGAAATCCAGGTCCTGCGGGTTGTGGATCTGTCTTCAGAAATCATCATGGTAATGTTATGAGATGATTTTTTGGAGGCTGCGGTACTGCAACCTTTCTGGAAGCGGAGATGCTAAGTGTTATTCATGCCACTGCTTTTGCTCTTCAACGTGGGTGGAACAACTTATGGATTGAAAGTGATTCTACTACTGTTGTTCAAGCCATTTGGAAGGGAGATATTCATCTTGCTTGGCCGATTACTACGCGCTGGATGAATTGTCTTCAATCTCTCCATGACGTCAGTTTCATTGCAACTCATACTTACCGCGAAGCTAAAATGGTTGCGGATTCTCTCGCCAATAAAGGCATTGATCAGAATCTAACTTGGCTGGAGGAGCTCCCAGATAACCTGATGCCTTTGCAACTTAAAGATTGTAATTTGATCCCGTCTTTTAGACTCTTGTAATCCTTGTTTTCTTTTTGCTAATAAATTTGCTTTACTAAAAAAAATATTTAATTGATTTAACCTACGAATTCAAGGTAAAATCAATGCTAATGACATAAATTATATTAAATGGTAAAAATATATTTTTATTTATACTTTAAAACCATTAAATATTATAATTTAACCACATAAGATATTACGATGAAAAAAGTTGTTTTTAATTAAAATATAGTGTGTTTTTACTATTCATTAAAATATGAAAGTTATCGGAAAAATATCAAAACTTTATCTAATATAAATTTTTATATCCTGATTCAAAAGAAGAATTTTATTTTGTCAAATTGAACTTATAAACATGTCAAAAACTAGATTTAAAGTGGGTGCACCATCAAAAGGCGGCAAAACTGCATTTTTTGAAAAATACTTATTTTACCCGAAAAATTTATTTTGTTCTTATACCATGTTCTAGAAATGTGTAAGATGAATAATAATGTTATAAAATTCAAAATTTAGTTAACAATATTAATAACGGCTAGTTCATAACAATATTATAATAATATATCGTTGTTTAGTAAAACCCGGTATTGTGTACAACACACGCTATCGAGGAAGGTCACGATTGCGTGTAATGCAAGCCAAGTCAGGGTTGCGTGTAGTGCACAACTCCTTTGTTGTTGCGTATAACAGAATCCAACCATATTTTATTTATACATTGAATATATATATATATATATATACACTCAATGTTGCGTATAATAACTTCTATCAAACGAACTTGAAATTGTGTGTAACAAAGGCCAAGAATAGTGTTGCGTATACTGCAAGATAATACGGTGTTGCGTATAGCGCAAGATAATCACGGTGTAGCATACAACAAAAGACATGAATGAAATTAAAAAGAATATATCTTATAAAATCTCGGGTTGTTACATTCTACCCCCCTTAAAATGAATTTCACCCTCGAAATTCGTCGGGGTTATAAATCATTTACTATTCATAGAAACCCACATCGTAAAATGAAATACCAAAACTGAACATTAAAAACTAATGTATGAAATATAAAGGTTACCCAAATTAACTCATCAATGGGTTTCCACGTAGGAGAACATAGGTGAAAATATGGATATGGAAGAAAAATATAACCATCAAGTTCTGATGGAGAGTGGTAGAGAACATGGCTATGAAAAAGCCAACAATCACAAAGCCATAAATTTTTGATGATCTAGGGTACCATCTGGTTCATTGGATATAAGAGCACTAGGAAAACATTTTTGGTTTTCAAGATCATTTCCCTAAAGTTGATGAATTAAAAGAAATACTTACATGATTTTGGTTCAATCTCACTGTTGTTCATGAATTAAACAATTTCCACTTCATATCTTAAAGAAATGAAGTTGAATTTGTTATTCGTGAAGCATTTGCAGATCATGTGATAGAATGATGGGTCATTCCATCTTTTTCAAACAAAAGGTTAGAAAAAGTTATAAGTCAATATTATAGTGAGATTAATCGTATATGGTTCCAAAAATGGACTTATACTTTATTTATCATACCTCTTAATAAAATAAAACTACTTTCCACTAACCAGGGACTTCCTGTAGGCCAGTGGTAGGTGATAAAGGCCAGTCGCACTTTAGTTGTGGGTTTGATTCCCACAGCCTTGTCCGATGCGATGGGCTGTCGCCCATCCTGCAGGTTGTCCTTTTTCTAAAACTACATTATTATAACATCCCATCAACAATATCGAAAAAACTAACTTATGTCCCACATAGTCCATTCCAATCTTTAGGCTTATCCATAATACTGCAGTCCACTCTCATAATATAGTGAAAATGATTACCAGAGATTTAATACCATCGTTGATCCCCATATATCATAAGATATGTCTTGTTGGTCACATTCCAAACATTTGAAGGCCTTAATCATGTGTTCTCTTGAATACCCATTGAACCTTAGTGAAAACATGAATGCAGTTAAAAGTTAACACTTTCCACATACCAAAATCCTCAAAATTCTATATACTCAAACCATGATATCACTTAGTCCTTATATCAATCATGAGCTCATGAATACAATCAAACATCTCATTATCTTCTTGTCCCTTCATTATGCGCATATCATCTACTTTCCAAAAATATTTCAATCACTTTTTTTCCTGGTTACCAGTATCATATAATTATTGAAAACCAATACATAGATATTCCAAAATTCCACAATACCATAAATGAGATTCCATGATACTATTTTGAAATCCCATTACATAAACACTTAATCATTCCACCACATCGTTGTAATATTCAACATTGCCAATAGTGATCGCATGTGACTTCCCTTTGTCCTTTGCCTTAAGTGGTTGCTCATGTCGATCATCACTAACCCTTGGATTAGGGAATTTATTGGCATAATGTCCCATCTCCTTGCACTTGAAACTTTGAAGTGTAGTAGGTTCATTCTGTGTATCCCTTCCTTTGTTTGCATCATTAGACATCTTCTTCCCATCATTGCGACATTCAAATGCCCGATGACCTTCCTTTCCACATTTGAAACATTTACTTGTCCCTTTAAGACAATCTCCACCATGATTCTTTCCACACTTTGAGCATAAGGAAACATTCATCTTCTTTTCACCATTATTATGAGATTTCTCCTTGAACTCCATCTTTCGTTTCTTGTCAAAACCATGAGATGGATATTTAACACCAACTTCCATTTCTACCGTGATAGCACAACGCACAATTTCTTCATAGCTACTGAAGTCTCTTATAGCTAATGCCCTTCGAAGACTTGGTTTTAAGCCACTGAAAAATCGATCAACTTTACTTTCAGGTTGGATGATAATGCCAGATGCATACCTTGCAAGTCTTGTAAAATTCGCTTCGTATATACCAACAGATTCATCATCCTTCTGCTTCAGCTCAAGAAACTCCTTTTTCATCATTTTTCGAAGAATACGAGGGAAGTACTTACTGAAAAACAAGTTCTTGAACTCGTCCCATTCCATGGACTCAATTTCATCTCTTGGCCTCGTATTCTTGATAAGATTCCACCATTGATCAGCTTCACCTTCCAAACGATATGCTGCTAAGATGACTTTATCATGTTCAGAACATTGAAGAATTGAAAATATCTTTTCAGTGGTATTTATCCATTTTTCAATAACAAGTGGATCAGAAGACCCACTGAAAGAAGGTGGACGTTGCCTCATGAAGGACTCAATAGAATATTGTTCCCTTCTATTCTCATTTGGAAGTCCAAAATGATTCATAGCTTGTGTATGTATAGCAATAAGATTTTTCACTCCATCTCCCATAACATTTGTTTGTTCAGGAGGACAATCATTGCATTGTCCATTAAAATGATCAAAACGGTTCCTTCGGGTTCCATCCATCGTCTAAAACCTAAAAAGAATAGTGTGAGAGACAAAAATCATGCTAGGGAAAACAACATAATAAAGGGGGAGTACCATTAATATCTAACATCTTAGGTTAAATTCTAAGATCGTTACAGTAGTTCTAGGACTATATCCTATACGTATACTTATCCTTAGAGACATCCCTAGACATACCTTAGAAATATCTCTAGGGATCTCACTAATGTTCTCACATCCAAGTTTCCAAAGGTTGACTAAACCTTTCCTCTGATACCAACTGTAGAGACCCGAAGCCTGACGTACATGGACATTACATTACTTTTGAGGAATACTTAGTACATAACAAAAACACACACACAAGGACCATAATAGTTTAGTGTCTTTGGAAACTCGGAATATAATCTTCTAATCGTGGTGAAAGATCTTCAACATCTCCCATAAAGATCTTTTTTTCCCTAAACCTAAATCCTTTCTTTATGTCCTGGGAAGAGAAAACATAAAAGGGTGAGCTCAAATTCTCAGTAAGGGTAAACAAAAGAAATATCAATCACGTCATATTCATAAGAACATATCTTTTGGAAATCTTAACCTGCAAAAGAGATCATAATTTCATAACATGGGATAAATCATAGTAGTGAAATGTAATCCCAATAATCATAACTTAAAACATGAAACTTTTTGGAATACACACATAATCATATAGAATCATTTCTTTCTAGTCAATACTCATTGCCAAGACTATCTTAGTGGACAAAGTCCCTTTCTGAACCGAGTTCATTCCTCGTTTCAGTCCTGTTTCACTGAACCGGTGTAACCTCCCATTCCAGCCATGTCTATCTCATGAGATATAAAATATTTACCCAATGAATTGGAGGGAGATATAGGTCCCACCCATATCATAATGATACCATTCTTATGTGTGCCACAAAATCATAAACCATACATCATAGCATAACCCATGCAATAAAAAATGGGAATCTTAAACATCATGACATCATAAAACAATTCATATAAGATAATGGAATTCATAAAAATATTTCCATCACAACATAATCAAATCAATGTAATAATAGGTATAGAAACAGAACCCTTTATCATCTTATATGGAAAATAATTTTAATAAAACACTTGAACTCCATTCTTGAGGAAAATATCCTTTCTACTTCAAAAACACTTTTCCTTTCTTAACATGTCATTCAATTCTAAACTAAAAGAAGTTGATTAAAAATAAACTCGAAAACTTATAAAGGAAGCTAATTAAAAATAAACTCAAAAACATGTAAAGGAAGCTTCTTGGAAATGATGTTTTTAAAAAATCCATTCATGCCGTATATGTTAAAAAAAACATTCTTCTCGTACTTTTGTCGGAAAAGTCAAAAAGTATCTCGTACGAAAAAAGACAAAAGATTCCTTTCATATATTTTTCTAAAAACTCACCAAAGGGTAAAATTGGATTTAAACAATTTTAGGTGGATGGAAATAATATTACATATTGAAGAAACATGTATTTGGATGATAAAATACACCCCAGTAAATACCAAAGTATAAACAATCTCGGATAAAAATGAGATTGTGATATTTTCCCTTACCTTAGGTCCGATTTTCTTCGTAAGTGTCCGAACCTCCTGTATAATGATTTAAATAATGTCATTGACTTATTCTAGAATCATGATTATTGTTATTATATCATATATGGTTCACTTATGACTTTATATTACCCGTTATTTTGTAAATTCTATGTTAAAGAAGCGTTTTGGGTAAAATCGTTTCATTTATCGTAGGTGTTTGGACTTGTTGTTCTTGAAATTATTATTACTTATATCATGATTTACTTACTTCCAGAATATAAAACATGATTTATATATCATATATATTCAGTATATATATATATATATAATATAGATAAATGAAATGAAACACACCGTTCATGGAGACGGTAGTCCGTACGTACGCATGAACGCTGTTTTCCTTTCCTTATTGTCTTGAATGGAAGTAAGTAGATGACATACATATATATATATATATATATACACAAATCCAGTAGATTTAACATGTCATATATTTCATTATTTTTCATTATATATACTTTATAATCATTCATGAATGGTTAATGTGGAGAATGAATCTCATCGCGTCGTGGAGACGGTAGTCCGTACGTACGCACGAGCGATGATATCATTCTCATGATCATGAACTTGTGTTTAAGTGTATGTATAATATTTAAGTATCAATATCAATTTATAATAATCTTATATAGTTACTAATTACACCATTATACCCATCCAATTAAGGTGGTGGCGGAAAATAGATTACACCACAGCGTGGAGACGGTATTCCGTACGTACGCACGCGCGATGATTTCCTTTTTCCGTAGGATGGATAGAAGGTTAATTAGAGTTGTTTCATATTTATAATAACATATCAGTATATAATAAATACTGATGTTATTACTTTATCATGAAACAACTAAATAAGAATAAGTTGAAGAAGAAAGAAATTGAAAAAGATCGGTAATGGATATTACCTCTTTTTGAGGCGCCTTTTCTTAACCTCCACTTAAAGAACTAAGGATGGTCTTTGAAGAAGACCATGACCTCTATGATGATACTATGGAAGTGGAGAAGAGATTATTTCAGGGGTTGGCCGAGCTTGAATGCTCAAATTGGTGTGAAGAGGATAGGGAGGAGGTGCCCTTTTATAAGGGAGGAGAGGGGCACCTTAGGAAAATCTCAAAATATTATTTTATATTAAGGCCAAATTCGGTTTATAATGGTTACAAAGGGTCTTATTTCTAAGATAAAGTGGGTATGGGTCTAAATACTCTCATACAATAGGATTTAGACAAGTTTAGGTTATTATTTTAACCTTATCAATTAGATTTAACTCTAAGTTAAATAATTTATCTTTTACTGTGTCTTTTTGTTTTCTTACACTATATGGTTAATAAAATTACCATAACAAGCCAAAAGAACCCCAAATTGTTCATTATTAATATATATATCCTTATCTAAGTCATTTGGACGAACCTTAGATTTTTAGGAATTAAATAACAATTAATAATATAATATATGTTTTAAAAACTAATTTATGTCAATTTTGACACTATTTGGTACATGTTTTTTATGAAATTCATAAAAGAATGATAAGTTCGAAAAAAGTTACTTATATCAACAATAACATGTCATATTAACCTATAAAATTAATTTAAGTCATAAAAAGTCTCAAATTACATTTATTTGGGCATTTATAACATCAATTATGTCAATATTTCATTAATAAGACAATTACTGCATCATCTTTGTGTCGTAATAAATGATAATTATTTAATCACTAAAAATTATAAATAAATTCCTATGATGTAGATAATTGTATTATATTTCTGGATACTATTCATTTTTGAAGTTTCATGATGTTTTTCACTAAATTAAAATTATTATACTTATAAAATTTAAGAAAGTGACATGTTGTCACATTCTTTGGTTTTAATAATAATTAAATTATTTTCATGGAAAAAAGTCCATAAAATGAATCTAATCAGACCCTTAGAATATATGGGTCTACTGTTAGCCATCCAATAGGATTTTTCCAAGTGTTAGGGTAATTTTATAATCTTATATTTACCCTTAATTACACGATTTACCTTTAACTATAATAAATAAAATTTACCGTAGTTACTATTCACAATGCCCAAAAATAAAAAGTAGCTTATTAACATAATTTGGACCCACTGATTCCAGATATGGAATCCAATTTTCGAAATTCAATACACAAAATATGCATAAATTAAATTAAAATTAATCCCGTTTTCGAAAGAAAACAGGTTTTTCTTTAAAACATTGCAAAAGATTGAATTGATTTAACCTATGAATTCAAGGTAAAATCAATGCTAATGACATAAATTATATTAAATGGTAAAAATATATTCTATTTATACTTTAAAACCATTCAATATTATAATTTAACCACATAAGATATTACGATGGAAAATTTTTTTAATTAAAATATAGCGTGTTTTTACTATTCATTAAAATATGAAAGTTATCGGAAAAATATCAAAACTTTATCTAATGTAAATTTTTATATACTGATTCAAAAGAAGAATTTTATTTTGTGAAATTGAACTTATAAAAATGTCAAAAACTAGATTTAAAGTGGGTGCGCCATCAAAAGGCGGCAAAATTGCATTTTTTGAAAAATACTTATTTTACCCGAAAAATTTATTTTGTTCTTATACCATGTTCTAGAAATGTGTAAGATGAATAATAATGTTATAAAATTCAAAATTTAGTTAAAAATATTCATAACGGATAGTTCATAACAATATTATAATAATATATCGTTGTTTAGTAAAACCCAGTATTGCGTACAACACACGCTATCGAGGAAGGTCGCGATTGCGTGTAATGCAAGCCAAGTCCGGGTTGCGTGTAGTGCACAACTCCTTTGTTGTTGCGTATAACAGAATCCAACCATATTTTATTTATATATTGAATATATATATATATATATACACTCAATGTTTCATAGAATAACTTCTATCAAACAAACTTGAAATTGTGTGTAACATAGGCCAAGAATAGTGTTGCGTATACTGCAAGCTAATACGGTGTTGCGTATAGCGCAAGATAATCATGGTGTAGCATACAACACAAGACATGAATGAAATTAAAAAGAATGTATCTTATAAAATCTCGGGTTGTTACACCGCCAATGTTTCAGGACATTAAATCCTCAACCTGATTAAGGTGCCCCCATCTGGAGTATAGACCGTGCCACTTCGACCCAAGAACCCAAGAAAAACTGAAGAGGGAAGTGATCTAGAAATAGCGAATAATTTCATTCCTCTATTACCTCTATAAAATCCAGCTATTCAAATATGACAAAAAACTTTGAGTTGGCATATACACCTTCTTGCATTAACCAATCCTCCCATCCTAGCTTGGAAACAATAATAGAAACTAGGTAGAAAATTATTAAAAAAGGGGAAAAACCATGTCTCTCCCCCAATAGAAAATTCCTCTTAGTACATCTTGACAGAAAATGGAGGGAAGGAGTAGGCCTATATCCCTTCTCTAACAAGAGAATGGGAATATATACCCATTCTGATACCTGAAGTCACCCATAATATCTTTATAATGATTAATGTCAAGATGAAAATTCGTGCCCACATCCTACTTACTTGAAAGATTTAATTATGGTAGTGGTAGTGGTAAGGGAGGGAACACAACCCTGCCTCCTCAATTTGGATGACTTATCAAAATAATACATGGGAAAATCTGGAGTAGACACATATCCCTACTTCCATCCAAAATGGTTTTTGGTAAAATCCCTTAATAAATAGACAATCAGAGCAGGCCTATATTCCAATTACAACTGGAGGTCATTGGTCCATCCTATTGGCCAATTCAGGGAAATCATGCATCCCTACAAAAATTCTAGAAATATATTGGAAAATTATATATTTAACCAAATAGATACTCAAATAGGCCCATATAGATGAAATATTCTATCCATAGTGGGCATCCCCAATCATCTACATGAGAGAATCCAAAAAGAATCCTCACTAAATGCGATTAGAAAATAAAGATCTGATCTTAAATCACACTCTACACAAATGTTGGTGTTATTGAATCCCTCATACAATTATCTATGTAGGACTAGGATCCTTCTCATCCATTACCAAATAATGTAGGTAATAGGTATAATTAAAAAGTTCCTCCCCACACCATCGCTTCTTGTAGTTCCAAAGGTCTTCCCCAAACATCTTATTATGAAGGATTACTTTATGTCCAAAATCTGATCAATCATGAGATCTCATATCCTTATGAGTGTTGTAGAAACCCTTATCATGGCTAAAATACCAAATAGTAATAAGGTCCTCCCCTTTCTAGTGTATACTCTGAAGTTACTCCCCATGGTATGCATTGTAGAAATTATCCTTACTGCTGAATGTTAATCCATGATGGTAGTCCTCTCCATGACGATATTCTCTATGAATGTCTTCCCTATAGTGACACTTCATTTCATAAATAAAGTCCTCCCATTAATTAATCAACTATGAAAAATCCTTCCAAATTGCAAGGTGCTTGAGAAAATGATTCCTATCATGTGTGATGCCTCATTATTTATAAGTGATATTATTTCTCAACTAGATGATAGACCAAGGAAATATTCATTCACCAAAGAACCGTTGGATATCATTACTTCTAATATGAAAGAGGAAATCCCTATCTACCCTGATTTTTACAATAATCAAATGGGGAAACATTCTATTTGGTCAGATGAGGTTGAGGAACCGCTTACAAGGTATGGAGAATACATATTGGTTACAAGGAGATAGTTGGCTAAATAAAATACACCAGTAAAGTTATGATCTTCATATACTCCCCAATAAATCATTATATCCACATTTTGTGAAGAATATGTACATGAAATCCATCTAAATTTTTGGACTACTCTTCATCACCTGAAAAAAATCATTCCCTATGATGAATACCCAATTCATGTCAAGGTAATAAAAAAGATATGTTGTCAAATTGGCTTAACAAACCTTATATCTATGCAACAACTGAGATTGGGAAAATAGTAAGTATCCCTTTATCATGCATATATCAATGCTTTATGAGGGTTTCATTAGATGATCACTAAAACACCATGAAACATTTGTATCTGGGGATGGGGATAAAATGAGGCATTTCATTTGAACTCACTCCCCGATCATCAAAGCCCACCAATGGTGACATCATGTAAAGTCATCACCATGGGATAGATTTGAGAAACAAGATCTGTTGTAAAAATGGTCGGATAAAAAAATCATCCCTAAACAACACTCAAAGATATCATTCTAGAAGACAGAGATCCATCAAAATAATCTTGCATAAAACATCTAAGAATACTAAGCAAGCCTACCACTTAAGGGATTCCGATCATTACGTAGTTACACTATATTTGGAATAAGATGGTATAGGTCCAAATAATACAATTCAACCAGCCTATGTTCTAACAATGCTCCGTAAAATCAGAGGATCAGCCACAACAATTTTAGCCACAAAAATACCTGAGCAACCCTGACCCGCAAGGTTGGGTGGCTTTTTAACATAGTCTTTGAGGTCGAAATACCAAGCCGTAAGAGATATGAAAATAGATAATGGATAGTCCCTATACTCTGGGATGAAGGAATATTTACCTCAAATTCTTGCCCAATGAAAGTTGGTATTTTCCCATTTAGGGGGATCACCAGAAATTGAATCATACCAGTTATACTCATGACCCAAATCCCTCACTATAAACACACATAAATAATGTGATTGGAGGTTCCCTTAGGTTCACCCTTCATTAAATATTTTCAAGAGGAAAAGTGGAGGAGATGAAAAAAACTGATAGTGGGAATAAAAAAATAAATCTCTCAAGGTTATGACCTATATTTAAAATCACAGTTGATAATACCTATATCCCTAATACAAAAAACCCTCTTATTATTTTTGTATAAACATGACACCTGCAGTGTGTTATGCATTGGTGAACATTGTTAGAACCACCCATGCAGATGCTAAGAACATGAGCCTAATATAGTGTAACAATAGGTGTAAGAATTTGATCCAAATATAGTTCATATAGAAATTATTTAGGAAGTCATGTATTCCCAAAACTAGAGGATTTTTTTTGAATTTGGGGATTCCCTCATCTGCTCCACTACCACCTTCTTAGTGAGAATATTCTAAGGAAAAGTGTAATGGTGAGACAGTATCTCATCCTATCCCAAAAGAGGTTGAACCTCTCACACATGAGGAAAGGTTTGTTCAGTGTGAGTAAGGGATGAATGGGTTAATAAAAATCTATGTATATTTACTCTGATGCAACATCTGTACTAGATATATTCTACAATAAAAGTCTTATATTTTGCTCCTAGAAGACATACCTCAACAAAGAGGGTTTATCTTAAAAAATGAAATGGATTCAGAAAATTGTCACAATGTGGGGTACCAAAAACCAATATATTTGGACCCCATGAAAGTAAGATATTATTATTTCAATCTATTGGGTACATAGCTAGAGTTAGGTTAGATGTATCCTTATAGGCTAACTCCTATAGGTTACCCACCTCGAGTATAGACAGAGTCACCATAGTAGGACCAAATTTCTATTCCCCATGTTTAGGCTTCAACCTAGTTGGAAATTACTCCCTAGATAATCAACACAATTAAGTCAATGGAGCCTCGATTAGAAGTTTTGGATGAATGGTGACACTAGTACAACCATAAAGGATGCCTTACCATAAATGGATGGATGAAACTATTACCCTAACAAAATTTTGAAATCCTATATTCCCAACATTCATTGTTTTTGGGGATTTTCAATAGCATATAAATTTTTTATCTATGTGCATCCCCATGATGGGGACCCTCGGGCAACAAGAGGAAGAAAAGATCAGATGTTTTGTACTAACATTAAGAGACCATCCTTCTTCGGGTATACCAGTCTACTAGATGAACCAATCAAGGGATCAGATAATATTCTCCAAAAGTCACTCTATAAATTCATCTCTAAATTTTATAATAAAATAATATTTTATCTCTCAAAATGTATACAATTTTTAAATTAGAGTGTTTCATAATTCATTTCTAGGTGGAAGAGTTTGACATATTTCATGAACCTGCAGCTTCCTCAAAAAGATTTGTTGGGTATTTTCATTTAGAATCATCATGCTGAACTATGAAGAACACGTATCCTAGTAAAGTATCAGGGTGTCTTATGGGATCTTTCCACAGTCACAAAATGGTTGGAAGATTATATTTTTCGAACCAAGGATAACTCATATCCCATGCAGGTGTCTCAAGGGAAGAGGATGTATAGAGTGTGAACTAAAAAAGTTACTTTAAAACCAAACCCTATGCCCAATCCAACTCTAGAGCCCAGACTCATGAGAATCCTCATTCGGAATGGATACTTCAACACCAGTATCCCTATCAGTATATGATAAATGAATCTAAGCATTCCCAATTTGAGAAATGGAAGAATAGAGTTTATTCCTTATGAGATAATCAGGTTACCAGTTAATTTTTATTATCCATGGAATTTAACTTGATAAAATTGGTGATGCCCAAGGTACCCAAGAACATTGGACTTGATAAATGCTCGGATTACTGATCCTATGATCAAACATTACAGAACAACATCTTGGACTATTTTGACTTCAAATATGTTTTACAAAAGACAGTTTATTCTGGACTACCAAAGTTTGGAAAACCACTAACATAGGTAGCATGTGTTTCTTCCATCACTCCATAGGAAGCAGGTGAGTGGAAGGAATATACCTGTAAGAATGCACAAAATTTTAGTGAATAGATTACAATAAAAATAATAAAACTAACTCATGATATCCTTCAAGAGTATTTAAAAAAAATTGTTCTCCTAGTAACTTTTTCTATGGTACAACTTACTACATCAATAACAGGACCATCCAAAGGCCATTATACTAGGAAAATACATGGATGGAAGAGAATAAAATAAACAAAATAAGATAAAACTACATCGAAGAAAAATTTATCCTTGAATATCTCAGAATTCATGCCTTCAATCCCAATAGAATGGGTGCCACACAGCTAAACAGTATAATGAGAACAATCCTAAAAAATGATACCGTGACAGTCATCCATCCAAACAAAATTCTTATCAGACGATTAATTAGTTTTCAATTCCATTAACATCAATCACTTAATAGATCCATTATTTTATGATGAGTAGGTTTATGAGCTTGAATTATCAATCCCATTTTATGAAACCGTAGGAAGAGCTCACATAAGACATGGAGGCAGGGGAATACATAATCATGGTTGAAACCAATATCCCAGCCATATCCCTTATTGGGTTGTTTATACTACTGAGAATCATGGAAGATCCATTCAGTGAGTATAATAAGAGAAGGTAAATAACAACACACTCACAAAGAGTCTTCTAGGAATGAACATTCCCAATGATCGATTGGGAGGGGTGAAACATTATCAACAACCCTAATAGGTTAGTAGGTCAAAATGGTTCAATCTAGTATCAAATATGCCTTCAAAATTTGTGTAACCACTTGAATCATCTACCCTAGGAACATCAGTCCCTATAGTGTCTTCTATATAGTAGCTCCCCATAGGAATACATAAGTGTTTTACTAAAACATATGACATCCTGAAGTAATCATCCAAGGTTTCATTGAAACTTTTCAATTTTGGAAGCTCTCAACTTGTCAAAGGATCTACAAAATCACTTGTAGAGGATCTTCTGAGCCCTAATGATTTTGATTCTAAAGTTACTAATGTAGAGGTATATCATGTAGATATCGACTCCAGAGAATTTCATGTGATTATCTATTTCACAATAAAGGATAAGGATGCTATTATACTTAAAAATATTAGGTCCTTTTATGTATCTAGAAGATTAGATTACATTGAGATCTTTCGATCTTTCATTGACAATAGATTAGGAGTTATGCTCATTAGAGTCAAAACACCCATTCAATTGGGATAAACGGAAGCTACTCTATCCCCTTCTTCTATAAAACTTCAAGGGTATGATAAAAGTGAATAAAAACCCCTCAACTGAATTAGGATCGAACATCAGTTTAGGGGTATAGTATCGTTATCTAAGTTCATGGTTTTATAGAAAGGTACAACTTTCAATGTATTTCTAGGAAAGAATTGGTTGCACTGGCATGAAGTGATCTCTTCATCATGTCATCAAAGCCTCAAATACTCTATAAATGAGTATATTAGATGTTACATGGTGATAAATATCCATTTAAATCTTTTGAATATAAATACATTGATGTAGGATTATACCATAGAGAGGGGAAACAATGAAAAACTGATGGTGTTACTCGAGTTACCACCCCAAATGGCCTGGAAATGATACCGTCTAACCCATTCAAAGACCTTAGTGATGAATTTTTACTACCCATTAGTTAGGTCAAAGACTCAATATTAGATTCAGATATGTTCTGTACAGTCTTTATGATATCATCCATGTCAATTCAATCCAAGGGCATTGAATAATTATTTTATTTCCCCATTGGTGGTGATATGTAAAATGAAATTCCCCAAATTCATCCATTGAACTTTATAAAGTCACGAATTCATAAAAAATAAGGAAGTCATTATATCACCATTGGAATATGGAACTCAAAACACTGACCTCCCCAATAACATCAATAATTCACCTTTGAATCCCATCCACCCCAACATGGACTCAAATGAAGGGGAGGAGGAAGAGAAAGAGGAATAAGTATAAGAATAATACCTAAAAAATGGTACTCTAACATTCTAGGAACGAGTCTCCCCCACTATCAATAAACTTCAATAGATAAATATAGGTAAAAAATAGGATTTGTGACTGGTGTTGATCAGCACAACTATCCCACTCGATGAGCAAGAAATTTAAACCTATTTTTTGAAGCATCACCAAGACGTGTCTTCCTATAATTTTAAAGAAATAATATTCCTTGATTCCAATTTGGCTACGCATCACTTATGATTTCTAGGATATCACCACAATTACAACCATGAAGCTATAAATACACGTACGACTCATTCCTCCATGGTCAAATATGAAATTGGAAAGCTCATCAAAGAAAAATTCATTAGGAGAGTCCAATACCTAAAATGGTTCACAAAAAGTGTACCTATCGAGAAAAATAATGGGTAGATCAATATTTTCAATGATTTCAAATGACTCAATAGGCACTGTCTGAAAGATGACTTCCCATTCTTGATTATAAAACTCATGATCGATGCAATTTATGACTATCAAGATCTCTATTTCATAAATGGCTATTCAAGATTCAACCAAATACAAATATCCATAGAATATGAAGAAGAAACTATCTTCAGGGACCACTAGGGAGTATTCTGATACCAATTGAAGCACTTTAATTTGAAAACTTTTGGTGGTATATATCAAAATTCCATGCATCACATCTTCAATACCATCCTGGGAAATTCTATAGAGTGTTATGTTAATGATTTAGTGGTAAAATCACAACAATGTTATAATTACCTAGATTATTTGGATATCATTTTTAAAAAAATGTGACAACATAGTCTGAAAATGAAACCAATGAAATGCGCTTTTGGTGTTACCTCCAATAAATTTTTCTGCTTCATATTATGCTATAATGGAATCGAAGTTGAACCAAGAAAGATTAAGGAAATCCGGGGTCTATGACGCCCTCTAACCCTCATAGAATCGATAGGAATATAGGGGAACCTTTCTTTTGTTCGATGCTTCATAGTAAACCTCACAAGAAATTGTTTTCCCATCACCCTATTGATGAAGAAAGGGATCACATTTCAGTGGACTAATGAATTCCAAGAATCTTGTTACTAAGTTAATAAATATCTCATGCTCCCACCCATGCTGATGCAACTAGTTCAAGGAAATCCTCTCATCTTATACATGAAAATTTGGAATATTCACTAGAGTCCTTCCTCAAACAGACGAATAATGATAGTAGTGAAACAATATTTATTATGTTAGTCCTACCATGCTCAACAATGATACTCAGTATTCAGATATGGATATGATCTATTTGTGAGTGATTTTTTTTGTTCATAAATTAAGGCACCCTTGGAATCACCATGAAGTCTATTTGATCTCTTTAATTGAAATTCCCAAATATATCCTCAGTTATCCCATGTTTATTGGACATTTGGCATGATGGAAGGTCATTATGAAATAATTCTATATTTGTTTCATATTCTAGAAGGTGACAAAAGGTAAGACATTAGAAATTCTTCTATAAGAATATCCCTCTGTGGAAGATGTACCGATGAGAACCGAACTTACATATAAGGATATATTCTCTATTCAATAATCTACCAAATTTTGGGAAATGTACATTGAAGGCTCATCCAGAAGCCCAACCAAAAAGAGGATGTAATAACCCAAACTCATCAAAGTTGGGTTGGGAGTGATTCTCATTTCTCCAGTAAAGGAGGTTATACCATTATCATTAGAGTTATAAGAAGGATACACTAATAATTATTCCATGTATCTATCCCTAATTATAGGCTTGGAATTTTTTTTAAAATACTAAAGACTTTCCTGAGAATTAATGGTGACTTTGATTTAGTGATTAATCAGGTCAATGGTAATTATGACATCAGAATAGAAGAGATAATACCCCAACTTTATTATGTTTGAGGTTTGATTGAATAATTTCCCTTCCAAAAAATAATTACTCATGTCTTGCATTCATAGAATGATCAGGTGGATTTATTAAGAAATATTTCTATAACCTTAGAATATCTATATAATTATGAAAAAATAATAAATATCATCTATCATAGAATGGCATCTCCATTTTTTAGAGTATTATGAAAGAGTTCAAAGAGTTTAATTTTTTCCATGAACTAGATAATTCTATGAATAGTTGGGTTATTCCCATCTCAGAATACCTCCAAAATATAACCCTTCTATCATACAAACATATAAAATAATAGATCAAATGATGAGCGGTAAATTTCACTCTCTATTATAGTATGGGTCATCAGAAGGATCTTTATAAGAGAATCATTGAGTGTTTTCACCTTAGACTTATTTACAAATACGATATGGCTACCACCATGAAGTAATTTTATGTTGGATCTTGAAGTTCCCATCAATCAGGATCCAAGATTTCCCACCAAATTAAGAGGATTGGGTATTTTTGTCCTTCAATGACTAGATATTTCACTCAAATTTTCAAAAAGTGTCAATTCTTCCCCGTGCATGCCAACTTCATCAATCAACCCCATATTTTCTAAACACAACTAAATACTCCTGGCCATTCACCATATGAGGAATGAATGTTATAGGGTTGTACCCCCTAGCTATGACCAAGTAGTTCAAATATGTACTTACCCATTTCAACTTCTTCTCAAAACAGGATGATGCATTACCTTTTTAGGAATTTGGGACTTAGAGTATCATCAATTTTATGAATTCAAATATCATCCCCAGATTTGTTTCCCTCACACAATACTAATGGACAATGACACCAACTTTTCTATTTTGAATTGAAGAAGTTATAATAGGAGTACAACATTTAATCTAACCTTTATTACCACTACCATCTAGTGTAAAATGGATCGATATAGTCATTAAATAAAACTATTTTGAGTATTCTCTAGAAAATTGTTGAGATATAGAATAAATCGTTTCTCGACAATCTCTTTCTTGCCTTGTGGGCCTACCAAACTACAACGTGCACTGGTACTTAGGCAATCCCATACTCAGTGGTATATGTAATATTGGTAGCGCTACCCAGTGAGTTCTAATTTCTGAAAAATTGAATAACTATCCATGAAAAACTCTCATATTATGAGAAATAATGGAAGTGGTTGGACTAGTTAAATAGAAAAGATTAGAAAAGGTTCCATACCATTCACTACTTGGAGGTATACCCGAATTGAGTTTCATGATCCTTCAATAAGAAATTTCACCTTCATTAATTCATCCAAGGATAAATGATTTTTGTTATTAGGAACCTGATGATACCTAGGAAGAAACTTAAAAAGTTTGATATAAAATGATAAGGAACATTTTTATCCATAAATTTTATTCCAATGGAGTATATTCCTTGATCACCATGTATGGTGACCAAACTGCACCCCTACTAATGCGAATTTTCTCATGAAATATATCATGTTATTAATAATGCATGATCCTAGTTGTAATACCTTAAACTAAATGAAATTATTTTATTTTTATATGACTATAAACTTTATATAATTCCTTATCTTGCGACTATAAAAGGAACGACTGATCTGTCCTACTCGCATGATGTTAAACTATATGGAAATGTTCTCCTTGCTTGACTTTAAGATATGTGATGACTTTATATCTCTCCAGAGTTGATGAAACACCTATAGTTTCAGTTATACACCAAAATATATTTTCATAACTATATTTCGCATGATTCTTATCTCATTGAGATACGTAGTGATACTTGGATCTTACATCCCAGTCTAGCCACTAATGCTTTTAACACTTAGCCCATCATCCCTTTTCTCACTATGTGCGATTTATTTAGATATTTTACACTATGCCTCCACTAGAAAACCTAATCATGTCAAGTTATTACCTTTACATTTCGTGAAATTATCTATGAAGTACATGAACCAAGGTCCTAGTCGTATGAACTAAAACTATAAGACACTATAGTTTGAGCTGCATGACTTTAAAATCCCTAGCACAATGTACTAGTCACTTGTTTTTAAAAGATAAAATTACTCATCTCATCATAATATGTTAAACTATATTTACAACTTCCTTTCTGCAAGACATTAAAATTCAAGGTCCACATCCTTATTTCAAGACATTAAACTGTATGGTAGACATCCTTACCGTATAACATAAAATCACACCATACTTTGGGTCCCACCAAATATGACTTTCTCTTTCAGTGTCGGTCATACATAAAATTATGTTATAGAACTAAATAAATACTAATTCCTATTTCATGGGATATATAGTGGTTACTACACACCCAATCTCAGGACCAGCTACGTGTTCTTCCCCACAGGTGATACATTCTTCACTACCTTTTGGCCCCTAAGGCCTTCATTCATGTCGGATTAATTATTATGTGATAAAGAAACTATTTGAACCACACCATGGTCCTAGTTGTATGTACTTAAACTAAAAGAAACCATAGTGTGATCTATAATAATTTAAAATACATAGCACAACAACCTTTTTGTATGATGAAAAACTACATGGTTGACATCCCTGTTGAATGATGTGAAACTGCGCAACACTTTGGTCCTCACTTGAGAGGTCCCCTATCTTTGTGCAAGTCCCCCACCATGCCACCAATCTACTATTCTTTAGAACTATGTGTGGATTGATTACTTTGGGAATAGGATATGTAGTGACACCCAGATCCTAAATTTTTGGTAGAACCACAATATAAATAAGAAAATACACCTCCCTACACATGGGACAGACCTGTACAAGGAATAATTTATACAATAACTACATGGGTCAGGATTCCTATTTATATAATATACATAGAGATTCATGAATTCTTTAACCTAGTAACAACCATAAATTAAAACTATGTTCATATTTCCTCCCATACTTCCAAGTTTACTTTTATAAAATTTTTTGTGAAGAAGGAACCCCCGCCATTCCTCATTTCTCAAACTGACTATTTCTCACATGGGCATTGGAAACTTAGTAAGGGCCACCTCACATGATCAGTCCACTTCATGGTCCAAAAACTATAACCATAAACTATGTGTACTTAATTTAAAAGATGTTTTTTTCAATTCAAGACCTCATACCCCCTCTTTACATTTTTTAACCTCCATATTTTTCACATGAAATTAAAATTCCTGGTTGACCTCCCTTTCATACGATGTTAAATTGTATACTATTGTGGTCGTCGGATGAGATAACCACTATTATCGGTGTTGGTACCTTAACATACCTATATTTCAGAAATATGAATGACATGAATCTCATTTCATTGATATATATAGTGATTACAAAATCCTATATCCTACTCCATTAAAAATATGACAAAATTCCCCTTCCCCAAACAAGAACTTGATTTGTGTGGGGAATTATTCTCAAAACTTTATAAAACTTGATTCCTGTTGCCACAAGATATTAAGTGAATCCAATACCTTCTGTATCAGGACTAGAAAAAAGTAAAAAACAATTCCCCACTCTCCTATGTATGAGATAGATCTACCTAATAGAGTTTGTGGTGGGTTCTCATTTTATTCGCGAACCCATATTAAAAAAAATCCCTTCCCTATGAATGAGTCATACATGTGTAGGGATCATTATACCCATTAAAGGTCAATCATGTCCTAAATTAGCCCTTCATACTTAGGTATGTTATTTTTAAAAACCACACATCATGTATTAGAAGAATCATATCCCCATAAAATTATTTCGGGTATCAGTAGTAAGAGTGTTAGACTTTGAAGGACACAATCGCTTTGAATATGAATGTTATGCCACAAAATTTTATTTCAATAAAATGCCTCCAAATATGGATTGTAAGTCAAATGAATTTTCATAACTCAGAAAAAATAATATTATCTTCATATAATTTGATGAAATTTTAATGTAAACCTTTTTTCGAACATGGTCCATGGTTATTCATTACCTATCTACCCCATCCCTCTTATCTAGAACCGTGAAATCCATGAACCTGACATATAACCATCCTCCTTCATGGTTAGAGAAGGTCTAAGTATTCTTGTCTATATCACCATGAAAATCTTGGTCCTAGATGCAAGACATTAAAAAGGATCACTATACATCTCTATTTCATGGAGATAAACTGTAGGATTCACATCCCATAATATGACATAAAAATATGTATTGTTGTGACCCTCGCTTGAGAGGACCACTACTCTAGGTGTTTGTATACTACCACACCAATATGTTATAAATATCTATAGATTTATTCTCAATTTGATGTGATAGGTTGCGCTTATTATGGATTTTTTCCTAGGCCCAACCCCAAATTCACCCCTTTAAAAAACGATTTTCTCCAACCTTTGGCCCGTGAGGGATCTCTTTGCATCTAGTTTTTCCCTTATTGGATAAAGAGGAAATATTTTCAACTCAAATAAGTCAATTATTTATGAAATTAATCAATATTAACCCCATGGTATTTATCTTAAGGCCTTAAAATGAATGATCAACTAATTTTAGTCATTATACATTAAACTATACAACAATATCCTTTCCAAATGATGTAAAAATTCATGGTTTACGTTCCCATCCCATTATATAAAACTATGTGATACATTAATCCATCACCAGAGAGGATATTAAATTATGGTGTGGATAATATACCACACCATATTCCAAAACTCTGTGTTTGTTGATTCATATTGATATAGGATATGTAGTGAAATCTTGAATATTTAACCCCGGCCAAATCGGAAAACCCAAACGAGGATGTGATTGTCTGCCACCATACCAGTTTTCTCATACGGAAATCCATGAAATGAAGGAACCCTAAACATTAATTGTTTCTCACATCAGTCATGAATCATATGGGATTAGAAATCCCAATATTTCAGCCTTTAAATGGATACAAGATGCTTTTAGATTCTTGTGAGGTGTTATACGTCTCACTATGTTCACAACACAATCTGATATATGAGACTTTAAACTAAAAATACCCAACATCCATTCCACAAGTTGTTAAACTATATGAGAACATCCATGCCACATGACGTAAAAATGCACTGTTCACATCTATGTTGTATGATGTAAAACTACGTAACACTTTGGTCCTCACCCGAGAGGTTACCAATATTGATGTGAGTCTCATACTACACCATCAACACTTATTCTTCCTTATAACTACATGTGGTTTTATTCTTTCTTTAAAGGGATACATAGTGACATATGGACCTCTGTCCCAGGTCCATCCATGAAACAATTAAAATTTTCCCTCTAAAGCATGCAAAAAAAAACTTGTGCTAGAGATTTCAATATTGGCCTTAGAGAAATAACCCCTTCCTTACATATGAGACATATATATGTATGGAACCACAAATTTTTTGGATAATTTCTATCCAACCTCATTCTTTGTTCATGTAAACATCCCTTTCACTAGTCATACTCTTTGGCATAGGGAACTTAGATCTTCATAACATTCCATTTTTTTATCGGTGATGAGACTTCTTAACTCATATAGGCACCTTTGTTTTGACTATGAATAATAATTCTAAAACCGTCTCTATAAAACTTGTGATCCAAAATGTACCATCAACTATAGGAAAAAAATTTATTTAGGAGGAAATCCATTTATCTCTTTACGCTTTGACAATTTCATAACTGAAGCATCTTTTAGAACGCAGTCCATGGTAATTATTTTCACACCTATCTAACCTCAATCCTATTGATTTTGAAATCCCCTATAATCATGGTTTATAACACCCCTCCATGTTTAGGTATATATGGACATGCTTCTAGGATTATCTTGGCCTATTTGTTTCATTATCCACAAACCGTTGGGTCCAAGATTGGTTATCTTAAACTATAATAACTATTGGTCTCAACCACAGATAATAAACTATGAAACAAAAACCATGTAATTAACAATGTGGTGTTCATCAAAGAAAATACATGACTGGTTCTATCACAAAATCTTGATAATCTACCCAACTTCTCTTTTTCACACTGAGCATTACTCTTGTTATCTTGGAGAGCACAAGTGATCACCCCATTTTTTCATGACCAAATTGTGTCATAATAAAATTCAAGGAGGGTTTTGTATTGAAGTTAAGGCCTTAAGAGGAATTATCCTTATAATGATTCTCTAGTTCTATATTATTTCTTATCCAAAATATAAAATATCTCATACATCCTCCCATGATCTTTGCGAGTGTAGGAAAATCCTTTTGGGAGCCACTCAACATAAAAATGACATTATTTTTTCTAAGTTAATAATCAGATCAATCCAAAATAGCCACAATTATGTCTCTAAATACCCACTTCTGATGATACTTACTTCATGGACTTTAGGGAACTATAATACTCTTGATTTTACCTTCTTTATTAATAGTTATGGCACTAGACTCTGAAAAACACCTTTATTTAAATATACCTAATCCACCACAAATTGGATTTTCATAATTAATTCCAACAAAACATGTCCTGTAAAGACATATAATTTTCATCCTTAGGATTAAATACATTTATCACTACATTCCTTGACATTATCATAATGGAAATTGTTCATAAAACATTTTCTATAGTCATTCCTTATGTATGTGTCTCACAACTCAATAATCTTAGAATAATGACCTATAAGCTATCTTTAAAGGGGAGGGGATGCTTGGATATTCATGGTACATAGGAATAATTCAGGATTGTTAATTACAAAACTATTGGTGAAAGATGTTAAACATAAAATAGTATCTTCATTGTTCTATCCTACAGGAAATTAAAATGTTAGTGGAAAAGGTGCAAAGTTTGTGAGGACAATTTTAGGGATCAAACAACAATCATGTTATGATCTCTAGGTCATGTAATCTAAAACAAATTGGAGCATTCTTCTACTATTTTCATTATGATTTATACATATAGACATAAGGATGTTATTTTAAATTATTCTATTCAGATTTCAAGTTATTCAATATACTAGAATTAGGAAATAGAAGACCAAGGAACAAAATGTTTTCCATATATATATATATCAAAATTTAGAGGAGATTCCAAGAGATAGAATCTCTCTAATAAGATTTATAGGTGTTACTAAACATATGTTTTGATCTATTGAAGTGAGGATCAAGACTTATCTATAGTTTTTTAAGCCCAGTCAGCTATGTGGTGATGGTTTCCTCAAGACTATAAAGTTTCTCCTTCTCCAAAGAAACAAATTTGATTACTTATTCCATGAAACTCTTCAAGGATTGGTGGAGTTGTAAAATATATCCCTTTAAAGCATCTAATTAATATTTAATACATACTATCTTGAGATATTTCTCATCAATGAAGTTTTGATTCTCTTCTACTTCCTTGGCATCGCTAAGATTCACCTATGATACAGTACCTCAATGACATTCTAACTAGCACACTAGCTATGCCTCATCCTTCTATGATGATTGATACTCTTCCCATTTACCTATGATCAAATTCATGGAATGATGGATCATGTTATAATCAAATCCACCGTACCCCAAAATGGAAAATATGGTTGGGAGTCGGTGAAGTCATGGTGTAATATCTTTAAGAGGAATCTCTAATATTAATCTCTAAATGTCCTGAAAAATGAAATGGTGTGTGGAAAAAAAGTTATATGGTGCTATCATGTTTTAATCAGATCCACATTCATAGGTATATATATCTATTTCGGTATTAATGAACTCAAGGAGGAATCCTATTCCACTATTTCCTATGTAGTATCAGCTTATCCATACACCATTGACTTAATAAGTGTGGAGGATTCTCCATCAGGCTCTGCCGCTGAAGTAGATGGAATTGGATAACATGTGGAACTTGTCATTAACATTGGGGAATAATATATAGAAAGGGTAGGGATACAATCAAATAAGTTAGTAATACTCTTCCATTGGTTGGTCAATTGCTTGATTAGAATCATCCCCCACATCTATAACTTCTTTAGCTTGAGAACGTTCCTGAAAATGTGAGGTACTCCTTTCAAGTTTCTTAAAGACCATGACTGAAGGATATTGGGATTTCACCACATCTGGATTTGGGACTTCCACCTCCACTATTTGAAAATGGAGAGGAATCTCGGTTTCCAATCACTAATTTGGCTCAATAATTTTTCCCATAGAGAAAAACGAATGAATCTATAAGTCATGATTAAATCATAAGATGTACTGTTTGGTCATATGAAAATAAAGAGTCACATTATTATAACTCCTTATTAATTTCCTTGAACACCTCTAAAGCGATGGGGATATTAATATATTTAATTATATCTTCAATTTTCAGTCCACAAGTTCTCATTTCATGTATTAATTCCCCAAGCATTGTGGTAGCCTCACCCATGGAGACATGCATGATATCAGGATAAAGACCAAACTCTATAATGCCTAATTCACCAATAGTTATTTAAGTAGGAATACCCTCCTCTGACGACCTGAAACCCTAATCAGATTCCTTTGAGAGGGGTATATGGTTATAAGTGGTCTCTAAAAGGACATCCAATACATGTTACAAGCCTGAAATATTGTGAAAATCATAGAGTCAATCACTATTTTAGAACGTCCTATTATACATAATAAAAATTACCCAACTATTATTCTCATAATTCAATGACATGAATTGATGATGTTTTGTCTCCTAACACAACTTCAGTCATGGGTGAAGACCATTCATCAAGAGTTTATACCCAATATGTAGTGTCTTATTCAACTGCTAAGTACTCTGCTCCATACCCCTTTAGGGAGGAAAGTGAATAATATCCTGTAGAGGGAAAACATGGTCATATGGGTAGATTAGGAATGTTATAGGACTAAATGAAATTATAATGACTTTCTGTGACACATACGCCTAGACAACATTTTTGACCTCTTTTGTTTCTTCACTTGAGAAGGTAAGGGGGCCAAGTTGGTATTCTAAAACATAGGTATTGGAAGTGGAAAGGGTCCCTCAACATCTACTTTTCTATTAATCTATGATCTGGAGATAAATCTTTTGGCTTAGGGATAGACCCCTCAACCCTGATCAAGGTGACCATTAATGTATATCTTGGGGAGGCTAGTTTTGGAGTTTCCTCCTACTATAAGTAAAAGAGGACCCTTAATTCAAATTCCTCTACTCAAAATTTTTATAAAGGGTTTAAAGGATAGGAAAAGAATATTACATAACTAGAATTGATGAATTCATCCAATTCATTATTGGTTTGGTCATCCATTCCCTCAAAAACACCTCAATCTATCATACTACTTACTCACTTTATGGATGGGATCTAGTCATAAGTCGCATATACTAACATCTCCAAATACTAAACATATTTCCCCACCTCAGTAGAATTGGGTTCAGGATGAAAATTATAGGACACTCAAATATCCCCAAGACTATTTATATGTATTATAGAGTATGGAAATAATAATAAATCTATGATGTTGAGGGTTATTCTTTATTTTAATTTGACCACCTCAATCCACACATAATTAGATGTTGATGTGATAGATTTTGAGTACCTAACATATGTTGAATTTGAAGTCCTTTTGGAACTATCTACACTAGATGGCTGATGGGATACTAAATATTTTTTCTCCTCCTTAAGATGATGAGTAAACACCATTGCCCTAAAAGATGCAGTCTTTTCAAATCCAGCATGCTTCGTGGCCCATGTTTGAGATTGTTTTGATGATTTTAGATCTTCAGTATCATCACCCAAGGGATTAGCCTTCCTACCATGATTTCCCCATTTAGTATTAATCGTAGCCTCAACATGAGGGACCCTTACTACTAACACCTATTAAGGGATGGAATAAATCGAGGCATTGGAATACCCAATGTATAACCCAATAGATGCACCTAATGGAGGAAAAATAAATTGATACTTGGGATACCACCAAATCCATGAAGATCCAGAATTTCCAGGCCACCATCGGATGATTCACAAACTGAACATGTGGGGGGGATATATTTGGAAGTTGTAGACACTTGAATTGATGAGAAAATCTGTATGGAGCATATGCTTCGCATATTACCTCACTGTCTATCTGGGTTTCCATAACACTATCTCTGAACATGATCATGTATAACCTCTGGTCATCATAGCCCTAGTCATTTTCATTGAATGTTCTATTAGGTGGATCAATTTATGGGAATAATTGAAATCTCATAGAAACTTTAGATTCTTTATAAATCCTCCATACATAATAGAAAATAGTTGTATACTAGAAATAACTTGAATGAACGGACAAATCCAACCTCCAAGGACTTCTAATCCAATCATCATGACATTAGAACTAAAGTATGTTTCAATCCTCCTCCAAACCAAATGAAATCAACCTAAAATTTGGTATGGGGTCTTACCTGCGTATACATACAATAAGAAATGATATTTGTTTTTCAAAATAGGGATAGAAAACCATATGTTCTTTTCTTTCTATAATATGGCCACTAAAACAAACATCCCCAGCCTCACACAACCATTATATTCACACACTAATAGATGGTAGGTGATCAACCTCATTGTGAGGATGTCGTTGAGGCAGGTTCTTACATGGATGTTGGAATTGACTTTATACACCCACTAATCATACTAGCCTTACTACAACATTGAAAAAAATTCACTAGGAATGCACCAATTCTCTAATGAAGGAAATCCTGTTTGGAACTGGAAACTTGGAATATCTTAATGTTTCTCTAGGAAGGTCGTCATCCACATCTCTACATGAACAACTCCCCATGGTATATGTTCCTTTTTTTAGAATTTTCCAATCCAAATTTGACATCTTATAGTATGAAGCCATCATATATTCACTTTCATCCCATATTTAATTCGGTGGGATAAAGTCATCCTATATTTCATTGAGAATAATATTTCTAAGGATCTTATAGATTTCCTATAAACTAATGTTGTCTTCTTTATGTGTTAGAAGAAATGTATTTTTATAAGTGGAACATCGACTCAAGATCTTAGGAATGATATCTGAATTCTTGTACAAATATGCCTCGGAGACGCATGAAGCATAAAAAATTACAAATTATTTTAGCTAATTTCAAAATTCTAGACAAGTTTGGGGCACCTCATACACCCACATTCATTCAGTTTTGACTCGCCCTACTAAATGGAATTCCTAATAATAATCAATTCTTTTGACTGATCCATCTTAGAAGCACATACGATCTATGGATAGTAAATAGGTTTCAACTTTTGGGTATTAGGATTAAAATATATGGCACATAATATGTGATTCATGATGCATGTAGGGTATACTATTACCTCATTGATGAACAGACCTCTAGTAGAGATATTGGCAGTATGACTGTTATTTTAATCCTGGAACCTAGAATTTGGTAAATTAATCTGTGAATTTAGGATAAATGAATCTTTTAAAATTCCATGTTCATAAATCCATTACTAATCACTTAGTGGGTACTCACATTGGTACTTTTTCAAGTATTTTTGAAATACCAAAAGAGTAGAGTCACACATGTCACCATAATCAGGCTCGATGATATCTTTCATTTTATTAATGCATGAAACAACTTTTTCATTAGAGATCCTTTGATTTTCCATTGATAATATACAAAGGAAAAACCAATATGTTCATTAGCATGAAGGATTTTATTTGGGTGTTTCTTTAAAAAATGGAAAATTCAACAAAAGAGTGACTCATATAGTTTATTCAGACAAGGGACCTTTTGTAAGTTACTCGCTCAAGTGACCTCACGTAGGTAACTCATTCAAGTGATGTTGCACACGCCACTAGCTCAAGGGACCTTGTCTAGGTCACTCACTCAAGTGACCTTGCATAGGTCACTCACTCATTAGGATTGTAATAATGATCCCCCCATGGTCATTTTATCATACAAATTGAAGGTACATGAGTTAACTAATGAGAAATAGCATCTCAAAAATGATGTGAGGAAGACTAGTGCATCAAGAGAGAATGAGCGATGTTAACACATGAGAAATGATTTGGAAAAGTGACTCTATTTATATATTCCCGATCGCCAACATTTTCTACTAGTGTGGATGACAAATGGAAAGGACCTACATGAATGACTAGTGCAGTGAAAACCTATACTCCATTTTTCATATCTCTTTTGCATAATAATTTAGTTGAGATGTTCAAAGAGAACTTGAGGGTATGCAAGAATATGAAAATAAGTGAGTGAAGGATTCATTAACATCCGTATTCCTATATACCTTAGGATTAGATCCTCTTCTTCTAATCGGAACCAATCCTAGGGGGATTTGCTGACACAACCATTTTTACATATGGATGACAAGATTTAATGGAAAATACCTCAATTAGTAGTGGAGAAATGGGAGTCAACGAAATCACCTAAGTAGATCACCTGTAGATCCCACTTGTGTGCCAAGAGGCTCATGCAGACCCATCCTACATGATCTAACATCAGTATCCAATACCTACATGAGGGACCCCCATAATATAACTACATGATGGACCTATTCAAATGATATCCTTCACCTAGGGTCCTGGGATTTTCTTATATATAGGACCCTTGGGATCCTTAATTAACATGATTTGAATATGAAGAGACAATTTAAATCTCTTACTACTAGAAAATGGGGCTACCCACACACAATTATACCCATATTTTATAGAAACAATGGGAATAGAGTAGCTGGAATCAGTTTATACCAATATTTTATTTAAACATTTGATATATAATAGTCTATACAAACGGTTTTTAAAAACCTATTAGGAGAGATATCTATTATATTCCTTAGCCTCCCACCCTTCCCAATTCACTTGTGAGCCCTAATCTCACCTCACGTAAGTGAAGATCAGTTCTCTTCTCAAGCATTCTCCCCTAATTCAAGGATTTTTTGATTTTAATCTCCTTCAAACATAAATTAGTGAGTTCTAAATCCTTGTTCTCTTATCCTAACTATTATTTTCATTTTTATCTATGTTTGAAAACCTAACCAAGATATAATTAGGTTTTTAGTTTTCTAGATTATTTGAAATAATATTATTTTAGATTAATTTTTTATATTATTTCATAATAAATGTGATTGAAATAAAAATATATTTTTGTTTTAATTTAATTATCCTTTACTTTTACATAAATGCAGTACAATTTTTTTTGATATATATTAAATGATTATGTAATTAATTATTGTAGTAATTTTTTTGTTTTATTAATGTATTAGGGGTCATTTTATGTCTAATTATTATATATAATAATTCACGAGTTACCTTTCCTTATAAAAATATAACATTTCATATCCTTTTACTTTTATTACTTACCTTTACATAGGTTAGTTTACCCTTATAGATTTTTGAAAGTGAGTCTCACCTTTACAAAAGTATTTCTACTCTTGATTTACCATTATATAGATTCTTTAATAGACTACTCCTACCCTTACACATCCACTATTCCATTGTTTATGTACCTTTACATAGGTGTCTAATGAATCTTTAATAGTATTTATATCCTTCATAAAGAATCATTCATGAAATTAATGACACATATTGACACGAGAATACATCACCTCATCATTCTTATAAGATTTACATATTTTGATATTTAAAGGCCCCCCTTAATACCTATGAGAATATTGCATATGACTTTACCTGAAAAATATCATTTTTAAATAATATAATTCATCCTCCATTGAAAATTAAACAATAAGAACACTTTCATATATCATATAAATTCTTATATTTATATTACAAAGAGTAAATTCACCACTTGGTAATGACATGTCTACAAAACCTATAAGAATACTGAGTTGGAGATCAGTGTCAGAAATAAGTGTTAATGTTAACAGTGTCGATGATTTCAATATTTTAATCTATATCCATAAACTATATTGAAAATTGAGTAGTTAAATATTCCTATGATCTTCAATAACTTCTCACAAAAACTATTAATATATAAACTTTAATGCACATGGGTGAGGAAAATACCACTTGAAGACCTATTTTATACCACTTGAAATCCATTTATTCTAATTTATCTACCATTAATAATTATTTCAAATTAGTCTACGTAGATTTTATAAGACAATATTTATCTCCCTCATATTTTTTGAACATATAGACACCACTTTTTGAAACCCCTTTTCTAGTAGGATTATTTTCCCAATAAGTTTCTGAGTATCCTAAAAACACTCAGATGATACAAACTTTTCGATTTATAATAAATAACTTGAAAGGATTTTCAAATATCCTAAAATCATTATTAAAAAATAAAACTGGGATTTGAAACCCAAATCACTCCAAAATAGTCTTAAAATACACTATATATTTAATATTTCAGCAGATTCATATATAATCTAGCATGTATGTTCGAATTCACAACATTTTACACTTAATTCATGATTTTTTAAAATTTCAAAATTATCTAAAAATTTTATTTCATCATAAAATCTTGTATTTTTAATTCTCCTTTTTATGAAAACTTAGTTAATAACCCACAAAGATTGTATCTACCCCTTCATCCAACATCAATCAAATTATCATATTTAACAATAAAGAAAAAGGGAAGAGGGGTACCTCTAACATCCTCATTTTAATGATTGTGGTTGTTCTTATCGAACCAAATATTTTATTCTACTCTTCCTCCAAGCCTTGATAATGGATTTTTTTTCAAAACCACTTGCGATGGTTCTATTTTAGATGTTCTCTTTACGATTATTTATCATTACTATATTTTCTTTCTTAACCATTATTGGGATAATCCCATTAATACTTGTATCTTATTTTGATACATTTTTCCTGCACCCATCCACATTTTCCCTATATCAATGGAGAGATCTTCTACCAACTTGGACATATTTCCTTATAGAGAGATATCTGAGATCATTAAGGAATACTTTGTGATTTTACACTTATTTGATATACATAATAGTCACTTCAGACTTATTCTTCCTTAGGGAAACCTTATTCAATGGAAATTCTTTCACAATATATGCACACTCTATGTGTATGTTGACCGAATTTAATTAGATTTTGGTAGTTGAAAGTTAATATTTGAGTTAGTGGATGATCATTTGATATTATCTAGGCTTACGGAAGGAGAAAAGTGATATGTTTTTCCTTTACAATTAGAGACGATTAATTTTTTCTAAATCATTTTTACATCATTTTTTATATTATAAAACTTTAGGATTCCATCTAATTTATTAATTTTTTTTATATATTTCTATTATTTTATATGTATTGTTTTCTATGATATTAGTGTTTAATGATTATTTTTTATTTATATCAATTATGGTATAATTTCCATGACATTATTATACCATGTTTTTGTGTTTTTGATATTGGGTGACACATTGTTGTTATTCTTAAGTAAATGTTTTCCATCATAAAGACATGTGTATTTTATTAGATTAATTTCATATTCAAAACATTGATGTTTTAAAAATAATTGTTTCATAATGACATATTATTTTATTGGATTCTGTAATAGTTGTTTCTTATTACATGTCTTATACTTTGAATGGTTTGTTATTTAGAAGAATAACTTATAGTATAAGTTATTTATCTATTATTTTTTTACTAGATAATACCATGCTTTGATGAATTTCATATTAAAATTGGTTGTAATAAATTTTATAATTACAGTGTTTATTGTTGATTTGAATACAGCCTTTTCCTTTTAATAGAATGGATAGCAGTTGTATGTATCATACTGATCTAATTTGAACCCGGTTATAAAATAATTTGGATATTTTTAGACTTTTCATTTAACAGTGCTTTAGATGGTGGTCATATATAGTTTCCATGTTATAATTGTGTTTGAATACCAGGTTTAAGTTAGGAATAAGTTAGATACCATTCAAAAAAACTAAATTTCAAACAAACTATTATGTTTGGTATCACAATGGAGAGATGAGATAATCATTTACTGTTTATGAATGGAAAGAAATAAGTGGTATGAAGAAGTTGATATTTGATTGGTTTCCATCATCAAGAGAGATATAGTATTCTATTGAAGGGAAAAATGATATCAACATACAAGAAGAAAATAATGTAGATTATGGTGTTGAGAGAGTGAAAAAAGTAATGGATGATGCCAGAACTTCTATATATCAAGAATGTACTAAAATGAAAATGTTGGAACTTTTAATGAAGTTATATCATGGGAAAACCATGTAAGAATTTCTAATAACTCAATTGATTTTATTCTTAATTTTTTGAAGGATATTCTTCCTAATGGTGCGGATATTACCTCAGATCATAATGCATGGATGTTAATTAAGAAACATAGATTTTATAATAATAAAATTCATGATTTTCAAAAATATTGTAGTTTATTTTGGTTGTAATAAAAAAATATTAATGAATATAAGTAATGTGGAATATTTATATGGAGGGAAACTATATATGTAACACCATAAAATGTGATTCAAAATGTCATGTGGCACTTTCCATTGATTCTGAGGCTTCAAAATCTATTACGATCTGTTAAAATATCAACTAACATGTGATGGAATTATGCTGAGGGAATTAAAGATACTGATGAGTTGGTTTATCCTATAGATGTATTATTATTCTTAGAGTTTTATGTGAAACATCCTAATTTTGAAGATGGGGTGGATAATGATAGGTTTGGTATTTAATCTGATGGTTTTAATCCATTTGGTCAAATGCTTTCTGTTCACAACATGTGGCCAGTTTTTATTCACATTTTTAATCTTCCTTTGTGTATATTTATGAAAAAATCATTCAATTTATCAAGCATAATAAAATATGGACCTTATTATCCTGGTAAAGATATATAAATTTACATTCAACCGTTAATAAGAGAGTTGATGTAGCTTTGGGATATGGGTGTTCACACATTCGAAGCTTATTTTAAAAATATATTTCAGATGCATGATTCCCTTCTATATAATATAAAAGATTTCCCTATATATAAAATAATGTTTGGTTATATAATGAAAGGAAAAATATCATGTCCAAATATTATGAATAATACACAATCGATAAGAATTAAATATCATTATAGTTTTAGTTTCATGGAAAATCAATAATTCTTTCCAATGGATCATAAATACAGGAAGAATCACCTGTGGTATGATAATACCATTGACACTGAACATCTTCCTCAATATATGTCAGGAACTGATGTGCTTAACGAATTGAAAGATTTGATATTTTTATTTGGTATTGATCATATGAAATATATAAAGAGGAAGATTGTGGACACTAAATCCACTTATGATTGGAAAAAGAAAAGTATCCTTTTTTGAGTTTCCATATTGGTTTACCAATTTATCATGTAATTGTTTTGATGTAATGAACATTTAGAAAAATATATTTCAAATGTTGCTTTTTATTTTTCTAAATATAAAGGGGATTACTAAAGATGACTTATGATATCACTAGGATTTTTTGGATTGGGGTATTCAACTACAACTGTATCATATATGTATTAGTGAAAAAAAACCGAAAAGTTCCCTGTTCTTCTAATGTGATGAAAACTTCAGAGAAAATCATTTTTTTGTAATTATTATAGAATATCAAGGTTCCTAATGGTTATTCTAGCAACATATCTAAATGGTTCAATAGAAGGGAGTTGAAACTAAAATCCGTCAAAACTCATGATTATCACATCCTTCTTCATGAATTTATTCCAATAGAAATATGGAAATTACTATCAAATAATGTAAGTGTAACATTTATTCACTTGTAACATTTTCATAGATACCTTTTTGCTAAAATCCTATCCAAGTTTATCTAGATATAAATTTTTCATAAGGTTCCATTAATTTCATGTGAGTTGGAAAAAAAATTTCCTCCTTCATTTTCACTTGCATGTTGTATTTAACAATTCATATTCAAACTAAAACACTTATTGGGAGACCCTTTTCATTTTGGTGGATTTAGAATACTATAAGAAATATGTGTATAATGAAATCTTATATCAGAAACAAGAATAATCCTGATGGTTCCACTCTGAGAGATTATCTAGATCAAGAATGTATGGTTTTTTGTTCAATGTATTTTTATGAAGTGAACACAAGAAATAAATTGATAAAGAGAAATGAAGATGCGATGTATGGGGAAATGGATCCCTCACTTCCCTCTCCTAACAAAACTGAAGGAATTCTTGGGTTATATAAATTGGATACAATGATCCTTAAAGAGAAGGATAAAGCACAACACATAGTCTTGTTTTAGTATGGTTTGTTCGATAAATATATCAAGTAATTTCAATATTTATATTTCATATCATATTATGTAATTTCACATAAACCTTAAAATTATATTATTATTTTATATAGGAAACATAAAAAATTATAAGTAGAGTTCATCGATCATTGCATTTCATAAGGAGAGAGGCTTTTCACAACAAAGAGTTTTATGCTTGGTTGAAATAAATGGTATGTCAATAGTGATAATTAACATAAAATATAGATATTCATTTAATTGTATTATTCATATATATTTTAGGTATTTAGTTTACCTGTTGAATCTATATGTAAATAATTAAGAGAGTTGGATTTTGGTCCCAATTCATTGGTTCCTGAATGAAAATGTTTAATAATCAATGGGTATAAATCTGTTACAACTAATAGATCTGTGAAAATTAGAACAAAAAATAATGATTTTATGTTAACTGAAACAATGGAATGTTATTCTAGTGTATCATATAGTAGGTCTCGATATGATAATGTGTCTTATTATGTACTTGTTGAGAAAATATTGTTATTATATTACTACTTTCATGGTCTAGTCATTATGATTAAATGTAAGTGGGGTTATTCAAGGATATGAAATGGTACATTTATTTATGACTATGGATTTAGAGTTATTTAAATGAATCCATTTATGGATAGCAAAGAACCATATATTTTGGTATCAATGGAACAAAGTGTTTTATGTGAAAGATCATCTGAGACCTGATTATGATGCAATTATTGAATTAATCCCAAGAAATATTTTTCATGATCGTGGGGATGAAATTGAAACCATTAACTCCCTCATTTTTGTTGAAAAAATATTTCATTTGATGAATCAAATCATATTGTTCTAAGAATTGATGTTGAACCTGAAGTAGTGGCCGGTAATATATAGAAGCAACCATATATGTTCATAGTTTATTCAGTTTACCTAAACATGGATTTGTCAGGTTGGTACTACTACAATTACATTAATTTAGTTTCATATTGGAATGATATACTTGTTTTAGTTTTGTTTTTTTTCATTTCATTTATTTATATTTATTTCAATTCAGAAAACCAAATTCTAAATGGGTTTTAAAAAAACAAATAATTTGGTTTTAAATTATAGTTTCTAAAGCATGTTTTGAAATTTTTTATGAATTATTTGACTTATAAATTGTATTCATAATTTTTAAAAACTGTTTTTAAAAATGTAAATTTCATTCTTATAAATATTGTAAAAGATATTGAATAAATTATAAGAAAGATATTATTTGATAATGATTGATGGAAACATAATCTAGGGTTGCCTCCTCCGGTTCCCTTAGTGTGTAAAATAATTGTAATATTTTTCTTCTTAATTAAATTTAATGTCTTGTTGTTATTCATTATCAAAAAATTTAGGGACATTATGTTGAAATGGCGTTGATGTATCCTCAACCTACTAGTATAGGTCCAATAAGGGATGCTTCTAGAGCCGCATGGAGCCCTCTTTGGTCCCATTCACACCCTAACCCGCAAGCAGACACTCCATATACCACTCATTTTAATCCTCTACTTGAGCCTATAGAGATGTTACCACATATACTATATCCATATCCTATGATGTATCCCCATCCCTTATATCCTTATCCTACAATGTGTACACTACCTCCATTTCCTACTTTCCATCCAAGATCTGACGATTCTTTTCCTTCCGCTTCCTCTCCAGTGCAAGTAGATGACCCGATGCATGCATTGGAAATGGAACATGCTTTAAAGACTATTGATCCAGTATAACCCACAGATCCATAAGATTCTAATGAAAAGACTCCATTAGTTTTTTATAAGCGTGTCAAATTATATCACATCAACTTTTTCCTATTGTACTACGAATTAATTATTTTTTAAATTTATCTTATTTAGTGGGATATTCTAATTGGAGACATGGGAACACCTATATGAATGAAGCATGGAATCTTAAAACAAAAATAATTGTAGATTACAATGAATAAAATCATATGATAGGTTAAAATTTTAGACAATGTAGAATTTTTATAGAAACTTCAACCATGTTTAAAGATATCATTTCAACACATAGAGGTATATCAATAATGAAATCATGGAGAACGCATGATAAGAACTATGGGTAAGAAAATTTGTTAAATTGATATCTATTTTTTTGTATTTATATGTATTATAATATTCATTGTCATTCCAGTTCATCTTTCCCAACAGTGATGTTTCTATGGTCACATGATTGGTGGATCTTGGGGAGTTGGGGTGATCATATAAGTATGAGTGATATATTGGTTTGAATAATAGATCTGGTTCTAATTTATAGGTGTAAAGATATCCACTAATTTTCCAACAACAAAATATCAATAAATGATCACATATTGGAAGGTTATTGAGTTGAAGGTATTCTTAATCTTTAATGGTTTACATTAAAAATTTAATTAATTGTATTGTTTTTTTTTGTTTTTAGGTTGCAACAGACAAAACTAAGTTGTTATGACATATTTTCACACGTTGGGGTACACTATAATGCCCGAGCATGAGAGAAAAAAGATACATTAATATAGATAGAAATAATATATATTTATTATTGTTACTAAAGTGGTCATTTCATTTCATTTTTATTTCAGGAAGTATAAAAACATAAATAGTCATGAAAGGAATTAAAACTTCATTAAAAAAATATTAAAACTATACTAAAATAAAATCATGTATCCCTAATACAGAAGGTTAGAAATTCCAAATCAATACAAGAATGCTAAAATTCCCTAGTTAGTTATATTTTCCTGATGAAATTTAAGTATTCATCTAATGGATCCCTTTAATATAAGTATGGAAATACCCTGTTAAACCATGGAGATATATTTTTTTGTTTTAAATTCATGAAAATGCATTGACATGGGTTGAATACTGTTAAATATTTACTTTTTATGAAATAAAAACGTTTTCTAAAATTTATTCTCTGAATGAGAATTAGTATTGGAAAGGGGTGGTTATCTTGAAATTATTACGTTTTGAAATGTAATTTAGGGGAGTGTTTTGAATTTTTTTTGTTAAAATAAGTTTAATTTTGAGGTATAATATATATTTGAATGATTCTTTTGGAGAATTTTAAAAAATAATATTTTTTTGGTGAAAGTATTTTAAAGTGTAATTAGGGATTGATAATTTTGGTGTGAACAAGATCCTAGATGTGGAATCGGTTCATCTTTTTTAGGGATGATAAGAGTTTTGGTAGAGAGGTTATAAAAACCCATGTTCGAGTGGATTAGATTAATGGGGGAATTCCATATAACCTAAAAAGTGACAACTCAAAAATCAAAAAAACTACCTATCTTAAAATTACCTAACCCAAAATGAATAAAATGACATAACTCAAAATAAACCTAATAGCTTAAACGAGATTAAAATAATTTTTCTATCTAAAAAATGAACAAATTTCCAAATAAACTAACCAAAACTTACATAACCCAAAAATGAACAAAATGATGTAACCCAAAATAAACCAAATGAACTAACTAAAATATGACATAACCCAAATATTAACTAGATGACCAAACCCAAAATTAAAATATTGACACAACCCAAGATATAGAAAATAACCTAAGAAAAAATGAACTAAATAACCTAACATCAAGAAAAATAAATAAATTAAACCTAATGAACTAATTAATCTAACCAAAAAAATGAAATACTGATGAAATGAACCAATCCAAAACAAACTAATGACGAAACAACCAAAATTAACTAAATTACGTAACCCAAAAAAAGACATAAACCAAAAATAAACCAAATTACCTAACCCAAAAAAACCAAATAACTAAACATAAAAAATAAATAACCAAAAAAATGAAAAAAACAACCTAAACTAAAAATAACTAACCCAAAATGAACAAAATAACATATATCCAAATAAACCAAATAACCTAAACCCAAGTAAACCAATTGTTCTAACCAAAAAAATAAACAAATGACCAAATGAACTTACTAAAAATTATATAGCCCTGAAATGAACCAAATTACGTAACCCAAAATAATCTGAATAACCTAACTCAAATGTGACATAACCTAAAGCTAAACAAAATAAAAAAACCAAAAATTAACCAATTGACATAACCCAAGATGAAGGAAATGCCCAAAAAAATGAACTGAAAAACCTAACCAAAATAAAAATAAACAACCAAACCAAAAATAAAATAATTAACCTAACAAAAAATGAACGATTGATCAAACAACCTAATCCAAAACAAACTAATCATCAAAAGACCAAAAATGAACTAATTGAAGTAACCTAGAAATGAAATAACCTAATAATAATCTAAATGAACTAACCAAAAATAAACCAAATAATCAAAAACAAAAAAGGTATAACCCAAAAATGAATAAAATAACATAACTTAAAAATACCTCACACAAAATGAACAAAACGAAATAACCTAAAATAAACCAAATATCCTTAACCATAAAAAAACTATATTTATAACCGTAAAAGGAATAAATGACCAATAAATCTAACAAAAAATTCCATGAACCTAAAATGAAACAAATGATGTAGCCCAAAATAAATCAAATAAACTAAATCAAATATGTCATAACCCAAAGATGAACCAAATGATATAATCCAAAATTAACCAATTGACATAAATTGAGATGATAAAAATAACCTAACTGAAAATGAACTAATTAAAAAAACCCAAATAAAAATAAATAACCTTACCCAAAATGATCCAATTAACCTAACCAGAAATTAATTATTGATAAAATGACCCAATAAAAAACAAACTAAAAACCAAACAAACCAAATGGACCAAATCAAATAACACCAAAGAAGATATAAATAAAAAATAAACCAAATGACATAATAAAATAAACCAAATGACCTAACATAAAAAATATATTACCAAAAAATGATCAAAATAACCTAACCAAAAAAGAACTAACCGGAAATGAAAAACATAATTAAGAAAAATAAACCAAATAACTAAAACCCATGTAAAAAAATTGTTTTTACCAAAAAAAAGAACAAATGACCAAATGAACTAACAAAAAATTACATAGCCCTTAAATTAATTAAACAGAAATAACCCAAAATAATAAAAATGACCTAACTCAAATATTACATATCCCAAAGATGAACCAAATGAGAAAAAAAATAACCAATCGACATAACCTAATATGAAATAAATAACGTAAAAAAAATGAACTAAGTAATCTAACCCAATGAAAAATAAATAACCTAACCGAAAATGCACTAAGAAACATAAGAAAAAAATTGAATGAATGATCAAATGACTTAATATAAAACTAACTAATGACTGAATTATGAAAATGAACCAAATGGAGTAACCCAAAAAATTAATAAACCAAAAATAAAACAAATGGACTAACCCAAAATAAACCAAAAAACCAAACATAAAAAAGTGATAAACCAAAAATAAAAAATTAAATAACCAATAAATACCATAACCAAAATGAAAAAAATAAAAAAACCCTATATAAATCAAATAATCGAAACCCAATTAAACCAATTGTTATGACGAAAAAAATGAAAAAATGACCAAATGAACTAACAAAAAATTAAGTGACCCTAAAATGAACCAAATGATGTAACCCAAAATAAAACAAATGACCAAACTCAAATATGAAATGACCAAAAGATAAACCAAATGAATGAACCCTAAATTAACCAATTCACATAACCCAAGATGAAGAAAATACCCAAACCAAAAATGAATTAAATAACCTAACATTAAGAAAAATAAATAACCTAACCTAAAATGAACTAATTAACCTAAAAAAATGAATGATTAATAAAATGACCTAATCCAAAAAAATAATTACCAAATGACCAAAATGAACTAAATAAGTAAACCCAAAGAAGACAAAACCCAAAAATAAACCAAAAGAACTAACAAAAAATAAACCATGTAACCTATCATAAAAAAGAGATAACCCAAAAAATAAACAAAATTACCTAACCTAAAATTACCTAACCCAAAATGAAAAAAAATGAAATAACCAAAAATAAATTTAATTACCTAAACCCAAGTAAACCAATTTTTCGAACAAAATAATTAACAAATGAAAAAATGAACTAACAAAAAATTATATAACCCAGAAATGAACCAAATTACATAACCCAAAATAAACTAAATAACCTAAATCAAATATGATATAAAACAAAGATGACCTAGATGACCACACCCAAAATGACCTAAACCAAAGATAAAATATAACATTTCCTACAATAAACCAAATTATATAACTCCAAAATTACTTAACCCAAAAATGAAGCAAATGGATTAACCAAAATCAACCAAAATAACTTAAATTAAAATGAACCAAATGCTCTAGCCAAATATTAAAAAATATCCAACCCAAACATGAAACAAATGGAATAATTAATTAATGAAATAAAAACCCTCACCAAAAATGAATTAAATTACTAAAACAAAAAATAAAAAAAATATTCTAACCAATTGACTAAATAACCAATCGATAAAATTACCAAATAACCTAACCAAAAAATGAACCTAATGACTAAATGATAAAAACTACTAGGTGGCCAAATAAAAAAATAAAGTAACACAAATAGAATTGGATCGAGGTGAGAATAAAAGAGAAATCCATTTCATACCCATATTTATAATACTAATTAGTATGTATTGATTATGTTGTGTCACTAGTATAAATTTTTTAATTAAATGTATATATAGATAATTTTTATTTTATAGATTTCTTCAATATATAAATTTATTATCTTATTCCATGTTTATAAATATCATATTATTCAATAATGTACTATTATTATAATAAATTTCAATTACATCAAGCATCATTGGGCATCGACAGACCTGTGCCTCGAGCAATGTTATTTTTCTGGAGTAGGAGACAAAAGGATTGAGGTGCTATAAATTCACAAGAAAAAGAAAATACTATAAGTTTTTTATTGATATTTAAAATTTTCATATGTAATTCATAATTAAATATATTTTTTATATTTTCAACAGTGTTCCTTAGAGGCCCTTGATGAAAAATAACATTACAAGTTGAGGTAAAATGAACATTTGAGACAGGTATTAGGTGAGGAGCACCATGGGAGAGTCTGATATTGAACCGGGAGAAACATCACCCCTCTAAGAATTGTACCTAATTTCTATCATTTAAAAGCTCTCACACCACTAAGCTAAAAAAATCTTTTAGAAGGAGATGAGGCCAAAAAATACATATACTGGAGCATGAAATAGGTAAACTACTCACCAAACAGTTCTTGAAATCTATGCTAGTTATATGTACATTAGTTTCATCAGAGGTCTTTAATGTTTTTGATTAATGTATAGAAACAATAAAATCAATATATGATGCACTGAGTGATTTTAATGAGGTTCCTAGTGGTGGTTTAGGTGAGGATACTATTAGTGGTGAAGATGATGATAATGATGATGATGCTGGTGCTCTAAATGATGATGTTGGTGATGGTGGTGATGAAGATATTGTTGATAGTGATGGTTATTAGGATGTTGGTGATGGGGGGAGATATAGATTCCCTTAATTTATGATTTATTAGTAATGAGGTGTTTAGATGATATTTAATGACTTGAATTGATTAATTATGTGGTTGTATTTGTATGTTATAGTATTGAAAATGTTTTAAAATATTACAAGAAGTTAGTTGAATAATAAATATACAATATATTCATTTCATTGAATATGTATCATGATTTTTATTTTCTTTATAGGTTCGGGAATTGTTTGTGTGGTAGGGTTGGATGGGTAGATGCTTATTATTGGGTAGAGGTATCTATACCAACGGTTCAATGAACCATTAGTATAACCTATCTTGGGATAAGTTATACCCATAATTTAATGAAAACTGTGTGTATTATTAATACATCCTTAGCTATAGCCATAGTTTTTATAGAAACTATGGGTATAGCCCTATACCGATGACTTAAGAACCCACAATTCATAGAACCGTTGGTATATCCTATACTGATAGTTTTATGGGCTATAACAATGGTTGTAAACCATGGGTATAGGGTTAGTTTCCAGTAGTATCTGTTAGCTGAAGCCTCTCATGCAAGTCCTCAAAACCCTTATGGAGTTCCCTAAGACTTAAAAAGAAGATGGAATTGGAAATGGTCAATGGAATGAGGGGCCATAAGATATACAATACCATGAACCTTGATAGGACCACCCCTAGTCAAAATAACTAGTGAGAAGGGCAGTTTTGTGTTTTAAAACAGGAGCACCAGTCATCCAAAGACACTTGAAGAGACCCTTAGAGCTTAGATAAAGGTGTCAATCAAGCTCTATTTCTGAGGTTGTTCACCGAGAAAGAGGAATCCGCTTCTCTCCCACGTTTACTATGCGTGAGGCATCTCCATCTCTCATAGGTCCGCCCTCCATGAGGCATCTATGGATCACCCAGGCCTAGCCTGTGTGATGCATCTCCATCTCACTCAGGTCTACCCTTTATGAGGTCTCTCTAGCACACCCAGGTCCACATTGTATGAGGATTCTCCAGCTCACCTAGGTCTTAACTACGTGAATCATCTTCATCTCTCCTAGGCGTTATTGGGGTGAATCCCCTTCAACTCACCCTGCACTTACCTATGTTAATCTACTTCATATCACATAGTTCCTTCCTTTGTAAAGCTCATATAGATCACCTAGGACCACCCTATATGAAAGAAACTCTGATCCCTATCCTTTACCACTTAGTATAGGGAACCCCTCTCCTTAGGAATCCCTTCTATGGGAGACTAAACCGAAACCTACACCGATTCCTCTATATATTCATGATAATAGAGAAAGACACACCAATATTTCTCCCATTAAATTATGAATTACCTAAATAAAAGACATCCTAAACATAACCTACCAAATTGGTAGAGTACTCACAATTCTTATAATTGTGCATTATCTCAGTAATGAGGACCCCTATCATGGATGTAGGGTAGGGGAACTCCCTGTTTTAGGAAGGGGACTACTTTCTGTTATCTTCTATTTGGGTTAATTCCCATTATTCCCCCCACCTATCAAACGGTAGTCACCTATTGAATGTTTCACCCATGGGAATGCCTCCTAGAGTAGTCTCATATTCCTTCATGTGGGGAATTCCCCTGCCTTCCACATCCTCACCGTTGTCCACCATCAGATGGATGATATTATACATATTTCCTGATCTTCTACTTCCCCTTGTTTCTCACACCATTCATAACGCACATGAGATTATAGGTTATTGATGATCATGTCATTGGCACAATTAGATACCTCCAACATGGGCCTCTTTTTATGTATAATCCCTAACCATACCCATTCAAATGGGCCTCATACTAGGATTAATCCCCAAAACCATGTTACTATCCTATCAAAGGAATAAATTCCATGTGATAAAAACCATAATAGGTTCCTATTACCATTGTAAAACCAAATTGGGACTCCCCTATAGGTGTAATCCCTAACCATTATGAATTACTTGGTCTTCGATTCAGGTAAAAATAGGATATGTAGGAATCCCCCCTCATGTTCAAACCCAGCACCCCAATATCACATTAATCATCTATAAACCATATTCATGGTGGGTTCTTCCACCAATATGGGAATCTGATTTGATATAAGACCCAACCATACTTAGTAAAATGGGCCTCCTACTAGGTGTTAGCCACAAAACCATGTTACCATCCTCCCAAAGGGCCATATACCCCACCAAACAAACATTCAAAGGTATATATTCCCATGAAGCAATTAATTGGGCCTCCTATATAGGTTTAATTCTCAACCATTCTAAAAATATATAGGCTTTGATTAATTTCCAAATTGGATATGTTGGAAGCCTCATTGAGCTTGAAACTGATCACCCAAAACTCACCCTGATCTTCTTTGGGCTATATTCTTATTGGGGTCATTTTTGACCCAGAGGGAAATATTTATTCAAAGTCCCTCCATGAATAAACTTTTTGGTCAATATTACTAGTAGGTTCATATTAAACTTGGGATTCTATAATATATTCAGGTTCCTTAAAATATTCGGGTTTAAGTCTCACACCATCCTTGGCTTGGAACCTTCCACCAAGAAATCCTTACCGCACAATTTTAAACGACACGATATAGTACTCACCACATGAATATGAAACCTATGATGCATAAAATTAAGTGGAACTAAACTATTTAGGTTATTATTCCTTTCACAAGGATATATATGAATCCCTTCTCATGGGACATATCCCGGCATCAAAACAACTCTCAAGTTCATAGATGATGATAAATTATTGATCGGTCCACTGCATAGATTAAAAACTACATCATGATAGTAAATAACATAAGAATATATAATCCATATTCAAATGATACTATTAATAGAGAACCTCAGATACATGCATATGTATCCATTGATGAATAACCTCTAATACATATCAATGATTCTAAAGAAAATAAGTGCCAACAATTGATTGTTATTATTAGGGTGACCCATTAGATATTTTTGGATCCAATAAAAGATTCATGAGTAAATATTAAATATATAAGAGATTAATATTTTTAGAAATATCCCCCCCTAAAAACATATGATGAACCAAACCTTCGATCCTCTTGAGCAGTGGGAGTCCCTTTGTGTTGTTGGAACCATTTCCAAATTACCACCTGCCTTTGGAAATCAGGTTCATGAAATATCACGAATAAGGGAACAATTGGGTGTTTCTAGTTACACTAATAAATATCATTGGAAACATCCCAGAAATGAAATATAAATAAAAATGTGTGTCTAATTTGAAGTTTCATCCCACAACCACCACATAATTTCATTTAAACCTCGCATTATTTTTTTTATGTGAAACAAAATTGGTGAACCCAACATGTAACTCAAAGTAGGTTTACACATATTGAACCATTTAATTATCACATTTATGAACAAAAAAATATCATGATTAAAGAGTGTGGGTTAAATACATGTAAGTGACTAATAATTTAAGGATATTTACATCTATTTTAATACCATTGAGTGGAAATGGGTATGGGAGTTCCTGACACAAAAAGATTAGAATTGAAAGTAATGGGATAATTTGAACAGCATAACAAGCGTAGACAAAGGTTCATGGAAGTATTTAATGAGAGTGAAAGGTAGTATATCAATATATTAGAGTGATATTTAAAAATATGTAAAAAAATATACTCCAACATGAAAAACTGGAAATCAAAATGCTAAATACAATGAAAGTAATTGAATAAAGGGAGGAGAGAATCCCCTACATTTAGACTATGATTCTAAAATATTGGTAGGGGAGTCTTAATAACTTAGGAACACCTTTATAAGTATTTAGAGAAGGATAAAGATATAAAATTCAAGATCAATGGGTTTTGAGTAAGATTAATAGAGGTTGGATGGGTATTTATTTCAAAATAAAGTAGAATTATTAATTGATTTCAAATATAATGTTTTGGATTCTGAGTGATAAAAAAATAAAAAAACAAACCTTACCATGATTTTTACACATGTTTTATACCAAATAGGTTTTTTTTTCAATGATATATTTGTATAATAACCGAAATCCTTAAAGTAATACCATTGATGATGTGTAAGTGATTAATATTTCTAAAATAATATTTTTGAAACTGTAATGTATAAAATTGTTTTTGGGGGATTCACAAAAGGTTTCTAAAATTAATCATATAGATTCAAAAAAACTTATTTTAAATTGGAAATATATATTTGGACATGGTTTCCCTTATTACTATTTATTACATTTCTTTTGGTCTATTATGATATCACAATACAAAATATATATTTATTCCATATTTACTTATTACCAAAAAACATGACTGTATTAGAAAATTATGAAAAATTAAACATTGGATAATTTCAATGTTATATTTTAAAAAACAATTTACCAATAAATATTTTTAAATATGAGAATTTAAAATTTCAATAAAAACATTATTTATTAGAAAATACATTTTTTATGATGCTAACATCTTTTCGACCGTTATAAAAATAATGTTGGACTTCATTATTGGGTATTATCTTATATTTTTTAATAAATATTATTTAATAATAATATTTCTTCTAAATTAAATTTATTTCATAAATTCATGAATTTATCAAGAAATGTTTATTAATTGAAAATATATACTTCACAAAAATACAATTCTGATTTGTTCTTATCAAAATATATATTTTATGGAACTCGTTATATAATAATGTTTATATATAAAGTAATAATTAAAAAGATAAATATAATAATTTATTAATTAAAAATAAAATATAAAAATTCATCCACTATGTTATAGATACATAACCCCTTATTAAACTAATGTACACCCAATGGGTAAGGTGTGCGATGGTGGTACTCTTTTTGTGGTGGTTTGACAGACATGGTTTGGGACATGAACTTGATAAGCTTGAACTTCTCTCAGAAATGGTTTCTCTCTAGGTTCAGTTATTGAGTCATGGATTTGTATTAGTCAAGGTTAAATCCAAGTGATCCTATCTCCATCTGATGCTCTGATAAATGGGCTCCATAGTGCACGATCCTACAGGTCGAGGCCTTGGCTTCTTCCTTCTATGTCACTTAGACTTTATCACAACTGCTAATATATAAAAATATTAATAGTTACTGTATAATTACTATATTATCAATGGTTATGATTATTAAAAATATTTTAATCTCCATAGAATAATTATTCCCATATTTTATAATAGTTTCCAAAAACAAAATACAGTACATGTGTTTTATATAACTGCATTTCTTAATAAGGAATTTATTCATTCAAAAGGGTTATTTTATTTATAATAGTTTGGGTCATTAAATTATTCAACATAAAATCAAAAACACCATTCCTTATCATATAACCTTAAAAGGTATAAAACACTCTACTCGTACGATGTTAAACTACAAGTTATGGATTCCTTCTAAGGAATAATTTTCAACCCCATTTCATAAAGATGACATGATTTTTCATACATATTTAAATTTTCGAATTGAACTATTTTGATTTTTAACCCTCAATAATGATATGTAGGAATACATCTATCATTCTAGTCTGAACATTGTGGAACCTTTTACCACTCTTTATCTCATAGTCCATCATAGGAAGAACTGAATCCTAGAGTAATTTTTGATAAAAATTTAACCTATATCATAATAAATAACTTGTTTCAAATATGGGATACCATAATTATGTATATAATAATTTTTAAAATACATTATTTTTAATCATTCACTTTCTATAACAACTCGACCTTTAAAAAATGAAACTATATTGGATAGCGTATATGACACGCAACACCGAGCCTAAAAAAACCAGGATTATTTAAATATGACCGTAATAACCTAGAAGTTAAATTGGGTGTGTTAATAATATTAAATGATTTATGAAATATATATAATGATCCTAATAAATAAAAATTAATTTGATAAATTCATAATAAATAAGCACTCTATTTTTAATGAAGACATTTTATTCTTTAAAAAATTTGTTTTCTTCAAAAATGGTTTTTATTGAAAATATTATAATTAATTTTTGAAAATTTTAGGAAATTTATTTGATAAAATTTGTTTCATTTTTTAAATCATCATATTAAAATTAATTTAGGGTTAAATTTTGGGATTTCACTAAAATTATTGATTTTTTTATGAATAGTGAAAATTAACGATTTCTCAAATACTCTCATTTATTTTCATTAAATAGTGTAATTTAAAAGTATCATAATATATTTGGATTTTTTGTTAAATTTAAATATGTTATATGTTTTTTAAAAAAATATAATTAATTTCATTTTAGTCATTAATTTTCATGATTTTTGTTTAACTTTATTGTTATGCTTAAAAACGTGGTTTTTTGCAGGCTATTTTTTTTTACAGAAAGTTAATTCATTTTTATTAATTAAATTAAACCATAGTAATTACATATTTAAATGAAATTTATATATTATATATCAATTTATATGAATTTAACTACATTTAATGATTATTTATAGTCATATAGTCAGTGTAACATCATCTCTTGCGTGAAAAATGCATTTTCTTAAAAGATTGTTTTTCAACACATTTTAAAGGTTCATTTTTAAATTAAATTAATTAAATTATATGAATTCAATTTTGAAAAATTAATTCCATAATTATATTAATTCATAATTATCATTATTTAATAAGGACAACTTATGTTTTGGACAAAATGGATAGTAAAAATAGTAAAAAGTTATTATTATTGTTGAGAAAAAAAGCAATGTTTTGCACATTACATGCGCTTGTATTAAAATTAATTAAACACATCATATTTTTTTTTATAAATTATATATAATATTTATAAACATTTGGTGCAAATTATATAATAAATATTATTTTATTTTTATTCTTAAATTACTAATTACCTAGGTAAAAACTTGTTACCATGGTAAAAAATAAAATGGTAAAAGTGAGTAACTATAGAGGTAAAGGGAGTAAAATGTTAATTTTTATTTCTATTATAGTGTTGGAGGTGTATCTCAACCATACAATCAATCCACTATATTATTTATCAATTTTTGAGGAACTTGGTTTGAGAGTGACTTCCCATTATTGAATAGGTTTGGGTATTTACAAAAATGCCGCTCCCTATCACTTATAAAATGGAATCTCATCTAATCTTTTATTAAAACATAAAAATAATTTTATTTAAAAACATAACAACCCAAATACATTAAATAATTACATTCCCATGTTCTATAGTCCTTGTTTTGATAAAAACCCTTCATAGGATTGCTTTTGTTGAAAACCTAAAGAGGTTGTTTAAAGAAGAGGTATCATTCTTAACTGAGTGTTATTATTTTATTTCTTCTTCCACGTCCTTCTAATCTTATTCAACAACTATGATATAATATCATAAATATATAAAATATAAAAAGATTTTATTATTTTAATGAAATATCCTACATCTATCTCCTCTTCCATCAAATAGGAAACAAAACCATCTTTCATGTGTTTGATAGACTTCCACCTTGCGAATTGATGTAATTCATTTACCATCATCACCTCTGACGATTGTTTATGATGAAGGATATAATTAATATATATGATAATCTTGAAATATTTATATTTATAATTAATTAATATAACAGATATTTTATTACCTTTACATTAATAGAATAATGATAATGTCATTTGTGTATACGTGTCGATTACCACCCCATGAAGCAATGGGATTCATTTTTCATTACTGAATCACATGTATGGTATATATAAGTTTATTTAACAAAAAAATATGAAAAATATGATGTAATTATAATTATTTAAAGATAAAATAATACTTATCTTCTTTCAATCAGAATTTTTGAAAAATGGAAATGTTACTCAAGTATACATACAACCTACCGCTTATTTGACTGTAACATAGTTCATTTTTCTCTGACCATAATTAATGATTTATAAAATAATAATTGATGTATAAAAAATATGATTATTTCATGATAATTACTCCATGGGTAATGTGATAAATAAATCTTTGACCATAGTCAACCTATTGAAGTCATTTGGGACATATGATCTGAATATTGTCAAAACGTCTGAGGTGAAATTAATTTTTTATGAAATTGAATATGAAATGATAAAAAAATAAAAGTAATAATTTTATTGAAATTTTTTATAAATAAATTAAATACTTAACATGATTTTATTGTTTTTTAGTATAAGTAACACATGTGATGAGTTAGGATTGGGGTAAGGGATCTCTCTAAACATCTCTTTTCATTGGGTTATGAATGTTCTCTATCTAACTCACTTTATCTCTCTATTTAATGTTATGGAATGCTTATAAATTATAAATATATTAATCTCACATATATAACTACCTTATTATACCTTCCTTTTATGATTTAATACATTATATAAGTTATTTTCTCAAATGTAACCCATTTTTTCCATGGGTAATTTTTATTTTTATTCCTTATGATTGATTTCCTTTCATAGAAGACATAAAAATGTGCATATTTTTATGGTTGTGACTAGATAATAATCCAATTAATTAGGTAAATAATTTTTATCATGATATTTTATATATGGTTTAGGGAGTAAACCTAATCCATTATGGAACTTTGTACACCATGTGATATTGTCCAGGTGGTTACCTTTTAATCATGTTTATGTTATGTTATATATCATTTCCACTTTTCCTATATTACTGTTATCTTATGATACCATGTTATATATATTATGATACCATGTGATTACTCATGAGATTTATCTTTTATGATATCATGTTGTACCTTTTAATCACACGTTATATTTTATTATCATGTTTATTCCCTTACTATGCTTTTTAGCTCACCTATTTTGTCTATGTATTCCCCAGGTTATCCTATGTAGATTTATGAGATAAAAAGGATTTATGAATTATTATAGAGAGTAAAATAAGGATGTCATGTTTTATTTTCCTTTGGATGTATTATGAACCTATTTTCTAGAAGACACACGACCTTTTCAATCCTAATTTTGTATTAATGGATATTTATTATTAAAATCATAAAATAATATGTTTAAAAAGAATTGATTCTATATAGTTGGTATTAGAGGATGTTCATGTTTTTTTAGTATTAGGAATAGAATAATTTAGTAAGAACTTTATTGATAAGTCTAAGTACTGAATAATATCCGTGAATTTTAGTGAAGGATCGAGTTAGTGGTTTCAAAAAAATCAAATCCATGTCTGGATACTACAAGTGGATGTGGATTTGGCATGGTTGTACCCAAGGATAATAACTCTAAAATGGATACATTGGTATTTGAGTCAAAATTTACCTGGTTCACGAAAATGAGGCACTAATGGAAGCCTAATTTGACACTCTTTGGGTTTTTTTAAATAAAAAATATCTTGATGAACTATTATGAAGGACATTAAGAAATTTTTAGCCCATAAAACATAAAACGAAAAATTACCCTGGATTACTTAGTTTTAAATCCTAAGACTCATAAGTTAGGATATAATTATAATTTACGAGTTATTCCTTTTATGTTTAAAAGTTTCACTTTTTTATGTTCATGTAATCTCATTTTCATACTTAGTAAATGGAGGGTAATATGAAAACTGGGCTAATAACCAATGTGATAGGCAATGTGATGATTTATACAATGATATTTATAAACTTATAAGAGCGAGATATGAAAGCTTTATAGACATACTAGCTCAACAAGATCAAGTTATGATAAATATTTTGAATTATGTGGAACAAACTCCTCCTCCCAAGAAAGAGCAACCTAGAGTTGAGTCTTTTACATGAAAAAGGTATCCTAAATTTAATGAATATCCTAATTTTATAATCATGGAAAAATAGATTAACTCCATTAAGAATATATTCCCTATCCTCCAACACTCAGAGAAATAGAATTTTATGCTTTCTGCTTATTTCATAATGGGGGAAGCCAATCAGGGGCTGACACTGATCAAAGAAAAATGTTCAAAGAAGATTTAGATTTTATGGAATGAGATTTATTCATGAAAATATTTTTTAATAAATTTTTTCCCTAATATCTCAGTATTAAAATGGATATTTAGTTCTTTAGATTGAATAAAAATAAAAAAGAGTCTATTAAGTAATATGAGGTAAACTTTACAATTCTTTCACGGTGCACCTTTTTCTTTTCATCAACAACAAAATTAAGGTAGAACATTTCTTCATTGGTTTAAATCTGAGTATATGAAAATAATTAGTAATTCGGTACATTGAAAACTATGAATAGATTTTCTGTTATTCTCTCAAAGTTGATATAGAGATCAGTGACTCTTAGTAGCCTCATGGGACTAGAGGTAAACAAATATAAAATGTAGTTTTCATTATGTGTATTAACAGATAAATATCATAGAGGAAAGAAAACCAAACATACCACTTATAAAAAGTGAATGAAGAAGCATGGTAGTCAGTTCAAATATTGAAAAGAGGGGCATCAGGATAATCAATTCCAAAGGGAAATAAAGAAATCGACTAATATTGAAGATGAAAAGAAGGTTCATATCAAAACTCAGCCTGTGGTGAAATGCTTCAACTATATGGAACACGTGAATAATGAAATAAAATTACCGAAGTAAAGGGGTTTGAAAGGTAATAAATGACAACAACCTCCAAGGAAAAGAGAAAAAAGAATTAAATTTGTTATCACTAATACTAATGTGAATCTCAACAATTATGTGCTGATAAGTATGATGGTTTTTTTATTCAAGAACAGTGAATGAGATTTTTTATTTTGGTTCTATGAATTCTTTCATATCTTCAATATTTATTAGAACTATTCAAAAACCACCTCAAAATATGGGGGTTGATGTATCCGTGAGAACATAAAATGAAACAATGGTTTCATACCAAGTATCAAAATCCTCCCTAATAAATGTTTGTGGACTGAATCTATCATAAAATATCATCTTATTTATTTTTGTGGAGTTTGATTCTATAATTTTAATGGATTGGACATTCTTATATAAATCCAACATCAACTATTAGGAGAGGGAGATCACTCTTCACATCCCAAGACATTCTATAGTTATATATAAGTGTAAGGATATGGATGAATCTACCGTGAAATTTTCTATTCAAGAGTATATATTAATGCCTTATGAGCAATCATATCTATCCCAAATGATTGATACAAAGGAGAGAATCCTATTTAGATTCATTACCTTTGTAAGGGATTATAATGATTTATTCCTTGAAGAGTTTCCTGGTCTTTCTCTTAAGCAATAGGTTGAGTTCTCAATCAAAATTATACATGGATATCTTCCTATATCAAATAATCCTTATAGAATATCCACCATTGAGTTGGAATATCAGATCAAATAAGTTACAAGAGAATCTAGAAAAGGGTTTTATACATCTGAGTGCTTCACCATGGGGTCGACCAGTCATATTTATCAAGAAGAAGGATGGGACAATATGCCTCTACATTGATTATCATGAACTTAACAAAATCATGATAAAGAAAAAGTATCACCTTCTACAGATATATGGAATGTTTGATAAACTACATGGGGCTCAATATTTCCCTAAGGTTGACCTATAGTAGAGATACAACCAATTAAGGGTGAAGAATGGAGGTATTCCCAAAACTGCCTTTCAAATAAGGTATTGATAGTATGAGTTCACAGTGATGAATTTTGATCTCAATAATTCTATAAAAATATTTATGGACATAATAAATTGAATATTTATAGTTTACCTTTAAAAACTTGTGGAACACATTGAAGATGATATTCTAATATGCTCAAAAATCATGGAGGAGCATGTGTATTATTTTTAATAATTTATTAAGGCTTTATTAAAAAAGATTATATATGAAAATTATTATAAATTTGATTTCTAGAAGAAGGTGGTATCATTATTTGGGAATATTATCACTAGTAAAGGGATATTTTTGGACCCTTCTAAGACAAAAGAAATTGAGGACCAGCCTAGAACAATATGTGTAAAAGAGATATGTAGTTTCTTTAGACTAGTCGGATATTAATGATTATTAGTGAGAAAATTATCATGATTTTAAAACCTTCTTACCATGATATCTTAGAAGGAGGTAATTTTGGTTTGGACAAGTGAGTGTGAGGACAGATTTATGGAGTTGAAAAAGTGTCATATCACTGCACTAGTCTTTATGTTGCTCGCAAGTTGTGGAGTTTATATGGTATAAAATGAATATTTAAGGAATGGTTTAGGATAAGTACTATTGAAAAATGATAATGTGAAAAACTATGAATCAAGTCAATTAAAAGTTCTTGAGTAGAATTATAAAACACATGATCTTGTGTTGGATGCAATGATCTTTGTATTGAGAATATTGAGAAATTACCTCTATGGGGATAAATATGACATATATTCTGATCATAAGATCCCCAAATATATATTCCTACATAAGGATATTAATATGTTCTAGATAATATGGTTATATATGTTCAAGGACTATGAATTCTCATCCCATTACCATCCAGGGAAAGGAAAAAATATATGCAATATGTAGAATGGAATTGAAAATCTTATCAATGATGAGATTAAAAAGGATCCAATCTTCCTAGAAATTAAAATGATAGACATGGGGGTTTTAAAAGAACCAACACAACCATTCCTTTATAGAATTATTTCTCAACTATCCCTTTTGAGTAAGAAAAAGGATGCTCAAAGAGTTGATGTTTAAATTCAAAATAAGGTGTAATATATAAGAAAAGGGTGATCCTCAGAGTTATTAATTAACGAAGAAGGATTTGTAATATTTGGGTCACAACTATACATACCATAAAATCCCGAGATAAATCATTTTCCATTGAATATTGCACATAGCTTGAATTTTTCCATCTATCCAGGGTTCATGAAGATGTATTGAGATCTCCATGAGAACTATTGGTGGGAAAATATAAAGAATGATATTGTATAATATACATAAAACTATCTAGAATGTTATAAAGTGAAGGAAAAAAGGAAAAAATATAAGGGTATAAAGAAACTATCACTCATACGTACATGGAAATGGGATAACATCGCTATGGACTTTGTTATTGGTTTTCCAAACACATCATGAGGAAATAATGGCATATGGGTTGTGGTGGATCATATTATAAATAATTATAACTTAATTAAAATTTTAGAGAAATTATCTCTCAATAATATTATAAAGATATACATCAGAAAGTTGGAGAGGCTATATAGAACACCACTATCTATTTTATCTAACAAAGATATGAGATTTACCTCCATATTCTAGAGGAGCTTCCACCATGATCTAAATACTGAGTCAAACATTAGTATGTATTATCACCCCCAAATTTATGTCCAATCTAATTAGAATATTGATAAAATAGAATATATGTTGAGAGCATCGTCTATGGGCTTCAAAGGAGTATGGGATCAACATATTCCTTTAGTCGAGTTCTCATACAATATTAGCTTTCATTAAATAATCTAGATGGATCATTATGAACCCATTTATGGGAAAAACCATATATCACATGTGTTTTTAGATTAAGTTGGATAGAAAAAGATGTTTAGACCTGAAATGATTGTGAAAATGGTAGAAAATAATAAGACCATTCAATAACACATCAAGACTGCTCATAGTCAATATAAGAGGTATATTGACAATCATCGATTAAACCAATAGTTTGAGGTTGGTGAAAAATATTTTATCTACATTTTAGAATGGAATATATTCATGATATTTTTTAAATAGGGAAATATATTCCCCAAGTACATCGGCACCTTTGATATTCTCAATCACATCGGAGCTGTGGATTATCGATTAGTACTCCCACCAACCCTTTCTCTAGTACACGATGTATTACATGTATCCCTATTGATGAAGTACTAACGAGATCCATCATATGTTTTAAATTAATAGGTTTTATATCTAGAAAATGATCTCTCTTATAAGTACCAACTAGTGAAGATCTTGGATCATACATATAATTTTCTACACAATAAGATAACTCATCTGGTCAAAGTACTAGATAGGAGCCATAAATACAAAAAGGCATTGTGGGAACTGGAGGAAGCCATAAAGCTGAAGTAACCTCAACTTATTTCACATTATTATGTAAGATGTAATTTTTTGGGCCAAATTATTTAATGGGGGATGAATGTAGGTAGGACCCCAATATTTTAAAAAGACAACTATGTTCGATAGAGTATAGGACACGCACCATAAAGCCCAAACGAACCATCATTATTTAAATATGACCTTTATACCATAGCCATTAAATTAGTGGGTAAGAATATGATTAACTAATTTATGAAATATACAAAATATTACTAATAAATATAATTGTATTGATAAATTACAAGGAAATAATCATCTAATATTTAATGAAGACATTTTATTCTTCAAAAAATATGTTTTCTTTAAAAATGATATTTATTGAAAATATTTTAAATAATTTTTGGAACTCTTAAAAAATTTATATAATATTATAAAATTAATTTTTTAAATCATAATATTAAATTAAATTAGTGAAAAGTTTTTGAATTTTTCTAAACTGATTGATTTTTCAGTGAATAGTGAATATTACAGAATTTTTAAATACTTCCACTTCTTTTCATTAAATCAAATAATTTAGAAGTACAATTATATTTTGGATTTTTTATTAAAGTGTATCATGAAAATTTTAATTTTTTATGATCTAACTAATTTATTTTGAATAGAAACTTTTATGATTTTGGTACAAGTTCATTTTTATGCTTAAAAACTCAATTTTCTCCAAACCATTTCTATGTGAATAATATTTATTAACATTAATTATTTAAAACAATCCCAACTACTAAAGGATTTAAATCATATTTGTAGATTTTATATCATTTTATTTGAATTCAAATTCATATAATGATGATTACTAGTCGTAGAGTTAACATAAGAACATCTCTTGCTTGAAAAATGTATTTTCTTGAAAAACCATTTTTGACACGTTGTGAAAGTTTATTTTTAAATTAAATTTTAGAAATTATATATGTTAAATTAGATAAAATGTATTTGATATTTCTAATTGAAAAAATTAATATTAGTTAAGAAGTTTAACTTAATTTTTGGCTAAAATGAATAGTAAAAACAGTAAAAATTAATTGCCGTTGTTAAGGTTAAAAAGTGGTTTTGTGTGTTTCATGAGTTTTTGTTAAAATTATTTTTCCACAAAAAATAGAATTTTAATTGGGAAAATTGTATTTCATATTTAGAAACAGTGGGTCTAAATTATCTAATAAGTCCTTTTTTTTATTTTTAAAAGATAAATTACCTATGTAATGACTTGTTATCATATTGAAAAATAAAAGGGTAAAAGTGAGTAACCATATAGGTAGAGAGAATAAAATGTTTATTTTTTTTATTTTTTTATGGTGGTGGTTTTTATTGATATTATATTACCTACACTCCATTATTTATCAATTTTGGATGCATTTGGTTTGAAAGTGACTTCCCATTATTCAGTAGTTTTTGGTATTTACAAAAATGCCACTCCCTTTCAATTAGAAATGAGAATATTCATTAACTAAATTACCTTATTCTAGAGGTATTTTTTATAATAAAATAATCCTATGTAGGATTTTGGTGAAATCTAAAGTGTTTTTTCAAAGAAGTGGTGTTGTTTTTAACCGAGGGTTTTTGTTTTATTTATTCTTTCCCACATTAAAATATTATTCATCCTTTATGATATAAAAAAATTAATATCTACCATATAATAATATGTTATTATGTTATTTTAATAACCTGAATCCATATAATATTCCATCAAATGGGAAACAAACTCATCTTTCATGTGTAAGGTAGACTGCCACCTCACGAACTGATGTAATTTGATTTAGATAATCGCTTATCAATGTTATTTATGATTATAGAATTGGTTTATATATATGATATTCATGAAATATTTTTAATTTTTTAGAATTTATATATCAAATATTTTCTTACATTTCAATTAATATGAAAATTATAACATCATTCATGTGTACGTGTGGATTACCACCTTTACGAAGTGATGTGATTATTTTTTCATTAACACATCCCTTTTATGGTATGTATGATTGTATTTAAAGAAATAATATGATATTTTTTATAAAATTTTCTCTATTTAATGTTAAATTAATACATATCTTCCTTCCATCACAATCATTGATAAATGGAAACGTTACTCCTGCAAACGTATAGCCTACAATCTCCATGATCATAACGTAGTTCACTTTTCATAACCATCATTCATTATTATTTTTTAAAGTATACTTGACATATAAATATGATAATTATTTCTTAATTAATATTCTAGATATAGTTTAATAATTACCTCTTTGACCATATTCATCCTACCAAAGTCATTTTGGACATATGAGTATAATATCATCAAAATGTCCATTATAAAATTAATATATTAAATAATTGAATATGACATAGAAAAAATAAAATAAAATAATTAATAATATTGAAAAACATTATCAACAAAGTAAATAATTAATATGAGTTTACTATTTAGTAATATACGTAAAGCGCAAAATGATTCAGGCCTCGGTAAGGATATCTATAAATCACACTTTTCTTAAGGCTATGACCATTCTATATTTAAATCACTTTTTATCTATATTTAATTTTATGGAATTACTCTAAATTCTGTATATATTTCTCTCACATATATACCTATCTAATTATCCCTTCCTTTTAAGAGGTAATACATTCCATAAGTTATTTAATCAAATGAAATCAATTTCGTTCTATGAGTAATTTTTATGTTTATATCAAAAGATTATTTACCTTTTGTGGTAAACATAATCTTGTACATGTTAAGATGGGTGCGACCAGATATCACTCTAATGCTTCGGTAAAACCTTTTTTATCATGAGACTTTATTTATACATTAGGGAGTAAACCTAATCAATTATGGGTCTTTTTACACTATGTGATATTATATAAGAAGTTATAATTGACTCATGGTTATATCATGTTATGTCTTTCAACCACATTTAATATCTTCTTATGATCTTATAACATAATGTTATTTATGTTATTATCCCATTTTATTTTTATGAGCCTTCTTTTTATGATATAATATTATACCATTGAGTTACACATATTATTTTTTTATTATGTTTATTCCCTTACTATGATTTTTAACATTCCAAATTTTTCTATATATTCCCCAAGTTATCCTATGTAGTTTCAGGAGTTCAAATGGATAGAGGATCTCATTATAGATAATAAAATAATGATGTCATGTTTTAGTTTCATTTCAAGTTATTATAAACCTAGTATTCCAATGATGCTATGCCTTTTTTATCTTTTATTTTTATTAATCAGGAATTTATGTTAAAATTCAGGAAATAATTTGTGAAAATGGATTGGGTTTCTATACTTTATCCAAATAGAAATTGGTATAAAAACTAGGAAGGATTTATTTTTTTTATAAATCAATATAATTTTCTCAAACTAGATAAAAAACTATAATGTGTGATGAGTCGGCCTCGTATCTTATTGTTTCAATATAAATACCAACATGAAAACAAAAAGAAGTAAAGTAGGGAATACAATTAATATTGTACATGAAAAATAGTATATAGTTAATGATACTGATTGTGAACAGAATTTGGAATATAGCCATTAAGTGATTAATAAGTAAGGAATCATAAAAATGATTAATGAAAAGTAAAAACATGGAAATAAGTAAAAACATATTGAATATGTGAATTAATATATTAAAAAAATAGTATAAAATAAAGAGATAAAAAGGTCATAAGACAAGAATAGAGAGTAACTGAAAATGTGATAGAATCATATTAAAAACAAAAACATTAGTATGAAAGATAAATTCATAAGAATCATTCAAACTAAGCATTCATAAAATTAACAATTAACTAATAGAATGCTTAAAGTTGGTACAATCAAGATTAAAATGTTTTCTAAAAACACCATTCAAATATTTTAAGGATTTCATTCAACCAATAATGATTTACATATTTATATAATACCCATACACAGAGAAAGTATCACACAAATAATGAAAGATTCATCAACTCTAAAATGTTAAATGAATTTTTTGTGGGTTGTTTCTTGAAATATTGAGGCTGGCTTGTGGGGTAAATAGGATGAAGGAAGATGAGAATCAGCTATTTCACCAACAAAATATCATAATGTAAGTTAGTATTATACAATTTTTACTCAATCACTTTGAGTGATCATTAATGTAGCGGATTTGATGTGGGAGGCAACTTTTCGAGCCCTCGCCATATCAAACTTATCTACAGGTAAAAATGATAATTTAGAAAAGGGTTTAGGAATTAGGAAAATAAATTCTTAAGAAAACCATAGATTTTCTATTTGATAAAGATCAATATGATCAAATATCTCTTTTATACTTTTCAAAGAGGATGCATAACGATAAATGATGGGAGGTCCAGAAAGGAGTCTCCCTATAATATAAAATAAATAATCTATATAAGAATTAATACTTTTAACAATGAAATGTTTCCAAATGCATAAAATCATTGTAAATCCCTTCCATATACTCTATGAGAATTTTTTTAAAAGGGTTTTTAATATCTCATTTCTAATTAAAAATGATCAAAAAATTATTCATCATCTCGAACTGATTATCTAACAGTCCTATCGAATGATCATCAAAAGCAATCTCTTTTCCTATTAATGATACTAGAAATTCTTATTGCTTAATATAAGCATCACCCTCTTCTTATTATTCTTAATATTATGATGATTCTAGATTCATAATACTTATAAAAATTTGATGAAAATATTCATACTTCTTCTCTAAGACTTCAAAATTATTGTCTATGGATCTATCCATATTCTTTACATCGGTAATACTGAAATTGACATTTTTTACTTGAAACATAAAATGTTTAACTACATGAATATTATCTTATAATAGGGTGTTTATTTATATCTTATACTGATAAATATTTGTGATATAATACTATGGAATCATTGGAATCCTTTTTATTTCATCTATCAAGAACCTTTGAATATCATGAATTACGTCATTGGGTAGAAGGTCACACTGTATGTAGGAAATTATAGAATTCATTGTGTCTATCGATACATACACTCCTTATAATATTGTGAAAACCTCCACCTAATTCAATGTTTCCACGAATAGTTCTACTGATATATTTTCAACCACATAATTGAATAAAAACTTCAATTTTGTAACATCATCTCATGGAATGAAATGATCACAAAGATTGTGAATTTCATTCCAATACTCTAGAAAGTAAACTTTTAGAGATTTTACATTCAACATAAAATTCAATTATATTTCTCCAGTGCATTAATTAGCTGTATCCAATTCATTTATAGGGATTTCTGATCATTTATAGGGATTTCTGATCATTTATACTATCCTAAAATTTGAGAGAAAGTGTCTTGGTGAAATTCCATTCTTTTCACATAGTAATATTTGTTATTTTCATAAATTTTAGGTATGACCTCTTTAGATGGTTCTATATATACTGATCTAAATCTTTCACCTGAAACTAATTGAGTTTCATTTCCTTATTCTTATTCTTCTCATTCACCAATGACATTATGACTATTAAGGTCAATTTATTATCATATTATTCTCACCTACATATCACTATTCAAAGCTATTTAAATTAATGGAATTGTACCCGACACATTGGATATACTTCTTTGACTAAAACTTACTAATCTTATGATTCCAGTGACCAATTATTTTATAATGGATGAAACTGGGATAACATTAGTCACTACTGATATAGGGGAAGGGGTATATCTAAATTCAGATGCATCTTCTTTGATGAACTATACAATTACTCTAACATGTATTCTTATTTCCACAAGGGTCTCATTGTTGATAGAAACAATTAAATAAAGAGATTTTATTTCCCTGTCTATGAAAATAAGAACAATTGGTGGAACTTCAACACCATAAGAAAAACCCTTTCTAGATGAAACCCCTTGAGTAAAATAAATTTATATTATAATTTCATCTTATGAGGTTACTAGAAACAACTTGTTAAAATAGGAATTCAAAAAAAAACACTACTTCTCAAAATACATTCACTCAGTGATTGCAATCCATAATAAAGGGTGGAGGTATCATCATCCAAAAAATACGATCTTTTTGAAAGACAAGGTTAACATTCTTCCAAAATGAAATAAATTCATAAACTTATTTGGTACATTCTACATGTACTTTATGATATAACACGATATATTAACAAGATATTAAATCATAAAATATATAAAAAAGTAACATCTTGAATTTTTTTTTCAAACTCACCATTATGCTGAGCAATGGAATATTGGATGAAATTAATGAGGAATTTTTTTTTAGTTTCATATCCTTTGTTGGATTATTCTCTGTATCAACAAATTTGAACAGAGACATAATAATATTCAATGAAATAACTTCACCTATGGTGAGTAATCATTTACTGAAATCTGTATATTCTTTATACGATCACTTAGAAACTTCATCCATTACTAATGAGGTTAAAATTTCTTTTTTATAGTTCACAGTTATAGTGATGTGGTCATCATTATCACCAAAATGAAACACACCTTTGTTTTAGAACTCATGAAATTCCATTTGAAACAAGAACTCGATTATTTCTTCATAAAACCCACCTTCACATCCCTTTTGATTGATTAATTTCCAGTGAAACATATTAGTTTTATCGAGCCAGAAAAAATTTAATTTTAATCCACTAAGAGTATTTCTTGAGTTTTTTTCAAATTAAATATTCTTGAGGAAACTCCATCTATTCTTTTTTTCTTTCACTATTTTTTATAGCATTCAAAATACTAGAGGGTTAGGGTAACAGGGTTTGGGTTGTAGAGAGAAAGTGAGGATTCGATGGTTTTCAAACATTTTAATCATATAGATGACAAACTTCTTTTCATTTTTCTATAATATATGGGTCATTTAGTGATGTTTAGGGTAATAATTATAGAATCTAGGTGACATGTGATATTTTTATATGACCAATAGTCTGAATAGTGATTCTATAAGTTAAACAAAACAATGTAAATAAGTTATTTACTTGAATACAAAATTTTGATATGTAGAAGAATTCCAAAATAATATCATGTAAAATTATAAAAACCTAATATTCATTTAATAAAATCATATATACTAGTAATAAAGGGTTTAGTGAAAATTTATCATAATTTATTTTGCATGAAAATTAATTATAAATAGATATCATTATTTTGTGAACGATCTCTTAAGAAATGTTTTCTTAAATCATTATTCATTGTTATTTTAATGGTTTACCAGATTATTTAAAATGTTGATAACACTAGTGTTATTTCATATGATAGAAAGACATTTGAAATTAAATACAAAATCCATTAAGGTTTTTTTTCATCAATAATACTTATGCACAATAAATTCTTATTGTAATATATTCAACATCAACATTTGATAATGCTATAGATTGTTGTTTCATACTTGATCAAGATTCTAGAAGTTTTCTATGAAAATGATAGGTTCATGAGGTTCTCTTTCTATGTAGTCTATATCTAGAAAAATTATCATCCAAACATGAATTTAAATTAATGTTAGAAGTTATTTGAAAAAAATAAGAGATAGAGAAACAGTTCCTTTTAAATACCCTAAAATTATTTTGAAAGCATTTAAATGAGACACATTTGGATTTTCATAGAATCATACACAAAGAAATATTGAGAACATAATGTCTAGTCTAATTGTAGTAAGGTATAATAAGCTTCCAATGAATCCTCCATGAAACTTGTTTTCAACTAGTTTTCTAATTATATTCATATCAAGGTTAATGTAAGAGCTTATCAGAGTTGAGTACATCTTACTTTTTTCAAGTCTAAACTTCTTAAGTAAATAAAGTATATATTTTCATTCTTTTAAAAAATATCCAAAATATTTTTTTGTAAATTTTAAATCTTATAAAATAGTTTAACCCACCCATCATATTCATTTATAATTTTTATTGCATAATTTTTGAAAAATCATTACATAATTTTTGATTTTTTGATATGAAAATAACATTATCAATATGTATTTGTACTAAAAAATTATCTAAGGATGCAGTTTTCTTAAATATTGTAGGGTTTTACATACTTACTGTAAAACAATTTGATAAAATTAAAGAGTTTACTCTTTCATAACATGAACTTAGTTCTTATTTACGTCCATATCGAGCTTTAGAACATCCAAAAATAGAATTTTGAAAGTGATGATCTTCAAAACCAGAGGCCTTTCTACATAGAATTCCTAAATTAAAACCACATTTAGAAATATAGAAGAATCCTAATTTATTCTAACCCATCCACATGAGAAAAAGTTTCTTCATTATCGATTCCTTCTTTCTAAATGTAACCTTTTGAAACTAATATAGCTTTATTTCTACTGATTACACCATAATCAATTTTTATTTGTTTCTAAATATCCATTTTATTCTAATAATAGTATAGTAAATGGGTATATTAACTAATTTCGACACTTTTTTCCTTCTGAATAGATTTATATCTTCTTTTTTATGAAAGATCCAACTTTCATCAAATAAAGATTTTTATATAGATTAAGGTTCCAGTTCAGAATAGAAGACATAGAATTCTACTAGTTTTCTTATATTTCTTATAGTTATAACTCCTTCATCTAGTATTTCTATAACATTTTTTATAGGATGGTCATTATGATTTCTAGGTAATCTAGGTAATACACTTTCTGGTTCACTAGTATCAGCCCTTACCGGATCTGGTTCAAATTAATCAAGCTCTAAATCATCATCCTTGTTGTTGTTTTTAAAGATAGGTTCACGTATCATATCCTTAAGAGAATCACTTTTTTCATTAGTTTGAGCCCTTCTGTTATCAATGGGACCATTTTCATCAAAATTCCCCTGAGTTGATTCTTTAAAAATACTTGATATTTTTTGAAAACTCTATAGGATTTGGAAGTAATAGAGTAACATAGGAATATACCTTCATCCTCCCTTGGATAAAACTTACCAAGAGTATCCTTAGTTTTCAATATATAAACATTTTATCCAAATAATTTTAAGTATCCTACTTTTGGATTTATATTATTCCACAACTCATAGGTTTTTTTATTTAAGATAGTTATTATTGGAACACTTTTAGTGATATAACATTTTGTATTAACAGCTTCAACCAAAAATGAGTGGGCATGTCATATTCACATAACATAGTCCTAGAAATTTCTTGAAAACTCATATTCCTCCTTTCAACAACACCATTTTGTTGAGGTTTCCTAGGGGAAGATAATGTATATTTAATTTCTTTATTTGATAAATATAAAATAAATAGATGATTCCAAAATTAACCTCTATGTTAATTTCTCAAAGTCAAAATTTTAGCATCCTGTTTTTTTCAAAAGATTTAAGATATTAATAAAAAATAACCATGATTCACTCTTAAGGCTTAAAATCAAACCCATGTAAATCATGAAAAATCATTAACCAACACATAAAAAAATGGCTTTACAATAAGACTTGTAGTTATAGTAGGTTTGAACAGATCTATAAGGATGATATTAAGATATCTATTTGTAGAAACCTCTTTAATAGGTATAAATGATAAATTATGTTACTTTCCTATTTAACATGCATCAAAATTCGTATTTTTTTCCAATTTAAGGTTCGTAATTTCATAAATCCAATGATTCTTACCAAAAAATTAAATGAATGATCATTACAATGTCCTAGACTTCTATGCCAAACCCATTATTCATCAATTTTAGCATTAAAAAAATTTATCTTCTATATTCACAAGGAGTTAAGATCTAATGTATATACATTATCAGTTCTAGGTGATTTGAATTTGAGATAATTATTTTTGAAAACAAAACATTCATTAATAGGAAAACTTACTAAATAACCATAATCAATAAGGTGAGAGATAATTATCAGGTTGTGCATCAAACCTTCAACATAATGAACTTTGTTGATTATAATTGATTGAGAATTTATAACAGATCCAATGCCAACTATTTTTATTTTTTTATTGTCACCAAATGTGACATAAACTCCATCAGTCTTGGATAGTGAGTGATAGTTTGAGATGACTCTACTCATATGTATTGACCAACCACAATACAAAAACCAATTTTTATTGGTGTTATGTGCTTTTCCCGTACTACTACAAATAAAACAACAAAATTATTCGATTCCAAAACTATTTTAGGTAAAGAAATGATTGTTATAAGAGTCTTAGGGATATACATTTTTTTTCTTTTCTAGAAATTATTTTAAACTATTTTTGGAAAATAATTAATAAAAAAAGAATTTTTGATTCCACAAAATTGAAGATTTTTTAAATTAAAGATATTATTATAATTTCCATTTTATCCACAATGAAAATTGGTAACTTTATAAAGGTTTTTGTTTCTATAACTATGTAAACAAATAGTTTTTAAAGAATTAAGGCTTTTCACACTCACATCCCGTTCAAAACTTTTCTTTGAATATCTTATTTTTACCAAGAATTTTGTTCTGTTAATCTTCTCCTATAGTGAATAAAATTACACCATCATTATATTTTTTAACCATATTCTATAAATTTTCAATTATAATATTTTGTTTTTTACAAGATACATTATGATTTTTAAATTGATTATATATCACTAAAATATGTTTATTTAAGTACTCCTCTTCATTGAAAAACGTATTGTAATAATTTATAAGGGCCTTGTTTTTATTTTTTAATATTTTATACATAATTTCCAACATGATAAAATATTCATTTAATTCTTCATATGATATTTTTTTATTTTTTTTATTTATGATCAAGAATAGAAGAGTAAAAATAATATAACTCATCCGAAAATTCCATAAATCATATGTTTCAATTTTTATTGAGATATTCAGTTTCTAATTTTAATGATGTATATTAACTTGAATCATTAAAAGCACTCTAGGTGGCCTTCATATCCTTTTTAACATTATTCTTATATCCAAATTTTTTGAAGTATTTATTTTTTGAATTTGTATCATTCTTAATATGTGGACAATGAGGATTGAAATTTTCTATGTAATTTCACTCATAAAATATTAATTCTTTAGAGTAATAACCATGATTTTTGTAATTGTTAGAAGGCCTTTTGAAAACTCTTATCTTGTTATAGATTTTTTTTATATTGGGAAAACTATGAAAGCTGATAATTTGATCCATAATTACTTGAGAACTATTCTTCTTATTATGTTTCTAGAAATTTTAATACTTTTTTTCTTTATGCAATCCTTAGAAATGGTATCCTTCAAGATAAAAACTTCAACCGTGATCATTTTGGTTCTCCATATTTGACATCCATTTCATATTCATACATCATAAGAGTTAAAATGAGATCTTTTATTTTAAATTTTTTCAATGATATAAATTTTATGAAGTAGGTGATATTCCACTCCACTTATGCAGTAAATCACTGATAACTTTTACATCTTGTTCGGGCTTAGTGATAGGTCATAATAAAGCAACACTATTTTTAATAATCTTAGGGACCCCTCCATTTAGTTGAGTGGTACTTTATCATTAAAATATTTTGAATGTGTCAAACATATGTCTGGTTGTATTGTATCTAAAATCTTTCACATTGTATGTTTCTTTATAAAGAAGTTGTATAGTGGTCCACATTTCATGTGCTATTTGATACATTAAAACCTAGTTGAACTAATCTGGTCCTAATCGACATACTATATCATTCATAGATTTGGATTTCAGATAAAAGTTTCTTTTAGTTGTACCATCCCATGTTTCATGTTATGTATTTGGAATTTCATAGGGAATTTCTTGTTTTAAATAAACCTTCAATCCAAGATTCTTCTAATAGATAGTCATGCAAGACATTGAGTAACCATAGTTTCCACCATAAAAGTAAGGATCACTAACCATTGACATAATTTCTTGGTTATCAACCATAGTATCCATTTAAAAATATATCTTTAGACTATTACCTTTGAAAACTGTTAACTTATGATTCAAAATCTTTGATGCCAATTTTTCCCCAGATAGTGGATAATTGAAAACTCAAGAGGGGGTGAATTGAGTTTATAAAATTTTACATACATAAAACATCCCTCTTCAGGAATGATAGTTGAAATCTTATTCTTAATATTAATCAATAGTGTCAATATAAAAACATAAATAAAATTATATGAAAACATGATATTTGTAGTGGTTCAGGGAATAGAAATTCCCCAGTCCACTCCACCAATACTCTACTCCACGTTTTCGGTAATTTTCACTATAAAATCCTTTTTACCGAGGGATCCAAGACATATACAAGTTGATATAAATTAATAAAAATATCCAAGAGATTTCAACCAGGATCTCCCATTGCAATACCTATCCACGACCTTAACAAAAACTCTTACGATGAGTGTAAACAAAATAAAATGAATAAACTTTTGAAAGATTGATTACAACACACATTTTCAAGTAGAAACTGATAGTAGATGAACATATTCTATGAGAAGATGTAACTCTTAATGGTGTAGCTCAAAATGATCTTTAGTGAAAGTAATAAACTTTTAATCACAACACATGAATTTATGTGTGTAATTTTCTATGTTTAGGCATTTGGAGTAGTCATATGTATGTACGTTCATTATAATCATTCTTATCTCCCATTCATTTCTTCCATTAATTGGATAACTCTTCCTTTTATAAATCTTCTTTAATTTTTAAATTAAGCATTATATAATTGTAATTTTTGAGTTGATAATTTATTGAAATGTTGATATGATAGTCTATTAATGGTATGCATCCATTCTTTCCAAATATGGAATAGTATTTTACAAAAAAACTTTTAGAGATCTTCTTCTTTTGATATTTCCACCCATTGAAACATGAAACATTGTACAGGTTAATATTTAATTAAATGGATTATCCATTTTCTGATATTCTCTAAAGGCATGAAATTACTTATTAATATATTATAAAAAGTAATCATGACATTTTATATAACAACTAATTTCTTCATAAGGTATTCTTAGAGAAGTATTGTTCTTCAAAAGATAAACTTGTGATAGACTTCATAAGATAAAAAAATATTTATCTTCTTTGAGTCAAAAGATAAATGGAATTTAATACAACCTAGTAAAATTATTCCGCATAAGATATATACTCTACTGATGTGAGATACCTAGCATGAATAATTTCTTTTCGAATTCATAAGACAATATTTTACAAATATCATTTTCATAAGATAAAAACTTCTCATAACTTAATTATGTATAAAATATCAGAGTTAGATTAGATAATAAATTATTGATACTATTTTTATAAAAATATCTTAGGTTGTAGGATAAAATTTAAACATTGAGTTTTTTTTTATTTTGAGTAAACAGAAGATAATATTTTATTCCCAATGATAAAATAATTTTTCTTAAAATGATAACTTCTTAGATCTTAAGATAAAATATAGAGAATAAAAAATATATATAATATTTCGATAAATGTAATCTGAAACACTTAAGAAAAACTTTTTAGAATAAAATTGTATATTTTTTGAATTATAAAAACACATAAAAAATGAGATATGTTGGAACTACATAAGTCTTAAAAACAAGAAGAATTATAAAAGACAATTCCCTAAGTTAAGGGTTGTCAAATATAATCAATTATAAAAACCTCTAAGGACTAGAGAAAAGTGAAGGGAATATTCTATCACCACTTTTGAGGTGGATCCAAACAATTATGTGGTGATAGGTATGGTGGTTATTAATTAAATATTAGTGAAAACAAATTTTTATTTTGGTTATATGAATTCTTTCATATCATGCATATTTAGTAGAACTATTCAAATACCTCCTCAAAACATGGGAGTTGAGCAATATATGATATCAAAAAATGGAACAATTGTTTCATCCTAAGTATATAACTACTCCCCAATCAATGTTTTTGGACTGAATCTTCCATAAAATCTCATCTTACTTTAGTGTAGACTCTTTTATATTGGTAATGGATTAAATATTCCTATATAAACATAAAATCAACTATTGGGATAGGGATATCACTCTTCACATCCCAATGCATTTTATGGTTCCAAAAAAGTATAAGGAGGAGGATGAATCTCCCATGTAATTTTATATTCATGTGTAGATATTATTACCATAGGAGTAATCATATATACACCATGTGATTGATAAAAAGGAGACAATACTTCTTAGAGAAATTCCCATTGTGAGGTATTATACAGATGTATTCCCAAAAGAGTTTCCTATTCTTCCACCTGATCATGGGTTCGAGTTCTCAATCAAACGTATACATGGATCTCATCCAATATCGATGACTCCTTTTAGAATACTCACCATTGAGTTGTAAGAGCATAAAAAGAAGATACACGAGAATATAGAAAAGGGTTTTATACATTTGATTTCTTCATCATAGGGTGGGCCATTCCTCTTATTCAAGAAGAAGGATGAATCAATATTCTTATTGAATTATTATTGTGAATTAAAAAAAATAATGATACCTAAGAAGTATCCCCTTTCATAGATAGATGACTTGTTTGGTTAAATAAGTGGGGATCATTGTTTCTCTATGGTGGACCTTCAGTCAAGATACAATCAATTAAGGGTGAAGAAGGAGGACACTCCCAAAACTACCTTTAAAATAATGTATTGTTTGTATGAGTTCATAGTTATTACTTTTACACTCAATAATTCTCTAGAAATATTTATAGACTTAATGAATTGAGTATTTAGATATTAACTTGAAAAAATTATAGTATACTTTTTAGATGATATTATAATATACTAAAAAATCATGGGGGATTATGAAAATCATTTGAATAATATGATAAAGTATTTGATAAAGGAGTATAAATATGAAAGTTATAGTAAATGTGAGTTCTGAAAGACGGAAGTATCATTCTTGGGTAATATTATCACTAGTAAAGGGATATATGTGGACCCTTATAGGAGAAAGGAAATTAAGGACTGGTCAAGACCAACATCTATAATAGAGATCCATAGTTTCCTTAGTTTAGTTGGATATTACTAATGATTTATTAGAAACTTCTTGTTATTCTAAACTTCTATAGACAAGTAGACTTGGAAGGAGGAAATTATTTTCTGGAGTGGTGAGTTTGAGGATATAATTAAGGAGTTGGAAAAGTGACTTATCGCTACACTAGTCTTTATGGTACCCTCAAGTGCGGAACATTTCATGGTATATCATGATGCTTCAATGAAGGTTTTAGGTTGCGTACTATTAAAAAATGATAAAGTGATAGACTATTCTTCAATGAAGTTTAAATTTCATGATCAGAACTATCCAACACATGATCTCGTGTTGGTTGTAGTGATATTTATATTGAATAATCTTTCAAAATTTTATCTATCAGGAGATGTATGAAATTTATACAGATCATAAGAGCCTTAGATATATATTCACATAGAAATAAATTAATATGAACTTGAAAAAGTGGTAAAATTTGATCAAGGGCTATGAATTCTTATTCCATTACCATCATAGGAAAGAAAAAAAAGTTTCGGATGCACCAAGTAGAAATGACCTAGAAATTTCATCAATGATGATATTGAAAAGGATCTAATATTCTTGGAAATTAAAAGGATGGAAATGGGAATTGTAATGGAAGGAAAATAATTATTCCTTTATAAAATGAGTTCTCAACCCTCTCTTTTGAATAAGAAAAAAGATGCTCAAAGAGATGATGCATAAATTAATAAAAAGGTGAAAGATGTAAGAAAATTAAGAAGATGTTTCACATTGAAAAACCTTTTCCATCCACCCTGGGTGTATGAAGATGTTTAAGATTATCAAAGAATACTATTAGTGGGAAAACATAATTAATGAGATTTTAGAATATACATCAAAGTGTCTAGTATGTCAGAAAGTGAGGGCTAAAAGGAAAAATTCTAATGGGATTAAGAATATATTACCCATATCTATATGGATATGGGAAAACATTAATATTGTATTTTTCACTGGTTTCCCAAATACATAAAGTGGAAATAATACTATATGGGTTGTGGTGGATCATCTTATAATGAATTCCCCCTTCATTGAAATTTAAGAGGACTTATAACCTGATCAACATATAAAGATATACATTATAGAGTTGGTGAGGCTACATGGAACAACAATATCAATTGTATCTGACTGAGATCAAACACTTACCTCCATATTTTAGAAAAGATTCCAATATTCTCTAAATACTGATTCAAACATCAACATGTGTTATCACCTGCAAATTGATTTCCAATAAATGATTACTATTGATGCACTAAAATATATGTTGAGTGAATTCTTGATGGAATTAAAAGGAGTAGGGGATCAAAATCATCCTCTAAAAGAGTTATTATACAAAAATAAATTTCAATCCAGAATATAAAAGGATAATTATGAGTCCCTTTATGGGAAAAGATGTAGATAAAATGTGTGCTATGGTGAATTTTGTGAAAAAATATTTTGGGACCCTAAATTGTTGTGGAAATGGTAGAAATGTTCAAGAAAATTCAACAACACATTAGGAAAACTCAGGTTCAATAGAAGATCTATATTGAAAATACTTGATGAGAATAAGACATTAAGGTTAGGGTTAAATTGATTCTCTCAGTATATTCTAGGAATATACTCATGATATATGGGAATATGGTAAAGGTATTCCCCAAGTAAATAGTCACCTTTTAGATTCTTGATCACATTTATGTTGTGTTTTATTGACTAGAACTACCACTGAATCTTTTTCAAGTACATGATGTCTTCCATGTATCCCTTTTGAGAAATTACATACCAGATCCACAACATGTATTAAATATATAGGGGGTATATCTAGATAATTATATCCCTTATTAATAGAATCTGATGAAGATCTTGTACTGTAGAGATAAAGTTCTACGCAACATGACAAATCACCTAGTCAAAGTACTATAGAGGAACCATAAATTTTAAGAGGAATCCTAGGAAATGGAGGAATCTATAAAGAAGAAGTACCCCCACCTTCTTTCACCCTAGTATTCAATATCAAAATTTTAGGAGCAAATTACTTAAGGGGGGATGGATGTAATACACGATGATTTTAAAAAGAAAACTATGTTCGACAGTGCATATGACACGTAATGTCGAGCCTAGACCAACCATGATTATTTAAATATGACCATTATAATATATAAATTAAACTAGGGGGTATGAATACGATTAAATTATTTATGAAATATATATAAATTTCTTAATAAACAAAAATGTATTGATAGATTCCTAGGAAATCATAACTCTCTTTTTAATGAAAACATTTTATTCTTCAATAGAGATGTTTTCTTTAAAAATTATTTTCACTGAAAATATTATAATCGATTTATAGAGATTTTATTAAAATTTTATAATAAAATGAAATTAATTTTTTATATATTAATATTAAATTATATTAGGTTATAATTTTATAATATTTCTGAAATGATGGATTTTTAGGGAGTAGTGAATATTTCTAGTTTTTCAAATACTATCATCTCTTTTCATTAAATAAAAAAATTTATATGTATAATTATGTTATGGATTTGTTATTAATGTGGAGTATGAAACATTTAATTTTGAATAATCTAATTTTTTTATTTCCCAGTTATCAATTTTTATGATTGTGGTATCAATTTATTTTAATGCTAAAAAATCATTTTCTAAAAATAGTTTCAAACTACACAAAGTTTATTCAAATTAATTTCTTAAAATAATACATAGTAAGTAATTATTAAAATTAAATTTAAATATTATAAGACTATTTAGTTAAATTTAAATTCATATAGTGATGATTTCCAGTCATAGAGTTAATATAAGATTATCTCTTTCATGAAAAATTCATTTTCCTGAAAACCATGTTTTTACAAGTTTTGCAGGTTTATTTTAAAATTAAATTCCACCAATTATAATAATTTAATTTTATAAATGGAATAAATATTTGGAATAAAAATATTTAATATTAGGTAATAATTTTATCTTACTTTTTAGTCATAATGAATTGTAAAAATAGTAAAAATTAATTATCATGGTTAAGGTTAAAATAGGGTTTTTGGTGCAAAATGCATTTATGTGAAATTTAATTTTCCACACTCAAATATATTTTATGGAATATTTGATTTCATATTAAGAAACATTGGGTATAAAATTTCCAATAAGTTTCATGTTTTTCTTATTTTTATAAGATAATTACCTAGGTAATAACTAGTTACTGTGGTGAAAAATAAAAGCGTAAAAGTGAGTAACCTTATTGGTAAAAGGAATAAAATTTTTAAAATATGATTCTTTTTTAGTGGTGTATGTTTTTATAATATTATATTAATTACAATAAAATATTTATCAATTCAGAGTCACTTGTTTTGATAATGACTTCCCATTATTGAATAGTTTTGGGTATTTACAAAAATGCAACTACCTCTCACTTATAAAGTGAAACCTCATATCCTCTTTTAATCACACATTAAAAGAATTTTGGTTAAAATAAAAACTACCAAAATACATTCCTTAATTCCATTCCCAAATCCTAGATTCATTTTTTATAATAAAACCATCCTGGGAAGGCTTTCAGTGAAAACCTAAATAGTTTGTTTGAGGAAGTGGTATCGTTCTTAACCAATTTTTTTTGTTTTATTTTTTCTTCCACAAAATTAAAATATTACTCAAACTTTATGGTATAAAAAAACTATATACTATATACTAATATGTTATTATACTATTTTTATATCCATTATTCATCTCCAATTTCATAAAATGGTAAATAAAACCATCTTTTGTGTGTAAGGAAGACTACCATCTCACAAAATGATGTAATTCATTATATATCATCATCTAGCGCGACTATTTATGATGATGAAATTAACTTACATATATTATGTTCATGAAGTATTTTTCATTTTTTAAAAGTAATATATCATATATTTTCTTACATTTCCATTTATAGAAAAATGATAACACCGTTCGTGTGTACGTGTGGATTACTATCTCAACGAAGTGGTGTGATTCATTTTTCATTACCAAATCCATGGATTGTATATATAAGATTATTTAAAGAAATACTATGATATTTGTGATATAATTATTATTATTTAATGAAAAATTAATACTAATCTTATTTCAATCAGTATCATTGAAAAATGGAAACATTACTCATGGATACATATTACCTACCATCTCTATGATCGTAACATAGTTCATTTTTCAAAAAAATAATTCAGGATTTTTTAGAGTATAAATGATTTATAAAAATGATAATTATTTCATTATTCTTATTTTGTATATAATTGATTAATTACCTATTTTTCCATATTCAACCTATCGAAGTCATTTTGTACATATGGGTCTAATATCATCATTATGACTGACGTGAAATTAATAAATAATTGAATATGAAATTGAAAAAAATAAAATAAAATAAATAATAAGATTGGAAGAGGTTACACATTAATGAAATAATTAACATGGTATTATTATTTATGAATATAAGTAACACACATGATGATTCAGGCTTGATGTAAGGGATCCCTCAAAAGCACCATTTTCTTCGAGTCATGACTATTCTCTCTCTAACCCACTCTATATCTATCATTAATGTTATGGAATTATAATACATTATGTATATATGTCTCTCACATATATACCTATCTGATTATTCCTTCATTTTTAGGGTTAATACATCCCATTATATCTTTTCTCAAATAAAATCAATTTCTTTCCCGTGGGTAATTTTTTTGTTTATATGAAAAGATTAATTTCCATTTGTGGAACACATAAGTGTGTACATATTATGATGGGTGCACACAGATATCAATCCAGTTCTTTTGAAAACCCTTTTGTCTCATGAGTCATTTTTTATAGATTAGAGAGTAAACCAAATCCATTATGGAACTTTTCCACCTTGGTATATTGTATCAAAAATTATACTTGACTCGCGGTTATGTCATTTTTTATATTTCAACCATATTTCATATATTCCTATGATCTTATAATACCACTTTAATTATTCTATGATCCCATGTTATTTATCAGGATACGTCTCTTTTATGATATCATGTTATACATTTGGATCCCACATATTATTTCTTTATCATGTTTATTCCCTTACTAGAATTTTTAGCTCACCCCTTTTTCCTATGTATTCCCCAGGTTATCCTATGTAGTTTTTAAAGATAAAATGGATTTAAAAAATCTTTTTAAAAAATAAAATAACGATTCCATGTTTTATTTTCCTTTCTCTATATTATATGTAATATCCCCAAATGATAAAGGGTTAAATGACTAAATGATATGACTCATGTCAACAAAGTGCACCTTCCTTTTCGGGAGCCTACCTGATTAGAACTCCATAGTTAAGCATGTTTGGCCTGGAGTAGTGACCAGGATGGGTGACCTCCTGGGAAGTTTCCCAGGGTGTGTGTGAGTGAGGACAAAGCACACTGGAAAGGACATGTGTTGGCTTGTGGGGACTGTCATTAGTTAGATGACCCGTTCAGATATGTGGGTGGACCCTGGGGTGGGCCCCACATGTCTGCGGGGCAACTGGTGGTACCTGGTGGGTCAGGACCCGACGACCATGTTAAGGCGGGGTGGATGCGCTGTCACTGGGGCCCAGTTGTCACCTTTGGTATCAGAGGAGGAACCCAGCCTTAAGTGCGGTGCACTACCTGGGTTGAGATGTAGGGCCCACAACGAGGGCATTGTGCTCTAAAGGGGGGGTGAATGTAGCATCCCCAAATGATAAAGGGTTAAATTACTAAATGATATGACTCATGTCGACAAGGTTCACCTTCCTTTTTAGGAGCCTTCCTGATTAGAACACCACAGTTAAGCATGCTTGGTCTGGAATAGTAATCAGGATGGGTGACCTCCTGGGAAGTTTCCCAAGGTGTGTGTGAGTGAGGACAAAGCACACTGGAAAGGACATGTGTTGGCTTGTGGGGACTGTCATTAGTCAGATGACCCATTCGAACATGTGGGTGGACCCTAGGGTGGGCCCCACGTGTCTGCGGGGCAACTGGTGGTACCTGGTGGGCCAGGACCCGACGGCCATGTTAAGGCGGGGTGGCTGCGCTGTCACTGGGGCCCAGTTGTCACATTATAAACCTATTATTTCAAAGACACTAGGCCTTTTTTATCCTTTACCTTTTATTGATGGATATTTCTGTTAAAAATAGTGTAATAATTTGTAAAAAAGGTTTGGGTCACTATAATTTACCCAAATCTCAATTGGTATAAAAACTATGAAGGATTTCACATATATTATTAAATCCATAAGAGAGTCTCTAACTAGATAACAAACTCCAGTGTAGGATGAGTCGACCTCCTATCATATTATTTTCAATATACACACCAACATGAAATAAATGAGTGTGTTTATAGGGTAAAATATTAAAAAAACAATTATGACACACAATATGGTTTGGGATATTTCTTAATGAAATAGTGAATATTTATCATCTGTGGTTGTTGGAATTTTTTCCCTTTTGAGTGAAACTATTCTACCCATGATCTAGAGAAGTATAAGTGTTTTTCACTTTAAATTTATAGAGAAATTATGTTCTAGGTGATCATTTTAAAAAAAATTACACATCAGAAGATCTTATTCTCTATATTTTTCTTAGAGAGACATGACCCTGTGGAAAAGGAGGTGGATCCTGTTTCTCCATGATTATGAATTTCTGACCACATATACCTTTGGGAACGATAATGTGGTGGGGGAAGATTTTAGTTAAATGTTATATAGTGACATTTTATAGGAGTTAAATGATGAATGAAATATATTTAGCGAGTACTTATATTTATATTTTTATATAGATATGTTTCATGGTCATTTTTTCTTATATTATATGTAAATGACTTCTTCATTTTAGGATAGAGTGGTTAAATCTGGGTTTGGTGATCTAGATGCAGAATTAGGGAATGATTGTATTTTTTAGGGGTAGGTTGGAAGATAATATGTATCATGATAGGATATTTATTGGTTTTTTTATTTTTTAAAATATATGATAGAATTTTTTTCAAAAAATTTACTATTTTTAAACATAAAAGAATTAGCAGTGTATACCAAGATTTGATGTAATAGTTCTGATGAAGATGTTTGAAGAGTTACATAGAAATGGTTTTTTTCATGTGTATTACCCATTATTATGTAATGTTCATGTATCATGTTCTATAATGGTTTTTTAATTCATTTAAATTGTATGATATTAAGTGGAAGGTTATATATACTTACTTTATAACTAGGTTTTCTTATTCATCTAAAGGTAAGGATAGTATGAGGATATTGTGTACATAATGAATCTATCAACATATTTTTTTCCTAACATAGAATTGATTTACTTAGAACCCTTAGAGAAATATGGCTTGAAATTATAGAATATTTAGGGTATTCATTGAAATATTGAATTTGATTGTGATACTTGGTTTTCATCAGTGATGTTTAAAATTTTACAATGTACGTTTTGTACTCAATTTATTCATATTATATTATTTTCTCCAAAAATATATGGCTACACTAACATGAACAGTTAAACTCTTAAGAAAATTTTACAAATATGTATTTTGAACTTTAGTGTATTTAAAGATGAGTATTTACCTTTGGTAACAATTTCATGTGAGAAAAACTAAAATTATTCTATTGAGTTGGAATCATATGAGATATTATGTGAATGGTTTTTTTCATTCTCCACTATTCTTAGTAGATGTTATATAATCAAGCACTATTATACATGATTTTATTTAGAGTATGATAAATTGGATATAGAAATTAGATTTGACATGATAAATATCTTCTGATGAATCCATCAGGGCACACATCGACTACGATCTTACCTCTATAGAGTGGACAGTGTTCTTGGAATAGTTGCGACCCCTCTAGTGTGGTAGCCTTGAATTATTTATTTTATAAGGTAGTCAACCTATACCACTTTTGTCGATAATACTAGCTCCTTAGATCTGAATGGGAAAAAAGGATTGTAGTTCCTCCTTCATTGGTTTCCTCATTAGAGTTCATTACTAGTTTGAGTCTCCCTTATATATTTCAAATATGTTCATGAATGTAATTCATGATGTTCTCTTGAAGTGCAAGCTAGTAATTTATACCACACTGTTTTCATGAAAGGGAAGATACATGTGTTCAAAGATTATGATGATGTTGGTAAAGTCTAGGTATAAGTTAGTTTTGGTTGCGTTTGGAGTCAATAAATGTATTCAAAGTTCAAATTTGAGTGAATCTTGTGTTTAGGGAATAATAGGTGTAGAACCCAATGCATGCCGTGTGTGTTATGGGAAAAATTATGTCATAGGAATAAGACATCCAAGGTTTGTTACCTCAAGAACAATGTACTTGTTTTATAGGCTGAATCTTGTTTATTATGTTTTAAATGTGACATCTAGAACTCATTATGTTGTGAAACTAATACACATCACATAAGGCCTCCTCAGCTTACCCCTTATGGAATCCCATTCTCATCACATGAGTTAGAAATTCTAATAATTTAGTAGTTGTTATAGGTGTAAATCCATATGAGGGTGATTCACATATAAAGAGTGTAGTGTAGACTATCCCATATATGTTTTTCAAGTATGTTTAGTCATGAGTTTAAAGTCAAGGGGGGTAATTTCCCCTAAAAACACTTTAGGTATTTGGAAGGATATTAATGATAATATATTGTAGATTATGAGGTCCAGTGGGGACCTCAAGTTTATGTTTTAAGGGTTTAGGTGTTTTCCCAGGGTGGTATGATCACAATTTGGGGTCATTACCTCCTAGGGGGAAGATAGAAATATTTGGCTGTCATGATTGTACATCAGGAAGGCATCCTATGTACCCTATAAGAAGATAGGGATCAAAAACCATGTAGTTGTAGTGTACAATTTACGGTTGTGTAGAAGGATCGATCCATGTAGTTTATCATTGTGCAGTAAAGATTCTTGTTACATGAAAGGAATGAAAATGGGGATAGTGTGGGTATTACATGTGGAATCTTCCCATAAGATAAGGGATTATCTCTTGATTATCACATGACACATACAATGTTTTTTTCAAAGGGTATGGCCATAGTTTAACATTATGTGTTAAATATTTTTTATTCATTTTTACATTATGTAAATTTTATGTTTCCATGAAGTTTTATGTTGCGAGACAAGTAAATTTTCATGCAAATTTATATCAAACAACTAGAATTTTATTAACACTTTCAAACAAGGGATCCCATTCCCAATTAGGGTTGGTGGATATGTAGAAACAGAAATACCACATTCCCTTAAAAATGGAAAATAAATCTATTTCCCTTGATGACCGCTGAAGCTTACCTATAAATAGTGCCAGTGATTTTGGATAGGTAAAGGCTTAGAAACTACCCATTTAAGACAGTACATAGGGGTCTTGAGTTTAGAGTGCCTATGCATAAGAGAAAAAGGTGAAATCTTATTCCAACTCAAGCATTGAGTAAAGATTCTGAACATGAGGGTTGACAATACCTATCATATAGATGATTGAGGTAAGAGTAAAACTCTATGGGATAGGTATAATGTGCATGAGAAATCCAAATTAATAAAGAAATGTTTTCTAAAAGTAATCATCATGTAAGGGCCTTTGAGGTGGGACTCATAGAGGATATGGTGCTCACGAAGGTGAGGCATTCCCAAAACAGGAACACCCAACATGGTGGTGGAGTCTTAGTTTCCATGGGGGGAGGGTTTTATGAAAGGTAGAGGTCTTGTAGAACCCAATGTGGAAAGATTCATATGCCTCTTTGATGATGGGTGTTATATTTCATAGATGTTCTCTCTATAATGATTCTATGTTATAAAGGAATCATTATAGGCTAGGAACAAATGATCGATAAATGTGGAAATCCATGTGGTTTTTGGCATGAAAATGATAGATTTTTGTGAATTGAGTGATTCAGTTAGAAGTACAAAGGTCATGGTCCCCTTAAAAAAGGGGTAAATTTAGGTATTTATAATCATCATGGAGGTTGAAAGAAACTTTGTGTGTGATATTACCTTATTTTCATAAGATGGAGTTTTATAGTGCTCTAACATCCGTAAAAAAATCCCTATATTTATTGAAGGATGGATCTTTCATGAATCATTTCTATTGGGAGGATTTTGAGCCCATTTTTACCAAATTTTCCAAGAATTTTCCATGTAATCCTTGAATTTTTTCATAATGTGTGTTTTTCAAAGTTAAAAAATTTCTTCCCTCAGAATTTGGGGATGATGTGTGAGAGGAGGAATGAATTCTGAGACCAAAACTATGAAATCTGGTACCGTTACCATCTTGGATTGTAAACATCGGCCCACATCTAGCCTATAAATAGGAGAAGGGGCCCAAGGGGTTAGAATTAGATTCATGTGAAAAATATTCTGATCCTCTCTTTTCATAAAACTCAAAACCTTTATGATAATTCAATGATCCAAATCAATTGAACTAATGATACATTCCATTTACTTTAATGAAACTTCAATGAGTATAATATTTCTCAACGGAAATATTCCTCAGAGAAAAAATATTCATGATAATTCATTCATGAACCATACTCCAAAAATTCTCAATGTCTCTAATATGGATATTTAGGGTGTTGAAGTTTTTTCTTCTCAATATAGGGAGATGGATAGAAACATCTTTATTAGATAGATATTTTAAACTTTGTTAGAGTATAAAAATCTCCCAAAACTACTAACATAGGTTCATAAAGATTTTCCACTCTTCTAGAGGTTTTAATTGTATATATTCTGATAGAGGGTTCATTTCATGGACCCATAAACTAATCAAGACATCATATCCTATTGGTTTATGAGTTATAAGGAGATATATAGGTGTAATAGGAATTTTTCTGCTCTCTATGTCAAGGACAATGATTTAATCACAAGATATTCCCTCTAGAATCCCATAAAGATAATCAATCGAAAGAAACTAGATACAAAAATACCCCCTCATCAGTATGAGATCATTTTCAAGGTGGTCCTAGTAGAAAACTTCTAGGGATAGATTAAAAAATTTGATTTACCACAAAGAGGAAATGTCACTTATGAGTGGCCCTACTCAAATTGGGTATGCTAGGAATTTAATGAGTTTAAATAGGGGATGAAAATATTGGATCTATATGATGTAGTGTGGACCTCCTAGTTCCACATCTACTACCACCTAGACATTATTCCTGAGCTACTGAGTAGGTCGTCTCCAGGGACCAATAATTTCTATCATAACTATGGGTAGATTGACACACTACAATAGAAACTCCGTTTAGCGGCTGTTTAAACTGCCGCTACATGGTTTGGAGGTGGTTTCTGTAAACCACCGCGTAATACGGTGTCACCAATCTATTAGTGGTAGTTATTTAAGTTTTGTGTAGGTTTAAGGAAAGGGTCGTACCTAACTCATTTCGCAGTAGTTTTACAGAGTTTAGTGGCAGTTTTTACGAGCCCTTGACATCGGTTTATTCACGGCCGTTATAACTGCCGCGAATAAACTCAAATCCAGTGGCCGTAAAACCACCACTGAAGTCACGAGAACTGCCGCAGAATGAGATTGTATGATGCGACTATGTAGCGGCAGTTAAAACCGCCACGAAACGTAATTTTTTTTAACATTTGGCAATGGTTTTCACGGTTTAGCGACGGTTTAAACATCCACTAATTTACATTTCACGGTGGTTTAAACTGCCGCTAAAATCTGACCAGAAAAAAAAATTCTGCTTCCGCTGCACCACTGCCTTGAAATACAAATCAAACCATAAATACCGTATTGTACATACCAACAGAAAACAAGAAACATGAACCTAAGAAATCGGTATAGAATAAATTGAAAAAAAAGTAAACAATGACATGATATATAATAATGAACCATATTGTACATACCAACATACAAAAAGAAACATCAACCTTGGAAATTAGTATATAATAAATTGAAAACAATATATTATAGAATCAACTATAAAACATAGGTCCATTATTTTACTATTCTCCAAACATACATCTAGTCAATCCTTATACACCCCCCTAATATATATCACTTGAAAATGAAACATTAGATCTACATGTGTGTCGGTGTTCCCATATAGGGAGTGAGCGTAAAACACAATTAGATTTACCATGCATGTGCCTCCTACTTGGTTTAATACCACAAATATACCATCACCACACACATCTACTATACCAGGTGTCTTAGAGAAACTCGTGTGTTAGCCTCACTCAATACCTTATTGTGAACTTTTATGTAACACAACTAATCTTCTATTAACATATTTCTTAAAAAAATCATGATACACAAAAACATTATGTTCTATTTGATCATAATTTAAAATAATTATTGATATACATTATAGTAATCACCTTCTAAACCTGGTAGGACGACTCTTAATTTTATTACACAAGTAATTTCAACACAATTTTAATCTACAATGAATCATGTCACATTACCTTAAAATGCATGCCTTCAATTATATTGTATTTTATTCCTCTTAACTAGGATACAATATATTCTCCTCTGAGGTTCAATCCCAACATCAAGAAACATGCTATTATTCTTATGCGATGAGAATAATATGAATCACTTTTACAAAATACCATAGTTAAAGACTCTAGTATTAGATTCTTTATATTGTCCTTAATTTTAGATACCCATCCTAGTATCACAATATCATATCCACCTTCAAGTTGTATACCCTAACCTCTTAAGAATTCATCCATTATCATCATACCAACATATATGATATTGAAAACAATATATGGGCCCTCTAATAGGTGTAATAACAACCATACCTTCTCCACATTTTTCATTGAAGACCAAGATGAAACTAAAATGGAAACTTATGATATATTCAAATACTATCTATTTCTAGGTACCTTTCACAAAGTGTTCCCCTTCACAAAAAGTTAATATTCTTGAAATATTTCTATTTAAATTGAACATAAATGGTATGATGTATCCCACTAATCATTAATAAACTATGTGTGTTATGATTCTATTTATAGAGATTCATATCATGCTCATCGCATTGGCCCGATCCCAACAATTTAAACACCTATGACCTCTTTGTATGGCAAAAAATGAATAATTTCCTAACTATGTGGCCTTAAGAAAATGAATCATAAACATGTATTATATGTATGATTAACCTAAAAATCATATATTTTTATATCTACATAGATTCACAGAGATCATAGGAATAGGGATAACTCATTAAACACTAGTATTTTGATATTATTCATAAAAAAATCATAAATATATAAGGGAATCCAATAATTCAAATGATTCCACCCAAAGAATATTTGATGATCCCAAAATCTCACACCTTTTACCAATATCTATGTTGAAGAATCTATAGTATGAACCACTAGTGAACACCTTTCATTGTAATTTAGTTCTAAAAGGACATCCATACCAAATATTCATATACATGGAAGCCCATTGGAGGTTCTCATAAAAAAATAGATAACCTAATGTGAATCCATTAACATGGAATTGGATTGATAAACTATGAACTCTTACATTTGATGATATATTTATGGGTTTCTTCATTGTGTTTCCTTTTCAATACCTTTATCACATCCTTTAATTAAAATTGAATCACCAAATGCACCAATTATGTTCAAGACCAAAAACAAGCTGATAGTACCCGTAAGGAACACAATGGTGAGGCATGAAAACAATTGTTATGTCATACATAGGACTCCATTTATATGAATATATGTTCCCCATATGCTGACATACATTGTCTCCTACCCTTGTAAAATGAATGCATGATGGTTCACACATTATTTCAGGAATACCATATAAATGGATCTATCCTGACATTATATGACACTCATGGTAATCTATAGGTAATAATGCCCCACAGGTTGTCTAACTAAAAATATTCTATGAAAAAACCATTGGAACCTTATTTTCACATCCAAAATTTTTGTATCCTTTCAATAGATAATGAGAAGACGTTCTTATCTTATCATATTGATTTGGATAAATATGTCCACCATAAATTAGAAATCACCTTCGAACTTAATTATGACTATCATGTTCACTATAGTTATTTTTATTAACATGTGACGTTGAGTACTCAAGAAGATATATAGAGTGTTTTTCCCTATTGTCTATACTCAAGCATCTAAAAGTTGATCCCACTGGGGAAATCCAAACATTGACACTCAAGAGTATATTTATACCTCTACTAGTTTAAACACCCTTGAGGCCCATTAGAATATATAGATAACATACTAGGGATGGTTACAATGCTATAATATCTAAAAGCATCAGAATCTACCCTAAGTGGCCTTTGTGACTATAAAATTACAATGGAAAACATAACCCACATGGGTGGGGGAATTTTTTATCATGTTTTCCTCATGGTCATCTCCAGTATCATTCATCCTATGGGATCACACCCAAATTAATGATATCCGTCTTACAATGTAAATATGTGTTTCCTATTGGTGGTAACACATTATTATATTTCTTCAATGTTAACCCAATTGATGTTGGGAAACATGATTTTATTGAGTATGAAACTAGTGTGGATGAATCCACTACCCCCTCACCACTAAAAAATAGTAAAACCATATCAATATAACAGAATATTACTTAGTTCAAATTCAAAATAGTATAACATGTGAAAATCAATATTAAATTTCTATAGGGGAAAAACCCATTATGTATGGTGATTTGGTTGATGTTATCATACCTCATTTATCTAATATTATATAATAATAGTAGATTAATCAATCAATAAAGGTCGATCTAATAAGTCCAACTTGATTAGGATCAAATAAATTGATGCAAATTACCACAACATTAATGTTTTATCTATAGTTACCTTTATGGGGTATATATCTCAATCAATATAAGGAAATTATCCCAATGGTATTTTAGGATGTAGTATCTTAGGAGTCGGTGGATTCCTTCACTTCTCATATGGATTCCATTGAGTTTTTATGTGAATGAGTACAACCTTATTGGAATTCATATCTTGAGTGCGTGGATTCAAATCCTATACCACCCGTATTTGGAACCTCCATATTATTGATATTTGATATAATGGCAGATCTATATATGTTTATTAGGTGTTTCTAATACCAATGTGTCGCAATGTTTGGTTCCCTAGACCAAAGACATGATTCACTACAAGAGAAACGCCGTTTAGCGGTAGTCAATTACCACTCACAAGGGCCTCCCAGTAAGACAAATTACAAGGGCCTCAGTAAAGTGTCCACAACACTATCCCCTTGATCTCTATGAAATGACCCAATTTGTTCAACACATCAACAAAGGGTTTAACTCCTAGTAATCCAAAATCTCGAATACCAATTCAAATACAGGCCTAAATGGAATGATGAATACCACACTTGAGAAATCAAGACATAAAAAGAAACATCAAAAATCAATAATACACATAAAAGGAAACATGAGAAATCAAGGAAATTTTTGGACAAGAAATTGTTTGGTTGAAACTATGTGCCACAAATGTTACATATACAAACCAACTATTCCCATATTTGTTCAACACATGAACAATACAACTACTCAAGGTCTGATGATGCATCGTCACCCTCACCACCTTCATCACCACTTTCTACTGTCACCTGTAAGAACATTATATTGAAAATTAAACACGGTTGCATATTTATATTAAAACATAAAACCAATGAATGTTAGAAAACTAAATTATTTTAATTTTTTGTGATTTACTTGCATACCACCAGTCAATGCACTACCACCAAGGGCATATTTACTCATATGCTGATGTATTTCAATCAACTCTTTCTACAAAGCATATATCTGATCCCCCTGCTGGTGAACTGTGTTTCATAGAGAAACAATCTCTTTCTGAGTATCTCTGGGTATGGGCAGAATAAATCCAAGAGTAGATGCAGCTGCCATCCCTGGTGGCCTGCTAAAAACCTCAAATGTTACGGGTCCCAAACCCATCCCGCACACTCTCCCAGGATGCTCCTTCCCAAAGACTTTAGCAACCGGGTTATCCTGGGAGACTGAGTAGGACTGCACAGGATTAGAATCTCATAGTTCTTTAATTTTTACCTATAAATAAAATATCAATATATATTAAAACATAAAAATATAATAAGAACTTATTATAATAAAAAATTGACTTCATACCCCAACTTCTTTAACAGTCTCATTAACAAAACTTCCATCTGATTTCTTGTGAACATCCAACCACAGTTCAGTTTAGGATGCTTCCTGCCCTAAACTCTGTGACTGCATTAATAAAATATAAATAAACAATTCAATATATTAAATATATAATACTATCTTATAAATATTTAAACTAATTAAAATATTATCAATGTCGTTCGGCTTCTAGAAATTTGTTTTGAGCCCGCAGTGTGAGGGATGACTTGCTTAGCCCGGTTTGATGCATTTTGTCTTGAGATATCCGGAAATAAATAAAAATCAATTTAATAGTAATGTATTCAATTTCATGCCCTGGTCATATACATGTATAAATGTAAAATGGGGATAATATAATAATATATATTTCAATACCATCCGCTTCTCATCATGATGTTTGTCAACAAAAATTTTCCACTGTTCTTTCGGTACCCCACTGGGTAGCTTCTCATACATTTACTGCACGGTCAATGAGGTATTGTTGACATCACACCACAATATCCATTTGAAATATTTCCATTTATTACCCAGATTTTTTAACTTCCACTTCCATGCTATCACATCCGTAACCGTAAAGTGAAAGAACATATGAAGATATAAATTCATTTTGAACATATTAGTTACATGAAATTCAATTAAACCATAATGTAATAAATTTACCTATATTTGAGAATCAAAAACATCATTTTTTCAGATTAGAGGAATATGTCTCCAATCATCATATGAAATAGGAAGGGAAATGGGCTCCGCTGCCAGCTAGCCTAGAATCTGGCTATATAACCCTGCAGTGTCATCCATCGGGACCCCATAAGAATCAAATGGCATGACTATATTCTCACCAGTCATATTCCAAACATCTGAAATTTTTATTTTTTTCTCCACGGTTTCATTTTTGTCATCTTCAATGAGAAAACAATTAGTATAAACAAAATGAAATTTATTTAATTAAAATTTGTACCTATGACAGTGACACTCGAGTATTCCCATGATGAACTGGAAGGGGCGTGTCGATGCCCCATTGATGAGGCTCTTGAAGGGGGAGTCGATGACTCATCCTCTAATGGGATATCCAAAGATGGTGTGAGAGATGGTGCAAGGGGAGACGGTGTAGGGGTGTAGGCAGCTGGTGCCTTTGATGTCGTGGGGAGGGAGCCCGATGGATCGTCATCTATCGCAGAACTAGATGAAATAGTGTACCTATTCCTCCTTCGCATTCCTGTCATTAAATCAAATAAAATTAAGTTCAGAATTTATATTTCAAAATCATTATGCAAAAAAAAATTAAAAATGATAATAGATTCCCAGTACTAATAGACAAAATATATATAACAATGATAATGAATAACGATAGAAATGAAACAAATGGTTGCTGAATAAATAAATAATTGTACATACAATCATTTTCCCCTTCAATCATGTCGGTTTCCTGCTCCATTACTTCATCCACTTCATTCATCCTTGCTTGAATAATATTTTCAATATCATGATGGAGAAATAATTCTGCTTCCTTTTGTTGATTAAATTCAATTTCAGAGGTCAAATATTCCACTTCATCACCCATATCATACAAATCTCTATTTATTATGCGAACAACTACAGTCCACCCTTCATCGACAACATCATTAACATAATATACCATTTTGGTTGCGATGCTATGATATATGGATCATTCAATTCATTATCACCAACATCCATCAAGCGAGAGAAGTTCACAGAAGTAAATTACAATGAATCTCTTTTAACACCTCTGATAACATCGACCCATTTTCATTTAAATAAAACAACATAAAAAAGTACTTGGTAGCTTAATTCAATAATATCATACAACTTTCCACAGTATTCCACTTCATAAAATGTAAATATACCACTATTCTGTGTTTTCAAACCCATTTCTCGATCTACTGTACGAAATCTAAAGCCATTCACATTATAAGCGTCGAACTTTCAAACTTGTTTTAGAGGACCTATAGCAAGAAACTTCAAATATTAGGACACATCTGCTCGAGTATCAGTATTCATGATCTGAAAAAAGAAATATACTTTATTAAATTTACAAAATGTATGTGCCAAACTAATATTCATATTTATTGAAATATTTATAAACATACACGTCGTGAAAAACATTATACAAGATTCTCATTAATAACATTCATTATATCATTCTCATGTCATGTTCAGCCTCTCATTCATATCTTTTTTTGAATCCTCAACTCTTTAATAAATGGATCTACAATTTCACTATTCAACAGCACATATCTATGTGCCTGTAATAATTCCAATTCAGTCAGTGTCACATTTGAGGTCCTCCCAACTGATCGGCCAATAGTAGGAAATATTTTGGATTTCTGATGTATTTGAGAATGATTCTATGTGTCTTCAACACGTCCAACTCGATTAAATCTTGTCTCAATATCATCCATGTATCGAGAACAAAAGGTAAGACACTCCTCAGCCAAATAGACTTCAGCAATAGAGCCTTCTGGTTGAGCTTTAATTATCACGTATGACTTCAAATGCCCAAGATATCTGTGAAATAAAATAAACATAATTATAAATTTAATTAAGTACCCAAAATTGTTTACTTAACTGAAAAAAATATAAATAAAGTACCTCTCAATTGGATATGTCCATTGATAAATAATGGGGCCTCCTAATTTAGCTTCATCAACCAAATGCATAGTTAAATGCATCATTACAGTATAAAATGATGGAGGAAAGATCATATCCATTGCAAAAAGGGTGAATACAAACCTCTCCTAGAGGTTGTCAAGATAAAATGGATATAGAGATTTCTCACATATTTTTCAGAAAATTGTGAAGAATTAGAGTACAACAGCAGTAATTTTTTAGGTAATAATGTACGCAATGCCAATGGTAGTAACTGTTGTAACAAAATATGTGAATCGTGACTTTTTAATCCATATAACATACAATTCTTCAAGTCAACACACCTTGAGATGTTACTTTAATACCCATCATATACCTTAACATTCTTTAACATTCAAAGGAATGTATCCTTACCCATATTTTTCATTGAAAAAATGGCAGGAGGATACTTTTCATTCTCATCTATCCAAAGATCGCGTTTTATATTCATTGCTTGTAAGTCTTTGCAAGAATTGAGATGATCCTTCGACTTTCCATGCTCATTAAGCAATGTGAAAATCAAATTGTCACAGACATTATTCTCAATATACATCACATCGAGTTTATGCCGCAACAAATTAAATTCCGAATGTGGAAGTTTGAAGAATATATTTTTTTTCTTCCATTTTTGCGTTCCAATTTCTCTTGATGATGAATTTCAGACCTATTTTCCACTATCATTCAAATGATGAACCTTCCCAAATTCTGTTTCAACATTTTCAAGCTGTGTCAATATTTTAGAACTAGTTAACAAATTTGGAGGTGGTCTACCATCAATGGAACAATTAAATTTTGATTTGTTCAGTAGAAATCTATGAGATGTATCGAGAAATATTTGATGACACAAGAAGAACCATTTTCTACTGTGAGGTAGCTATTTGGGCTCAAAATCAAAGTTACAAACGGGACAAGCCAAACTCATGTAAGTGTTCCAACCAGATAAATTATCAAGCCCATGGAAGTCACTAATGGTCCACATTAAAGAAACATGCATTTTGAACATTTTTTAGAAGAAGCATCAAATGTCTCAACACCATTGCTCCATAACTCATGAAATTCGTCAATCAAAGGCTGTAATTATACATCCATATCATTTCCAGGCATTTCTTTTCCAGGAATAATCATCTAAAAAATAAAAGATGTTTGTTGCATACACATCCATGATGGCAGATTATAAGGGATCAAAACAACTGGACAAATGCTATAATTGGTACTCAATGTCCCAAATGGGTTGAATCCATCGGCAGCAAATCCCAATCGAAAATTCCTAGGATCATCTGAGAAATCTAGATGTAATGAATCAAATGTTTTCCATGATTTGGAGTCTCATGGATGTATCATTAACCCATCATTTTTATTATCTACAGAATTCCACTTCATGTATTCAACAGTTTTCGATGACATGAATAATCTTTGCAATCGAGGCTTCAAAGGAAAGTAACGCAAAAACTTTGCAGGTGTGTTTCTTTTCTTCTTATCCATGAAATTACGTTCATTCAAACTTCCAACATCACCCTTTACATTCCATTTAGAAGAAGAACATTTCTTGGAATTTTGTCTAATTGAATCCTCTCCCAAATAAAACATACAATCATTGGGACACACATGTATTTTTGTATAATTCAGACCAAGATTGTTAACAACTTTTTTCATATCATAAAAATATTCTGGGATTTTTTCTTCCGGAAATTCATCACGAATCAATTCCAATATCATGGAATTTGCCTTATTTGTAATTCCACATATAAATTTGATATGGTACAACTTCAGCAGAAATGAAATCTTTGAATATTTCAAACACCCACTATAGAACTCTTTATTTCCATCGTCAACTAAATCATGGAACGCATTTTACTCAGTGATGTTTTCTTTAAAATTTTTCTCCACAGAATCAAGAGGAGGATCCAATGATATGTTACAATCTTGATCTGCATGTGCTACAGTCTCAAAAACATCACTTGTCACGTTGAAATTTGTAGCACCCTCTTCTAGTTATTCTGATATATTTTGATGCTGATAGTGGTGTCTTGCAGTGCTGAATGCATCATTTATGAGGGTTTTCATTTCATTTTCCATTGTTGATGAACTTGGGACCTCATTCTGTGGATTAAAATCAGTGCTGAATCTTTCTGTAACGTTTGATTCTCCATGCCAAATCCAACACAAATATTGACCATGGAATTTCTTTAGTATTAAATGTTCATAAACATCATCTCTCTTCAACCATGTTCTAAATTTACATTTAGGAAATGGAAATTTTATTCTCCCTTCAATGGATCGATTAGAAATTGAAAAATCTAAAAACTCATTAAAACCCTTAACATACTAAGGTGTGTTCCTCGGTAATGTGATCCAGCTTTTATCCATGTATATCACAATGTGCCTACACAATAATAAAAAACATTAAAACACATAGTTACTACTAAATAGAGAATGAGATTCATATATACGATAGTGTAAGATTATAGAAACATAATATAATAAAGATGATCCATTGAGTTAGATATGAACCCTCTAGTGTTTGGGATAGGGGAAGTTTCTTTGGTAAAGAGAAACAGTGTGCTAACAACGTGGTAGCTACTTTACCATGAAAACCAAATCACATTGTTAATTTGGAATAACCCCAACATAAGTTCTCTATAGAGTCTTCATATAAAACTATAATATCGAATAAATCTATTATAAATAATGTTTAGAGAAAACATTATGATTCTCACAAAACTCAAAACATTGTTAATTTGGATTGGAAAGAACCATGTGATGGATGGTAGTCTTGAGGCATGATAAGTGGTGGTGTTCATGGAAATTCATGATGAAATAACTTGGGAGATTAGGTTTTGAGGTTCTATGAACCATGTGTGGATTTAATTCCTATACCTCTCTTTGGTTTATTCACATAGAAAAGAGTGGTGGTGTGACTTGAGGGTGATTTGGATCATATATGTGTTAGTGATCATGATTGGAGAATTATGGTTAAATGGGACGATCAAGGATCTGACCATGGAGTTGAACTAAGAGTCAGATTCATACTTCGGTGTGGGCATTGAACATTTTTGTTATTCCTTGAGTTTAAAAGCATCGTGGTGGAGATATGATAGCGCATTGGTGGGTGGGATTGAGCGCATTTGGTATAATTCATCTAGATAAGGACTTACTAGTGTTGTTGCATAAAAATTGATGTGGTAAGGTGGATACCACATCATAAAAGGCGTTCAAGATGCGGCTGATGTGGTTTGGGGATCAAACTAGGGTATTTGAAGAATAGTTTATGTGTCTGGGCTTGGTGTTTGGGGTTTCAAAGTAGAATCATGTTGAGAATTTATAGATGAAATGTGAGGTGTTGGTACTATCATCGAGGAAAACATAATAATATAATCAGAATCACATATGTGGAAACAGATCCCTGAAGTAATTCTCTCTAAAAATTATATTCGAGAACTTGGAAGAATTATATTCATCCAAACCACTATAATAAGTTAGAATGAATTCAATACCATTCAATTCAACACAGAAAATAAATTTTTGCAAAGTAAAGGGATTCTATGCTTGAGTTACACATGTTTGATGGACTCCATGATCGAGTATCAAAAGTATAAGGAACTCTATACCTATGTTCCATAATTCATTATAGTCAAGTAGACCTTATAAATAAATAGGTTATCCATTTCAAAAAATAATGAAAAATTCAAAGATACATATTCAATGAAAGTGATTAGTTTCATCCAAGACTATACATATTAAGGAAAAATCGTCTAGTTTGGATAAAATATAGAGAAAAAAAATACAAATAAAATACAAATAAAAAATAAACCTAGTTGAACTATCACACAATAAAATTTCCCAAAAAAATTCACAACCATATTCACAACTCAAACCATCTCCATGTGATCCCCGAAAAGTCACAACATTTCAATGTCCATTAATGGAACAACAGGAAACAAATAACTAGAAATCACAATCTTGGAATTAGAATGAAAAGATATAAGTTACACACACACATGAATGTGTATGAAAAGTGTGATATAAACAGTCCTAGAAATATTTCACCATAGATTATTTGTAATTCTTTTTATAAAAAAGATTCAAAAATACTTATTTTTGATAGAACTCTAGCTAGGATTTTTTCAAACCAAATTACAGTGATGAAAAGGAGAAAATATAGGAAGAGGCAGTTGTGAAGGAATAAGAGGGCCTAATATGAAGGAATAGACAAGAAACAAGGTCAAATCATGATGAAAACACCATGGATAAGAGAGAACCAGTAGAAGAGGAGGTTTGAGGCATTGGGTTATTGGTTAGGGGTCATGAACCACACAAGAGGGACACCAGTAGGCATAGTGAATTATTGTTAGGTGTATGTGAGGATACAATTAGAGGTTGATTATGAATATTAATGGATGAGAGTATGTGGTGTCCACCTTGGGTGCAATGTCATTACACAATGAGTGGAGATTGATAGTGGGGGAGACCTGGTTTTGGGGTCTTCTTCATCTCATTATCACTGTTGTAGTGAACGTCATAACATGTCAATAAACATTTTATCCCTAATATACATATATATAATACACCCATTTACAAACTTCATTTATATATATATACATATATATATATATGAATTACATAACTTGTATAATATAGACACACACACACACACACACACACACACACACATATATATATATATATATATATTCCACACCCACTTACATCACTTGAAGAAATTAGTCATAGAGTTTGAAATTTAATACTTAAACATACTTATATATGTTTATGTATGATGAACATGAAATCACATGCATATATTTATATGAATTAAAATTCTAAAAAAAATTTGGAGATCACTTATGTATAAAACATGAAATTTCAGATGAATATATATATATATATATATATATATATTAAATTCCTCTAACAAAATTATAAATTCATGAATTAATGTTTTTAAAATAAAAGTAATCACTTACTTTGGAACATCAAAACATGATAAAATATAATTCCCTAAATAGAACTCAATTATAAGAGGATAAATTTTTAAGGACAAACTAAACCCTATCTTCTAATTCTCAAAACATGATTTAGAGAAACATTAACATAATACATAAATTATAAAAATAAAATGATCCCTTAAAATAAGTTTTAGCACAATAGTAAATATTAAAGCCCTTACATTATATTTCCTAAACATAACTAAAACATAATTAAAATACATTAAATGATCCCTTATAGAAAATAAGGTCCACAATCCAAAGTATAAATTGTATAAAAAATATAATTTACAGAAAATGAATATAATTTTACTAAACATCATCATTTACTGCAAAATGAAAATTCATTACACAATCAAGTTTTGACCAAAGCAATTCCTTATTGTAGACCATAACTTTGATAAATACAATTCATTACTTATTGGAAATCAAAAAACCATAATTCGAAAATAAAATTTCACCCTTACATGATATGCTGGAACAAAACAAGAGTTGTTGCGGACTCCAAAACAAAACAAATAGACTGCAAAAGTCTGAGACAAATAAACATGAAAAACACTGAAATTAGTTGAAATAGAAACGAACAGAACAACGAATGAAGATTCGGGCACCTACTATATAAAAGTTCTTGAGTGATTTTTAACTCAACCTACAGGAAAATTACTAGAATTCAAACCTTAGAGTACGTATAGGTCACCGGGGTCATGGGGTCACTAGGGTTGCGGGGTTGCAGGGTCACCGGGGTCGCGGGGGTTTGGGGTCGTCGGGTTCGTGGGGTCGCCGGAGTCGCGGGGTCACTGGGGTCGCGGGGTCGCATGGGTCGCAGGGGGCTAGGGTTGCGGGGGAAGCAGGGGTCGTGGGGTGAGAGGAGGGGTCGGGGTGGGGGGGAAGGGTCGACGTTGTAAAAAACAAATGTTTCGTGGAGGTTTATTATAAACTGCCGTGAAAACGTTTTTTAAAAAGGTTTAGCGGTGGTTCCCGGAACCACTACTAAACAACCGCCGCTAAACGGCGTTTCGGTTGTAGTGACACTACCCTATGGGACCTCTACCATATTGGTGTGTTCCCAATATAGGGGGATATGAAAAACTAGTTCCTCCCAGTAGAGAATGTCTGGGGAAATCAATATTACCTACCATAATTAGTAAAGGATCTTTGAGACATGGTGCATGGGGAAGGAGAAGCAAACTTATAATGAAGGATATCCCATTCAAGAAATGGATCATGTTCTTCTGGAATGATTCCAATGTTAATATCAAAGGGAGGCCCCAACAATGCCTAAGGTAAATGTAGTGGGGGATAGAGGGATCATACTGGGTGATTCTAGAGGAGATCCATTTCTTCCTATGGTGGTATAGTGTGAAATACCTCAACCCCGAAGTTAGACTGGAATGGTTCAATATGTAATTACTCTATGGATTGTGGATTCTCATCCATCATCAGCATATGGGGCTAGGTCCAAGTACATTTTACATGGAATAAATTTTGGCGATGGGTCATTGAATCAACCTAGAAGTGCATGTGCTATAAATTTGTTCCAAGGTGATATGACACTTCAATGATAGGAGGAACCCATTTCGTGTGTGAAAACCATTTCACTATATGTATGGTTGGGTGTACATACACATGGGAGGGTATTAGTATCATAATATCATCCTCCCTCCTATCACCAACTTCTATCTGTCAAAACTGAATAGTTTGAAGAGTCTCCCTATTCAGTTGGAGGGGGTTAGAGTGCTAACAATATTCAAACTATCGAAGCAGTTCATCTTCCATCTATTCACCCACCCAATGGGTAAAATCATGTATGATGTAACAAGGAATACGAAGTAGTGACATTAGATTTTAGAATTTTAAGGTTGGGTACTAGCATCAAGGGTGGACTGTAAGGTGTTTTGTAGGGCTTAAAATTCACACTGATTGTCTTAGAAATTCCATTATCTCTTGAGGCTCATGAAAAAATTTTATACTTGAGTATGTAGAGAGAATCACTCAATGTTCATCCATAATATATGTCTCATTTTTCACAAGAAGGTAGAGTTGATAGGGTAGAGTTGTTTATAGGAAATGATACCTTCAGGTTATTCCAAAAAAATCTTAGAGTTGGGAGGGAACATACTATAAGGAAATATTTAGGTGATTAGTCATTTTAGTGGATTCTATGGAGGAGTTCCAACAACCACATTGATTGGGTAATGATGTGGGTAGTCGAACATATTGGGGAAATGGAGACGGAGCTGCAGGGAGAGTAGCAGTGATGACTCAATGGGCTCCCATCCCAACATAGTTGTAACATCCTAATGGAGACATAAAGATGTGCCTAATGATCCTAGTAAAATGGCCTTGTGAGTAGGGTGAGACATCTAGGTTAGTTCATAGTGTTTTTTTGTGAGTCTGGGGAAACACCTTCATTGTTTACTATAGGTTCCTAAAGATCAGGTCTTCCCCAACTCTTAGACCAACTATGAGATATTATGGTAGTTCATCTCCAACCAAGAGCTGTGGATAAAGCTCAAGTGGGATGGGATTTCCATTATGGGTTGGGACATACCAAGGCCACCTGAATGGGTTCCTAGGTAGAGGCTATATAGTACATATAGAATTAGGAGTACATGACCCACATTTATAGTGTGGCACGACCCCTGACTGACTGGGTTATAGTGTTTATGGACATGCCATCTCTTGACGACCTCATAGGGGGTTGATCAGTTGAAGTTGAAGAGGGGGATGAATGATCAATTCGGTAATCCCATGGATTTATTATTTATTAGACACCCATGAGGAATAAGACCTTTCCATCAATGAGGTAAGTCTTTGGATATTTAATGGTTTGAGTTAGTCATCAACCCTTTGGACTTAACGATTCATGAACATTTAACTTGTCTAGGGATCAATAGGCCTAAAAGAGGGTGTGGTTCATGATGATTATATAAGGGTGGAAATGTAGACCTAAATCCTTGAAGGGTTGGGTGCAGAACATATCTCTAATGCTATGGTCATGTTCATACAACCTTCTACCATCGAGATACTTCTAGATACCAAAATTATGACTTATAAACCATAGGGTCCATATGGTAACTTATACTCATTTTCCTGTAATCATAGTTGTCCATGTTTTGAATCTTTGTACTAACATATTTATTTCCTTAAAGAATATCTAATGTACCCGGTTATGGGAAAACATTCATTAGCTGATGCACTAGTTGTTGTGTAGATTCCATCACCAGTAGGCCCTACATTAAACATCTCATAGATTGATTTAATGGCCGAACTATTCAATGGATTTAATTATTTCCATATGGTTCATTTGTATTTTTCAACCATCAGTTAGGATTTACTAACCATGCATTTTAATTATAGTACTACCTATATTGGGGACCATAGATGCTAGTGGAGATGCTATAGTAGGCAGAGCCTATAGATAAAGTGGTGATGACTTGATTCATGATATCAATGGGGTAGGTGAGGTGGTCTTAATGATTGATCCTTCCCATAATGTGCCGAAAGAGGCTATTGAGGATCTTGATCTGGGAGAAGCTGATCTAACATTGGACATAGAGACCAACCAGTCTAAAAGGATATTAGTGGAAGACCCCTCTATCAATGTGCTTCTAGCCTTCTTAAAGTACTAGCATGCACTACTCAGAGATCTTGAAGAATATGAGTCTGATGTTTTAGATTAGAATTAGGTAGTCCAAATTTTAGCATGGATAATAATCTATAATTGCATCACATGGACTCTACGATCAGTCTTAATTACCTAGATGGGGTCCCTCCACCATAAGTTGATGAACCCGAGGACTTGTGATGTGGACTATTGTGTTATCCAATCCTTGGTCAGAGAATTATAAGCTATGTGAGTCCACATATAATTATAAGAATTTGATGTTTTCCAGTATGTAAATACATCAGAAGTCACTAAGGAACTTTAGATATCCAAAAAAGTGCTTTCTTATCTGGAGGGGAGACATAGTTGCATGAGGCTATCATTATTGCTAAGGGAGAGATCATCATCCAGTTGAGGGAACAACTGGTGACAGGTGAGTCTAAGGAAGAGGTAAAGGCATCCTTGGCTGATAACTGTAGGGATGAATATGGATGGGTGAAAATATAGACCTATTTGGTTTCACCAATAGGTTTTGAGGAGATGGTGGATCTTTCCAAGAAGTAATAAGTTCTCAAGGCCACTAAGAAAAGGATGGATAATCTAGGGGGTCACTTTCCAAGGCTGATCCGTAGGGGGAATTATTTTTATTTAGGGAGAGGATCCATTCTATGGATGTACCTCCTCATCTCAAATTTTTCCAATACAATAAAATCATTTTCACCAATTCGTTATGATTATTTTTTTACATCTCAATCATATTAACAAGATGACTAACTATAAACATATATGACCATGTTAGCTATTCTCAGTGTGAGAAAAGAGATACAAATAATAGATTACTTAGTTATATGAGAGTTTTAGATAGAGAATGAAATATTGGGGTCTAAATGATCCATTGATCATTGCATGTGTTCTGAATAGGAATACATTTGTTGGTGAGAAAGATACTCCGTATACCTGACTTTTTTTCCCAACATGTCTTAGTTCATGAGTGGGGTAACACTTGGGGTATTGCAATCTACCCAAAAACTGTGGGAATAGAGTATATGAATTGATACTTAAAATATTTGGAATGAAAATAGTAATTATAGGAAGATTATGGATGAATTCTGACCATATTTTAAATATAGATTCCAACATAGTGCTATCAAGACTGGGGACATATAAACAAGGGTCGATAGCTGACCATGTTCAAAACACATGACCTACCAAATTTTCATCAATAGTTTTTTGAGGAATGTTCCCAGTATGGGATGTGATCCAGTTTTTTCTAGGTACTATAATCATTAAGGGAGTCCATTTGGACATGGAAGATATTGGGGATCCAAATCAAGGATGGCGCAAGGTGTGTGGGAGTAGTGAGGAATTTTTTTAGTGAAGTTCAACACTCTGAGAATTATTCCACCAGGATTCTGAGCACATTGAAGTGGTGTATCATCCTGAATGAAGTTCATAACCACCTTTTGAAGGAATAATTGTCCTGGTTTTCATGTGACAGTCATGGAACTTGACTACTGTAGTTGGTGAGAGACACTGAAGGGGGGGGGGGGTCCTCTCAGGAGAGGTCCAAAAAATGTAGTTTATTTTGTTAGATGGTGATGAGAATCATAATGATTAAAATATTTTTGATATAAAATTGAACATGTAGTTTGACATCATATTTTAAGGATGATGTGTCATATAGTTTAACATTGGATTCCCCAAAAGTTTGTTGCATTTTTTAGCAAAATGTGGCCTAGATATGGGAACTGATGTTAATAAAATCTACTCTAAAAAAGAATTAGGATAAATGAAAGTATAAAAAAGATGGCAGTGACTCATGGTGAACCTCATGAATGGGCTAAAAAAGGTAGGAATAATTAACACTCACTTATACTAGAGTCATTGGGTTCAATAAGAATAAATATGTTTTTTATTGGGACTAGTAGGGTGACCCACAAGCTTTGAATGATTTCCATTCAATCCCTCACTAGTTACATAGTCAAAGAGTTTACTTTGTGGGAAAATTATTTACCATTAAATAAATTTTCATTTATGGGTTTTCATCATTACATGAATTGATTCCTCTTTACCTGATAAATTTTGGGTCCTGCCAGTTAGATTGGGTGGGAACACATTCGGGGTCATATGTTTGGATGACTGCACATAGTTTAGGGTCATGATTCATAAACTAAGGATTCTATTTTAGGTTTATAGATCATGGAACCTAGTATGTTGGAATTTAGTAGATGTTCATTTGGTTTGTGAGAGAGCATTAAACAAATGTAAATTGAGGTCAAAGGAGGAACTTCCCCATACAAGAATCTCTAAAATAAGTTTCAAAGAGTTTAATGCCATAATATTTTGACAAGGGATGCTAGTTTAAGTTCATAAACCCTATAAATTTAAGAAGATTATGTTGAAAATAAGGTACTATACACTCTATGTGAATAGAGGTACATGTAGACCTAGTACCACAAACATTTCCACATTGTTCAAGGCCATAATTCTTGGAAAATTTCAACAAGTGTTACTCCACCTTGGTGTGAAAAGAGTCACCAAGGAACAAAGTGGAATGAGGAAATCCAAAAATATGATGTGGGAAGTGGGGATGTTTTTTGATAGGTATATGATGGGAGACCAAGGAATCTTTATGCATCTTAGGTGAACTTAGGAATCACATTGTAGGTAGTTATGGGGGTGGTGTGGGGGTATATTGATAATGAAAGGGAAAGTCATCTCAAGTGAGGATGCGATGAAGGGGGGAATTATTATGTGAAAACCCACAGGCAACACAAAACATATGTGCATTGAGGGCCACAAGAGGGCCAGATTCACACATTTTATGGTCATGTTGTTTGGATCAAAAGGATGTTAGTTTATGATCATAGAGATTAGACTAAAGAAGTGGTATCCTAGAGAAGTACTCATGGAATGAGTGAGATCATTAACCTGATGTGAAAGGAGGTTCAAATATGCCTTATTCAAAACAAGTATCTATAAGTCTAGTTTCACATATATTAAAGTCATGATTGTTGGACCATAAGATATGCTAATAGTTTAAGATCTTATTGCTTAGTTAAGAGTGGTTTCTATTAGTTTGTGGTCATGGAACTCCGACCATAAGTGGTTTATTTGAGAAGGATTCACGTGGCATTAGTGGGTTCTATTCCATTGTGTAAAGAGGTCCCAAGGGACATTATTTCATGAAAAAATATTTGGAATGGGTTAAAAATTTACAAGGTCTTGATGATGGGATCATAAGGTGGATTAGTGCCTCACAAATATGCGGGTGCATACCATATCATGATTCCTAATCCCATGCAATCCTTGATCAGTGTGGTAAACAAGGAATGGTGAAAATCATCCCTTGTCACAAAGGAGTGGGAAACAATAAATAAGAGGAGATATCTTGAAAGAGTTCCATCAATATAGAATTTCATAATCAATGTGTGCAAATCTTGGGAAGGGTACAAAAAAGGGTGTTATAATTATACAGAATAAAGTGCAGTGAAGGGTAATTATACTATGTTTCCCTAAATTTGAACCACAAAAGGGAGAGACAAATGGGTGAGAAACGAATGTGAACATTGTTAAATACATAGGTTCCACAAAAACATTGGACAAGTATGGGGGAAAATATATGGTGGACCATTTACCAAAATTAAAACACGTGAACCATCATATACTACCAGAGATCCTTCGAGGTGTCTTTACTAGATGGGAGGCAAGCTAGTTTATCTTGGAACCAATGCTGTTAGGGGAACCCATTTAAATTTTTATGATTATGGGTGTCCAAATTGAAGAGGAATATTTTTGTGGAGATAAATTGGGATAATGTTCAAGTGTAATTCAACACTCCATGTTTCATGCCACCATATATTTAAGCACGCTAAATAGAATATCAGTGAGTGAGATTCGAACCCATTCTTGGGGATATAGGTTCTGTATTAGGTTAGTGAATAATAAGGACCTAGTATATAGGATCTGTGTATCTCTACATATCCTACGGAATTGGGAATCAAGCCTCATGTTACTCTATAATGTAGCATGGTTGATGACTAACAACATAAGAAGTTCCTCTCTGATGAGGGAAAAATTATCATGTAATTTAATGCCTTATGATAATGAAATTATAATATATTTTAAAATCATTTCAACAAGATGAGTGGTTTCTAAAGTTTAAGGTCATATAGATTTGACCATGGGTTAGAGTGAGAAAGCTTCATCTTCCAGTAATAGTGTACCCGACATGAAAAGTATCCATGAGAGATAATTCTAGGGAATATAGTATCACATAGGTAGAGGGATTTGTGGTTAAACCTGTGCTTTAGGGTATGGGTGTCACTATTCATTCCATGAAATAGGAATCATGCCAAACATAGTTCTATAACACGGCATGGTCAGAGACTAACACCAGAAGTGGGGGGGGGGATATTCTCTTATGGAAGGATAGAGGGATGAGATGCCATACAAGTAGATTTTAGCATCATATTTTAATGTCATGAAAATAAAGATTAGGTCTTTTCCACTAGTTTAAGTTCATATAAATTGGACCAAAGGTGTCATACAATTTAATTTCATGTGACATGGACATTTTCCCTTAGTTTCACATCATGCAGCCAAGGTGAGTATTTGTTTCAGTTTAATGTCATATATATTTAACCATAGTGTCCTATAGTTTAATATCATGTTCCTAGCATGAGGTGGATTCTACCAGTTCTTGTTCATAGATATTTTACCAGAAAGGTGTGTCTCGGGAATATTTTTGTATGGTTAAAGAGTAGTAAAACGATATGAAAGGAGGTCCATGTATGCCATGAACTACATGAAACATCTTCGAGAGACTTATTTTATATAGTTAGACATCATGATTCTTAGATAGATTATTCATTACCCTTTGTAATGTTTATGAACCATAAACATAATGGGGAATACCATACCATAACTCTTAATCCCATGTGAGTTGTGCTTAGTGTGAGAAATAAGAAGTGGTGGGGATCCCCCTATCATATGGGAGAGCATGATTGGGGAAAAGAAACTGACCTAAAATGGTTACAATGACACTCACATTCTTGATCAACATGCACGAATGCACGAAGGGATAACAATGAGTGTGTTAATAAACCACCATAATAGAGGGAGATGGTACGAAATTAAATTGTGACTTTCAATAATGGTACCATGAAAAGAGAGAGACTGGTGGGTGATGAAAAACTGTTGAAATTGTTTCAAATAAAAGTTACATAATCACATTGGTAAATTTTGTGTTAATAAACCATAGGATTTACCATTGACCATGTTTGAAACATGGGAACCATCATCTATCACTTATGTTCTATTCAGTTATGTGCCCAGGATGAGAGGTGAGCCAATTTGGCTAGGCACCATTTCATAGAGGGGCCAATTCAGACAGGGTGGATTATAAGGATCCAAAATGGGGAAGGATCTAAGTGTGGAAGTTAATATAGTGGGATTATCAGGATAGAATTAAAAAATATAGGAACTATTCCACCATTTACTCAGACACATCGAGAAGGAATATTAGGGAGTGAGAATTTGAAATTTTCCCAGTGGAAAATACCCAGAAATATGTTAATGTCTAGACTTGGAACATGATATGATATATGGTAATCCCTATATATCCAATTAGAAATGGGATCAATCCATACAATGTTTATGAAGGTGGAATAATGGATTACCTCCACTGGAAGGGAAACACCCTCTCAAGTGAGGGTTTATGGTATCATGTAGTTTGACATCATGAAATGGGGGAAAATGATATGTATTTTAACATCCTTTTCAAATCATATTGAACAAATATTTTAATATCATATGGTAAATAAGGGTTTTATTTTAGCTTAATTTATTGTGATGATAAATTTAACCTATGAATTTATATCATACGACTAGGATGTTGTCATACAGTTTTATGTCATGAAATTTGGATGTTGTTGTGATATTTTATGTCATGAAACAAGGATGAGTGGTGGATACCATTTTATTTAATATAGTTTTTATCAATGTATTTTATATGTTTTAAGTTCATGATTCTTGGACCATGTTGTTGTGTAGTTTAACATCATGTAACTCAGATGTTTTCCTATCATTTATCATCATGTGATAGAGACTGGGCATGCAGAGCGACGCAAAGAACCACTTGAGGAACCAAACATTAGTGGGTGGTGTGATTCACTCCCAATACAAGTTGATCAAAGAGTATTCATGATTTGAGTATACTTTATGAATTATGCAAGTTCCTTCCCACTTGGATTATAGATTTTGAGGCTTGTTCCCATGTATCATTAGCATCCTTAGAGCTAGTGCCATATATCCCTAAAAAGAAGAAGAGGTGAAATTTTTAATTGAACACCTACAATTCCTAATTATAATTCCTTTCTATATTATGTATCTCTTAGATCTTGTTTTATTTAAGATCTTCCAACTCTACAAAATGGAATTTATCACTATTTTCCAGTGAATGCGGATCGTAATAGTCCATCCAGAGCAATGACAACTGAGCCTCTATTGGTAAAACTAACTCCTTCCCATAAACTAGGGAGTATGGGGTTTCCAAGTATGAATTTTGGGTTATTTTCAGATAGGGATTGAGGGAATTGGATGTATCATCAGGAAAATTCTCATTGTTTTGGCCCACCATATTCTATAGGATATTAGGAAGGGTTTTCTAAAAAACATTGATATGACCATTCTCTTGTGCATGATAGAGGGTGGTATGGTTTGGATAAATTTTTTACATAGTGTGAATCTTATTTATATCGGTATTTAAACAATGGGTGCCTTTGTCATTGAGAATAGTGTGAGGAATCATGAATTGATATATCATGTAGGAATCCACAAATTCCATCAGGTACTAGGTTTTCACTTCCTTGATGGGGATGAATTACTACCACTTTCAAAAGAAGTCAGTGGTAGTTAGAATTAACATTCATTTCCAAGATATTACTGGCGAGTAGGGGACTACAACATGAAATCCCTATAAAAAATAAAATAGAGTACACAGATGCATGATGATGATATAGTGGATGATGCACAAAGTTGGCACAGATCTTTTATGAATTAAACTTCTTGGTGAACTCAATGTATTCACAAACCATGGTAGGAAAAAGTTCTCCAATATAATAGTATGTTAGGAAGGGTTCAATCTATCTTAATGGACCCCAAATAACCCATCATAAAATAATGACATTACCTGAGGAACCTCCTTCCCATGAATAAATTAGAAGAGGATTCAATAAAAACCCCACTTATAGAGGGTATGCTCTAGGTTGGGTCCATTTGTGAGGGTTAATTTTACAATGCATTGATGAATCCACTCATACCCAGCTCAGTCTAGAATGATATTCCCATGATAGAGATATTCAATGAAGGGATTCATCTAATCAGGAGATACTTTAGTTACCAGGGAATTTAAGGGCCCTTCTACAAAAGTTACAGCAACCAGTTTGTTTACCTGTCAGTCCTCTTCAGAAGAGGTGATGGTGAAGATGACTATATGATGTAACACACGAATAAACAATACATATTGTTCTAGATCTGAAAGGGATGTGTCTAGGAATTCCAAGGCATCAACTTGGTTATTCTATAGTCAAGTAACATGAGTCATGTTTAGCTAGGAAGTGAACTGGGTCATCAACACATGATTCCACTACAATAAGGCGATGATTTTTTGCAACCTGGAGACATAATTATCCTTGATCTACATGATAACTCGCTTATAGTATACCATCACATTTCAATGGGAGACTTTAATCTCAAGATATAACTCAAGACTAGTGATAAGAGTCTAATACTATATCTCATTGTTGGTATGACCTTCCAAAAATAATAATGAGTACAACATGATGGAATGTGTGGGTGTGATAATGAAAATCCCAGGGCCCACCCTATTTGGTTTGGAGTTGTTAATATTTCTCCCAGTAGGGCTTTATGAGGAACCAAAAAATTATATATTCGAATATCCAACCATCTAATCAATAGAGTTGATGTACTCATCTTGGAATTTTACATCTAGAGAAAATTATTTTGGGGTCAGATGTATGACTAAGAAATCTACTAGTGCTTGGTTCTTGACATCTTTTTGAGGGGAAAACAGATGTCGAACTACTACATAATTATTACTCAATGTGCTAATCATCCTATCGGCATAGGGAGGTTGATAATGTACTTGAATGGATCAATGTGGGATACCAGTTATATCTCATGGTGTTATAAGTAGTGTTGAAAATTATGAACATTAATACCAAGGTTAAGAAACTCTTATTAATGGGAGAATATCTTTTCTGTATGTTTTGTAACATACATTTGAGGTAGTACATGTTGTTAAATTATCCCAAATTCATATTCTTGGAAAATAGGGAACCAATATAAATTTATAGGGTGGCCACATAAAAGAAGAAAGGCTTTCCTAAAATATGTGGCATCAAGACCATAGGATGTGGCATGTATTTCTTGATGTCCTCAAATTTGATCTGGAATTATTCTTTCCTCTTATAAGTGATGCCTCTCTTCAAGAGACATTATATGTTCTTAAAATTTCTTGATATATTTTCAAGGAATAATTGGATTTATAAGAGGTTTACTTTGAGGCATCATAACTCTTGGAGGATTTATAGAGGAAGAATTTAGAAGAAATATTTAATATTTTCTTGATCAAATTTGATTCCTCTGTATCTAAAAATAAATCCTTAGAACATTAAAGTACTAACCTTGAACAAAAAATTTAGGAAAATCATATTGAATTTATGGGAGTATAGGAAGTCTATCACTTTCTCAATATCCTTGAGATAGTCATATATTTAGTTATATTTGACCACCAAATCATCAACATTGTATTCCACCAATGACCTGAGTAGTGGTATGTAGATACGGTGCCTGAAACAATGGTATGTATCTCATGTATTATTAAAAATAAATTAAATACTCAGTAAACAATGTTCATTGGGGTTTCATTAAGGTCGTATCTTCCTAGAACTTAGGGTAAATTCAGATTTGATTATATATGGAGTACCCATCCATGAAGAGAAGGGCCTAGAAAATGATAGTTTCATCAATTAAAATGTATGTCACTAAGAGGGGAAAATAATCCTTTTGGGTTGTAGTTGTTGAGGTCTCAAATTTCAACGAAGACTCTAATATGTGTTTTCTTATTGCTAATTAGGACAATTTTGGCCAGCCATTGGGTTATTGGGCTTCCCTAATGAAATTTTCCTTAATGATCTTGTCAACATTATCCTCAACCCTAGAACCATGGGAAGGGATCATCTTCCCAAGAGTATGTTTAATCTCATGATGTCCCACTAAGAGGTAAATGCAGTGAAAAAAAACCTAGGTGTTGATCCATGACTTATCCTTTTAACTCTATGTTCACACGTGACAATTCTACTTTAAGAAATATATGTATAATTTCTACACTTTCAGATAAAAAAACTTTTCTAATAAGTTTTGGCCTTATATATTCCTCATTTTCATGATTAACCATGGTCAAATCATCAATAGCAGTACAAAAATCTTTTTTAATGGAATGTGAGGTGGTTTCCAAATCCTCTTGATCATCATAATCATAAGGGTTGGAGGAAGGACATGATTCAATTGGAGTTAGAGATAATGGAGTGGTAATGTCACGTGCTTTTGTAGGAGTGGTATTATCAATAATGAATTCTTGATCTATAGAGACAATGGAGGAAAACTAATGAGCTATCCAATGTGTTTTTCAATGGTGAGATCCTCCTTTAACTTTAAAATATTAATGACAGGCTGACCACTATTGAGTTATCCCTACTCTCTGAAAGGTATGGTGCTATCACAGGTTAGTAACCAAGGGAAGAGTCTCTCAATACTCAATGAATACTTTCTAGTTTGAACTATTATTTTCTTGTGTTGGATAAAAGATAATATGTGAATATTTATTATTCATTGGGAATGTGAAATAGATCTTTAGATCTGGGGTTGTTGGCTCAAACTGGTGTATTTTCAAGATGAATCTATCTTTCAAATTCAACCAAGGATCCTATGAAGTGGATATCAAATAATTAGGGGAATTTGTATATTTTATCCCATAGGTCTAGAGCTACTTCCCCTCCTTTTTATATTACCCATAATCTACGTAGTAGGAATCAAAAGAGTTAAAGGGAGATACATCGCTAAAGAGTACCCCTAATCGACCATTATAGGTGTATTCAAGGCACTAGTGGTATTAAGAGGGGACCACTATGTGTAGATGCAGCTAGGTCCTCCAAAATAATTAATTTTATGTAGGGTCCTATGAGGAAACCATGAAATATTTTTTTCTACCAAGTCCCTGAATTGGGTCTCTAGACAAATATTATATCATGGATTCTAGTCACTTTTTTCATTCCCCTAAATTGTCAGGTTGGAGGGGGTCTGATGTACTTTTATGAACCATATCTTTTGGAGTTCATGGGTTAGGATGACATTTATCCCAGACCAAATTTATATTATTAAATGATAGATTACCATTCCATATAACTATTCTATGACATACAATGAGTGTATATGGCACTCAATAGTGGCACTATAATCTTCTTCAAATAAGGAAATGATGTATTGGAATTATTACTACTTGGATTCCCCTACAAAATAGGCTTTAGTGTAAGCTACATAAGTTCCAAACTATAGAGAGGTATTTAGGGAATCAATGAGATCGTTTTTTAACATCATTGATCGGTAGAGTGAGTTGTGGATCGAGAGTCTCACCTTCATACTGTCCAAATTCCTAAACACATAATAATTTCAAGAGAAGGTAATATTTTTGTATATTGAGGGTCTATCCCTAACATGGATCATAGTGGGAATCATTAGAAGTGGCACTAGGTCTTGGATGGATCTTTCCATATTCTATTATTGATTGGATTAATTAGGATGATCACTAGATGATTATGATTGGTCTCTGGTAGGACTAATGTAGATATTAGGTTGTTGTGACTGGGCCATAAGATTAACCATTCTGGTCAAATGAAAATGTGTGCTTGATGAAAATGCCTATGAGGACTATTCCCATTGATCCCTAAGAGAGGGTTATTATATGGTTTCAGTAGTATAAACAATCCCTTATGAATTATTGGCTTGGTCAACCTATATATTTCCATAGTGTGTACCCCTCATTTGATGACATCAAATAATGGTTTTTGAAGGGTCCCGATAACATTTCTTATAATCAGGTAGAGTAAAACGATATACCAGCCTGATAACATTCACATAAATATAATATTGTTCTTGAAATATGGAAAATTCTTGGATGGGATAAATTTAGGAGGATTATCCAAACTCAAGGGGAATGAATCCTCTAAGAGTACATGATATTTTTGACATTTATGGAGGAATCTAAATTCCATGGTGTCATCAGTGCCTATTCTTCTGAGACTTGTAAGGGAGTATTGTCAATGTGGTTGTTGGAGGGGATTTGGAAATAGTAAGTTGTTTTGGTCTACTCAATCTGGAATGGATAATTTTATGGTCCTGAGTGACCGTCTTCTAAGCCATTCAGTCAATATACTTCAATATACCACAATCAGGTATCTTCTACTTCTCACTAGAGTCTTCACCATCAGTATGAGGGGTGATAGAGACATATTCCACATGTACGTGGATGTCACCAACTCGAGTAGGTTGTAGTCTACTTGGCTCTAGATCCAATCATTTAATATGAAATACTATTTTATGTTGTTTCCAAATACCCTGTGGTATGGGTAGTATTCAGTTTTTTTAATCCATCCATTTGGGGCCTCGTGGATTCATGAAACATAGGATGTTTTTCACATATAATAGATGAACTAACCTAGGACTTTCATGTACCTTAAGGAGTATGTAATCTTATTATATTATTTTAATGGAATCCTGGCCAACTGGACCTATTGTGGGGATTGGGAATTATTCTCCTGGTGAGGCTATAATTGGAGAGGCTGGTCCGATGGATGTTTTCGAAGGCAGACTAGCTGTGAGGCTCGATTCTGCATTGAAACAACTATTTATACAATTACAAGAATCCACACAGAAGCTGGAATAGGAAATGGAAATTACTATTTCTTGGTCCACTACAAGGATTATTTCAAAAAATAATCTATTTTATTAATATCTCAAGGAGATGTGGGTAGGGACCAACACATCTAAAACATTCTCAAGACAAATCCCTCATAGATTTTCAGGTAAAATATTCACATTGAAAGAGTATTTGGTCCCTTTCTATTGGGAAATGAAGTTATCAACTCACTCAAAATCCCAATTCTTGAATTTGAAGAGTCAGTGATGATAATATTATGTAAGGTGTAGCTAAACTGATATAGAAATTGGATATAGAGATATTCCCAACCAATATTGTATCCTAGATCCAAATTACTATAGGAAAAAAATTGGTCCCATCCAATGTTTTAATGAAACACCGAAGATTATAATCTTACTTTTTATATGGGGTTCCTCACATTGGGCTACACTATGAGGGTATATAAACCAGATGCTATAGAGGATCACCCATCTCATTGAATGGGGTGAAAATTGGATTACTAAATTTTGGGGGTGGGTGAATGTTATCCACTAATGGTGGATACAACTTCTTTCATGTTTAATTGAATCATGGTTCATATGTAAAGACTCAAGATGGGTAGTGAGAGTAGATACCACATCAACTGGGTGAAGGTTGGTAGTCTCTAGTGCTTTGACCAGCCTGCTAGCTCAAGAGGCAAAGTGATCACGGCCCAAAGGTGGTAATTCATGCTTCTCAGGATGGATAGGATGATCATATATTGGTTGTTTTCTAGAGCCACCAGCATATAAATTTATTACATATGTTGGATTCCCCCTTTACGCTCAGTTTTCTGTCAAGAATGACTGGATGTTCATTCAGAGGAGGGGAAGAGTCCCCTTAGACACATTCTTACTCTGGGTGTTGTTCAATGAGGAGTTCAATTGTGAACCTGTTGTAACCCGTAAGATACTAGATAAATGTTTCCATTATAGAATATATCTAGGTTTCTATTATGTACTTAGATGTACTTAGGGGCTTGGAAACTCCCTAGGCCTTGTCGAGATGATGATGAGTAGGAAACAACACCTTAGTGGTTGGGGGGGGTCTGAGGTCAAATTTATACATATTTTAATGAGTGTGGTAACCTATCAAAAGATCCAATTTATAATATATATCCCTTGGGGTGTATTATCTCTACCATTATCCATGTTATTAGGATAATTTCTCTTATTACAAAGAGGACTGATCATAAGGATGTTCACGGTGGTGGTGGTAGTGGTGGTTGGAGAGGAAATTTCATCATCTAAAATACGGTTAGCCTAATGATCATGTTGTCACCATAGAAGGGGACTAAATTAAGGGTATCATACTTCTCCATTCCCCTAATATTTACATGGATAGATTCCACTTTTATAACCCACTGAAGAATGGTAAATCTTTTAATTTAGGCCTATTGGATGCTCTTTCGGTACCCATTGGATTTAGGGCACTAATGTATAAGAAGAACTCTAACATCAACCTTCCATCACTAATGATGGATGGAATAAAGATGTATAGGGATTATTGGGAATGAAAACTGTCAATATTAGATGCAGTTTAATTTCTCCCCAGTATTTTAGTTATGGCACGTCACATGATCCTCTGTGAGGAACTCTGTAATGGTGTGGTGCATTGTAGAAAGTTTCCAAAACAGGATTTATAATTTTTAAATTTCTATAAAATCCCACAATATATCCTACTATTAATTATTAAAAGGGTAATCTTACTCTTTATCATCCCATGATCCAATTGGTTATGGTCAAGAAGCCGAAGGTGAAAGTGATCCAGACATGCTATGCTATTGATATTTAGAGAGAGGGGGCGTCACATGGGCCAATCATCCCCGAAATGATAAATTATTCTATGAAGGAGTGGATAAATTCTTGATCATATCCATTTAGGATGGAGTTTCCACAATTTCCTAATAATTATGATTTTCATCACTCATCAATGTCTCCATATAATGTTCAACATCTTTCGTGGGTAAAAATCTAGACCCTGAGATCTCCCCTAATTCCAAAGTGGTTGTAGAGTGGGGAGATAAGATTATAGAGGAAGGGGTGGTTTCACTGAGATTCATTGGAAGGAATACAATACATAATTCATATTAAGGGACTTATAGAAGGATCTGGGGACCCTGTGGATTTTAAAATCAGGGATGGTAAGCCTCAATCAATGGGCTTCGGCCCTCAGCTCTGGAGGTGGAGGTGGAGGTGTTTTTGTCGAGTCATTCGTCACTTCGTAATATGAGAGGTCAATGATGAAATTAATTTTTTCTAATTATTAACTTTGATGGAATGAGATTTCCCTAAGAGTGATCCTATAAGGTTTTGAGTATTTCTTCTAAGAACACCATGGCTGACACCATGGGTAGGGCCCCCACAATGATTTTCTATTCTTCTTCCCCATGATGAATATTTAGGGAAAATGTAGGCTTTGGCATACAGAGGTCCTCAATTTTGGAAAATGGTTTTTTTGAGAGGACCTCTATAGTGAAATTCATCATCATGGGATGGCGCATGATGGTTACTTGTGGCAACCATAATGGGGAGAGTCAACCAGACTAGTTGGGTGGGTGATTGGGGTCTCGATCTGAATCTAGTGGAGACATCACCCCAAGTGATGGTTGTGGGGGCATGAGGTGCATCATCAATGGAAGGGGCCACTAGATTAATTTTATAGGCCTCATATCAGGTATGTTTATCTTCCTTCCCCAGGTGTTGGCACCGAGCATTATAGACTAGGGTCAGTGGAGTGGGAATAGGATTATTATACTCATCAACCTTTAGAGTTAGCCAGTGTTGTCAGAATGAATGGGTGTGATCCCTAATGGGAGACTCCTAAGTTTTGTTCATGAGGGGTTACACCCATATATCATCTACCTCCTCATTTTAGGGGAATGAGATTTCATAGCACTCTATGGAGATACTATCAAAATAGTTTTCTATTATGAGGGGGGCCTATTTGGTTCTTGAGGGATATGATGTTAGAAAGGTGCCATAGCTTCTAGTTTCTACTGGTCCATGACCCTATTTTGGAGGACCCCTCCCTATTTTAATTAATGAAAAAGGGTGTTGACCCCCCTCTATTGGAAGATCTAAAAGAGAGATATAGGGAGAGGGCACCAGATCACTATGGTAGTGGTATCTGTTGTGTAAAAAGAATGGTTGTGTGAGATTTATGAACTATTAATTATCCCAACCCCATGCCTATTGGTAGTTGGCCATCAATAATTTCTCTTAGCTTCTATCTTTTAGGTTATACAGATTCAAATGTCAGCACAAGTTTGATGATGGTGATGCTTAATGTTCCAATCACAAATCATCCTATCCACGGTAGAGAAATGATCAACATCAGTGATTTATTAGACCAGGTATACCCAAAATTATTCATTTGACCCAAGTTATATGATAAGTGATTAATGTTGGGTTAAACATTTTTTAGGTGAATCCCAACACAAAAAATGTCTAGATTCAGTGAGGTACAAAACTATAGGTGTCTAATGTTCCTCATCTACTCATTATTAAAGGATAATTTCACATGAGCCTCATCCTAGTTGTTGAGGTATCTTTATGTGCAACCACGAGACCTAGGTTTGAAACCAGACAGATGCATATTTTCAGGCACTGTAGAAGTACTATACCAGGTACTGTAGTAGGCACTGTTCCATACTATATCATCTAGGAACTATTCACCTTGGGCCACCGGTTTGGGAATGGAGTCCTTAAGGCCTTCAGGCCACCCAAGCCTTCAGGTTAGTAGGTCTTTTGGGCCACCTTTAAGGATTTCAGGACACATCAAGGCCTTCAGTCCACTTGTAGTTGCCCTAGACAGACTCTAAAAAAAGAAGAAGCCCTAGAAGAGGATTTAGAGCTGGTGAACTTACCAAAGCAAAAACAAATGGATAGGAAAAGAATTAGAGTTTATGTCTATGCCATCGAGACCAGTCTGTGCTTGCATAGGATTCTTAGCCAGACGGCCATGCGAAGGAAGAGAGATACCAACACAATGTAGATTCTTAGAAGGGACAGTTTCTTGTAGTTATATTCTGGTTGAACTCCCTAATAACTTCGGGTCATTAATGTCCTTTAATCCTACAATAAATGTAATCATATAAAGCCTACATGCCTTGTAAGGGTTCCCCCACATCCCTGGAAAGAGGGGTTATCAAAAAATCAATAAAAATGGGGCTTCGGGCAATTAAGGCAAGGAGAATAGATTAATTTCAAGTTTACCATTTTTTAATGCTTCCACTGGGGCATGCATAAACTTTGATTTTCCCTCTCTAGGGTGTCCCTCATCTTGGGACTAGTCACACCCACCCAAAGGTGGTTTCCCCAAATTCCTAATTTTCAAAGGCGGGCATCCTCTACCACCGTGGTTGCTGATGTTGGGTCCCTTAATCAGAATGAGATGATGGGATATCAACTCCTCATTCCATAGATTCATGATGGGTGTTTTTTTCTATTTTTAGACGCCCTTATAGATTTGAGAAATTTTAGTGAATCTCTTTCCCAAAGCCATATTAAAGTGGAAACTAGTTAATTATACTACTTTCTATTACAATAGGTCATCTACCAACAATCAGAGCATATAATGATGTAGTTATTGTCTAAGAATTTGTTAGTATTGGATTTGTTGGACATCAATAAATTTTTTCCTTATTCCGAGTCGAGGTAATATCATATATGAGGTGCATTAGTTGTAGAAAAAAAATGAATTCCATGTCTGTTATGGGGAAACTAACACCATTGGAGTCAGGTATCCAAGGCTTGTTGCCTTGGGCATCTTGCACATGTTAGACTGGGTAACTCAACTTTGTTATATTTCACATGAGGTATCCCACACTCTTCATGTCAGGAAACTTATGCTTATCACATAATTATTCCTAGGATCACTAGGTAAGTTATTTCATTATTATCATGTGAGGTGTAGATTATGATAACCAGCAGGGCTCATAGGTTTAAAGATTAGTGAGGTTACTTAACTTATTTAGAGTATTGTGAATACTATCCCAGATATGGTTTTCATGTATTTGTGGCCATGAGATTAAAGTATAGTGGGGAAATTTACTATATATGATCATGAAATACTAGGATAGATATAGGTTAGCATCATATGAAGATTCCAAGGTCCAGTGGGGACCTCAAGTTTGGGTTGTAAGGGGTTTGGTGTGTTCCCAGGGGGTAATGATCACACTTTGGGGGCATCTTTTTCCAAGGGGAAGATGTACAGTTTTTTGGAAATTTTTTAGTGTCATTATTAAACCTTGGGGAGGAATTGTGTATACCCTTTTTGGATGTAGAGATAAAAACCCACATATTGTAAGTGAACTGTTTAAGATCCTCTAATAAGACCATTCCTTATAGTTTATCATCTTATGTTAAGGAAGCTTGTGTCATGGAAGGAGTAACAACAATTGATGCTGTAGGGATTACTCGTAGAAGCTTCCTAGAATATGAGGTATCAACTCATTCTTATCATATGATAATCCTAGTTTTATCTTATTGGGTATGGATACACTTTAAAATTATGTTCTAAGGATGTTGTCATTTATTTTTACATCATTTGACTAGGAAAATGTCATGTAGTTTTACATCGTGTGACTATGATATTTTTTTCATTTTTATATTATACGACTAGATATTTATTGGGAAATATGCATGGGTCAACCCATTACTAATTAGGGTAGGAGGATAAAAGTATACGGTAATCCCACATTCCCTCATAATAAGGAAAATAAATAATTTTCCCTTAATGATTCCATTGTTGGGGATTTTATATTCACCGAACATGTGCTTTTGGATAGTAAAATGCTAAGACAATTCCCATTTTAGGAAGCAGGAGGGGGTCATAATTTTAAGGTTCCCATGAATATAAGGAAAAGGTGAAATTTCTTCCATACTCAGATTTGAACAAAGGGTATGGACAAAAAGTTTTATGACACTGATTGTGCGGATTATTGAGGCAAGAGTGAACCCGATTTGGATAGGTACACGTCCCATAAGCACTCAACATTCATGAAGATATTTCAACAAAAGGGGTATAATTTAGAGGCCTATGGGGTGGTATTAATGAAGTATAGTGAATTTATGAAGGTGAGTATTTGATGAAAAATTAATTCCCTACCATAATGTGGTATCTTGGTTCCCATAGGGGGGTGGTTTTGCGGAAGGTGGAGGTCTTGTAGATTATTATGAGGTTCTAGGAATATACCAATAGGGTGAAGGGTGTGATCATTCAAGAAATTTATATATACCTTGATAAGTTCAAAATTACTCATGGAAGGATACTTACGAAAGATAGATACATGTATGAATTGATGTGGTGTTTGGATCACAAAGGATAGAATTTCATGACTTGATATCTTCATTTAGAAATCCAAAGGCCACAATCCCATTAAATAAAGGGTGGAGGTGGGGTATTTATAGGAACCATGGTTGTTGAGACATAAATTGAATGAAATATGATAATCTTCGGGTAAGATGAATTTTTACAACACTTTTACTGCCTTTGTGAAACCATTTCCTTTCATGAAGGATAGATCATTCATGAATCCAGCACCTTTGGTAGGATTTTAGCTAATTTAAACCTAAATTCTCCGTGAATTGTCCACATGCTTCTCAGAATTTATTCAAAAATCATATTTTCAATGTCAAAAGAGATATTATAGAGTTGTAATGAGTCCAATTTTTATTGAAAAGGGTGATATTTGGACTTTATGATTATTGATCATGTCTTCTTGAGAGTTTCTCTAAAGTGTGGACAATGGAGTTATAGAAAAGGGAGTAAGATTTGAAAAATATTAATTAGATACTTTTTGAAATAATAGTATTTGTGATTTATCTAATCAATTTTTACTACCACTATTGTTTTAGTGGGTTTATAATGGTTTATATGTATAATAGTGTTGGAAGTACATCCATAATTTGACTCATGTGTTTGATTATGGTCAGTTGGATCTAGTGGATTGAATTTCCCAGAAATATATAAACCATTGAGAAGGGGTTAAATCCGTGGTGTTATTTTATAATTTATTTTAACCTCGAAAGAAATATTTTATCTCACCCTCATCCATATTCTATCAAAATAAAATGAAATGAAAGTCACAAGATAATTATAAGTTTCGGTCCCAATGTGGGTACCTATTGCTTATTATTCCAGATTATTATCTTGATCCATAGGTATATACTATATATTGAATGTGAATATAAAAAAGAGTCCTTATTAAATATTCCTTCCGTATCCCAATATAAAATATTTCTGATTCCCTCTAGTTAAAGTGTTTCATCCAACAAAATTTTAAATACCACATTTTCCTCTATTTACTTCTACAACAAAACCAATCTTTGACTGAGCCTTCTAGACTATTTAAAATTAGACTGAAATTTATAAAACATAAATTTCTATAAATTAAGCCACAAAAACATGAATCTTACATGTTTTCTCAACTTAGTTTATTTCTTCTTCGACATGATGTATCTTCTAGATATTTCCGGTTAAGATATCAATAACTTCTGCTATATAAAATATCAACAGAACATTATGAATGAACTCATCCTTTATATAACTAACTCTTCTTTGAAAACATTGAACTTCAATATTTTTATATTCCTCATTCTTAAAGTTTCAAAAAAATACCTTTAATTCATCTCATAATATCATATATTGACTTCGATAAATATTCTATAAAACTAGACATCAAATTTCTTTGAGTCTTAAACAAATCAAGGATAGTTTCATGATTTTTCCTTTGTTAATTATGAACAGTTGATTTCTATCTTTGAATCTCTATAATGTATTTTTTTAATGTTTTAACTATTTTCCTCTCTATCTCATGGCATTTTAATGATAAAAAATCATTTCTTGTGAATCTAATCTTTTTATTTGATTGAATTTTAGACTCTTTAATTTGACTTTAAGTAATGTAATTAATGGAAGTAATAAAGATATTAATGTCAATTTAATGGTTTATTTTAAATCCAATTAATGTCTTATAAAATTATTAATTATTAATTTTATATATTTAAATGTCACTTTAATATCCATATAAGTCCAAAGATGGAATCCTAGGAGGATCATTTTAAATATTGACCAGTGCACACAACACATGCTAGCCCGTTTCATATGGAAAACAACATCATATGTTCAAGAGTACCACAAGAAATATAGAGGTTAATATTGAAGTGAAATCAACCTCTAGGAGTCCACTGGACAACCGATGAAAATGCATCGGCTCATAAGTGCCAGTTCTGGAATTTCACCCAGCTCCTGGTGACCTGTTAGATAGCTAGTGAGTTGTACCAGATAACTAGTGGTGTTTGGGTATCTATTCCAAGAAGGAATTTCTTTTGTTCAAAAATCCATAATTTTTATATTATTTAACTTTTCCCTATGTGAATTCTAGAATCTACCTACACCATTTGGATCTTATAAAAGGAGGTACTTATCATCTTGGAGTGAATACCCGGCTACCAAACACACAATTTGATCGAATCAATGCAAAACCTATAAATTTCAAAATCCCATAAAATATATAATTATATTTTCTCAATCCCTAAAAGGATTTCACAATTTATTTTTATCTCTTATCTGAAATTATAAAAATATTTCTGAGACATTAGGAAGTTTCTTGTGATGGGTTTCTAAAGAAAAATCTCTTTTCTCCTCACCATTTTAATGGATTATCACTACACAAAAGTAAGGGATGAGTTTCTTGGCTATTGTAGAATCTATAGAGGGTTATTAAATTCCATAATTCTGTGGCATAGGTTTCTTTCTCATCCCCAACATAAAGATAGTAATAACAAAAACCTCTCAACCCGAGGAGTGGAGATATAGTGGCTCAAATTAAGCTATTATCAAACTCCATTAGCAAACTGAGTTTTTTATCTCTTTAATTTTATGTATTACATCATATGATATTGGTTTCCATAATTTCATAAATTTGATTCATCCAATTTTTTGTATGCTTACCCAATTAATTACCTTTGATATTAACTTTATAACACGAATCCAATTTAATATCTATCACTCAATTGATTTAATATATTAAATTGATTTATTGTTTAATTTTTAATATTTAATAACATTTCAATTAACATACATAGAAATAAATTAACCCTTCTCATACAATATACCCAGAACAAAATTTATATCAAATGGTTTTTGTTTTTATGTTTTAAAATATACTTGTTTTCAAAATAGAGTTTATTTTCAAAAATTTAGTTTTAAATTCTTGATTGATTTTAAATTGTGTTATTTATTTGAGAGAATTTAATTATTATTATCATGATTCTATTTTTGATGGAAGAAATTATTATTATAGGAAAAATAATATTTGAACCATTCTTGGTGTCATTAGTTATCCTATTTAGAAATTTTTTGGCCATGAATATATTCCATCTAAATAACCTGAAGATAATTGGACTTATGATGATGTTAAAAACATTGAACTAAATAAAAAATCAATGAATTCTTTACATTGTAGTATTTTTAAAATTTTATATAATTGTGTTTTGATATGAAATAAATCGTATGACATATAGAAATTTCTATAATACACACAAGAAGGTATGAATAATGTTAAAGATACTTGATTATATATGTATTGAACAGATTTTTAAATCCTTTTTATGAATCCTCATGAATCCATCCCTAGTAACTTAATAAAGGGTAATGAAATTTTTAATGGTTGAAAGTATGATGATAAATCTATAAAAACATTAGTTAAGAAGATACACTAGGTCATTCCAAGAAATTAAGAACCCAAATTCACTTACATTAAAGAAAAAAAATAATATAATGAAAATGGAATTTTAAGAACTAATTGGTTCCCTAATGGTGTTTGAAATAACTATGAACTAATAAAAGGATAAAGAACCCATGAAATTTAATGATTTAAAAAAACTATCACCTTCAATGATACGAAAAATGATTTTTATAGAGGTGAAGTTCATGAATTTTATCAACTCACCAAGAACATGAAAAAATTATTCAAGAAAAATAATGATTACAACTAATCTAAAAAATTGAATAAAAATGTGGAAATGGAAGTGACATACTACGACTATATGAATAAATGTCACATTAAACCAAAATGAATGATCTATAAGAAGAAGGTAAAATAAATAAATAAGGAAAGAATTATCAAAAAATGGCCACCTAAAGTGTCAGTGAATAATCCATGGAGTCAAATTCCCTATCCTCATGGAGAGAATGAATTCCAAAGTTCCCTATGAAACATGTTAATAAAGACATCATGGTTAATACCCCTCTTCCCATTTCCTATTCTTTTTCTTATCCTAGTTCTTCCACCTATTATTCTTACTAATTCTCATCGATCAACCCTAATTATAAATATCTAATATATACTTATGATTAACATGAAAAAGGTTATTATAAAATTAATTCATTATATAAATAACTTAATAAAAAATATAGGAAAATTACTAATGAAAAATATAATCTATAAAAATAAAAAAAATATCATCTTCAAGGAAAAATAGGAATTATCCTTGAATGTCAAGAATCAACCAGATTATAATAAACACAAATATTTCATTAATGATATCAAATGTTAAACTCATAAATCCCCCCAAGTAGAATATAATATAAATAAATTTTTGGGATCTCAAGATTTGGAAAATAATTTTTTGGTCTTGGTTTCTAAAATTAGACAACCAACTCAAGAAATTCATCAAAAGACACTTTTATTAATGGCTTCTCAAAAGATAAGTTTTTTTCATTATTAGAAAATAATTTCAAATTTAATTTATGAATATAATTTGATGAATTCACAATATGTATGATCAAAATAAATCCATATTTCATCAAAAATTTCCAATATGAAAACTCATACCAAACAAATCCAGATTCCTAAGTCATTATTTTCTAAAATTAGTTGACTCAAGTTCATTTGGTTAAGAAAAAATTTATTAATATGATTTTGTAGGAAAAGTTTCTTTTGAAAAATAACCAAGAAGAACTACTGTACCTAGATCGTAGTTTCTAAAGACACATGTATGGTTACCTCATGAAATTAAATAAAATAAATAAACTAGGAGATCAAATTATCTTTGATGACAACTCTTAGTAAAATAATTGATGAAGGTACCATACATTTTTCTAAATAAACTCTTATTAATGATGCTTTATTCATCAAAATATTGAAAAACAATTTTATAAAAACAATTAAATTGAACAGTAGGATTATTATTATTTTTAAATTATTTTTTACATGTTTTTAACTCAAAATGAAAGATTTTATTTACTAATTAATGATTTAAAAATGTTTATAAAATAAATTATAAATCTCCTACTAGGAAAAACAAAAAATGATTGAGTGAAAAATTTAGTAATTCGTGGAATCAATATATATTTCTTGGTAATTTTAGCACACACTCACTTTTCAAAGTGGGCCATTATCAACTAGCATGTGATCCTTCCAAACTGCATTTCAAATATGATGTGATTTTTGATGAATTAAAATATGTTAAAAAAATATTTTTTTAAATATGAAATAGGTATTTTCTATTCTAATTATCCAGAATTAATTCATCTCAATTTAGTCAGACTTCATAAATTTATATTATAAGAGGTAAATCCTATATTTTTGAAATAGTTGTTGACTTTAAAACATTCTATTAGGATTAATTCCTATATCATAAAAGTTAAGGTTTGAAAACCTTCATAATGTTTTTAAAAAAAGTTGAAAATGAAAAAGGTTTTAAAATTATTTCCATTCATAATGATCATGGAGGAAAATTAGATAGTAATGAATTCGATGATATATATTCTTTTGAAGGCTATAATCAGTCTTCTTATTCTCCTCAAAATAATAAAAAAAATGAGGTAGTAGATATAGGAAATAATAATTTCCATGAAATTACTTGAAATATTTTAAATAAATTTATTTTTCCGTGATATCGTTGGTTTTGTTTCATAAATACAACATGCTTTATCATTAATTACATTCTCTTAAGACATTTTCTAACAAATAACCTTTATGAGCATTAAAAATAAAAAAAGATAAAGAATTTTTTATAGTTTTTAGTTGAAAATGTTTTATTCTAAACACCAAAGACAATATTTGAAAAGTTGATTCAAAATATGATGAAGGTATATTTATTGGGAACTCCAAATCAAGAAAGTCATACTGAGTATTTAATAAAATAAAAAAATGGTGGAATAATCATTTAATGTTGTTTATAATTTTATTTTCGAAATATATATTTTTCAAAAAAAATTTGAAGATGATTTTTTAAATAAACATTTTCAAACTAAAGAAGTTGAAAAAGAGTAATAATATTCTTCAAATTATTTAACTAAATATTTTAAAAAATCTAAATACCACCCCATTGAAAATTTCATTGGATAATTACAAGAGGAAACACACACTTGAATATTAGTGTTAAATGAGGTTAAACATCTACCTTTTTTCTCTCAACCAGAACCACAATACCTTACAAATCCCCTTAAGGGTAACAATTGGGTTATTTAAATGTAACAAGAACTAAATCAATACACTTGGAGTGATGTATATACTATCCTAGAAAGAAATAATAATCATCCCATCACAGGCTATATATGCATCTTTTGGAACATATTAAAATAACTTATTAATATCTCTAGAAGTAAATCTTCCCTAGAAAATAAAGGATATAACCAAGAAGAAGGAACCAACTATGGTCGAACCTTTACACCTATCACTGAATTAGATTATATTAGAATAATGTTATAATTCACCTCTCACCTTAATTTTGAACTCTATCAAGTGGTTGTAAAAGTAATTTTTTGAATTATTTTATTAATTAAAATATTTTTGTAGAATGAAAACTTTTTTAAAAGTACTATTTTTCCAATTCAAGTTTTTAAATTAATGAAGGGAATTTTTGGTTTAAAAGAAACCACTCAGTCTTGATATAAATATTTATCAATTTTCTTTTTTCTAAATGGTTCTATAATGAGAAAATATGATTCTACTCTTTTTATAAAACAAATTTCAAATGATTTATTTCTCATTCAAATTTATATTGATTATGTGATTTTTGGATCTAAAAATTAATCTATTTGTTTTAAATTTTAGGATTTATTAAGAAAGGAATATGAAATATAATTTATGGGTGAAATCAAATTATTTATTTCTTTTCAAATTTTTCAAATAAATGATGATATTTTTCTAACCAAAAGAAACTTAACCAATGAAATCTAAAAACATTTCATGATGGATCATGTTATGGAAATTAGTATGCCCATGAGTAAAATTTGTAAGATTGTGTTTTATGAAGCCATTAATAAAATCAAGAAAAAGATTTAAAGAATTATTATCAGTAGTGTCCATTAACTTATTTTAACCCAGCCTGAAATCATATTTTGTGTTTCACATTATTTTCATTTTCAATAAAATCCAAAAGAATATCATATCAAATATGTTAGACAATTTCTTTTATTTAAAATAAACTAAATATATTGGTTTTCATCCAAAATAAATTTATTTGAATTAACTAATTATTTATGCTAATTTTAGAGGATTAAAATTTAATAGGAAATTTACATGGGATACTTTCCACCTACAAGGAAAATCCATCTTCTAATTGGGTATTAAGAAGTAAAAAAATCAGTTTCTCTTTCTACAAACAATGTAGAATACTTTTCTAGAAGTAGTTTTTGTGCACATATAATGTGTATGAAACACACTCCCTTAGTCTTTGTGCTTATATATGATGTTACCCCTATTAAATATGATAATAAAAATTCTATTAAAATATCTAAAAATTGTATCCAATACTCTCGCTCCAAACACATTTATCAAATAAACCATTCCTTAAGATATCCCTTACAAAAGGTTCATGTAATATTTGAATTTTTTATGATAGAATAACATATTTTAGATATTTTAATTAAATCCCTACCTCTTGATCACTTTTAATACTTTAATGGTTAATAAGGACTGTTTTTTTGTGATTCTCTTTACTTGACCAAGGATAACATGAGTAATCTTTTTAAAATTTATTTTAAATGAGGAATTTGTTTCAATTTTATAATTTTTTTTGGAAATCATGTTTTATATTTATCTACTCGATATGATCGCTTTATATCACTTGTACGATTTTTTCATGGGGATCCTTATCTATTTAATTTTTAAAATTCCATAAGAGTGATATTTTGTTTCCATTTTACTATTCAAAAATGATTTCGATAATTTTCATGGTTTAATATAATATGTTCGAAAAATATAACTTTTTACAATACTAATATTAATTTTCAAACTTTTTTCTTTTCAAAACATATATAATAATTTATCTATAAACTCTCTTTCCAAAGAATGTTAGTTTTTATCTCTCTTTATAGAAGATTAATTCTGAGTAAAATTTTATATATATACAGTTCTCTCTCTAATAATATTTTTGAGTTTTCAATGATGAAATAAAAATATATGGAATCTTTTGAAGTTAATTTTACCTCAAAGGAAGTTATGCAATATTTTTCAAGTTAAGGGATTAACTAATAGAGGTAAGAACATTCCTCGAGTAAAGACATATCATGGAAAATTAATGGGTCAATAATTTTTATTTTATATTCCAATTTTCTCTTTTTTTTATATTTTTATTTCCAAAATTTTTGCTTTTTATTTTCTAAAAATAGTTTTATTTATCTTTTCCTTTATCTATTCTTATTATTTTCAAAATTTTCTCTCTCTCTTATTTTATAATTACACTCCCACTCTCTAATAATATGACTAAAAGGGAATTTCAAATTTAGGTCGTGTTTTTTAAATATTTTATTTATTTATTTTCAAATACTTATTTCTATTTTTTGGTATTTTAAAATCAATATTTTGGGATTTCAAAATATTTTTAAATCACACTTGATTTTTTCAAATCTCTCTTGAGTTTCACCTTCCTTTCCTAGTTTTTATATTTTGATAATGAAAAACGGTGATAAATTCCTATAACTTTATAAAAAGGGGTGATGATTTTAATTTTATCCAAGGGGGATATGTTTCATAATATTTATAAAAGTATAAGTGTTTTTAAAGGTATAAATTTTCATAAATTTCCTTTATTCTTAATTGTTTTTAAAATGGGTATTTATTGAACTTTGTGATAAATATATTTCTATTGTTAGTGAAATGATTGTGTTATTTATTTCTTTATATCATGAATATCTATAATTGATATTTTTAATTACATTTATATCCATTTCACACCTAATTTTAACTTAATTTATCATTTTTTGTTAAATGTTTTTTATCAAAAAAATGGGAAGATTATTTTGCCTCCATCTCTCTTGATCTTTTTATGGACATACACTCTCTTGTATATGTATTTTTTTCATTTGTGAGAATATAAAACACCTAAATATGATTTCAATTCATTTCATTAATAGTATTAATGGAGTTATTAATTTCAATTAAAGAAATCTTATTGATCTTATGAAAATCTTGGAAGAGTCGTAATAGTGCAATTAATATCATGAAAAGAAATTGGAAGATCCATTGAAGGTAATTGAATGATGATAAAGAGGATCCTTTTATGGATAGAACAATGTAGGAAGCACTAACCCAATGATTCTAGTTGGAAAATAGAATCATATATTCTGGACACCCTTCAGATAGTCAGTGGAGTCCCACTAGATTGAAGATGGTGATGAAAAAATCACCCTCAACCTATAAGAGTCCACAGAGAAGCTACGGGGGAGCATCAGCTACCTTTGAGCATGGTTGTTGTCTGTAATGAATGTATTTTTGGGGGAGGTGGCTTGATATATAGAATATTTTATAATATATAGAAATTTGTTTCCCTTCATCAATAGCACTCCCCATCATTACATAGTTTCTTGAATATCTACATGGTAATTATAACTTATATACTCCGAAATTCATCATGAATAATTCCTTGAACTAGTCATATGAATGATAATGTTTGATCATGATTTTTCAATATCATCACAATAACCCACATGTTTTCACCATTTGTGAATATGTGAATCCATGGATAGTGAAATTTTAATTTCTAATAAAGAACCATATCACCTTATATTACATCTCCTAGACACATATCCCTGGATGTTACAACCAGATCTACACCTTTAACTCAAAATATATTCTTAAAAAAGGTTTAAAAAAATTCAGCAACTTCACAGTTCCAAAACCATGGATCCTTAAATCCACCATTTTGTTTTTTTTCAACACCAATATCAATAACTCCCACTATTGATCCTCATAACTCTCAATAAAACTATACTGTGTACCATATAGAATATTCTTGACTTTATATAGCTATATTAAGTAACATTTTTGAAAGGATTACATCCATTAGTGTTAAGTTTTTTTTCCATGATATTAATATACTCCTAAATCAAATTTTATATGTTTAACTTCCTAATTTTATAATCCTCATTTTTATTATAACACTAATATATATTCATAAAACATAAATTTTATAGTTATGTACTGCTTATCTACTTTTGAAAACAGAATCTAAAGAGAAGTGTGGAAGAAAATTCACTTATTGAAGTGAGGGATAGAGGATTAACATGAAGTTTCATCCTTAATTCCTCAAATTCTTCCTTGTGAATAGATTTGGGGAACATACCAACAGTTTAATATTTTTTTGATACATAATACAACATTATATCTCCACTAGAATCTATCCTTGATAAAATGATACTCAGTATCAATGTTGATGGATCCAAAGTGTTGTACTATATTTTTTGATAGATCATTTTTACTTTTATTATATAAAGTGATTTCAAAATACTCATCAATGTTAAAAAATAAAATATTCTTACTAAAAAATTTTCCAAATTATTTGAGTTGATGTATATGTGGAGGAAACATAATATTATCATACTATACTTAATGTCAAAAAAAAATTGTACTATATCAACCCATTAATATTTCTAACTAAAATAAAGTACCTCATAATGTTGATTTTTATAATTTCAATATCCATCCCAATTATCATCGGTGAAACCATGTAATTCCAATTTATTTATCATATATATTATGCCATAATTTGGTTTTCCTTTATCATACTAGAGATGTTTTTGTACTTACATCATGTGTGACTCATTAAGAACACTCTAATATCTATCACATAAGTTCCTACAAACACAATATCAATAATTGATTCCATTAGATAAATAATTATTCCATTTAATATTTGGAGGTATTTTTGAATTTTTTATTCAGTAAATTCTTTATGAGAATTTTATTTATCACCTAAAAAAATTATCTCATCAATATAGATAATTAAAATAAGGGTAATTGTGCCCAATTACACAACTTATAATTTTATATCAACATTTCCTTTAAAAAAATTAATCCCTTTTAGGAAACTTCTTAGTTTATAATAAAAATAATAAGGGGCCACATAAACCCATTCTAATAGTTCCTTAGTTTGGATATCATGGTTCCAAAATTATCAAGTGTCAAACCATCAAGTTTATTAACATAAACTTTTTATTGACCACCACAATTAAAAAGTGCTAATATAACATTAATATGATAGAATTTATAATTCCTATACCCATAAACATGAAAAAAAATTCAATAATTTCACTCCTTAAAAGAAAGAATTTTTTTCTTCAAAATAAACACCTTCCACTTATGAATATTCTTTGTAGAGTAACGGAGTATATTCATTTAAATATCTCTTTTGAATGAGTTTATTTTAAAAAATTATATAGTTCTAATATAATTATATCAATAAAGTCTCAAAAGGAAATAATGTGTATCAAATTTATTAGTAATATCCAACTCCTGATTTACCAAATTTATACACTATTTGTGATCAACTACTTTTAAAATGGTTTAGGGTTCCCCCTATAAGATATGTGCAATTTTACATTCCAGCCTCAACATCTGGTTGGTCTAAATTTGGGTTACTTATCTTGTGATGATATTTTTAGTTCAACTAGTTCTTATATAATATATAAATTTATTATTTTGATTTTGATATTACTATCCTCATCATTGGGATGTTGAGAATCACCATAGATGAGTTTTGGTTCATTTCCACCTTCCTTGTTATCAAATCCACTAGAAGTTGGCACTCGATCTTCCCTTATTCCATCAACATACTCTGTAGAAGAATATAACAAGGTGGATTTATTATAAATGAATTTTATATCATTAATATCAAATAAATTATTTATATTCTCATTCCAATACATTTATATTATCCCATTGGATGAATATCAAAAGAATACACCTTATAATTTTTGTCAATCCTCATTATTCATGGACTCCCAATAACCTTAATATGATTCACTCTAGGTTTATCTGTCACAAACATAAAGTCACTTTTAGGTATTGATTTATTATTTATTATATTTCCTTTTCATTCTTTCTATTGAAGGTGGTTTACCATGTAAATATTGAATATTTGGAAAAAAAATGGGTGGTTTCATGGTGAGTGCAGAATTAGGGTAAACCATATAGACACCATACAACTTGTTTTACAACCATGATAAAGTAATTTCTCACTATTGTCACATAGTTTTAAAAATCACATTATCCAACCATGTAACTCTCCATTTGAAATAATGTTGACTCTCATAGTTACTATATGGTTTGGAAAATTATGTGTCTAAACCATGCGGTTTGACCCTGAAATTAAAATAGGAAATGACTGCTTTTATATATTTTATTTTTAATCCTCTCACCCTATTTTTTCATCCCACTCAGTCCAAGAACCTCATTCTCTTGAAGTAATCCTATCCTAATTATCCCATGGATAAATATATTCAGGTTTTCTAGTTGGTTTCTTCAAGATTTACTCAAGAAAGTATCTCCCCAGACATTATTCAGATGTTTCATCCTCTTAATATTTAGTTTTTCTCTCCCACATGGATATGAAAACATAGAAATTCCTCTATATTTACATTATGGTGTTGGTTTTAGGGTTTATCTTTTATTCTTGTCTATTTAGTATCATTATTGGAATCCTATTTTTTTCAATAATGGGAAAACAATTGGTTGGTCAAAGTTAGATTTTTTTCATGTGAAACTCTTGTTTTGTGAAATAAGAATGAATGAAAATTTTTATAAATGGTGATGTGGTAAATTAATAATATTTTATTATAGTATTTATAGATGATATCTAGTCTCATGGTCATTAAAAAATGTTTTCATTTTATTTTAGTGGAAAATTTGTTTTAAAGGAATGTTTTGGATATGATAAATGGAATCGGCTTGCGGGATATAGATGGGAGACCTTTTAAAATAGAATATGAAATTTTTGAAATCGGTAAAGTACATAAGAACTCCATGCATCTTAGGTTTTAATATTAGTGTTATGTATCTATTTTTTTTATTACAACACATTACTAACTAAATTATAATTGGATGAATTTCATGGTGTTAGGGATGAGTGACACCACACCACTAGGAAAAGGATTGTACTTCTTACTAGTTTATTGGATATAATGTCATGGTATGAGAGAAAATATACCTCTTGGATAAGTAATAAACTATTTATTGGTTTGTGTACACACATGGATTGACTATTAATTCGAATGTTTTTGTGAGGACCTATATTTCCCATAACCTTATATGAATTAGGGACCTACCATGGTGAATGACATGGAAATGGTCACATTAATGGTAATGGGTTCCAATTTATAAATTTTTCAATATTGTTACTTTTTTATTACTTATTAATGTTAAATAATTAGTTTCATATAATTTATTATAAAATAACATGCCTATGTTTATCTAACAATGGTCACTCATGGAACACTTGGTGGAGGACGATACTCTTGCTAGTGCTTCTCAGGGTGGTGATAGTGAAATGGTTAGACTTCGACCCTCTTGTCACACAATGATGTGTAGACCCTTAATTATTTTTGTTGTGATAGTTTTTTTTTCTATTTTATAACTAAATTTATATCAATAATGTTCCTTTTTATTTGGTTATATATGTGGATCCTCCTTTTTACCACCTTTTTATAAATTTTATTGATAATGATTTTGTTGTGGTTTATTATTTCTCTTATTAATTTTTGAGTTGTTATCATATTATAGTATGTAAAAAAAATTTGTTGGAGAAAAAAATCCTGGATAATTACTTTCCAAGTTATTGAAAGGTCATGTTGAGTTTGTGGCTCAAACATATGTGGTTAATATTTTGGGTTAAATGGTTTTAAATGTGGGTTTCTTGATTTCTAGGAACTTGTCGTTAGACCATGGGGATTTGGAACACCCTTTGGGACTTTCCATAAGATGAATTAGATGACCAATTATAGAGTGTCTTAGTATAGTTCATGATATTATTCATATACCACTTATCAAAAAAATTCATCATTGATTCTATAAAAAACTAAAATCTCATTAAAACGTGCAAATAGATAATTAAAACTTCCCACCAAAAGAGAATTAAAATTTTACATCCAGTAATACTGGATATCCCCATATCAACTAAACATATATTTTTCATTTATGTAACTTTGTTTTTATAATGTCTATAGGGATAATTGTATTGGTGCTTAATTCTATGCTTCTTCAGACATGACTCAAAGGAATCATTTTTATAATCCTTTACATTATCTATTCTACTTTTGTTATTAAAATTTTAAATGTATCCATAGATTCAAATTTATGTTTTATGAAATTTAAATTAGTTGTCTATTTGACTTCAAAAATACATTCGATAATGTAAATATAACCCTTTTTCGATTGATGTCTCATTTTCCAAATAAATCATCATGAATAAACTCAAGTTTTCTAGTGAATGGATTTATCTCTCTTATGAATTCCTTAAACCATCCTTCTATTCTAGCATATATCAAACGTAATATCATAAATCTTTATAGTTTTGGTATTTAACTCACTATATCTTCCTTTTAAATTATATTTATATTTTTTCTAGAAAAGATAGACAACCCCTTGGTTTTACAACTTATTTTCTTATCCACCATTCAAATAGAATGAATTACTTTGGTTAGTAATTTAGAATAAATTACAACTCGTTTTGTCTCCATTACTAAATTTGTTTCAATATTTTATTTATTAAATTATAGATGAATTTTTTCAAATGATAACTTCCATTATAACATCATAATTTCATATGGATCTTAGTAAGTCGTTTTAATGTCCATACATAAATAGATCATCCTTAGACATTAATTTATAGTATTCTATTTAAGTCATCCCATTTATTATTATTTTCAAGTAATTATCATTTCCAAATGTAACATCTCCTCCTTTATGTTATTTAAGGTTGTCCAAGATTTAAATACCATCCACTATATGTGAGAAAAAACCTTAATTAAATTTCCATGGTTTAAATTTTCTTCTAGCTTCCAATGTACCCTCAATAATAAAGGATTTTTCATCCATCATCCACTTCGCATCTTCATTTTATTTTCTCTCAATAGTATCATGCCAAAGAAGTGTTGTCATAAATACATATATATAGTGGTATAGTTGGGTACAAATTCCATAAATATCATCTAGACAGTCAAATTGGGTTTCCATGAAGTGTTTTTAAAATATGGTTTCTAAATTATAATGTCTTTCATTAAATTAATGATGTATCTTCCTTTTATTCCACAATTAATACCTATTATAAAAGAGTGACCGGTTTTTACAATAATTTTATTCTCTATTTATAATGATCCCACATCACCAATATTATTCATTAAACCTTGATCTATCACAATGATATGAATTTTTTCATAATTATATGATTGAGAACCATGAGGATCTATATTTCTCAAAGTTATACATAACATAGGTTGATTTGTATGATTTATCACATCCAATTTCAGTTCAAACTCACCTATATTTTGTTTAGCTTCCTGGTTAATTAGGCTAGATATACCATCATTTTTACAAGGTGTAAATTTCACATAATTTTTTGTTTGTGTTTTCTTAGAAAGCTAAGACGATTTATCATTAACTTATATTTTATTGTGAAATCTTCAATCATCTCCCTCAAAGTATTTTCACCCCGAAGAATTTTTTATTATGCCTTACTTAGTTTACCTTCTTTTACAGAAAGTGTTTTTTATCATGGTATCTTACTATTTAACCATGTTCTCTAACATTAAACATTAGGTTTTTAATTTCTCTGTGTAATAATCTTCTATTTTGAGAAATCACCCATTTATTCCTCTCATCTTTTCACATTATTTTTACAATATCCTAAATTCTTTCTTATGTTTATTGTTATACTCAATCCAAACATCAATTTACAATTTTAGAACATGTTCCATGTAATTTTATTAACCTCCAACTTATTCACCACTTGATCTATCCTCTTTTATTTCAACATTAACCATGTTGGTTCTAATTGTTTTTATAAATTCATCTTCTCATAAACTAATATCAATAGAGTAGTCCTATTCTTCGTTCACCAACATTCTTCTTCTAGTCCTTACTATAAATTTTTTTACCTCCAATTTATTTTTTAACATACTTAAAAGTTTTAGCCCACTAATTCCTTTTAGATTTTTCGTTTAGTACATCATCATGACACAATTCACCTTTATTGTTTTGATAGTTTATTACAGAGTGCATGATGCCACCACACATAAAGAGTTTGTATGGGATTGTACTTCTGTACCTACCATTTAATTTTTGAAAGGTCCTAGATATTGGAGACATAATCCTCTTATGGTCATCATCACCATCTTTCTTATCTTTCTATTAACTAGAAGAAATATTCTGAACATATATTTATTATATTTTAAGATTATTCATAGCATAAAAATACAATCTCCTCCATAATATTCTTTTTGAATTTTTTATTTTTCCTCATCTCATATGAAACAATTATACTGTGTAGTTAATTAATATATTAGTTATATCTACCTTCTAAATAAGAGACATTAGGATAATCCTATCCAAATAATTCCTTTTAACCTTTTTAAAAATAGTTTAATCTTCTTTGAGACCTCTAAACACTCTGATATTATTGATTATCTCATTAAATATTCTAAACTAATCATCAATAGATTCTTCATCAACCATGTTGATATATTCAAGTTTATTTCTATACATCAAAAGTTTTTCTTCCTTTAATTTCACATTTCCTTTGAAATGTATTTGAAGTGTATCCTAGGTCTCATAAATAGTTTAGGAAACCATAAACATTATATTTACCTTATTATAAAATGATTTTGTAATTGAATTATGATATGTTCTATATACCTAAAGATCCCGTTTCCCAGTAATGGTAAAAAGAGAATCTTTCTACCTTGGTGGGAATCTAACAGTAGGTGCATCAGTCCCCTCTAGGACAAGTGAAATAAGATTGGGTATCAGCCTACTCTTTCGTCATTATTTTTTTATTTCATGACAGGAATTTCTATAATATTGATTGAGTTGAGATTATCTATCGCATGTAAATAAGGATTTTATAGAGGGAATCAGGGTTCTCTAATACCAATTAAATTACCGGTAAAATATGATCTATTGAGAAGGGGATCGAATCATTGGTATTGTCTACTACTTCCATTAACCTTGAAATTTAAATTATAATCATATTATAATTTTTATACTCTCAAATTTTATCTGAACCTGATATATATCCTATAATTATTAAATTAAATTCTATGAACATGAGATTTACAATGTTTTTTATCCAAATGTTGATACTTATTTCTTCTTTTTTCTAGTTATTATCGCAATCCACAAATATATACCATATGACATAATTAAATGAAAATGATCTATCTCCCAAAAATATCCTTTCATCTCCTGACATGAAATATTATTGGGCCCCACTTGTTATAAGTTTTCCACCAATCGAAATGAGAATGAACAAATTTTCCATTGTTTACTTTTGAAAAAAATATCATCCTATGAACCTTCTAACCTATTTGATATCATATTCTACTCATAATTTGTTTTTCTAAAACATAAAAATCTATAACATTAGCTACCTCAACACACATATTCCATTCTCCTCAATTCAAAAAACATATTCTTCTCCCTAGTGTATCTTCCTAATATTAGAATCTAGGCTCCCAATAACTTATGATATATTAAATATATTAATGTTTTTTTACTTAAATATTCATTTATATATATCCAAATATACTCTAAAAAATTATTCTCTGAGATCTATATCGTCTTCATTCCTCATGTCTTAGTCAACAACGTTTAATGCGTATGATAATATTAAATATTGGCTTAAAAAAGAGTTCACAAAAATAAATGTTAATTATCTTCAAGTATTCCAAAAATTCTAGATAATATTATTATTTTTATTCATTAATTATAGACCTTTAACATCTAGATCATCATCAGCACAGTGTAATTTTTTTTGTGCTTTAAAAACCATGAGCCTCACTCAGCTCAATTATACTGTACAAATAATTTTCCTCATAATTACTCAAATGCTCTAAAATTTTATAGCATTGAGCATGAATAAATCTCTGTTTAAATGAATGAATATCCTCCCTTTATTCTGAAATCATATTTGATCTCGTTATTTTATCATATGGTTCAGTTCAAAACTTAGTTGTCCAATTTTATTATTTTTTATGGAATGGCAATGAGTTTATCTTCTAAATGTATGAACTTATACATTCCAGTGATTCTAGACAAGCCTTGGATTTCCTAGATCATTCATCCATACATATTTTTAAGTAAACATGATTTGGAATCATCTTAGATAATGATATTCAAATTATCATGATTATTTTTCAGTTAAATAAATAAAAATGCATCATTATATTAATTTTCTCAATCGGAATCTGAATAATCATCTAATTCTCACTAACTTAATATTCAGAACACTAGAATCAATCATCATAACAAAACTCAACCATTGTTATTTAATTTATGAGGAAACCAAAATTATTATTAACTCTTAAAACTTTCGAAAAAGTATCTTCTATAGAATTTATCATTCCACTATTACAGGCATGGCACAAAACCTTATGTCAAAATGTGAATTCCCTATAAAAAACCCAACGTATAGTTAAAGATAACACAAATGGTATCTTCCCAATTAAAATAGTTTGAATTCAACATTGCAAAAATACCTACGTGTTCTACTTACTATATAGAAAATTACTTCAAAAATGATCTACATTTAATTTTTTGAATTATCCATGGAAAATTATTGAACTCTCATGGTTCCACCCTACACAATAGAAAATGGTCCTTATATGCTACTTGGAACCACCCCATTCTAGGATATCAAACTCTTCTTTCTATAACCACCCTCTATTGGTTTTCCATGACGGGTTTTAGATGTTTAACTTATTAACCAAGGAATTCAAATAAAAATCCATATATATGATCTATCCTTAGTAGTATCAACATGTAATATAAATGAATAAAATAAAATATACATACATGGATAGATGATATAGAGGAATCAATATTTAAAGGTGTGCCAGTTCCTTGAATGGGAGTGATGAATGAGTCCATGGAACATAAAATTGTTGGATTTTTTTAGAAATCATTATAAATAATAGGAGTGATCATATCCAATTATATATCCATTCTTGATACATTTATTTTAATGATATTTATTGACCAAATTCAATATCTTCATATACATCAATTATCATTATCATTTATTCATTGAATCCTTTTCAAATAATTATGCAATCAATTTATAACCACTTAGAAAGATACATGCATACAGTTAATATGGTTTTAGTTAACATAACCAAAAATCCCCCAATTTCACTAAAATATATATGGAATTTGATTTAAATATCAAAATTCATTTTGAATCTATCAAAAACTCTAATGGATATGGTTTCTGTAAACATTATTCTTTTTGAAACAAACAATGTTGGATAAAGCTTTATCAATATCCATGGTCCTAACTATGTTACCTTTTAGACCTTAATAGTATTGAAAATAATATTAGATCCAAATTTCATAGTTGTAAACAATGAGTAGCCTCTAGAAAAGAATAAGTTTTTTCTCAAGATACTAAGGGTTTTTTGGAGATCTCCACAAAACAAAATAATATATTTATAAAAACATTTCCTTTTCAAGATGTATCATATAAATTATATTCATAATTATATAGTCACTTTTTTTCCATTATATTAGGTGACCAATTGAAATAGAACATGTCAATATAGGATATGCTAACTCATATTTTCACGATTCTCTAAAATATCCTAACTAAGTTGTTGAATACATCACATGTTATTAATTTATGGATAAGCACATCACATGTACATTATCCAATTCACTTAAGACTTTATATGTGACTCAATTAAGAATTACCATGAATTTAATTAGTTTAATTCCATAAAGGAAAAGATGCATTTACTTGTAATATAGGTGGAAAAATATCATCTTGGTTGTGCTCCAATCAATGACATGATAAACAATATTCCCAACCACCAATTAATTAGCTAAGTTCATATTTTTACACGTGTAACTAGGGTATCAATGTATAGATATTTTAATGACATACATCTCACCAATCATAGGAAAGAGGTGTTTATAATGAGTATATAACCCCTGAGTATATAAATAATCCTGTGAAATAATATTACAAATACTTTAGTGAGTCATCCCAATTAATATGTCTTTAATAATTACTACATGAATCTATTCTTTCTATATCTTAAACAACCATTTGTAAAGAGTGTATGGATATATTCAAGTTAATATTATCATATCATCAAAAACCATAATACTCGATGATGATCATTGATTAAAGATAACTCAATGTTATTTACTTTGAGGGGATATTATCATTCGAATGTTCTTATTAAATAAATTATAGAACATATAAATAAATGAAAAATGTATATTTCTATTATTATAATAACATGATACATATTTACAACAATTAAAACTAATCTTTTATGTGTTTTGAAACAAGATATTCTAAATTAATCCCATATTATTGTTGTAGTGATTTTTTTATTGAATCATTACATCATTTTATAGTTCTGATCACATCAATATATATGTGATCACAAGATAAAACCATCACACTAAACTATTTTAATGAGTAACATATATAAATTAATCTTGTTTGAAAATGGTGAGACTTAGGAATCAAACTTTTTATGGTAAAATTTTTATATATATACAAACTCATTTAAAACACCAAATGTTATGATGTCAATATCTATTTTATACATATAACTATTTCAAGTTCATCATAATCATCATTTATAATATGTTAAATAAAACCACTTCTTTAAAATAATTATTACAAATTACATTTTTTATATTATATCATATCCTAAACACCTTTTGGATTAAGTGATATTTATTTTATTATAGTAAACACATGTAACCATATACATTTTTTTATTACCATCACATTAAAAAAATATTTTAGGATATTGGGGTAATTTAATTTTTTAAATAAACTACAAAAATTGTGATATTCAATTTATCGTTGTAACAAAATGTTGATGTTTACATTTTCCATTATTTTCAAATATCTTGAACCTTTAGGATATTAAATGAAGGACCATTTAATCATATTGTTGAATAATATTTTATTTATAAAACCCTAAACTTACCTAAGTTAAATCATACACCCACTAGTTTCTTGGACATTATATTCTCTCCAAAAAATCTTGATACAACTCGACAAATTATTATTTTTTATTTTAATAAAAAACACTTATTTAATTTTAGTAGTAATATTTAATAAATAAACTATTGTTACTTTATATCATATGTTATTCTATGTTTTATAGTATTTTCTTGAAAAAGAAAATTTTATTCACTAAAATACACCACTAATATGTGGGAATCACATTCCATCATATTTTAATAAATATCTTGATTAAAAAATTATCGTGGATAAAACACTTTTATCCATATATTGTTTTTAAAAATGTTATAGAATCTATTGATCCATGATTAATCATCTCAGTTTATTTATAAAGTCTATTTATTAAAAACAAAATCCACATCATAATAGAGAAATTAGATAAATATATACATCCTTTACTTCAATTCAGACAAGATTGAATAGTTCTTTTGCATTCAATTCAGTAATGTAGAAGCCTTTTACCTCACTATTAAAATTAAAAATACATTACTTAACACTTCTTACTTTTATTTATAACTTTTAGATATTTAAAACATTTTTAATGTATATATTTCATTTCACATACCCTTCAAAATAAAATAATCTATTTCTATAACATTTATTCTAATTATGGTCTTTCCATGAAGATTATTTAAACTACCTGAAATATTCAATATATTCCCATCATATGGAACTATTAATACCCCATCTTGAAAAACCTAGGTTTTAATGACATTCAATAGTTATTTAGGTAAACATTATTATAATTTACAAATAACTTGGTTCCCCTTGTTTGAACTTTTAACTATTTGTAATGTCTACACAATAATAGAATCTAAAAATCATATTTATAATTAATTTATTCTCAAAAATTTAAAATATAAGGTAATATTTTATCTAATTCGTCTCATATGTTGTAATATTTCCATATATCACAATGAAATAAAATTTATATAAAACATTCCTTATGAAAACCTATGGTCTCATCTTTTCATTGGTATACTCAAACATATTTATTATATGAGTATAGACTAAGGTTTTTTGGTCATTTAATATCTAATTCATTTTAAACATTAAGTAAATATTTATATATTTCATAATAATTTAGGTTAACTTATTGAAAAACATTCAATATTTGGTTTCTCAATAAGGTGTGGATTTTGAAATTATAATACCTTTTACATAAGAACCTTTTCTTAAGTTACCAGTCTTAAGAGTTTTTTTAAATAAGATTCTAATTTCAAGGACTAATCTCCATGTTCAGATAGTTGATTTAGATTCCATTTATCTACCACATAATTTGTCTATCAAATGAATATCATGACTTCTTTATTACCATAATGTAATTTTAATGATAATGATATTTATAAAATTGATGAACCCATATATCATATCCTGTTAGTGAGGAAAGAACAATATTTCACTAATAAATAACTGCACTTTGGCATGAAACTCGACACTTTAGTTATTTTGGTAGAAAACAAATATAATCACATCATTTGTGATTTTTGGATTTTTGAGTGGAAAACAATTTGTCTATACCCATCATATATATAGTAATAAACATTATTCCTCTAGTATCCTAACCCTTAGGGTTTCCCAGGTAAGTGTAACCCAAATAAAACCTAAAAAACAAGGTAACAAAAGATAATATAGGGTTATGTCAATATGGTATCAAAATAACTGATAGGTAAAATCTCGGGTCACTCATATTGTTTACTTTCCTTGTACATAATAATCGAGGGGCACCCTTATATTCTGTAAAATTACCCAGTTAGATGATCTAGGTCATAACAACTGGTACTTTTTAAGGATTATCAAACTTAGTATTCGAGGGGTTTTATTTAAAATCATAAAGTTTCACTAATTTATTATACATCATGTGAAAATTAAATTCATAAATAAAATATATTATATAATATTTATCTTATAAAGTTTTTTTTTATTTTTTTATTTTCATGAATCTATCAGTGTAGTTTTTTAATTCCTATTATAACCACCAAATTAATGTGTTCATACTACATTAATGTATATCTTGTATACTACCCACAATTTTGTGTTATTTACCTATAATAGAATCCAAACATATTCTTGAAAATCTAAATACATCATATTTATAAGGTACATAAAAATGGTGTAGAGTAATATGAGATTTAGGATCTCTATTTGTGTAAGCTTAGAGAAAAAGATAGTGAACTCCATTAACCTTTCAAGAGAAAGGAATAAGACTCCAGTATAGTAGGTGGTCTAACCCCAAGTCCCAATCCTTGGGGATAATTTAATAAAGAGATAATCGAATTCATAATATCTATAACACCTAATATGAATAAACTATACTGAGAAAATAAAAATAATATATTCAATTACAAACTAGGTCCAAGGTAGATGAAAATAAAATTTTATGGAGTCATACCTAGCATGAAAAGAAACACTATATCTTCACGAATAAATTTATCCTATAAATAAATTAGACACAATGTTGAAAACAAAAGAATTTATATATATATATATATGAATAAATTAAGGAATAAATTATAAATAAATAAAAATTTCTAATATCAAAACATGATTACAATTCATGAAGCATTTCATAAATATATTATTATTACAAAACTTTTATAAATAATTTAAGAATGGTAGCTATTAAATGATTTTAGATATAAAAACTTTTATATCCTATTTTAATTTTAACTCTTTAATATTTTATATTAAATGAAATTTCATTATATTTTACTACCCATAAATAAATTTAAAATTGATTTTCAATTAATTAAACCCTCGTACAAAATTTACATATCATACACATCCTCTTTTTTAAACCTTTAATCATATTATAAATTAAAATATTTTCAATGTGGTCTAAATAATATCTTCAAATAAGGACTTCCTTTAAATTCAAACATATTCATAATAATTAATTACAAAAATCATAATTTTAAATATAATGTCCAAAATATTTAAGCCATATATATGTGATTTTAAATATCTTTATAAATTTTTATTGTAATTTCTAAATAATCATTTTATTTAAACATTACAAAAATTACCTATAATTCGATATGATTTCAATAATTTTTATTAATCATAAATAATAAAAAAATTATTAATCATATTAATGAGGAAAAGATATTATTAATAGTAACTATTTAATATTTAAGGGTTGTTTGTATAAAATGTTTCAAAAAAAGTTAATCCACTAATCATAAATATTTTATTTTTAATTTTTAAAAAAAATATCTCATAAATTTCCTAAAAAATACAAAGAAAAATGATTATTTGTAAACCATTAATAAATAATATAATATAATTTATTATTGAAATAAATAAGTATGCCATTAAAAAATATGAACAACATCGTTTTTCATAGAGGCTTGTAAATTGTTTTTGAAAATGCCTAATAGTATTTATAATTAAAATATAATTAAAAAAGACTTATATTTATTTAAAAATATGAAATTTTCATATTATAAATTATGTCATATGGAATATTATGTATTAAAAACAACTTATAATACAATTTATATTATATAAACATTTTATATAATCTATATGTCACATAATTAATGATTATTTAAACCCTGATCCTATCAAAACTCATAACACTCTTGATGAGGTTTTAATAGTTTCCCATATAAGGCCCCAACATGTCACAACCCTTGCTCCAAAGATGCCATAATAAGGGGATATAGATAATGACTCCCCCAAGTCCCACCTCTAGCAAGCCTCGTGTTGGAGACTATCACTAAGGGTGTACAATTCTCACAAGATGGGAGGCATTACCCTTTATAAGAAAACAAGACTGGCAGATAAGATGAATCAGCTAGGAAAACTCCAAGAAATATATATATACAAGGAAACCTAAAAACCATCCCACAATGCATGTATAAATAAAACTGATAAAAAAACAATAAAATCTCCAAAGTAAATTCCCAATGTAAAGCTAAAGCAGCAACACAAAAATTCTCCCAGGGCCCGAGCTAATAATGCTCAGTGCAGTCTACATAATCCTCCTAGAAAACAGGAAACTGTATTGTATATGTAGGGTGAGAAAACAAGTTTAATATGTAGGAAATCAAAAGTCTCTTGTTCACATGTGAAAAAATTATACTAATGCATCTATGAGAAAATAACAGAACCAAACAGCACCTAGCAGGTATAGTAAACAAACCCAACCATACCAAGGCATGCTCACCAAGTAACACAAGTCAAGTAAATTAATATATTATAAAGGACATCGATGATATGGTACCCTGCACCAATTTCCCACTAGTATACTGATCTCTTCCAATGTTATACGTTATGGTGCTCCCATACCTTCTGTATACCACATCACATCTAGTCCACACACACTTGGGCCAAACAACACATCCTGCCTGCATACACTTGGGCCACACAACACATCCCACCTATACAGACCTGGGACTCACAACACATCAAAAATCATACCGAAGACACCTCAGAATGAAATCACAACTCATCTCAAAGACACATGGGAAACAAATAACCCATCCCTCAAACTCCCCGGCAATCACATATCACCCTAAGACACCTGGTCCATGAACCACCTCACTCAAAAACACCTAAGCAATCATAACCATAATATAAATCACTAACATACCTCTGACCAATACAACTTATGCCATACCTACCTCACCTAGAAGAGAGAGTGGAAAAGAGAGGGTACCCAGCTATCTGTATTCCTCAGTGGATGTTGGATAAAACACACCCCATGTGATGATTCGAGTGTTTGACACATATTTATCAACAAGGGTGGGGTTTGTATAAAAATAACAAGTCAATAAAAGTACTTATAATTAATACCAAAAAATCAATCCCAACCTACGTGTTCTTATAAAAACAAAAAACTCAAAACACCACCAACTTTTATGCTACCCCTAAATGCACAACACCACATAACAAGCCACAAATCATGTTACACATTTCCAACCAATTCCATTTAACCACTTCAATTCCATTAATCAAATCAAACCAATCAACTCCAAAATTTATTAAAAACTATTTATTCATTCCATCTCTTCTCAGCATCTAGCACAAGAAAACCACATATCACAAATAGCTCAACATTCCATCACCTCACTGCCCCAAAAGCATATCCCACAAACTATCACCTTAATACCCTAAAATAAAGTCACACACACTATCACATAACCTCCCAAAAGTATGACCTGAAAAATATTATCCCCACATGACCTAACCATACACCGTCATCCCACAACCATGAACACGCATCACAACACATCAAGATCCATTTTTACAGATTTATAAAGGGGATTTTTATCACATTCCCCTTCATTTTAGGGTTTTTATCACACAAACCAAATTCCTGGTGAAAATACTTCATTATCCAAGTATAATTAATTTACTAATATCCATTTGGGTGATATCACAACAATTAAAATAGTCACAAAAATCATAACACATATATATCTAGTGAAAACAAAGCCACAAACGACTAAAATATTTAGTGGGGAATCAAGCCCGTACAATCCACAATATCACAATCATATCAAGGGTGTAAAAACAAGTGAAGCACACCCCTTTACCCTTAAATTCCCAATTAACCAATTCTTTATATTTTACTAAGTCAAAAATAAACCATAATCCATAGATAAAAAAGAAAATCCCTACTATATGATAAACAAATAAAGTGAAATAATGGAATCACCACCTCAAAGAAGATTTCTTACTTGCAGCGTACTGCAAGACGAAGAAGAAACCTCCTAGAAATTACAACCTCACACAACCCAAACATAACCCAAAACAAAAAACACCACTGAATCAAATCCCAAGGCTAAGAACAAAATAATATACTAACTAATGAGAATAGAACTCCACACAGATCAAACATAGATCAACCAAATATCACCAGTGAACAACCAACAGGAACAATGAATCAATGGGGGATGAATATAGCTCAAAGAACACATTAAGTTGCCTAGGGTTTTCCCAAATTGAGAGGAATAGGAAAACATTACCTAATGAATAAAAGTCTCTCCAGGAATAATTTTAAAACTATGCTTGATCGGGGTATTACATGCCATGTAATGACCTTTCACATTGTGTAATACCCGGAGTTCAGTTTCCAATGAAAAATATGTCGCCTCTTTATATTATAATTTATTTTTAAACCCTTAATTGTTACACATTTTGAAAACCTCTTTAAAATCATTTAAAATTTTTACACGTCATGAAAACCTCTGGAAAAGGTGTGAAACCAACTTTTACATCATGTAATCCACTTACACATTATGTAATCTCCCTACTTCCAACCTTTAAAAATCGAAATTATTGATATTCCCTCCGAGCATCCTCTCCAACAACCAAAACTGGTAATGTAACGGATATGGAAGTCACAGACCGTTACATCTGATACCTATAAAATGATTTTATACCTTGAGAATCCAAAACCAAGACCATAGAAAAAGAGGTCTAAATAACCACCCCACAAGATAACTCTCAAGGATCTCATCATAACTCAAATGCCACAAAAAACCAAACATGCCAAAAGAAATGGAAAAAAACACACTGCACAACCATATCAACCTCCATGCATCCTAAACCAACAACTACTATAACCAACGAACCCCACTATCCCAAACACATGAATCAAGGAATTATATCTTCCATGTCAATACAAAATCCACTGTTGGCAGCACTAACTCACCCACATGAGTCTAATCACATCATAATTAATTTGTTTCAATTAGAAATCTGGTCCTTCCCTTTAAATATGTTAGGAATTTATCAAATATCACACCACATAGATCACAAACCAAAGAAAAAACATCTCACAAAAAAAAGGATCCTAACATTACGACACAAATCAAAACAGAAGAAATAAAAACTCCATAAAACTCCGGGTATTGGCCGCGCATCGGTGTCTCTAACCCCCAAGTAATCTACTCTTGGACACCATGCCTCCATAACACACAAACCAAAGAAATGGTTCATCCATGTAGCACCTCCTCTTTCTGATCCGTGTTCAATAATGGATTCTCAATAAATGCCACATTTTCCTCAACAACTAACTCTTTATAGTAACTTAAATGAGAGTCATTGTGAAGATGCCAATAAACCTGAGATACTCACAAGACATCATGGATCCTCTCAACCACAATGATAATTTCAACTAATATCCCACTTCTCCAAATCGTCCCAACACCTCAAAGGGCCCAAATTTTTTTTGAAAAATCTTACTCCATCTTCCAAACCTCCATTTACCACAACAAGGGGAATCCCTTAAGAACACATGGTCCCCAAACATGAACTCCAAGGTCCTCCTTCTAGGACTGGCATAGGACTTCGGCTGATCCTACGCTACTTTCATCTTCTCATAAACAATCTGAAGATTCTATGTCGTGGTCGGCACCACATCAGGACCAAGAACTATTGTTTCTCCAACCACCATCCAAAACAACAGGGAACAAAAATGTATCCCATAAAAATCCTCAAATGGATCCATTCTAATGGAAGAGTGATAAATATTATTATAATAAAACTATACCAAAGGTTTTTTTTATAAAAGATCCACCAATGTCCTAGACACATGGCCGCAACATATCCACCAATGTATGGATAGTACGTTCCATATTCCCTTCTGTCTGAGTGTGGAAAGTAGTGATGAGGTGTAACTGAGTTCCCAAAGCATGATACAATCCCCTACAAACTCATGAGGTAAAATATGCATCCTGATCTGAGACAATAGACCTTGGAACTCCATGAAACCGAACTACCTCATCCTTGTACCTCTTATCCAAATCTTCCACTATGCCCAAATCCTTTTTCGCTAAGATGTGGGCTGATTTTTTCAACTGATCCATAACCACCAAGATAGCATCACAACCTCCCTGAGCTCTGAGTAAACTAGTGAAAATATCCGTCAATATTTCAACCCATTTCCACTCAGAAACATCCAATGGATGCAACAAACCACTAGGAACACGATGCTTGACCGTTACTTATTGTTATTCCAAGAACATTTACACAAACTACGCCACTTCCTGTTGCATCCTGATCCACCAAATAGAGTCCTCATTCAATTATACATTCTACATATTCCTTGGTGTACCTCCAAAGGTGAGATATGAAACTCACGAAGGACTCCATCATTAATTTTCACCAGAACAAGGATCATGCCAAAAAAAATATATTTTGTTCTTACTAACCTCCAACTACCCCCCTAGAGAATCACCATGGCCAACACAATCATGCATCACCTCTTCCTTTGAGTGTCCCCACAGAGGCTCCTGAAAATTTTAAATCATAGAAGGCCACATCATCATCCAAAACAATCATCCTCAAAAACCATCCACTCTTGAATCTACGTTTAAGGACACGAACTCCTCCATTTCTAATCAGGCATCCCCAAATTCACAAAAAACATTCTTTTATGACTTTTTGCTCAAATAATCAGCCATAACATTCCCATTTCATGAGGTGTTGGATATTTTAAAACCATAGTCTTGATAAAACCCCATCCACCTCTGTTGTTGTAAGATCCAAGTCACACTGGGAAAATATATACCTCAATCTCTTGTGATCTGTACATACCACAAAGCGTACCCCAATAAGGTAATTCCACTACAAAATTAGTGAAAACACAACTACTGCTATCTACAGATCATGGGGGGTGTAATTACACTCGTGGGGATGTAACTTTCTAGACCCATAATAGATCATTACCTGTTGTTACATCAACATGCATCTCAATCCCATATAGGAAGCACCACAAAACACCTTGAACATTACCACTTCCTTAGGAAACTATAGCACTGACCAGCTTTCCCCATCAGGTAAACTAATGCTGCCAAGATATGATCATTATATGAAAAATCGTAGTCATTACTAATAAAATCTATCAATTGGGCTTCAACTCGAGATAAATCGGGCAAAAACCCCTGATAATATCTTATGGGACCATGGAAATTATGAACCTTTTACACATTCTTAGGTGCTTCCCATGAAACAACTACTTCAACAATTGACAGGTATACTACCACAACCTGATGAGACACCCCATGCACGAGTAAATTCACCTCTCCTATCTACAACTTATACTTGGACAACATTCCATAGATCTGGTGGAGTTGAAGAAAATGAAAGATAGTTCTAATATTCTCAATGTGCTCCTCCTTTGACAATGAGTATATCATGATATCATTAATGGATATGATGACAAACCGATCTAGCAACTCTCAGAACATGGAGTTATTAATCCCCATGAACATTGCTGGTGTGTTTGTAAACCAAATGGAATGACTACAAAATACATGTGGAAACACATACACCTGAAAGAAGTCTTCAGGATATCTCCATCCTTCACACTCAACTGGTGATATCCAGACCATAGATAGATCTTAGAAAACCAAATCTCCCCTATCATCTAGTTTAAAAGGTCTTATATCCTCAGAAGCAGGTAATGGTTTTTTATCATCACATAATTCAACCTCCAATAGTATATACACAACCACAGACCACGATTTTCCTAATTTTCTAACAACATTAGAGCACCCTGGAGTGACACACTAGGTTGGATAAGACCCTTCCCTATCAGATTAACTATTCTCATCCTCAACTCCCTCAACTTAGAAGGTTCCATATGATAATGATCTATCAAAATCAAAGAAGAACATGGTACAAGTCTCTCCCAAACTCTCTATCACATCAAGGGAGTAGTTTCACAACCTAGAAGAGGAAAACATCCACGAATGACCCAATGAACCTAAGAATATCTACCATCCTAGTATCTACTGATTCCACTAACAAATTAGCCAAAATGGAAATAAGGGGATCTACACCCCAACTATGCACCTAACAACCCCGATCTCCATCAAAAACTATACACTGACCATCAACTTCAGAAAAAAAAATCTCTGCTCAGGAAGCAGTCAATAACAACATGTATGGAATATACCCTGTCAATGATGAGGATGAAATTGTATGGCTGCGTCTATTGAAAAAAATATCCCCATGTAAATGATATGGTCCCATCATTAGTCTAACACCCATCACACATAAAATTAGCTATTTTAGCCTTCAATCGGCGTAATCATCACCAGGGGAACAAGAAGCCTCTATACGTCTAGTCCCATAGAATGGGATAAAATAGGGCAAATAAAAGACTATGAATATTCCGAATCTAACAAGTCACAAAAAATAATACTAAACAAATTGATCATACCACTGACGATCTCTGACCCCTTTGGATTTTCTTCATCCATTACATGCAACTGACCACACATATCTCTTCTTCCTCTCTTATAATGAACACATACATGGCCATGATTGGTTTGTGATCCCTGGACATGAGTAAATTATAAAGGTCAGCATCTAACTACTTCATCTCCCATTATAAGATCCAAAACCTGATGCCCCTACTGCTGGAATGGTCACACTGGAAACTACTATTGTGGCTGGAACTGAACCTATCAACCTCCATAAAACTGAGCTTGGGGGGAAATACTGGGCACTGGCTCTGGCTGTAGAGACCCGTATCTTGACGTACATGGACATTACATTACATTTGAGGAATACTTAGTACATAACAAAAACACACACACAAGGACCGTAATAGTTTAGTGTCTTTGGAAACTCGGAATATAATCTTCTAATCGTGGTGAAAGATCTTCAACATCTCCCATAAAGATCATCTTTTTTTTATACCTAAAACCTTTCTTTATATCCTGGGGAAAAGAAAACATAAAAGGGTGAGCTCAAATGCTCAGTAAGGGTAAACAAAAGAAATATCAATCACATCATATACATAAGCACATAACTTTTGGAAATCTTAACCTGCAAAAGAGATCATAATTTCATAACATGGGGTAAATCATGGCAGTGAAATGTAATCACAATAATCATAACATAAAACATGAAACTTTGTGGCATTCACACATAATCATAGAGAATCATTTCTTGTTAGTCAAGACTCATTGCCAAGACTATCTTAGTGGACAAAGTCCCTTTATGAATCGAGTAACCCTCGTTTCAGTCCTGTTTCACTGAACCGGTATAACCTACCATTCCAGCCATGTCTATCTCATGAGATATAAAATCTTTACCCAATGCATTGGAGGGAGATATAGGTCCCACCCATCTCATAATGATACCATTCTTATGTGTGCCACAAAATCATAAATCATACATCATTGCATAACCCATGTAATAAAAATGGGATTCTTAAACAACATGACATCATAAAACCATTCATATAAGATAAAGGAATTCATAAACATAATTCCATCACAACATAGTCAAATCAATGGAAAAATATGGATAGAAACGGAACCCTTTATTATCTTAGATGGAAAGTAATTTTGATAAAACACTTGAATTGATTCTTGAGGAAAATATCCTTTCTTATTCAAAATCAATTTCTTTTCACAAAACATCATGCAATTTTAAAAGAAATATATTTTATTTAAAATAGTCATGAAATCTTTTGGAGGAAGCTTCATGAAAATAAGGATTTATAAAACCGTAAAAATCCGTTCGTGCCGTATAAGTTAAAAACATTCTTCGTACTTTTGTCGAAAAAGTCAAAAAGTACCTCGTACGAATAACGACAAAATATTACTTTCATATCTTTTACTAAAAACTCACCAAAGGGTAAAATTGGTTATAAACTATTTTATAAATATTACATGTTGAGGAAACGTGGATGTGGATGATAAAATACCCACCAGTAAATACCAAAGTATAAACAATCTCGGATAAAAATGAGATTGTGATATTTCCCTTACCTTAGGTCCGATTTGCTTTGTTCGTGTCCTAAGCTCCTGTATAATGGTTTAAATAATGTTATTGACTTTTTCCAGAATCATACATATTGATATGATATCATATATGGTCATATTATTAGCTTCTTGTTAGTAATATTTCATTGTTACTTGTTACTCGGGTCTTTATAACTTTTTGTTCTTATGCGTGTTTTGTCGAATAAATTCTTATTCTTATCTTTAGGTTATAGATAATTCATTTACAGAATGGTATTAGTGTATTATATACCATATTCATTCATTCAATTCATTTATATAATCATTATGAAATGAAGATCATGTAGAACGAGTCGCATCACATCGTGGAGACGGTATTCCGTACGTACGCACGAGTGATGATATCGTTACTATGATCGTGGAATTGTATTGGAGTATATATATATATATTATTTCAGTATCAATATTACTTCATAATAATCATATATAGTCACTCATTACACCATTATACCCATCCTTGTAAGGTGATGGTGGAAAAATAGATTACACCACGGCGTGGAGACGGTATTCCGTACGTACGCACGCGCGGTGATTTCATTTTTCCGTAGGATGGATAGAAGGTGAATTAGGGTTGTTTCATATTTATAATAACATATCAGTATGTAAGTAATACTGATGTTATTACTTTATCATGAAACAACTAAAGAAGAAGAAGTTGAAGAAGAAAGAAATTGAAAAGATCGGTAATGGATATTACCTCTTCTTTGGAACGCCTCTTTGAATCCTCCACTTAAGGAACTAAGATTGGTCTTTGGAGAAGACCAGGACCTCTAGGATTATTCTAGGGAAGTGTAGAGGAGAAAATGGCAGGGGTTGGCCGAGCTTGAGTGCTCAAATTGGTGTGAGGAGGAGGGGGAGGAGGTGTCCTTTTATAAGGGAGGAGAGGGGCACCTTAGGAATACCTCAAAATATTATATTATATTAAAGTCAAAATCGGTTTATAATGGTTCCAAAGGGACTTATTTCGGAGATAATGTGGGGATGGGTCTAAATCCTATCAACCAATAAGATTTAGACAAGTTTAGGGTATTATTTTAACCTTATCAATTAGATTTAACTCTAAGTTAAATAATTTCACTTTTACCGTGTCTTTATGTTTTCTTTCACTATATGGTTAATACACTTACTATAACATGCAAAACGAACCCCAAATTGTTTATTATTAATACATATATCCTTATCTAAGTCATTTTGCCGAACCTTAGATTTTTAGGAATAAAATAACAATTAATAATATAATATTTGATTTAAAAACTATTTTGTGTCAATTTTGACACTATTTGATATATGATTTTTATAAAAGTCATAATATAATTATATGTTCGAACCAAGTTGATTAAATCAACATTAATATATCATAGTAACCTAGAAAATTAGTAGAATTCATAAAAAGTCTCAAATTACATTCATTTGAGCATTTATAACATCAATTATGTTAATATTTCCTTAAAAGGGTAATTACTGCATCATCGTTGTGTCATAAATAAATTAATTTATTTAAAGTCTAAAAATTATAAATAAAATATAATTATGTAGGAAATTTTTTAGATTTCTAATGAATATTTATAGTCGAATTGAGCTTATGTATAACCCCATATTAAAAATGTTTTAGTTATTAAACTTTGATTTTAACTATTTTAACTATTCATTAAATAATATAATATTAAATGTCATAATCTAATCCAAGTGGACCTAAATGGTCATATTATATTCATAAGGTTGTTTTTGGTCGAATTACACTTATCCAATAGAATTAGGACATGTGTTAGGGTAATAGTAATATCATATTTACCCTTAGTTACCCTATTTACTATTAACCGTGGTAAAAAAAAGTAAAAAGTTACTATTCACCAAAAATTATTTTCATCTCATTGAACAACATTTTACTTACTGACATCAACCGTGTCTCTCGGATTTTTGAAATTCCATTCACAGAAGCGGTAAAATTAAGATTTATGAAGAAATTAATTTTTTTAACTACCACTTAGTAGTTTCACTATTCATCAAAAATTGATGTTTTTCAGAACAATGCCAAAATTTCATCCTAAGCTATATTTCATATTCCGAATTCAAAAATGAAGTCTATTTTACCAAATTCATATCATAGAATTTGCATTAATTAATTTTATAATTAAATCCCGCTGTTAAAACAAATAGCGTGTTTTTAAGAAACAATATCTATCAAAAGATTGACACTTGATTATGTCTGGTTTAAATGTGAAATTACATCCAATGACCAACATTGTATTAAATTGTAAAAATATATTCTAAATATACTTTAAAACCACTCAAATTAATAATTTATCACTATTAATTATTTCGATTAAAAAATTTGTTTTTAATTATAATTTAGTAATTTTCACTATTCATCAGAATATGAAAGTTATCCGAAAAGTACCAAAATTTCACCTTAGGCTAAATTCGATACTCTGAATCCAAAAATGAAGTTCATTTTGAAAAATAAGATTTACAGAGTTTTAAAAAGTGGTTATTACTATTCATAACGGCTAGTTTTTATAATATTTTAATAGCATATCGTTGTTTAGTGAAACTCGGTATTGCATATTACACACGCTATCGAGGAAGGTCGTGATTGCGTGTAATGAAAGGCAAGTCAAGGATGCGTGTTGTGCAAGCTCCTTTTGGTGTAGCGTACAAAACAAGACTTTAATAAAATTAAAAAGAATATTTTTTTATAAAATCTTGGGCTGTTACATTCTACCCCCCTTAAAATGAATTTCGCCCTCGAAATTCGTCGGGGTTATAAATGGTTTACTGTTCGAAAGTTTCTTTAATAGAAACCCACATCGTAAAAAGGAATATCAAAAACAATCTTTAAAAACAAAAGTATGAAACGTAACGGTTACCCAAATAAACTAATCATTGGGTTTCCACATAGGTGAAAATATGGATATGGAAGAGAAATCTAACCATCATGTTCTGATGGAGAGTGGTAGAGAACATGGCTATGGAAAAGCCAGTAATCACAAATCCATAGATTTGTGATGATATAAGGTACCATCTGATTCATCAGGTATAAGATCACTAGGACAACATTTTTGGTTTTCAAGATCATTTCCCTAAAGTTGAAAATTTGAATTAGAATAAATACTTACTTTATTTTGGTACAATCTCACTGTTGTTCGTGCCTTGAACAATTTCCACTTCATCTCTTAAATAAATGAAGTTGAATTTGTTATTAGCAGATCATGTGATAGAATGACGGGTCATTCCATCTGTCTCAAACAAAAGGTTAGCAAAAATTATATGCATAAGTCGATCTATAGTGAGATTAATCATATATGGTTCCTAAAATGGACATATACTTCATATATCATACTGCTTAATACAATAAAACTAGTTTCTACTAAACAGGGACTTCCTGTAGGCCAGTGGAAGGCGATAAAGGTCAGTCACACTTCGGTTGTGGGTTCGATTCCCACAGCCTTGTCCGAAGCGATGGGCTGTCGCCCGTCCTGCAGGTTGTCCTTTTTCCAAAACTATATAACATCCCATCAATAATATCGAAAAAAAAACAATACTAACTTATGTCCAACATAATCCATTCCAATCTTTTAGGCTTATCCATAATACTGCAGTCGACTCTCATAATATAGTGAAAATGATTACCAGAGATTTAACACCATCATCGATCCCCATATATCATAAGATATGTTTTGTTGGTCACATTACAAACATTCAAAGTCCTTAATCGTGTATTCTCTTGAATACCTTAGTGAAAACATGAATGCAGTTAAAAGTTAACACCTTCCACATACTAAAATCCTCAAAATTCTATATACTCAAACCATGATATCACTTAGTCCTTATATCAATCATAAGCTCATGAATACTGTTAAACATTTCATTTTCTCATTTTCCCTTCATTATGCGCATAATATCTCAATCACTTTGAATACCACATTAGACCAATACATAAATATTCAAATATTCCAAGATACAACATTATTTTGGAATCCCATTACATAAACACTTAATCATTCCACCACATCGTTGTCATATTCAACATTTCCAATAGTGATCGCATGTGACTTCCCTTTGTCCTTTGCCTTAAGCGGTTGCTCATGTCGATCATCACTAACCCTTGGATTAGGGCATTTATTAGCATAATGCCCCATTTCCTTGCACTTGAAGCATTGAAGTGTTGGTTGTACGTTCTCTGCAGTGTTTGCTTTATTCACTTCATTAGAATCCCATTTTCCATTACTTCGACACTCAGCTGCTCGATGACCTTCTTTTCCACACTTAAAACATTTTCTAGTCCCTTTAAGACAATCTCCACCATGCTTCTTTCCACACTTTGTGCATAAGGAAACATTCATCTTCTTTTCACCATTATTCTGAGATTTCTCCTTGAACTCCATCTTTCGTTTCTTGTCAAAACCATGAGATGGATATGTAACACCAACTTCCATTTCTACCTTGATAGCACGACGCACAATTTCTTCATAGCTACTGAAGTCTCTTATAGCTAATGCCCTTCGAAGACTTGGTTTTAAGCCACTGAAAAATCGATCAACATTACTTTCAGGTTGGATGATAATACCAGAAGAGTACCTTGCAAGTCTTGTAAAATTCGCTTCATAGGTACCAACAGATTCATCATCCCATTTCTTCAGTTCAAGAAACTCTTTCTCCATCTTTGTTCGGAGAATACGAGGGAAGTACTTATTGAAAAATAAGTTCTTGAACTCGTCCCATTCCATAGACTCAATTTCATCCCTTTGCATCATATTCTTAATAAGATTCCACCATTGATCAGAATCTCCTTCCAAACGATACACTGCTAGGATGACTTTATCATGTTCAGAACATTGAAGAACTGAAAATATCTTTTCAGTAGTACTAATCCATTGTTCAGCAACTAATGGATCAGTAGACCCACTGAGAGAAGGTGGACGCTGCCTCATGAAGGATTCAACAGAATTTTGCTCCTTCCTTTGCTCGTTTGGAAGTCCTGCATGATTCAAAGCTTGAGAAAGTTGTGTGATCATGGCTACAAGATTTTGTATTCCGGCTCCCATATCGTTTGGTTGCTCAGGGGGACAATCATTTCATTTCCCATCACATTCCGCATTAACACGGTTCCTTCGGGTTCCAGCCATCGTCTAAAACCCCAAAAGAATAGTATGAGAGGCAAAAATCATGCTAGGGAAAACAACATAATAAAGGGGTAGTACCCTCAATATCTAACATCTTAGGTTAAATTCGAAGATCGTTAGCGCAATTCTAGGACTATAACCTATACATATACTTAACCTTAGAGACATCCCTAGACATACCTTAGAAATATCTCTAGGGATCTCACTAACGTTTTCGCATCCTAGTTTCCAAAGGTTGAATAAACCTTTTCTCTGATACCAACTGTAGAGACCCGTATCTTGACGTACATGGACATTACATTACATTTGCGGAATACTTAGTACATAACAAAAACACACACACAAGGACCGTAATAGTTTAGTGTCTTTGGAAACTCGGAATATAATCTTCTAATCGTGGTGAAAGATCTTCAACATCTCCCATAAAGATCATCTTTTTTTTATACCTAAAACCTTTCTTTATATCCTGGGGAAAAGAAAACATAAATGGGTGAGCTCAAATGCTCAGTAAGGGTAAACAAAAGAAATATCAATCACATCATATACATAAGCACATAACTTTTGGAAATCTTAACCTGCAAAAGAGATCATAATTTCATAACATGGGGTAAATCATGGCAGTGAAATGTAATCACAATAATCATAACATAAAACATGAAACTTTGTGGCATTCACACATAATCATAGAGAATCATTTCTTGTTAGTCAAGACTCATTGCCAAGACTATCTTAGTGGACAAAGTCCCTTTCTGAATCGAGTAACCCTCGTTTCAGTCCTGTTTCACTGAACCGGTATAACCTACCATTCCAGCCATGTCTATCTCATGAGATATAAAATCTTTACCCAATGCATTGGAGGGAGATATAGGTCCCACCCATCTCATAATGATACCATTCTTATGTGGGCCACAAAATCATAAATCATACATCATTGCATAACCCATGTAATAAAAATGGGATTCTTAAACAACATGACATCATAAAACCATTCATATAAGATAAAGGAATTCATAAACATAATTCCATCACAACATAGTCAAATCAATGGAAAAATATGGATAGAAACAGAACCCTTTATTATCTTAGATGGAAAGTAATTTTGATAAAACACTTGAATTGAATTCTTGAGGAAAATATCCTTTCTTCTTCAAAATCAATTTCTTTTCACAAAACATCATGCAATTTTAAAAGAAATATATTTTATTGAAAATTTTCATGAAATCTTTTGGAGGAAACTTCATGAAAATAAGGATTTATAAAACCGTAAAAATCCGTTCGTGCCATATAAGTTAAAAACATTCTTCGTACTTTTGTCGAAAAAGTCAAAAAGTACCTCGTACGAATAACGACAAAATATTCCTTTCATATCTTTTACTAAAAACTCACCAAAGGGTAAAATTGGATATAAACTATTTTATAAATATTACATGTTGAGGAAACATGGATGTGGATGATAAAATACACCCCAGTAAATACCAAAGTATAAACAATCTCGGATAAAAATGAGATTGTGATATTTCCCTTACCTTAGGTCCGATTTGCTTTGTTCGTGTCCGAAGCTCCTGTATAATGGTTTAAATAATGTTATTGACTTATTCCAGAATCATACATATTGATATGATATCATATATGGTCATATTATTATCTTCTTGTTAGTAATATTTCATTGTTACTTGTTACTCGGGTCTTTATAACTTTTTGTTCTTATGCGTGTTTTGTCGAATAAATTCTTATTCTTATCTTTAGGTTATAGATAATTCATTTACAGAATGGTATTAGTGTAGTATATACCATATTCATTCATTCAATTCATTTATATAATCATTATGAAATGAAGATCATGTAGAACGAGTCGCATCACATCGTGGAGACGGTATTCCGTACGTACGCACGAGTGATGATATCGTTCCTATGATCGTGGAATTGTATTGGAGTATATATATATATTATTTCAGTATAAATATTACTTCATAATAATCATATATAGTTACTCATTACACCATTATACCCATACTTGTAAGGTGATGGTGGAAAAATAGATTACACCACGGCGTGGAGACGGTATTCCGTACGTACGCACGCGCGGTGATTTCATTTTTCCGTAGGATGGATAGAAGGTGAATTAGTGTTGTTTCATATTTATAATAACATATCAGTATGTAAGTAATACTGATGTTATTACTTTATCATGAAACAACTAAAGAAGAAGTAGTTGAAGAAGAAAGAAATTGAAAAGATCGGTAATGGATATTACCTCTTCTTTGGAACGCCTCTTTGAATCCTCCACTTAAGGAACTAAGATTGGTCTTTGGAGAAGACCAGGACCTCTAGGATTATTCTAGGGAAGTGGAGAGTAGAAAATGTCAGGGGTTGGCAGAGCTTGAGTGCTCAAATTGGTGTGAGGAGGAGGGGGAGGAGGTGTCCTTTTATAAGGGAGGAGAGGGGCACCTTAGGAATACCTCAAAATATTATTTTATATTAAAGTCAAAATCGGTTTATAATGGTTCCAAAGGGAATTATTTCGGAGATAATGTGGGGATGGGTCGGAAGCCTATAAAAAAAATAAGATTTAGACATGTTTAGGGTATTATTTTAACCTTATCAATTAGATTTAACTCTAAGTTAAATAATTTAACTTTTACCGTGTCTTTATGTTTTCTTTCACTATATGGTTAATACACTTACTATAACATGCCAAACGAACCCCAAATTGTTTATTATTAATACATATATCCTTATCTATGTCATTTGGCCGAACCTTAGATTTTTAGGAATAAAATAACAATTAATAATATAATATTTGATTTAAAAACTATTTTGTGTCAATTTTGACACTATTTGATATATGATTTTTGTGAAAGTCATAACAGAATTATATGTTCTAAACAAGTTGATTAAATCCACATTAATATATCATAGTAACCTAGAAAATTAGTGGAATTCATAAAAAGTCTCAAATTACATTCACTTGAGCATTTATAACATCAATTATGTTAATATTTCCTTAAAAGGGTAATTACTGCATCATCGTTGTGTCATAAATAAATTAATTTATTTAAAGTCTAAAAATTATAAATAAAATATCATTATGTAGGAAATATGTTTAGCTTTCTAATGAATATTTATAGTCGAATTTATCTTATGTATAACCCCATATTAAAAATGTTTTAGTTATTAAACTTTGATTTTAACTATTTTAACTATTCATTAAATAATATAATATTAAATGTCATAATCTAATCCAAGTGGACCTAAATGGTCATATTATATTCGTAAGGTTGTTTTTGGTCGAATTACACTTATCCAATAGAATTAGGACACGTGTTAGGGTAATAGTAATATCATATTTACCCTTAGTTACCCTATTTACTATTAATCGTGGTAAAAAAAAGTAAAAAGTTACTATTCACCAAAAATTATTTTCATCTCATTGAACCACATTTTACTTACTGACATCAACCGTGTCTCTCGGATTTTTGAAATTCCATTCACAGAAGCGGTAAAATTAAGATTTATGAAGAAATTAATTTTTTTAACTACCACTTAGTAGTTTCACTATTCATCAAAAATTGATGTTTTTCAGAACAATGCCAAAATTTCATCCTAAGCTATATTTCATATTCCGAATTCAAAAATGAAGTCTATTTTACCAAATTCATATCATAGAATTTGCATTAATTAATTTTATAATTAAATCCCGCTGTTAAAACAAATAGCGTGTTTTTAAGAAACAATATCTATCAAAAGATTGACACTTGATTATGTCTGGTTTAAATGTGAAATTACATCCAATGACCAACATTGTATTAAAATGTAAAAATATATTCTAAATATACTTTAAAACCACTCAAATTAATAATTTATCACTATTAATTATTTCGATTAAAAAAGTTGTTTTTAATTATAATTTAGTAATTTTCACTATTCATCAGAATATGAAAGTTATCCGAAAAGTACCAAAATTTCACCTTAGGCTAAATTCGATACTCGGAATCCAAAAATGAAGTTCATTTTGAAAAATAAGATTTACAGAGTTTTAAAAAGTGGTTATTACTATTCATAATGGCTAGTTTTAATAATATTTTAATAGCATATCGTTGTTTAGTGAAACTCGGTATTGCGTATTACACACGCTATCGAGGAAGGTCGTGATTGCGTGTAATGCAAGGAAAGTCAAGGATGCGTGTTGTGCAAGCTCCTTTTGGTGTAGCGTACAACACAAGACTTTAATAAAATTAAAAAGAATATTTTTTTATAAAATCTTGGGCTGTTACACTGGCGATGACCAAAAACCCCCAAACCAAAACACATTGGTACAAATCTTTCAAGAAAAGAATGGAAACCACTAGCACTAGAAGCCTAGAAAGGATGATGCAGGGGTTGACTCCCTACTGATTGAAACCACAAAGTTCCTGACTCTTGAGATCTACAATTGACAAACTCTACCTCTCAAATAACTCTACTGACTCCCCTCTTATAGAAAACTTTCTCACAGGTTCATCTTCAAGATCACCAATTCCTTCTTCTGAACCTCCAAGTACGTTGGAAATGAAAAAAAATATCAATATTCTCGATAGAAGGATGAAGTTCCTCCTCAAGATGTCTCACATGATACTCCTCATGTGGAAAAAAGTTCTATTAAAAATGCAAAAGGTCCTTGAACTTGATTCCCAACTCTCGTACTGACAAAATCCCATGTTGAAGGGATAGTAGCTCATACCTCTTCTCAGCCTTCATGGTTGATGAAAGGAACTCTTCCCAGAAACTCTTATTGTAGTAAACCCACAATATTCCCACAACCTTACACTCTTCTAGATATATCATACACAACTGACGTAAAACTCCTCGTATTTGAATAACTACCAAATGGACCGAGTACTCTATCGAGGCCCGGATCAAACTAAAAGTGACCACAAGTTCATATATCTATCTCTCTACATCCACATACAAAACACTACCCTAGTTCTTTTCAAAAGTTTTCAATTGGAAAGAACACAATGCCCTCTACCACAAATCAACCTCCTCAGTCAAATCAGCCAACTGAACTACAACTGCCAGATCCACACAGGGATGACGATCGGGAGCCATAGCTGAAAGGGAAACAAGGATTTCCTAAGCAAGATTAGTATAGAATTTTATTTAGATTCATTTTCATTTATTTCATTAATTCTGTCCATTTTAACCTTCCCAAAAAACCCCAATTAATAAAAGAACACAAGTCATTAGGATGCATGTACTTTTCCTATGTATCTAACCTACAAGTAGGTCTATCTCACTTGGTCGTTCCACAAGCATAGATTCCTAGAACAAGATCATGGGGGGGGGGACCTGTGTCCTAGCCAGTTTCCCTTTTCTATGACTTTCACAAAGGTCAACTAGAACTATTTCCATACCATCCCATGAAAACCTCACTGGGCCTAACTCGAAACTCCACCCTATCTCTCAACCATCACCTTTGATACCTCTTTGTCGTGAACCCATCCCTCCAATGATGATGCAATGCGTGGGGAGAGATAATGAACCCCATGTATAACCCCGAGTAGGCCCCAGTTTGGTAACTATCACTAAGGGTGTACAAATATCATAAGATGGGAGGCAATACCCTTTATAAGAAAAAAATATCGGGAGATAAGATGAATCATCCACAATAACTCCAAGACACACACACACACACACACACATATATAAGGAATCCCAAAAATCATCTTGTAATGAATTTATAAATAGAAATTATACAAAAATAATAAATCATCCAAATTAAATACCGAACATAAAGATAAAGAAGTGACACACTAACAGGGCTAATGCCTGAGATAGTAATGCCCAGTGCGGTCCACGTGATCCTCCTGAAAACCAAAAAAATATTTTTAAATATGTAGGGTGAGCATAAATGTATACTCATTAGGAAATCCAAAGTCTCTCAAGCACATGTTAAAGAAGCATACTAATTCCCCTATGAGAACACAGGAGAACCAAACAACACCTAAACAAAAATACTAACCAATCCAAATCTCACTAAAGAATGTTCACACAGTAACTAAAGTCAAGTAATATAATATTTTATAAATCACATCGAGATAGGGTACCCCACACCACTTTCTCACTAGTATGCCCCTTTCTTCCAATGTCGTACAGCCTAAAACCCCTATCCCTTCCATATACCACATCAAATCCTAACCACATTCACATGGGCCACACATCACATCCCACCTGGAAAAACCTGGTCCATACAACACATACTGGTTTCTCACACCCAGGCCTCAAAACACATCACAACTAATATAAAAGACCCATGGGAAACAAATATCCATGCCCACAAACACATTGGTTATCACATCTCGCATGAAGACACCTAGACCATGAACCAACTCATCAAAAAACACTTGGGCTATTAAAAAGACCATATAAAGCACCAATAGACCTCTAGCCATCACATCCTGTGCCATACCTACTTCACTTGGAAGAGAGAGAGAGATGAAAAGGGTGGGTACCCAACCATCCATACTCCCCACCAGATGTTGGAAAAAACACCCATGTGTGATGATGAGGGTGTTCGAAATATAGTTCTCAACATGGGTGGGGTACATATAGAAAAATAAAGGAAATATAAGTATATATAATTAATAACAAACCCTCAAGCATGACCTGTAGGTTCTTAAAAAAACAACCAACTCACAACACTATGACCTTTTCTTCTACCTCTAAATGAATAACACCACACAAAAATCCACAAATCTCATTTCACATTTCCAACCAATTCAATTTAACCACTTCAATTCCATTAATCAAACCAAACTAAGCCACTACAAAAATTATGAATCAACTATTTATTCATTCCATCACTACTAAGTAATCTAGAACAAGAAAACCACATATCACAAATATCTCAACATTATGTCTCCTTAACACCCTAGAATCATTGCCCCCAAACAATCATCTCAATACCCCAAAAGCACATCCCATAAATTATCACCTCACTACCTTAAAATAATGTCCCAAAAGAAATCATCACCGCATTCCCCAATGACACACCACTATCCCACTAGCACTACCACACACCACAACACATCATGAGACATTTTTATAGATTTACAAAGGGGATTTTAATCACTTTCCAATTTACTTTAGGTGTGTTATCACACAAACCAAAATCCGGGGGAAACCATTTCATTATCCAAGTATAAGTAATTAAATAATTTTCTTTTTTGGGTAATATCACAATAATAAAAACTATCACAAAAGAGACAACACATATATCTTGAGTAAACAAAGCCACAAACGACCATAATTTTCAGTAGGACATAAATCCCATAAAATCCATAATATCACAATAATATGAAGGCTATAAAAACATGTGAAATATACCCCTTTACCCCTAAATTTAAATTTAACCAATTATTTATATTTAACTAATCCATAAAAAGCATAATCTATAGATAAATAAAATAAAACCTTTTTAATATGATACATGAATTAAGAGAAATAGGGGAATCCTTACCTCAAAGAAGCTTTCCAACTTGCAGCACATCATAGGGGTAAATAAGAAACAACACAAAAACCAAAATCACACCAAGAGGAACCGTGGATCAACCTACACCATAGAAAAAGGTGGAAAAAATGAAACCAAAACGTACCCCAAACTAAAGAAAGATCATCATAGAAGATCCCTGAGAGAAGAATGGAAGAAAATAGGTGAGAACGATAATAGAACTCCACATGGATCGATCACAGATCAACCATAGATCCCCAAAAAACAACCAAAATGATCAATGAATAAAAGAGGGAGGAATAAGGCTTAAAGAACACCTTAGGGTGCCTAGGGTTTCCCCAAAATGAGTGGAAGAGGAAATCACATATGAATGAATAAAATTTTGGATGAAAATATTTTTAAAACTGCACTAGATCAGGTTAATACACGATGTTTAATACCCTTTCATTCCATGTAATACCAGGGGTTTAGTTTCTTCTAAAAAAATGAATTTACTATTCATTTAATTATTAATTGTTAAATCCTAAAATATTTCACATCATGAAACCCTCTTTCAAATCGTGAAAAATGTGTACACATACTGATACCCTCTTAACAATCCATGGAATCAACTTTCATGTTGTGTAATCATCTTACAAAAAGTTTAATATCCCTACTTTTAGCCTTTAGCAACCTAAATTATCCATACTTCCTTTGATCCTCCCTTGAACACCTTCAACAACTAAAATTAGTAATGTAAAAGACTAGGAAGTGAAATATTGTTACATCAGATACATCTTAGATGATTCTCACCCTCGAGAATCCAAAAACATTCCTATGAGAGAAGGGGCCTGCGAAACCACCCTATGAGATACCTCTCAAGGATCACATCACACCTCAAACTCTAGCACTATCCAAAAACGACAACCCAAACAACCACAAACACACTGGACATCCATCTCAAACTCCACACTTCCTAAACCAAAAAATTGATATAAAAAACGAACCAGACGATACTCAACACATGAATAAGAGAATTATATCCTCCATGTTAAGATACTATCTACTCCAAGTGACATTGACTCTCCTGCGCATGTTTAATCACATCACAATTAATGTGTCTTAGTTAGGAATGCAGCTCTCCTCTTTTCATATGTCATAAATTTATCACACATCACATCAAACACATGACAAATCTAGGATAACAACTCATCTAAAAAAAGGATCCAAACATTAAATCAAAAATAAAAATAGAGAATAGAAAAACTCAAAACAACTATAGGTACTGGGGACGCATATACGTCTCTTACTACCACGTACTCTCCTTTTATCCACCAAGACTCCACAACGAACGAACTAAATAAATGGTTCATCCACATAGTGTCTTCTCCTGATGATCCTAGATCTCTACTGGCCACCCCATTAACATCATATTTTCATCGATATCTAACTCTCCCAAATCAATGACATGAGAGTAATCATGAAGATATCAACATAGCTGAGAGAAATGAAAAATGTTGTGAATCCTCCCCAACCACGGTGGCAATACCCACCGATATGCCAATTCTACAACTCCCCCAACACCTCAAGGGCCAAATTGTTTTGGAGAAATATTACTTCCTTTTCCAATCCTCTGTTTCCCACATTGATGGGAACCATCAATAAAACACGACCCCCAACATTATAGTCCAAGGGACTCCTTCTGCAATTATAATAGGATATATACCATTCCAACACTACTTTCATATTCTCACAAACAAGATGAACTTTATCAATTGTGATTTGTACCACATTGCGACCAAGAACTACTATTTTCCCATCCTTCATCTAGCACAAAACTCAATGACACAATCTCCCATAAAAGATTTAAATTGATCCATGCCAATTGAAGAGTGATAAATATTACTATAATCAAATTGGACCAAAGTTAAGTGTTGTACCAAAGCTCCACCAAAGTCCAAGATGCACACCCACAACATATCCTCTAATGTTTGGATAGTCCATTCTATCTTCCCATCTGTCTAAGGGTGGACAAAAGTGTTAAGGCGTAACTGAGTGAAAAAATCATGATGTAATCCCCTAAAGACTCAATGAGGTAAAGAATGAATCCTGATATGATAAAATAGACCTTGGAACTCCAGGAATTCGCACAACATATTCTAGATACCTGTTAGCCAAAGAATCCACTGTTCGTGACTCCTTGATAACTATGAAATTTTTCGATTTCACCAACTAATCCATGACCACCCAGATAGAATCAAAACCTACCTGATCTCTGGAGAACCCTAGGATGAAATACAACATGGTTTTATCCCATTTCCACTCGATAACATCCAAGTGTTGTAAAAAACAACCAGGAACATGATCCACATACTTTACTTGCTGGAAAACCAAGCACTTTTTCAAAAAAACTCTAACACTTCCTGTTTTATCCAAGGCCACCAAAAATGAGTCATCAGGCCAAGGTAAATTCTATAGATTCTTGGTTGTACCACCAAAGGCGAGATATGAAACCCAAAAAGGACTCCATAACACAGTTTCACCAAAACAATAAAATTCCCATGAAAGAACATCTGGTTCTAACTATCCTCTGACCATCCTGATGGGCATCACTCTAATGAACCATTCTTGACATACATGGACATTAAATTTCTTTTAAGGAATACATAATAAATTACACAAATATATTCCCACATACCATATTAGTTTAGTTTATTTGGAAACAAGAAACACATTCATCTAGCTTGGTGAATAATCTTAAACATCTCCCATAATGATCTTCTCCATTAGTTTTCCAACCTCAATCCTCTCTTTATATCCTTGGGGAAAAGAAAAACTAAAAAGGGTGAGATAAAATGATCAGTAAGGGTAAACATGAATGACATAAAAAAAACAAAAACATATGAATTTAAAAACATGAACTTATATTTTGAATATCAAAATCGTGAGTCATGTAATAAATCTTAGCAGTTTGTAAGGCATAAATCATAAATTAAAACGAACCATGATAAAATAACATTGATATAAAACATGGAATTGTGTAAATAAATAAGAACTTAATATTATTTTCTTACTAACCAAGCATCCAATACCATCATAGTAGAAACAGTCCATTACTTAACAAAGTTTACTTGTCGTTCCATCCATGTATTACCGAACCATATTTGCTTTTTGTTCCAACCCTGTATTACTGAACCAGATTTACTTATCATTCTAGTCATGTAAAACCCATGAGATATAAATCTTTACCCAATTCATTGTAGGTAAATATAGGTCTCATCCATATCATTATGAAATCATTCTTATGTGTGCCACAAAAACATAAATAATTCATCATAGCATAACCCATGAAATAAACTTGTTTTTTTAAACATCATTCCATCATAACATAATCCATGTAAAAAATGGATTTCATAAATAAAATTCCATCATAAAAACAATAAAATGATAGTATTAAGAATAATATAAACATAACCCTGTTTAAATAATTTCATGTTAGATGGAAAGTAATTTTCATATAACACATGAAATTAATTCTTGAGGAAAGTATCCTTTCTTTTTCAAATATGTTTTCCTTTCTAAAAATACCACAAAATTTTAAATGAAAATAATTTATTTGAAATTAAACTTGAAAACATGTAAGAGAAGATTCATATAAATAAGGTTTCATGAAACCGTAAAAATCCATTCATGCCATATATGTTAAAAAAATCTTCTGTTACTTTTACTAGAAAGTCAAAAATTACATCGTACCGAAAATGACAAAAGATTCATTTCATATCGTTTAATAAAAATTCACCGATGGGTGAAATTGACTTTAAATTTTTTTATAAGAATAGAAATAATATTACATATTTATGAAACATGGACATGGATGGTAAATATAACCCATTAAATACTTATGTATAAACAATCTCAGATAATAATGAGATTGTGAAATTATCGCTTACCTTAGGTCTAATTTCTTCCATATGTGACTAAAACTCCTATATAGTGGGTTTAATCATATTATTAAATTTTAATTGAATAATAAAAATATTTATCATATCATACATGATTAACATAAGACTTTATATTACCCATTTATTTATCAATTCTATATTAAAGTAATGTTTTGGGTAATAATTGTTTTATTTATATTACGTGATTTGGATTTTTATTATTTATATTATTACTTAGATAATGATTTAATTACTTCCAGAATGTAACACATGATTTATATATCATGAATATTCAGTATATAAAAATATATAACAGATAGATAAATGAAATGGAATACACTGTTCATGGAGACGGTAGGTTGTACGTACGCATGAACACAATTTCTGTTTCCTTATTGAATTGAATGGAAGCTAGGAAATAATATATATATATATATATATATATATATATATCCAGTAGAATTATTATTTAAAATATTTCATTATTATTTACTATATATACATTATAACCATTCTTCAATGGTTAACTTGGTGAATGAATCTCATCACGTCGTGGAGACGATAGGCCGTACATACGCACGAGGGACGATATCATTCACTTAATGGTTTAATGGTATGAAATTGGACGGTATGGTAATTATAAAGAATAATTATAATTTTATATTAATTATTTAATTCCATTATACTCATCATTATACCCATCCAAATTATGTATTATAGAATACTAAATAACACCATGACGTGGAGATGGTAAGTCATACGTACGAACACATGCTGATATTTTTATTCATAGGATGGATAAAATGAGGTATAAGGTTATACCATAATTTTAGTAAAATATTATTATTTATAATATACTATATTTATTACTTTATTATGGGAAGAACATAATAATATGAAGTATAATAAGAAAATAATTTTGAAATAGGTGATAAAACAATTACCACTTTTTTGAGTATCTCATTTTGATTTGAACAATAGGTCTCCCTAGGATGGATTTATTCCAAAAGTGTGGCCTCTAGGAAAAATTTAGGGAATATGGGAGGATATTTGGGCTGGTTTTTTCAAAACAAATGTATTTAGAAGCGTGAATAATGGATAAGGAGAAGTGCCCTTTTATAGGAGAGGTGATGGGCAGTTTCGAAAAGTCTTGAAATATTAATTTATTATAAATTTATTTTCAATTTATAAGGGATAAAAAGTGGTTTAATTCAAGTATAAGATGAGGATAGATCTAAATAATCTCAAACAATATGTTTTATAAAATTTTAGGTCAAAAAATTAACCTTACATTTTAGCTTTACCCTTTGTTAAAAACATTAACTCTTACCATTGTTTCTTGTATTTTCACAATATAAGGTTTCTATAGTTTCTATAAAATGACAAGAAAATCACAAATGGATCATTAATGACATTTTTAACATTATATAATTCATTTTTACAGATATTATATTTTTAGTACTATTATATCATTTAATAAAATAGAATTTGTTTTAAAAACTCATTTATGTCAATTTTGACACTATTTAGTAATTGATTTGTGTTAAATTCATAACAACTTGATTCTTTAGAAAAGAAGAATTAAATCATACATAACATTTCAATTTTATCCAAAAAATTAATTTATGGCATCAAAAAGTTAAAATTAAATTTATTTTAATATTTATATTTTCATTTATTTGAATACTTAATTAATAAGTTAAACGATGCAACATCATTGTGTCATAAATAAATTTATTTATTTATTGTATAAAAATTATAAATAAAATAACCAGATATATGAAATATTTATATATTTATAATTACTATTTATAGTCAAATAGATAATTTGTATAAACCATAATAAATGTTTTTTAGTAAAAAGATAAGTGTTTATGTTATATTTCCCTTTACTTTAAATTAATAATTATAAAATATCAATTTCAAACCCAAGTGTTTTTTCAAATTCAAAAATTTTGGCTGAAGGATTTTTTTGGTCCCCCATGACTCATACAAGAAGATTAGGATACTTGTTAGAATTGTTTTATATTATTATAATATTATTTTTTACCATTATTTTCATAATTTACCCTTTAACTATAGTAAATAAAAATAATTACTAAAGTTACTATTCATAATGTCAAAAAAAGAGTCCTATTAAAATAATTTGGACCTTATGATTCAAAATATGGAATCAATTTTTATATACTAAAAACACAGAATTGCCATAAATTAATTTAAGATTAATTCCTATTGTCAAAAACTAGAAAGAGGGTCTTTAAGAAGTAAAAACTATCAAAAGAATGAAGTGTGTTTATGTCTAATTTCAAATTAAAATAACATAATATGACAAATATGGTATTTAATGATAAAATAATAATCCAATTACACTTTAAAACCAATTAAAATTATAACCTAACAATATAAATAAAATATATTAAAAGGGAGTTTTGAATTAAATTGTAGTATTTTTCAACATTCATTAAATATGAATTTTATTAGAAAAATATCATAAATACATCCAAAGTAAATTTTGATGTACCAATTTAAAATAAGAAGTTTATTTTGTTAAATATAATATATAAAAGTGTTATAAACTATATTTAAAATGGCTGCACCATCAAAAGGCAGCAAAACTGCATTTTTTGAAAAATACTTCTTTTATCCGAAAGAACAATTTTATTCTTATATCATGCCTAGAAATACATAAGATGAATTTTAATGTTATATAAAATTAAAATTTTGGTTAATAATATTCATAACGGATAGTTTATATCCCATTAAATAATAATATTTTAATAAAATATCATAGTTTAGTGAAACTCGGTATTGCGTACAATGCAAGCTATTGAGGAAGGTCGCTCTTTTGTGTAACACAAGTCAATTCCGTGTTGCGTGTAGTGAAATATCCCATTGGTGTTACATATAACATAATCCAAACATAATTATTTTATACATTGAACAAAATTTTAACTCAGTGTTGTGTGTATGGTATACCAACTCAATGTTGCGTGTGACATACGACAAGTCGGTTTAGTGTGAATGGAATGTTTGACTTAGTGCATTGCGAGATATAAATGAAAATTTTAATATATTAAAAAAAATGGCCCAAAAATGTCTACGTGTCACATTATACCCCCCTTAAAATGAATTTACCCCTCAAAATTTTCCAGGGTTATAAAAGGTTTACTACTTGAAATTTTCTTTCATAGAAACCCACATCGTAAAAAGGAATACTGAAACATCATTTTAAAATGGAAAGTTAGAAACATAAAGGTTACCCAATGTAACCCATCACTAGGTTTCCACACATAAGATCATATGTAGGAAGTGAAAACATTGATATGGAATAAAAATATAACCATTTAGTTCTGATAGATAGTGATAGAGAACAAGGTTTGGAGAGATTTAACAACTAGAACCCCATAAATCTGCGATGATTTAAGGGACCATCTGATTAATTCGATAAGAAGGCACTGAGATAAAACTTTTGGTTTCCAATATCCTTTCCCTAATGTTTAAGAATTTTTCATTAGAATAAATACTTACTTGATTTTGGTATAATCTCACCATTTTTCATGCCTTGAAAAATATACACTTCATCTCTTATTTAGATAAATTATGTTGAATTTTTAATTCTTTATGTTTTAGCAAATCATGCGATAAAATGATATTTCATTCTATCTATCTCAACAAAAAAGATAGAAAAGGTTATCAAATATGCATAAGTCCACCTATAGTGAGATGATACATTAATCTAACAATATTCAACTAGAATATATCTTATACTATCCATAAATGGATAACATTACAATCCTTCTAAATACTGAAAATATAAATCATTAGAAAGATGTGAACTAAGTCGACTTAACATCTGTCTCCCATATCTCAATAGGCAGTTCTTGGTTGTTACATTCCAAGCATGTGAATAAATTAATCATGTATTCTCTTGAAATAATATAAAAACATGAATTACCCTAGAACCTAAGTGAAAACATGCATTCTATAAAAATTAACTATTTCCACACACAAAAAATACCAAACATTTTATATACTCAAACCATGATATCACTTTTTCATTATTTTATTCATGAGGTCATTAATTATATCAAACATCTCATTATCTCCTTATCCTGTCATTATGAACAAATCATGCATTTTCCAAATAAATCTCAATAACATTTAATGGTTACCAATATCATTCAAAATATACTTCTAAATACTTAAGGAAACAAATAGTGTAACAATCCTTATATGTTTATTTATTCTAAAATACCATAAAAGTACTTATACAACATTATTCTTTATAATCATGGAATAGTTCCACTATCTTCTTAAAACATTGACCAAGATTCATCATTTTATTACTCAACACTTATTTCATCTCATATATTATTTGTAGTCTATTCATTGTTATCAACATAAATATTTACCATACGAACAAGTTGATTTTCTTCAGGAGATTTTCCCCCAGGTAATCAGTTTTCATAATGCTTGTACATTCCACATTTAACAAATTTAACCATAATTGGTGTCTTAGCAATACCATTATCCTTTTCCATTGTGTTAACTGAAATTTTTCTTTCCAATTACAGGCTTTGTGTCTTTCTCTTCCACACCCAAAGCATCTTCCAGTTCATTTGAAACATTATCCTTGATTCCTCTTCTCGCATGATTTACATGAGAAAAATTGAACTTTCTTTCCGCTACGATCACCATGAAAACCCATCTTTCTCTTATTATATGGGTTAGGAAACTCACCATTATTGAGATTATTGATCATATAATGAGATTTTGTATTAGGAATAATAACAATGTTTCACCTTCCAACTTCCATTTCATTTGGTTCCTCATGAAAAATATTATTCCATTGTCCATAATATTATCCATATATATGAATCCTCCTTTTTATAGACATTTTCTAAAACCCAAAAAGAATTGTGTGAGAGGAAAAAAGAATACTAGGAAGACAACATAATAAAGGGGGATTACTTTCAATATCTAAAATATTAGGTTTAATCCTAGTTTATTCATGATCGTTACCATAATTCTAGGAAAATAAACTATAGTTATACTTAACATTAAGGACATCCCTAAACATACCTTACAAATATATCTAGGTATCTCACTAATGTTTTCACATTTTAGTTTCCAATGGTTAGCTAAACCATCGCTCTGATACCCACTCTAACTACCCAAGCTTGACGTACATGGACAATACATTTAGTTTTATAGAATACTTGATACATTATACAAATATATTACCAAAAACTAAATTATTTTAGGGTATTTGGAAACTCCAAACACATTCTTCTAGCTTGGTGAATGATATTCTACATCTCCCATAAATATCTTCCCCATTAGTTTTTCTACCTAAAACCTCTTTTTATATCATGGGGAAAAGAATACATAAAAAGGGTGATCTAAAATTCTCAATAAGGGTAAACATGAAGAACATAAAACAAAACATAAATATAATATTTTAAATACATGAACATAAATTTTTAATATCAAAATCGTGAGTCATTAAATTAATCTTGGTTGTTCTTAAGTAAAAAATCATAAATGAACACAAACCATGATAAAATTACATTGATATAAAACATGGAATTGTGGAAAACAAATAAGTACATAATATGTTTTCCATAGTATCCAAGTAATTTTTTACAAGACCATCATCGTAGAAAAAGTCCATTAATAAAGAGGGTTTACATGTTGTTCTAGCCATGTATTACTGAATTGAATTTACGTTCCATTCCAGCCCTGTATTACTGAACCATGTTTACTTTCCATTCTAGCCCTGTATTACTAAACTGGATTTACTTTCCATTCTAGTCATGTCTATCTCATGAGTTATAAATCTTTACCCAATGCATCGCTGGGAGATATAGGACCCAAACATCTCATAATGAAATCATTCTTATATGTTCCAAAAAAACATAAATAATTTATCATAGAATAACCCAAGAAATTAAATGGGTTTCTTAAACATCACTCCATCATAACATAATCCATGTAATATAAATAGATATACTAAATAGAATTCCTTAATAAACACAATAAAATCATAGTATTAATAGTAATAGAGACATAACCCTATATAATTAATGTTATCTTAGATGGAAAGTAATTTTGATATAACACATGAAATTAATTCTTGAATAAAATAACCTTTCTTCTTCAAATATGTATTCCTTTCTCAAAATGCCACAAAATTTTAAAAGAAAAAAAGTTCTTTGAAAATAAACTTGACAACATGTAAGGTATGATTCATGGAAATAAGTCTTCATGAAACTATAAAAATCTATTCATGTCTTAGAAGTTAAAAAAACATTCTTCTTGTACTTATACTGGAAAGTCAAAAGGCACATTGCACCGAAAACGACAAAATATTCCAATAATCCATTTAATAAAAATTCATAAATCAATAAAATTGACTTTAAAAAATTGTAGAAGTATATAAATAATATTATATATTTACAAAATATTTAAGTGGATGATAAATATACCCTATTAAATACTTATTTATAAACAATATCCTATAATAATGAGATTATGAAATTATCCCTTACCTCAGGTCTAATTTCTTGTGTATGTGTCTAAAAATCCTATATAGTGGGTTGAAAAATATGATAAACCTATAATTTAACCATAATAATATTTATTATATCATATATTATTCACATATAACTTTATATTACCCGTTTATTTATCAATTCCATGATAAAGCAATGTTTTGGGTAATAATCGTTTCATTTATCGTACGTGTTTTGACTTGTTATTATTGATATTATTACTTATATAATTATTTAATTGCTTATATAATGTAAAACATGGTTTATATATCATAAATATTCAGTATATAAATATATATAATATATAGATAATTGAAATGGAATACACTGTTCATGGAGACCGTAGGCCGTACGTACGCATGAACGCTATTTCTGTTTCCTTATTTAATTTAATAAAAGAAAGTAAATGACATATATATATACATAAATCTGGTAGAATTATTATTTATTATATTTAATGGTCATTTATTATATATACTTAATAATCATTCTTGAATTTTTAACATGGAGAATGAATCCAATCGCATCATGGAGACGGTAGGCCGTACGTATGCACGAGCAATGATATCATTCACTTAGTGGTTAAATGGTATAGAATTAGATGGTATATTAATTATTAAGAATAATTATCATGTTATATTAATTATTTACATCCATTATACTCATCATTATACCCATCCAAATTAAGTATTGTTGAATATCAAATTACACCATGGCGTGGAGATGGTAATCCATACGTACACACACATGGTAATAATATTATTCGTAGGATGGATAAAAGGATTTAAAATGTAGTATCATAATTATAATAAAATATCAGAATATATAAGATTTTATTTTTATTATTTTAGTATGGTAACAACATAATAAGAATAAGTAGAAGAAGAATAGAATTTTGTAAGAGGTGATAAAACAATTACCTCTTTTTGAGCATCTCTTTTTGATCTGCGGAAAAGGTATCCATAGAATGGATTTCGGCCCAAAGTTTGGCTGATATGATGAATTGAGGGAATATGGGAGGAGTGTTGGATAGGGTTTGGCTGAGAAAAAGGGATTTGGAGTTATGAATAAAGGAGAAGGATAAGTTCCCTTTTATAGGAGAGGTGATAGGCACTTTAGGAATGTCTTGAAATATTAATTAATTATAAATTTATTTTCATTTTCTAATGGATCAAGAGATATTTTTTTGAGGATAAGTTGAGGATTGGTCTAAATACTCTCAAAAAATTGGTTTTATACCATTATAGGTCACAAAAGTAACCTTATCTTTTGGATTTAACCCTTTGTTGAAAACATTAATTCTTACCATGTCTTCTTGTATTTTCATAATATATAGTTATTATAGTTATTATAAAATTACAAGAGAACCACAAGTAGATAATTAATGACATTTGTAACATTATATAAGTATGTTGGAGGAATCGAGACTATTATATCATTTAATAAAATAATATTTGTTTTAAAAACTCATTTTTGTCAATTTTGACATTATTTAGTAATTGATTTTTTAAAGTCATAAAAACGTTATTCATTCCAAAATAAGGCATTAAATCACCTATAACATATCAATGTAATCCTAAAAATTATTTTATGGCATAAAAATGTTAAAATTTCATTTATTTTAATATTTATAATATCATTTATTTGAATATTTCATTAATAAGATTATCATTTCATCATCATTGTGTTGTAAATAAATTTATTTAGTTAATGTCTAAAAATTATCAATAAACTGCCATGATGTAGGAAATTTTTTTATATTTCTAATTACAATTTATAGTTTAATATATCATTTATGTAAACAAAAATAAAATTATTTTAGTGAAAATATGCATGTTTTTGTTATATTTCCCTTTACTTTAAATTTATTATTATAACATGTCATTTTCCCACCTAAGTTATTCTCAAATGCCAAAATTTAGGCCTAATGATTGTTTTGGTCTCCCAGGACTCATCCAATATGACTAGGACATGTTTTAGGGTAGTTCTATATTATTATAATATTATTTATTTACCCTTATTTACCTGATTTACCCATTAACCATGGTAAATAAAAATAATTACTGAATTTTCTATTCAAAATGTCCAGAAAAAATGTTACCTATTTTTATAATTTATAACCTATGATTAAAAATATTGAATCCATTTTTCTAAATTATGAACATATAATTGTCATAAATTAATTTCATATTAATTATTGTTGTCAAAACTAGAATGTGAGGTTTTAAGTAGTAAAAACTATCAAAAGATTAACCTGTGTTTATGTCCAATTTAAATGTGAAATTACATAAAATGACCAAAATTGTATTAAATAATAAAAACATAATCCAGTTAAACTTTAAAGAAAATTAAAAATATAATCTAACTATATAAATAAATTATATGAAAAGGAAGTTTTGAATTAAAATGTAGTATTTTTCACTATTCATTAAATTATGAATTTTATGAGAAAAATACCTAAAATTAAACCAAAGTAAATTTTTATGTACCGCTTCCAAATAAGAAGTATAATTTTTTATATAGAATATATAAAAGTGTTTACAAATAGATTTAAAATGGGGGTTCCATCAAATGGTGGGGAAACTGCATTTTTTGAAAAATTATTCTTTTATCTGAAAATTGAATTTGTTCTTATATCAAGACTAGAAAATACATAAGATAAATGTTAATGTTATATAAATTCAAAATGTGGTTAATACTATTCATAAGTACTAGTTTATATCCCATTAAATAATAATATTTTAATAATATATCATTGTTTAGTGATACTCGTTATTATGTACAATGAAAGCTATCGAGGAAGGTTGATCTTGTATATAATGTAAGCCATGTCAGTGTTGCGTGTATTGAAATCTTCCTTTGGTGTTACTTATAACATAATCTAAATATAATTCTTTTATACATTGAAATAAATCTATACTCAGTGTTGTGTGTATCGTACACCAACTCGGTGTTGAGTGTCACATAGGACAAGTTGGTTTATTGTAAACGGAAAGTTTGACTCAGCACATTTCATGGTATAAATGAAAATTTCAATTTATTCCAAAAAAAGGGTCCATGAAAACTTTGGGTGTTACAATCCCCATAGAAAACATGATCACACATCACCTCTACCTATGAGTCTCCCAACTAAGACTCTTCAACCTTCTACATCATAGAAGATTTTACCATTATTAGAAACAAATATCCTCTACCACCGTCCAATATTGTTTCTAAGTGAAAGGACACCTAATCCTTTATTTTCACCAAGAATCTATAGATTCATGTAAAACATCCTTCTATGAATTTATTCTCAAAGCATCGACCACAAAATTCCCATTTCCATATGTGTAAAATATTTCAAAGTCATAGTCCTGAAGAAACTACATCCACATCTATTTTTGTATGATTCTGGTCACACTAGAAAAATATATACCTCAAGCTCTTATGATCAGTAAAGAGCATGAAGTACTCCCCAGTGTGGTAATTCCACTACAACATTAGTAAAAAAACATATATTTCTATCTCCATATCATTTTTGGGATAGGTAAACTCATGGGGATGTAACATCCTAGATTCACAATAGATCAATTCCTGTTACTGCATTAGTACTCATTTAAAACCCACACAAGAAGTGTAAACCCCCCCCCCACAAACATTACCCCTTACTGAGGAAACTGAAGCATTGGGGAACAAACCAACTTTTCCTTTTGGTAACCAAACACTACCTGACACTGATCACTCTATGAAAAATCTTTGTACTTGTCAGAGCTATCAATGGGGATGAATCTCTAGAGAAATTGGGTATGAACCTCAAATAATATCATGTAAGACCAAGGAAAGTGAAAACCAATACCTCTTAGATACTTCCCAAGGAAAAAAATCATTAAACTTTGATGGTTCTACTGCCATGACCTACTGAGACACCACATTCTTGAGTAAATTCACTTCTTGTGTGCATAACATACACTTGGACAACTTTCCATAGATCTGGTGGTGTCAAATAACATGAAAGATAGTTCTGAGATGCTCGACATGCTTCTACTCTATCTTTTAGTAGATCAAGATATCATTGATGAATATGATGAGAAATTGACATTGTAACTCATAGAACATGGAGTTCATGATCCCCATAAACACCTCAAGTGAGTTCGTAAAACCAAATGAAATAACAATAAACTCAATGTGCCCATATCGTTACCTGGAGGAAGTCTTCTAGATATCTCCCTCCTTTACCCTCAACTGGTGATATCCAGATCATATATCGATCTTTCAAATCCTGTTCATCCCTCTCAGCAATTCAAAAAGCTCATCTATCCCCAAAATCATGTAATGTCTTTTTAACGTCATCTGATTCAACCTCTAGTAGCCTACACACAACTTCAAACCACCATCCTCCTTATTAGCGAATAATACTAGAGCACCCCATGACAACCCATTGGCAAAGATAGAAACCTTATACATCAGATCATCTATCTAAATCCTCAACTTTCGCAACATAGAAGGTATACGACAAGGATCCATCAAAACTGGAGAAGCACCATGCAATAAGTCTATCCCAAAATTGAAATCATGGTGAGGGGGTAGCATCACAAACTCATCCATGAAAACATTCATGAACTCCCCAATGAACCTTGCAATTGATACCATCTCAACATCCACTAATTCCACTAACAAATTATCCAATAAAGAAATAAGGGGCTCCACACACTGACAACCCACCTAAAATTCCCACTCACCAACGAAAACTACACAATAACCATCCACATTAGAAAACACGAATCTCATTCAGAAGCATTCGATAACAACACATACAGAATACAACTAGTCGATGTAGATGATGACATCATATTGATGCATCTATAGAAAAAAAGATCCCCATAGGACTGATGTGGTCCCATCATCAGTCTACACCCCCGGCACATATCTCTAGACCCTATAGAACTGTTGCCTCCAATTCATGGAATTGAACACACCCAACTTCTCTACCTATCTAATGATGACCACCTCTAGAACCACACTTGAATCTTGGTCAATAAACACAAGGAACATTTGTATTTCGGCCTCAACCTACTCAATATCCCCTCGGGGGAGAAAATCCTACTAACCTTGATACTAAAACTGTCTTATTTGAAACAACTACTGAGGCTAGAGATGAACCTTTACACCTCCAGAAAACTGATCTCAGGGAACTATTGGTAACTGGATCTAGAGATATACACAAACCCCACAACAAAAACACACTGGCTCAAAGATCCCAGCTAAAGCATTGAAACCACTAGCACAAGAAGGCCAGAAAGGAAGCCATTGAGGTTGAATCCCTAAATGTAAAAATCTTGATTTTCTCGGAACCTGATATCTTCCACTGAAAACTCTACCGATCAAAGAACTCATCTAGTTCCAGTCTCGTGTAAATAATCCCCAAGAGTGAATCCAATCAATCGCGTCTTCGTTCTTCTAAAACTCCAAGTACGTTGGAAATGAAAAAGGAGTAAGAACATACTATATAAAGGGATGGAGTGCCTCCTTAGGATGTTTCGCATGAGACTCCTTATCTTGAAAATGGTTGGGGGAAAAACTAAGAAGGTCCTTGAACTTGATTCCCAACTCTCGCACTGGCATACTCCCCTTATAAAGGGAGAGTGGATCTTACCTCTTCTCAGACTTCATGGTCAATGAAAGGAACTCTTCTAAGAAATCATTATGGGATTCAACCCACAAAATATATTCCTGCTTCTTCTATTCCATATAAAAATTCTTCCACTGACGCACAACTCCCTGCATCTGATTGACTACCAAAGGGACCTCGTACTCTGTCAGGTCCTTGATTAAACTAAAAGCTTTCTCAATACCATCCAGCCAGATATCTGTCTCTATGTCCGAAATTCTACACTTGTACTTTCCCAAAGTCTTCCACTAGAAAGAACGTAATGCCCTCTACCACTGATCATCCACCTCAACTAGATTGACCCAATAGTGATCATCAAGATAATCCTGCTGACCCTCAACAACCTTAGACACATGAAAATGATGACCATGAGCAGTATATGAAATGGAAATAAGGATTTACTAAGACCGAGTAGTATGGAATTTTATTAAGAGTTATTTTAATTTTTTTCATTATTTTTTTTCAATTTTAACCATAACAAAACAGCCAAATTCAAATAAGAAAATATTCATTATGATGCATGTACCTGACCTAGGTCTCTACCCTACAAGTAGGACTATCTCACTTATACATTCAATAAGCTCAGACTCTATTCACTGGATCATGGGGGGGGGACAAAATTCCATTTTCTAGTGGGTCCCCTTGCCTACGTCACACACGAAGGTCAACTAGAACTATTTCCCTACAATCCCATGAAACCTTCACTGTGCCTAACTAAAAACTCCCTCCTATCTCTCAACCATCACCTTTGATAAAACTCTATCATTAGCCCCTCCCAATAAAGATACCGCAATAACAGGAGAGTGATAACAACCCTTTGGTTCCACCTCCAGAAGGCCCAGTGTTTTTGAATATCTCCAAGGGTGTACAAATATCACAAGATGGTAGGCGTTACCCTTTATAAGAAAACGAGTTCAGTAGATAAGATGAATCATCCAAAATAACTCCAAGACACATATATATATATATATATAAGGAAACCCAAAAAAATCCCGCAATTCATATAGAAATAATATTGATACAAAAACAATAAAGTTTACAAAATAAAAAACCACACTTAAAAGCTAAAATAGTGACACAACAACTCTTCCAAGGCCTGAGTTAGTAATGCCCAACGCGGTCCACATAATCCTCCTGGAAACATGAAAACTATTTTAAATTCATAGGGTGAGCATACAAGAATACTCAGTTTAAAATCCAAAGTCTCTCATGCATACATGACAGAATAATTCTAATAATCCTTTGAGAAAAAAAAACCAGAAAAAAACCAAAATATGTATACAAACTAAACCAAACCTTGCCAAGGGAAACTTAGTAAGTAACACTAGTCAACTAATATAATATGTTATAAATCACATCGATTATAGGGTACTCCATACCACTTTCTCACTTGTATGTTGCTCCCTCCCAACATCATACATCCTGACGCTCACATACCTTATGTATACCACATCACATCCTGCCCGCACACACCTAGTCCGCACAACAACTACCGCCCATGCACTTCTGGGCCACACAATAAATCTCTACCACACACACCTGGACATCAAGACACATCACAACTAATACCAAAGGCACCTATGAAAGAATAATACAACTCATCCTAATGACACTTGGGAAATAAACCACCTTTCCCACAAACATCTGGGCTATTAAAATCACCATCTAAAGAACTATCAGACATCCTACCATCATAACCTATGCCATGAATACCACACCTATACGAGATATAGGAAAAGAGTGGGTACCCATTTATCCATACTCCTCACTTGATTTTGGGTAAAATACTCCTCATTTGACTATATGGGTGTTCGACACATAGTTCTCAATACAGGTGGGCTGCTTATAGAAGTATCAAGGAAATAAAAGTATATGTAATTAATACCAAATAATCAACCCCAAATTATGGGTTCTCAGAAAAAAACCAATTCACAACACCATCACCTTTGCTGCTATCTCTAAATGCACAACACCGCACAACAAGCCACAATGGCCGTTTGACATTTCCAACAATCACTACTACAGAAAAGGGAAAGGGAAGCACAACCTTTTATCAGCCCTAAGAAAAAAGCGCTAATAATGGTAATTATTTATTAGCACTAATTAAAAGAACTGATAAAGGATCCCTTTATCAACGATTTTATAGAGATGATAAAGAAGCCCTTTATTAGCACTAAACAAGTGCTGATAAAGGCATTATTTATCGGCGTTAGAATTTTAGCGCTGATAAAGGGACCCTTTATCCGCACTAAAATTTTAGTGAAAATAGAGGTTACCTTTATTAACACTTTTCTTGTGCTGATAAAACCATAGTCCCATTTTATAAAATGGGGAGCACAGTTCCCTCTGTTTATCATGCCCTCAAGCTCTTGCGGTACTATACCCCTGCGAAAACTCCCCTCCCTCTCGATCTTCTCTTTGTTGGACCTCCACAACTAGCCCTACTCTACAGCGAACCCTACTCTTTATCCTCCACCGTGAATCCCTTCTATGGATCCTCCTCCCCGTGAACCCTACTTCTCCACCTCCCTGGTAGAACCTACTCCCCGTGAACCCTACTCCTCTATTTGTCAACGGTTTGTGGATCCTCCAGCGCACCTCCCCCTCAGGCGGTCATGCCTTCCCCTTCCGACGTAGCACATAAGGCTCCCTGACCGCTTGATGATTTTTCTCTCCCTCCATCTTGGGTGAAAAATACTCTAGGTAAGTCTCCCACTTCTCCTTTTAGTTTTATCTTTTCCATAGGTTAGGGTTCCGTTGATAGGATTTAATCTTGTGAGTTAGGGTTTAATCTTATTGGTTTTGGGTAAATCTTTCCTTTCTAGGTTTTCTTTGTGGTGTGGCTGAGGTGCGATCTGGGTTCCACATTGGATTTTAGAAATTTATTCACCCAATGTCAGTGGTTCAATGCCCTAAAATTTCTAGACCTTTTTAATATGCTATTTTGTACATTTATTGTTGTTCTATAAATTAATTTTGTGGTGCGAATGGTGTTTTCGAAGAATTTTTCATTCCTATGTGTTTGAAATGAATTTTAATAAAGGAAATGGTTATGTTTTTTGTGTGTTGTAATTTAATACTTATTAAGAAGGTTATTATGGGTTTTTTGAAAGGTTTGAAAAATGTTTTCAAAGGCACTATAGGTGTTAATGGGTTTGGTTGTATGTTTTAAAAAGGAAACATAATAATTTAGCATGTTTGGCTTGTTGTGAATTTTTAAATATGAGTTGTAAGTTTCTCAAATTATGAAAGGAATGTTTTGAAATTATTCTTGGTTTATGTTTTATTTTTCAAGGCGGCTCAACCCATGAATTTGTTTTATTAACTGTATTCTCTTCTTGTGTTTCATAAAAATGGAATTTTTCAAATGTGTGGGTAATGGAAAATTTATTTGAAAGGGGTTTGGTTGTGAGTAAAAATAGAAAATGGTTTGATTTATGAAAAATGGAGGTTTCCTTGAAATTATAGGCATTGAGTTGTGGAGGATTAGGGTTCATGGAACCTTCTTTGGATTTTTTCACACTTCAATGAGAAATGAAAATTATTTAAATGATGTCTTGGAAATGTTTTTATGGTGTGATTAATTTTTAATTTAAATTATGTGAGGATTTATGAAGTGTGAATAGTATTGGAATTCTATTCCATTGTTTATGGTAAATGTCTAGATTACACTTTATATAGTGTGTCTTTTAAATCTTGTTTGGCCCTCTTGATTTACCCTGAACAATTCACCATTTTATGAAGGATATTTTATCACTATTTGTTACTTTTATCCCCATATGTGTGAGTTTCTTTATAGTAAGGTATTATTGTCTATCCCTTTGTATATGAATGTGATTTTTATAGAATGGATGTAAGACGTGTCTGTGGATATTAGATACAAGTTTGGGGAAGGTGAGGGAGAGTTATTGCATATCCTTTAGATGTTCATGATGGAATTTATGTTCACTAACATCAATTTTCTATTTCTTATGTTAATTTTTGTAACAAAAACTATGATATTCCATAGTAATTTTGTATAAACATACATTATTTGTCTCCCCCACGAACTCCTTTGTGATTGGAAATGTATCTACTATATGAGTTTTCTCATTAAAATTGTATCCTTGTTTTCATTTTATTTGAGTTTGGTCACTAGTTTTGGGTTGTTTAATGTGATCATTTTATTATGAATGAGGTGGCTGGTAGGTGTAATTTAAAAGATGTTTAATGTTTTTCTATAAGGGTGGTGGGTTATAGAACTATTGGTAAGGGGGCTGGAAAGTGAGTTGATTTTGATTGGGGGTCTATCCTGGTTCTGTTGATTTCAAAATATTTATTGGAAATGGATTGGATCTATTAATCTCTATTTTTATAAGGAAGTGGTTCTATTCTAATGTAATTAGAAGTCTTGTTTTGTGTATTAGAATCATAAATAATAATATTTGAGATTCAAACTGGATGGAAAAGAATAAATATGGGATGGATTCAAATCATTTGACAATAGAGTATGAGAATGGAATGAAAGAGTTCATAAAGTTTATAAAAGATCATGCAAAGGATCATTCTCAATGCCTTTGTCCTGTACAAAAGACTATATATTGTTTCTAAAGGTGAATAAGTCACTTATAAAATTCCCCATGTGTGGTGCTTCTCAATACAAGAAAGATGAATCCAATCCTATGAAAGTGGTATGTTACTTTCTAATCAGTCCAAGGTTTAGGTGTCTATATAGAAGTGAAGAAACTGCAAGACAATTGATGTGGCATGTAGATAAAAGAAATAAATATGGGAAATTTCATCACCATGCCGAATCTCCTCAATGGAAAGGAATTGATCATGAGCATCCTGAATTTGGAAATGATCCGAGAAATCTTCATCCTACATTATCTATAGATAGAGTGAATCGTTTTGGTTTTTAAACTAGCACTCACATTACATGGACTGTTATGTTTGTAAATTATAACTTGCCACCCTGGTTATGCATGAAACATAAATTCATCATGTTATCTCTGCTTATATCAGGACCAAAACAACCAGGTACCGAAAATGATGTTTATTTGGATCCATAGATCGAGGATTTGAAGTTATTATGGGATTAAGGAGTTATGTTGTATGATGCTTATAAGAGTGAGTAATTCATGTTGAGAGTGATGTTGTATGAGATGATAAATGATTTCCCTGCTTATGGAAATTTTTCAGTCTATAGCATTAAAGGATCTTAAGGGTGTCCCGTGTGAGAAGAAGATACAAAATCAATTAGGTTGAAAAATTCATTGAAATATGTGTTTCTAGGACATCATAGATTTCTACCCCATCAGCATAAGTACCGATCTGGGATGACATCATTCAATGGATGTTCATAACAATGAACAACACCATCTCCACTAATATGTGATTAGATTTTTGAGAAAGTAATAGATATGAACACTATTTTTTGTAAATCATTTTCGAAAAAACATACGAAAATCGGTTGGAAAAAGAGATCATTTTTTTGAATAACCATACTAGAATTGTCTGTACGTCAGACGTTTTCTTGATGTGATTCATTTGGAAAAAAATGTATGTGACTGTTCTATCAGAACATTGATAAATTCCCTTAAAAACAATGGATGGAATTAAGGAAAGGTTGGACATGGTTGAAATGGAAATTCAAGAATATTTGGCTCCCATGAAGGGTGAAAATTGAATGTTTCTTCCTTAAACTGCTTACACTAATTACAGGGATGAGAGATATAAGTTTTGAAACTTCTTCAATGATGTAATAGAGGGGTATTCATCAAATATCAAGAACATTGTGTCAATGAATGATTTGAAGTTAAAAGGTTTGAAATCACATGACTACCATGTTTTGATGCCAGATTTAATTCCTATAGCTTTATATTGAATTTTTCCCAAGAATGTTCTTCATACATTAACCAATTTTTTTTTTCTTTTTCAAAGCTATATGCAGAAAAGTTTTAGACCCGGTGAAATTTCCAGCTATGGAATAAGAAATTATCATCATATTATGTGAATTAGAAATGTTCTTCAGGCTAACATTATTTGATATGATGGTTCATTTGATAGTTCACTTGGTGAGAGAGATTCGACTTTCTGGTCCTGTGCACTATATATGGACATACCCCATTGAACTTTATATGATGATTTTGATAGGGTATGCCAAAAATCGAATTCGGCCCAGAGGGTTGTATTGTGGAGCGATATATAGTTGAGAAAGAAATCTAATTCTGTGCCGAATACCTATCTGATATGGAAATAATTGGTCTCCTAAAATATCGTCACACTGGATGAATTGAGGGTGAGGGAATTTCTAGAAGAGATATTGTAACAATCAATATTACAGATCAAGAGCATGCCCACCTTTATGTTTTCCATAACAGTTGGGAGGTTGCTCAATATATTGAAACCCACAATGTAATTATTAGGTAGTTGAATCCATCAGGGGATGAAATACGGATATCAAATACACATAATCACCAGTTTATAGGATGGTTTTGGGACCATATATTTATGGTGTTAGATGAAAATCCAAATTCAATTTCAAAACAGCTTCGATGGCTAGCCGCCAGACCAAATGTGTATGTATTATCTTACAATGGTTATGTAATTAATAGTTATGCAGTCTATACAGATGAACATGATGAAGGTAGTACCATAAAAAATAGTGGAGTTACACTTGTGGCTAAAGATATTCATGTTTCTAGTAGTAAGTACAAAAATCCAATTTATGTGAATATGTCATACTTTGGCATTATCAAACAAATATGGGAGTTATATTATACTACATTCTAATTGCTGATTTTTCAATGCAAATGGGTTGATAACAACAGTGGTGTTAAAATAGATGAATTGAGATATGTGAAAATTTATTTTAGTAAAGAAGGGTATAAAGAAGAATAGTTTATAATGGCATCACAACTGGTACAAGTATTTTATGTTCCAGACCCCGCAAATTAAAAGTGGTCAATTGTTCTGTTATCATCCAAAACTACTGAAGGGTCCGATGAAAATTTAATTGAGGATGATCCTTTTAGTGGTACGTCACAATCATATCGCAGTAGTCCCAATGTAGATAATGTTTTTTATGTTATATGATACCACAATGAATGGATTTTGATAATCGATAAGGGAGTTAAATCCCTACAGCCTTTGAAAAAAAGAAAGAGAGTTCAATAAACAGGTTATATTTTTTTCGTAATATAGATCTTGTTATCTCATGTTATTATCTTATCATTAATGAATTTATGTAATCTAAAGTAACTGATCAACCACTTTTGTTGATAATGAATTCTTCACGTTATGGTGCTCCTAACCTTGAGGCTGAACAAGTCTCTCAAGCTGCTCCTGCTGCTATTACTCATAGTGCATAGAAACCATAAGTTTCTGAACCTGTTGTTGCTCCTAGTGTTGAGGTCCAACAACCATCAACACATGTCGTTTCTACCATCTCATATGAACATATTTATGATGTTGATCTCGATGAAATGGTTGGTGATAAAGGATCGGCATTGCAGAAAACACAGGTGCGTTGTAGTTTGATGGTGTTAGAAAAAGTTCTTAAGGCGAAAAGAAAACGCATCAAATTTGATGTCGGTTGGAATGCACGAGGCCAACATGTGAATCCCAAAAAATATATGTTTAGTAGTTACATGGTAATTTTCACTCAGCAATGCATGCCGATTGACATAGATTCATGGAAACAAGTTTTTTCCAGGCTGAAGGATGTGATCTGGGAAGAAATTATGGTAAAATTATGATATTATTTCTTTAATTTACTAGTAAATAAAATAATGAAATGGTTTCTTACTCCTCTCAATCCCTTGTAGAGTACATTTATAGTATATTATTCACACAAGAATTATGTACTAAGGCTTTCAGGAAGGATTCATCGAGGTTTTCGCACTATTACAAAAAAATGTCACCTAAAAGATTCCAAAGGTAAAATAAACCCACACCCACCCCTTGTCTAGGATCACCTAATATCCCAAGAAGCATGGGATGAATTTATTGGCCGACGTGGGGATGAGAAGTTTCAGGTATATTGTGGCTGATAATACATTGTTTTCGGATACATGAATTCATCACTTTGATTGTTAAAAGTTTATTTATGAAACAACAACTCAGTACTGAAAATAATCAATGTGCATCAAAACCAACATACCCCTACCATAATGAAAGTATGGAGTACATTTCACTATAAAAGAAAATGGTATGTATTTTAAATTTACAGTAATATTTTTATGTGCAAGAAACAACATCATAATTATCTTTCTATATTTATATGTATATTGATGAGTCTAAATCCAAAGACACTTCAATCCCGCGTCATGTGCTGTGGAAGAAGGCACATGTGAATAAGGAAGGGAAGCTAGTAGATGAAATTACAAAAAAAATTGTGGTAAATATGTGTATGTATGACATCATAAAAGGTTTTGGTTTAAATTTCTAATACATAAGAGTAATTACTTATTTTCCTATATATGACAGTTACAGGAATTAGAAACTCTTTTAGTGGATGAAGACTTATTACCGACAGTTTTGATGCGGACAGAACAACATGGTAATGTTATAGGTGCGGGGTTTAGGGTGACCCCTCAAGTATATTTTGAGAAAAAAACAAACAGATGTTAGAAATGAAGAAATGAAACAAATGATAGAAAGACTATAAACTCTTGAAGAATGATTTCAATGGCACAAAGAGTTGCTAGAAACTTTTATGGGTGAGAAGCAAGGAGAAGACACAACTCAAGAGCAACCAGTGCATGAATATCCCCCCCAACCCCCCCCCCCCCCCCCCCCCCCCCGCCTGCTTTGAGGTGTGCCATTTCCCTTAAAGAGCTGTCTTTTCCATGGTAATAAATATTCTAATAATTATTCCAATGAAATTTAAATCATACAAACACTGATAATTTTCTTATACTGATCTTACATAGGGTGATAATGACTTTGATTTATATATGTCAACACCAACCTATCACCTTGTAGAGAGGGCTACAATGTTCAACATCCCAGAGGACAAACTACATAATAGACCACTTCCAACAGATCATCTAAAAGTGATGATTATTGTAGATAATGAGCCAAATGCAGAGCTGCCTATTCATCTTGATGATGATGATATTCATATAGTCGAAAAGGCTATTGGGACATTCATTGCATGTCTGTCACAACTTGTAAGAGTACATGTGGAAAAATAGGTATTTATTTCCCTTTTTTTCAAGATAAACATTTAACAATTAATGAAAAAAGTTCTGAACCAATTAATGTTATTATAGATGGAGAAAGGGAAGAGGGTGGAAAAAACAATGGATTAAAAGCATCTAAAGGATTGACCAAACGATCCAGAAGATCTACTGAAAGCATAATTACACCGCTTGTTCCCTATCCACATTTACTAGTATTGAAGACTCATGTGGATACGAAGATAAAAAGTGGTAGTAGTCATATAGTTGTTTTTTAAAAGAATATATACAAAGAGGAAATTGAATATTTCATTGCTACTGAAAATGTAAATGAAATCCTTGACTATGATTGGCTATGCGTCATGGTTGTAAATTTATATATGAGGTATTTTTTCAAAAATTGATATTCTAAAAACTAATATAATGTGCTAATTATGACTAAATGAATTTAATATTATTGGTATGCGTATATATGAAAAATAGTTGAAGGGATTTTCCCAGGATCCAAAATTTGGACTCATTAGTCCTCATACCACATCAACACAACTAATGAAATTAGAGCCATCAAAAAGGGATGAAATAGTGAAAGACTTTCCGAAAACATTTGAAAGCAATATTACAGATGAAAGGCTCTTCCTAATACCAACTATGCAGGTGTAAAACTCTACAATTAACGAACATCAATTATATTTTCACTTCTTTCATTAATTATTCCTTTTTTTGTTTTTAGAAAACATTGGATGTAGTTGCGGTTATCTTGGATACTTCAAAGATTTATTTTCTAGATTCAATTAAAGGATATCCAACAAACCGACCACACATGATGAAGTTTGTGAATATGTAAGACACTACATCCTATGTTTTAGGTATAAAGATAATGTTATATAATTTATATTATCATTTATTGAGGATTCTGTTATGATAGGGCGGTGTATCAATATCATCTAAAAAAGGTAGGAGGACAGGGGCTAAGCATAAAGAGGTGGGGAAGTACTATGTCTGGAAAAGTTTCAGGGTATATATAATAAAATTTCACTATCTAAACACATATCATAATAAGTTACTTATTCTCCTAATGATAAATGTTTTTGTAGTGTCCAAAATAAACAAATGATAAAGATTGTGGTTATTATGTTTGTAAATTTATGAGATAGATCATTTTAAATATAAAACTAGCATCCCTAAAGAGGTATTTTAAAAAACAACTACTATTTCATTTAAATTATTTATTTATATATTTTTTAGTACTGTTATGGCTGTCGAAAAGCCTCATATTCACAAGAAGATATAGATTTGTTTAGAAATGAGTGGGCCGCATACCTGATAGAAGATTTTACACAAATAGCATGAAGATCTTACTTGGGAACGTGTACAATTGGAGGACATTTTTTGGAGGGGTTCATAGAGATAAAACGATGAAACATATTTGTATGTAAATGTTTGTTAGATAGTTTTAATTTTTATTAAATAAAACAACCTTTCTATAATGATTCATTTTTCCATTTTAACAAATGAAATGCACCAAAAAACATGAAATAATGATGATCCACTTTTCTTTGGGATTTGGATAAGAAAAACCAGTAAAATCATCAAAATACATTCATATCATGCAAGCCCACTCACATTCAAATAAAATGTTAGTAAACATCTCCTCCTTAAATTTATTTCAGTACGAGAATCGATATTCCAAATGTATTCCCATGCGTTGAACATTTTCATTGGTAGAAATTGTATGTTTTTTGATTATCCATAATAAGAAAATTAACATTGTTGGAACCTCCCTCATCCATTGGGTCTCCCCCCACACATCCATGATTTAAATTTATCACAATGATCGATGGGTTTTGTGTGACGTGTAGGAGTCAACCTCACCTCAATCTGAGGAATGGTGTAACTGGTATCACTCAAAGCATCTCTCTTTTGTTTAAAATTGACATAATTTTAAGTGAAAACAATAACTTACATATAGAAAACTGACCAAACTCATTCGTATTGTGTTGATACTTCAGGAGAATGATACATGGGCCATTTTTAATGTGTACGAGTCAACCTTGCCTCAATTAGAGTCATGGTGTGACCGGTATCACTCAACGTTTCTCTCTTTTGTTTAAAATAGACAGAATTTTAAGTGAAAACAAAAACTGACGTATGGAAAACTAACGGAACACATTCGTATTTTGTTGATACATTAGGAAAACGATCCATGGGTCATTTTTGATGTGCTAGATTCAACCCCACCTCAATCCAACGCACAGTGTGACCGGTGTCACTAAAAGTGTCTCTCTTTTGTTTCAAATGGACAAAATATTAACTTAAAAGAACAACTAACATACAAAAAACCAACTAAATGTATTGGGATTGTGTTGATAATTTAGGATAATGATCCATGGGTCATTTTTGACATGTACGAGTAAACCCCTCTTCAAACCAAGGCACGGTGTGATCGATATCACTCAAAATGTCTCTCCTTTTTTTAAATGGATATAACTTTAAGTGAAAACAACAACTTACAGATGGAAAATAGACCAAACACATTCATATTTTGTTGATAATTTATCCCAATTATCCATGGGTCATGTGTGATGTGTAAAAGTCAACCCCATTTCAATCTGAGGCACGGTGTGGCCAGTATCACTCAAAGTGCCTCACTTTTGTTTAAAATAGGGAGACTTATAAGTGAAAACAACAACTGACATATGGAAAACCCAAAAAAACACATTAATATTGTGTTGGTACATTAGGAGAATGATACATGAATCATTTATTATGTGTAAAAGTCAACCCCACCTCAATTAGAGGCACAGTGTGACCGGTATCACTCAAAGAGTCTCTCTTTTGTTTAAAATGGACAGAATTCTAAGTGAAAATAACAACTGGCATACGGAAAATGGACCAAATGCATTTGGACTGTATTGATACTTTAGGCCTACAATCCATGAGTAATGTGTAATGTGTAAGATTCAACCCCGCCTCAATATGGGGCATAGTGTGGCCGGTATAACTCAAAGTGTCTCTTTTTTTTAAATGGACAGAATTTTAAGTGAAAACAACAAATGACATTCAAAAAACTGACAAAACACATTAGGATTGTGTTGATACTTTAGGATAACGATACATGGGTCATTTTTGATTTGTACGAGTCAACCTTGCCTCAATCTAAGGCATGGTGTGATCAGTATCACTCCAAGTGTCTCTCTTTTGTTTAAAATGGACATAATTTTTAAGTTAAAACAACAATTGACATACGAAAAACAATCCAAAAGTCATTACCTATGACATAAGACACTTAGAAAAGCCTCATAGAGTCCTAAGTAGTCTTTATTCAATAAACCCCCATTATTAATTCATCACAGAACCTAAATATAAACCTTTAGCCCTAGATTTTATAGCGAGTGATGAAAACAAAGAGGAAAGGGAGAGGGATAAGAATGAATGAGAAAGAAAAAAGAATAGAGGATTTAAATTGAATAAATTTCCCATATAAAGGGATCTTAGACTAAGTTTTGGGAATGGGAAAGGAGGAAATAGGTTGAAATCCTATAAATTTTCCATATCATCGGTAACTTTTGTGGTCTGGTTGGGTTGTTTTCCAAACTGTTCACCAACTTTTTGGGATCCATTGGATAAGAAAACCTCTTTTGTAGAGTTTGGACAAATAGTTAACTAATTGTGTTCCAATCGTTCAAAACGACTTAGTTAAAATATAGATACATACCATATGATTTCTCCAAACCGTGAACAACCCGTGTTCCTAACAACTCCCTCAAAAAGGTATGTTGCATGGTTTTTACTTGGAGTCATACAACCCATTCTTTTCCTATGCATTTAAAACAGTAAAAGTTCAAAATGAATAGGAAACTTCCCCATGAAAGTGTACCCAAATGGGTTCTTCTAAATTGTGTCCCCCAATAAAATCACTACATGACTACTAATCAAGAGTCCTGGATAGAAAATGAATATGCATATATCTCCCCACCATTTATAAATTCTATAAATGGCGCAAAAAGAAGACAACATACCATTAGATAAAGGCATTAACCACAAGAACACATTTCCTTAAATGTCCCAATAATCACCCAAATCCATCAACCATAAGGAATCTACAGGGGAAACTCTCTAAGTCCTAAGGAAACATATCCCAGAAGGAACTAAAAATATAAAAACAAATTCCATTTCCATGCTTGACATAAATCTTAACCACAAAAAACATGAAGAATAACTTGCATGCATGCCTTAATCCAATTTTTCTTAAGGTTCTGACATTGAACTCTCTATATATATTTTATCTAAGGAAATTTAAGATATCATTTGGAGTATATAGTAATTAATGGTACCTTTTGATAATCAAAATGAATAATTAGTACATCACATTAGGTATGGATTTTTTCACATCCTTTGATCCCAAATTGACTACCACTACATATTTTATCTGTGTGAACTGCTTTTTTGATATGCTGATTTTTTTGCAGGTCTTGTTTGGGTGTGATTCTACATAATTACATGTTACAAAAGGTAGGGAATTTATCAGTGATGAGATTTACAATGCTTTTTTAGCACTGTTAAACCCCACTTGAGTGCTGATAAAGCCTATTTTTATAGTAGTGAATTCCATTATACCACTTAAATTATATTAATCAAACAAACCCAAGACACTCTAGACATTATTAAAAAATTATTTATTCATTCCATCACTTCTCAGATATCTACCACAAGGAAACCACATATCAGAGACAACTCAACATTCGATCACTTTTCCGCACCAAAAGCACAACCCACAAACTATCACCTTGCCACCCCAAAAGCACTGCCCAAAAAATGACCTCACCACCCTAAAATCTTGTCCCATAGACTATTAGAACCACATGACCGAACCACACACAAAAATACCAGAAGCACATCCACATATCACAACACATCAAGATCCATTTCTTAATGATTTAAATTGGGGGTTTTTTATCACATTCTACTTCATTTTAGGGGTGGTATCACACAAACGAAAATCCTGGGGAAACAGTTTCATTATCCAAGTATAAGTTATTAAATTATTTTCTTTTTTGGTTATATCACAATAATAAAAATATTTAAAACAGTCACAATAGATATATATGGTGCAAACAAAACCACCAATGGTCATAATTTTAAGTGGGGCATAAAGGTCGTGCAATCCAAAATATCACAATCATATCAATGTAGGATCGAAATAACGATGTAGATGATAAATATACAAGAGGGGGGGGTGAATTTTATACTTTAAAAATTCATTTGGAACCTTTAAATTTGGTTATGGAAAACAATTTTTTCCTTAGATAAGGAAAATCTAAGTTTAACAAAGTTAAACAAAGAAAATTCACAACACCTCTGATCACCGACTGGAGAATTGGAACCAAAGTTAACGATATAAGATTATACCTTAAAGCATATAGAATCTAAACTAATCAGAGTACAAGTATAAGGAAGTATAAAAATCTTATAATTTCCTTATAATACAATATACAGCGGAAACAAACAAATAGTAAAACTACAAGTGAGAAACAATAACTCTTTTAACCCAAAGAGAAGGGTATCCAACAACCTTGGATAAAGGTCTCTTGATTTATACTTTCAAGAAAGTCTGTCTTACCAACACCAGGATAAGCCCTCGATACAAAGATCATAATCTCTGTCTTGCTATACCCGCAAGCCCGCAACTTCAAGGTAGTTGGAACCTCTATCTTCCTCAGCAAGGAAGTCCTCGAACTTCAAGGTAGTCGGCACCTCTGTCTTCCTATCCCCAGAAGTCCTCGAATGTAATCACCAACATCCAGAGTCTCACGAAGCAATCTGAACGAGCAGTTCAGTACGCACAAGGCATGAAAAGCTTCTCTCTCTAGAAGTCACCTTAACAGTGTGTGTTCTCTAGATCGATCAACTTGTTTTCGAGCTCTTTCAAAAGAGCTCCTATTTATAGGAAAATTTCCAACGGTCATCTCCCTCTTCCAATGGTCATATTTTCCATGACATTCGGAGGGACCTGTACACATGTAACTCAACCAACGGTTAATTAGAAACAGAATAGATGACATCGTTTTATAACAAACCATGTATAACTGAATGAACGACATCGTTTTGAAATGAAGCATATGTTAGTAAAAGATAATCAATATTTCGGAGTGTAAGCAAGTCAAAAGTTCAGAGTCTAACTAAAATTAAATTCGGAGTCTTTGTTAAGAAATATTTGGATTTTGTTTTATAAGAATTCAGAGTCTGGTTTCACCTGAGATCGGAATCTGAACTTGCAGAGTTCGGAGTCGAACTACTTAAGAGTTCGGAGTCGAACTTCTTAAGAGTTCGGAGTCGAACTACTTAAGAGTTCGGAGTATAACTTCTTCAGAGTTCAGAGTCGAAATACTTAAGAGTTCGGAGTCAAACTTCTTCAGAGTTCGGAGTCGAACTACTTAAGATTTCAGAGTCGAACTTCTTCAGAGTTCGGAGTCAAACTACTTAAGATTTTGGAGTCCATAATTCGGATTAGAACTATATTACAGATAACATCCAGAATTCATATCCTAAAAAACATAATGCTACAAATATTTTCATTATATGGTTCCAGGATATTGGGTATGAATCTGGTTGTTGTACTTAAGAAAATATGGTTATGTATAAGATAATCTAGGTTAGGGTAAATTTCCTTAAAGAAGTAAATTTTCCTTATGGGGGTAAAAAATAATATTTTCTTAAGTATAATGTGTTTGTGATTTTCAAAACAAGAAGTAATGGAAAGGTTATAAGGAAAACCTTATTGAATCAACAATCTCCCCCTTTTTGGAAAGCACAAACATCCTTTCGAAAAATCATATAAGGATTTTGAAAAATTTCATTAGACTTTGAAATTTAAAACTTATCTCCCTTTGTTCATGGATAAAAGTGAATACAACTAACTCCCCCTTAGGCATTGAAACTCTAAGGATTGTATTCTGAGTTTTCGGAGTGGAGTTTTCATTATTGTAAGAATGAAAAACTTTATAGTGGGAAACTCTCCCTTTCTTTAAGGATATTTCTCTTAGAAATTTTTCCTTTCTCTTCCTTAGGAGTAGTTCTTTTTCCTTCTCCCCCTTTGTGATTTTAAAAAATAATTTTAGGGAATTGAAAACAAATTATGATACCTGAAACATTAGTATATAACAAGATACATCCAACCGAATAAAATTTCATTAGTGTTGGGAAAAATTTTACAAGGAAAGACGACTACAACAAAAGATCGGAGTGGGTTCATTTGTCTTCCTTTTCCTTCGGAATGAGCTTCTTTAACAAGGTTTTGAGTTTCTTAAAGTCCCTTTGATACTCCTCACCTTTCTTCTCCAAGGATTTTACCTTTTCTTCTTGAGCTTTTAAAGCCTCTACCTGAGCCTCTAAGGCTTCATTCTGCAACTTTAAAAACTCATCTTTCTGAACGATTTTTTTCTCAAGCTCAATCCGGAGATTTCTGTTATTTATAAGATTTTGAGCAAGAGAATTTTCCTTGTTATTCAGTTCCATAACTTGTTGACTCTAGGTACTCTGCTCAATAATCAGCTCATCTTCAAGATTCTTAACCTTTTTATCTGCTGTGTCAAACGCCTCTTTCACATCATTCTAAAAAATATCATACACATCCAAGTCTTATTCAACTCTCTTAGACCACTTTGTTACCTTACTGCAAATCTTTCTATGTATATCATAATCGATCAGAAAACTTTTCTGTTCAGCTTCCAACTTCACAAACGTTTCCATGACCATGGATAAAGAATTCGATTTCTGATTCATACTGTGTTGCAGCATCTGGAATCTTGAATCTATTGTTGGAAGAATCGGAATTGTGTCCACCAACTTTCTCAGAGACTGAACCACAAAATCCTTCCCATGAGATAATGATTCCGAATCAAAAATTTCTCTTTGAGATTGCTCTTCTTCAACTTGCACCATATTTCTTCTAGAAGTTCCACCAACCTCTTTCCTTATGATGAGATCTTTTATAGGTGTCTCCATGAGAGCTTTCTTCCCCTTATCAGATTTTGGAATGAGTTCCACATTAGGAGATACTTCCTCAGATTCAGATACTTGAATGATTTGGTCTTCATCTGGTTTCTGTTTTTCTTGACCTTCCTCAAGAAAATTCCTCTCATAGAATTCTTCTTCATCATACAACACATTTTCTTCTTCTTCTTCTTGATGTTTTTTTCTAGCTTCATCATCTCTCTTACCTGGACTAACTAACTTTGCGGATTCAGCCTTATCTTTGTAGTCCTGTACTTGCTTGATTAGGGTATCCAAATTTTCACTTTACTCTTCTTCGTATTCTTCTTCTTCAACTTCTTCAGCAACTTCCTTATCAACTTCTTCAACAACTTCTTTACCCTTTTCCTTTTCTGGCGTGAAATAGTTCTTGGCTGGAGTTTCTGGTAAAGAAGGTTCAACACCAAAAGATTCCGGAACTGGAAGCATTTCGGAAGCCAACTCTGTATCTTTCAGGAAAAATACACCACTTCAGCTTCAAACATCTTCTTTCTCATTTTCTTTTCATTCTCTTTTCTCTATAGCTCCTCAAAAAAAATCCTTTATGGCCTTAGCCTCAGCAGGGTCCAATCCGAATTGAGGATCACCTTACTTTCTTATTTCTTTTTCTTCCCACCATTTGGCTGCTACTTCATCCGTATATGTTTTCTGCTTCTTCATCTTGAGGGGAGAAGATTGAGTTTCCTTAGCCTGAGGAGTTTCTTCATCATTAACCACTTCCTTAGATTTTCTCTTCTTCCTTTTCTTTTGGGATGGTTCTGGAGAGTGTGTTTCTTTTTGAGCTGCTTCAAACTCCTCCACAGATAGGGGGTAAAATTCTCTGGATTCACTGGAAAATCCCATCTTCATCCTCTTAAGAGTATCATAACTGACTAGCATGAGCTTGCAATTCCAGATCTTTGATTTTCAGGCAATCTTGAAAGATTATAAGCATCTAACTATCAGCTTAGATAACAAGGTAGGAAACATGATAATCTGAGATCTCAAATTTCCTTCTTTGATATTCTTGATCGTAACCAAGACATGCCTCATCAGATTTATCTTTCTTAGATTTACCAAGAAATCTAAGACATAGATATCACTCTTCTTTAAGTTGTCTTTATCACCTCTGCTTGGAACCAAAAAGCCTTGCACCCATAGCTGAAGGATTCTATTGTTAGGAGTGAGACGAGAAATCTTAATTGTTGAATCATCCTTAAGCCCAATACACTCTAGTGCCTTCTCCTTATTGAAACTTCCTTGCACATCGGGAAGTTTGTGAGAGCATAATTCAGTTTATCCTTCATATGATAACCCAACCAAGCTCTCAGCCTTGGTGTAAGAAAGCTTATAAGTCTTCCCATAAGACTTGAAAAAAACCATTCTCCGCCATCTTCCATCAGGAAGGAACTAGACTCATAAAACTAGATTAACAAATCAGTATAAACCAGATCTTGTTTATCTGACTTTGCTACGCAGACATCTTCCCATCCATTCAGCTTTATGTTCTTGGAAATAAGGGAATAAAGATTATAGAAGTCTGGATGAACTAACCTTTCCTTGAAGACTAACCACTTAGAGATCGGTTTCACAGTTGACATATCTTGAGAAGTTGCTTCAATAGACATTCATAGTGAAGTAATCTGAAAGATTCGGATCAACTTTACATAGTTTGGAACCGGACTTAAGAAGTGCAGCAGGGCTTCGAGACACAAAAGCTTGGAAAACCCGATGTGGGATGAGTCTCAGGGTCCCCTTTATATAGACAAGGAATGTGACTGTTGGTCTTCCAAAAGTCATCTAACGGTTGAAAAGGCATTGATCTGATCTGACATTTGAGAGTAATCCCACAAAGAAAACTTGACTCCGATCTTTTGAGGTTTCTAAAGAAAATCATCCGGATTTGAGGAAAAACTAGAATCCGAATTTTTTAAAAACAAGGAAAATACCAGTAGGCAATATTTGATTATAAAACTATAAGTAAGAAAATCATAGATTACGAATTAACTAGAAATATTGTTCGTGATTGGTAATATTATTCTTGAAGAAATAAAAAAACTTCATTACGAAAGTTCCAGTATGAAAATCTCGTTACGAAAACTCTAGTCCGAAAATCTCCATTCCGAAACTTATCAGTACAAAAATTCTATTCTGAAAGTTTTCAGTATGAAGATTTCCATTCCAGAAGTTCTCATTCTGAGAATTTCAGTCCTGAAAATTTCAGTTCTGGTAATTCCCATTCTGGAAATGTTTGTTTAAGAAATCTCCATTCCGGATGTTCAGTTCTGAAAGGTTTGAAAAGAAACAAAAAACTCACCACAAAAAAAATAGTTACACTAACAATCAAATGTACTCCCCCTATAAAGAGGTGTTTATTAATATTAGGAGAATTGTTCAACAATAAGTTAATGAAGAATGATTACTTTACAGTTATCATTCCTATCTTTTGTTTAATGTATTCAAATCTATCATAGGGTAATGATTTTGTGAAAATATCTTCAAGTTGATCTTGCATTCCGATAAACTGAAGAATGATATTTCTTTTAAGTGTGTGATCCCTAAGAAAGTGATGCCTAATATCTATGTGTTTTTCATGAGAGTGATGTGCATGGTTCTTACTTAGGGCAATGTCACTTGTGTTATCACACAATATTTGAGTCTTAGTAAAACTCAGGTCATAGTCTATGAGTGTGTGTTGCATCCACAACACTTGAGCACAACAACTTCCAGCTGCTACATATTCAGCTTCAGCAGTGGAAAGTACTACAAAATGTTGCTTTTTGTAGGACCAAGAAACTAGGGAATCTCCTAAGAAATGACAAGTTCCGGATGTACTTTTTCTATCCATTATACATCCACCAAAGTCAGCATCAGAAATGATTTTTAGAACAAAATCATTTCGAGAAGTATAAAATAATCCTAGATCCATGGTTCCCTTTAGGTAGTGAAAAATTATTTTCACCCCCTTTAAGTGAGATTCCTTAGGATTGGATTGATATATTGCACATAAGCACACTGAAAACATTAAGTCTGGTCGACTAGATGTTAAGTAAATTAGTCTTCCTATCATACCTCTAAACGACGTTTGATCTACAGGTTTCCCAGCATCATCAAGGTCTAAAGAGTTTGAGGTACCAATGGGAGTACTTATACTCTTAGTGTTGTCATAACCATACTTTTTGAGAACATCTTTAATATACTTATGTTGAGATATATTGGTTCCTTCTTGTTTTTGAGAAATTTAAAACCAAGGAAAAAAGTTAACTCACCCATCATACTCATTTCAAACTCAGACTTCATTAAACTTACAAAAGAATCAATTAAAGATTGCTGAGTTGAACCAAATATGATGTCATCAACATAAATTTGAACAATCAAAACATTTTTCTTATCTTTCTTTATAAAAAGGGTTGAATCTGCATTTCCATTAACGTAGTTATTTTGAAGCAAAAATCTTGTGAGTCTATCATACCATGCTCGTGGGTCTTTTTTAAGACAATACAAAGCTTTGGTAAGTCTAAAAACATGATCAGGATGTTTTGTATCTTCAAAACCAGGAGGTTGTTCAACAAAAACTTCCTCTTGAACATAACCGTTAAGAAAAGAACATTTCACATCCATTTGAAAAAGTTTTAAATTGAATAATGTTACAAAGGAAATTAGAATACGAATAAATTCAAGTCTAGCTACTGGAGAAAAGGTTTCTTCATAGTCTATTCCCTCTTGCTGATTATAGCCTTAACGAGTCTAACATTATTTCTTACTATGACTCCATTTTCATCACATTTGTTTCTGAAAACCCATTTTACTCCAATAACAGAAGTTTCCTTAGGTCTTTCAACCAAGGTCCAGACTTTATTCCTCTCAAATTTATTTAGTTCATCCTGCATGGCTTTGATCCAATCATCATCACCTGAAGCTTCATCAGTACTTTTAGGTTCTAATTGGGAAATAAATGCTAGATGTTCTACTTTATTTCTTAAGTAATTTCTAGTCCTTACAGGTTGATTTATATCACCAATTATACTATCACTGGGATTATTTTTAAGAAACACCTGATTTGGGTTTTGTAAAACCTGTTCATCAACATTGGGTAGAAAGTCTTCTGGGGTAAATATTTCAGAAGTATCTTCTTGAACATTTTCCTTATTAGAAGGATCTTCTATCAAGGGTTGACAATCATTTTTTGAAAACACATCTGAGGATGTGGGTTGGGATTGTTTACAAACAAAAGGATCAGACTCATCAAATTTGACATGCATTGTTTCTTCAACAGTACAAGTATTTTTATTAAAAACTCTATAAGCCTTAGAAGTTGTGGAATAACCTAAGAAAATTCCTTCATCAGATTTTGGTGTGAATTTATGTAATTTATCTTTAGTATTCAGAATGAATACTTTGCAACCAAAAACCTTGAAGTAGGAGAGTCTTGGTTTTCTACCATTCCTTAACTCATAAAGAGTTTTATTAAGAAAAGGTCTAATCAAAACTCGATTTATATTATAACAAGAAGTACTTACAGCTTCATCCCAGAAATGTCTAGCTATAGAATATTCATTCAAAATGGTTCTAGTTATCTCTTGAAGAATTCTATTTCATCTTTCAACTACACCATTTTGTTGAGGAGTTATAGGTGCTGAAAAATTGTGAGTAATAGCTTTTCTACCACAAAAAGTTTCAAAATCAGAATTTTGAAATTCTCCTCCATGATCAATATGAATAGTTTTTAGTGGAAGATTTTTCTCATTTTTAACTTGTGCTCTAAAACTTTTGAAATAAGAAAAATCTTCAGACTTATTTGCTAGAAAATAGACCCAAGTAAATCTTGTGTAATCATCAACTAGAACAAACTCATAGTATTTTCCTCCAATACTTCCAGTTTGTGTTGGCCCGAAAAGATCCATGTGCACAAACTGTAATGCGTCAGTCGTTGAGACTTCACCAATTGATTTAAAACTAGATTTAGGTTTCTTTCCATATTGAAAAGGATCAAAAACTTTGGAAGAATCAAATCTAAGCTCCGGTATATCCTTAACTAGTTTCTTCTTAGAGAGTTTACATAAGTTTCTAAGGTTACAATGTCGTAGTCTTCTATGCCATAGCCAGGAATGATATTCCATTTCACTTAGGCAAGGTAAATCTTGGCTCCTTAGGTCTTCTATGTTCAAAGTGCAAACATAATTTTGGCTATTGGCTGAGAGAATAAATTCTTCCATGGAATTGTGTACTAATCACTTATCATTCCTAAAATTTACAAGGTACCCTTCATCACATAACTAACTTATGATAATGAGGTTGTGCTTAATACCCTTAACAAATAAAACATTTGAAATCAAAGTTTTACCAAGAAGAACAATATTACCAATACCAACAATTTCTCCCTATTCATTATCTCTGAATGTTACCTTTCCTCCTTTCATTTTGATAATCTTTTCATAATAGATTTTGTTACTAGTCATATGCCGGGAACATCCACTATCCATGTACCATTTATTGTTGTTGGTACTTCCTCTATCTTCCTGAAAACAAGAATAGAATTAGACTTTTGGAATCCAAACTTGCTTGGATCAGGGATTTCCAGACAACAAAATTTTAGGAACCCACACTTTCTTAGAAAAATAGGCTTTATGAAAACCTAGAGATTGGGTTTTATTTAAAGAACAATTCTTTTCCCAGTGACCACCACATTGACACTTGGTACAAAATGGGGCACTTTTTGGAACAAAGTAGTTGTTACTAAAAATTTGTTTTGCATGGGTATAAAAAAATCCGGATTTGTTTCTTAAAGGTCGTATTTGAGAATACATTCTATCAAAATTTTCGTTACCATGGGTAAAGTTCAACAAAAACTTATTTAGGGAAAAACTTTTGGACATGAGTTTTATAACCAAGTGTTTATCTTCAAAATCATTATCTTTAGAACTAGAGCTAGGCTCGACAACACTTTTCTTAGAAATTACTTTTTCTAACTCTTTATAATGTTTTTTCCTCTCAGAACTTGCTTCCTCAAGATTTTTCGAAATACTTAAAAAATCATAATTTTTTCCTATCAAGATATTTTGAAAGATCTGATATCTCTTTTGTAAGAATAGAATTCCTAGAGTTTTCCTTATCAAGTTTCTTATTGAGTTTAGAGTTCTCAATCTCAAGAAGTTTAGCAAACCTAGAAACTTCTTCATAGTTAGGTGAAGTATTTTCTTCATCAGAAGAGGATTCTTCATTTAAGGAGTTATAATACTTACTATCATTATGATTTAAAGATACATTGGTCAATGATTCAGCATTTCGTACCTTAGCCATAAATCAATTATTGTCAATAGGTAATCTGGATATAAGACCAAGATTTTTCTTTCCTGAAGATTCAAAATCAGAAGATTCATCTGAAGAGTCACCATCACTGGCACTCCATGTGTCATTTTCTTTCAGAACTTTCTTAGCTTTGGTTTTGTAATACTTCTTCCTGATCCTTTCAGAATTGCTTACTTTCCTTTCTTTCTTTTTGAGTAGAGGACAATCTGGTCTAATATGTCCAGCTCTCTTGCATTCATAACAAGTAAATTCTCCATCTTTCCTTTCCTTTTTGTTATAATTGGATTGGAAATTTCTCTGACCGACTATATTGTTCATCCTTCGAGCAAGATTTTCTAACTCATTTTATGAGATTTCACTTTCACTAGAATCTGATTTAATAACCACCTTCTTAGACTTGGATCTGGTTACTCTCTCAGGAGTCTTAGCTTTCATATGATTTGATGTTGTTGTAAAGGCAACGGTACCATTCCCATTCTTCTTTTTGATGTTGTTTGCATCTCTCTTCATTCTGGTTTCATGTTGTAGAAGATTTCCGAATAGCTCATCAAGAGAAATTTGAGAGACCTTCCTGTTCTCATCTATATCTGTTCTCTTTGATTCCCACTCATTGGGCATAATATCAATTATCTTATCTACAAGGGATTCATCATCTAACCCTTTTTATCCCATATAATGTAAGCTGTTGACTATAGTAATAAAACTCTGTTGAACTTTGTAGATTGGTTCTCCATACGGGAAATCGAATCCATGGTATTCAGCTCTAAGCATAGCTATCCTAGTTTCAATCACTTTATAAGTGCCAAAGTGTGTAACTTCTAACTTCTTCCACATACAATTAGGTGCTTCACAAGAAGAAATTTGGCTATATATATTTCTAGTCATTGAACATAGTAAAGTATTGCGTACCTTATAATTGAGTTGATACTATTGATTTTCCTGGTTAGTGAAAGTTCTCACTTCCTTATCAGGTATTTTATAATCACCAGTAAGCATAACGAAATTGTCCACTCCAGTGTTGATAAAAAATGTCTTCATTAGATCTCTCCAGTACTCATAGTCATTACCATCAAAGATTGGTGGTCTTGTAGGATTTAGATTGTCTATAGAACAAACATTTATTCCTGCCATTCTAAAAAAAACTTGGCAACCAAACTAGTGAGTAGACAAAGTTCGTAACCAAAAAGTTCGGAATGAAAAAGTTTGGAATGATAAAGTTCGGAATGATAAAGTTCGTAATGATAACGTTCGGAATGGAAAAGTTCAGAATGATAAAGTTCGAAATGATAAAGTTCGGAATGATAATGTTTAGAATGAAAATGGGCAAGAAAAACTTATACGTGAGTACGAGTATTTCAGATACCTCCTTTGATACCAATTGTAGGATCAAAATAATGATGTAGATTCTCAATATACAAGAGGGGGGTGAATTGTATACCTTAAAAATTCCTTTGGAACCTTTAAAGTTGGTTATGGAAAACAATTTTTTCCTTAGAGAAGGAAAATCTAGGTTTAACAAAGTTAAACAAAGAAAATTCACAACACCTTTGATCACCAAATGGTGAATTGGAACCAAAGATAATGATATAAGATTCAACCTTAAAGCGTATAGAATCTAAACTAATCAGACTACAAGTATAAGGAAGTATGAGAAGGTTATACTTTCCTTATAATACAATATACAGCAGAAACAAACAAGTAGTAAAACTAAAAGTGACAAACAATAACTCTTTTAACCCAAAGAGAAGGGTATCCAACAACCTTGGATAAAGGTCTCTTAATTTATACTTTCAAGCAAGTCTGTCTTACCCACACCAGGATAAGCCCTCAATACAAAGATCGAAATCTCTGTCTTGCTATACCCGCAATCCCTCAACTTCAAGGTAGTTGGAACCTATGTCTTCCTCAGCAAGGAAGCCCTCAAACTTCAAGGTAGTCAGCACCTCTGTCTTCCTATCCCCGGAAGTCCTGAAATGTAATCACCAACATCCGGAGTCGCACGAAGCAATCTGAACGAGCAGTTCAGTACACACAAGGCATGAAGAGCTTCTCTCTCTAGAAATAACCTTAATAGCATGTGTTCTCTAGATCGATGAACTTTTTTTCGAGCTCTTTCAAAAGAGCTCCTATTTATAGGAAAATTTCCAACGGTCGGATCCCTCTTCCAACGGTCATATTTTCCATGAAATTCATAGGGACCTGTACATGTGTAACTCAACCAACAGTTAATTAGAAACATAATAGATGACATCGTTTTATAACAAAACATGTATAACTGAATGCACGACATCATTTTGAAATGATGTATATGTTAGTAAAAGCTAATCAATATTTCCGAGTGTAAGCAAGTCAAAAGTTTGGAGTCTAACTAAAATGAAATTCGGAGTCTATGTTAAGAAATATTTGGATTCTGTTTTACAGGAATTCGGAGTCTGGTTTCACCAGAGATCGGAATCTGAACTTGCAGAGTTCAGAGTCGAACCACTTTAGAGTTCGGAGTCGAACTGCTTAAGAGTTCAGAGTCGAACTCCTTAAGAGTTCGGAGTCGAACTTATTCAGAGTTCGGAGTCGAACTAGTTAAGAGTTCAGAGTCGAACTTCTTCAGAGTTCGGAGTCGAACAACATAAGAGTTCAGAGTCCACAATTTGGATTATAACTATGTTACATATCACATCCAGAATTTGGATCCTAAAAAACAGAATGCTCCAAATCTTTTCATTATATGGTTCCGATATATTGGGTATGAATCCGGTTGTTGTACTTAAGAAAATATGGTTATGTATAAGAAAATCTAGGTTAGGGTAAATTTCCTTAAAGAATTAAATTTTCCTTATGGGGGTAAAAAATAATATTTTCTTAAGTATAAGGTGTTTGTGATTTTCAAAACAAGAAGTAATGGAAAATACATAAGGAAAACCTTATTGACTCAACAATCAGGGCTATGAAAATATGTGAAGCATACCCCTTTAACCTTAAATTTAAATTTATCAAATTATTTATCTTTTACTAAACTAGAAAAACCATAATCCACAGATAAAATAAAGCAAAACCCTCCCGCATGATACAAAAATAAATATAAATGAGGGAATCCCTTTTTCAAAGAAGTTTTCCAACTTGCATCGCACTCTGGGGAGAAGAAGAAACCTCCCAAAAACCACAACTACACCACGAGGAATTGAGGATCAACCAACACCTCACAAAGGGTGGTAAACACAGAACCCAAACATACCCTAAATCAAAGAAACCCCAGTGTAGCAGATCCCTAGGATAATATTGGTAGAAAACATGGGAGAATGAGAAGAGAACTCACCACATATCGACCATGGATTGCCAACGAACATTAACCGGGATCAAAAGATTGAAGAGGGGGGAATAGGGCTCTAAGAGCACCTTAGAGCCCCTAGGTTTCTCCCAAAATGATAGGAACAGGAAAAAATAGCCAAATAAATAAAAGTTCTTCAAATTTTATTAAAACTACACTGGATTTGGGTATTACTCGATGTGTAATACCACATCACGTATTTTAATACCCAGGGTTCGGTTTCTAATTAAAAAACATGTCACCTCTTCTTTTTATTATTTATTTTTAAAGCCCTAATTATTACATGTTGTGAAGCCCTATTTAATGTAATGTAAAATGTGTACACATCATGAAACCCTCTGGAAAAGCCATGAAACCAACTTTCATATCATGTAATCCACTCACACAACATATAATATCCCTACATCTTTCCTTCAGCAAAAACACTTCTATAGACTACCTCCGATCCTCCTTCAAACACCTTCAACAACCAAAAATGGATTAGTAATAGACTAGGAAAGGACACACTATTACACATCTAAATTTTAAAATTTCAATTTAGTAATTATGAACATGTTATAATTTAAATATAAAAAATGTATATTTTGGAATTGTTATTCAATTTATAAGCTCCCTAAAAATTAACATTATGATATCAAAATAAACACTTTAGTTATATATTATAAGGTTTTCTATACAATAGGTAAATTTTATTTTTCAAATATTAAATTTTTATATTTCAGAGTTACTTAATTAATAAATTTTTCATAAACATTTATTTATGTAATTTTAAATACATTAATAATTATATTATTTATAAACACTTTAAAAATTAATATAATCCCAAAAAAACCTTTTACTGTAATTAATAAACCCCTTTATAAACCATAAAAATATTAACTCAATTATATTATATAAAATTTATAATAAGTGTTTAATTCAAATTTAATCAATTAAGCATGAAACTTATATATTCAATTAATTTAAAAAATATCTTAAAATTTTATAAATATTTTAAAATATCATTTCACTTTTTATAATCAATTTATAAATAATATAATTCTTTTTTTATGATAAAAAATAATTTTTTATCATGAACATAAATATAAAATTTTCATATTTAAACATTAGGATTAAAATAACCCATTTTACAATTTTTAAAAAGTTTTCTCCATTAATAAATAGTATGAGGACATTGATTCATTGCTGAATCCTCCCTGATACCACTGATGAGTATTAGGGGTTCATCAAAAAAACTTTAGAGCGAAAGAAAAACTTATATTTATAATTGTTTATCAACAACATCAATGTGTAATATGAATGAAAAATATAAAATATACATACATGGATAACTGATGTAGAATCCTCAATATTTAATCCCAATGGAGTATTGTTGATGAAAATTAGGGGAAGAACAAACAAAGGCTTCCTACCTTCAAGGGATTACCCTGACCTTTGGATCTCTATCTTTATCAGAGGATACAAAAATATCTTAATAGGTTGTTAGTTCATTTTCATGGAGAGATAAATGAGTTTTGGGAAGAAGAATTCATTGGGAGGTTTTCATGTAATATTTATACACAACAAGAGTGATAATATCCCTTTATATAACCATTATTTATGTCTTCATTTAATGAAATACGTTAAATATATTAAATGTATTTGTGTACATTAATTATCATTGTTATTTTTTCATTTAATCATATTGAAATGAATATTTAATCCATTAAAACATTTCATAATTTGTAATAGCATGTTGGAATATACACGCACCTAATTAATATGGTTTTAGTGCACATATGGAATATTTTTATCCTTTATGGACACTCCCATTGGACTGCTGTTAATATTTTTCATTGTCTCTGATGGATAGCTTGTCTTGTGGTACTGGATCGAGAGATATCATTTTTTATATGCTGAACATATATTTTCCCATTTTCATCATATTTCTTTAGTATTCTCCAATTCATCACATGTCTGCTGGAAAATGAAAACTGTAAAACTCCATGAGATTTCATGAGGACTTACTTGAATTAATTGGTCAAATAAAATGTCTATTCACAAGCCCTCAATGGCAACAAAAGTAAAAAATTATTCTTATCAACCATGAATATGTTTCTTGGTGGATAGAGAAACTGTAACTTCTGGTTAAATAACTATATCACCTCATATTAAGTCTCTTATACTCATATAATCAAAAATTACCACCCAATATTACCAATTAACTCAAAAAACATTCATAAAAAAGGTTCACATCAAATACAAAAACATTTGTATTTCCAAAACATGGGTTCTTTGGGGTGGATGATTAATTCCCAAATCAACATGTTAATATTGAGGATCATAAATGGAATATATTAACTAGTGTATTCTTCCATTTTTTTAGAGTTATGGATACAAAAAAAAGTGTTGAGGAGAATATCTGGTTGTGAGAGTCCAAGATTTATTATGGATTCATTCATCTTGATGTTGATAGAGGTTGAATGCATATTTTGTTGGAACCATGGTCTTCTATGCATGATTTGGAGTGTGGTTTGTGTTTTTTGTCAATCATCAATGGAAGTTCGGATCATGTACCAGCAAAGAGATCATACTGTTCCAGCACACAACAGTATTGAAGGTGGCACCATTTCCCAGTGTTTGCCAAATTTTTGGGGTCCAAAATTTGTAATTTGGTGAGCATCGCGAAAATAAGATTTCCATGAAGATCATGATTTAATATGGAAAATGCATGAATTTCGCGAAGATGGGATGCATGGACTGGATTTCGCGAAGACCAGAAGAATGGAGGCGGTGAGTATTTGCGATTACGTCAAGCTTCGCGAACGGTAGAGGAAGGAGAGCTTCGCGGCGATGAAGGGATTTGAGAGGGAGCTTCGCGGCGAAGGCACGAAGGTATGTTGACGGTGATTCTTTGTGACTACGTCAAGCTTCGCGAACGGCAAAGTGCCGTGGTGCTTCGCGATTTGGACAGAATTCCGGCGGAATCTTTGGATCTTCATGATTTGAGATGACATGGCGTTGACTTCGCGCGGAAGGGTCGAGGTCGGTGGAATCCCCTATAAATAGAGGCTGACCCCCTCAAGAGAAGTAGAGATAATTACAGAGAAAGTCCTTTGCTCTCGGTTCGCAAAGGTCTCTCGCGAAGGAAGTGTGCTTCGCGAAAGAGGAGCTTCGCGGTGGCTATTCTAGCTCCGTGAAAGACGTGCGCCCCGCGTTGGCTCAGTGAGCTTCGCAAAGAGGAAGGAGCTTCGCGATAGCCAAGAATTGTGAAGGCTGGAGCATCGCGAGAGTGCTTCGCGATTGAGCTTCGCGAAATGTCAGGGGCTCTGTGAAGTCTTTTTTGAGCTTTGCAAAATTGGGAGCCTTGAGATGTAGGGTACTTTGTAAAGGCCTCTTCCAAAGGTTATTTTCCCTGTGGACAAGGGAAGAGGGGGTATTCATCCGTGGTTGGAATTTAGATTTTAACAGAGCATTAACTCAATACTCTGATGCAAGCAAAGTCTCATGCTGAACAGGGGACAATGAACTTCATGACTATTAATTGAGGAGACCTTCAGGTCTATAAACTGAGTGTGACTTCACCAACGGTAGTGATCCAGGGGGAGTCAACGGGAGTGACCCGAGGGAAGAAGTGAGCTATCCCTGAACCTTTGTAAAGGCAGTGAGCCTGGGACAGAGTGACTGTACCCGAACTTTTGTAATCTACAGCTAGTGAAGCATAGTGGATTTTGGTACGACCGACAACCTGTCGGCGTATTCTCCTTGGACGTAGCCCTTAGTGGTGAACCAAGTAAAAAGGAATGTGTCTTATTTGTGCATGTGAATGTTTTCTTTCTAATCATAATCATCATACAGGTTCAACAAGTTCCTACCAACATGGGAACAAGATCCATCACATTAAAAGAAAAAGTGGTCACCCTGATTCACCCCTCCCCTCTCAGGGTGTCCTGGGGTCCTTCATATTTATGTATAATTAAATAAAATTTAAGTTATGTATAGTTTTTTTTATTTTCATTGTTAATTTATTAAAATTATTTCTTGAGATTTATGAAGTTTTATCTTTTATGAGATTCCATGTGCCTATGGTTTTGACACTTTTCAATTTAGAATGAGGAAAGGTTTTGAAGATGTTTCAATTATAGAGTTCAGGAAATTCATAGTATAAGAGATCATGAAAATTTTCAACTATATTTATGTTATATCACTTAAAAAATCATTTAACCTATTAAATGAACTAATAAGGAAATTTCAAGGATTCCATTGAGTTCAGGACCAGGTGGTTAACCTGGGATTTGATTTTTATAATTTTGAGGAGTTTTGTATTGAGGATGTGTTATTTAAATTATTTATAATATAGTTTATTTAATGATATGGAATATTTACTTAATTAAATGAAAAATTATGATAACTTTTAAATAGGCCTTAGATTATAATTTTTTCAATATTATATTACTTCAGGAATGTTGTTTTATTTAGTGAAGATAGAAGTAAAATATGGGATTTGGTTCATCCACTTACCTATTTCGGTCTAATATTAATTAATTATACTTAATTATTCTCTTATTTGAATTATTCAAGGCATAAGTATTGAAATTTCATTCAAGATAAGGTTTACCCCTTCAATTAAGATATTCTTGACATAATTTTCAATCCAGTTTATAAATTTTAATATTTTTATATTAATAATAATATATAGTTTGATTATGATATTTTAATTAATTTATAAAGGATTAACTTATTCCTTTAATATTGTACAATGATCATAAATAGGATTAACATTTTCCAGTCATTTATCCACACACCACATGCAATCATTATGATTATTTTCATATCCAATGATAAAAATCATAGTATGCTTCATCCATAACTACCACTAAGATACTAATGTGACCACTATCATCCACATTTTTCAATTTTACATTGACACCCATGGTGTGGCATGGCCAACAAGTTGTAATGTGGGAAGAGTAGTGAGGGTCAAAAAAGTATTCAGACAAGGTCCATTTAAAAATATAATCTCTTTGATATTGGACAATCATGTAAAATGAAGGACATATTTTGAATCCCCTCATCAATAAAAACCATCAATAGTAATAAATGGGGTAGATTAGTAGTTGATGAAGGGTAAAGGCATGTGGAATGTGTTTAAAAAGGAAGGGATCAAATGAAATAGATAAAGGGAATAACATCTCATTAATCAAGTAACCAGGGTAGGAGGACCCAAGGAATGGGCCACATTAGGGGAAGGATTGGACTAACCCACATGAGGCTTGGTGGACTGATGATGCGTGTCTTTGACAAGAAATATTTTCCAAGTGAAATGGGCCGAAGCATGCCACCCAAGTGGGTGAACATGATTATTGAGCCAAATTATTATGAATAAAAATATCCCAGTTTATAGAATCCATCCTTAATGGTTTATTAGTCATGTTATAGGGGCCTAACCAAGTGACAATGCATAGTTCGGGTTTTTGAATACTACACACACAATTTTTCCCACCTCTAACATATGTATTCCACATAACAAACTTTTTCCACCACATGAGACTCCTTTTTTTATGTATTGAAAAAAATATTATTTTTTCCATGGTGTTATATTTGTATAAATTAATATTGAACTTTCTAATGTTTTCATGTAAATCATGATATAGATGTTTTGAGGCATTCAAAAACTGTTTAATGGGTACTTTTTATATTTAAATAATTTAACACTAAAATTGATGTTGACTCGGTTCAAGAAAATAGTGGGGGTACCATTATTTTATGGATTAGAACACAAAAGTACAATCCTTTTGATCATTTGGATCTCCTAAAATGACACTAATTCTGAAATTAATATATATATCCATTTGTGTTTTCTTGGGAATATTGACGAACATTTCAACAGATCTGATACATGAAGGTTTTTTCAATGGGACTCACGGCATAGATAATTTCTAGAATAACCTAATGAGAAAATTTATTAAATCCAATGGGTTTATATGATAACACTTTTTGGATATCAGTTTTTGATAGTTCAAGTTGTATTCCTTTGTCTTGTACTTTGATACTATTTGATATATTTATCTCTATACATATTCCAATTATAAAATGTGTACATGTTTTCCCTCTATAGGTATCAAAATAAGTGGTTAGTACTGTTTCAATATGAGATTTTAGATCGACACGGATTCTATAACATGAGATAGTGTTTCGAGACATTATTAACCTAAGTGAAATGAACTTTTGAATGTTTTGGGTGATTAGTTTATAATGAAATGGATGGTATAATGATTTATTATGTTCATGTTTCAATTAAGGAAATAGGATCATGTGGGTTATTTCTTATTATATTTAGATCTTATTTTTATAATGGGGGCACCATTCTCTGTGAAAAATTCTCTTAGGGGTGTTTTCTTTTAATAAGACCCAATATTTAGTTAGTAAATACCCCAAATAGAGGGTCACCTTAGTAAATATTCTCTCACCCCAATAGTATGAATACATTGGATGTGGATTGGTTATTGTTTGGATTGATTTTTAATATTTATGTGATGTGGTTGAAATGAATGTGTTGCAGTTCTGATAGAAGATTCTAGGGATATGGGTACTAGATAATGGTTAGTTTGTTGGAACCCTCTTTTTAATTTTATAGTTTTATAATTATATATACTCTTTGTGTTTTGGAGGAGTTTGATTGTAGGTGAGTCCAATTTTATATTTCTTATATGTTCTTAACTCTAGGCGATGATTGAAAAATTACTAGTGTTAGGTGTTCTCTAAGCAAAGTGGTGAAATAGTTTATAAAAAAGCAATAATGTGTTATGATATCTTAACCATGTACTATGATTTAATATTTTTATTGTTATTCATGCATCATATTAATTTCTTTACTTATCCCATAAGGAAGTAATAATGGGTATATTGATATACTCACTGTTACATATATATATATATGGTTTTAAAACTTGGTTAATAGAGGAGTTGAGAAATTTTTTGCTAGCCTCCTGAGTTATTCATAAATGATTATGTTTATAATATGATTCTGTATACCACTAAGGTATATTGGGTTTTGGTTGTTTGGGTTTTTATGAATTTTACAGGTTAGCGTTTCTTTTTCCATCGGTTGTTGCAATACTTTCACTATTTCTCAACATTCAAGCATTATAAATTTTTATGATATCAATTGAAAATTTATTACTTATTTATCATATTTTAAATTTTCACTTCTTCTTTATTGTTGAACTGTGTTTTCTAGGATCAACTCAATAAAATGGATTTTTATAACCATGAAACTTTAATGTCATTGTTGTGTAAAATAATATTTTTTATGAGTTATTTATTGTTTTTTGGAGTTTTTAAGTCTGTATTTCAATTATTATGGGGATTTCATCTATATTATAGTTAGTAGAAACCATTTGAAAACCCATAAGTTCATGGGAATATTGTGTTGATGGTATCATGATGGATGTGGAGCGAGATCCCTCTAGGGTGGTGGAAAACCCAAGTGCCTCCCTCAACTCAATCAAGACCTCTATCAATGTTCAGTCTCCCTTCTAAGGTAGAGCTGACCATACCCCATTATTCATATTTACCATATATTTCATGGTCTACAGTTACTACATACTTCCTAAACGTTGTTATCCTAGAGGTTACTTCTATCAGGATCTCAATTAATGCATATAAATCACTCGTGGGGTCACCAGTGTTCTCATTACAGCCTTTCAGATTCCATTAATCTGCAACAATTCATTCCTATACACTATATGAATGTTTTTTATGGACTGGAATTTGTTGGGTATATTTGAATGGTATGGGAATTCCTCATGGGGTTTGAAGAGAGAAACAACAATTGAGGTCCCCAATCATTTCAATTTCAGTATTCATGTTCATTCTGATAAGGATTTTTTCCAGTCCTGGTCATGTGAGTCATTGAGGTGCAACAATTACCCTTTTATATTGTTCCATTGGAGTATGGATTTATATAGGGGATGAAATTATAAGAGCTATAAACTGTAGATCTAGCTTCCCAATCTTCCTATTCTTTTCCATAACCCTAGAATCTTAAAGGGGATAGGCGGCTGAATCAAGTGCTTATTACAAGCTAAGGACTTTAAAAATCATATGTTACACCGTTTGTGAGGCTGTGTTTGTGTTGATATGGATTTTTCAGGGATTTTTCCTCATTATATCTAGATTTTAGTGTGTTGTGGGGAAAACTTATAGAAATAAATAAGCTATAACGAGGTTAATGGTTTTTTATCTAATTGCTTATGCAAAAGGTATTGGAAATCTAGATGCTATCGATATCAATTAAATTGTCATTAAGGCCATTCCTCGTATTAAGGTGTTAGGGTGGTCACGTACCACTCTATCGATGATGGTTCTGTTAAGGCTCTATCCACTATTTATTTGTGGGATTCCACCTCTGTCTAAGCTCCTCTCTCAAAAAACCCTTTCTTCTCGGGTGCTGCACTGAATTCTTCTATGTCTCTACTTAAGGCCTAGGATAATAAAGGGGAAAATAGGGAAATAAATATATTCCCATTGGTTTCCTAAATTCATCACTATTACCCATGGTATTATGGTATGTATTCTTATGGGGTTATCACTATGGTTTCTATAGGCCCCTCCCCACAATATTTGTGTGGTCTTCCTATACCTAAGGTGGATGCAGGTAATGTTTCTAGCAGGGGGTTCATATTTTCCTCTCACTAGATTCTGTGGTTATGGTTTTATATTAAAAGGATCTCCATAGATCTCTATTAAATAATATAAAATAACTGGTGGTTTATCAATACGCTTTTACTCTCTACCACTGGAGGAAGAAAAAAAACTATATGAACTATTCTTCATCCCAGGTGGTTTAATAGTTGATCCAGGAGTATGGAAGATCACCCTTCATCCTCAGTTTATAGAAGGTAGGGAAGAAATTGGAACCAGGTCATGTCCCATGCCGACATTAGAAGCCCAAGGTAATAGGGATTTGTAGTCTTAGTTTGACATCCCATCGGCGGGTCCTGGAATGAAAACTTTTAAAGATCCATTAGACCAATTTGGAAGTTATACATCATAAAAATCACTTTCTATAAATGAGGTGAAACCTTCATTACAAATGAAATCAGATTACTATGTTTACCCGGGGTGTCAGACTAGAACATTATTCACTTATGTGATTAAATGCATCCTAAGAACAAATCCTAAATTATGGATTCAACAATGGTAATATTAAGTACATTAATTGCATGAAACATATTTGTTTAATTTCTTCTGGGACAATGTGGTGATGTTTTAGGAATCTTTTCTCCCTTTGTTTGGTTGTTCAATGTTCAGGTTCTCACTCATCCCATAAAAGTTATCTCTTCCCTAATAAAATATACTATTTTTGATCAGTCAGGGGAATAATATACGGGTGAATTTTGGATAATAGAAAATCATATGGAAAACCTTATATATAATGGAGGATAATTATTATACAGTTTAGTGAGAACTATGTGGGAAAACCTTACATATGTGGTGTGTTAGGCACAAAATGAGAACACTTTGGTAAATCACGCATGGAAACTATATTGAGTGTTGTAGTTTTATTTTAGTAGGGGATGAATAGATGGAACATGATTTGGTAAATCATGTAATCAAATCATTCTAGGTTGTAGTTATATTCTAGTTTAATCTTCATTGTTGGTGCATTGTTTGGTAAATCATGTGGCTAAAAAATGTGTGATTATAGGGATCATTAAAGTTTGATTTTCTACTCTACCCTCCCTCAAAATTTAAGGCGTTTTCATACATCCCCACCTCATTCACATGAAAAATAGAGGAAGATCTTGTGGGAGGTACTAAAATTCCCCTTTCTTATTTCAGCACTCTTTTTATGGGCTCTAAATTGATTTTTAAGGTAAGGTATCCTTTTTATATTAAACATCATCACTCTATCCTTTTCTATTTTTTTATTTCTCCCTTAAACCCTAGAAAAACTGTTATCCAGGCCTGTGGTTTTATATTGGTCTTATCTTGGGGATTTGGATGTTTAGGACATGTGAATGTAATATCCTTCCCTGGTCAAAGACAACTTGTTTCTGATAAATAGAGGATAGAATTGCTCGGAAATTATTTTATATTACAGGTCATAAAATTATTAGGCTACTCTAAATTCATTTCATATATAGTTATAAATCTATTTGATACCCCTAATGTGATTATAAAATGTTTCAAATTATTCCCATACATTTAATAGAATATTTTCAATGGAATTATAGTATTATTTCTAAACTAACATTTTGATTTGTGCTAGGAATTTATAAAAATTATTATGTGGATCTTTTTGAATGGTTATGAAGACAAATGATTTTTTTAGCACCATTTTGATTTTAGAGTTATTAATAGATTCATAATAAGTTTTTTCTAAATTAAAAATTTGTTTGGTTTGAAAGTGACACCAAAGGGATAAAATAATTCATTATCGAAGTGTGGATTATTTGTTGGTTTTTTTTAAAGGAAGTTTGAAAGCATTGTTTTTTGATATGGTTTCAGAGTCTCATTTAACAATTACAAAAATGGATTATTTTTTGTATGAGAAGGATGGTTTTATGTGTCAATATTAAAAGATGGTTTAAAATTATTGTTTAGTCCTTTTTAAAGTAACTTTCCTGATGTTTTATGATACCCTTAGTTTGGTCCCATTAGTTTCTATTATGTAATAAATATATGTTTTCCCTTTTTCTTAAATGGAGTGAATTTCTAGGAGATTATTTGATAGATGTGAAAGGGGACATATCATGAAAGGTAATCAAATATTATATAGGATTTATATGATATATTTATTATGAAAATATAAGTTTATCATATGATTCATTTTTTTCAGACCTCCACTTGATTGATTTCATGGAAACCTTAGGTATTTAATTAATTGATCTAAATCCATGATACAGTAGTTTAGATTTCATATTGTCTAGTTTCCCCTAGATGTATATTATTCCTAAGAGAGGGGAGTGACTCTATGTGACTTTGAGAGTGACTAAATTACTTGTATCCATTAGGAATGAAACACAATATGATAGATGATTCCGTTGAGTATTTTCTTGGATAATCTCATATTAGGACCTTGTAAGTTACCCATGATACCTATTAATTTGATTATTGTGTTATTTAGGGGGTCCCCACTAGTTTATTTACCTTATCATCTTATTCTCATCATTTATTAGGGAACCATTTATTGATTATTGTTTACATACACCTATTTCTTGAAATTATACTGTCCATTCAATCTATATTCCTTGTTTTTTTTTATGGGATGACCTGTTTTTTTTGTTTCATAAAGGGGTTTGGATTTTTTTAAAATAAGTAAAGATGTTTGGTTTCATTTTCATAATATTGGAGGTTCAACTTTAAAAAATTTTAATGTGTATACCATTTTAAATGGTAGCTCGAACATTGGGTGAATGAAAAAGGTGGATTTTGAAGATAATATTTTAAAGGAATTTTTTTTATTTGTGTTTTGAAATCGTGGGTTTCATGACGATTAATTTTTATCATTCCAAAATGTTTTTATATTATGATTTAAAAAAAAGGTTTAACACATGATACTTAGTTTAATTTACACTTTTCATTTGGAATATATTTTCTTCAGAATAAAATTTATACTACAATTTAGGAGATCTTTTATAAAATGACTTACATAAAATCTTTAGCAAAGTATTACTGGGCCAATTTAGATCAAACCTAAAATAAACACATGTATGAATTTATTTTATGTATATATCATGTTTTATAGAGGTTATTATGTATTTCTATTAGTTTAGATATTCATATTGGTTCATTGATAGGTGTATTGGGATGTGGTGAGTAGATGTGGGTAACATGGAGGTGTTAGAGTGATGGATTAGGTTTTTTTTCATATTTGGAACACTGTGTAGGATCGAAATAATGAATGTAGATGCTCAATATACAAGAGGGGGGGGGTGAATTTTATACTTTAAAAATTAATTTGGAATTTTTTACTGTTGGTATAAGGACTTTCATTTTTATCCTTAGGGAAAACTAGGTTTAACAAAGTTAAACAAGATAAATTCACAAGACCTCTTAGTTATACAAACTTTACAGATTCTGGAAATATGGTTCCAGAAATGAAACTTATGAAAAGTTTACAAGGAAAATGATTCTACCTTAAACCATATAGAATCTTACTATTCAGAGTATACAAAAGTACAGGGAAGTATAAGATAGTTATACTTTCCTTAATAATCAAAATTTATCAGAAAATAAACTTGAAACAATACAAGTAAAAATTATGAAATCTTTTAACCCAAAGAGTAGGGTATCCAAAACCATGGATAAAGGTCCCCTGATTTATACTTGAAAGAAAGTATGTCTTACCCACACCAGGGTAAGACCTTGAAAGGAATACCGGAATTTGTCTTATTATCCCTGAAAGCCCTCAACTTCAAAGTTGTCAGCACCTCTGTCTTCCTTATCAAGAAATTACTCGAACATTAAGGTAGTCGACACCTATATCTTCTTATCCTCGGAAGCCCTTGAACTTTAAGGTTGTCAGCACCTCTGTCTTCCGATCCCAAAAAGCCCTCGATTGTACTCACCAACAATAGGAGTCACACAAAGAAATATGAACAATATGTTCACTAAGCACAATGCCTGAGAGTCTCTCTTTCTCTAGAAATCACTTCAATAGCATCTGGTCTCTAGAGTGGTCAATCGGTTTCCAAAAGTTATGAACTCATTCAAATGAGATCCTATTTATAGGCACATTTCCAACGGTCGACTCCCTCCTCCAACGATCGTATTTTTCCTTGAATCTCAGAGAGACCTGTACATGTGTCACTCAAACAATGGTTGGTTGAAATCAGAATGTATGACATCATATCATAACTATAACAAGGGAAATAAAGATATGGTTTCTTAACCAAGTCTATTATTCAAAGTCTAAGGAAAATAAAAGTTCTGAGTCTAACAAAAGAATAATTCAATGTCTAAAACACATAGATATTTGGATTCTGTTTTCCAATGAATTTAGAACCTAAATTCCATAGAATTTGGAGTCTGAATTCTGAGGAATTTGGAGACTGAATTTCATAGAATTTGGAGTCTAAATTTCATTGAATTTGGAATCTGAATTTCAAGGGATTTGGAGTCTGAATTTTAGAGAATTCGGAATCTGAAAACAAAAACATTTATATCTAAATATTTATAGGATTACGATGTTTTAGATGTGAAACTGAATTTTACCCTTTGTAATAAAATGAGTTAGATTTACAGGGACTAAAATATGAAAAATGAAAAACCTAAAAGGATAAATTTTCCTTGGGGGAGGAAAATTTTCCTTATTAAAGAAAAATCATTGTGAAAGAAATTTTCGTTGAGATAGAGTGTTTGTGATTTTCAAAACATAAAGGATTGGAAAATTCATAAGGAAACCTTATTGACTCAACAATCTCCCCCTTTTTGGAAAGTACACACATCCTTATGAAAAGAAATATAAGGACATAAAATTTTTATGATCTTGAAAATAAAAACTTATCTCACTTTACTTATAGATCATAGTAAATACAACTAACTCACACTTAGGCTTTGTAATCAATAAGGATAAAATTATGAATTTCCTGAGTGATATTTTTCATTTTATTGTATACAAAAATCTTCATGATGAAAACTCATCCTTAGATGAAATCCCCCTTAGGAAAATTTATTCATTACTAAGTATTCTTTTTTGACATTCCTTTCTCCCCCTTTGTGATTTTCAAAAAGAAATACAGGGAATGGAAAATAAAATATGGTACCTGATGTAACACCCCAAGATTTCATAGTACGTTATTTCTTCAAAGTAATGCAATAACTAGTACTACAAGTAACACTGAGTTCAACCGCATCACGACTTAACAAACTGGCCGTTCAAAATAGGTTATGAATAGTATTAACTAAATTTTGAACTTTATATAATCCTTATAATTTTAGAATCCATATTATTAGTTTCTTAGACATAATGTAATAACAAATTCATTTTTATAGATAAAAGAATTATTTTTTAAAAAATGCAATTTTACCACCTTTTAATGGAGAGCCATTTTTAAATTCAATATTTGAAACTTTTATATATTCAATTTGAAAAAATAAACTTCTTCTTTAGAATCGGGAAATAAGAATTTAGTTTCAATAAATATTTGGTGTTTTTTGGAAAATCTCATATTTAGGTGAATAGTGAAAAATACTATATTTTAATTGAAAACACCTTTTTTAATCAAAATAATTTATAGTGTTTAATTATACATTTTAATGGTTTGGAAGTATAATTAGATTATATTATTACCATTTAATCCAATGTTGGTCATTGGAGTAAATTTCACTTTGAAATTATACATAAACAAGTGTCAATCTTTTGATAGTTATTGTTTCTTAAAAACAAGCTATTTGTTTTGACAATAGGAATTAATTTTAAATTAATAAATGAAACTTATATGTTTGGAATTTGGTAAAATAGACTTAAATTTTAAATTCATAATATCAAAATTATCTTAGGGTGAAATGTTTTTATTTTTCTGAAAACATTCTATTTTTTAAGAATAGTGAAAACACTGAGTTATAGTTTAAAACCAAATTTTTATTTATATAATTATTTATTTTATTATTTATTTTAGGTCAAAATAGATACATAATACCTATATAATTTCAATTTAATTCATTGGAGTCAGTTTGTAATAATTTTAGATATATAAAAATTTTATTGAACTTTTTACAGTCTTTTACCCACCTCCTAGGAGCATTTGCAAATTTACATAAAATATAATTTTACCGCTTCTGGGAGTTTAATTTCAAAAATTTAATAGACACGGTTGATATCAGTAAGTAAAATTTTGTTCAATTAGATGAAAATAATTTTTGGGTAATAGTAACTTTTTGTTTTATTTACCACGATTAAAAGTAAATATGGTAATTAAGGGTAAAAATGATACTATTATTACCCTAAAACACGTCCTAATTTCATTAGATAAGTTTAATTCAACCAAAAAACCTTATGAATAAAATATGAACCTCTTTGGTCCACTTTTATTAGATTAGGAAATTTATTATTATTTAATTTAAAGAAGAGTTAAAAGTGTTAAATTGAAAGTTTAATAACTAAACCATTTTTAATATAGGGATACACAAAATATAAATTAGAATATAAATATTCATTAGAAATATAAAAATATTTCCTACATAATGGTATTTAAATAATATTTTCTAGAAATAAAATAATTTAATTTATTTATGACATAATGGTGATGAAGTAATTACCTAATTAATGAATTATTAAAATAATTGAAATTATAAATATCCAAATAAATGTAATTTGAGAATTTTTATGAATTAAAATAATTTTATAGGTTAATATGACATGTTAGGGTTAGTTAGATGAATTTTTTTCGAAGTAATAATGTTGTTATAAATTTATCAAAAACAAAATTTCAAATAGAGTCAAAATTGACATAAAAGAGTTTTCAAAAAAAATATTATATTATTAATTGATATTCTTTTCCTAAAAATCTATGTTTTGGCCAAAAGACTTATATAATTATATTTGTATCATTAATGAACCATTTGGGGTTATATTGGAAGTATATAGTATGTTTATAAACCATATAATATAAAAATACAAAGAGACATGATAAATGTCAAACAATTTAACTAAGAGTTAAATCTAAAAGGTAAAGGTAATATAGTGACCCAAACCTGTCTAAAACCTATTGGTTGAGTGGTTTTCGACCCATACCCACCTTATACTTTTAACAATTCATTTTTGAGCCATTAGAAACCGAAAATGATTTTATTATTAAATAATATTTCAATCTTTTCCTAAGGTACACCTCACCCTCTTATAAAAGGTCACTGCCCCTTCTCCAAAATTAACACCTTCAAAACCATTTGGATCATCCAAACCCTACCCAAATAAGCTCTAAGATTTCATAACTTCATCCTAGAGGTATTACTTTAGTTAGAAATCCAACCTAAGGAGCCCTTTCGATCAAATAAAAAGGAAGAACAGAAAGAAGATGTAAATATTTCATCACCTCTTTCAAGTTCCTTTCTTCTTCCACTTCCTCTTTCTTTGTTTTTTCCATTCTAAAATAATAAATCCAATATATTCTATATAATTTGATGTTATTATAAATTTGGTACAACAACATTCATTATTCTATCCATCCTTTTAATGACATGTCACCATACGTGCTTACGTACGGCTTACCGTCTCCACGACATGGTGTAATTGTTATTCAATACATTATTATTTAGATGGGTATAATAATGATGTGTAATTGATTTAAATAATAAATATAACTTGATAATGATTCTTTATATATGATATACCATCCAATTATATATTATTTAATATCAAAATAATGATATTGTCGGTCGTGCGTACGTACAGATTACCGTCTCCACGAACCCGATGACATTCATTCCCCATCGTATCCATTCAAGACTAATATTCATTAGATGATTAAAAACAAGGTATAAAGACTTAAGGTCATTCTTAATATGAATAAGATACATCCTATCGATAAAAAACATTACTTTCATAACAAATCATATAATGGAAAATGAATCAGTTAACACCCAAAATGACGATAATACTAAGATATTATTAACAAAGGAATGTTAAAAGATCATATATGATATAATATTAATATATATGATTATTTTATAATTTAATAACAATTATTTCACCATTATACAAGAGTTTAACCTACCCTTTACCAAGGAAAATTATAAGGTAATGGTTAATTTCACAATCTCTTTATTATCTGAGGTTGTTTTTTTGTAAGTATCTACCAGGACCTCTTTATCATCCACATCCATGTTTCTTAAAAATATATTCCAAAACATTGTTAATATTTACTAGACTATGGGTTAAAGTTATTTATAAACTTTTTTGACTTTTTATAAAATGTTTTGAAAGGAATCTTTTTGTCATTTTCCAAACAATGTACTTTTGACCATTTCGACAAAAATAAGGTAAGAATGTTTTTTTAACTTATACGGTGGGTGCAGCTATTTTTCGCCATTATAACATCATAGAAGCTTTCCTTAAAAGCTTATAAGAATATTTTTAAAATAAATTATTTCTTTATAATTATGTGACTCTTAAATTATTTCAAAATAGAAAGAGATATTTCTCTAAAAAAGGGTTTGATTTCATCTATGTCAACATCCTTTAATGGATTTTAAGCTTATTTGATGTTGATTTATTATGATACAAAACTTCCATATAGTATTGAAGGTTTTGTGATATGTTTGACTGTGGATGTTTTATTTCATACCATTCATGGTTTATGGATAAATTATTGACATTTCTTATGCTAGTTTCGATATGAATGTTTAAATTATTTTTAAACCTTTTCGCATGAGGAATGCATTGGATTTAGTAAGTGACGGGTGGAGCCCGCTATAACTCCTCGAAGCATTTGTAGGTCCCATGAGACAAACTAGTGTCTTAACACAAGGCCTTGCCAAAATCTTATTTGTAGGCTTGGCACAAGGCCTTGACTATGTGGTTATGAATGTCTGGCATTATGCATTCCATCATTATGAAAGTGTTCATTGATATTGCAAGTGATTATTCGACTTTTCGAATATCCATGTGAGTAAGTAAATGGAATTTTTTTGATTTATATTTTTTCCATATTATGATGAAGTTCATGTTTAAAAGTATTTTTTAGTCCTATACATTGCCTTAAATGTTTATGCTTATTTATGAAAGTTTCCGCTATATTGTTATCCTTTCTGAGCATCTGAACTGTAACACCCAAGATTTTATGAGAAATATTTTGTTTTTATCTATAATGTTATATAAAGGAATATTTCACTATAAACAAAACTATCTTGGCTTTCTTTACATGCAATCACGACCTACCTCGATAGCGTGTGTTGTACGCAATACCGAGTTTCACTGAACAACGATATGCTATTAAAATATTATATAAACTAGCCATTATGAATAGTAATACCCACTTTTAAAATTTTTATAAATTTTATCTTTCAAAATGGTCTTCATTTTTGGATTCGGAATATCGTAATTATCCTAGGGTGATATTTTGGTATTTTTCTGAAAACATTCTATTTTTTATGAATAGTGAAAACACTAGGTTACTATTTAAAAACTGACTTTTTATTTAAATAATTATTTATTTTATTTAAATTTATTTTAGGTCTAAATTGATACTTAATACCTATATAAGGTCAATGTAATTCATTGGAGTCATTTTTTAATAATTTTAGATATATAAGAATTTTTTTGAACTTTTCACCGTCTTTTACCCACCTCCTAGGAGAATTTGAAAATTTACATAAAACTTAATTTTACCGCTTCTGTGAGTGTAATTTCAAAAATACAAGAGACACGGTTAATATCAAGGAGTAAAATTTGGTTCAATAAGATAAAAATATTTTTTGGTGAATAGTAACTTTTTACTTTTTTTACCACGGTTAAAAGTAAATAGGGTAATCAAGGGTAAAAATGATATTATTATTACCCTAACATATGTCATAATTCTATTTTATAAGTGTACTTCGACCAAAAAAACCTTATAGATAAAATATTACTCTTTAGGTCCACTTGGATTAGATTATGACATTTATTATTATTTTATTTAAAGTAGAGTTAAAAAAGTTAAAATCAAAGTTTAATAACTAAAACATTTTTAATATAGTGTTATACATAAGATAATTTCGACTATAAATATTCATTATAAAGATAAAAATATTTCATACATAATGGTATTTTATTTATAATTTTCAGACATTAAATAATTTAATTTATTTATGTCACAATGATGATGCAGTAATTACCTTATTAATAAAATATTAACATAATTGATATTAAAAATACCCAAATAAATGTAATTTGAGACTTTTTATGAATTAAACTAATTTTATAGGTTAATATGACATGTTATTATTGACTTAAATAACTTTTTTTGAACTAATCATGCTGTTATAATTTTCACAAAAATCAAATACGAAATAGTGTCAAAAAGTGACATAAAATAGTTTTTTAAAAAAATATTATATTATTAATTGTTATATTATTCCAAGAAAACTATGGTTCAGACAAATGACTTAGATAAGGTTATATATATTAATAATGAACAACTTGGGGTTCGTTTGGATTGTTATAGTAAGTTTATTAACCATATAGTGTAAGAAAACATGAAGACATGGTAAAAGTTAAATTATTTAACTTAAAGTTAAATCTAAATGACAAGGTTAAAATAGAAACCTAAACTTGTCTAAAATCTATTGGTTGAGAGGATTTCGACCCATCCCAAACTTATCTTCTAAATAAATCAATTTGGAGCTATTAAAAACCGAATATGACTTTATAATAAAATAATATTTTAAGTTTTTCTTAAGGTGCCCCTCACCTCCCTTATAAAAGGGCACCTCCTCCCTCTCCTACTCACAAAACTTGGAGCCTTCAATCTCGGACAAACCCTGCCAATTTCTCTTCTCAACTTCCCTAGTAATATTCTAGATGTCCTGGTTTTCTTCAAAGACCAACATTAGTGCCCTAAGAGAAGGTTTCAAAGAAGCGTGTCGAAGAAGAGGTAATATCAGTTACCGATTCTTTCAAATTTATTTCTTCTTATACTTTTTATTCTTTAGTTGTTTCATTATGAAGTAATAACATCAGTATCACTAATATACTAATATTTCATTATAAATATGAAACAAACATATTTCACCTTCTATCCATCCTACGGAAAATGATATCACCACGCATGCGTACGTACGGAATACCGTCTCCACACCGTGGTGTAATCTGTTTTCCACCACTACCTTACTTGGATGGGTAAAATGGTGTAAATAATAACGATATATGATTATTGTAAACTTATTTTTATCCTGAAATAGTATACATACACGTCAATACAATTCCACGATCATGAGAATGATATCATCGCTCGTGCGTACGTACGGCCTACCGTCTCCACGATGTGATGCGACTCGTTATACGTGATCTTCAATGCATAAGGACTATATAAATGAATTGAATTAACAAATATGATATATATTACACTAATACCATTCTGTAAATGAGGTATCTATAACCTAAAAAGAAGAATAATAATTTATTCAACAAAACACGCATATAAACAAAAAGCAACAAACACACGAATAACAAGTAGAAATGAAATATTAATAATAAAAAGATAAGAATATGACCATATATGATACAATAACAATGATTACGATTCTTAAATTAGTCAATAAAATTATTTAAATCATTATACAGGAGGTTCGGACACATACGAAGCAAATCAGACCTAAGGTAATGAAAAATCTCACAATCTCATTTTTATCCGAGATTGTTTATACTTCAGAATTTACTGGGGAATATTTATCATCCATATCCATGTTTCCTAAATATTTAATATTATTTATATCCTACAAAAAAAAATTAAATCTAATTTTACCCATTGGTAAGTTTTTATTAAAATATATGGAAGGAATCTTTTTTTGTTTTTAGTACGAGGTACTTTTTTTACTTTTCTCACCAAAGTACGAGAAGAATGTTTTTTTAAGTTATATGGAATGAATGGATTTTTATGATTTCATAGAACATTATTTCCATGAATCTTAATTTACATGATTTCAAGTTTATTTTTAATTAACTTCTTTTAGTTTAAAATTTTATGACATGTTAAGAAAGGAAAACTGTTTTTGAAGTAGAAAGGATATTTTCCTCAAGAATGGAGTTCATGTGTTTTATCAAAATTATTTTCCATCAAAGATAATATTGGGTTCTATTTCTATCCATATTTTCACATTGATTTGATTATTTTATGATGGAATTATTTTTATAAAGTCCTTTTATCTTATATGATTTATGTTACGATGGCATGAAATTTAAGAATCCAATTTTTATTACATGGGTTATGTTATGATTTATGATCTTGTGGCACACATAATAATGGTATAATTATGAGATGGGAGGGACTTATATCTCCCTCTAATTCATTGGGTACAGATTTATATCTCATGAGATAGACATGGGTGGAAGGGCAGGTTAATCCGGTTCAGTGATACAGGACTGAAACGAGGAGTGAACTCAATTCAGAAATGGAATTTGTCCACTAAGATAGTCTTGGAAATGAGTCTTTACTACTAAGAAATGATTCTCTATGATTATGTGTATATTCCAAAAAGTTTCATGTTATGATTATTGGGATTACATTTCACTTCTATGATTTATCCTATGTTATGAAATTATGATTTATTTTGCAGGTTAAGATTTCCAAAATGTTTTGTTCTTATGAATATGATGTGATTGATATTTCTTTTGTTTACCCTTACTGAGCATTTGAGTTCACCCTTTTGTATGTTTTCTTTTCCCCAGGTCAGGAAGAAGGGTATTAAGTAAGATATGCCAAAAGGGACTCTAGATGTGATAAAATAAAAGGGAGACAATGTAGATGATTTATGAACCAGTTGGTTATGTTTCCCAGTTTCTAAAGACACTATACTTATACGTTCCTTTCATGGTTTTGTTATATGTTGTAATAAGATTGCTTCAATTTTGAAGTAATAACAATGTATGTAATGTATGGGTCATTATAGTTGGTATTAGAGGAAGGGTATAGTCACCCTTTGGAAACTAGGATGTGAAAGCCTTAGTAAGAACCCTATGGATATAACTAAGCATAGAACACAATCTTAGTGTTTTAGAAATGACCATGAATAACCTATGATAAGACCTAAAGTGTGAAATTTTATTCTTGATTATGTGGTTTTACTATTATGATTAGTGTTTCTCAAAATATGGTTATTGGTTTTAGTCAATGGATGGAACCCGAAGGAACCGTGGTAATGCTGAATGCGACGGGCAATGTAATGATTGTCCCCCTGAGTAACCAAATGTTATGGGAGCTAGAATGCAAAATCTTGTATCCATGCTCACACAACTTTCTCAAGCTATGAATCATGCAGGACTTACAAATGAGCAAAGTAAGGAGAAACAACCTGTTGAATCCTTCACGGGGTAGCGTCCACCCTCATTCAGTGGTTCTATTGATCCATTAGTTGCTGAACAATGGATCAGTACCACTGAAAAGATATTTTCAGTTCTTTATTTTTCGGACCATGATAAAGTCATCTTAGCAGTATATCGTTTGGAAGGTGAAGCTGATCAATAATGGAATATTATTAAGAATACGAGGTAAAGGGATGAAATTGAGTCCATGGAATGTGACGAGTTCAAGAACCTATTTCTCAATAAGTACTTTCCGCGTATTCTTCGAACAAATATGGAGAAGGTGTTTCTTGAACTAATGAAAAAGGATGATGAATCGGTTGGTACCTATGAAGAAAATTTTACAAGACTTACAAGGTACGCTTCTGGGATTATTATCCAACCAGAGAGTAAGATCAATCGATTCTTTAGTGGCTTAAAACCAAGTTTTCGAAGGGCGTTATCCACAAGGGACTTAAATATCTATGAGGAAATCGTTCGATGTTCTCTCAAGGTTGAGATGGACATTGGAGTAACCCATCAGTCATATGCGTTTGATAAGAAGAGGAAAATGGAATTCAAAGGAAAATCTAAAGAGCACACTGAAAAGAAGATTAGTTTTCCCTTATGCTCATAGTGTGGAAAGAAACATGGAGGGAGTTGTCTTAAATTGGCAAGTAAATGTTTCAAATGTGTAAAATAAGGTCATCATGAGTTTGAATGACGTAATGAAGGGAAGAAGATGTCTAGTGATGCGAACAAAGAAAAGGATACACAGAATGCACCTCCAACACTTCAATGTTACAAGTTCAAGGAAATGGGGAATTATTCCACTCAATGCCCTAATCCAAGGGTTTTTTATGATGATCGACATCAACAAACTCTTAAGGCCAAAGACAAAAGAAATTCACCTGCAATTTATATCAACGATGTGGAGTACGATAACGAAGTGGTGAACGGTACACTTACCATCCAATCTAAAGTAACAAATGTTTTATTTGATTCTAGATCCACCCAATCTTTTATTTATGAATAATTTTATAAGGGTATCACCATATTACCTCAATAATTAGATGTTGAGTTAGTTGTGCCGACCCGTAATGGCACAACAGTCGCATCAAAAGTTTACAATTCTTCTCCGATTGAAGTTTGTGGGAAAGTGCTTCCTGAAAATCTTGTGATACATCCTACAGTGGAATTTTATGTGATTCTTGGAATGGATTGGCTTTCTTTATAAAGAGATCATATCAATTTTTAAAGAAGGGAAGTCACATTTCATATTCCAGATCAATCTATGATCGTCTATCTATGCAAGGATGAACATAACCTTCCAGTGGAAATTTCTTCCATCTTATGGGTCTTGATTCCACTAAATGAAGTTTATTTATCTCAAATGGTTGGTGAGAAACTCACAATTAATAATATGACCATTTTAATGGAGTTTGACGATGTCTTTCTGGAGGAATTTTCGGGTCTTCCACCAAATCGTGAAGTTGAGTTTTCAATAGAACTTGTACCGGGTGCTTTGCCTATTTCAAAGACACCTTATAGATTAGCCCCAATTGAGTTCTAGGAATTGAAGAAGCAACTCCAAGAGAATCTTGATAAGCGATTCATATGCCCTAGTACATCACCTTGGGGAGTACCTATTCTATTTGTTAAGAAGAAAGTTGGATCAATGAGACTCTGCATTGATTATCGAGAACTTAACAAGATCACTATCAAGAAGAAATATCATCTCCCATGCATTGATGACTTATTTGACGAACTATGAAGATCTCAATACTTTTCCAAGATTGATCTTCATTCAGGGTATCATCAATTAATGGTCAAAAGGGAGGATATACCAAATACGACTTTCCGCACAAGGTATGGACACTATGAATTTATAGTGAGTCCATTTGGTCTTACTAATACCCCTGATATCTTCATGGATCTAATGAATAGATTATTTAGAGACTATCTTGATCAATTTTTGGTAGTCTTTATAGATGATATTCTTGTCCATTCAAAGAGAAGGGAAGAACATGAAGATCTATTGAGAATTGTATTGATGACCCTGAGAAAGGAGAAGCTTTATGCCAAATTTACCAAGTGTGAATTTTGGATTCAAAAAGTTTCATTTTTAGGTCACATAATCTCAAAAGAGGGGATAACTATAGATCCAGAAAAAATAGAGGTTATCGAAAGATGGTCGAGACCAACAACAGTAACTGAGATCCGAAGTTTTCTTAGTTTGTATGGAGATTATCGACATTTTGTGAAGGATGTTTAACGATTATCTAACCCACTCACCAAATTGACTCAGAAAGGAGTTAATTTTATTTGGATAGAGGAATTTGAAGAGAATTTCAAGGAGTTAAAATGAAGATTATCCAGTGCACCTGTGCTCACACTTCCTTGTATTAGAGAAAGGTTTGTGATCTACAATGATTCATCCAAGAAGGGACTAGGGTGTGTTCTCATGTAAAACGATATGGTGATAGCTTATGCCTCATGATAGTTTAAAATCCATGAGCAAAATTAACCAACTCATGACTTGGAGTTAGCTGTGATAATAATTGCATTAAAGATTTGGAGGCATTATCTTAATGGTGAAAGGTGTGATATTTATACTGATCATAAAGGTTTAAAGTATATTTTCACACAAAAGGAGCTGAATATGCGTCAAAAAAGATGGTTGGAGCAGATTAAGGATTACGACTGCTCAATTCATTACCACTCGGGGAAAGAAAACAAGGTGGTAGACACATTAAGTTAACAATACCATGCGAGCTTATCCATGATGAGGATCACAAAAGATCCAATATTTAAGGATTTACAAAGGATGGATCTTGGAATTATAATGGAAGGAGAAAAATATTATCTTTTTCAAATGAATGTTCACCAATCTATACATTTAAAGATTAAAGAGGCATAGAAATAGGATGTAGAGTTACAAAAGAAGGTGAGAGATGTTCCTGAATTCAACCTTGATTGTGATGGGATAAAGAGGTTCAGGAATCGGGCTTGTGTTCTTACCATCCCAGAATTAAGGAAGGAGCTACTGGATGAGGCTCATAGTTCTTCATTATCTATTCATCCTGGAATCATGAAAATGTATATGGACCTGAAAGAGTACTTATGGTGGGATGACATGAAAAGAGATTTTGCTGAATATGTCTCCCAATGCTTGGTTTGTCAACAAGTTAAAGCTGAGAGACAGAAGTATAAGGGGATGTTACAACCATTACCCATACCCGAATGGAAATGGGAAAAAATCACTATGGAATTTGTCACCAGACTTCCTAAAACATCCAAAAGAAATAATGCTATCTGGGTCATATTTGATCATCTTACAAAGTCGGCACACTTCATTGCTATTAGAGAGGATTTCTCTCTGGATCATCTTGCCAGGATATATGTAAAGGAAGTGGTAAGATTTCATGGATTACCACTTTCCATTATATCTTATTGGGATCCGATGTTTAACTCAATGTTTTGGTGAAGTCTTCAGCATACTCTGGATACAGAGTTGAGTTTCATCACTACTTATCATCCTCAGACAGACGGTCAGTCTGAGAGGAAAACTCAAACTCTAGAATATATGTTAAGAGCTTTCTCTATGGATTTAAAAGGTGGTTGTGATCAACACCTACCTTTGGTGGAATTTTATTATAATAATAGCTTTCACTCTAGTATTCGGATGGCTCCTTATGAAGCTCTCTATGGAAAGAGATGCAGAACTCCAACTTGTTGGGATGAATTTGGGGGAAGAAAGATATTAGGACATGATCTTGTTGATGAGATGGAAAAAAAGGCCCGATCTATTCAAAAACACATAAGGGCAGCTTAGATTCGACAAAAAAGTTATGACAATAACCGAAGAAAAGACCTAGAGTTTGAAGTGGGTGATAAAGTGTTCTTACGAATATCTCCTTGGAAGAAAGTAATGAGATTTGGAAAGAAGGGAAAGCTGGGCCCTAGGTATATTGGTCCTTTTGAAAAACTGGATCGTATTGGGAAGGTCTCTTACCGATTGGCACTTCCACCGAATCTCTCTCAAGTTCACGATGTGTTCAATGTATCTCTCCTGAGAAAGTACATACCCGATCCATCACATGTACTCAGCTCAGAAGTTGTACCGCTAGAGCAAGATCTTTTTTATGAAGAACAGCCGATAGAGATTCTGGATCGTAGCGAAAAAGTCCAACGGAACAAGACCACTCGCTTGGTGAATGTTTTATGGAGGAACTACCAATTAAAAGAAGCTACATGGGAGCTTGAGGATATGATGAGGGAGAGGTATCCTCATCTGTTTGTTACAAAGTGACTAATTTCGAGGGAAAAATTCATTTTAAGGGGGGTAGAATGTAACACCTGAGATTTTATGAGAAATATTTTGTTTTTATGTATAATGTTATATAAAGGAATCTTTTACTACACAAAACACTATCTTGGTTTGCTTTACACGCAATCACGACCTTCCTCGATAGCATGTGTTATATGCAATACCGAGTTTCACTAAACAACGATATGCTATTAAAATATTATATAAACAACCCATTATGAATAGTGATACCCACTTTTGAAAATTTTATAAATTTTCTCTTTCAAAATGGACTTCATTTTTGGATTTGGAATATCGAAATTAGACTACGGTAAAATTTTGGTATTTTTCTGAAAACTTTCAATTTTTGATGAATAGTTAAAACACTGGGTTACTATTTAAAAACCGACTTTTTATTTAAATAATTATTTATTTTATTTAAATATATTTTAGGTCTAAATTGATACTTTATACCTATATAAGTTCAATGTAATTCATTGGAGTCATTTTATAATAATTTTAGATATATAAAAATTTTATTGAACTTTTCACAGTCTTTTACCCACCTCCTAATAGAATTTGAAAATTTACATAAAACTTAACTTTACCGCTTCTGTGAGTGAAATTTCACAAATCTGAGAAACCAGGTTAATATCAAGGAGTAAAATGTGGTTCAATAAGAAAAAAATAATTTTTGATGAATAGTGACTTTTTACTATTTTTTACCCCGGTTAACAGTAAATATGGTAATTAAGGGTAAAAATGATATTATTATTACCCTAAAACATGTCCTAATTCAATTGGATAAGTTTAATTCGACAAAATAATACCTTAGGGACAAAATATTACCCTTTAGGTCCACCTGGATTAGATTAGGACATTTATTATTATTTTATTTAAAGAAGAATTAAAAAAGTTAAAATCAATGTTTAATAACTAAAACATTTTTAATATAGGGTTATACATAAGATAATTTCAACTATAAATATTCATTAGAAATATTAAAATATATCCAACATAATGGTATTTTTTTATAATTTTTATACATTAAATAATTTAATTTATTTATGACACAATGATGATGTAGTAATTACCTTATTAATTAAATATTAACATAATTGATATTATAAATACCCAAATAAATGTAATTTGAGACTTTTTATGAATTAAACTAATTTTATAGGTTAATATGTCAGGTTATTATTGATTTAATTAATTTTTTTAGAACTAATAATGCTGTTATGATTTTCCAAAAAACCAAATACCAAATAGTGTAAAAAAGTGACATAAAATAGTTTTAAAAACAAATATTATATTATTAATTGTTATTTTATTCCTAAAAATCTAAGGTTTATAAAAATGACTTAGATAAGGTCATATATATTAATAATGAACTACCTGGGGTTTGTATGTCTTGTTATAGTATGTTTATTAACCATATAGTGTAATAAAACAAGAAGACAGAGTAAAAGTTAAATTATTTATCTTAAAGTTAAATCTAAATGTTAAGGATAAAATAGTTACCTAAACTTTTCTAAAATATATTGGTTGAGAGGTTTTAGACCCATCCCCAACTTAGCTTTTAAATAAATCAATTTGGATCTATTAAAAACCGAATGTGTCTTTATAATAAAATAATATTTTAAGTTTTTCTTAAGGTGTCCATCTTCTCCCTTATAAAAGGGCACCTCCTCCCTCTCATCCTCACACCACTTTGAGCCTTCAGTCTCGGACAACCCCTGAAAATTTCTCTTATCCACTTCCCTAGTAAGAGTCTAGAGGTCCTGGTATTCTTCAAATACCAAAATTAGTGCCCTAAGAGGAGGTTTCAAAGAAGTGTGTCGAAGAAGAGGTAATATCCGTTACCGATTCCTTCAAATTTATTTCTTCTTCTACATCCTCTTATTTAGTTGTTTAATTAAGAATTAATAATATCACTATCACTCATATACTGATATGTTATTATAAATATGAAACAACCCCATTTCACTTTCTATCCATCCTATGGAAAATGGAATCACCGCGCGTGCGTACGTACGGAATACCGTCTCCACGCCGTGGTGTAATCTGTTTTCCACCACCACCACCTTACTTGGATGGGTATAATGGTGTAAATAATAACTATATATGATTATTGTAAATTTATTTTTACTCTGAAATAGTATACATACATTTCAATACAATTCCATGATCATGGGAACAATATCACCGCTCGTGCGTACGTACAACCTACCGTCTCCACGATGTGATGCGACTCGTTCTACATGATATTCAATGCATAAGGACTGTATATATGAATTGAATGAATAAATATGATATATATTACAGTAATAAAATTCTGGAAATGAGGTATCTATAACCAAAAAAGAAGAATAAGAATTTATTCGACAAAACAGGAATAAGAACAAAAAGCAATAAACACCCGAATAACAAGTAGCAATGAAATATTACTAATAAGAAGATAAGAATATGACCATATATGATATAATAACAACGAGTACGATTCTGGAATAAGTAAATAACATTATTTAAATCATTATAAAGGAGGTTCGGACATGTACGAAGCAAATTTTACCTAAGGTAAGGTAAAATATCGCAATCTCATTTTTATCCGAGATTGTTTATACTTCAGAATTTACTGCGGAATATTTATCATCCACATCCATGTTTCCTCAATATGTAATATTATTTCTATCCTTGTAAAATTTATTAAATCTAATTTTACCCATTGGTAAGTTTTTAGTAAAAGATATGAGAGGAATCTTTTGTCGTTTTTAGTACGAGGTACTTTTTTGACTTTTCTGGCCAAAGTAAGAGAAGAAAGTTTTTTTAACTTATATGACATGAATGGATTTTTATGATTTTATAGAACATTATTTCCACGAAGCTTCATTTACAAATTTTCAAGTTTATTTTTAATTAACTTATTTTAGTTTAAAATTTTATGACATTTTAAGTAAGGAAAAATGTTTTTGAAGTAGAAAGGATATTTACCTCAAGAATGAAGTTCAAGTGTTTTATCAAAATTATTTTCCATATAAGATAACATAGGATTATATTTCTATACATATTTTTACATTGATTTTATTATGTTATGATGGAATTATTTTTATGATGTCCTTTTATCTTATATGATTTATGTTAGGATGGCATGATGTTTAAGAATCCCATTTTTATTACATGGGTTATGTTACAATTCATGATTTTGTGAAACACATAAGAATGTTATCATTATGAGATGGGTGGGACCTGTATCTCCCTCCAATGCATTGGGTAAATATTTATATATCATGAGATAGACATGGCTGGAACGGAAGGTAAATCTGGTTCAGTGATACGGGACTGAAACGAGGAATGAACTTGGTTCATAAATGGACTTTGTCCTCTAAGATAGTCTGGCCAATGAGTCTTGACTACTAAGAAATGATTCTTTATGATTATGTGTGTATGACACAAAGTTTCATGTTATGATTATTGGGATTACATTTCACTACTATGATTAATCCCATGTTATGAAATTATGATTTCTTTTGCAGGTTATGATTTCCAAAATGTTTTGTTCTTATGAATATGATGTGATTGATATTTATTTTGTTTACCCTTACTGAGTATTTGTGCTCACCCTTTTGTATGTTTTCTTTTTCCTAGGTCAGGAAGAAGGGTATTAAGTAAGATATTCCAAAAGGGACTCTAGATATGATAAAAAAGTGAGACATTGTAGATAATTTATGAACCTGTTGTTTATGTTTCCCAGTTTCTAAAGACCCTATACCTATACAGTCCTTTCATGGTTTCGTTATATGTTGTAATAAGTGTGCTTCAGTTTTGATGTAATAACAATGTATGTAATGTATGATTCCTTATATGAACTCACCCATTTATATGTTTTATTTTTTCTAGGATGCGAAGAAGTCTATTATGACTGACCTACAGGGATAGTCGATCGGATCTCAGTGTTGTCTAAGGAAACAATGTTGTTGTATTTTTCCATTTTATGATGTAATGCAAACCTTATGAATGTATCTAGTACTTCCAAGGATACTATACTAATTGATCTTTTGAGACTTTATCTTTTTTGATCAAGCTAATGATACGTAATAATGCACCGACTCTGGGTAACTGGGGTTAGGGAATTACACCTGAAATATTAGTACTAAACATCCAAAAATATGAAGAACAACTAAAATTCTATTATGTTCGAAAAAATTATATTCAAAAAAGAAATACAACAAAAGATAAGATTTGGAAAAGATTATCCTTCCTTTTCCTTCAACATCAGCTTCTTCACTAAGGTTTTAACTTCTTGAGCTCCTTGTGATCCTCTTTTTCACGCTTGAGAAACTGATCCTGATATTCAGTTTTCTTCTCTAAGGCTTTAATTTTCTCCTCTTTAGCCTTATGAGATTCTTCTTCAGCCTTGAGAACTTCCTCTTTCTTAGAAATATTATCTTCAATCTCAATTCTGAGATCTCTTTCCCTCATCCTTCTATGAGCAACTGAATATAATTTCCCATTCAGATCTTTAACTTCTTGCTTCCGAGTGGGTTCTTCAAGAGATAGCTTTTCTTCAAAAGTATTATTAAGATCCTTGATCTTTACATCTTCGGTGTCTAATGAATCCTTGAAAATATCATGAAATTCATCAATTATTATCATTTATTATATTGTCTTCCTTGACTAGCTTGTCATCTTCTTGCAAGATCTCTTCTGAGCCTCATAACCAATGGAAAAAGATTTTAAATCTTCCTCGAGACTGACACATTTATCCATCACCATGGAAACTGAATCTGATTTTTGATTTAGCGTATGCTAAAGAATCTGGAATGTTGATTCTATACTCAGGAATAAAGGAATATTTCTAATAAGCTTGTTCAAAGACTGAACTACGAAATCATGTCAAAGAGAGGACGATTCTAAATCTGAGACTTTGGTTGGTGAGGACTATTTTTCTATCTCAGCAACTTTCCTCTTTGATGAAGCAACAACCTCTTTCTTTTTTATCGCAGATTTTCTCGGTGAATTCACAACCACCTATTTTCCCTTTTCAACTTTCAGAATGATTTCTTCTTGTTTAGGTGATTCATGTTCACTATCTGATAGCTGAAAAATATTATCTTTATCTATCCCTTCTTTATTGGCTCCTGCCTCAACATCCTCTGGCTATATGAAATCATGATTTCTACTTTTCTCTTCAGAAATCTTATTCACTTCTTCCTCACCATTATCATATTTTCCTGGGGTTGAAAGTTGTGAAGACTCGGCTTCAGAATTTCAGATTGATAACTTCTCAGAAGGACTCTTATTCTCATGGAAATCCTCTACTTTCTTTATCAAGTCTTCAGTATCACCACTGCCTTCTTCTTCTTCTTCAACTTATTCTTCTTGCACTATTTCTTCTTATTGATCTTGTTCTAGAATCACAGACTTCTTTCCCAGAGTCTCTGGTAAATATTCTATCTAAAAATATTTTGGTACTGGAATTTGTTTAGATTCTTTCTCAGCATCTTTGATAGGTGACTGTACAATCTCCGCTTCAAACATCTTCTTATTTTTCTTTTTCTCTTTTTGATGCTTCTAAATCTCTTCAGCAGCCTTTATCTTCAAGGCTTTTGCCTCACCAGGATCCAAACCAAAACTAGGCTCCCATACTTTCTTGTTCTTCATGTCGTCTCTCCATTTAGCATCCACTTCATCAGTATACGTCTTTTTCTTCTTAGGTTTTGGGGGTGCAGATTGAGTTTCCTTCTCCACTTGCATTTTTCATTTTCCTTCTGGTTACTTCACCTTCATATTCCTTCCACAATTTTTAGAGGTTTCATCCACATCCTATTTCTTTGAAAGAGATTTAACTTCTTTTTCAGATTGATCATAAAATTCTCCGGATAGACTTTTAAATCCAATATTCATCCTACTTACAATATCATCACTTAAAAGAATCACCTTGCAATTTCTAGGATTAGAACTGCAAGGAATATTGAAAGACTAAAGACAAAGAACAATAATTTTTGAAAGAACGGCCGAATACATGATAATCTGAGACTTCAGATTTCCATTCTTTATATTCTCAATCGTAACCAATATATGATTAACCAGGTTTATCTTTCTTAGTTTCACCAGGAAATCCAAAATATAAATATCATTTTTTTCAGGGTATCTGTGTCCCCTTTTCTAGGAATGAGAAAACCTTGAACCCATATATGAATAATCTGATGATTTGTAGAGAGATGAAATTTTTTGAAGTCTGCACTTCCTTCAGGCCAAAACAGTCTATAGCATTTTCTTTGTCCAAAGGTTCTATTACATCAGGCAGCTTGTGTGAGAAAAACAATGCTTCTCCCTCATAAGTAATTCCTATCAGATTTTCTGCCATGTTATAATAAAGAGATTAGGTCTTCCCGAAACTCTATAAAGAAAATTTATCTCTTCCTCCATTAAAAAAACTGTCTCATAGAATTTAAACAAAAATTCTGGATACATCGGATCCTTTTCCATTAGTTTTGATATACATACACTCTCCAAACTATTCATCATTATATTCTTAGAAACAATGGAATCATACTTGGAATAAGACTTCATATAGACTAACCTTTCTCTGTATATCTATAACTCGGATTTTCCCTTAACAGTTGACATTTCTTTCTGAGAAGAGGCTTCAGAGGACATTTAGAACTGAGGAAACTTTAAAGATCCGGAATGGCTTTAAAATCAGAGGTAGAGCTTCAGCACATGAAGGCTTGATAATCGATATGGGATAACCATTAGGGGGTCCTTTATATAGGAAATTTAGGTGACGGTTTAGCTTCCATTCTTGATCTAACAGTTGAAATTTTCCTGATCAGATCTGACGGTCGAGAAGAAACCGAAGATGGATTTTAATAGGTTCCGATCTTTTGAGGTTTTATAGAAAAACATTCAGATTTAAGGAAAGTGAATTCAAATAATTTAAAACAAAATGAAAATACCAAAAAAATAAAAGGTGATTAAAAAAATTTAAGAAAGGAAACATACCTTTTGGATTGCTAGGAAGATTATTTATAATGAGGAAAATTCTTCTTGAAGAACATTATATTCCAGAAAAATTTGACTATGATAAATTTTAAACTACGAAAAATTTTGACTATGACACATTTTAGAAGATGAAAAAATTTAGACTATAAAAAAATTTAGACTACGAAAAAATTTAGACTATGAAAAAATTTAGACTATGAAAAATTTTAGACTACAAAAAAATTTAGACTACGAAAAAAATTTAAACTATGAAAAAGGTAGACTTTGAAAAAATTGTAGAATACTAAATTTTTTTGACTACTATAAAGAAAATGTAATCCCCCTATGAAAAGGATTTTGTTACTATAAGGATATAGGTTTTAACAGGAAGTTAACAAGGAATATTACCTTATGTTTATCATTCCTAAATTCTGTTTAATGTATCAAATCTATCAGATGGTAAAGATTTTTTGAAAATATCAGCAAGCTGATCTTGCATTCTGATAAATTGAAGAATGATATCTCCTTTTTGTGTGTAATCCCTAAGAAAGTGATTCCTAATATCTATGTGTTTTTCATGAGAGTGATGTACGGGGTTTTTAATTAGGTCCATGGAACTAGTATTATCATACAAAATTTGTGATTTGGTAAAACTCATGTCATAGTCTATGAGTTTGTGTTGCATCCACTACACTTGAGCACAACAACTTTCAGCTGATACATATTCATCTTTAGTAGTGGAAAGTGCTACTGAGTTTTACTACTTGCTTGACCAAGAAACTAATGAATCTCTTTAGAATGACAAGTTCAGGATGTAATTTTCTTATCCATTCAACATCCACCAAAGTCAGTATCTGAAAATCATTTTAAGAGAAAATCATTCCCAAAAGTATAAAAGAGTCTTAAATCTACGTTTCCCATTAAGTAGCGAAAAAAATATTTTCACTGCCTTTAGATGAGATGCCTTAGGATTGGATTGATATCTCTCACATAAGAAAACTGAAAACATTAAGTTCGGTCGACTAGCTGTCATGTATAGTAATCTTCCTATCATACCTCTAAACGATGTTTGACCTACTAGTTTCCCAACTTAATCAAGATCAAGTGAATTTGAAGTACCAATGGGAGTACTTATACACTTAGTGTTGTCATAACCATACTTTTTAATAAGATCATTAATATACTTATATTGAGATATATAAGTTCCTTCAGGTTTTGGAGAAATTTGAAAACCTAGGAAAAATGTTAACTCACCCATCATACTCATTTCAAACTCATATTTCATTAGATTCGCAAAATAATTGGTTAAATATTTCTGAGTTGAACCAAATATAATATCGTCAACATAAATTTGAACAATAATAATGTTTTTCTTATCTTTCTTTAAAAAACGGGTTCGATCAACATTTCCTTTAATGTAATTGAATTGTAACAAAAATCTTGTAAGTCTATCATACCAGGCTCTAGGAGCTTATTTAAGTCCATACAAAGATTTATTATGTTTGAAAACATGTTCAAGATATTTTGTATCTTCAAAACCAGGTGGTTGTTTAAAAAAAACTTCCTATTGAACATAACCATTAAGAAAATCACATTTAACATCCATTTGAAAAGGTTTGAAATTAAAGAATGCTACAAAGGAAATTAAAATGGGATTAGATTCAAGTCTAGATACTACATCATAGGTTTCTTCATATTCTATTAATTCGTATTTATTATATCCTTTAGAAACTAATCTAGCTTTATTTCTTACATTGACTACGTTTTCATCACATTTATTTCTAAAAACCTATTTTAATCCAACAACAGAAGTTTCCTTAGGTCTTTTAATCAAGGTCTAGACTTTATTTCTTTCGAACTCATTTAGCTCATCTGGCATTGATTTAATCCAATCTTTATCACCCAAAGCTTCATCAGTTCTTTTTTGATATAATTGAGAATGAAATGCTAGATGTTCTACTTGATTCATTAAGGAACTTGTAGTTCTTACAGGTTGATTTACATCACCAATGATACTATCACTGGGATGATTCTTTATAAAAAATTGATTTGGGTTTTGTAAAACCTTTTCATCAACATAGGGTAGAAAATATTCTGGGGTAAAAGCTTCAAAAATATTTTCTCGAACATTTTCCTTATCAGAAGGATCTTCTATCAGAGGTTGATATTCAGTTTTGGAAAACACATCTGAGGATGTAGGTTGGGGTTTTTTAAAAACAAAGGGATCAGTTTCATCAAATTTGACAAGTACTGTTTCTTCAAAAATATAAGTATTTTTATTAAAAACTCTAAAAGACTTAAACGTTGTGGAGTATCCTAAGAAAAAATTTTCATCAGATTTAGATGTGAATTTATGTAGGTTATCTTTAGTATTCAAGATGGATACTTTTCATCCAAAAACCTTAAAGTAGGAAAGTCTAGGATTTCTTCCATTCCATAACTCTTAAGGGATATTTTCTAAGAAAAGGCCTAATTAAAACATGATTTATAGTATAACAAGAAGTACATACAACTTTATCCCAAAATTTTTTGGCTATTTAATATTCACTTAACATGGTTCTATTTATCTCTTGAATAATTCTATTTCTTCTTTCAATAATACCATTCTGTTGAGTAGTTCTTGGTGCTGAGAAGTATTGATTAATACCTTTTCTACTATAAATTGTTTCAAAATCATAATTTTGAAATTCTCCTCCATGATCACTATAAATTATTATCAATGGAATATTTTTCACATTTTTAACTTGGTATCTAAAACTTTTGAAATAAGAAAATTCTTCAGATTTTTTTTCTATAAAATAGACACATGTAAATCTAGTGTGATCATTGACTAAAAAAATACAAAATATTTTCCCACTATGCTTCGAGTTTGTGTTGGACCAAAAAGATCCATATGCACCAACTGTAATGCATCAATAGTCAAAACTTCACCAATTTATTTAAAACATGATTAATGTTTCTTTCTATATTGACAAGGATCACATACTTTTGAAGAATCAAATCTATGCTCTAGTAGATCCTTAACAAGTATTTTCTTAGAGAGTTTGCATAGGGTTTTAAGGTTACAATGTCCTAACCTTCTATTCCATAACCATGAATGGTCTCCATTGCACTAAGGCAAGGTAGATCTTGGCTCCTAAGGTCTTCTATGTTTAGTTTCTAAACATTCTCTTGCCTATGGGAAGAATGAATAAAATCTTCCTTGGAATTATTTACTAAGCACTTGTCATTCCTAAAATTCAAAAGGTAACCTTCATCACATAACTTACTTATGCTAATGAGGTTTTGATTAAGACCCTTAACAAATAAAACATTTGAAATAAAAGTTTTTCCAAGAAAAATAATGTTACCTATATGAATAATTTCTCTCTGAGAATTATCTCCGAAAGTTACTTTTCCTCCTTTCGTCTTGATAATATTTTCAAATATGTTTTTGTTACCAGTCATATGCCGGAAACATCCACTATCCATGTACCATGTATTGGTGTTGGTACTTTCCTTATTTTCCAGAAAATAAGAGTGTTAGACTTTCAGAACCCAAACTTTCTTAGATCCATAAATTTCAGAAAGCAAAATCTTAGGAATCTACCACACTGACATTTAGTGTTGAAATAAGCACTTTTAGGAACAAAATAGTCATTACTGAAAACCGGTTTAGAATAACTATAATCAAAACCATAACGATTCCTTAAATGTCAAATTTGAGAATACATTTTGTCAATATTTTCCTTACCTGAGGTAACGTTCGACAAACACATCCTCAAGGAAAATATTTCCGACTTTAGTTTAATAACCAAATATTTATCTCCAAAAAAAAAATAGTTGTAGAACTAGAGTTAGTCTCTAAAATATTTTTCTTAGAAATTACTTTTTCAAGATCCTTAGAAAGTTTATCCTTCTTAGAATTAACTTCCTCTAGATTTTTTGAAATAATTTCAAAATCATAAATTTTCTTATCAAGATCTTTATAATGATATGATATTTCCTTAGTAAGAATATTATTTCTATAATTTTTCTTTATCACGCTTTTTTCCTGAGTTTAGAATTCTCATTCTCATGGAGTTTATCAAATTTAGAAACTTCTTCATAAGTAGGCAAAGTATTATCTTCATCAAAAGAGAATTTTTCATCCGAAGATTCATAATATTTATCATCACTATAATTATAATTCAAAGATACATTGGTTATAGATTCAGTATTGTTTACGTTAGCCATTAGACAATGATTTTCAATTTTTAGCTTGGCTAATGGACCAAGATTCTTTTGTCCAGAAGATATGTACTCTGAGGATTCTTCAGAAGAGACACCACCAATCTCCCTCCAAGTTTCATTGGATTTCATAACATTCATAGATTTATCCTTTTAGTACATCTTTATATTCCTCTTAGAATTATTTTCCTTTCTATCCTTTCTCTTAATCATAGGACAATCTGGCCTTATGTGTCATGCTCTTTTACATTCATAACAAGTAACTTATGATTATTTCTTATCTTTTCTTTCATTCTTCTTATATCTAGATTGAATGTTCTTCTATCCTATTATATTATTCATCCTTCAGGAAATATTGGATAACTTTTTTTCTGAAGATTCACTTCCACTAGATTCAGATTGATGACAATCTTCTTAGATTTGGATCTTGTAACTCTCTCAATAGTCCTACCTTTCATATGATTTGAAGTGGTTGTAAAAGAAATACTACCATTTCCATTCTTCTTATTATTATTTTCAGCATATCTATTTATTCTAGTTTCAGGTTGAAGAAGAGTTCCTAATAGTTCATCTAGAGAAATCTGGGTAACTTTCCTATTTTCATATATAGCTGTCCTCTTAGATTCCCATTCGTTAGGCATGGTGTCTATGATTTTGTCTAAAAAAGATTCATCATCTAATCCTTTCTCACCCATTGATTGTAGACTATTAACAATAGTCATGAACCATTTTTTTTACCTTACATATGGGTTCTCCATAAGGAAAGAAGAAACCAAGATATTCAGCTCTGAGAATGGCTCTTCTAGTTTCAATGACTTTTGATGTTCCAAAGTGAGTTACTTCAAGCTTATTCCAAATACAATTTTATGCTTCACAGGATGAAATTTGGCAATATATATTTCAAGTCATAGAACAAAGCAAACTATTACATACTTTATATTTCAGTTGATATTAATGATTTTCTTGGTTGGTGAAAGTACTGACTTCCTTGTCAGGGATTTTATATCCTCCAGTAAGCATGAAAAAATTACCTAATCCAGTGTTAATGAAAAAATTCTTCATACGATCTCTCCAATATTCATAATCGTTTCCATCAAAAATTGGTGGCCTAGTAGGATATTCACCACATTTACGTATAATAATTTAATCAAATTGTATTTTATTGTTATATTTTTACATTTTGATTTTTGTACTGTTTTTATGATTCAACATCGTACATGTAAAAGTGATATTGACCACCATTAGTGATTATATCTCATTTGGATGATGTATTATTCCTTATTCTATGTTTGTTTTAGGTGTTTATTAAAAATTATTATTTCATATGAATGGAAATATAATGTATGGACTCAACATTAAATATTCTTGGTAAATTTTTTTATTTACTATTATTATTTGGGGGTGAGACTATTCCCTTGATTATATTATGATTTTATGGTACTAGATTTCGGAATGGGTTGATCGGGAACATTCCATGGGCCTAGCTATGGACTCAATTGAATGTTTGATTAGGATACCCTATGTTGGTTCATGATAAAATGGTTTCGGATTTCTCTATTATTATTTGGGTGCATCATGATAGTATATATATAGTCTTATTAGAACTTAGGAGGATGGTCATGAGTGTCAGGAATATGACCTACTGTTTGGGATGTCATATTTTGAGACTTGGTAGATCATGGGGTATGATATACATATGGAAAAATTATAATATTTAGTATCATGGGAATATCATATTATATGATATGAAGACATAATATGAAATGATACATGGGAATATCCTACTATATGATATGAATGTTTTATAGTTCCATGTATTTAATGGTTCAATACTTTTGGCCCTATCATTAATCACACAGGATCTTGAACATTAAGATGTCAAAATTTAAATCCTCCTACACATAATCTATCATTAAACATGGGAGTTATATCCACAAGTTACATTTGTAGTAACTAAATCCATTGATCATATGTTTTGAAATATGTCAGAAATTACATGAAGTGGATGCTTGGACCAGAGAACATCCGCATAGCCTATATAAATGACGCCAAGACCTTGGGGATGGTTTGTGATCCTCCTAGACAAAAATCATCCCTCCTTGAATCCCTTTCTTCTTTCCACTAAAACTGATTTATTATCAAATCATGAAGGTTTTAGAATACCCAACCTAAATTTGTTTGTTTCATTCAGTGATTCCCATGGATATACATCGAAGAGGAAAACCATTCGGTTATTCTATTGGTTATTTTTTTAAAACATAGATGTGATAATAGTGTTCAAAAAAAATAAATGTATTCCTATTCTTCTTCAATATTTTATTTTTTCAATTTCATAATGATGGATTTCTTATTATTTAGATTTTTTCATACATCAACTATTTTAATTAACTTTTAATTTATTCTACGAAACCTATCAGTGGTATGTGATCCTATCCACAATGCTTGATTCATGATAATATTTAATAACTTGTTTTCAATTCTATTTCATATCATACATAAATTTTTATATATGATATATTGTGTTGTTATATGGGTTTTTTTATCAATATATAAAATATAGAAAATTAAAAAAAATGATAATGTTTAAACCTAATGGGTTTCACTATTCAGGGTGCATGAAATCCATATGTCATTGTTTACAATTTCCATGTCATGATTTTAGAAAACAGAGTATCATACTACTCTTAAGATATCTCAGTTTTTCATAAAATATGATGGGGATGTTGTAAAAGGTGGAACGAATCATGTTTGTAAAATATGATTGATAGGGGCTATTTCTAAAAAATCAAACGTACTTTATGATTTATCTTGAAACATAGAATACGATTAAAATTTAACAATTTAGTTTTCATTAATTAAATTATGAATTGAATTTTATTATTTATAAATATTTTTTAAATAATGATAAAACAAAATTTGGGAAATTTATTAATTTATATAAAAAAATTAGAAATTAGTTAATTATGAAGAGTTCATAAATGATGATTTAAATACTTTTAAAACTTTTATTAACATATATCCTATTACATTATTTTTTAATATAAAATTAAATTTTTAATGTTATATATCATATCTTAATATCTAAATATAATGTTTTTATATTGTCATTGTATGAATAATATCTATTGAGTTTATAATGTACAAAATAATTAAAAATATAAGATTTTTATATTTAGAAAATTCATAATTTTTCATAATGATTAATTTTAAATCTTCAAACAAAAAAAGATCCTTATTTAGAAATTATTTCAACCTGATCAAAAGAGTTTTCTTTATAATGATTAATTGAACTAGTTATGGCTTATTGTCACCTGCTCAAAGCAAAGAGATGGAAAATATAACAAGTTATACTTTCATCCCTAGCCAGGATGCCAATATTTCGGAGACTTCATCTTACCCTAGAATATTGAAACTTGAAGACGGTAAATATGATGCTCCTGTGAATTCTCAATGCTTAGTCATGAGAACTTTAGATCATATACATAAACTAGGATTCTCTAGTCCGGAGACTCAATGTAATGATAAATTTGATAGTCCTGTGAATGATGAAAATAAATATGTTGCTATCAGAAAATCAATAAGAAATAAAAATTATAGTGGGAAGAAAAAAAGGGATCTCCTTCTACAATAACATGTTTAATAGAAGATACATTTCTAGAACCTTCATAGTCATTCCCACCCTAAAACACTCAGTTCTCTTTGGATATCTATAAATAGAAATAAACATAATCCTCTTGGAATATGTGAACCTAGGATAATTTATTCTTTGAGGGTTAATTATCTCCAAATTATGGGTTAAAATTTCAATAGCATAAATCAGTCCATTATGGACATTAAAAGACTATGGGTCGCCGCACATTTGCGGATGGATGGAATTTCTAATATCAATTATTCTAAGCATATGGTTACTTTTAGTTTTAATTATATAGGAATAAAATAATTCTACTCTTTAATCTATGCTTGTAATGGATATCATGAAAGAATGGATTTATGAAAAAGAATTCAGAGTCTCAATAGTTCAATAAATAATTCCTAGATTCTTCTTGGGGATTTTTTATGACATCCTTAAAATGGATAAATGATTTGGAATGGTTAAATACATTGAATCAATCAGAGACTTCAAGGATTTTATTGAGAATAGTAATATTCATGATGTAAACTCGGTGAGATCCAAATACACTTGGTATAGGGAAAATCTTAATAAAATGGTGGATAAAAAATTTGATATAGTGTTTGTTAATGATGATACCCTAGATGATTGCTCCTCCATTCCTACACCACTACTTTTTAATTTAATTCATATCATCAATCTATTTTAAAAATCCTATCACTAGAGAGGTTAAGACACCCTTTCCTTTCAGGTTTAATAACTTTTAGATTTTTTATCCTGACTGCCAAAAATTGGTTTTGGACATATGAAATTATGTTAATTAAATATATTATTCCTTGTCTTGTGTTCTAAATTTCAATGTTATTAAGGATAATCCAATGATTTTAGGTCGATATTTCATCATATATATTGATGAAAAAGTTTCTCTTATGAAATATTTGAATCATAATGCTCAAGAATAAAACAATGGATATGATTTTTCTATTGGTCTTAAGTTGGAAAGTGTGATCATACAGGATCTTGATATCTTTCCTAATATCAAATAGGGTATAAAAATGGAATATTTGAAAGTAAAATGGATTTATAAGGGTAAAAGTAACACATAATTTTTTTTAATAATCTTCAAAATTATTATAAGATCAATAAACCTTGGCTATTCTTAATGGTAATGGAGAGTTTTTTTGTGAATAAAAAGGATTTGGATGCTCATGTTATGTCTTTTTATATGAACAAATTTAATGGTTCCACTAGAAACATTTAGTTAATATAAGAAATCATTCCCATTCATATTAATAAATAGGAAACTTCATTTATTTATTCTCCTCCTATAGATTTTGAGATCAAAGAATCGGTTTTTGTGATTAATGTAGGAATCTCTTGTGGGATGGATGGGTTCACTAAATATTTTTCTCAAACATTATAGGAGATCATTCATCATGCTGTTTGTGGAGTTTTTAGTAATATTTTCAAGGGTGGTTACTTGACATAAAGAATAAATGCTCAATTTCATTCCCTCAATCAAAATATTGACAATGAAATTGATATTCATCTTTTTTAGGACTATAGCCCTTATTAACACTATTTATAAGATAATTGGAAGAATTATTTTTAATAAGTTTTCTAGTATTTAAATTATAATTTTCTACTCAAATGAGTTTGGTTTTATTAAAGGTAGAAAAATGAAAGAATATCTTATCATTGTATCTGAATTTGATAATATTCTCATGAAATATGCCATAGGAGGTAACATTTTCGTTAAGGTTGATGTTAATAATGAATTTTATACTTTAGATTGGGGTTTCATTTACAAGGTTTTATCCATATTTGGATTTGATGATGTTTTTATTAAATCGTTCAGGATTCTTTTAAGCTTAGAACATGTTTTAATTCTCATAAATGTCTCCCTTAAGGGCTACATTACATATTACAAATGTGTTAGTCGTGGTGATCCCCTCTCTGATATCATTTTATTTAATGGTGAAAATTATTTGGGGAGGGTTTTTATTAGCAGGTTTGATAATGAAATACTCAAATACATCAGTGATGTTAGAAGTGTGGATGCCCCACTCATTTATTACATACTGTTTATATAATATTTTTCACTAAAGGTGATAAAAGAAATGTCTAAAACATAAAAAATGCTCTTTTTCAATATGAAAAGGACTTTGGGAAGGAGGTTAGTTATAAAAAATATTTTTTAATTCATTGGAAAAAACATTCCTTCTTCTAGAAGAGTGGTTACCATTAATGTGTTGGGTATTAGAGATGGTTTTATTCCTTTCATTTATCTTAGGATACCTATATTTTTTGGTAAAACCACATGTTTCTCACTCTTCTCACGTTGTCATCAGATAAGAAATCAATTAGTCTCTTTGAAATACAAGACCCTCTCGATGATAGGAAGGATTATCCTTCTGAAAGTTGTTATTTTTTCCAAATTTTTCTTTTTATTCATGGTTTATAAATGGTCATATTATCTCATTAAGAGTATCAACATTTTTATTAATCTTTTTTTAGAGTGTAATCATCTCGAAATAAAGACTTTATACCATCCCATGGAAGCAATTTGTTCAACCTATTCCTTAAGGGGGTCTTGGAATTAAAAATCTAGGAAAATTCAATAAATATTTAGAGTATAATTTTACATAGAGGCTCATTAATGGTAAATCATATAGAATATATTTTTTGAGAGGAAAATTATTTTATATGCTCAAATCTGAGAATTTAAACTATGTGGACTCTTCCATTTGGCCAACACGTAAGGCTTATTATTCTAATATTTTAGTGAACTCTCACTTACTAGCTAATATTTACACATCTTTGAGGTTCTTGTCAGACTACTGGATTGGTATGCTTGTTCTTAATATCTTAAATTCTAATGACACTCCAATTGATATGAATGTTTGAATAAAATATAAAATGGAATACTCCATATACATACTTCCATCTAAAGTCAAAGAAATGGAGATCAGTTACAATTTCAGTAATTGGGATGAATTTTTGGTATTTGAACCTACCTTCAATGGTTTCCTTTTTGAAAATATTATTAATTTGAGGAAATTCAAGGGATAAAGATAATTGGGATATTTTTTGAGTAAATACTGGATTTCATGATCTATATTTTATCTTATATAGAGGGTGATGTTTTTTAAAATTCCCACTATTGATTTTATTCAAACTTTTTGAATCAAATTGTGTTTAAAAAATTTCATATGTAATAAAAATAGGACTGATATTATTCATTTATTCTCACGATAAGATACTACTAAAACCATACGGAAGGCTACTACAGATCTATTTAAATTTGTGATACCTCATCAAACAAGCATTACATAGCATGTTGCTGCCTACATTAAGATTACACTATCTAAGAATCTTCTCAAACTTTTTCAAGTGGCATGTTCGGATGTCCTAAATGTGATATGGAATGACCAAAAAAATATTATTCATGAAATTACATATTTTTTCATTAAATCATTTCTCAGTCAAATTATTAGTACATTAAAGAATGAAAATACCCTTTAAAATTGTTGTTGTGATAATTCTATTCATGAACTTTCCGTTCTTAGCCACTATGAGATTATAGGAAATTATTTCCCTCCTTATGTAACTTTTTAGTCCCTTGGATCAATCCACCCTCATGATGTATTAAATGTAATACTGATGGTGCTTTTAGAGGGATCCCATGACCTTATGGTTATGGTGCAATTTTCATAAATCATCATGGCGATGCAATGGGATGTTTATATAGTCTTGGTGGTTTCATTAATTCTCTTGATGTGTACATGCTTGATAAAATCAAATCCATTGAAATGGAAATGCAATGAGGATGGATTAATCTGTGGATTGAATGTGACTCTTCCACTATTATGAAAACTATCAAAAAATGTAATTATTTATCTTTATCGTAAGTTTAATACTAAATGTATTAAATGAAAGGACTCTATTTCATCAATGAATTATATCATTAATCATTCTTATAGGGAATAGAATTATTTGGAAGACGGTCTTTCCAAAAAAGGGATTATGATTTTAGATTTAGTTTGGATTAATATTGTACATGATTATCTTTCCTATTTATTTTAAAGAGAATTTTTTATACAACCTTTTTTATACTTTTATAATTTCGTTTTTAACAAATAAATGAGTATTTTCCTTTTGGTAAATCCCTCATTCTCTTTTAAAAAATTGATATTATATATATATATATAATTTTCATTATTAAAAATTAAAATAGAAAATTTTTGTATTTTATGAAATATCATATATTAAAGTAAGAAAAAATATTTTTTATAATATGAAAGAGTTACATTTGAAAATAATTGTAATGTTTTTATATTTATATTTTTATGGAGTGTCCATGAAGAGTTATAAATTTTTTATAATTATTGATTCATGAATTATTAATAAATGATTATCTCATGTAAAATTATTGATTTTTTTATGAATTTAATATTTACATTTGATTCGCAGATATGTTTTTTCTATTATGAGTTATTATGTATGATTTATTTTATGAGATAAATTTATTATTATAAATTTTGAAATCATACTAATCATGATGACACATGATTTAGTTTTCTTTGACCTTGACCACGATTTTTTTATTAAATTTATAAGATTGAATTTAGTTTTTAAATATAGTTTATATATATTAGGTTTTATATATTCGATTAATTGTAATATCTAATGAGTAATGCCCCCCTATGGAGAGGGACCTGGTTTTGGGCTACACACTATCCTAGAGGCTTATGCCTTGTTCTAGAGAGGCGAGGGTTGGATACTGATCACCCCGAGATTACTTGTATAGAGATTACTATTCTCATATAGTAACAGACCTTTATATGAAGTGATCATGAAATTACATAAATAAAAATATATTATTGTGTGTTAAGAGATCATGAAAACATATGCATGAGATGTATTTAGATATGAATGAATTTTTTTGGCTAATATTTTGCGGGGATTAACAAAAAAAAATTGGTTTTGTATAGGGTTTTGAATTAATATGATGTGAACATTTTAATTTGTGGATGGGATAGAGATTAGCAAACTAAATCATTAGAGGCATTCATAAGAAAATGATATAACATGAGATAAGATGCTGAGTAAAATATATTTCTAAGTAATGAGTGTTATTTTCCATCTAAAATGGTAGTTTCCATGGCCTTGATCCTCCAACTAGGTATGTTATGATAAAGTTTGGTGCCTATATATTCTCTAGTGTAAGGAGATAAAGTAATCAGTGGCCAAAATAAGTTCAAGTTCCCAGTCATTGTGTTTGAATTAGGTTACACTTAGCTAGGAGACCCTAATAGGTTTAGATTACGAGATGAATAGAGTTTTATTAATCCATATAATGGATTTTATAAAATGTTAGTCACTCAACTATCCAAGAATAATATGTGATATGATTGGGATGATACTCTTTTGATAATAGACTTTATTATATACATTGTCATTATAATCATAATGCTTACAATTTAGATCAACATTTGATAAGGAAAATCAAAATAGTAGTAATTTCCACAATTTTTACTAGAACTTGAGAATAGATCTCATGAAAGGGGAAAAATTATATGTGTTTGAGGAATCCCTTACCATGTAAGTGACTCATACATTCATTCAACAATTGGAATTTTATTCCTATGGTGAGAAACTAAATGATTCACTATAAGTCTCTACCCTCATTCAAGTGACCATGAAAGCTATGTTTCAAAAGAAACAAGAAACCATGGATGCTTAAATGATGACTAGAAACCTAAAGAGGTAATCAAAAACCAACCCATATATCCCACTTAAATAGAACCCAACTCGGTTTTGACATATCCCATATGGTGTTTCTGATCCCCATGGGCCAGAGATAAGCATGTGGGAATCATGACAATAAAGAGGGAATGATTTCACCACAATGTAAAATTTAATCAAGATAAATCATTAGATATAAAATAATAAATAGTTATTATGCTAGATAATCCTCAAGAAAAAAGTACAAAAATTTGATGGATACAAGTCTTAAAATGCTACGTCCACCAAAGTAATCACATCAATCATTAAAGAAAACAACCTTGATTCTCCTTGTAATAAGTGTATCACAAACTCCATCGATCACCATAAACTTTAAAGATCTCATTAATCAAGAACATTCACAACCTCTAAGTGGTAAATTTTCCTTTCCTTGGACCTAGAATAATAAAATCTAAAATCACTTGAGGGAAAATTCCATGTGTGATAAATGATATCATAGTTTTATTCTGACAATCATTTCATAAGAAATTCCACATCAAATAAGCCAAATATGATCAATTATAAATAAATCATGGGTTATTAACAATATACAATCCATATAAAATATACATTTGTAACATTTCAATTAAAATAATGACATAGGTACAAATTTGAATTTCCTTCAAGTCGATAGATACAATAATCTTTATTAATTCATATATTAGAAGACATTTTTACAAAAAATAGACATGATTAAATATTTTTGATCAACGACTCGAATGAATAAATTATTTACAGTCATAGTACAATGGTTATGAGAATTTTGGTAACATTATTATAGTTATTCTCAGGAATATCAAAAAAATATGGCTCCATATGTTTAAGTGTCCCTTGATCTCATGCCTAGGGGGAATATGAGACCATCCCATAGAATGAAATCTGTTCCCTCATTCTATTTTAGTTAGTATTTTTATTCTCAACCAGTTCCTTGGTAGAGCTAATAGATACCTAGAATTGGTTCATCCCACCTAACTACCAAATATCCCATGTTCTCTAATGGAAACAATATACTAGGTGATATCATTTAATTTAAAAAAACAGCAAATCATTTCAATCATTCCCAAGTTAATATTAAAAACATTCTATTCACTTTAAAACCCAATTTCGAATGGATTTTATAAAAAATCATGACTTTAAAAAAAATCATTATATTTTCAAGAGTCAAACATGTCATCCAATTTATTCTCAAAATTCATCATCAAATTAATGATTCAAATTACCCATTCAATTCATGATAATTATTATAGAAATATACAATTTATTTTAAAAATAATTATTTAGTGGAATTTCATCACACACACACCGTTCCCTTTTGAAATTATTTATCAATTACACAAATCCATATTCAAAAATAAATTGGAAATACTTTTGAAATTAAGAAAGAAACAATAGTTCTAAGTGATATGATTTTTCTTACGAAACCGCCTTACCCAATAACAGTATAAATGATCACCCAAACCAAGATCTATGAACAATGCATCGATGGATAGAATGGTCCAAAAAAATCCTAGAACCACACATAATAAAAAAAGAATATAGATAAATCAAAACCATAGGGATTTACCTCCCTTGAAGGAGGAGATAAATGAGGAAACGATAATCGACAATCAAATGGAGATCACACTTATCAGAAGAAATCTAACACATTATCCGAAACATTATTCCATAATTAATCAACATTGGGAGAGAAAGATGTTTCTCTTGAGAAACTCTATATAAATAATTAAATTAGGTTCAAATAGTATGATTTTATAATTTCAAATGAGGGCCTCTAGAATTTATTTAAAAAAATAAGAGAACTAAATTCTTCTATCATGAATTAGTCGCATAGTTTGAAAAAATGTGCACCAACCATGCACCTATTACTAGACACTAGTTATATCATCATAGTTTGTTTTCATGGACTAATGAAATATGTTCCAACCATGAACCCCACAAAATCTACTAGAGTTTTCATAGTTTGGCCACAAATTTTGACAAACTATGCACTAACTTTTCACCATCTTATAGAAATCCAAAACAAGGCACACAGTATGCTGGGCCAATCAATATGGGTTTAATTAGCCATGTTATAATTGTGAACATTACTAGAAAAAATAATAAATATATTAAAGTCACAAAGAATAAGTTAAGAAAATATCCCAAAAAAATGGTCAAAAAGAAGTATTGTAAGTACTTGAATGTGGGCATGAGAATGTTATAATTATCCCCAACATAAACACTTTCACCCAAGAAATATTGTAAAAAATAATTCATATCAATATGATAAGGACACTTACCTCCCATTAGTGGATCACACTCTAATGCACGTCTGTCGTAGGGCATGTAAAAAGAATTTTTTTTTTCTAATGCCACACAATGGATGACCAGGGTCGACTCACATGAGGAACATTACAGTCGGTTAAATCAATTATTCTAGATAAACTATTCTAATTATTCTTGTTTTTTATATTATTTATGAAAATGATGGTTTTAAGGGTTTTGGAAGATAGTGAAATAAAAACAATGAAATGAAAACATTAAATCTAAATAAAGATGCAGATGCTGGCAAAATAAAATTAGGGAATAAAGAACTTGGTCCTAGGGTTGGATAACATGGGTTCATTCATTAATTATTTATTGTTCAGATTGAATTTGATAATTAATATTATGAAACCTCATTAATGAATTACTATCGTTTTCTTTAAATATTGTGAGATTTTATCTTGTATCTAGCACACCAATCCACACCTCCTCCAATCATTAATTAGGATAACACCTCAACCAAGAATGTTATCCCAAAAACACCTGGATCCACCATATTCCATTTCAGCCCTTATGGAAACCCCAACTTCACCATATGAAGTGTTTTAGTAAGATAAGGTAGGTAAAATGAATTAATTAATAAAAATGGAATGTATTTTCATATAGTTTCATGGTAGACGACCTCTGCACTCGTGCAATACTCCTCCATCCACCACAAATAAAATTAAATTTTGTTAAATTGAAGCTAAATAACAAAGAACACCATAAAAACCGCCCTAGGGCCAAGCCTAATATTAGTCACCTTTCATTTCAATGTGAAAATATATCATGGTGGAAATATGGAAGAGAGGGAATGCAAATTAGAGTTAGACAAAGAAGAAAGATGGAAGAAAGAAAGGGAAACACTTAAATATAAAATATATGAATTTGTCACATGTAAAAAACTAAAATAAAAATAAATTAAGGAAATAAAATTACTAAATGGCCATTTTCCTGCTCTCCTTGGTGACCTAAATGGTGTGGGGATGGGAAGGACTAATTTGAGAGATATGAGCTCATCTCCTTTTATAGGCAAAATCTGCCCTCCAAACATTGTCACAATTTTGACCCACTAAATGGATGATTAACGCGTGGTCCCATTCATGAAAATTATCCCCCGTTGTATTTCGTGTCTCGTATAACAATTTTAGAATATTTGGACACCATATGTAGAGATTATTAATTATTAATTCACTGTTAATTTTTCTTGATGATGGTTCCAGGAAACTTCTTTCAAAAGCATAACATCCAATGGCAACCTTACTGACTTCAAATCTGCCTAAAATTAATTTCATAGATTAGTATATGTGTAATAATTTTAATAAAGGTGGAATCACATCAATTTTAGGTGTGAAGGCTTATATGAGATTCTATTATAGTGGTGGGGTCCACACTATACACCCTGAAAATTTCCCAACTTCATTGATTTTTTTAGCCTCTAGATGCTTGAATCAACCACTGGTCTAGAAGGAAAAATTTAAGTAAATTAAATAAGGATTTCAAAATAAATAGAATAAAGGAATTTGGAATTATATTTTTAAATAAATTACCAATATAACCTTAATGTAAAAATCTGTAAAAAAATCCAGAATTAAGCACTTTTCACAATTTTTCTCAAAACACGTCATAAATCCAAAATTGATCCATATGAGCTGAAATTGATAATTTTAGAGGATTAAAACAATTGAAATTTATAAAAAAATGTGTAAAATATTATCTCTATTAATTCCCCCACACTTAAACCATACTTGTACTCAGGAATAAAATATCAACATTAAATTTCAAAGGGCACCAATGTTACCAATATTCAAATACCAAAGTAATAATATCAAAAACAATTAAATGAAAAATAAAATTTTCAAAATTACACATGAAGTATCAATATAATTTTTCATTTTTTAAAGAAACAATAAATTCATTTATTTTACTTTTCCCCTTTGAATAGTGATAAAACTTTTCCTTTCATTCATTCAAGCTCCTTAATTAATTATTATTAAACATACCAAATTGTGATTTACTTCATCTTTGAATCATTCATCTCATCTATCAGGATAAAATTCATGTATAGTTATTCTCATATAATTTGAATATGATACTTCTTCATAATATTGAAAAGAACTACTTTATCCACTTTGTAAATACAAAAGGAACATAAAATCATGAGGACTTTTTAATAAAGTTTCAAATGACTCTAAGGCTTAAGGTTGGTAGGATTTGATGATTTAAATATTAAGGAACAAAGAGGATGATAATCTCTTAATTAAAATGAATAATATCAAAAGTAAAAGTGTAATTAAGTTCTCCCCTTCAATTTATAAACACCTAATTCCCCCAAAACTCAAATTAAGTCCATGATCATGTAAGTAAATGAATGATTTGTGAATCCTTTTATTTTTTTATTTTGTAAATAGTTTAGGTTTCTTTTTGAATGTTATGATTATATCAGACCTCAAATCCATCACTTAACCACATATGATCAAAATATCTTTAGTATGGAAGACGGTTCATTTTGGTTTTCCCAAATCACAAAACATTTTTCCCATTTTTTGGTTTTTTTGTCATTTTTCTTTTTTTTAATTCAAGTGGGGAAAATGAAGTAAAATGAATGATTCCACATCCTTTTACAATTTCCACAATATCTACCCACAAATTTTCCTTATAATTTATAACATCCATTCCACTATGATTCCCTTCACCCCCACACATCATATTTAAAATAACATACAAATACCAAGAGTAGGGTCAGAATGGATAAAAATTGCTTGAAACATGGATCGTCTCTATAAAGGTCATTCATGGACTCTAAGGGATAAAATAAGGATTGATGTAAATGTTGTATTTAAGGATAAGGGAATTTAATAAATATTACTCAATCGTTTTAAATGTTTTTTTATATATTTATAGGTTTTTCAAGTTCAAATGAATGTTTTGGCAGAAGATATGTACCAAGATCACTCAAGAAATATGATCAAGAATAAATTTGAAGTACTTTGTCTAGAAATCCTCTCGTGAATGAGACATATGATCTTGGACAATCACTCAAGGAAAGATTTATAATAACAAACTAGTTAACATGTACTTCATAAATTCAAAGCATTAGAAATGGTTGGGAAATTTGATTTAAATAAAACATATAATTCCCTTAAATCATGAGTCATTATTTCAATTTTCAAGATTCACTTTAAGGATTAGATTTTCCATTTTTCATATTCAACTTCATTAACATAGAAATCTAAAAAATGGAATCATATGATTCCTAAGAAACTCATGTCTCCTAAATTAATTATGTAATGCAATAATTCAAGTCAGTGCATGCAACTCTTATCATTAAAGATCAAAACATGTTTTGTGCCAAAAAATAGAAGTATTTTAAAACTTTAAACAATAAAAATTAACTCCATTTCCAATGAATATTAGTACTTATATTCCACTATTTAAGGCTTCTATTTACCATTTATGAACCTAAAAAATATAATTACTAACTTAAGAACAAGGATCATGTCATTAATGCTAAATAAGATAAGGAGGACTAGGATACATGCAAAAATAATTCTTAAAAAATTAAATTGAAATCTAAAAAGAATTTAATGATAAATCTTGGATTGATCCCCCCATGTGGGCCATGAATTTTTATGGCCTCCAGTGGGCAGTACCAGCTGTTATCCATAATCTAATGGTTGGTGGATCTTCATTGACATGAACAACTACATGTTGTTCTACCCAGCTCGCAATTCTTTGTTCTTATTGAGGAGGACCCCTTGGATAGAGTACACTATATCTTCACCCTTAATAATGTGGTACATATTTCATGATAGGGGTAGGATGAATTATGGAACCTCTTCCTCCTTTGTTTCCACATGTGAAACCATATTATATTCTAGTTCTCGCTTCATGGGGGCTTTAACCTCTTATTTGATTTTATCAGGCTCATCGACATCGATCTCTTCATGATGGGGATCCTATAGTAGATGTTCAATGTCTTCAGAGAGATCCAAGTGTTCCTCAGTAGGTGCATCTTTTTCCACAGCATCCTTTAAGGCATAATAGGAGTCTGACAATTCATAAAATTTAAAATAGTTGGGATTTATACTCAAATAATATTCAATAAAATAAAATTAGTTGGAGTTCATGAATGTATCATCTCCCTGATGTGGTTCAGATTAAATATTTTCTTTGGTGGAGAGTTTCTCTTAGAGTTTATTATCAATAGATGGAGGTAGGTAGTCAGGCTCATCCACCTAAAGTTTTTCTTTAACATCATGGATGTATTCAGGGAAATCTGGGAAGACCAGTGACACTTCCTTCTTGGCCTTGAATCTTTGAATGTCAGTTTGGAGTCCATTGGCCATGGCCATAAAATCTTCAAGTGAGATCCATGTTTCTATTCCTCCTTCCTTTTTTTGAACATTATTATTAGAGCATCATCCCTTTGTTGTAGGGCCTCCTCAGTGTATTTTGTTTCTTCTTCCTGTACCTATGAGTAGTTATTCCTTGCATAATAATTTGAATTTGAATACATCATGGGAAAGGGTTTTTTTAAGAAAACAATGAAAAATATCTACCAAAATGTGAATTTTTAAAAAGTGATCGAAATAACTGTTTATCTCCCAAGAAAAAGTGCTAGTTTTGACTCACGCCAATCGTATGATGTGGAAAAATCAGATTTATTTTATTAATTCAGCACAATGGCTGAGTAGGGTAATATCACTTGAGGAGAGTAGCAGTCGGTTCAATCACTTAATATATTTCAATTATTCTAATCATTTTTTATATTATTTATTAAAACAATGGTTTTAAGGGTTTTGTAAAATAGTGAAATTAAAATAATGAAATTATAACTTTAAATCTAAATGTAGAAGCAAATGTTGACAGAATAGAATTAGTAAAGAAAGAACTTGGTCCCGGGGTTAGATAACACAACTTCATTCATTATTTATTTATTTATTAAATTCAATTTGATAATTAATTTTATAAAACCTCATTGCTGGATTACTTTCCTTTGATTTAAAGAGTGTGTGATTTTATCATGTCTTCGGTAGACCAAACCACACCTCCTCCAATGATCAACTTGGATAACATCTCAACCAAGAATGGTATCCCAAAAAGACATAGCTCCACCATATGTCGTTTCATCCCTTATAGAAACCCCAACTACACCGTATTAAGGGTTTTCTTAATAGAATGGATGGAAAAGGATTGAATCAATGGAAATGAATATAATTTGAAATATTGTTGTGTTGGACGATTGCCGCACCAACTCAATAGTCCTCCATCAACCACAAATAAATTTAAAACATTTTAAATTGAAGATCAATAACAAAGAACAACATGAAACCCCCACCACCCCCCAGGGAAAAGAATCATATTAGTCACATTACATTACAACATGAAAAGATATCATAGTGGAATGATAGAAGAGAGAGAATGAGAATTAGAGTTGGAAGAAAAATAATGTTGGAAGAAGGAAATGGAAACACATTAATATAAAAAATGTCAATGTGTTACAAGTAAAATTAAAATAAAATAAAAATAAAATAAAGAAATAAAATAACTAAATTTCCCTTGGCCTCCTCTCCTTAGTGCCCCAAATGGTGTGGGGATGGGAAAGAATTATTTGAGAGGTAGGAGCTCTATCCTTTTATAGGAAAAATATATCCTCTAAATGTTGTCATGTTATTACCCCTCAAATGGTTGATTAATACATGGTCTCCTTCATGATATTTGTTCACCATTGTATTTATCAACTCCTCTAAAAATGATAGCTAATTTGGCCACAAGATGAAAAGTTATGAATTATTAATTGACTCATACTTTTTATGGATGAAGGTCCCAAGAAGATTCTCTTTCTAAAGAATAATATCCAATAGAAACTTTAATGACTTCAAAACTCCCTCAAATTAATTTTGGAGACGAAATGATGTGTCTTAGTTCTATTCCAGGTGGAATCACCTTAATTGTTTGTGTCTATGCCGAGATGGGATTTTGTTACTATCGGGGGGGGTCCATGCTGGGCGCCAGGAAAATTTCCCAATTTCATTGAATTTTTTTATCCTCTAGATTCACGAATCAGACCTTGGTCCAAAATACCCTTCACATAAAAATCTATAAAAAATATAGAATTAATCACTTTTCATAATTTTTCTCAAAACACATCATAAATCCAAAATCGATCCATATATGATAAAATTGATAATTTTGGAGGATTAAAACAATTTTAATGCATAAAAAATGTGAAAAATATTAGCTCTATCAATTCCCCCACACATAAACCATGCTTTTCCTCAAGAATTAAATCTCAACATTAAATTTCAATGGGATCCAATGTTACCAATATTCAAATTCCAAAGTAATACAATCAAACAATTTTCAATGCCAAATCAAATTTTCCGAAATCCACGTGAAGTATCAATTTAATTTCTAATTTTTCAAAGAAACAATCTACTCATATATTTTACTTTTCCCATTTTAAGAAGGATGAAAATTATCCTTTCATTCATTTAGTATTTTAAATTAATTATTATTAAACTTTTCAAATCTTGATTTACCTCAACTTTGAATCCTTCCTCTCATCTCTCACAATACAAATCAAGAAGAGTTATGCTCATAACATGAGAACATGCTCTTTATTAATAATATTGTAAAAGAATAAATTTCTACACTTTTTAATGAAAAGAGGTATATAAAATCATGAGGTATTTCCAATAAAGGTTCAAATGACTCTGAGGCTTAAGGTTGGTAAGATTTTTTTCTTTAAAAATAAAGTATAAGGGAGGAGTATAATATCGTAATTAAAATGCATTATATCCAATGTAAAAGAGTATTGAAGTTCCCCTCTTCAATGTAGCAACACCTACTTCCCCCAAAACTCAAAGTAAGGTCATGATCAAGTAAGAATAATGAATTATTTTTTCACCCTCTCACTACTAGAAAAATGACCTATATCCACAGATCTATAGCCTTAGTTTTTTGATATGTGGCTATAGTTTAGTCTATATCCACAGTTCTAATTGAAACATTATCTGTATGGTTGCAAAAATATATCTATCCCAAATGTAACTCACGATCCCAACTCACAACCCCTAACCTAGAAACCTCTCCCCTCACGACTTATCTGCTCAGTGGCCCTCCCTTCTCGGCGGCCCTCCTCTCTCGGCGGACCTCTCGTCTCGGTGGAGGCCCTCTCTTCTCAGTGGCCCTCCTCTCTCGCCGGCCTCTCTTCTTAGTGACATCACTCTCTTCTTGGCGGCTCTCCTATCTCATCTCCCTCTCTTCTCAGCAGCGACCCTCTGTTCTCAGCTACCCCCTCTCTCATCAGACTCTCTTCTTAATGGGATCCCTCTCTTATTTGAGGAACTATATTCTCGGTGGCCCTCCTCTCTCGGAAGGCCTCTTGTCTCGGTGGTGGCCCTCTCTTCTCGGCACCCCTCCTCTCTCTGTGGCCTCTCTTCTCATCAGCCCTCTCCTCTCAGAAGCCCTTTTATCTCGACGGTCACTCGTCTAAGCGGCCCTCTCTTGAGACATATTTATCTCTTCTAACCAAATTCCTTAGTGAATCAAAGAACTAAATGAAGTCACAAACCACTCTTGGTAATTTGATCTCCTTTTTAACTATGTATCACATTCTTCTTCAAATCACTCTTGCTTATCTCCGTGTATTGATTTCCCCGATGGTGGAAATTGTGGAATTATATATTCGAATCTTATTATTTATATATTTACTATCGAAATTATGGGTCTGGATCAGATTTTAAATACATTTGGCACATTTATAGGGGATTGTGGTGGTATGTGTTCTTTATGTTTTTTCTTCATTCTAGAACATGTCAATTTGGAGATTTATGATTAATAACTCTTGAACTAGGATCTCACCTTGATTATTAAGGACCTTGAATCATCATTAATTTTTGTTTACCATGGGATTTATTATTTAACGTGTTTCTGTGTAGGTGGTCTTAGGACTCAACTTTATGTTATGAACTTTGTTTTTTCAATTTGAAATCGATTTCTAATGTTGGTTAAAGACATGAAAATGGATTCTATGAAGTATGGTTGCCATGAAAATGGAATCAACCCATGGTGTTTTTAATGGAAATGGTTTTGAAGCATATTTTTTTGTTTTAAATATGAAATTACCTTTAATTATATTATTGTGTGTATGTCAAAGTTGTGGCAATATGGTTGGGATGTTGAACTTTTTTAGTAGTAGTACATTCACAACGTAAAGGGAAACTCACACCATAAATGTTCTCCATGATGAACTTTCTATATATTAATGTTGATGAATGATGGTGGGGGTATTTTTCTTTTGGTATTTCATGACATGTACCATGTTTAAAATGTGAATCGATTTTTTCTAGAGGGGGAGACCCTTGTCATAAGTCTCTCATGGAATGAACCTTCTGTTCACACCATGAATGGTGTGCATTGTGTGTTGTTTTAGATAGGGAAGTCCCATTTTTTTGATTGGGTTACTCATGATTTAGGGTATATGGATGCATATGAGAGGCCATTTCTTATATTAATAATACCTTATGTTGCCTTATTTTACCCCCTTAATTTATGGATATCATTGGATGTGTTTCAGAAAATAAAGGATGTATATTATTCTAGTTTTTTTTCTCAATTCTACCATTAAATTGATGGCCACTGATTCTAATTAAATTTCATTTCGGGTTTGGTGATTTCTTCCATTGTATTATGGTGAAAATAATCAAATATGTGGGTGATTTCATATAACATGGTGAGGGGACATCCTGATACATTACATGTAGTCCATCATGAATCATTTTGATGATGGTATATAATTGTATATATTTTAATATATATTTAAAAAAACTAATGGAGAAAATCGATGGATTAATTATTGGTGATTTGTGGTAACTTTGAGTGACTTAGGATTTGCGGCATGTTGAGAGTAGACTAAACCTCATTACTCATGTTTTTGGCATGAAATCGTTACCTAGTGAGATTTTTGAGAATTATTCCTATCTGAATGTCAATGTAAATATTAATTTTAATGATTTAATTCAATATATATTTATTATAATTAAATAATTTATATGTTTTGGAATGATTTATGTGATCATATTTTTGGGAAAATTATTTTCTAATTGCATGGACTTGGGATAAGTCTATCATGCTGAAAATTAAGGAGGAATAAATCAAATAGGTAGTAGGAACCTCATTCATACCCCTTTGTTATTATAAATTATATTTATATGGAATAGTATGTGAGGTATGTCAACCATGAAAATTTAATCCATTTTAAATTAATTTAATAGTTTTATTTAAAATATTTACATGGAAATGGATACTGTGTTGAGGCTATAAAAGATCTTATGAATTGATTCCTTAGTAGATGATGGTTATGGCCTCCTTTATAATTGAATGCCTTGGGATATATGGAACCAAATGGGTGACCCTAAAATGAAAATTATGATTGTAGTAGATATGGATTGGTTCTTTATCCATAGGGTTTTTCCTCTCCCAAGAACCCTTGGGTCTTCTGGGGTTGTATTTAATGTTTGAGGATGTTTAACCTTGGGGTATTGGGGTTCCGGGGCTTACAGAGGATGCCACTTTAATGCATCATTATTTATGATAGACCAATGATTTATAAACATGTATTTAATTATTATATATTATTTACTTATGATTAGGATTTATTAAATATCCTCATGAATTATCATATAGCATATATTTGTGATTTATATTTGTTCAAGATCCCCTTCCAACTATTTTTTGTATAAACATTTTCTCACATATGCAATTTTTATTCTTTTCTCAAATTTTAGAATATTCTTATGCTTATGTCTAGTGATTTCATATTTATAAATTTGATATTTTCTTAAAGTATACTTGTTTACTAATTCTACTATTATGGGCTTCATTCTTGATTTGGATTTTAAACATGAATAACTGAATTAGAAAATCTCTTATCACTCCTTAGACTAAATTTATTACAATTGCAAAAGATGGTCTTCATGTTTTCAAAATGAAAGAGTCTAGACAACTCATAACACCATCCTGAATATAAAAATCAACGAAAAAGGTCCAATTCTCCTCTATTCTTTTTTAGTAGGAAAGGTATGAATTATTTTAAATCCTTTTCATGACTTGCAGCATTAAATTTGGGGTTCCACAAGGGAATTAATCTTCTACAGAAAAATTAAATAGGCCAGAGATATAATTCTTCATAGGAAAAAGGTATTTTGTAGTTTAGTTTTAATTTTATTTTCTTTATCTCATCGTCCACTTATACCTTTTACCACTTTCTACAGATGGAGGGTAGTTATATTCTGTGAAGGGTAGAGGAAGGGTATTGGAGGCTACTACACATTTTTCTTGGCAGGGGAGGGAGATCAGGGTAGTGGAGAGATTAATTTCTATGTTTTATTTTTGTCTATTTTTTATACAATTTTTCTTCGGTTTTCTTTTCCTTTAGCATGGATGTCCAACGTACGGTTGAGTAATGTTGAAATACTTCTATTGAACCACCCTTGCCTTTTCGATTCACATGTTTAGTTCAATATCACTTAGACTTTATGAGGCTACTCATTGGACACTATTTGATAGAGATTCAATGAGTATTGGAGAAGTTTATATTCAAGATTTAGATATCTACTTCAGAATGAATGTTCTAGAGATTGATTTTCACCACAATACTCCCAGCCTCAAGCCCAAGGAAAGCCTTCCCTTCCAAAATATAACAAGTTCAATTTCCTCCCTCTCAAATAAAATCATACTTATAATCCACGTAACAACTCGGGATTTTCTAAAAATTATTCTTTTTAATTTCATTGATGTCTTGTGTTGTACGCAACACCAAAATTAGCTTGTTCTCTATGTAACACCGTATATGCAACACTATTCTTGGCTCGTGTTACACAAAATTTCAAGTTCATTTGATAGAAGATATTCTATGCATCATTGAGGGTATATATATATATATTCAATGTATAAATGAAATAATGTTGGATTCTATAACACACAAAAACAATGAAATCTTTCACTACATGAAACCCTGAATTGGCTTGCTTTACACGCAATCACGACCTTCCACGATAGGGTTTGTTGTAGGCAATACCGAGTTTCACTAAACAACAATATGTTATTAAAATATTATATAAACTAGCTATTATGAATAGTAATACCCACTTTTTTAAATTTTATTTTTCAAAATGGACTACATTTTTGGATTCAGAATATCGAAATTAGCCTAGGGTGAATTTTTGTTATTTTTCTAAAAACATTCAATTTTTGATGAATAGTGAAAACACTGGGTTACTATTTAAAAACCAAAATTTTATTTAAATAATTATTTATTTTATTTAAATTTATTTTAGGTAAAAATTGATACATAATACCTATATAAGTTCAATGTAATTCATTGGAGTCATTTTATAATAATTTTCGATATATAAAAAATTTATTGAACTTTTCACCGTCTTTTACCTACATCCTAGGAGCTTTTTGAAAACTCACATAAAACATAATTTTACTGCTTCTGTGAGTGTAATTTCAAAAATCCGAGAGACATGGTTAATATAAAGGAGTAAAATGTGGTTTAATAAGATAAAAATATTTTTTGGTGATTAGTAACCTTTTTCTTTTATTTACCACAGTTAAAAGTAAATAGGGTAATTAAGGGTAAAAATGATATTATTATTATCCTAACACATGTCCTAATTCTATCGGATAAGTGTAATTCGACCAAAATAAACCTTAGGAATAAAATATTTCCCTTTAGGTCCACTTGGATTAGATTAGGACATGTATTATTATTTTATTTAAAGAAGAGTTAAAATAGTTAAAATCAATGTTTAATAACTAAAATATATTTAATATAGGGTTATACATAATCTAAATTAGTCTATAAATAATAATTAGAAATCTAAAAATATTTCCTACCTAATGGAATTTTATTTATAACTTTTAGACATTTAATAATCAAATTTATTAATGACACAATGGTGATGCAGTAATTACCTAAAAAATGAAATATTAAAATAATTGATATTATAAATACCCAAATATATGTAATTTGAGACTCTTTATGAATTAAACTAATTTTATAGGTTAATATGACATGTTATTATTGATTTAATTAACTTTTTTCGAACTAATCGTGTTGTTATTATTTTCACAAAAATCAATTAACAAATAGTGTCAAAATCGACATAAAATAGTTTTTAAAACAAATATTATATTATTAATTGTTATTTTTTTCAAAAAAAATCTAAGGTTAGGCCAAATTACTTATATAAGGTTATATATATTAATAACGAACCATTTGGGGTTCGTTTGGATTGTTATAGTAAGTTTATTAACCATGTAGTGTAAGAAATAAAGAAGACATGGTAAAAGTTAAATTATTTAGCTTAGAGTTAAATCTAAATGATAAGGTTAAAATAGTGACCTAATATTTTATAAAACATATTGGTTGAGAGTATTTAGACCCATACCCACTTTTTCTTTTAAATAAATCAATTTGGAGCTATTATAAACCGAATATGACTTTATTATAAAATAATATTTTATGTTTTTCCAAAGGTGTCGCTCTCCTCCCTTATAAAAAGGGCACCCCTTCCGTCTTCACTTCACACCCTTTTGAGCCTTTAAGCTCGTCCAACCCCTACCAATTAATCTTCCAAACCTCTATAGTTACATCATAGAGTTTCTTGTCTTCTCAAAAGACCAACTCTATTTCCCTAAGAAGAAGTTTAAAGGAGGTGCGTCGAGGAAGAGGTAATCTTTTCTACCGACTCTTTCAAGTTTCTTTCTTCTTCTACTTCCTCATCTTTAGTTGTTTCATTATAAAGTAATAAAATAAGTATTAATTATATACTTATAGGTTATTATAAATATGAAACAACCCTATTTCACCTTATATCCATCCTACGGAACACGAAATCACCGCGCGTGCGTATGTACGGAATACCGTCTCCACGCCGTGGTGTAATCAGTTTTTCCACCACCACCTTACTTGGATGGGCATAATGGTGTAAAGAATAAATATATATAATTAGTATAACATCATACTGATTATATGATACTATATCATCAAATCCAATACCATTCAATATCTATGGGAACGATATCATCGCTCGTGCGTACGTACAGATTACGGTCTCCACGACGCGATGAGATTCATTTTCCATGTTAACAATTAAAGAATAATTATAAAGTATATGTAATAAGTAATCATTAAATATATGAAATAATAATGCTACTATATTTATGTATATATATATTTATGTCATCTACTTAATTCCATTAAATTCAATAAGGAAACAAAAAACAGCGTTCATGCGTACGTACGACCTACTGTCTCCATGAACGATGTATTTCTTTCCATTTATCGGTCTATTATATATATGTATATTATGAATATATATTATATATAAATCATGTTTTATATTCTGTAATTAAGTAATCATCATCTAAGTAATCATATTAATAATTACAAGTCAAAACACGGATGATAAATGAAACCATTTTACCCAAAACGCTGCTTTAATAGGGAATTGACAAATGAACATATAGTATAAAGTCGTAAGTGAATCATATATGATATCCTAAATATTATTATGGTTCTGTTACAAGTTAATAATATGTTTAAACCCACTGTACAGGAGTCTCGGACACATATAGAAGAAATTGGACATAAGATAATGGATAACTATTCCAATCTCGTTCTTATCCGAGATTATTTATTCGTAAGTATTTACTGGGGTTATTGTTATCATCCATGTCCATGTTTTCTAAAAAACATTCATGTATGTTTAATGTCCTTTTTACCCATTTTTTAATTTTACCACATGTTATGAAAGGAATCTTACTTTTTTTACCACATAAGGAACTTTTTGACTTTTCTCACAAAAGTATGAGGAGAATGTTATTTTTAACTTATACAGCATGAATGGATTTTTACAGTTTCATAAATCCTCATTTTCATGAAGCTTCCTCTAAAAGATTGCATGATTATTTTAAAAAAAACCCTATTCTTTTAATATTGCATGGCATTTTGTGAAATAAAAATGATTTTGAAGAAGAAAGGATATTTTCCGTCAAGAATTCATTTCAAGTGTTTTATGAAAAATATATTCCATCTAAAATGAAATTATTTAATATGTTTATGTTTCAAGTATAATGTCTCCATTATTTAGATGGTTTGATTTTTCTTATGATTAAATGATATAAATTTTTTATATGGATTTTTTATGATGGCTTGATGTTTAAGAATCCCATTCTGTTGCATGGGTTATGCTATGATGTACGATTTGTGATTTTGTGGCACACGTAAGAATGATTTCAATATGAGATGGGTGGGACATATATCTCCCTCCAATTGATTGGGTAAAGATTTATATCTCATGAGATAGACATGGATGTAATGGTAAGTTAATCCGGTCCAGTGTTACAGGACAGGAACGAGGAGTGAACTCGATTCAGAAAGGGACTTTGTGCACTAAGATGATCTTGGAAGTAATGACTTGGCTACTATGGAAATCATACCATGTGATTAATGGTTTTCCACAATTACATGTTTTATTCCCATGATATTTTATCATTATTGATGTTCCTTTATGATATATGCCTTACGTGATTTCAAGATTTATGTCTTTGCTCAAGATTATGATGTTTAGATTTTATGTTCAAGTTTTTGCATTCAAATGTTTATGGATTGTTTTATGTTCCCTATTCTTTCCCTTACTGAGCATTTGAGATAACCCTTTTTATGTTTTTTCCCCAGGATATAAAGAAATATTTTAGGTAATAAAACCAATGGGGAAGATCTTTATGGGAGATGTTGAAGATCTTTCACCATGATTAGAAGATTACGTTCCGAGTTTCCAAAGACACTAAACTAATATGGTCATTGGGTGTCTGTTTTTGTCATGTATTAAGTATTCCACAAATGTAATTTAATGTCCATGTACGTCAAGATTTGGGTGTCTACATTTGGTATCAGAGCGAAGGTTTAGTTAAACTTTGGAAACTAGGGTGCGAAAACTTTAGTGAAATCCCTAGAAATATTTAAGGGATGTCAAGGGATGTCCCTAAGGATAAGTATACATATAGGTTATAGTCATATAATTACGGTAACGATCTTATAATTTAACCTAATATGTTAGATATTTATGGTACTCCCCCTTTATTATGTTGTTTTACCTAGCATGATTTTTTCCTCTCACACTATTCTTTTTGGGTTTTAGAAAATGGCTAGAAACAGGAAGATTCACGATAATGGAGGATATGACGGACAACGGAATGATATTATTCATGAGAAACCAAATGAAATAACATTTGGAAGTCCAAACATATTTATTATGCCTAATAAGCAATCTCATAATATGATCAATAATCTCAACTTTGGTAAGTTTCCCGACTCAGATAATAAGAGAAATATGGAGTTTCATGATGATCATAGAGGAAATAAAGTTCAATTTCTCTCATGTAAATCATGTGGGAAGAGGTGTTAAGGAGAATGTTTCGAAGAAACTGAAAGATGATTTGGGTGCGGAAAAGAAGGACACAAATCCTGTAAGTGAAAAGGAAAAGGTTCAGTTAACACCATAGAGAAGGATAATGGTATTGCTATGACATCAACAAAGATTAGATGTTTCAAATGTGGAATGTATGGGAATTATGCAAACCAATGCCCTAAGGGAAAATCTCATGAAGAGAATTAGCATGGTCATAAGGGTAGTATTTATGTGGATGATGATGAGGAGACTACAAATGATATATGAGATGAAAGAAGTGTTGAAGCTTGGTCAATGGTTTAAGAAGGTAGTGGAATGATTGTATGTTTATCAAGAGTTATGTTTTATAAGTAATTTAATGGTACTATGGAATAAAGAAACATCTAAGGATTGTTACACTATTGTTTTTTCTAAAGTATTTGAAAGTATATGTTGAATGGTACTGGTAACCATGAAATGTTATTAAGATATTTTTGGAAATAAGATGATATGCGCATAATGAAGGGATAAAGAGAAAATGAAATTTTGATTGTATTCATGAGCTCATGACTGATATAAAGAAAAAGTGATATCATGGTTTGAGTATATAGAAATTTTGGGATTTGGTATGTGGAATGAGTTAACTTTTGACAGAATTCATGTTTTCGCTAAGGTTCTATGGTATTTCATGTGTTAAAAGAATACATGATTAAGGTATTAACATGTTTGGAATATGACCAACAATATATATCTTTCGATATATGGGTGATAAATGATGGTATTCACATGCTTGGTATATGACCTCTCTAGTAATCATTTTCTTTATACAATGAGATTGGACAGATGAATTTTGGATAATCTTGAAGATTGGAATGGATTAAGTTGGACATAAGATAGTATTATTTAATGATAGAACTTGTTTTTCGATATTATTTCTGGAATGTTATAATAGTATAGTTTTAGAAAAAAGAAAACCTATAGGACGAGCGACAACCCATCGCGTCAGACAAGGATGTGGGAATTGAACCCACAACTGAAGTGCGGCAGGCCTTTATCGCATACCACTGGCCTACAAGAAGTCCTTGGTTAGTAGAAACTAGTTTTATTTTATTAAGCGCCATGATAGATGATGTATAAGTCCATTTTAGCAACCATATATGATTAATCTCAAGATAGATGGACTTATGTATATTTAATAAATTGTGCTAAACTTTTTGCAATAGAAAAAAATGGAATGACCTATAATTCTATCGCATGATCTGCTAACACTTCACTAATGACAAATTCAACTTCATTTCATTAAGAGATAAAGTGTAAATTATTCAAGGCATGAACAACGGTGAGATTTTACCAAAATAAAGTAAGTATTTCTTTTAATTAAACTATTCTTCAGCATTAGGGGAATAATCTTGAAAAATAAAAACTTTGTCCTAGTACCCTCATACCCGATAAATCAGATGGCACCTTAGATCATCACAAATTTATGGCTTTTTGATTGATGGCTTTTTCATAGCCATGTTCTCTTCCACTCTCCATCAGAACATGATGGTTAGATTTCTCTTCCATATCCATATTTTCATCTATATTCTCCTATGAGTGATGAGTTAATTTGGGTAACCGTTACATTTCATACTTTAGTTTTTTGAAGTTATGTTTTGGTATTCCTTTTTACAATGTGGGTTTCTATGAAAGAAACTTTCAAGTAGTAAACCATTTATAACCTCGACGAATTTCAAGGGAGAAATTCATTTTAAGGGTGGTAGAGTGTAACAAACCATGTTTTTATGAGAATTATTCTTTTTAATTTCATTGATGTATTGTGTTCTACGCAACACCAAAATTAGCTTGTTCTATACGCAACACTGTATACGTAACACTATTCTTGGCTCGTGTTACACAAAATTTCAAGTTCTTTTGATATAAGTTATTCTACTCAATATTGAGTGTGTGTATATATATATATATTCAATGTATAAATGAAATACGATTGGATTCTATTATACAAAACAACAACGGAATCTTGCACTAAACGCAGCCCTAACTTGGCTTGCTTTACACGCAATCGCAACCTTCCACGATAGCGTGTGTTGTACGCAATACCGAGTTTCACTAAACAACAATATGTTATTAAAATATTATATAAAATAGCCGTTGTGAATATAAAAACCAAATTTTTTAAATTTTATTTTTCAAAATGGACTTCATTTTTGGTTTCGGAATATCGAAATTAGCCTAGGGTGAATTTTTTGTATTTTTTTGAAAACTTTCAATTTTTGATGAATAGTGAAAACACTGGGTCACTATTTAAAAACCGACTTTTTATTTAAATAATTATTTATTTTATTTTAATTTATTTTAGGTAAAAATTGATACATAATACCTATATAAGTTCAATGTATTTCATTGGAGTTATTTTATAATAATTTTCGATATATAAAAAATTTATTGAACTTTTCATCGTCTTTTACCTACCTCCGAGGAGCATTATGCAAACTTACATAAAACTTAATCTTACCACTTATGTGAGTTTAATTTCGAAAATATGAGAGACACGGTTAATATCATGGAGTAAAATTCGGTTCAATAAGATAAATATAATTTTTGGTGAATAGTAACTTTTACTTTTATTTACCACGGTTAAAAGTAAATAGGGTAATTAAGGGTAAAAATGATATTATTATTACCCTAACACATGTCCTAATTCTATTGGATAGGTGTAATTCGAACAAAAACAACTTTATAAATAAAATATTGACCTTTAGGTACACTTGGATTAGATTAAGACATTTATTATTATTTAATTTAAAGATGAGTTAAAATAATTAAAATCAAATTTTAATAATTAAACATATTTAATATAGGGTTATACATAAGATAAATTCTACTATAAATATTAATTAGAAATATAAAAATATTTCCTACCTAATTTTATTTTATTTATAATTTTTAGACATTAAATAATCTAATTTATTTATGACACAAAGGTGATACAGTAATTACCTAAATAATGAAATAGTAAAATAATTGATATTATAAATACCCAAATAAATGAAATTTGAGGATATTAATGAATTAAACTAATTTTATAGCTTAATATGACATGTTAGTATTTATTTAATTAACGTTTTTTAAACAAATCATGTTGTTATGATTTTCACAAAAATTAATTACCAAATAGTGTCAAAATTGACATAAAATAGTTTTTAAAACAAATATTATATTATTAATTTTTATTTTATTCCTAAAAATATATGTTTCGGCCAAATAACATAGAAAAGGTTATATATATTAATAATTAACCATTTGGGGTTCGTTTGGCTTATTACAGTAGGTTTATTAACCATGTAGTGTAAGAAAACAAGAAGACATGGTAAAAGTTAAATTATTTAACTTAGAGTTTAATCTAAATGATAAGGTTAAAATAGTAACCTAAACTTGTCTAAAACCTATTGGTTGAGAGGCTTTATACCCATACCCACTTTATCTTCGATATAAATCAATTTGGAGCTATTATAAACTGAATATTACTTTATTATAAAATAATTTTTTATGTTTCTCCAAAGGTGCCCCTCTCCTCCCTTATAAAAAGGGCACCCCTTCCCTCTTCACTTAACACCCTTTTGAGCCTTGAAGCTCAGAAAAACCCTGCCAATTAATCATCTCAATCTATCTAGTTACATCATAGAGGTTTTGGTCTTCTCAAAAGACTAACTCTATGGCCCTAAGAAGATGTTTAAAGGAGGTGTGTTGAGGAAGTGGTAATCTGTTCTACCGACTCTTTCAAGTTTCTTTCTTCTTCTACTTCCTCTTCTTTAGTTGTTTCATTATAAAGTAATAACATAATTATTACTTATATAATGATATGTTATTATAAATATTAAACAACCCTATTTTACATTCTATCCATCCTACGGAAAACGAAATCACCGCACATGCGTACGTACGAAATACCGTCTCCACGTTGTGGTGTAATCTGTTTTTCCACCACCACCATACTTGGATGGGTATAATGGTTTAAAGAATAACTATATATAGTTATTATAACATCATACTGATTCTGTGATATTATATCATCCATTAAAATACCATTCAATATATATGGGAATGATATCATCGCTCGTGCGTACGTACAGATTACTGTCTCTACGACGCGATGAGATTCATTTTCCTTGTTAACAATTCAAGAATAATTATAAAGTATATATAATAAGTAATCATGAAATATATGAAATAATAATGCTACTGTATTTATTTATATATATATTTATTTCATCTACTTAATTCCATTCAATTCAATAAGGAAACGAAAAACAACGTTCATGTGTACGTACGACCTACCGTCTCCATGAACGGTGTATTTCTGTCCATTTATTGATCTATTATATATATGTATATTATGAAAATATTTTATATGTAAATCATGTTTTATATTCTTGAATTAATTAATCCTGATCTAAGTAATCATATTAATAATTACAAGTCAAAACACAGATGATAAATGAAATGATTTTACCCAAAATGTTGTTTTAACATAAAATTGACAAATGACCAGATAATATAAAGTCGTAAGTGAATAATATGTGATATAATAAATATTATTATGGTTTTGTTAAATGTTAATAATACGTTTAAACCCACTATACATGAGTCTCGGACACATACAAGAGAAATTGGACATATGGTAAGGGATAATTATTCCAATCTCATTCTTATCTGAGATTGTTTATTCGTAAGTATTTACTAGGGTTATTGTTATCATCCATGTACATGTTTTCTAAAACTGTTTTCATGTATATTTAATGTCATTTTTAACCATTTTAAAATTTTACCACATTTTATTAAAGGAATCTTACTTTTTTTACCACATGAGGAACTTTGTGACTTTTCCGACAAAAGTATGAGGAGAATGTTATTTTGAACTTATAAGGCGTTAATGGATTTTTAAGGTTTCATAAATCCTCATTTTCATGAATCTTCCTATACAAGATTGCATGATTATTGTGAACAAAACCCTTTTCTTTCAAAATTGCATGGCGTTTTGTGAAAATAAAATGATTTTGAAGAAGAAAATATATTTTCCTCAAGAATTCATTTAAAGTGTTTATCAAAACTATTTTCCATCTAAAATGACATTATTTAATATGTTTATGTTTCAAGTATAATGTCTCCATTATTTACATGGTTTTATTTTTTTATGATGAAATGATATCCATTTTTTTATATGGATTTTTTTTATGATGGCATGATGTTTAATAATTCCATTCTATTACATGGGTTATGCTATGATGTATGATTTGTGATTTTGTGGCACATGTAAAAATGATTTCAATATGAGATGGGTGGGACCTATATCTCCCTCCAATGAATTGGGTAAATATTTATATCTCATGAGATAGACATGGCTGGAATAGTAATTTAATCTGGTTCAGTGTTACAGGACTAGAATGAGGAGTGAACTCGATTCAGAAAGAGACTTTGTCCACTAAGATGGTTTTGGCATCAATGCCTTGGCTACTATGGAAATCATATCATGTGATTAATGGTTTTCCACAATTACATGTTTTATTCACATGATATTTTATCATGATTTATGTTCCTTTATTATATATGCCTTACGTGCTTCCAAGATTTATGTCTTTGCTCAAGATTATGATGTTTAGATTTTATGTTCATGTTTTTGATTTAAAATGTTAATGGATTGTTTTATGTTCTCTATGATTTCCCTTACTGAGCATTTGTGCTCACCCTTTTTATGTTTTTCCCCAGGATATAAATAATTTTTATAGGTAATAAAACCAAAGGGGAAGATCTTTACGGGAGATGTTGAAGATATTTCACCATGATTAGAAGATTACGTTCCGAGTTTCCAAAGACACTAAACTAATACGGTCTTTGGGCGTCTGTTTTTGTCATGTATTAAGTATTCCGCAAAAGTAATGTAATGTCCATTTACGTCAAGATTTGGGTCTCTACATTTGGTATCAGAGCGAAGGTTTATTTAACCTTTGGAAACTAGGATGCGAAAACATTAGTGAAATCCCTAGAAATATTTAAGGTACATCTAGGGATGTCCATAAGGATAAGTATATGTATAGGGTATAGTCCTATAATTATGCTAACGATCTTATAATTTAACCTAAGATGTTATATATTGATGGTACTCCCCCTTTATTATGTTTTTTTCCCTATCATGATTTTTACCTCTCACACTATTCTTTTTGGGTTTTAGAAAATGGCTGGAAACAGGAAGATTCACGATAATGGAGGATATGATGGACAACGAAATGATATTGTTAATGAGAAACCAAATGAAATAGGATTTAGAAGTCCAAAAATCATTATTATGCCTAATAATCAATTTCATAATATGATCAACAATCTCAACTTTGGTAAGTTTCCCGACTCAGCTAATAAGATAAATATGGAGTTTCATGATGATCATAGAGGAAAAAAAGTTCAATTTCTCTCATGTAAATCATGTAGGAAGAGGCATCAAGGAGAATGTTTCAAAGGAACTGAAAGATGCTTTGGGTGTGGAAAAGGACACAAATCTAGTAATTGAAAAGGAAATGGTTTAGTTAACACCATGGAGAAGGATAATGGTATTTCTACGACATCAACAATGATTAGATGTTCTAAATGTGGAATGTATGGGCATTATGTAAACCAATTCCCTAAGGGAAAATCTCATGAGGAGAATCAGTATGGTCATATGAGTAGTATTTATGTGGATGATGATGAGGAGACTACAAATGATATATGAGATAAAAGAAGTGTTGAAGCTTGTACAATGGCTTAAGAAGGTAGTAGAATGACTGTATTTTTATCAAGAGTTAGGTTGTATTGGTAATTTAATGGTACTATGGAATAAAGAAACATCTAAGGATTGTTACACTATTTTTTTTCCTAAATTATTTGAAAGTATATGTTGAATGGTAGTTGTAACCATTAAAGGTTATTCAGATATTTTTGGAAAGAAGATGATATGCGCATAATTAAGGGATAAAGAGAAAATGAAATTTTGATAGTATTCATGAGATCATGACTGATATAAGGACAAAGTGATATCATGGTTTGAGTATATAGAAATTTTGGGATTTTGGTATGTGGAATGATTTAACTTTTGACAGCATTTAGGTTTTCGCTAAGGTTCTATGGTAATTCATGTTTCAAAATAATACATGATTAAGGTATTCACATGTTTGGAATAAGACCAACAAGATATATCTTATGATATATGGGAGATAAATGATGGTATTCACATTCTTGGTATATGACCTCTCTGGTAATAATTTTCTTTATACTATGACATTGGACAGATGTATTTTGGATAAGCCTAAATATTGGAATGGATTATGTTGGACATAAGATAGTATTATATAAAGATAGAACTTGTTTTTCGATATTATTTCTGGAATGTCATAATAGTACAGTTTTAGAAAAAGGACAACCCATAGGATGAGCGACAAACCATCTCCTCGGACAAGGCTCTGCGAATCAAACCCAAAACTGAAGTACAACAGGCCTTTATTGCATACCACCAGCCTACAGGAAGTCTATGGTTAGTAAAAACTAGTTTTATTTTATTAAACACTATGATAGATGAAGTATAAGTCCATTTTAGCAACCATATATGATTTATCTCAAGATAGATGGACTTATGTATATTTAATAAATTGTGCTACACTTTTTGCAATAGAAACGAATGGAATGACCTATCATTCTATCGCATGATCTGATAACACTTTATGAATGACAAATTCAACTTCATTTCTTTAAGAGATGAAGTGGAAATTGTTCAAGGCATGAACAACGATGAGATTTTACCAAAATCAAGTAATTATTTCTTTTAATTAAACAATTCTTCAGCATTAGGGGAATGATCTTGAAAACTAAAAATGTTGTCATAGTACCCTCATACCCGATAAATCAGATGACACCTTAGATCATCACAAATTTTTGGCTTTGTGATTGATGGATTTTTCATAGCCATGTTCTCTGCCACTCTCCATCAGAACTTGATGGTTAGATTTCTCTTCCATATCCATATTTTCACCTATGTTATCCTATGGGTGATGAGTTAATTTGGGTAACAGTTACATTTCATACTTTAGTTTTATAAAGTTATGTTTTGGTATTCCTTTTTACGATGTGGGTTTTTATAAAAGAAACTTTCAAGTAGTAAACCATTTATAACCTCAACGAATTTCGAGGGCGAAATTCATTTTAAGGGGGGTAGAATGTAACAACCCAAGATTTTTTGAGAATTATTATTTTTAATTTCATTGATGTCTTGTTTTGTATGCGACACAAAAATTAGCCTGTTCTATACACAACACCGTATACACAACACTATTCTTGGCTCATGTTCACAAAATTTCAAGTTCGTTTGATAGATGTTATTCTAGGAAACATTGAGTGTATATATATATATTTAATGTATAAATGAAATACAATTGGATTATATTATACATGACAACAATGGAATCTTTCACTACTCGTAACCCTGACATGGCTTGCTTTACACACAATCACGACCTTCCACGATAGTGTGTGTTGTACGCAATACCGAGTTTCACTAAACAAGGATATATTATTAAAATATTATATAAACTAGCCGTTATGAATAGAAATACCCACTTTTTGAAATTTTATTTTTCAAAATGGACTTCATTTTTGGATTCGGAATATCGATGTTAGCCCAGGGTGAGTTTTTGGTATTTTTCTGAAAACATTCAATTTTTGATGAATAGTGAAAACACTGGGTTACTATTTGAAAACCGACTTTTTATTTAAATAATTATTTATTTTAGTTAAATTTATTTTAGGTAAAAATTGTTATATAATACCTATATAAGTTCAATTTAATCCATTGAAGTCATTTTATAATAATTTTCGATATATAAAAATTTTATCGAACTGTTGACCATCCTTTACCTACCTCCTAGAGGCTTTTTGCAAACATACATAAAACATAATTTCGCCTCTTCTCTGAGTGGAATTTAGAAAATCAGAGACACACGGTTAATATCAAGGAGTAAAATGTGGTTCAATAAGATAAAAATAATTTTTGTTGAATAGTAACTTTTTACTTTTATTTACAACGGTTAAAAGTAAATAGGGTAATTAAGGGTAAAAATGATATTATTATTACCCTAACACATGTCCTAATTCTATTGGATAAGTGTAATTCGACCATAAACAACCTTATGAATAAAATATTTCCCTTTAGGTCCACTTGGATTAGATTAGGACATTGATTATTATTTTATTTAAAGAAGAGTTAAAATATTTAAAATAAAAGTTTAATAACTAAAACATATTTAATATATGGTTATTCAAAAGCTAAATTAGACTTTAAATATTAATTAGAAATCTAAAAATATTTCCTACCTAATGGGTTTTTATTTATAATTTTTAGACATTAAATAATCTAATTTATTTATGACACAATGGTGATGCAGTAATTACCTAAATAATGAAATATTAAAATAATTAATATTATAAATATCAAAAAAAATATAATTTGAGACTATTTATGAATTAAACTAATTTTATTGGTTTATATGAAATGTTAGTATTTATTTAATTAACCTTTTTCGAACTAATCATGTTGTTATGAGTTTCAAAAAAATAAATTACCAAATAGTGTCCAAATTGACATAAAATAGTTTTAAAAACAAATATTATATTATTAATTGTTATTTTTTTCCTAAAAATCTAAGGTTTGGCCAAATTACTTATATAAGGTTATATATATTAATAATGAACCATTTGGGGTTCATTTGTATTTTTATAGTAAGTTTATTAACCATGTAATTTAAGAAAACAAGAAGACATGGTAAATGTTAAATTATTTAACTTAGAGTTAAATCTAAATGATAAGGTTAAAATAGTAACCTAAACTTGTCTAAAACCTATTGGTCGATAGGGTTTCGACCCATCCCCACTTTAGCTTCGAAATAAATCAATTTGGAGCTATTATAGACTGAATATGACTTTATTATAAAATAATATTTTATGTTTTTCTAAAGGTGCCCCTCTCCTCCCTTATAAAAAGGGCACCCCTTCCCTCTTCACTTCACACACTTTTGAGCCTTGAATCTCAGCCAACCCCTACCAATTAATCTTATAAACCTCTCTAGTTACATCATAGAGGTTCAGTTATTCTCAAAAGACCAACTCAAGTTCCCTATGAAGAAGTTTAAAGGAAGGGCGTCGATGAAGAGGTAATCTCTTCTACCGACTCTTTCACGTTTCTTTCTTCTTCTATATCCTCTTATTTAGTTGTTTCATTATAAAGTAATGACATCAATATTAATTATATACTGATATGTTATTATAAATATTAAACAACCCTATTTCACCTTCTATCCATCCTACAGAAAATTAAATCACTGCGCGTGCGTATGTACAGAATACCATCTCCATGCCATGGTGTAATCAGTTTTTCTACCACCACCTTACTTGGATGGGTATAATGGTGTAATTAATAACTATATATAATTATTATAACATCATACTGATTCAATGATATTATATCATCCACTCGAATACCATTCAATATATATGGTAATGATATCATCGCTCGTGCGTATGTACGGATTACCGTCTCCACGACGCGATGAGATTCATTTTCCATGTTAACAATTTAAGAATAATTATAAAGTATATATAATAATTAATCATGAAATATATGACATAATAATGCTACTGGATTTATGTGTATATATATATATATTTATGTCATCTACTTAATTCCATTCAATTCAATAAGGAAACGAAAAACAATGTTCATGCGTACGTACGGCCTACCGTCTCCATGAACGGTCTGTTTCTTTCCATTTATAGATCTATTATATATATGTATATTCTGAATATATATTATATATAAATCATGTTTTATATTCTGTAATTAAGTAATCATGATCTAAGTAATCATATTAATAATTACAAGTCAAAACACAGATGATAAATGAAACGATTTTACCCAAAACGCTGCTTTAACATTGAATTAACAAATGAACAGATAATATAAAGTCTTAAGTGAATCATATATGATACCATAAATATTATTATGGTTCTGTTACAAGTTAATAATATTTTTAAACCCACTACATAGGATTCTTGGACACATAGAGAAGAAATTGGACATAAGGTAAGGGATAACTATTCCAATCTCGTTCTTATCCGAGATTGTTTATTCGTAATTATTTACTAGGGTTATTGTTATCATCCATGTCCATGTTTTCTAAAACTTTTTTCATGTATATTTAATGTCATTTTTAACCATTTTTAAATTTTACCACATTTTATTAAAGGAATATTACTTTTTTTTACCACACGAGGAACTTTGTGACTTTTCCAACAAAAGTATGAGGAGAATGTTATTTTGAACTTATACGGTGTTAATGGATTTTAAAGGTTTCATAAAGCCTCATTTTCATGAAGCTTCCTCTACAAGATTGCATGATTATTTTGAAAAAAACCCTTTTCTTTTAAAATTGCATGGCGTTTTGTGAAAATAAAATGATTTTGAAGAAGAAAAGATATTTTCCTCAAGAATTCATTTCAAGTGTTTATCAAAACTATTTTCCATCTAAAATGACATTATTTAATATGTTTATGTTTCAAGTATAATGTCTCCATTATTTACATGGTTTTATTTTTTTATGATGAAATGATATCCATTTTTTATATGGAATTTTTTATGATGGCATGATGTTTAAGAATTCCATTCTATTACATGGGTTATGCTATGATGTTTGATTTGTGATTTTGTGGCACACGTAAAAATGATTTCAATATGAGATGGGTGGGACCTATATCTCCCTCCAATGAATTTGGTAAAGATTAATATCTCATGAGATAGACATGGCTGGAATGGTAATTTAATCTGCTTCAGTGTTACAGGACTAGAATGAGGAGTGAACTCGATTCAGAAAGAGACTTTGTCCACTAAGATGGTTTTGGCATCAATGCCTTGGCTACTATGGAAATCATATCATGTGATTAATGGTTTTCCACAATTACATGTTTTATTCCCATGATATTTTATCATGATTTATGTTCCTTTATTATATATGCCTTACGTGCTTCCAAGATTTATGTCTTTGCTCAAGATTATGATGTTTAGATTTTATAAAGCCTCATTTTCATGAAGATTCCTCTACAAGATTTCATGATTATTTTCAAAAAAACCTTTTCTTTTAAAATTGCATGGCGTTTTGTGAAAATAAAATGATTTTGAAGAGGAAAGGATATTTTCCTCAAGAATTCATATCAAGTGTTTTATCAAAACTATTTTCCATATAAAATGACATTATTTAATATGTTTATGTTTCAAGTACAATCTATCCATTATTTACCTATTTTGATATTTATTATGATGAAATGATATCCATTTTTTATATGGATTTTTTTATGATGGCATGATGTTTAAGAATCCCATTCTATTACATGGGTTATGCTCTGATGTATGATTTCTGATTTTATGGCACACGTAAGAATGATTTCAATATGAGATGGGTGGGACCTATATGTCCATCCAATTCATTGGGTAAAGATTTATATCTCATGAGATATACATGGCTAGAATGTTAAGTCAATCCGGTTCAGTGTTACAGGACTGGAACGAGGAGTGAACTCGATTCAGAAAGGGACTTTATCCACTAAGATGGTCTTGGCAGCAATGCCTTGGATACTATGGAAATCATATCATGTGATTAATGGTTTTCCAAAATTACATGTTTTATTCCCATGCTATTTTGTCATGATTGATGTTCCTTTATGATATATTCCTTACGTACTTCGAAGATTTATGTTTTTTCTCAAGATTATGATGTTTAGATTTTATGTTCAAGTGTTTGCATTCAAATGTTTATGGATTTTTTTATGTTCTCTATGCTTTCCCTTACTGAGCATTTGAGATCACCCTTTTTATGTTTTATTTTCCCCAGGATATAAAGAAAGGTTTTAGGTAAGAAAACCAAAGCGGAAGATCCTTAAGGGAGATGTTGAAGATCGTTTACCATGATTAGAATATTTCGTTCTAAGTTTCCATAGACACTAAACTAATACAGTCTTTGGGTGTCTATTTTTTTCATGTATTTAGTATTCCGCAAAAGTAATGTAATGTCCAATTAGTTCAATCTTTGGGTCTCTACAATCCATGCCTTACATATGAATAATAAGAAACATACATAAATATAACCATAATCACCCTCTCTTGAAAATCAACATTTCCCTCATGGTTATTTACAATGAAAACATTTAAAAAAAATTCTTAGAAAATTTATTCTTTGAGTTAGACATTTGTTTTTTAGATTGAATCCTCTCTCACTGATTCTCCCTATATTCAATTTTTCCTTCAATGTTCGAACCCTTAGCCTAACTCTTAATAGTTCATTTCCTTTTAATTTATTTGCAAAAAATATACTAAACCTCCTCTAGATTTACTGAGTCCCTACCATACACCATCGATTCCTTGACAAAAGTATAAGAATCATCCAATTATGTTAAAAGAATTATTTCATGATCCTCATAAAACATACTAAACCTCTTCTAGATTTATTGAGTCCCTACCATACACCATCGATTCCTTGGAAAAAGTATAAGACTCATCCAATTATCTTAAAATAATTATTTCCTGATCCTCATAACCTATTATAATTTATATATTATAAATATCTAATATTATAGAATTAAAATCTCCAATATGAGTCCTAAATATTGTTTAAGGGTGCATCTTGAAGTTGTGAAGTATCATTTTATTAGACAACATTTCAACTAACAGTTTAGTCATATATTAGGATTCCAATATGGAACAAATACTAGCAGAATAAAACTCAAAGTCTACTTACCTAAAAACCATATAACCTAAAGACAACAAAATCAGTCTACTAGCTTTCATATTAATATCATGAGAGACATAAATTTATGTATAAGTGGTCTGTCCATTAGGGGATAGAGTGTTATCCTTTTTCCTAGAACCACACTAGTAGGAACAACAATCTTCCATGTACATAGGGAAATGAGTTTGAATCTTGAGACTTATATTTAAGGATCTCCCTACTATCACATTTCTTTCTAATGATGATATTATTGAAGATAGATATCTGAAAGTATTTTACTTTCTCATTAATAGATTATGTATGTTTTATCTAGAATAAAGATATCCTATTTCAATTTTAAGTTACATCTATATGTTTTCAACCATTGTAATATTATCCACTACTCCTCTTTATATTCTTACACCCTTTAACACAAGACTATAATTTTATGATAATCAACTACAATGTTTCTAGTCATAGGTATATATTGAATATAATGTTTGAATGGTTGAAATTATTTACCATAGTGACATTGCCTCATATTTTTATTTTCCTAAGAAATGATATACTTTAGGATCTTTTGATATGTTCACACCATGAACCAATCAAAAATAATAATAATTCCTTTATAACATTAAATCATAATCAATAGTGAAAAATTCTTAATCATGGATTCAATATTTTTATTACCAATTTTTAAAATATAATGTCCATTTATATTAACATAGTATAATTCCAAAACAACTCAAACGCTTCATCTGGTTGAGATAGAATAATAATAGAAGTTGTAGTAGGGGGAGGGAAACAGGAGGGTGGCTGGCTGGTGGCTGGAAGGTGGGAGGGAAAACTGGTTGGGGTGGTCTGTAGGGACGGGGGAGGACTGCATGGTAGTGGGAGGGAGAGGGTGGAAGGGGAGTTGGGAGGGGGTAGGGGGTATGGGGTAGGGGAGGGGGGAGGTCTGAAGGGAAGGGGGTATGGGGTGGTCAGTAGGGTAGGGGTGATCTATAGGGGGTCTGTAGGGTAGGGGAGGTCTGTAGGGAAAAGGGAGGGGGGAGGTCTACAAGGCAGGGGGTAGGGGGTGGTATGTAGGGGGTCTTGAGGGAAATAGGATCTCTGTAGGGGAGGGGGGTGGAGGGGAGGGGAGGGGAGGTCTTCAAAAAGGGGTATGAGTGGTCTGCAGGGGGGTCTGTAGGGAAAAGGGGAGGTCCACAGGGGAGGGGGTTTGTAGTGTAGGTTAAGGGGGTGGTCTGTGTGTGTGTGTGTGGGGGGGGGGGTCTGTAGGGCAGGGGGAGTGGGAGGGTGTAGGGGTTCAAAGGGGGAGTAGGGGTGGGGAAGGGGGTAAAGGGGGCAGTGGGGGATGGAAAACATGAAGGGGGGGTTCCCTAGTGGGTAGGGGGTCTATAGGGTAGGGGAGGGGAGAGGGTGAAAGGGGGATGGGGTGGGGTAGGGAGTGTAAGGGGTGGGGCAGTGGGATGGGGGTGCAAGGGGAAGTGAGGGGAGCGAAAACTGGCATGGGTTGTCTCCTGCAAGTAGATCCATGAAATGATCGATTTTCAATTTCCCATCCACTAACACTTCCATTATATAATATCTATCATCCAATTTTATGTTTTTTCTTGACCACCTTTCTCTCTTTCACTTTGGTCTAGAAGAAGGACGTGTTCCAATCACCCTATTTAAGCCATAGGTTAATTGATTTTCCCTTCCAAGATCCTTATATTTCTAGTATTATTTTAGCTAGAGTAGTTTTTTTCCACCAGACATGAAAACATGTCATCATCCTAGCTATCATGAAGCCTCTCCTTCATACATTTTATGTCTTTGTTGATACCCTATAGGCTATTTTACCAACGCATTATAGCTTCCATCTATCTTAGAATGTATTTCATTTAATGTTGTAGGAAATTTGTTAAACCCACCCAAGAGGAGCCCAACTTGTACAAGCTGGATAAATACCTCCATCCTCATCTAATTCCTTAAGTATACAAATTGCATACTCCTTATTTCGTCATTTTTCAGTTTCACTATGACTAGTGACTACTCTGAAAGAACCCTTGTGTGATTATTAATGGATGTTTTCATGTATGTGTCAATTCCATTGAAGTTTTAAAAACATTGATCCAACCTACTCCATATTCTCTTACTTCATTTCATGATTTTTCACCATGTTAATTTTCTTCTTGAGAAACGAAAATCTAAAAGACACTTTTCATCTATGAATCCTTTAATATCTTCCTATGAAATGGTTACATACATTTAACTTCTTACTTTTCTATCCAGGAGGGAGGGGGTTGTCCAGGAGGGTGGGTGTCTAGAATGGAGGGGGTCTCCAGGAGTGGGGGTGTCTAGGAGAGGGTGTGGGTGGGTCTGTAGGGGGTGCAAGGGGGTCTCCAGGGGTGTTTGGTGTGATATGAATGTTTCAAAAAATTGGTTACCTCCCAACTACTTTACTCCCAAGGGAAATGCAGTGTGACAAATCTCCATTGCAACATGACCTCTCAAACCTCAACTCTGAAGGGGAATTGAATTTTCATGTTCAAATACTCTACAACATGACCACGATTCATTGAAATCATCTATCTATGGCATAACTACCTTTTTCACATAATAACTGATTTTTCATGTGTCTTGGGAAAATTACGGTGTGATCAATTTATTCCCTGCATAATTTTATTCCCTCATTATGCAACCTACTATCCCACACCAAACAACAAGAACTCAAAATTTCATGGAAAACACATTGCAATGTGGTCTTCATGTCACGAAGGACTGACTCAAACATCTTTAAATTTCTGAACAAAATCATGACATGACTGTATTCATTGTTTCATAATATTTTCTGACTTCACCAAACTTTAATCTTATGTAGGACTATCATGACTTGATGAATTTCCATGCAACAAGATTTTTTCTTCATCCCCAAAACTTCTATAAAACTTTTCCCTTCAACTCCAACCTTCATTAAATATCTTCCAAACATCCAAATTGTCTTCACTTATTTTATGTTTGACTATTCCATATTATGAAAGCACCTCCACAAGGGATTAATCCTCTTCCTCTTCATCATGGTAGATTTACAACATTTGAACTCCATGAAAAACTCATCTTTTTTGTTGACCTTGGATTTCAACTTTGTTGTGCAGTGTGTATATTACTCATCTAACTCCATTAATTATCTACATATTAGTTAAAAAATAAAAAAAATATGGATGAATGGGGGGGGTGTCCAGGAGGGTCTGTAGGGGGACAGTGGGGGTGTAGGAGGATTAAGGTGTTCTTCAGGGGGTGAAAGGGGTTCTTTATGTGGAGGGGTTCAAGGGGGGTCTATAGGGGGGGGCAAGGTGGGTAGTAGGGGGAATGTCTAGGGGGTCTGTCCAGGGGGAGAGTGGGGGTGTGCATGGGGGTGCAAGGGGGTCTGTAGGGGGTAAGGGTGAAAGGGGGTCTATAGGGGGTCGGGGTGTGCAGGGGGTGTGTGTTGGGTCAGTCTGTCTAGGGAGGGGGGGAGGTTGTCCAGAGAGGGGGCTATCCAGGAGGGGAGTGGAGGGGGTGATTTTCAGGGGGAAGGGAGGGGCAGCAGGGGGAGTGGGGTTCAAGGTGAAAATTGATTGGTTATTTTTCCTTTAAACTATTGATCACCACGATCATAGTAATCTTATGTTTGGAAATTTATCATTCACCTTTACCTATCAACCATGGATTGTTAGACCAAAAGCGTGGTCATTATACTTTTTCTGTTTTGATATGTCACACCACCTATCAACCATATACACCTTCAAAAACCAACATAATCACTATGAGATTGACCATTTCTCATAGTTAGACTCAATGAACACCACTGGGGCCACCGAAACTAATTTTTCCTTGATCCAAAAAATTAAAGATATGTTTCTTGACCACATAAATTATCCCTGAGAAGTCTTATTTTTCAAAAACTTCTTTGATCATCTCCAATGTTCGTAAAATATCATTTTAGTATAAAAAAATATTTCTAATGTTTCTTTATTTAATGAAAAAATGGTGAAACTTCCCCATGGAATGTATCTCACACTAAAATACTTCATATAGTCTTTAATAATAATGAAAAAGAAGAGAGGGGTACCTTAATCCTCCTCAAGACATGGACAGTGGTTGGCCTTTATAGACTAACCCTTTCTTCTTAGTTTTCCTCTATGCTTTTGTAGTGATTTAATTTGACATAAACCCTCCAATAAATGATCCCTTTTGAATAATTTATTAGGACCCCATATCCATATTTATTTGGGGTTATTATTAAATAGTATAACATGTCCCTCTCGTACAAATGTATTTCACTGAAGAATTATTACAACAATTTATCCTTGCATTCTTCTCTCTCTAGAAAAATGCAGCATCACCCGTTTTATGTGGTTAATCAAATATGGAGGAAAAATGGAATTTCAGTGATCATTTTAGGTGTCTTGTGGAATCTCCAATTGTTTAGTGATAGGAAAACTTATATATATAGCCATAGGATAATAACTGTTGAGGTAAAACTGGTAGGGGGAGGGAAAACTAGCAGTGGGGGAGGGAAATATGGTAGTGGGTAAGGTGACAGGTAAGGGTGGGTACATGGTAGTGGGGAACTAGATGGGGGGATACTGGGGGGGGCTTAAGTGAGGTGGGGGAGGGTATAGTTGGAGGGGGAGGGGCAGGGGGTCAGCAGGGTAGGGGGAGGGTGCAGGTGGGGTGTCTAAGAGGGAGGGTCCAGGGGGATGTCCAATAGGGGGTGTTCATGAGGGATGGTTGGGGGTCCAAGAGTGGGGACTAGGGGTGTGGGTGGGTGTAGGTGGAGGGGGGAAGGGGTATTCAAGGTAGGGGGAGGGTGTGGGGGGTCCAGGTGGGGTTCTCCAGGATGGGGGTGTTGAGGAGGGGATGTTTCGGGTTTGGGGAGGGGGGTTCTAGGATGGTTTCCATGGAGGTGGGGGGGGGGGTTGTCTAGGGGGTGCCTAGGAGGGTGTATGGGCGTATCTAGGAGGGAAGGTGTGTCCATGGGGTAGGGCTGTGAGGGGGTCTGTAGGGAGGAGGGGTGCCATGGGGAGGTTGGTGTAGTTTGTGGGGCTATGTAGGGGGGGGGGGGGTTCTATCCCAGGTTGGGGGGGTCTTTCGAGGAAGGGGGTATGTCTAGAAGAGGGGGGGGGTTGTCTGAGGGGGCTATCTAGGGGGAGTGGTGGTGGGAATTGTAGTGGGGAAGGGGGATCTAGGGGGGAGGGGAGGGGTATATTCCTGGTGGGGTTGGAGGGGTAGGGGGTGTAGGGGTCAGGGGTGTGTAGGTGTCTGGGGGTGTGCAAGGGGTAGGGGTGTGTAGGGGTTAGGGGGATGGGCTGTCCAGGGGATGTCTAGGGGTTGTTGAGTGGCTATCAATGGGCTATACAGGGGTTGTCCAGGGGCTGTCCAGGGGCTTTCTAGGGGTTTTCTAGGGGTTGTCTAGGGTCTGTATAGGGGCTATCTAGGGGTGGTCCAATGTCTATCTTGGGTGGGGGGGACTTTCCATCTGGGGGCTATCCATGGGTTGTTTTGTTTATGAAATTATATGGCCTATATCCACAGTTTTAAACCATGTCTATAGCACTATGTGTCTTAATCATCAATCATGGTTTCAAACCATTGCATTAGGGATTTACCCATGGTTTGAACCTTGGATATAGGTCTATAGACAAGGTTTGATAGTGGCTATAGGTCTATAACCACGGATTGAAACCATTTTTATAGGTCTTTTGTTATAGCCACGCCAATATCAGCCATGGTTTTTGGACATATAATCATGGTTCCAAATCGTGGCTATAACCTAAATTTCTAGTTGTGTATTGATTTTTTCTTTTGTAAATATTTTTTTTTATTCCGTTTTTCGAATGTTATGATTAGATCAAACCTGACATCCTTCACCTAACCAGATATGATCAACAAATCGTTAGTTTGGAAAATGGTGGTTTTTGGTTTTCCTATATCACAACCAGTTTTTCCCATTTTTTTTGGTTTTTTTGGGTCATTTTTTCATTTTATTAATACAATATAGGAAAACAATAAAGTACAATGAATTATTACTCAACGTTTTATAATTCCAACAATAGCACCCCCACACTTTATCCATACAATGTATAACATCCCTTCCACCATGATTCCCTTCACCCCCACACATCATATTTCAAATATCATGCAAATACCAATAGTAGGGTAACAAAGGATAAAAATGGCTTGAAACATGGATCATCCCTATAAATGGAATTTATAGTCTCGAAGGGATAAAATAAGGATTGGTATAAATGTAGTCTTTATGGATAAGGGATTTTCAAGAGATTACTGAATCATATTAAATTTGGTTTTGTACAGTCATATATTTGACATGATCAAATGAAACTTCTAGAAGGTGACATGTCCTAAGATCACTCAAGAAATTTTCTCAAGAATAAATAAGAATTACTTCATCTAGAAATACTATTTTTAATGAGACATATGATACTGGACAATCACTCAAGGAATAATTTATAATAAAAAATCAATTCACATGTATTTCAAAAATTCAAAACATGAAAAATGGTATGGAAATTTCATTTACATAAATCAACTAATTCCCTTAAATCATGAGTCATCATTTCAATATCCATGTTTCACTTTTAACATTCAATTTCCAATGTTACTCATTTAATCTCATTAATAGTGAAATCTAAAACATAGCATCATAAGATTCATAAGAAACTTATGTCTCTTAAATAAGTCAAGTAAAGCAATAATTCATGTGTGGGCATGAAACTCTTATCATTAAATATCAAAACATGTTTTGGACAAAAAAAAATGTAAGGAATTAAAAAGTTAAAAAAAATAACTCCCTTTAACAAGAATATTAATACTTATCTTGCACTATTTAAGGCTTGATTTTCCCATTTATGAACCTAAAAAAGAGAATTAATCACTTAAGAACAAGGATCATGTCATGAAAGCTCAAAAATATAAGGAGGATAGGGTTTCATGCTAAACTACTTCTTCAAAAATGAAATTGAAATCTAAAAATCTTATAAAGATAAATATTGGTGTGATCCCCCAAGAGGACCTTTAATTTTTACTACCTCTATGGGGTAGCACCAGCTATTATCCATAATCTGATGGTGGGTGGATCTTCTTTGACATAAACCACCACATGTTGTTCTTCCCAGTTGGTAGTTATTTGATCTTGTTGAGGAGGAATCCACTGATATATTACACTAGAATGAATCCCAATAACAATGTGATACATCTTGTGTGGAGGGGGTGGGATGAATTATGGAGAATCTTCCTCCTTAATTGCTACTTGTGCAACCTTATTATCTTCTAGTTATGGCTTCATGGGGGGATTTATCCTCTTGTATGATTTCCTCAGACTCATCCACTTGGATGTCTTCATGATGGGGATCCTTCCGTAGATGTTCAATTTCTTCAGGGAGCTCTATGTTTTCATCAACTGGTGTATATTTTTCTACATCATCCTCCAAGGCATAATAAGAGTCCCCAAATTCTGAAAATTCAAAATAGTTGGGAGTTATACTCGAATGATATCACTAAAATCAAATGAGTTGAAGTTCATGAATATATCATCTCCCTGAAGTAGTTTGGCTTGAATATTTTCTTTAATAGAGGGTGCCTCTTGGAGTTTATTATCACTAGATGGAGTTAGGTAGTCAGGATCCTCCACCTCAAGTTTGTCTTCGACTTCATGGATGTCTTCCATGAAATCTGAGAAAACCAGTGGCACTTCCTTCTTGGCCTTGAATCTTTGAATGTTATTTTTCATTTCATCATCCATGGCCATCAAAGTTTTAAGTGAGATCCATTTTTCTATTATTCATTCCTTTTATTTGAACCTTATCATTATATCATCATCCCTTCATTATATGGCCTCCTCAGTGTAGTCTATTTCTTCTTCCCGCACCTATGAGTAATTCTTCCATGCACAATAATTTTAATTTGAATACATCAAAGAAAAAGAGGTTTTTTATATATTTTTTGAAGAAAATAATAAAAATTTCTACAAAGGAGAATTTTGACATGGTGAATGAAATAACTGTTCAGCTCCCTGTAAATGGTGCCAGTTTTGACGCATGCCTGTTGTAGGGCATCTGAAAAGAAAATTTATTTTCCTAATGCATCAGTATAGTTGACTTGGGTCATCTCAGTTGATGAGTGTTGCATTTGGTTCAATCACCTATTCTAGTTCAAATGTTATACTTTTTTTGTGTTTTAAAATTATTTATGAAAACAATATTTTATGGGTTTTTTATAATATTGTAATTAAAATAATTAAATGAAAACATTAAATCTAAATGTAGATGCAGATACTGATAGAATGAAATTAGGGAAGAAAGAACTTGGTCGTAGTGTTGTATAATACGAGTTTATTCATTATTTATTTATTTTTTAAATTTAATTAGATAATTAATTTTATGAAACCTCATTAAAAAATTAATTTCCTTTGATTTAAAGAGTGTGTAATTTTACCATGTCTCTGGCACACCAAACCACACCTCCTCCAATAGTCAACTAGGATAACACCTCAATTAAGAATGTTGTCCCAAAAAGACCCTGCTACACCATATTTCATTTCATCCCTTATAGAAATATCAACACCACTATATAAAGGGTTATCCTAAGATAAGGGATGGAAAATGAATTAATCAACAGAAAGGAATGAATTTTGAAATAGTGTCGTGGTGGATGACTACTAAACCAATGCAATACTCCTCCATCAACCACAAATAATTTTAAAACATTTTAAATTGAAGACCAATAAAGAAATAACACCATGAGAACTCCCCTAGGTCCAAGACTTATATTAGTCACTTTCTATTGTAATTTGAAAAGAGATCATAATGGAAAGATGGAAGAGAGAGAATGAGAATTAGAGTTGGAAGAAAAAGAAGGATGGAAGAAGGAAATGGAAACACCTTGATTTAAAAAATATGAATGTCTTACCTGTAAAAGAAAACTAAAATAAAATGGAAATAAAGAAATAAGATTCATAAATGGCCCTTGGCCTCCTATCCTTGGTTTCCTGGATGGTATGGGGATTAGAAGGAATGATTTGATATGTAGGTTCTCCTCTCCATTTATATGCAAAATCTATCCGCCAAGAGTTGTCGCGTTTTTTACCAATTAAATAGATGACTAATTCATGTTCCCCTTAATTAATGTTTTTTATCATTTTAATAATTATATCCTATAAATAGGTCATCTCATTTGGTCACCAGATGTAAAAGTTATGAATTATTAATTGACTGTTACTTTTTCATGATGAAGGTTCTAGGAAGATTCCTTCAAAATTATAACAGCCAATGGCAAGCTTAATGACTTCAAAACTCACTAAAATTAATTTTTGAGATGCACTTATGTGTTCTTTTTCTATTACAGGTATAATAACCTCAATTGATGTTGTGTAGGCCAATATGGGATTCTATTATCATCGCGGGGTCCATGCTATTTTCCCAGAACATTTCCCAACTTCATTGAATTTGTAAGGCCTCTAGATACTCGAATCGTCCCATTGTCCAGAAGTCAAAGTTGAAGGAAATTAAATAAGGATTTCAAAAAAAAAATAATAATCAATTAATTTGGAATTATATATTTAAATATATGAAAAAAAATACACTTGACATATAAATATGTAAAAAATCCAAAATTAAGAACTTTTCAGAAAATTTCTCAAAACCCATCATAAATCCAAAATTGATCTATATAAGATCAAATTCATAATTTTGTAGGATTGAAAAAATTTAAACGCATACAAAAAGTGTGGAAAATATTATCTCTATCATACTCCATTATCTCATGAGAAGACAAAACCATGCCTCCAAAGCACTGAGACCAAGGGGATAAAATTTCCACGAAAAACATTTACCTAAGAATCAACAATCAAAACCAACTACTAGATCATGAATTAATCATGTTTCACATCAAGGTCCTCCTAGATCAGGATATGGGATGTGTTAGATATATAATTTCTATGTTTTGACACATGGAACACATTGTGGATTGAAATAATCTAAGATGTAAAGAACAAATGATATTCCACCTTGGCCAACCTACTCAACAATATCAAACTGTTTAACATACATCAATTTTAACTTCACTATTTTCTAATAAATCAATGACCCAACCAATTTGAAACTCTAAAAGCACCTATTCATCAAACAAGAACTAAAAATTTTGTTTATGAAGATTAGAATAAGATTTATACTGAATTTTTTCCATCACTATTATTTGATGAACCAACTGATTCTTTTTCATAATATCTTAGACTAAATTAGATCCCACTTGGGATGCTTCGCCAACCTCTATCGAATTGTGTATATACCTATAAGGTCATTCATACAAGGCATAAAATGGTTTCATCATAATTAATAACTTTTGGATGTTATTATAGTAAAAGTAAAACTTTTCCAAGTGGCAACCCCATGATCTGAAAAAAGTCAATAACACAATATCAGGGCATATCCTCAAGATTTCATATATCCTATTCCATATGACCATATATTTATATATGGTATGCCTTACTCAACTTTACCTAGTATCCCAACACATCCATGAGGCGACTCCAAAATCGGGATGTAAACTAGGGGTCCCTATCTAAAATTATACTAGATGGAATGCTATGTAATATGATGATATCTTAAATATAAGAATTTCCCAAGGCCTAATATTTAGTAGAATCATGAATGGGAATAAGGTGATCCAATTCAGTTAGACTTTCAAATCACCACCCAAATCACATTATTTCCTCAAGGAATACAAGAAAACTAATCCAAAGGTCCATCGATGTCAAATACCACTTCTATGATGGAATAATAAGGGGTTAAAGAAAACCTGATGGTTTTTTGAGCTTGGCCTTAACCTAAAGAGAGGTATAAAAATGAGAAATAAAGTTATAGAAGTCTAATCTCATACATGAACATAAAAAATCATCTCCTTTTATCATAAAACATTTTAAAATTCCTTGGTGTACCACCACTAAGAATTACGGAAATCCCTGAATGAAACATTCCTCATTGGAATAATAATGACATAAGAACTCTAGTAACATAGGATACCCAAAATATAAGGAGACCATTCCCTGATGGTCTTCCCACTATATAACGAATCCCTGATGTCATAGAACTCATCATCAAGCTGTTATTACTATAGAATCATCTTGAGATTGAGGACTTCAACTGAACACTCATCAGAACAATCTTGTCTCATCCTCTAAAAAACCCAAATTCCAACAAGATAATAGTTCCATAAGGTTTTATTACATAGAATATTCTTCCATGGTATGGGATGGATGTTTCATAATCAGAGCATCATCAATGTCATTTCCATTAATAGGGGTGTAGGAAAATTAGAAATAAAATTTTTGTAGGTACTCCACCAATTTCTTCTTTTGTTGATTCAATTATTTTTCTAAAATATATAACATTTGATTTTGTAATTGGAGTATATGAAAAACAATTTATCAAAAAGAAAATTCCTCTAACTCTTTTGAGAATAAATCACACATGTGGTAGTGATATCATGTGTGAGATAGTTATTCTCACGGCGCTAAATATTATGATAACTATAACCCACCCAATGATCAACTTGCATATGAAAAAAATCCAAACATACACTTGATACATCATAGAAGACTACATAACCCTTTCTAGAATCCGGAAGAGTCAACACTAAAGATGAACACAAATGATACTTAAACTCATAGAAAGAATCTTGTTACTTAAAATCCCATAATAACATCATTCTGTTCCAATTTATAGTGGTTAATGTAGAATCCAAATTTTATAATTTTTTTATTAAATGGTGATAATACCCTTCCAATAAAAAGAATCTATGAATATCAAATACACTTTTTGGTTCCTCTTAAGAAATAATAGCTTTCACCTACTTAGGATTAGATAAAATACCTTATTTGGAAACCATGTGTCCCAAGAACATCATATCCCAAATGAAAAAAAATCTATATGAAATCTAGTCATAAAGTAAATTATTTCAAAATATATCAAGAACTTCTAAAAATTGAAACCTATCCTACTCAATGATAGATAAACCCATGATTTTATACACAATTACAACTATAAAAAATCATTGAATTGAAGAAAAATCATGTTCTTCAATTCCATAAATGTAGAAGAGACATTACTTAGACCAATATGCATAATAATGTACTCATAATGGCCATACCTACTCCAGATGTTAGTATTAGAGATATAATACTTCTTGATTCTAAGCTGTTGATAACTAGACTAATGATCAATCATAGAGAACCACTTAATCCCTTTCATATGATCTAAAAATCATAAATATAGGGAAACTAGTACTTGTACTTAACTATGATGCAATCCATTTTTGGTAATCAACACAAACGTGAATGGTTTTATCATCCTTCTTGAAAAAAACAATATCATTTCCCAAGGTGACATACAAGGTTGATTGAATCATTTGGCCATCAAGTCATCCAACTAGTATTTTACACATATAATTCAACTGGTTCCAATTGGTAAGAGGGAGTGGAAATAGGATGGGTACCAAGTACCAAGTCAATATAAAATTTCACCTCCCTTATAGGTGGAAAACTAGAAAATTTATATGGAAAAAATTGGGAAAATTAACTGGTACCGTAATAATATCTCCACCCAAAGGTTCCTACTTTAGTTCACAGGAAAAACTGGATATCAACCATATGTAACTCTAGAAGTGTAGGGTTCACAAGTCTCATACTCAGGTCTCATTCTCTATGAAGTACATGACACTCCCCCTAGGAGTAGCAAAGGATACTTACTAAAAATAATAGTAGATATGGGCCATGTGAGTGATCATCCAATATATCCCAAGAATTAAATGTATATTTTTCATATCTATAACCAATAATACTTAAACAATATCACTTTCCAAAAGAGAGAATGTATAATAAGGGAAAAAAAGTCTCTTGTCTCTCTTAATCTCAAGAGTCATGTTAATCTCCATTACATAATGGATGTGATCTAAGGAAGATTCAATAATTCCAAAATATGGGTGGATATGAAGGAATGTGAGGCACTAGTATCAAATAAAGAAAGTAACTAAATATTAATTATTGGTAATGGTACCTCTTACTGGTGCCATAACTTTATGAGAATCCACTTAAGGCTTCTCCACTGTGTGAATAAGATTCATCCCTAATTCCTATGGTTGGAAACCCTTTATTCTTGAAGAATTTGACTGAAACATATATCCTCTTGGTACTACCAAGCTTATACAACTACATGCAGTTGTAACGATATGTAAAATCCTTTGTAATTGACCTCAACATACACAAGACCCATATATCTTTGGTACCTTCATACATTCTCTTTTTGAGTGTCTAACTTTTCCACAATAGAAATAAGTTAGTGGTACTTTACCAGATACTACATAAGATTCAGAACAATTATATTACTATGATCCTCCACCACATTTTCCCCCTTGAAAACCATCCCAATTAATCTTCCTTTTAATTTAAGAACTCAAGATACCTCTTGTATTATGAAGAACTCCCATCAAACCTAACTTACTAGAGGAGTAAATTTATTCCATCAAAACTAAATCAAGAACATCCACATATGAGGTGAGCTTCAGTAAGAAAAAATGATATCACATATTTTCTCAAAGTCCCATCTCGAAACTCTGAGAGTTCAACATCCCCTTTGATAACACCTCAAGCAAAAAATGAACAAACTCATGAAAATGATTAGCATATTGGGTAACTGTCAGATCACAATACTGGAGTTTAAGGAACTCAATCAATAGATCCAACACCACCGATTCCAAATAGAATTTCTCTTTGAAGAGTTCCATAATATATTTCCACTATAATCCCAAATTTTTTCAAGATAAAACTATTTAATACCCCCACCTTCTTATAGGCCCTTCATGTTTAAAGATGAAAAATTTCACATCAAAATATTATATTGCCTCCAAAAACGTAAATAGTTTCTCTAAAATTTTCAACCAATACACTATCTCCTAATGATCATTAGTAACTTGTAATGAATGTAGTTTGAGATGAAAAAAAACTACTATTCATGATATCTATTATCATACCTCCTCGATACAAACTCTACAGCATGAAAGAGAAAAGGTGTAGCTACTTGTCCCAGATCTTAGACCACACACATGACAACCTCCATATGTTTTTGATCAATTATTGGGCTTTCTTGCTATGGTTTTCCATCATCTCCCTCTTCTGGCCTAAATAGGTGCATTCTTTGGGTCATTGTGCTACACAACATAAATAAATTGAAATGGAAACATCATTTTAGAGAAAAAAAGATCGTGAAATCTTTCAATTATAATATAATAATCATAGAAAAAAAATAAAATTTAGGGTAGATGTCTAGACAAAGATAAAAATATCCCCATAGATACTTTTCCACAACATCTTATGGTAACTTAAGGAAAGATACGTTGAGATCTGACAGAAAACTCACGTGTAGACCACCTTATAATGACTTGGATTTCCCCTGCCTTTTCATTGTGAAAATACAATGGTCGTATTGTTCATAGGGGTCACAGTGGATTGCTCCCGGAGTTTTCCAAAAACTCAGTTCCACCAAATGGTTTCACCGAAACGGTGGCACCGTTACGGTGGCATCAGTTACGGTGGAACCATCATGGTCACAACATTTATGGTGGCACCATTATGGTGTCTCACTAAACGGTGTCACACCCCCTCACCTAGGTTTCTGAGTTTTCCCATTTTTTCCCTGTTATGTTTTTTTCTCCATTTAAAGTTAATATATCAACTCACGGTTCTCTACTGGTCTATATCCACCATTTCTGAGTGGAATTATTAAATCTCAATTAATTCCAATGTGTGAAACCATGAAGGATCATGGTCAAACTACGATCCAACTTTTATGTACATCATAATGGACTCCCTAATTATAGGATATTGCCTCTTCTTATGTTGAGATCCTCTCTTCCTTCTTAAATTTCATTTCTCTTGGTGTGCCTAGAGACTTCATCCCGAGATGATTCATGCACCCGTGTTGGATCCCTTCCCGCTAAGCCTTCGTGGAGTTCTTCCTACAAGTCGCGCCATCCCCTATTCTTGGAATAAGAAGGAAATTTGACCACTTGATCAACAAGTAGGGACATTATTTTGATTTTATTTAATTATTCATCATGTGGGGTGGCTATATTAATGGTTACTTGTAAGGAATGGTTGGATACTCTTTTAGAGATAAGAATTAAACAAAAATTTAATATGATCAAAAGGTAACACGTATAAATAAAATAATGGGAAGGGTGTCATTTGATGTTGGTTTCTTTTTTTATATTTTATTAATTTATGGCTATTGTATATTTATGACTTCTAAAAATCATGTTCGTTGGTGGTATTTTATTTTTCATTTATTGTGTTATGTTTCATTTTGACGTTTTGATGTATAGATGTAACATGAAATTTTATTAATCATGTACAATCAGATATATAAAGGGATTACCCATGACAAAAAAATGTTCTATGATCACCCTAGTTATATTAAAATGTAAATTAAAGAGCCCCAATTGGTTAAATTTGAAAAAACTTGGTTTTATAGTTGTGGTTATGTGTTGTGTGTTCAGGTATGGGTTCTGTGGACTTGGTATGTGAGGTGGTACAAGGGGGGTGTGTTGGTGTCTCAGTCTGAGAGAATGATTGATTATGGAATGGATAAACTTGTAGGCGGTAGGACTATCCTTTTTTTTGTTGTTGAATCAGTATGAGAGATAGATTGATTGTGTAATGGATGGACTTGTAAGAAGTAGAACTACTTTTGTTGTGTTGTGATCAAGGGGAGACTTTGGGCAGTGGTACAGAAGGATGGTTGTGAACTTTTTATATAGTGGGACTCCATCTAGGATTCGTTTGGGAAGCAGGTCTGTAGGGTTGGGTTGTGAGAGAAGGAATGGGAGGTATCAATTTAAAGAATGATAGTTGCCAGTAGTTGAACATGGATGTGTAGTTGGACTATGTGTCTATTTTGGGCCGCTGTGCAGTGGGACTGCAGTTTGGTTTTGTTCGTTGCTTGGTATGGTTATGGTTTTTAGTTAGCTGGTAGTGTTGCAATAATTTAAATTTAATCCCCTTAAATAAATAAATATAAATTGGAAAAAAAGGGTTTGGGTTAATGCTTGGAAGTGGTTGTTGTATGATTGTACATATAGAGGTAGCAGCAAAAGCAGTGTTGGTGTGGGCTTGTTGTCTGTTCATGTGAAACCCATAGGTTGGGGCTGAGTGATTGATTTATTATATATATATATTTTAGTTCCTTTTTATTTCTATATGCACCCCACACTTGTTGAAAACCATGTTATGAACACCCCCATCACATGGGGGAGGGTTTCTTTTCCAACATCCCGGTGGGAGGACATATGGCTAGTTACTGACTTTCTTCCTCACACCCTCTTCTAGGATCATACAGCTCAGGCATACTTGGGTAGGCTATAATGGATTGAGGCTTACCATAGTCCCAGATTCTTCAGGTAAAGATTTTTTTTGTATGAGGGGTAAGGTGTTTTCAGGCCAGGTATGATTTCCCAAGTATCTTTGGGATGAGGCTTAGGAGTCTTCAAGCGTAGTTTTCGGTGGTTGAGGGCTAGGTGTATTTAGTCATGTTGTGTGGTAAATGTGTCCTAGGTGTCTATGGGAGTGGTTTTGTGTGATTTTAGGCCAAGGTGTGTGCTGGAAGGTTGTGGTAGTGGGACTGTGTGTGGTAAGAGTGGCAGTGTCCAAACGTTAGATCATTGGGAATGGGTAGTTAACCAATGGGAAAGTGGCGAGGGGTACCCAAATGTCTTTGTAATTATATTATTACATTACATGACTTGAACTACATTGGTGAGTGTTCCTTGCTGAGGTTGGGTTGGTTATTATTCCTTGGTAGGTGATTGAGGTTCTACTGTTTTCTCATAGGGGCATTAGTATGTTACCTCACTTGTGCACAAGTAGCTTTAGCTTCCCTACTTAGTATTATTTTATTCTAACCCTACATATATAAAAATATTTTTAGGTTTCCAAGAGGACCTTGAAGACTGATCTAGACTTTACTATCCTAGGCGTTGGGATATTTGTTGTTACTGCTTAGTTTCTTTTCTTTTGGTATATTATTTGGGAGTTTTTTATACTTTATATCAGCTTTACTCTTTAATATTCATTTGAAAATGGATTATTGGATTTACATTTAACATTAGTCTTTAGTGTTTCTAGGATATACCATCTTATCTCCTAATATAACTCAATAAAAAGGGAAATTCCTTCCAATTATGTGAGATTCTATAACCTTGGTGCTAGTCGCCACTATGGGGCCTACTGAAATCAGGACTTGTGGGTCATTATCTCTCTTCCATCTTGAGGAAGGAAGGGTAGGGAACTTCGCCATCCCTTACGTCATCCTGAAGAAGGTGGGTTGTGATAGAATGGTATCAGAGGTGATGGTTGAGAGAAAGGATTGAGTTTTGGGTTAGTCACGGAGAGGATTGTATGGGATCAAAGGGAAATAGTGTTTGGTAGTCGTGGTGTGTGAAATAGGACAGGGAAGACTAGCTATGGAATAGGTTTTTAGTTCCCCCCAGGATCCGATGCAAAGACTATAAACCTAATAAAATACTAGGTTTGGCTACACTAATTGTAGGGTAGAGACCTTAGGAAAGGTACAATCATCATAATGACTTGTGTTTTAGTGTTTTTTTGGGAGTTTGGGAAAATTAATTTTATATAAAGAGTTATAAAAAAATGAATTTCACACTACCCGGGCTTAGGAGTTTCTTGTTTTATTTTTCAAATATGGTACCTAGACGTCATCCACCGGTGGTATGAGAAATCAAGGCCCTACAAGTTGATCTAGTTGATCAGCGGAAGGCCGATCTAGAGGAGGAGGACGACTAGTGGTATAAGGCACTTCAATCCTTCCAGCGGAAGACTCTGGGAACGTACGAGGGTAGCATCTCAGACATGAATATGGAGAGATGGATCGAGGAGATGGTGATCAATTTAAGCTTGATCTGGGCTCCGACAAAGTACTAAATACCACTGGTAGTGAGCCATATGCGAGGATAGGCATGTTAGTGGTTGAAGCTTTACCTCAGGAAGAGGAATGAGACTAATGTCTCATGGGATGTCTATGAGAAGGGTTTCTGGGTAGAATTCCATTCTTCCACAATAAAGGCCAAGAATAGGCAAGATATTATTTCCTTCTAGCAAGGGAGTATGTTGGTGAGGGAACTGGGTATCAAGTTCAAGGATCTCCTTCGTTTTGCTTCATATCTCTTTCCGGATGAGGAGTCATGGGCAATACGTTTGGAGGAGGCACTCTGACATTCTCTTCAGTATACTGTCACTCCCTTTACTCTACCAGAATACCTAGAAGTTCAAAAGAAGGTTGAGGTAGTATAAATAATGCACTCTCAAGGAGGTATGCTGTGAGAGAGGATCCAACCAAGTTCGTCAAAGGGGAAGTCTGTCAGCAGTTGGTGTCTCAAATCAGGGCCTTCCAAGTTTTGACCAGTGGGGAGTAGGCCTCAGCAATTATAGTTCTTATCTCCCAGTCCTCTCCCTTTCTACATGGTCCTAGGAATGAAGTTCTTTATCTATGGTAGAAATGGGAATCTTCGAAATTAGTGCCTTGTCTGAGTCCAGTATAGTGTGGGTGGACAGGTTCAGCGCCCACCTCAGCAGCATCAGTTCCAGCTAGGCCTTTCCAGCAGCAGGGGCAGTGAGATTCCACTCCACCGAGGGCAGACGAAGCCAAAAGAGGCCAACCTCAAGGTTCCCCATAGGGACCTCAACCAAGGCATGGTTGGGGAGGCGATCGATATCCGGGGGGAAGAGGGTTTGGGCATGGGAAGTTTCATGCCATAGAGGTAGCAATTCCAGTAGTTCCAGAGGTTATTTGAGGTACGATCTTCTTTTTTAGTATTCTTGCATGTTCCTTGTTTGATTTGGGAGCTTCACACTGCTTTGTTGCACACAATCTAGGCCATGCCTTGGTTGTAGACCTAGAGATACTTTCTATACCCCTGGTGTTGAGTACGCCATTTGGAGTTCAGACCATCCTGTTTGATGTTTTTTGAAGATGTAGATATATTTTGGGGCCACATAAGTCTAGTGGGGATCATACTTTACTAAAAATGCAGCCATACGATGTCATCCTAGGCATCGATTGGCTATTTTATATGCACGTTGTTCTCGAATACTTTCAAATAAGGTTTGTGTTCTCAGATATGGGAGGTCAACATGTATTTCTCGTTGTCGAGCGGAGTTTCCAAGAGGGTAGTCGGCGTGTGGAACCCCTTATTTATTTTTTTAACCAAGCTTTTAGTGGAATCAATAGAATCAAAGATGGTGGAATTTATAGGGATTTTCAGTGAGTTCCAAGAAATATTTCCCAAAGAGGTTGTGACTTTACCCCCTCAATGTGATGTTGAGTTATGGATATACATACAACCTAGTGCCATTCTGATTTCAGTGGATCCTTATTGAATGGAAACTTCTATGTTCCAAGAGTTGCTGATTCAAGTTGATGACCTGATGAAGTAGGGTTTTACTGACAAATTGTGTTACCATGGGGTACTGCAGTCTTGTTTGCGAAGAAGGCATACAATGGTCTAAGGTTGTGCATAGACTACCAGAGACTAAACCATGTGACGGTAAAGAACCATTACCCCCTCCCTAGGACCGATGAACTTCTTGGCCAGTTGAAGGGATCAATTTGGTTCTCTAATATTGACATGTGGTTTGGATATCACCAGTTGAGGGTGAAGGAGGGTGAAATCTCAAAGAATTAATTTCAGGTGCAGTTATGGGCACTTTGAGTTCGTGGTCATGTTGTTCGGCATTATGAACATACCAGATATGTTCATGGGACTCATGAACTCTATTTTCCATGAGTATCTAGATCGTTTCATGGTCATTTTCATTGACGACATCCTAATCTAGTCAAGATCATACGAGGATCATGATAAGATTTTAAGGATAGTTTTGGAGGTCCTCCAACACTACCAGCATTATGGGAAGTTTTCCAATTTCACATTCTAGACATGATAGGTGTACATCCTTGGACACGTGGTATACTAGTATGGAATTTTAGTGGACCCATCGAAGAATGAAGTAGTTTTTTCTTGGGTAGAACCTAAGAATGTGGCAGATTTTCTTAGTTTCCTAGGTCTAGCAAGTTAATACCAGATGTTCTTACTTTACATCTCACAAGTTACAGCTCTGTTGACAGCTTTGACCAGGAGAGACTAGGCCTTTGTGTAGAGTGAGCAGTTTTGGGGATCTTACATCTATTTTAAGGGAATGTTAGTCAGTTCTCCAGTGATGAGGTTTCCAGAGTAAGGAGTAATGTTTAAGGTGTTCTAGTATGCTTATATACTAGGCTTGGAGTGTGTTCTGATTCAGTAGTGGTGATTGATCTCTTATAGGTTTAGGATGTTATGTCCTAACAAACATAATAATTCCAACCATGACCTGGAACTTGTAGCAGTCATGTTTGTGCTGAAGTTATGTCATCATTACCTCCTCAGGGAACACTTCGTGGTCTTCACGGATCATAAGATCTTGAGGTATATATTCTCTTAGTGATACGTAAACTTGTAGAAGTAGAGTTGGATGGAGTTTCTTCTAGACCACAACTTATAGATCTCTTATTCCTCAAGAAATGAAAATGTGGTGGCTAATGCCTTGAGTAGGAAGTCATAGAAGGATGTATTTTGGGAGTCTGTAGATGCTTGGATGTTAACTGAGGAGTTGGTTTCTTTAATCTAGGTATAAGAGTGGATGGAGGTTGAGGATGTCTATTTCAGATGACCGTGCAGTCTTCCTTAGTTTGGATGTTAGAGTAGTCTCGATGGGGAGAATCAGTGGCCGAATTGATGCGTGATCACATTAGCTTGGGTGATGCTATGGAGCTACGGTTGGAGGATAGTCAAAATCGGATATTATTCCATGGGATGTTGTTTGTCCCAGTGGCAATGTGCGAGGGAGTTCTAGGTGAGTTCAATAGATCACCCCTAGCAGTACATCCAAAAGTCACCAAGATGTACCCGGGATTGAGAGGTCAGTTTTGGGTTCCTGGAGTAAAGAGGGAAGTGGAAGAGTTTCTGATAAGGTGCCTAGTGTGTCAGTAGGTGAATGCTGAGTATCGTCTTCATAGAACACTTCTGCAACCCTTAGATTTTCTAGAGTGTAAGTGGTATTAAATCTCAATGGATTTCATCATAGTTATACCCAAGGAAGAGGGAGGTTGTGATGCCATCTGGGTAGAGGTGGATCAATTGATGAAATCGGTTCACTTTTTAGCGGTTATGTAGTCGAACGTAGTGGATACCATAGCACCTAGGTACATGGGTGAAGTTTTATGACTGAATGGAGTTCCAAGATCCATCATTTCATATTGGGATAAAAACATTACTTCATGAGTCTGGAAGGGATTACAACGTTCTTTTGGCACCCATCTACACCTCAGCACTAGTTTTTACCCTCAGACGGATGGCCAGACAGAGAGGACTATCTAGACACTAGAGGATATGCTGCAAGCATGTGTTATGGAATTTAGAGGATTAGGGGTATGAAACTTGACCCTAGTAGTTTTTTCCAACAATAATATCTATCGATTTACAATTGGAATGGAACCATTCTAATACTTCTATAGAAGAAAGTGTTGTTCACTAGTGTGCTGGATAGAGGTTGGGGAGGCAGGTGTTCTTGGCCCAGAAACGATGCAGGGCATCACGAAGAAGGTTCATCTTGTGCGTAAAAGGATGAAGGCAGCTCAGGACTAGCAGAATTCGTATTCTGAACATATAAGGATACCTTTGGAGTTTGAGGTTGGGGACCATGACTTCTTAAAGGATTCCCCTTGGAATGGGTACTGGAGGTTTGGAAGAGGGAGAAAGCCTTCTCCTAGGTTCATCAGACCCTTTGAGGTGTTGGCACGAGTCAGTGAGGTGGCATATTAGCTGTCGTTGCCACTGCGGTTGGGGAGGATCCTTGATATCTTCCATGTATCTCATATCCCTCGATATCTACATGATGGATCCCATGTATTTGACTGGGGAGAGTTGGATGTTGAGGGCAACGTGATGTTCGTGGATATTATAGAGATAATCTAGGATCGTAAGGAGATTGTGCTTCATGGATGAACCATTCCCCTAGGTTGTGCGCTCTGGAGGCATGGTGGCCTCAAGGATAGAACTTGGGAGCTAAAAGTACATATGCATGCCCAGTACCTGGAACCGTTTTTTATTTTCCTCTTATGATTTTCTTTGTTTCCTTGATTGTGAGGAATTCTAGATCTTGTTTTTTATAAGATGAGTTATTTCTCTAGTTCTCTGAATGTGTGTGAAAATTTCTGACGTGTGGGAATAGAGGACCTGATCCCAAATCAAGACACATTAATGCGGATGCGATTAAACCCATGTGGGTGAATTAGTTCTTCCCAAAGAGGATAATATCTTTATAGGGAGGAATTATCTCCCTAATCCATGTGTTTGGATATTGAGACCTTTGGTGTTTGTGTGATTTCTCGGGGTAGTGGAGCCTTAGTGTCTCCCTAGTTGTTTATGAGATTGATTTCAAATGGGTGTTCTTGGATATTTAGGTTCCCCCTCCAGTTTTCAATATAGGGTATTTTATCCCTGAGAGGTATCTTAAGATTTGGTTTCTTGAAATATCTTTTCTGGTTGGTTTTAAATTATCTGGGATGAGAATAGATTGATAGGTATCAGATGTAGTGACTCAGATTTCCATGGGCCTTTACTTTGTGAAAATATAGTTATTGTAGTATTCTTTTGGGTCACAGTGTCTTGCTTTGGTAGTTATCCAAAAACATGGTTCCAACAAACAGTTTCATTGAAATAGTGGCACCGTTATGGTGCCACCATCATGGTCTCACTATTTACAGTGGTACCGTTATAGTTTCTCGCTAAATGGTGTCACACCCCTAACCTAGTTTTCTGAGTTTTCCCTGTTTCACCCATGTTACATGTTTTTCTCAATTTAATGTTAATCTATCAACTCATATCCATCCACTGGTCTATCTCCACCATTTCCAAGGGGAATTATTAAATATCAATTAATTCCAATGTGTGAAACGCCCAAGCCGCGTGGTCAAACCACAATCCTACTTTCATGTACTTTGAAATGGTCTGTTTGATCTTAGGATTTGGCCACTTCTTAATTTGATTTCCTCTCTTCCTTATTTATGTTTTTTTCTATTAGTGCACCTAGAGAATTTCTCCCAATAGGAGTGGTGAGCCCGTGTTGGATCCCTTCCCTCTTAGTCTTCATGGAGTTCTTCATGCATTCCATGTCATCCCTTGTTCTTGAAAAAATAAGGAACTTTGATTACTTGATCAATAAGTAGGGACATTTTTTTTCTTCTCTTCAGTTGCACATCATGAAGGGTGGGTATATTAATGGTTCCTCTTAAGTAATGGTTTTTATACTCTTCTTGAAACAAGAATTATACCATAATTTTATATGATCAAAAGATAACACACATAAATAAAATAATGGGAGGGTGTGGTTTGATGTTGGTCACTTGTTTTATTTTTTATCTTTTATTCTTTTATGGATGTTGTGGCTGTATGAATTTTTAAAATCATAGTCGTTGGTGGTCTTTTAATGGGCACTTGTGGAGTTCTATTTTGTTGTGATGTTTTGATGTATAGATCTTACAAGAAATATGATTTATCACATACACTCGGATAAATAAATGGATGCACCATGATCAAACATGTTTTCTGATCACCCCAATTATATTAAAACTGAAATTAAATAACTCATTTTGGTAAAATTTTAATACAATTGGTTTGATGGTTGTGGTTATGTGTTGTCTGTTCTAGTCCGGGTTCTGTGGGATGGGTATGTGGAATTATACGGGGGGGGGGTTGGTGTCTCAATCTGAGAGACATATTGATTTCAGAACGGATAAACTTGTAGGAAGAGTGACTGTGCTTTTTTATTTTGGTGTCTCAATCCAAGAGACTGATTGATTGTTGAATGGATAGACTTGTGGACAGTATAAATTCCTTTTTTGTGTTGTGATTCTGGGGAAACATTGGGAAGTGGGACTTTGGGATAGATGTGACCTTTTTATACAGTGGTACTGCATCTGGGATTCGTTTGGGAAGCAGGGTTGTAGGGTTATATTGTGAGAGAAGGAATGGGTATTATCACTTTGATGAATGATAGTCAGCAGTAGTTGAATAGGGATGTGTAGTGGGGCCGCAAGTCTAGTTTTGTGTTTTTGTGCAGTGGGACTACAATTTGGTTTTATTCATTTCTTGGTATGGTTATGGTTATTTGTTTCATGGTAGTGTTGTAATAATTTAATCTGAATCCCAATAAATAAATAAATGTAAATTGAACAAAATGGGGTTTGGGTTTATGCTTGGCAGTGGTTGTTGTATGGTTGTGCATATTTGGGTAGCAGAAAAAGCAGTGCTAGTGTGGTCTTGTTGTCTGTTCGTGTGAAACCTATAGGTTGGGGATGAGTTCATGATTTATTATATATATATATATATATATATATATATATATTAGTTCCTTGTGATATCTATATGAACCCCACCCTTGTTGGTCACCATGTGTTGAACTCCATCTCATGGGGGAGGGTGTTCTTCCCAACATCCTGGTGGGAGGACAGATGACTAGTTACTGGCTTTGTTCCTCATACCCTCTTCTGGGATCTTGCATCTTGGGAATACCTAGGTAGGATGTAATGGCTTTAGGCTCACCATAGACCTATATTCTTTTGGTAAAGCTATGTAATGGAAAATGGGATTAGGTGTTTGCGGGCCAGGTATGTTTTCCCAATGATTTTTGGGATGAGGCCCAGGTGTCTTCGGGTGTGGGGTGTAGTTGTTGAGGCCCTAGTGTCTTCGGGTATGGTGTGTGTGTGTTGTTGGACTAGGTGTCTGTGGGCATGGTTGTGTGCCGTTTGAGGCCTAGGTGTGTGCAGGTAGGTTGTGGCAGTGGGGTTGCATGTGGGAAGAGTGGTAGTGTCAAGATGTTATATTATTATGAATGAGCAGTTAACCAGTGGGAAAGTGGTGTGGGGTAACAAAATATTCATGTTCTTATATTATTACTTTACTTAACTTTTACAACTTCGGTGACTGTGCCTTGGTGAGGTTGGGATGGTTAGTATTCCTTAGTAGGTTCTTGAGGTTCTACTAATTTCTCACAGGGGAATTAGTATGTTCCCTCACTTATGCGTGAGTTGCTTTAGTTTCCCTATTGAGTATATTTCTATTCTCACCCTATATATATAAAACTGTTTTTAGGTTTCTAGGAGGACTTTGAGGACCGTGATGCACTTTACTAGCTCAGGTGTCAGGATAGTTGCTATTGCTTCTTAGTCTCTTTTCTTTTCGTACATTATTTGTTATTTTCTTCATACTTTTTATCAGCTTTACTCTTGAAAATATATGTTGTAATGGATTCATTTCTTCACATTTACCTTTAGTCTTTAGTTTTGTTTGGATTTACCATCTTATCTCATGATCTTGATCTATAAAAGTGTAATGCATTCCAATTATGTGAGATTTTATACCCTGGGTGATAGTCTCCACTCCAGGGCCTACTGAAGGTGGGACTCAGGGGGTCATTATCTCTCCTTCATCTTGAGGATGGAAGGGCAGGGCAATTTTTCATCCCTTCCCTCATTTTGAAGAAGGTGGGTCATGACACAAATCTAGGTCATGAAAAATATTGTCTCCTATCTTCCAATACATCCCAAACAACAAACCAACATAAAAAAGAGGCACAATCACATTTGAAACCAATTTTTCACAAACCAACCAAGATGGACCACCTTAACAAAACCGAACTCAGTTCTAACTTGACCCAAAGGGTGTTCACAGTCCATATGATTTGGTGACCAATTATGGGTTATCAAGGCTATAAAGGTGGAATGATTTCACCATAAAGAAAAAAAACATCATGATAAGGAAGAGAATATAAAACAATTAATTGTTAGTTTTCCAAACACTCTTGGAGAGAAAAGTACCACATGTTGATAGATACAAGTCTCAAAATGGTGCATCAAATAAATTCATCAAATCAATCATAAAATAAAATAGACTACAATATCTATGTAATAAGTGGATAACATGCTTCACCCATCATCATCAACTGAAAAGGTCCCTTTATAAAGAACTTATACCATCTATAAGTGGTTATTTTCTTTTAACCAGACATGGATTAATAAAATATAAAAATTCTTGAAGGAATATGTAAGGTGTGTGAAATAATATCCTAGTAGGACTCCACAAACAATTTTGTAAGGAATTTCATATCAATTAGGGCTAATATTCTCAATTCTAAATAAAATAAGGCATGGTAATCATTAACAAGTCATAGCAAAACCTGATTTTAAAGCATTTAAATGGTTATAATAAAGAAAAAAAGTTTATTTCCATCAATTAATAAGATATAAGTATATTTATCAAATCCATAATGAATAAAAATTTCCTAAAAATATACATGAGTATAATATTTCAATCAATCACTGGAACAAATAAATCATTTATAATCATAACACCTTGGTTAAGATACCCAAGGTAATATTTGTACATGGATTCTCAATCTCAGTGAAATATGGATCCATATGTGAACGTTCCCCTAGATCCTAGACCTAGGGGGAATAAGAGAACACCCTAAATAATTAACACCCTATAACCATCTTAGTTTATTTAGAAATTTAATCATCAATACATTGAAAATTATATATAATAGATTCTTAGTGTTTGTTATTACCACCAAACTACCCAAGGTCCTATGTGGTTTAAAGAGAGCAACATACAAGGTTATTTCTTTTGTTTCAAAAAAATATCAAATCATTTTGGTCAATCCTTTTAAAAACCCCCATGATTAGGTTTAAAACATGCCATTTCACTTCCAGAACATATATCAAATGATTTTAATCTAAAAATAAGGCTTTTAAATTCAATTCATTCCATTTTAAAACATCAAACATTTAATTAATTTCCTTATTAGAATTAATCATCAAATTCATGAATCAAATTACTCATTTCAGTTCAAGATTTTTTTTTGAAATCAACACTAATTTTTCAAAATCATATTTAAATTTAATTTCACAACACACACCCCATTCCATTAAAAAATATTTTATTAATGACCGAGATCAATATTTATAAATTATATATAAATCCTTTTTAAGTTATGTTGGCAATAAAAGTATTAAGTGATAGGAATTTCTGCACGAAATCAAGTACCTCAATTACAGGATCAACGATCACCTAATTCGGGATCCACTAATGGAGAGTGATGGATAGAATGATCATGGAAGGATCCTAAAACCAAAAATCAAAAAAAATCCACATCCATTAATGTTAGGAGGATATATCACCCTTTATGTAGGATAGTAAGGATGAATATAGAATCCATAATCAAAAGTAGACAACACTTACTAGAGGATATTAAAAACATTTACTGATACATTAATCCATGAAAAATCAATGTTGGGAGAGAAAAATTCATATATATAGATCCTTTAAGGGAGAAAGGATTGAATTAAGATCAAATGAGAGGACATAAGAATATAAAATAGGGGTATTTTTAGTTAGACTAATAAAATTATAGGATTAAATTCCCAACACATTCTTTAGTCATATAGTTTGAAAAATATTGAACATCTTACGGGGCCACTGTAGAGTACATGATATGTCCACATGGTTTAACAAACTATTCACTAATCATGTGCTCCCACCCGGTCCTCTAGAATAAGTTTCATAGTTTGGATAAATGGTTTGAAAAAACTAAGAACCAACTTTGTGTGCTCTATAACTCCAAAAAGGCACATGGTTTCCTAGGTTGACTAGCATGATTTTATCAAACAATGTTCCTATCGTTCACAATCCAAAAAACATAAATATTTTCTAAAATTCACAAAAAATGGACTAAGAACTGATCCAAATAATTTTTTTTTCAAATGAAGAAATGTTAGTACCTAATACCGAGCTCATAATGTTACAAAGGAACTATCATGAAAAATATCAGAATGAAAGTTATGAGTTAAAAAATACCCACTTTTGGTGAAAAACTAGGAAATAAACCTTAGTCTCAACCCATGTACGGAATATGATTGGGTAAAAAAATGACTTGGATAGACTATGTTCACCTCTTAGACTCGATATTGATATGGAATTTATTCTAAAGTAATTATTGAAAGGGTTCAAATTGTGTATTGTTTATAATAATATGAATTAATTAAGTAAAGTTTTACTCAATATCCTCAATTCGTTGAGGATATATAAGCAGGACATGGGAGGTCAAGGATCATGTTCCATCACAGTGATGTAGAAGGACAAGGGAAGAACTTTTATCTAGAATGACATGAAAATAGGTCACAGAGTACCCACAATGACACATAAGACATAGAAGAGGAGGGATGGGTAGTGTTTCCATTATTTCAAATCAATCTATTTTAAGAGGAACTACTCAGAACAATTGCGATATTCAAGAAATCTCTTGGAGTTTCTACTTCAAGTATTAATGTTATAGGATGGAATTCATAGTTTCTAATGGGTATATGATACAGACTGTATTTTATAATTTTTTTGTAAACTTATAGAATTTTATAATTAAACAATGGGTTGAAGGTATGAACATGAATTTTGATTTTAAGTAATGGAGCAAGGGGATGTTTTATTGAGATCTTGAATACAAGGAGAACATTAAACCTGAAATAATTTTAAATGAATGTTTATTGTTTATCTCATTTTTCTCTTAAGAAGAGAATAAAAAAATTCTAATAAATTAGATGGATGTTTTGGATAAACATGGTTGATGATTATTCAAAATTCTACGACATACATGGAAATATGACAAGGGTGATTTTTTATCAAGGTTAAATTGTTTATCTAATAATATATAATAATATGATTCCAACACCAAAAATGGTATATTCATCAAATATTTTTTCCATATGATTTATAAACACATTTATTATCATATGTGATATGTAAATAATAATTTAATTATTATATATTCATACTAAAAGGAAATAATAGTTATTTTATAAGCAATAAAGAGTTTTTGTATCTCAAAGAAAATAAGAGTTTTTTCTTAAACACAAAGAATTTTGTTTATCATAACATGATATTTGGAAAAGGATATATTTTCTAAGAGGAAATTAGGAGTATTTTTGGTCTTGAGAAGTTCAAAGTAAACATATAAAATCTTATACAAGTTGTTTCCCTCGGAATATCTGTTCTGGTTAGGAATAACTATTTTTGAATGGTTTCTAATAGATTTGTTTCTAGAACTATAGACAACCAATGGTTCTGTATCCAAAGGTACCTATTTTCCAAAGGTAGGATTTCGTTATGTTTAATGGCCTATGATACTTAAGAACTCATTTTTTTCAAGAGGATGTGAGGTCACGCTCGTCACACCATTTTGGGGAAATTATTTACTACTTTAGGAATCTCTTATAGATTAAAGATATTTTCATGAATCCTTCATTAATTAACCAATTATGATTTGAGTTATCCCAATATTTTCAATCCATTATTAGAATGTGTTGAATTCAAAATCATCTTTATGTATTCTAGGTTCTTCATCAATGGAGATATCTGTGTGTATCTGGGGTTCTACATTGATGGTATCCTCTTATATAATACTTAGAGATTCTTTATTCATTTTCTTGATGATGTTGGTTTTTAAGACACTTAGTGTGACACCCAGAAATTTTATGGTCATCCAAGTAGATGAATGTCACTCTGAAATTAATCATCATCTAGGGATATGGATGTTTACACTAGATATTATTTTCATCAAAGTAGATAGTGGTTACTCGGGATTTTATCATCATCCAGGGAGACCAAATTTGTTGTGATATTTGGATGGAACCCATAGGTTGGATTCCTAGGTAGCCTTATAAAAGGAATCAGAACCCATGTAGTTCAGTTTCACATAATGGGAAACATGATACATTTTAAGGTAATTTGATAAGGACCCAACCGTAAAGTTTAATGTCATGTGGTAAGGACATCTAGGTGGAATTTTCCTAGTCAAATCTTGGTGTGAGACTTCTTCCTAAGCATCCTAAGGAACTTGGAAGGAATATGAGCTCCCATGTTTAATTAGACCCTACTCGGGATATGACATAAAGAGGACATGGTGGATTTTTAATGTTGGGTTTTAACCTCACAGAGGCTTCCTATGTGTCCCATTTGGATTAGAATGAAATCCCACATAGTTTGATAATTCTCTAAGTGGAGTGTGAACCTATGAGATAAATAGGTTAGGGCTTACTCTTGAAGAGGGTTCCCTAGTAACAAGGGCCTTGAGATATTTCTTGACTCATGGAGGTTTAGGTGGTTTAATTCATGGGTTACTCCTGTGGAGGATTCCCAGATTAAGGGATTTAGGATTGTGGCTTACTCCTGAGGAGGATTACCTTACAAAGGGGGTATGATTTCTCATTTAAGGGATGAGATTGTATGGAGATCTATTTTTAAGAAGGCTTATTATGTATCCTAGTTATGGAGGGAATCAGAGTCCTTATAGTTCATTACTTTAGGTGGATTATGTGTATTTTTTTACCATTACAATCCTATAATCCCACAAGATTCATGATCTGTGTGAGAAACAAGAGGATATGAAAGATTAAGAAAACTATATATGCTTTCTCCTATACTAATGGAAGAGGTCAAGCCTATGAAGAAAGTGTTTGTGGCTACAATTCCTCTCTTTCATCAATTTACATTGATCACAGGTCCAATTTAAGTAAGGAGTGAAGGTGGAGGATATAGAGAGGAACAAGACTGCAACCTCCTATTTGAAAGGCTTGGGGATTACACTAGGCTGGTTTCCCTTTGATTGGTCTGGGATGAGGAGGGAGACTTCTCATTTGTCAAAGGGAAAAGTAAGTGCGATCCTTATCCTCCCTATTAGGAACCACAGGCTCTTGATCTTAGGGATGAGAAGGGGTGGATAGATTCCTATCCCTAAAATATGAAATTGGGAACTCCTCAACACTATCCTTTGGGTAAGGGTTCATGTTACCAGAGATATATAAACTTACAAACATCCCAAGGATCCTGAACCCATTATCAGACAGATATGGGAAACCTGTTACCATAGAAATACAAACCCAAATGGGAGACACACTAATGTGCCTTTCCCAATGGCTGGATAAATTAGGAGGTCTTGTTGGAGGTTTCAACTAGGTACCTTTCAGAAAAGGGAGATGGGGAAGGAGAATACCTACCATGAGTTTCTTAAAATATGGATTAAAGGATTACTTTCATAGGTCATGAGCGTAGGTGGTCCGTGTAGGTATGTCGCGCAGGTATGACCTGAAGGTCCTAGGAGGAACTGAAAAATGATTAACGTAGGGAGAATAAGTTTGTGAAAGCTTTCTATTCCTTTGGAAATGGAATACTTAGGTAACAACACTTGAGTGAGGTTTTAACCTAGGAACCCTCAGTCCCAACTAGTGTCTTTGGAAGAGTCTCATGGAGGTCCTTCCATTAGGAAGGGGTCTCGTGTAGGTGTCTTCTTATGAGTCCGCAATTATATGTTCTGTGTATTAAACTCTTAAAGGACTTTGATCTTGATTATCCCTTTTAATTATCTATTCTATCATGTTTTAGAGATCTACCTAAGAAAATTCAGAGGGCCTTGGTGAAGGTACTGCGCAATGGGAGCTTTGTGAGTTCTTGTAATTTTTTAGTTATTGAAATAAGGGGCTCAATGGTCCTATTTATTGGTAAAGAGGGGACCTGGTCGAAAGTATTTGTTAGTGTAGGTAATGATAAAAGGTCCACATCATATCACTTCCACATTGGGGTGTCATAAATTATATAGACCGGTAGGTCCTCGGTGTAGGTCCTTGGCGTAGGTTATCAGCACTGGGGGTTGTGCCTTTGTGCTGCACTGGAAGGACCTTCACTTGTCTTCATATGTGAAAGTGAGATGTGTAGGTCATATTTGGACAGATTTATTTGCTTCTTCTCAACATTAGTTGATACTTTAAGATATCCAAAGTTATATTCATAATATTTTTGTCTTTAGTGTTTTTAAAAGTTAGTGTCTACAAATCCACCCCCCCCCCCCCCCCTCTGGATTGGAACCTACTAAAAGATGAGGGTCTAGTATTGATGTAAGACTATGGGGAAAAGATTATGAAGAATTAATGTTAGATCACATAAACCCTATACATAGATTTCTGGTGAAGTCCCTCAGTGTAGGTCATTCAGCACTAGTCGGTGGCATAGGCCAGTAGTGCCTTTAAATACCCCTCATTCCTGTCTCATTTTCTTCACCCACATTTAAGTGTTTTTCTCTCATCATGTAGATCATTCATCCAGTTACATTGCATTTTTCTACCACAAATTCCCTTCAATGGTTTTCTCATGGTATATTCTACCTACAAAATGAAGCTACGCTGAGTTGTTAGGATGGTATGTCTGAGTATGATATACTCTATAATACCAAATGTAGGATTGAAATAAGAATGATATTCTTAGATACAAGAGGGGGTGAATTGTCTCTTTTAAAAATTCCTTTTGAACTTTTAAAGATGGTTATGTTTAACAAGTTTAAATAAGATAATTCACAAGACCTCTATAAATTATAATCACTTGCTAAATTCCAGAAAAGTGATTCCGGAAATGGAACTTCGCTAAATGTTAAAAAGATGAAGATTATACCTTAAAGCATATAGAATCTAACTATATCAAAGTATAAGTAAGGAAGTACAAGAAAGTTATACTTTCCTAATCAATACAAAATCCAGTGGAAAAACTTGTAACAAAACAAGTAACAAACAATAACTCTTTTGACCCAAAGAGAAGGGTATCCAAAAACCCTGGATAAGAGTTACCTTGATTTATAGTTTTAAGAAAGTCTGTCTTACCCACACCAGGTTAAGACCTCAATACGAAGATCGGAGTCTGTCTTGTTATCCCTGAAAGCCCTCAACTATCAGGTAGTCGGCACCTCTGTATTCCTTAGAAATGAAGCCCTCAACTTAAAGGTGTTGGAACCTCTATCTTCCTATCCCTGGAAGCCCTTGATTGTACACAGTAAAAATTGGAGTCACACGAAGCAAATCTGCATGAAGAAAAGTTTGAACAATCTGTTCAGTCTTTCTGCACGAAGATTGAGAGTTGATAAGAGCCTCTCTCTCTCTAGAAATCACTTCAGGAAGTTCTGAGCATCAAAATTACAAAAGGTACTGAGCATGTTCAAATGAGATCCTATTTATAGGTGAAGCTCCAACAGTCGGACCCCCCTCCAACGGACAAATTTTTCATTGAATTTCGGAGGGACTTATACACGTGTCACTCAAACAATGGTTAGTTGATAACTGAAGGCATGACATCATTTTATAAATGAACAAGTGAAAGCATAACTAAAACTAATATTTCTAATGGAGAAAATGAAAGTTCAGAATGATGAAACTTTAACGTTCGGAGTCAATAATACAAGAATATTAAGATTCTGTTTTTCTAAGCAATTTCGTAATGAGAATTTGTAATTATAATTGTTCATCAGAATTCGTAATGAGAATTCATAATTATAACTCGTTATCAGAATTTGTAATGAGAATTCATAATCAGAATTCATCATCAGAATTTGTAATGAGAATTCATAATCATAATTCGTTATCAAAATTCATAATGAGAATTATTAATCAGAATTCGTTATCATAATTCATAATTTAGAATTCATAATCAGAATTCATCATCAGAATTCGTAATGAGAATTCATAATCAGAATTCGTCATCAGAATTCGTAATGAGAATTCGTAATCAGAATTCATCATTAGAATTTGTAATGAGAATTCGTAATCAGAATTCATCATCAGAATTCATAGTTAGAACTTTATATAAGTTCGTAATCATAATTCAGATTTGAACTTCATAAAATTTCGTAACAGGGAATATGGAGTAGAACTTCATAAAAGATCATAATAGGAATTCAGATCCTAAAACAGAATGCTTCATATCTAAGTATTATACGATTCTGAGGTTTTAGATATGAATCTGATTTTTATACTTAAGAAAAATATTGATATAAACAATGAAAACAAGGTAGGGGTAAATTTCCTTAGGTAAGGAAATTTTCCTTATAGAAGTAAAATAGGGGTAAAATAAAATTGGCCTTAAGATAAGGTGTTTGTGATTTTCAAAACAAAAGGAATGATCAAGTCATAAGGAAACCTTGATGGCTTAATAATCTCCCCCTTATATGAAGGAATGGAAAAGTCATAAGGAAAACCTTATTGACTCAACAATATCCCCCTTTTTGGAAGGCACAAACATACTTATGAAAAAGAATGTAGGAAATTAGAATAAATTTCTAGACTTGGAAATTAAATCTTATCTCCCTTTGTTCAGGGATAATTGTGAATATGACTAAATCCCCCTTAGTCTTTGTAACTCTAAGGATCGTATTCTAGATTTCCAGAATGGGGAAATATTTGTAATGATCACTCCACCTTACTTAGTAACTATCTTCTTATACTTAGAAGTCTTCTCCTTTATATTTTTCATCTCTATTTTAGAATTACTTTTCCTTTCTCCCCCTTTGTGATTTTCAAAAAGAGTATGAGGGAATGGAAAACAAATATGGTACCTGAAATATTAGTAAAGACATACAAAAAAAATAAGCATCGAAAATTTCATTATGATTGGAAATATTAGTACAAGGAAAAATACAACAAAAGATCAGAGTGGTCTATTTTGTTTCTTTTTCCTTGGGCATTATCATCTTGACAATTGTATTCAGCTTCTTCATCTCTTTGTGGTCCTATTCTACTTGCTTCTCCAAGGTTGTGACCTTTTCTTCTTGAGCCTTTAGGACCTCTACCTGAGCCATCAGCAATTCATCTTGATTCCAAAGTATTTCTTTCATCTCACTCTGAAGATCCTTCTATATTTTCAAGATTTTCAACAATATAGCTTAGATTACAATTTAGATCTTTTACATCTTGAATCCGAGTATTTTGTTCAAGGGTTATCTTTTCCTGAAAGTTGTTTGAAAGATCCTTGATCTTGGAATATTTTGTATCAAAAGCCTCTTTTACTTCCCCCTGAAATTCATCAAGCTCTTCCATATTCTGTATGATCATCATTGTCCAAGTGGTCATTTTCTTCCAAAACATACTATGAGCTCCGTATCCTATAAGAAATGTTTTGAAATATGATTCTATCTTAACACACTTTTCCATCACCATGGTCATCGAATCCAACTTTTGGTTAAGAGTGTGTTGGAGCATCTAGCATCTTGAATATATGTTTGTAAAAGTCGGAATGGAACCGACTAGCTTTTTCAAAGTTTTCTCCAAAAAATCATGACCAAGTGAAGATAACTCTGAATCCGAGACATTACATGGTGAGAGTTGGTTTTTCAAGCTCAACAAGATTCCCTTTTGAAGTTCCTGCAACTTCCTTCCTCTTCACTGTAGATTTTCTTTGAGAATCAACAACCAATTTCTTACCCTTATCAATTTTCAGTACTGCTTCCTCATCAAGAGATTCCTGCTCACTTCCGGATAATTTTATTATCTTTTCTTCATCAATTTTATACTTCTCTACTCCAGCTTCAACTTCCTCAGGAAGGATAAAGTCATGATTATGACTCTCTTCTTCAGATAGCTTGTTTACCTCTTCTTCATCTCATTTCTCGTCATCTGCGGGTGTAACCAATTTTGAGGATCTGGCTTGAGAATTCCAGAGTGATAATTTCTCTGAAGCACTTTCCATTTCCTGATATTCTTCGACCTGCTTGATTATATCATCAGAGCTACCACTCATATCAGCTTGTTGAACTTCTTTTGTAGTTTCCTTCTCTTCCACAACTTTCTCTTGTGGTTTTTCTGTAGTGAATAAATTCTTCCCCGAAGTCTCAGGTAATTGTTCCACAAAGAAAAATTTCGGAACTGGGATGTTCTCAGATGAAACCTTATCCGCCTTCAAAAGAGATTCTACAATCTCTAGCTAATACATTTTCTTCTTGAGCTTCTTCTCCTTGGCCCGCTTCTCTAACTCATCAGTAGCTTTTTCTTTCAAGGCCTTAGCCTCAGTAGGATCCAGACTGAACTGTGGATCCCCTGCTTTTCTAGTCTTTTTATCTTCCCTCCACTTTGCAACTACTTCATCCAGATACGCTTTCTTATTTTTGGGTTTATGAGGTGCAGATTAAGGTTCTTTAGACTTAGGGGTTTTTTCTTCAGCTTCCACTTCTTTCAACTTCCTTTTCTTCCTGGCCTTCTTGGATGGTTTAGCTTTTTCAACGATTTACAGATTGGCTTCTACCTCTTCCTCAGGTTGATCATAGAACTCACCTGACTGATTTGAGAAACCAACCTTCATCCTCTTAAGAGTGTCATCACTGATCAGCATCACCTTACAATTCCTCGGATTGGAAATGCATGGAATCTTGAAAGATTCAAGACACTGAACTATCAACATAGAAAGAAAATCCAGATACATAATGATCTGAGCTCTAATATTTCCATTGTTGATGTTCGAAATCTAAATGAGGATATGTCTCATGAGATTCACCTTCCTTAGATTTACAAAAAAATTTAGAATATACATATCACTCTTCTTGGTGGTATCCTTATCACCTTTTATCGGTACGATAAATCCTTGCACCCAAATCTGTAGAATCTGATAATTGTTTGATAGATGGGCGATCTTCTTTGAATTATTTATATTAGAAAGACCAAGGCACTCCATAGCCTTCACCTTGATGAAACTTACTTCCATAGACAACACCTTGTGAGAGAAAAATTATGGCTCCCATTCATATGATATCCCCACCAATCTTGCAGCCTTAGTGTAAGATAAATGATAAGTCTTCCCATAGCTTTTGAAGGAGAAACTCTCCCTTTCATCTTCCCTAAAAAAACTAGCTGACTCATAAAAATCTATGAGCAAATCCAGATAGACCACATCCTGAGCTCCTGTCTTAGAGATGGCTACATATTCCCATCCATTGACCTTGATGTTCTTGGAAATTAGAGAGTAATACTTATTGTAGAAGTTTGGGTGTACCAACCTCTCCCTATATAAATTCCATTCCGAGATTGAATTTACTAAAGATATATCCTGAGAAGGAGCTTCTGCAGACATTCGGACTAGAAAATTTTGAAGAATTCAGAACAGGCTTAAGAACTGAGGCAGAACTTCCAGACATGAGATCTTATAAACCCATGTGGGACAACCATCGGGGGTCCCATTTATCTAGATGATGGAAGTGAAATTTCAACTTCCAAAACCAATCTAATGGTTGAAAAACTCTCTGATCTGATCTGAAGGCTGAAAACATTCCTGTAAAAAAATCTTGAATCCGATCTTTTGAGGTTTCAAGAAAAACACTGAGAATTAAGGAAACTTGAATTCGAGAAATTTTAAAAACAAAGGATACTACAAGAAAGTAAAGTGACTACGAAAACATAAGTAAGGTAATCATACCTTTCGGATTGTCAAGGAAGTTTATTCATAACAGGTGATATTCTTCTTGAAAAAATTTGACTACGAAAAACTCACTACGAAAAACATACTACGAAAAACTTACTACGAAAAACTCACTACGAAAAAATTAAAATCTACAAGTTTTATTGCAAAGTGTTTGAGAACAAAACTTGATTATGAAAATATTCATAACGAAAATTCTCATTACAAAAATTTCCATTGCGAAACTTTCCATTACAAAATTTTTCAGTAAGAAAATTTCTTTACAAAAATTTCATTATGAAAATTTCCATTACGAGAATTTAAAAAACCAACTAAAAACAATTATTACTAAAATTTTGAAAAACTAACTACAAATAATTCAATTAAGAAAATATGAAAACCTAGCTACAAAAATTTTCATTACAAAAATTTGAAAAACTAGCTACAAAAACATTCATTATGAAAATTTAAAACAAATTTTAATGACATATGTACTCCCCCTATTAAAAGGAGTTTATAACTATAAGGAGATTGGTTAAACAGATAGTTAATTGAGGAATATTACCTCATAGTTATCATTCCTAACTTATGTTTAATGTATTCAAATCTATCAGAGGGTAAAGATTTTGTAAAAATATCACCAAGTTGATCTTGCGTTCCGATAAATTGAAGAATGATATCTCCTTTTAGTGTGTGATCCCTAAGAAAGTGATTCCTAATATCTATGTGCTTTGCACGACAGTGATGTGCAGATTTTTTACTAAGGAAATGGCACGGGTGTTATCACACAAAATTTGAGTCTTTGTAAAACTCAAGCCATTTTCTATGAGTGTGTGTTGCATCCACAACACCTGAGAACAACAACTTCCAGCTGCTATATATTCAGCTTCATTAGTGGAGAGTGCTATAGAATGTTTCTTCTTGCAATACCTAGAAATTAATGAATCTCCTAAGAAATGACAAGTTCCAGATGTGCTCTTTCTATCCATTCTATATCCACCAAAGTCAGCATTTGAAAAACTCTTTAAAACAAAATCATTTCCAGAAGTGTAAAATAGTTCTAAATCCATGGTTCCCTTTAAGTAGCGAAACATTCTTTTCACTGCCTTTAAATGGGATTCCTTAGGATTGGATTCATATCATGAACATAATAATACTGAAAACATTAAGTCTGGTCGACTAGCAGTCAAGTAAATTAGATATCCTATCATACCTCTAAAAGTTGTTTGATCTACTGGTTTCCTAGATTCATCAAGATCAAGTGTGTTTGAGGTACCGATGGGAGTAATTATACACTTAGTGTGGTCATATCCATACATTTTAAGAATATATTTAATATAATTATTTTTGGATATATAGATTCCTTCTATTTTTGAGAAATTTGAAAACCAAGGAAAAATGTTAACTCACCCATCATACTCATTTCAAACTCAGATTTCATTATATCCACAAAGAAATCAGTTAAAGATTTCTGAGTTGAACCAAATATAATGTCATCAACATATATTTGAACAATCAAATAAAAAATCATATATTTCTTTATAAAAAGGGTTGGATCTGCATTTCCCTTAACATGGTTATTTTGAAGCAAAAATCCTGTAAGTCTATCATACCAAGCTCGAGGGGCTTGTTTAAGGCCATACAGAGCTTTGGAAAGTCTAAAAACATGATTAGGATGTTTTGTATATTCAAATCTTGGAGGTTGTTCAACAAAAACTTCCTCTTGAACATAACCTTTAAGAAAAGCATATTTCACATCTATTTGAAAAAGTTTGAAATTGAAAAATGCTGCAAAGGCAAGTAAAATACGAATAGATTCAAGTCTAGATACTAGAGCATAGGATTCTTCATAGTCTATTACTTCTTGTTGATTATAGACTTTAGCAACTAATATTTATTTATTTTTTACTATGATTCCATTTTCATCACACTTATTTCTAAAGACCCATTTTACTCCAATTATAGAATTTTCCCTTAGGTCTTTCAACCAAGGTCCAGACTTTATTAATTTCAAATTCATTTAGTTCATCTTGCATGGATTTAATCCAATCATCATCACCTAATGCTTCATTAGTGCTTTTTGGTTCCAATTGGTAAAGGAATTCTAGATTCTCTAATTCATTTCTTAAGGAACTTCTAGTCCTTACGGGTTGATTGACATCACCAATGATACTATCACTAGGTTGATTCTTTAGAACCGACTGATTTGGGTTCTCTAAAACCTGTTCATCAACATAGGGTAGGAAATATTCAGGGGTAAATGTTTTAGAAGTATCTTCTTGAACATTTTCCTTATCAGATGGATCTTCTATCATAGGTTGATAATCAGGTTTTGAAAACACATCTGAGGATTTAGGTTGGGGTTTTTTAAAAACAAAAGGGTCAGTTTCATCAAATTTAACATGTACTATCTCTTCAAAAGTACAAGTGTTTTTGTTGAAAACTCTATATGCCTTAGAAGTTGTGGAGTAGCCTAATAAAATTCCTTTATCAGATTTTGGTGTGAATTTATGAAGATTATATTTAGTATTCAGAATGAATACCTTGCAACCAAATACCTTAATGTAGGAAAGTCTATGTTTTCTACCATTCCATAACTCATAATGAGTTTTATTAAGAAAAGGTCTAATAAAAACTCGATTTATAGTATTACAAGCAGTACTTACAGCTTCAGCCCAAAGATGTTTGGAAACAGAATACTCACTCAGCATGGTTCTAGTTATCTCTTGAAGAATTTTATTTCTTCTTTAAACAACACCATTCTGTTGAGGTGTTCTGGGTGATAAAAAGTTGTGAGTAATACCTTTTCTACTACAAAAAGTTTCAAAATCAGAATTTTGAAATTCTCCTCCATGATTACTATGAATACTTTTCAATGGAAATCTTTTCTCATTTTTAACTTGGGCTCTAAAACTTTTGAGATAACAAAAAGCTTCAAACTTCTTTTCTAGAAAATAAACCCATGTATATCTAGTGTAATCATCAACTAAGAAAAATACATAATAATTTCCCCCAATGCTTCCAGTTTGTGTTGGACCAAAAAGATCTATATGCACTAGCTGTAATACATCTGTAGTTTTGACTTCATCGACTAATTTAAAACTTGATTAATGTTTCTTTCCATATTTACAAGGGTCACAAACTTTTGAAGAATCAAATCTAAGCTCTAGTAGATTCTTAACTAAGCCTTTATTAGAAAGTTTTCATAAGTTCCTAAGGTTACAATGTCCTAACCTTCTATTCCATAACCATGAATGATCTTCCATTGCACTAAGGCAAGGTAAGTCTTGCCTCCTGAGGTCTTCTAAGTTTAGTTTGTAAACATTCTCTTGCCTATGGGAAGAAAGAATAAACTCTTCCTTGGAAATGTGTACTGAGCACTTATCATTCCAAAAATTCACAAGGTAACCTTCATCACATAATTTACTTATGCTGATGAGGTTGTGTTTAAGACCTTTAACAAATAAAAAATTTGAAATCAATGTTTTTTCAAGAAGAACAATGTTACCTATACCAATAATTTGTCCTTGAGCATTATCTCCTAATGTTACTTTTCCTCCTTTCGTCTTGATAATCTTTTCGAAATAGTTTTTGTTACTAGTCATATGCTAGGAACATACACTATCCATGTACCATGTACTGCTGTTGGTACTTTCCCTATTTTCTTGAAAATAAGAAAAAAGTTAGGTTTTCGGAATCCAGACTTGCTTGGATCCAGAAATCTCAGAAAGTAAAATTTTGGGAACCCACATCTTCTTTGAAAAATAAGCATTATGGAATCTTAAAGACTGGGTTTTGTTTAGGGAAAAATTTATTTCCCAATGACCACCACATTGACACTTAGTGAAGAATGGGGCACTTTGAGGAACAAAGTAATTGTTACTAAAAATTGGTTTAGAACATTTGTAACCAAAACCAGAAGTATTCCTTCGAGGTTGGATTTGTGAATACATTTTATCAAAATTTTCCTTACCTAGGTTAAAGTTTGACAAACACTTCCTCAAGGAGAATATTTCGGATTTGAGTTTTATAACTAAGGTCTTGTCTTCAATAACATTTGAACTAGAGCTAGGCTCAAAAATAGTTTTTTTTAGAAATTACATTTTCTAGATCTTTAGAAAGTTTATTCTTCTCAGAACTTACTTCTTCAAGATTTTTTAAAATACTTTCAAAATCAGAATTTTTCTTATCAGGATCGTTAGAAATATCTGATATTTCCTTAGTAAGAATAATATTCCAAGAATTTTCCTTATCATGTTTTTTCATGAGTTTTGAATTCTCATTCTCAAGGAGTTTGGAAAACCTAGAAACTTCTTCATAGGTAGGTAAAGCATTATCTTCATCAGAATAAGATTATTCATCTGAAGAGTTATAATATTTACTATAATTATAATTTAATGAAACATTGGTCATTAATTCAGCATTGTGTACCTTAGCCATCAAGAAATGATTATCAATAGGTATCCTGGTTAAAATACTAAGATTCTTCTATCTAGAATATTCATATTCCAAAGATTCATCTAAAGAATCTCCACCACTGGAACTCCAAGTGTAATTGGATTTCAACACTTTCTTAGCTTTGGATTTGTAATACTTCTTTATATTTTTCTCAGAATGCATTTCCTTTCATTCTTTTCTCTTGGGCATATGGAAATCAGGTCTTATGTTTCTAGCTCTCTGTCATTCATAGAATGTTACTTCAGAATCTTTTTTGTCTTTACTTTCCTTCTTCTTGTATTTGGATTGAAATTTCCTCTGTCCAGATATCTTGTTTACCCTTCGAGCAAGATTTGCTAATTCATTTTATGAGGACTCACTTCCACTAGATTCTGAATGGATAAAAAATTTCTTAGATCTGGATCTAGTAACTCTCTCAGGAGTCTTGGATTTCATATGATTATAAGTATTAGTAAAATCTATACTACTATTTCCATTCTTCTGCACAATATCAACATCTCTCTTCATTCTAGTCTCATGCTAAAGAAGAGTTACAAACAGCTCATCCAGGGTAATCTGAGTCACCTTTATATTCTCATCAATTGCAGTCCTTTTAGATTCCCACTCATTTGGCATGATGTCGATGATATTTTCAACAAGGGATTCATCATCCAATCCTTTTTCACCCATTGATTGTAAACTATTCACAATATTCATGAATATTTGTTGCACTTTGCATATGGGTTCACCATAAGGAAAACTAAAACCATGATATTCAGCTCTAATAATGGCTCTTCTAGTCTCAATGACTTTGGATGTTCCAAAGTGAGTAACTTCTAGTTTCTTCAAAATAGAATTTTCTACTTTAAAAGATAAAATTTGTCTATATATTTTTCTATTCATTGAAAAAAGTAAATTATTTCGTACATTTTAAATGAGTTGATATTCATGATTTTCTTGATTTGTAAAGGTACTTACTTATTTATCAAGAATTTTGTATCCACCAGTAAGAATAACAAAATTTTCAACCCTAGTGTTGATAATGAATGTCTTCATGAGATCTCTCCAATATTCTTAATCATTACCAACAAAGATAGGTGGTTTGGTCGGATTAATATTTTCTATGGAACCAAAATTGATTCCTACCATTCTTAAAGACTAGTCTTTCCCCAAATACTTGTTAGTAGAAAAAGTTCGTAAATAAAGAAAATATTCTAAGCAAGAAAAAATAGAGTAAAAGTATCTCTACATAAAAAGTGAATATGAACTATGAGTCTGAAAAATAGATTCCGAAAACAAATATGAATATGGAAGTGTGAATCTGAATATGTGAATCCGAAAATTATATTCTGAGAACTAATTCTCTTTTGAATATAATTGTGAGATTAATTCAGATTGAACCAAATCCTCTGATACCAATTTTTAGTATGGTATGTCTGAGTATGATATACTCTATAATACCAAACGTAGGATAGAAATAAGAATGAGATTCTTAGATACAAGAGGCGGGGTAAATTGTATATATTAAAAATTCCCTTGGAACTTTTAAACATGGTTGTGTTTAACAAGGTTAAACAAGATAATTCAAAAAACCTCTATAAATTCTAATTAGTTGATAAATTCCAGAAAAGTGATTCCAGAAATGGAACTTAGCTAAAGTTTACAAATATTAAGATTCTACCTTAAAGCGTATAGAATCTAACTATATTAGAGTACAAGTAAGGAAGTATAAGAAAGTTATACTTTCCTTATCAATACAAAATGCAGCGGAAAAACTTGTAACAAAACAAGTAATAAACAATAACCCTTTTGACCCAAAGAGAATGGTATCCAGAAACCTTGGATAAGAGGTCCCTTGATTTATACTTTAAAGAAATTTTGTCTTAACCACACCAGGGTAATCCATCAATACGAATATCAGAGTCTGTCTTGTTATCCTCGCAATCCCTCAACTATCAGGTAGTCGGCACCTCTGTCTTCTTCAGAAAGGAAGCCCTCAACTTCAAGGTGTTGGAACCTCTGTCTTCCTATCCTCGGAAGCCCTCGATTATACACAACAACAATTGGAGTCGCACGAAGAAAATCTGCATGGAGCAAAGCTTGAACAAGCCGTTCAAACTTTTTACATGAAGCTTGAGAGTTGATAAGAGCCTCTCTCTCTAGAAATCACTTCAGGATGTTCTAAGCATCAAAACTACAAAAGGTACTAAGCATGTTCAAATGACCTCCTATTTTTAGGTGAAACTCCAACGGTTGGCTCCCTCCTCCAATGCTCAAATTTTTCTTTGAATTTCAGAGGGACCTATACACGTGTCACTCAAACAATGGTTAGTTGATAACTGAAGGCACGAAATCATTTTATAAATGAACAAGTGAAAGAATAACTAAAACTGATATTCAGAATGGAGAAAATGAAAGTTTGGAATGATGAATGTTAAATTTTAGGAGTCTATAATACAATAATATTCATATTCTATTTTTATAAGTAATTTTTATTGAGAATTCGTAATCAGAATTATTCATTAGAATTCTTAATGAGAATTAGTAATATGAATCTGTTATCAGAATTCGTATTGAGAATTCATAATCAGAATTCATCATCAGAATTCTAATGAGAATTCATAATCGGAATTTGTCATTAGAATTTGTAATGCGAATTTGTAATCAGAATTTGTTATCAGAATTCGTAATGAGAATTGGTAATCAGAATTCATCATCAGAATTTGTAATGATAATTCGTAATCAGAATTCATCATCAGAATTCGTAATGAGAATTCATAATCAGAATTTGTCATCAGAATTCGTAATGAGAATTCGTAATCAGAATTCATCATCAAAATTCATAGTTAGAACTTTATGTACGTTCGTAATCAGAATTCAGAGTTGAACTTCATAAAAGTTTGTAACAGGGAATTCAGAGTAGAACTTCATAAAAGTTTGTAACAGGAATTCAGATCCTAAAACAGAATGCTTAATATCTAAGTATTATACAATTCCGAGGTTTTAGATATGAATCATATTTTTATACTTAAGAAAAATATTGATATGAACAATGAAAACAAGGTAGGGTTAAATTTCCTTGGGTAAAGAAATTTTCTTTATAGAAGTAAAATAGGGGTAAAATGAAATTTTCCTTAAGATAAGGTGTTTGTGATTTTCAAAACAAGAGGAATGATCACGTCATAAAGAAACCTTGATGACTTAAAAATCTCCCCCATATATGAAGGAATGGAAAATTCATAAGGAAAACCTTATTGACTCAACATGAGTCACTTTTTCGATGGATCTACATAGAAGGAAATCATCGAGGGACATGCGTTGGACAACTTGTTGAAGGACCAGTGTGAGGTTTTGGGTTGAAGAACCTACACGAAGACATTCCATTTCCAAATTTTTGAATTCCTCTCAGTTAAAATTTTAACTTTCTTGAGTTAATATTCCGACTTATGAGAGAAATTGGTGCTTTCTTAAAGGTTCCCAATGGTTCATTTAATGAATTAAACTGAGGAAGCTACTTTTCACCAGAATAAAATGATGAAAATCATTGGACCAAACTAGTATGAAATTGTTGAGAGTACCCTCCCTAAATTGGAGAAATCATTGATTCAATATCAACATGAATATCCATGAAGAAACTATCTACCTCTATATAATAATGGGATTCCAAATAATTCTCACATTCTATTATATAAAAAATATTTACCAAAGGATGGGTTTGTAAAACACATTAACTACCCTTGTTTAAACATCTCAGTGAAGGGTGTCCCTATTAACAAGGGAATAGTTCCTATTGTGTGATTCCATCATTATAGTGGATTTACTCCAAATATGAAGGATCATGTTGTAGATCCAAGGCCTCATTTCTATGATTCAACCATTTGTGCTTCAAAGATAGATCAATCTAATGGATAGAAATAAGGTTGGGATCTTCGCTTTGGAGGGGGAGAGGCGTGAATGGATGTGGGAATTTCGGGTATGCCAAACTTTTACTGAGTTCCGAAAACAGCTGTAAGAAGTTCACATATATGAGGCTATTTGAGTCGGAGAGACTTATATTAAAAAAAATGACATCATTCCTGAATTACTGAGCCCACGGAGTCCACAAACAATTCTCTCCATTTGATGCACGATGAGTTTGTCATTAGTTTGTGGTATTTCTATCAAAGTTTTGGGGATACCATTCTCAGGGAGTTGTATGATGAATTTATCCAACCAAAGAAAACATCAGATGATTCAGAGAGGACACCACCATTGGCCCATGATCTATTAAAAATAACAAAGGATCTATAGAAAACAAAAACAGATCCTCATCCTAGTTTCGACATCCATGTGAAAGTGTTGATGGAAGATTTTTTAGAACCAGTGAAATACAAAGGTCCTACTTGTAGACGTCCTACCATTTTACCTCTAGCAGATAAGTGAGGTTCTTTGGAAACATTTTGTCCCACATTGGAGAAGGGTGATTGAAAAAATTGGGGTTACAATGTCAAACCCATGATTGAGGAAAAGCTATGCCTAGATGGTTTCCTTTCTATGTGGCTAAGCATCTATATGCTAACAGCCCGTGAGTCTAGTGGAGGCTTAAAGCCAGGGACTTTTTTATTGCATCCTAGTTAGCATAGGGGATGAATATCGGTTTGGATGCCCCTATTTTTGTAAGAATCCATCACAACCTATTTCAATTATATAATGAGAAGGATCTGTTTATACTTACAGGACCATTTCTGGTGTTGTGGTGTAGGATTACAGTGCATTTAATTTCATATTTGATTTTGAATTCAGTTAGGATACCCACCAGTAATTTTACCCCACTTTTTCAGAAATTTTTCAGGACTCATCCTCTAAGCCTAAATCCTAATGAGGTACAGAATGCACTTAATGTATCTAGAAATGTCAGCTTCATTCCATTGGGTAACCCACCAACCAGAAGATTTGTTGATAATGGTAAGGAAGATAATTATGAGCTGAGGGAATGCATGATAACCTTTAGGTATAGTGTATTAGTCACGCCCATCTATAGTGATATTAACTGCAAGGATTATGTCCCTTATAGGCCTGGTTTATAGTTAAAATATATTCAACAATCGATCACCTTCCCTCCCACATAAGTCAGGCATGAGAAGAACCCAATGGTAGCCCAAAAATTATTGATTCTGATGGAATTAGAAGCATCCAAAATTTCAATTACACTACCTCCATCAAAGGAATCAATTGGATTATAGGATAGATATATTAAATAATGGTTTTCTTTATACCCTCAGGGGGATTTAAAAAAAGAAAAATATCAGGTAGAGTCCAAGAAAACTGTTGTTCATTGAAATTGTGGCAAGATGTCCAAATCCAAATATGATGAAGAGGATTTAGAGCCTTCAAAAAGTTGTCATAGAAAGTATACCAGAAAAAATAAGGTTAGGGGGACATCACCCCCATTACTGAGGCGGTCTAGTCTCTACCATCAAGAGGAGGATATCATATTGTCCTCTTATTCCTTTGAATGATAAAGGAGGCATAAAGAGTATTACTAATTAGAGGAAAATGAATTCTCCCCACATAAATCCAAAATAAATCATAAATATGTGCCTATATTAGTAATACAATATTGGGAATGTGTCACACTTAATCTCATGGATGCATGGGATTTTCCCCATCACGGCCTTCAAATTTTGGATTTGGGTGGTGTTAAAGCACCCTCTAATTATCATCTAGATAGTAATTGGGATAATGAAAAAGAGTAATTCAAGGAGATAGATATTTTTATATATGCAACTGATCACCAAGTCCCAACCTCAAAATAAGAATCTAATGTGATGGACCAAGGAAAATGTGAAGGGGAAATTGTTCACCCTAAGGAGGAATGAGACCTTTATGTTAATACTTATAATGTATTTATCCTTTCTTTTGATTAATTTCTGATCCTTCATCAACCATCACTAATTTGGATGGGATTTCATTTTGAAGCTTGAAATTGGAGAATGAGAAACATCAGAAAAGGTGCCTGAGTCACCGAAGTATGGGCCTATGAGCACCCACATCGATACATTGGACGAAAACCACGGTTCTACTGAACTTTATCCATGATGGAACACCGTGATGGGAATAATAGCGATGTAAAATCCTCACCTGCTACCTTAGGTGTCTTTTGTGAAGAAGAGTATTAAAATATCTCTATTATATTTTGAAAAGAAAGGCAAGAGAGCATTGAAGTTGATCTGACGAGTACATCAAAGTGTTTATTTGCATTGTCACCTGGTTATACAACTTACATGATATGTTTTCTAACCATTTTTACCTTCTCATAGGATATGAATCGCTTTGGTCCTTGAAGGGATCATGTACTGGCCTTTCGCATATTGAGAAATACAACCTGGGGAAAGTACAGATTTGTGATGATAAATCTGTCACCTTGTCAGATAAAGTTTTAAGGGATGCAGTTGCATCTACTTCTACTTATATAGAGAGAGGACGATCAAAGTAAAGTTAGATTCACTTCTTATGGTTGTCATATGATATTTGTAACGTTATTATCCACATAATTTCTTTAATATGTTTCTTGTATGGGAGAAACTTTTGGTAGTTAGTGCTGATATTCTTGTTTCTCCTAAAGGGAGAAACGGGGATACTTGGTAATCTAAGGAAGGTTTCAGTGTCAATCTTGACTCGGCAAGGCCTGATGATAGCATTCCAGTTGATGATCTAGTGCAGATAATTTTCTGCTGATCTAATTCAGATATTGACCAATGTTTTCTGGATACCATAAATATAGAAGGTGATATGATATACAAATTCGTATACACTAAAATAATGGGATATCTTTATCAAGACATTGGTATTACAGGTTTCATCAAGGAGTTTTGGGATTTGAATGAGGAACATAAAGTATGTGAGTTTTCCCATTCTTGAATTAGAAATACATAACTATTCTTTTATCTGATATTTCACTTCAAAGTTCAACTTATGTAGCTTTTTCTGCAAGGAATGTTGAGAATACCTTTCAAGAACGGGGAACCCCAATCCACCCTACACTTGCTGACATTGTGGAAATACCGACTGGAATCTAGAATTGGGAGATGCTCGAGATCCATTGATCACAGTGGATGAGAAAGCTCAGTAGAATGTCCCCCACCAAGATGTATTCACTCAAACCATTATAGTTGAGAATACTTGGGAGGAATATACTCAAGCTGCTGAAATATGTTTTGGTAAATCTCATCGACAATATTGATATGGCTTCATTCTTTCTACTCTTTTGAACATAAAAATGACTTTGATTTATCATTTTAGGATTACCATCTTCTAAGGATAGTTCTGGAGGTGAAGCTTCTACCATGGCTCGACTGACAATGGAAGGTGAGGCATCTGCTGCTTATGAGGGAGCAGGGTAAGGCACTTCCTTGAGTGATTTTATTCTCAAATATGTCCCTCCTTATGGTAGTGAATCTAATCCATACTTAGAGCTATAGGTTACCCTTGGTATCACACTTGTCAATATATGATGAATAATTTTAAAATGATCTCTAAAACCACTTTGGAAAAGCATCCCCCACATTTTTTAGGACTTGCATCATTGTTTACCATTATAGAATTTGGTGGGTTTGATTATCATTAAATTTATAACGTAGTGAAGGAGACCATCCATCGATGGTAGAAAGAGAAACAAAATAAGGAAAGACCGTATAAAGGACAAATTGCTTACTAATGTTGAGGGTTTTTGGGGCATAATATGCTAGGCAGAGGCCAACCATAACACAAAGTTGGCATAATTCAAACAAAAAATTAAGGGGCATACTTTTGAAGTGATTAAACTTTAGCAAGAGTTGGATACTGCTCAAGAGGTACTTGTACAACTAAATAAATCATTAGGATAATCCTAGCTTGAAGGGGTAACTATCATGGGTGTGACCATGTAAGCGCTTTGCAAAGATAAGGAGACTGAATCTCTTCGGATAACTGAGCTTCAACAAGCAATTGATGGGGCTCAAGAGGCTATCCAGGAATTGAAGAGTCATGTTGAAAGTATCTTGTAATAAAAGACAGGGAAACTCTGTTCTTTGGATGTTCCTCTTATTTTTCTACAAAAATGAAAAATGATTTTCCCTCTGATCATATATGTTTTCATCCATGATTTTTTCCTATAATCATAATATTAAAGATGATTTTCATAGAATTACATATTTATGCCAGCTAATCGTAATTTCAATGATAGGGATGGGAGAAACATTATTTTTTACCTTATCCAATGTTCCTAGTGGGTGTAGTTTAATTGTTGCTAGGGTCATATGGATAACCCTACAAACATTGTAACCTTTGTGTTATCACCCTAATTTTTTCCTAATCCCAATTTGGAGGTGACTTAGTGGGTGAAGCTTGGATTTTTCTTAGCTTCCCTTTCTGGGTCTTCATCCAAAAAAGTTTTTCCTATTAACATTTCATCGCTCAATATTTTCTAAACCATACATAGTCCCTACAGAAAAATACTAGATTAGAGGGGGTTATTTAGAGGGGGTTATACACAACCCCCTCTAAATTCATTTTTTGTATAATTAGAGGTGGTTCTGCACAACCCCCCTTAATCGCCAAATTTAGAGGTCGTTATGAACCCCCTCTAAATTTATTTTCTACAAAAATTAGAAAGGTATTATATAAAACCCTTTCTAATCATTCAATTAATAGGGGGTTATAGACCCCTTGATAAATTTATTGACATTAGTTTTTTTACTATCTAGTTTGATTTTAGAGGGGGTTCAAACCCCATCTAATATCTTAAATTTGAAGGGATTGAAAACCCCCTATAATGTCTCAAATTAGAGGGGGTTGTGAATGCCCACAATTTTTTTCAAAGTAACTTCCATAATATATATATATATATATATATCAAAAATATAGATGTATTTAAATACATTATATGAACATATTATATAAAATATTTATAGGATTGTATTTATTTGTAGTTATATGCTTGCATAATATAATTTTATAATACTATGTATATATTGATATATATTTATTTATATAAATTTTATTTTATATGTTATTATTATTTAAAATATAAAAGCACAAACATATTTTATATATATATAAATATATATAATTTGTTTAAAATATATATAATAAAAAAACAAAAGCTTATAGTTTTTTTTAATTTATATTATAATAAAAAATATATATTTTTAAATAATATGTTTATGCTTTTATATTATATATAATTAATATTATATAAAATTGAAATTATATAAATAAATATATATATTAACTTACATAATATTATAAAATTATATTTATTGAAATACATATATATTAATATACATAGAAATAAATATATATATTTAAATACGTTATATAAATATATGTATAAATTTATTTTTTTATAATATTAATTATATATAATATAAAATTGTATTTCATACAATATTAAGTATATATTTGTTTTAATTGTATTTCATAAAATATTGATTATATATGGTGTACATATTAATTATATATAACATATAATTGTATTTCATATAACATTATATTATTATTTGTAAAAAACGTATTTCACAAAAAATTAATTATATACAATATAAATATTTATATGAATTGTATTTCATATAATAATAATTATATATTAATTATATATAATACTATACTGTTTATACAAATAAATAAATAAATATTAATGTAAATAATAATAAATATATGTATTGAAATACATTATATAAATATATTTTTTAAAACCTTATTTAAATATATTAAGTAAATACTTATATATTTTTTTTTATTTAAATAAAACTGTATATAATATATAAAAATGCATTTATGTATATAAATAAATTACACAAATATATAATATAAATGTATTTAATATAATATATATATGATATAAATCATAAAATAAATGTATAGTATTTATAAAACCAACATATAATTTTTATAGTTTAAAAAACACGTGTAATAAAAATAAAAATAAAAATAATTATTATTATTATCTTACACACACACATATTTAAGTACATATAAATAATTATATAATTATATACTATAATTATATTTTATCTATAAATATTATAGAAATACATAAACAGACACTCAAATAGAAATGTATTTATAAATATATATCTATGCATTTAAATATAAATATTTATATATATTATATGAATAAACATGTATCTAATATATAAATATGTATTTAAGTATATAAATAATTTATATAAATATATTTATAAATATTTAAACATATGTGTATATAGATATAAACATAGAGTTTATATAAATATATATATAGGTTATATATTTAAATGAATTTAAATACATTATCTTAATACTATTTATTAAATATATGATCAAATATATATAAATATATTCATATTGTATTTCATTATGATAAATCGAAATGGCATAGTGGTTGTAGGTGGAGGTATGGCTGGTGCTTGGAACAGTTTGGTCACGGTATCGAATCCTTTAGCCGATATAATTTTTCAAAAGGAGGTTATATTAAGGGCTAGGGTTGGGCAGCACAGGGAATCTGGGTAATTAAAGAGGAACCGAGGAACCAGGTCAGGACCGATCGAGGGGAACTGGGGTAGGAATGAATGAGGAGAACTGGGGGTGTGCATGGAGGAATTGAAGCGGGAGGGTGCTGACTGAGCGAGGGGAACCATGGGTGTCCACAGGGGCATGAAGGAGGGAACCATGTGGGGGAATCAAAGGGGGGAATGAGGGAACTAAATGGTTAGGGAGCATGAGGTAACTGGATGAAAAGGGGGGGAATAAGATGGGGAAGTGGGTTAGTGGATGGTGGGAATCAGAGGTAAGAGGGTTATATTTGAAAATAAAATAAAAAATGGTGCAACTTAACCCCTAAAGTTTCACCTTCAAATCAATTAGGGGGTTTTTAATCTCCCCTGAATGGATAAATTATTTAGAAGGGGTTTAAAGCCATTATAATTTTTATTTTTGAAGTACATTTATGGTGACATTATAACGGTTTTAAACCCCTTCTAAAGCAACCACCTCTAATGTGTATCTAGCAATACCAGTGGCTTCCAAAAATAGGTGTTAACCACAAATTTGGATTTTGAAGGGGGGAACATTATGCTATGATGTTTAAATTCCTAAAACAAGGACGTTATGTGGCGCAGTTTCGATTCATGCATTAAGGACATTAGGGGAGTTGTGTTGTTTAATTTCATGCAGCAAGGACATTATGTTGTATAATTTCAAGTCATTCAAGAAACACATTAGGAGAGCTATGCAGTTTAAAGTCATGTAATAAGGAAGTTATGTTGTGCAGTTTGAAGTCATGCAGCGAGGACATTAGTGGATCTATGAAATTTAAATTAATTTATAAAGGTCGTTAGGGGATATATGTAGTTTAAAGTCATTCATTAAGTACAGTATACTGTGCAGTTTCAATTCATGCAGCAAGAAAATTAGGGAAGCTATACAGTTTAATGTCTTGCAGCAAAGACATTATGGGTATTGATTTAAGGTCTTTACCTATAACTGAAGGTTTGATGATTCTCCAATTTTTAGTAATTTGTCTTTAAATATGATACTATATTCAAGTATGGAAGGATATATTTATAAGTTGTGACTTGAGGTTTTCTAAATTTGAAGAGTGATATAGTAAAAAGGACTAAATGGAATTTAATTAGGTCTCTTCCAAGAATGAAGTTACCAGTATTTGAATAACCCATTATGGGGGTTGTATTATACAGGGCCAACTAGGGCATGTGCTGTATATCCAAACAATGGAATCCTTTTTATAATAGCCACGTTATGTAGGTGACATTATGCAAGGAAAACTGGGGGCATTTAATGTATATTCATGTAAAGGAGCTATAAATAATTATAACATTCTATTACTAAAAGCAGATGAAGGTGTATGGAAGATAGATATTCTAAAGCATTGAGTTTGGTTTATGGAGATTAGTCTCTAAATACGTAATGGGTATTTTAAGTCATAATTTCCAAATAATTGGTGGAATAATCTCTCTACGAAGGTCTAACCTAAGGATAGGAAGTATGGTGCCTATAGTATTAAGTCATACGACTAGGACAAAAATATTAGGGAAATAGTGAATGATATTATGGTCAAATGAACCAAGGTTATTCCAATATGATTGGAACAAATGAGAGGGGAAAATTTTAAACCATGGGCTTGGATACTTTCAGGCAGAGAGAAAGAATATAGGACAAATATGAAATGGATGACAGTTTTAAACTACGGGTTCCTACATACCATCATCAAATCTTAGAGGGTAAGAAAAGGAATCTCCAAAGAATGACGTTACTGCTTTCTGAAAAACCCATTATGGGGGATTTATTATGCATGGCCTTATAGAGAATATAATTCATAGAAAATACTAGAATCCTTGACATGACAAGCCCGTTATGTAGGTAACATTTATGAAAGGACACCTAGGGGCACATACTGCATAGTCAAGAAAACGATCATTCAGGTATATGAAATTCTTCCACAAAAATATTGAAGGAAGATTAAGAAGATCTGAAAGTACTCAAGATTTAGTGTATGAAATGTAAAGGAGATAATGTCAACTCAGCCAAGGATGTATTGGGGCTAATATTATAAATGAGGATGTATTCCCTTATATTGATTTTACTCATATGTAAAATGGGTTCATTTCTTATTTCCTTGGTGGGCTCCCTAAGGATAAGACCTAGAATAAAAGATCATGCATAATTGTTTTTATTCATATATGCGAAAGTGGAGTCTTTTTATGTTGTGATAAGACCGGGCCTAGGGTTTAAGATCTAGTCATCACTAAATATCACATAGGGTTAAGAATCAAGATACATGTAGTTATTAAATAAAGATCCCCACCCAAATTAAATTCTCGATTGGAGGGTAATGGGGTTTTCTTTGAATACATGTTCATACATTATATTAAAACAGATATTAAATATCCTCACATAGATCTGACTCATACATGGGAGGAAGGATGCATTATTTACATCATGTTGCTGCTGGGCCAAAAATTGAAATCTTGGACGTCACTACGTAACTCATATGAGTGAAAATCTTACCACACGTAGTTCTAGTAGGATTCATGTGTAGATCTGATTCATGCACATGATGCAAAGGGGATTAATGATTATTCGTAGCTAGACCCAGGATTGGAAATTCAGGCATCACTATGTATCTCATTGAAATGATAATCAAGCCACACATAGTCCTTGAAGATACTCCCTCTGCAGGTTTGATTCATGCACACAAGGGGGGGATACTTTTTTACTCATTGTAACTGGACCCGAGATTAGAGGTCTGGGTGACACTATGTATCTCATTGGAATTATAATCATTATAAACATAGTTCATGAAGATGTTCCCCACTCTGACTACGGTTTTATGTCAAGAAGGGGGCTTTAATATTTTTCAGATATTTTCCAGAATAATTATTGGGCCCATGATAGAAAATGGTATGAGAATCAATTTGTAATTTCTGGATGAGTTCCCACTATAAAATTTGTTCATACATAGGGAAATGGGAAATTGTTTCTTTTATGGTCACGATTGGGCCTAAGATTGAAGATCCAGGTGTCACTATGTATCTCATTGTAGTGATAATCAAGCCACATGTATTTCTTAAAGAAATATTACCTGTTTATATTTGACTCATACACTAAGGGGATGGTGGAGATTTTTTTATCCTAGATGGAACCAATATTGGAGATCTAGGAATCACTCCATATCTAATTGGAATGAGAATCAAGCCACACATTGTTCTTGAAGAAATATTCTATGTTCATATTTTACTCATACAGAAAGGGAATAAAGGATATTTTTTATCATAGTTGGACCCAACATTGGAGATTTGGGCATCACTATGTATCTCATAGAAATGAGAATCAATATATACATAGTTCTTGAAGATGGTTTCCCAAGTGTGTCTGATCCAAACATATGGAATAAATGGGGCCCAAATTCCACTAAGGAGTTTCACTGGTGTGAGTGATGCTTACTTATGAAAGCTAATCAGCTTTTAAGGGACCAAAAGGAATATCAACTCATGTTATATTGAGATATTCCTTAATTTAAAATAAGGGATATTTCAACCATATGGTTTAATGTCACGTGGTAAGGACTAATGGGGTTTTGAAATTTCTAGTCATGGGACTAGGAACTCATGTCGTGTAGTTTATCGTCTTATGACAAGGATTTTTTTTCAATGTAGTTTGACTTCATGTAGCATGGAAGATGGTTGAAATGAATTTTATAATAATAAAAATAGGATAAACATTAAGTAATTACACAAATTACTTATTCGGGTTCATTGCATTGGTAGGAGTTCTAATGAGTTCTCCATCCATTAATATTAAGGAATAACATCCACTAGAATACAACTTATGTATGGAATAAGGTCATTCCCACTTTTTCTCAGGCTTCAGAGGCTTATTTCTTAGTATCGTTGGAGTCCTAAGGGAAAAAATCATATATCATTCGAGGAAGGAATTAAGGTGGGCCATTTTGTTAAAGGCACGTGCTACTCGGTTCTAATAGAGTTACAAGTGATGCAAGGTATTCAATATCTTCTCATATAGTCACTCCAACTCATCCAGTTATTTCATGGATTTCTCATTGGTGGATAATTAATCACAAATGGAAACACTGATTGATGGAAATTTAATTTAAATGGGGGGAACTACGTCTATCTCATATACCAATGAGTACAGGTTTGATCATGTGGTAATAAGGGTAGAAATCCTATTATCCAATAAGGTGGGAAAGAGTTTATCAGGATAATATTTTTTTATCTTTATCCACCATTTTATGGTGTATGTTGGAAATTTTTTTAGAAAGTATCAATCTATCTATTTTATATTACATGATAGTGGGATGAATGGTATGATTTGATACTATTTTCTTGATATAACTTCCCAACCTCAATAGAACCTAAATTAGTGTCAGTATCCATCAATATGGTATGAGGGTCTCCAAATATAGTGATGATATTAGTTTTTACAAAGCTAACAAAGATTTTATACCTAAATTCCTTGATATGTATTGCTAAACCCATTTGGAAAAGAAATTGGTAGTATTAAGGATGTAATTGAACTTCTTAGACATAGCTGAAGGATAAGTTCTTACTACATTCATTCCCCATGTGGAATATAGACAAAAGTATTTAGTTGTACGTAGTAACTCTGGCGGTTGGTGGATGAAGTTTCCATGCACCTGGGAGAGATAACACTTCTTAGTTAATTCCACACAATCCTACATCATCAAAGACCAAAAGTATCCAAGACTATAGATCTGAATAGAAATCTTATTCTTAGACATGAGAACTACAGGCTCCTGTATGTAATTCTTTCATGAAATCCACATTTTCCTCCACATTAATGCATCTGAGGATAATTCTTTCAAAGATTCACCTATAGGGGATCTGCAGGAGATTTGGGACATTGCAAAGAGTGATAGTAACTGCTCGTCACAGATGTATTCTCTTACAACTCTATTTGGTTTAAGTACTTCATCTTGGGGATATTAGATGATAGGTGTCATCCACCACATGGTAGGACCAAATAGTTCGGGAATGGGACTGATTTTATTGATTTCCTCTGTTATTATTTTATGAAAAGGTGAAACCACAAAACAATGAGCAATGGTGATGATTTTTTTTCTTTGTTCAGATATTCCAAGGTGGTAGTGGCATTTTCCAATGCATTAACTTAAACATTTTTTGAAGGTGGGATGTAAGAAAATGTTGGTTTTAAGGTAAATTGTTTCATTAATCCAAAGAAATAATCACACAGGGGAATTTTTTATTTTTTATGATGTCGTAAACCCCATTAGTATGTTTTATTACCAACTCTGAATCACCCTTAACTTCTAAGTGGTTCACTAGTACTTGTAGTGAAAATTCCAAACCTGCAATGAGATCCTAGTATTCAGACTCATTGTTGGTACAAACCTTATAATAATAGGAAAATGTATGGAAACACTACCCTTTCTAGGGAGATAAGAATAATTCTTAACCCAAAATTTTTTGAGCTTGGGGTATTCCATTCTCTTCCACATTGGAATTCTGGGAGCATCGTCCAAATACGTCTCCCATATTCGAGGGATATCCTGAATATAGAATATTTATTCATCAGGTAGTTCAGTATCCAATGATTTTTCTTCTGTAGAAGGGTGATCCCCAAGGAAGTATGCCGATCCTTGTAATTTTAATACTTTATAATGAATGAAAACTATATCAAAATTCTATAGAATAACTGCCCACCATGATAGAATTCCTATCAACATTGGACAGTTGAGGATAAAATTGAGCAGGTTATTATGAGAGACCAAGTGGACCTCGTGATGCCACATGTAGTGCCTCAACTTCTGAAATGTAAAGATAAACATCATGAAACTTTTCTCAATATCTGAATATTGAGTCTCTTCATCAAGAATGGTTCGACTGAGGTATTAAATCTTGTTTTCATTCCCAGCATCATTCTCCTTTACATGAAAATTAGCAGTGATCGCTCCAAGGATATCACATAAAGAATAAGTCATTTTCCTTCAACATGTGGCATCAATACCAGTGGAATTAAGAGGTATTTCTTGAGGGTTTCAAATTCCTCTTGGCAGTCATTGGTCCATTGATAAGTGGCCCTCTTCTTCATTAATTTGGTGAAAAGAAAAAACTATCCTTACATATTTTCTATGAAGTGCCGGATGTAGGCATAGTGTCTTTGAATTCCTTTAAAATATTCCATGTTTTAAGGAGGTGACATGAAAAGGATAGATTTATTCTTCTCAGGATCAACTTCGATTCCATGATGGCGTAAAATAAACCCATGTAATTTTCCCAAGATTACCCCGAAAGCACATTTCAAGGGGTTTATCTTCAGATTATGCTGTCGAAGATTGCAAAATATGGTCTCAATGTTAGTTATATGATCATAAAATTGTTTTTATTTTACAACTATATCATCAACATAACATTCAAAATAATTCCCCATGAAAGGTTAGAATATGTGGTGCATTACACATCAGTATGTCGCACCAATATTCTTCAAGCCAAAGGGAATTACCTGATAGAAAAATATGCCTTGAGGGTCCTTGAAAGCTATAGATTCCTCATCTTATAGGGCCATATATATTTGGTTGTATATATAATATACATCCATGAGGGAAAGGGCTTGTTAGCCAACTGTTACAGCAATTAGGAGTTGTATGAGTAGATTTGAGAAGTCATATTTGGGAAAATACCTATTAAGATCTTTGAAATCAATGAAAACTCTAATTTAGCCATTCTTATTTTTCACAAGTATAATGTTGTCTAACCACATAGGAAATTAAACCTCCTGGGTAAAGTCATATTTGATAAGATTTTTGACCTCAGTCACAATTTTGGAGGTATGAGTCAGGTGTGTCTTTCTAGATGATTTCTTGTAACCCCAATGATCTTCTGGTAAACGCAAATGATGGGTGGGAACCTAGGGGTCAAGACCTAGAATCTCTGTGTAATTCCAGGAAAACACATTCCAATGTTGTTTTCAAAGGAAGTATATAATTATTTCTCTTCATAAGTCACTTCTAGACTAATCAGAGTGCGGCATAGATCTTTTTTTTATCAAAATTTATTTCTCTAAGTTTATCCACCACAATGAAAATTCCTTCCTCAAATACTGGAGGGGAATCCCTAAGGTCTTTCTCTTCTTCCCCTTCTTCATGTATTAATTATTATACCACTTCTTGGAAGGTAGGTGATGAAAAAAAAAATTCATACCTAGGGGAGGAGTCGTTATTTAGATATCACAATGAGGAGACAACCATCTCTAGTACAATTGATGATCAGGGGTCTTTTTAGAGTTCTAAAGGGAATATGATGGGATAAGAATAGAAATACCTGTCTTTTTCTATGTGTTAGAGAAATTATTCTAGTATGGCTGATGAATCAGATTCTTGTTGAAGATCAGCGGATGGAATGAAGACATTTCCATTTAGTCTCTCATCACTATTTAGTGAGCCAATGATTTCTCTTATGTTTTCAGGTTCAATCGTAACAACATACATTATGGAATCTTTTGAACGAGTTCTTGGATTTGAGAAAACCCTTTCAATTTGATTAATGGGTTGCACGTAATCTGCACTGAGATTCTTGAACAGGTTAGATGGGATATTCTCTAGACCATTCAGGGCATTTATTCTTGTAACATCATCTTCTATGGACCATTTTCCCTTTCTGTGATAGAACTACGCATCAGTGTACTGATCTTCAAAAGTTTTGAATAGTGCCTTATCAAAATGAAATGTCCCAATTTGAAAATTGATGCAATATTTGAGAAATTGGTGGTACGATGAAGGAATGACCTCAAGATAATGTATCCAAGGTATCCCCAATTGAATTTTAAAATTTGTGTTCTGTTGGATGACCATGAACTCTGAATCTAATATGAGATCCCAAAACTGAGTTCTTAGGGTAATCTTGCGTACATGTTCTTGCTCATTCTTATCATATCCTTGTAACATCAATGTGTAGGAAGGAATGTGGGATTTAGTGAGTCCTAATCTGTGAAGTGTCTGAATGGGAATGAGGTTGACTCTTGAGCCTTTATCAATGAAGGCTCATCGGATGTCAATGTCATTAATATTTCTAGATAGGTACAAGGTCTTTATGTGTCCATGTATGATATCATCCTTATCTTGATCCATGAAATATATAAATGGTTGGAATTATTCCAGATCATTATCTATATAGTTATCCTCTATGAAAGCAACCTCGAATTCAAAATCTTGAGGGCTTAACAATGCCTCAATGAGTGCTTCCTGAATATCCTTTGATAATCTCAGGGAATATAGGATTGATAACATGGCTAGTACCTATTCCAGTTGCATCAACACATCATACTTTTGATCCAAATGTCTTCATTTTCCAACATGGATATTATCTTTTATAGGTTCCTTGGAAGCTGATGTTCCTGATGTGGATAGACCATATTTTAGGGGAGAATATGGAAGTACTTATTCTCTTGGTGGATTAGGCTGGTTAGATCTTCCCACTCACCGAGGAGGTGGTGGAATATCCTATAATCAGTCTTCCAATAAGATCATTTCAGGGTCATCCCTATCATGTGTGGGAGAATTAACTTGTTCTTATTGAGCTCACTGGAGGACTCTTCCATGAGTTTCTACTACATAAACAATTTGAGTAGGGGTGTAGTTGAAGTTGTGGCTTCTAACACAATTGTGTCTTCCCCTATATCCTCGACCTTGATGATATATTACTCTAATTCTCCAGCCAAGTGTAGGTAAATAAGGTTCATAATAAGTATCATAATTTGAGTAGGGATCTTTTAAGTGAATAACATTAATGGAATTGAAGATCAACACTTTTTCTAATGAATATTCTATCTAACAGGACAATTCGGGTTGTGTCATTTGGAGATGTGGTGCCCGTGGTTTTGAGATGGTAGACATGAAATCCATTATGTTAAAGGAAAAAATTTACCTTGACAAAAAATCATCTTCGTCTATTATTCCTTACTATAATGTCCATGTCTCTTCTTTGAGGATTGGGCTTCAAAAGACTAGGCTTTTAATGAATAATGAGTTTCTATAACAAAAGCAGCAAGGGACACATTATATTATTTCAAATTTGTTTGTAGACTATAATGAGTTCATTTGATTGTTTTCATGACCATCCAATCATAGAATTTATGAGCTTTATTACTTTTGACCTCCTATCACTTGCCTTATTCCTCTTGATCGGTAGCGGTTACACATGCTACCTAGGCTGTTGAATTTTTCAGCTTCACATTCCCATAGTCCATTATCTTTTGTAGGAGTTCTTTAAAAAAATTCATGGGTGTGGTGGCCCAACATTTTATTGAATGGGAAATAGTTTGGAAGTTACTCATCTCTTTCGTTGTTAGGTTTTATTGGCCTTGGAAACTAAACTAAGTTATTTTCCAAACCTCAAATGAAGTAGTTGAGGACTTAGTCATTCTGAAAAGAATTGAACCTGTTTTCATCTCCTCAAACTGTATTCGATTTCGATATTTTTGATAGTCATGACAAGGCAGTCAATTCTTATAATGCTCAGGAGGTGGAACCCTACGGTATTATGAGGTCCTTGAAGTAAGATCAGGTATAGAGGCCCTCTTAAGTGTAATTTTTGAAACCTCTAATTTTCTTATTCATATTCCTGGAAATGATGGGATTACATGGGATTTGGTTATGGTGACTATTATGGATTTTTTCACTTGTTGATCAATTGAGGCCAGATACCGAAACTGTCCTCTATATTTCATAGGAAAAAATGGTGTTCGTAACTCATCACGGAGATCATCTACACAAATTGGCAGAAAATCTTCTTGAAGGTGAAATATATTCTAAGAGTATGTTAATAATTTCCATAGATAAATGGAATATCACACTCTTTCATTCTCCATTTTATTTAAGTTTGTGAGATCGAAGACTTTTTTCTTCTACAATGTTGAGATCAAATAGATAAATAACTTCTGAAGGAGATCTTCCTATCCCTAGATTGATCAAGACTGCAAACTTGTGTACCATACAACGGCTGGACCCTTGAGTGATTTCACGAAGAATATTAGTTTCCCTAATTCAAATTTCTTGGGGGTACCCATAACGGGATCCCAGTGAGAAACAAAATGTGTCAATTGCTTCTCTAGGTCTACAGATCCATTTAATATTGGAAACGTAGGATTCAAAAAATTTGGCAGGGGAGGAGTCAGATCTACCAATTTGAGATAAGCCTTCTTTTCTGGTTGAACCAGTGTGCTCTATCCTTACATAGATTCCAATTGAGTTATTAATTAATATATGGTGTAGATAATAATTCTATAAATATCTGGTTGAGATGGGACCTAAATAGGTGGGGTGACTGGAGCCTAAATGGGTGCAGTGAGTGGAGCCTGAACTGATGAAGAAACTGGTGCGGCAACTGGTAGGACCATTGGTGGCGGTGCCGTTGGTATCTTCCATGGGTAACCAATATGATAATTCATGTAAAGATGTTCCTAACCCTGATCTAGTTAGACTTACAATGGAGGGAATTCATTATCTACTTCAGTAGTTGCAACAAACACTCTTTGCTGATGTGCTTCTACTGGAAGTCCAAGATGAGGATCTTTTTGTGAAGTATATCTGGAAGGAATTTTTCCCCAGAGTAAATCTACATTGATTCTTCTAAACTATTTAATATCCTCCTATTTCTAAGAAAATATCTCTTCAAGAAAAAGGTAATGAAATTATCTGGTGGAAAAGTGACACATGGTTTGACCTTTACCTTTTCCCATATTATGTTTCTTTTGAAGAGGTGTAAGTTAATTATTCGATTGGATACCTAAAATTGGGGTAAGACTTTGATTTTGGGTGTTCACACATCCTTCATTTGATTCGGTGTAAACCATATTATGAGCAAGAACATCATTTTATGACGCCCATAAATTGGATTACCAACGCATAATGCATTACCAACATTCTGTCGGTATCTTTGTGAGATCACCTTCTTTTTCACCCTCCACGAGACCATTTCCTCCTATTTTATGGTTCCTAGGGAACTGTTTGGAGGGATGTAACATGATGTTAATCCATGGATAGTTCATTTTATGTGTTCATTTTGGGCCTTCTTCCCTAATCGGGAGAAAACCGACTTCTATTGAGTAGGGAATTGGGAATGTGAAAAAGGTCCCATCCTAGTAGGATGGGGTTATTCTTATTCTTCTTTCTCAATCCTTTGGGATCTTTTTGATGACTCTAAGGGTTGGAAAAAAATACGCCAGTATTGTGGGATGGTGTGGCTCCTGAACTACTATGGCTGATATCAGCACAACTGTTCTTTTGATTTTAGGAATTTTGGTCCAAGCATTGGATGGGTGTATTATCCAACACTTACTTAAATTTCCTTCTTGATAATACCTTTATGCTATTCTAAACATTTTATAATATGTTGGATGACATCCTCTAAGTGGGAGGCCTGCTTGATGTTCTCAGACACTTGATTCAAAAGTACCTCAATATATTTCTCTCTTTGGGCTTGACATTGGTGGAATCCAGTTGAGGCTCGTTCTTACTAATCATCTCCACATTTATGAACATAATTTTTTTATTGTAGATGTCCTATGGTAATAACATTACATGATACCATATTTTTCGGATTTTCTAGCTTTGGATCATAGTGGAATGTAATTACCCATATTTACCCCATCATTTGATATGAACACTATATGGGGTATCTATAATCAATTGTCACAACCTAATTAATGCATTGAGGAATGTACATTGAAGGGATCCATGTTTCTTCTTGATATTTGGATGTCGGGAAGCCTGGAGAGATTCCAAGTAAATTTGGCACTGCAATGATGCTATTACCGTGACCTGACTTGGATATTCATCATACAGTAATACTTTGGATTTTAGATGATGAAGAGTCCTCTATATGTTTATGTGGATATAATGAATAAAATATTCTTCCAATATATCAATAATATTGTTTTGAGAGGTGGTCAAAGGCCAAAACATTACTGGCATTTTACCCTTCCTAGATTTTTCCTCACGTTCAACATATCCTCTTCGTCTTTTCCAAAGGATTCTCTACTTGATCATACCAAAGTTGGAATTTTCCTGCCACTTTATGAGAATCATCAACATCGGTAAAGAGTTATTCTATTTAATTGGAAGATAAATGGCCCAAGGGTGGTTTAAAGAATGACTGTCGCTTTGGGTTTTCTTCCAGTTTAGAAAGGATTTCAATCACTAGTGATAAGGCATCATAAATGACTGGGCTTGTGTTGGAAATTTCCTTAAGATAAGAGGTATTTCTCATCACTACTTTTTCAGTTGGATAATTATCTTAATAATTCAAATCACAACTATAGTGAAAAATTTCGCTGTGAATTCCATCATGTGGAAGACCATTGATGTTATTAATATTTTCATGACTTATTATATTCCCCCTTTACTTATTTTATATGAAATGTGCATAATTTGTGTGAAATATTAATGTTTTAATATTAAGTATAATATTTGAGCATTTTTAGAAGTAGTCAAATTGAGTCAGTTTAATGTTTTAATTATAACTATCACTATACTGATTCAAATTGTGTGGTTCTTGTTTTGTAGGATTATAAATTCAATATAAAACATTTCATTAGAAGTAACCATGATCCAATTCTGCCATTTGAAGGGTCATATGGTCCTCACAAACAAGACCAAAGAATCTGCGAAGAAACTGGACTATTCATGAAGATTGATTTACTGGGCTCAATCTAGAAGTTCAAAAACCTTAACTCTCCACCATAATTCGGGGGACACTACATGCCATCTTGGATAAATATTTCATGGCCCAAATCCAAGTACAAGGGGCCCAAATGAATCTTTGAAGTCCAGCCCACTATTCTGGCCGAGAATGAAGATCAGTATAGTATGCATGACATATCTCCTGATGTAATCATCCAAGCGAGCTGATATTTTGCAGTGTAAAAGAGGGGATGTAGGCGTCCTACTTTGTTGAATAAACCATTCGGATTTGAAGGCATATTAATATTCAAAAACCCTTTCACATTATGGACTTCAAAAAGACTGGATTGAAAGGGACAGTTTATGTTTGTTTATTCAACCGGCCATAACTTTTTATCCTTACGTCCAAATGACTCCAACTTTTGATAGTAGTCGGCCAACATTATTTCCTACAACTTTGAAGAAGACGATATTTGATGATTCGGCTGTCTGAATTGCCAAATTGGCGATGCAAGAGGAGGGACAGATTGGGAATGCAAACAGTCCACTCCTTGGGCTATAAATACTCTCTCCTTCTCTCCTTGAGAGGGGTTGGCATTTCAGAATAGAGGAGATCATATTGGCACGGCCAAAGCATTGCCAAAGGCTTGGGAGGACCTTCCATACTCAAGTTTACACTTGAGAGACCTTTCCTCCTCTCTTTCTTTTCACTTACTTTTGTGTTCTTCATTTTTGTAATCTTGTAATTCTCTTTCTTTGTAATTCTGTTTTAATGCAAGTTACTTCTTCAATATCTCTTATTCTCTTCCACCTTCTGTATTTTAATATTAATGTTCTTAAAATAGTTTAAATTCAGTTCAATCCCTTTCCCTTCTTTAGCTTCCTCATTCAATCGAAAGTTCGTTTTTAATTATCATCATTGTTCGTGTGTGTGTGTCGACGTACCAATCTTTTCTTATCCCTTTCTTTTTCTTCTCTTATTAATTTATAATCATAATCATTATAACCAGATTATTAATCACCCAAATGTCTGAGTAAATCTCTCATTGGGGTGAGTTATAATTTAGGTATGTTAAGTGATTGAGAGCTTCTTCTCGATGAATATTCTTTGAATTAACATTGTGTATGTTGGACTTAACATGTCATGGATTAATGACTTGTTTTGTTTAACATGTGGTTTCCATGGATTATTGGAACCATAAATACACAACCATAAATAAGATAGGATTGAGATTATAACCTTATGTTAAGTTAAGTCTTGGTTTAAAGCCTTAACACTTAAGAATTCTAATCAACATCATCTTGTGACATGGGTGTTAATTTAAATGAAATATAAAGCAAAGCTCGAGGATATCACAAGCTTAACTAACCTAATGATGAACTCACCCCAATATTTATCAATTTGGTAAATCAAACATCATCCATAAATCATTTCAATTAAGCTCTGCAAACAAACCCCCCTAATCAAAATACAATCAACTAAAAACAAACGACTACTACAAAGTATCATCGCCGAGGATTCGACCCGAGTGCTGCTATACACATTAGCAGAGCACCGGAACCTTGAACGGTCGATAGGCGACAATCGGCCGCACTGTCAAATGGCGCCGTTGCCGGGGATGGTGCTTTAAGTAGTCATTAGTTTCTGGTTATTGTCAAGAAAACACAAAAAAAACAAATTTTTAAAAAAAATTGAAAAAAAACACAAAGAAAAACTCGTCTTCTCATAAAAATCATAAACTGAAAAAATACAAAGAAAAACCCGTCTTCCTCTTTCTTCCAAAATCTATCTGAATGCCCCGTAGCCTTCCAAACAATCCCTTTGATTTGTTTGACCCTGAAATTGAGCGAACACTTCACCAACTTAGGAGGAACATAAGAGATACTCAAATAATTCAAGAACCAGTCCTCATTCAACCAATTGAATTAGATATGGCCAATCCTAGGGAACAATCATTGAAAGAACTTGCTGCCCCTGATATGAATTACCAACCTCTTGGTATTCAATATCCAAACATAGAGGCTGACTTCGAACTCAAGTCGGGTTTGATTCATCTTCTTCCTCATTTCCATGGTCTAGCTGGTGAGGATCCTCATCTTCACCTCAAAGAGTTCCAAGTGGTCTGCTCAACCATGAAACCTCAAGGGGTTTCTGAAGAACAAATCAAGCTTAGAGCTTTCCCCCTTTCCTTAGCGGATTCTGCCAAGTCTTGGCTCTACTACCTCCCACCTGGTTCCATAAACTCATGGGTTGACATGAAGAGAATTTTCCTTGAGAAGTTCTTTCCTGCTTCCCGAACAGCTTCTATCCGAAAGGAAATAAGCGGCATCCGTCAACTCCCTAATGAATCACTCCATGAGTATTGGGAGAGGTTCAAAACGCTTGTGGCAACTTGTCCACACCATCAAATCCCTGACCAACTCCTGATCCAATACTTCTATGAGGGGTTATTGGCTATGGAGAGAACTCTCATTGATGCCGCAAGTGGCGGTGCTCTTGTTGATAAAACTCCTGCAGCTGCAAGAGAACTCATAAGCAACATGGCTGCAAACACGCAGCAATTCCATACTCAAGCACATGCTCAAGTGAAACAAGCCCAAGAGAATCAATCCATAGAGCCCAACAAGATGACTGAGTGGATGAGTGAACTTACAGGTCTTGTGCGTCAACTAGCGGTGGCTACCAAAGCCCCAACCTCATCTTCTCCACAGTCACTATTCCCTGGACCTATCAAAAATTGTGGAATCTGCAACTCTCCATCTCATCCGACTGACACATGTCCACAACTTCAAGATGATCCATCTGATTCATCTAGTCCAATGGAGCTCAATGCGGCATATGCTCAGTGAAACTTCAACCCTCAACAATCAGGTCAGTTTGTTAGAAACTTCAACCAACCCCACTCTGAGCCCTTCTCTTCTACCTTTAACCCACCTCTGAGGTATGGTAATCCCATTTCTCATCCTCCTCAATTCCCTCCTCAAAACCCAAACCAATTCCAATATGGTCAAGGTGGTGGTAACTTCCATCAACCTTATCCTTTTGTTCCTCAACCTCAAAGGAACAATCCTCCTCCTGGATTCCACTATCCTAACGAGCCTTCCCAATTCCCCACCCAATACAATCGCTTTCCCAAGAACCAAAATCAAGTCCAACCCAATTTGGGACATGCCTCTTCTTCTAAACAACCATGGGAAAGTGCTGTAGAGGATCTTGCTTCCTTCACCCGTTCTAGCCTAAAGAACATTGAAACCCAAATAGGTCAACTTGCATCCCACCTTATCCAGAAACAACCATCCAATTCATCCCAACTCCCAGCTCAACCATTACCCAACCCCAAGGGTAATGTAAGTGCAATTGCACTTAGATCAGGAAAGAAACTTGCTATGCCTCAAGATAAATCCTCAAACCCCCCTTTCGATGTTGATCTAGAAAATGAAAAGAACAAAAAGATGGAAAAGGAACTTGAATCCACTCCTTCACCTTCTTCCATTCCACTTAGGAACCCAATTCCTTTTCCTCAAGACATCTCCAAGCCTAAGAAGTACTTTGAACCTGATCCTGAAATGCTTGACATGTTTAGACGTGTTGAAGTGAACATCCCCCTCTTAGATGCCATCAAACAAATCCCTAAGTATGCCAAGTTTCTTAAGGAATTGTGAACCCATAAGAGGCAACTTAGGAATATTGAAAATGTTTCAACCCAACAGTCCATTCCCATGAAGTGCAAAGATCCAGGGACCTTCACGGTTCCATGTCAAATAGGGAGTTCCAACTTTGATGATGCACTCATAGACCTAGGAGCCTCAATTAATGTCATACCCAAATCCATTTTCTCCAACCTTGGTCTAGGTCCCTTGCACCCAACGGGTATTGTCATTCAATTAGCCAATCGAAGCACTGCCAGTCCTGAGGGGATAATTGAGGATGTTCTTGTTCGGGTCAATGATCTTATCTTCCCAGATGATTTCTATGTCCTTGACATGGAAGGTGAGATGACCTCTTCTCGATCTCCCCTAATTCTAGGAAGACCATTCCTCATGACTGCAAGAACCAAGATTGATGTCCACTCAGGCATCTTATCCATGGAATTCGGTGACCAACTGGTCAAGTTCAACATTTTCCAAGCCATGCGATACCCATCTAAGGATCACTCTGCATTCTCAATCCATGCTTTTGAGGACACTTCTAAGATTCAATCGAACCCCAATCCACCATGTTCTTCATGTTATAATGATAAAGGATCTTGTGAAATCTGCACCATGATTAACAAAGTCATAAATGGTGAAGTTGATGTGGACCTCTCATTCATAGACTCCATCAATCTAGAGGAACTTGAAAACTCTCTTGAATCCCACATCAACTCTGATCTCTACTGCTCCACCTTGGAAAGTGTTGAGGAAACTGATCCAAACCCATCTATAATCCCTTCTCCTACTCCTAACTTGTCTAGCTCTCAAATAAAGGCTGAAACTGATCTAAAACCACTTCCTTCACACCTCAAGTATGCATTCCTTTTCCATGATCCCTCCTACCCTGTCATTATCTCTGCTTCACTTTCTGAAACTGAGGAGTCTCAACTTGTTCAAGTGTTAGAGTAAAACAAAAATGCCTTAGGTTGGACCCTAGAGGATATTCCAGGAATCAACCCTGCCCTTTGCATGCATCACATCCATCTAGAGGAATCATCCAAACCAATTAGGCAACCTCAAAGAAGACTCAATCCACTCATACTTGAGGTAGTTAGGGAAGAGATTACCAAGCTTATTCAAGCTGGTATTATCTACCCAATTTCTGATAGTGAATGGGTTAGTCCAATTCAAGTCGTTCCTAAGAAGGGCGGGATAACAGTTGTCACAAATGAACATGGAGAAGTAGTTACAACTCGAGTGAAAAACAAATGGCGTGTGTGCATCGATTATCGCAAATTGAATGCTGAAACACGAAAAGATCACTACCCACTTCCTTTCCTTGACCAAATGATTGAGAGATTGGCCGGAAAGTCACACTATTGCTTTCTTGATGGTTACACTGGCTACTTCCAAATTCCAATCGCACCTCAAGACCAAGAAAAGACCACATTCACTTGCCCCTTTGGAACCTATGCCTATAGGAGAATGCCTTTTGGCCTTTGTAATGCTCCTGCAACATTCCAGCGGTGTATGATGAGTATATTTTCTGAATTCATTGAGAATTGCATGGAGGTCTTCATGGATGACTTTACCATTTATGGCGAGTCATTTGAATCTTGCTTACATTCACTCTCTTTGGTCCTTCAAAAGTGTGTCAAGTGCAACCTTGTGCTGAATTTTGAAAAATGTCACTTCATGGTTTCAAATGGGATTGTTCTAGGGCACATAATTTCTCAAGAGGGTATCCAAGTTGATCCAACCAAAATTGAGGTGATCCAATCACTTCCTGAACCCAAATCAGTTCGAGAAATTCGGTCCTTCCTTGGTCATGCTGGTTTCTATCGGCGATTCATTGAGAACTTCAGCAAGATTTCCCTCCCACTCACTCGTTTACTTCAAAATGATGTCACATTAAATTTTGATGAGGCTTGCAAGAGAGCCTTCATTGAACTCAAATCTGCTCTCACATCTGCTCCAATAATCCAACCCCCAGATTGGTCCTTACCATTTGAATTGATGTGTGATGCTTCTGATAGGGCCATTGGGGCTGTTCTTGGTCAAAGAAGAGAAAACATTCCTCATGTCATCTTTTATGCCTCAAAAACATTGGATGAAACTCAATCACACTACACTGTGACTGAAAAAGAACTTTTAGCTGTGGTTTTTGACTTGGATAAATTCCGGACCTATCTCTTAGGTGCCAAAATCATCATCTTCACGGACCACTCAGCAGTAAAGTTCTTACTTAAGAAAAGTGATTCCAAACCAAGGCTAATAAGATGGATTTTAATGCTCTAAGAGTTTGACCTTGTGATAAAAGATAAACCTGGAAAAGAAAACCCTGTGGCTGATCACCTGATTAGAATTTCTAATTCTTCTCATTCTGAAATAATTGATCCTGAATTTCCAACTGAACACCTCTCATCTCTCACTCCAAAGTTACCATGGTATGCCCCAATTGTCAATTACTTGGTTTCTGGTGTTTTCCCTGAATATTTTTCAAAAGAACAAAAAGAAAAGATGATAAGTGATTCAAAGAATTATTTTTGGGAAGATAAAAAACTTTGGAAAACTGGGGCTGACATGGTAATTAGGAGATGTGTTGATGAAACTGAACAATACTCCATCTTCGAATTCTGCCACTCAATGCCTGGAGGTGGCCACTTTGGACCACAAAGGACTTCTCGAAAGGTCCTAGATTCTGGATTCTTTTGGCCTTCACTCTTCAAGGAATCACACGAGTTCTGTCAATCATGTCCCACTTGCCAAAAGTTTGGCACAATTTTCAAAAGAAACGAAATGCCTCAAAAGCCATTAATCTTCTGTGAGATTTTCGATGTTTGGGGCATCGATTTGATGGGACCTTTTCCCCCTTCCAATGGATTATCCTACATTCTCCTTTCCATTGACTATGTTTCTAGGTGGGTCGAGGCCAAACCCACTAGGAAAGATGATGCTCAAACTGTGAGTGAGTTCCTCAAAACTCATATCTTCCATCGATTCGGAACACCACGTGCTTTGATAAGTGACTTAGGAACTCATTTCTGTAATAGAACCATGGAGTCACTTTTGAAAAAGAATGGGGTTTTACATAAAAAATCCACTGCATATCACCCTCAAACAAATGGAATGGATGAACTTTCTAACAGAGAAGTGAAAAGAGTGCTTGAAAGAATTGTTAAGCCCACAAGAAAAGACTGGCCCGATAGACTTGGTGAAGCACTTTGGGCCTATCGAACAGCCTATAAGACACCCATTGGGATGTCTCCATTTAGGCTAGTTTTTGGTAAAGCCTATCATTTACCAGTTGAAATCCAACATAAGTCATTTTGGGCTGTCAAAACTTGTAATTTTGATTGTGAAAAATCTGGTGAAGAAAGATTGTAGCAGTTGACTGAATTGGAGGAGCTTCGACTCGATTCGTATTAGAACTCCATTCTCTACAAAGAAAAGGCAAAGTCACTCCATGACAAGCACATTATTCGAAAGGTATTTCATGAAGGTGAAAAGGTAATGCTCTTCAATTCTCTATTTCAACTTCACCCAGGTAAGCTCAATTCTCGTTGGGATGGACCTTTTATTATTACTAATGTTTACCCATTTGGTGCAGTGCAAGTCGAAGACCCTTCTTCAAAAAGAACATTCACGGTAAATGGACACCGGTTAAAGCATCACCATGAGAGGCCATTCACTTCAGGTTCCACATCGACTTCCATTGACCCACCACTAGATGGAAATGGCGACCCACCAAATCCAAACCAGGGGGCACCTCTTTCCCTTTAACTATCTCTCTATCTCTTCCTATCTCTACCTCTTTCTTCTTCTTCCTCTCTCTTTCATTTTGTTACCACTTTATTCATCAAACCCTTTCTTTTTATCTTTCTTGTGTGGGTGTGTATTTTAAAAAAAAAACCTTAAAAACTAAAAAAACCAAAAAACACAATTACTTAAAAAAATTACAAAAAAAGAGTCATGCTTACTCACCATCTAGTTTTGAAATTTTGTCCAACCATTTTGGGGAGTCAAAGGATTGTTTTAAACTCAAATATATTGAATTTTTATCTCAAACTTGGGTAAACAATTTTGTGTCAATAACAAACATTTTGAATGAACAATTTTTGGTGGAAAATGATTCTCCCCTACCGTGAGGAATAACATTAGCCTTCATGCCAAGGTCATCTATGGCCATCTTTTTCATTGTGTGTCTTCACCACTGATTTTGAGTCTTGAGTTTGTGGACCTTCGAGCTGAATTTCCATCTTTTGTGTGCATTAATATGATAGAGGCATTTTCTAAGCCACATGAGAATCAGAATAGACAAATAGCCTCCCGTTACCCTTACATTGATCCTACTTTTGAAAGCCCCTTTGAGCCTATTAAAACCTTTCTTTTGATAGCCACATTACAAGCCTAATACCTTGTCCCACCCAACATCTTCATGGATTTTCATTGTACAATTTATTGAAATTTAAGTGTGGGGGGAATGGACTTCATTTTTGAGCGTACTTTCATTGATTTCCAATGTGTCATCATATGCTTGAGGGCAAGCATCCATTCAAGTGTGGGGGAGAGGTTGTAATTCTGTGAGCTTTGGGGTGTATATGTGTAATTTTCATTTGTACAAAAGTCATTTAAAAGTGTTCAAAAAAAATGAAAAAAAATTATATAAAAAAATAAAAATAAAAAAAATGGAATGGGTTGTGTCTTGGGTGGGTCAAAAATCATTCATCATCAACCTTTGATCGTGTTATAACTACTAAAATTAGTTCCATGAGAAGATCAAACATGGGTTGGTAGATGACTTTGAGACTTGTTTCAAGCACAACTTTCAAAAAAAAGAGAAAAAAAAGAAAAAAAAAGAACACTTGAATCATCTTGTATTGTGTCATTATTGGAAGTCTTCAATGTTGTACATATTCCATCATCTCACCCTATTCCATTTTCTATCTCCCTCACTTTTCATTCATCACACATTCATGCCCTTGTAAATATGTGTTTCTATTTCCTTTCAAATCAAATTTCAAAAAAAATGTGCATTGATTTTTCCATGTTGGTGTTTTTTTTAACCCCTCTTTTCCTTTGGACATTATATACCTACCGTCCCATAGCCACTAAAAACCCCTTAAAAGACCTCTTGATTCTTGTACACATTAGATTTGGGAATGGAAGCTGAGAGCTCTTACAAACTCATGATTTTCACTTTTTGTTGGGGAATGAGTGAACCTCCTAAAATACATTTTTATCATCTTGAGAGGAGTAAGTTTTGAGTGCCTACATTTTCTAATTCAAACCTTGAACATGAAAAAATGAATTGTTTCTGATGCATTATTGTGAACCAAATTTTTGATGGAATTCAATATGGATGAGTGAAATAGTCTAAACCTCCCCTGATTGGAGAAAACAAAATTTTTATATTTGTTGGTGAGTGAAAATGATTTTGTCATGTTTTTATATTTGTTGCACATGAGGACACGCTCAAATCTAAGTGTGGGGGAGTTGATGTTATTAATATTTTCATGACTTATTATATTCCCCCTTTACTTATTTTATATGAAATGTGCATAATTTGTGTGAAATATTAATGTTTTAATATTAAGTATAATATTTGAGCATTTTTAGAAGTAGTCAAATTGAGTCAGTTTAATGTTTTAATTATAACTATCACTATACTGATCCAAATTGTCTGGTTCTTGTTTTGTAGGATTCTCCTTTCAATATAAAACATTTCATTAGAAGGAACCATGATCCAATTCTGCCATTTGAAGGGTCATATGGTCCTCACAAACAAGACCAAAGAATCTGTGAAGAAACTGGACTATTCATGAAGGTTGATTTACTGGGCTCAATCTAGAAGTTCAAAAACCTTAACTCTCCACCATAATTCGGGGGACACTACATGTCATCTTGGATAAAAATTGCATGGCCCAAATCCAAGTACAAGGGGCCCAAATGAATCTTTGAAGTCCAGCCCACCATTCTGGACGAGAATGAAAATCAGTATAGTATGCATGACATATCTCCTGATGTAATCCTCCAAGCGAGCTGAGATTTTTCAGTGTGAAAGAGGGGATGTAGGCGGCCTACTTTGTTGAAGAAACCATTCGGATTTGAAGGCATCTTAATATTCAAAAACCCTTTCACATTATGGACTTCAAAAATACTGGATTGAAATGGACAGTTTATGTTTGTTTATTCAACCGGCCATAACCTTTTATCCTTACGTCCAAATGACTCCAACTTTTGATAGTAGTCGGCCAACATTATTTACTACAACTTTTAAGAAGAAGATATTTGACGATTCGGCTGTCTGAATTGCCAAATTGGAGATGCAAGAGGAGGGACAGATTGGGAATGCAAACAGTCCACTCCTTGGGCTATAAATACTCTCTCCTTCTCTCCTTGAGAGGGGTTGGCATTTCAGAAGAGAGGAGATCATATTGGCACGACCAAAGCTTTTCCAAATGCTTGGGAGGACCTGCCATACTCAAGTTTACACTTGAGAGACCTTTCCTCCTCTCTTTCTTTTCACTTACTTTTGTGTTCTTCATTTTTGTAATCTTGTAATTCTCTTTCTTTGTAATTCTGTTTTAATGCAAGTTACTTATTCAATATCTCTTATTCTCTTCCACCTTCTGTATTTTAATATTAATGTTCTTAAAATAGTTTAAATTCAGTTCAATCCCCTTCCCTTCTTTAGCTTCCTCATTCAATCGAAAGTTCGTTTTTAATTATCATCATTGTTCGTGTGTGTGTGTCGACGTACCAATCTTTTCTTATCCCTTTTCTTTTCTTCTCTTATTAATTTATAATCATAATCATTATAACCAGATTATAAATCACCCAAATGGCTGAGTAAATCTCTCATTGGGGTGAGTTATAATTTAGGTATGTTAAGTGATTGAGAGCTTCTGCTCGATGAATATTCTTTGAATTAACATTGTGTATGTTGGACTTAACATGTCATGGATTAATGACTTGTTTTGTTTAACATGTGGTTTCCATGGATTATTGGAACCATAAATACACAACCATAAATAAGATCTGATTGAGATTATAAGCTTAAGTTAAGTTAAGTCTTGGTTTAAAGCCTTAACACTTAAGAATTCTAATCAACATCATCTTGTGACATGGGTATTAATTTAAATGCAATATAAAGCAAAGCTCGAGGATATCACAAGCTTAACTAACCTAATGATGAACTCACCCCAATATTTATCAATTTGGGAAATCAAACATCATCCATAAATCATTTCAATTAAGCTCTGCAAACAAACCCCCCTAATCAAAATACAATCAACTAAAAAAACGACTACTACAAAGTATCATCGCCGAGGATTCGACCCGAGTGCTGCTATACACATTAGCAGAGCACCAGAACCTTGAACGGTCGATAGGCGACAATCGGCCGCACTGTCAACCATCATGGTGGATTACAGTAAGGGTTATAACTTCTTTCTTTTTGATCTTCTTGCCACACATAGGGTTTCCATGGAACTCATCAAGTGATAGGATCTCGAGATTGACCGAATTTCCAAAAATCAAGCCTTCATGAGGAATTTTCTGATTAGAACCTTCATATTTACTTATACTACTCCCATAATTTGGTAATGGGATGGTAGGATCTTGATCTGCAACAGATAAATGTATAAGGGATTCAAGAACTCCAATATTAAGAGGAGCCATATAACAAACTGGATCTTAATTTTATAATTGTGTTTGATAAACCTTTTTCTTGGATGACTTCTTACAAGTAGTTGGGGCCACATATTGAGAAAATTGGTTGTCATGGGCAACTGTATGTGCCCGCCTTGGAGTGTCCATCATAATAGGCCAATTATCTCCAATTAGAGTGGGTATATGTGCCCAATCTGGTTTTCCATATGATATGGGTGAGTTTTCCCCATAACCCACCTGGGTGAGAACAAATTTATGTATATGCTTCGGGGTAACATGTGGATGAGATACCCAACTTTTGGGGAAAGAGTTATGCTTTTGTCCCTTAGGAATTTTTGTTGTATATGTTATGATATTCTGGAAATTCTATAGGATATGAGTAGCAGTTTGTGTCTACCATGTCACCATTGTGAAATTTTTTTTAGGGACTTAAGTGGAAAGAATGGGAATATACATCCATTCTGTGTCTGGAGTAGGGGTATGTACCTACTCTTTCCCTCCCTCTCCTGTCAAAGGATAGTGACAATACTCATGCATTGGGGAAGAGAGTTAAGTCTGTCTTCTTCTTGTTATTGGAAAATTCCAACTTAATTCTCCATGTGCTACTCGAGGAGGATATTAGTAGGCTTCATGGGTGTAGGTAGGTGTATGTTCCTTGTTATGGTACTCCACCAAATTATAATGATGGGATTCATTGGATTCTACTAGACAAGTCTTTTGGTTGGCTGATTGATAGGGAATGGGTGTCTAAGACCATCTTTTTCCCACCAAATTGGGTTGGTGGGATTATTTGGAGGGGGAAATGGTAGGAACCTACTCACTATTATCCAGTTATTGTCCCTAGTGGGTTTTCTGGCATGCCTAGGTTAGAAGGACCTAAGTCGGACAGCCAAGGGAAACACCCTCATCATGTTGATGGTTTTCTGCCTCATGGTGCTAATGGTAGTGATTTTTGGAAGGATCCCTTAGGAAGGACCCCTGTGGCTTTAGGAGGAGTCCATATGTGGGATCTTGGTCAAGCACCCTAGAATATGGAAGGGATTGGTGATTTTGTTCTTAGGATAAGCTCTCAAAACTTTTGAAGATGGTTATTGGCACTGTCTGCTTCTAGACCAATAGCCATCGTTGACTGGATGATCAGGAGTTAATCTTGATTTGGAGGACCTTTCGGGTAGCTTCCAAGGTTGGAATGGTACTGATTTGATGGTACTCTCAAACCAATGTGTTAGAGACCCAACATTAAAGACACTAATTTGGTAATGGCATCCTTCATGTGGATTAGGATCTGACCTAAGAAACAACAGGTAGTTCACAGGTGTAAACGTGTCGTAAGACATTTGGATTGCTGGTAGCTCTTGGAAAAGAGTGCATGCATATATGAAAAACACAAATAATGAGATCTGATATCCTCATTTGAGTGAAAAAAATTCATTATTTATTGCCTTATCTAGCTATATTTTATCAATTTATAGGGTCCTGATATATTGGTAACACCATTATCTTGGTTAAGGATTCACATCGGGTTCACCATTTTTTGTTTCCCTTAGAATGTGTGTTTTGGTTAGGAATCACTCTTTCGGAACGATTTCCAATGTATTTGTTTATGGAACCGGAAACAACCAATGGTTATGTATCTAAATGTACATACTTTTCAAAGGTAGGAGTTTTTTAGGTTTAATGGGTTACGATACTTAAGAACTCGCATTGGTCGAGAGGATGGGAGGTCGGGCTCATCACACCCTTTTTGGGGGAATTATTACCTACTCTGAGACACTCTTATGGAGTTAATATTTGTTTGTTAATCCTTCATTAATTTACTATGCATGATGTAAGTTATCCCAATATCAGTAATCAATTATTAACATTTATGGAATCCAAAATCATCTGTATATATTTGAAGTTTCTTATTAATGGATATATCCATTTGTATCTTGGTTTCTACATTGATGGTTTCCTCTTATATACTACATAGAGAATCTTTGGTCATTATCATAATGATACTGGTTATTAATCCACTCAGTGGGGAATTTCGTAATTTTATGGTCATCCAGGTAAACGAATAATTTATCATCATCCAGGGAGATGGAAGTTTACTATAGAGTTTATTATCATCCAATTAGATATAGGTTTCTCTAGAGTTTATCATCATCCCTGGAGATGAAAGTTGTTTTGATGTTGGGATCAAACCCATAGGTGGCATTCCTACGTATCATTGTGAAAGGAATCACAACACACGTAGTTTAGTGCCGCTTAATGTGATACACCCTACCTTTTAAGGTCATGTGATAAGGACCCAACGGTATAGTTTAATTTCATGTGGTAAGGATATCTAGGTGGAAGTTGCCTAGTCAAAGATGGGTGCGAGACTTATTTACGGGAATCCCAAGGAACTTGACGGAATATGATATCTCATGTTTAATTAGGCCATGTTGGGGATATGAACCAAAGAGAATAGGGTTTATTTTGATTGTTGGTCTTTAACATCAAAGAGGATTCCTATGTATCCCATTTGGATGGGAATCAAATCCCACAAAGTTTGTTAAGTATCGCATGGGAGTATGGCCCTTTGATAGAAACAAGTTGGGGATTACTCATGAAGAGAAATCCCATGTAACAGAGCCATGAGAGATGTATTAACTCATGGTGGATTAGGGAGATTAATTTGGGGCTTACTCATAAGTCGGATTCCCTGATTAAGGGAATTAGGATTGGGTCTTACTCATGACATGGATTCCCTAACAATGGGGGTATGATTTCTCATTTCATGGATGAGTTTGTATAGATCTAAGGCCTTAATAAGGCTTCCTATGTATCCTGGTTATGGAGAGAATCATATTTCTCATAGTACCTTCCATCAGGTGGCTTGTGTGGATGTTGTTATCATTAAAAACATATAATCCCATGTGATTAATGATTGGTGTTAGAAACAATAGGATGTGATTGATTCAGAGAACTACACATGCTTTTTCCTCCACTAATGGAAGAGGTTAGGTCTATGATAGAAGAGGTCATGGCTATGACCCTTTCCCCTCTTCAATTTACATTGAACATTGGTCCAATGTGAGGTAGATGTGTAGGTGGATGATGTAGAGAGGATCAAGAGTACAACCTTCTTCATCAAAGGATAGTGGCTTAGACTTTGTTGGTTTCCCTTTGATGGGTCCTAGAAGATGAGGGGGTCTTCTTCTTTGTTAAAGGGAAAAGAAAGTTTGATCCTTATTCTCCTTACCAGGGAATAGAGGATCCATATCTGAGGGAAGTGAAGGGTTGGATAAAATCTTATCCCTAGAATCCATGATCGGGAACTCTTAAACACTGTCCTTGGGGTGAGGGTTCACGTGACCACAAATATACAAACCTACAGACATCCTGAGGATCCTGACCCCCTAATAAGACAAATGTAGGAAATCTATGATCATAGAAATAAAAACCCAAATGGGAGACACTCGAATGTGCCTTTCCCAAATGTTTGATAAAAAGGGAGGTATTTGTGGAGGTTTCAATTGGGTCCCTTCCAGATAAGTAAGATGAGGAAGGATAATCCTTTCAATGATTGGCTTAAAGATGGCTTAAAGAATGGATCGTGTAGGTCCTGAGTGTATGTTGTCTGCATAGGTATGTCACATAGGAATGCCATGCAGGTCCTAGGAGGAAATGAAAAATTCAAAACATAAGGAGAATAAGTCTATGAAATCGTGATTTTACTTGGTAAATAGACTACTGAGGTAACGACACTTGTGTGAGGTTTTAACCTAGGAACTCTGGGTCATAACTAGTGTCTTTGGAAGAGTCTCACGATAGTTCTTCCTTAGGGAATGGGTCTCGCAAAGTTGGATTCTTATGAGTCCTCAATGAGAATATTTTTATCTTAAAATATGGAAGGAATTTTATATTTTATAGCCCTTTTAAATATATCTTCTATCATGTTTTATAGAGATACCTGAGAAAATTTGGGGGACTCGGCAAAAGGTGATGTGTAACGAGAGCTTCAGGAATTCTTACGATTTTTCAGTTATTTAAATAGGGAGCCCAAGGGTACTATTTATAGGTGAATATTGGACCTAGTTGAAGGGATTTATCAGTGTAGGTATTGGTCATAAGTACACAATGTATCTCTTTGAAACATGGGTGTAAAAAATTATACAGTCGTGTAGGTCCTCACCGTAAGTCCTCAGCGTAGGGGGTTGCACCTTTAGGCTGCACTAGTGGGACCTATGCCAGTCTTCTTGTGCACAAGTGTGTTGTGTAGGTCCTCTTTGGACCCATTTATTTGATTCTTCTGAAATTTACTTGATATTATAAGATATCCAAATTTCTTTTTTCAATATCTTTTCCTTCCTTTTTTTGAAGGGAGTGTCAACACCAGTCTAATTTTAGAGTTAATTTCACTAGAAATGTTAAAAGGGTTATGATGTGTTGGTAATGAAATAATGTAAAAGTTATATTAATTACTAAAATTAGTGGATTCATCTTGATATACTAATATTATTGGGGTATGGTGGTAAAGATACAATGTAAATTTATATTAGTGACCATTAGGTTTCAGGGGAAAAGTTTGATTAAAAGTGTTCATAGGATAATAATGACAAAAATAGAAAAGATTACAAAAAATATAAGTTATTATCAATGTAAAATTGGATTATTATGGTGTTAATAACATTATATATTTTCATGGAGTTTAAAATAAATAATATTATTCCCAATACTCTCCATCGTTCAGACATGATTACATCATTGATGTTACTCACTAAAGAGTTTATTGAGATATTTTTATGAGATGGTTACATAGATATGTGGAATGAATTATATATGGATGTAATGAGTTAAAAAACCATATAAATTGTAGTAAACATAATGTTGATTTAGTAGTAAATCATATATGATATATTAGATAGGTGATTGTATAGGTTTTTGTTATGTATTATTTAAAGATTTTAAGAAAATAAAATCTATCATATAAAAGGAAACCTCTTCTTTATCATTCCTTCACACTGGATGTATTTATGTATAAAAAGATATACATTTTAGGAATTGTAATAATAACTAACCTATCAAATAATGGATTTTATTTATTCCTAACCAATGTTTTTCATAGATTATTCTAGGTTATGATAATTTTTTGGTTCATCTTATTAGGATTTATGCATGAAGATACCAAATATTATCATAAGGCCCAAAATTGTTTTTTACACTGGATAACACACATAGTAAACAACATGGAGTGCCATACACTATGTCTTTTGTATACTGGGTATTTATTTTTCTTATTTGGAGTCCCCATTTGTTGGGCAAAAATCCCTCAAGGTAACATTGCAGCATTTTTGGGTTGATTGTGTTTGTTGACAAAGCAGGTTTTCATGGAGAATTGTCGAGTTCCTGAAAAGTTGTTGACATTACATGTTGAAAAAGAACTATGACAAAGGAAAGGACGATTTGGAGGCGGTAAAAAAGTGCATTACAAGGTGGCGCCGTTTTCCAGTGTTTTCCAAATTTTTGGGGTCCAAAATTTGGAGTTTGGTGAGCATCGCGAAAAGAGGATTTCCATGAAGAGCATAATTTAATATGGAAAAGGCATGAATTTCACGAAGATAGGATGCATGGTTTGGAAATCACGAAGACCAGAAGAATGTAGGCGGTGATGCTTCGCGATTACGTCAAGCTTCGCGAACGGCAAAAGCTGAAGCGCATCGCGGCGGAGAAGGGCTTTCCGAGAGAGCTTCGCGACGAAGGTGCGAAGGAATGTTGGGCTTCACGAGGGAGCTTCGCAGAGAAGGCGTGAGCTGCGAAGGTAAGTTGACGGTGTTTCTTTGCGACTACGTCAAGCTCCGCGAACGGATAATTTCCGCGGAGCTTCGCGATTGGGACAGAATTCTGTCAGAAACTTTGGAGCATCACGATTTGAGATGACGCGGCGTTGACTTCGCGCGGAAGGGACGAGGGTCGGTGGAATTGCTTATAAATAAAGGCCGACCCCTTCAAGCGAAGCAGAGAGAATTTTCATAGAAGATCATTCGCTCTCGATTTGCGAAGGTGGTTTGCGGAGCCAGTGTGCTTCATGAAAGAGGTGCTTCGCGGCGGCTATTGTAGCTCCGAAAAACCTACGAGCTCCGCATTGGCTTACTTAGCTTCGTGAGGGTCGTTGCTTTGCGACGAATTGAGCATCGTGAGAGTGCTTCGCGAGGGTGCTTCGCGAGTGAGCTTCGCGAAAAGGCAGGAGCTTCGTGAAGGCTTGTTGAGCTTCGCGAAATTGGGAGCTTCACGAAGTAGGGTGCTTTGCGAAGGTGTTTCCAAAAAGAATTGCCCAGTGTTCAGAGGAAAAGTGGTATTCATCAGTGGATGAAAGTTGAACTTCAACAGAGCATCTACATATAGAGAAAGATGCATTCCTTAATGGAAATTAAGAGACCCACAGGTCTATAAACTGTGATTGGATTCCCTTCCAAGAGCAGTGAGCTTAGGAAGAGGAAGAAGGTGATCCTCTCCACCGGCAGTGAGCCATAGAGAGAGAAACAGGGAGTGACCCTTGGGAAAGTAGTGAGCTGACCCTAAACCTTGTTTAGGCAGTGAGCCTGGGCATAGAAGTGATCTAGCCCGAACATTGTAATCCACAACTAGTGAAGTCTAGTGGAATTTGGTACGAACCGGCAACTTGTCGGCGTATGCTCCTTGGACGTAGCCCTTAGCGGTGAACCAAGTAAAAATCTCTGTGTCTGCCTGCTTACTTCCCTGCATTGAATTCAAAGCATCATCATCAGGTAAAGGAGACAAGTGATCACAGTAACCACACAAGTGTAAACAAAGTGACCCTTGTAACAAAGAGGACAAGATCCAGTGGGGCAGAAAGAACTTTGAAAAAGAATATTCATACCCTGATTCACCCCCCTCTCAGGGTATATAGGCCCCTATTGGTCCTAACACCATTATATATGGTTGGATAGATACCAATCAGGAGAACCTATATATTTTTAAATATTTTTTTGAAAGCATTGAGGCTTAATAGATAAATTTTGGTTGGGTATGTGGCAAATTATGTCATTAATTTGAGCTCAACCAATATGGTATTTTTCCTATTATATGGAAAGTATGACATCTGGGACTTTGATTGAGATGGAATAAGGTAAGGTATGGCCATACATATAAATTACATATGTTGTTATATTCTACCTATAAAAAGAACATTTCATGGATATATAACAACCTAATATTTTAGAATATATTTTTAAATAAATTGTAAGTGTTTGATAGCTTCATTGACATACAACGCCGAGCTTAAAATGAAATATAATATATTATAACATACCTGTTAAATTGATGAGTATGAATAGGGTTTACCACATTATGAAATATATATATTAATTTTTTTAATTAATTAAAATTTATTAGTTAATACATAACATATAAGTACTTAATGTTTTTTAAAGTTATTTCTTGTTTCAAAAACACGTTTTCTAAAAAAATGGTTTTAATTGAACATTTTTGTGAATATTATAATTAATTTATACCAATTGTAGAAATATAATATAATAAAAAGTTTATAATTTTTAAATTCATAATATCAAAATTCACTTAGGGGGATTTTTTTGGAAATGACTGATTTTTTAGTAAGTACTAAAAAATTCAAATTATTCTAAGAATGTTATTTATTATTATTAAATAAAGTATTTTAAAGGCCTCGTTGTATTTTTATTTGGTCTTAAAGTGGAATGTTATAAATTTTATCTAGAATTATATAATTAATTCCATTTGAAACAAAAATATTCATGATTTTGATATAAGTTAATCTTTAATGCTTAAAACACATTTATCTAAAAACTAATTTTCATTTTGTGTTATGCATTTATATTAAAATTAATTTCTAAAAATTATATAAATTGAATAAATAAAAATGGATACAATATTTTTAATTATTATATTCAAAAAATTTAAACAGAGTTAAGACAATGAGATAAAGTCTCAAAAATCAACCACAAACATTCATATATTTTATTAGATAGAATAAATTCGACCTTATACTTTCAAAATTATAATATACATCATTTTGGTTCCGTTTTTTCCTAACAATGAAATTTATATTATTTTATGTAATGAAAATTACACAATGTCACACTCTTGATGTTAATATCTATAAAATTTTATCATTAGGATATAATAGTATAAGTTTGATTATAAATATTTTTTTTAAAGAAGAATTAAATTTTTATCATTCTAATTTATTTATGTTTTCTCGTTATTAAATAATTAGCTTAAATTCTTATGCAACATCAATACAATATTTATTAAATTAATAGAAAAATAATACAAATGATTTTAAAATATAAAGAGAAATAAATTTTGGGTGAATTTGTGTTACAATAAAGTTTTGTGTGATATGTAATATGATATGGATGTTTTAAATGATTATATTATAATTATATTACTATCCTTATTTCTTTAAATGAAAATTACATTAATAGTGTCGAAAATGGAAATGATGACATTTAATAAAAAATAAAATTTTTTTAAATTATTTTTAAAAAATAAAAATAGAAAAATAGAAAAATTATGATGATAATTGGTCTAAAATATCACCCCTTTTCCATTTATGATCCAATTGTTACCTTAAAAGTTAAATTATAACCCTTTAAGATTAAAAATGGCATTACTATAATTAAGGATACAATCTGTTAACAAAGGGGTTAAAAAATGATAAACATTAAAATGATAACAAACCCAATCTAAATTTAATTTTATGGTTATATTTATACCATATAATATTTTTATATAAATTTATGTCTATTTGTAAGAAAAATAAATTATAAATATATTAATTTTATTTAGATATTTCTTGTTTTTCTAACTGTGTCCTTTCCTTCCCTTATAAAAGGAAACCCCTTTTATCTCTTCTTTAAACCCCTTAGATCCATCATTATTGACCAAAAAATAACCAATTATCTTATAAAATTACATATCCATTAATTATATATTCTTTTATTCTTGAAATACAAATACATGGTTCATTGGGAAGGTATCTAAATGAGGCATACTTAGGAAGAGGTAATCGTCTTACCCGAACTCTTTAAATTTATTTATTCTTACACCTCCTATAGATCTATGATATTAATAATAAAATAATACAATAATAATCCTAAATATAAATAATATATTATGATAATGGAACCACCAATATCCAACCTCTCTTCCATCATATGGGAGGTGAATGCATCGCTTGTGCATATGTGTGGACAACCGACTCCCCAAAGTGATACAAGTAATTTCCCAAAATCATCTTTCAGGGATAGTTATTACGAATATTTTAAAGTTTATATATTTTATTTATAACATTATTTTTCTTATTTAATTATAATTTCATATGTACCTTCTTACATTTTATCTGTTGTAAAATAATAACATTGCATGTGTGTACATGTGGACTACCACCTCCACGAAGCGATGTGATTAGTTTTTCAATTCCAATTTACAAGTATGGTAATAAAGATATATTTAATTACTATACATGATATATATTATATAATAATAATTTTTTAAAGGTAAATTACTATTTACCTTTCTTTTTTCCATCTGTCGAAAAGTGAAAACAATGTCCTTGAGTGCATACGCCATACCATCCCAATGAACAATGTAATTAATTTTTCTATCTATAAATTTTATGGATGATTAAATATATAAATAATTAATTTAAATGATATATATATCATGATTAAAATTCTATAGATAATGTAACAGTGATCAATGTCTAGGGCCATAACTACCAAACAGAAAATATTAGGAAAAAAATGAAACATTTAACATACTATAATGATGATTTTAATGAATTGTTAATATATATGTTTTAAAATGAAAAATTCGTTTGTATATTATATTGTAAAATTTTAAATTAATATATTATATTATTATAATAAATTTAAATTTATAATATAAGATGTTAATTCACTTTTGATGAAAGTTAGACTCGAGGTAAGGTATTTTCTATCTCATTTTTATTTTTATAAGACACATGTCATATTCACAACTTGATTATTTTATTTTGTGTATATACTATCCATGAATTTGTTTTAACTTATTCTCATGAAAATTATTTCAAATTAAATATCCATATATAGTTATTTATTTCATGAGTTTTTTATTCAAAGGTTACAAAAGTGGTAAGGTATTTCTGTTATAATCTTATTGTTTATCATGATCGTTAATGATTACGTTTTTGATGATGAAATTTCATGTTATACCTTACAATAACCTCATGAATTTTCATATAATATATTTATATCTATAAATTACATGTTTTACATTCATTTTTTTTCTTCAAGTACTGAAGAGATATAAAGAACATTTTTTAGGAAAACCAACTTTATATTTATCTTTAGTCACTAATCCTTTTTCTTAAATGTCCATGTTTTCTAAAAATGTTTCCAAGAATATTTTTATTACTCTCTTATTAATTTTAAATTAATTTTTTCCTATTTTTTTCTTTGATAAAAATATTTTAAATTGAAACTTCTTTTCATATTTTAAATGAAGAAATTTTAACTTTTTATCTAAAATGTAAAAGGAATCTTTGTTTTTATATACACGATAAGAACAAAATTTCCTGCTATCATGAGTGCTCAATAATATGAAGCTTTATTTACATGTTTCCAATTCTATTTTCAAGTAAATTATTTTTAATAATATTTGGTAAATTATTTTTATTTTAAAAAGTTATTTGGAATCAAAAGGGTGTTTTCCTCAATAAATATTCCCAGGGATTATTTATAAGAATTTTCATATATGATGACATTTTGTGAGGTTATATGTGCTCTAAGAGGGATATAATCCAATGATACCATCTATATTATTTATTTGGATGGTATATGGTTATGATTATTAAATATAATTTAAACCCATTTTATTTTCCATGGGTTAAAATGTGATGAAAAGTTTTCTGATCTTGTTGAAAACATATGAATGGATTTATGATTATGTGATATGAGGGCCCAAAATTATATAACTCTCTAATGAAATGGGTAGAGATTAATATTTTTTGATCTCAAAGGGTACATGGGAGGTTATCTCAATCCTGAAAAAGTATACATAATAGGTTATCTAAATCCTAAAATAGGGTACATGGAAGGTTATCCCAATCCCAAAAGAGGGTAGACTGGAGGTTATCCCAAGACCGAAAGAGGGTACACAGGTGGTTACCCCAACCCCAAATTATGTATATGGGAAATTATCCTTAGTATAACATATTATGAAATTCTATTTGGGTATTCTAAACATAAAATTTATGTGATTATGATTATTACAAGCTCTAGGACACTCTTTTATGGAGTGATCCTTTTCCAATTTTATGTTCTCATGGATCATGTTCTTTAACCCCTTTATGATTAATATCTTATAAACTATGAATCTTTATTTCATGACTCATATTTATGATATAAGAATTATTGGGTATGACTTTAAATGGTTTAGATCATGATCTCACACCCTTTATTCTCATTTTATGTTTAAATGATCATTGATATATCCCTTTTTTACCCCTAACAAGAATCCGGGATCACCCATTATTATGTTTTCTTATCTCTAAGATAGGAATGAAATTTGTAAGTATGAATTGTATATTAAGGTTGGTAGTTTTGAAGAACTACATGGGTTAAAATTTTACTCTCTTATGAATAAGTTATTTCTGTATCTATGTTTCCAAATACAATAAATCTTTATAGATTTAGCATGGATCGTAATATTATGTAATGATTGTTCATGTAATAAGATGTAATATATATGTATGAAAAATATGGATCACAATAGTTGTTATCAGATCAATATTTAGGTACACCTTTGGATACTAAGATGATATAAAATTAGTGAGAACCCTTAAGATAATCCTATAGGGGAACATCTTATGTAATGGTAAATAAAGGATTGTAGTTTTCCAACAAAAACATCCCTATCAAGATACGAAATGTGGATTTACTTCTGAGATAGATGCATCTAGGGGTAATAACAACAACAAGATTTTTTTTATATGTTGGCCATAAATTTTGTGCATGGTGATTCCAAACTTACTCTGCACTTGGTTTGAAACTCCTAGGAGGTATTCTTGGGTTAATTAATATTTTCTTTATGAACCATAATAATGGATTTGAATATATGATAACCAATGATAACCTAGGTTTAAAATAAAGTGACATAGATTGGGAATAATATTTCATGATTTAGACATTCAGTAAATGATTTTTCATTATCTATCACTATTATTAGTGCTACTAACATTATAGTTTTTCGTTTTAGACAATGGATATAAATATGAGGATTCAGGTTAATGGTCAATATTATGAAAAAAGGAATGATTTTACTCATGAGAATCTTCATCAAATAGGATTAGGAATGTTAAACCTTGATTTTATTCCTAACTAGTTATAATTAAATTAGATTAAAATTTAAATATTAATGTTTCATAACATAAAAAATAATTGTAAAGTGAAGTTTTATGATTGTTCATCTGGTAATGACCCAAGAGGGAAAAATATAAATTTTATTCATGTCATGAATATGGGAATTAGATCCTTAGAGAATTTATAAAATGAAGGGGAATATTATTTTTATGTTGAAATGAAGGTCCTAGAGAAAATAATTACTATGGAATTCAATGTCTTATGTGTGTGGAACATTAGAATTATCTGATTCAATGACCTAATCAAAGGGTTTACTCCAAGACCATAGAAGTTATTATTCTATGAAAATAATTGAAATGAATGTATTAAAGTGTGTATGTATTGGTATTCAAGAATTATATTATTTAAGTGTCATATAAATTATAATCTATTGATAAGAATTGTGAAACATCTAAGGATTGTTACATAAAATTTTTTCTTTAGGGATTTGAAAACATATATTGTATGGTACCGATAAACAAGAGAAATGATTTATTGGTATGGTTATATTTTTAGAGATCTAATGATTAAGGAAAATATAACCCTTAATATGTTCCTAATGTTAAGTTAGCAATGTCTATTTGGAATAAATAGATGATGTAAATTGATGACATATATCAGATAGTATTAATAACCTTGAAATCAATTTTTGATTCGATGAAAAAGTGATTTACGTAATCTTTTATGGATTTATTACACTTTTGGATTTATAGAATATATGAAATATTCTGTGATTCTATTTTAGGTATATTGATAGTGTTAATTTTTTGAATAATATATGTTTTCATTAAGGTTTTATGGTGATTTAGGTTATTAACATGTTTTAAGAGAATCATGGGTTTCACATGTTTGGAATGTGATGTTATGAGCTACATCATGTTTTTAGGGATAAATGTTAAAGTATATATTGAAAAAATACGTGATCAAATATTTCTGATTTTTTCATTTTGAATTTGGTTATACATATTTTGGAGGAGTCTTAAAGTTAACTATTTATGGAGTGGATTAAGTTGAAATTTCTATGTCATTATTGAGGCTTTATAGATTAAGGTATTTTTTTCCTTATTGTATAGATTATGCTAACCGTCTTGATTTATGTAAATATTTAGAGGCAAAAGGAATGAAATAGGGATCCTTTGAGTCATTAAAATTTAATTTTAGTGCTTCAAGAATGGAAAAATGTCTTCTTGAAATTCAATTTCCTAGAGTAAGAGATGAGATAAAAGTGGAATTAATCGAAGCTCAACCAAAGGATATAATTATGCTTATAAAATGGAAAGAAATCATGTAATTATATTTTATTAATATATATATCTTGATTTTAATTGAATACCTCAACTTTAAGAAAATGATATTTAAATAAAAAAAATTCCTTTTACCTCCATTTTTTAATGAAATTATGGTCTTTTTACCCCTCACATATTTATGATTTGTTTCATTTACATTATCATGAAAATTTTCTCTATCAATCTATATTAGTACTTTTATTTTATTTTTATTCTCCATATCTATATTTTAAATTTTTGCCAATGTTATACTAATCTGATAACCTGATTATGTTTTAATTTGGGAAACCTTTAAATTTCCCACTTCCCCTTTTTAGAGGAGGATTTATTATCCCATTGTATGATGTGGGTTTTTAACCAATGTATTTTTAAATATTAAACCCATATTTTCCAAGATAAAAAAATTGAGGAGGAACTTTATTTAAGGGATTTAGAATGAAACACCATGAGATTTTAGAATATATTTTTTAATAAATTGTAAGTTCTTTATAGATTTCTTGATACGCAACACCAAGCTTAAAAAACATGGTATATTATAACATATATATACTGGTATGAATAAGATTAACAACATTATGGATTATACGTGTGTGTGTGTGTGTGTGTTTTATGTAATTTAAATTAATTAATTAGTTATTAATATATAAGTACTTAATTTTTTGTAACGTTATTTTATGTTTCAAAAATATATTTTCATAAGAAATAGTTTTTATTGAATTTTATGTGAAAATATTAAAAATATTTTCTTTGAAATTTAGAACTTTAATTTGATAATAAATTAAAAAAAATTACTTCCAAAAAAAAATAAACTTAGGGTGAAATTTTTTGTTTTTTCTATAATGATTTGTTTTTCATTGAATAGTGGAAATTACATATTTTCGAAATACTATAAATTTTTCATTAAATAATGTAATTTAAAGGCCCATTTTATTTTTTAGTTTCTCATAATATGGAATATGATCTATTTTAAATTTATTAATATAATTAATTCCATTTTATTAATAATTATTCATGATTTTTATATAAGTTATTTTTTATTCCAAAAAATTAATTTTTCAAAAAATGGTTTTCCATTGAGTTTTACGCATTTTTTTACTAAAATTGATTTGTTCTAATTATAAAGGCTGAATAATGAAAAATTGATAACATGTTACTAATAATTAGAATAAAATTTGGTAAGTAGGTCACTTTTATTTTTGGTCATTAAAAATATTAACCATGGTCAATTTTTAACATCTCAGAAAGGGTAAATTGGGTAAGACATCGTTAAAACCCAGATATAAGGTCGCAAAATCAACCCAACACATGGATTTATATTTTTGGATCAAATATATTCGACCATATACATCCCCAAATCCCATATATGTGATTTTTTTCCATTTTCCCCTGATAATGAAATTTATATTATTTTAATTAATGAAAATTTGAAAATGTCGCTCTCTTGAGTTTAATATCTATAAAAAACATCATAAGAATAAAAACGGGATAATTTTGGTTATAATTATTTATATTAAATAATAATTAATTTATTTTATAATGGTTATTTATTTATAATTTTTAGTTACTTAATAATTACCTAAGTTGCTTATGCAACACTGAAAAAGTATTGTCTCAACTAATAGAAATTCAAAATAGATGATTTTAAAAATATTAAACGCAATACAATTTCTGTGAATTATTTTATTCCATGAATTTTTTAGATAAATATAACATTTTAGGTATATTTTAAAGTTTTATATTCTAATTTCAAAATTATCTTCAGGTCATTGAATTCAAAATTAATGAATTGTGCCAGAAATGACATGAATGATATTTTATAAAAATTAATATTATGTTAAATTATTTAAAAATAATGAATGTATTGGATTAGGAAAATTATGATGATAATGGGTTGAAACTTTTATCCCTTTTTCATTTATTATCCAATTTTTATCTTATATTTAAAATTACAACCCTTTAAGATTAAAAAAATTCGTATCACTATTAAGGTAAAAAAATTAATAAATGGGTCAAAAAAAGGTTAAGGTTTTAAATGCCATATAAATCTATCTAAATATAATTTTACAATTATATTTATACAATATAATTTTTTTTGAATTAATGGATATTTGGAAGCACTATAAAGGAGAAATAATCAATTATTTTTAAAAAAATTTATAATTCCAAGTGTGTCTTTCCCTTCTTTTATGAAAGGACACCCCTTATCTCTTTTATTTACACCACTTTGAGCTATATAAGAAGACCAAAACCATCCATGTTCTACTCTAAACTTACCTATCCAAAGTTTATAGATTTTTTTATTCTTAAACTAACATTCCAAAGGTCCTTATAAATGGATCTAAAAGTAGCCCACCAAAGAACAGGTAATCGGCTTTCCCAACCTCTTTCAGTTTATCTCTTATTTTAACTTCCTGAAATATGTGGTATTAATCATAAATAAATAAATTAAGTATCCTAAATATAATGAAATTTTATTATGATTATGTAACCACCAATATCCACCTTTTATTTTGACAAATGGGAAGTTAATGTATTGCTCATGCTTGCGTGTGGACTACCACCTCCACATAGCAATAAAATTCATTTTCCATCACAATATTTCATGGATATTTTTTACTATGGATGTAAAGTTTATATATTATATTAGTGATATAATTATTATTCAATAATTATAATATATTATCTACTTTCTTACCTTACTATTCATTGTTAAATGATAACGTCGCTCATGAGTACGTGTGGACTACCTCCTCCACGAATCGATGTGATTCCCTTTTCATTTTTATAGTACATGATTAACAATAATGATATATTTAATGAATATATATGATATAAATTATATAATAATGGTACTATAAAGGTTAATTATCACATACCTTTCTTTCATTTTATCCTTAAAAAAGTGAAAACAACGTTCATGGCTACGTACAACCTACCATCTCCATGAACGTTTTAATTCATTTTTTAAGCTCTAAATTTTATTGACGAATCAATATATATATATATATATAATTAATATATATTATATTTATATAATTATTAAAATTGTACATATTATTTAACCATGATAAAATTTTATGTACTACAACTACTAAACAAAAATTCAAATGAAAAAAACGAAATAGTCAACACTCACAAATAATGAAATTAATTAACATTTATTAATAAAGGAGTCTCAAAATTGAAAAAATGAACAATATATGATATTATAAGTATTTAAATTAATCTAATAATGAATTATAATAAATTTAAATTTAATAAAAAAATATGTTAAAGTGCATTGGAAGCAATTTGAACTCGAGGTAAGGGATTTCCAACCTCACTTTAATTTCTGTGAGTCACATTCCATATTCACCACTTTTTTATTTTAGGTTGTGTATATACAATAAATGAATTAATTTTATTATTATTATCATTAAAATTATTATTTATTTTCATATCCATATATTTTTCTCACTTTTATGTGGTTTTTATTCTAAGTATACCAATCTTTTAAGGGATTTATGTTACAATTGTATTGCTTATGAGGGTTGTTTTTTATTAAGTTTACAATAATGAAATATCTTGATATACCTATCAATATTATCATGAATTTTATTATCCTATAGTTATTTCATGAGATTAAATGTTTTCCTTCCATTTTCCTCTCATTAAGTACTCAAGAGATTGAAAATACATTTTTAAGGAAAACCAAATTTATTTTTCTCTTCAGTCAAAAATACTTTTTCTTCCATGTCCATGTTTTATAAATATATTTTCAATAAATTCATTAATATTATCATATAATTATTTAAATTCACTTTTACCAATGTTCTATTTTTTAAAAATGGTTTTAGTGGAATAGTCAAGTCATTTTCAAAATATGGTACCTTTGTCTTTTTACTGAAAATGTGAATGGAATCATTGTTTTTACATACACATCACGAAAAAAAATTTCCTACCACTTGGACTCGCCAATAATTTGAAGATTCCTTAACAATTTTCTGAAGTTTATTTTTCAAATAAAACGTTTTACTTAATATTTAGAAAATTTTCATATTTTAAATAATTTATTTTAAAATGAAAAGGTAATTTTCCTCATGAAATATTCCATGTGATGTTTTAAAGAAATTTTAATATAAGAGAACATATTTTAATATTATGTGTGTTTTAATGGGTTTATGATCCAATAATATCATCATTATTCCATCTCTGAATATTTTATAGTTATGATGATGAAATATCAACAAAACCAGTTTTCCATAGGTTAAATTATGATGAATGTTTTTTTGAACTTATGGAATACATATGAATGGATTTAAAAAATTTGGATAGGTGTGCCAGAAATTATATTGTAATACAATGAATTTGGATAATATTAATGTTCAATGAGCTCAAAGTTTACACGAGAGGTTATCCAATGCTCAAAATAGGGTACATTGGAGGTTATCCCAAACCCAAAATAGGGTACATGGGGGTTGTCCGAAGACAAAATTAGGTTTCAAAAGAGGTTATCCCAATCCCCAAGCAAGTAAACAGGTGGTTATCCCAAGTATAACATGTTAGTAATTCCATAGTAGGTATCCTTGAAAATTGATTTCTGTGATTATGATTATGCCACACTTTAGGTCACTCTTTTAAGATATGATCTTACTTTAGTTATGTGCTCTCATGACTCATGTTATTTGATCCTTTTATGATTCATGTCTCCATAAATACCAAAATTTATTCCATAACGCATGTTCATTATCTAAGAATTAATGATCCTTAATTAAAAATTCCATGTTCATGTTCTCATACCCTTTATACTCATCTAATATTTCATTGATCATTGATATATCATTTTTTAACCTTATCAATCATCTTAGATTTTCCTTTATTATGTTCTATTTTTTCTAGGATATGAAGAAATTTTTTAAGTGGGATGTTCCTAATAAGGGTGATAGGTGTAAAGAACTATGTGGGAGATAATTTTGACCACTTATAAATAATTTTTTATGTTTCCAGGTTTCCAAAGAAACTAATCCTGTATATTTATAATTTGGATAATAATGTTATGTAGTGAATATTCATCCAATAATTTTTACAATTTATGTATTAAGATTATGGGTCACACTATGACACATTTATGCGATGAATGACATGTGATGTATTCATTGATATAGTCAGTTTATAGTTAGATAATAAAAAATTATTAAAGAGAATAAATGGGATTAACATATATTATTTTCCATTTTTACTCTATGTCTTGAAAAAATGGAACATATGGGAATATATAATAGCATGTGATTCAGTTGTTTGAAATAGCTATACGAATATATGTGTTTTATGGAGATCAATCAAGATCCATGTGTAGCCTGAGTAACATTGATGCTTTGATAGAGGATACTCTTTACATACATTTATGTATCCAGTAGTTCATACATATTGTCAATGATATAGTTTCTCATATGGTCCCAATTTTGGGTTGATAGAATGGTTGTTTATTTTGACTCATAGAGTTATTATAAAAGTGTTTCAAAATTTTATCCAAAATAGTTTTGGATTTTATTTTCAGAAATTGTTACTATTTTGTAATACAAGGTGAAGTTATTAACAGTTTTCTAAATGTTTTTTGGAAGATATCCAAACGTTATTTGAATATTATTTGATAGGTAATTTTATATTCTATAATATAAGGTGAATTGGAATAACAAATAGTTTTACTATAGTGAAAGTGGGATACAATTATAATTATTCCCTAAATCCCAAGATGTTGTATTTTATGACTTGGTGGATCACATAGAGTATGATAAAAAGATGAAAAAATATAATATTTAGAATTTTGGTAATATTATATGATATGATATAAAGAATTTATAGGTCCATGTATCAAATCTTTTGATACTTTTCCCCTCTATCATGACCAGAAAAACATGTGAAACATTAAGAGGATTTCATTTGAAGCGTCCTACACATCAGCTATTATTAAACATGGGATTTATATCCACGAGATACATTTGATGTATATGAATCAATTCCTCATACATTTTTAGTCATAAGAGTATTGAAATTATGTGTATAAATGGATCTCGGGATTTCCATATATCCTATATAAAAGAGTATAATCCCTTAGGCATGGTGTGTGATCCTCCAGGCCAAAAATATTACATCCCTGAAGTTATATCATCCTTCCTTATTTATCAAAAAGTCACTATAATATCATAAAGTTTTTAAAATATTATATCCAATGTGGTTTGGGTAATTTAGTGTATCTCATTGTTATACTCCATATGGGTGAACCATTTGGTTATTCCTTTGGTAATCATTTTAAAATATAAAAGTAATAGTAGTATTCCAGGCGGAAAGGTACATGTAACACCCCAATCTTCTACGGTACGTTTCCCTTCGAATAATGCGATAACGTGTGTTGTACGCAACCTCGAGTTCTAACACACACCACAACTAATTAAACTAGCCATTGTGAATATTAATACCTACTTTTTGAAATCATATATATTTTATATTTCAAAATGGACTTCATTTTTGGATTCGGAATATTGAAATTAGCCTAGGGTGAAATTTTGGTACTTTTCGGATAACTTTTATATTTTGATGAATAGTGAAAATTACTAAATTTTAATTAAAAACAACTTTTTTAATCAAAATAATTAATAGAGATAAATTGTGAATTTGAGTGGTTTTAAAGTATATTTAGAATATATTTTTACCATTTAATATAATGTTGGTCATTGGACATAATTTTACAATTAAACTGAACATAAACAAGTGTCAATCTTTTGATAGTTATTACCTCTTAAAAACACGCTTTTTGTTTTGACAGCGGGAATTAATTTTAAATTAATTTCTGCCACTTCTGTGTTTTGAATTTATAAAAATGGATTCCATATTTGGAATCAGGATGTCCAAATTGTGTAAATAGGTAACTTTTATTTTTAGACATTTTGAATAATTACTGTGGTAAATATTTTATTTACCATGGTTAAGGGTAAATCCGGTAAATAAGGGTTAAAAAATAATATTATAATAATACAAAATTAACCTAAAACGTGTCCTAACCTTATTGGTGGACACATACCCGACCATGAGCATCCTTGGGTCAATTTGGGGACCCCTTGGAGCCACTTGTATGTGGTAGGGACACTTTATATTAATAAAGTTAAAATAAAAATAAAAATGGCATAAGCTTACATCTTTTAGAAGAACAATTTTTACATAGGGTTATACATGTTGGATTTTCGATTATAAATATTCATTAGAAAGATAAAAAGATTTCCTACATAATTATATTTTATTTATAATTTTTAGACATCAAATAATTTAAATTATTAATGACACAATAATGATGCAATGTTTACCTCATTAATAAATCATTTAAATAAATAAAATTATAATGATTAAAATATTATCTAAAACCTGTCCAATTCTTATTGGTTGATGTTATTTAGAATATTACTCATCTTATCTTCAAACTCAATAATTTTTGGACCATTATAAACCGAATATAATTATATTATAAAGTAATACTTTCACTCTTTCCTAAAGAGCCCCTCTCTCCCTTATAAAAGGAGACCACTTCTACTCATTCCTCACACCTCTCAAGCCACTTGGCTCGTCCAAACTCTGCCCAACTAAGCTCCCCACATCCCTCTCCTCCTCCGTGAAGCTTCCCCTTAGGCAGAAATCATTTCAAGAAGTCCTTTGGTTCCAACCAAAGTGAGTTACCTAAATTAAAGGTAACGATTTCTCTTAAATTATTTTCCTTTATTTTGCTTCTCCAACCCCCAAACTCTTTTTATTTCCTTTATTTTGTAACAACACCAGTATCCTAAATATACTAGGATGTTGTTATAAGAAGGATTCAAACTACACATACACACAACTCCATCTAATGGATGATGAACATAATGTTTCTGTGGATGGCAAACTAACGCCTCACGAAACGATGATTGTTCAAATACATCTTACCGCCTCTCATGGTGGCCATTATGATGGCACTGTAATTAAATATGATATTAATGATATATATTTTATATATAAGCTTCTGTAATTCCATTTTATTTCATACCATTATTCGTTTCATGTTGTATATACATACGATAATTTCATTTGAGGAAGTGCGGACTACCGCCCCCTTAAAATGATATGACTCGTTCATACCACACATGGAACGTATAAAGGATGGTGTTAATGAACTTAAGTAACATATATAAAATATTATATTATACTGGAATAGTAATATACCTATGTATCATTTGAATTCAATTCTTTTAAAATAAAAATTAAATGGAAGTAGCGTTCGTGCGTACGTACGGACTACCCTCTCCACGAACGCGGTGAGATCCATCCTCCATCGTATCCATTCAAGTCTTATTCTCATTTTAGGGTTAAAAATAATGTTAATATCATTCTGATTATGAATAAGATTTAATCTATCCATTACAAACATGTCTTACGTAACCAAACATTTAAGAAGAACGAATCGATTATCACCTGAAACGACGATAATACTAAGATATTATTAATAAAGAAATGTTAAAAGATCATATATGATATCATATTAATGTATATGATTCTTGTATAATTTAATAACAATTATTTCACCATTATACAGGAGGTTAACCGACCCCAACAAAGGAAAAGTACAAGGTAAGGGTTATTTCACAATCTCTTCATTATCCGAGGTTGTTTATACGTAATAATCTACTGGGATATCTTTATCATCCACATCCATGTTTCTTAAAAATGTATTTCAAAACATTTTTACTATTTACAAGAATATGGGTTAAAGTCATTTATACCCTTGTTTGACTTTTTATAAGAGGTTTATAAAGGAATCTTTCCGTCGTTTTCGAAACAAGGTCCTTTTTAACCTTTTCGACAGAATTGAGGTAAGAATGTTTTTTTAACTTATACGGCGGGTGCAGTTATTTTACACCGTTATAAAATCTTCAAAGCTTTCCTTACAAGCTTATAAGAATATTTTCAAAGAAAATGTTTTATTTTATATGGATCTTAAATGATTTCAAAATAAAAGGAGATATTTCTTTAAAAAGAATTTTGATTTCATCTACGTCAACATCCTTTGATGGATTTTAAGATTATTTGATGTTGATTTATTATGATACAAAACTTCTATATTGTATTGAAGGTTTTGTGATATGTTTGACTATGGATGTGCTATTTTTATACCATTCATAGTTTATGGTGAAATTATTGACATTTCGTATGCTAGATTTAATACGAATGTTTATGTTATGTTTAAACCTTTTCATATGGGAATGCATTGGACTTAATAAGTGACGGGTAGAGCCCGCTATAGCTCCTCGATGCATCGGTAGGTCTCATGAGACAAACTAGTGTCTTGGCACAAGGCCTTGACAAAATCTTATTTGTAGTCTTGGCACGAGGCCTTGGCTATGTGGTTATGATAGTCTGGCATTATGCATTCCAACATTATGAAAGTGGTTATTGATTTTTGCATGTGATTATTCGATTAGTAGAATATCCATGTGAATAAGTAAATGGCATTATTTCATTTTATTTATGCCATACCATGTTGAAAGTTCATATTTAAAAAGGCTTTTGTTTTAGTTATACATTGCCTTAAATGTTTATTCTTATTTATAAAAGTTTCCGCTATATTGTTATCCTTACTGGGCATTTGAGCTCACCCCTTTTCTATGTTTTATTTTTCCCAAGAAGTGAAGATGTAAGTTATGAATGACCTGCAGGGATATTATGAGGGGATTATAGTGTGGACTGTGGAAACATTATGTTGTTGTAGTAGTTTTTCATTTTATGATGTAATGTAAAACTTATGAATATATCTAGTGTTTCCAAGGCTACTAAACCAATCGGTCTTTCGAGATTTGATCTTTCTTGTGATCATGCCAATGTTATGTAATAATGCACCGACTCTGGGTAGCTGGGGTCGGGGCGTTACAGTTGGTATCATAGGAAGTTTAGTACAAACCTTGGAAACTAGATTTAGATAAACTCTGATTAGAGCACGTAGACCTAAGATGAACTTTGAGGATTAGTATAGAAGAACTTCCTAGAATTTTGGTATTGTAGAGATTTTGTGAGTTTTCTGAGCAATACATCCCTATCTGGATACGAGCAGGTAGAGGCGGCTCTGGCACAGATGTACCTAGGGGTAAAACCCGAAAACACCGCTTTGAGCTAGACTCGAACGGGAACTGGTGCACGACAACGGGCCTTGCTGCACTCTTGGTTACGAAACTCCCGGGGGATATGCTTAGGATAACTCTCACTATCTTTACAAATCATTATGAAGGGTTTATGATTATATACTTCCTCAAAGAAAACATTTTTATGATTATGGATTATATCCATAAATAGTTCAATTTATGTTAAGTGTTTTATAAGTATGGGATTATGTATTTTGATTCATAAACTGATCTAGTTTATGCCATTGTTTAGAAATGGCGCCTAGTGGAAGAAATGGAAACCGTATCAATGCACGCACTCCATGTAGGGATTGCCCTCCTGCTCAAGATAATTGTAGTGGGGCTGGTGATGCAACTGGTGCTGATCAGCTAATCACCATACTGGGACAACTTACTCAGGTTATGAATAATAACCTTACCCGTATGGAGCACCCTGATCCGCAGCGTGGAGGATCAATGTTAGATCGATTCATGAGACAACAACCACCAACGTTCAATGGGAGTACAAATCCCTTAGTAGCTGAGCAATGGATAAATTCCCTAGAGAAAATATTTCAGGCTTTGGGGAGCAGTGAAAGGGAAAAAGTTATCATGGCAGTTTACCGCCTCACTGGAGATGCTGATCAATGGTGGTCATTGATTCAAAACATGAAGGAAGATGATGAAGTATCAAATATGGAGTGGAGGGAGTTCAAAGATCTGTTTTTAGAAAAATACTTTCCTCGCGACCATCGAGCAGATATGGAAAGACAATTTCTGAGTCTGAGACAAAAGGAGGATGAGAATGTCACAAAGTATGAGGATAACTTTACAAGGTTAGCGAGGTATGCTGGAGATTATATTCGCAACCCAAGAAGTAAGATTGATCGTTTCTTTGATGGGTTAAAACCATTTCTCCGTCGAGCATTAGTCTCACAATCCTTTCCATCGTACGAAGACATTGTCTCATGTGCTATCAAGACCGAAAAGGAATTCTCTAAGTCTTATGACTTTAAAGAAAAGCAAGAGAAGAAGAGACCTGCTGATCAATCTGGGAATGGAAATAAGGGGAAGAAAGGAAAGGTTGAATATCCATCTTGTGGTAAATGCGGGAAGAAACATCCTGGTACTTGCTTGAAGGGAATGGGAGTCTGTTACAAGTGTGGTGAAAAAGGCCACCAAGCTCATGATTGCAAGGGGAAGAAGGAAGCTACCAATGTTCAGTGCTATAATTGCAGGGAGATGGGGCATTATGCAAATTCATGTCCTAAGCGTCAGGAGAACTTACCTCAGAAAAGGCCAAGGGATCAAGGCCAGGCTTATGCTATCACTACTGCTGAGGTAGAAGCTCCGAAAGACGTGGTTGCAGGTAATTTAATGGTTTCCTCAAGTTTAGCAAATGCATTATTTGATTCTGGATCATCGCATTGTTTCATATCTTCCCAGTTTGCTAAGAAAATTAGATATTTCCAATTTGATTTAATTAGGGAGTTGTCAGTTCAAACTCCTAAGGGAAGTATCGTTGCAACAAAGTTTTGTGAATCAGTCCCCATTAGAGCACATAAATTTTCTTTATCTGCTGATCTCATCGTCATACCTATGATTGAGTTTGATATAATCCTCGGTATGGACTGGCTTTCGGACTATGATGCGAAGATTTATTGTAAGAAGAAAGAGGTTACGATTCTTGATGATAATGATAAGGAACACCTTATTTTTAGAGCAGAATCGTCACCACCTAATTCTTATTTAGATCCACCCTCAATAGCTCAACTAAATTCAATTATTGGGGAGGAAGAGAATGAAATAACTGCGGGTGAGGAAAGGAATTTTCAAATAGAGGATGTACCTGTTGTGAAAGAATTTGTAGATGTATTTCCAGAAGATTTACCTGGACATCCTCCAGAACGAGAAGTTGAGTTTTCCATTTATTTGATTCCTGGATCAAGGCCTATATCGAAGACCCCTTATAGAATGGCCACTGTAGAGTTAGTAGAACTAAAGAAACAACTAGAGGAATTGAGTAATAAGGGATTTATTCGCCCTAGTGTTTCTCCATGGGGATCCCCTGTTCTTTTTGTTAAAAAGAAAGATGGATCTATGAGGTTATGTATCGACTACAGGGAGATCAATGCTATAACGATAAAGAACAAGTATCCCCTACCTCGTATTGATGATTTATTTGACCAACTGCATGGAGCTCAATACTTTTCAAAGATTGACCTTCGATCTGGATACCATCAGTTGTGTGTGAAGAAGGAAGACATTCCAAAGACAGCATTTCGAACCAGGTACGGGCATTACGAGTTTACTGTAATGCCGTTTGGATTGACTAATGCACCCTCTGTATTCATGGATCTGATGAATAGAGTTTTCAAGGAGTATCTCGATGAATTTGTGGTGGTATTTATTGATGATATCTTAGTATACTTCAAAACCTAGGAAGATCATGAAAATCACTTGCGCATTATCTTGAAGACTCTGAGGAGGCATGAATTATATGGGAAGTTTAGCAAGTGTGAATTCTGGCTTCAGGAGATTTCTTTTCTTGGCCATATTGTCTCTAAAGATGGAATCTCTGTTGATCCTTCTAAGACCAAGGCAATCCAAGAATGTCCAGCACCTACGCGTATAACTGAGGTACGTAGTTTTATTGGTTTGGCAGGTTATTATCGACGTTTCGTCCAGAATTTTGCCTGATTGGCTAACCCATTAACGAAGCTCACACGTAAAGGGGTTAAATTTGTTTGGACAAAAGAGTGTGAAGAATGTTTCGAAGAACTGAAGAGAAGATTAGTCAATGCTCCTATATTGACTCTACCATCGGGGAATGATGGGTTCGTTATTTATAGTGATGCATCGAAGAAAGGACTTGGATGTGTCCTTATGCAGAATGATAGAGTTATTGCCTATGCATCACGACAGTTGAAAATTCATGAACAAAACTATCCTACTCATGATCTCGAGTTAGCAGCAGTGATCTTTGCTTTGAAGATATGGAGGCACTACCTCTATGGTAAAAAATGTGAGATTTATACTGATCACAAGAGTTTGAAGTATATTTTCTCACAAAAAGAACTCAACATGAGGCAAAGGAGATGGCTTGAATTACTCAAGGATTATGATTGTACGATACACTACCACCCAGGGAAGGCAAACAAGGTGGCAGATGCTTTGAGTAGAAAAGACCATGGAGTTTTGAACAATATGAGAATTGAAAGGGATCCAATTTTTATGGATCTAGTGAAGATGGACATGGGAATAACCAGGGAAGGTGAAACATCAATTCTTTTTCAAATGGTTGCCAAACCATCTTTACTAGAAAGGGATTAAGAGTTCTCAGACCGATGATGAAGAATTCCAAAAGAAGATTAAAGCTGTGAATGATGGGAGATTGAGAGACTTTGTGTATGAAGATGGAATTTTGAAATTCGGGAAGAGACTTTGTGTTCCCAATATACCTAATCTAAAAAGGGAATTGCTGGATGATGCTCATAGTTCCAATTTCTCTATACACCCTGGGAGCACCAAAATGTATAGAGATTTGAAGGAACATTTTTGGTGGAACAACATGAAGAGGGAGATTGCTGATTTTGTGTCAAGATGTATGGTTTGTCAACAAGTGAAAGCTGGAAGGCAACAGCCTGGAGGAGTCAGGCAACCTCTTCCCATACCGGAGTGGAAATGGGACAATGTTACGATGGACTTTGTCATGGGGCTACCGAAGACTCCTAGAAGGAACGATGCAATATGGGTTATTGTTGATCGTCTTACCAAGTCAGCACATTTTCTTGCTATAAGAGAAGATCTACCCCTGGAACGTCTAGCAAGACTATACATTAATGAAGTTGTGAGACTTCATGGAGTACCCCTATCGATTGTTTCTGATCGTGATGCCCGTTTTACTTCAAGATTTTGGAAAAGTCTTCAGAAATCCCTGGATACTGAACTTCATTTGAGCACTGCTTACCACCCTCAGACAGATGGACAATCAGAACGGACTATTCAAACCTTAGAAGACATGTTGAGATCTTGCTCACTTGACTTTCAGGGTATGTGGGATCAATATTTACCTCTGGTAGAATTTTCCTATAACAATAGCTTCCATTCAAGTATTCAGATGGCACCATATGAAGCGTTATACGGAAAGAGATGTCGTACACCAACCTGTTGGGATGACGTTGGTGAACGAAAACTTGTAGGCCCAGAACTGGTGGAGGAAACGGTGGAAAAGGTGAAGGTAATCCATAATCACATCAAAGCATATCAAAGTAGGTAGAAGAGCTATGCCGATAATCGAAGGAAGGATTTGGAATTTCAGGTCGGTGATCATGTTTTCCTAAAGGTATCTCCATGGAAGGGAGTCATACGTTTTGGTAAGAAAGGTAAATTGAGTCCCAGGTACATCGGACCTTTCGAAATTCTAGATCGAATTGGGGTTGTAGCTTACCGATTGGCAATGCCGCCAAGTCTCTCCAAAGTTCACGATGTGTTCCACGTATCTCTGTTGAGAAAATACATGCCTGACCCAACACATGTACTCACCTATGAGGAATTAGAATTGGAACCCAATTTGTCTTATTGTGAAGAGCCCGTCAAGATTCTTGATACAAGAGAACAAGTACTGAGAAACCGGACGACACGTCTGGTAAAAGTTTTGTGGAGAAATCATAAGATGGAAGAGGCAACGTGGGAACCCGAGGAACTTATGATGAAGAACCACCCGAGTCTTTTCATGTGATAAGTATTCTAGAAATTTTGAGGACGAAATTATTTGAAGGAGGGGAGAATGTAACACCCCAAGCTTCTACGGTACGTTTCCCTTCGAATAATGCGATAGCGTGTGTTGTACGCAACCTCGAGTTCTAACACACACCACAACTAATTAAACTAGCCGTTGTGAATAGTAATACCTACTTTTTGAAATCATATATATTTTATATTTCAAAATGGACTTCATTTTTGGATTCTGAATATTGAAATTAGCCTAGGGTGAAATTTTGGTACTTTTCGGATAACTTTTATATTTTGATGAATAGTGAAAATTACTAAATTTTAATTAAAAACAACTTTTTAAATTAAAATAATTAATAGTGATAAATTGTGAATTTGAGTGGTTTTAAAGTATATTTAGAATATATTTTTACCATTTAATATAATGTTGGTCATTGGACATAATTTTACAATTAAACCGAACATAAACAAGTGTCAATCTTTTGATAGTTATTACCTCTTAAAAACACGCTTTTTGTTTTGACAGCGGGAATTAATTTTAAATTAATTTCTGCCACTTCTGTGTTTTGAATTTAGAAAAATGGATTCCATATTTTTAATCAGGATGTCCAAATTGTGTAAATAGGTAACATTTATTTTTAGACATTTTGAATAATTACTGTGGTAAATATTTTATTTACCATGGTTAAGGGTAAATCCGGTAAATAAGGGTTAAAAAATAATATTATAATAATACAAAATTAACCTAAAATGTGTCCTAACCTTATTGGTGGACACATACCCGACCATGAGAATCCTTGGGTCAATTTGGGGACCCCTTGGATCCACTTGTATGTGGTAGGGACACTTTATATTAATAAAGTTAAAATAAAAATAAAAATGGCATAAGCTTACATCTTTTAGAAGAACAATTTTTACATAGGGTTATACATGTTGGATTTTCGATTATAAATATTCATTAGAAATATAAAAAGATTTCCTACATAATTATATTTTATTTATAATTTTTAGACATCAAATAATTTAAATTATTAATGACACAATAATGATGCAATGTTTACCTCATTAATAAATCATTTAAATAAATAAATTTATAATGATTAAAATATTATCTAAAACCTGTCCAATTCTTATTGGTTGATGTTATTTAGAATATTAGTCATCGTATCTTCGACCTAAATGATTTTTGGACCATTATAAACTGAATATAATTATATTATAAAGTAATACTTTCACTCTTTCCTAAAGAGCCCCTCTTCTCCCTTATAAAAGGAGACCACTTCTACTCATTCCTCACACCTCTCATGCCACTTGGCTCGTCCAAACTCTTCCCAACTAAGCTCCCCACATCCCTCTCCTCCTCCTTGAAGCTTCCCCTTAGGCAGAAATCATTTCAATAAGTCCTTTGGTTCCAACCAAAGTGAGTTACCTAAATTAAAGGTAACGATTTATCTTAAATTATTTTCCTTTATTTTGCTTCTCCAACCCCCAATCTCTTTTTATTTCCTTTATTTTGTAACAACACCAGTATCCTCAATATACTAGGATTTGTTATAAGAAGGATTCAAACTACACATACACACAACTCCATCTAATGGATGGTGAACATAATGTTTCTGTGGATGGCAAACTAACGCCTCACGAAACGATGATTGTTCAAATACATATTACCGCCTCTCATAGTGGCCATTATGATGGAACTGTAATTAAATATGATATTAATGATATATAATTTATATATAAGCTTCTGTAATTCCATTTTATTTCATACCATTATTCGTTTCATGTTGTATATACATACGATAATTTCATTTGAGGAAGTGCGGACTACCGCCCCCTTAAAATGATATGACTCGTTCATACCACACATGGAACGTATAAAGGATGGCGTTAATGAACTTAAGTAACATATATAAAATATTATATTATACTGGAATAGTAATATACCTATGTATCATTTGTATTCAATTCTTTTAAAATAAAAATTAAATGGAAGTAGCGTTCGTGCGTACGTACGGACTACCGTCTCCACGAACGCGGTGAGATCCATCCTCCATCGTATCCATTCAAGTATTATTCTCATTTTAGGGTTAAAAATAATGTTAATATCATTCTGATTATGAATAAGATTTAATCTATCCATTACAAACATGTCTTATGTAACCAAACATTTAAGAAGAACGAATCGATTATCACCTGAAACGACGATAATACTAAGATATTATTAATAAAGCAATGTTAAAAGATCATATATGATATCATATTAATGTATATGATTCTTGTATAATTTAATAACAATTATTTCACCATTATACAGGAGGTTAACTGACCCCAACAAAGGAAAAGTACAAGGTAAGGGTTATTTCAAAATCTCTTCATTATCCGAGGTTGTTTATACGTAATAATCTACTGGGATATCTTTATCATCCACATCCATGTTTATTAAAAATTTATTTCAAAACATTTTTACTATTTACAAGAATATGGGTTAAAGTCATTTATACCCTTGTTTGACTTTTTATAAGAGGTTTATAAAGGAATCTTTCCGTCGTTTTCGAAACAAGGTCCTTTTTAACCTTTTCGACAGAATTGAGGTAAGAATGTTTTTTTAACTTATACAGCGGGTGCGGTTATTTTACGCCATTATAAAATCTCCAAAGCTTTCCTTACAAGATTATAAGAATATTTTCAAAGAAAATGTTTTATTTTATATGGATCTTAAATGATTTCAAAATAAAAGGAGATATTTCTTTAAAAAGAATTTTGATTTCATCTACGTCAACATCCTTTGATGGATTTTAAGATTATTTGAAGTTGATTTATTATGATACAAAACTTCTATATTGTATTGACGGTTTTGTGATATGTTTGACTATGGATGTGCTATTTTTATACCATTCATAGTTTATGGTGAAATTATTGAAATTTCGTATGCTAGATTTAATACGAATGTTTATATTATGTTTAAACCTTTTCATATGGGAATGCATTGGACTTAATAAGTGACGGGTGGAGCCCGCTATAGCTCCTCGATGCATCGGTAGGTCTCATGAGACAAACTAGTGTCTTGGCACAAGGCCTTGAAAAAATCTTATTTGTAGTCTTGGCACGAGGCCTTGGCTATGTGGTTATGATAGTCTGGCATTATGCATTCCAACATTATGAAAGTGGTTATTGATTTTTGCATGTGATTATTCGATTAGTAGAATATCCATGTGAATAAGTAAATGGCATTATTTCATTTTATTTATGCCATACCATGTTGAAAGTTCATATTTAAAAAGGCTTTTGTTTTAGTTATACATTGCCTTAAATGTTTATTCTTATTTATGAAAGTTTCCGCTATATTGTTATCCTTACTGGGCATTTGAGCTCACCCCTTTTCTATGTTTTATTTTTCCCAGGAAGTGAAGATGTAAGTTATGAATGACCTGCAGGGATATTATGAGGGGATTATAGTGTGGACTGGGGAAACATTATGTTGTTGTAGTAGTTTTTCATTTTATGATGTAATGTAAAACTTATGAATATATCTAGTGTTTCCAAGGCTACTAAACCAATCGGTCTTTCGAGATTTGATCTTTCTTGTGAACATGCCAATGTTATGTAATAATGCACCGACTCTGGGTAGCTGGGGTCGGGGCATTACAGTACAAATATTCTTTATCACTAATTTACATTTTATATTTCAAATTCTTGGTGTTCTTGGTATTTAGAGTTTTTTATTCTTATTCCATTTAGATTAAATGTTAATCTATTCTAAAAATCTATCAATGATTAGGTATCTAATCACTAACTCTCTTGATGAAACTTGAGTTTCCTTAGGTAGTATGGATTTGAGTCTTGAATTTTAATTTCATCGTTGGATATTTTTTATTGATGTTTGATCTCAATTGAGTTATATCAAGTACTTTAAGGGTATATTGAGTTTTGGGTTGTAAATGAACGGTGCTCAAGATTTTCAAGTTTTTTTCATGATAGGTAGAACCATGAGGAACTCGTACACTTGATTTTGGAATCCTCCTAGGTTTTTTCACATGGTTGTTTCACAATTCCCAAAACTATGAAACCAAACAATGTATAGTTATATAACCCTATGGAAATTAAGTTTTGGAAATATTTTGATTTCTAATTTCTCTTAAAGTTGTTTCGAATTGATGAATATGAATTAAGCACTGTTTTGATGATATTATGGTGATGTTGGAGTGAATTTTTTTGAAGTTTTGTTTAATTTATTTAATTTTTTTTAAATGGTTGTTTTTTGCGAAAAAATTATTTTATGAAGTAATTTTGTATTAAAACATTATTTTATGGTTTTTTTTATAATTTATCTTAATTTTCATGATTTTTTCAAAAATCGATGGATTTCCTAACAACATATTGGATGTTTTTATTAAAGTAAAGGATGATTTTCTTATGTTTGAATTGGTTTAGAGTTTTTAAAATAACTTTATGTTTAAAAGATTTTGATGATTTGAATTAGATTCTAGGGAATCAATATTTTTAATCTTTGGTAATGTTATGAAATGGATTTACCTTAATTTGTTAGATGATGTGGGTTGTTTTCAAGGGAAGTTTTGTTTTCAAAGTAATGAAGACTTTACAAAATGATTTTCAAAATAATTATCTTATGTTAGTGGTTTTAAAGGAAAGTATGTTTTTTCAGAGTTTTCTTCTTTTGTGAGAATGTTATTGTATTTAGTTCCTTGATTTATGTTGGGATTGTTTGATTTAAATTTAGAATTATGAATTTTTTGGGATCATGTTTCTTAATATTTCAAGTGTACATACTGTAATGGTCTTGATGAAATGTATAAATTCTATTTTTATGGGGAAATTATCAAGGTGATTTATCTCATTATCTAGGTGTGACTTCTTCTGTTATTGAATCTTTCCGTACTATGAATAGAGTTGTGGGGAAAGAACCTTCCATGCTCCTAGACTAGTTGAATAATTGCGTATATATTTCCTATAGTGGTCACGGTTCCCTAGAGGTGGTAGAGTTTTTAGAAGGGACTTAAGAAAAATGTAATTCCCAAACATCCCGAAGGCATATAAGTGAAAAATATTTTAGACTTTTTTTATAACATCTTTTTCAGGCTAACTCTAAATAGTAACCAAACTAGTGGTGTCAAGTGAACTCATGTTCTCCCCACCAAACACTGGAGGTTACAACTAGCACTGATGGTCTAAAGTTGTACCATGAGGTGCTTATACCCCATATATGAGAGTATCAAGGAAAATGGAAATAAAAAATATCAAACACCTCTATAAAATTTTATTATAATAAGGTAATAATTAATTGAACATTATATTACAAAATAAAAATCAGTCATAGAAGAATAAAAGACCTATCTCCAAGAAGGAAAATCACATATATTAATAAAATAAATAAAAAAATACGGCCATACTCCCAATGAAAATACTCACCGTATCTTAGTCTCCAGAATCTGATTTATCTTGATCAATGACTAGATCTTGACCCTCATCCCAATCTATACCTTCGACCAAGTGAGAGTCTTCTCGGGAAACAAAATACAATGAAAACTTGAGCAGGTGTGTGTAAAAACACATTAAGGCACCACCAAGGTGGTATCATACATAACATGAAATACAATGATATGTTCATGTGATATACTCTAATTAAATAAATAACTACTACAAATATATAAATAAAACCCCATTATTTATCCTCATGTTTGTGACCTTGGTTGACCAAACCCGCATTAGATAGTGCCAGAGTGTCTATGATCATGTCCTGAAGACATTACCAACTACAATAAATACCAGTGGGACTTTCATCCTAGTATATAGTGACAATGAAATTGTGATTACAATAACCATAATATATATAATATTGGTCTGGACTAAGCTCCATCTTTCTACCATAACCCAAGGATTTCTCCATCCCTACATATCATGTTCACAAAAAATGATCTCCAATAGTGTGTGATACTAGAACATTCCCAAAAAATACACCACACTCCCAAATAGCTCACACATGAAAATAACTATCATTTTAAAAATCCAAAGTTATCTCAGCTCCAAATCTATGACATTCACACTGGTAGTATCACTGAACTCCCCTTTGGGAGTATTCATGACCTTCCCTATAGGTGTTTCATGGCCACCTTGTATGAGGTACTCACATACTACCCATAGTTATTATTCATGAACTATCCATAAATAGTATGTAAAACCTATCTATAGGGATTATTCAAGACCTTTACAAAGAGAGTATTCACAACCTCCTTGTATGGAGTATTCATGACCACCCATATGGGTGTTTTCTATTTCAACAAAGTAACCATCACTCAGAGTTTATTTTCAACATATATCCCAAATTTTATGAGGATGTATGACCCAACCCATCATAAATAAATGAAAAATATGTTTTGGTCGAAATCGTAAAGCTTAAATCACTATCCACAATCCATCACACACACACACTAAGGGTCGGTCCAACACTATGTGTCAGTCAAAAGTTCTTTAGAGGTTTGTATTATTTATGTTTGTTGAAAATTTTATTTCTTGGAAGTTATTGTAAAAGGGTTCTATTTAAAATATAGATCCCATGACATGGGTGACACAACAATTTGTAAAATTTCTAGACATTATTAATCTTACCCCAAAGATAATTTAGCTACATTGTAGTGGTTTGTCCACACTATAAGAAGGAATAGAATGAAAAAATATATAGTGTGTAAGGGTAGATCACTCGCTGCGTAAGGGTACACATCATGATTCCTCTAAATAAAAATTCAATCTCTCTCACATGTAAAGGTAATCCATTAACACCCATCTCATGTAAGGGAAAACCCAATCTCTTGTAAGGTATATAGTTGTGTCTATTCCATTGAGAGAAGCCTATACCATAGTCTATTATGAAGATAATAATTATACACCACATCTTCTCTATGAATTATGGAAGGCCTCAATTTAATAGGATTAAATAATTTGGGATCCTCGATGACATAGGATCTCACACCACAGTGTTGTGTCCACACTATAGTTAGTTCATTATGATTAGTGTTCAGAGGAGATCATACGAGATACCTTGAATGGGTTATTAATGGAGTTACTAACTAAGCCTTCCTGAACGGCCTGAAGGCCTTCAATTTTTATTTATTTTTTTATATTCCCCATTTTATGCGTTGAGGGGGAACCCTTACATGGACCGTAGGTTTAGTGAAAATTATAGGACCGAAAGGTCATTGAGGAAATAATACCAAATAGAAAACATGGAACTACCCATCCCAAACATATATTATTATGTCATATCTACACCATCACATGGATGGTCGATTAGCGGTCCTGTGCAGATATGCACAGGCCTGGTAACGATGGCAATGACATACCCTCTCATTCTTACAAGTTCGATTATCTCTACTCTTGTGAATATGGCTACTCAGATCCTCATTTGAAGCCTCATTCCTTATAAATCTCTATGGTTATATATTCATTACATTTGGCATGGAGGCCTTGAGGTGGCCTGAAGACCTTGATGTGGCTAGAATACCTTGAGGTGGCCCGAAGGGCTTAAGGTGGCCCGTTAGCCTTAACTAGCCTGAAGGTCTTGAAGGACTCAAGGACCAAACCATTGGCCCAAAGGCTGAAATGAGTGAATATTTCCATCTACTATAGTACTGAATAGTACATTCTATAGTAATTTCTACAACACCTACTATATTATCTACTATAGTGCCTACTACAATACATATTGGCAGTTTTATCCTATTGGTAGTTTCAGATTGAAATAGAAATATGAGTTATGGTTTAAATATTTTTATGGTTAATTCAGATTGAATAGTGCATGATAAACCTATTAATTATAGGGAACACATGGAGAAATCCAAAATAAATGAAAATAAATCATTTTTATTTGATTGGACTAGAAAGAGGGGGATTTTTTCTATGCATTACAAAGAGATACATATAAAAATAGAGAATTTATGGAGTGGAAATTTAGAGTGGAATTATAGAGCTCATATGGAAGGTTGAAGTTCGAAGAATTTATTGTTAATGGAGTCCAATTCTCACTATATGTTTAAATTATTTATACTAAAGGTAAACACTATAATTGGTGTATGTATAAAAAATACTCAAGTGAATAAGGGAAGATTCAAAAGATGGATTACTGAGACTATTATTAAATAAGAACAACACATTATCCAAATATTCATCGTAGTAAAATAGGAGGCTTAGTAAGAACACTCTAAATAATAGGGATAGAGTAGTGATATTTTTGGAATTTGGTGCACAGACACATTTTCATGCATAATCCTTATATGTATCTCATTGAAGATAAAACAAGTAAAATACCTTGTGTTATAAACTACTTTGATTTCTCATTGAGAGAAATTATGGAAAGAAATTTTGTTTTTCCTCAAGGTGAGTTAAAAAGTTTCCCATAACATGGAAGAATTGTTTTAAATTAATATTCCCATATTCAAAACCCCTTTCAAGTTTTAATATTCCATGAGTCTCTAGTAAGTTGTATCATAGGGAGGCTTATTATTTTTCTCTCTTCAAAAAAAGGAAATGATTGTTAACTATAAAGGTATCCCCATATTTGAGGGAAGAAATTTCCATTTGTGTAAAATCTAGTTTAAATATTATTTCGTATATTTTGGTATTTATGATTACACATTATCCATTTATTGAATCACTACTAATATTGAAATAATATCCTTGATGGGGAGAGATCATTGATAATTAGATGTAGATTCCAAAGATATAAATGACTTAGGAGGTTCTCTTTCCAATCCAATTTTAAAAAATTTAATTTCCTATCAAAAATATCTTGTAATATGGGAAAATTGTTAATATTTATAAATTATATTTAATGGTTCATTTAAAAAAGTTACTTGATTTTGGGAATGAATATTAATATTTGATAATGAATTCAAATGAGACAATTGATAACTTTTTCATCATCTAAATTTCCTTTTTCAAGATTTTTGATGCTTCAGTGAGTATATCAAAGATGATAATATCATGAATATTATCATAAGAAGGCTCCTTCCTCATTTTAATGAAAAATATTTAGTTCTATAATATAATTAATTGAAAGATATTTTTCTTGATAGTTCGTATAGAACTCATGTATATTATGAATTGAGAAATTAAGATAATGAGTCAAGAACAAAATAAATTAATAAATAGGTGGAATTTAATACCATGAATAAACTATGAATCAGTGAGAATTTATATTTTGATAATATTGACTAGGTTAGGTCATTTTTATCCTCAAATATTGAGAGAGGAAGTCCAAGGTTTAAGGGTATACTTCTTGTTTCTTTCGTAAAATGTGGGATAGTGGGATATCTTATAACTAAATGTCAAAAAAATCATGATAGTGATGATTCAAATAAAGTAACATTAGAAAGAGTTGATGTATATAAAAAAATAAAAACATCCCATGAAGAACGGGATGTTTGGAGAGAAAATACAAAGAAGGGCAATGTAGTTGTACTTGATTCCAAGCTCTACATACAACAACAATAGTAAAAAAATTAGAACTAAAACTAAAAGATTAAGAAAAGTACCAGATCATTGATGGGTTGGATAAAAATATCGAGGTATGAGTTAAGAAAATTGAGGATCTAGAAGAAGAATTTATGAATTGGAATCAGTGGTGTGAAGATCAAGAATGATTTTTGACACTCAAAATGATGACAATGAATTAAAAGGAATCATCATCAATTCAAGCCAATGAAATTATTGAGGAAGAACATATATCTATTCATAAGTTTTATAATTTTTGAGATAAAGGAAAATATTTGATGAATTATGTTGAATATAATAATATATCTATGGTTGTTTCAATACCACAATCACAAATACCCTAAAACAAGATAGATCTTGACTGAAATGGAAAGGTAAAAAATAATATAGACAAGGGAAATTTTAATTCACCAAGAGTTAGATTAATTTTCTGTATAAATCTATGATATAGTTACTTTGTGTTCTCTATAGGTATGAGATTCTTATAGGATCAATGATAATCCAAAAAGTAAGTACGGATTTCTAATCATTGTTTTACTTTTAGTGTATATTGTTTTTTGTGAAGGCTTCGGGTAGAAGGAAATAAAATACTCATAAATGATTAAAATAATTTCATCAAGAGTGCATTAATATGGAAGAAATAAAAAGACATAACTTTAATTAAAACACATTTAAACTCAAAATAGATTTTTATTTTTATTTTAAAATAATAGGAAGACTTCATGGTGCTATCCATTGAGGAGAAAAACTCATTAATAGCAAGGGTGATGAAACGGGGTTTGAAAAAGTCTAATGTCATAGATATTTCCTTAAGGTAAATGGACATTTAGACCTCATGGATATTGGATACTGTATGTAAATAACATATGACTAATAATTAAGGCCTCATTGTGAATTTCAAGAACAAGAAAGATGATGTCTTCTTTTCAGGAATGATGAGGGTCTTAAGTTTGGTGGTCCGAGAAATACTAGGATATGAAGAAACGACCACAAGAGGACATATATTGTTTTGGTTTATGGTATATGTAACACTCCTTGATTTTACGAAAAATATTTTTTCAAATAAATTTAATATCTTCTATATCTTGTGTTACACGCAAAAAAGAGTTTTAGTAAACTATAATATACTATTAATATTATTATTAAAATGCGACCATCATAACATAGTTGTTAACTTCATGGGTATGAATATGAATCTCTAAATTATAAAAATTATATAGTTCACACATAAATTAAATAATTAATTCTTTTATCAATTGATTTGAATTGAAAATAAAAATCATTTGAAATTACAAGAAATGTTTTTTCTGAAAAAAATATTTTATACGCATGAAGTGTTTTTATATTAATAAATTAAATTAACATCTAATGTTGAATTATTTTAATTAAATTTTGATTTTATATATTAAAAAATATTTTTATAATTCATCTAATATTTTTTTCTAATAATTATATTTGAATAAATTCAATTTTATGTTTAGAAACTGTATTATTAAAAAAAAGTGGTTTTGTCGCGTTCTGCACAACTATTTTAAATCTATTTTTTATAATATCATAAAATGTATCAAAAAATAAAATAAAAAACGTTTTTTAATTAAAAATGACAAAATTATCATAATATTAAAATGTGATAATTTTATGAAATGTTGAATTTTTCGATGAATAGTGAAAAAATGCTAATTTTTGTTGAAAACTGCCATTTAATTTAAAGAATTTAAAAAATTACATTTTTTATTTAAATTTTTTTAAAATTAAAATTTATAAAATTATTTAATAATTAATCCAATTTATGTAATTTAAATGTATTCTATGTTAAATTTTTATATATAAACTTTCTATACTTAGTTTAAACATTTCTTTGGAAATCATTTTGTCATCGCATTTGATGGTTTAATATTAAATTAAATTCTATCACATTAGTGAATTTAATTTTTTAAAATGGATTCCATATTTTGAATCATAGAATTCAATTTTATCCAATAAGTCATTAATGTCATAGTTTTTATCATTTAAGACTTTGGAATATTTCTTGGAATATTTCATGATCTAGGTTGTGAGACGGTGTGAGATTCCAAAGCTCAATGAGGATGAAATAAATATTGAAATATATAATATTTATTAAATATAAAACATATACATTTTTCATGAAAAATTTTAATAAAGTCCAAAAGGATTCTTAATATGGAAATCTGTGACCACCTTTGTGTTCAGAACATGGGGTTTACCCTAGGCGTGACAGAATCTTTGTTAGCATTGGGCATTTCTGTAGAGCGATATCACAGGCACAAATAATAAAATAAATTAATTTGTTTATATCATTATTTTTATTTATATACCTATAATACTCAATTTAAATATAGATATTCCAATTCCCAAGGGTTACCAGGATAACCTAGGTATTGAGAGGAGCCATTGGAGAGGATTCATTGGAGGATCGTTAGGAGAAGACATCAGATCATGATCAAATTGAGGATCGTGTGCTGAAGTTTCTTATGTATATCATCAAAGATAATAGTTTTTTATTATTCTTAATCAATAATTGATCCAAATATAGGTATTATTTTTAATTTATCTTCATTTTATTATCCCCAATGAATACAAATAAATAGACTAACAAATTGACTCACAAATTAGTTATTTTTACGGGTATGGGTTTTTATCTAGTATTTGGGGGATAATTAATATTTATTTTTTATTTTTTGATATTATATCATTTTTATAATTTATATGTATCTATTATAACCTCAACAATGGATGAGGTTTATTCCTCAACTTCTGTTTTGTGGTTTTCTCTTCTCATTCTACGTGCAGTCATCGTTGTTATATAGTTTGGCCTGTGATTCGATTGATACCTGGTGAACAACCAATGAAAATCCATTATTTGGTGAAATGGATCTCTACCATGGGATTAGGATTGAAAATTGACACCACAGTTTTGGTATATGATGAATAAAGTAGATCCACAGAAGGATCAGGGGTTCATGAAACCAGTTTGGCATATGACATTGACGAGGCATGACGACATGTGTTTTTCTTGAGAAGCAGGTATAGAGAGAACATCCAAAATCCATCCAAATATGGTGATATGGTTTTTTCAACACCTTATATGGGACATAATGTTTGATTCTCAATGGAATTAGTGGATTTGGATTTCTCAGGAAAATATATGCGATGTTCTGGAATTTCTGTCAAATTCTAGACTACATGACATGTAATCCTATTAAAACATGCTAGGTAGACTCTTTTATTGGGCTCTATGGTTTCTGTAGAGAGATATGTGTTTCAATCAATGTTAAATGTGTCAAACACCATGTTACCCATTGTTTATGAGCTTTTTTTGTATAGGGATTACACACCCTGGAGGCCATGTAGTGTTACATGGTATGTATTCTTAGTCACACACCATGTAACCCATAGTGGATGTCTTGGTGGGTACAAGTGGTACATTACCAAATGATCATGTGGTCTCATATTCCATGTAATAGAGAATTTCATTGGTAGTATAGGGTACATGGGAAGAGTCATGTACTTAGACACGACCACGTACACATGCATGTCTTGGTGTAAAAGAAGATAGGAAGAATGGCACACCGAGTTCCAAGGTTGAATCTCCACAACATTTACCTTATGAACACAACATGTATTTTTGAAAATTTAATTCTATTTTATCACAATACAGAAGTAGTGGTTTATAGAGACACACTGTGTACCCATAGGGCACGCACCGTTTACCCATAGGGATACACCGTGTCCTCCTTTGAGTCCAATTTTGATTACTCTTTCTTCTCAGCTCAACTTCGTTGTGAATTTTTATGAGCATCCCTAGACCATTATCAATTGAGTTTGTTCCCTTGGTACATTCCTATGAGGGTTCAGTGTGTCATCACATTTATATTATTTAGGGTGAACCCTTTGTAGCTTTCTGATGATCACTGCAATGTGGGCGAGCCCCCCATTCTGGAGTAAGTCGTCTCAGCAATCTTTTATAGATTCCTTAGTGTATTGGAGCATGAATTACTTATGGAGGAATAGAGTGATCCACAATCACTTTGTATTTCCTTATATAGGGTGTTTCGGAATTGGAATGAACAATATTCACCTAGGTGTCGATCCCCAATCTAGGAGGATGTTTCTACAAGGGTTTGTTGTCCTCCCTATGAGCCCTGGGAATTGACCCCCTATATGTGAATCAAGATCTGATCTTTATAATGGGGTATTTTTCAAATGGATTGTGTATCTAAGATAATCCCTCTTAGTTTACTCTGTTATTTTTCATGGATATATTTGATGAGCGTGACCTCCTTGATGATTGTCGCCAATGGTAATATATCTTGTGAAGTGATATCTCCAAGACAAGCATTACCTTGAATCCTTACATTGGACCTATAGATGGAAGTATTTGAGACCCTTCAGACTAGGATTATATTATGATAATTTATATATATATTATTGTATGTATCACATTTTTATTGAAATACGAATTGATGATATGACTACTCATGATGATTTATGTTGGGATATTTCATGGTTTCCTATTGGGTATTGCTATACTCATCCCTGCATGGGATATCCCTACACATGGTGTGTCTTATCAGAAATATGAATGTCTTTATTGATTAAATAGATTAATAGGAGTAGGTGTATCTTAATTAGGGAAAGAAATAATATGATGTATATCGGTGTTTCACTAGACGCCAGTCCCCTCCTTTTGAGTGGGGAGAACGTTATTTCCAATTTTGGGTGGGCTTGTATTTTTTACCTTTTCAATATTTCCATTACATTTTATCCTACCCTCATTGTGGTATTATAGTTGTATGCATGCATCTTTATCCATTATTTTACATTTTATTATTTTATGGTATATGATATGCATGCATGCGTATAGGTACTTTAGGTAAATGCGTCCCATGTGTGTGATATGACTTCTCAGCACTAGACACTGAACCATGACCTATTGGATTCGGGATTGGGGTAATTACTTCTCGGACCCCAGTGGGTCGGGTATTGAACAAATGGTATCAAAGTAAACAACTATCCATATTTTTTTTGACATTTATTTGGTTTAGGTCAAGAGTTTGGAGTTTTCTTTTCAAGCATTGAGGTTTGGTTTGGAAACCAGAGAAACAGTGTTAAATTTTGTCAAGTTTGGCTCTCTGACCAGAGTGTCTAGTCTTGGCAAGGCATCCAATGTATCATTTCACGAGGACCCTGATAGACTTAAATTTAACTTGTAATATGTAGGTATTGGTTTCATAGAAAACATTTGTACATGCATCATATAGGAACGATTTCTTGATTTCAAGCCCTTCCCAAGTCAGCTCCCCAGTTATATTCATTAACCATGATACGTATTGATAATATTAAATATGCCTCTAAGGTGGTAGCTAGATTGGATTCTAAGATAGTGAAGTAATGATGAAAAATCGAGTGGTGAGGCCTCAGTTCAAGTACCCACTCATGAGGTGTTTCCTCTATGAGAGAACAGAGTAGTGTTATAAACTATTGACTAGTGGTTTTACTCATCAGTAGATTCAATGAATGTTTTATGAAATGTTGATGGCTCCAATAGGTTAGGATGATGACACAGGAAGGCTTATTATTTTATGAAAGTTCCAATAGAAGAGATATCTTAGGTTTTTTAGAGAACCAGAACCTTAAGAAATGGATCATTAGCTCGAGGTGATGGTCTAGGTTTTCTTACTTCTGTGGACCCCCTATCGATTATATGGTTGTTCATGAAACCCTTTTTCATCATGGATCAACAGTTGGATCGAGTGGTACAATAATATGACACACTTATAATGAATGTGCATCATGAGATCCAAAGTTTGAGATCACCTAGGTTACAATGTGGGTTGGACCCCCTTCTCATGTGGTAGAAGACTTCCATGAGCCTCTAGTGTGAATGACCATCTTGGATGAGACCCCTTCCTAATGGAGGTCCAAGTGGTGAGACTTATCTAGGGTGATGTAGGGTATTGGTAGACGTTGGTGTTTGTAATGTTTTCATGACTTTGGATAGGTAATGAAGAAAGAAAATTCCCCCACTGAGTAGTGTTCTTGATATGTGATTTAAAATGTTGTGGTTGATTTAGTGACACCCAAAGAGGATAGTATCGATTTGTGATGGTTGATTTTATTTAACTTGAGTGTTAGAGGTTTTTTGATGTATTAAGTTGTCAAAGAAATCCTCAGTTTTGGTAAATAGTCCAGAAAGGAAAAATATGAGTTCCAAGTAGTGGGATCTCATAGAGGCATCAAGTGTAGTTTGACGCATGGTGTGTATGTTCACTTCCCCAGTTGAAGTTTTGATAGAAATTTATGAGTTATTTTTACCTATGTGTATCCCCTATTTGAGACCGAGTGATACTAGTGGAGCCTTTTTTTCTCAACCCTTCTGTTGGATTCCCCTGGAGATAGGATCAGTGATCACATGCTTTTGTTGATTGTGTGACATGACTCTTCGAGGAGAGAGGGAGAGTGTAACACCCGAGAATTTTATAAGAAATAAATTTTTTTTATATAAATTATCAAAGGAATCTTTCACTACACACAACACTAGCTTGGCTTGCTTTACAAGCAATCACGACCTTCCTTGATAGCCTGCGTCGTACACAATACCGAGTTTCACTAAACAACGATATGCTATTAAAATATTATTAAAACTAACTGTTATGAATAGTAATAACCACTTTTTGAAATTTTGTAAATTTTATTTTTCAAAATGGACTTAATTTTTGGATTCGAAATATCGAAATTATCCTAGGGTGAAATTTTGGTATTTTTCTGGAAACTTTCAATTTTTGATGAATAGTGAAAACACTAGGTTACTATTTAAAAACAGACTTTTTATGTAAATAATTATTTATTTTATTTAAATTTATTTTAGGTAAAAATTGATACATAATACCTATATATGTTCAATGTAATTCACTGGAGTAATTTTATAATAATTTTAGATATATAAAAATTTTATGGAACTTTTCACCGTCTTTTACCCACCTCCTAAGAGAATTTGCAAATTTACATAAAACATAATTTTACCACTTCTGTGAGTGGAATTTCAAAAATCTGAGTGACACAGTTTTTGTCAGTAAGTAAAATGTGGTTCAATGAGATGAAAATAATTTTTGGTGAATAGTAACCTTTTACCTTTATTTACCACTGTTAAAAGTAAATAGGGTAATTAAGAGTAAAAATGATATTATTATTACCCTAACACATGTCCTTATTCTATTGGATAAGTTTAATTAGAACAAAAACAACCTTAGGAATAAAATATGACCATTTAGGCCCACTCAGATTAGATTAGGACATTTATTATTAATTTATTTAAAGAAGGGTTAAAATAGTTAAAATCAATGTTTAATAATTAAATAATTTATAATATAGGGTTATACATGAGATTAATTCGACTATAAATATTCATTAAAAAGATACAACGATTTCCTACATAATCGTATTTTATTTGTAATTTTTAAACATTAAATAATTTAATTTATTTATGACACAAAGATGATGAAATAATTATCTTATTAATGAAATATTGACATAATTGATGTTATAAATAGCAAAATAAATGTAATTTGAGACTTTTTATGAATTTTACTAATTTTATAGGTTAATATGACATGTCATTATTGATTTAATTAACTTTTTTAGAATTAATCCTTCTGTTATGATTTTCACAAAAATCAATTACTAAATAGTGTCAAAATTGACATAAAATAGTTTTTAAAACTAATATTATATTATTAATTGTTATTTTATTCCTAAAAATCTAAGGTTCCACCAAATGACTTAGATAAGGTTATATATATTAATAATAAACAACTTGGGGTTATTTTGTCTTATTATTGTATGTTTATTAACCTTATAGTGTAAGAACACAAAAAGACACGGTAAAATTAAAATTATCTAACTTAAAGTTAAATATAACTGATAAGGTTAAAATAGTAAACTAAACTTTCCCAAATTCTATTGGATGAGAGGATTTCGACCCATCCCCACCTTATCTTCGAAATAAATCAATTTGGAGCTATTTAAAACATAATATGGCTTTATAATAAAATAATATTTTTAGTTTTTCCAAAGGAGCCCCTCTCCTCCCTTATAAAAGGGAAAGTCCTCTCTCTCTTCCTCACACCACTTTGAGCCTTAAATCTCATCCAAAACCTGCCAATTTCTCCACTCCACTTCCCTAGAAACAACCTAGAGCTCCTGGTCTTCTTCAAAGACCAATTTTAGTTCCCTAAAAGGAGGTCTCAAAGAAGCGCTTCAAAGAAGAGGTAATGTCCGTTACCGATTCTTTCAACTTTATTTCTTCTTACACTTCTTCTTATTTAGTTGTTTCATTATGAATTAATAACATCCGTATCAATCATATACGTATATGTTATTATAATTATGAAACAACCCTATTTCACCATCTATCCATCCTACGAAAAATGAAATCACCATGCGTGCGTACGTACGGAATACCGTCTCCACGCCGTGGTGTAATCTATTTTCCACCACCACCTTACATGGATGGGTATAATGGTGTAAATAATGAATATATATGATTATTGTAAAGTTATATTGATTCTGAAATAGTATACATACACTCCAATACAATTCCACAATCATGGGAACGATATCATCGCTCGTGCGTACGTACAGAATACTGTCTCCACGATGGGATGTGACTCGTTATACATGATTTTCATTGCATAATGATTAAATAAATTAATTGAGTGAATAAATATGATATATATTACACTAATACCATTCTGGAAATGATGTATCTATAACCTAAAAAGAAGAATAAGAATTTATTCGACAAAACACGCATAAGAACAAAAAGTAATAAACAACCGAATAACAAGTATCAATGAAATATTACTAATAATAAGCTAAGAATATGACCATATATGATATCATAACAATGATAATGATTCTGGAATAAGTAAATGACATTATTTAAATCATTATATAGGAGGTTTGGACACTTATGACGAAAATTGGACCTAAGGTAAGGGAAAACCTCGCAATCTCAATTTTTATCCGAGATTGTTTATACTTCAGAATTTACTGGGAAATATTTATCATCCACATCCATGTTTCCACAATATATAATATTTATATCCTTATACAATAGTTTATATCCAATTTTACCCTTCGGTGAGTTTTTAGTAAAAGATATTAAAGGAATCTTTTGTCGTTTTTCGTACGAGGTACTTTTTGACTTTTCCAACAAAAGTACGATAAGAATGTTTTTTTAACTTATATGGAATGAATGGATTTTTAAAAAATTATTTCCAAGAATATTCCTCTACAAGTTTTCAAGTTTATTTTTAATCAACTTCTTTTAGTTTAAAATTGTATGACATGTTAAGAAAGGAAAAAAAAATTGAAGTAGAAAGGATATTTTCCTCAAGAATGGAGTTCAAGTGTTTTATCAAAATTATTTTCCATCTAAGATAAAATAGGGTTCTGTTTCTATCCCTATTATTACATTGATTTGATTATGTTGCGATGGAATTATTTTTATGTATTCCTTTATCTTATATGAATTGTTTTATGATGTCACGATGTTTAAGAATCCCATTTTTATTACATGGGTTATGCTATCATGTATGGTTTATGATTTGGTGGCACACATAAGAATGGTATCATTATGAGATGGATGGGACCTATATCTCCCTCCAATGCATTGGGTAAAGATTTTATATCTCATGAGATAGACGTGGCTGGAATGGCAGGTTAAACCGATTCAGTTAAATATGACTGAAAGGAGGAATGAACTCGGTTCAGAAATGGACTTTGTCCACTAAGATAGTCTTGGAAATGAGTCTTGGCTAATAAGAAATGATTCTCTATGATTATTTGTGTATGTTACAAATCTGCATGTTTTAAGTTATGATTATTGTGACTACATTTCACTGCCATGATTTATCCCATGTTATGAAATTATGATCTCTTTTGCAGGGTAAGATTTCCAAAATGTTATGTTCTTATGAATATGATGTGATTGATATTTCTTTTGTTTACCCTTAATGAGAATTTGATCTCACCCTTTTTTATGTTTTCTTTCCCCAGGTCAGGAAGAAGGTTATTAAGTAAGATATGACAAAAGGGACTATAGATATGATGAAATAAATGGAAGACAATGTAGACGCTTTATGAACAAGTTGTTTATGTTTACCAGTTTCTAAAAACACTATACCTATACGGTCCTTTCATGGTTTTCTTATATGTTTTAATAAGTGTACTTCAATTTTGAACTACTAAAAATTTATGTAAAGTATGGGTCGATATAGTTTGTATCAGAGGAAAGTTATAGTCAAAATTTGGAAACTAGGACGTGAAAGACTTAGTAAGAACCCTAAGGATAAGTATAAGCATAGAACCCAATATTAGTGTTTTAGAAATGGCCATGAATAACCTATGATAAGACCTTAAGTCTGAAGTTTTATTCTTGATTATGTGGTTTTCCTATTATAATTATTGTTTCTCACACTATTCTTCTTGGTTTTAGTCAATGGATGGAACCTGAAGGAACCGTGTTAATGCGGAATGCAACGGGCAATGCAAGGATTGTCCCCCTGAGCAACCAAACGTTATGGGAGCTGGAATGAAAAATCTTGTAGCCATGCTCACACAACTTTCTCAAGCTATGAATCATGCAGGACTTCCAAACGAGCAAAGGAAGGAGAAAAATTTTGTTGAATCCTTCATGAGATAGTGTCCACCTTCATTCAGCGGGTCTAATGATCCATTAGTTGCTGAAAAATGGATTATACTACTGAAAATATATTTTCAGTTCTTCAATATTCTGATCATGATAAAGTCATCTTAGTAGTGTATCGTTTGGAAGGTGATGCTGATCAATGTTGGAATCTTATCAAGAATACGAGGCCAAGAGATGAAATAGATTCCATGGAATGGGATGAGTTCAAGAACTTATTTTTGAATAATTACTTCCCTCATATTCTCCAAACAAAGATGGAGAAGGAGTTTCTTGAACTAAAGAAAAAGGATGATGAATTTTTTGGTACCTATGAAGCAAATTTTACAAGACTTTCAAGGTACGCTTCTGGTATTATTATCCCACCCGAGAGTAAGATCAGTCAATTATTTAGTGGCTTAAAACCAAGTCTTCGAAGGGCTTTATCCATAAGGGACTTCAATAGCTATGAGGAAATCGTTCGATGTACTCTCAAATTTGAGATGGAGATTGGAGTAACCCATCAGTCATATGGGTTTGATAAGAAGAGGAAAATGGAATTCAAAGGAAAATCTAAAGAGAACACTGAAAAGAATATGAGTTTTCCCTTATTCTCAAAGTGTGGAAAGAAACATGGAGGGAGTTGTCTTAAAGGGACAAGTAAATGTTTCAAATGTGGAAAGGAAGATCATCGGGCATTTTAATGCTGCAACGATGGGAAGAAGATGTCTAGTGATGCGAACAATGAAAAGGCTACACAGAGTGCACCTCCTACACTTCAATGTTACAAATGCAAGGAAATGAGGCATTATGCCAATCAATGCCATAATCCAAGTATTATTGATGATGATCGACGTCAAAATACTCTTAAGGCTAAAGACAAAGGATAGTCACATGCAATTTCTATCAGCTATGTGGATTACAATAACGAAGTGGTGAAAGTTACACTTACCATCCACTCTAAAGTAGAAAATGTTTTATTTGATTCTGGATCCACCCACTCCTTTATTTATGAATAATTTTCTAAGGGTATCATCGTATTACCTCAACAATTAGATGTTGAGTTAGCTGTGACAACCCCTAATGTCACAACAGTCGCATCAAAAGTATATAATTCTTCTCTGATTGAAGTTTGTGGGAAAGTGCTTCCTGCAAATCTTGTGATCCTTCCTATAGTGGAATTTGATGTGATTCTTGGAATGGATTGGCATTCTCTATATGGAGCTCATATCAATTTCCAAATAAGGAATGTCACATTTGATATTCTAGATCAATCTTTGATCGTCTATCGATGAAAGGATGAACATAAAATTCTAGTGGAAATTCCTTCCATCTTATGGGTCTTGATTCCCCTAAACGAAGGTTATTTATCTCAAATGGTTGGTGAGAAAATCACGATTAAGAATATTCCCATTGTACGGGAGTTTGATGATGTATTTCCGGAGGAATTACCTGGTCTTCCACCAAATTGTGAACTTGAGTTTTCAATAGAACTCGTACCGGGTGCTTTACCTATTTCAAAGACACCTTATAGAATGGCCCCAATTGAGTTGCAGGAATCGAAGAAGCAACTCCAAGAGAATCTTGATAAGGGGTTCATACGCCCTAGTGTGTCACCTTAGGGAGCACCTATTCTGTTTATTAAGAAGAAAGATGGATCAATGAGACTCTGCATTGATTATCGAGAACTTAACAATATCACTATCAAGAACAAATATCCTCTCCCGTGCATTGATGATTTATTTGACCAACTACGCGGAGCTCAATACTTTTCCAATATTGATCTTTGTTCAGGGTATCATCAATTAATGGTCAAAAGGGAGGATATACCAAAGATGGATTTCCATACAAGGTATGGACACTATGAATTTATAGTGATGCCATTCGGTCTTACTAATTCCCATGCTATCTTCATGGATCTGATGAATAGAGCTTTTAGAGACTATCTTGATCAGTTTGTGGTAGTCTTTATAGACGATATTTCTGTATATTCAAAGAGCAAGGAAGAACCTGAAGATCACTTGAGAATTATATTGAAGACCCTGAGAAAGGAGAAGCTTTATGCCAAATTTACCAAGTGTGAATTTTGGCTTTAAAAAGTTTCATTTTTTGGTCACATAATCTCAAAAGAGGGGTTATCTATGGATCCAGCAAAAACAGAGGTTATCAAAAGATGGTCGAGACCAACAACAGTAACTGAGATCCGATTTTTTCTTGGTTTGGCTGGTATTATCGACGTTTTGTGAAAGATTTCTCACGACTATCTAATTCACTCACCAAGTTGACTCGGAAAGGAGTTAAGTTTGTTTGGACGGTGGAATGTGAAGAGAAATTCAAGGAGTTGAAAAGAAGGTTATCCAGTGCACCTGTGCTCACACTGCCTTGTAGTGGAGAAAGGTTTGTGATCTACAGTGATGCATCCAAGAAGGGATTTGGGTGTGTTCTTATGAAAAATTATTTGGTGATAGCTTATGCCTCACGACAATTTAAAATCCATGATCAAAATTACCCAACTCATGATTTGGAGTTAGCTGCAGTAATTTTTCATTAAATATTTGGAGGCATTATCTTTATGGATAAAGATGTGACATTTATACTAATCATGAAAGTTTAAAGTATATTTTCACAAAAAAGGAGTTGAATATGCGCCAAAGAAGATGGTTGGATCTGATTAATGATTACGGCTGCTCAATTCATTCCCACCCTGGGAAAGCAAACAAGGTGGAAGATGCATTAAGTCGACAAGACCATGCCAGTTTATCCATGATGTGGATCACAAAAAATTCAATATTTATGGATTTACAAACGATGGATATCGGAATTATAATGGAAGGGGGAAAATCTTATCTTTCTCAAATGAATGTTCAACCATCTATACATGTGAAGATTAAAGAGGCACAGAAAGAAGATGTAGAGTTACAAAAGAATGTGAGAAATGTTCCTGAATTCAACCTTGATTGTGATGGGATAATAATGTTCAGGAATCGGGTTTGTGTTCCTCCCATCCCCGAATTAAAGAAGGAGCTGCTGGATGAGGCTCATAGTTCTTCATTCTCTATTCATTCTGGATGCACGAAGATGTATAGGGACCTGAAAGAGTACTTCTGGTGGGATGGAATGAAAAGAGATGTTGCTGAATATGTATCTCGATGCTTGGTTTGTCATCAAGTTAAATCTGAGAGACAGAAGTCTAAGGGAATGTTACAACCATTAACCATACCCGAATGGAAATGGGAAAACATCACTATGGACTTTGTCACAGGACTTCCTAAAACATCCAATGGAAATAATGCTATCTGGGTCATAGTTGATCGTCTTACAAAGTCTGCACACTTCATTGCTATTAGAGAGGATTTCTCTCTAGATCATCTTGCCAGGATATATGTAAAGGAAGTGGTAAGATTTCATGAAGTACCACTTTTTATTATATCTGATCGGGATCCGAGGTTTACCTCAATGTTTTGGAGAAGTCTTCAGCATACTCTGGATACAGAGTTGAGTTTTAGCACTGATTATCTTTCTCAGACAAACGGTCAGTCTGAGAGGACGATTCAAACTCTAGAAGATATGTTGAGAGCTTGCTCTATGGATTTCAAAGGTGGTTGGGATCAACACCTACATTTGGTGGAATTTTCTTATAATAATAGCTTTCACTCCAGTACTCAGATGGATCCTTATGAATCTCTCTATGGAAATAAATGCAGGACTCCAACTTGCTGGGATGAAGTTGGGGAAAGAAAGCTATTAGGACCTGATCTTGTAGATGAGATGGCAGAAAAGGTCAGATCTATTCAACAACACATAATAGTAGCTCAGAGTCGACAAAAAAGTTATGCCGACAACCGAAGAAAAGACATAGAGTTTGAAGTGGGTGATAATGTGTTCTTATGAATATCTCCTTGGAAAAGAGTAATGAGATTTGGAAAGAAGGAAAAGCTGAGCCCTAGGTATATGGGTCCTTTCGAAATACTGGATCGTGTTGGGAAGGTAGCTTACCGATTGGCACTTCCACCGAATCTCTCTCATGTTCCCGATGTGTTCCATGTATCTCTCCTGATAAAGTACATACCTGATCCTTCACATGTACTCAGCTCAGAAGTTGTACCGCTGGAACAAGATCTTTCTTATGAAGTATAACCGATAGAGATTCTAGATCGTAGCGAAAAAGTCATATTAAACAATACCACTCGCTTGGTAATAGTTTTATGGAGGAACCACCAATTAGAAGAAGCTACATGGGAGCTTGAGGATATGATGAGGGAGAGGTATCCTCATCTGTTTGGGACAAGTGACAAATTTCGAGGGCGAAATTCATTTTAAGGGGGGTAGAATGTAACACCCGAGAATTTTATAAGAAATATATTGTTTTTATTTTATATAAATCATCAAAGGAATATTTCACTACACACAACACTATATTGGCTTGCTTTACACGCAATCACGACCTTCCTTGATAGCTTGCGTCGTATGCAATACCGAGTTTCACTAAACAACGATATGCTATTAAAATATTATTAAAACTAGCCGTTATGAAAAGTAATAACCACTTTTTGAAATTTTGTAAATTTTATTTTTCAAAATGGACTTCATTCTTGGATTCGGAATATCGAAATTAGCCTAGGGTGAAATTTTGGTATTTTTCTGGAAACTTTCAATTTTTGATGAATAGTGAAAACACTAGGTTGCTATTTAAAAACCAACTTTTTATTTAAATAATTATTTATTTTATTTAAATTTATTTTTGGTCAATATTGATAAATAATATGTATATAAGTTCAATGTAATTCATTGGAGTAATTTTTTATTAATTTTAGATATATAAAAATTTTATTTAACTTTTCACCGTCTTTTACCCACCTCCTAGGAGAATTTACAAATTTACATAAAACGTAATTTTAACGCTTCTGTGAGTGGAATTTCAAAAATCCGAGAGACACTGTTGATGTCAGTAAGTAAAATGTGGTTCAATGAGATGAAAATAATTTTGGGTGAATAGTAACTTTCTTACTTTTATTTACCACGGTTAAAAGTAAATAGGGTAATTAAGAGTAAAAATGATATTATTATTACCCTAACACATGTCCTAATTCTATTGGATAAGTGTAATTAGACCAAAAGCAACCTTAAAAATAAAATATGACCATTTAGGCCCACTCGGATTAGATTAGGACATTTATTATTAATTTATTTAAAGAAGGGTTAAAATAGTTAAAATCAAAGTTTAATAATTAAATAATTTTTAATATAGGGTTATATATGAGATAAATTTGACTATAAATATTCATTAGAAATATAAAACGATTTCCTACATAATGGTATTTTATTTGTAATTTTTAGACATTAAATAATTTAATTTATTTATGAAACAAAGATGATGCAGTAATTATCTTATTAATGAAATATTGACATAATTGATGTTATAAATACCCAAATAAATGTAATTTGAGACTTTTTATGAATTACACTAATTTTATAGGTTAATATGAAATTCCATTATTGATTTAATTAACTTTTTTCGAATTAATCCTTCTGTTATGATTTTCACAAAAATCAATTACTAAATAGTGTCAAAATTGACATAAAATAGTTTTTAAAATGAATATTATATTATTAATTGTTATTTTATTCCTAAAAATCTAAGGTTCTTCCAAATGACTTAGATACGGTTATGTATATTAATAATAAACAACTTGGGGTTCGTTTGGCTTGTTATAGTAAGTTTATTAATCTTATAGTGTAAGACCATAAAAAGACACGGTAAAAGTAAAATTATCTAACTTAAAGTTAAATCTAAATGATAAGGTTAAAATAGTAAACTAAACTTTTCCAAATTCTATTGGATGCGAGTATTGCGACCCATACCCACCTTATCTTTGAAATAAATCAATTTGGAGCTATTTAAAACCGAATATGGCTTTATAATAAAATAATAGTTTTTTTTCCAAAGGAGCCCCTCTCCTCCCTTATAATAGGGCACCTCCTCAATCTCTTCCTCACACCACATTGAGCCTTCATGCTCGGCCAAACCCTACCAATTTATCCTCTCCACTTCCCTAGAAACATCCTAGAGGTCCTGGTCTTCTTCAAAGACCAATTTTTGTGCCCTAAAAGGAGGTCTCAAAGAAGCGCTTCAAAGAAGAGGTAATGTCCGTTACCGATTTTTTCAACTTTATTTCTTCTTCCACTTCTTCTTCTTTAGTTGTTTCATTATGAATTAATAACATAAGTATCACTCATATACTAATATGTTATTATAAGTATGAAACAACCCTATTTCACCATCTATCCATCCCACGGAAAATGAAATCACCGCGCGTGCGTACGTGCTGAATACCGTTTTCACGCCGTGGTGTAATCTATTTTCGACCACCACCTTACTTGGTTGGGTATAATGGTGTACAGAATGAATATATATGATTATAGGAAAGTTATATTGATTTTGAAATAGTATACATATACTCCAATACAATTCCACGATCATGGGAACGATATCATCGCTCGTGCGTACGTACGGAATACCGTCTCCACGATGTGATGCGACTCATTCTACATGATTTTCATTGCATAATGATTAAATAAATGAATTGAGTGAATAAATATTATATATATTACACTAATACCATTCTTGAAATAAGGTATCTATAACCTAAAAAGAAGAATAGAATTTATTCGACAAAACACGCATAAGAACAAAAAGTAATAAACACCCGAATAACAAGTATCAATGAAATATTACTAATAATAAGCTAAGAATATGACCATATATGATATCATAACAATGAGTATGATTCTGGAATAAGTCAATGACATTATTTAAATCATTATACAAGAGGTTCAGACACTTACGAAGCAAATCGGACCTAAGGTAAGGGAAAACCTCGCAATCTCAATTTTTATCCGAGATTGTTTATACTTCAGAATTTACTAGGGAATATTTATCATCCAAATCCATATTTCCTCAATATGTCATATTTATATCCTTATACAATAGTTTATATCCAATTTTACCCTTTGGTGAGTTTTTAGTAAAATATATGAAAGAAATCTTTTGTCGTTTTTTGTACGAGGTACTTTTTGACTTTTCCGACAAAAGTACGAGAAGAATGTTTTTTTAACTTATACGGAACGAATGGATTTTTAAAACATTATTTCCAAGAAGCTTACTTTACACATTTTCATGTTTATTTTTAGTCAACTTCTTTTCGGTTAAAATTGTATGGCATGTTAAGAAAGGAAAAAAAAATTTAAGTAGAAAGGATATTTTCCTCAAGAATGGAGTTCAAGTGTTTTATCAAAATTATTTTCCATCTAAGATAATATAGGGTTCTGTTTCTATCCCTATTATTAAATTGATTTGATTATGTTGTGATGGAATTATTTTTATGAATTCCTTTATCTTATATGAATTGTTTTATGATGTCACGATGTTTAAGAATCCCATTTTTATTACATGGGTTATGCTATGATGTATGGTTTATGATTTTGTGGCACACATAAGAATGGTATCATTATGAGATGGGCGGGACCTATATATCCCTCCAATGAATTGGGTAAATATTTTATATCTCATGAGATAGACATGGCTGGAACGGCAGGTTAAACCGGTTCAGTGAAACAGGACTGAAACGAGGAATGAACTCGGTTCAGAAATGGACTTTGTCCACTAAGATAGTCTTAGCAATGAGTCTTGACTAATAAGAAATGATTCTATATGATTATGTGTGTATTCCACAACGCTGCATGTTTTATGTTATGATTATTGTGATTACATTTCACTGCCATGATTTATCCGATGTTATGAAATTATGATCTCTTTTGCAGGGTAAGATTTCCAAAATGATATTTTCTTATGAGTATGATGTGATTGATATTTCTTTTGTTTACCCTTACTGAGCATTTGAGCTCACCCTTTTGTATTTTTTCTTTCCCCAGGTCAGGAAGAAGGTTATTAAGTAAGATATGCCAAAATGGACTATAGATATGATGAAATAAATGGGAGACAATGTAGAAGCTTTATGAACCAGTTGTTTATGTTTCCCAGTTTCTAAATACACTATACCTATACGGTCCTTTCATGGTTTTGTTATATGTTGTAATAAGTGTACTTCAATTTTGAAGTAGTAACAATGTATGTAAAGTATGGGTTGTTATAGAGAGGGGGACCCACCTGAAATCTCTCCCTAGAAACAGTGGGATATTATGATAAGGAGTGATCCCATATAGAGAAGGATGATATCATTCTTAGGGGGTTATAATGGATTCATTATTAGTTGGATAATATTACCTTTAGAGAATCAGATTCATTGAGATTTATGTTTCTTGCGAAAGAAGTGGAGTACAAGGTCATCCATCTTGATAATGTTCCAGGTTTACCTTCCCATATAGAGTTTGTATTATTCATGGAATTTCATGAGGGATGATACGATATCTTTACTGGGATAAGATAAGACCTATTGAAATTGTGAGAGATGTAGGTGCGGTAGAAGGAGTCTTCGGAGAAGAGGATTCATAAGACCTAGTGTATTTTCCAGGGAATCCCTATGTTGTTTCTCCCAGGAGGGGGATCCGTACATGATGATGGGTATCAATTAGTTTCACCTGAACTCAGTGACATGTGGTAATGTACTACACACCATCATTGATTTTTTTGACTAGTGGTCTGGGTCTATGTTGTTCTCAATGTTAACCTCGAGAAAGGATATGAAAAAAACTAGTTTCGGAGTAGGATTTCCCAGAATTGGATTTTCCAATCCATTATGGATGTATTGAGTTCATGGTGATACCCTTTGTAATGTTTTATTCCATAAAATAATTGTGGGACTTATGGGCTGGATCCTTATCCATTCTTAGATGAGTTCAGCATAGCCTTCTTCATTAGTATCCATGGGTCTTCAATGTCCAATTTAGAGCATGTGAGACACTTGAGGATGGTGTGGTTTACCTCTAGTGTATAGTTGTTTCCCCTCTACTTATTTATAGATCTAGTGAGGTTATGAATCAAAGATATTTTTTGTGAGATTCAACATGACTAGATATCCACTAGATAATTTCTTGATTGATTCTATGAAGTAGAGAATTATTTCATCTTTGTTCAAGGATAAACAATGAAACCAGTCATGTTGTAGAAGGAGGTTCTAAGGAGGTTGTTTCCCCTTAGCAGTACACCTATTATAGGTGAGGATATTCCAAGACCACTTATCATTAGTTAAGAAGCTGAGGGAGTTTCATCAAGGTTTGAATTTAAAAAATATGTCATCTTTCCTATATATGGGTGTTGACTAAGAGAGATTTGTGGAGGGTTTGAGACACTTGTACGTACCATAGGCATACTAACTTTATATGTTTCCCTTGATGATAGTTACAGAATGTGATGATTATTTCATGGTACGATTAGGTATAGAATGCAACAATTCATTGCAGACTTTGTGTAACACCCCGAGCTTCCACGATACGCTTCTCATTCAATAATACAATAGCTTGCATTGTACGCAACTTCGAGTTCTAAAACATCGCGACAAATCAAACTAGCCGTTATGAATAGTAATAACCACTTTTTAAAATTATAGAAATTTTATATTTCAAAATGGACTTCATTTTTGTATTCGTAATATCGAAATTAGCCTATGTTGAATTTTTGGTATTTTTCTGAGAACTTCTAATTTTTTATGAATAGTGAAAAATACTTTAAACAACTTTTTTAATCAAAATAATTTATAGTGATAAGTTATACTATTGAGTGGATTTAATGTATAATTAGAATATATTTTTACCATTTTATCCAATGGTGGTCATTAGAATTAATTTAACATTGAATTTGGACATAAACAATTGCCAATCTTTTGATATAAATTGTTTCTTGAAAACACGCTATTTGTCGTAACAGCGGGAATTAATTATAAAATTAATTAATGCAACTTATATGTTTGGAATTTTGTAAAATAGACATCATTTTTGAATTCGGAATATCAATTATAGCTTAGGATGAAATTTTGGCATTGTTCTGAGAAACTTCAATTTTTGATGAATAGTGAAACCACTAAGTGGTAGTTAAATAACTGATTTTTCGTTTAAATGAAATATTACCACTTCTGTGATTTGATTTTCAAAAATCCGACATACATGGTTGTCATTAAGAAGTAAAATGTGGTTCAATGAGATTATAATAATTTTTTGGTGAATAGTAACTTATTAAGTTCTTAATCGCGATTAGTGGTAATTAGTGTAGTTTAAGGTATAGATAATACTTTAATAATATTAAATGACCTAGACACATGTCCCAACCTCATTGGTTGAGTCATGGCCGACCAAGACAAGCCATGGCCTAACTTGGGGACCCCATGGATCCACTTTTGTTAGGAAATGACATAAATTACTTTTTATTTAATGTTAAAGTGAAAATGACACAAACATAATATGTTTTACGAAAACAATTTTTAAGTAGGGTTATACAAGTCCAAATTTTGATTATAAATAGTAATTGGAAAGATAAAAAGATTTCCTATACCATAGTATTTGTTTTATAATTTTTAGACATTAAATAAATTTAATTATTTATGACATAATAATGATGCAGCGATGACATCATTATCTAACGATTTAAATAAAATGGAAAGTTAATATAAAATCTATGAACTACACATGGCCAAAACCTATTGGATGAGTGGATTTCGATGCCTTATCACCTTATCCACGAATTCTATCAATGTGGGACCTTTTAAAACCGAAACACATTTTCAAATAATGTAATGTTCCTTTACTTTCCAAAAGTGCCCCTCCTCTCCTCTTATAAAAGGCCCCCACCTCTACCTCATTTCACACACTCTTCAAGCCATTGGCTCGGCCAACCCCTGCCCATTTGCTCTCTCCACATCCCTCTCCTCATCCTAGAGGATTCCCTTTGGGCAGAATCCTTTCAAAGGAAGCCTTTAGGCTCAACTCAAAAGGAGTTACACTTTTTAAGGTAATTCATTCTCTCATGTTCTTTTGTTTTATTTTGCTTCTCCAACCCCCTAAACTCTTTTTATTTACTTCTTTTGTAACAACACCAGTATCTTCAATATACTAGGATGTTGTTATAAGATTTATTTGAGCTACACTTCCACACAACTACATCAAATGGTTAAAGAACATAAGGTTTCCGTGGATGGCGAAATTCTGCCTCCCGAAACGATGATTGTTCAACACTCATTTAACACCTTCAAAGGTGGCCATTATGATGTCACTATTTTTATATATGATATATAATATGTTTATGTTTTCCTTAAGCTTCTGTTTTTTTCATTTTGGGCATACCTTTATGGTTTCCATTATGGGTAAAACACGATATCTTCATTTTAGGAAGCGCGGACTACCGCCCCCTGAAAGTGATTTGATTCGTTAATACCATATGTGGGATGTGTGAAGGATAAAGTTAATGATATTATATATGTTATTATACTGGAATTATAATATACTCTTATATCATTATGATTCCATTCCAGAAAATATGAAATAGAAATGGAAGTAGCGTTCATGCGTACGTACGGCTTACCGTCTCCATGAACGGTGCATTTCATTTCTTACCTCTAAATGTGATGTAATATTATAAATGAATGTATGTACTGGATATATATGACATATATGATATCTACATCATGAATACCATTCTGGATATAATGAACCTTTGACCAAATTAACAACATGTAAGTGTAAGAAGCCTATTTTTGACTTAAGAACCAAATACCGACAAAACGACCGTTATTAACTTAAATAATTACATAATGATCATATCATTGTAATAAGTGATATAATAAGGATAATGAAATTGAGAATGGTTCTTAATAAGGTATATATTAACTCTAGTTTATTATTCAGGAGGTTAAAGAACGGTTGAGTCAAGTCGGACACAAGGTAAGGGAACTTCTTAACCCAATTTCCATTCTTTGGGTTAATCTCCTACTTTCAAATTATGTCATGATGTTATTATGTCCTATTTTGTATTTTTACTTTCTTTATGTGTACCTATAGTGAATACACATAATATATCTATTTTATTTTAAAAATGATCTTTTAAGGAATTCGTCTCAATCTCCTTTCATTGAGGCATATTTTGTTTTATACACAAATTTCTTTTATACGGTGTATAAACCCCTTTGACTTTTACGTTTATTCAAAAGGAATATTTTTATACGAAGCATTTTTCTAAACGACAAAAGGGAATGTTTTTCTTTCCGTACTTATGCGGCGACAATGACTTCTCCGCCGCCGTGACCATTATTTGAGTTTCGGCTTCCTCTACAAGCCATCATTTTTTTTAATGAAAAATAAATACAAAGTTTTAACTTTCTTTTATTTTGGTATTGAAAATGGTTTTGAAAGCGTTTTTATCATATCAAAGTGTTGTATTGATATCTTGTGATTGAAATGTGGAAATTTTATGTTTCCTTTATGCATGTTTTATGTGATACGATTATGTTATGGTTTATGATATGTTTAAACCTATTCATATGAGGAATGTATTGGACTTAATAAGTGACGGGTGGAGCCCGCTATAGCTCCTCGATGCATCGGTAGGTCTCATGAGACAACTAGACGTGGAATTGGCCGAGGCCCTTTCCCAATTTGATTTATGGTTTTGGCCGAGGCCTTAATCATTTTAGACGTCTTGGCCGAGGCCTTGACAAAATGTTTCAGAACGTCCGGCATTATACATTCCATCATTATGAAAGTGGTTATTGATATTGCATGTGATTATTCGACTAGTAGAATATCCATGTGAAGAAGTAAATGGCATTATCTCATTTTACTTTTGCCATATTATGTTGATGTTCAAGTTTAAAAGGCTTTTGTTTTAGTTATACATTGCCTTAAATGTTTATGTTTATTTATGAAAGCTTCCGCAATATTGTTATCCTTACTGAGCATCTGAGCTCACCCCTTTCAATGTTTTAATATTTTCCAGGATGTGAAGAAGTATTTTATGAATGACCTGCAGGGATAGTCAGAAGAGGATATGAGTGTGGACTATGGAGACTTTGTTATTGTAGTTTTTCACTTTATGATGTAATGTAACGTTTACAAATGTATCTAGTGTTTCCAAGGCTACTAAACTAATCGGTCTTTCGAGACTTGATCTTTTGTGATCATGCCAATGTTACGAAGTAATGCACCGACTCTGGGTAGCTGGGGTCGGGGCGTTACAGTTGGTATCAGAGGCAGTTTAGTACTAACCTTGGAAGCTAGATTTAGATAAACTCTGATTAGAGCACATAGCCCAAAGATAGACTTTGAGGATTAGTATAGAAGAACTTCCTAGAATTTTGGTATTATAGAGATGTTATGACTTTTCCGAGCAATACATCCCTGTCTGGATACGAGCAGGTAGAGGCGGCTCTGGCACAGATGTACCTAGGGGTAAAACCCGAAAACACCGCTTTGAGCTAGACTCGAACGGGAACTGGTGCACGACAATGGGCCTTGCTGCACTCTTGGTTACGACACTCCCGGGGGATATGCTTAGGATAATTCTCATTTTATTTACAAACCACTATGAAGGGTTATGAGTATATAATTCCTCAAAGAAAACCTTTTTATGATTATGGATTATATCCATAAATAGTTCAATTTATGTTAAGTAAGTATGGAATTATGTATTTCGATTCATAAACTAACCTATTTTATGGCATTGTATAGAAATGGCGCCCAGTAGAAGGAATGTGAACTCCATCAATACGTATGATCCAAAGAGTAAGAAGGATCATATCTTTCATGGTATTAAGCCAACATTTAGAAGGGAAATATTCTCCCATGTGTTATCAACATATGAAGAAATAATATCATGTGTTAGTAAGATAAGTAGAGAATTCTCTGAGTCTTATGGATTTGAAGGGATGAAAGAGAAGAAAAGGATGGAAGAGAGAATGATGGATAAAGGGACGAGGGAAAAGAAGAATTTTCCAATATGTGATAACTGTGGGAAGAAACACCCTGGTACTTGCCTAAAAGGAATGGGAGTCTGTTATAAATGTGGAGAAAAAGGTCACCAGGCACGTGATTGCAAGGGAAAGAAAGAGGCTGTCAAAGTTGAATGCTACAATTGTAGAGAAATGGGTCATTATGCAAATGAATGTCCTAAGCGTCAAGGAAACTTACCTCAGAAAAGGCCAAGGGATCAAGGACAATCTTATGCTATTACTACAGTTGAAGCAGAATAACTAATGTATTGGTGCTTTTGGACTCATGGATTATATTCTGGTTATTAGAATAATGTGATCTATATAAGGATTGTACTGCAGTACTTTTTGATTTCAGTAAGGTTTTAATATGATTAAGGTAATCATATTTTTAGTATGTGACAATAAGAGAAACTTTTCTTTTTATGGGGAATCTGATGCTACAATTGATTTTGGAATTAAGAGACATTTTAGAGAAAGTCTGGACAGAGTTATTTTGGAGTGGATTAAGTTGATCTTTGGATAGTATGGTTTAAGGTTAAAAAATTAATGAAGATTGTTTTTGGAGTATTATAATACTATAGTTTTAGGAAAAGGACAACCTGCAGGGTGGGGCATAAACCGTCGCGTCGGACAAAGCTGTAGGAATCGAACCCACAATCAAAGTGCGACAAGCCTTTATTTCCTACCACTAGCCTACAGGAAGTCCCTGGTTATTACAAAATAATTTTACTAATCTAAATGGTATGTTTTAACATTTTGAACCTTATACAATTAGGATAAGTATGATATTTTTGAGTTCTATTATCTTTTTGGGTGAAAGATGAGTTGAAGGTTGAAACTCTAATTGTCAAGCATAAATATATATATACCTATCTCTTATTCAATGAATAAATTAATTCTTAAACTTTAGTAAAGGGATATTAAAACAAAAAAATGTGTTATCCTAATACCTTATGTCTTGTTGAACTGATGATATTTTAAATCAATATAGATTGAAGGCTTTGAGGCCCTCAATTTGACAGTTGATTGTTATTGATGACCTCAATCACTCCCTACAAATATTTACGTTTTTCCTCCAATTATATGTCTCTAATTGCCACCAATGTTCTCCTTATCGAGATTATAATTTGGTGGTGACTTTCTTATTTCCATTTACCTCTTATTAAGGCTAAATTTTATTAATCTTATTTCCGATGTGGGTTTTCCACAAAGGTATTTTCCCTTTTCAACCTTTTATTTTCCAAGAAAAATTTCAAATTGCGAGGACGCAATTTATTGAAGGAGGGGAGAATGTAACACCCCGAGCTTCCACGATACGCTTCTCATTCAATAATACAATAACTTGCATTGTACGCAACTTCGAGTTCTAAAACATCGCGACAAATCAAACTAGCCGTTATGAATAGTAATAACCACTTTTTAAAATTATAGAAATTTTATATTTCAAAATGGACTTCATTTTTGTATTCGTAATATCGAAATTAGCCTATGTTGAATTTTTGGTATTTTTCTGAGAACTTCTAATTTTTTATGAATAGTGAAAAATACTTTAAACAACTTTTTTAATCAAAATAATTTATAGTGATAAGTTATACTATTGAGTGGATTTAATGTATAATTAGAATATATTTTTACCATTTTATCCAATGGTGGTCATTAGAATTAATTTAACATTGAATTTGAACATAAACAATTGCCAATCTTTTGATATAAATTGTTTCTTGAAAACACGCTATTTGTCGTAACAGCGGGAATTAATTATAAAATTAATTAATGCAACTTATATGTTTGGAATTTTGTAAAATAGACATCATTTTTGAATTCGGAATATCAATTATAGCTTAGGATGAAATTTTGGCATTGTTCTGAGAAACTTCAATTTTTGATGAATAGTGAAACCACTAAGTGGTAGTTAAATAACTGATTTTTCGTTTAAATGAAATATTACCACTTCTGTGATTTGATTTTCAAAAATCCGACATACATGGTTGTCATTAAGAAGTAAAATGTGGTTCAATGAGATTATAATAATTTTTTGGTGAATAGTAACTTATTAAGTTCTTAATCGCGATTAGTGGTAATTAGTGTAGTTTAAGGTATAGATAATACTTTAATAATATTAAATGACCTAGACACATGTCCCAACCTCATTGGTTGAGTCATGGCCGACCAAGACAAGCCATGGCCTAACTTGGGGACCCCATGGATCCACTTTTGTTAGGAAATGACATAAATTACTTTTTATTTAATGTTAAAGTGAAAATGACACAAACATAATATGTTTTACGAAAACAATTTTTAAGTAGGGTTATACAAGTCCAAATTTTGATTATAAATAGTAATTGGAAAGATAAAAAGATTTCCTATACCATAGTATTTGTTTTATAATTTTTAGACATTAAATAAATTTAATTATTTATGACATAATAATGATGCAGCGATGACATCATTATCTAACGATTTAAATAAAATGGAAAGTTAATATAAAATCTATGAACTACACATGGCCAAAACCTATTGGATGAGTGGATTTCGATGCCTTATCACCTTATCCACGAATTCTATCAATGTGGGACCTTTTAAAACCGAAACACATTTTCAAATAATGTAATGTTCCTTTACTTTCCAAAAGTGCCCCTCCTCTCCTCTTATAAAAGGCCCCCACCTCTACCTCATTTCACACACTCTTCAAGCCATTGGCTCGGCCAACCCCTGCCCATTTGCTCTCTCCACATCCCTCTCCTCATCCTAGAGGATTCCCTTTGGGCAGAATCCTTTCAAAGGAAGCCTTTAGGCTCAACTCAAAAGGAGTTACACTTTTTAAGGTAATTCATTCTCTCATGTTCTTTTGTTTTATTTTGCTTCTCCAACCCCCTAAACTCTTTTTATTTACTTCTTTTGTAACAACACCAGTATCTTCAATATACTAGGATGTTGTTATAAGATTTATTTGAGCTACACTTCCACACAACTACATCAAATGGTTAAAGAACATAAGGTTTCCGTGGATGGCGAAATTCTGCCTCCCGAAACGATGATTGTTCAACACTCATTTAACACCTTCAAAGGTGGCCATTATGATGTCACTATTTTTATATATGATATATAATATGTTTATGTTTTCCTTAAGCTTCTGTTTTTTTCATTTTGGGCATACCTTTATGGTTTCCATTATGGGTAAAACACGATATCTTCATTTTAGGAAGCGCGGACTACCGCCCCCTGAAAGTGATTTGATTCGTTAATACCATATGTGGGATGTGTGAAGGATAAAGTTAATGATATTATATATGTTATTATACTGGAATTATAATATACTCTTATATCATTATGATTCCATTCCAGAAAATATGAAATAGAAATGGAAGTAGCGTTCATGCGTACGTACGGCTTACCGTCTCCATGAACGGTGCATTTCATTTCTTACCTCTAAATGTGATGTAATATTATAAATGAATGTATGTACTGGATATATATGACATATATGATATCTACATCATGAATACCATTCTGGATATAATGAACCTTTGACCAAATTAACAACATGTAAGTGTAAGAAGCCTATTTTTGACTTAAGAACCAAATACCGACAAAACGACCGTTATTAACTTAAATAATTACATAATGATCATATCATTGTAATAAGTGATATAATAAGGATAATGAAATTGAGAATGGTTCTTAATAAGGTATATATTAACTCTAGTTTATTATTCAGGAGGTTAAAGAACGGTTGAGTCAAGTCGGACACAAGGTAAGGGAACTTCTTAACCCAATTTCCATTCTTTGGGTTAATCTCCTACTTTCAAATTATGTCATGATGTTATTATGTCCTATTTTGTATTTTTACTTTCTTTATGTGTACCTATAGTGAATACACATAATATATCTATTTTATTTTAAAAATGATCTTTTAAGGAATTCGTCTCAATCTCCTTTCATTGAGGCATATTTTGTTTTATACACAAATTTCTTTTATACGGTGTATAAACCCCTTTGACTTTTACGTTTATTCAAAAGGAATATTTTTATACGAAGCATTTTTCTAAACGACAAAAGGGAATGTTTTTCTTTCCGTACTTATGCGGCGACAATGACTTCTCCGCCGCCGTGACCATTATTTGAGTTTCGGCTTCCTCTACAAGCCATCATTTTTTTTAATGAAAAATAAATACAAAGTTTTAACTTTCTTTTATTTTGGTATTGAAAATGGTTTTGAAAGCGTTTTTATCATATCAAAGTGTTGTATTGATATCTTGTGATTGAAATGTGGAAATTTTATGTTTCCTTTATGCATGTTTTATGTGATACGATTATGTTATGGTTTATGATATGTTTAAACCTATTCATATGAGGAATGTATTGGACTTAATAAGTGACGGGTGGAGCCCGCTATAGCTCCTCGATGCATCGGTAGGTCTCATGAGACAACTAGACGTGGAATTGGCCGAGGCCCTTTCCCAATTTGATTTATGGTTTTGGCCGAGGCCTTAATCATTTTAGACGTCTTGGCCGAGGCCTTGACAAAATGTTTCAGAACGTCCGGCATTATACATTCCATCATTATGAAAGTGGTTATTGATATTGCATGTGATTATTCGACTAGTAGAATATCCATGTGAAGAAGTAAATGGCATTATCTCATTTTACTTTTGCCATATTATGTTGATGTTCAAGTTTAAAAGGCTTTTGTTTTAGTTATACATTGCCTTAAATGTTTATGTTTATTTATGAAAGCTTCCGCAATATTGTTATCCTTACTGAGCATCTGAGCTCACCCCTTTCAATGTTTTAATATTTTCCAGGATGTGAAGAAGTATTTTATGAATGACCTGCAGGGATAGTCAGAAGAGGATATGAGTGTGGACTATGGAGACTTTGTTATTGTAGTTTTTCACTTTATGATGTAATGTAACGTTTACAAATGTATCTAGTGTTTCCAAGGCTACTAAACTAATCGGTCTTTCGAGACTTGATCTTTTGTGATCATGCCAATGTTACGAAGTAATGCACCGACTCTGGGTAGCTGGGGTCGGGGCGTTACACTTTGTTTCAGTTGATCATAATGTTTTACCCTAGTCATTCGGCTAGGTAAGTAAAAATTTTAGGTACTAGTAGACATGATTTAGGTTCACATGTTATTTTTGGTCCATAACTTGGAGAATCATCTACCATCAGTGGAGTTTTGTGTATCAAATTTGTTAACAAACCTCCCCCGGTGTGAAACATTTTTTAAGGCCACATATGAGGGACCTTGTGGGTTACAATTATTCCAATCATTGACAGTCATTAGAAATTATTGGGTCCTATTTTTTCTTCTAATACTGTTTATAAAGGGTATAGTTAAGCCGCATGGGGATGGGGGATGCTTAGTCAACCTTAGGAGTTATTTACATATCAATGGTGTAGGAATTCGAAGTTCAATAGTCATAATAGTTTTTTGAGGGTGATAGGGTATCTATGAGGTTCTCAGGCCCTTTTGTTTTCTAATAATGTGCCTAGTTAGTGAGTTAGTGTTCCACTTAACTGCATGATCATAGTAGTTTTGGTTTCATAGTTTTCTCCACATTTTGTAGATCAGGATGTATGTGCATGAATCGATGTTCAATATCATCTTGGGTAAGCTGGGCCCTTAGAGTTATTTTTCCTTTTTCAAAGGGTTGGTGGTATTGATAACTAACTAATGAATACCCTTAATGGGAAAGTGTCTTCCTTGGGTGTGAGTTTTTTTAACATCATAGGAATATACCACTAGAACTCCTGTGATTGAGAGACCCAGTTAAGAGCTCAGTACCCCCACCTTTTTGTTTATCATGTTCTTTTCTGGGATGCAAATACTTTAAGGATATAATAATGTAAAGTCCATGTTTTTACTATCTAAGACTTTTTAATATTTCTACAAATATATTTGGAGCCTGGTGCTGAGAAGACATGAGATTCTGAGACCTAGTGAGCATAGAATAAATTTTTGAAATATATTAAATATCATACACACATAGACACATTTCATGAAAAAGTGGAATAAATCCCAAATAGAGTCTTATTTTGGAAATATGAGACCCCTATTGAGTTTAAGACATAGGATTTACCCAAGGTGTGAAAAATGTTTTTGTCATCATCTGGTGTTTTGGTAAAGTGCTATCGTGGGAGAAATTAATAAAATAAATAAATTTAATTAATTTTTTTCTTATTTAAATGAATCATCCTACAAGAATATATTTAAACATAGATATGACTAATACCTATGGTTATCTACATAACCTATGAATTTAGAGGACCTGTTGGAGGATCTTTGGGAAAATAATTGCATCGAGATCTGATCAAGGATTTTTCCCCAACACACCTTGTGGATCTCATCAATGAAAATGGCATGAAAGATTTCTTCATCATCGATTGATTTAAATTGATTAAAAAATTTATGGATTTATCCCCATTTTCTTATCCCCAGATGAATGAGAATCAATTGACTAAAAGACTAATTCATAAATATATCATTTGTTAGGGTATGCATTTTTTTAACTAGTATTTAGGGGATAATTATTATTTATAGTTCATTATTGAATATTAATTCATTTTTCTAAGGGAAAAAGTTCAAGTACAACCTGAAAATGGATGAGGTTCATTCCTTATCTTCTGTTTTATGGTTTTCCCTCCCCATTCCAATTTTTCCCATCATTAGAATTTACTTTGGCATATGATTCAATTGATACCCAATGAGTGATCATTAAAAATTTCGTCTTTGGAACAATGGACTACTACTGAAGGTTTGGGATGGATATTCAATGTCATTGTTTTGGTATATGAAAACGGTAGTGGATCCATAGATGGATTAGTGGTTCATGATACTGTTTTGGTACACAACATCGATGAGGTGCAACTTCCAATGTTTCCCAAGAAATAAATACAACAAGAATGATCAGAATCCAGATAATGATGATGAGAGGGTTCATTCAACCATAGATCTGTGATGATTGGCCTGATTCCTATTATAATCGCTGTCTATGGACTTCTTGGGTGAAGATGTGAGAATTTTCTAGAATTTATATCAAATTATAGACTATCCAGTGTTTAGTCTTATGAATACATACCATGTAGCCTTTTTTTCATGGAAATAGGGTTTCTATATAGGGATAAGTATAAACAACCATGTGATACATGTCACATGTGGTGTTACCCTTATCCGACCATCTTGGAAAGTACATGAATTATATTCCTAAGAGTCTATGTAGTGTTACACACCGATCGTATCTAGTCACATGTCATGTAGCCCATGGAGTATGGCTTGGCGTGTATAAGGGTACATGCCTAGGTGGTCAAGTGGTCTCACAAGACATGTACATGGGAAGAACATATGAATCAAAGGGTATATGGGTAGCACAATGTACTCAGAGACAACCAAGTTCACATGAATGACCCATTGTCCATGGGCATGAGAAGAATGGCACACTAAGTGACAAGGCAACATTTACACATCGTGTACCCCAGTAACATACCATGTATTATGTGAAATTCCATTCTATTTGAGAAAAAAAAGTGTCCAGTTGTGAGCATAGTGTGACACACTGTGTACCCCTAGGGGAAGACCATGTAATCCTTTGAGGACAAGTTAGATTCATCTTTCTTCTCAGCTTAGCTATATTGTGAGCTTGTATGAGATTATATAGAGAATTATCGGTTGAGTGTGTTATCTTGGTCCATTCCTTTGAGGGTTCGGTGCAGCATGATATTATCGTCATAGAGGGTGACCCCTCTATAGCTTCATGATGATCTGTGTACTGTGGGTGAGTCCCCTTTTTCTAGAGTGAGTTTTGTTAGTCTGGTTAGATAGATTACTCAGTGTATTCAAGCTTGTATACCTCCATGATGCTCGTAGCATCACCTATTTAATTCGTGTTTCCTTATTTAGGGTTTTTTTAAATTATCTAGACTAATATTTACATGAACATTAATCCACTATCAAGTTAGATGGTTCCAGTAGGGTCCAGTTTCCCGCAGTGAGACATGGGAATTGAGCCCCTATGTGGGTATCGTGATATAACATTTTTGATGGGGAAGTAGCCCAATGGAACGTGTATCTTGGATGAACCCTATCATTTTATTGGGTTCTTTTTCTTGTCTAGATATGATGAGTGTGACCTATTGGATGAGTTTCGTTAGTGAAAATATAGCTCATGCATGAGATCTCCTACATGAGCATTACCTTGAATCCTCACATTGGAATGATGGATAGAAGTGGTGGAAAAAATTGATACTAATAGAATTATATTTGTATATTTAGATGTTTTATTGTATGTCTCTCATTATAATTAACATATCTGGTGATGTGATGATGACTCACGATGCTTTCTGTTTTGTTTATTTTGGGGTGCCCTATTGGATATTTTTATACTCACCCCTTCATGGGTTATGCCCTCACATGTCATGTCTTATGCAGATGATTGATGCCATTATAGAGTCCTTGGAGGACGAGGAGTAGGAAGATCCTAGTTTGGGCTAGATAGACCGAGGTTCACATTGGTATTTCATTTAGCATTCATCTCCTCCTTCTTGTCGGGGTGTACATTGTTTCCAATTATGGGTGGGATTATGTTTTTTTTCATTTTTATGATTTTTAGGACATTATTTCATACTCTAATTATATTATTATAGACATATTCATTAATTTTTATCAGTATTTTTTTACATTTTAAAATTTTATGGGCTTGGGGCTGTGTGTGTGAATACACATACTTTAGGAAACTTTCTCTCATGTATGTGATATGCCTTTACTACACCAAACTCCATCCCCTAGCCTATTAGAGGTGTGACTGTGGAATTTGTGGCTTAGACTGAAATTAGTTGGTTCGTGAAGAAGTTCCACTTATTTTTTTCGTAATTAATTATAACGTCACTCGTGTATAGGTGTAGACTACCACCACCACAAAACAATGTGATACTTTTTTAATTTTATGTTGAAATGGATAGCAATAAGTATAGATATAATTAATATATTTGACATAAAAATTATTATTTAAATGTGAATATTTATATTCTTCTCTTTCTTTCGATCAATCAAAAAAGTGAAACATTGTTTATACGTATGTATGGCCTACAATATCCATGAATGGCATAATTCATTTTTAAATATATAACATTTATAGATAAATATAATTATTTATATAATGAATACATATGATATTTATATCATGTTTTAAATTTAAGATATAATATTTCCATTATTAAATTACAAGGGAAAAAGTTACCAAAACACAACATACATGAAAAACTAAGAAGCTATCACCATAAATAGCAATTTTTAATAATAAATTGTTAATAAATGAGTTATTAAAGGTTATAAGTAAATAATATATGGTTTCATACATATGATTATGGTTTTATAATAGTTATATAAAAAACCTATATTTATTATACAGGAGGATCGGACTTTTATAAATAAAGTATAGACTTGAGGTAAGATATTTCCATCTCACATTTATTTCCATGGGACACATGACATATTCACCACTTGTTTCTTTTGTGTGGTGTATATACAGATAATTAATGTGTTTTATGGTTATTCTCATGAAAATGATCAGACATAATTCTCTATACAGGTTATCCAATTCATGGGTATTACTGTTAAAAATAGTCCAAAGTAGTAAGAGTTTTATGTTACAATCCCACTATTTATCAGGCTTGTTTATGATTAATATTACAATAATAAAATATTATGATCCATATCTCAAGAAACTCATGAATTTTATAATAAATATTTTATTTATATAAATTTCTTGTTTTACTTCTATTTTCCTCCATTATGTACTGAAGAGACCAACATATTTTTTTAAGTAAACTCGACTTTATTTATCTCTTTGGTCAAAAATCATTTATCTTACATGATAATTTTTTCCAAAAATTCTTTGAAAAATTATTTTATTATTCTCTTATAATTTTTAAATAAAATTTTTATCTATGTTTTAATTTATACAAAATTGATTAAAATTGATCTTCTTTTTGTTTTCTGATCGAAGTATTTTCGAGGTTTTACCAAAAATATGAAAGGAATATTTGTTAGAACATGTATGACATGAATGATATTCCCCACAATGAAGACTAATAAATAATTTTAATCTTAATTTACCAGTTTCAAATTTTATTTTAAAAATAAATGATTTTTTACTATTTTTGAAAATTTTATATTTTAAAGAATTGTTTTCAGAATGGAAATTATATTTTCCTCAAGAATGTTTTAATAATATTTTTATGGAATTCAATTCATCAATGACAAAAATATATTATTTTTCTCAGGTTTTACTAAAAATATGACCAAATTGTACCATCACTATTATTTTTATTAAGGGTTTATTATTATTATAAAGCTATTTTTCTGAAGCACCTTCATTTTCTAGGGGTTATGATATGATGAATTGATGAGATGATTATGAAATCCATTTCTTTTTCATGGGTTATTATAAGATTAAATGGTCATAAACACATATCATTTTCACCAATTATGATATGATGAATATTTTATGATCTTATAGAACACATTTGTACTATTTTCATTATGTGATAGGTGGTCCTGAAATTATATAGTCATCTGTTTTATTGTGTAAATATGGATAACTCATAAGTATATATGTCATGCATGAATCTAATTGAATTTTCAAAAATTTCATGCATAGACCATGATTTCATTTCCCTAATATAATTAATGGGCTTGGTTTTTATGTCCAAATTTTTATTCAAGGTCTGTGATTTCTTTTCCATAAAATTATTTGTAGACCTAGTTTTCATGTCCATAAATTTATGTGAGTGACCGGCTTCATGTACATAACATAATGAGTGAACCTATTTATATTTATAGATTTTCAAAAAGTAATAAGATTATGTTTTTTAAAATTCTTATATATATGTTATGCGCTCATGTTTTATGTTTTTTGATTCCCTTATGATTCATGTCTTATGAACTAAAATGATTTATATAATGAGTCGTGATTATGATTTTTTTATGTAGGGTATGATTTTAAAATGTTAATCTCATGTTCTCATAATATTATGATTATGTTATGTATATGTGATCATCGATATTTCCCTTGTTTATACTTACTGAGAATATGAATTGAACCTTTCTTATGTATTATTTCCCCAGGTCATGAATAATGTTATCAGTAGGGTATGTCTTTGAAGTGTTCTAAATAGGAATATCATTATTGGATATATTAAAGATATTTCTTGAAATATGAAGTTTGTATATCAAGTCTCCAAAGACATTAAACATTTATGGTCTATGGGAATACATTTAAAAAATGAATTTAATATTACACTAAAAATATGTAATATTTATATATAAAACACAAGGTCTCTATTGCTGGTGTCAAAGGATATGTGTAGTTAACCATTGGAACAAGGATAAGAAAACTTTAGTGCAATCACTAGAGATACACCAAAGAATAGGAAAATATATTTGAGTTTTGGTGAGTGATAGAGTAAGTGGTTTTCATGAAATTACAACCCTATCCAAATTCTATAAGTGGATGTGGGTTTGGAAGAGTTTTACCTTGGTGTAACAACTTCAAAAAGGTAGTATTGGACATTGAAATGATCATTAGTCGGTGCATGGTAATGACCCTTTCTACACACCTCATTTATCACTCCTCGGGGACATGTTTTTCAAATTCACCAAATATTTACAATCCAGCATGAAGGATTTTAACAGATTTCGATCATTAATGACTTATTTAAAACCTATGGTTTCATATATTCAAAATAAGGTGATGTGATTTAAATACCCTATAAATGATTTTTCATGATTATCTGGTTTTCCATTATGATTATTTATTCTCACACTATGATTTATTTCTTTTATTTAATGACTAGAACTTGAAGGAATCATGTGAACAACGAATATGACATCTAATGAAAATTATATCCTCATGCGATACCAAATGGCTTATAATCCAAGTTGCAATATTTTGTAACTATTCTCACTCAAATATATCAATCTATAAGTAGTAACATGGGTTATGTTGAGATTCAAAAATTATTTAGGAATGGGTAACATTACATTGAATCTTTTGTGTGAAATGGTCCACACTCAATCTATGGGACATATGACCCACTGGTTATTCTACAATGGATCAATGGGATAGAAAATATATTTTACATTCTTCACTTCTCAACCCATGAAAATTTCTTCCTAAATGTTTATCATTTGGTAGGATATGTAGATCAAAGATGGGATCATATTAGTAATACAATGCAAGTGGATGAAATTGTCTCCATGTAATTGGATGAGGTTGATAGGATATTTTTTTATTATGTAACTTACTCATATTTTACATTTAAAAAATTGAGAATGAATACCATGAGATTAAGAAAAAGGATGATGAATCCATTAGTACCTATGAGGAAAATTTTTCAAGAATTTCAAGGCATCCATCTAGTATAATCATCATCCTTAAAAATGAAATTAATTGATTTTTTAGTGGTTTTAAATAATGTACTATAATGGAATTAGTAATAAGGGACTTTGGAAGCTATGAAGAAATAATTTTATGTGCACTCAAAGTGAAAATGGAAGAGGGACACCCTCATGGATCTGGTGATAAGAAAAAGAATACATAGTTTAATGGATTTTCTGGTGGAATATCATATGGAGAAAATAAAAACATCCAGCCTCATATTTCCAAAAAAAGTTGGAAGGGATACTCAGGTGAATGTCTGAAAGGAACAAGAATATATCTCATGTGGGGGAAGCCTTCCCATAGATAAATGTATCATTGAAGTAATGTTAAAAGTCCATTTAATAAAGGAATGAAGATATGTTTCAATTGAATATACCACCAACACTTAAGTGATATAGATTTAATGATTTTTGGAATTATGCAAATCAGTGACCTAATCTAAGGGTTAATTAGGATAATAAGGTATAACAACCTCTGAAGATAAAGGCAAGAAGGGATATTTTATGAAATCATAATAATGGAGTTGAATCATGATACTTAGGGAACAATTATCCTCCACTCCATAGTTGGGGATTTCGTGTTGGACTTTGTTTGAATATGCCCAATAATTTTTTTTATTATTCATCCATTAGATAAATTTTATGTGATTCTGAGCATTGATTATCTTCCTCTATGTTGATTCTATAAGGATGAAATCAAATGTGACATTTTGAATCAACCTAGGATCGTTTATGGGTGCAAGGATCAACCTAAAATTCCAATAGAAATGTTTTTTTATAAGATGTTATTTATGGAATAATGTTTTAATTTTCCTTTGTAATCATATATAATTTTATTTTGAATTTATTTTGTAAAATTATTTGGGTATATAAATTTACTTATGCGAAATTATGAGTGATTAAATTTATTTCAACCCATTCGCTGGGCTCCCGCTCCCATCCTCCACTATCTCCCTTCTTCTATGGTTTTGAGAGTCTCCCGGCGGCGAAAGCTCCTTCACCTGCTTCTTAGGCCTTATTTTATATAGGTTCTTTTCCTCTGATTTCCCTTCTTCCCAGTGGCCCCTCCATTCTATGGTTCCTGGCTTGGGTTATACAACCCCATATTATCCCCCATCTAGGTTTCTTTCTCCTGGAGATGTCAACCATCTTATACTCTTCCTGGATTCGTATTTTTATTCTTTTGCAACCAATTTTTTGGTTTTTCTGTTTCTCGGCTCGATTCTCCTTCAGAGATCTAGGTTTTCCAAATTTTCCTTTTCCTTATCCCCTTTTTCGGTGCTCCTTTTCCTACACTATGTTTCAGAAATCACGGTGTTCTTGGCATTCTCCTTTTCAAATCCTTATTCACATATTTCTCATTCCTATTAGGTTTTTTTGGTGTCTGGTTTAGCTGTGACGTTTCGGTGTTTTCACTCTTTTATTTCTGGTTCAATCAGATGATCCAGTGTTGGATTTTTTGTTTCTCTATCCCATTGAATATGACGTCTGATACGGTTCAATGATGATTTTTTATGGGTTTGGTGGTACTGGTCATGTCAGGGCTCTCTATAGAGGTCTGGTTTCTCCTACTCTGCTCTGGCCTCCAGATCTATTGATCCTTCCCTGGTCGGTAGGGTGAGATGCATCTGAGGTGGCTTTGGGAGGTGTTTGTGGGATTGGTTCTTCTTCTAAAACTGATTTCAATATCATGGTATTTTTGGTTTTTCATTGGTGATGAAAATGGTGGTAACACAATGAGGTTCTTCAAAGATGTTTTGGAGTTTCTATTATGAGGTTCCATCTACTTCCACTATTCATTGTCTTTTTAAAACCAAGGTAGTGCGACAGTGGTTTGTTTGATATCGAAAATTCAAAAATCTAAAAATTTGAATGTTGGAAGGTGGTATGTGGCTGGATGTTTTTTTTGTGGTGTCATTTTGGTATCTATGTTTGAAATTTTAATTTGGTATTTGGAGTACTTTGTTTTGTTTGAATTATGATTATGAGGTTCCCACTAATACAAAAAGTTTTTTATTAAGAAAATAAACAAAATGGATTTGGAGAAAAATTATTTCAAGATAATTATTATATTTATCATGAAAGGATATTACATCAAATCATTCCAATATCCAAGATTCAATTTTTTTCATACACATTTTGGGGGAGCCATCTGGTTAATTATTTATGGAATGGGTTATATTGAACGTTGCCTGTTATTTTTGATGTTTTCAAAATTAATTATTTTTATTTATCCATGTTAGATAAATTGTGCTAATCATTATGGTTTTGATAAATATCTAGAGATGAGAGAAATGAAATTCAATCATTTTATGGATCCTAGTATATATTAAAAGGTAATTTTATTACATCGAAAATGAAAACCTCATCTTGAATATTTATTTATTAAGGAAGAGGGGAAGTGGAATTTGATTGAATTACAACCAAAGGGCTAGTTTGTTCTTATGAAATGGAATGAGATCAAGTAAATATATTTTATTGTAAACTTTTCTCAACTTTAGGAAAATAATCTTGAAACAAAAATTTTATACATTTACCTTCATTTCTAATGAATGAATGGTCTTTTCACTGAACACAGATTTATGGCTTTTTGGTCGTTAAATTTCTCCTAACCATATTCTATATCACTCTCTATAAGTATTTGAGTGTTAATTTTATCTTTGATTTTTATATTTTAATTTCCCACCAATGTTCTCTTATTTGGAAACCTAGTTTTGTGTTATTCCATTTAACCTTCTTAATTTATTTTCCCTCTTTAAAAGATGGTATTTTATTGATCCTTTTTATGACGTGGTTTTTCCATTTAGGGATTTTAAAATTTAAAACCCACAAAGATGAAAATCAAATTATGAAAATGAAATTCATTAAGGGGGAGGGGAGAATGTAACACCCTGAGATTTTATGAAATATTGTTTAAAAAAAATTTATTTTATTTTATATCTTTCATTACACACAACGTCGAGTTGTAGAGAATGATAATATACTATTAATAATATTATTTAAACCTCACCATTATAACCAAGATGTTGAATTTTCATGTAATAATATTAATAATTGAATTATGAAACATAGATGGTGAAGAAATAAATAAAATAAATTCTTTTTATCAATTGATTATAAATGAAAATATAAATAATTTGAAAGTAAATGAAATTTTTTTCTGAATAATATTTTTTGTGCACATGAGGTGTTTTTATCTTAATAAATTAAATTAGTCAGTATTGGTGAATGATTTTAATAAAATTTTTATATTATATATTAAATAAAATGTCTTATCATTCATCTAAAATATTTTTCCTAACCACAAGATATGAATAAACCCAGTTTTTTGTTGTAAAAAGTTAATTTCTCTAAAAAGAAGATTTGTCACATTCTGTGCATTTATTTTGAAACTATGTTTTCCATATTTTGAAAATTTATTTGTAAAAATAAACTCAATTTTTTAAATAAACATTTAAAAATTATTTTAATGATATATTTTTTAATTTTTTTTGGAAATATTAATTTTTTTATGAATAGTGAAAAATGCAAGTCTATAATGAAAACTGACATTTAATTTAAAGAAATTAAAAATTTATATTAGGTTCTCAAATTGTTTTAAATATAATAAAGTAAAATTATTTTATTATTAATCCAATTTCTAAAATTGGAATCAAATTTTTGTTCAATTTTGATATAAAATATTTTTATACTTATGAAAACTTTTTCTTTGGTAAACCACTTTTTAGTCACATATTTGAGTTTAGTTTTAAGTTAAATTATTCAAATTTTGTGGATTTAATTTGGTAAAATAGATTAAATTTTTTAATTTGTACAAATAATATTTTTTAATAATTAAAAATTAATTCTTCTTATAATGAATAACAAAAATAGAAAAAATTAATTATTGCGGTTAATGTTAAGACTAGTTTATAGGGGGTTAAACCAAAAGATATGGATATGTTATCCAAATAAAATTGTTTAAATAAAATTTTATAGAAATATTTCAACAACATATCATCCATAATTTAAATATATGGCCATTTGAAAAAAAAATATTCAGAATGAATTTACCTTTTTTGTGTTCTTTTAAGAAATTTCTACGTGGTTTCCAAGTGGGTCCTCTCCCCCACTTATAAAAGAAAATCTCCACTTATATCCTATTCACACATAGAATACTATTTTTTCCAAAACCTACCAAAATAAATTCCATACTCCCATGTCCACATCCAATATTCCTTTGTGTGATTCAAAAAAACCTTCATATGAATACTTTTGATTTTAACCAAAGAAAGTTTTCTGAAGATGTATCATTCTTAATCAAGCGTTTCTATTGTATTTCTTCTTACACCTCCTTAAAATATTATAAAAATTATGATGAAATAATAAAACCAGTACCTTAATTATAATTATATGTTATTACGATAATATAATAGACTATATATGTCTCCCCCACCATCAAATAAGAAACAAATTGTCGATCGTGTGTACGGCTGACTACTGCCTCCCGAACCAATGTAATTTTTTTCCATTTTTATGAATTTCACAGATAAAGATAATGATTTATCTAATATTTATATATATTTGTGTGATTTTTATGAAATAATTATACTTTTGTAATTTTAATATAACATATACCTTATTACCTTCCACTTTGTTGGAAAATTATATCGTCGCTCGTGTGTATGTGTGGATTACTGCCTCCATTAAGTCAAGTGGCATGTTTTTAATTTATTTTAGAATGAATATTAATAAATATATATATATTATGAATATATATTAAATAAAAATTATTCTTTAAGGGTGATAATTTATTTACCTCTATTTTGTTTCATCTGTCGAAAAATGGAAATCGTGTTCATGCATATGTATGGCCTACCGTCTCTATGAACCGTATAATTGATTTATATATATATGGAATATATGTATGGGTATAAATATGTATATAATGAATATATATGATATTTAGATAACATTTTATGTTAATTGGATAATTGATCAATGATCAAAGTATAAGGAATGAAAATACCGATTCAAAATATACATGAAAAATGAGCATTTATCACCCGAAGAAGTTATTTTGACAAAGAATTATTAAAAAATAGGTGATGATTTTTTAATTAAATAATATATGGTTAGATACATATGATTACGTTTCTATAATATATTAATTATACAGGTGGTTCGAATGTGTACGAAGAAAGATGAGACATGAGGTAAGGGATTTTTTTTCTGAATTTTATTTCCAAAAGACACATTCAATATTAAAAACATGATTATTTTGTGTGGAATATATACTAAACATGAATGTATTTTACAATAATATTCATGAAGATTATGGAATATAAATCTCCACATAAGGTTTTTTCATTCACATCATGTATGATTCAAAATTTAAAAAAGTGGTAAGGTTTTTTTTGTTACAATCCCATTGTTTATTGAGGTGGTATATAATTAAGTTTGGAATGATGAAATATTATGATATTTCTCTCAAAAAACTCATCCATTTTCTTATATAATGGTTATTTCTATAAATTACATTTTTTCCTTTCATTTTTCTCTCTTTATCTACTCAATAGTAGAAGAATGTTTTTAAGGAAAACCGAATTTATTTCTCTCTTTGGTTGAAAAAACTTTCTCTTACATATACATGTTTTCTAAAAATGTTTAAAAAAATATTTTTAAGATTATCCTATTATTTTTAAAAGTAATTTTTACACAAGATCTAATTTTTTAAATATGGTTTAAAATTAATCTTCTTTTCACTTTCTAAACAAGGTACTTTCCCCTATTTATAAAAAATGTTAAAGGAGTCATTATTTTAACATGTACAACCAAAATGGTATTTCCCATATTCATGAGTACTCAATAATTTCTTCCTTCATTTATAAGTTTTCAGGGTTATTCAAAAAGAAAATTTTTTCATTAATATTAGGGAATTTTTTATATTTTAATGATGTTTTTTAAAACGTAAATTAAATTTTTCTTGATAAAATTTTAATGATATTTTTATAGAATTTATATTCATCACTAAAAAACACCTTTTTTGTTATGATTTATTGAGTATGTGACCCAATTGTACCATCATTACTCTTTATCTAAATGGTTTATCAATATGATGAGCATATTTTTATAAAACCCTTTCCTTTTCTATCATTTATTCTATGATGAATTGATGAGATGATTTTGAAGCCCATTTATTTTCTACATGTTATAATGTGATGAAATGTTTATAAAACTGTTTCCTTTTCATGGGTTGTGATATTAGGCATTTTTTCCGATCTTATGGAACACATTTATATGATTTTCATTATGTGATGGGTGGGACCATAATTAATAAGGACCTCAACTACATTAGGAAAAGGTAGATAACTCATGATTAAATATTTTATGCATGAAATTGATTTCTTATTGAGGAATTAATTGAATGAACCAAGTTTTCATGTCCATAAGATTATGCATGGACTATATTCTCATGTCTATTATATTATGAAATGATATAGATTTTATGTTCAAAAGATAATACATGGAGTAGGTTTTCATGTCTATAAGTTTATGCAATGTCCTAATTGATTTTCCCTAACTTATTGATTAACCTGCTTCTAGTTATACATATTCACAATGTTATATGGTTATGTTTTTCTATATTTCTATATCTATGTTATTCTCTATTGGCTTATGTTCTTTGACTCTTTTACGATACCTTTCTTATAAACTACCAAGGTTTTTTACATGACTCAAGATTATGATTTTTGTTATGTAGGGTATAGTTTTCAAATGTTATGCTCAAGTTATCATACCCTTAATCTCCTCTTATAAATTTTTTATCGTCGATATCTCCCTTTTTTACCTTAATGGGCTTCTGATCTCTCCCTTTATTATATTTCATTTCCTAATGTTATAACGAATGAATTAGGTATGGTATGTCTATGATGTTTTCTAAATAGTAAGATTATTGTGGTATATGTTCAAGATCTTTCATGAATTAAGAATATTGTGTGTCTAGTCTTGAAATACGATAAAACACTGTGGTCCTCAAATATATATTGGTGAAATTTATTTAATATTCATCTAAAAATATGTAATATATATTTATGAAAATACTGGATTGTTATATACTAAATCATAATCTTCTTAGTGTCATCCAATTATGTGACCACATACATGTATTATAAATCAAGGAAAAGTTATGTACTTTCAAATCCAATGATGTTTAACTTATTCTATTGGGAAGAATAACCAATGTTAATTTATACCTTGTTAAAGAGGAACATTTCTACATGCTACCTGATGAGGAGGAGAATAGTTTATGGTGTAGGAAACTTGTTATTTGAGAAAAACAACTCTAGAGAGGTTAGTAAATAGAGATTTATCATGTGGTATTACACATTTAATGTATGATTACACTCACATATCAGATTGTTGATAAATGGAAAAGATTATCAGGAAGTCTTACAAGACAAAAAAGATTACGGAATTGATGTTTTTTGATCTTATGAATGTGCATGATTTTTTGGACAATTTCACCCAATTTAATGGATGGAAATAAGTCTTATGTTTTGTTTATTAATTCCTTTATAAAAATGTAATGGATTATTATATCACACCCATGACTGTGAAATATAGATATATCACCCAATATCATAGGAGAGATAAAAATATTCATGGTGTTAAGATTTAGAAATTCAAAACAGTAAATTGAACTGAATTTACTAATTATCATGTTGAAGAATATTTAGAGAATAATGGAATAAAAAACTAGGTTTTGGATGTTATAACATCCCAAAATAATGGGGTAGTATAAACAATAAATCATATAATCAACAACATGGGCCAAAAAAATTTGATTGAATAATATCTTTAGAAAATATTCTAGAAAGAATCTATCTATGAAGTATTTTACATCATTAACAATGCATTTAAATATGAAAAAAATGGGGAACACCATATGGTATTTAAAATGGAATGAAAACTACACTCAAGTACTTTTGATATTTTGGATGTAAATGTTTTATTCTCAAAAATTAATAGATTGTTAAATTGGAATACCATGGATAAGAAGTCATATTCCATATATACTCATCAAAGTGTAAAACTTACAAGTGTTACAATAAATGAATTGAAAAAATTATTGAGAGAAATGATGTTGTGGTGGTTGAAGGTGGGAAAATTACAGTATCATATGAGCATATTTTTCATAGGAACTAATAAATTTTTATATATAAAATGATGATGAAGAATAAAATTCAAGGGGATTTATAAAGAATAAAAACAATTATGTTGAAGGTTTAGATTTCGAAGAAAGTATTGATATTACATTTAGTTAATGAAGATAAAATATTTTGTATAAAATCACTAAAAGATATATTTTTTGGATCATAATAGTATCCATTCAAACTATAAAAATGAAGGCTCAACATAGGGTATATTTGTTATCATATGTGGAAGATAAACCTTTTCAATAAGTTGTAAGAAATGAGACCTATTTCATTGATATAAATGACCAAATAGAGAAAAATGATACATAGGAAGTTGTTCTAAGTTTAAGTGATATTAATTTCATCAGAACTAAGTGGGTGTTCTAAAATTTAAAAAAATGAAAAATTTGATTTAAAAAAAAAATTTTCTTATGTGAAATAGATATTCTTATATTTAAGGAATTGATGTTGATGTGATGTTTGTTCCGATAGAATAACCATAATCTATTAAATTATTCTTAGCTAGGAAAATTCAAAAAGGATTCAAAGTCTATAAAAAGGATTTCCAATATAATTTATTGAATGGTTTCCTTTTATAGGAAATGTATATACAGTAATTGGATGGGTTTATCATTAATGAAGATGAAGGAACAATGTATCGACTAAAGAATGATTTATATGGTATCAAACAAGTACCAAAAGCATGATATTCTATGATAGAGGAATTTCTAATGAATATTCATTTCTTTAGTGGAGGTGTTTATCATAAACTCTATAAAAACACGAAGAATGAGTGGTTATTTATGGAGTTTATCTATGTTTATGACATAATTTTTCGAGGTGAAGATGACAACCAATGATTGTTGTATTTAGAACTCATGAGGCATGAAGTTTAGATTTCTCTAATTTGTGAAATGTAATTTTTACTTGGTTTGTATACCATTAAAATAATTTTTGGGATATTTGTCTCGCAAACATATATTCCAAGTATTTTTTTAATAATAAATCAGATGGAATATTCAAGGATCAAGGAAACTGTGACATATACAAGACTAAAATTTTTAAAATATAATATGAAAACAATGTTGATTGGACAAAATATATGCAAATTATTGGGTGTTTACTTTATTTGTCATTCATTAGATAGAATACCTTATTATCTACTTCTCAAGATGCTCATTTTTTAAGTAATACCTTGTAATTACACATGAAATTTTTGAAAATAATACATTGTTATATCATTTATACGATAGACTATAGTTTGTTTTATCATAATGATTCAGAAATGAAATATATTTGTATTCACTTGTACAGAATTTGATGGTTCAATATATTATCAAAAATTAATATAATGTTATTCTTGTTATCTTGGGATCTCATGCATTTCATTGAAAATTAATATATATGATTTCATATCTTTGAGAACCATGGAGAAAGAGTGCATTGTTTCTTCTCAAGTGTGTACAAAATTGCAATTGATTAAAAAAAATTGTGATGATTTTGATGTTGAAGTGATATATATTTTTCCAATAATATATGAAAACTCATGTGAGATGAATCTTAGAGAAAAACTATTTCAGAATTTGTGGTCAAAACAAATTGAGAACAAATAAAATTTCATAAAGGAGAAGGTTGAGCAAGGTATTGTGATTTTTGATTATATGTCAACTCATGATCAAGTTAAAAACAAATTGATAAAGGCACTACATAAATTTTTGTTTAAGAAACATAACTTATATTTTGAAATAAAATGATATCCATCCACTTGATTTCCCTAGGATGGAACCCACACTCTCCAGAGTTTTATTCAAGAGAAAGGTATGTTTTTTCACCTAATTTTTTTGATTTCTAACCCCATATAACTTATCAAATAAGTTATTTCATTGGGTTCATTACTAAATGGGGAGAAATATCCAAGTGTGTTTAAAAGGGGTAAAAATAATATACAAGGGGGAAAGTATGCCACTGACAGATCCGGAGGAGATATGTGGTTATTGAAAGGATTCCAAGGTGTTCATAACACCATCAAAATAAAACTTGAGAAGATCAATATGATTCCATCTCAAATTTCCCTCCAAGTATCCTCTTATGGTTTTTAAACTCTGAAGATATTCTTATATGGGAACCCAGTGCTACAGGTATTCTAGACTCTAAAGGATTAAACAATTACTTAATGCAAGGAGAATGTACTATGTTTGGGAAGGTGGACAAAAAATGGCTTCAGCCCTCTTGGTTTACTTTGCTTTGGATCCTTCACCTGAACAAGCTTCAAGTGGAGGACAACCTTCAGTACATTGGCATCTCCCCCTTCTCTAGGTGTTCTCTATTCTATCAGTATCAAGATGATATTAATCACATGTTTCTATCCTGAAAGACTGCTACATCCCCCTATAATTTTGTCTCTCTTCTTTTGGAGCTACATTTACCAAGTGCGTCTAACATATTTGACTTCCTACTATAAATTACAGTAATTCACCTCTCGAAGCAGATTTGAATCCCTTTTTGGTGGCTTTTTCTGAAGTCATCCATATTTTATGGATGATCAGGAACAATTCCATAAACAAAAATACTATTTTCAACCACAAAACAGCACTCACACTGGTGTTGAATGAAACTCAACATGCCAATCCTCTTCATTATGGTAATAATCCCAACTCGATCAAATATTTTATAGTTCTCAAAAATCTGCACCTTCCTGGTAATTTTCCTTGGCCCTTGGGCACTATAGAGATCTTTTGGATTCCACCTTTCATATGTTGGATCAAATATAACTTGGATGGTGCTGTGAGAGGAAATCCAGAGCTAGCTGGCTTTGGTATAACCATCAGGGACCACAATGGGGATTTCCATGTATTGTTCCATGAATCTTGTGGTCAATCCACTACCCTCGAGGAAGATATGATCCGTTTTATTAAGGCAGTGTAGATTTCTCGTCAAAGACAGTGGAACATAATATAGTTTGAAAGTGACTCGTCCAACCTTGTTCAAGTGTTTGAATGGGTCAGATTCATCTTTTATGGAAACTCACTGATAAATGGATAAATATTCTGTACACTCTCGGTTCAATGCATTACATTATTACACATGTCTATTGTGAGGCCCACCAACTTGTTGAAGGATTTGAAAATATGGGAGCCTCTGAGGATACATGCATTTATCATTCCAACACACCCTGTGAATTGATTCCTATCCTCCAAAAAAGATAAGTGTAAAATTCTTTTCTTTAGACTCTTGTAACCCTATTACTTTTTTAATTATATAAAGCTATGATGCTAGATTTTATTAAAATGAAAACGTGTTCATAAAATACTTTTCACTCAATTGTTGTTTCTCACACCAAGCATGGATCACATGGGATTAAAATTGGTGATTTTTGGCACATTAGAACACATCCTAAATGTCGGGTTTTCAGATTAGGATGATTTTTCTATTTTATAATTAAGAGTGTTTTCAACAGAACCAAAGGGGGATATTGTTGGAATAAAACCCTTTTGAGGTTTTTAAGAGTTATGTTTATCGAAAAGTGGATTTATTGAAAGGTTTTGAAGAAGAGACTTATTTGGAAGATAGATCCCACAAAAGAGGTTACACTCCATGCCATATAAATTGTATAATTTAAGAATCCTACATCTATTCTCATTCAGATACCCCATAGAGGATTCTCCATTCCATAGGTAGGTATACCATGGTGCAAGATTGTATTCTTAAGGGTAGATCACCTGCTACATAAGGATACATAACTCGAGCCCTATGTGTGTACATGAAAAATATACCCTGTATAAAGGTGATCCACCAACACTCTTCTCACATAAGGGTAAACTCAAGCTCAAGTAGGTGTATTTTTAAGTGTCAACAGTATATAGAGAAGGATACACCATAGACTATTTAAAAGAAAATATGTTCACTATATAGATTTTCATTTCACAATGGAAGGTCCAAATATATTAGGAGTAAGGAATTTGGGTTCTTAAGCCATAAAGGATATCACACCATATTTATGTGTCAACAACATAATCTATTTCATGTGATAAGAGGTTAGAGGAAGTCATCCCATAGATCATTCATGGGTTAATCGAGGAGGTCTAACTCCGAGTGATGTGGATTTGTTCAACAAAATGACTCAACATTGTATTTCTATTGACCAAAAAATATTGTGAACAAGGGAATTGATGGTTGTTCTGACATGAATGTTGATATTCCATATGATTTGAGAAATGGGTAAAACTACACTATAGAAAATATAACCACACCATAACCAGGTAATTTCAAACTACTAGAAGTTTCAGTTAGAAATAGATGGGGGATTTTGGTTTGAATATCCTAATGTACAATTTGAATTGAATGGTGCTTGATTAACCTAGTAATTATGTAGTACACTTGTCATTAACCTAGAGAAATGATATTCATTATTAATCATTGGACAAAAACATGATCCTTAGTAATTCAAATCATAAATGGCCTCGCATTCCACATGGTGTATGAAATATAAATAATGGTCTATGGAGATGTCTTTTGTCCCACCCTGAATTTCAGGTTCATTCTTGGTTAGTCTACACACCCATACCATCAATAGTATACCCAATTTATATCCACACAAGTGGTATTTATTCAAGGATAAGGGACACTCGATCACACTCACTCCGGTCACACCCCAAAAGGGGTTTGATTTCCCTTGGAAAGCATGAAATTTTTCACAAACGTTTCCATTAGTGTTCTTGTCTAGAAATATAGTGCTCAATGTTCATTCATGTCTTACATCACTATTATTATTCCATGACACTACATTTTTTGTTAAATAATTAATTACCTTTTTAATTAACAATTTCATTAATTAAATAATAAAAATCACTTTATAGTGAGACCACGTGTCACATGCAACTTAAAAATCCTTAATAATATAGGTTATGTATGATGACCACCTATATAAATGTGAATCTACATCATCTCCATTCTTCATATCAAAAATCTTCCTAGGATCACCAATGGTTATCCATGCCTCAAACAACCTCATACCTCTTCTCAATCTCTTTCATCACATCGCATACCATAAATAATTAATTATAAATTTTACAATTAATTAATTAATTTAACCAATATGGAATAGTCACCAACTCACTCCACGAGCATTACTTAATCATCATATCCTTGGACAAACACATACGAATGGTTTCCATGAAACCTCAGAACCCATCCCGTGAAAATCCATAACTATCAGCACCCATTCATTAACAAAATTTATTTAATTTAAGGAATAAATATTAAAAAACTAGTATGTCGATATACCTCATCAAAACTGAATGTTGGATACTGTATATGACCCCTTGATACTTATTTTTATATAGGTATTACAAAATCCACAAATGATTTTGATGATTTCAGCATCCTCCACATGTATCATCATCAAAAATACAAACTTAGAGAAAAATAATTAGAGGAGAAATTGGGGGGTGGATGGAGGTCAACCGAGTTTTGATATTACATCAAGACCTGATGGATTACACCTAAAATAATCACAAGTCAATTAAATACCATAACCAAGAAATAAAATAAATAAAAAATTAATTATAATTAACAACTCTTAGGAATTTAATCCCCTACATCTGTTGAAATTCAATTCGTAGTGTGGGTAACCCCCCCCCCCCACAAATCGGCGAATACTGCAATACCCTCCATAAATATTTGATTATGAATCTAACCCTTTGCCACATTCATAAAATTAATAGTATGATCAATCCAAAAGAAACTAAAAAAACTCTATCAGGCCTTGGAACGCTGAAAGTTGTCCTTGATATAATATTCATTAGGCTTGATGCATTATAATGTGCATCACCCTGATCTCCATTAAATACAACATGTGTACTCTCCTGTACTACCTGATCTTTAAGACCCAACACACAATCCTAAATTCATTCTAATTCCAAACTGTGAATAAGTTTCCAACCACTAACTATTCTCATATGTAGGTCAGCCTTATTTAACTAGACAACCATTGGAACTCCACTTTAAAATCTTTCATAGCTATTATACTAGGAGTAATTAAACACTAAGCCTCCATTAAAAACCATACTAAAACCATAATGTTTTACCCATTTTATCCCCATAATTATAAATAATATCAAGGATCAATGGTCTAGTTACTCAAATAGTGTAAAATCTAATTTCTTTTGAAATAATTGTTTTTCAAATAAATTTAATCCTTTTTATAGTTTGCATTTTTCACAATATTGAGTTTGCCTTTCATTACATATGACACTGAATTTAGTTTAAGTTACAATCAACATTGAGTTTACCATTCAATAAATTCAACATTGAGATTTTCATACTCTATAAGAAACACTGAGTTTATCTTGGTTTGCATGCAAAATATATTTTAAACAAAATGTGATATACTATTAAAATATTATTATTATTTATTATGATAGTTATCCCCTAGACATTTCAATAGAGGGTATGAATTTGATTAAATAAATTATTAAAATATATTGTTTATAAATTTATATAAAATGGTTTTTTTGATGACAAATTAATTATAAATTAAAATAAATACTATTTGAAAATAAATTAAATATTTTTCTGAAAAACTATTTTTATGCATACTAATGTGTTTTACTTCAAAAAATTAAACAAAAAAATTTTGAGAATAATTTTATTGAAATATATATATTATATATTAATTCAAATTTTTAACAGTCAACTTATGAGTTTTATAGGTAAAATACAAGAATAAAACAATTTTTACACTTAAAATTTGTATTTTTCTCAAATTTAGTTTTGTCTTTTTTTAATAGATATTTTAAAATTAATTTTTTTTACTTTTAGAAAATTAATTTAGAAAAATAAAATAATTTTTCGAAATCATAATGTAAAAAATTTCTTATGGTTAATATTTGGTAATTTTCTAAGAAGATAAATTTTTATATGGGTATTCAAAAACATTGGATTTTATTAAGAACTTTCGTTTCATTTAAAGAATATAAAAACATAAAAATTATTTTTAGATTGGATTAAATGTTAAATTAATTTAATTATATATACATTTATCTAACTAAACTAATTATAATAAATTTCATATTGAATTTTTAACCAAATAAATTTCAATATTTTGAGTAATTTACCTATGGAAAACCTTTTTCTCGACACATTTGTAGGATTAATTTTTCCACATATCTGGATGAAATTAGGAAAAATATATTCCATATTTGGAATCATAAAAAACTATATTATATAATGTGTTAAACATAAATTTTTACTATAATTTGTAGTAAAAACAGTAATAGTTATTTGTCACGGTTGAGGTAAAATAGGTTTACCTATGGTTAAACTAAAAATATATGGGTTAAAATTTACCTAAAGCAAGTCCAAACCCCCATTTCTGGCCATATTTGGACCTTATATATTCTAATTTATATAATACACCATTTTTTATCATTGATTAATTATAAAAACATGGGAAAAAAAATTTCTTTTCAAAATTTACAAGCGTCCCACTCACCTCACTTATAAAATGAGACCCTTCATCTCATTTTAACAAATTAAAAGACCTTTGGGTTGGGAAATACCTACTAAAATAACATATTTAATTCCACCCTCTCATCCTAGAATTATTTTTTTTGTCATAAATCCAACCTAATAAGCTCTTTTCTGGAAACCAAAAGAAGTTTCTCAAAGAAGAGGTAACAACCCTAATCACGTGTTTACTTTATTTCTTCCTCTACCTAATTAAATTATTATTAAATCGTGGTTAAATAAAAAAATGACCTTTCATATTCTGATATATTATTAGTTAATGTAATAACCTAAATTCTTCTCATCTTCCATCAAATGGTTTATAAAATCATCATCAGTGTGTACGGTGGACAACCACCTCGCAAATTGATGTTATTCATTTTCCATCACCACTTCTCACGTATGGATATAATGATGGATTTATTATTTAAATATGATATTTAAGATATTTTAATGCCACCAGAATAATTATATATTATTCTCATTATTATGTTCCATTCTGTAAGAATACAATATCATCATTTATGTGTACAATGGACTACTACCTCATAATGTAATGTATTCATTCACTCTATTCATGAAAGGTACTAAGGATGAGTTTAATAAACATATGTTATATATATGAAATAAAATTGGTTCTGTAATAGTAATATATTATTTACCTTTATTTATTTATTTATTTTGGGATAATGGAAACAACTTTCATGTGTATGTATTGCCTACCAACTCCATAAACGGTGTGGTTCATTTTCTATCTCTAACACTTAGGGATAATTATAAATAAATTTATACTTAATATATATTATATTTATATCATGGTAAAAATTCTAGAGGTGATTTAACCATGATCAAAGTAAGAGGACCAAAAAATAAAAATAAAAACATATTCAAAAAACAAAAAAGTTATTGCCTAAAACATAATAGGGAATTATTAATAAACGGGTAATAAAATGTCATAAGTAAATCATATATGGTATGATAAATATATATATGTGTGTGTGTGTGTGTATCATTATGTAATTTATTTATAATAAACTTATATTTATTATACATGATGTTTAAATGTTAATGATGGAATTTGATACTTATGGTATGGGATTTCTAATCTCTCTTTGATTTCCGAGATACATATACAAATTCATAACTTGTTTCTTTTATATGGTGTATATACTACATATTTGATTTGTTATATCTTAAATATCATTATTTTCATGATATTATAAGTTTCGTTTAATTTTATTATTTCATGAGGATTGTGATTCAATGTTACCAAAGTGGTAAGAGTTTTATGTTACAATATCATCATTTATCAAGACTATTTATGATTTTGATTAAAATGATAAAATATTGTGATATATCTATTAATAAACTCATGAATATTTTTATCCTATGGTTATTTTATAAGAATATAATTTTTTCCTTTATTTTCATCTCTTTAGTTACCCAAGAGTTCAAAATAATGTTTTTATGAAAAATTATCTTTATTTCTCTCATTGGTCAAAAACCATTTTTCATATAGAAACATGTTTTCTATTTTTTCTAAATTCAGGAAATTATTTATTAAATTTATTTTTACCCATGTTTTAAATTTTATAAAATATTTTGAAATGAATCTTCATGTTGTTTCCCAAACTATGTGTATTTGGATTTTACTTAAAATGTGAAATAAATTTTTTTTTAATATATATTACATGAAGGGAGTTTCCAATAATTTTAACCATTATTTCCTTTTTTGATTCATGTAAACACATTCAATGTTAATTTAAAAGTAGAGTATTTTCAAAATGTTCTCTATTTTAATTTTTTCCTTTTAATAAGAAAGGATATTTTTCTTATGGAATATTTTAAATTAATTTTGAATATTCTTTTATAATTATGTGAGTTTATTTTCAATGAAAAGTATTTTCAAAAAATTTTATGTTTTAAAAAGTATTTTCCATATTGGAAATTATATATTTACACAATAAATGTTCTAAATTATTTTTAAATATTCCTTTATTTTTTTAAGTTAATTTTCATAGAAAATGATTTCCAAAATGTTTTAGGATTTTTTAGTCTTAAATAGTGATTTTTAAATAAAAATTATTTTCTTTAAGAAATGTGCCATGTGACTTTTCAAAATCATTATACATATAAGATGGAATTAGTTGATGTTACTTATTCCTTAATGGGGATATGACCCAATGATATTTTTCTTATTCTTTCTCTTGAGGATTTTTTATGATGAAAATATGTTTATGAAACATGTTTCTATTACATTGGTCATATAATTACGAAATACTTATGAAACCATCTTATTTTCATCTGTTATGATATGATGAACTGATTATATAACTTGTCTCTTTTCCATAGGTTATTATGTAATGAAATGTTTATTAATCCGATTTAATTTCATGGGTTATGATATAATGAATGTTTTATGATCTTTTGGAACTCATATATATGATTTTCATTATGGCATGGGTGGGACCTATATCTATCTCCAAAGCATTGGGTAAAGATTTATATCTTATGAGAAAGACAAGAATGGAATTAGGAGTAAACCAAATTCATTAAGGTACTTTGTCTGCTATGATGGACTTGGGAGTGAACCATGAATCCTATGATGGTTTGGAGAGTGAACCCATTCCACTATGATATCCTTGGTAGCGATCCTTGACTACACCAGAAATGATTTTCTCTACGTATGTGCTTTCCACGATTCCATGTATTATGTTAATGTTATTCTATCATGGACCATGTTTTTTATTTTGTTAGGATTAATTTCTTATGAAATGAAAATATTTATGAAATGACTCAAGATTTTGATCTTTTATTTGAATGCAATGGTTTTCATATGTCATGATCACATTAACATACCCTTATTATCATTTTATGTTTACATTTTTTTCCTTTTTTTCCCTTACAACAAATCTAAAGATCATGTTTTCTTATTTTTTACTTTCCCTATGTTATAAATAATGGTTTTAAGTCGGGTATTTATTTGAAAAGAACTACAATAGGAAGATATTTTTGGGAAACATTGATGATATTTCACTAAATAAGAATATTGTTTATATAGTCTTCAAAATATCTAAACCATTACAATCCTCAGGAATGTGTTTGTGTAATGTAATAAATATAAATCAAAAGGATGTAATATCTATGTATGAAAATACTAGGTCTCTGTAGATTGTATCAGAGGAAAAGATTATTTATACTTTAGATACATGGATGATAAAAATTTAGGGAGATGTATAAGGACATGTATGGGGATAAGTGTAATTATGAGTCCAATTATAGGAAACTTTCATGCAATTTTGGTAAATGAAAGAGTCAGTGGTTTATAAGAAATGACATCCCAATCGGGATACTAGAAGTGGATGTGGATCTGTCACTAATGCACCTAGGTGAAATAAATCTAGAAAGGGAACATTGAGATAGACTTGATCTTGACCTTGTTCATGACAACGTGCCTTAATGCACCCTTGGTTTGAAATTCCCATGTGATATTCTTTAGAAACTCACAAAATATTTAAGAACCATCATGATGGATTTAAATTGATGATGATGATAAAATAACTAGGTTAAACCTAAGGAGTTATATAATTAAAATAGGATTCATTATTTATATATCCTATAATTTATTTCAATGATTATGTGGTTTACCAATATGATCGTTATTAATCACAGTATATATTTTGGTTTTAGTAAATGGAACAAACCTGAAGAAACAAGATCAAACTTTAATGTTGTAGAAAATTTGATGATGAGAATGTAAATTTTATGATAACTTTATTGAAGGATATTGTGATTATTCCAAATCAGTTATCATGATATATGATTAAAACCTTTCACCTTAACAAAATCCGGAACTCACCAATGAAGATAATGATAGATTTTATTGAGAGTTCGGGTGGTGGATACTATGGAGGAATGAATATTTTGTCTCTTGTATTTATAAAATATGGGAATAAATAATCCATGGGATTTATCAAAGAAATTAGAATATGTTTTAATTGTGAAAAATAAGGACACAAATAAAGTTACTACAAATGAAAAATGAAAAATTTTGGTTTACATAATGTATGAGAATAATGTTCTCCCTAAGACACTATCTACAGTTGAATGTCTCAAATGTGTAAAGTAAGGGAATTATGACAATCTATGTTCTAAAGATAACCCTCAGGATTAGAATCAACAACTTTTTATGATTAATGGCTATATTTATGACGACGATAAATACACTAAAAATGACATATGAAAGGGAATGAGTTTTAAGGAATAATATGATGAATCCTTGTTAATGGTGTTTGAAGAAAGTGGAGTGAATGGTGTGTTTTTATATTAAAATTCAAAGAATTTTATTTTTATCATTGGAATTTTGGTTATTATAATCATGAAGCATCAACGGATTATTCCAAAATAGTTTTTCATTAAAGATTTTTCATAATATGTGAAATGGTACTGATGGACTAGAAAAGTGATCTAATGGAAAGGTAAACTTTTTGTTAATGGGGGACAACTATTAATATGTTATTTTTGTTGAGAAAGTGGTGTTTAGTTTTATAAAAATACAATCAATATGAAAAAATTAAATTTGATAGTATTGATGGCCTTGGAACTGATTAATGATTTGTGGGAAAGGTGGTCTATGTTATCATTGTTTGAGTTTACAAAAAAAAATTATTCATGGAATAAATTCAATAATATGTAGTTTTATTTATAGAATGAGGAAGAATATATGTTTTCATTGAGGTTTTATAACAATTCTTGTGATTACCATGCTTCAAGTGAATATATTATCAAGGTAATCATATATTTTGTATATGACCAATAAGATATACATAATGATATTTGTGGATTAATGTTAAGTTTATTTTGGGAAATTTAGTGAAATTATTTTTAAATTATAAATTTCATAATGATTGTAATATTAACCCTTTATTGAATAGATTAAATTTAATTTTTGATGAGATTTTAGAGATTAATGTATTATTTCACCATATTATGATTTATGAATAACTTGTGCTAATGATTTTTTTTATAATAACTATAGATAAAAGGAATGGATTATACTTATTTTATGAATATTATTTAGTGCTTCAGACATGAAAAATTAATCTCTTAGTGTAAGAGAAGAAGTAAAAATATATCAAGGCACAACCAAATGATGAATCGGTGCTTATGATATGGAATAAAATCAATCATGTATATGTTTTATTGAAAATTCCTCAACTTTAGTAAAAGGAACGTGAAATAAAATGTTATAAATTTACCTTTATTTTCAATGAATTAATTTTATTTTCACTAATCACATATTTATGGATTTTATTCAGTAACAATCTAATGACCATGATCCCTATCACTCTCCATCATTATTGGTGTTTTAGTTTTCTCTTATCTAACCATTTCCCACTTCCCACCCTTGTTATCCTATCTTGAAACTTAGTATGTGTTATTTCAGATTACCTTCACCTTTCCCATTCTTTATATTCAAGAAGAAGTTTTATTATCATTTTTATGGTTTGGGTTTCCGAAAATATTTTTTTATATATTTTAAACCCTTTTTTACAGATCAAAATTCAAAATTATGAGGTTGCAATTTATTTAGGGGCTATAGAAATTAACACCTTGAGATTTTATGAAATATTATTTTTTATAAATTCAATATTCTTGATTTTTTTTCTTTATATGAAATAATTAGTTTAGATAGTGTTACACATGATAGTGAATTTATCATATATTACATGAAATAATAAATATATATTTCATTACACACAACACTTAATTTATCTTGTTTTATAAGAAATGATAAGTTTATCTTTCATTACACACAATATCAATTTTAAGTGAAATGTGACATGTTAATAAAATAATATTATTATTATATTATGATAGTTATCACCTATCCATTGGAATATAGGGTAATAATACGATTAACTAAAATTTTAAAATATATGGTTTTAAAATGTATATAAAATGATTTATTGGATGACCAATTAATTATATATTTAAATAAAAACAATTTGAAAATTCATGAAATAATATTATAAAAAAATATTTTTATGATCACAAAAATGATTTACATTAATAAATAAAACACACATTTGGTAGATAATATCAATGAAATTTATATATTATATATTAAATCAAATGTTAAACATTAATCTAATCTATTTTTTATACAATAGATAAGAATAAGACCAATTTTATAGATAAAATTTAAATTCATTTAAAATGTAATTTTTCAAACCTTTTCACACTTATTTTAAAATTATTTTTTCCAATTTGAGAAAAAAAATTTGAAACCAAAAAAATTATTTCTTAAATCATCCACTAAAAATTATCTTATTATAAATTTATGAGAATTTTTTGAGAAGTGAAATGTTTCGATGAATAGAGGAAAATAATGGTTCTTAAGAAGAATTATCATTTTGTTTAAAGAATTTAAAAACATAAAAATTGTTTTAATATGGGTTTAAAGGTTAAATTAGTTCAATTTTATTTTTATTAATAAAATTTTGGTAATTTAAATCAAATTAATATTTAATTTTCATATAAATACATTTTAAACAATTGAACATTTTTTCTTTGGAAACCCACCTTCTCCTCACATCTGCTAGAGTATATTAAAATTAAATTATACCACTTATTTGACTAGAATTTTGAAAAATGGATTCTTTATTTTTAATCACCCTAATATATATTATCTAATAATTTTATCTAATTTTTTTACGATATTTAATATTAAAAACTGTACAAATTATTTATTTTAGCTAAGGTAAAACAGGGTTTACCGGGTGGTTAAAAATGAAAAGTGTTAAAAATGATAAAAACATATACAAAAACAATTATATGGTAATATTTAAACCTTATGTATTATATTTTCTATAAAATACCATATTTTATCTTTTTTTAATGTAATGATTTTGGGTACAACTTTTTCTTTCCAAAAATTAAAAGTGTGCCACTTACCTCACTTATAAAAGGCCACCCACTCTCCTTTTCTCTTCACTCATTAAAATACTTTTGGTTCAGAAAAAACCTCCTAAATAACTTTTTAAATTAATAAATAACATCATATAATCCTTATTTGTTTTATAAATCCAACCTATGAAGCCTTTTGGATAAAACTAAAGGAATTTGTTTGAAAAATACATAACATACCAAATCAAATGTTTTAGGTTATTTATTCAAAAAAATTATTAAATAATTATTATAAATTATTATATAATAACACCATTATATTAATTACACTTATATGTTATTTTTTAATGTAGTAACCTAATATTTCTCTTATTCCATCAATCAAGTTACGAAATCATCATTCATGTGTATGGAGGACTACATCCTTACAAACCAATGTTATTTTTTTTTCTATCGCCACCTCTCATTTATAGATATAGTGATGTATTTATGGTTTATATATGATATTTATGATATTATTATACTTTTTTAACAATTATATCATGTGTCCCTTCTTACATTTAATTCTGTGGGAAAACGATAACATCATTCGTGTGTATGACATTATGCCACCTCGTGAAGTGATATGATTAACTTGCGCCTTACATGGAATGTAATAAAGATGGTTTTAATTGAAATATGTGATATAAATGAAATAAAATTGATTCTATAATGTTAATATATTATTTACCTTTGTTTATTTATTTTTGGCAAGAAAATGAAAATAGCGTTCATGTATACGTACCACCTACCATATCTATGAACAAAGTTGTTCATTTTCAATATATGAATCTTTTGGATTACTCTAAATACATGTAAAATGAATACATATTAGATTATTATTCTGGTTAATTTTTTTTTGATGGAACTATTATAAAATTATTAGGACCAAAAATAAAAAAACAAAACATACCTGAAAAAAAGTAGTTATCACCCATGACATGACTTTCACTGGGAGTTGTTAATAAAAAGGTAATAAAAGACATAAATAAATCATATATGGTATGATATATATATATATATATATATATTGTTATTTTATTTATTTATAATAAATACATATTTATTATACATGAGTTTTGAACATGTACAAAGGAAGATGATACTTATGGTAAGATATTTCTAGTCTCTCTTTTATTTATGGGAGACATATAAAAATTCACAACTCTTTTATGTTAGGTGTTGTATATACTGCCTATTTTATATATTATATCATATATATACTTCCTTTAATGATATTATATTATTCATTTAATGTTATTTTTTCATTAGTATTATTAATCAAATTTACCAATGTGGAACGAGTTTTATGTTACAATCTCATCCTTTTCAGAATTATTTATGATTATGATTCATATGATTAAATCTTATGGAAAATAACTCAAGAAACACATTAATTTTATTTTACTATGTTTATTACCTCGGAATAAATTTTTAGTTCATTCTTCTAACTTTATGTACTCAAGTGGTCAAAATAATGTTTTTATAAAAAATCATATTTATTTCACTATTTGGTCAAAATCCATTTTTATTATAAAACCATGTCATCTAAAAGTGTATTTTATTATTTTTTTTAACATTATGATAAATTATTTATAAAATAAATTTTACACAGTTTTTACTTTTTAAATTTTTTCTAAAAGGAATCTTCATGTTATTTTCTAGAAAATTTGTATGAAATCTTTGTTTTAACTTGCAGTACAAGAAAGGAAATTCCCACCGTCAGGGGAATTTATTTTATTTGAAGTTTATATTAATAGTTTTTAGGGTTGTTTTAAAAGAAAATATTATTGAAATGTTTTATGTTTAAAAAAATAAAAATGGAAAGGATATTTTCCTTAATAAATGTTTTATATTAATTTTAAAGATTCTTTATATTTTTCTATTGTCCTTTTGAAAGAAAAGGATTTTAAAAATGTATGATATTTTTAAAAGAGTTTTTATAGAAGGAAATAATATTTTCCTTAAGAAATATTTTAGATTATTTTTATAGATTCATTTATTATTTTTCATGGTCATTTTCAATGGATAGGATTTCCAAATTGTTTTTATTAATTTTTAGTTGTAAAACATGATTTTTAAAGAAAAGTCATTCTCCTAAAGAAATGTTCCAACTGCCTTTTCAAAATCCTTTAACCTATAAGATGAAAACTGATGATGTTACATATTCATTATCATGGATATGATACAAGGATGAAATTTTTACCATTTCTCGAAATGTGTTATGTTTATGATGAAAACATTTTTAAGAAACCCATTTTTATTCCATAGGTTATACCCTGAAGAAGGGCTTATGAAACCTGCTTCTTTTCATGGGTAATATTGTGATGAAAGGATGAAATAGATATGAAAACTATATATTTTCCATAGGTTGTGATATGAATAAATTTTTATGAAACCCATTTCAATTCATTGTTTAAGATACTATAAATGTTTCATAATCTTATGGAACACATACATATAATGTTCATTATTTGATGGGTGGGACCTATATATCCTTCCAATTCACTGGTTAAATATTTATATCTCATGAGATAGATAGGAATAGAACCTGGAGGCAACCTGATTCAGGAAAGGAATTTTTCCACTACGATAGTTTTGGGCATGAACATTGACTATAGTGATAATTTAGGAAGTGAACCCATTCCAATATGATATCCTTGGTGGTGAGCCTTGAAAACTATGGAAATAATTTTCTATTCTTATGTGTATGCCAAAATTACATGTCTTATGTCAATTTTATGGACTCATGGATCATGTTCATTGATTTACTTATGTTTATTGTGTTTTAAACTATGATGGTTTATTCCATGACTCAAGAATTTAATATTTGGTATGAAGGGTATGGTTTTCATATGTTATGCTCACATTCTTATAGCATTATGCTCACATTATGTTTATATATATTCCCTTTTTATCCCTTATGTATCATCTGAGGTCACCCTTTCTAATATTTTCTTTCCACAAGTTATAAATTATTGTTCTATGTAGAGCATGTTTTTTAAGAGTAATAAATTGAAAGACCTTGTGGGAAAAATTTTAGATCATTTACTAAATAAGAAAATTGTGTACGTAGTCTCCAAAGGCACTAAACCATAGACTCTCAGGTGTGTGATTGTATAATGTAAATAATATTAATAAGAAAGATATAATATATATGTATGAAAATATGTGGTCACTATAAAATTTTTTCCATAAAAAACTGACTTAAATACCAAAACACAAGCACTCGAGGTGTTTTCCTTTCAAGAAAGACTATGGAATACCCTATACTAATTCCTTTCCACATATCAAAAAATCTCCAGATTTGTCCCAACCCTTTCACAGATCAGCCATCAGTAATACTACGCACTGGATCAATAAAACAATTTGTCACATCCCAAGGTCACTAGGTCCTCCCTTGTAGTCTGTAAACCAAAACACATAAGAGTTAAAACTCACAGCTACACCTCAAGGTTCCAAAACACACAAAGGTCTATACCTGAGAGACTCATGTGCCGATACACTCATTTTTAGGGCCTCATACAGACAAATCTATCAGGAACCTCATTCCAAGTTATCTACATACTTGGTAATTAATCCTCACTGAATATCCTTCTACGAGACTACTCACCCAAGAATAAAAAACCCCCTAACCAAGGTCTATACACAACTATAATGTTCTAAAGAATCTATGATAAAAGAAACATGACCAATGTATTGATTAAGTAGAGTGGCATTCCTTGAAATATTAGAAAAACCATATAGTTTATTACTGACACTTTAAATTACCAAAACTATAGATGAATCAACCAAAGTGTTTTATCACCAGGGCACCTAATTAGTAGGCTAACCTACTAGTCTCAGAAAACCTCCCACGTGTATGGAATTAAATATTCATCATCAATGAGAATCTCACCAGTTATCCACATGACCATCCATCAGTATTATAAGATTGTCTAGTTGAGTATAATGACAGAAAAAACATATATAGGAAAACAAAATATGAGCTATTGTTAACACTTTAAATAGTTAAACCATTATTTTAAATGGTAATCATCACACTAACAAGCCTATAAATGTCATGCGAATTATATGTTCCTAGTCATGATGCATGATATTTCTCCTATATTTATGGTCCATGTGAGAAAATAAAATATAAATCATAATATCACAAAACATCCAAACAGATTACTTGAGTTGAAAATAAAATAACTATAACAATGAAAACCAAGTACATTAATCCCAATCCCCTAGTAACCTCGAATTATGACTAGAATAGGTCTTTTTGACATACTGTCTTATTATCCATCATAGTCTCTAAAAAATTTCTATAACTCATGTCTACCATATCAAAAATAGTAAAAAAAACCACCATCTAATACCACATTATAACTTCCTAACATATCCCAATAAGTATAATAACCAGATTTTGTGGTACCACATGACCTCGGGCACACGTCCCTGTATTCCAAAGGCTAAAAGTAGTATAGAGGTTCTAAGGTCATACCATGAGAGACTATACATATCACTATCCCAAACCCATAGTCCAACATTATATACTAAAAACACAATCCTTACGATTCTGGAAGTGATACTGATAAACATGACCCAATTTTACCCCTCCAAAAAATAAAACATAAAAAAATTAATCACTAACAAACCCAAGTACCTTTTAGGTTTATAGTTTTAGGGAATTAGGAAAAAATAATATATAACAAAACGCATGTACTTATGTGACCATTCTTTCTACTATACCCACCTCTTATTACACCACAATAATTCTTCATCAACACCAAAAAACCCTTCTAGAAAAATCTTACTTAATATCCTTCTTATTACCAAGGGAAAAGAAACATAAGAAATGTGAGCTCAATATATTAGTAAATGTAAACAACAACCTTGATAATTAATATAATCTATAATTAAAATATAGGTATAAGGGTATGAGAACATATTCAAATTGAATTATAATTAAAAAATAGATTTAAAACGGATCAAAACCAATATATTTAAACATGTGGCATGGTATAAAGATTTTAAAAATTTATGATACATAAGAATCAATAATCTTGATTCATGTGATATCAATATTGATCAAAGAAACCATTAAAATCACATATCAAGAATAGTTAAAATGTGTTGGTATATTAGAACATTATATTCATCACCCATCTATAATAATTTAAAAAAAATTGGAGTCTAGTTAAATTCAAAATAGAAACCTCCCCAGTTAACTCCTTCCTTCTTTCCATTGAAGACAAGGTACATTACCCAATGAATTGGAGTATTATATCAATCACACCCATCAAATAAGCTATACTGAGTTCACCAAACATCATGATATATAGAAGTCTCACCCATTAATATCAATATTTTCCAACTAAAATATAATGAATAAAACATTTATAAGATTTTAATTTTCAATATAACATCCTTTAAAACGACCACCATTCCTTTATAGCTTGGTTAACTCATTGAAAATAAATAGGTTTCAAGAAAATTTCTTTTAAAAATCATCATAAACCTTTAATATATAGTAAATTAATGGTATCATAATATAATATTACTATTAAATCATAGGAATCATTAATTTATTTTTTTATATATGAAAATACTTTTGAAATAACATTTAAAACATTTCTTCGAAAACTATAAAAAATAATTTTTCTTTTAGTATTGTTAAAAACTAAAAATCACAAAATATTTTGAAAATTATTTTATTTTAAAATACCTATAAAAAATTATAAATTAACATTAAAATAAAATAATGGTCATGATGGTGGGATATTCACTCAATCATTAAAAAATTAAAGAATAATTGTTATTCCTTTGAGAATAAATTAAAATATAGTTTAAAATTAATTTAAATAATAATTGGATCATAGAAATTAATATTATTGAAAATATTTTAATGATCATAGATATGAAATAGAAAATATTCCCGACTAAAAGGATAAAAATGTTATATTTTTCATAGAAACAATATTTTGATATACTCAGGTACCAAAGAGAAAAAAATTAAATTAAATGATGTAAACCATAAAAATAATGATAATATAAGAATATATATGTGGTTTATGAAATTATGATCAAAGGATTTCCCAAAATGGCCCTTGAACCTAAACAATTAAAAAATGAAATGATATTGTAACATAAATCCTTTACTTCTTTGGTAACATTCAAATCAAAAGTAATTTTAATCATTAATATGATATGAATATTCAAATATCAGGAATTTGATTATTTATATGTAATAATTAATTCATGGGGCATTTAACCAACCCTAAAAATAAATAATTGTGCACAAAATGATACATGTCGAAGGAAAATGAGATTGAGACAAAGAAAACCCCAACAAAGATCATAACATTAAAAGTGATAATTAGTCCATGAAGTGATTATGTTAATATATTTAAAAACAATTATAATAAGTGAAAATAGAGAATAAAAAATTATAGTTTAATTTATAGATAACTATAGAATAAAATAGTCAATTAGTAAGTGTTCAAAAATAATAAAAGGAAGTGATTTTGAGAAACCCATTACCTAAACTCCCAACTTATTATGTATATCATTTGACTCATATATAGTAAACTAATATTATTTATTTAGTTATTCAATAAACATTTATAACTATATTATCTCACTATTAAACCATTTATTTTATAAATATCATTGACATATTTATAATAGTGAATCAGTTAAGTTCGCATCATGTGTTTTGAGGATGTTTGGTTCATAATCTCAAAATGACCTTGGAAGGATGATCATAGTAAGTGGGTTAATTTTTCAATCATCTGTAGAATAATCATCAGGAAATAATTATGATTTTTATACATCATATACAACTTTATATATCATCCTAAAAAATTTCTATGACCAACAAAATACATTGACTTTTTTTCAGTAGTTCGCACATACACTTGAGAGATGTCTTTACTTTTCATTGGATGGGAAATAAAGAAATAAAATAAATTATTAACTACAAGAAATAATTTTCATGTAATAAAAATAAATAAAAAACATTAAATCCATATACATGAGCATCCATGAGAGGGAATTCTTGAAAAACAAAGTACATTCTACGTTGAGATGGTTGTCTGTATATACAGACCTACAATGATTCCATTTTAATGATTAGACTGTTATGAAGATAGATGATATATTATATATTCATAATAATTATTATGTAAAGAATATAATATATATATAAATATAAACATTAAATATATCATAATAACCATCCATGATTGGAAGTGATGAGAATTGGAATAGACCAGTTCGTGAGGTTGTTTTCTACATGTACACTGAAATGATGGTTTTGTTTTCACATTTTTTTTAAAAAGGAGATAATTAAGGTTATGTACATAACATAATAATATGTCAGTATATGGTAGATACTTTTTTTATTATATTTTAATTCTTCGTACAAAATTTAAGGAGGTATAATATGAAGTAAAATGAAAATGCTCGGTCAAAATATGTATCTCCTCGTTGAAGAACCTCCTTTGAATCTCACCTTAAAGACCATAGGGATGGTATTTTAAGAAAAATAGAACATATGTAATGTATCATAAAAAGTTAATAATATTTTTTTTAGGTTTAGGTTTAGAAAATATTCTTAATAAGTGTGAGGAAGAGAGGTGGGTTGTTGTCTTTTTATAATTGAGGGGAATAGACTCTAAAAATAACATAAACTACTAAATTAATATTAATTAAATTTTGTGAAAAATTAAAAAAAAATATTATATTTAGAATATATGGTGAATTTAAGTATAAATATTCTTATAAAATAATATTAATATAATTTTACTTGATTATTTAACCATTATCTCTTTGTTTTATCCCCACTTAACTTTTTTTAACAATTACAACGATTACAATGTTGTTTACTCTTTAGAGAGAATTTAGAGTTACTATAAAATGAAAATTGAGTAGTAAGTATAAAATTGTTGATATTCATGAGCATATTTTATTAAATTTTCAATAGAATATTTTTTATTAATTTTAAATCATTTAATAAAATATTAATTATCATAAAACACCATTAAAGTCATTTTTGGGACTATTCATATTATTTGAATTTAGAAAAATCAAGAAAATAATATTAATGAAATATTAAAATTTAAAACATCACTAATAAATTGTATGTTTCTAAAAAAATTAATTTAACATTATAAATCACCTAGAAAATATAACTTTCTCAGTGGTTAATATCATTTGCTTGATTTTTCTACTACTTGGACAAGCATTATGTTATTGTTGCCTAAGCATTTACAATATTTATTTGATCACTAAAATTTGAAAATAATTACCACCATCAAAAAAATATTCATATTCATAATAAACCTTTATAAATATTCATTACTTATTTTTTTCTCTATAACAAAATATTATATAAATTAAAAGCAACAAAGAGACATTTTGGGTTTTAATTTACATTAAATAATATAAAGGTATTTGTCAATGAAAAATAGAAAAAAAATTATATATTTAAATTTATATTAATGTTTTTTATAATTAAACTCAAAAATTATATATATGAAATTTTTTGTTGATTTGTAAACTTTTTTAGAATTTTAACCTTATTCTACCCATTTTACCCTTACCGTGGTGAAAAAATTATTACTAAGGATACTATTCATAATAAATAAAAACAAAAGGGTATACGTAACAAAATTTCTATATTATGATTCCAAATATGGTATCCATTTTATAAAATTCAATTCCTTTAAGTTCTAGAAATTACCTTTTAAATAAATCTATGGAACGTGATGAAAAATGATTTAAAAAAATGAATTTAAAAAATGTTTTTATATCCAAATGAAGCATAATATTGATTTTAAAAAAACTTAATTGTATTTTATTAAATAAAAATGAATAAATACCTTTTAAAACAAATTATATATAATGTCACTTTCTAAATACTTAAAAAGAAAATACAGTTTTCTATAAAATCATTATTTTTAACTATTTAATGAAAAATACATCTTTTTAGAAAAATACCAAAATTTCAGTCTAAGATAATTTTGATATTATGATTTGAACAATTATATCTATTTTATTAAATATAATTTCTAAAATTTATATAAATTCACTATAATATTCATTCACAAAAAGCAATAAAACCCATTTTTGAAAAAAATTTATTCTTGAAGTATAAAAAGAATTTATTTAAGGTTAAGTGCTTATTTATTAAGAAATAATAAATAAGTTCATATTGAATATTGAATATATATATATATATATATATTTGTGTGTCTACGTGTATTTCATAATTTTGTTACTCTTATTCACGTCTTTTAATTCAATGACAAGGTTATAACAATAATATTTACATAATTATATTTGAAAAACGTTAAAGCTCGGTGTTGTGTATTGTGTGCACTTTCAGACATAGTATTATTTTAAAATGATTGGGTATTAATTGTCCCCCACCTTAATAAATTTCAACCTCACTATTCGATCATGAGCTCGGTAATTAAGGGTTTAATATTTGAAAATCTATTTTTTCAGAAACCACATCATAAAAGGGATTAAAAACATCCTTTTGAAAAGAGTGAAAATGATATATAAAGGTAAGATAGAAAAAAAAAAAAAAACTTGGTTCCAAAATTGGATAACATCAGTGGAGATTTAAAATACGGACATGTAGGATAAATTTTATGTCCAAATAATGATGGGGAGTTACATGGAACTTGATCATGAAAAAATTAAGGGCCGAAAAATAACGAATTAATAATTTAGAAAGAAGAAAATCAATTAATAACAATTCATAATTAAAAGATAAGATTTTTAATTTATGATTTTTTAATACATTATCCAGAATAAGTACATTGAAAACTATAATTTCATGATTTTATTCAAACCCATAAATAAAATTTCATCATTTGGTTGTGTGTTTTAACAATTTTTCACCTCTATCTCATACCATATTCAAAGAATAAGAATCCATGATGAATTTTATATGCCTAAATCATTGAATTTTATTATATCATAGGATCTAGAAAATGATAAAAACATAAAACTTATGTATTTAATAAATCCAAAATTATTATCAGAGTGTAATGTAAAACCAAAAATGAATAAAACTTCATATGAAAAAATAAAACATTAAACTCCAAAATTTCTACAGTAACACGAAAGATTCAACTTAGATCATTCCATATATAAATAACCCTAAATCTCAATTAAACTCATTAACCTTAACATTAAATAAATTTTCAACCACAATGGTTGACATTTGAAATTCATCTTATATCCCCAAAATAAAATATCATTCTTCCCAAATAAATTTTATTCTTAAAAATAAGGTTGACATATAACCCAACCTAATAAAAAATATTACAATACATCATTAATCACCTTAAAATCCCATCACTTTAAACCTAAATATGGGGGGATATTCAATTGAACTTATCATCAATGGTAAAATTATAAACCCATTAAGGTATCCATAACTCTTAGATAAACCTCACATGAAAACAACTTCATCTCCAAAGTTATCAAAACCCTTCCCTGGATACCAACTATAAGAACCCTGAAATCGTAGTACCGAATCCAATACTAAAAGCACAATCTTATCATTTCTCGCATAGATAATGATAAACATGACCCAATTTTTTCCATCTAAAATGTACAAGATAAAATGAAAGTATTTGATTATTTACATTCCAAAGGACCTTTTATGATTAGAGATGTATATAATTAGGAAAAACTCATACATAACAATACACATGCCTTTTAGTGATCATATTTTCCACTATACCCAGCTTTTTTTATTCGACATTAATACTTCATTATCACCAACATGAAAAAATTATTGACATAACTTACTTAACATATTTTTTTTATAACCTTGGGAAAATAAATATAAGAAGGGTGAGCTCAAATTCTCAGAAAGTGTAGACATAACAATTAACAATTTAATATATTTAGTGAGAAAAATATGAGAATAAGGTTACAAGGACATATTAAAAGATCATAGAAATTACATAATAGAATCAATACAGATAAAAAACTATTTAATTAAATATGTAAAATGGATGAAATATTTAATAAAGGCTATATTCATAATAATCAATTATCATAAGCCTTGTCATGTAAATTGTTATCAAATGAACCATTAAAAACTCAATAAATTATAGAGAAAATGTGTTGGTATCTTGGAGAATTATCTTTTTCACCTGTGTCCACTCGTGATAGAAATAATAGGAGTCCTATTTAATCTATAGGATAAACCTACCTAGTTAACTCCCTTATTTCTTCCCTTGAAGATGAGGAATATTACCCAATATTTTGGGGAGCTATATCGGGATCACTCTTTGTATAATCTATACTTAGATCAACTTCTACAATGAGATATATCATGCTCAACCATCATAATCATTTATTTCAAATAAAAAAATCATGGTTAAAACATTTTTAATATTTTAATTTTCAAACAACACTCATTAAAACAACCATAATTCCTTTATATAATGGTTAACCTATGGAAATAAAATTAAATGCATGACAAATACATCTAAAAATCATCATAAACCACTAAGATAAATGAAATTAATGGTATCATAAAATAATATTACATGTGAAGAATAAGATACATTAAAATATGTTGAAATCAAAGAAAAATACCTTTAAATTATCATTTATAACATTTCAGTAAAAATATAGGAAATAATATTTTTCTTTCACTAGCTTTCAAAACTAAAATTTCAAAAAATCTTGAGAAAATAAATTTAATTCAAAATAAAAATGGAAAAATATTATGTAATCTTGAAATGAAATAATGGTTATGTAGTTGTGAATATTTTTTAATTCAGTAAACATGAAATCAAATATTCTTTTAACTCTTTTTGTAAGAAAGTCAAAAATAACCAAACATGAAAGAAATATGGAATATTCTTCATTACTTCAAAATGAAAGTGAAATATATTTGAAAGATACATTAAACATTAACAATATCATAAAAATGAACAATTTTGGAAACATTATAAAGATCATGTATATGGAAGAGAAGATATTCTTATCAGAAATTATAAATAAGGTCATATTTTCGTTAAATCATTATTTTGATCTTATGAAGTACAAAAAAAAAGGGAATATGAAATGAAATAATGTAAAATAAAAAAGTAAAAATATTATAATAATATATACGTTCTTCAATAAATTAATATCTAATAATTCCCGCAATGTAACCATGAAAATAAACAATCTCATAAAATAAATTAGAATGTAACATAACACATTTAATACTTTGTTAACATTAAAATAAAAAGTAACTGAAAACTGAATATGATATGGATGATTAAATCCTAGTAATTACATGAATAAATATTTCAAAATTAATTTAAGTGGTTTTAAGTACACTAAATAAATAAATATTTGTTCATGACATAAAACATGTCTCAAGAAAATGATATTGAGAAAAAGAAAACCCTTACAAAGATCATAAAAATTAAAACGATAATTACTCGATGAATTGATTATGTAAACATGTGTAAATCCATAGAAAATACGTTTAAACAAAAAATAAAAAATTTATATATAATTATCATATAATCATGTCAAGATAATTTCAATTAATATGTGTTATAACTTAATAAAAGATAAATGGGTTAAGAAAAACCTTTCCAGGAGTCCCAACTAACTCTATATGTCCTTTGAAACCCATATAATTAGATTATATAATTTTTTTAATTTACTAAGAACCTAATAAATTTATATTATCTTATCATTGAACCATTTATTTCATTTATATAACATACATATTGAATTAAATAATTGGTTATGTTCACATTGGGTGTTTTGAGGATGTTCTGTCCATAATTAAAAAATGACCTTCATAGGTAGATTCTAGTCCAAGGGAACATTATTAAATAGTATATAGAATACTAATAGCGATATAATAATTATTTATATAAATAATAAAATTTTATAGACACTCATGAAAAATGTTCTTGTAAAACAAAATGCATCATCTCATTAGCCAGTACTCTATATGTATCAATGAGTGATGTTTTTAAATTTTATTGGATGATAAATAAATATAGAAAATAAATTTTATCTATATATAATAATTACCATTTTTTTAAAATTAAATTAATTCATTAAATCCGTCCCCCTGACAATCCATGAGTGTTGATTTTTCAAAAAAAAAATTGGTACATGGTGACGGAAGTTCGTTCATATGTACATGTGAGGATTATGTTTTTAATTATGGGAATGGTATGAATATTTATGATATAATAAATTTAAAGAAATAAATTATTTTTGAATAATATATATATATATATATTAAATCCATTATAATAATCACCTATGAAAGGTGGTGATGGGAGATTAAATACATCTGTTCGTAAGGTGGTAGTCTACACATACACTCAAACAATGGTTTCATTTCCCATTTGATAGGAAAAGGAGATGAATAAGTTTATTCCATTAACATAATAACATATTAGTATATGGTAAATAATAATGATTTTATATTGGAATGGTTAGTAAAAAATTAAAGTAGGTACAAGAATAAGTAAAATAAAAATGCTCAGTTAATATGATTAATTATTCTTTAAAGAACCCCCTTTGGATTTCACCTTAAGAACCATATTGATGGTGTTTCAAAAATCACAGAACATTTATGAAAAACATTCTAGGCCCACCTGTCCTGTGACACGATTAGAGACTACACGACGTGTACATAAAGTACACGCCATGTACTTAAGAAAAATTGTTTCTTCTGAAACAAAAGTACACATGGCGTGTAGTGAAAACTACACGAAGTGTATTCTGTATTTTTTCGAACAGTAAGCCTCAGAAACTACTCCAGAGCCTAAAAAACACTAAAACTAACACTAAAGGTGCCAAATTCCTATCTTTGAGGGCCCATACTCCCCATGAATCAAATTTTGGCATCTTATACATGTTACGAACAAGGTAAACAAGTCAACGATCCACCAAATTCAGGTCCATGAGGGGCCAAAACACCTCAAGATCCAAATATTGGCATTCATAGAGGAAAAAACATACACAATCAATGCTCTAACAAGAAGTATATATTTGTTTTCAAGTCATCTATCATAACAACAATTATATTATACACAACATCTATCACAAAAACATGAAATTGCTAATGCACCCTAGATGGCATTATAAGAATGTATGGTATGTGATTTCTAGAAAGTGACTGTATGATACATGAGATGGAATACCCTCATCTCATTGGGTTATGACAGAAATAGAACCTCAATAACATCAAAGGTAACAACACAAAATATGTTAATCACCCAACGGTGAAATCAAATCAACCGAAAAATTGAAAACCAGAAAAATTGCAATAAACGAGGTAGATTGGCTTTTCCCTGTACACAGGTTAGCTACTCCTGGTAAAAACTTATTACCAAGTACATATTACGTCTTATCCCTAGAAAATGGCTCGAAACAATAAGTCAAGAGAAATTATTTCCTTTGATACCACTTTGTAACATCCTGGTTTTGGAAGCCACCAAGAGGCGCCCCGTACCAGGTTGCTCACATGGCCTCAAGCACATTTCCCCGAACGTCAGAGGCTGTTGACTAGCAGTGTGGGCCTTGGGTGTGATAGTGGGGAAGTTATACCCTCATTCGCAGAGTAACACAGTGGAAGATAAACAATTATACAATAGAGGAAGCAGTAATATCCAACAAGAGTAAACAGCGGAAGACTGAAATGATAAACAACTGATGCACATATATAAATAAAGTGATTCATGATACACATATTTTTAGGAAAATAGAAAAACAAGTCATAATGTTGGAATACAACTATGATAAACCCATGTGAAAAAGAAAATAGATAAACTCCTTAGCATCGCAAGCCATAGCTTGGTCCCATGATCTCCAACTACATAGCAATTCAAGTACCTGAAGTAGAATGGCGCTTGCCCTTATCTATACTTGCAACAATATAATCTTTTTGGGCCCAAAAGCATGACCCAAACAGGGTGGGAGACTAAATCCTAGTAGGCAACCACCTAAAGATCTGTGCCTAAGAGTTAGTTAATATATGGCAGGTAAAAGTACAGAAAGCAGTAAACAGGAGAGTACTCAGTAGTGAACAATCCACAGTCCAAATATCAAGAAATAATGAATCAAATCAGATAAACACAACAGGTAACCCTCTAGGAAGTAATCACAGCCTATCCCCTCTGGTGCTACCTAACAGATACAGGAAATCCTTTGAAAGGCACACACAGTCTCACCACTCTGGTTCAGCTAAAGTATAGACTCTCTGAGGATGCACTCACTGTAAATTCCCCCTATAGTTTCGTATCAGTACTAAAGGTGCTCTAGGGAAGTACTTACATCACATTCCCTCTATATCCCACGTTAAGGAACTATAGAATCTTTGAGGAAGCACTCAATTTCAATTCCCCCTCTAGTATCACATCGTAAATTATAAAAGACACTCTGGAGAAGCCCTTACGTCCATTCTGCCTATGGTCTAATACACTAGTTTATCACAACCCTATGTAAAATCAGCAAGTATAGCATCGTGTAATGACCAAATTAAACCTCAAAAACTACTTGGATGGAATTATACAGCATAACATCATATCAGAGCAACAGTAACACCATCCTACAATATTAGGAATGATATAATAAACAGCAACCTAACAGGAAATCTAGACCCAAAGGTCAAAACAGGAAAAACATGCATGGGAAACACAACCAAAGCACAACAAAGCACCCCATTCAAAATAAATAACCTCTACTCAAGCATACAAGCAAAGCAAGAAAACAATAGGTCTAAAACGGTAAACAAACAATACCCCGTTCATGGGTATTGGAAAAATTTGCACATAAAACTCAAAGACTTTCTATAAAAAACCCAAACCACCTACCTAGGCATAGGGAGATCAAAAAAATTGAACTAAAATGCATGAATTTCCTTATAACTCTGTAGATATAAGAAAACCCACAAAACGTTCAACCCTTGTTAAATTGAAAAATAAGAGGAATCAGAAAACAAAGATCTAGAAGAAGGAAAATCTTATCGATGTGGTTCCAATGCAATCGACGGTGGTCGATTCGGAGAATTGATGCTCGCTTGGGGGTTCATCGAAGAACCATGGTGGCTCGGTGCTCTCGGATGAATGAAACCCTGAAGTAGGTTGTTCTGTCTCTCAAAAGCGACCCCGATGCGTTTAATGAAAAAAAAAAGAAAATACACGACATGTAATTTTGAAGTACACATCATGTACTTTCCTTTTCCATACTTCTCTTTAGGAGGCCTCCATGTCACTCCACACGACCGTGTGTGTGGCCATGACATGACCGTCACACGACCTCCTGCAGCAACAAAGTACACGACGTATACTCATAAAATACATGGTGTGTACTTCCAAAATTTCCAAAAACTCCTCATTTCTCAAAAACTCTAGAAAAGGAAAAACATACCTAAAATGAAGATTCGGGTTCATACAAACTTCCATCCTTAAATAATTTCATCCCTGAATTTCCCTAGCATGGCGTAGAAGAAGAAACCCCGAACAAATCCGACCACTGTGATCGTATATTGGCCTCCCTATGAGGTAACTGCAACCGATAGGAAACCATACCAACTCTCTCCAATGCCTCTAACGGCCCGACGTACCTCGGTGAAAGCTTACCCAGCCTCTTATTCTTCTTGTTCCCCAACCTCGGTGTGACACGTAGAAAAACCCGATCCCCAACCTCGAACTCTAGAAGACGTCTTCGCTGATCAGCATAAGAATTGTGATGAGACCGTTAAGTAGCCATCCTCTTCCAAATCAACTCTATCTGCTCTGTGGTATCCTGAACAAGATGAGATCCTAGAAAAGCTACCACTTCTGTCTCCAGCCAATATAAGGGTGATCGGCATGGCCTACCGTACAAAGCCTCATAAGGTGCCATTAGAATAGTAGCTTGAAAACTATTGTTGCAGGAAAACTCAAAAATAGGTATATGTTTCTCCCAAGAACCTCCAAAATCTATGAGGCATGCTTGGAGAATGTCCCCAAGCACCTGAATCATACATTCAGACTGGCCATTTTTCTAGGGATGGTATGTCGTACTGAAAAGTACATGTGTACCCAAAGCCTTCTGAATCCCCAGCCAAACCCAAGAAGTAAAATGAGCATCCATGTATGAAACGATGGAGTGTGGAACTCCATGTCGATGTACAATCTCATGGATGTACAACTGTCCCATCTCATCAACACTAAAGGTATCCTTTATCGGCACGAAGTGAGAGACATTCGTAAGTCTCAAATTGAAAACCCATACTATATCATTATCGCGTGGAGACCTCAGCAACCCTGTCATGAAATCCATCGTGATGTTGTTCCACTTCCACTCAGGAATGTGTAACTTATATAGAATCCCTGCTGGTCACTAATGCTCCGCCTTCACCTAATAACAAGTGGAACACCTCATTAAGAAACTAGCAACATCCCTCTTCATACTGTCCACCAATACTGATGGTGTAAATCATGATACATCTTGGTGACACCAGGATGAACTCCCAAACTGAGGAATGAAAATCTTGCATCAGCTCCTTGCGTATATCTTCTGTCACCCATACACGTCCTTGGAAATGAAAAATCGCATCCTCACCTATAGTCCACCCAGGAATAGGGTCCTCTCTTGAAACACTCTCCCAAAGGACTTGGCCTTCAAAATCTGATAGCTGCCACATTCGTACTCGATCAAGAAGAGTAGAGGTAACAGACACAGAAGATAGAAATGTCTGCCTCTATCTATCTTGCACCTCTAGATGCATCTTAGAGGACATAGCCATAAGTTTTCACTCACTTCTAGCCCCTAAACTTCATGTATATGAGTCATTCTTCTCAACGCATCTTCCACTGCGTTGCCTTTCCCCGGTGTGTAGGCAAGATCAAAATCAAAGGACTGAAGGTACTCAACCCACCTTCGTTGTCTCAAATTAATATCAAACTGAGTGAAGATGTACTTGAGACTGTTGTGGTCTATGAAAACCACAAAATGCTCACCCAAAAGATAATGTCTCCAACAACGCAAGGCATGAACAACAGTTGCCAACTCCTAATCGTGCATCGGGTAGTTCCTCTCATGTGGCCTCAATTGCAGAGACTTATACACAACAAATTCATCTCCCTACATAAGCATGGATCCTAGACCGATACCTGAATAATCACAATAAATAGTATAGACCTTACCCAAATTTGGAAATATAATTATCTGTGCTGAGTCAATATCCCTTTCAGCTTATGAAAGGCTGACTCACAAGAATCTGACCACATGAACTTTGCACCCTTCATAGTCAGACCCATTAGCGGTGCTGATAAGTGTGAAAATTCCTAAATGAAATGTATGTATTATCCAACTATCCCAAGAAAACTTCTCACCTCAAATACGTTCTTCGGATGCTACCAGGAAACTACTAATCTCACTTTATATGGGTCTACTGATACTCATGTCTCTGAGATAACATGACACAAAAAGAGAATCTGGTCCATCCAAAAGTGTCATTTTGAGAGCTTAGCATATAACTGATGTTCCCTTAATGTACTCAAAATGATCACAAGATGTATAGCATGATCATGTCTAGTGTGAGAGTACACTAAGATATCATCCATGAAAATAACCACAAATGAATGAAAGTATGAATGGAACACTCAGTTCATCAGTACCATCAAAACTACAAGAACTTTCATGAGACCGAATGACATAAACATATACTTGTATAGACCATACCAGCACCGGAAGGCTATAAGAGGTATATCTAATGGTCTAACAGACAACTAATGATAACTGGACCTCAATTCGATCTTCGAGAACACCTAGGATCCTCTAAGCCGATCGAAGAGATCATAAATCCTGGGAAAGGGATATCAGTTATTGACCATCAACAAGTTCAACTTATGATAATCCACACAAAGCCTGAGTGTACCGTCTACCTTATTCACAAACAGAACTGGCGAACCCCAAGGAGAGGTATTGGTTCGGATGAAGCCCTTGGTTGGAAATCCTCCAACTATCTCTTGAGATCCTACAACTCAGGTGTAGCCATCCAATAAGGAGGAATGGACACCGGTTCCGCTCCTGGCACAGGCTCAATCGAAATTTACACCTCTCGTTCCAAAAGCAAACCTGAAAAGTCCTCTGTAAATACATATCTGAAACGACCCACCACTGGAAGAAAGTCCATCTATGAAGTCCCCTAGTCATCCAGATATAGACTAGCCATATGGAATGTAACTCCTCCTAAGCCATGATGCTCTAGACCAGCTCTGCTCACCTAGATATCCCACTTGCCCTTATGAAGAAACGATCCAACCTATAGTGATATGAAACTCACCCTGCAGTGATAAAAATCGATGATTTCCTAGAAGGGAACTAGCCAGTCCATTCCGAGAATGATATCATAGCTTGTCATCTCTAGGACATAGAGATCCCATAAGAAGTGACACCTACCAACCTCTAGAGGGAACTCATTGCACTGAGGTTCACTAGCCATTCTATTCCCTAACGAAGTGTCTACCATCAATATATCAGCATAAGAAAATATACAGAGGCAAAGGCTCTCTACGAAAGCAATAGATATGAAGCTAGTTGAAGATAAAACTGAGGGAACTAGGATCGTACCTTGAAATGAAGAATGTTTGGGAACCTACTCCGGCAGGGTCTGTTCCATTACAAAGGTCTGGCCTGCTCCAAGGCCCTGTGACCCTACCTGACCACTCTGAGCTGGTCCACTCTATTTTCACTGAAAGACTGGTGACTGACCACCATATACATGACCTCCACCTTGACCTGACTGGCCGAAATAACTCTAGTTCCTAGTCTGGTGAGAACCTGGTAGTGCTACTCCCGAATGCGAAGTCATAGAAGAACCCCTGTCACGAGCTTCTGGTGAGAAAACCTGACATAAATACTGAAGGTTACCCATTTTGATGCAAGATCGGCACTCCACTGGGACTCTCTGGCACTGTGGCCTAGTATTCCCACACTTTCTGCACTGGTAGCATACCACCTAGCTACCAGAAGATGTGTCTCGCCTCCTTGGTTCATCACACGAAGAATACCTATAGCTCTTTCTGTAGTCAGTAGGAGGGATGCAAACTCTAGATGCTGATCCGCCCTAGATCATTACTCTAGAATCCCTCAGATTGCGCTCCTCCATTAGTGCTTAGTTGATGATAGAAGTGGTGGAAGTCAACTTGAAGATGTTCACCTTGGAACGGATGTCCTGTAAGGGCCATACTCAAACTTCAGTGCCAGGAATAACCCATATATTCCAAGTAATGGTGTGAAATTATGATGCTCAGTGAAGTGAGGGGAGTAATCCATAACAGAAAGAGTACCCTGATTCAGAATAATGAACTCTTGGGATCGGTCGACCATCAAGGTCTCCAGATAGAAGTAGTCATAGAGGATGTGCTGGAACTCCTCACATGCCATAACCTACTGATGACCCACCTATGAGATCACATCACACCACCTCTTGGAGGAATCCCATAGAATGTAAGTAGAAAGATTAATCCTCCTCACTGGAGGCATCTCCATACGCTCAAAGATTGTCAGCATGGCTTCTATCCATGACTCTGCATCCCGAGGCCCTCCTTCTCATGAGAAGATGGGAGGATGCTGCAGCTGGAAAATGCACGTCAAATCTGCCATCGACGGGGCAGGAGGCAAAGCTCCCTAGAAGGTCTGAATCATCCTCATGAAGCCTTCCCTGAACATTGCATCAGTACTAGTAACATGTATAACTACTGGTGCCAAGACTGGCAAAATATGAGGATCTATAGGAATTCCCTGATCAGCCATATCTGGCATCTGATCACTACCCTATAACTGTCATAAAAATGGAGGATGTCTCGGTGGCATGACTCTAAAAGGAAAAATTCACACCTTAAATAAACATTATAAAGGACTGAAAACTAGAATTATATGAAGGGAATAGGATAAATAAAACTTTCAAGTTTTATAAAACATGACTACACGACGTGTATCAAGCATACATGATGTGTACTGCTATCTAAACTGGTTGTGTAACACCCAAACCACATGGTGTGTTGTATAAACCCCTAGTGTGTACTTGAATCCACTTTCCCTGGCCGATTACTTCTATATGGTTAATCCACACGGATCTCCCAAGACAAGACTACACGGCGTGTTCTCGGTATACCCGACATGTACTAGAAATTCATCACCTGGCCCGTGTTGTTAGTGACACGGCCTGACACACTTCTCACACTACAGGACACGTTCAAGGTGGTCACGGTGTGTATGCGAAAGGATAACATTGACCCGTGTTGTTAGTGACATGGCAGGGTGCCTGGGTTAGACTACAGGGCGTGTTCAATCCTGAAAAGGCATGTATAAGAAGATACTCCACCGACCTGTGTTGTTAGCTACACAACTGGGTTCCTAGGATTACACTACACGGCGTGTTCAAATCATACACGACATGTTACTGTAAGAAATTCCCCATCTCGTGTCTCTACCCACATGGCCTGTGACATGGTTAGATACTACACAGCGTGTACCAAAAGTACACAGCGTGTACTTATGAAAAAAGGTTTCTTCCCAAACAGAAGAACACATGGCGTGTAGTCTAAATAGCACGGCGTGTATTCTGGGGTTTTCTGAAGAGTAAGCCTCAGAAACTAATCTGGAGCCTAGAGAACACTGAAATGAACACTGAAGGTTCCAAATTACGATCTGTGAGGGCCCATACTCCATGAGAATCAATTTTTTGTATCTTATACATGTTACAAACAAGGTAAACAAGTCAATGATCCACCAAATTCTTGTCCATGAGGGCCCATAACACCTCAAGAACCATAGTTTGGCATTCATTAAGGAAAAACCTTACACAATCAATGCTTTAACAAGAAGAAGATGTTTTTTTCAAGGAATCTATCACAACAGCAGGAATATTCTACACAACATCTATCACAACAACATGAAATTGCTAACTCACCCTAGATGGAATGGCAAGAATCCATGACATGTGATTTATATAAAGTGCTTATATGAAACATGAGAAGGAATGTCCTCATCTCATTGGGTTGTGATAGAAATAGAACCTCAATAACATCAACGGTAATAGCACAAAACATGTGAATCACCCAACGGTGAAATAAAATCAACTGTAAAATTAAAAACCAAAAAAATTGAAATAAATGATATAGATTGGATTTTCCCTATACACGGGTTAGCTACTCCTGGGAACAGGTTATTACCAAGTACCTATTCTATCATATCCTTAGATAAAGGCACAAAATAGTAAGTCAAGAGAAAATAATTCCTCTGATACCACTTTGTAACGTCTCAGTTCCGAAATCCACCTAGAGGCGCCCCGTTCCTGGTTGTTCACATGGCCTCAAGCGCATTTCCATGAACGTCAGAGGTTGCCAACTAACAACAAGAGAATTGGGTGTGATAGTTGGGAAACTATTCCCTCATTGGCAGAGTAACACAACAGAATATAAAAAATTATCCAATAGCGGAAGTAGTAATCTCCAACAACAGTAAACAGAAGAAGACTGAAATGATAAACAACTGGAGAACATATATAAATAAAGTGATGCATGACACACATATATTTAGGAAAATAGAAAAACAAGTCACAATGATGGAATACAACAGTGATAAACCCAATTGAAAAATAAAGTAGATAAACTCCTCAGCATCGCAATCCATAGCTCGGTCCCATGCTCTCCAACACCACAACAAGTCAAGTACCCGAAGTAGAAAGGCGCTTGCCCTTATCTATACCTACAACAATATAAATTTTTTGGGCCCAAAAGTATGACCGAAACAGGGTGTGAGACTAAATACCAGTAGGAAACCACAAAAATATCTATAAATAATAGTCAATCATATATGGAAGGTAAAAGTACAGAAAGCAGTAAACCGGAATGTACTCAGTAATGAACAATCCATAGTCCAAATATCAAGAAACAGCTAATCAAAGAAAATAAAAACAACAGGTAACCCTCTGGGAAGTACTCACAGCCTATCCCCTATGGTCCTACCTAATAGATACAAGAAACCCTCTGGGAATAACAAATATTATCACCCCTTTGGTTAAGTTAAAGTATAGACTCTCTGAGGAATCAGTCACCGCCAATTCCCCCAATATTCTCTTATCGGTACTAAAGGCGCTCTAGGGAAGCACTTACGTCACATTCCCTATCTGGACCACATCAAGGAACTAAAAACTCTCTGAGGAAGCACTCAATGTTAATTCCCCCTGTGGTCTCACATTTTAAATTATAAAATACACTCTGGAGAAGCCCTTACGTCCATTCTTCCTATGGTCTACTATACTAGGTTGTCAGATCCCTATGTAAAATCAGCAAGTATAGAATCGTGTAATGGCCAAAGTAATCCTCAAGAACTACTTGGATAGAATTCTACAGCATAACATCATATCATAGAAATAGTCACATCATCCTACAATACTAGGCATGGGATAATAAACAGCAGCCCAACAGGCAATCTAGACCCAAAGGTCAAAACTGGAAAAACATGCATGGGAAACACATCCAAAGCACAAAAAATAACCCTATTCACAATCAATAACCTCTAATCAAGCATACAAGAAAAGCAGGAAAACAATAGGGCTAAAATTGTAAATGCGTAATACCCCGTTCATGGGTATTGGGAAAATTTTCCCATAAAACTCAAAGACATTCTACAGTAAGGCACAAACCACCTACCTCAGCGTTGGGAGATCAATATACTTTAACTTAAAGGATTGCATTGCCTTATACCCCTATAGATCTAAGAAATCAAACAAAACATTCAACCCATGATAAGTTGAAAAAGAAGAGGAATTAAGAAATGAAGCTCTCGGAGAAGTAAGAGCTTACCGTTGCAGTTCCAATGTTATCGATGATGGTCAATTCAGAGAACGGATGATCGCTCGAGGGATCATCGAAGATCCATGGCTACTCGGTGATCTCAGATGAACGAAACCTTGAAGTAGGGTGTTCCATCTATCATACGCGACCCCGACATGTTTAATAAATAACTAAAATACACTGCATGTACTTTTGAAGTACATGGCATGTTCTTTCCTTTTATGTACTCTTCTTTAGTCGGCCTCCATGTCATCCCACATGACCGTGTGTGTGGCCATGACATGGCCAGCACACGACCTCCTACGGAAATTAAGTACATGGTGTTTACTCATAAAGTACACGACGTGTACTTCAAAAATTTCCAAAAACTCCTCTTTTCTCAAAAACTCCAGAAAAAGGAAAAACACACCAGAAAAGAAGATATGGGTTCTTACACATGATTTGTCATGTTCTTTCTTTATATTACTATATAAAAAACCTCTGATAATTATTCACTTTATTAAAAAAAATTAAAAAAATTACTCCTTTTATTTTATTTTTTACATTGTCACATTTAATTACCTGACCAATTAATTTCACATCAAATTTATTAAAAATATATAGATCATATGTAAAACATTACTCTAGTTAGTAAAATATGGGTAAATAACCATTTTATGAATTTATCTTAGGGTATAAAATTGTTTTTTTGAATAAATTAAATGATGAAACTTCCAAATATTTTATTGTTTTTATGTTTTTTGGAAGGATATAGAGTTTGATGAAAAATGAAAAATAGATATGAATATTGTAAGATGAGTAGGAAATTTATTTTGGAATAAAAAAAATGATGATTTGATGATGTATATTATGGAAGTGGGGAATGGAAAATTTAAGTACAAAAGCCAGATCTTGAAAATGAATAACTGGAATAAAACTGGGTGAAAAGTGCTCGAAATCAACATTACACATCCTCTAAGTCACTTGCACAATGTGTAAATTGAAACAATAAAGTCCCTGAAACATTATGTGATAATTTTCATGTCCCCACACATTAAATTTTGTTTAAACCATGTACATAATGTGTATATATTGAAAACAAACCAAATAATGGTATATTTTTCATAAATAAAGGCGGAAGACCCTGTTTTTGTCCTAGGATGACCCATTATGACTCAATAGCATTTAATAGACCATTTTTGACACCATGAGGATATATTAAAGACTATAAATATGATAATATGATAGATATAAAGAGTTTTGTCTAGTGAGGGAATCTTTTTTATGATGGCATGCTACGGTTTAATTTCCCTATTTTCCTTTTCTTTTCTTTTTTTCATTCTTTGATGCCCACCCTCTCTTAAATAAACTCTACATCCCCATCAATGAAGGTGTAGTTTATTTGAGTGATATGAAAGGGGGAGTGTTGGACTATGTGATGTTATTGAGTTCTTGTGATTATATTTAAATATATCCTTTCTTCATTTTCTATCAAGTTTCATTTCATAATTCAGCATTAAATTAACACAAAAATATTTTACTTTTTTCAAAAGCACTTTTGAGGGAATGTTGGGAAACAAAAATATGTCCAAATAATAGGTTTTTACCACATAAATAACCCAAAATGTTTTTCAAAACCAAAATAAGAATTTTATATCCATCCACCCTATATATATCCAAATAATGAGTGGTCACCCATGTATTCAGCTCAATACATAGAAGATCTTAAAAATCATCCACCATGTTATTCTAGGCCCAGAGATATTCTACCACAATTATATTTCCTTCATTAAATCCCCATGCTAAAAAAATTGTGTTTATTAATCCACACCAATTTCTCATCATTAGTTCCAACTATGCTCAACCTCTGGTATATTTTGTTGGCAATCACCTATAAAGCATTAATCTGATTTTCTTCTTATATTTGTTCCTCATTAGATTGTAGCACAAGATGAAAATTCTCATGATTCTCTAGATATATCTTTTATGACATGATAATTAAGGTTACTTTTAGTATTGGATCAATCAACACTATGAATTCTCCATCCGAGTGATAGATTCCCTTACCCATACCTTACTTTCCCAACTCACCAGAATGTGGTTGTGGTAGGTTTTGATTCTATTAATTTTAATTTCCTTGGTTTATGATCTATTTCTCACTCCTCCAAATTATTTTTTATATAGTTTGGAATATATTATGGTTTTTGATGAGTTCTTGATGGTCGTATATATGTGCTTAACAATTTGATATTTGAATATTGGTTTATTGGGGGACAACAATTCCTTATTAGGGATTTCCCTAATTAATTAAGAGAAACATACAACACTACACATAGGAAGGAGGTTAGACCAACTTGAGGTTTCATATTTTAATATTCTAATCATAAATATCAAGAAAATTGGTATATAGGACTCGGTAGATGAATATATCTCCTACCAGTTAGCATATGAGAAAGGGGTAAAATTTGGAAACCATGATAGCATAGTACTAGATATATCCAAACACTCTCTCATCACTATATCTCTCTCTTTTTTTCAAATAAATAAAATAAACTATTTTTTCTTTAAATTTCACAACATAAAATTAAAACCAAATTTTACTAAAATCTAAAAAAATTATAACCCTATTATCTATGTTCTACACTTCGATAGACTGCCTATGGTTAACCCCAAAATATACTTAGGTAAAACAAATTATTTTTCCATGCCCGAAGACATGTGTGCATTATATGGTCAAATATATTATTATTTAACAATATCAAGAATGATAATGGTGGCATTATTATCTTTTTTATACATAAATTATTCTTTTTAAACAATCCAAAAAATATAGTTATGAAAAATGAACTATGTTATAATCATAATGACAGTAAGCCATATGTATTCATGTGTAACGTTTCCGTTTATCAGAGATAATGATGTATTGAAGGTAATTGATATTTTATTTTTCAAATATGATAATTATATAATAAATATAATGTTATTTATATAAATTAAATTACACATACCATCCATGTGATGTGGTAATATAAATAAATTACATAACTTTGTGAGGCGGTATTCCACAGTACACATGAATCACGTTATCAATTATTGAATGGAAGGTAAGGTAATAATGTATACGATATATTTATTTTCAATAATTATTAATATATAATTAATATCATACATAAATATGAAATTAATCAATATTACCTTCCATTTAAATCCTAAGTGAAAAATGAATCACATCGCTTCACGTGGCGGTAGTCCGTCGTACACATGAGCGATGTAATGATATTCTATACAAAATGGAATGTAGGAAGTTACATGTGATACTGAAATTAAATAATTATAATTATATCCTAAATACCATATATTAATATTATATAATCATTATATCCATATTTGAGAAGTAGTGATGGAAAATGAAATATGTTAGTTTGTGAGGTGGCAGTGCCTTGTACACACGATCAAAAGTTTTGTTTTCCATTTAAGGTTTTAGGTAATTACCTTAAAAATAGCTCAGTATATGTAATAGACATGGTTTATTATATCATCATGGTTTAATAATATTTTAAGGAGGTGGAATAAGAAATAAAATAAAATGATCAGTTCAAGACGCTACCACCTCTTTGGAAAACATATTTATGTTTTCCCCAAACCATTCTTATGTTAGATATATAATAAAAAAGGATTATAGTATTATAGTAGGTATTAAATAATGTTATTTTGGTAATTATGGGTAGAGAAAATTGGTTTTTTTAATTGTGAAGAAAATAAGATAGGTTGTGTCCATTTATAAGTGGGGGAGAGGACACAATTGGAATTTTCTAAAAGAAAGAATTACAACCACATTATTATCATTACAGAAGGATGAAAACTAAAACTTTTATAACATTATAAGATATAATGTATAAATATGACCATTAAAAAGTAATTATACATGTTTTTTTTGTAATTTTTAACCCTTATCATTTTAGTTTAACCCCCAGGTAAACCCGTTTTTTACCATAACCATGGTAAATATTTTTTAATTTTTTCACTATTAATTATGCTCAAAAAGTAAATTTAAATTATTATAAAATATAAATTATTATTATTAATAGTATTTAATAAATATTTTAAAATTCAACTCAAAAAATTTGTAGAATTTAATATAAAATTAAACTTGCTAATGTGTCGAAAAAATAGTTTTTCAAATAACTCCTTTTTAAGGGAAAGATAATCTAAGATTAACTATATGAAAATTTATCACACATAAATGAATTCAAATAAAAATTTACATATATATACACTCTTTATATTTCATTTAAATCATTCCTTGTTACTTGTTAATTTAATTATTTAAAATGGATAAATGTTGTGAACATTAAAACGGTATTTAGAAAAAAGGTGTTTTAAATCCTAAAAATAAATTCAGAAATAAATCTAGTATAAATATGATTTAACTATAATTAATTGGATTTAAAATAACTATATAAAAATTAGGTTAATTTTAAACTATATTAAAACATTAATGGGACTTAATTTATCGAAAAAGAAATGACAATTTTTTAAAAAATCGGTATTTTCCACTATTCAGTTAAATGATTAATAATTTACAATAAATAATAATGTTTCAAAATAAATTAATATTGATATTATTATTACAATAATTATGTTCATTATATAATTTTCTATTTCAAAAAGATCCAAAAACTATTTATAATATTTTATCACAAAAAAAGAAACAAAAATCATTTTTTAGAGAAAACATATTTTTGATGAATAATTGACATTTATTTAAAAATAAATGACTAATTAATAAGAATTTATGAATAAATTTAGAATTATTAGGACCTATATATATATTTGATAAATTATTTAATCATATCCGTACCCGCCAATTTAATGGCTAGGTTATAACAGTCTTCTTTAAATAATAATATTTTTATTATATGGCGTAGTGCGTTTAAAGTCAATATTGTAGGTTGAATATGCTATCGGCCATAGTGGTTTTCTAATCTCATGTTGTCACATTTTCCCTATATAAATAAATTTTTTCCTCAAAATGTTAAATTTTTCTTAGTTATCAAGATTTTGACATTTGAAATTTCATTTTGGAAAAAAACCACATCGTAAAGAGGGTTAATGAAAAATGCTCTTGAAAAGAGCGAAGGTAAATATGAAATTCATCACATAAATAGAATTCCATATACTTGAACATTTGTTTAAATTAAATATTTATACATAAATAAAACTTTAAAAATTATATAGATTTTTCGGGATCATTGTTCAAAATAAATTGAATGATCATAGGTATGTTGAGGACCTAAAAACCATAAATTTGTGATGAGTTAAAATAATATTGATTTTTTGGACATAAAGTTAATGTGATAAAAAAAACTATATCATTTTCCATGATTTGAAGGATAATTTTACTATATATGCTATGAACAAAATAATTATACTTACATGATAAGTATAATTTAATATTTCAACAAATTTCTACCACAATCTCATATTTTTTTCAAATGATAAGTATTCAAGATGATTTTTTCATGCCTGGGAACTAAAAAAACTTCTAATAGGTTAAAATACAAAATATAACAACCCGTTATTCCTGAAATATTTAATAAAACCGAAACGGTAAGTGAAAAGTAATACAATATTAAAAATTATTAAACCTTCGTAAAACAATTCAACAATAAAACCAAATATTTGACATAGATCGTAACACATTTTCCCAAATAACCTTAACAACCAAAATATGTTTAAATGTTTTAACCTCAAATATTATCTCATAACCTTCATCTTACCTCTCTAAAATTTTCACATCATTCTTCCCAAACAATCTATACATTAAACCTAGAGGTTATATATATACCTCAACCCAAAAATCCTCCAAAAAAAATATTAATCACTTCAACATAAAAAGACTTGATCCTATAATATTATTCCCAAAATAAACATAATATTTATCCCTCAAACCATGTAATAAAAAAATTAATAATTACTTGGAAATTACATATCCATTGGTAGGAATTTATCCCCTTTACATCCTTACCATATGCGATGGGTATAGCATCCTGCCTTTTTATCACATAAACTTTCATTACATTTTACAAAATCGAGGATCTTTAAGGTTTAGTGTCTTGGAAACCATGAACTTTAAACATGAAAACACATAAGATTCTTCTTAAACACTTGAAAGGCTTCTCATCATGTTCATCCTAGGTTCATTACTGTATCTCATAACCTGGGGACATACATCAAAAGAAAGGGTGAGCAGAAGGCCCAATAAGGGAAACAAGAGAAACATTTTACATGTGAACTTGAGATACTTCAATAAGGTCGTGAAAAGAACATTAAGGCATGAGAAAGAAATAATGAGGCATATCATAATAAAAATAACATTTTTCATAACTTTAAGATGTGTCTGCATCATTTAACATAGACAATCATGAACATATCACCAAGGTCCATCCCCAAGTTTTCATTTGGAAATTACCAACGTTATTCACCAAGGTATCGTGAAAATTGTAATCTCTAGTGGTTACATCATTAACCAATGCATTGGAGCGCTATCAGGGAACACCCTTAAATTTGCCTTTACTATCATGTGAGCCACATATACCATCATAAAAAATTTCATAAATGACCCATATAGAATAAAATAAATGGGTTTCATTTCATAATCATAACGTTTTAAAAACTACTTTAAAGACATGATCTTTACGGCACTTTAAACCCACGAAAAGGGAAAGCGAGTTTCATGTCTGTAAATCCCAGAATTTAAAATAGAACATCTTGGTATATATGTGAATACCCATATAGAAGTTAGATATTTTAGTATTCAATTAATAAAATAAAATATCTTTAGAAAAAGATAGAGACATTTTGAGACGAAAATTCTGCAGCATAACGGCTATGTTACATGGTTTTTAAAAAACATTGAAAAGAGAGGGGACATGGGTCAAACATTCATAAATGTCCCATAAAACTGTAGAGGGACAGAATATAAGAGATTTAAGAACATGGTAATGAAATTTAAAAATATACCATATGAAATGAAGAATATGAAAGGAAGACAAAAATAAGATTTCTCTTATGAAAATTCGGCAGCCTAACAATGTTACATAAACTTCAACCAAAAACGAATTGATGAGATCAAATAGGGTATCTAATCATATGAACATAAAATATCAGTATGATAGATATAGATATCATACCCCAACATAATAAAAAGTAACTTTCAAGACTTGACATGGAATTAGAACTTTGAAAAGGAGAAGGGTGAAAGAATCCCTTAAAAATTCGACAGCCTAACGACGTCACTTAATACTTCAACAAAAAAATGAATTGATGAGATAAAATAGGGTCTCTAATCATATGAACATAAGAGTTCATTATGATAGATATAGAGATCATACCCCAACATAAAAAAAAGGAACTTGAAATAATTGACATGAAAGTAGAACTTCAAAACGAGAAGGGTGAAGAACCACTTAAAAATTCGGCAGCCTAACGGCGCCACTTAAAACTTCAAAATACTGAATTGAAGAGATAAAATGGGGTATCTCATAATATTATCATAAAATATCAGTATGATAAATTTAGATATCATACCCCAACATAATAAAATGGAACTTGAAATACTTTACATGATAATAGATCTTGAAAAATGAGAAGGGAGAAAGAATCTGTTACAAAACTTTCGGCAGCCTAACGGCGCCACTTAAAACTTCATAAAACGAAATAATGAGAGTAATAGGGGATATATCATTATGTTAACATTAAAGGGGAAGTAAGAGGAGTATAAAATAACACCCTTTAACATAAGAACATGGAGCATCAAAGAAATTACATAAAAGAGATTTCTTGAAAAGAAAGATAGAGATCAGATCCCTTACCTTAAAACGTAACTCTTAAAACTCAAAGGTTGGGACCTTGAGGTCTTGGGGGAACCTTGAGAGGACTCATTGGGAGGTAATGAGACCAAAACTTTGTTGTGGAAGAGTGGGGAGTCGAATGGATGAGAGGATGGCTTGGTATTTATGGGGAAAGTGAGGGGACAAGGCATTAATGGCCAAGGGACACCACATTAGTGGTTTTGGCAAACCCATGGGCTTGCCCATGGTATTTTCCCATGGTATTGGCCAATTGGGACACCTCATACCTTATATTACTATTAATAAGTCGACCATATTGATTACATACTTAATACATCATTTAATGATGTCATTAAACACCCGTAACTTAAAAACTGTATTTTCACTATTCATCGAAAATTCAACTTTCTCAGAATAATCCCAAAATTTCACCGTAACCAAATATCAATGATCTGATTTCAAAAATGAACTCCATTTTATAAAAATAATTTTCTTAATATTTTTAAATTAATTTTTAATTAAAAAGCACTATTCACTCGAAAAAACTAATACTTGAATAATAATTTATGAAATCGTTATTTAACCATTTTATTGAATCACATTACTTAATCAAGGTGCCTAGATTATATTAATACTTTATTTCAGTGAGATTACTAATCCATTTGGACACATTACTAATCCTAATCATAAAATCACTATTCATAATTTACTATTCATCAAAAATTAAGTTGATCTTATTAGACTCTAAATTTCGTACTGAGCATAATTATAGAAGACCATTTTTTGAATATCATTACACATTTTTAATTATTTAAGGTTTACATAAACATTTTTAAAATATCCTTTTTCTAAAATTCATCAAAAATATGAATACTATATTTATCTGGTCATTTGAAAATTCATAAACTTCATCATAAGAAGAAATCCCAATTTTTATATAAAACAAAGGATTACACAAGGCAATTACGGTCTCCTTACATAGCCCCTTATCACAACATCATAGGACTTAAGTGTAAGGTGTGCTAAGGTGAGAGAATCTGAGGGAGGCTTGGCTAACATCGCACGAGTAGTAATTTCTATCAGTTTGAACTTCTCGCAAAGGCGATTCCGTTCTAACTTCACACGATGAAGTTCGGCTTGGGTTTGTTCCAGAGCAAAGCTCATTGGTGCTACCTCCTTCCCAAGTTCTTTTAGATGGCCTTCGATCGGTCCAAGACTACTGTGTGAGGCCATCAAATCTTCTTTCTATAATAATTAACCAATATTACTTATATTTAGAGACAATAATCAAAACGTTTAGTTTACAGTGGTCATAGTGACCAATGTTCATATAACAGTCAAAGCCCAACGATCTCATTTTAATTATACTCATGTTATCAAATGAAACATTTTTGTTGAGTATAAAAATATAATAAAATAACACACAAAATTAGGAATCAATATTTATTCAAAATTTCAGGTCGTTATAATCTTTCCCCCTTAAGAAATTTCATCCTCGCAAATTTTTTAAAATTGGGTTTTGAAATTCCATTGAAAGTCCCACATCAGAAAAGGAGTCAGAAAAACTATTACTTTATAAGAAAGAAATGGAAGTACAAAGGTCACCCGAGTTAACCCATACTAGGATTCCATGGAGGAAAACATGGATATAGAAGAAAAAACAAAGGGTCAAGTTCTAGGGGAGAGTGATAGAAAACATGATTAGGAAAAAGTTAACCATAAGAAAATCCCAAACTTACGATGTGTGTAAACGGTCTTTGATTACCTAGTAAGAAACTTAAACCAACAACATTTTTGTTTTACGTTCCTTTTAATAATTTTGAGGAATTCATTTACTACATAGAACAAAAACATAATAAAATATACCTACCTTCATGTAGAGTTTCATCCTTTAATAAGTTTCTACCAAAACTAATATTTTCTCCAAATGATGAGAATTCAAAATTACTTGGTCTCATCAAAACACAAGAATCATCTTCTAGAGAATCACATAATCCACAAAAGATTAACTATCTATTTCCTCTATCTTTAAACATTATCCCAAAAACATAAAGGGTAGGGTAAAACAACTCTTCAAAAAGAAATAATCCCATAGGAATGGAAACTACTTTTAAATCTTAAAAGTTCCATGGTACTACCCAAAGTTCATCATAGACCATTCCATAAATAACGGTCCTTAAAATTACTCAAAATAAACCAAACTAAGATTGAAACCCAAATACAAGAAGGATTTGATAACATAGTCTTCCAAAATAATCTTCATTGTTCATCTCCAAACAACATCAACCACTCCTAACATCTTATAACAAAAGTATCTAACCAAAAAATATTTTACCCAAGATAGGTTAATCATTCCCATAAGTAACCTAAATTACTATAAGTCCACCTTAAATTCATCGATTCTTCAAAATATAAGTCAACCTTACTCCTCAATGAAAATACCAAAGTAATCTAATTACCACGATCATATAGGGTCCCCAAAATAGTGAACATCTTCCAAAATAATAATCATATTTTAATCCCCTAATCATCCCGGTCATATTAATACGAAAATCATCGCATTTCCTATCGCATTGGTTGTTGGGACATGTTCCTACATTTCCGTCCATTAATAATGAAAACAAAGTACAATTAGGGTCTTGAATACTTATCCAATAATCATGAAAAGGAACTTAAAGCATATAAGGATAACTTGTAGAAGAAAAGTATACCCTAAATTTTGATCCCCTAGGTTCCCATCTAGGTTATCCATGATCATATATTCTTATGTGAATCTCTATTTTATTTTATCTTTATTCCTTTAACAATGGTTCATAATAAGCTTATGAGTTTACCAAAGCATATCCCCCAGGAGTGTCGTAACCAAGAGTATAGCAAGGCCCGTTGTCGTGTACCAGTTCCCGTTCGAGTCTAGCTCAAAGCGGTGTTTTCGGGTTTTTCCCCTATGTACATATGTGCCAGAGCCACCTCTACCTGCTCGTATCCAGACAGGGATGTATTTTCTTGGCAACCCCTTACTCAATACTCACCAAAATACCAGGAAGATTTCCTATATTTAAACTTTTATATAGGGTTCTTCCTAGAGTTTTCATATCCTAATTTCCACAAATAACTATACCATCCTTTGATACCAACTATATCATCCCACCTTTTTATCACATAAACTTTCATTACATTTTACAAAACCGAGGATCTTTAAGGTTTAGTGTCTTGGAAACCAGGAACTTTAAAGATTAAAACATAAAATATTCTTCTTAAACACTTGAAAGGATTCTCCTCATGTTCATCCTAGGTTCATTACTGCATCTCATAACCTGGGGACATACATCAAAAGAAAGGGTGAGCAGAAGGCCCAGTAAGGGAAACAAGAGAAACATTTTACATGTGAACTTGAGATACTTCAATAAGGTCATGAAAAGAACATTAAAGCATGAGAAAGAAATCATGAGGCATATCATAATAAAAATAACATTTTTCATAACTTGAAGATGTGGCTGCATCATTTAACATAGAAAATCATGAACATATCACCAAGGTCCATCCCCAAGGTTTCATTTTAAAATTACCATGGTTATTCACCAAGGTATCGTGAAAATTGTAATCTCTACTGGTTACATCATTACCCAATGCATTGGAGCGCTATCAGGGCGCACCCTTAAATTTGCCTTTATTATCATGTGAGCCACATATATCATCATCAAACATTTCATAAATGACCCATATAGCATAAAATAAAAGGGTTTCATTTCATAATCATAACTTTTTAAAAATTGCTTTAAAGACATGATCTTTACGTCACTTTAAACCCACGAAAAGGGAAAGCGGGTTTCATGTATGTAAATCCCAGAATTTAAAATAGAACATCTTGGTATATATGTGAATACCCATATAGAAGGTATAGATTTGAGTATTCACTTAATAAAATAAAATAACTTTAGAAAAAGAGAGATACATTTTGAGACGAAAATTCTGCAGCATAACGGCTATGTTACATGGTTTTTAGAAAACATTGAAAAGTGAGGGGAAATGGGTAAAACATTCATAAATGACCCATAAAATAGCAGAGGGACAGAATATAAGAGATTTAAGAACATGGTAATGAAATTTGAAAATATACCATATGAAATGAAGAATATGAAAGGAAGACAAAAATAAGATTTCTCTTATGAAAATTCGGCAGCCTAACAGCGTTACATAAACTTCAACCAAAAATGAATTGATGAGATCAAATAGGGTCTCTCATAATATGAACATAAAATATCATTATGATAGATATAGAGATCATAACCCAACATAATAAAAAGGATCTTTCAAGAATTGACATGGAATTAGAACTTTGAAAAGGAGAAGGGTGAAAGAATCCCTTAAAAATTTGGCAACCTAACAGCGTCACTTAATACTTCAAAAAAATGAATTGATGAGATCAAATAAGGTCTCTCATAATATGAACATAAGATTCCAGTATGATAGATATAGAGATCATACCCCAACATAAAAAAAAGGAACTTGAAAGAATTGACATGAAAGTAGAACTTCAAAACGAGAAGGGTAAAGAACCACTTAAAAATTCGGCAGCCTAACGTCGCCACTTAAAACATCAAAATACTGAATTGAAGAGATCAAATGGGGTATCTCATCATATGATCATAAAAGATCAGTATGATAAATTTTGATATCATACCCCAACATAATAAAAAGGAACTTGAAATACTTTACATGATAATAGATCTTGAAAAATGAGAAGGGAGAAAGAATCCGTTACAAAAATTTCGGCAGCCTAACGGTGCCACTTAAAACTTCATAAAACGAAATAATGAGAGTAAGAGGGGATCTCTCATTATGTGAACATGAAATGGGAAGTAATAGGAGTATAAAATAACACCCTTTAACATAAGAACATGGATCATAAAATAAATTACATAAAAGAGATTTCTTGAAAAGAAAGAGAGAGATCGGATCCCTTACCTTAAAATGTAACTCTTAAAACTCAAAGGTTGGGACCTTGAGGGCTTGAGGGAACCTTGTTAGGACTCCTTGGGAGGTAATGAGACCATAACTTCTTGGGGGAAGAGTGGGGAGTCGAATGGATGAGAGGATGGCTTGGTATTTATAGGGAAAGTGAGGGGACAAGGCATTAATGGCCAAGGGACACCTCATTAGTGGTTTTGGAAAAACCATGGGCTTGCCCTTGGTATTTGCCCATGGTATTGGCCACTTGGGACACCTCATACCTTATCTTACTATTCATAAGTAGACCATATTGATTACATACTTAATACATCATTTAATGGTGTCATTAAACACCCGTAACTTAAAAACTGTATTTTCACTATTCATCGAAAATTCAACTTTCTCAGAATAATCCCAAAATTTCACCTTAACCAAATATCAATGCTCTGATTTTAAAAATGAACTCCATTTTATAAAAATAATTTTATAAATATTTATAATTTAATTTTTAATTAAAAAACACTATTCACTCGAAAAAACTAATACTTGAATAATATTTTATGAAATCGTTATTTAACCATTTTATTGAATCATATTACTTAATCAAGGTGCCTAGATTATATTAATACTATCTTTAAGTGAGATTACTAATCCATTTAGACACATTACTAATCCTAATCATAAAATCACTATTCATAATTTACTATTCATCAAAAATTAAGTTGATCTTATTAGACTCTAAATTTCGTACTGAGCATAATTGTAGAAGACCATTTTTTGAATATCATTACACATTTTTAATTATCTAAGGTTTACATAAACATTTTTAAAATCTACTTTTTTTAAAATTCATCCAAAATATGCATACTATAATTATCCGGTCATTTGAAAATTCATAAACTTCATCATAAGAAGAAATCCCAATTTTTATTTAAAACATAGGATTACACAAGGTAGTTACGGTCTCCTTACATAGACCCTTATCACACCAGCATAGGACCTAAGTGTATGGTGTGCTAAGGTGAGCGAATCTGAGGGAGGCTCGGCTAACATCGCACGAGTAGTAATTTCTATCAGTTTGAACTTCTCGCAAAGGCGATTCTGTTCTAACTTCACATGATGAAGTTCGGCTTGGGTTTGGTCCGGAGTAAATCCCAGTGGTGCTACCTCCTTCCCAAGTTCTGTTAGATGGGATTCGATCGGTCTAAGACTACTGGGTGAGGCCATCGAATCTTCTTTCTATAATAATTAACCAAGATTACTTGTATTTAGAGACAATAATCAAAACGTTTAGTTTCCAGTGGTCATATTGACCAATGGTCATATAACAGTCAAATCCCAACGGTCTCATTTTAATTATACTCATGTTATCAAATGAAACGTTTTTGTTGAGTATAAAAATAAAATAAAATAACACACAAAATTAGGAAACAATATTTATTCAAAATTCCGGGTCGTTACAATAGGTTATTACTAGGATTGTTGGTTGTCCTTATTCTAAAACTATATTAATATAATTACTGTAACATTCACATAAATATTATTAACATCCTCCAAATAATATTAATCATCAAATAAATTTTAATCCACTAATGTTTTCTATACATCTTATTATTTTCCAAAAAAATATCATATTATAATTAAATTTCATTTCTAGGCCATTATTACCATTAAACACATTCTTTTAAATCTATAATGAAATAATAATATAGAAGGATCCTTATAATTTTTATGATTCTTATAACCAAAATGAAATTAATAAAAACACTCCAACAACATGTATCTAAAATTCCAAAACCTTAACACTTAAATTAATCCACATTAATGAATTTATATCTTAGGACCTTAGGAATTAATACATAGATTAATTCATTACTCGGATAATGACCAAGTTCCACACATATAAATATATTCCTTGTGTAATTTTAATTAAACTCTTTATTTTTCATTATAGAATATCTTCTTTGTGACCTCATTTTCCACAAATAAAGCATATTCGAGTTCCTTTAAGGAAATTTCCATTGTTCTTCTTCCCATAATTTTTTCTTGTATGAAATTGAATATTATTTTCTTTTTCATATTTAGAACTTGGACTACCATGATACATCATCCTTCTCTTCTTCAATTTTTTTTGGAAATTCAAATATGTTCTAGTTGTTAATCCTAATTAGAAATATATCATTTCTCATGATAAAAAGATATCTAACTGCCATTACTATTAGGGTTATAATGTAATTTGGGAGATCATTAAATCTCCCATCATATAGGTTTTCATAATTATTTCTCTTATTTCCTACTATTAACTAAAAATAAATTAAGAAAAACAAAATGAGAATACTTTAGTCTATAAAGGGGAAACATTAATGATAAGAACATTCTAAATTGTGTGTCTCTAGGATTAAATCTTGGTTATACATGGTAATTATTTCTATTATGTTTTCTAAAATAACAATTCATTCAATTATTTCATAATATATATTAAGAAGTTTGTGAATTTCTAAATCATATCCCTCGGGAGTCTTAAACGAGGTGTTCAATAAGCCCCATTATCATGTACTGGGTAATGCTTGAGTCAACACCAATGTACCTTTTTCAAATTTATTACCCCTAGGTAAATTTGTGCCATAACCACATCCTATTTTAATATCCAGACAGGTATGTAATTTCTCAAAGACCACTCACTCTATTCTTCACCAAGATTACAAGATATCATTCTATATTTAGATGTATCCTTAGACTTATCAATATGGTTCTCACTAAGGTTATCTCACTCTAATTCCAAAGGTTATGTAAAAATTTTCTATAATACCATCTATAGAAATCCGTACCTTATACACATATTATTTTACAATTTTAAAAAATTAGCATCCATTAATAACAACCAAAAGATCAAGGGACCTTGTATATTTGGAATACTAGGATCATAATATATAAAATGAAAATAAATCATGGAATCCTTTTTTATTTTACTTTGTGATATCTTAAATCGATTATATCTTATAAAATTACATAGGATAACATGGGGAATACATAATTTAAAGGGGAGGGTTATAAATCTTGTTATGTAAATAAACATGATAATGAATTATAACATGTGTGTAAAATATATAACATGATATCATAAAAGGTAAGGCTCATGAGTAATCAAAAGTAAGCATAACATAAATAACATGGTACCATAAGATAATGGAATCATAATATCATTAAATCATAGAGATTTTTTCATAAACATATTACATCACAAAGATATGAGTCAAGAGTAACTGGATTTACAATATCACAAGGTGGACAAAGTCCCATAATGGATTAGGTTTCCTCCTTAATCCCATAGAAGAAATACCATGAGACTAAATTTTTGCCAAATGAATTGGAACACTATATGATCTCACTAATAATTACATGTTCATAATATATATGTGTCATAAAAATGAAATGAATAATATATGTGATATAATAATTACCTACTAAAAGAAATTGGGTTGCATAATCTTACATCAAATCATAAACAAAGGAAATTTCATAATGACGAAATTTGAAAAATGATCATAAGAAATGTATTATCCCATAAAACTAAAGGAAATTAATCAAGGTATATATGTGGGAAAAATATATACATTTTTTAATCATTCGATAACATTAAAAAGAGAGAGATAATGTGATTTATAGAGAGAGAGAGATAGAGTTCATAACCCGAAAGAAATGGTGAATTTGAAAGATCACTTAACTTGAGCTTGATTTGTCATGTGCGTTCATTATATTCTTATATAATAAAATTATTTTTATTATTTTATTTCTTAAGAAATTTTTTAATGCTCATTATTTATCTCATTTTATTTTTTCCATGTCATATTCAATTACTCAACAAATTAATTTTAAATCAGACATTTTAATAATTAGTTACTCATATGTCTAAAAATACTTTGGTATGTTAAGTAAGTTCAAAGATATTATTATGTAATCATATAAAAAATTTAATCATGAAATACTTATCATTTATATACATTTATTATACTTTCTAAATAAACTATGAAATATAGTTGTGAAAAATGAACTAAAATACAATCATGGAGATGGTAGGTTCTAAGTACGCATGAGTAACGTTTCCATTTTTTGAAGATCATGATGAATATAGGGTAAATGTTACATTATATTTAATGGAATAAAATTATGTCATAAGTATAATATTATCTCTTTAAATCCCCTTACACATACTATCCATGTGATGTAGAAATAAAAATTAATCACATCGCTTCGCAAGTTGGTAGTCTGTCGTACACACGACAAACATTATAATTTTTTCAATTAATGGTAAGGTAAAAATGTATATGATATATTCATTTTATAGAATTATTAATATTTAATTAAAATATTATATAGAATAAAATAATTCTTATTACCTTTCATGTAAATTGTAATTAAATAAATGAATCACATCGCTTCTCTAGGTGGTAGTCTGACACCCACACGAGCGACATTATCGTACTCTCTGAGGAATGGAAATTAAGAATGTATATGTGATATTAAAATTTCATTAGTATAATTATATCATAAATATAATATATAAAAATTATATAACTGATTATATATATCCACGATGAGCAGTTATGGAAAACGAATTGCATCGGTTCGCGTGGCGGTTGTCCACCACGCACATGTTCAATGGTTTCATTTCTCATTTGAGGGAGGAGTACATGGTTGTAGATCATGACGTTAACATAAAAACATATCATTATATGTAAGATAATTAGGTTCTAATATCTTCATGCATTAATAATATTTTATGTTGGTGGAAGAAGAACTAAAAGAGAACACTCGGTTAAGGATGTTTCCTCTTCTTTAGAAAACTTCTTTATGTTTCCACCAAAGGCCTTCCTAAGTTTATTTTATGATAAATAAAATTATTCTAGGATTAGGGGAGATAATTTATTTATTTATTGTTTCAGGAATTTTATGAACTAATGTGTTTTTTACGATTGAATAGTATAGTAGATTAGGTGACCTTTTATAATTGCGGGAGGGGAGACACTTAGAATTTTTGAAAAGAAAGAATTCCACCCCCATTTTTATCATTTAAAAAGGCCCCAAAATGGATCATTTTCTTAAAATTAATATATATAAGGTGTACATATTACCATAAAATATAAATCATACATGTTTGGAGTCATTTTTAACCCTTATTGTTTTATTTTAACCCCCATCGGGTAAATTTGTTCTTTCCCTTAATCATGGTAAATAATTGTTACAATTATCATGATTCAGTAGGGTAAAAAATTAAGATGAAATTTTTAGATAATATAAAATATTATTATTAAAAATATGTAATCCATTTTTTTCAAATTTAACACATATAATTAGAATAATTTTATTTTAAATTATACCTACCGATGTGTCGAGAAAATGTTTTTTCAAGAAATGTATTTTTTATGGAAAATATGATCTCATATAAACTATATAAAAAGTAATAATAATTAAATATTTTTCAATTAATATTTTAAAATAAATAATATATTTATTTTTATAAAATAATTTCTAATTATGGGTTTTTTTATTCATTTAATATTGAGATACATTATTCACTTTAATATGGTTTTTAAAAGAAAAAAATGTGTTTAAAAGCCTAAAAATAAACTTATACTAGAATCTAGTATTAATATGTTTTAAGTGTAATTAATTGGATTTAATATTACTAAATAATAAATCTGTTAATTTTAAATCAAATTAAAATAATAATGGTAATTAATTTATTTCAATCGTCATACCCAACCATGGGAGGTGGTAATGGAGAAATGAATGACATCTGTTTGTATGGTTGTAGTCTTCCATAGGCATGAGTAATGATTTCATAACCCATTTGATTGAAGTGGAAATGGTTTTAGATCATAAAATTAACATAAAAACATCTATGTATATATAATATGTTGATGTTATTATATAAACATGGTTTAATAATAATATAAGGAGGTGGTGAAAGAAATAAAATAAAAACACTCATTAAAGAACATTGCCTCTTCTTCAAGTAACCTTCCTAAGATTCCACCAAAATCCTTACTAGGATGTATTTAAGACCAAATTAATTCTTATATAAATATTGGAGTGATTTTTTGAAGTTATTCAGGTAGTTATTGTCTAAACCAAAAGGGTCATAATGATTGAAGAAAAGACGAGAGGGGGTGTCCTTTTATAAGTGAGTGAGTGGCACACTTCTATTTTCTGAAAAGAAAAAAATGTACCCATGTTTTTCAAATACAAAAAAAATGTCCAAAATGGATTATTATTTATCCATATCAATTATGGTGTCAAATAATGTATATAAAAAATATTCTATACAAGTTTTAGGTCATTTTAACCGTTATATTTTTAGTTTAACACCCTAGTAAGTCTATTTTCACCCTAGCCACAACAAATAAGTTTTGATAGTTTTTACTATTCATTATGGTAAAAAATTAATTTGATCATAATAGATAATATAAATTATAATTATTCCAAATTTTGAATACATTGTTCAAAATTCTAATAATAAAGGTGGAAAATATAATTTAAAATTAATTTCACAAAAGCGATGAGAAAGCAGGTTCTCAAAGAGAAACTTTTCAAAAAAATAAAAAGTTATTATATGAAATTTCAAAATGAAAATTACTATAATGATGTAATTTATATTAATATATATATATAGTTTAACAAAATTTACTTTAAAACCAATTTGAAATAAAATTTAACCATTTAAATTATTTAAACGATAAGATAATTTTAAATAAAAATCCTGAATTCCACACAATTGATCAAAAAATGAAACATTTCATAAAAATCAAAAATATTCACAAAAATATAATTTTGATATTATAATTTCATAAAGTAATTAGTTGTTATCAAATAAATTTTTGAAAAGTGATAAAATTAATATTATATTATCTGCACAAAGTGTGACTAAACTGTCCTTGAGAAAGAATACAGTTTTAATAAAATATTTATTTTTCATTTTTTATGATTCTAATTTTATTTATGATAAATATAAAATAATTATTTTCATAAATTATTCAGTATTATTAATACCTGATAACTTAATGGATAGGATATAACTTTATACTATAATACAGTTCATTTTGACTAAGGGTTCCATGTTCCTCAAGCGATCAAAGAGATTAAATTTATTTGAAAAAATAAATATTTCATAAAATCTGGGGTGTTATATTTAATTCTAATATATGTGTTTCATTTCATACACTATATAAAAAACAATTTTCTTCTTTTAAAATATAGGTGTGTTACAAGTAGGGTTTTTAACACACTTCCACCACCAACTCAAGGAAAATCCCAAACCACCTACACCCATCCATTTCCCAAGTTAATTTAATTTTATCTAAAAATATATGAAAAACCACTGTATTGACATACCTTATCAAAAAAAAATTTATAGATTAAAATTACTTATCTATATGCTCTATAGTTTAGAAGAAAAAAATCCCAAACTCATTTGAATGATTTCACCATCCTCCAGTTAAATCATTATCAAGAACCCCAATCAGTTGAAACATAATTATAGGATAAAGAAGGGTGATGGAGATAGTGATTAAAAGAGGGTGTATATTTCCCTAAACATTGAATTATCACACTTGAAATCATCCCAAATGTAAGATAACAATGGAGGAAAATATTAGGGTGTTGGTTTTTCTATGCATGCGTTAGGGTAGGAAAAATGTGGCTCCCCTTTTAATTTTCATATGGGTAAAATGGTAAAAATAAAATTATAATAAACCACATGGTTTTCCAAAATAATTACCCATATATGTGTTAAACACACTATAAGAATAAACCTCTTTTATGGTTGGGCTGAAGGGGTAACAAAACCGCACACCAAACATTAAAAATTGTCATCACCTCAGTCTAATTTTTTTTGCATAGATTGTCTGAAACCCTATGAAAAACATTTATCAAACCATAGTTCCAATTAAATCACCTATTTTACTATGATATATCCCATGTTTAACCCTCAAGAATGTGATAATCATTCAACTCAACCATTCACTTTATAAATTTCACTAAAAACCTACTTACAATCAGGGTTCCACATAGTTTCTCATAAACCATGTACACTAAACTGTGTGACCTTGATAGAATCCTCAAAAACTCATAAATCCTAACTTAAAGTTCCTAAGACTCTCTTTAGCACCTATGTAACCACTTATTCCATAAAAAATTACCAAAACATCACTTTAATATTTTATAACGCCCACAATTCCATTCTGAATATTGGTTCTCAAAATTAACCCTCCCCAAATTGAAAATTAAATTTGCATCCGAATTTAATCACCCATAGGGAAGTGGGTTATTACATGTTTCATTGATTTAGCATTCATTCCACCATAGATATCATTTTATCTATACTTGATAGTTATTTTACTTTATAGTGTTCTTCCCATAGTCTTTAGATTAGTTGTATCTAAATCGGTCTGGACATCATTTAAGGAAATGGTCAGAAGGTCCTTGTTAGGGGAGTTGAATTTAGTAAGGAAAAACATTCCTATAAATATAAATTAGGTTAGTAAATATTAGTGTTCTCTGATCCTTTTTGTTTCTTGTGTGAAAAAAGAGGTATCATCTGTGATTATAATGGGGAATACAAAGGAATTCCAAAACTTTATACTTGAAATATCTGAGGACATGTGTTCGATGTAGAAATTTGACACATCTTTAGGGGTTCTATAAGTTGAATTATCAAGAGTTTAAGTATATGGTGTAGTATGGATGATAATTATTCAAGATTTATGTATAGTGAATTTTGAACTGATTGATTTTTATGATAAAGTTAGTGCTAGTTGTATTATACAAACCTTTTAGATTTTTCTATAATAGACTGTTATTGTTGGTGGTGTACATGCCTAATTGATGTGATCATGTTTCATTGGGTTTATATATATGATATTGGTTTTAATGTGGTTTAATTATTGATGAACCCAAACTAGGTAATGTCTTGGGTGTGTTCTTCAGTAACTTTGGTGAGTGTTACCCTAACATAGATTGTGCTATTGATATTATTTGTTATGAAATTTGTTAGTTATATTGATGGTAGGTGTGCCATGGTTAAGGTACAATGTTAACCATCCATTCTTCTTTTGACCCAATGTTATATCCCATATGGTTCTTGTTGATAAATTATTTTTTTAGATTATATATCTATGTTGTTCAAGTAATAAAGGAGTTCGATAAAAAAAATTACCTTATTTTATGGACATTTGGATATTATATTGGGTTTTGTCTGCTTTATGGAATTCTGAACCCATTTCTTATATATTTTTTCAGGATTATTGAATTAAATCATTGGGATTTGTTAAGGATTAATATTTCTTTACGTATTTTATAGATAGGATTTTGTGTTTTGGAGATGATTTATTATAAGATGATTTATTATTTTGTATCATTATTTTAGATGGATAATAAATATCAGGGATATATATTATATGTCTCTGTGATCTATAGGATTTGTATATTTTGAAAGGGGTTTGGGTTTGAACATGGATATCATCAAGGATATTTGAGGATTATGTTTCTATGATTTTGAGGTATTGTGTGTTTTTTTGGTGTTCCTATTCAGAGGGACTTCATGAGTTTTTACTCAAACCTCCTACCACTTATTTTTTGTGTTCAGGTTTAAATTTACCATTGTCTTATACATTTAAATTATCACTTTATAGGGGAATAATGTGGATTGGTGGGAATAAATGTCACACCCCCATGTCACTATTGTGTATAATGTTGTTTAATTATAAGTTGTTTTATGTTTTTTGTAATTTTTTTGTTTTAATTTAAATTTAAATTAGTTTTACAACTATTTTATAGTTATTAAATGGTTAGTGAAAACTTTTTTGAAAATCCAATGTCGAAGGTAAAACCATGCGGGTGATTTTTGGATAAGGGGAAAGCATGTATAAACCTTAATTATGATAGATCACGATTAGATCTTATTTATGGGAGAAACATGTGGACAAATGTTATTTTTGTCGTGTATTATGAAAGAAACATGTTTTTTACTTAGGTATGAATCCTTTAATTTCAATCTAAATCTTTACTATGGGACTAATATGGATTCATTTTGAGTTACTATAGGTCCCAAGGGTTTATGGGTCTTGTTTTGAGCCCGAAACCAATATTATTATGGAAAAATGGCTCAGAGCACGGTTTAGAGTAAACTATGCTTAAATTCCACACAATTTGGAAAACCGTTTGGATTGGGTTTTTTCAAAAAAATCCACCTCACACGGTTGGAATATATTTGTGAAGCTTAACCATGTGAAATCCCCTTTTCCCAGGTACCTTTGCATGGATTGCACACAATTTGATTAAACCGTGTAGAGGATGTGTTTTTGGGCTGAACCATCTCGCAAGGTTCACGCACGGTTTGACAAACCGTGCAAACAAACCATGCATAGGATAAAATCCTGGGTAAAATATATAAAACTAACTTAATGATCTATGTACCCCATCTTCCTCCCTAATCTGAGAACCACTGAGATTAAGCCCTTTTCCTCCCATTTTGGAGCATTTTGAAGGCCAAATATAGGGATCAAGAGATCTCCTTCATCTGGCATCTGATCGAGCTTCGATTCATCATGTTGGATGTGAAATGGTAGGTACTCAAGTACTCTTTATCCATTCTTCTTCTCTATTGAGCTCGACCTAGATATCAACTTGTGAGCGTTTTTTAACATTTTCTTAAATCTACTCCGATCCGAGCCAAATAAATGGCCAATACTAGAGGAGGAGAGTCATGCAACCCTAAGGTGCGTTGTCTATAACTCATCCCTAAATATTGTTGTTTTTTTATATTCATGTGGGGCCCATTGATTTAAGAAGATGTCATTTCTCAAATTTACATTCCCTGATTATACTTGTTAGAATCATATGGTTATGCTCCTTTCAAAAATTTGAATATTTGTTAGCGGTTACACACACAACTCAATCCCCCTCTTGTCAAAAGTTATTCCATAATTTGGATTCAGTGTTTGAGAATGTTTGAGATACCATTCGGATGTTCCCATGCTTGAATTTTCTAAAGGTGAGTCTTCTTATAATAAACTCCTTTTTATTATCGAGAATTGCATAATGGCATGTACCATGTATTCTCACCACTTGACCCACCTATGTTAATTTATTCAAATTGACTATTAAATGTGAAATGTGAAATGGAAAATATACCATGTATATAACATGACCATATTAAATGAGATTGAATAATGTTTAGATTTCGGTAGCACCCCTTTCCATATTAATGGAAGGTAACAGAGTTAACCTTTATAATTCAATAAGCCTTAATTGTTAATTAAGACTTGATTAAATGGTTTCAATGATACTAAGCTTATCCACACTAATAGAAGACAAGGATTGAACCTAATGAATGATTACATTGTTATAATATCTAATAGGAATGGACTGACTCGATATCTCCCTGGATTCTGAGAGGAGAGTACCTTGAGTCTGAGGAACCCCATTCTGATTCAAGGATGCAGTTTTCTTAGGTTGATACCCACCGAGACTATTGTTATTTTCTATTCCATGGATTCCCATTATACTATTGTAGGTTCCTTTACATTATTACAAGATACCTTGGATACACTCCTTTGATCCATCATTCACAAGTTTGTGCCATGATGAAAGATCATAAGGCCATATGTTTTCCTAGCCCCATTTTTCCTTGGTTGATCACCTTGGACTTGGTAGGCACTTTATTGTGGAATTCCTTAGATTAATTTCCTTGGATTACATGCTTAACCCTTAACTAGACTCGGATACTACTGAGTTATCATTCCATGAGATCTATGTTACCTTGGTTATTACCTTGTAACTCCCTCATTGAATATCATTTTCTGGTTTCCTTGTTACCTCTTGGGACTAATGTTCCCAGTCAGGATCCAAGTATCATTAAGAGGGGGAGGGGTTGAAGCAGGGATATCTTTTTCTTTTTATGTTTCCTTCTTTTTGAAATAACCTTTTCTTCATATTAAAGATTCTCTTCCTGGATAAACAAAAACAACCACAGGAACCCGATATTTAAAATGTTCACTACTCAACACGAGTAGCTACGTCCTTGGTACGGTACATAAACAATCTAGTACCATGAAATACACTTGAAAATAGTACTTTAATGTGGAATAAAACAAGTATGATATTCCCTTACCCTCATGTAGCACTTGGAAAACAATCTTCATGTGTGTGTGCACCCTCTTAGCACAAATAGGGAATTACATCATTTTAGTGTTTCTTAACAATTGAACAGGTATATTCTCTGAAGTAAAAATATTCACATTCCTACCCAAAAGCTGGTAAAAACAATCTTACGCACAACTAAATACGTGAGAAGAACCCAAATAATTCATACACCACTATAGGTTTATTGCGTGAAACTTTTATGCCATGCGCACAAGTTTTGGCATTTTTCACGAAGCACCTCTTACATGCAACTTCAATATTGCACGTGACTTCAATATTGCATGCAACTATATTTATTTTACACAATTCACTTTACTCAAAATTATTTTGTGCCTTAGAACTCATGAATTTTGTATGTGTCAATCTTAACAAACTTGAAGGGTCACCTCTTATTTATAGGCCTCCGTGACCCCTGCACGCAAAAACCCTATTGCATCGCACAAAACCCTGACGCATCGTGAAAAACCACATTTGACATCGTATTGGTCATGTAAGTCTCTTTCATGCAAACCTCATCTTTCGCTCACTTCTTGAATCTTTCGTGAACTTCATGAATTTTCCATTTTTTGATGTTCTGTCCTCGAATCATGACTTGTGCACAACATTCCAAACTCCCTTCAATATTGCATGCAAAAAACCAATCTTTCACAAAAGCCACTCCTTTTCTAGATTTTGATGTTCAGATCATGGAACTCCACTTGCGCACAACATAACAATCCATCTTCAAACTTGCGCGCATCATCCTTTTCCAAACTCACATTTCTCCATCTCCCGATTTTCAGCCCCAAAAATTTTGCAAACACGAGGAAACAACACAACCTTAAAATATATTTCGGCAAGAACACCAATGCAGCTTCATTATCATCTAGTGTATTTAAAAAACAACTTCTTTCATCATGAACCATATATATCATGATATATAGTATTTGATTAACACATTTAGCATCATCATGTTTTCAACAAGAAGTACTACAACTTCTCTATCTTCCAGAAGCATCATTCTTTACAATAAAAACTGCAAATGATTGGCATCAACATTACTCCCCCTTTACTTCATAAGGATTGAATAACAAGTTCTCTTAACTTATGATTTTTGTGAAATAAAAATGAGCATAGCGTCGTCTTATTTTACGAAGGCTTTTAAAAAGTGAATTGATTTATCCTCTTTGAAAACAAAAGACAACACTCTGCCAAAACAAACTCTAAAAACGTTTTATCCGTCCAACATGGTCCCAATAGGGACCTTCACTACTTATATAATCACAAGATGATTTTAGTGATGACAATGCATCATTTGACCTATAAAAATTAAATTTTAGTTACTTCATTAATGATCTTGTTACGTGTTCAGACACCAGCAGATGGCTGAAGTAGGTACTTGGGTATTTAGTTATATTGTACTATTTCCTTTACTTTATATATGCAAGACATCACACTGTTATATTCCAATACATGGGATAGATGTTATAGACACCGTTGGTTGTGGCCCACTAAGATATATCTCACACCCTATCTAAGCATTGTTTGGTACCTAGAGTAGATTACATGGTTGAAGGTGTTGACAAAGGGAAGAATACGACTTCAAACATTTGATTGCTTACTATTTAGGATGGATCTTGATTACAGATGACCAAGTTGGATCTCAGGATTCTTGTAGTAGTCTTTGTATTGTTTTACCAGATGGAACATGTCATTCCCATTGTTTTGAATCCATGTTTTCCAGTTTTCTAGTGACATGTCATTACATCATCATTTCTTCAGTTGATACAGTTATTGTTATTCTCATTAATATATTGCATCAATTTTCTTCTGCTATTTAATTACATTACTTTTGTTGTTCCCAATTCATTTATATTCCTTCCACTATGATACACTCTACTAATGATGGCATAGTCTCCCCACAGACACACCCTAGGCCCTCGATGCTAGTTGGCTACCTTTGCCATTTGGGGAGATGCACTTGAGTCCATGTGGTCCACCGGGTGTGGGTCACCCATTAAGGGGTATCCAGGTATGAGACGTCATAGAGTGGTATCAGAGGTGGTTTATTTTATTTCCTTACTATTTTAAGACAATATATTGTAGAATAATAATGCTTGGGACTTGGTCATAAGCCATGCTTAGGCGTTGCGAACCCATGTGTTTGGGTAAAAACCAAGTTCATGGAATTATAATTGTTATTATGATTTTTTCTATTACAGTTGATATTATTTCACATTTGGGTGATTCACATGTTGTGTGGTGTTACTGATTATTTATCTTTTTGAGATTTATTTCACCCTTAGCTTGATGATATTAGGGAAAGTAGCATTGTTATAAGCATCCTTATTAGCACCCAGGGTTCACATGTCATGCATATTTCCATTCCATATAGGTGTATTTCACAGATTTTCATTGCTTGATATGCCTGTGATTTTTGAGTGATGTTGTGATAGTTTTCTTATACTTTTATTACTTTGGCTGTGATTGAGTGATTTCATGTCTCAATTCATGAGGTGTATGGGCACTCATGGGTTGGGATGAGTAATTTACCGATTCAATCCATTATTCTATGAAGAAATGGTTGTCGTTTCTGGTGATAGGTGTAAGGAAACCGGTTCATCAGAAATGACTATCAATTATAAACTAAATACTTAAATATTAAATGAATTGGTTTCACATCATTATCCCGCCTTCTCAGGTCTATGAAAGGTGAAGAGTGGACAAGGAAATTAACTAAAAAATTAAACAAAACTAATAATTGAGAAATTACCAATACCTAGCTATCTAAGGAGGTAGTTTCTGGTAGTATTATTTGGGTAATGAGTTTTCTTACATACAGTTTTTTATAGGGATGTTTTCTTATTCTTCTAATCTTGTTATGAGGTGTGTTCTTAGAATTTTTACACCAATGCTGCCACTATTTCCTCGTGCCGTTTTCTAGGAAGGTGGTGATGATCATACTCTAAAAATGGTGGGCCCTAAGCTTCCAGTCTTACCTCTAGGAGTTCCACTTGAGGAAACACATTTTTCACTTGATCTGGGAACTGATGCCCAAGTCTGTGATAGTTTCCTACGTCTGATGAATTCCATTCAAGGTGATTTATGGGTTGCACCTAGAATTACTGATCTGACCCATGAGTTCCAGCAGCAGAATCCTCCAACATTTTTAGGGGATGGTGGTTCTCAGGCTATTGAGTCTTATCTATAGGCCTTGTTGACTTTTTTTAGTATCTAAAAATTCCTCCAGAGTGGAGAGTCAAGATTGCAACATACATGCTTCAGGATTCAACCAAGCATTGGTGGGATGTGATTACCCAGGCCAATCATCATCTGGGCATGTTATGGGTTTATTTTCAAACTACCTTCTATGGTCAGTTCTTTCCTCAAGCACTGAGAGATGATAGAGTTAGAGAGTTCATGAATCTCGAGTGGGGTTCTATGTTAGTTATGGAATATTCATCACATTTCACTTATTTACAACACTTTTCACCACTTTTGACTGGTGATGAGATTTCACATGCTAGACATTTTGAGGATGGGATCCAGTATGCCATCCAAAATTTGGTGAATGTCTTTCTCCTTCCTACATTTTCTCTAATAGTTGATTAGGCCCTTATCAAAGAATGTAACCTGTGGGATGGAACAAGTACCAGGTTTAAAGGATCAATGCCACGTCAGGCCAGTAATTCTTCTGGTGGTAGGAAACATTGCTTTAAGGATTCTCATAAGGGAAGTGGCAGATATAGTATCCAATTTGATAGCTCTATGGTGTTTCATCAGTGTAGAATATTAGGGAATAAAAATCCCAAATGTGATAGAGACCCTAGGGAGTTTCAGGCTTGTGGTTGTATGGGTCATCTTCGTCGTTTCTACAAGACCTTTCCACTAGGTTCAAGTGGAAAAAAAACGAGTATCTGCTCCACCTATAGGAGAAAGTTCTTTTACGATATGTCTGGTGGGGGGTTGGTATAGAACCAGTAGGTCTGGCCGAGGAGGAGGTCATGGTCATGGTAGTCTAAAACCTGATCCCCAACAGTAATAGTAGAGAAATCATGATCGTACTAGTCCATCTTTTGCACATGGTCATAGATCAGGTCAGTTACATGCTTTACATCCAATACCTGAGGATCAGGATACAAGACCATCTACAATATATAGTACTATTATATCATCCTCCACTATTGTCTGTTCTTTTTTTATACAAGTTCTTCAAACTCTATTATTTCTATATCTATAGTATAAATTATGGGACTAGATATATAGTATCACTATAGTGTAATGACCCTCGACACACTATTGTGAATAAGGACGAAGGTAATATGCTAGTGATGGACCACCACCTTGAGGTTGTAAATTACCCTTTCTTGTAGAATCGCTTTGTTCTAGAGATGACGGGCTTTGATTTCATTCTCGGAATGGACTGGTTAGTCCATTATCAAGCCTTTATAGACTGTTATCGCTACATGGTATCTCTTACTTCACAAAAGGTTTCAGTTATCTTTTCAAAGGTGAGTGGGATGTCCATGATGGGAGAGTTGGACCGAAGCATCATGAGTTAGGTGATGTAACAGCCCAGATTAAAAATTGTTTCAGAAAGGATCAGGGTTTGCTTCAAACTATTTTCCCTCCTGTAGTTGATCGTTTTAGGGAATTCTTTCATAATGATGTTTCTAGATTACCTCCTAAGAGTGAGGTAGAGTTTACAATAGATCTTGTTCTAGGAAAAGATATAGTCTCCATTATTCTATGATGGATGGAGCCTAATGAGCTTCCAGAGCTCAAGATGAAGATAGAGTACCTAGAGGCCAAAGCTTTATATAACCTAGTACATCCCCTTGGGGTTCACCTATTCTTTTTTCTAAGAAGGAAGATGAAAATATTTGTTTATTAATGGAATACAGAAGGTCTAACCAGCTTACAATAAAGAACCAGTATCCACTTCCTCGAATAGATGTTCTCTTTGACCAGCACCGAGGAGAAAAGGTGTTCTCTAAGATCTACATGAGATCAGGTTATCATCGGGTGAGAGTCAGACCATGATAAATACCTCATACAACATTCTATATTAGTTATGGTCTATATGAGTATCTTTTTATATCGTTTCGTCTTACGAACACTCCATCTATTTTCATGGATTTGATGAATAGGGTTTTCCAACCCTATTTGGACTCTTTTGCCATGGTCTTTATGGGAGAAATCTTAGTGTATTCTCTCACTCGTAACAACCATGGAAAAACTATTGATATCATTCTAAGTACACTAAGAGAGTGTCATCTTTATTCCAAGCTATCTAAGTTAGACTTTTTGATTGACCATGTCCAATTCTTGGGTCATATTATCTCAGAATCATGAGTTTTTGATGACCCTGAAAAGGTTAGTGTAGTAGTTTCTTGAGAGCAGCCCAGGAACGTGTTTGATATCAGGAGTTTCTTAGGGATTGCTGGATATTACAAAAATTTCATACATGACTTCTCAAATCTTTCTTCACCTCTTACTAGAATTACAAATAAGGGTGTTATGTTCTTGTGGTCAGAAGCATGCGATAAATCCTTTCAGGAACTGAAATATAGGCTTGTTTCAACACCGATTCTGATTCTTCCAGAACCTAGAAAAGGTTATATTGTATCCCATGATGCATTATGAATTTTACTAGCAGAAGTGTTGATGTAGGAATAAAAATTCATTGCATATGGATCTCGGTAGTTGAGGCCTCAAGAGAGAAATGACACAAAGCACAGCCTCAAGCTAGCAGTAGTTGTTCATGCCTTACGTTTCTGGACACATTATCTATTGGGTGAGCGCTTAGTGGTGTATACAGATCACAAGAGCCTCATGTATATCTTCTCTCAGCGTGACTTGATCCTAAAATTGTGGAGATGGGTCAAATATATACAATCCTTTTATTTTGAGCACGCCTATAAGCCTGGAAAGGGAAATGTGGTCACTGATGCACTGATTCGGAAAACTCAAATGATGGACATATAGGAATCTAGTGATGAATGGAAGTTAATGAAACTCTTTTCTAAACATAATCTGGAGTTTCATGAGAGTCATGAGCATTCTTGCCTCTCATACTTAATAGTTACCTTTACCCTCCTTGAGATGCTAAAGAGTAGTCAGTTTTCAAAACCTCAAGGTTTGGATCTCTGTGAGAGTATATTAGGAGATAAACCATCTTCAAATTTGTTTATGGACAAATACAAAGTCCTGCATCTATGTGGACATATCTGGGTTCCTAAATTTGTGAGAGAATAGTTAATGAAATAATCCCACGCTTCTCAGTGGGTCTTTCATACAGGAATCTTGAAGATGTTTCGAGATATGAGATGCCATTATTAGTGGCTTGGAATAAAACTATATATTGTTGGCTTCATCACTAGGTGTTCCACCTGTCAGCAGGTGAAGGTGGAGAACCAGAGACCTACAGGCTTTTCACATCAGCTTCCAGTCCCATAATGGAAATTTGAAGATGTTGCTATGGATTTCGTAGTCGGCATACCTAGGTCACCGGGGTAGCAATGGTATCTGGGTAGTCATTGATTGACTAAAAAAATCATCCCACTTAATTCCTATATAGGAGAGTTTTTCAGTTGATGGTATGGGAAGATTATATTTACTTGATATCAAACGACTACACGGGGTCCCACATACTATCATTTCATATATGAATGCTCGTTTCACTTCACAGTTCTGGAAAGGCTTACAGAAATCTATGGGGACTTATGTTCTTATAATAATAGTTTTTCACCCTCAGACCAATGAAAATAGTAATGGAAAATATAGGTTCTAGAGGATAAGATCTGAGCATGTGTCCTTGATTTCGGCAGTTCCTTAGAGAAGTATATACCTCTCGTTGAGTTTTCTTATCAAAACAGTTTTCAAGAGACAATTAATATAGATCATTTTGAGGAATTATATGATAGTCCATGTCATTAAACTTTGTGTTGGATAGAGGTAGGGGAGGTAGCCCTATTATTTCCTCATCTCATTCAAAAGACATTAGAACATGTTCATCATATCAAGAAGTGTATTACTACGACTCAGTCTAGAAAGAAATATTAGGCTGATCACCATCGACGACCTCTTTAGTTCGAGGTTGGTGATCATGTTTTTCTTTAGGTATCACCCAGGATAGGGAATGGATTGTTAAGAAGGTATGTAAAGTTGTCTCCTCATTACGTTAGGCCATTTTAAATTCGAGAGAGAGTTGGGAGGGTAGCCTATCGGTTGCTACTACCTTAAAGGTATCGTGCCAGGAACTATGTCTTTCATGTCTCACAGCATCTCCAATATCATGTTTAACCATCTCATACCATTGACCCCTAGTAAGTTAAGATAGATGACAATGTTTCCCTTTTGTAATATCCATTATTCATCATTGACCAAAGCATGAAGGCTCTTGGAGGAAAGTTTGTCCCTTTTGTATAGGTGTTATAGTATCATGATCGGGTATAGGATGAGTCATGGGAGAGGGAAGCTGATGTACATGACCAATGGCTAGAGTTATTCTCACATAGTGTTTCCTTACCCTTGGAAGGAGAGCTCAGGGGGGAAAGTACTTTTATGTGGGAAAGATTGTAAGAATTCAGTTTTTCACTCAGGTATGTATCCTTTAATTTTCGATCTAAATCTTTACTTTGGACCTAATATGGATTCCTTTGGATATTATAAAGGTAAAAAGGGTATACAGGGATTTTTTGGATCCCATAACCCATATTTTCTGGGAAAACTATCTTGGCACATGATTTTGACTAAACTGGGCCAAAATTCTGCATGGTTTGGAAAACCATACAGATTGTGTTTTCTAGGACATAGCCACTTCGCAAGGTTAGCGCATGGACATGTGGCCTAACCCAGCGAACAAAAACATTTTCCAGGTACTTTTGAATGGCTTGTGAATGGTTTGATCAAACCGTATAGAGGATGTGTTTTCAGGCAGAACTGTCTCGCATGGTTTGCGCAGAGTTTGAAAAACCTTGCATAGAAATCGTGCGCAGGCTAAAATCCTAGGTAAAATTTCCAAAATTTCCTTAATGATCTATTTATTCCCTATTCCTCCTTAATCTAAGAACCATTGGGATTAATCCCTTTTCCTCTCATTTTGGAGATTTTTGAAGGCCGAATATAGGGATCAAGAAATCTCCTCTGTCCAGAATCTGATCAGGCTTCTGTTCATCATGTTGTATGTGCAACGGTATGTACTCAAGTCCTATTTATTTGTTCTTATTCTCTCGTTCTCTTGACCTAGATATTTTCATGTGAGCATTTTTTACCTTTTCTTATATCTACTCCGATCCAAGACAAATCAAGCGCCAATACTGAAGGAGGAGGGTCATACAACCCTAATGTGAGTGGTCTATAAATCATTCCAAATGTTTGTTGTTTTTGGAATATCTGTATGGGCCCCACCAATTTAATCAAAAATTGTTTCTTAAATTTACATTCCATGATTAAACTTGTTTGAATTGTATGGTTTTTCTCCATCCCAATATGATATTAGTTGTTAGCAGCTACACCCACAACTCAATTCGCCTCATATCGAAGGTTATGCCATAATTGGGATTTAGTGTTTTAGAATGTTTGATCCATCATTATTCCCTTGCTTGAATTTTCTAAAGGCGAGTATTATTATAATAAATTCCTTATTATTAATTATAATTTCATAATAGAATGTGTCATGAATTCTCACCACTTGACCCGCCTAAGGAACGTGCTTCAAATTGATTATTAACAGTGAACCTTGAAATGGAAAATATACCAAGTATATAAAATTGGCCTTATTAGATGAGATTGAATAAAGGTTAAATGTCTGTAGCACCCCTTTCCATATTGATGGAAGGTATCATAGTGAACCTTTATAATTGAATATGACTTAATGGTTAATTAAGACATGATTAAATGGTTTCAATTCTTGGTGACCTATCCACACTAATGGAAGACAAGGATTGAACCTAATGAATGATTACATGATTACAATATCAAATAAAAATGGACTGACTCGATCTCGCCTTGGATTCTGAGAGGAGAGTACCTTGGGTCTCGAGAACCCCATTCTGAATCAAGGATGCATTTTTCTTAGGTTGATACCCACCAAGACTCTGGTTCCTGTCTGTTCCTTGGATTCCCGGTATACTACTGTAGGTTCTTTTAAATTATTATAGGATACTAAGATACACTCCTTGGATACAAAATTTACCAGTATGTGCCATGGTGAAAGCCCATGGGGACCTATCCTTACTTATCCCCATTTTACCTTGGTCGATCACCTTGGACTCAATAGGTGCCTTATTGTGGAATGCCTTAGATTACGCTCCTTGGATTAGACTTTTACCCCATAGCTATACTCATATACTACTGAGTTATCATTCCATGAAATATATGTTACCTTGGTTATTACCCTGGAGCTCCCTCACTGGATATCATTTTTAGGTAGCCTTGTTGCATCTTGGGACCATCACTACTTATACAATCATTAGCTGATGTTAGTGATAGTTATGCCTCTTGTGACCTATTAACATTAAATGGTATTTACATAATTAATGAATTGGTGAAATGTTCAGACACCAGTTAAGGGACGAAGTAGGTACTTGGGTATTTAGTTATATTGTACTATTTCCTTTACTTTATATATACAAGCCTAAAGACATCTATATTCCAAAACATGGGTTGGATGTTATAGACACCATTGGTAGTGGACCACAGAGATTTATCTCACACCCTCTCTGGGAACAGTTTGGTGCCTGAAGTAGATTACATGGTTGCAGTTGTTGAAAAAGGGAAGAAAATGGCTTCAAATACTTGATTACTTGCTGTTTAGGATGGAGCTTGATAGGAGATGACCAAGTTGGATCTCAGGATTCTTGGAGTAGTCTTTGTTTTGTTTTACCTTGTGGAAAATGTTATGCCTGGGGTCTTGTATCCATGTTTTCTAGTTTTCTAGTGACATGTCATTACATCATCATTGTTTCAGTTGATACAGTTATTGTTATTCTCGTTAATCTATTGCATCATTTTTCTTCCACTATTTAATTATATTGCTTCCATTTTCACTATTAATTTTTATTCCTTCCATTGTGTTACACTCTTCTAATGAGGGAATAGTTTTTTAATAGACACACAATAGACCCTCGCTACTAGTCGACAACCTCTAGAATTTGGTGATATGTGCTTGAGGCCATGTGGCCCACAGGGCTCAGGGCACCTATTAAGTGGCATCCAGGTCTGAGAAGTCACATATTAAAAATGAATTTACCACAATTTGGTAGTTTGTGTGAGGAAGCGATGTAAAGTGTTATAGATTTATTACAATTTAGGCTACATATTTACAACATATTTTCAAAAAACATGAATCAAAACTATGTGAGGACAAAGTTTTATTAGCATGGTTGGCATACAATATGGTAAATTGGGTGTCCAAAAAATGTGATCAACCTAGACTAATTAAAGTGTGAATGTTCACTTTTCCTTATTGTTTTTAATAATTTTTTCTCATTTACTACCTCAATCAAAATACAATTTGAGGGAGATCTTGTGGGGTCCTCTCCTTCTCCCCCTTTTTATCCATGTCCTCTTTGCATGGATTTGAAATGGATTTCATAGGCTAATTCTCACTTTTTCTCTAATTTCTTATCCATTATTCCTTTATTCTTAGTTTTTATTCCCCCTGATCCCTACAAGCCCTATTGGCCAATATTATGGTTTCAGTTTAATCTTATATTGGAGAATGGGTGTTTAGGTTTTGTAAAGGGTGTCTTCGTCCCTAGTTGTTCTTCCACCAATGAACGTGACTAATTTTTAATAAATTGATACAAGTGATTTTATGAAATTATATTATATAACATGTTAATAAATTCAAAGGATGTTTTAAATTCAATTCATATAATTTTGTAACTATATGTAATACCCATGAAGGGTTTATAAAATGTTTTGAATGATTCCCATACATGTAATAGAATGATGTTAATGAATTTATAGTATTATTTTTGAATTATAATGTATATGTGTTCCAGGTGTGTCTAAAAATGAATGGGTGTCCCTTTTTAAATGGTTTTGATTATAACTGAAGGGTTTTATTCTTATTTTGTTTTTAAATTCAATAAGCTATATTTCAAGAGTTTTTTTTATGAATAAAAGGTATTTGGTTTTCAAGTTATTCCTAAGGGAGAAATTCGTTGGTTTTAATGTGAGGGATCCTAACTATTTTTTAATAGATTTTTTATAAAATAGTTTTCCATGTTTTTTTCAAAGGCCCATTTGGGAATTGATAAAAGGATTCAATATTGGAAATAAATTCTATTTTAATTATTCATAATAATTTATATATGACCTTAAACCAATGGTATAGCCTATGCATATGTTTTGATGAGTCATGGGTTTTAATTTTATCAAGAGAGACATGTACTAAGGGTTTGGTCAAATAATTTGTGTAGGTCATAGGATCTATATTTACCAATGGATTTCTTAAAATATTCCTAAAAAAATAAAGAATGATGAGTGTTGTACCCAGTGGCTACCTTTTCTTATTCATAGTCTTAACCAATAACCTATAAACACATTTATATACATATATATATATATATATTAAATTAATTTTTACTTTTTAAGTTCCATTAATTATTTTTCATAGAAAATAATAAATAATTCTTGAAACTGCAACAACTAATATGGGGAACCGTTGGTAAAAGTATCCAAAATTTTGGGGTAATATACCAATGGTTCATGTAAACCATTGGTATCGGTACCTAAAATTATTGGGAAATATATATGTTTGGAGTCTGAATCTAGATTCAAGTGTAAATTACATCTAATGAATATACATTATACTATAATATATGTCTTTATTGGAATTTAGGGAGTTATAATAATATATTCAATGGATAACATCTTGGTTGGACAATGTTATTGTTCAATGATCATCTATAATGGTCTATTTTAGTGAGTCATACAATGTCCAATAATAACTACTTGGTATTATTCATGTTTTTTGGTAAATGGATGATTGACCCTCATTTTTAAATATCTATAAAGATAAGGTACATATTTCTATAGACAATTGATTATAATTAAGTCATTTGTTGTTTCATTTATGAAATTCTAATAGTGGTGTACTTGATTGACTAGATGATCCTTTATACAAGAAAGATAGACCACAAAAACATGTGATATGTGTGAAAAAATGCTACTAATATATTTATTTTATTTATTGATCTAATTTACTAATTATAAATTATTGGTTTTAATTCTTATATATTAAAATTACAATGGTATACACTAGTTTTTCTTCCATGGATATAGGAAATATTTTATGAACCACTTAAAAAATATTTTCATTCTTTATTTGTTTAAATTATTCTTATATTGAATTTTGGGTGAGTTTTGATTTTATTGATTGTGCATGAGGTATGATTATTATGGTATGTAGGGTGTGAATACTTCTTATCATTTATTACATCGAGCAGCATCAGTCATTTGAATGGTCTAATTATGGTTTGAGTATTATTTAGTGGATATCATTGTTGAATCAGATGGTGAGTAAGATTCCCAACAAGTTGTATCAAAGGTTAGATCAATGATCGAACATCAACACACTATAAATAATATTAGGTAACAATAACTCTTTCTAATTAATTTATTTCATTTTTATTTTGTGTATACTGTTAACATAAAGTATGTTGTTAGATTAATTTAAGGTCTGTATCAATGTGTTGAATAGAATGAATTTCAACTTATGTAGGATTTAGATAGAAGATAATCACATTTGAAAAGAACTATATGTTTTTTAGTTTGGGTTCATAAAGATAATATGAAAATAAGTAGAATATTATGGATTATATAGAAAGAAACTAGGTCTAAATAGGATGGAATTAGCATGTAACAAGGCCTTTAACATTATAGAGGTGAAGACTACGGTTGACCTTATCAAATTATTGGAAGATATATATTATAACCCTATAATATATAATAAAATGTTTAATATGTCTTGTTTAATTAGTATAGTGTTGTCAAAAGGAATACTAGTCGAAAATCATGTGAAGGATATCACTATGATTCAAGGGTAGCTCCATTCAATGGAAGAGACATTCATGGATGATGTATAGGATTGCCTACATCTTTTTTTACTACTACAGTAATGGGATATGATGGTAAAAATAGTGAGAAATTATTGTGGGAAAACTAATTTGGTATTTGAGTATGTCCAAAACATGATCCTCAATAACAAAATTTGAATGATGGAATTCCATGTCCTATTTGGTAGTACACTATGTAGTAATAGACATGGATGAGAACCTTATCCAAGAAATCAAAATAATCATTTAGATGCCAATTCATGAGATATAATTAAAGGTTAATTGGATAGCTTATGACCTACATACTATAATTATGGTTAAAGTGGTCATCTATATATAAATTATATAAATATCAAATATTTTAATAGAAGGAAGTAAAATTAAAATTTTCAATTCCATAAGTATAACTGGGGGAAGTAACATATTGCTACTGAGTGTCAATATTTTTTTTGATTCATGGGTGACATACTTAGAAACCACTTCTATTAAATGGTAGGTCTAGTATTCATGGTGAATTATCTGTTTGGATGATTTGGAAATTAGGTAGAAAATAAAGATATAAAATTTATAGGAAATGGTGATGTTAATTTTTGGATAAACAAAAAATTATCCTTTTATCCAAGTGAAGTGAGACATATCTGTATCTTATATAAGAACTTAATTTACATAGGCTAACTTTATTAGGCGTTCTATCAAGAGATATTTGAAAGATAGACTTTTAAATATGACATGAGGTTCCATGGTGGATGTGCGTGGAGAAATGGATGGGACACCATATCTGACAAAACAATCATATGGACATATAATTATTAGTATTATAATATCTTATTGTCTATAGTTGAGATTTTGTGGGATCTAACATCTTAATGAGAAAATCATGAATATTATAACAATGAATTGCATGTTTAAGGTTGATCAAAATGTGTTTGGAAGTTGAGAGGGTTATGCACTTTTGAATAAAAATAGTGTCTCTTTCAACTTTAATAGATTTAATCTAAAATATTAGAATTTTTAACTAGTTAACGTGGAGGTTTTGGGGCCTTCCTTAGTTTGATTTCATGGTTGGTTTCTTACAATGTAACCTTCATTGATGATGCAATATAGAAATAAAAGGTGTACTTCTTAAAACATAAATATTATAAATTTGAATATTTCCTTCAATGGGAGGCCATGGTGAAGAGGGAATCTATTTGGAAGCTAAAATTATTAAGGTCTGACAAAGGTAGTGCGTATAATGGATGAATCTTATTAAACACTTAACCGAACATGGGGATCATTGTAGATATAATTTTTTTCTGGAATTCCACAGTAGAAAGTTTTTTTAAAAAGAATGAATAATATGATATCTAAAATGGTAAAACTTATGCAAATAAATATAGGAATACCAAAGGAAATTTGGATGAAAACAATGAACATAGAGTCATACTTAGTCAACCAATGTATTTCCTCTTCAATGGGACATAAAGTTTCAAAATAGATATGGTCATTAAAAAACCAAACATTTTCCACCTAATAACTGAAGTAATTATTCATTACATATTTTTTGAAGCCATGGAAAGAGATAAACTTAAGAAAAATATCAAGGCATTCTTACTTATGGGATATTAAATGGACTATTTTAGATTCTGACTATAGTAAGATCTAAATTGATGACTTATCAGGAGTTAGGATTTTTTATTCAATAAAACGGTCATGTCAAATGGTAAGAATATGGATAAACAAGAATCTCAGATAAATTATTAAACTATAAAAGATATTATTTATCTAGATAAAGTACCATAAGTTCATAAATATTGGTGGATTTGGATGGAATCACCAGAATCCTATAGGTGAGAGCAGTAGAAGATGTTCCAAAATATATAAGAATTATTAAGGTTCAACCTGAGACCTAAAAGTTATTACATATAATGTATATATCCATATAGTGTGGTGTCATATGCTATAGTATATAAATTTACCGGAGTCATAAAACTAGTATAGAAGTTTAAGGATGACATGAACATCCTACTAATAATGGATAAAGTTGAACTCATAAGCTTATAATATGTGATGACTCTCAGTGACTCTAGAAATTTCAATTTAGTAATAAATGATGAATTTAATTTGTTAAAATATAATGGGACGTGGTAGTAGAAGAATCTAAAATTGGGTAAATGATAGTTGGATAATAAATGGTAGTTATATTTGAAGGAAAAATCTAACAATCAAAAGAGATTCAAGGAACAACTAGTGGTGAAAGGATTCCAATAAAAGAAAGTAATTTTTTTATTAGAAATAATATCACCAGTAGTGAAACATGTTACAATCTAGATAGTGATGAGTATGGTTTTATTTGATAATATTTATTTAGAATATATTAATATAAAGACAAACTTCTATCATGGTAAGTTATATGAAGATATTTTCAAGAAGTAACGAATGACTTTCAAGGATGATCGGACTTGTAATCTAGTCTGTAAGCTAAATAAATACCTTTATGGATTTAACCATAAACTTAGTTGGTATAATCATAAGTTTGAAACATTCATGGAAGTTGAAATAATCACCTAGGGTAGAACACACCATTGTTTCTACTAGAGGTAATGAAATGATGGGGCCTTATTCATACTTATCTTATATGTGGATAATATATTTCTAGCTGGATTGAATATTAAGAGAATTTGGAAGATGAATCAAGCTCTATACTAATGTTTCTTGATTAATGATCTCCAAAATTAATATAAGATATAAGGAATAAAAATTGAGAGATATGGAAAATATAATACATTAGACCTATATCAAAGGGACTACATCGAGAAGTTCATTGAAATAATTTTTGTGACCACATACAACCTGATCTCAAATCCACTAGTCAATCACTTTAATATTACAGAGGAGAAGTTTGCTGAAATATAATATGGGGTTATGTATATGGAAAAACTTCCATTTTAATTCATAGTAGGATTTATGAGGCACTCCATTATACATACTTTACTTGACACTACATTCACAGTGGAAGTTAATATCTGATTCATGTTGAATTCTAGAAGGGAACATTGGGTGGATTTGAAATTAATTTTATGGTAATTAAAGGGAATTAAATATAAAACTCTATGCATTAGGTTGGATGATCTGTTATGAAGTTATATTGATACTGGCTTTTATAGGGATTTAGGCACCCATAAGACAACCAATGGTTTGTGTTTACCTATGAAGGAATAGTATTTAATTTAATTTTATGATGGTAATAGATTGTCACATTTTCTCATAATGTAAATGGAGTATGTGAATTCAATAAAAGTAATAAAGGGTATGCTATGGTTGATTAACTTGTTAAATGAAATTATAATATTTTAGAAGGACGAGGTCCTATTCTTTGATAATTAGAGTGTGATATATTTTGGCTTAGAATCCAGTTTTACACTCATAGATTAATCATATTGAACAAAAATACCATTTTATCCTAAAATTCTTGAAGAAAAAGTGTTGGACTTTTGGAAGATAGTTGATAGACAAAAAATTATAACATTTTCACTGAGGTGTTAGTATAAGAACATCTGAGGAAACATTTTTCCATAGTGGTATTTGGGTAAATAGATATGAGAAGTAGAACACTAACTATGATTATTACAGATGTGGGAGAGTTATTTTATTCTTATATGTTGAATAGATTTAAAGAGTTATTTAAAGTTGTATTTAAGTGGGATATTTATGGGATGGTGAATCCAACTTATGGATCTAATCACAAATAATGTATAGAGAGATTACTAGACAATGCAATAGTATTGGAGATTGGATATTAGCAGTGTTATGTTTAGAGGAAAATAATTCATTTGGTAAATCGTTTTATTTGATGTGAATGTACCATGGCCAATCTCATTGAGATAGAATATTTTCAATGGATGTTACTAATGATTACATAATATTTTTTAAAAAAGGATAAGTAACCATCATTTTCTACTTGTTACAGTAGTCTGGTACCAATTTATATATGTAACTAGTTGCCACCGATTCATTTCATGGATCTGTAGTGAAATTTGGATGGTGGTTTACATGGTTTGACCGAATTATCATTTCTAGAAGAAAGTGGGGACACCAACTTATTTGACATCAGTGACTAAATGTGGTTAATATATTACTAATTATTAGAGATCTAATTTTCTTATAATAAAATTGTGATTGTAATTCATGTATTATATCATTAAATTATAATTAATTAGTATTTCTCATGTGGTTTTAAGAAATATTTTCTAAACCATGTAGACTGATGTAATCTTTCTTTATTCTATTAAATTCTTCTTATCTTGAAATTTTAGTGATTTGATTGTTTTCATACATGGGTGTGAGGGATAATTAGTGTGATAAGTAGGGTGTGAAAACATCCTTTACTCGGGCACATTGTAGAGACCCAAAGCTTAACGTACATAGAAATTACATTAATTTTGCAGAATACTTAGTACATAAAAAAAACACACACACAAGGACCGTAATAGTTTAGTGTCTTTGGAAACTCGGAATATAATCTTCTAATCGTGGTGAAAGAACTTCAACATCTCCCATAAATATCTTCTTTTTTTTAAACCTAAATCCTTTCTTTATATCCTGGGGAAAATAAAACATCAAAGGGTGAGCTCAAATGCTCAGTAAGGGTAAATAAAAGAAATATCAATCACATCATATTCATAAGAACATATCTTTTGGAAATCTTAACCTGCAAAAGAGATCATAATTTCATAAAATGGGATAAATCATAGTAGTGAAATGTAATCCAAATAATCATAACCTAAAACATGAAACTTTTTGGCATACACACATAATCATAGAGAATCATTTCTTATTAGTGAAGACTCATTTCCAAGACTATCTTAGTGGACAAAGTCCCTTTCTGAACCGAGCTCACTCCTCGTTTTAGTCCTGTTTCACTGAACCGGTATAACCTACCATTCCATCCATGTCTATCTCATGAGATATAAAATCTTTACCCGATGCATTGGAGGGAGATATAGGTCCCACCCATCTCATAATGATACCATTCTTATGTGTGCCACAAAATCATAAACCATACATCATTGCATAATCCATGTAATAAAAATGGGATTCTTAAACAACATGACATCATAAAACAATTCATATAAGATTAAAGAATTCATAAAAATAATTCCATCACAACATAATCAAATCAATGTAATAATAGGGATAGAAACAGAACACTATATTATCTTAGATGGAAAATAATTTTGATAAAACACTTGAACTCCATTCTTGAAGAAAATATCCTTTCTACTTCAAAAACATTTTACTTTCTTAACATGTCATACAATTTTAAACTAAAAGAAGTTGACTAAAAATAAACTTGAAAACTTGTAAAGGAAGCTTCTTGGAAATAATTTTTTAAAAATCCATTAATGCCGTATAAGTTAAAAAAACATTCTTCTTGTACTTTTGTCGGAAAAGTCAAAAAGTACCTCGTACGAAAAATGATAAAAGATTCCTTTCATATATTTTACTAAATACTTACCGAAGGGTAAAATTTGATTTAAACAATTGTAGGTGTATGGAAACAATATTACATATTGAGGAAACATTGATGTGGATGATAAAATACACCCCAGTAAATTTCAAAGCATAAACAATCTCGGATAAAAATGAGATTGTGATATTTCCCTTACCTTAGGTCCAATTTGCTTCGTAAGTATCCGAACCTCCTGTATAATGATTTAAATAATTTCACTTACTTATTCCAGAATCATACTCATTGTTATGATATCATATATGGTTCACTTATGACTTTATATTACCCGTTCTTTTGTAAATTCCATATTAAAGAGCGTTTTGGGTAAAATTGTTTCATTTGTCATCCGTGTTTTCACTTTTAATTATTCATATGATTACTTAGATCATAATTACTTAATTACAGAAAATAAAACATTATTTATATATAATATATATTCAGAATATACATATATATAATAAATCGGTAAATGGAAAGAAATACACCGTTCATGGAGACGGTAGGCCGTACGTACGCATGAACGCTGTTTTCGTTTCCTTATTGAGTTGAATGGAATTAAGTAGATGAATTAAATATATATACACATAAACCCAGTATCATTATTATGTCATATATTTCATTATTACTTATTATATATACTTTATAATCATTCATGAATGGTTAACGTGGAGAATGAATCTCATCGCGTCGTGGAGACGGTAGTCCGTACGTACGCACGAGCGATGATATCGTTCTCATGATCATGGAATTGTATTGAAGTGTATGTATAATATTTCAGAATCAATATCACTTTACAATAATCATATATAGTTATTATGTACACCGTTATACCCATCCAAGTAAGGTGGTGGTGGAAAATAGATTACACCACGGCGTGGAGACGGTATTCCGTACGTACGCACGCGTGGTGATTTCGTTATCCGTAGGATGGATAGATGGTCAAATAGGGTTGTTTCATAATTATAATAACATATAAATATATGAGTGATACTGATGTTATTACTTCATAATGAAACAACCAAAGAAGAAGAAGTGGAAGAAGAAATAAAGTTGAAAGAATCGGTAACGGACATTACCTCTTCTTTGAAGCACCTCATTGAGATCTCCTTTTAGGGCACTACAATTGGTCTTTGAGGAATACCAGAACCTCTAGGATGTTTCTATGGAAGTTTAGAAGAGAATTTGATAGGGGTTGGCCGAGATTTAAGGCTCAAAGTGGTGTGAGGAAGAGGGGGAGGAGGTTCCCTTTTATAAGGGAGGAGAGGGGTACCTTTGGAATAACTAAAACTATTATTTTATTATAAAGTCAAATTCGGTTTTAAATAGATCCAAATTGATTTATTTCAAAGCTAAGGTGGGGATGGGTCTAAATCCTCTCATCCAATAAAATTTAGACATGTTTAGGTTCCTATTTTAACCTTATCATTTATATTTAACTTTAAGTTAGATAATTTTACTTTTACCGTGTCTTCTTGTTTTCTTACACTATAAGGTTAATAAACTTACTATATCAAGCCAAAAGAACCCCAAGTTGTTTAATATTAATATATATAACCTTATCTAAGTCATTTGGCAGAACCTTATATTTTTAGGAATAAAATAACAATTAATAATATAATATTTGTTTGAAAAACTATTTTATGTCAATTGTGACACTATTTAGTAATTGATTTTTGTGAAACTCATAACAGAATTATTAGTTATAAAAAAGTTAATTACATCAATATTAACATGTCATATTAACCTAGAAAATTAGTGTAATTCATAAAAAGTCTCAAATTATATTTATTTGGGTATTTATAACATCAATTATGTCAATATTTCATTAATAAGATAATTACTGCATCATCTTTGTGTCATAAATAAATTAATTTATTTAATGTCTAAAAATTACAAATAAAATACCATTATGTAGGATATCGTTTTATATTTCTAATGAGTATTTATAGTCGAATTTATCTTATGTATAACCCTATATTAAAAATGATTTCCTTATTAAACTTTGATTTTAACTATTTTAACCCTTCTTTAAATAAATTAATAATAAATGTCCTAATCTAATCCAAGTGGGCCTAAATTATCATATTTTATTCCTAAGGTTGTTTTTGGTCGAATTACACTTATCCAATAGAATTATTACATGTGTTAGGGTAATAATAATAACATTTTTACCCTTAGTTACACTATTTAATTTTAACCGTGGTAAAAAAAAGTAAAAAGTTACTATTCACCAAAAATTATTTTCATATCATTGAACAAAATTTTACTTACTAACATCAATCATGTCTCTTGGATTTTTGAAATTCTACTCACAGAAGCGGTAAAATTAAGTTTTATAAATAATTCATATTTTTTAACTACCACTTAGTGGTTTCACTATTCATCAAAAAATGAATGTTTCCAAAAAAATACCAAAAATTAAGACTAAGCTATATTTGATATTATGAACTCAAAAATGATGTTTATTTTACCAAATTCAAAACATATCAATTGCATTAATTAATTTAAAAATTAATTCCCATCATCAAAACAAATAGCGTGTTCTTAAAAGATAATAACTATCAAAAGATTGACACGTGTTTATGTCTGCGTTAAATGTAGAATTACATCCAATGAAAAAAATTGTATTAAATTTTAAAAATATATTCTAAATATACTTTAATACCGCTCAAATTAATAATTTATCACAATTAATTATTTCGATTAAAAAGGTTGTTTTTAATTAAAATTTAGTAATTTTCACTATTCATCAGAAAATGAAAGTTATCCGAAATGTACCAAAATTTCACCCTAAGCTAATTTCGATATTCCGAATCCAAAAATGAAGTCCATTTTGAAAAATAAAATTTACAAAATTTCAAAAATTGGTTATTACTATTCATAACGGCTAGTTTTAATAATATTTTAATAGCATATCGTTGTTTAGTGAAACTTGGTATTGCGTACTACAAACGCTATCGAGGAAGGTCGTGATTGCGTTTAATGCAAGGAAATTCAAGGATGCATGTTGTGCATGCTCCTTTTGGTGTAGCGTACAACAGAAGACATTAATGAAATTAAAAAGAATATTTTTCATAAAATCTCGGGGTGTTACATTCTACCCCCCTTAAAATGAATTTCGCCCTCAAAATTCGTCGGGGTTACAAATGGTTTACTATTAGAAAGTTTCTTTGATATAAACCCACATCGTAAAAAGGAATACCAAAACCAATATTTAAAAACAAAAGTATGAAACGTAACGGTTACCCAAATAAACTAATCACTGGGTTTCCACATAGGTGAAAATATGGATATGGAAGAGAAATCTAACCATCATGTTCTGATGGAGAGTGGTAGAGAACATGGCTATGGAAAATCCAGAAATCACAAAGCCATAAATTTGTGATGATCTAAGGTATCATCTGATTTATCTGATATAAGAGCACTAGGACAACATTTTTGGTTTTCAAGATCGTTTCCCTAAAGTTGATGAAATTGGAATTAGATGAAATACTTTTGTGATTTCGGTTTAGTCTAACCGTTGGTCGTTCTTTGGACAATTTCCACTTAATCTCTTAAAGAAATGAAGTTGAATTTGTCATTCGTGATGTGTTAGCAGATCATGTGATAGATTGATGGGTCATTCCATCTGTCTCAAACAAAATGTTAGAAAAGTTATCAAAAAAATACATAAGTCCATCTATAGTGAGATTAATGATATATGGTTCCTAAAATGGACTTATACTTAATATATCATACTTCTTAATATAATAAAACTAGTTTCTACTAAACATGGACTTCATGTAGGCCAGTGGTAGGCGATAAAGGCCAGTCGCACTTCGGTTGTGGGTTCGATTCCCACGGCCTTGTCCGACGCGATGGGTTGTCGCCCGTCCAGCAGGTTGTCCTTTTTATAAAACTATATTACTATAACATCCCATCAATAAATATCGAAAAAACTTATATCCTTAAACAATACTAACTTATGTCCAACATAATCCATTCCAATCTTTAGGCTTATCCATAATACAGTAGTCCACTCTCATAATATAGTGAAAACGATTACCAGATATTTAATACCATCGTTGATCCCCATATATCATAAGATATGTCTTGTTGGTCACATTCCAAACATTCAAAGGCCTTAATCATGTATTCTCGTGAATACCCATTGAACCTTAGTGAAAACATGAATGCAGTTAAAAGTTAACACTTTCCACATACCAAAATAATCAAAATTCTATATACTCAAACCACGATATCACCTAGTCCTTATATCAATCATGAGATCATGAATACTTTCAAACATTTCATTGTCTCATTATCCCTTCATTATGCGCATATCATCTGCTTTCCAAAATATTTGAATCACTTTTCATGGTTACCAGTACCTTAAAATTATTGAAAACCACAATAATACAAAAATATTCTAATACACAATAAAAGTACCTCAACAACATTATTCTTGAATACCAATACATAAACAATTCAATCCATCCTCTTCAATTATTTTCCTGGAATAAGTCCTTCCTTGATTTAGATGTAACTTTTTAGGTCAGGGCATTGAGTTGGGTAATGCCCATGTTCTCCACAAATAATACATTGAACTCCATAATAGTTTGTCACTCTATGACCCTTTTCTCCACACAGATAACATCGGTCCCTCCATTTGAGGTATTCCTCAAGGTTCTTCTTCCCTTCTTTAGAAATCTCAATCTTCCTTTCTTTATGCTCCTCAACATGAGAACATGCATAATAGTCTATCTTCCTCTTCTTTGATGAATTAGGTATACCACTAAATTTCACCTTGTTAATCATATATCGTGATGACTGATTCGGCATAATCACAATATCTTTCTCTCTTGGCATTACATATTTTTGTTTTTCATAGTCACCAATTTGTCCATTGGATTCAATGTTAACCGAATTCCTTTTGGTTCCCTCCATTAACTAAAACACAAAAAGAATTCTCTGAGAGGAAAAAATCATGCTAGAGAAACCAACATAGTAAAGGGGGAGTACCCTCAATATCTAACATCTTAGGTTAAATTCTAATATCGTTAGCGCAATTCTAGGACTATAACCTATACGTATACTTAACCTTAGAGACATCCATAGAAAAACCTTAGAAATATCTCTAGGGATCTCACTAAAGTTATCGCATCCTAGTTTCCAAAGGTTGACTAAACCTTTCCTCTGATACCAACTGTAGAGACCCAAGGCTTAACGTACATAGACATTACATTACTTTTTCGGAATACTTAGTACATAAAAAAAACACACACACAAGGACCGTAATAGTTTAGTGTCTTTGGAAACTCGGAATATAATCTTCTAATCATGGTGAAAGAACTTCAACATCTCCCATAAGGATCTTCTTCTTTTTTAAAACCTAAATCCTTTCTTTATATCCTGGGGAAAATAAAACATAAAAGGGTGAGATCAAATGCTCAGTAAGGGTAAATAAAAGAAATATCAATCACATCATATTCATAAGAACATATCTTTTGGAAATCTTAACCTGCAAAAGAGATCATAATTTCATAACATGGGATAAATCATAGTAGTGAAATATAATCCAAATAATCATAACCTAAAACATGAAACTTTGTGGCATACACAAATAATCATAGAGAATAATTTCTTATTAGTCAAGACTCATTGCCAAGACTATCTTAGTGGACAAAGTCCCTTTCTGAACCGAGTTCACTCCTCGTTTCAGTCCTGTTTCACTGAACCGGTATAACCTACCGTTCCAACCATGTCTATCTCATGAGATATAAAATCTTTACCCAATTCATTGGAGGTAGATATAGGTCCCACCCATCTCATAATGATACCATTCTTATGTGTGCCACAAAATCATAAACCATACATCATTGCATAATCCATGTAATAAAAATGGGATTTTTAAACAACATGAAATCATAAAGAAATTCATATAAGAAAAAAGAATTCATAAAAACAATTCCATCACAACATAATCAAATCAATGTAATAATAGGGATAGAAACAGAACCCTATATTATCTTAGATGGAAAATAATTTTGATAAAACACTTGAACACCATTCTTGAGGAAAATATCCTTTCTACTTCAAAAACATTTTCCTTTCTTAACATGTCATACAATTTTAAACTAAAAGAAGTTGACTAAAAATAAACTTGAAAACTTGTAAAGGAAGCTTCTTGTAAATAATGTTTTAAAAATCCATTCATGCCGTATAAGTTAAAAAAAACATTCTTCTTGTACTTTTGTCGGAAAAGTCAAAAAGTACCTCGTACGAAAAATGAAAAAAGATTCCTTTCATATATTTTACTAAAAACTCACCGAAGGGTAAAATTTGATTTAAACAATTGTAGGTGGATGGAAACAATATTACATATTGATGAAACATGGATGTGGATGATAAAATTCACCCCAGTAAATTTCAAAGCATAAACAATCTCGGATAAAAATGAGATTGTGATATTTCCCTTACCTTTTGTCTGATTTGCTTCGTAAGTGTCCGAACCTCCTGTATAATTATTTAAATAATGTCATTGACTTATTCCAGAATCATAATCATTGTTATGATATCATATATGTTTCACTTATGACTTTATATTACCCGTTCTTTTGTAAATTCCATGTTAAAGAGCGTTTTGGGTAAAATTGTTTCATTTGTCGTCCGTGTTTTGACTTGTAATTATTCATATGATTACTTAGATCATAATTACTTAATTACAGAATATAAAACATCATTTATATATAATATATATTTATAATATACATATATATAATAAATCAGTAAATGGAAAGAAATACACCGTTCATGGAGACAGTAGGCCGTACGTACGCATGAACGCTGTTTTCGTTTCCTTATTAAGTTGAATGGAATTAAGTAGATGACATACATATATATACACATAAATCCAGTATCATTATTATGTCATATATTTCATGATTACTTATTATATATACTTTATAATCATTCATGAATGGTTAACGTGGAGAATGAATCTCATCGCGTCGTGGAGACGGTAGTCCGTACGTACGCACGAGCGATGATATCATTCTCATGATCGTGGAATTGTATTGAAGTGTATGTATACTATTTCAGAATCAATATCACTTTACAATAATCATATATAGTTATTATGTACACCGTTATACCCATCCAAGTAAGGTGGTGGTGGAAAATAGATTACACCACGGCGTGGAGACGGTATTCCGTACGTACGCACGCGCGGTGATTTCATTTTCCGTAGGATCGATAGATGTTCAAATAGAGTCATTTCATACTTATAATAACATATCATTATATGAGTGATACTTATGTTATTACTTCATAATGAAACAACCTAAGAAGAAGAAGTGGAAGAAGAAATAAAGTTGAAAGAATCGGTAACGGACATTACCTTTTCTTTGAAGCACCTCTTTGAAATATCCTTTTAGGGAAATAAAATTGGTCATTGAGGAATACCAGAACCTCTAGGGTGTTTCTATGGAAGTGTAGAAGATAATTTGACAGGGTTTGGCCGATATTGAAGGCTCAATGTGGTGTGAGGAAGAGGGGGAGGAGGTTCCCTTTTATAAGGGAGGAGAGGGGTACCTTTGGAATAACTAAAACTATTATTTTATTATAAAGTCAAATTCGGTTTTAAATAGCTCCAAATTGATTTATTTAAAATCTAAGGTGGTGATGGGTCGAAATCCTCTCATCCAATAAAATTTAGACAAGTTTAGGTTCCTATTTTAACCTTATCATTTATATTTAACTTTAAGTTAGATAATTTTACTTTTACCGTGTCTTCTTGTTTTCTTACACTATAAGGTTAATAAACTTACTATATCAATCCAAACGAACCCAAAGTTGGTTATTATTAATATATATAACCTTATCTAAGTCATTTGGCCGAACCTTAGATTTTTAGGAATAAAATAACAATTAATAATATAATATTTGTTTTAAAAACTATTTTATGTCAATTTTGACACTATTTAGTAATTGATTTTTGTGAAAATCATAACAGAATGATTAGTTATAAAACAGTTAATTACATCAATAATAACATGTAATATTAACATAGAAAATTAGTTTAATTCATAAAAAGTTTCAAATTATATTTATTTGCGTATTTATAACATCAATTATGTCAATATTTCATTAATAAGATAATTACTGCATCATCTTTCTGTCAAAAATAAATTAAATTATTTAATGTCTAAAAATTACAAATAAAATACTATTATGTAGGAAATATTTTTATATTTATAATGAGTATTTATAGTCGAATTTATCTTATGTATAACCCTATATTAAAAATGATTTACTTATTAAACTTTGATTTTAACTATTTTAACCCTTCTTTAAATAAATTAATAATAAATGTCCAAATCTAATCCAAGTGGGCCTAAATGATCATATTTTATTCCTAAGGTTGTTTTTGGTCGAATTACACTTATCCAATAGAATTAGGACATGTGTAAGGGTAATAATAATAACATTTTTACCCTTAATTACACTATTTACTTTTAACCGTGGTAAAAAAAGTAAAAAGTTACTATTCAACAAAAATTATTTTCATCTCATTGAACCACATTTTACTTACTAACATCAACCGTGTCTCTCGGATTTTTGAAATTCCACACACAGAAGCGGTAAAATTAAGTTTTTTGAAAAATTCATTTTTTTAACTACCACTTAGTGGTTTCACTATTCATCAAAAATTGGAAGTTTCCAGAAAAAATGCCAAAAATTAGGACTAAGCTATATTTGATATTATGAACTCAAAAATGATGTCTATTTTACCAAATTCAAAACATATCAATTGCATTAATTAATTTAAAAATTAATTCCCATCGTCAAAACAAATAGCGTGTTCTTAAGAGATAATAACTATCAAAAGATTGACACTTGTTTATATCTGGTTTAAATGTAGAATTACATCCAATGACCAAAATTGTATTAAATTTTAAAAATATATTCTAAATATACTTTAAAACCACTCAAATTAATAATTTATCACTATTAATTATTTCTATTAAAAAGGTTGTTTTTAATTAAAATTTAGTAATTTTCACTATTCATCAGAAAATGAATGTTATCCGAAATGTACCAAAATTTCACCCTAAGATAATTTCGATATTCCGAATCCAAAAATGAAGCCGATTTTGAAAAATAAAATTTTCAAAATTTCAAAAAGTGGTTATTACTATTTATAACGGCTAGTTTTAATAATATTTTAATAGCATATCGTTCTTTAGTGAAACTCGGTATTGCGTACTACACATGCTATCGAGGAAGGTTTCGATTGCGTTTAATGCAAGGGAAGTCAAGGATGTGTGTTGTGCACGCTCCTTTTGGTGTAGCGTACAACACAAGACATTAATGAAATTAAAAAGAATATTTTTCATAAAATCCCACGGTGTTACACACATCAAGTAACGAGAGTCTTCTAGATGATCTGAAGCCACTCCAAGTATAGTCTAGTGGTTATAGTTTAGGAATAAGATGTTGAGGTTGATTCCCATTAGTACCAGTGGTTTGTAAGAATTTTTTTAGGAAACCTATAAAACTTATTTTTCCAAATTGTTAATGTAGGTCCGTTCAAATAGTTTAGGTTTCTAATAGTGATTCATTAATGTTTAACAAGGATGGTTTTATATCTTATCATTTCAATCTAGTTTCATTTTCATGTTTTGAACTTTGAAAAACATGTTCTTTAATTTTTTTTGATACCATATTTTTCATCCCCCTATTTATATTATGGATTCAATATAATTTTTCTATTTTCAGGGAATAATGTTAATTGCTCTCACTCGTGGATGGATATAATAGGGGTTGATTTTTGATAGGGTGTTCAAGGTGGGATGTTATTAATGTGTTATGTTTTATTGTTGACATATGTATTGATAATATGATCCACTTGATTTCTCACCTCCACTCGATTTATTTCTTGGAAACCCATTGTATCTATTTAAGAGATCTTGGATCATGGTACGCAAGTTTAGATTACTTATTAGCAAGTGTCATGTGTCCCCTAGTATTATGTTATTCCCTAGCTTGTGGAGTGATCCAATGTGACTATGATATTGTATTTGGGGTCAATATCTATGATAATTGAAACTTAGTCTAGGAGTTTATTCCATTGATTATTTTCTATTATCATCTCATGTTAAGACCTAGTAATTTTCCCATGATACATATTCATTATTGATGATGTTGTCAGAATCCTATTTAGATTTAATAATGGATATTGTTATATTTATTTCCAACAAGAATTTAATATTTGAAAATATTCGACTTTTTCAATAGTTTATTATCACCAAACTAAAAAAGGCATAGAAGAATCTATATTTGAAGTTGTGTTAGGGAGACTAAACCTGCACTATAGAGGAGGCTGGTGACATAGTAGAAAATTAGTGTATTCCATAAAGACTTGATTGTATAAGTTGATGGAATCATTATATAGACCATCCCATTTCCATTTTTTTTAGAAATTCCCCATTCTCACTATTGTATAACAGGTCACATCATGGAATGAGTTTGTGTAAAATAAAAAGTGATCAACCAATTTCTATCTAACCATATCAATGCCAACACTAGGAAAACAATAATCTCGATGATCATACCATTATGGTCTGGAAAATTGGAACAAAAAATCCCAAAATGGGTCGATATTAAGAAAAGATGATAACACAGAGTGGGTTGCTTCTCTAGGATAAAGTGAATGGATTTTGTGGTGGAACTACAAGATGATAAAATGTCATAATTTCATGCTCTGTTTTACTAATAATAAGTTGATATAAGTGGAATTAAATGTGGGTTTTAGAAAAGTAGGGAATTATTCATTTATTTTTGTCCACATCATAGAGATTTTATGAGTAATAATATGGTTTTACTGCTCAAGTTTTGTCATCGTGGAGTAACTCAACACAGAACAATAGGAGTTGGGATGGATTCATATATCCCTACTATTTTAGAGAGGCTCATAACACATGACCTATCCATATCTTAATGAAATTAAGAAACTAATATTCCACACTATAAGATAGATGTTACACTATAGAAGATTTTCATATTAGTTTAAGTGGTACTAGATTTTTTGAGATCACCATGCTGCAGTGAAATGACTATACTATAATGATTCTAGAGATCAAGAAAAATTGAAATATTACACCATGATCTTTAGTTGAATTAAATAGATTAAATCTCATGGATTTTTTGATCTATTTGATAACCATTCATCAAACTATAGATAATAGTTCCACACCATAATATGTTGAAATATAATTTAATGGAGATACAATTTTGAAGTGAACTGGGTCATATTACGATTTATGCATCATGGAGTTTCATAAGTTCATACATACATATCATAAGGTACTAGAGTTTTCACCATAGTGGGGAATCTTGTGTCATGGAAGATGTAAAGTTACTAAAATATCATAAATAAATATCCTATCATATAGGTGGAATTATAAATAATTAATTAGGGTAAATTTAACTGAATGGATTTCAGATATTTAGATGTGTTTGAATTGGTTTATACAGAGTATTAAAGGATGGAATTTCTCTTCAGACTCATGAATACATGAAGATCCTTATGAAGGGAAAATAGTAGAATCTATCTTGAAATTTGAGAGAAGGATTCCTAGAATTATGTAATAATAGAGATGTATTTCTCTATAAATCTGGGTAGTCCACTATGATTCAATAGAAGAAGAGAAAAAAAACATTGACATATCCCAAACTTGGGATAGGAATTCCAGAAGATGAAGAAAAAGATATTAGAGAACCCTCGCCTGATTATTCCAAAGAATAAGGATAGTATTGTAAAACAAGATATAAAATAAAAAAGAATTATTTACCATGAAATATCATAGAAATATTATGTTGTTCAAGGATATGTTCATAGATAATTTTTGAAATGAGAATCTCAGAAATTGACTACACATTCCTATATTAAGCGCATCTCTAAAATAGCGATAAAAGGAGGGATGGTGAAGGATGTTATTATAGGGTTGTAGTGAGCCATCCCTAGACATTATAATGGGAGTGACCATAAGAAATAGTGATCTAGCCTAAACCTAGCATTAATTACTGTGTTTAGTAGAATCTGGTGCATCAAAACTTTACTAATTGCATGCTCCTTGGATTATCCAAATGAGGGTAAACAAAAAAAACTTTATTTCGTGAGTTTTTTAACTGATATATAATATGGAAGAAAAAATTAATGAAATTGGGTTAGTGATATTAGAAAAAATATTTTCAGGGGCGAAAGGCATGTGGTTTACTAATTGAATGGACTTATAAATATGAGAAAACGAGTAACCCTAATAACTATGAGGTCGAGATGGTATTATGGTATTGTGACTTCAATCAAAAGTGTTTAAATTGGAAAGATATTACATACCCTAATTCAACAGATGTTATCTATCACCTAAGTCTCTTGTAGTTTTGAAATGTGGTATTAAATCCTATGTTATTTTTGTTGAATTTATTTTTATTTTAACTGATCTAATTTGGTTATTATATTTTAGTGATAGTCTATTCTCACATTTTGGTTGAAGTTATAATACACTTAACTAATAAGAGGATTCCATTATTTGATGGAAATTATTTTTCAAATGGGAGGAAAGAATTCATAACATACTTGGATGTGCATTTTGGTGTCTCTGAGAAAGTCATGTTTGATGGAATTGGACTTCTTAGTCAGCATGAAGTAGTGTTTTAGGTATTTCAAATTTATAAATTTGTTGATAAGGAACTAAAGTAGGATATAAAATAATTTTTTTAAAATTTTACCCATGTAATGTTTTTTAATTATATATGGATGAATATATAAGATTTAAATAGGATAAAACACATTATAAAGGTTGGTGGAAACTTCCTTGTTTCAATAGATAGAAATAAGAACTGTAAGAGGAAGACTCTCAAAAAGAAAAGAATTCAAGATAAGTTAAATGATTTAAATATTATTATTGAATATATTTCTAACAATATTTTTTATTTTTTATGAAAAATATTAAATTTAGATTCACTCCCAAATATTGAGAAAAGCATATATCTAAATGGTGGAAAGGAAACAACATCACATTTCTAATATAGACGATTCTATTATATTACTAAAAGATAGATCCAATCATTATAATAAAAGGTTTATTAATTGGAGTTTACATGTAGATTTTCCTATGATTTTCTATAATACATGTGCAGAGATGAAAAAGGATAAGAATATTAGAGATGGTCCAGAATTTGAAGATAATGAATATGGGATCTAACATAAAGGGACAAAGTGACTTTATTTCAGGGATTTAATAATAAATGAAGATTAAAATAAAATTGTGTATAGAGATAAATTCAAGAATCAAAAAACTCAAAATCTATATTTATGAAATAAGAAAACATAAATGGGATGTTTCCCCAAGTGTTAAAGGAATGGATACCCAACTAATAAACATAGATGAAAAGATCTAGAAGCTATAAAAAATCATGGTTCCTTAAAGAAAAAAGAGGTGTACTTTACCTCTATTAATATAATTCCTTTATATTTTATGAAATATATTTTTTTCAAATAAATTTAATTTCACAAATATTTTTCATTACACGAAACACAGTGTTTTAGAAAAAATCAATATACTATTAGTATTATTATCTGTACATGGCCATTATAATATAATTATTAAATTAAAGATTATTAATAATAGTAACTAAATTATGAAAACTATTTGATTTACATATGAATAAAATAAATTCTTTTGTTTTAAATTTATTAGAAATGAATATAAAAATAATTTTAAAGTAAATGAAATGTGTTTTCAGAAAAATAAAACTTTTTTTATACACACGAAGGGTTTTTATTGTAATAAATTAAATCAGTAAGTATTGGTGAACGATTAAATGAAATTTATATATTATATATTAAATAATTTATATTAATATAAATATCATATTTTATTAATCACGGGATAAAAATAAACCAAGTTTTGCGTCTAAAAATGTATTTTTTGTAAAAAATGGTTTCATTACGTTCTGCACACTTATTTTAAAACAATTTTTTGGAACATTTATAAAATTTATCGAAAAAAATAATATTAATTTTTGAAATAAAAATATTTAATTTATCTTAGATTTAATTTTTGAAAACTTCTTCAAAAGACTATTTTTTATAAATAGTCGAAAATAGTTATTTTTATTGAAAAATGCTGTTTTGTTTAAGGAATTAAAGAAATTACATTCTATTTTAATGTTTTTATAAAAGTAAAATTATTTCAATTATAATATTATTAATACAATTTAGTTCCTTTTAATCAATTATATGTTCCACATTTATAAAAAAATGTTTTATACATATGAATAATTTTTCTTTGTAAAACCATTTTTTCACCACAACCATGTATTTAATTTTAAATTATATTATTAAAATTATGTTAATTAAATTTGGTAAAATGTATTCCAAATTTGGAATCATAATAAGTAAATTTGTTTAATAATTCCATATTAATTTTTAGTCATTATAAATAGTAAAAACAATAAAAATTAGTTGTCACTGATATGGTTAAAACCAGTTTACTGGGGGTTAAAACAAATATTAAGGGTATGTTTAACAAATAAACACATACAAATACAATTTTTTAAATATATTGAAAACTTATATCATATAATATTATAATATATTCCACATGGAATAATTTATTAAGGGAATGACTTTATCAGTTTGGATTATTTTAGAAAATTTCCTTGTGGTTGCCAAGTTGGTCCTCCTCCTCACATATAAAAGAACGTCTCCTCTCATCTCATATTCACACATAAAAAACTTTTTGGTTCAAAAAATAAAAAAAAATACCTTCATTAATTCCATACCCATTTCTTAGAATCCTTTGTTTTATTAGGAAACCCACTTAATAATTATTATTTTTCTAACCTAAGGAGTTTGTTCGAAGAAGAGGTATCATTCTTAACCAAGAATTTATATTTTATTTATTCTTACACCTCTTTCAAATATTCTCAAAATATGATGAAATAAAAACCCTAGTATCTAAAATATACTTAAATTTTAATATTTTAATATCATATCATATATCAGTCTTCTCCACCATCAAATATGAATCGTAACTATCGATCCAGTCTACATCAGACTACCTCTTCACGAACTGATTCAATTTGTTTTCCATCACCACCTCTCACAGCTCGATATAATGACAGATTTAAAATATTTATAGGATATTTATGAAAAAACTATACATATATAATTATAATATCACATACACCTTATTATCATCAAATATTTTGGAAAACTATAAAGTTTCTCATGCGTACGTGTGGACTAACACATCCACAAAGCGATGCGATTTTTTTTCCATTTTATTTTCACATAGATGGTAATAATAATATATATAATGAATTTATATTTTATAAATGATATAAAAATTATTATTTAATAATAAATATTTATTTACCTTTCTTTCATTCCATCCTTGAAAAAATAAAAAAAGCGTTCATGTGTATGTACGTCCAACCATCTCCAAGAATTGAGTAAATCATTTTTCTATCTATAACTTTTATAGATGACTATAAATATGTATATAATGAATATATATTCTATTTATATCATGGATAAAATTCCACATATAATTTTACCAAGATCAATGTAAAAGGACCGAAACTAGGGAACCAAAACATATATGAAAAACGAAGCTGTTATCATCCAAAACAATGATTTTAATAAATAATTGTTAATAAACGGGAGATAAAATCTTATAAATAAATAATATATGGCATGATAAATATGATTTTTGATCTATTATAAGTATATAACAAAAACTATATTTGTTTTTTAGTGGGTTTTAATTTGTTCAAAGAAATTTGATACATGAGGTAAGGGATTTCCTTTTTACATTTATTTCAGTGGGACTCAAGCCATATTCACTACTTTTATTTCTTTTAGGTGGTGTATAAAATAAAATTATTGTATTTTATGATAATTTTAATACAAATATATGGGATTTAAATGTTCATATTGTTTTATTTCTTTTATGGGTCTTAGGATTCAAAAGCTACCAAGTTGGTAAGGGTTTTATGCTACAATCACATTTTTTATCAGGGATGATTATGATAAAGTTTAAAATGATAAAATTTTAATATATATATCACAAGAAGATCATTAATTTTATTCTAATATGGTTATTTATGTAAATTACATATTTTCCTTTCATTTTACTCTCTTTATGTTCTCAGTATTCCCAAATAATATTTTTATGGAAACCCATAATTATTTCTATCTTCTATTAAAAATCCATTCTCTTCCATGTTCAAGTTTTATAAATATATTTTAATATTTTTTACTATTTTGATATGATTTATGAGTTTCATTTTTACCCATTATTTAATGTTTAAAAAATACTTTAAAGGTAATATTATTATCATTTTGAATGAGGTGATTTTGAATTTTTACCAAAAATGTGAAATGAATATTTGTTTTAATGTGTACTACATGAATGGTATTTCCCACCATAATGACCGATCAATGATTTTAATATTGCTTAACATGTTTATATATTTATTTTCAAATAAATATCTTTCTTTAATACTTGGTAAGTGAATAAATTTTATGGATGTGTTTTTAAAAGGGGAAGGATGTTGTCTTTAAGAATTTTTTAATGATCTTCTTATGAAATTTCTATTCATTCATGGAAAAAAACTTTGAAGTTAACTGTTTTCTACAAGGGATATGACCCCATTTTAGCATAATTATTATTTATATGGATGTTTCTTGATTATCATGAAGATATTTTTATGAAACCATTTGCATTTCAATGGATTATTCTATGATTAACTGGTGATATGATTCTGAAACCCGATTTTTTCATGGGTTAGGCTATGATGAAATGATTATGAAACTTTTTCCATTTAAAATTTTATGAAATGATGAATATTTAATTATATTTTTTAAAAAATCGGTAAGATTTTTATTATGTGTTTGGTTGGACCAAATTTATATATCCTCACACTAGATTGGGTAAATATGGATAATTCATGAGTAAATATTTTAAGCATGATTTTAATTGGTTATTCACAAATTTCATGTTTGGACCTAGTTTTAATGTCTATAAGATTATGCATGTACCTAGTTTTGTTTCAATATGTTTATGTGAGGACATGGATTACATGTCTATAAAATTATGAGTGGGCCAAGATTTTATCTCCATAAGTTTATGTGAGGGTCTGGCTACATGTCCTTAACTTAATGTGTGAACCTATTTCTATTTATAAAATTTCACAATGATATAAGTTTTTTTTCACATAATCATGTCTATGTTATGATATCTTGGATTATGTTCTTTGATTCCTTTATGATAAATGACTTATAAACATCCAATCATTATTCCATGACTCAAGATTCTGATTTTTTTATTTAGTGTGTGGTTTAAAAGTGATAACCTCATTTTATCACACCCTTATGCTCATTCTATGCCTATGTGATCATCAGTATCTCACTTTTTTACCCTTAAATAGAATATGAGCTCACCCTTTTTTACGGTTTCTTTCCCTAGGGTATGATTAATGGTTTATTTCTAGTATATCTATGAAGTTTACTAAATGGGACGTTCTTTATGGGGGCATCTATAATAAATTTAATGAAATAATAATATTGTGTACCTATTATCCATATAAACTAAACCATTAAAATCTATGGGAATATATTTGTCAGATATGTGGAAATTTTATTTAAAAAGATTTATATTTTATGTATAAAAATCTTGGGTCTCTATAATCAAAGCCTTAATGAACAATATAAGGAGAAATATATATCTTAAATTTTGTGACAAAAGGGAGACTATTAAAACAACAAATAAAACCCCTCAAAGAAAGATAAATATAATATACTACTATTATGGTATTTTGGGGAACACTATTATTGAATTACTATAATCACAAGGGCATAAAGGTTGTAAAATATTTTTTACAATAACATCTCAAATGAGGAACGAATATAAAAATTATGACTTTAATGAGAGATAATTTATTTGTGTTAATCATGGACATATGCAAAATAATTGGACTAGGAAGAAATTAGAAGAAGTCTGTAGGAGTTTATCTATTCCTATAACAGACAAGGAAAGTATTTACACTATAAGGAATCATGTATTGATGGAAATAAGGTCTGTTATCCTATAGTATAATGGTGGAACTCAATAAAGTATACATAAGATACAAAAATTAATTTACTTATTGAATACCTCTTGGAAAGAATAACGAGAGATATAAAAGAAAAAGAAGAGAGTTCTTATGGCTCTATGAGGGCATATAGAGTTTGACCCACTAAGGAAATATGAGTTTGGGTGTCTCTAGTGGTCACTAAAAATGAATTCTTCCTAAGTGGTTTCACAAAATACACCCTAAGGAAAGAATAAAATCTTAGTGTAAGATCTCACTGATAGAGAATGAATCCTAAAAAAATATGCACTACTATTTTATCCAAGGAATAATTTTAAAAAATAAGGACTTATTTAACAATGTAAAATTTCCTCCATACAAGGTAGGATAATATGAACCAAGAAAACAACCAAAATAAATTTTATGTACATGACTCCACTCGAAGGTGATCCAATAGAAATGGGTTGAAGAAGTTGTACATATATAATGATCTAGAAAAAATAGGATATTTATGATGTTATTACATTAACATACTCAAATATGAAAAATTTAAATGAATATTTTGATAGTAGATTGTTGGCCTAGTAAAAATATCCTCCTTCATCAAGTTATGGAAGCTCAATTTCCCCCTCTTGCACTATGTTTAATTTATATTAATATATTTTGAAGTTCTTATGGTTTTAGGGAACATATAATCTAGGGGAAGTAACATCAAGAGATAAAAGTGAATTTGTTAAATGAAATAATTTTAATATGATATTAAAATTCGTATATATTACACCATATTAATGTTATATTCATAATAAAATTATTTCATTAAGATTTTTTTGAGAAATAATAATTGGTTCCACTAAGTGATATCATGGTTTGATTAAAATATTGGAGAATACAACACATATTATCATTTGTTACAAGTTTGTGAAGATGGAAAATGAATTATTGAAGATGGATTAGTTGAAAAAGGAGATTTCATGATTATTTTGATCTAACATAATAAGTGGTTTGTTATATTATGTTGTCTAATAATTTTTAGGATATCAAAAGTTATTGAAGAATGATGAATTTCCTGATATATTTTGGGATAAATATTAGGATATTTGGGATGATTTTTTAAGATAATGATCGAAAGGTGGTGTCCCAATAAACTATGGAATCAAAGCCATATGATAAATTATAGATACCAATTTTAACAAAGCGGTATTGATATATTTTTCTTATAGTAATTTGTATAAGGATTATAGATTGGATCAGATCTGGAATGTTGAAATCAAGAATTAATCACAAACTATATGGTAAATATTTATTCACTAATGACATGGTTAAATTATGTTTCAATTCACATGAATATTTCCTTGATAAAATCTATAAATTTTTACTTCTTTGAATTTAAGAAAGTAACTAAATTTAAATAGGAAGTAACAATACTTTGGATTAATAACTTGTTTATTAAATTGTATTTTCATGTAGTAGGCTTTAAAAACTCAACTCGGATGGATCCTGTGTGTTGGGTGACATGCGTGGAGGAGGAGTCATTCGGGACTCCAAAGGAAACTTGGTACTTGCCTTTGCGGCGCATTATGGAAGCGTTTCTTCGATACGAGCGGAAGCTATGGCGGCCTTATCCGGAATATCCTTAAGCAATAGAAGGGGCATTTCTATTGACCACATTGAAACAGACTCAATGGCAATCCATGATGCTCTCCAGGATAAAGGCATTACCCCCATGGTCTATCACCTACATAATTAGACAATGCAAGGCTCTCATCAAGGAAAACTTCCTAGTATCACATACGTGGCGTGAGGGGAACAAAGTGGCGGACTATATGGCCACAACTGCGGTACCTGGCTCTCGGATGGTGTGGTTTAATAATGTGTCCCAGCTTAAGCCAAAGGGGGTGAATCTTATTTAGGGAGATGCTCTTGGATTGCATTATTTCAGGCCCCCATAATGTTGCGGTGCCACATCGTTGTTTGGCCCTTGTGGGCGCCCCTCTTTTTTTTGAATAAAAATGATAATGTTAGATGGATGTAGTAGGCTTTATGGTTTTTTTGATGGATTATAGATAAGTGGGAATAACTATCATTGAATGTGTTTTAATACATATCCAAATTTGAACGAGGGTTTTCATCTTGATCTTCAATACTTATATGATTATTTAAAAAGTGTAATCTCCCATTAACAAGTGATATATACTATTAATAAGTTATATGGTTGAAAAGTGAAGGAAGACCTAGAAATATCAAATCACTTAAGTATATTGCAATAGATAGAGCATAATCACTCTAAATTTGATGTAAGGACTATGTTGAGTTTAGTGGAGACGATTTATTATTAATTTCCATTGAAGATAAATTTTTGTTGCGGAAAGTGTTATTAAAATGATATACTTGAAGAAATTTTCAAATTGAAATCAGATTAATTTTATAACAACATATTGATTGGGATAACATGATCATGGATTTAAATTATTATACCCTTGTTTCTATAGTATAAGAACCTGGTTTTTTACTCAAATATGGTTCCATTATATTTTAGTCTAAATCATTACTTTAGACTAAATATGGATTCCTAATGAGATATAAAAGGTCTCAGGGGTGTACAGGGCAAGTTTGAAGCCCAGAACCCATCTTTTTTGGGAAACAGGACATGTCACATGGTTAGTTCACAGTTGGTGCATGATTTGCTTAATCGTGTGGATGGTCAATTTCTAGAAAAATCCACTTCAGATAGTTTGTTCATGGTCATGTGGCCTAACCATTCAAGTGACCCTTCTTCCTAGGAAATTCTGAATGCTTTCCTCATGGTTTTTAAAACCATGAGGACATACCGTGTTCAGGCTAGTTTTTTGGGGAAAATGTCAAATTTTCCCTTAATGATCTATTAAGCCCTCTCTTCTCCACTAATCTGAGAACCAGTGGGATTAACCTAATTTCCTCCCATTTTAGATCTTTTTTAAGACCTAAGGTATGAATAAAGAGATATCACTCATTATAAATCCATTCGAACTTCGGTTTATCATGTTGGATGTGCAATGGTAAGTACTCAAGTATGTTTATGCCTTTCCACTCCTCTCTTTCTCTTGGCCTAGATATTGGGGTATGAGATTTTTTATCCTATTCATATATAAAATCTGATCTGAGCCAAATAAAAGGCCAATACTGGATGAGGAGAGTCATATAATACTGAGTTGGGTGGTCAATAAATCATCCCTCAAGTTCATTGATTTTGGAATTGTTGTATGGGGCCCACAAATTTCATCAGGTGTCATTTATAGAATTTATATGCCTTGATTATAATCATTAGAACCATATGAATATTCTCTTTATATATATTTTGTTAATAAATGGTGGTTAACCACACAACTCCATTCATACCATGTAGGATGTTATTCCATAATTGTCACTTTGGTGTTTTGACACGTTTGATCCACCATTTGGGTGTTCCTTGGAATGACCTTCTTAAGGGTAAGCATTCCTATATTAAATAGATTGATTTATATTGTGAATTTAATAATGTAAAGTACCATTTATTCTCACCACTTGACCATCCTAAGGTAAGTGCTTCAATTTTATAATTAAATGTGAAATAGAAATTGGAATGTTTATTAAGTATATGACTTGACCAGATTAAATGTGAACGAATAATAGGTTTCATGTTCGTAGAACCCATTTCCACATAATGGAAGGTAGAGGAATGAACATTGAATGTGGGATATTATTTACGTGAATTAAATGAGTTGTTGCATGATACATGGACTTTTCACACTAATGAAAGGCAAGGAACGAACCAAATGGACTTATATATTAATTGTGACTTGATTAAAAGGTTGCATGCTACTAGAAATTATCACACTAATGAAAGGAAATGATTAAAACAATGGTTTCATGATACATGACCTTATCACACAAATTAAAGGAAAGGGTTTAACTAAATGAAATATTAAATGACTTCAATATCAAATAGGAGTGGCCTAACTGAAGCTCACATTGGATTCTAATTAGAGAATTCCATGAGCACTTGGGAACCCCATTCTGATTCAAGGATATAGCTTTCTTAAGTTAAGACCCACCAAGATCCCAATCCTTATATATTCTTTGATTCCTAGTATGGAACTATAGGATCACTTCAATATCATTATAGTATTCCTTACATACACTCCTTGGATCCCGCATTGACCAGTAGGAATTGTGGTTAAAGCCCATCGGGCCCAGTCATTGCATAGCCCCATTTTACCTTGGATGAACTCCTCAGACTCAGTAAGAACCTAATTGTGGAATTCCTTAGACTATGAGCCATGTATTATACTCTAACCCCATGCTAGGATACAATTATTAGTTATTTGGAGACCCTTGAGGTCTACGTCATCTTAGTTATTAACTTGGGATTTCACTATGAAATACCATTACAAGTTTCCTTGTTACAACTTGAAACCATTGAAATTGCTAACATGTGACTTATTTCTAAACTGGTAAAAATAAAACAATTTGTTTTTGAGATTTTTAGGCTCCATCTGAGGGATGAAGTTGGTACTTGGGTATTTAATTACATTTTACTTCTTCACATTAAATATTCATGCACGCACAATGTTACATTTCCATTACACGGGCCAAATGTTATAGACACCATTGGTGGTGGCCCACTGAGATTTACCTCACACCCTCTCTAGGCATAATTTGGTACTCGAAGTAGATTAAATGGTTGTAGGTGTTGAAAGGGGAAATCATATAGCTCTGAACACTTAATTTCTTGGTATTTAGTATGGATATTTATATTAGAGGACTGAATTGTAACTCGGGATGATTAGGATAGTCTTTGATTTAAATTAGACTTTTTTGGAACATATTATGTCTACTATCTTGTATCCATGTTTTCCAATTTTCTAGTGAAATGACATATCATAATTTTTTGAATGTTATTCCAGTTTTTTAGTTATTTTTATTGTTGTCTCTATTTTCTATTGTGCCTTATATGACTTATATTTATTCTGCTACTTTCCCTTGTTTATAATCATCTGATGTGCTACACTTTGGTAATGAGTGAGTAGTCTCCCCATAGACTCACCCTAGGTCATCTCTTCTAGTCGTCATCCTCTACCTTTTGGGTAGATGTGGTTGAGTCCATGTGGCCCAATGGGTTCAGGGCACCCGTTTAAGTGAAATTCAGGTCTGGTATGTCCCAAAGTGGCATCATAGGTGGTTTCTTTTCTTCCTTCACTATTTGAAGACAATAGACTGGAGATTAGGAATTCTTGCGAACTGGTCATTAGTTGTGCTTGGGAATCATAAACCCATGTTCAGGGTAAAAACAAAGTTTCCTAAATTGTAATTGTCATTTTTCTTTTACCTATTATAGTTGATATTATTTCACCATTGGGTGGTGCACATGCTATGTGGAGTTGTTGATTTTTACTATGTTTGAGGATTTTATCTCATCCATGACCCAATGGTATAAGGGCAAGGATCATTTTTACATGCATCATTATAGGAACATACATTTCACATGTCATGCATATTTCCATTTCATATAGGTGGATTTCACTGTTTTTCATTGTTTGATATGCATGTGATTGTTAAGTGATGTTGTGATAGTTAAATTATTCTTATATTACTATTGCATGAAATTGAGTGATTTACTATCTCAATTCAAGAGGTGTATGGGCCTTCATGGTTTGGGATGAGTAATTTACTCATTCGAGCCATTATGCAATAAATAAATGGGTGTCATTTATGGGAAAGACTATAAGAACCTAGTTTTTCACTCAGGTATGGATCCTTTAATTTTCAATCTAAATCTTTACTTTGGACCTAATATGGATACCTTTTGAGTTAGTAAAGAAACCAAGGATATATGGGGATTTTTCGGAGTTCGTACCCAATATTTTTATAGAAAACTTTCCTAGCACACAGTTTATAGTAAATCACGCAGGAATTCTGTATGGTTTGGAAAACTGTGTAGATTGTTTTTTTCGGACATAGACACTTTGTACGGTTGGCACACGACCATGTGGAATAACCATGTGAAATCCCATTTTTCTTAGGTACATGTGCATGGATTTCTCACATTTTGATCAAACCCTACGAAGGATGTGTTTTCAGGCAGAACCGTCTCACACAGTTTTCACATAGTTCGAAAAAACCATGCAGACAAACTATGCACATGCTAAATTCTTGGGTAAAATGTCCAAAACTACATTAATATTCTATTTATCCCCCTCTTCCTCCAAAATATGAGAACTAGTGGGATTAATCCATTTTCCCCTAATTTGTTGCTTTTTGAAGGCCAAAGCTAGGGATCAAGATATCTCCTTCATCCGACATCTGATCTGTCTTATGTTCATCATGTTGGATGTGCAACGGAAAGTACTCGAGTCCTCTTTATTTGTTCTTCTTTTCTATTTCTCCCCACCAAGATATCTTCATGTGAGAATTTTTCACCTTTGCTTAGGTCTACTCCGATCCGAGCCAAATCAAGGGCCAATACCAAAGGAGGAGATTCATACAACACTAAGGTGGTTGGTCTATAAATAATTCCTAATGTTTTTTGTTTTTGGACTATTCATGTGGGGCCCACTGATTTAATCTAAAGTTGTTTCTTAAATTTAAAGGCGATGATTATACTTGTTAGAATTGTATGGTTATTTTACTTCCAAATATGTGATTAGTCGTTAGTGGTTACATGCACAAATCAATCTACCTCGTGTAGAAGGTTATTCCATAATTGGGATTTAGTGTTTCGACATGTTTGATCCCCCATTCGGGTGTTCCCTTTCTTGACTGTTCTAAAGGTGAGTATTCTTATAATAAATACCTTATTATTAATGATAATTTCATAATGTGATGTTCCTTGTATGCTCACTACATGATCCGCCTAAGGTAAGTGCTTCAAATTTATTAATAAATGTAAAACGTTTAATGGAAAATATACCAAGTATATAAATTGGCCTTATTAAATGATATTGAATAAAGGTTTCATGTCTGTATAACCCCTTTCCATATTGATGGAAGGTATCATAGTGAACCTCTATAACTAAATATGCCTTAATGATTAATTAAGACTTGATTAAATGGTTGCAATGCTACTTGGACAATCCACACTAATGGAAGACAAGGATTGAACCAAATGAATGATTACATGATTAAAATATCAAATAGGAATGGACTGAATCGATCTATCCTTGGATTCTAATAGAAGTGTACCTTGGGTCTCGAGAACCCCATTCTGATTCAAGGATGAGGTTTTCTTAGGTTTATACCCACCTAGACTTTGGTTCTTGTCTGTTCCTTGGAATCCTGATATAGTACTGTAGGGTCCTTTACATTATTACAGGATACCTCGAATACACTCCTTGGATCCAACATTAACTAGTAGGTTCCATGGTGAAAGCCCATAGGGCCCTATCCTTACTTAGACCCATTTTACCTTGGTCGATATCCTTAGACTCAGTAGGCACCTAATTGTGGAATCCCTTGGATTATGATCCTTGGATTAAACTCTTATTGCATAGCTAGACTCAGATACTAATGAGTTATAATTCTGTGAAATCTATGTTACCTTGGTTATTACCATAAAACTCCCACACTGGATATCATTTTCAGGTTTCCTTGTTGCGTTTTTGGACCATCACTACTTTACTATAATGATGTGATGTTAGTAATAGATATGCCTCATGTGACCTATTAATATTAAATGATAATTACTTAATTAAGGAACTGATTATACATTCACACACCAGAAGAGGGGTGAAGCAGGTACTTGGGTATTTAGTTATATTTTACTGTTTTCTTGACTTTATATATGCAATCCTACACACTGATATATTCAAATACACGGGTAGGATGTTATAGACACCGTTGATGGTGGCCAACTGAGATTTATATCACATCCTATTTTGGCGTTGTTTGGTACCCAGAGTAGATTACATGGTTGAAAGTTTTGACAAAGGGAATCATACAGCTAAAAACACTTGATTTCTTGCTATTTAGGATGGATCTTGATAGTAGATGACCGAGTCGGATATTAGAATACTTAGAGTAGACTTTGTTTTGTTTTACCTTGTGGAACATGTTATGCCTATGGTCTTCTATCCATGTTTCCTAGTTTTCAAGTGAAATTTCATTGCATCACCATTGTTTCAGCTGAGATAGTTATTGTTATTCTCATTAATCTATTGCATCATTTTTTTCTGCTATTTAATTAAATTTCTTCCATTGTTCACTATTAATTTGTATTCCTTACATTGTTCTACACTCTTCTAATGAGGGAATAGTATCCCAATAGAAACACCCTAGTCGATTGATACTAGAAAATATCCTCTAGCATTTGGGGAGATACTCTTAAGACCATGTGGCCCATGGGGCTCGGGGCACCCATTAAGTGGCATCCGGGTCCGGGACGTCACATATGAAGAATGACATTACCACAATTTGGATGATTTTGTGAGGGAAAAAATGTAAAGTGTTATAACTTTATTACAATGTATGATCCATAGTTACAACATTGTTTCATAAACTGTGTATCAAAACTGTGTGAGGCCGTAGTTTTATTCCAGTGAAAGTAGAATAGTTGGAATACAATATGGTAAACTGTGTGTCCAAACCATGTGATAAACATAGACTCATTGAAGTGTGAATGTTCACATTTACCTATTGATTTTAATAATTTTTCCTCTTTTACTACCACAATCATACAACTAATTAAGGTAGATCTCATGGGGTCCTCTTCCTCTCCCCCTTTTGCATCTATGTCCTCTTTGCGTGGATGATAAATGGATTTATAGGAAAATTATCCATTTTCTCTATTTTCTTCTCCAATATTCCTTTATTCTTATTTTTTCTTCTCCCCGGATCCCTACAGGCCCTATTGGACAATATAATGGATTCAGGTTGGTATTATCTTTGGGAATGGGTGTTGAGCTTTTGTAAAGGGTGTCTTCGTCCCTACTTGTTCTTCCACCATTGAAGGTGACTGATTCTCAATAAATTGATACAAGTTTTTTTATGAAATTATATTATAAAACATATTAATAAAGTATATGGACATTCTATATTAAATTCATATAACGTGTAACTGTATGTAATATCCATGAGTGGTTTATAAAATGTTCTAATTGATTCTCAAAAATGGAGTTGAAGGATTTTAATGAATTTATAGTATTATTTTTGAATTATAATGTATATGTGTTCTCGGTGTGTTTAAAATTTAATGATTGTCCCTTTATAAATGGTTTTGATTATAAATGAAGGGTTTTATTCTTATTTTGTTTTTAAATTCATTAATCTGTGTTTCAAGAGTTGTTTTTAAGAATAAAAGCTATTTTGGTTTCCAACTTATGCCTAAGGGGGGATTAGTTGGTTTTAATATGAGGGATCCTAACTATTTTCCAATAAATGTTTTATAAAATAGTATTCATTATTTTTTTCAATGGCCAATTTGTAAATTTATAAAAGGATACACTATTATAAATAAAGGCTATTCTAATTGTTCATAATTGTTTATATAGGGCCTTGAACAAATGGTACATCTTATGCATATTTTTTGATGAGTCATGGGTTTTAATTTTATCAAGAAATTTATGTACTAAGGGTTTGGTCAAATAATTTTTGTATGTCATAGGATCCATCTATACCAATGGCTTTCAGAAACTATTCATAAAAAATAAAAAATGATGATTTTTGTACCTAGTGGATCCCTTTTCTTATTCATAGGCTTAACCAATAACCTATAAACACTTCTATATACATTTTTATATGTATATATTAAATTAATTATTACTTTTTAAGTTCCTATAATTATATTCCATAGAAAATAATAAATAATTTTTGAACCTATACCAACTAATATAGGGAACCATTGGTAAAAGTATCCAAAATTCTTGGGTCATATACCAAGGGTTTATGTAAACCATTGGTATCAGTACCTAAAATTATTGGGAAATATACATGTTTGAAGTATGAATCCAAATTTAAGTGTCAATTAAATCTAATGAATAGATATTATACTAGAATATATGTGTATCTTTTAGTTTAGGGAGTGATAATAAGATATTCAATGAATAACAGCTTGGTTGTACAATGGTATAATTTAATGGTCATGTGTAGTGGTCTATTTTAGTGAGTCAGGCAATGTCCAACTGATATTACTAAGTATTCCTTATATTATTTGGTAAAGGGATGATTAACCTTCACTATTAACTATCTATAAAGGTAAGTTAAAATTTTTTAAAGACAATTGATAGTAATTAAGTCATTTGTTGTTTCATTTATGGAATTTTAATAGTGGTGCACTTGGTTTGACTAGATGATCCTTTCTACAAGAAAGATAGACCACAAAAACATGTGATTTGTGTGAAAACATGATAGTAATATATTTTAATTTTAATTATTGATCTAATTTACTGATTAGAAATGATTGTTTTTAATTCTTATATCTTAAAATTACAATTGGATGCACCGGTTTTTCACACATGGATATAGGAAATATTGTATGAATCACTTAAAAATATATTTATTCTTTATTTTTTTAAATTATTCTTATCTGGAATGTTAGGTGAGTTGTGATTTTATTGATTGTGTATGAGGGATGATTATTATGGTATTTAGGGTGTGAATACTTCTTATCATCTATTACATCAAGTAGCATCATTCATTTGAGTGATCTAATTATAGTTTGAGTATTCTTTAGGGGATATCGTTTTAGAATCAGGTGTTGAGTAATATTCCCAACAAGTTGTATTAGAGGTTAGTTCAATGATCAAACATCAACACACTTTAAATAATATTAGGTAATAGTAACTCTTTCTATTTATGTTATTTCATTTTTAGTTGGATTATACTATTAACATAAGGTATGATGTTAGATGAATTTAAGGTTTGTATTGATAAGTTCAGATAATGGATTACAACATATGTAGTATGTATATATAAGATCATCACATTTGAAAAGACTTATATGTTCATTTAATTGGGTTTCATCAATATAATATGGAAATATGTAGAGTATGATGGATTATATAGAAAGGAACTAGGTCTAATTAGGATGGAATTAGCATGGAACGTGGCCTTTAACATTCTATAGGTGAATACTATAGTTGATTTAGTGAAATACTTTGAAGATATGTATTAAAACACTGTAATATATATATAAAATCTTCAAGATGTGATGTTTAATCAATATAATGTTGTCAGAAGGAATACTAGTGGAAAATCATGTGAAGGATATCACCATGATTCAAGGGTAGCTCAAATATATGGAAGAGACATTCATGAATGATGTGTTGGATTGCCTACTACTTTTTCACAACTAGAGTAATGGGATATGATGGTAACATTAGTGATAAATTATTGTGGTAAAACTGATTTGGTATTTTAGTATGTCCAAAACATGATCCTCAATAAAGAAATTTGAAGGAAAAAATTCCATGTACTATTTTGTAGTACATAAAATAGTAATAGACATGGATGAGTACCTGATCAAATAAATCAAAATAAATATTTAGAGAATAAGTCATGAGATATAATCAACGATAAATTGGATAACTTATGTCTTATATACTGTAATTATTGTCAAAGTGGTAATATCTATATAATTTATATAAATATCAAAGATTTTAATAGAAGGAAGTCTGCTTAAGTAGTTCAATTCTATAATCATAACTGGGGGAAGTAACATCTTACTACTAAGTTTCAATATTTTTTTTGATTCATGGGGGACATAATTAGGAACCACTTCCATTAAATAGTAGAGCTAGTATTCATGGTAAATTATGTTACTAGATGATTTGGAAATTTGGTAGAAAATAGAGCTCTTAAATTTATAGGAAATAATGATGTTAATTTTTGGATAAAAAAATTATCCTTGTAGCGGAGTGAAGTAAGACATATCCTGGGCCCATATAAAAACATAATTTCCATAAGTTAACTTGATTGGGTATTCTATCAAGATATATTTTAATAATAGACTTTCAATGGTGACATCATGTTCCATGGTGGATGTGCAAGGATTAATGGATGGGACACTCTATCTGACTAAAAGATCTGATGGACATATAATTATTAGTAGTTTAATTTCTGATTGTCTAGAGTTGAGACATTATGGGATCGAAAATCATAGTGAGAAAAAAAATGTATATTATAATAGTGAATGGTGCATTTAAGTTTAGTCAAAATGAAATTGGAAGTTGTGAGGGTTATACACTTTTTAAGAAAAAGAGTGTCTCTTTAAAAATTAATAGATTTAATAACAAATATTAGAATTTTGAACAAGTTAACTCAGATTTTTGGGGGCCTTCCCTAGTTTGATTTCATGCTTGGTTTCTTTACATTGTAACATTCATTGATGAAGCAATAAGGAAATAAAGGGTATACTTCTTAAAACATGAATCTTATAAATTTGAATATTTTCTTAAATGGGAGGCCATGGTGAAGAGGGAATATATTTTGATGTTAAAATTATTAATGCCTAAAAAAGGTAGTGCATATAATGGATGAATCTTATTAAACACTTTACAGAACATGGGGATCATGCTAGATAGAATTTTTTTGGGAATTCCAAAATAGAATTTAGTTTTAGAAAGGATTAATAATATGATGCAAAAAGGTACAAATTATGAAACTAAATATAGTAATACCAAAGGAAATGTTGATGAAACCAATGAACATAGAGTCATACTTAGTCAACCAATGTATTTTCTCTTCAATTGGATATAAATTTTCAAAAATAGATATGGTCCAGAAAAAACAAAACATTTTCTACCTAATAACTGAAGTAATTATTCATTAAATATTTATTAATGGTAATAAAACAGATAAACCAAATTAAAATATCAAGGAACTCTTCCTTATCGGATATATAAAGGAAAATTTTAGATTCCAACTATATTAGGATCAAAATTGATGAGTTATCAGGAGTTAGGATTTTCTATTCAATAAAACGGCCATGTCAAAGGTTAAAAAAAGGGATAAAAAGAAGTTGATATGAATTAATAAACTATTAAATATCTTATTTATCTAGATTAATTACCAGAAGTTCAAAAAATTTGGTGGATTCAGATGGAATCACTAGAATCTCAAAGGTCAGAGGAGTGGAAGATGTTCCAAAATACATAAGAATTGTTGAGTTTCAACTTGATATCTAAATGTTATTTCATAGAATTTATATATCCATATATCGTGGTGTCATAGGATATAATATAGAAATTTACCATAGTCATTAAACTAGTACAAAAGTTTTAGGATGACATGAACTTCCTACGTCTAATGGATGAAGTTGAACTTGGAAGTTTAAAGGAGGTGACGACTCTCGATGACTCTAGAAAGTGAAAGTCTATAACTAATGATGAATTTTATTGGTTAAAATATAATGGGACATGGTAGTATAAAAATATATGATTGGGTAAATGATAATTGGAGAATAAATGGTTGTTATTTTTGAAGGAAAAATCTAACAGTCAGAAGAGATTCAAAAAACAACTATTGGTGAAATGATTCCAATAGAAGAAAGTAATTTATTAAATGGAAATAATATCACCAGTAGAGAAACATTATACAATATATATAGTGCTGAGTATGGTTTTATTTGATAATATGTACTTAGAATATATTGATATAAAGAATAACTTCTTTCATGGTGAGTTAGATGAAGAGATTTGCAAGAAGTCACCAATGACTTTCACGGATGATTATACTTATAATATGATGTGTAAGCTAAATAAATACCTTTATGGATTGAATCATAAACAAAGGTAGTAGAATTTAATATTTTAAACATTCATGGAAGATGAAAGAATCAACTAGGGTAGAACACACCATTGTTTCTACTAGAGGTAATGAAATGATAGGGCCTTCTTCATACTTATCTTATAGGTGGATGATATATTTCTAGCTAGACTAAAAATTAAGAGAATTTGGAAGTTGAATTGGGATCTATCCTAATGGTTCTATATTAAAGATCTCAAAAATTAATAGTAGATATTTGGAATGAAAATTGAGAGGTTTAGAAAATATAATACAATAGACTTATATCGAAGGAACTATATCAATAAGTTTATTGAAATATTTGTGGTGACCAGATACAACTGGATATCAAATTCACTAGTCATAAAAATTAATATACTAGAGGTTATGTTCTATAAAATAGAATATGGGGTTATTTTTATGAAAAAATTTCCATTTTCTTTCATAGTATTGTTTATGAGGCATTCCATTATGTATAATCAAATGGACACTATATTCATAGTTGAAGTAAATATCTGATTCATGTATAATTATAGAAGGGAACATTGGGTGGATTTGAAATTGATTTTATGGTAGATAAAGAGAATTAAATATATAACTATATGCATTGGTCTGGATGATCTGTTAAAAGGTTATATTGAAACTAAATTTTATAGGGATTTAAACACCAATAACACCACCAATGGTTTGTATTTACCTATGAAGGAATAGTATCTATTTGGATTTAATGATGGTAATAGATTGTCACATTTTCTCATAATGTAAATAGAGTATGTGAATTCAATAAAAGAAATAAAGGGCATGCTATGGTTGATTAACTTGTTAAATGAAATCAGGATATTTTAGAAGGATGGGGTCCTATTCTTTGATAATTATAGTGTGATCAATTTTGTGTTAGAATCCGATTTTACACTCACAAATGAATCATGTTGAACCAAAATACCATTTATCCTAAAATGCTGCAAGAAAAATTTCTGGACTTTTGGAAGACAGTTGAAAGACAAACAATTTATAACATGTTCACTAAGGTGATAGTGTAAGAACATTTGAGGAAACATTGTACCATAGTGGGATTTGGGTAAATAGAAAGGAGAAGGGGAAAAATATCTATAACTATTAAGGAAGTGGGGGAGTTATTTTATACCTATATGTTGAATAGATTTAAAGAGTTCCTCGAAGCTGTATTCAAGTGGGAGATTTATGGGAGGTTGAATCCAACTTATAGTTCTGAATACATTTAATTTATAGAGAGTGTATGAGACAATACAATGGTATTAGTGTTAAGATATTGGCAGTGTGGTTTTCAGTGGAAACCAATTCATTTGGAGAATCATTTTATTTAATGTGCATGTACCATTGTTTGTCTCATTGAGATAGAATATTTTCAAAGGATGTTACTAATGATTACTTACTATTTTCTGTAAAGGGGATAAGTAACCTTAATTTTCTACTTGTTACAGTTGTCTGGTACCAATTTATAAATGTAACAAGTAGTCAGCAATTCATTTTGTGGATCAACCATGAAATTTTGAGGGTGGTGTACATGGTTTGACCGAATAATCATTTCTATAAGAAATTGTGGACAGAAACGTATTTGATACAAGTGAATAAATGTGGTTAATATATTACTAATAATTAGTGATCTAAAATTATTATAATAAAATAGTGATTGTAATTCATGTATTATATCATTAAAGTATAATTAATTAGTGTTTCTCTTGTGGTATTAAGTCGTATTTTCTAAACCATGTTGACTGATGTATTCATTATTTATTATTTTAGATTCTTCTTATTTTGAAATTTTAGTAATTTGAGGGTTTTATTATTGTGTGTAAGGGTTAATTATTGTGATAATTATGGTGTGAAAACATCCTTTACTCTGGCACATCATGTAATGAGAGTCTTCTAGATGATCAGAATCCACTGCATGTATATTCTAGTGGTTATATTTCAGGAATTAGATGTCGAGGTAGATTTCCATTAGTATCAATGGTTTTAAAGAACCATTTTTTAGGAATCCTATAAATCTGGATTATCCAAATTATTGGGGTAGGTCTGTTCAAATAGTTCAGGTTTCTAATATTGATTCATTAATGTGTAACAAGGATGGTTTTATATCTTATAATTCCAAGCTAGTTTTAATTTCAAGTTTGGAACTGTGAAAAATATTTTCTTTAATGTTTTTGGATACCATATTTTTCATCCCCTATTTATATTATGGATTCAATAGAAATTTTCTATTTTTATGGGATGAAGTTTATTATTCTCACTCATGTATGGATATAATAGGGGTTGATCTTTGAGATGGTGTCAGAGGTGAGATGGTATTAAAGTGTTATGTTTTATTACTGATATATGTATTGATCATATGATCCACTTTAACTCTCGCCTCCACTCAATTTATTTCATTGGAACCCAGTGTATCTATTTAAGAGATATTAGATCATGATAAGAAAGTTTACATTACTTACTAGCAAGTGTCATGTGTCCCCTAGTATTATGTTATTCCCTATCTTGTGGAGTGATATAATGTGACTATGATATTGAATTGGGAGTCTATATCTATAATAATTGAAATATAGTATAGGAGTTTATTCCATTGAGTATTGTTTAGTATCATCTCATGTTAAGACCTAGTAATTTTCCCATGATACATTTTCATTTAGTTATGATGTTGTTAGAATCCAATTCATATTTAATAGTGGATAGTGTTAGATTTATTTCCAAAAAAATTTAGTAATGGGTAATTTTAGATTTTTTCAATAGTTTTTTAGAACCAAACTAAATAAGGTCTAGAAGAATATAGATTTTGAGTTATGTTACGGAGACTAAACATACACTATAGAGGAGGCTGGTGACATAGTAGAAAATTAGTTTATGCCATAAAGACCATATTGTATGAGTTAATGGAAACTTTATATAGACCATCCAATTTCCATTTTTTTAGAAATTCCCCTTATAAAAAATTTATAATATGTCACACCATGGAATGAGCTTGTGTAAAAGAAAAATTATTCAACCAATTTCTATCTAACTAGAGAAACACCAACACTCGGAAACAAAAATCCTGATGATCATGCCTTTATGGGCTAGAAAAGTGGAACAACATAGCCCAAAATGGGTCGATATTAAGAAATGGTGATAACACAGAGTGAGGTGTTGCTCTAGGATAAATTGAATGTATTGTGTGGTGGAACTACAAGAGGATAAAATGTCATAATTTCACACTTCGGTTTACTAAGCCTAAGTTGATATAAGTGGAATTCAATGTGGGTTTTAGAAAAGTATGGAACTATTCATGAAATGATGTCCCCATCATAGAGATTTGATGAGTAAGAATATGGTTTTACTACTCAGGTTTTTTCACCATGGAGTATCTCAACGCACCACAATAGGAGTCAGGATGGATTCATATATCCCTAATATTTTAGAGAGGTTCATGACACATAATCTATCCATATCTTAATGACATTAAGAAACGAATATTACGCACTATAAGATAGAGGTTACACTATAGAGGATTTTCATATTAGTTGAAGTGGTACTAGATGTTTTTCAGATCATCATGATCTAGGAAAGGATTATACTGTAATGATTCTGGAGATCAAGATACATTGAAATATCACACCATGATCCTAAAGTGAATTAAATTGATTATATTTCATGGATTGTTTGGATATATTTGATAACCATTCATCATACTATAGATAATATTTCCACACCATAATAGTTTGAAATAGAATTTAATGGGGATACAATTTTGAAGGGAACAAAATCACACGAAGAGTTATGAATCATGGAGTTTAATAAGTGCATACTTACATATTATAAGGTACTACAGTTTTCACCTTAGTGGGGAATCTTGTGTCCTGGAAGATTTCAAGTTAGTAAAATCTCATAATTAAATATCCTATCATCTAGGTGGAATTATAAATAATTAATTAGGGTAAATTCAACTAAATTGATATAAGATATTTATATGTTTTTTGAATTGGTTTTTCAAAAGTATTAATGGAAGTAATTTATCATCATACTCATGGAGACATGAAGATCCATATAAAGGGAAAATAGTATAATCTCTCTTGAAATTTGAGATAAGGATTCCTAGAATGATTTAATAACAGAGATATATTTCTCTATAAATCTGGGTAGCCCAATACTATTCAATATTAGAGGAGAAAAGAAACATTGACATATCCCAAACATGGGATAGGAATTCTAGAAGATGAAGAAGAAGATATTCGAGAACCCCCTCATGATTATTCCAAAGAAACAGTATATTATTTTAAAAAAGATTTAAAAGAAAAATAAGTATATACCCAAAAATATCATAGAAATATTATGTTGTTCAAGGATATGTTCATAGATTATTTTTTGAAAGAGAATCTCATAAATCGACTACACTTTTCTATCTTCGGTGCACCTCTAACAATAGTTATATTTTTTGGATTTTAAACCACTTGAAAACTTGGTTTTCCAGTTAAAACAGTGATAAAAGGAGGTATGGGTGGGGGATATTATTATAGGGTTATAGTGAGCCATCCCCAAACATTATAATGGGAGTGACCATAAGAAATAGTGATCTTTCCAAAACCTAGCATTAATTACCGAGGTTAGTGGAATGTGGTTCATCAAAACATTACTACTTTTATGCTCCTTGGATTATCCAAGTGATGGTAAACAAACAAAAATATTTATTTCAAGAGTGTTTTAACTGAAATAAATATACGAGACACAATTAATCAAAGTGGGTAAGTGATTTTAGAAAAAATATTTTCAAGGGTGAAAGGTAAGCGGTTTACTAATCGAATGGACATCAAAATAATATAAAATTAGTAGCCATAATAACTATGAGGTCAATATTAGATTATAGTATTGTTATTTAAATAAAAATTGTTTAAATTAGAAAGATAATACATACAATAATTCACCCCATGTTATCTATCACCTAAGTCCCTTGTAGTCCTGAAAAGTGGTATCAAATCCTAAGTTATTTTTGTAGAATTTATTTTTATTTGAATTGATCAAATTTGGTTATTATATTTTATTGATATTCTATTCTTAAATATTGGTTAAAGTTATAATATAATTAACTCATAAGAGGATTCCAATATTTGATGGAAATTATTTTTCCAATGGTAGAAAAGAATTCATAACATGCATGGAAGTGAATTTTGGAGTCTCTCAAAAAGTCATGATTGATGAAATTGTACTTATTAGTCAGAATGAAGTATTATTTGAGATAGATCAAATTAATGAATTTGATAATGAGGAACTAAATCATGTTTTAAAATATTTTTTTTTATTTTACCCATGGAATGTTTTCTAATGATATATGGATGAATATATATGATATAAATGGAAAAGAATACATGAGAAAGGTTGGTGGAAACATCCTTATGTAAATAGATAAAAAGAATAAAGGTTAGAGGAATACTCTCAAGAAGAAAAGAATTCAAGATAATTTAAATGATTCCAATATTATTATTGAATATATTTCTAACAATAATTTTTATTCTTTTTGAAAAATTATAAATTTATATTCACTCCCAAATATTGAGAAAATCATATATCTTAATGGCGAAAAGGAAAAAACATCGCATTTCCAATATAGATTATTCTATTACGCTAATAAATGAGTGATCCAATCATTATAAGAAAAGGTTTATTAACAAGACACTATGTGCACACTTGTCTATGAATTTATATAATATGTGTGCAGAGATAAAAAAGTATAATAATATTAGAGGTGGCCCAGAATTCGAATATAAAGAATATGGGATCTAAAATAAAGGGGAAAAGTGAATTTATTTGAGGGGTTTAATAATAAATAAATATTAAAATAAAAATGTGTAAGGAGATAAATTCAACAATAAAAAAACTCAAAACACAGCTTTATGAAATAAGAAAACATGAATGCTATGTTTCCTCAAGTGTTAAAGAAATGGCTACCCAACTAAGAAAGAAATATAAAATGATCCAAGATCTAGATAAAATCATGGTTCCTTAAAGAAAAAAGTGGTTTACTTTACCTCTATCAATATAATGACTTTATATTTTATGAAATATATATTTTTCAATTAAATTTATTTTATCTGATATTTTTCATTACACGAAACTCAGAGTTTTAGCAAACATCAATATACTATTAATATTATTATTTATACCTTACCAATATAACCTAACTATTAAATTAGATAGTTTTAATAATACTAACTAAATTAAGAAAATTATAAGCCTTACATATGAATAAAAGAAATTCATTTTTATCAATTGATTAGAAATGAAGATAAAAATCATTTTAAAGTAAAAGAAATGCCTTTTTCAAAAGAACAATTTTTATGCACATGAAGTGTTTTTATCATAATAAATTAAATTAGTCACTATTGGTGAATGATTTAAATGAAATTTATATATTATATATTCAGTTTTTATTATTATCAATATCATATTTTATTAGTCACGGTATAAAAAATCATGTTTTATGTTTAAAAAAGTATTTTTATAAAAAATGGTTTCATTGCGTTCTACGCACTTATTTTAAAACTATTTTTTGGAACATTTAGAAAATTTATATCAAAAAATACAATTAATTTTTTAAATCAAAATATTTAAATTATCTTACAGTTAATTTTTGAAAACTTCTTGGAAAGACTTTTTTTTTAATAATTAAAAATAATTATTTTTATTGAAACATGCCTTTTTTAAAAGAATTAAAAAAATTCCTTTCTATTTTAAAATTACTATGAAAGTAAAATTAGTTCAATTGTAATAGTATTAATCCAATTTTGTTACTTTAAATCAATTATATGTTCCAAATTTATGTAAAATCATTTTATACTTATGGAAACTTTTATTTGGAAAACTGCTTTTTCACCATATCAATGAGTTTAATTTAAAATTATATTATTACACTTATATTAATCAAATTCGGTAAAATGGATTCGATATTTATAATCAGAATAATTAAAATTATATAATAATTCCATTTTAAATTTTAGTCCTTATAAATAGTAAAAATAATAAATGGTAGTGCAGAAATGGAGTAGGGCATTTGGTGATGGTTTGACAGCAAGAAAGGGTGATGCGGGAGGTAAGTTGATCGTTGATGAGGGTCTTGGGAGTGTCAGATATGAAGATGTTTCAAAGCAAGGTTCTTGGATGGGAGAACCTATAAATGGTAGTGCAGAAATGGAGGATCCAGTGGCACCATCTCTCATTAAGGGGGTGTTCTGAGAGGCTTTGGCTGGCAATGTAGTGGTAGATGAGCCAATGAACATTGTGCTGATGCAGGGGATGACTCAGAATGGTGCCAATGTGGTTCATTTTTTGCTCTTCTGAAGAGATGTCGGGCATTTAGGTGGGAGAATTTGTTACTGCTGTGGATTAGGATGCTGAGTCTGGTCCTGAGAACATAGTGAAAGGTAATTCCATGAAGAAGGTGGAGCATAGGCCACGGGATCTGACAGATAACCAGGTCTTTTATCACTTAAAGTGTGACATTGGCCTTGTAAATGCAGATACAGTGGATGGGCAGGAAGTGGATACTGGAGGAAGGGTGATCATGGTATCTATTGGAAATAGATTCCTTGAACTTGAAAATGAGGAATAATTGCACTAAAAAGAGAATGATTCAAGGAAGGAAGGTGTCTCCCTGCAGCTTGTTATTTCTCTGTTGGTTGCTGCAACTAGGGAAGATGTGCAGAACCTAGTGGATCAGCCATAATGTCTTGCTTTAGTGGATGCTAACAGTCAGGTCCAGCAGGTTATTGGAGTGGAGGAGGGTCATCAAGAGGTTAAAATCATGGGAAAGTGGGGTGACATCTCGGATAATGACAAGGAAAAGGATTGTATCATGGTCCATTTCTCCTATAGTGATATTGTCTAGAGAGAAAGGATAAAGTTTCGTGGTGCATAATTTATTAAGACTATCCCACCATGATGAAGACTAAGAAAAGATTATTCTTATCCTCCAAAGAGGGTGTCTACTAGATCTTCTTTTGGGAAGGAAAGCTGGGATATGCAATCCCCGACGGAGTTCCTAGCCTTGGAGAAGCTAAATCTTAGAAGGAAATATACCAAGGTTCTTAAGCATTATGAAAGCTTGGAGTGGGAAACAGACTTTGCAGAGGACATAATTTCTAATGGGGTAGTGATGGGTATGATTTCTATGATTTGTAGTTGTTTTCCTAACTTATTTTACATGTTGAATTCTTTTTATTTTATTAATAAATGTTCAGAGGCATGCCTCTGACTGAGCGTTTCTGTTAATAAAAATTAATTATCACTAATAAGGTTAGAACCAGTTTACAAAGGGTTAAACCAAATGATAAGGGTATGTTTGACAAATAAACACATAAAAATACTATTTTTTAACCATATTGAAACTTTATATCATATAATATTATAATATATGTCCACTTGGAAGAATTTTAAAGGTAATGACTTTATTAGTTTGGATTATCTAATAAAATTTCCATGTGGTTTCCAAGTTGGTCCTCCTCCTCGCATATAAGAGAACCTCTCCTCTCATCTCATCTTCACACATACAAAACCTTTTGGTTATAAAAATAAAAAACCAAATACCTTATTTAATTACATACCCATTTCTTATACTCCTTTTTTATTAAGAAACCCTCTTAAGAAGTAATTTTGTGCTAGCCTAAGGAGTTTTTTCTAAGAAGAGGTATCATTATTAACCAAGAATTAATATTTTATTTATTATTAAACCTCCTTCAAATATACTCCAAATATAATGAAAAAAACACAAATATCTAAAATATAATTGTATTTATATATTTTAATATAATTTCCTATATCAATCTTCTCCTCCATCATATTAGAATCGAAACAATTGATTTTGTCTACATCAGACTACCTCTTCACGAACCGATTTAATTTGGTTTCCATCACCACCTCTCACAGATCGATATAATGATAGATTAAAAATATTTATATGATAATTATGAAATAATTATATATATATAATTATAATATAAAATATACCTTATTATCTTCAAATCATTTGGAAAACTATAAGGTCACTCATGCGTAGGTGTGGACTAACACATCCACGAAGCGATGTGATTTGTTTTTCATTTTATTTTTAAATAGATGGTAATAAGAACATATATAATTAATTCATATTATATAAATGATATAAAAATTATTATTTAATAATGAATATTTATTTACCTTTCTTTCATTTCATCCTTCAAAAAATAAAAAAAAATGTTCATAGGTATGTATTCCCTAGCATCTATAAGAATTGAGTAATTCATTTTTCTATCTTTAAATTTTATGGATGACTAAAAATATGTATATAATTAATATATATGATATTTATACCACGGTTAAAATGAAATATATAATTTAACTGAGATCAATGTACATGGACAGAAACTAAAGAACCAAAAAATATATGAAAAACGAAGCAGTTATCATCCGAAAAAATGATTTTAATAATGAATTTTTAAGAAACAGGAGATAAAATCTTATAATTAAAAAATATATGGTATGATAAATATGATTTTTTTATATTATAAATATATAACAAAATTATATTTATTTTTAAGGGGGTTTTAATGTGTACGAAGAAATTTGATACATGAGGTAAGGGAATTTCTTTTCAAATTTATTTCAATGGGACACAAGCCATATTCACTCCTTTATTTCTATTATGTTGTGTATAAACTAAAGATTATTGTATTTTATGGTCATTTTAATAATAATTTATCAGATATAAATGTTCATATATTTTTATTTATTTCATGGGTCTTAGGATTTAAAAGGTACCAATGTGGTAAGGGTTTTATGTTACAATCAAATTTTTTATTAGGGTTGTTTATGATTATGTTTACAATGAGAAAATATTATGATATATATCTCAAGAAGCTCTTTAATTTTATTATAATATGTTTATTTATGGAAATTACATATTTTTCTTTATTTTTACTCTCTTTATGCACTCAATATTCCAAAATAATATTTTTATGGAAAACCAACATTATTTCTTTGATCGAAAATTAATTATCTTCCATGTGCATGTTTTCTAAATATGTTTTTAATTTTTTGACTATTATGATATGATTTATTAGTTTTATTTTTACCCATTTTTTAATGTTTAAAAAAATTTGAATGGAATACTCTTATCCTTTTCAATGAGGTACTTTTTAATTTTTACCAAATATGTGAAAGGAATCTTTGTTTTAATGTGTACTACATGAAAGGTATTTCCAACCACAATGATCGCTCAATGATTTTAATATTTCATCATATGTTTACAATTTTATTTTTAAATAAATATTTTTTCTTTTATATTTGGGAGGTGAATAACTTTTAAAAAAGTTTTTTTAAAAGGGGAAGTTTTTTTCCTTAATAATGTTTTAACGATCTTCTTGTGGAATTTCTATTCATTAACGGCAAAACCTTTTGAAGTTGATTATTTTTTACTAGTGATGTGGCACAATTTTAGCATTCTTATTCATTATATGGATGTTTCTTGATTATGATGAAGCTATTTTTATGAAACCATTTTCTTTTCCATGGATTATTCTATGATTAACTGATGAGATGATTCTTAAACCCGTTTTTTTCATGGGTTAAGTTGTGATTAAATATTTATGAAAAGTTTTCCATTTCAAAAGTTATGACATGATAAATATTTTATGATATTTTTTAAAACATATGTATGATTTTAATTATGTGATTGGCGGTCCCAAATTTATATATCCCACCACTATATTGGGTAAATATGGATAACTCATGGGTAAATATTTTATGCATGATCCTAATTGGTTGTTCCCAAATTTCATATATGGACCTAGTTTTCTTGTATACAAGATTATGCATGGACCTAACTTTTATGTAAATATTTTTATGTGAGGACATGTATTTCATTTATATAAGATTATGAGTGGGACAAGCATCCATATCCATAAGTTTATGTGTCGGTCTTTCTACATGTTCTTAACATAATGTGTGAACCTATTTTTATTTATACGAGTTCACAATGATATAAGATTTTTTTACATTACCATGTCTATATTATGGTATCTTGGATTATGTTCTTGGATTACTTTATGATAAATTAATTATAAACTAAAAAACATTATTCCATGACTCCGGATTATGATTTTTTTTATATAGGGTATGGTTTTAAATTGTTATCCTCATTTTCTCACACCCTTATGCTCATTCTATGCCTATGTGATCATCAGTATCTCTCTTTGTTACCCTTACTTAGAATATGAGCTCACCCTTTATTATGTTTTCTTTCCCTATGATATGAATAATGGGTTAAGTCTAGTATGTATATGAAGTGTACTAAATGGGACGTTCTTTATGGGGGGATCTTGAATAAATTTAATGAAATAAGAATATTGTGTACTTATTCTCCATATACACTAAACCATTAAAATCGTTATGAGTATATTTATTAAATATTTGGAAACTTTATTTAAAAATAAGTGTTATTTATATATAAAAATCTTGGGTCTATATAATAAAATTCTCAATGAGCACAACAAGTAAAAATCTAAATCTATTTTTTTTAAAGGTAGATTCATAAAATAATAAAGAAAACCCCACAAAGGATGGTAGATCTAAAATACTACAATTATCGTAGTTTGGGGCACACTATGATTTCATTCCTAGAATCCCAAGGGCATAATGGTAGTAAAATAATTGTTACACTAACATCTCAAATGAGTAATGAATCTAGAAAATATGCCTTTAATGAGAGATATTTCATTTTTTGTTAATCATGGACATATGAAAAATAATTTGAATAGGAAGAAAGTAAATGAAGTCTATAGGTGTTTATCCATTACTATAACATAAAAGGAAAGGATGTGCACTAGAAGGAAGCATGTATTTATGGAAATAAGTTTTTTTATCCTAGAGGAGAATGGTGGAACTCAATAAAGTATACATAAGACACAAAAATTAGTTTACTCAAAGAATAACTCTTGGAAATAATGAAGAGATATATAAAAGAAAACAAAGAGAGTTTTTATGGCTATATGAGGGAATAAAAAGCTTGATCCACTAAGGAAAGATATGTTTGTGGTGTCTCTAATGGTCATTAGAAAAGACTTTTTCCTAAGTGATTTCACAAAATGTACCCCAATGAAAGAATAAAATCTTAGTGTAAGATCTCACCGATAGAGAAGGAATCCAAAGAAAATATGCACTACTATTTTATCAAAGGAATAATCTTAAATAAAAAGGACTTGTATAACTATGAAAAATCTCCTCGATCTAAGGTAGGAGAATGTGAACAAAGAAAACAACCAAAATAAATTTTAGGTAAGTGACACCACTCAAATATGATCCACTAGAAAGGGGTTGAATAATATGGACATATAGAATTATATAGAAGAAGAGGATATTGATTATGTTATTACATTAAAATCCTAAAATTTGAAAAAATAAAAAGAATATTTTGATAGTAGATGGTTGGCCCAGTAAAAATATCGTCATTCATCAACTTGAGGAAGCTCAAGGGAAACCGGTCACACTATGTTTAAATTATATTAACAGTTTTGGAAGTGTTTATGGTTTTAGGTAACATATAATCAAGGGGGAAGATACATAAGTAGGTAAAATTGAATTTTTTAAATGAAATAATGTTTTATATAATGTTAAAATCTGTATATATTACACTATATTAATGTTAGATTCATAAGAAAATGATTTCATGAAGATTGGTTTGAGAAAAAATAATTGGTTCCACAAAGTAATATCATGGTTTAATTGAAATATTGGCAAATAGAGCACATATTATAAGTTTTCCAAAGTTCTCAAAGATGGAAAATGAAATATTGAAGAAGGATTAGTGAAAAAATGATATTTCATGATTAGTTTAATCTAATATAATAAGTGGTTTGTTATATTATGATATCTAATAATTTTTATGACATCAAAATTAATTAAAGTTGGGTTAATTTCATGATATATTTAGGGATAAAGATTATGATTTTTGGGAGTATTTTTAATGAAAATGATCGAATTTTGGTATCCCACTAAACTAAGGAATCACACCCATCTGATAAATTATCGATATTAATTTTAACAAAGAGGTATTGATATGTTTTCCTTATAGTAATTTTTTTTAGGATTACTAACTGGAGTAGATCATGAAAAGGGAAATTTGGAATTAATCAAAAACTATATGGTAAATCTTTACTCACTAATGGCATTGTTAAATTATGTATCAATTCACATGAATATCTCCATGATAAAATATACAAAGTTTTACCTATTTGAATTTTAGAAATTAATTAAAGTTAAATCGATTTTAATGATATTTTGTATTAATCGCTTGTTTCTTAAATTGAGTTCTAATGTAGTAGGCTTTGAGGTTTTTTTGATGGCTCATAGCTAAGTGGGAATAACTCTTACCGAATGTGTTTTAATACATATCCACATTTGAAGGAATGTTTTTATCTTGATCTTCAAAACATATATTCTTATATAAAAATTGGTATCTCCCATTAACAAGTGATATATCTTATTAATAAGTTATATGGTTGAAAAGTGAAGGAAAGAGCTATAAAGATCAGATTACAAAATTATATTGAAATAGATTGATCCTAATCACTCTAAATTTGATGTAAGGACTATGTTGATTTTAGTGGAGATGATTTATTATTAATTTTCATTGAAGATATATTTTTGTTAAGGAAAGTGTTATCAAATGATATAATTAAATAAATTTTCAAACTAAAATCAGATTTATTTTTTAAAAACATATTGATTGGGAGAGCATGATCATGGATCTAAATTATTATACCCTAGTTTCCATGGTGTAAGAACCTGGTTTCTCACTCAGGTATGGATCCTTTATATTTTGGATTAAATCATTACTTTGGACCAAATATTGATGCCTAATGAGTTGGGAAAGGTCTCAAGGGTGTCTAGGGAATGTTTGAAGCCTGAAACCCATCTTTTGTGGGAAATAGGACTTGTCGCACTGTTAGTACACGATTGACACATGGTTTGCCTAATCGTGTGGATGGTCAATTCCCAGACAGAACCACTTCAGACAGTTTGTACATGGTTGTGTGGCCTAACCATGAAATTTCCCCTTCTTCCAAGGTAATTTTTCATGGTTTTCGAATGGTATGTAAAATCATTCAGAAAAACCTTATATAGGCTATTTTTGGGGAAAATGTTAAATTTTTCCTTAATGATCTATTAATCCACCTCTTCTTCCATAATCTAAGAACCAGTGGGATTAACTAATTTCCTCCAATTTTGGATATTTTTGAAGACCTAGGGTAGGAATGAAGTTATATCCTTCATTAAAAATCCATTTGAGCTTCTATTTATCACATTGGATGCACAATGAAAAGGAATCAAGTATGTTTAATCCTTTCTTCTCCTCTCTTTCCCTCGACCTAGATATTGGGGTATGAGCATTTTTATCTTTTTCATATATAAACTCTGATCCAAGACAATTAAAGGGCCAATAATGGAGGAGGAGATTCAAACAAGACCTAGTTGGGTGGTCTATAACTCATTGCTCATGTTCTTTGAATTTGGAATTGTTCTGTGGGGCCCCCTGATTTCATCGAGTGTCGTTTATAAAATTTATATTCCATGATTATAATCATTAGAAACGTATAAATATCCTATTTTTGTATATTTGATTAATAAATGGTGGTTACCCCCGTAAATCCATTCATCCCATGTAGGACGTTATTCCATAATTGTCACTTTAGTGTTTTGACACGTTTGAGCCACCTTCGGGTGTGACTTGGCTTCACCTTTATAAGGGTAAGAATTTCTCTATTAAATGGCTTAATTTATAATGTGAATTTAATAATAGAAAGTACCTTTTATTCTCACCACTTGACCAGCCTAAGGTAAGTGCTTCAATTTGGTAATTAAATTTGAAGTAGAAATTGGAAAGTATATTAAGCATATGACTTGACCGGATTAAATGTGAATGAATAATAGATTGCATGTTCGTAGAACCCCTTTCCAAATTAATGGAAGGAATAAAAATGAACCGTAAATATGGATTATTATTTACGTATATTAAATGAATGGATTCATTCTACTTGGTCTTGTCACACTAATAAAAGTCAAGGCATGAACCAAATGGACTTATTGATTAATTGTTACTTGATTAAAAGGTTGCATGTTACTTGAACTTATCACACTAATGAAAGGAAATTATTGAACCAATGGTTTCATGATACTTGACCTTCTCACACTAATGAAATGAAAGGTTTGAACTAAATGAAATATTAAATGACTTCAATATCAAATAGGAGTGACCTGACTCTAGATCTCCTTGCATTCTAATCATAGAATTCCATGAGCACTCTGTAACCCCATTCCGATTCAATGATACAAATTTCATAGGTTGAGACCCCCATAGATCCCAATCCTTATATATTATTAGATACCTAGTATGAAACTATATAATCCCTTAAATATCATTACATTATGCCTTGCATACACTCCTTGGATATAACATTGACAATTAGGAGTTGTGGTTAAAGCCCATCAGGCCCAGTCATTGCTTAGCCCCATGTTACCTTGAATAAAATCCATGGACTCGGTAGGAACCTAATTGTTGAATGCATTGGACTATGCGCCATGGATTATAATCTATTCCCATTCTAGGATACAATTATTACTGATTTAGAGACCCTTGAGGTCTACATCATCTTAGTTATTAACTTGGGAATTCACTATGAAATATCATTACAAGGTTCATTGTTACAACTTGGAACCATTGAAATTTCTAACATGTGACTTACTTATAAACTGTTAATAATAAAATAATTAATTTTTGACATGTGAAAGTTCCATCTGATGGATGAAGCAGTTACTTGGGTATTTAGTTTCATTGTACTTCTTCACTTTAAATATTCTTTCACGCACACGGTTACATTTCCATTACACTGGACAAATGTTATAGACACCATCGGTGGTGGCCCACTGAGATTTATATCACACCCTCTCTAGGCTCTGTTTGGTACTTGGAGTAGATTACATGGTTTCAGGTGTTGATAAAGGGAATCATGTTACTTCAAACACTTCATTATTTGCTGTTTAGTATGGATATTGATAGTAGAGGACCGAGTTTGAACTCGGGATGCTTAGGATAGTCTTTGATTTTAATTATACTTTTCTAAAACATGTTATTCCTACTATCTTATATCCAAGTTTAACAATTTTCTAGTGACATGACATATCATCAGTTGGTGAATGTAATTCTTGTTGTTTCAGTTATTGTTATTGTTGCCTCTATTTTCCATTGTGCCTTTTATTAATTATATTTATTCTGCTATCATCCCTTATTTATAATCATCAGTTGCACTACACTTTGGTAATGAGGGATATACTCCCCACAGACACACCCTTTGCCCTCGTTTCTCATCGGCAACCTCTGCCATTCGGGTGATGCAGTTGAGGCTATCAAGCCCAGTTGGTTCGGGGCACCTGTTTAAGTGAAATTAGGGTTTGGTATGTCACAAAGTGGTTTATAGGTGGTTTCTTTTCTTCCATAACTATTTGGAGACAATATATTGAAGATTATAAATTCCTGGGAATTAGTCAAAAGTTTCTCTTGGGCATCATGAATCTATGTTTGGGGTAAAAACCAAGTTTCCTAAATTATAATTGGTGTTTTTCTTTTACCTCTTAGAGTTTATTTTATTTCACCATTGGGTGGTGCACATGCTGTGTGGAGTCATTGAATTTTACTATGTTTGGGGATTTTCTCTCATCCTTGGCCTGATGGTATAAGTGCAAGGATCATTTTTACATGCACCGTTATAGGCACCTAGATTCCACATATTATGCATATTTCCATTCCATATAGGTGGATTTCACTAATTTTCATTTCTTGATATTATTGTGATTGTTGAATGATGTTTTGGTAGTTAGAATATGCTTATATTACTCTTGGATTCAATTGAGTGATTTCTTGTCTCAATTCAAGAGGTGTATGGGCCCTCGTGGGTTGGGATGATTAATTTACTGATTCGAGCCATTATGCTATAAATAAATGGGTGTAATTTATGGTGATAGGTGTATGGGAATTGATTCATCAAAAATAACTATCAATTATAAAGTGAATCATGAATTATACAATTAATTGGTTTCACATCCTTATCTCACCTTGTCATGTTTATGAAAGGTGAAGGAGTGGACCTGGTAATTAAATGTAAAACGAAATGAATCTTATACTTGAGCACTTACTAATACTTAGTCATCAAAGAAAGTAGTTTAGGAAGTGATTTTTATTTGGTTAATCTTCTGTTAGTGATGCTATCTTTCTTCTTAATATTTTTTGATGTGTTTTCTTGGCATTTTTAGACTAATTCTACCATGAAGACCTCGTATTGTACTCCATGAGGGTGGCGATGACAATGCTCAAGAAATGGTGATACCTAAGCCGCCAGTCTTACCTCTAGGAGTGTGGGCCATCTTTAAGAGCTCAAGAGGTAGTTAGATGATTTAGATTCCAAAGGCTTAATATGGCTTAGTATATCATCTTAGGGTTCACCCGTGTTTTTTTCTATGAAGTCGGATGGAACCCCGCATCTATGCATAGATTACAAATGGTTGAACCAGCTTATAGTCCATAACCTATATCCACTTCCTCTAATATATAATCTCTTCAACTATCTCTGGGGAGTAAATGTATTCTCCCTGATTTACCTGAGACTCTGTTATCATCAGGTATGAGTAAGACTATCAAACATACCTTGTAAAAATTTCCGTAGAAGTTATAGTTTATATGAGTACCTTGTTATGTCATTAGGTCTTATGAACATGCCAGAAATTTTCATAGATCTCATGAATAGGGTTTTCCATCCTTATTTGGACTCTTTTCATGGTCTTTGTGGGTGACATATTGGTATATTCTCAAACTTGTAGAGACTATGCCAATCATCTTGATATCATTCTGAGTACATTGAGAGAGAATCATCTTTACACTAAGCTTTCTCAGTTCCACTTATGGATCAACAAAGTTCACTTCTTAGGTCTATTATCTTATAATCTGGTGTATCTATTGACCCAAAAAAGGATAGTGTTGTAGTTTCCTGGAAGCAGCCCAAGAACATGTTTGAAATATGGAGTTTCTTAGGGATATCTGGATATGAAAGGAGTATCATATAAGACTTTTCTCTTCTTTCATCACCTCTTAATGGTCTTACAAAGAAGGGTATCTAGTTCATATGGTTAGAATAATGTGAGAAATCCTTTCAGGAGATGAAAGGGAGGACTGTATCAACACCTATTATGTCTCTTGCAGAGATAGGAATAGGTTACACTATATTCTGTGATGCATCTGGCATCAATCTAAGAGAAGTGATGATGTAGGAAGATAGAGTTGTTATGTATGGATCAAAGTAGTTGAGGCCTCAAGATAGTAATTACCCATCCCATGACCTTGAGCTAGAATAAGTTGTCCACGCTTTACAATTCAAGATACATTATCTGTTGGGTGATTGTTTCATGGTGTACACAGACCACAAGGGCCTAAAATATATTTTTTAATAGCATGAATTGAACCTAAAAAAGTGTATATGGGTCAAGTATCTAAAATCATTTTATTTTGAGCTTGCCTATATGCCTGGGAAAGGAAATGTAGTTGCAGATATGATGAGTCAGAAAACTCAAACATAGGTCATACGGGAAGATAGTGTTGAATGGAAGTTAATGAACCTCTTTTCTTATCTACATACAGTGTTTCAGGATAATCATGAGTAGTATTACCTCTCATCCTTGATAGTTATCTATTCCCTACTTGACAAGGTGAAGTGTAGAAAATTTTAGATCCTAAAGGCTTTGTTCTCCATGATATTATATAAGGATATAACCCACCTACAGATTGGTCTCTGGATAGAGATGACATGTTGTGTCTATGTGGATGTATCTGGGTTCCTACAAATATGAGAGAGGATTTGATAAAAGAGTCACACGCTTCTCAGTGGGTAGTTCATCTTAGAATCTCGAAGATGTATCGAGACATGCGATGCTAGTATTGGTAGATTGGGATGAAACATCATATAGAAGGCTTTATCACAAGGTGTTCCACCTGTCTATTGGTAATGGTGGAGCACTAGAGACCTACAGGCTTCTTACAGTCACTTCCAATCCCAAAATAAAAATGGGAAGTTGTTTTCATGGGTTTCGTAGTTAGCTTACCTAGTTCGCTGAGGTGTAGCAATGCGATATGGTTAGTCATTGACCGACTAATGAAATCATACCACTTAATTCCTATTCAAGATACTTTCTCAGTTGATGAGCTGGGAAAACTGTATGTTTGTGAGATCATAAGAGTCCACAGGGTTCCTCATGCTATCATTTCATATCAGGATTCTTGTTTCACATCACGATTCAAGAAGGGATTACAAAAGTCTATGGTAACTAGGTTATTCTAAAAAATCATTTCACCCTTCGACGAATGGAAAATCATAACTGACAATACCGATTTTAGAGGATATGCTCTGAGCATGTGTCCTTGATTTCAGTAATTTATGGGAGAAGAATATCCCTCTCATTGAGTTAACTTATAATGACAACTTCTAGGCAGAAATTCATATGGATCCTTTTGAGTCCTTATATGGTAATCCATGTCATTCACTCTCTACTGGATAGAGGCAGATGAGGCAGCCCTACTACGTCCTCCTCTCATTCAGGAGACTTTAATGAAATTTCATCTGATTAGAAAGCATATGACTACTGCTCAGTCCAGAAAAAATTATTATGTGGATCACAGTCAAAAACCTGTTGAGAGAGTGTTTTGGTATCATAATTTTCTTTGGGTGTCACCCTGGCTAGGGTATAGATGGTTGTGAATGTAGGGAAAGTTGTACCCTCGTTATGTAGGGCCTTTTGAAATTATAGAGTGAGTCATGTCGGTAGCCTATAGGTTTCTATTAACTCAAAGGTATCATGCATGTTTGACGTATTTCAAGTTTCACAGCTTCACCAATATCATGATGACCCATCTCATACATTTGATCTTGAGGAAGTTGAGTTAGATGTTGATGCTACCTTTGAGGAGTATCTAGTACCCATTATTGACCATTGCATGAAGGCTCTTCAAGGCTAGTATGTCCTTCTGGTATGGGTGTTATAGCAGCATGACCAAGTACAGGATGAGACTTGGGAGAGGGAATCTGAGGTATGTGCCCAATGTCTAGAGTTATTCTCAAACAATGTTTATCCACCCTTAGAAGGTCAACTTGGGGATGAGTTATTTTTAAGGGGGGGTATTGTAAGAACCCATTTTTCCACTCAGGTATGGATCCTTTAAATTTTATTCTATATCTTACATTGGACCTAATATGGATTCCTAATGAGTTAGTAAAATTCTTAGGGTTGTCTGAGGCATGTTCAGATCCTGGAACCCAACATTTTTGGGAAACAAGAAATTTTGCACGGTTAGTGCATGATTAGCGCACGATTTTCCTAACCGTGCGGATGGTCAGTTTCTAGACAGAATCACTTTCATGGTTTGTGCATGTCTATATGGCCTAACCATGCAAGTTCCCCTTTATCCTAGGTAACTATGCCTGGTTTGTGCATGGTTTTTCAAACTGTGTGGACAAACCATGAAAATGATACTTTTCTTAGAAAAATGTAAAATATTCCCTTAATGGTCTATTAAGCCACCACTTATTCCCTAATCTAAGAACCTGTGGTCTTAACCTAATTTCCTCCCATTTTGGATCTTTTTGAAGACCTAAAGTAGGAATCAAGAGATCTACTTCACCCAGGATCTGTCCAAGCATCTGTTCATCACGTTGGATACACAACAGTAAGTACTCAAGTTCTTTTAATCCTTTCCTCTCATCTCTTACTCTCGACCTAGATATCAGGGTGTGAGAGTTTTTCTCTTTTTCATAGATATACTCTGAACTAATCCAAATCAATGGTCAATACCATAGTAGTAGATTCGTAAAAGATTAAGGTGGGTGGTCTATAACTCATCCCTCAAGTTCATTGATTTTTGAATTGTCGTGTGGGGCCCACCGATTTCATCAGATGTTGTTTATAGACTTTATAATACATAATTATAATCATTAGAATCATATGGATATGATCTTTTTATATATTTTATTAGTTAATGGTGGTTACCCCACAACTTCATTCATCCCATTTAGGATGTTATGCCATAATTGTCCCTTTAGTGTTTTGACATAATTGAGCCACCGTTTGGGTGTGCCTTAGCTTGACCATATTAAGGGTAAGAGTTTCTATATTAAATGACTTTATTTATATTTTGAATTGTATAATGGAAAGTAAAATTTATTCTCACCACTAGACATTCCAAAGGTAAGTTCTTTAATTTTATAATTAAATGTGAAATAGAAATTCACAAGTATATTAAGTATATGACTTGAACAGATTACATGTGAATGAATAATAGGTTGCATGTTTATAGCACCCCTTTCCACATTAATAGAAGGTAGTGGAATGAACTTTTAATATGGAATATGATTTAAGTGGATTAAATGAAAGGTTGCCAGATACTTGGCCTTGTCACACTAATGAAAGGAAAGGATTGAACCAAATGGACTTATTGATTGATTATGAATTGATTAAAATGTTTCATGATACATGAACTTATCACACTAATGAAAGGAAAGGCTTGAACCAATGGTTTCATTCTACTTGACCTCATCACACTAATAAAATGTAAGGCTCGAACCAAATGAAATATTACATGACTTTAATATCAAATAGGAGTGGCCTGACTCGAGCTCACCTTGTATTCTGATCAGAGAATTCCATGAGCACCTGGGAACCCCATTCGGATTCAAGGATACAACTTCCTTAGGTTGAGACCCACCTAGATCCTGATCATTGCCTGTTATTGGTTTCTTAGTATGACACTATAGGATACCTTCAATATCATTACTGTATTTCTTGGATACACTCCTTGGATCCAGTATTTACAAGTAGGTGTTATGGTTAAAGCCCATCAGGCCCAGTCATTTATTCTCCCCATTTTACCTTAGATGAACTCCATGGACAATATAGGGGCATCATTGTGGAATGCCTTGGATTATGCTCCTTGGATTACAATCTTACCCCATTCCAGGCTATAGTTATTACTCAGTTGGCGATCCTCGAGGTATGTGTCACCTTGGTTATTACCTTGGGACTTCACTATGAAATATCTTTATGGTTTTCCTTGTAATAACTTGAAACCTTTTAAATTGCTAACATCTGACTTATTTATAAATTGTAAATAATCAAATAATGAATTTTTGAAATGTTTAGATGCCAGTCGGGGGATGAAGCAGGAACTTGTGTATTTAGTCAAATTGTACTGATTTACTTTATAAAAACATGCCATCATACTATTACATTTCCATTAAAAACGCAATATGCTATAGACATCATTGGTGGTGGCCAACTGAGATTTATATTACACCTTCTCCAGGTATTGTTTGGTACTCAAAAAATATTTTATTGTTGCAACTATTGAAAAAGGGAAGAATACTTCTTAGAACACTTGATTTCTTACTTTTTAGTATGGATATTGATAGAAAAGGATTGAGTTGGAACTCGGGATGATTTGGATAGTCTTTTATTTCCATTATAATTTTGTGGAACATGTTATTCATGTTATCTTGTATCCATTTTTTTAGTTTTATAATGACATGGAATATCATCAATTATTTAATTTTATTCTAGTTGTTTCAATTATTATTACAGTTGTCACTATTTTCCACTCTGCCATCTATTACATATATTTCTTCTGCTATTTACCCCTATTAATAATAATTTATTTCTCTACACTTTGGTGATGAGGGAATAGTCTCCTCAATGGACACACCCTAGGCCCTCATTTCTAATTGGCAACCTCTGGTGATCACGGAGATGCATTTGAGGCCATGTGGCCCACCAGGCTCGGTGTCACGACCCATCCTCGGGGCCCATGCCGTGACTAACCTAAGCCCACCTCCCATAGGCCAGGGGTTGGCGACTAGCACCAAGGAATAAATCCTGACAAAAAGGGGAAGGAATTGCCTTTATAAAGTAAAAACACACTACAGAGTAAGCCAGCAGAAGTAAACACTAAGTAAAACTGGGTACAAAAGTAAGTGCGGAAAGTAAATGGGCTATAATACAAACCCAAACTGAAAGTAAAGTACAACTGGAATGAAATTACAGCAACTGAAAGTAAAGTAGCAACATCGAGCTATCCACTGAAAGTCCCACTTGAAGGGTGGGTACAAATAGCCACCTCAGCTCCTTGGGTCCAGTCGTCCGCTTCTTGTATGTCCCGCCCAGTGGTCCACCTCCAGGTACCGATTGCTCCAATAGACTCAACCATGATCAGCGTTGTCCGTCATCTGCATCCAACACAACGTAGTGCGGGCATAGCCCATGCAGCGGTGAGTATACGCTACTCAGTAGGGACCCCAAGACCCCTGAAGGTCTCCCAGAATCCACAAAGGATACTCTACAAAAGAAAGATACAATCCCGAAGTAACAACCAACACTACTTAGGTATATGCCCGTACATATACCTAAGTCATCAATTCCAGTTCGTCTCCAACATCTGAGCCCAAGTTCGATCACGTCCACATAGGAGTAAAACCCAATCCACACAGGATAACACAACTAAATCCACATAGGAAAGAAAGTCAATCATATCAAAGATATTGATTGAAAGTCAAGACTCAGCTCACACAGGTATACTTCTTCGTAAGGTGGTAGAGATGATCAGATATAGCCACTGATTCATCTAAACTGGGACCCACATAGGATACTAAACCAGCTAATCCGTCTAACCCACATAGGATTTTAGTGTAGTATTCATTGCCGTTGAACCCATGGAGGATTTCAGTACGGTCTTCATTGTTGCCGAACCCACGGAGAATTTCAGTGTAGTCTTCATCACCGTCGAACCCACAGAGGATTTCAGTACGGTCTTCATCACTATCGAACCCACATAGGATTTCAGTGTAGTCTTCATCACTGCCATCAAACCCACAAAGGATTTCAGTACAGTCTTCATCGCTGTCGAACCCACAGAGGATTTCAGTTCAGTCTTCATCACCGTCGAACCCACGGAGGACTTCAGTACGGTCGTCATCGTCGTCGCAACCATCTCTAGGGTTCCCGCACACAGCAGGCTCGTTTCCGGGAGGGTACGATCCACGATCCAAGGGGTCAATACAGCAACTGACACGTATTCCAGAGTTGATGTATCCCAATGTTCCGTCTCGACAAAGGGAACTCAACGCGATAGATGGCGCATCAATCGGACGCCCGATCTGATAGTTATGGGCTTTTTCATTCTAGGGGCCCTGTTAGTTTTTAAGTCAAAACCAACCTGACCATACTCCAACTGTGTCCAAACCTCGAGCAGAGTAATCCAAAAGGTCCGTCTCACTAATAGAAATCCAACAAAGTTGACGACACGTCAATCGGACGTCCGGAGCTCAAGTTATAAGTGTTTCCCCTCCGAGGGCCTGGTTGGTTTCGTGTTCGAACCAACCGGGCTGTATCCAAAGTTCCCTGAAACCTTGAGTTAAATATACTGAAACGACTATCTCGATTCAAGGATCTCCACACAACTAATGGTGTGTCGATCGGAGGTCCGTAGCCCATGTTATGGGCAAACAACCGAAAGTGCTCCGAAAATGGGGGGTCTCGGCCCAGTCTGACCCAGCCCAACCCCCCTGGGTCGGCCCGAACCGGGTTGACCCGACTGGGGTCCGGGTCTGACATGGCGGGGCACGGCCCGACCCAGCTGGGTGTGGCCCGGTCCGGTCCGCGCAACGCGGCCCGGCCCGGCCGGGTGGCCCCCTGGCTCGGCCAGCGGCCGAGCATGGGGGGAACCGTCCCCCCCCCCCCTTTTCGCCCCACGGATGCAGCGCGCCTACAGCGTCCTCCTCCTCCGGATCCCGCGCGGCAATGGCATCTGGCCACCGGCCGCCGTGGCGGTTCTTCCTGGCAGTGCGCCAGGCACCGCCGCCTCCTGGCAGCCGGCCGGAGCCAGCCGCCACCTCCGACCGCCGGCGCCGCCGTGCTGGAGGGGCGCGCCGACAAGGTCTTCCGCGGACCACCGGATGCGCTCCGGTGGTCCGTTTTGCCTGCCATCTTCACTAGTGGTCCTCCCGGGACCTTCCCTTCAATGTGAAGCCTTCAAAACGCCTCTGCGGCCCGTTCCGTCATCGCCCGTCGATCTCCACATCAAATAAACAATCTGCGGAGTCTTTGAATCACCACTAGGGCCTCGACTCCGGATGCGGTTTCGTTCGGCCTCAACAGCGCGGTGCGATGGTGCCGTGCTTCTTCACCCGTTCTTCTTTTTTTCCGCGCGGTGCCATTGCACTACGCTACCTTTGTTCGTGCCACGACAAACACATCATCTAAAGGGGGAGGAGGGTCGTCCGTGTTCATGCGGTCTGGCCCCCTCCTATTAATCCGATATCAAGCGGCTAAGAAAAAGACGTTTGGATGGTCAAGAAAAATTCATGAACCAAAAATCAAACCCCTACCTCGATGAAGTCATCGAATGAGGTTTGTCACAGGAAAGGGACGTCGCGGAAGACGGCGTCGCGGAAGGAGGATCATCGGCATCACGGTACACGACATCGCGGAGAAGAGGACTGTCGGCGTCGCGGTACACGATGTCGCGTCGTCGATCTCCGAGGAATCAGTGTTATTCGTTGTCCTTCGTCGGAGGTCGGCGTTCTTCGTCAGTGACAGTGTGTTCTTTACGTTCTTCAAGGAAGAGGAAGATATTCCTCAAGAGCGCAAGAGTCCTCCTTTCCTTTCGCACAACGAATCAAACCCTAATAAAAAAAGTCTTGTCTTATCTTATTAACACACACACAAGCCATTAATTTGAAAATCAAATAGATCTCATTCAATTAATTGAATTAATTGAGGAGTGTTTAATACTCAAATTAATTTTGAGGGTTGACTTACCATTAATTCGGGGTGTGGGTGAGTTACATATTAAAAGCATGAGAGGGAGGTTAAAAGGGGATTTGAAGTGGTGGGGCTAATGTAGACCCCACTTCACTAATATCCTACCTAGTGGAGTTAGGATATTAGTGGGTCCCACTCCAACCACCAAGCATAGGTTTAAACTACCTAGAATAGAAATAAAATTTGTAGCACAATATTTTATTTTATTCTTTAGTTAACCCATTTAATTAATAACCTCACCCGAGCAAACACAACTCCAAAAAATGTGTTCTTATGAAATTATTGGCGATGTGGATTCATTGGTGCCCTCGGATTTCGATTCCGAGCACCGGTTCAAAAGTTAGGAAAACCCGCTCGTTCGTTCACTGAACGCATCTGAGCTAAACTTCATAAATTGATTCCGGGCACACCGGGCCTCAGAATCAGGTGCCGTCAGAAACTTCGTTCTTGTAAAATCCCAAAGAAAATTAAGAAAATACTTTCCTTGAATTTTACGTGCCTTTACACTCAGGGCACCCGTTTAAGTGGAATCTGGGTCTGGGACGTCACACATGGTAAGATGTGTTTTGAAGATTTACATCCATTATTTTAAATAGAATATTAAATTGGATTTGATGTTAATGGGGAGAAGAAGAATCATGAATCCATGATGACTCCATAATAGGGAAAATAATGTTTGACCAAACATTGTTCGGTGAGTTCAAGTGGTACTGAAAGCATAAAAATTCCTAGGCCATAGTGAAGGGACTATTCCACAATGAGTCTGAAGATTGAGAATTATCATGATATCACATCGATATCCTTCGATCAGTTAAATAGGTTATATCTTGTGAATTTTTTTGATGTAGTTTTCCAACTTTCACCACAATATAGAGAAGTGGTCCACATTCCAAGAGGTCAATGCAGAATTTAGTACCATTTCCATTTTTAAGGGTACCACTCCACAAGAGGAGGTCCACATCATATAGTTTTAGAAGCACATACATATTAATCATAAGGAACTTAAGTTTTCACCCTAGTGGCAAGTCTTATGCAACTGGAAGTTATTGTGTGATAAAAATCATAGAATTAACAATTCTTTTTCTAAGTTGAATTGATGATAATAAAATATGGATTTTGAATCGAATTGTGAGAATGTATTTGGATGATTTAACTTAGTTTCCCAAGATAATTGATGTTTGTATTTTCTATTAACACACATGAATACATAAATAACCCCCTAAAGGTTAAACAAGAGAATTTATCTTGAAATTAGAGAGTAGGATTTCTGTAATACATAAATGATAGAGATACCTTTCTTTATACATCATGGTTGTCCTATATTGTGAAAAAATTGAGGGGAATAGGCACATTGACATATCAGAAATATGAGAGAGAATTCCAAAAGAGGAAAAAGAATAAATTTTTACACTACCTAAATCTTCCTTCAATGAAGAAGTTATGTGATGCTACAATGATAGGAATGAAAATGAGTTTCTATGGCATCTCATGGAAAGGTAATTTTATTCAAAGAAATTTTCATATATCTTTTTGTAATGGAGAATCATGGAGATCGATGGAAAATACCTACATCAAATGTATCTTTAATAGCAGCGAGACTATTTTGATTTTCACATACATGCCAACTTGTGTTTCCCTTTAATGCTATGAGAAAAGAAGGGAAGTGTAAAATAAGTGATCCTAGGATGGTAGGGACCCGATCCTAAACATTATAATTGGAGTGACCATAAGAAAGAGTGTCCAAGATTAAAACCACCATTAATTAGTGAGTTTAATGTATTTGGGTGCATCATCATATTATCAATTTTAAGATCCATGTATTTTCCTAGTGATGGAGAACCATATAAAATCCTCATCTTATATTTTCTTTCATTGATTTATATTCTTCAAGAGAAAACCAATGTAAGTGGGTAACACTATAAAAGAAATAACTTATTTCCAAGCATCAATTATGATGTCCCTAAGGCCCATCGCAAATAGTCCCGAGAAAGAGACCATTTGAGACGGGAATTTTGACCCATCACAAACAGACCATAAAAAGAGCTATTTGTGACGGTCCATCACAAATACCCATGGTGTGTCATGCATGCATAAGCACAGGAAAAATATTTGTGAGGGGAATCGTTTCCAATACTATATTTTACCATCACCTCAACTATAACTGGTTAACTATTCACAAAAGGTCTCATTGCAAAAAAAAATATTCTTGATGACCTATCAAAAATAATGTGTCTGTAGGATAGTATTTGTGATGGGACCCATCGTGAATACAATCTTTTACTGCTACCTTACTTTATAAATGGTAAACTATCTTTTATGGGAGTCCCGTTGAAAATAAACTCGTTGCAAATAATCTAACCTATATAGGCAATTAATTGAAACTAGATTCGGTGACGAGGAATCTCTCAAGGCCATCAATTGTTAGAATTTTCATTGCAATTGATGTTTCTAAAAATCTTCCTTCCCAAATATGAATTCAGAATAGAGATTATGGATTCTTTAAGGTTGTTGTATATGAAAAACTACCCTATTATTGTCAGTTTTTCCTTATGCTTGGACATTTTTTGAAGGAATGTGACTATAAGACTACACATCCTAAATCCAGGAAAGTTACTTGGGTAGTAAAGAAAAAAACAAGGACTGTAAGGGAGTAGAGATAGTCACATAGATGATGTTGGTCCCTCTGTTGTAAGGGAACCTTTTGGTGGGAAAAATATAATGAGCATAAGGAACTTTAGGTGATAATGTTGTTCCCTTACAACCTTCACAACATTCTATTAAAAATAATGGACTGCCAGACTTTGTTGATGATTTGATTGTTGTCACAAATATCATCATTAACTCTCCTTCCCTGGTAGAGGATCAGCAGATGCATATTAAAACTCATGTTTCATGAGAGAAGGACCATATTGATCTCAGTTATTCAGGTGAATATTCACAAGAAGAAGTTGATCAACCTATTCAAATTGAGGAATCTTACTTAAATTCATGTTCTTGGAAGGGAAAAACCCAATGGTGGATGTTGATGGATTAATCACCCCAAATCCTAAAAGAAAGAGCAAGCATAGAGACTACTCGCAACTGGAATGAAAATTTTTTACTAGATCTTTGGATGCTTCTAGGAAGGAAAACATTGAACCCCCAACAATTCCAGTGGTGGATGATCAACTGATTTCAACCTCTGGCTCAAAGGATGAGGATGATGAAGGAAAAAAAGATCCTATATAAAAGGATTCTTAGGTGAATGATGAGCCTATAGGGGAACCTACTAATTCATGGATGGATGAACAAGATACCATCACATTCTATAAGTACTGTGATTGTTAAATCACTACTGAGAAATACCGTGAAATCAGAAAACGTATGATGATCAGAATGTTGGATGAATATAAAAAAAATCCTGACTTTAACATTAAATACATTCCTTGGGAATGATTTTTGTACTACCCAAAGGGTTTTATCTCTTGAGTTTTAGTGATGGTTTTTTTTATGATCAACAAGTTGTTTGATCTTCTGAGTTTCAGTGTTTTGGGGTTTCTACTCCTGACGCGGATCTGATGTGTTTTTGTTGGACTTCTTCAGAGGTTGTCGCTTTAACTGACTTCACTTGGTTTTTGTCCTCTCTAGAGGATCTTGGCTAGTGTCTGCCTCTTTTCTATGCTTTGGATTTCTTGCATTTATGTTGATGTAGATGCATTTTTTTCTCAGGAAATGGCCTATTGGTTCCTTAATCTGTGCTTTGGCCTACTGGTTGGTTTTATTGAGTGTTTTTCATTTCGTGATATATGTTGGCTAGTATTGGGGCAAGCTGATGTACTTTCTCTGTTGGAGAGCTGCTACTTGCAATCATTTTTTTTTATTTTTATTCAACCAGGTTCATGCATGTTTCGGTGGCAAAAGTGTTGATCAAGACTTTAGGCGGCCAGAATTTGGTGTTTTTGTTGTATCTCATTTTGAGGGAGAGTTTGTAGTATGATATTGAGGTGGACCTTTTCCACGAGATCTATTTTTTAGGCCTTAATGATTATGATGAGCTGTTTATCATAGGGTTGAAGAACCAAATATAAGATGTCTTCAGATTTCTTCCTCTGGAGTTGTAGTTCTGGTTCGAGCTTTGATCTCTTGCCTACAAGGGAACTTGCATCTCAAACTGAGAAGGTCACTCTGATGGTGTTGTAGTGCCAATGCCCTTCATGGTGCTTGTCTTTGACAGTTTGATGACAGGACGCCTTGGACATGTCTTATGCAATCTGAACTTTGGTTTGTTTTTCTTGAAATATTAGATTGTAATCCCCTCAATCCATTGCTGGTGTAAGCCATTTACACCTTGTATTTGTATTGTATATCATGCTTTTTATAAATTCCTTTGGCGCGTGAATTGGGAGACCAATTCATGTTACCGCTTTTCTAAAAAAATGTCGCTTTTATTTTTTAGTTAATTCATTTTAATTTAAATTTGTAATAATTATTATTAATTAGTGGTAATTAAATTAAATTGTAATTAGATAGTTTTATTTTTCATTATTTATTTGTAAAAATATATTGTTTCAATAAGATTTAATGTTTATATTTAAAAGGAAATGGTGTTAATTTGTAATAATTTGGTTCAATAATCATTAATTAATAATAATTATGTGTAATTAGTATTAATAAGTAGTAATTACTGGTAATTAAAATTAACTAGTATAAATTAGTATTATTTAGTTTTATTTAGTATTATTTTGTATTATTTAGTATTAATTAGTAATAATTGGTAAAAAATAGTAAAAAATTTAATAATTAGCGGTGATTAGCCGTAATTGCCACTAATTAAAAATTATTAGTAATAATTAGTTATAATTAGTTATAATTAGTAATAAATAGTAATAAGTAGTAATAAATAGGAATAATTAGGGATAATTAGTAATACATAGTTTTAATTATTAATAAATAGTAATCGTTAGTAATAATTAGTATTAATTAGTAATAATTAGTATTAATTAGCAGTAATTAGCAGAAATTAACAGTAATTAACGGTAATTAGCTATAATTATTAATAAAAAGAAATAGATAGTGATAAATAGTAATAATTGGTTATAATTAGTAACAAATAGTAATAATTAGTAACAATTAATAATAATTAGTAATAATTAGCGGTAATTGGTATTAATTAGAAATAAATAGTAGTAATTAGTAATAAATAGAGAAAAATGTAATAATTAGTAACAATTAGTAATAATTACTAATAATTAGTAATATTTAGTAATAAATAGTAATAATTAGTAATAATTAGTAATAATTAGCAGTTATTAGTATTAATTTCTAATAATTACTATTAAATAGTAATAAATAGTAATAATTAATAATAAATAGTAATAATAAGTAATAATTTGTAACAATTTGAAATAATTGGCAATAATTGGTGGTTATTAGTAATAATTACGAATAATTAGAATAAATTGAGGTAATTAGTAATAAATAGCGATAATTAGTGGTAAATAGTAATAATTAGAAATAAATTAGTAATATTTTGCGGTAATCAGCGGTAATTAGCGATAATTAGCGGTAATTAGTAATAATTAGTAATAATTAGTAATAATTATCAATTGATAGTAATACATAGTAATAATTAATAATAATTAGTAATAACTAGAAATAAATAGTAATAGTTAGTAATAATTAGTAATAATTAGTAATAAATAGTAATAAATATTAATAATTACTAATAATTAGAAATAATTAGTAATAATAAGTAATAAATTGAAATAAATACTAATAATTAGTAATATATAGCGTTAATTAGAAACAAATAGTAATAAATAGTGGTAATTAGTAATAAATATTTATAAATAGTAAACAATTGTAATAAATAGTATTAATTAGTAATAATTATTATTAATTAGTAATACATAGTAATAATTAGTGGTAATTAACATTAATTAGCGGTAATTAATGGTAATTAATGGTAATTTGTAATAAATAGAAATAAATAGTAATAACTAGTAAGGACTAGTAATGATTAGTAATAAATAGTAATAATTAGTAACAATTAGTGGTAATTAACAATAATTAGTAATCGATAGTGGTAATTAGTAATAAATAATAGTAATTAGTAATAATTATTAATAATAAGTACCAATTAGTAATAATTAGTAAGAATTAGTAATAATTAGTAATAATTGGTAATAATTAGTAATAATTAGTAATAATTAGTAATAATTAGTAATAATTAGTAATAATTAGTACTAAATATTAGTAAATAGTATTAATTATTATTAATTATTATTAATTAGTAATAATTAGTAATAATTGGTAATAATTACTAATAATTAGTAATATTTACCAATAATTAGTAATAAGTTGCAATAATTAGAAATATTTAGGAATAATTACTAATAATTAAGAATAATTTGGAATAATTAACAAAAAAAATCTTTTCTTGGATAGTGTTTTAAATATATCAAATTAGTCCTATTAAAATAATTATTTTATATTTTTTAGAGAAATATTGAACAAGGATTTCGACAACAATCATTATTAGAGGATTTCACTTGGATAAATCAGCATAAGAATTCAAATGGTTCTAGTATAAATCATGTATATATTGAGTGTAACACCCTAAGATTTCATAGTATGTTATCTCTTTAAAGTAATTCAATAGCTTACGCTACATGCAACATCGAGTTCAAGCGCATCACGACCTATCAAAAAATGGAGTCTCCCTGCCTCTTAATGGCGAACATTTTTTAATCCAATACTTGACACTTATATATTAAATTTAATGAAAATAAATTATTCTTCAGAAGCGGGACATAAAAATTTTCTTTGGATATTTTTTTGGTACGTTTCTGATAACTTCATATTTGGATGAATAGTGTGAAATACAAAATTTTAATCAAAAACAACTTTTTTAATCAAAATAATTTATAGTGTTAAATTATGAATTTTATTGGTTTAAATGTATAATTTTATTATATTTTTATCATTTAATATAATTTATCTCATTCCTAGTAATTTCACATTTAAATTGGACATAAACATGTGTCAATATTTTGATAGTTTTTACTTCTTAAAAACTCGCTTTCTAGTTTTGAAAACCGGAATTAATTTTAAATTAATTAATGAAACTTATTTGTTTTAAATTTCATAAAATAGAAATATTCTTTGTATTTGGAATATAAAAATTATCTTAGGATTAATTTTTTTTTATTTTTCTAAAAACATTCAATTTTTGATGAATAGTGAAAAGCATTGTGTTATTGATTAAAACCGACATTTTATTTAAATAATTAATATTTTTATTTAAATCTATTTTAACTTCAAAATAGACACTTAATAACTATTTTATTACAATTTAATTAATTGGAGTCATTATAAAATAATATTAGATATATAAAATTTTATTGAACTATTTTATGTCTTTTACCCACCTTCTAAGCACATCTACAAATCTGTATAAAACATAATCTTACCGCTTCTGTAAATTGAATTTTAAAAAACTGAGAGACACGATTGAAACTAGTAAATCAAATGTGGTTCAATATGATGAAAATAATTTTTGATGAATAATAACTTTTGAATTTTGTTTACCATAGTTAAAAGTAAATAAGGTAATTAACGGTAAAAATGATATTATAATTACCCTAAAACATGCCCTAATTCTATTGGATAAGTGTATTTAGACCAAAATAAACATGAGGACAAAAATATGATTCTTTTTGATCCACTTGAATTAGATTATGACATTTATTAAATTTTATTTAAAGAAGAGTTAAAAGTTTCAAATTCTAATATTAATAACTGAAACATTTTTTATATAGGGTTATACATAAGATAAATTCAACTATAAATATTAATCATAAATAAAAAAGGATTTCATATATCAAGATATTTTATTTATAATTTTTAAACATAAAATAAATATATTTATTTATGACACAATAATGATGTAGTATTTTCATTATTAATGAGAAAATCAAATAAATGATATTATAAATATTAAAATAAATATAATAGGAAAGTTTTGATGAAATAAAAGAATTCTAATGGTGAATAAGAAATTTTAAGGTTTATTAATTGTATTTTTTGAAAAGTAATAAAGTTTTTATGACATTAAAAAAACCAAATACTAAATAGTGTCAAAATTGACAGAAATGAGTTTTTAAAACAAATACTATTTTATTAAATGATATAATATCCCTAAAAATATAAGATTCATCCAAATGACGTAGATAAGGTTATATATGTTATTAATTAACCACTTGAGGTTCTCTTTTCATTTTATAGTTAGTTTATTAACCATGTAATATAAAAATACAAGAAGACAAGGTAAAAGGTAAACTATTTAACTAAGAGTTAAATCTAAAAGATAAGGTTAATATGGAAACCTAAAATTTTCTCAAAGAGATTGGTTGAGAATATTTCAACCCATACCCAACTTATCCTTGAAATAAATCTATTTTGACATATTATAAACCGAAAATAATTTTATAATAAAATAATATTTTCAGCTTTTCTTAAAGTGCACCTCACCTCTCTTATAAAAGGGTACTTCACATTCTCTCAAATTCACACCTCCAAATCCATTTTTCTCAGCCATCCCCTGCTCAAATATCCTTACAACTATCCTAAATTCATCCTAGAGGAATTACTTTGAACATAAATCCAACCAAAAGATCCTGTTTTTTCAAATCAAAAGAAAGCACATGAAGAAGAGGTAATTATTTCATCACCTCTTTCAAAGTTATTTTCTTCTTCCACTTCTCTTTATTTGTTGTTTCCATACCAAAATAATAACTCAAATATCATATAAATACTATGATGTTATTATAAATATGGTATAACCATATTCATTATTCTATCCATCCTATGAATGACAAAGTCACCATAAGTGTGTACATACGACTTACCTCTCCATGTCATGGTGTAGTTTGTTATTCAACACTTCGTTGTTTGGATGGGTTCAATAATGAGTATAATTGATGTAAATAATAAATATAACATGTTAATGATTTTTTATATATAATATACCATCCAAATTACATATTATTTCATCATTAATATAATCATATTGTCGCTCGTGCGTACGTACAGCTTACCGTCTCCACGACACGATAAGATTTTGTTCCCCATCATAACCATTCAAGAATAATTTTCATTTTATGATTAAAAGTAATATTTAAGAACTTAATATAATTATTTATATTAATAATATTCATAACAAATAATACTTACGTAACAAAATATATAGAGGAAAAAAATCCGTTAACACCCAAAACAATGATACTACTAAAATTTTATTAATAAAGCAATATTAGAAGATCATATATGATATAATATTTATGTATGTGGTTATTGTATAATTCAATGACAAAGATTTAACCATTATATATTATTTTAACGTACCCTCAACTATGGAAAAGTACAAGGTATGAGTTAATTTTACAATCTCTTTATTATCTGAGGTTATTTATATGTAAGTATCTACTGGGACTTATTTATCATCCACATATGTGTTTCTTAAAAATGAATTTCAAAAACTTTAATATTTAATAGACTATTTGTTAAAGTAATTTATAAACTTGTTTGAATTTTTATAACTTTTATTAAATGGAATCTTTCCTTTGTTTTACAAACAAGGTACTTTATGACCTTTTCAACAAATTAAGGTAAGAATGGTTTTTTAACTTATACGGCGGGTGTGGCTATTTTCCACGATTATAACACTTTCAAAGATTCCCTTACAAGCTTATAATAATATTTTCAAAATAAATGATTTATTTTATAGTTATGAAACTTTAAAATTATTTAAAAGTTGATAGAGATATTTCTCTCAAATAGTTTTTGGATTGATTTCATCTATGTCAACATCCTTTATTGGATTTTATGCTTGTTTGAAGTTGATTTATTATGATAGAATCTTCCATATTGTTTTGAAGGTTTTGTGATATGTTTGTATATGGATGTGTTATTTTTTTACCATTCATGGTTTATGGATAACATATTAACATTTCATATGTTAGTTTTAATATGAATTTTTATGTTATGTTTCATCCTTTTCATATGGGGAATGCATTGGACATAGTAAGTAATGGACATGGACCGCTATAGCCCGTTAATACATCGGTATGTATCATGGGAAAAATTAGTGTATTGGCACAAGGCATTGATTTTTTTTTTATTTTTAGTCTTGGAACAAGGCCTTGAGTATGTGGTTATGATATCCAACATTATTCATTCCATCATTATGAAAATAGTTATTGATATTACATGTGAGTATTCAACTAGTAGAATATCCATGTAATTAATTGAATAGAAGTATTTGATTTATCTTTGTCATATTATGATGAATTTTATGTTAAAACGGCTTATTTTTTAGTCTTATACATCTTCTTAAATGTTTATGCTTATTTATTACAGTTTCTGCTATGTTGTTATCCTTACTGAGCATCTGAGCTCTCCCCTTTCTTATGTTTTATTTCTCCCAGGATGTGAATAAGTATATTATGATTGACCTACAAATATAGGCTAAGGTATATGAGTGTGTCCAAAGGATACAAAATGTTGTTTTATTTATTTCATAATGTAATGTAAAACTTATGTATGTATCTAGTATATCAATATCTACTAAACTGATCGGTCTTTCAGGATTTGATCTCTTGGGATCATGTCAATGTTATGTAATAATGTGCCGACTCTGGGTAGCTATGGTTGAGGTTTTACATTGAGGGTGTTGAAACTTTCTTATCAATTTTATCGTAAAAACTAATATTTTCTTCATAGGGGACAATTTAGTGTCCATATGAAAAATTTGGTTTGAGGATGTTTGTCATATTTGACAACATTGGGGTCATCTATTGTATTTTTGTTTTTGAATAGATTATGTTTTTTATATCAACACAGTGAATACAGTTCCATAGTAGAAACTAATTATTAGGTTCCATATACATAATGGATTAAAAATTCAATACATGATGTGGCATGTCTGTATTTTTAACAAACTGAAACCCAGGATGACATTGATTGAACTCCTAAGATGGAACAATCACAATTTTATGAGTTATTGAGGTTCACTGAGGATGCCTTGTATCTTGGTTGTAAGATAAGAAAAATTTAAGCTGTTGTAAAATTTATGGCTATTAAATCAAATAATTTAATGTCAAATATATTTTTTCATCAGATATTCCCTTTGGTTAAAACACTATTACTTGAAGGAAATGTGTTGCCTACAAATTTCTATGAGAGAAAAATCCTGGATTGTAATTTGGGTCTTGGTTATTAAAAGATCCATGCATGTTCAAATGATTGAAACTTATATTATGGTGTGAATGAGTAACTGTATAGTTATCCTACATTTAGACAATTAGGGTATAAAGAGGCTCAACTAGGGAAGTCTATTTTGATTCCTGTAAAATAGTTGAGGTGTTTCCCACTTCCACCCTAAATGTAGTATTTATTTATGTCTCAGAACATAGCATAATTTATTTCATGGAACAAAACCAGCATTTCAAATGGTAAAATCTTAAATCATCCCTTTTGTGGTCATTCATGGAAAAATTTTGACCAAGTACATTCTTCTTTTGCTTCAAAATACCAAAATATGTGATTGGGTCTTTCTACTGAGGGTTTCTGTCCATTTGGTTCTTATAGTAGTCAATATTCATGTTAGCATGTCTTTATAACTCTATACAATTTACCTCCTTGGATGTTGATGAAGGACCCATATATCTTATTGATCTTATTAATTCTAGGACATCCATAAAAGAATATTGATGTTTATTTGAAGATATTGATTGATTAGTTGAATTTATTGTGGAGTAATGGTGTTAGTGCATATGATGTTGTTGCGAAAAAAAATATCCTACTGAAATATGCATTGATGTGGATAATTAGTGACTTCCCATCATATGAAATGTAATATAGATGAAGTATAAGTGGTCCAAAATCATGTCCGTATTATATGAGAGACAACAAAGAGTTTATGCTCATTAATGGAATAAAAACTTGTTTTTTTGTCATCACATATTTATTCTAACTGATCGTCCTTTTAAGATGAACAGATCTCATTTCAAAAAAGGAAAAATTGAAAGAGATTGACCACCCATAATGATCTCATTTATGGAGTTAAAATCGATTTTCACTTCATTACATCTCAATACATTTATACCAACTATAAACCAAAAGAAAAATGATTGATTTGGGAATGAACACAATTGGATTCAAAATATCATTTTATGGAATATTCAATATTGGTTTTATTTTTTGGTTCTTCACATATTGGATGTCATTCATATTGAGAAGAACTATTTTGATAATATATTTTATACAGTTATAGATACACTAGGTAAGAGAAAAGATTATTTAAAAGTACAATTAGGTCTTGCCCAAATTTACAGACAACCATAACTTGAACTATTTAAAAATATCAGATCACATAAGTTAATAAAGTAAAAAGTAGATAATAAAATTTCCAATGAAAATAGGTTATTATTTTGTTTGTGTATTGTATATTTTAGACATCCATATGGTTATGTTTCCAATTTGGCTATATGTGGCAGAAATGATCATATTAATAGATTAAAAATCCATGACTGTCATGTTATAATGGAAAGAGTTATATCAATTGGATTAAGAGGTTTGTTTAATTCTATGATTTGGAAGTCACTAATAGATATAGCATATTTTTTCTGATACATTTATTTAGTGAAAATAGAAAATGTTTCATTATGTAGAATACAAGAATATTTTGTTTAAATTTTATGTGAACTGGAAAAAATCATCTCGTTGGATTTCTTTGACTCAATGGAACATTTGATATTGAATTTTCTACATGAATCAAAATATGGAGGTCCAGTATAGTTCTTATAGATTTACCCATTTGAGAAATGATTTCAAAAATTGAATAAAAAAGTATATGACAATTCACTGGTTGAAAGATCATCTGTATAAGCTTATTTGCATATGGAAATTTAGTTTTTTTTTGCTCTAATTATTTTTAATCTGAATATCACTAAAAAAAATCTTCATGGTATATAATTAGGAAAATTTGGAAAATGAAATGAATAATAAATTATTAATTTTCAATCAGCCTGAACTAGGATTTAGGGGAGTTCATGAATGATGGATTTCAGATGATGAATATCACAAAGCTCATACATATGTTCTGTTCAACTGTGAAGAAATGAAACTGTTTGTACTGTGAGTTCTTCTATCAATTATTCTATAATATTTGTTATAGTAAATTAATAATGTTTTATTTTGAGGTTATATGATAATAAATCAAAAAATAGTTTCCACAAATTATAACAGCTGCTTTTAAAGAACGTCATCATAATAATTTTTCCAACTAGTTTTAAAAGCCATTAAAATAAATTATTAATGATTAAACATATAAAAACAATTTATTACTTGTCATATTGATAATTGTTTTACAAATTTTAAGTTATCTCAAATGATGATAAAATTGACAATCGATTACGTGTATCGAGTAACCCACAATCCAAAATGGTTAAATCTTATGATGCATATGTGGTGAATGGATTTTTATTTCATACATTTGTATATGGGGAATAAAAAAACAATTAATAGTTGTGTTTTCTTGATAGGATCTCATAATAGAGAAATTAATGTTTATTTTACATCATGATGGAACAAATAATTGAACTTTGTAATCTAGGACAAAATTACAAAATGATGTTTAAATGTCTATGGTTGGATACTAAAAATGGCTTACATGTTCATCTGATCCATCCAATCACTGATATTAAATATAAAATCTTTATTTCAATAAATGAACCATTTTATTGGATCATCAGGAACATAAAATTTATTATGTAAATTATTTTTATACTTCAAGATAGTTTAGTGATTGGTGGAGCATTGTAAAAATGAAATCTTAGGATAATCAATTTATTCAAATTGAATGTTGTTCTACTGAAGTAAAAGGAATTGAAATACTTCAAGAGACTTCCCAAAATATATCTTTTCCATAAAGGGATAAGAATGTTGATGATGAAACCCTATATTTATGGTTCGATGGTGACGATGATGTTATTTATCTAACAAATGAATTTGAAATGATTTTAGATGATGAAACTGAAACTCTTATGGAACTGTATCATTATGAGGAGAAATATGAAGATATTGACAACTTCATATGTGAAGATGATGCTAGAGATGAATATTAACACAATTAAATGTTGGTTATAATTATATTTAATATATATCTATATATAATACTTATTTTCCAAATTTTACTAACAATAGTCATTTTTGTAATTCAAATGGACTTAGATCACTTTCATGAGTTCTAAGATGCTGATATACCTGATGATGAGCCTGATGTTGGATCATCTGACCCTCAAACTACCAGTGGTTTAGCAATGACTTGTAGGGTTCGTGATCTCATGATATTGATAAATAAAAACCCTATTCATGAGCGATGACTATGTCTTGGATTCAATCTACATATATAGAGGTATGTTATTGAGAAATTTTCTTTCTAGAGCATGGGTTACATGGGATCAGACTCCCATTGATGTCCATCATCGCATATTCGTTCATTGTATGGTACTTAAATAAATAATATTTATTTTGAAATTTATTTAATTAATAATTTAATATAACAAGTTATTGTAGGTTCTATGGTATCCCATCGATGAGAACATGTGTGACTCTATCTGGAAGGCATTGGAGGGTTGTATGCATGATCATTGTAATTATTTTTTGAACAATTTGAGGAGGAAACTAATGAGGAAAGGAGGAGTTATATAGTTTAACTTGTCATGCTATGCCCACTTACCTGATTACATTTCCTATCATGTTTGAGATGGAATATATTCACACTAAATGGGTGGTTATTTCTCAAGGAGATCATCGGTAGGTCGACAAAACCGAGGGAGACATGAGGTGACACATCGAGCTGGTAGTAGTACATTTAAACGTATATGGAACATATAGTGTGTACTTTTATAATTAATTTATATAACTTTAAATGTAAAATATTTATTTTATATACATATAGGTAGTTGAATATCCCGATATTATGAATTTTGATGTTTATAGGAGGATATACAGTGATCCTGTCACTGGAGAGATTAGAGGTGATCGCCAGTGTCATATTGTGGTCCATATAATTTTTTTGAGGTTTAAAATTAACTGAAAATAATTTTTTAATAATTTTAATTTTAAATTAAAATTAAAGGATTCATATGTGGGTGTGACGTCTTAGACATAGAAAAAGATTTAGGATGAGACAAATTATTAGACCAGTGGATCAAGATTTGATGAGGTAGCATGGATACTGGTGACCTAGTATTCCTTTGAGAAAGGCCAAATTGTTGCTATCGAATCTCGATTGATGCTTTGGAGTTATTTTGGTACCCCTGTGATGTCAATGTCCAACTCAAGAGGAGATCATAGAGATTCACCATCAACTACAGCATAGTATTTGGAGGATCTGTGAGCTCTGGGTGATCTTATAGAGAGTTTTTGTAGGGAGCAGGAAGAGATATGTCGACAGTAGCAACAGAAGCAGGAACAGATGTGTTAATGGAAGCAACAACAGTATGAGCAGACGATGGAGTACATGAAACGTCTAAATCATGGTTTAAGGATGGAGTTCCCTCCTCCAAGTCCTCCAACTCCACCAGAAGATCCCCCCATAGATTTATTTACTTTTTATGATAAACATTTGAATGTTAATTTTTTTTTGTAATATTTTTATTATTCTATATATTTATATTTATGTATAATGCATTTTTTATATTTTTAAGAATATTATGTTTTTTATTATTTTATTATTTTTATTATTATATTATTTATTTATTATTTTATTGTTATACTATATTTATTATTATTATTATTATTATTATTATATATTTTTTTGAAAAGTGTGTTTTAAATAATTTATTTATTTTAATTATATTTTTACAAATTTTATTAGTTTACTAAATTTTATTATTTTTATTATTTTATTATTTTATAAATTGTTATATTATTATAATAATTATATTATTCTATTAAATTTTATTAATATTAATATATTTAGCATTTTACGATGGGCCCATCTTGAAATAGTTTTTTTATAGAGAAACTATTTGCGATGGGATAGATTCATTTTGTTAAAAATAGTATTCGCAGTACAACCTTTAGCGATGGGGAAATTGCGACAGGACCCCACCGTAAATTACCTTTTTCAACGGGATCATGTCGCCGTTACTACATCACAAATGGTTCAATTTCTAGTTATGTAAGTAATAATAGAAAAAATAATGTTTAAAGGATAAGGATAAGATGTCTATTATTTGGATCAATATCTATATAAGATTAAAATTGTAATCTTATTGACTATTATTTCAATATTAGATAAGGGTTGTGAGAGTTTAAGGAATAATGATTAAATTAGAAGTAGTTTGTATACCCTGATTCACCACCCCCTTAGGATATCTCTCTCATAAGTCCCTTGGGTTCTTAACAGGTCATATCAAAGACTAATTACATTTTATTGGATTTTTTTCACTGAAGTGATAAATTTTTTATTATTAATTTTTAGTGATATTTTTCTCTCCCATTCTGGTATAATTAATGGTAGCAGTAACTCATAAGGGTATTCTGGAATTTTATGGATATAATTTTTCAAATTCCAGGATATAATTCATAACATACCAATAAGTACATTCTTGAGTACCACATGAAGTCATGTTCGATGAAATTTTACTTCTTATCCAACATTGATTAGTGTTTGAAACATATCAAAGAAAATTTTAAATTCATTCATCTACTAAATAGATCTAAAATTAGTTTTTCCAATAAGATTTCTCCTAGAAAATTTTCTATAGAAATATGGTCTAAGATATAAGACTTATATGTAAAGGAACTTGTGAAAATGGTTGGTTGAGTCTACTTTATGTCAATTGAAAAAAATAAGAAAATTAAAAGGAAGACTATTTGGAAGACAAGAATCCATGCTAAGGTAAAAAATTCTAATCTTTTTATTAAATATATTTATAAAAATATTATGGATTTTTTTTAAGTATGTAAATTTGGATTCACTCTCAGAGATTGATAAAATTATGGATCTCAATGGGAACATAGAAACAACATCAAGTTCCTAATCTAGATGATTATCTAATAACACTAAGAGAGAGATCCAATACCTATAAGAAAATGTGGGTCAATGGTTTCCATGTTTAGAGATTCTTACTCATTTCCAAAAGACCTATTTATTTATAAAATCACACTTTGAAAACTGGTGGTACCTGATAATTTTTACAATAAAAATTTGAGATCTAAAATGAAGGTTCATAATGACTTCTATAAAGGAATTTCACAACAAATAAAGAAGAACATTGTCACAGAGAATGACTTTAAAGTAAAAATTAGTCCACTCAAATCATAACTTGAATATGGAAGACAATTTTAATTATAACCTACCTCAAGTGTGAAAGAAATGGTTTCCCAAATGAAAAATGAAGATTAAAAAATTAACAATTTTGTGAAAAATCTTAGTTTATTGAATAAATAAATAGAGGGAGAAGTTATCCTCTATTGTTTCTTCAAAACAACATAGTAGTAGGAAATAAAGATATGAAATATATAGATAAAAGTAATATTCTTGAAAAATATAGAAGTAAAGATTCAAAAAGTAGGGTATCTCTGAAATTATACTATTGTGGTAGGTTGGGTCACACTATGGGTGCATTCCTAGATTCCCTAGGGCTCCATGGTAGTATAATATTTACCAAATCAATATCAAAATATATAAATTACTAAAAATATATTCCTTTAACTTGAGATATATATAATTTGTTAGTAATGGACAAATGTAAAAGAGTTATCATAGTAATAAAACAGAATAATTCAATAGGAATTCTTCCTTTCATATGGAATACAAGGAAAGTATGTACACTGTAAGGGGTCTTGTATCATTAGAAATAAATTTCATTATCTTGAAGGAGAATGTGGACCTCAAAAAAGGGTGAATCAAGAACTAAAATATTATTCCTCATGGAATACATCTTGGAATGAAAGAAAACAGATCTAGAACAAAAATAAGAGAATATTTCCAGCTATGAGAGAGTATATAAATAAGGATCCGCTAAGGAAGGAGGAGTCTAAGGATTCTCTCATAGGAAAAAAATAACTATGTTTCTTAAGTGTTTTTATAAAGAAAAAGAATATGTTAATAATAAAATATTATAGGAAGATATTATTAATGGATAAGGAATTCCATGGAAAGATTCACTCTTGTTGCATCAAAGGAAGAAGAATACATAAGGGGGACTTGTATCACTATGGAAGAAGATACCCTACCAAGGAAGCAGAATAAGGCCAAATAAAACATTCCAAATAATGTTTATGTATGTGGAATTACTCAAAGAAGATACACTAACAAGTGGTTGAAGAATCTAACCATATAGAATGTTCTAAAAGAAATAGATATTTATGATGTTATGAAAAATATTTCCTTAAGTTTGAAAATGGGAATGGATGTTTTTGTAGTGAATGGTGGATCCATCATGACCAACCAAATTTCAAGACTTGGGAAATATAGAAGGTACAATATCTAATAGTGTTTAAATATCATTTACTATTATATATGTGTTTAGGTTTTTGGGGGATATATGGTCCTTAGGGAAGATAAATCAAGCGATGAAATTAAAGTTGTGACATGGTCTATAGTTTTGACTAAATTTGATACACTTTATTGAAGAAAGATTCATAAGAACATGTTTGAAAGAAGATGGACTTGATAAATAATAATTGGTGACATAATATGGTGTCAAGATTTGATTGAAATAATGGAATTAAGATAATATGTTATCAATTGACACCGTGATATAAAAATAGAATAGGGAATCAATGAGTAATAGTGGAAAAGTATCCTTCACATTTAATTTGATCTAATATAACAAGTTATTTGTTAATATAATGATTTTTGAGATATCAAATGCTGTGGGATATGGTTGAATTTTATATTATATTCAGTGATAAATTTTAGGAAGTCAAAGGAATGTTGGATATGAATATCCTACAGTGATTCCCCATAAAGCAAAGTATGAAACCCAAAGGTACAACTATAGATTTCATGGTTAACAATGATGTATTGAAATTATTTCTTATAATATTTATATCAGGATTGGTGTACAGAGTTGAACTTAAAAGGAGAAATATTTTATGAATCTCACACTAGATGGTAATTTTTATTTACTAATCATTTGTTAAATGTATGTTTTAATTCATAGTAATAGTTCTATGGTAAAATATATAAATTGTGAATATTTTTAATTTAATGAAGTAATTGAAGTAAAATGAATAGAGATGATATTATTATATTAATATATTATTTCCTATTCCATTTTCAAACTCATTAGGAATAAAGGATTATCATATGTCTCACATATCATTGGGAATACACTAATGGAATCTGTTTTAGTATACAACCATTGTCGAAGGAAATCCTTTAGCCTGAAATCCAAATATGGTTCTCTTATTTAACAAGTGGTATCTCATATCGATAAGTAACATGGTTGATAAGTGAAGGAAGAGATGGAAATATAAGATCCTCTATGTATATTTAAATAAGGTTATTTTAATCTCTCTGAATTTCATTCATGGAAAATATTGAGTTCTAGGGAGATGATTTATAATTTATTTTCTATGAAGATAAGCTTCTAACCTGGAAAATGGAATCAAATATTTCCCCTAAAGAAATTTTTCATTGTTAAATTAGATTTATAATTTTGAAATCAAGAATATAAGGAATAATGATCATGAATCGAAATTATTAGACCTTTATTTCTAAGGAAAGATATGTTTTATATATTTAGACCCATTACTAATAAACAAGACATTATAACACCCGGAAATTTTGTGAATGTTTTTTTCCAATTAATTTAATTTTTTGATATTTTTTATTCCAAAGAAAGATTAATAATAGTTTTTTATATTAAATCAATAATCCAAAAATTCCTTTCAAATGGAACTGACTTTTCTTATGTTACACACTACACCAGTTTGTCATACGTTATGCACAACATCGAGTTTCTATGAAGCATATTTGTATTGTTATAATTATCTAAATGAGATTATTTTAACCAATCCATTAAACATAGTAACCTGAATAGTAATGAATAAATTTAAAATATTGTTTATAATGATTTTATAAAAATAAAAAATATTGATGATGAAAGATATAATTTTTGGTAAAGTCTTTATATGTTTAAAAAACTGTTTTCTCAAACGAACTGGTTTTGATGTCCTTCAGTGAAAAATAATAAAATTAATTTTATACAAATTTAGAAAAATAATTTTATAAAATAAAATTAATTTTTTAATTTAGAAATTATAAATTATCTTAGGGTGAATTTTTTTGATTTTTCTAAGAAACTTCAATTTTGGATGAATAGTGAAAAATACCAGATTTTAATTCAAAACTGCCTTTTCATTTAATTTTTTTATAAGGATAAATTATATTTTAGTTTGTATTAAAAGATTAATTAGATCAGATTATTTATCAATTAATCCAATTTAGTTCATTAGAATCAATTTCACTATGAAATTGGGTATAAAAAACTTAGAAAAATTTGGATGTTTTTACTTTTAAAACCCGTAGTGTCATCCCATCAGCATTATTAATTTTAAATTAATTTCTACCCATTATATGATAAAAATTTGTGAAAATAGATTCCATATTTTTAATAAGAGTCATTTATAATGTGTAATAAGTTCAACATTGTTTTTTACCAAAAATATTAGTGATAGTGATTAAAATTAATTACAAAAGTTAAGATAAAAGTTAAGTTACTAAGATACAAAACCTTAAATTTAAAAACCAAATAGACTGAGACACATTTAGAACACCCATTTTGTAGCCATGTTTTGACCATTAACCATACATTATTTATTTATTTTGGTTTATTATGTATTTTTTCTGGTAAAAACATTGGTACATTTAGCTTTTTTCCAAAAATGCCAAGTGTGTCATTTATCATCCCTATAAAAGGCCACCAACTCTTCCTCTTATTAAAACCTATAAAACCACATAGGTTCATAAAATATCTTCCCAATAAATTTATAAACATCCATAAATTCCTCCTTGGAGCCTCCATTGTTTAATAAATATTCCAAGGAAGCCTTTTGGCACAAACCAAAAGGAGTTACCTGATTAAGAGGTAACATCTTATCTCAAGATCCTTTTATTTATTTTCTTTCTCCATCCTGTCCATTCGTTGTATTGCATGATTATATTAAAATAACAGTACAATAAATATACTACTATGTTTTTAATCTATTATTTTTACCTAAACTTATAGAAACCTTCATTTAATGGGAAACAAAGATATTATTTACATGTACAGAAAACTACCATCCCACGAAATGATAATTGTTCATTTTTCTATTACCGACTATCATGGTGGAAATTATGATGGAAAATCTATTTACATATGATATATATTATATTTATTATGTATTTAATTTTATTTAAACCTTTTGAAAAAAAATATCTTTATACTTTCCACTTGGGGTAAATATGATAATTTCGTTTGAGGAAGTGTGGGCTACCGCCCCCTCAAAGTGATGTGATTCGTCCACACACTATATGAAATTTATTAAGGATTTTTTTTGGGAAATTATATTATAAATATGAAATAACACTTATACTATAATAATATATATGTGTGTGTGTGTGTGTCATTTTACTTCTTTCTTTTAATGCAATAATAAAAATGGAAACAACATTCATGCGTATGTACGGCTTACCATATCCATGAACGATGTTTTCCATTTCACACTTCTATATTCTATATATTATTATGTTAAAAATATAATGAATATAAATTATTTTTATATCATGTTGTGCATTATGGAAATCATTATATAATTTTGAGTACCAAAGATATAACAAATTAAGACACATGTGAGAAATAAAGAGAATATTGCCCAATGTGAAACATTAATGTATGATTGTTAACAAGAGAGTAATATTGGGAAATAATAAAAAAAATGGTATTATATATATGAATATTTTTCTATAAAAGATATATAATAAATTAATATATATTATACAGGTGTTTTTTACAAGTACGAAGAGAGTCAAGACACAAGGTAAGGTAATTTCATCTCACTCTTTATTTCTATGAAATTCATGCCTTATTCACCAATAACTTATTTTTTGAGGTGTATATAATTCCAATTAATGTATTATATACCTCTTATAATTAAATATATCGGTACTTAAAGATTAATTTTATGATATTTATATCATTTAGTTATGTTTAAAATTTTACCAAATCGGTAAATTAATTTTGTCTCAATTTTCCTCCTTTGATATACATGCCATATTATATACCTATATTTTTATATGAGGTGTATAAAATTCCTTTGAAATTTTATATCATGAATCTCATTATTTTCATGATATTATAATCTTTATGTAATTTCATTTTCCTATATGGGGAATATTTTTCAAAGTTTTCATGTGGTAAGAGATAATTGAAACAGTTTCAGCATTTATCGAGATTGTTTTTTATCATGTTTTCATTAATGAAATATTATACTCCATATTTCAAGAACACTCATGAATTTTTATTATCTTATAGTTAGTATTGATATCTTATTGTATTAGAAACATTTTTAAACTCTTTTTAATTAATATAATTAATAAAATTATTTTAATAAAATATGACCTTACCACTCTCTTCGGTCAGAAATCTGTGTTCTTTAAAAACCATTTTTCTAAAAAGGGTTTCCAAGAATATTTTATAAATATCCTATGATCATTAAAAGAATTTTTTTACCCTTTTTTTCTTTTACCAATGTTTTTAAATGAATATTCTTTTCATTTTCCAAATGAGCCATTTCTATAACCTTTTTACCATTAAAAAGAAATGTTCTTTTTTACATGTACGATATGTACATATTTACCCACTATCAATTATTTAAAGCCTTATTTTCTATATATTTAAAGAGTTATTTTTAAGGAAAAAAAGTAAAAGTATTTTCATGAGAACGGTTTTCAAAATGTTTTAAAGATTATTTTTAATGTTTCAAGGGAAAATGGGTTTTCAAAATGTTTTTAATATTATTTCATAGGTTTTTAAGTAAAATGTTTTTAAAACATTTTCAAGTTTTATTTATAATTTTTCAAAACAAATCAATAATTTTTTGTTCAAAATATTTTCAATATTTCTTTATAAATATTCAAAGTATTTTAATGAAATTGTATTCAAAATATTTTCAAGATTAATTTATAAGTTTTCAAAGTTATTTTCAATGAAATGGTTTTTCAAAGCATTATCAATATTTCTTTATAATTAATTTTAAACAAAAATATTTTTAAAATGATTTGAAGATTTATTTTATAAGTTTTCATGGAAAAATATTTTCAAAATGATTTCAAGTATTCTTTATTAGTCTTTAATTTATTTTCTATGAAAATTATATTCAAATGGTTTTATGTATTAAAAATAAATTTTGAAATAAGAAAGTATATTTTCCACAAAAAAAAGTTTTTTAATGATATTTCAAAATTATTTTCCATCTAAAATTACATTTGTTTATGTAACTCATGCCACTATAAGAAATGATCTAAAGGTTCCATAATTATTCTTTCTCTAAATGGGTTGTGCTTAATGTCACGATCTTTATGAAACTTGTTCTTATTTCATGGGTTTTATGTTTATGACATATGTTTCTCTTTAATGGGTTATATGTTTATGAAATTTTTTTCTCTTCCCCGAGTTATTATTTTGATGAAATGTTTATGAAACATATATATTTTTTCCATTGTATTTAATATTATTACATGTTTATGAAACCCCTTTTGTTTCTTAGGTTATGATATGATTGTTTATGATTTTTTGGTACATGTATGTATGATTTCATTATGAGATGGGTGTGACCTATACCTACCTACAATTCATTGGGTAATGATTTATATCTCATGAGATATACTAAGATGGTCTTGGGAGTAAACATTGACCACGGAGATGTCCATGGGACTGAATCATGACTACCAAGATGGTTTGAGGAGTTAACTCATGCTACCAAGATGGAAATGGGAGTGAACCATGAAAAACAAGATGGTATGGGGAGTAAATCCATACTATTAAGATGGTCTTGGTAGTGATGCATTGGCTACTGTGGAAATCAAATTATATGATTATGTGTTTTCCAAAATTCCATGTTTATTCCTATGTTATGCTTTCATGGATTATGTTATTTATTTCCTGATGATTCATTTCTTATGAACTTCCAGGATTTTTGCCATCAATAATGTATATGATCTTTGATATATAGGGTATGATCTCCTATTTTCATGATCATGTTCTCATACCCTTATGCTCGTGATTATGCTTACACATCTCCATAGTTAACCCTTAATGAGCATTTTATCTCACCATTTTTGAGGTTTCCTTCCCTAGGTTATAAATATATGTATTATTTTTTATGTTTTTGAGAAGGGTTACAGTCAAGAACAACCTAGTGGGAGATAATGTCGCACATTTTTACACAAAATTATAATTTTCCATGTTTAAAAAGGCACTAGACTAATATTGTCTTCAGGCATATATTTGTATAATGTTTCAAGTATTCCTTAAAATTTATGTATTTTCTATGTATGAAAATAAATGATCGCTATATTAGGTATCACAGAAAAGGTTTAGTTAATATGTGAAATCTAGGATGAGAAAACCTTAGTAATAAGACTAAGGAAATTCCTAGGGATAAGTTTAAGGATAAGGAAAATATAGGAAAATATCCTAGAATTTTAGTAAAGGATTGAGTGAGTGGTTTCCTAGAAATACATCCATGTTTGGATACTACTAGTGTATGTGGCTCTAGAATAGATGTACTAGGGGTAACAACTCCGATAAGATATTCCAAACCAGAATTAGTGTAATCTGGTACATGACATTGCACCTTACTTCATACCTGGTTTGAAAATCCTAGGGTATATTCTTTGGGAACTCACAAACTCTTCACAAACCATCATAAAGGATTTAAATATAAGTTGGATATAAATAACCTAGGATGAAACTAGGGTTTCATATATTAAAGAAGGTGTCATATGATTTAGAAATCTAATATGTAATTATTTTCATGATTATGTGGTTTTCTTCTATGATAAGTAGTGCTCACACTATGCATCTGGTTTTAGTTAATGGAGGGAACAAGAAGGAATTAGATTAACATTAACTATGATGGACTATTTTTTGATGAGTTATCAAATGGAATGATCATGGGAGTGAAATGTGTTGTGATCATACCTAATCATTTTTCATGGAACATGATTAACAACGTGTTCATTAACCTACTCCCAAACTCACCAAGGAAGAGAAAGAAAGAGGTCACTGAGAGTTAGGGTAATGGAGACCATGGAGGAAAGAAGATTTGGTTTCCTTTGTGTCATGAATGTGGAAATAATCCCCTAATTGAATGTATTAGAGGAATGAGAAGATGTTTTGACTGTTGAAAAGAAGGACACAAAGCAAGTTACTACAATGAATAAATGATGAGTTCATTTAAGGAAATGGATCAGAATATTGGACTCCATAATACATCATCAGAGGTTAAGTGTTTAAAGTGTGGAATAAATGTTTATTATAAAAATCAATGTTCTAATATGAAATATCATGAAGAGGATTAGCATGGTGGTATGAGTAATGGTTACTTTTTTTATGATGAAGAGACTACAAATGAAATGTGAAAGGAAAGAGGTATTGTGTGAGGTAGCCTTACTAATGGAATAAGGATAAAGTGGATTGATAAATTCTTTTATGTATTTAGATTAAATATTTATGTTATATTAATTTTAAAATATATAAGTATTAGTCGGTTTATATTTTTCTCTATGGATTTACAAGTACACGCTGAATGGTGCTGATGGAATAGAAAAGTGATGTAATGGAAATGTGATGTCTATGGAAAACACATGATTAAGGGAAAGATAAACCTTAATATGTTCCTTATGTTATGATAATGTTGTTTTGATAATGACATGTGGGATATTAATAATTAAATTGAAAGGTAATTATTACCTTGGAACTAATTAAGGACTTACTAACATGTGGTTTATGCTATCAATGAAGATGTTTACAATTTTTTTGGATTTATGGAATAAATACAATATACTTTGAATGAGGAAGCATACATCTTTTCAATAAGGATTTTTGGTAATTCAGGTTATTACCGTGTTTCAATAGAATATATGGCATGGGTATTCACATGTTTGGAATGTGAAAAACAAGATAAAATTTTTGATATATGAGGGAATCAATGTTAAGATAATTTTGTGACTTTATTACTAAAGTTTGGGGTTTTCATGTTTCATAAGGGTTTTAAGGATAACCATTCATGATAAGTTTAAGTTACTCTTCGGAATAAGGATTATGTATTGATATTGTATTGAAAACCTTTGTTAAAAGTCTATACAGTGATAAACCTTATTTCAATGATGTTTATCATATTTTTGATATTAAATTAGTATGTTTTTAAAAAAGGACATCATGTATTTCGGGTGACAACCAATAAACACCGGTAAGGCCACACGTCTTGAACCCATGACTGAAGGATGTTAAGGGTTTCCCACCTACCATTAGCCTATGTGATGTCCTGGTTAATGTATAATTATTTTTGATGAATAATTATTTATGATGAAGTAGTAGTGTTACATTTTTGTTTAGAGATTAATGTATTAACCATATTGATTTTTAGAATGGTTATAGATAAATAGTTATACTTTTCATTCTTTATGGGCCTTAATATCTACTAAATGTGTATTTTAGTGATTGAGACATCAATGTTAATTTCTAGACATCCATTTCTTAAAGTAATGGATGAATTTTAAATAGTTAAAAGAACAACCCAGGAATGAAATTTATTTTATAGAAATATATCAAGAAATTATATTTCCTTATATTATTGGTCAATAAAAGAATTACTCAAAGGAACTACCATAGAACTGGGTTTATCCAGTTCTTGGGATTTAATAGTGCTGGCTAAAAATGCGGTTAAATACCCCTATTGAGAGCACTAAAAAAACATTGTTAAATAGGGTCTTTAACAACGCTAAAAAGCATTGTTAAAGGGATCCCTTTATCACCACTTTTTTACAAGCACTGATAAAGTCCAACCCTTTATTAGAACTTTTATAAAAGTACTGAAAATGTTTTCTTTTAAAAGTTTTTGTAAAAAATGTTGTAAAAGGGGGGTCTTTATCAGTACATTCATAGAAGCGCTGATAAAGTCCCCCCTTTATCAACAATTGTTTATTAGCACTAATAATGTAATATGTAAAAAACATATTTCATTAAGAATAATATATTAAAATATAAATATATTTATATTTATATAAATATAATTTATATTTTTGAAAATATGTTTTAGATAAGGTAAATAGGCATTTACACTTAATATATAAGATATTTTGTAAAAATGGCATATAAAATAATTAAAAAAAATATTTTTAATTAAAAATTTTCCTATTATTACCAATTAATGGTCATTTAATATCAATTTTAATATAAAAAGAATCATAAATTTAATAAAATGTCTAAAATAAGTTTAAAACGTAACTTGAAATTCAAATAACCATACCTTTTGATCAGGGTGTCTGTTTGAGCTCTATCACATATCAAATCAAATCATGTGACTAGATATACACCCTTAGTAATGGAGGAAATATTATGTCACAATTATTTAGGCCAAAAAGGCCCATAAGGCCCCCAAAATTTAGTTTTTAGTCAGGGTTCCCCGATTTTTTAACATTTGATATATTTTCAACCACATTTAATCTTATTTCTTTTTTTTTGTGGAGACTGAATTTATTCTAAGTAATTACATTCATATTGATATTAGGGTTTTGAAATTTTATCATTTTTCACAATTTAATTTTATTTATAATTAAATATATGCATGTTTTCTTATATTTACATATAATAAATAACTCATATAAATACATATATTAACATATTTGTGTAAAAATTTATATTATAAAATATGTAAATAAATACAAATTATAAAAACTTATTTTAAAAAAATATTTAACCATATTTTACATTATATAAACATATACATGTGTGTTTATTAATAAAGGGATATATATTTATATTATATTCTACTATATATAAATGAATATAATATATAATATATTTAAATATATACAAGTATATATATATCACACACACACACACATATATCATATAAATGTATTTTAAAATAATTATATAAATATGTATATATATATATAAATAGAAATATCATTAAACAAACAGAAAAACAACATGGTGTAATGGTAAAGGCGTTCCATCTTCGAAGGAAAGGTGCATGGTTTGAATCCAGATGGGTGCACATAAGGTTTTAAAGTCTCGAAGCGCTGATAAAAGGTGGTGGGGTGAAAATCACGGATAAATGGGGGTGGGTGGAGCAATGTTAAATGGGTTATTGAAGCGCTGATAAAGGGGGCCAGGCTCATAGGTGTCTGGATAAAAAATATAATTTTATCACCTTTAATAGTGTTTCCTTTATTAGTGATAAAACACTATTAAAGGCCCACATTAAAAGCTATAAAAAACTTTGTTGAAAGGGAAATTTAACAACTCTTTTTTTAAGAGTTGTTAAAGGTCCCTTTAAGAGCACTTTTTTAGCACTATTAAAGGGGGGATTTAACAGCATAGATAACAATTTTGGGATTTTAACAGTTATCATATTATCAGCACTTTTTTAGAATTATTAAAGTTATATTCTAACATTGAAAAAGGTATATTCATTTATAGCGAGAAGGGATAATGATCAACAAAATTGTCTTAATACCTGAATTTTTGTTGAACTGATGGATATATAAATCATCACAGATTTATGACTTTGAGGGCCTCAAATTTTCTTTGACTATTCACTTGTTTTTGATTGATTAAATAAATCACTCACGATAAATATTTACTCTTTTCCTCCATGTCAAATCTTCACTCCCAACCTATGTTCTCCAATGTGGAAACCTAGTTATATATTACATTAGGTAATCATCATGGTTCTAACTTTATATTTTTTAAAGAAGTTTTAGTAGTCATTTTTACGATGTGGGATTCTATGAAATTAACTTTCAAGTATTAAAAAATTGATAACCTAAATGAATTTAGAGGGTGAAATTCATTTTAAGGGGGTTATAATGTAACACCCCGAGATATTGTGAATGTTTTTTCAAATTATTTTAACATTTTGATATTTTTAATTTTAAGATACACTAAAATATGTTTTTTATATAAAATCACTAATTTAAACATTCCTTTCACTTATAAATAACTTCTATTGCGCTACACGCATTACCGATATGGTGTAAATTAACCGCAGCACCGAGTTTCTATGAAACATCATTTTATTGTTATAATTATTTAATATAGATAATTGTAACATGATCGTTAAACTTACTAAAATGAATAGTAATTAAAAAAATTAAAATATCTTTTATAATGTTTTTATATAAATAAAACATATTTATGATTTAAGATATAATTATTGGTAAAGACTTTATATGTTTACAAATACTATTTTCTCAAATAAACTACATTTAATGTTCTTTTGGGAAAAATAATACAATTTATTTTAGACACATTTATAAATTTAATATTATAAAATAAACTTCAATTTTTAATTTATAATGATTAAATTATATTAGGGATAATTTTTGGGATTTTTCTGAGAAACTCAATTTTTGGTTGAATAGTGAAAAATATCGTATTTTAATTCAAAACTTATTTTTAATCTAATTTATTTTTAAGGATAAATTATATTTTAATTTGGTTTAAAAAATTAATTAGATCATATTTTATCAATTAATTCAATTTAGTTCATTAGAATCAATTTCACTTTCAAATTGGGTATAAAAAAATTTAGCAAACATTTGGATGTTTTTACTTTAAAACCCTGATGTGTCGTCCCGTCAATGGATTAATTTTAAATTAATTTATGCCACTTATAAGATTATTATTTGAAAAAATAGATTCCATATTTGGAATAAAAATCATTTATATTATCTAATAATGTCAACTTTGGTGTTGAACAAAAATATTTGTGAAAGTGATTAAAACTAATTACCACAGTTAAGAGAAAAATTAGGTTAATAAAGCAATAAACCATAAATTTAAGACCCAAAACAACATATAAACTTGTAAAACACCCAATTTTATAGACATTAATAATCCATTAAACTTAATGTTTTTAGTTTGGTTGGTTTGGTATAATCGTTTTTGTGTAAAAACCTGGGTACACCTAACTTGTTTCCAAAAAATGCCAAATGTGTCCTTTCCCTTACCTATAAAAGGTTGGAACCTCTTCCTATTATTAAAACCTCTCAAAACACTTAGGTTAAAAATATATATACCCAATACACTTCTAAAAATACCTCATTTCTTCATTTAATCCTCCCATTGGGTCGAAAGAAATCTAAGGAAGCCTTTTGGAACAAACCAAAAGGAGTAACCTTGTTAAGAGGGAACATCTTCTCTCAAGATCCTTTTTTTTATTTTATTTCTCCACACACACACTATATTTATTAAATTATTGTATAAAAACAATAGTATAATAAATATAATAATATTTTTTTTATTCTAATTTATTTACCTACACTTACACACTCTTCTATCTAATGGGTAACGAACATACTGTTTACGTGTACGGTGAACTACCGCCTCACGAAGTGATGACTATTCATTTTTTATTTACCGCCTATCATGGTGGAAATTATGATGGAAGATCTATTTATATATACTATATATTATATTTATTATGTCTTTAATCTTCTTTAATACTTTTAAAATTAATATCTTTAATGTTTACACTTGGTGTAAATACGATAATTTCGTTTGAGAAAGTGTTGATTATCCCCCCCTCAAAGCGATGTGATTCATTCACACACTACATGGAATGTATTAAGGATGAGTTTATTGAACTTATATGTTATATAAAAATTAATAATTATACTATAATTATATAATATATATATATAAATATATGTCATTTTATTTCTTTCTTTTAGTATGATAATAAAAATGGAAACAACGTTCAAGTGAACGTAAGACTTACCGTCTCCATGAATAGTGTATTCGATTCCATAATTATATATTATATAGATTATTATAATACATATATAATTAATATATATGATATTTATATCATGGTTTAAAATCTAGAAATAAATATGTATGTATAATGACAATAAATATAACAAATTAAGACACATGTGAAGAATAAAAAGAATATTACCCAGAGTGAAACATTAACATATGATTGTTAACAAGACGGTAATATAAGGTCATAATCAAACCATATATGTTATTAGATATAATAATATGGTTCTCTAAAAGATTTATAATAAATTTATATTTATTATACCAGTTTTTTGTACGAGTAAAAAAAGATTCAAGACACAAGGTAAGGGAATTTCATCTCACTCTGTATTTCTGTGGGATACATCTCTTATTCACCGCACACTTCTTCTTTTTTTGGTGTATACAATGACCAAAAATGTATTATATTCCTCTTATAATTAAATCTATGGGTATTTAGGAAACCATTTTATGATCATCAATAATAGGGATTAAGTTTCAAAAGTTACCAAATCGGTAAATTAATTTTGTTTCAATTTACCTTCTTTGAGACACATGCCATGTTATACACATATATTTTTATATGAGGTGTATGAACTATATTTGAAATTTTATATCATGAATCTAATTAATATCATGATATTTTTAGCTTAATTTAATTTAATTTTTCTACATGGGTAATATGATTCAAAGTTACCATGTGGTAAGAGTTTATTGAAACAATATCACCATTTATCGAGATTGTTTATGATCACGTTTTCATTGATGAAATATTATGATCCATATTTCATTAATACTCATGATTTTATTTCTCCTCTGGTTTCTCTTGATATCTTTTTGAATTACTGATATTTTTTCTACAATTTGGTATTTAAGATAATAATAAAAAATTATTTAATAATATATGACCTTACCTCTCTCTTCATTATGAAATCTATGTTCTTTCAAAATAAGGTTTTCTTAAAAAGGTTTCCTAGAATATTCTACCAATTTCATATGATCATTAAAATAATTTTTTACCCTTTATTTCATATACCAATTTTTTCAAAGAAATATTCTTATGGATTTTCTAACGAGGAATTTCTCTAACCTTTTTACCATTCAAAAAGTAATGCTCTTTTTTTACTTTGAATGACATGTACAGATTTACCAACCATCAATTATTTTGAGATTTAATTTTTTACGTTTAAAATATACTTTTTAAGAATAAAATTAAAACTAAATTCATGAAAATTGTTTTCAAAATGTTTTCAATATTAATTATAATTTTTCAAATGAAATAAGGTGTTTTCAATACGTTTTCAAGAATCTTTAATAAGTTTTCAAGTAAAAAGGATTTCATAACATTTTCAAGCTTGATATATAAGTTTCTAAAGTTATTTTCCATGAAATGGTTTTCAAAACTTTTTAAAAATTTATTTATAATTTTTCAAATTATTTTCAATGAAATGGTTTTAAAAAAATCATGCTTTATTTATAACTTTCCAAATTTATTTTCAAGGAAATGTTTTTTCAAAACATTTTCGAGATTTATTTATATGTTTTTCAACTAAATGGATTTCAAAACGTTTTCAATATTTTTTTGTTAATTTGTAATTTCTTTTTCAAATAAAAATGTTTTTAAATTTCTTTAAATATTATTTTATAAGTTTTCAAGGAATTTTTTTTTCAAAATGATTTCAAGATTATTTTATAATTTTTTAAGGATAAAGGATTACAAAATGATTTCAAGGATTCTTTATATGTTTTCAAGGTATTTTATAAGAAAATTATCTTCAATTGGTTTTATGTAAATAAAATATTTTTTCAAAGAAGAAAGGATATTTCCCTCAAGAAACGTTTTTGAAAGATATTTAAAAATTATTTTCCATATAAGATGACATCTGTTGATTTTACTCATGCCACTCTAGGAAGTTATCCAAAGGATCCATTCATTATTTCTTTGAATGAGTTATTCTTAATGTGATAGTCTTCATGAAATTAATTTCTCTTTCATGGGTTATATTTTTAGGAAATTGTTTTCTATTCCATGGGTTATATGTTTATGAAATCCATTAATCTTCCACGGGTTATGATTTTGATGAAATGATTTTGAAACCTGAATCTTTTTCAATAGGTTATGATGTGATTACATGTTTATGATACCCATTTTATTTCATGGTTTATGATATGATTCTTTTTAATTTTGTGGCACATGAATTTATGATTTTATTGTGATATGGGTGGGACTTATATCTCTTATAATGAATTGGGTAAAGATTTATATCTCATGAGACAAACTAAGACGGTCTTGGGAGTAAACCTTTACTACTAATATGGCCATGGGATTGAACCATAACTACTAAGATGGTATGAGGAGTGAAATCATGATATTAGTATGGATATGGGAGTAAAACATGACTACCAAGATGCTATGGGGAGTGAGACTATACTACTAAGATGGTCTTGTATGTGATTCCATGGATACTATGGAAATCATATTATATAATTATGCGTTTTCCACAATTCAATGTTATATTACTGTGTTATGCTTTCATGGATTTTGTTTTTTATATCCATATGATTTATGTATTATGTATTATGTAATACCAAGATTTATTCCATGATTCGTGTATATAATCTTTGATATGTAGTGTATGATATTCTATTATCATGATCATATTCTCATACCCTTATGCTCATGATTATTCTTACATATCTACCTTTCTTACCCTTACTAATCATTTTAGATCACCCATTTTTTGTTTTCTTCCCTAGGTTATGAAGATTTTTATTATTTTTGATGTGTCTAAGAAGGGTGATAGTAAAGAAGAATCTAGTGGGAGAAAATGTATCTCATTTTTATACCAGTGTTTGTGTTTCCATGTTTCTAATGACACTAGACTAGTACGGTATTTGTGCATCTTTTTGTATAATGTTTTAAGTATTTTATAAAAGTTATTTGTTTTCTATGTACGAAAATATAGGGTCATAATATACATATAATTTGTATTTTATGTCAAAATGGGTCAAAAAACGTCATGAATCCAATATTATTTCACAAAGGGGATGAAATATTTTAAAATCCTTTATAGGGGAGAAGAATACATTATATATTATTGAAAAGGTAGTGGATTCATTAAATAATGTTTTTTTCAAAAAAATAAAGTGTGTATTTTTATAATCCAATTCAAATTTGATATTTTTTTATATTTCTTTTTCTCAATAAGTGTTTCATAATGGATAATATTGTATTTTTTCAATAGATTTTTTATGTTAAACTAAATAAAGAGTACATATAGCCGGAGTTTGATTTATTTTTGGGAGAGATAACTTGAATATTAATGTATTCAGTATGTTTTAGTGGAGGCCAGTCATGTTTTAGTATATCAGGTTTCACTATAAAGAAAAAATTAAAATAGGTAGACAAAAGTTTCATAATGACCTTCCTTTTTCCATTCTTGAAGACATTCACCATTCACGCTAAAATTCAATATGTCACGCCATCGAGTGAATCCAATAAAATTAAATTGTATACAACCTATATTCATCCAACCAAATGAATTCTTGAGATAGTGAGCCACACTTATCCAAAAAAAGGGGTGGCATAGCCAATTCCAAGTTGATTTTGAGTGAAGAATCAACGATGGTGTGGGGAGATGCTACAGTGTAATGTGGACTTGGTGTGGGGGAACCATGGGAGGAAAAAAATATGGGATATTTCCCTCTATTTTATTAATAGTAGGTAGATCGAAGTCATCATTATATAGGATTTTTTAAATTAGGTAACTATTAATGTAATTATTTTGACACTTCTATGGATGACTACATCATAGATATTCAATGAACATGATTATGGTTGGTGGGTAGCGGTGATTTATGGAACATGAAGGATAATTGGGTGGGTGATGAGCCAAATTTCCTTCCTAGGTGTCCAGTGATGAACAATTCTTTTAGGGTGGTGAACCTATTTATTTAATTGGTTCTACGCTTGATTGTGATAAGAAGGTGAAACATGTGAGTATGAGTTTGGGGTCAGATCCTGATTGGTATGTCTTTATGGATTATTTGACTGGGTAGTTTAGTAGAAAGGAATTTCATACAAGGATGCATATGCCTGTTGTTTCAGATGAACTTCCCCCCAAACAATGGTGTAAGTATCTTTCAATGAAAATTAATTTCCTTGTCTGGCACCTTAGGAATCAATCCATCCCATCCGAAGATTATATTCAAAAGAAAGGGGTTCATTTGTGTTCTCGATGTTGGTGTTGTGGCTGTTCATCTACAGAGTCTGTGTGGAACCTCTTCTTCAGAAGTGATTGGGCACATCTCTTATGGAAAATCATTGGGCAGTGTATAGGGATCAACCTATATAGGGATTCTTTACGTGATTTCATTTTGTCCTAGTTTCAAGTCTCTAATAGCTCTAATGTTGTTTTGAAAGGAAGGTTGATGGTGTTCTCATCATTATGTAGAAGTCTTTAAGAGACCGAAAATGCTTCAAAAAATGGTTGGCCAACGTCTTCTCTTGGGATGATGGTTCAAGACAAATCCTTGGTCTCTGAGCCTGGTTCATCACTGACTGGTGAGAAGAGTTTAGACCCTATCAGGGGCTCTCTTCCAAAAGCTTACAGGCCGACTGAGAACATGATTAGTTATGGATGTGGTTGATGGATTAAATGGTAACCTCCTAGGTAGGGTTTGAAGATGAACGTGGATGGTGATTGTGAACATGGGATTATTAAAGGGGGTCCCGGTTTGGGATTGCAGCGACTCCTTACTACTCGGATTCAGTTTTTTCTTTAGACTAGGAACACTAATGAGTGTATAGGGGAGGGCCATGCACTGTGACTTACTACTTTGTGACCTATTAGATCTTAAGGTTTCAGTGGAAAAGTATGATTCCTCTAATATTTTGAGTTTAATCTTCTCTAGAAACTCTACCACTTGGGATATTAAATATATTATCAGGCATTGTCGGATGTTTCTAAGCCAAGGCCTTGAGATGAGGAACACTCTTAGAGAAGGTAATTTTGCTTCTAATTATCTTAAAAGACATGAGAGCTATGATGAAATGGTGAACATATTTCATTGTTTTGATTCCATCCCACGTTACTATAAGAGAATTATTTGTGGGGATGCTCTGTGCCTTCACCACTATCGTCCCCCTTGATCCCCTTGTTTTTCGTACCATTTTTTCATGTCGGACTTGTTCAATCACTCTTTCAAATTTTTTCCTACCTTTAAACTACTAATAAAAAGTGAAGTTAGAGAGGTGTCTAAACTGTAGAGAGACTGACCAAGCCATAGACAGAGCAATGATTTATTCTATTAGACCTTCTATTTTTAGAATTTCATGTTGCTGGATCCATCCATGCTGAAAAAACATTAAAAAATATATATTGCACACCGTATAATGGATTTTTAATCATTAAGGATCACCAGATGAGTTCAATTTGTATTGGATGTTTTATAATCACTATTTCATAGGGTAAATAATTCTCTACAATGAGTCTGAATATCTAGAAAAATGATAAAATCACACTAAGATCCTTAAGTAAATTTAATATAAAATTTCTCACAGATTTTGTGGATGTGGTTTTTTGACTAGTCGGGACATTTAAATGAAATGGCATATTACACAAGAGGTCAAAGAATAATTCCATGGAATTGCATTTCTAATTAGAGCACAAGGCCATGAAATTTATGGTCCAAGGATTTTTAGAGGTACATACTTTCAAATCAAATTGAACTGAAGTTTCTGTTGTATTAGTCAAGATTTATATGTGGATATTGAGGAGTCAAAAAAATTTAGAATAAAATATCATATCTTATAGATGGAATTAAAGATACTTATATAGGGTATATTAAATTGAATTGAGATAATATATTTAAATGAGTTTAATATGATTTCCATATAAGGTTGAAGGATGAATTTTCCATTCACATGTAGGAAGAATTAATGATCCTCATTATGGGTTATGAGGAGAATCTCTCATGAAATCAGTGAGAAGTATTCCTAGAATGAGGAAACGATGGAGATATCTTTTTTTATAAATCAAGGTATTACAATATAATGAAAAATAGTGGGTTAGAGGCACATTTAAATATCCAAAACTTCATACATGAATTACAAAAATGGAATAAGGATATATCTTGGCACTCCCTGGAGATTCTTCCATTAAAGAAGGAGTATATTACTGAGATGAAAATAACGAAGAAGATGGAGTTTCCATTAAATATCATGATTAAATGATGTATTTAGAGGATATTTTCATAACCTATTTGTGAATGATCATCCTTGATATCAATATAATCTACAAACATCTAGTGTATATTTAACAATGGTGAATCTGTTTTGATTCATTCATATGTAAACTTTTTCCCCTTTTATGAAGTGAGAAAATGAGGAAAGTGTAAGGTAAGTGTAAGGGAAGTTATCCTAGGGTTGTACTATTCCAGACTAAAAAAATGTAATGGTATTGAACTAAGGAAATATTGATTTATCCTATACCAAACATTAATTAGTGAGGTTAGTGGAATCTAGTTAAATGGAACATTTTTTATTTCATATTCCTTATATTATCCAAGTGTCAGTGAACTAAGTAAAATCCTTATGCCTTGGATTATTTTGTTACTTTATATTCTATAATAAATAACTAATTAAAGTGTTTAATTAATTATTTAACAAATTTATTTATTGGACAACTTTAAGATGCGTACTAATCATATAAATATATAAATAATAGAAAAAGAGTGACCCTAATGACTATAAGGTCAAGATCAGATTACAGTAGTGAGAGTTTCAGGAAAACTGTATAAATTTGAAAGAGCATATATAATTTGATTTATCCACCTCCCACATCTCTTAGTATCACTCACTTAAGTCCCTTATGGTTGTAACAAATTTTGTCTTAGTAATCCACACCATTTTCTTTATTTTTATCCCCTTGTTCTCATTTGTATTATGGAACAATTTACCGATTATTGTTTACTTAAACATATTTCTTAATCTTAAACATCCCATTTAATTAGCATGACTTATTTAATTTAGGGTTTTTCCTCTTTTAGTTTTTTGAAAAAGTATTTTTTAAAATTGTTTAATAATTAAGGAAATTGTTTTTGTTTTGATTTCATAATCTAGTATGTCTGATTTTTTAACATTTTAAGGGTTTTTCCTTTTTAAATTATAGCCCCACCCCTTGGTGAATAAAAAGGCGGGTTTTGGAGGTATGATTTTATAGGAAATATTTGATTTATTTATTTGAGTATTGAAATATTAGATGTTAAGATATTTAATGCTTGTATTTCCAAAAAACTTTTTTATAATTCTTTTGAAAAAAGGTTAAATATATATTAATTTTTTATTTAAAATTTTCAATTTGAAAGCGATATTGTAATGAAACAACCAAGGCTGGCTTGATATATCACATGACCCAGTCCCCTAATGGCTCAAAGGGAATTCATGTTTCCCATAAGCTAAAAACCAGTTCTTGGGAATCATATGAAACACCTTTTGGAATGATTTCTCCATCAAATCAGAGTAAAAACATCCAGATATTTTCCATGTACAGTATATACCATCCTAAAATTGTATTTTTATGAAACAAAAAAACATATAAAAAAATAAAAAACATCCCAAATATGTCATTGCCGACAACATTGATCCAACCCATTTCCATAAATATAAAACATTATCCAAAAAAAAAATGATAAAATGCATCTGGGAATATTCATATACAATAAGAAAATAATTGAAATATACTAAAAAGAATGGAAAATTAAATGATAACCAAAAATAGAACAAACTCATCTTACATTATCCACGCCCAAAACAACCCCCCATGCAACCTCTTGTTTCTCAACACCTCTCAACTCACCGAACATCAGCCTCAATAACAAAACCTAAGTCTAGCTAAAAAATTAAGAACTTTTAATATATAAGAGTGAGCTAAATAACCCATATGTTTACCCCCATATCTGACTCAACAATTAATTTCATAAGGAAATTCATAACTGTTGGTTTAAAAATAAAACTAGAAAATATCATTTTCAACATATCAATTGAAAAACCCGACATCAATTCCTTAATCCATTTATAAAATTTTTCATTATTTCTATTTTAATAAAAAAATCATTATGAAAGTGTTCCATCTGCCTAATCCATTTCAAGTCTGAACACACATTTTTAAATCCACTTTAAAACCAACCCAAGAGTTTTTAGATTCTAAAGAGTTTTTCGAAACGTCTTTTAAAACCATTTAAAATAATATGAACCCAAACACAATAGTTCAGTCACACACGCAAGGTAGGAACCACAAATCTAAACATAGGAAATGAAGATATACAAGATATGGGTTCTACAACAATATAAACAAGGGAAATGAAACAATCAAGAATAAGATGGATATCCCCTATATAAACCATCAATCAAAGAGTAAATGTGTCATGTGATCTACATTGGGAGGAAAATACAGAATGTGTATAACATTATTGATATCCCATGGAAAAACTACTAGCATATATTGAATCCAAACCACACTATATCTGACTGTCCCACACAAGACTCATTGTATTGGAGTACTGCCTCATAGACCGAGTGCCTAGCATGACTTTATAGATACATGTAGTGTGTGAACCAACTAGTGTAATATAAAAATAGAACTTCCACTTAATACTTGGGATCCCCTGACTGATAAAAAATATATATGAGTGAATACACACTCCAAGATCAACACAAAGTCAAATAAAACCACTCTCCCTCACCTCCATCACCCATACACAAAACAACCCCTTTAATACATCATGCATCCATTATATAAATAATAATATTCACTAAAATGGGATAAAAAGGCATCACAAACTGATGAAAAACCAATACAAGGGAAAGTAGACATTAAGAGAAAATCAAGAGGGTATCACATTCTTTAAACAATACTCTTTATAAAGTTCCAATCAGGCCTTTACCATAAAACATGGCTTGGGGTGATAATACCTTTCTCACTTCATGAAATTCCACTTAAAAACCACTTATAAATCCATTGAAATCATAGTCACCATTAAAATTTTCAAATAGTCCCTTTTTAAAACACATTACTTCTCCCATTAATATCCACAACTAGCCTAAATTCCTTCCATTTTCACCAAACACATTTTTTTATATCTACCAAGGAATTTTATCATGAGTTATAAGAACACACCCACTTAAATAAACATTTTGTAACCCATCAAAGAAACCCTTTAAAAATCACTTCTAGGTCAACACATCTTTTTAAAAAAAATATCTTCTTGAAAGCATAGTATTCATTCATTGAAAATAAAAATAGATCAAAACCCAACACACACTATTATAAATATCTTTAAAAATCATCATATGAATTTGAAAAATGCTTGAAATATAAAAAAAATCCACTTTATACATGAAAACATGTAATTTCAAAGAAAAAACTTTTATGTCAAGCTAAAACATCATATAAATGATTTAGAATCATCATGAAGATATCACATATATTCATAATTTCAATAAAAATATATTTAAAAAGCTTTATAATAATTTTAATTAAAAAATGTAAGAATTACATTGAAACGCGTACTTGGCCTACAGGTTACTTTTTATTACTATTCAGAATAGAACTACAAAACAAGAGGCCTCCCTTCAAGGAGGTCGAAAGTGATGGAGTCCAAGGGAATCTCCATGCACAATAGTAAAGCACTCAATGGGGAGGCAGTTCAAACTTCCAAAAATAACAAGAGGCTCTTCCCGTCTGCCCAAGCGAGCTAGAGCATCTGCCGCAAAGTTGGATTCCCTCCAACTGTGATGAATGGCCCTTCCATGGTCCGTCTCCGCCAATGGTGTAGGTAATCCCTCAAGTTAAATAAAGGGTGAAAAACTTATTCAATAGTTCTACACAGTTTTCCAAACCATGTGTAGACCATGAAAAAACATTTTATTCATGATAGTTCCATATTCATGGTCATTTCACAGTTAAAAATAGCAATGCAAGCTAACCATGAAGTCCTAGAAAACCTCTAAAAACTAAAACAATTACACCGAAAAAACATCAGAACTCAATGAATCATAGGAAAATATAAAATAACTAAAATTTATCAATATAGTGACATGTGGGCAACAAAACTCTCCCCACAATTCAACATTTTTTCCATAATAAGTTTTTGGTTGGAAAATAGTTGGAAACCAGTACGAAATATCTCAATAGGACCAAACATAATAGAAATGATCAACGAAATCCAACCTTGAAACCAACCATCCACGAGCATAAATTTTTTTAATAGATCATCCACAAAGATTAGAATTCATATCCATGAACAACTATAACCTTAACCTAAAACAAAATTCTTAATAAGAAAAATACACCTAACATATCTCCCCACTATTTCAAATCTCTCTAACATGCTGAAACCATATGAATCTATTGAGATATGCATCATTAAACTAGTAGAACAATAACAATAGAAAAACACTTTAAAATTATAATCACTTACAAACCAAAATAGGGAAGAACAAGCCACAAGAAGCATCAATGTAATTTCATGATTACTAATAATAGGATAAACAAACATGGGTAACAAAGGTTCAAAGTTGGATCACCCTCATATTGTGAATTTCTAATAACCCAATCCAAACCCCAACTAGTGCATAATATTAACCAGTAAATCACCCACCCTTTTTATCTAATTATTCACCAAAGTCCCACATAATGTCAAACCAATGTTAATATAAGAATCTCAACTCCAACAACTATTATTAAACCACAAATCTCACGATAGGTCCACCCAAATGACAAGTCACGGAAAAATAATCTCTCCCAAAACCATCCAAAAAATAAAATAAAATGGTATAAAATTTCATTCAAAACCATACATGAATACAATACCCCAAAATATCCAAAAATTATCTTCCAAAATCACTACAATAAAATATACCCTAAAATCTCAACTAAAATGAAACAATCAAATTAAAGGACCCAAAAACTCATCCATAAAAGGATCAAACCCAAGGCCTCTTCTAATAACCCAACATAAAAAACCTTTTAAGATAACCTAAATGGACACTACAGAGGAAACAAATTTTAGCTTTAAATAAAGAATACTTAGAGTTCCCTAGATCCCCACACTAGAAACATACAAGATACTTTTATTCCTTATGGAATTACCATAGTTCCAGGAAGGATAACCCTCTTTAATTTACATTCCCAACATCACATTATAATAATTTCATTCCACATGTTTCAGGTTAAAATATATTTTATATTATATAAATAATTAATCTCCCAACACTAGTTTCCAAGACTATCCAGCTTCTACCCTAATGGATTCCTTTATAACTTCCAAAAAGGATGTCTGGCCAGATGCAAGTATAGATGAACCAAAATATTTGTAAAGGCCGCCTCTGAAGAAATGAATATTCTTTGAATAAATTAAAACCCACCCCATATAGAAGAATACAAACTCTTATAAGTGATAAAGGTACCCCTCCAATATTCATTCACACTGATGAAGGATCATAAGCTCAAGAGACCACTTTAGTAGCCCAAGATTTTATATATAAATATCAAAAAAAATTAGACGCATATTCAATAAATTTCTTAAACATACGCCTTAGGATTGTAATAGTTTAGTATATTTGGATACTCGAGACACAATATTATTATATAAAGAATGACCTTAATCATCCTCCAAAAATATCTTCTCACATAGTACACCTCTTATGAATACCCTACCAAAACCTTTCTTCATAACCTTGGGAAGGAAACAAAACAAATGGTAACATCATATGCTCAATGAGGGTAAACATGGGAGATATTAATATATGATCATATGAAATAACATTATAAGAATTATGGTATGTGATCATGAACATAACGTATGAATTTCATACCAAAATTTTCATAGATCATAAACATGATTCATGGAATAAAACTTTATCATTTTAAAAATCATGGCCCATAAGAGTGATAAATCCTTTTAAATTAATCATTAACCATATTATAATTTCATAAAAGTGTGTCACCATAATAAATATAGAAAAAAAATTATATTTAAAGGTTAAATACCAAGACCATAAACAAAATAGATCAATACTTATATATTGTTTTCCATTGTGGATCAGCATTCACCTGTTTCCCATAGTGGATAAGGATGCACCTATTTTCCATGGTGTATTAAACTTGTTGCAATATTTCCCATTGTTATCCAATGATATATAAATATTTACCCAATTCTTTTGTGAGACATATAGGTCCCACACATCTCATAATTAAAACCATAATTATGTGATCCATAATATCACAAAACATTCATCATATCATCACATTATAACTCATGTAAAGAAAAAAGTCATCATCAAAATTTCATAAATTCACAATAGTATAACCCATGAAAAAGATATGGGTTTAATAAAAATTTCATCAACAAAAAAATTAACCATCCAATGGAATAATAAAGATGATATCAATCAATATTACCCCCAATAAATCATAAGTAACATTAGAGGATGTCATCTTTAATGGAAAATGATTTCGAAAGATCACTAGGAACATTTCTTGAGGAAAGTATCCTTTCCACTTAGAATAACACTTTTTAAAAATTAAAATATTTTCAAAATGATTTATATTGAAAATTCTATTCGAAACATATAAAAGAAATTTTAAAAAGAATTTAGTATATTTTTGTAGAAAATATACTTTCCACTTTAGAAATTCTTTTTCAACATAATTTTTTTTAAATCCATTTTTTTCAATATAAAAATTTAAACATATAAAGTAATATATATAAAATTGGGGTGTATTGATTGTGGGATATTTATTTCATGTATAACATGTTTAAACAAAGATACCTTTATCATTTTTTGTAAAATCCAAACAGGCATTATTTGTAAGATTACAGGAAGATTCCTTTCGAAATGTTTTTTTAAAAATTTCATACATTGGTAAATATTTCTATAATAAATAATTTTTTGGTTTTAAAATAATTTTTAAAAACATTTTTTGAAAAAAATATTTTTAATGAAAATTTATTTTCAGATGAAGATGTAAATAAATTCATTTTTCTTAAAAACCCTTATTTTGAATTCTTTAGTAAATAAAGAGAGGAAAAAGAAGGGAAACCATGTATTCTCATGACATAACTAGAGGAGACTAAATTTGATTATTTTTTTAGAGATGGCTCAAAATATTTAATTATCATATTTATAAATATAAATAATCCTTATAAACAATGATATTATATCATAAAACCCTTACCACATTGTTAACATTTTTGCCATAAATACCATTAAAGTGAGATAATAAAATAGATGTATAAATCAAAATTTTTTTAAAAGAATAGTAATAAAATACATTTATTATAATTATATTCCCCTCAAAAAATAACAATGTGGTGAATGTGGTGTGTGTCTTATAAAAAATAAAATTGAGATAAAAATCTATTACTATAAGTGCCGACTTCCATCTTACACATTAAAACCACCTTTCCAGTAAATATAAGTTTATTATAAATATATTACATAACCATTAATATATATCATACCATATATGATTTTTATGACCTTTTATTTCCATTTTATTAACAATTCCTTATTAAAGTTACATTTCAGGCAATAACTAATTTGTTTTTTAACTTTGTTTTGATTTTTTATTTTTTCGTACTCTTACATTTATCATTGTTAAAACATATACATAATTTAAAACCTGATATAAATATAATATATATTCAGTATGTACATATTTTTAGGTATCCATAAAATATAGATGTAGAAAGTGAAATGCACCATTCATGAAGATTGTAGGTCATACGTACACATCATTGTTATTTCCATTTTCCCAATGAAAATAATGAAAGAATTATAAATAGTATATTACCATTATATAATAATTTTAGGTAATATATATCACATATGTTCATTAAAATAATCCTTTTTTCCTTTCATGTAAAGCATGAACTAATCACATCACTTCGCGAGGAGGTAGTTTGTTGTATAGAGGAACGATTGTAACATGTTCGCAAAAAATAGATGGTAAGAAGGAAAAATGTGATATAATGATTATATAAGCATAATAATATCATAAATATCATATATAAACATATAAATTCATCATTATATCTATATGTGATAGGTGTTTATGTAAAAAAAATAACATCAGTTTGCGAGGCGGTAGTCTGTTGTATACAAAATTGATGATTTCATAACCCATACGATGGAAGAGGAGAAGGATTTTAGAAATTAAATTATTATTTTAAAAAATTATTATATTTAAGATAATAAGGTAATTATAAAATCATGTTTCAATCAGAACTGAATTATTTTGAAGAAGAAATAATATAAAATGCTTGGTTATGCATGTTACCTCTTCATGAGACAACTTTTCTTGGTTTTCACCAAAAGGCTACATATATTGGATGTATGACAAATATAAGGATTATTGGATAAGATTATGGAAGTAAGAAAGTTATTTTTATAGTTATTGTATTAACCAATGGGTTTTGAAAGTGTATAGAGGAGAAGAGAGGGAGTGGTCTTTTATAATTAAGGTTAGTGGCACACCTATAATTTTTTAAAAGAAATTGGATTACCCATATTTTCAACATGAAAAATGGATCCCAAATGGTAAATTATAGATACAAAAACATATTATGTCTAAATATGTTTATTAAATGTGTTTTTGAAAATTTTTAGGTCATTTTTAGCCCTTTTCATTTTAGTTTAACCCTAAGGTGAACCCATTTTAATCTTAAGCATGGTAAATAATTTTTATTATTTTTACAATTAATTATGTTCAAAAAATAAATTGACAATATTATGTAATAAAAATAATTTTGATTCTAAATATGGAATAATTTTTTACAAATTACATTCATATACGTGGAAATTTTAATTTAATATTAACCCCACAGACATGATGATAAATTGGTTTTCTAAAGAGAATCCGTTCAAAATTTTATAATGTTTTTATATAACTAATCGATATGAAATTGATTAAAATGAAACAATTTAATTAATATATTTTTTTGAACTAATTTTACCTTTTAAATAATATTAAATCAATTTGGATGTTTTTAAATTATTTTAAATGAATAAAAATTCTTAATAAAAAACAATATTTTCATGATTCATCAAAAAAAATATCTTCTTAAAAAGATCTAAAAAATTCACCCTAATAATTTCTAAAAAGATGATAGAAAATATTAATTTTATTTTATGAAATAAATTTTCTCATAGTGTAAAAAATAATTTTAAAATAATTTTATAAAATGAAACAAAACTAATTTTTTTAAAAATACATTTTTTAAGTATAATATCAAATATATTATTATCTATTTCATAGAAATCAAATAAGATAAATGTTAAAATTTTATTGAATATATGATATATAAATTTCATTAAAATATTTCACAAAAATTTATTTATTTAATTTATTGAGATAAAACATGTTTTTGCGCATGAAAACAATTTTTTACAAAAAGATTCCACTTATTTTAAAATGGTTTTTATTTTCATTTTTAATTTATTGGACTCAAAGTAATTAAATATATATACATGTATAAACCATATATTTTCATAATCTAGTGATTCATATTAATAACTTCCATTCCTATAGCTAAGTGATAACAGCCATACTAGATAATAATATTTTAATAGTATATTAGGTTTCATTTAAACTCGGTGTTATGTGTAACGCAAGATAAATTCATTATTGTGTGTAACATAAGATAAACTCACTATTCCATATAATGAAATAAAAACTCGATGATTCATGTGAGAAATGATAAACTCTCTATTTTTTGTAAAATAGAATATTGAGAAGATTAAATTTATTCAAAAATATATTTCAAAAAATCTCAGTGTGTTACATTCTAACCCCATTAAAATAAATTTCACCATCAAAATTAATCACCTTGGTACAAAAAAATTTGGATACTTAAAACTAATTTCACCCCCATGATCCTGCATAACTTCTTTAAGATGGTGGTTTTACTACAAAAAATTGTCTAGGTGAGTGGACAACATCCCCGAACCCACACTGTCAGATCTGAGGATGAAATTGTAAACTTTACAATTTTTGATTTGATATCGATAATTGTGACAAAATTTTTTCCCATAAAAACCTTACAAAAAAAGGAAAACATGGATCACTTACATTCCATATTAACTTTTAGGTTTTTAGTTTTAGATATTTAGGACATACTCCTAAATAAAAACTACCCATGTCATTAAATGGTCAATTCTCCTACCTAACCATGATTTTATTATTTCACATTAATTAATCATCATCATCCATATTAAATACCTTCTATACATTATTCATTCAACCTCATTATTTATCACTTAGAGAAAAGGATACATAAAAATGGAGATCTAAAATTATCAATAAAGTAAAACATAAGAAATTACAATTGAAAGTTGCTAATAAGAATAAGAATAGAATAGGATTATGACAACATAATAAAGGTGAATGAATATAAAACTAGAATATTCATAACCATCAATACCTATATCATCAAGCATGAAAACATGGAATAATTCTTTAATAGAGGAAAGAGTCATAAGAATCAATAATCAGGAACCATGTGATATAAATTTTGATCACAGAAAGCATCATAAACCCATATAAATAATAGAAAAAAATTGTTTCTATATTGGGATATCATCTTCATATAACACTTATAGAACCCTTATAGAACCCTTATATTCTAATAACCATATGGATAACTTCCAAAATAATTATTTGGAGAATATCATCATTATCCAATTCCATTTAGTGATATCTGGGTGCACTCATAATATAAGATAGAATGGGCTCACATGATACTATTTAGGTCACCTTATAATATAATCCATAATTGGATCACCTGGTGTTATATGGGGCACCACATCATATAAGCTATAATGGTCTCACCCAGTTCTATCTAGTCCACCCCATCATATAAGATGTAATAGGCTCACACGATGCTATCTGGGCTACCCCATCGTATAAGATGTTCAATAAACACAACCTGAATAAAGTACCTAGATCTTTCGTCATAAAACCCATAGAAATAATAATTATTCCTTTTACTACTTGATTTACCCATGGAAAGGAAATGGGTTTCATGTTAATATCTTTGAATTGTGATTAAAGTGTGGATAAGAAATGAGTTCTATAATAATATATTCGAAGATAATCTTAATCCATCTAGAGAAATAATGAGTATGGTATCAATAAAAAATATACACAATAGAGGATATGTAATAAAATTGTTTGTTGACATTGATTAATGGGAATGCCATTAAAATATCATTTAAAAGTTTATTGAGGAAAACAATATTTTCAATTTGAAAATAAGATTTTCAAATGTAAAACATTTTAAAAATACTATTCTTTAAAACCCACTTTTAAAAACTAATAATTTCCAGGATATTGGGAAAAAAGTCTTTAAAAAAAGTTTAAATAAACTTTTATAGAAATCATCAAAAAAATGACGGACATGTAGCGGGTAATTCTATACATGTTGTACCAAAACATTCTTTTTTCATAGTAAAAATTTTATAAAAGTGCCTTATTATGGAAGATACAACATGATTAAATTGAAAAAAATAAAAAAAATAAAAAATGGGTAAAAATAACTTTAGTAAATTATTTTTATAGGGTTAAAAATATTTTTGAAAATATTTTAAAAAACATAGTTTTGGAAGAAAAAGGATTTCTGACTGAAGAGATTAATGAAGTTGTATTTTATTAATAAAATTTTATAGAATATTATAAGTAAAAAATAGTAGAAAATTTTACTATTGCTCTTAAATATCATGAATAACTATAAAGATGTACCATAAGATATTATCATTCAAAGCATAATCATGAACAATCCTGATAAACAATGAGATTGTAACAAAAGAATATTACAACTTTGTTAACTTTGAATCGTAATACCCACAAAATAATATAATTAAATGAAACTTATAATACCACTATAATAAGTATATCCAAGATATGACATGTCAAATGGTCATTATATACACATCATAAAAGAAGATATGTATATAACATATCATGCGACTCAATGAAGGAAAACTGAGAAAAAAATCCATTAAACTTCCCAAAATAGGGATCCAAAATGGATATGTAAATACCAATAAATTTAATGATAATCATATTAAAATAAATTAATGGATATTATGTACACCATAAATAAAATATAATTAGTGAATTTGTCATATATCTCATAGAAATAAAAGTGAAAAGAGAAAGTCCTTACCTCAAGTTCAATTCATCACATGTGTCTTTATCTTCCTAAATTATAAAAATATATTAATTATTTAATTTCATGAGAACCTTTTTGATATTTATTATCACATTTATTCCACGTATTAAATTTTTTATACAATTACTTAATCAATTATGTCTATGTTAGATGTTTTGACAATATTTGGCGTGTGTGCCAAAATCGACTTTTGAAGGTTGACTATGATAAAAGTGATCATTATTTAAACATATAGAGGATAATAATAATTAAATAATTGTCATATTCATACATAAATTATAATTATAAAACCATTAATGAATAATTATTATGAAAAAAAATGTATGTTACGATCATGGAGATAGTTTGTTGTACATACACATGAGTGACGTTTCCATTTTTCAATGATCATTTAGGAAAGAAGAAAAGTAATATTTTTTCTTTAAATAATGATAATAATATCCTAAAAAAGTATTGTTTAATTATATATACATATATTTATATTTATAATTATTATTATTATGTGATGATGAAAAAATAATCGCATCACTTCAATGTGGCGATACTCTATGCGCCCATGAACGACATTATAATTTTTTCAGTGAGTGAAAAGGTAAAAAGGAAAATGATATATTATATTTTCAGACTGATATATTCGACATTAATATCATAATAATTCCATTTATATCACATATATTAATTATATTTTCCCTTATTACCTTTCATGTAAAGCATTAGTGAAAATAAATCACATCACATTGTGAGGTAGTAGTTTGTCGTACACACAAACAGCAATATCATATACACTATGAAATAAAAAGTAAAAAAAGTTATATATCATATAATGAATACATAGGTAAATTTTTGTTATAAATATCTTATAAATATATAGACTTTATATCCGTCATTATACCCAATCTTGAGAGGTGGTAATGGAAAAGGATATGTGTTGACGCTCTTTTCCGTCACAGAGTCTAAACGAATGGAAAGGGAAATGCCTTAGCATAAAGTGAATCATCCATTGAAGAAAACATCAAAATATCGACAAAAGGCATGAACAAGGGGTCGTTTACACAAGGGTTACGCAAGTTCCACCAAGGTCATGCAAGTATACTTGAGTGATGCCCAGTGGTCGCGCAGGTGACTTGCATGCCCTCTTTGAAATTTCGCCCAGGGTCTCTCCAGCCTATAAATACCCCTGTGGGCCCCCCATTTGAGAGACGAAAAAAATCCAGAACCTCATATTTGAGCTCTCGGCTCCCTATTCTCTTCTCAAAGCTTCCGAACACTTATAAGGTAATTTCTTACCTAGAATGGAAGATATAAAGAAGGGGAGGAAGGCCTAAGTGTTGAAACTCATCAACACTTGCGCGCCTGGGTGGCTAGCTCTTAAGGGAAATGGACACACTTGCCCGTTGCCTTACCCCTTCTACATAACTTGCGAACCTCTCTTCTATAATTCTCTAAGGATAGTATTAAAGGCTTGATCCAAGCCTCTCCCAAGTTCTACCCTATGTATTGACCGTCACACAAAGTACCCATGTGTCGCGCAGGTACACCTGCGCGACTAGGACTTGTGCGCCCATGCAGTACTTGCGCACCCACACAGTAATTGCGCGCCCCTCTCTTTTTGGGTGACGTTCTTTCCCATTTCACCCCTCTTACACCTATCCACCTCCCCTATTTATGATTAAGCCTTCAAAACTCTCTCCAAATCCATTTATGGCATGATTTCCTCATTGGCTTCCTTATCTGAAAAGAATTTTGTGGAACATGTCTCAAAACCTAGTGATTTATATATCTTTAAATCAATAAATTTAGAGAGTTCATTCATTCAACCTCATCCTTTAAGATGAGATAATCTTTAACCTGGGCCTCCTTTTCAAGAGTAATCCCTAGTCCAAATTCTCATTAATTTGGGCATCCTCCTTAGAAGTAAGCCCCAAGTCCTCATTAATTTGGGCCTCCTTTTCATGAGTAAGCCCCAAGTCCTCATTAATCTGGGCCTCCTTTTTAAGAGTAAGCCCCAACTCCCCTAATCTGGGCTTCCTCCTTAGGAGTAAGACCCAGTCATAATTCCCTTAACTTGGGCTTCCTTTTCAGGAATAAGCCCCAGTCTCCAAGTTCCCAAATATGGGAATCCTCCTCAGGAGTAAGCCCCAACCATGGTTCTCTTAACCTGAGCTTCCTATTCAGGAATAAGCCCCAGTCTTAATTTCTCTTAACCAGTCTTAATATACTTTTGATATGGGCTTCCTTCTTAGGAGTAAAACCCAATCATAAGTCCCCTCTTAATTTGGGCATCTTCCTCAGGAGTAAGCCCCAAGTTAGAGTACCCAAATCTCCATGAAGTACATATACCTTTATGGACCTTGTTCCTAGGTTTCTTCCCTGAAGTAAAATTCAATATTCATCTATTCTGGTCAGTCATACATAAATAATCCCCACATCATTGCATCTTTCGTGGAACAATTTTCTGGTTTCACAAATACCTCTTGTTTCTCACACCGAGCATGACTCACGTGAGTTAGAGTGTAAAAGTAATCATGACATCTTTCTTTGATCCATAAATCATGCATAAACATAATACTCCCTTACTCGAACTACGTGGGTTATGATTTCTTTTCTAAATAAAGGATATTTAGGTAGGCCATTTGCGGGTACGATCCCAACTCTGAAATAATCCATGTTCTTCTGAATGACAATAATCTTCAAGTGCCCCACTGAGTGGATTTAAAACCAGTATGGTCATCATAATGACCAAGAGACATTTATGTATTGAAGGATACCATTGAATAAGAATCTCTAACAAATACATATGATTCTTTATCAATGAAGAACCTCGAATACATATAAAAGATTCTCTAAATTCCCTACATATCAATCATTGATTGTCAGATCTAAAGGAAAGCTCATTTTATACTTGGTAATTTAATAAGGATTCATGAACATAACTTAAATCTAGAAAGAGAGTCCCAGAGTAGACAATAATTTCCCTAAAAAAGTTGTGATGAGTCTGACCTCCCATCCTCTCGACTAATGCAAATTCCTAAACCTCATCAGTCTACAACTAATGAGCGCCTACCTTTGGAAAGTAGGTCCAAATGGATATGGAATCATTGGATGTTTCCAGTTCTCTGAACAAACTCGTTAAAAACTGATTAGAATGTTTGAACCTTTAATAAAGAAGTTCATCCCCAATTCCAGAGGAAACAATGTGGTATTGGTCTGTGAGGTGGTAGTCTATCATACACCCGAATGATGATTTTGTAACCCATTTGATATAAGTAGGGAGATAATTGTTTGTAATTACCTTAAATTAGAATAATATTAGTATATGTAATATTATTTTTTCATATAATCATGGTATAATATGAATTGAAGGAGTTGGATAAAGAAATAAAACAAAAATGCTCGTTGATGAACATTACCTCTTCTTAAGGTATCCTCCTTAGGTTTGCCACAAAACCTTCATAGGTTGGATTCATGCCCATAATAAGGACTCTTGGATTAGGTTTGGTATGTTTGGAACTTTTTTTAGGTTTTTGGTGAGCTAAATCTCTTCAGAGGTATAAATACGTGAGGAAATCAAGTTCTCTATTATAGTTGAGGAGGAGTATAATTTTAGTAAGTACCCAAAAGTATTCATTATCGGGAGGTCTCCCTTACCTCATGGGCCTCCATAATTAATAATAATGTAATTTAGGGTTTATTTTTTCTATAAACGTTTCCAATAAAAAAATAAACTCATCTTTATCATTTTATTATTTAGTCATTAAGTTTACTCAATTTTACCCTTTTAGTTTTTTACCATAGTAATTTGTATATTTTTTTTTATCATGTAATTTATCATCTGTTAATAAAATTAAATTAGTTTTACTAGATAATTTATAAAATATTATTCTAAATACTAAATAAAACTCATTAAATTGAAATTATTTGTTTTTGTAAAATTAATTTTAGCACAAACGCAGGTAATGCACAAGACCCTCTTTTAACCATAATTGCGGCAATTAATTATAACTATTTTCACTCATCATTTGATAAAAATTTATGTTTAAATTATTATATAATATAAATTATACTTATTATAAATGTGTAATAAATTTTTTAAAATTCAACTGATATAAGTGGAATAATATATTTTAAATCAATCCTATATATGTGATAAGATAGTTTGTTTTTTAAAGAAAAATTTATCAAAAGTTTACTATGTTTTTATATCCAAATTAAATTTTAAATTGAATGAAATAAAAAAATTGTATTAATTTAAATATAATTTTAAAAAAATTACTTTGAAAAAAAAATTAAAATTTTATTTATATTTATATATTATTTAAATTTAAAAGGAATTTTCAAGTACAATTCAGTATTTTTCACAATTAATCAAAAAGTGAAACTTTTCAGAAAAATACCAAAAGTTCACCTTAAGATAATTTTGTTTATTAAAATATCTTGAATTAATTTTATTTGTTAAAATAAATTTTATAAAAATGTCAAAAAGTTTTTTTAAAATATTTATGCCACAAAAAGTTATCAAAATCGATTTTTAAAAAAATACAGTTTTAAGCATAAAATTGGATTTATATTTTAACTCTTTTCTATAAAAAATATTGGATAAAGGTTAAACATAATATTGAATATATAATATATATAAATTTAATTAATATAATACAATAATGGTGATTTTTTTTTTGATTTATCGGTATAAAATACACTAGTTCATATTAAATGAGTTTACGAGAAAAACATTTCTTTTTATTTTAAAAAGAGTTTCATTTTAATTTTTATGAATTAGTCACCAAATAATTCACTAATATATATATATGTAAATCATATTTTAAAAATTAAATTAATCATGTTCATACCAGCCATTCCAACATCTAGATGATAATTATCTAATTAAATAATAATAATAATATGTTTTGTTTAAAATTTGTATTGCGTGCAACAAAAGATAAAATAGATATTACATTAAATGTTATCCAAACTCATTGTTTCATGTCATTTATTCTATTGAAAAAAATATTCTTTTAAAATATTATGGTGTTTTATCCTACCCCATTTAATAAATTCCACCCTCACAATTTGAACTTTATCTTAGTAATCAAAGGTTTGATATTTGAAAATAATTTTTTTGGAAACCAACATTGTAAAAATTGTTAAAGATATCCTCTTTATAATATAGAATATGATTTATGAAGTTCATATAGAATACTATGTAATTAGGTTTCTAAGGAGGATAAATTATGTGGTAAGGGAAGAAAAGTGTAAATAATTATAGAGAGTGACTGAGTTTATTGATCACAAGAAAGTGGATCATAATTGTAAAGTAATGGAATCATAACCATAATTTTTTTTATGATCCAAAGATCATCGGTTTAATATAATTAAAGGTACAAGGATAATGTTTTTTTCAAGATCCTTTTGTGTGATTTGAATAATACTCTTACCATATAGACTAATATAATATGTAAGTATACTTACTTGATTAATAGAATTTCAACCTTTACTAAATTTCCACCCTAATATAATCTTTTCCTCTATATTATGTGTATTGAGGATGAATTTTTCATGCCTAAATAAATAAAATAAACTTTTGAAGGACCATATAATCCCTAAAATCATAACAAGATATTAATCCTATCATTAGACATTAACCAAAACCAAAATGGTTTTCACATAGTTAGATAATTTCAAAAACAATAACATTCATACATTAATCTCCAAATCTCAATTATAATACCCAAAGTTCAAACCAAATCATTCAATAAATAATAATAATTAGAAAATTTCAAAAAAATTATTGACTAATTTTCAAACATAATGATTAGAATGATTTTATCATGTATTATTTCAAGATAAATCAATCGTTATTCCTCAAATAAAATCCCATTTTTTCAATAGTAAACTTATTATTTAGCAATAAAAATTTTATACTAACTACATAAATTTTTTGGATAGTGGACAATGTTTTTCCCTTGTCTCCCTTCAGTTATGGGTTAAATCCCAACAGTCATTCTGAACATGACAAGTTGTCACATGGCCTTCAGGTTGTCCTTTTCATTACATGAAAATAAATAATTCCTCCCAAAATAACACTTAATGTTGATCTTATGGGATATAAATACCCCAAACCAATAAAACATCTTCCAAAATTTTATTAATCACCTCCAAATTTTTACTACTTAAAACCCTCAAATATGGAGTCTAAGAATTTAATCTTATGATAAACCTTAAACTTATAAACCTATGATGGTACCCAGAAATATAAATATTTACTCAATGAAACATCTTAATATTCAAGGCTATACAAAACTCCCTTTGATACCAACTATAATATCTTATAACCAATACTCTTATATATAGGTATTAAATAGTAAAATTTACATTTCTGGCTTTGATGCTAATAGTTTTGACCGAATTTTTTCCATCCAAACCTTATAACATCAAAAGGAAAAGTTAGATAACATAAATTCCTAATAAAATTTATGTTTTTGGTATATAAAATTTTGAAAAACTTCTTATTAAACAATACCCTTATTGTCAAATGATCATTTCATCCACTCAACCTATCTTTTCTTATTTCACATTAAGTCTTCATCATTACTCACTTGAAATCCGTTCTAGACAAAAAAAATTCAACCTTATTAACTATAACCTGCGGAAAAGGAAACATAATAAGGGTGAGATAAAATTCTTAGTAAGGTAAAACATAAGAAATTTCCATTGAATTTCATTGTAAGCATAAGATGATATTAAGGCTATTAAACCAAAATGTAATTGCATGATTATAACATAATAATATTCATAGGAATCAATACAAGTATCATCAAACATAGAAACATGGAATAAGTCTTTAAAAATTAAAGAGACATAAGAATAAAAAATCATGAGCCCTGTGATATAAATCTTGATCAAAGGAAACATCATAAAACTGAAACAAGCATAAAAAACATGTTGGCATCTTGGGACATAATCTTCATAGAACACATAAAAAACCTAATAGAACTCTTACAATTATAAAATCCATATGGCTGATGTCCATTATAAATTTGCAGTGAACATAATCATTACCAAATGAATTGGAGCACTATCTGGGTGCACCCATCGTATAAACTATAATAGGCACATGCAATTTGATTTGGGCTACCCCATCTTATAAGATGTAACGGTCCCACCCAGTGCTATTTGGGCCACCCCATCACATAAGTTGTAATGGAATCACCTAATTCTATCTTGTTCACCCCGTCATATAAGCTTTAAGAGGCTCACTATGGTCTATTTGGGCCTACCCATCATATAATATGTCTAAGAAACAAAATATGAATAATGTACATAGATATTTCATCATAATTATCATAGAGAAAATAATTATTCCTTTAACAAATTGATTAACCTATGGACAAAAATTGGGTTTCATGTCAATCTATTTGAATCGTGATTAAATCATGGAAAAGAAATGGGTTCCATAAAAATATCTTTGAAACAATTTTAATCCATCCATATGAATATTGAAGATAGACTCATTAAAAAATATCCCCCATGGAGGATAAATAACAACAAGGTCTGTTGACACTAATGAATGTAAATACCAACAAAAGATCATTAAAAATATCCTTGGAAAATATCCTTCCCATTTAGAATATTGTTTTATAAAACATAATTTTTTTTTAAAAAATATATTCTTCGAAAAAAATATTTTAAAAGATAATAATTATCAGAATATTAAGAAAATAATTCTTTAAAAAAATCTCTTTGTAAACTTTAAAAGATATCTTTTAAAAATGACGGTCATGATAGTGGTTATTTAAACACATGTTGTACCAGAACATTCCTTTTTCATGGTAAAAAGTTTAGAAAAGTTCCTTGTTTGGAAAGGTAAAATAATATTACTCTGAAAACATAATTTTTTAATACAAAATGGGTAAAAATATATTTATTAAATCATTTTGGAAAGGTTAAAAACATTTTTGAAAACATCTTTAAAAAACATGGTTTTGGAATAAAATAGATTTCCAACCAAAGAGATAAATGATGATGGATGTTTTTGAACATTTTCACCAAAATTTTAAGAGGAAAATGGTAATATTTAATTTTAATATCATGAATAATTAGATATAATAAAATACGTGAGTTTCTTGAGATATGGTTTATAAGATCTTGTCATTGGATGCATAATCATAAACAATCTTGATAAACGATCAGCTTTTAACATAAGATTCCTAAAACATTGGTAGCATTTAATCATAATAACGAGAGAATTATATCATTAAATTAAACTTATAATATCAAAAAAATAATTATATTTATGATAAAACATGTCAAAGGGTCAGTATATATACCTCCTAAATGAAAATAAGTGTATAATATATCATGCTTCTCAAAGAAGGAAAATTGAAACAAAAATCCATTAAACCCAATGAAAGATACATACTCAAATGGATATGTAAATACCCCTAAATATAAGGATAATAATAAAAAAAATATTCATGAGAATTATATACACCACACAACAAAAATAAGTGGTGAATATTAAAAATATATCATAGAAATAAAAGTTAGATGAGAAAACCATTAACTTGAGTTTGATTCAAAATGTGTGTCATTATCTTCCTGAATAATCAAATTATAATAATTTTTAAATTTCTTTTAAACGTTTTTAAAGTTTATTGTTAATTTTATTAAAATTAGTAAAATGTTTTCTAAAATTTCTTAATCAATTAAGTTTACGTCAGATGTTTTCACCATATTTAGCTTATGTTTCAAAATCGACTTTGGTATGTTGAATATGGTCAAAGTGGTCATTATTTAAACATATATAAAATCATAATCCGAAAATAATTATCATATTTATATATCAATTATACTTTTAAAACCAATCATTAAATATGGTTATGAAAAATTAAGTGCATTATGATCAAAGAGGCGGTAGGTCATATGTTCATTTAAGAAATATTTCTGTTTTTCAATAATCCTTATGGAAAGAATGTAAGTAATAATTTATCTTTGTAGAATGATAATAATATCATGAAAAACATATTATTTAATTATATACACATATATATCATTCTTGTGATATTGAGATGATGAAAAGAATCACATCGCTTCGAGGAGGCAGAAGTCCACACGTCCATGAATGACATTATCATTTATTTCAGTGAGTAAAGAGTTAAGAAATAAAATGATTTAATATATTTTAATAATGATAAATATTTCATTAATATAATAATTATTCTATCTATATCACATATATTCATTATATTTACCCTTATTACCTTCCATTTAAACCTTTAGTGAAAACGAATCACATCACTTTTTGAGGCGGTAGTCCACCGTACACACGAATTATGTTATCGTATCACTTACGACATGGAATATAAAATATTTATATATGATATATTTAATAAAAATCTACACTTATCTTATAAATATAATTTATATAATTTATATCCATCTTCATAACCAAATGTGAGAGGTGGTAATGGAAAAATGAATGACTTGAGTTTGTGAGGCGGAAATCTTCCGTACACACAAATAATGATTTCAAAACCCATTTGATGGAAGTGGTGGTGGTTTTAGGTCATTAAATTCACATAAAAACATATAAGTGAATGGAATATATTGATTGTATTATATCATTATTTTTTAATAATAAATTAATGAGTTGGATTAAGAAATAAAACAAAAACGCTCTTGGATGAATGTTACCTCTTCTTCGGGTATCCTCCTTAGGTTTTCAACAAAATCATCATAGATTAGATTTATTACAAAAATAAGGATTTTAGTATGATTTTAGGGATGGTTTTAAGTGATATTTTTACTTTTTTGGTTATCCAAATGTCTTGAGCTACGTAAATAAATGAGATGAGTGAGTACCCTTTTATAGTTGAGGAGGAGTGGCATTTTTTGTAAATACCCAAAAGTATTCACTATTGGGAGGTCTCCCTTACCTAATGTGACACAAAAATTGAATAATAATGGATCATAGATTTTATTTGGTCTAGATAAATATCCACCACACAAAGATAAACACATTTTTATCATGTCATTCTTTAGTCTTAATGTTTACACAATTTTACACATTAATTTTTTTTCCACGGAAACTTGTATCTTTTTATTTACCTAGGTAATTTGTAAATTAATAATAAAATTAACATTAGTTTAATTAGATAATTCAGAACCAATTAGTCAAAATATAAAACTTAATTCATTAAATAAAAACCATATATGTGTGTAAAATTAATTTTAATACAAACACATGTAATGTGAAAAACCTTGTTTTACCCTTAATCACACTAATTAATTTTAATTTTTTTCACTAATAAATATGGTAAAAATGAAGTTTACATTATAATAAATTATCATGATTCCAAATATGGAATCAATTTTGAAAAAATCAACTCACATAAGAGGTATTATTTTATTTAAAATTAATCCCACAGACGGGATGATAAAGTTGACTTTTTAAAGAGAAAATGTTCAAAAGCTTACTATGTTTTTATATCAATATTAAATATGAAAATGATTAAAATGAAATAAATTAGAATTATTTATATATTATTGAACTAATTTTACATTAAAACCAATTAAAAATATAATTTATATTTATAAATAATTTAAATGAAAAGAAAATGTTCAATTAAAATTTAGTACATTTCAGTATTAATCAAAAATTAAAACTTTTCAGAAAAATAAAATAATAACTGTATCATAATTTTGGTATTATGAATTAAAAAATGAAGTTTTTTTTGAAAACTAATTTTATAGAAGGATTGAAAATTAGTTTTAAAATAAGTGCTCCATAAAAATGAGAGAAAAATGTTTTTAAAATATAATTTTAACCATAAAATTGGATTTATTTTTATTTCTTACATAAAAAAATATTATAAAGGTTAAGAATAATATTAAATAAATAATATATAAATTTCATTAATATAATCCAACAAGTGTAACACCACGAGGATTTTCAAATAAATTTAATATTTAATGCATGAAACATTGAATCCCTAGGAAACAACACTTTGTTATAGCCTAACCAATTAACATAATTTTACTGCTTCTCTTATTTGAATTTCAAAATAACTGACATACATGGCTGTGTTTAGTAATATATTTAACGTCTGATAGGATCAACTTACTTTTTTAGATGAATAGTAACTTGACCCTTATGAATAGTAATATACCCTTATAAATAGTAATGTTACCCTTATTAATAATAATATTACCATTATGAATATTAATCTCACCCATGAAAGTATAAAAACAATTTAGGCACCTTATAAATGAAATGGAATATTTTAAAAAAAATTAATAATTAACTGTTAGTATTTTTGTGAGTAATTTATATTTAATTAAAATTTTTAATTAATAAATTTATTTTAAAAAATAATAATTTCATAATATTTATTCCTAAATAAAATTTTTATTGTTCTATTATTTTGGGATAATTTAATGAGAACTTATTTAATTTTCAAAGTGTTATTAAATCATTTTTAATTTTAAAGACTATTTTTGAAGAAAATGACTATTTTAATTAAAAATAAAATTTATCATATTTAATAATTATTTTGATAAAATGGAGTTCATTTTTTGAATTCTATATGTTAAAAAATGATTTGGATGAATTATTTCTTAATTTTATGAAATAGTTTAATTTTTTTGTGAATAGTAAAAAATACAGTTTTTATAATATACTGTTTTTTTCGTGACATCATCATGAAATTATTATGATATAAAAAGTTATATAAAATATTTAAAAAATAAAAAATTATATTAAAATTTTAATATTTTACGTAATTAATTTAGAACATGAAAATTATATTTTTTTCATGATAAGTATAAAAATCATTGTCAATGCAGACGCAGTCCCTACGCAGCACTGACAAAGTCAAAATTGGTAAATTATATATAATAATTGAGTGGTAAAAATAATTTTCATGAATTATTTATTAATTATTATATATTATTAATGTATTATGTTGTTTATTTCTAATTATTAGTGTTATATAACATGAGTATTATCCAAATGTCTTTGCAATTCTTGAATAGGGAAAGAAAAGAAAAAATAACAAATCTAAGAAGATATCTTGTTGTCTATAATAGTGAATATACATAATGAATGGATTTAGAATTTTATTTTGAGCCTAATTTATTTATTTTTTTAATAATTTTTTTTTAAATTTTTATATATGAAATAATTAACATTAGTGCTTATGAAACGCAAATGTAGTTCTTGTCTAAGAATAAGAAAAATAAATAAAATTTTTTTAATTAAAATTATTAGAATCATTAAATGACCCATATTTTGTCGAAAACAATTTCTATAAGTAAATGTTTTCCATTATATATTTTTTATTTCATTTGGGGACACTTTGGACCCACAAGATTTACTTTAAGAACTTTATAATATTTTATGTAAAAGTAAGACAAAGTGCTCACTCTATAAACATTAGTTTGTATAAAATTTTTAATGTAAGGTTTTACTAGAGATTTATTTGAACACAAAAATTCTTTAGAAATATAATAAAATTATTTTTCTTATATAATTTTATGTTTATTTTATATACATTAAATAATTACCATAAAGGCTTTCACAAAGATGATGTAGTATTAATTTAATTAATGAATAAATCAAATTAATGATATTAAAAATAATAAAATAAATAAAATTTGTTATTTTTAAGCTAATTAATAAATTAATTAGATTCATATGATAATTCTAAGATATAACAAAAAAATTATATTCAGATTTGAAACCTTGTTTTATTGTTTTAAAGTTAAAAGTTACGAATAGTGTTTAATTTGACAATTTCATTTTTCATAAATATAATATTTCATTAAAATATTTAAAAATCACAAAATTATTGAAAAAATAAATTAATAAATATTTTTTTTTGAAAATGTGATATAATATGTTTTTGATCCCTTTTTAAATTCTTTAATCCTCTAATAAATTTATTAAATTTCAAAAATTTGAGTAATTCCTATGTTACCCCTCACCTAAAGTATTAAAGGAGGCTACATCCTTCACATAATTTCACCAAATTAAGCTCTCTTCCTCGAATAACCTTTAAAAAATTCCATCCTCCTCATCCCCTACCACATTCTAGTGCCTCTGGTCTCACAAAAATACCACTTCCAAGAACCTTAAAGAGGTCTTCAAAGAGAAATCTTCAAGAGGCAAGATCCCTTCTTCTTCTCTTTCAAATTCTTTCTCACTTCTAACATATACCTACCTATTATCCAATGATTAATGATAGATCCAATATATATATAATATAATGTTTTTTCATTTATGGTAAAATAATCATAAAATCTTTCATCTTCTCCTTTTATTATTAAATAACGAAATCGTTGTCTGAGGTGCGTCAATTCAACGCCTTCGTGGATGATGATTCTTAGTTTCCCTTTTAATAAAATCATGGAAAGTTTAAATTCACTAGTAATTTCTTAAAATGATATATATATATATATTATCACTTCTATATTATTATTTCTTGAGACGGGTAATACCATAATAAACCAACCTTGGAATCCATGAAAAGATCGCACCAGAAACAATGGAAATAATAAAATATTGTTAATTAATGTGTGGAAAATGCTATAAGAATAATATATAAGGTATTTTAAACATGATTTTGGTTATTTAATAAATTATTAACACTATTAAAAACATTTTACAGTAGTTTTGAACAAATTTTAAGGAATTTGAACCCAAGGTAATGGATTTGTTAACTCAGTTTCCATTCATTGTGTTAAACATCAATGTCATTGGATATGTTTTCTACAAGAATATGTGTGAATGAACTCAAATTTTTTCATACTTTTTATCCACATATATTTTTTAAATTTTTATTTTTTACACATAATTATTTCATTTCATTTTCCTAACTATAATGATATGATCTTTGTAAGGGTTTTCGAATCTCACCCCTATTTTTTGTGAGGTATTCTGTATTAACCACTATTTATTATGCATGGTTTATTTATACATCCCATTTATGTATCATGTCAGTAATCTCTTTATTTTCATGGTATTAAATTTATCACTTTATGATTATTAATTTTTAAGAATATGTTCTGATTGATTACAGTGTGGTATGGGGTTCCACCTAAACCTTCATTTTTCTTTTAGGTTATTCTTTCACTATTATTACCCAAATGTAATGATTATTTATTTTCTTCAAATATTATCTATTATTTTTTTCTTTTAATAAATCATTTATTTATCTCATTTCATATTTTTATGGGGTTTTTATTTTTTTAAATAGTTTCCTTCTTAATTCTTCCCAATAAACAAGCCCAATTCAAGGGAACTTCTCGAATTCTTACCCATTTTGAAAGTGCACTATATAATCTATTTTAAGCCATAATTATTATTTAGAAAATAAAATATTATATAAATAAAAACTAACTTTTATCATTTTATGTTTTATTAAAACAAACATGCATTTCCTCTTTAAAATCTCTTTAATATTTTCCTTAAACCGCACTAAAATGTTTTATTTCTAAAACTTCATTAAAACCTATTTTTACATGATTTCACTTCCATGGGACAAAATATATGCCTTAAATATAATTTTAATTTATTTCCATTTTATTTTCTAGAATATAAAATTTTAAAATATGATTTTATGACAAATACAAGTCGTTTTCCAAGTGAACTCTTCTTTCCAAAATAAAACGGTTTTTCTCATCTCACTTTTAATTTTGTGATATTTATAAAATGTTCACCACTTATTCCATGAATGTTGTGTATATAATTCCCTTTTATATATAAAATCATGAGTCTTATTATTATTATGATATTATATGGAATTATTAATTTAATGTTTCATAGTGGTATGAAACACTTTGGAATGTTTAATGATAATTTTCCTCAAGAGTTTAACAATGATTTAATTAGAGTGTTTTCATCTATAATTATAATTCATAAAATTCAAAGTGGTATGTGGAACTTTGATCAAAAGATATATTTCATTATACATATTATTAATGCATTGGACTTAGCAAGTGATGGTTGGGGCCGCTATAGCCCCCCAATGCATCGGTATGTCTAATGAGACAAAGCAGAATTGGATTTTGGCAGAGGCCTTACCCTTGTATTTTTAGAAGTCTTGTTTGAGTCCACGATGACAAGTTTATGATGTTAAGAATATTAATTTACCTCATTATAATATTATTAATAGATAAATCATTTGATTATTCAACTATTATAATACTTATGGTGAAGTTTCATGTGATTATTTATATGGAATTATTCATTCAGTTTTTATCAATGCCATATTATGTTCAAGATTATGTTTTAGTAGCATGAGTTATTCCATTTTCCTTATTGTTTATGAAATCTTATGTTGTATAACTCTCCCTTTTTGAGTAACTGATCTCACCCCTTTTTATTTTTCCTTTCCCAAGTCGAAGAAGATGAAAATATTGAATAAGATTTCAAGGATATAGTTTATTTCATATTTTATCATGTAAAAATTTATTTTCCCCTCGTATTATAGAAATAATTAATGTAATTTTCCCTTATAATATTGTTAAAGTGATCGGTCATTCATGATTTCTTCCATGTAATCTTGCAAATTTATTAAAATAATGCACTGGCTTCGGGCTTTGGGGTTGGGGAGTTACATATGGTATTAGAGTATGTTAGGAGAAAACATGGAAACAAGATTTGGAAAATTGAGATTAGTGAATAAAACCATAAGATAGAAATTGAGTACAAGAATACAAGAAAATACTAGAATTTTTGTAAGAAAGAGATTATGTGGGCCTTCCTAGAAAATAAATCCCTTTATGGATACTACAAGTGGATGTGGTTTTGGCACAAATGTACCCAGAAGTAACAACTTTAACAAGGTGTTTCGAGCTGACCCAGGGTAACCTGTTACATGATAATGAAACTTATTGTGCACTTGGTTTGACACTCCCGAGGGATAATCTTATGTAAATTAACAATTAATTTACCCACCATTTTGATGTATATATGTCCCCAAAGTAACCAATGTATATTTTCTAGGATTTACAATGCATAAATTTATGTAAGGTACTATACAATGTTTAGAGTTATAGAGAGATCATAATTTAATGAGCAAATATAGTATATGGAATTGATTAGAAATGGATCATAGCATAAGGAATAAGTACTAAATGAATATACGGGATGAAAAGCATAATAAGGATCATATCTTTTATGGTCATAGGCCATCATTTAGAAGGAAGATAGCCTCCCAAGTATCCTCATTATATGAGGAAATAGTATCATCTATTAACAAGATGTGTAAATAATTATCTGATTCCTATGGATTTGAAGGGAAGAAAAAGAAGAAGAGGATGGAAGAGAAAAAATAGATAAAGGGAATACGGGAAAGAAGGGTTTTCTCACATGTGATAACTATGGAAATAATCACCCTATTAAATGATTGAAGTGAATGGGAGTTTGTTATAAGTGTGGAGAAAAATGATACTATGTTTGTGATTATAAGGGTAAGAAAAATGTTTCTAATGTACAATGCTTCAAATGCATGTAGATGGGACACTATGTGAATAAATTTCCCAATAATCAAAATAATATACCCTAAATTATGTTACTAGATAATGACCAAGTTTTAATATTTCCACAGCTGAAGTGGAATGATTAATATGCCTAGTCAATAATCATTTCATTTGAATATTTTATCAGCAATGTACTGCTTATAATAATTATGTAATATATGAGGATTATACTTTTTCATTTAATGATTTGAGACCATAAGTTGAATGGTACCAAGAAAATATATTCAGTGGAAAGTTAAACTTTATTGTAAAACACATGATTGAGGGAAAAATAACAATAAATATATTCCTAAATTTGAGATAATTATAGAGAGTATATTGATTAGGATAAGTGTTGACTACCTTGGAATTTATTAATGACTTCTCAACTAGTGGTATATGGAGTTTACAACACTTTTGAGTATACGGAATATATCCAATAGCATGTGTAAGGATCAATGCATGTTTCCAATAAGGTTTTTTGGTAATTCGAGTTATTAACATATTTTAATAGGACACAAGATGAAGTTATTCACTTTTTTGGAATGTGAGAATTTAGAGTTACTTCATGTTTATTAAAGGAAAATAAGGTAGCTGATGCATTGGTAAAGATGGATAATTTCCAAGGACCATGTGTACATGGATATATAAAGGATGGATATGGGAATTATCAAGGAAGGGTATTATAAGATATGGTAAGAAAGGGAAACTTATCCCCAAGTATTTTCATCCTTTTGAAATTCTAGAGGTAATTTGAGTTGTGTCTTATCGTTTATTAATGCTTCCTAGAATTTCTAAGGTACACAATGTATTCCACGTATTTTTTTAAGGAAGTACATGACAGACCCAACACATATACTCACTGCCGAAGGAATAGAATTTGAACCTAACTTATTAAACAAAAAAGAGCATATCTGGATTCTGGACACTAAGAATAGGTCATGAGAAATCGGATGACTCAGTCAGTAATGGTACATTGAAAAAATCATAAAATTGAAGAGGCGATGTGGGACCCTGGGGAACTTATGACGAAGAACTACCCAGATAATTTTTTGTGGTAATAATAAGGAATTTCAAGGATGAAATTTTTGTAAGGGGGGAGAATGTAACACACCAAGGATTTAGAAAAAAAATTAATATTGAATGCATGAAATACTGAGTCCCTACAAAACAACACTTTTTTATAACATAGCTAACAAAAATAATTTTGTTTATTCTATGATTTCAATTTCGAAAAATCTGACATACGTGATTGCGTCTAGTAAGATATTTAGTTTGATATGATCAACATACTTTTTTGGTGAATAGTAACTTGACCCTTATGAATAGTAATATACCCTTATAAATAGAAATGTTACCATTATGAATAGTAATATGATCCTTATGAATAGTAACCTCACCCATGAAAGTATAAATAAAATTTAGGCTTCTTATAAATGAAAAACAATTTTTTTTAAAAAATTAATAATTAAGTGTTAGTATTTTTGTGATTAATATATATTTAATTAAAAATTTTAATTAAACATTTTATTTAAAAGAAAATTAATTCACATAACATTTATTCTTACATAATTTTTTTTGTCCTATTATTTTTGGATAATTTAATGAGACCTTAGTTAATTTTCTAGGTGTTATAAAATCAATTTTAATTTTAAGAAATATATTTTTTCAGTAAATGATTATTTTAATTAAAAAAATTATCAAATTTAGAAAAATTATTTTGATAAAATTGAGTTAATTTTTGAGCTCTACACATCAAAAAATGTTTTGGAAGAATTTTTTGGATTTTCATGAAATAGTTTAATTTTTGTTGAATAGTAAAAAATGGAGTTTTTTATAAAATATGGTATTTTTTCGTGGCATTATAATGAAATTATTATGATATAAAAAATTATTTAAAATATATAATAAATAAATAATTATATTAAAAATGTAATATTATATATAATTAATTTATAACATCAAAATTATATTTTTTCATGGTGAGTATAAAAGTCATTATCAATGTCGACGATGTCCCTACGCAGCATTGACAAAGTCAAAATTGGTAACTTATATATAATAATTGAGTTTTGAAAATACTTTTCATTAACTATTTATTAGTTATTATTTTTTATCGATGTATTTGGTTGTTAATTTCTAATTTTAGTGTTATACAACATGAGTATTATTCAATTGTCTCTGCAATGTTTGCATAGGGAAAAAAAGACAAAATAACAAATCTAAGAAGACGTATTGTTATGTATAAGAGTAAATATACATAATAAAAAAATTAGAATTTTATTTTTGAACCTAATTAATATATTTTTTTGATAGTAATTTATTTTTATTTTTTATAAATGAAATAATTAACATTAATGATTATAAAACGCTGATACAGTGCTTGTGCAAGAATAAGAAAAATAAATTAAATGTTTTTAATTAAAATTATTAGAATCAGTAATTGAACCATATATTGTCTAAAACATTTTATGTAAGTAAATGTCTAACATTATCTATTTTTTCCATTTGGAGACACTTTTGACCCACAATAATCACTTAAGTCTTTTAGAAGATTTTATTTAAAAGTAAGACAAGGTTTTCACACTATAAACATTAGTTTGTATAAAATATTTAATGTAATTTTTTCCTCGAGTTTTATTATAAAAAAATATTATTTAGAAATATAAGAAAATTATTGTTCTTTTATATTTTTATTTTTAATTTTTAGAGATCAAATAAATACCATAATGGCTTTTACATGGAAGATGTAATATTCATTTAATTAATGAGTAAATAAAATTTATGATATTAAAATTAATAAAATAAATATAATTTGATATGTTGAATCTAATTCAAGAAATAAATATATTTATATATTAATTATAATATATAATAAAAAAATTGTATTCTAATTTGAAACCATTTTTTGTTATTTTAAATCCAAAAGTTACAAATAGTGTTAAATTTGACAAAATCATTTTTCATGAGTATAATATGTAATTAAAATATTTAAAAATCACATAATTATTGAAAAAAGAAAAAAAATGGTCAAAATTTTGATATTCTATTCCTTTTATCACATTTTAAAGTCTTTAACCCTATAATAAATTTATTATATTTAAATAATTTGATTAATCCCTATGTTACCCCTCACCTCAATTATAAAATGAGGCTCACTCCTTCACATATTTTCAAAAACATAAGCCTTCTTACTCAGATAACCTCTAAATAATTCCATACTCCTCATCCCTTACCAAATTCTAGTGCTTCTGGTCTCGCAAAAATACCACTTCTAAGAGCCTTAAAGAGGTCTTCAAAGAGAAATTTTCAAGTTATAAGATCCCTTATTCTTCTCTTTCAAATTATTTCCCACTTCTACCATATCCCTACCTCTTATCCAATGATTCATGACATATCCATAATATATATATATATATACTGTAATGTTTTTTCTTTTATGGTAAAATAATCATAAAATCTCTCATCTTCTCATTTTATTTCTAAATAACGAAATCATCGTCTGAGGTGCATCAGTTCAACGCCTTTGTGGATCACGATTCTTTGTATCCCTTTTTTAGAAATCATGGAATGATTAAATTAATATATAATTGTTTAAAATGATATATATAAATGTTATAACTTCTATATTATTATTTCTTTTAATAAGTAAGACCTTAATAAACCGACCTTGGAAACCACCAAAAGAGTGCACCCGAAAGAATGGAAATAACAAAATATTTTTAATAAATGGGTGTAAAATGATAGAAGAATTATATTTAAGGTATTATAAACATGATTTCAGTTCTCTAATAAATCATTAACACTATACAAACCATTATACATGAGTTTTGAACCAATTTGATGGAATTTGAACCTGAGGTAAGGGATATCTTTACTCAGTTTCCATTCATTGAGTTAAACATCTATGTCATTGGATGTATTTTCTCCAAGAATATGTGTGAATGACCTATGATTTTTTTATACTGTATATTCAATTATATTGTTTGAATTTTATATTTTGTGCATAATTATGTCATTGTATTTTCCTCAGTCTAATGATTTGATCTTTGTAATGGTTTTCTCAACTCACTTTTATTTTTGTGAGATATTTCATATTAATAACCATTTAATATGTATGGTGTATTTATACTTCCCATTGATGTATCATATCATGAATCTATTTATTGTAATTTTATACAATTTATCACTTTATTATTATAAATTTTTTGGCATATTATTCGATTGATTACAAAGTGGAAAGGGGTTCGACCCGAATCTTTATTTTTCTTTCGGGTTATTCCATCACTATTCTTACCCAAATGTATTGTTTATTTATTTTTGTGTACATTTTATATATTATATTTGTTTTTTAAAAAATCATATACTCATATCACTTCATATTTATTTTATGGGAATTTTATTTTTTAAAATAGTTTCCTTCTTAATTCTTTCCGATAAACAAGTCGGATTCAAGGGAACTTCTAGAATTCTTTCCAATTTTCAAGGTGCACTATACAAACTATTTTAACCTATCTTTGTTTTTTGTAAAATCACACATTTTATCATGAAAAAATATCTTGTTTTATTTCTGTTTTTATGAAAACAAACTTTCCTTTCCTCTTTAAAATCTCTTTACCATTTTCCTTAAACCTCACTAAAATATTTTATTACTAAAGCTTCGTTAAAAACTATTTTTACAAGATTTCACTTCCGTTGGAGAAAATTTATGACTCAAATATAATTTCAATGCATTTCTATTTTGTTTTTTGGGATAAAAATTTTTAAAATATTATTTTATTATAAATACAATTTTTTTCCAAAAAAAACATTTCTTTCTAAAATAAAAGGGTCTTTCTCATCACACTTTTAATTCTATGAGATTTATGACTTGTTCACCAGTTATTACTTGCATGTGGTGTAATTAGTTACATTTTATATATCAAATCATGAGACTTATTATTATTATGATATTATATTTAATTAATAATTAAATGTTTCAAAGTGGTATGGGACACTTTGGAATGTTTAATAACCATTTTAATCAAGAGTTTATCAATGATTTAATTAGACTACATTCATCTATGATTATGATTAAAATATTTCATAGTGGTATGGGACACTTTGATATGTTGATATATTTTATTAGACATATAAGGAATGCTTTTGACTTATCAAGTGATGGGTGGGGCCCTCTATATCCCCTCGATTAATCAGTAGGTCTCATGGGACAAAACAGAATTGGGTTTTGGCTGAGGCCTTACCCTAGTATATTTAGAAGTATTGGACAAGACCTCAATGACAGGTATATTATGTCCAAAAATATTCATTACTTCATTATGATATTTTTAATATTTAAATCATGTGATTATTTGACAAGAATAATATCCATGTTGAAGTTTCATGTGATTATTTATGTAAAATTATTCATTCAGTTTTTATTCCTAGCATATTATGCTCAAGATTGTGTTTTACTGGAACGAGCTATTCACTTTTCCTTACTATTTATGATATCTTATGTTTTATCACATACCCTTACTGAGTATCTGATCTCATCCATTTCTTATGTTTACTTACCCTAGGTTATAAAGAATAAATCTTTGAAAAAGAATTCAAGTATATAGTTTATTTCATATTGTAGAATGTTCTAATTTATTTTAAAAATATATTATGGGTATCATGAATATAATCCGGTCTTCCAAGACTGCTAAACTGATCAGTCATTTGGGATTTTATTCCTTGTAATCATTCCAATTTATTAAAATAAAGAACCATATTTGAGCTTTTTAGGTCAGGGTATTACCACAAGGGTTATTTATTTAATTTATTAGTATAAAACACACTTGTGCGCACTTAATTAGTTTTTTAGAAAAATATTTCCTTTTAATTTAAAAACAGTTTTATTTTCATTTATAGTTTTTTGGTAACCAAATAATTCATTATATATAATTGCATAAAACATATTTTTTCTAATTTATTTAATCATTTTCAAACCCACTATTCTAATGGATGGGTGATATCTATTATATAAAATAATAAAAATAATAATTTGTTTTGTTTAAACTCAAATTTGGGTGTAACAAAATATAAGGTTGATATTTCTTGAAACATAAAACAAACTAAATGTTTAATGTTATTTATTCTATAAAACATATCTTTCTACTTTAAAAATATCAGGGTGTTACCGAGTGGTCCTATTTCAAAAAAAAATCTCTATATGATCCAGAATCACAACTAATTATTCTTTATAAGACAGATCATGCTCTAGAAATACAACTACTAATTTCAGTACATATGATGGATCAAGTATGGTCTTCCTTATGATAGATACAATAAAGTACTCATGAACCTGATAAATGTTGGGTGGAAGCACAAAAAAATAACTACTTTCTGAATACGATTAAGTATATCAATGGGACCGATATACCTAGAGCTTAGTTTTCCCTTATTTCCTCCAAATATAAATTTATTAACAGATCTTCCCACCAAATTAAAATTATAGATCTTTCCAATGATTATCAGCATAAAATTTCTCTCAATTTGTTTCTTCCCTTATGTGTTTTGAATGGATCTAACTGTATCTACCATCTTATCATCTTTCTCAAGTCTCTATAGATTTATTTCTGCATCTTCATTCAAACACGTTGGAGGTATACACTTATTTCTATAAAGGACATCATAATCAATGTTATAAACTATGGAGTGAAAGATATTGTTTCAAGAAAACATAGCTAGTGGAATGTGTTGATCCCAACCACCTTTGAAATCCATTGAAAAAGATCTTAGAATATCCTCTTAGGTTTGAGTTTTTATCTCAAATTGACCATATATTTGAGGATGTTACGCAGTGTTGAAACTAAACTCTATGACAAGATATTCCTAAATACTTCACCAAACATCAAGATAAACTTCATATCTAAATCAAATATAATTAAATGTGGCACTCTATACAACCTTACAACTTCCAAAATGTATATTCATGCAAGTGGATCTAGAGATAAATCATATCTGATAGCAACTAAGTGTGTTGACTTAATATGGTGATCGAATACAACCCATAATTACCTAAACATCAATGATAATATAAACCCTAAAGGTTACCAATAACTTTAATGATATTTTCATCTAGTGTAAAGTCATTCCTCCTTAAATAAAATTTTAACTAAAAGATATGGAAGACCAAATGGTTGTATTTCCATAAATGCCTCTTAAAATATCATTAATCTTGATAAACTCTTATCATGTAATACGAGAAAAGGGATGTTACTGAAATTTAATTTTTGATCAACTTAAACTCATAAACCCATGATGGTATCCATAACAATTAAGTAAATATTACATGAATATATATACACTTTCCAAAGTTAATTAACCCCATATTCTTTATATAAGATCTTATATTATACAAAAAAACCTTGGAATCACGAGTTCATCCTTTTACTGATAGAAATTAAAATGTGACATCATTTTTCTAGAATCCATGTAGATGGAGATAATTACATTAAATTTCACAAAAATATGAACAAAAATATTTTCATAAGGATCATTCATAAAAAATCATTCAAGAAATTTCCAAATAAGGAGGGGAGGATATGTGATCCCTAATTTTCATGATTCACTTCATCCATTGTGATTTCATAATATTTCCCTTGGTCCATTTTCATAAGGGTTATTATGTCTTATCATCCACATTAACCCTAGGATTGGGTCATTGATTTTCATAATGAAAAAAAACTCATTTCACTTGAAACACTAGAATGTGGGTGGTTAATATTTTGGTTTCCTCTTCTTCTAAATTACATTAACTGGCCCATTAGTGCATTTTGATATTCACATGCTTTATAACATGCCTTTCCACATTTAAATAACCTCAATGTTACATTTAAAAAATTCCCTTTAAGATTCTTCTAAAATTTTTGGCATGAATATTTCTTGAATCTCAATCCTCCATTGGAGCTTTCATGAGACTAGATTTTTCTTTTCTTATCAAACCCATGATAATGTTTAGAATATCTAATTTACATTTCTACCTTCATTTTACATCGAATGATTTATTCATAGATACAAAAACCTCTTATATCTTATGAATTTTTAATACTTGGTTTCAGTCCACCAAATAATTGATTAATTTTTTTAAGGTATGATGATTAAATCAGAAGTATACCTAGGAAGTCTTGTAAAAATATATTAATAGTTTCTTATATTTTCATCATAATTTTGATTAAGCTCAAGGAATTACTTCTCTATCTTTTTCCAGAAAATACAAGTCATGTACTAACTAAGAAATATCCCTTTAAAATCTTTACATTCCATATATTAAATTTATTACTGTAATATTTTGTTTTAATATTATTCCACCATTGATCATCTTCACCTAACAAATAATAAAAATCCAAAATGACTTTATGAATTTTCAAATACTAAATAATTGAAAATATCTTTTCATCAGTACTGATTCATTTCTCAGCAACTAGAGGATTGGAGGAACAATTAAAATAAGTTGACTGTTACCACAGGAATTCAACTAAATATTGTTCCCTCCTTTGATTTTTTGGAAGTTCAATATGATTCATAGCTTGAGAAATGTGTGTGGGTATAGTAAAAAGGCTTCTCATTTAAACTCCCATAACATTTGGTTTCTTGGTAGGAAAATTATTACATTTTCTGTCACACTAAACATTAGCATAGTTCCTTTGGGTTATAACCATTGACTAAAAGTAAAAATCATAGAATGAGAAACACTAATTATAGTAGAAAATAACATAATCATAAAAAATCAATTATAGGATGTCTAAATCAAGTAACCTTCTTTTCAATATATGGAACCTTAAGCTCAACCAAGGACATTCATAGTCATTATTTAAATCCATCATGATGGTTCATAAAGTTTTTGTGAATTTCAAAAGAATATCCCCTAAGAGTGTCAGAAAAGATGTGTTCAAAGGACAATTGTTAGGCACCAGATGACAATCTAGTCCAAATCAATTCACCCTTTTCGGAGTTTTTACCTATAGGTACCCATGTTTTAGATCCATAACCACTTGTAGTATTCCTATATAGATGCAATTTATTAGAAACCCCTTTATTTATTCATCACCAAAATTCTAGACCATTTTCGTATGCTTAAAATTATCCTTATGCTTATACTTAGAGATGTAAATAGATATATATACCAAGATATATACTAAGTAATATCCCAAGGTATCTCACTAAAGATATTCTAATCCTAATATTTAATATTGACTAAACCATTCCTTTGATAGTAACTATAGTGATATGGGATTTTATACAAAAATATCACACCTTTTTTAATTAATATTCAATAAATTTAATAAACACATTCCCAAGGAATGTTGTAGTTTAGTATCTATTAAGACTAGAAAAAGAATATTTTTATTTCAGGAAAGATCTTTAACATCTCCCATAAAGATCCACTCACATATTACTCTTCTTTGGCATACCCTACCTAAACCTTTCATCATAACTTGTGGAAGGAAATATAAGAAAGTGTGATCTCAGAAACTTAGTAAGGGTAAATAGAGAAGATATCAATCTATGATCATATAAAATCATAATATAATAATAAGGGTATTTGATCATGAAAATAACTTAAGAAGTTCATAAACAACCTTCCGTAGACCATAAACATAATTAATGATATAGAACTTTGTCATTTCATAAAACATGTCCCACGAGAGTTAAAAATCATTATAAATAAATCATTAACCATAATATCATTTAATAAATTGTTGATGAATCATAAATATAGAAAAACCATTTAATGTGTCAAGATTATGTACCAATACTATCAACATAGTGGATTAGGACTTATCACCTATTTTCCATTTTGAATCAGGAGGAACCTATTTACTATAGTGGATCAAGACGCACATGTTTCCCGCAGTGAATCAAGCCCATCAACTTTTCCCCATTGTTATCCCATAAAAATAACACTTTTACCCATGAATTTGAGGGATATATAGGTCCCACCATTCTTATAATAAAAATCATACATGTGTGTTCCAAAATATCATAAAACATTAACCATATCATCACATCATAACTCGTGAAAATAGAATAGGTTTCATTAAAATTACATCAATTCACCATAGTATAACCCATGAAAATAGATGTGTTTCCTAAATATTTCATCAATATAAACATTAAATATCCATTGAAAGAATAAGGATGGTACCATTCAATCTTATCCCCAGTAAAGCATACATAACATTAAAGGATATCATCTTACATGGAAGAATATTTTGAAATATCACATGAAAATTTTCATATGGAAAATATCCTTTCCACCTATAAGAACACTTTTTAAAAAATATATCATTTTAAAAATCCATTTCTTAGTAAATATACTTGGAACCATATAAATGAAGCTTTAAAATTAAATTAAAAAACTTCTTGAGTAAAATATTCATTCCACTTTGAAACCAAAATCAAAAGAAAAATTTAAAAATACTTTTCTTTCAAAAAACATTTGAAACTTATAAAGGATTCTCTAAAAACTGGGTGGTCATGATGGTAGAAAATTATGTTCATCCTCCATATGTTAAAATAATGAATCCATTCTTATGTTTTGTAAAATAAAAATGGATTTTTTTGGAAAACGAAAACAATATTACGTTCAAAAAAATTAAAAAGGTAAAAAATGAGTAAAAATACAAGAGTTATAATTTTTTAATTTCATGTTTTGGAATATTGTATGGATTATTTTTTGATCTAGGAACTGAGGTGGTGTGATATTTTGAGGCCTAATTTATCCTGAAATCATTTTTAAAATATATTAATTATATTAAATATCATGTGTGTTTAGTTTTCTTATGAAAGTAGAATAACTTACGAATATAGGCTCAGATAAAAAATATAAGGGATTCATTGATCTCAGAGCATAGTTTTTAAACTATGTGTGATATAACCTTGCAACACATTAGATGTTCAGGTTGGGTAAGGTCATGGGTGGATGTTTAAAAAATTTAATTTGTTAAATAAATTTATTTAATTTATCACCATGACTTGGTTTTTTTCTATATAAACTCTTCTATGGATAATTTATAGGGCTACACACATAATAATAAAAATTTATAAGATGAATTGGATAGTTTTTTATAGATCTTGATAGATTATGTCGGGCTAGCTCATGGATCATCGATAGGTGTGTGACGGAACTCAAGGATCCCGCTAACGACAAAAACAAATAATCTTTCTTCACTAGTGATTGATACAATTTGAGGTAGTATGCTATTTTATTTAGATTTAGTACTCATTTGTTTATTTATATGATGAATGTGAACTGGTTGACCAAAGTTTTGATTCACACATCGATCATATTGTTGGTAATCGATTGTCTATAAGGATTATTGGAAGAAATTTTTATTTATTATGGATCTTTGTTTTTCATTCTAAAGTAAAAAAATCGAAGCCAACCCAAACATGGTTTAGGTTCATTCCACTTTTGTGTGTTTCTTTTATTTCTCTTAAAGTTCTCCATTCATTCATCACCCGTATTCATTTTGACAGTTGGTTTGATAAAATACCATGAAATCAATCATTGTGCACCTGTTTATTGGTAAAATGGATTAACATTGTAGATATCAGTTCATATTGACAAAATTATCAAGAAAAAATAATAAATAGGGATTGAGGATGGATTTACGATCCCTGGTTTGACCAGAGAGTGTGACATTATGGGGACCAATGGTGACAGTTTCATAGGGTGGATTCCAGTGAGCGATAAAGGAAAAGTATGATCAGACCAGATCCATGATATTCAAGTGAGATCATTGGAAAAAACAAAGACAAAGGTAGCAAAAGAATACACAGAGAAAGAATCTAAAATTATAGAAAATTTCATGTTACTTGGAGTTTCATCCAAGTTCACATCCCATGTGGGACACTTCTAATGCAACACTTGGGTTTCTGTGAGAAGATAGACATCACACGACATGAGACATCTATCACATGGCTTGTGAACCTTACCTGGAGGCTCATAGTGTACCTCATAGGGTATATAGACACATATAATAGTACATGGTAATAGAAACTCCATATACTTGGGAACATACATTGGCATAGGGTACACAGACATATCCAGGTGTACACGGGATTGGACACGTCCTATACTCAGGCATAGACATGGGCATGGGTTGTGATACATAGAAAGGACTTGGTACCAAAGGGAAACTCCATGTACTACCATTACACATTGTGTAACCCCTTTAATATGACTTAGATCCATTCTCTTTTTTAGCCAAGAGATGTTTCATTGGGATGAATTTCCTTAATCCATTCCCTAAAGGTTTAATATGGGACCACCTCTTATACCTAGGATTGTGATCCCTTTATAGGGACTCCGATCTTGGATATAGTTATTAGAATCCTTTTATGAGGCCCGAAATGAGATCCTATATTATTATCTTTACCCTAGGTTGATTCCTTTGTATCTTTGTGACCAACACTACACGGGTGTTGATCCTCCACTGAGCAGGTTATTCAAAATTTATTTGTTTGATATACCACCTAGCCTTGGGTTTAATCCTCATCTATGTATCATTATCTTCAGTCATATAGTATGTACTTCTCATAGAAATACCTAATGATCATTTCATCTTGGACATATTCTATAAATGTTGTTTGAATCATGGATTGTGTTCTCTTAGACGATTTCTATGTGGAACCTTTGAGTTGGAATCCTAGACTCACATTACAGTTGTGAATTTGACATGAGATAGTGTGACTTTGTAGAGTATATATAGATATTCTTGTTATCTGTGTTGCATACATATACTTATGATCAAATGACTATAATTATTGATGTTATATTCTCAGTGACTTTGTGGTGTCCTACTGGGAATTAGTATACTAATCCCTACATGATATTTTACCGCATGTGTCATGTCTTCTGCATATGATCACCCATTTGATGGAGTCATAGGAGGACCAGGACCAAGTGGATATTTGTGAGATAGATAGACTAAGGTGTGTTCCTATAGTTTCTTTGATAGCAGTCCCCTTATATACTTTCAGGTTGGATGTGTTTTTAGTTTATTTGTAGTGGGATTTTATTTGGACCTTTATAATTTCCAGTAGTAGTCATCATACTCTAGTGGTAGTATTTTAGATGTATGAATGCATGGTTATTAGTTATTTTACATTTCATTATTGTATGGGCTTGGAGATGTGTGATTGTATACAAGTACATTAAGGTAAGTCCTCCCATGTGTGTGATATGCCGACTCAAAACCAGCCTCCATCCCTTTATATATTGTAGGAAAGCATGGGGTAGTCACAGAATGGTCCCCCATTAGGATGGGTTATGATTGAGTGGTGTCAGAGAAGTCTATTCTACCTTAGGACATGATTCTGTGAGATTGGTTTGGGGAAACAGTCTTAATTGTTCTGAGTTCAGCATTCAGGCCAAGGACTCCAGTGTGGGTGCGGTGGCTGATGTATCCATACACCAGGACTATCATATATTGCCTTTATACTTGGTAAATATAGAAATTGGTTACATAAAAAACATTTTTATGTGCATTATATAAGAATGGGTTGTGGTTCACATATCCTTCTTGAGTCCTCTCTTCAGATTTACTCATTAACCGTAGTATATATTTTCTATTTTCGGGATCCCCATGATGTTTTATAGATTGGATTAAGAATTAGGATCATGAGAATAATCCCCTCATTAATGATACTTTGATAAAGGGAATTTATTAGAAGGTTTTACCTCTAGGTCGTGCACCAGTTATACCACCCCCTATTGAAAAACAAATAGTACTAGTAGTATCAGTAGATGAGGTGCATAGGTTTCACTCAGTTCATAAGTTTCAGTTACAAAAACCCCTCATATTCTGAGGTGATCTCAACCCATAGGTGGTTGATGACTAGCTTTAGGAGGTGACATGAGTTTTCCATCTGTTAATGTCATGGAAAGATCAAATGGTGGTCCTAGAAGGAAGCCTTACCCATGGGTCTATAGGGTGATGGTTAGCCTTAGTGACCCAGTCTTATGATGATGTTACTCTTACATGGTCAGAATTCAAGTGCCTTTTCAGAGAGTATTACATCAAGGTATGTGAATATACAAGAGCTTATATTGCTTCAGTGGGTCAGTATGACTATGGATGAGTATTCATTGAGGTTCACCAATCTTTCTCTATACTCAATGAATATGGTTTGTGATCAGTACTTTCATGCTTGGACTTCGAGGGGGGACTATACAAAGGCATCCTATATAGATTTATACCACTATGAATTCCTACTTATGATGGGGTGGTAGTCTATTCTTTCTAGTTGAGAGTTTCCTTACCGATCAGACACGGATAGTTGTTGTTGGTAATGGACACATAGGGGTAGAGATAATGGAAGTAGGGAGTCAAAGTCAGACTTAGAGACCTAGACGTGCAATAAATTATAGGAGGTGATATTATGGTAGAGCTTTTATGGTTCATGGCTCATAGTATTCTACTAGTTTGCCTAGGGAGAGGTGGGTCGACTCTAGTGACAATAGGGGAAATATCTCATGGGATTTTCTAAACTATCGTACATTTGACAAAGAGATAGTGGATGGGCCTCTATGGAAGAGGCAATGTTAAGATCAGGTAGTTCCTCTGGGAGATATATGTGGCAGAGAATCTGGGAGAGAAGCTAGTTTTGGTAGAAATTTTTACCTGTTACCACCACCAATCCTTCGTGGTCCCTACCAGGGAGCTAGGGGATTGGGGAAAGGGAAGCTATAGGCGATCGAGGATTACGAACCATAAAATCTGGGGAATATATGAGATATGATGTTTGTCTTTTATACATTATATACAGTACTAATAGACAAATTTTCAAGTTATTCAATTATTTACACTTACCAGGTTAGAGACATAGAGATTCAATTTGAGCCTTTGGCACAACCCTTACACTTGGATAATCCAATGGGAGGTGACCCAGCAATCACATGCATGTTCTGATGATGTGACCTAACACTTGGAGGAAAGAGTTTCATTTGGGTTATCTTTATAGCATCAATGAGTCCTTGTAAATTAATATTAGATATGGAATGGTTATCTACATTTCATGACAAGATATTTCATTTTAGAAGGAGGATGTGGTGTTTCCATAGTGGTGGGTCTAGGTTTTCATTTGTGCTTGAAAAATTATACCCAGGAAAAGCTAGATGGACTCATATATAGGAGGGTACAGTCGAGTACTCGTGATTTGGGTATAATGACCCCTAGTGTAGTGGAAGATAAGAGTTTTTAGTTTTTTATAGTAGTGGGGGACTATGAGGATGTCTTTCCTAAGGTCATTCCTTGATTACCTCCATATTGGGAGATATAATTCTTTATTGATCTACACCCCAAGATGGCCCCGATATCTGCATTGTCATATTAGATTTCTCTTGTAGATCATTATGAGCTTAGGTTGAAGTTAGAGGACTTCCAAAGTAAGGGATTTTTCAATCCAACTGTTTCACCCTTGGAAACCCTTTTATTGTTATCTAACTAGTAGAATGAGAGTTTGAGGTTATGTGTGGACTACCATCACCTAAACCCAGTGACCATAAATAATAATTATACAATACCGAGGATCAATGACCTCTTCTATTAGTTAAGATGGTTATGATGGTTCTTGAATATTGACATCATATTAGGATATCATCAGTTCCGAGTAAAGGATAAGGATATATTGAAGATGTAATTCCAATGTCTCTATGTTCACTATGAGTATTTGTTGATTCCCTTTGACATTAATAATTCTCCATCAGTGTTCACAGAAATCATGAACTTGATCTTTCATCTTTTCGTATCCCATTTCATGGTAGTATTCATCGATGATATCCAAGTGTACTCTTCATACAATGAGGATCATGTGGGAAAATTGAAGATGGTTTTGGATTTACTCTAAGGGAACTGCCTTTATGGGAATCTCTCAAAGATACAGTTATATATTTATGAGTTATACTTTTAGGGAAGTATTATTTCATCAGATGGTGTGATAATGGGCCAGGAAAAGGTTAAGGCATTGTTAGCTTGAGAGATACTTAATTGCGTGATATAGTTTCGGATATTACTTCTGTTGTCATGAAACTATCATAGATTCATACATAATTTATCTCGAATATTAGGTCCCTTGAAATATTTGTCCCGAAATCGTAAACCTTTCATGTGGATAGAGAGGTACTTGTAGTCTTTCCCTGAGTTAAGGTGGGGATTGATGATTTCTACCATCTTGAGATTACTAGAGGAGGTTTTCGAGTGTGTAGTGATCTATGATGAATTGGGGACCAGAATGTTTTCTGTTATGATGAAGATAAAGGAATCGATTTCATGTGGTTCACATCAGTAGAGACCACATGAGAAAAACTATGCTACATGTGATCTTGAGTTAGTAGTGCTAGTCTTCTCACTGAAGATGTGGTGACACTACCTAATGGGTGAGTGGTTTATCATCTATTGTGACCGCAATATTCTCAAGTATATATTCCCTTAGAATTTTCGTAATATGAGACAAAGGTGGTGTATATATTTCCTCAATAATAATGACATCATGATTGTCTATATGATTATGATGGGGAACATGGTAAAATATGCTCTCAATAGGAGATCATGTTCATAATTTCTGAGTGAGGTTCCAGAGTAGTTCTCCTCGTTATAGTTAAACATTGTGAATGGGGATAAATAATCTTAACTCCATAATATGGTTGTTACTCATTGGATTTTACAGTGATTTAGGGAAGCACAACTTGGGGATACCAACAGTGAGACCCTGCATGCTAATGTATCCACGAGACATGCTCCTAATGGATTTTCTGAAGGCCAAGAGAATGTTATTACTCTTAGGAGAAGAACGATGGTACCACCTACATTTTTGAGATGAGGTTCTGAGAGAGTTTCGTACATCTCCATTGGAAGTAAATATAGTTGTAGATAAGATATACCATGAAATCTGATATCAGTTTTTATGGTCATGGATGAAGAAGGGAGTTGTCGAATTTAGTGCTTGATGCCTTCCTTGCCAGTAGGTAGAGGATGGGAACCAGGATCCAGTGGGTTTATCTCAACCCCTTTAGGTGCTATAGTGGAAGTGGGATAGGATATCCATGGACTTCATGATGGGGATACCACATACATCTAGGGTATATGATTTCATCTAGGTTATCATAGACTAACTCACCATGTCATCCCCCTACCATTCTATTTGAGAGAAGAGTTCAGTAGAGATATTAGCACGCCTCTATGTACTGAAAATAGTCAAACTCCATGGAGTTCTATTTATTATCATTTCAGAACACAATGATCACTTCACATATCAATTAAGGAAGGGATTTCATGTGGATCTTTGGGCTCCATTACATTTGATCATAGTGTTTCACCCCCAAAATGATGTCCAGACTAAGGGTACAATTCAGGTCTTGGAGGACATATTGTAGTCTTGAATGTTAGACTTTTTCCATAGTTGTGATGACCATATACCATTGGTGTATTGATATTCCTGATTTTTGTATACTTTTCATACATACTGTTGAGTATAAAAATATTTTTTTCATCAAATGCCTATTTTTTCATGGATAAAATACTTTATTTCAGTGTCCTTGGTGATATTCAGATGTTTTCAAGCCAAAATCACAAATCAGGAAAGAATAGAGAAAATATTGGAAAATACATGGCATGTGCTTATCAACACATGTCTTGTACCATTACCTAGACATGGTACAACCACACCAAGTACACACCAATGTAGTAATCTAGAGATAATACGCTCTGTACATACCATTTAAACACTATTTACGAACTTCTAGATGTGTTTGGTTGATAATGTTGAAACTAAATGCCAAGTGGGGAGGCGCTACATGTCGTGTACCCCCACCAACTGACCACCGATGCTTCAAAGTCAAGGGGTATCATGGATGATCACCTACGCACAGAGAAACCCAAGCCAAGTCAAGTTGACTTGACTACACAGCATGTAATTTATGGTACATGCTGCGTATTCTCAATTTCTATAAATATTGGGGCATCCTCTCCATGTTTGGGGTTGGACATCTAGGGGGAGGTGTTGCGGCTCTGTAGTTCGATCCTCCCTCGAATCCAAATATGAGTTTTATTTAATGTTTTAAATTATGTTTTAGTGTAATTGACTCATTCCCCAGCTCCTCTCATATCCATGATAAGGATTGAGTTTTGGCTTAATCCGCACAACATGACCATGGTCAGAAGAGGCTAGTTTTCCTCTTATTGGTTTGTAATAATATTTTTGAGTGATTTTTATTTTCAGTCCCAAAGTTTTGTTTTTATTATGGTTTTTTATAACTTCTTAAATGACCCTAAAGACTTATCCACCATTAGTGTCGCATTGGACCAAGAACAACACCTATGGATAAAATTTAAGGAGTTATAATGAGCAAATCTATGAACATTGGGTGATCCCATTGCCACTTGTTTAAGGGGTAAATAACCTAAAGAATATTTAAGTAGTTAAATTTGGGAGCAATTAGTCATCCTTTAAATGTGTAGTTGTTTGTTTTTAGACCAAGAAAAAACAATTTTATTGAATCCCTGTAGTAAATAACTTTCATTCGTAAATATAATGATTAATAAATAATATTTCATTAATCCCTAATCATAATTACAACCCTTACATGCTAGTATTCTTTTTCATTATATTCTTCTTATATTTTAATTTAACTTTTTTCAAATAGTTTCCTTTTTTCATCTGTTACCTATGATGTTTTCATATGGATAATTGACTGAGATTCGTCTGACCCACACTAGTTCTTTATTCTTTGTTCTCCCTATAGAATCGACCCAAAATTCCACTTACTACCTAGTTATTTGGTTCATAAGGGAACATTAATTTCTAATTTGGACCACACCTTGCAAAGGGAGTGGTACCAAATTCTAGTACTGTTTCCAAGGAAATAGAAATAAATATAAGGATTCTGAGTCAAAGGTTGGTTTACCGAATTTTTTTGATTTTTATATATTTATTTTTTAAAATATTTTTCTTGGGAACTTTGACCCCACATCCCATGGATTATTATCTAACTGGGGTGTGGTACAATCCAACTGAAGAGGATTTTTATTCCCCTGATCAATTGTTGTTATACTCATACCTGAAAGATTATTATCCATACATGGATGATCGGTTCCAATATGAGGAACAACCCATTACATCCATCACCTCACCCTTCTCTTCTTCTCATCTAGAACCATGTTCAGGTAATATCGAAAGGTTCTTATCCACAATTGAGGAATTTACCACACACCGGTTAGACCCAACCGAATGGTTTAAATAACCTAGAAATATTGTAGAATAGATCTCTAATATAATTTTCAATGTGGATACTCCGGTTGAGTTTTAGGAAAGGTGTTATGACCCCTTCTCAACCAAGGAGACATGTTATGATGGTGGACCCACCTATCTTTCACTATAAATTTCTGGACCTAAATTTCAAAACTCAATCTTTGAATATGGGGGCACATAATAACATGTTAATGCTGAATCTAACTGATTCTTTCTTTCTAAGACCTAATTTGATTATTTACCTTTTCAGGAGGAGTCCTGTGATTATTTTCAGGTATTCATCATTTCCATTCTAAAAACTTGGGAGGTGGAGAACGTGCCTAATCAATCCAAGAACCAAGTCCACCTTTGGCATATAATAACCATGGAGAAGGGACACAGTAAGACATCTCCTAGACCACCTAAAAAACAAGAATCATGGATACAATATACAGGTTTCAGACATAGGTGGTGGCTCATACAGAAAAATCCACATCCGCCTTCGATTTACGGGTAAGTATCCCTGACTCAGGTAGATCTGAAGTCCTAAATCAAAGTTACTTTCTAGGATGCAACCCATCCAATATCTTATATCTTCTTTTCTATTCTTAAAAAATACATATGTTGTGTACCTATTATTTCTTCTGGGAAACTATTTAAATAAGAGAAGAATGATCCTAGACACCATGTGTATCCTTGTACATGGCATGTACTAATATTTTTAATATATATTTTAATATAAATTTTAGTATAAGAGAATATTAATTAAGTTAATAAACTTGGATGAGGCATGTGCCGATGGGAAAATCATTGGAGTGTATCCAATCCATTACTGGTTCGTATCACTCCACACTCACTTTTGGTATAGGGTCCATTATTTTTTAACTCTTGTTTTCCTTAAACAATTTGTGAGATTTCTTTCAAAACTAAATAAAACCATTTCAAAATAAAAAAAAATCCCATAGTGGGGATGAATTGGTTGGTAGGGTCATACCCCACAGATCCAAAAGATTTGGGTTTTAGTCCCGTCGACCGATTTATTTTCATCATTTTTCATGTTAATAAAACCACATGATGTGTATTTCAGTAGACATCATGGGATCCATGTTTTCATTAATAACTTAAAGTATCTTTAAAAATAAGAAATCACCCAAAGGTGATGTAGGTTGACTGGAAGAGTCATATCTAAGGGTCCAAAAGGTCTGATTTCGAACTCATCCAATCTCTTTACTTCATCCCAATATTTCAATAATTAAAACCAAATGTTGTGTGTTGTTATTTCCCCATGTAGAGATATAACTATAATTTAAATATATGAAGTTAATAAAAATGTGCAGGACTACAACCTTTGCTCTAGTGGTTGAGGGCTTATGTTTAGCTCGGCCCGGTCGCCAGTTCGAATCATTCCCCAAGCACCAGAACGAAGGTTGTAGTTCACTTTTTCAAATTTCATAAAACACGGTGTGTATCTCTCAAATACATTTTGTTTATATGTTTTATTTTTCATTTTTTAATAATATATATTTATATTTCCTTTTAAATTATAAATAATTATTATTATATATTTTAATATAATTATACTTTTAATATTCATAATATTAATTAAAAAAATAGAATGCACAGTGTGTATGCTACTATATACGCCATGTATCCTAGCTATAAAGGTCAGGAACTGTGCCCGACCTAACCCTGTGGTGACCCCCCCCCCCCCCTTCCATTTTGTTCTACTGAATATTCTCTTGTAAGTCGTCACTCACCCGCCCATCAAATACTCAATTTTGGTGCATTTCCAGCTGATTTCACACCCCCATTGTGATACTTGATCCAAGTACACCCTTCTACACCCTCTATTTCAGTTTTTTAGTCACATTTAGGGTGATTTTTTAATCATTTGACCATTTGGATTATAATTTGAAACACACGGGTCACAACAAAGAACACATTTCATGTACCGTCGGTACCCAACCACACACACTCTATTGATCACAATTGAAGATACATGTCGTGTACGTATACCAAATGTTATGTATAGTTCCATTACCAAAGTTAAATGATTACCCCATGTATGACCACATACACGACCATGATCCCATGCAGACACACATGACATGTATGTTTAGTGAACACTGTGTACCATGTTCATAAAGAGCAGTCTGTGTAAAGGGTGTACACACTTTAGAATCCATGTTCACACAACACACCATGTAGTGCCTTCAAACTGAGGGTACTCTATTATATGAACCCTCCAAGTCGAGTCCGTGTATGGGAACTTACACGACCAACACTCCATGTTCTAACACACAGCATGTATACACTAATATACACGATGTACTAGCTTTTTCCTGACCACATTCCCACTCAACGTGTTTATTTAGGGTAAATAGGATGTGAACTGAACATACTACACGCTGTGTTCTTGGGTCCTATAGGTTGTGTGTTTTGTTTTTATGATATCTCAAATATCTTCTTTTTTTCATCTAATTTTCTTTTGTTGTTTTATTTTCATTCTATTTCAGCTATAGAATATGGAGATCGTGCGAGTGGGAAGAGGCCCATGCCCACTTCTGATGGAGAGATACCCCATTTGATCCAACTCTAGAGGCCAATAAAACCTTTCACAACCTAGAATCTTTGAGTCTCCCAGCCACCACCCTTGGAGATGATTCCCCCTCTTCTACTGGAACCCACATCTTCGCCATCTTCCAGTTCATTTTCCACCATGGCACCATATTCGGAAACTGATGCTCCACCAGCTATCATGTCCACACTATCCACATCTCCCTAGGGTTTCAGTATAGTATCTCCCACTTCCAATACAGCACCTAAGGAGTTATCCATGACTTCAATATACCCTATTGTTCCCACACCCCCATCCACCACAAGCAAGACCTCAGATACATATCACACATCAACTGATCCACCCACTACGACCACATCTGTACACTCCACCTCAGCCGTTATGGCCCCACCTCAACCTACACCGACAGCTACCTGACCCCATCCACATCCATGCCTTGTCTTTTATGAGGTCCATCCTACCATAGAAAGGTTACGATGATTTTAACAACATAGTATATAGTTTAGTAGCTGCTTACTTGATGTTTTTGTTCCACAACTTATCAGCATCTAGGAGGATATTGAAGAGATCCTTAGGCAGATGTATCTTCTGTAAACACTTTAGGTTAGCACTCCTAAGTTCATATATTTATTTTTGGAGTTTGTTCTGGCCATTGAATTTTATGGGACCACCTACCAAGCCAAACCCAGTGACACAGATACTCCAGTATGATTCAGGCTATGCGGACAACACATCTCATAAACCCTGGTCGAGTTTGGTCGAGGGTGTATATTTTACCCTTATCCTTCCACCCCACCTCCCATATCCACCTTCACCCTCCTTGAGCACTCTGATTGCATTTTCATGTGGTGGGAGCTTATTGGATCTGACCATAGGTATACCCTAACTTCTCATAAGAGCACTATCATCATTTATCCACATATTTGTTTCATCCATCGGTGTTTCAGAACTATCCTTTTTCCACACCACGAGGATATGGGTGTCATGTACTGCTGAGACATGGAGCTTCTCACCTCTATTTTCTGGCACAATTTTCCCAACCTCCCTTATCTGGACACCTCTTACTTCCACTCCATGATTAATGTTCATTGGGGAAACCTGAATGGAGTTTTATATGCCACCAGGTTAGCACACTATCTGTAGGTATATGATCCATCTCTCCCTCATGATCACTTGGGATCTCTTCAGCATGTGTATTTCATCGTGCATATCTGCGTGAGTCTGTTCGAGCATTGGGGAGCTGAATTTATGCTCATGAAGGATAAATTAGCGCCTACTGGGGTGAAAGATGATCGTGATTCCCCCATTGGTGTTGATGATTATGCCCCACCCATCCACCAATGGATGTCCCTTCTCTTCCCCACCCGACTTCTTCAACCCTTTCATCACCATCCACATCCCCACCTCCACCTGCACCCTCAGATGTCCTCCCCATCTCCCTCCTCCTTTCCATGATGTACCACCATCTGGACCTCCTAAACCAACACCAAGCTGCCATAGTTTAGTAATAGGCCTTTAATGAGCAGATGTCGGGCCTGATTCTTCAGCATCCAAAAATTCAGTTATCCCCAACACCTTCTCCTCCATCTGATCCTCAACCTTCCATTGCTCTGCCTCTGATTACTACGTTGTCCATCGATTCTGTTCTTCTATTAAGTGCTGGAATAAATGTTACTCCTACTACCAGTCAAGCCATGCCCATCGAACCTACCACTAAGATTGGTGACCCTGCACCTCTGAATTCCACTACAACTCCTACTATTCTGGATCTGCTATTACTGATGGTGCCTCCTCTAAGGTGACACAATGACTATTTTTTCACATATATTCCATTATATATATATATATATATATTATTGTTCTTGCGACGTGATTATTTTTTGTAATGTAGAATTTTGTTTCCATTTCTTCAACACTCACAGGTACTCTGGAGCGCTATGGGAATCTCCTTATGGCTTATTTACATCTTTTTATGCTCAACACAAGGGGAGTCTTATTTTTGCATTTGTTTTCTTTTACTTTAGGATTACTTCTTTTACTACTTCCCCTCATCCAGGACAACTTTTTCATTCTCACATCTTCATCTCTTCCTTAGTGTTTTACTTTGGGGACCATGTGCAATATTAAGTGTGGGGGGAGAGTCTCTGACTACACTAGTCTTTTCCCTTGTACAGATCTAGGATACATCATTAATATTTGAAATATTTTAAAATGCGGAATTTTTTTGATAAATTATAATTATAAATGATCAAGACATAAGAGATAATTTTAAAAGTTACATGACTATTTAAAATTTTAAAATATTTTAAAATGTTTGCTGATATAATTTGACTCTGGATTTAAATTATTTGATATTTAAATTTATTAGAATAGTCATTTTTATTCATGTCATGACCAGATTGACCCATTTTTATCCCCATTCCTGAGAGTTATTCAAATCCTTTCTTACATATTCTTTCTCATACCCTCTTTCTTGAGATAAATTATCGAAATAATAATGACTACTATTACTTGTAAGTTTTTTTATCTTCAAAACATGACGAATTTTAATCGCATTAAAATGATTGAGGAAATTGATTGTTTTTCATCCCCTTTAACCATGAGACCTACCCTACATCTGACCTTCATAAAATCCATAGAAACCATGAAATTACTTGATAGGAATCCACATTATAAGCCTATTTATCCTTCTTACCCAAATTATTTGATAATATTACATGATTATTCATTTAAGCTTTAAAAAGGGAGTTTAGATATTCATAGCACATTTTGGTGAAAATCATGAAATTAAGTATGGGGGAAAGATTCATTTATTCTTTTGGGAAGAAGGGTCGCAAAACAACAATTCATTGTAGTCTTAGTGGCCAATTAAAAAAATAAGTATAATGATTTTAATTTTCTATTTTAGAGTATAAATTCAACTAATTAGATGTTGATATTTTCCTTGGGTTAAAGAAAATGACTAATAGTGGGGGAGTTTGATGTTCCTGATGTTTTTATACCTTTTCATACATATTAATGAGTATAAAAACAAGTTTTCATCAAATACCTATTGTTTTATGGATAAAATGATTTATTTTTGTGTTCATAGTAATCTTAAGATGTTTTCTAACCAAAATAAAAAATTGGGAAATATTATAGAGAAGATTGGAATATAAACGACGTGTACTTATCAACACAAACCGTGTACTATAACCTAGACATGGTACGTCCACAATGAGTATACTCCCATGTAGCTGTCAAGAGATAACATGTTGTGTACATACCTTCTACATGTCGTGTATGACCTTCTAGATACGGTTGGTGGTAGAAGTTGAAACTACACGCCATGTGGGGTGGTGCTATAGGTTGTGTACCCCTACCAACTGACCTTCGACTCTACAACGTCAAGGGGTTGAACGAAGGATCACCTACCTGTGGAGACACCCAAGAAAAGTCATGTTGACTTGACTACACGCCACGTACTTTATGATACATGTAGTGTAGTCTCAATTTCTATAAATATGATGGAGACCCCTCCATGTTCGAGGTTAGACATCCAGGAGGAGGTGTTGTTGTGCTGCCATTCAAACCTCCCTTGGATCAAAATTTGAATTTTATTTTCTATTTTTAATTCTGTTTTAGTGTAATTATCCCCTTCCCTGTATCCTCTCATATCCATGGTAGGGATTGAGTTTCATCTCAATCTTTACACTATCACCATGGTCATAAGAGGCTAGTTTTCCCCGTGTTGGGGTTATAATAATGATTTTAAGTGATTTGTTATTAAAATTCCAATTTTTTTTATTACGATTGAAAATTAAATTTTTTTCAAAGAAAACAAAAAATTACACGAAAGTAGAAGGGATGACCAATAAATATCCAGGGGGTCTGAAGGAGTGTAGGCCTAGAGCATCATTCTTAATAAAAATTTTGAAATCATTAGGAAGAGATCCCTATGTAGTGTAGAGAGTCATGGTCACCCCATGCATACCTTAGCAAGAAAGTGAATCAGCTGCGAAATTTCTTTCTCTCCGGGTATGATTGACAGTTATGTTTTTTGTTGATATAGTTTTCATAGTACCTAATAGAATAAACCAGATCCCAAGGAACATTAGATTTATATTGAATAAAATGTACCAACACAGCCGAGTCAGATTAAACTTCCAATATTGGATGATTGAAACACCTACACAAAGAGATACCCAAGTCCATAGACTTGGTCTCTTCACTAATTCAATTACCAGTATTGAAGATGGAACTGAATATGAGTAGCATGGAACCTCTATTTTCCTTGACCAGACAGCCTCCTCTCATATCCACATCTATATAGGAACCATTGACATTCATCTTGAGACCCATGATCAGCGGTCTCCATTTGATCCATCGAACCTGATTGGGGTTGCTAGGAGATGTGGAAATGAAGACATCCAGAATAAACAATCTAAGAGTATTGAAGAGACAAGATTTTTAATTAGGTCACTGAACTCTTCTATAGCTATTTTGATTTAGGTTTGGAGGAAATGCACAGATTGAAACACACCAATGTGGGACTTGTTTCTCACTTCCCAACAGACCAGCATGCGACTGCAAAAATCATATCTTGAACCTTCACTTCCAGCATAGAATTTCCAGTTCCAAAAACCATGACTCCATCTTATTTTTCATGGAATCACCTGAAATATTGATGTTCAATCCCAGTTGTAAAAAATTTAATACTTTCTATTGCCGCTTTTTTAAGGAGTAATTAACCAAAACATATTTTAAGTAGTCAAATTACCATACCAAGGAGTTAAAATTTAAATGTGTAATTTTTTTCAGACTAATAAAAAATTATTTTATTGAATACCCATGGTAAATAACTTTCATTAATAAATACAACATAAAATAAATAATATTGAATTAATCCATGATCATAATTACAACCCTAACATTCTTGTCTTCTTTTTGTATTTTACTTATATTTTAATTTAAATTTTCTCAAATAGTTACACTTCTTCATTTGTTCCCTTCGTTGTTTTTCATCTGGATAATAGACTGATATTCTTCAAACTCACGCTAGTTATTTCTTCTCTATTCTCCCTATGGTATTGACACCAACTGAAACTTAATACCTAGTTAGATGGTTCATAGGGTAACTTTAATTTCTAATTATGACGACACCTTTCAAAAGGGGTGGTACCATGTAGTCTTAGTACCTCAACAAAAACCATTACTTCATTGGTATGGAACTATTCAAGGCCTTGTATGGGTGACCCTTCAGGTCTCCACTATGCTGGACCAACCAAGGAGAGTTAGGACATATTGGCCAAGAGTTGGTGAGAGCCAATAAGATTAGGAGCATATCATCTAAGAGCAGATGAGGACTGCACAAAACCACCATAAGTCCTATATGTATAGACGATGGGGGTCTTCGAGTTCGAGGAGAAAGACCATGTGTTCCTAAGTTTCTCACCTTGATGTGGATTGCAGAGATTTGGATTGGTTGGAAAGTTATCTATAAGATTATTTAACCCTTTCCAAATACTGCATATACTTGGTGAGGTGGCATACCACGTAGTCATACCGCTATAGTTAGACATGGAATACGATGTCTTCCAAGTGTCACAGCTGAGGATGTATGTTCATCACACATCACATGTTATCAAATGGGGGAGTTGGACATCAAGTATGGAGCTACCTTTGCTGAGTACCCGATATATATTGACGGTCAACTGGAGAGGATCCTTACTGGGAGATCTATCCCCCTAGTGTTTTTATGGTGTAAGCCTAAGAATATTCAAGATAGTACCTGGGATTGGGAGGCCCAAATGCATGATCAGTATCCAAATCTCTTTGTTAATCCTTTTGTTTTTAATTTTTGTGATGTAAATCCACAATGTGGAGTGAATGTAAGGAATCTTATTTTTTTAAGTCCCATTTTTTAATTTTTTATAGATTATTTTTGGAGGTAGGCACTGAAAAGTCAATCGATTATGAGACCTGGTGTGCCCAGAATTAATTTTTGAAATATATTAAATAAATTAAATATCACGTGTGCGCAATTTTCTAGAAAAAGATGAATAACTCCTAAACGGTGTCTCATATCAGAAATTTTAGGGATCTAATGAGCTTATAGAGTGGGTTTTATCTTAGGTGTATGATAACCATGGAACATGTCGGACATTCAAGATGGGATTGGTCATGGTTGGATGTTTAAATTAATTTTATTGAATAAATTGATTTATTTAATTAATCATGATGACTTCATTTTTGTCTATATAAAGGACAGTATTGCTTATTTTAAGGGTTAGTTTCATAACCTAGGAAATTAAGAGGAGAATTTAGATAGAATTGGAGGAGATCTTGAGAGACAATGTCATATCAGATTATGGATCATCGATTAGTGTGCGATGTAACTCATGAATATCACCAAAAATAATGAAATAAAATTTTTATTCACCAGTGCTTCATCCAAATCAAGGTAGGATATTTTTTTATTTGGATTAAGTCCCCATTTTTTTATTTCTACAATGAATGTTAATCAATTGATCAACAGATGGATTCGTTGATCAATTTTATTGTGAGTATGAGATTATTTGTGGGGATTATTGGGATAGCTGTTTATTTTTTATGTATCTTTGTTCATCATTCTAATAGAAATGGATTGAGTAATTTTTGAACAAGGCCAAGGTTCACTCAACTTTTTTGATTTTTTGGGTTTTCTCCCGTAATTTTTTAATCATTCAGTGTTGATATTAGTTTTTACCGTTGATTTAATACAATAATAGGTAATAAATAATTTTGAACCCATTTCTTGATGCAATGGATTGGAATTTTAAATATAGGTTGGTATTGAAAATAGTATTAAGCTAAGTTGAGGAAATATTTGAGATCCCTAGTTTGATCGGCATATGCAATAGTGACAGGGGAAAATAGATATCATTTCCCAAGTGTTTTTTAAACCAAATTACATCCAGTGGTGACAAAACGTTCTGGTCAAACCAAATCCATGATCTTTGGGTAAGATTGGAAGTGAAACTGAAGATGGTAGCAATGCGGGTAGACATGGAGAAAGAATATATAATTCTATAAAATTTTGGTTTAAGTTATGTGGGACCCTCCTGGTGCGTTACTAGGGTTTCTGTGGGAAGATAAACATCACACAGCGTGTGAAATTTGTTACATGGTGTGTTACCCTTACCTGGTGGTCGGTGTATACCTCGGAGGGTACAGAAACACTGATAATAGTACACGGTCTTTGACATATCATGTACTCAGGAATGAACATGGCCAGTGGGTACAAAAACATGGTTAGGATATTATTGGATCAGACAAACCATATACTCAAACAAAGACACATGCATGAGACATGATACACGGGAAGGACCAAGTGCCAAAAGGAAACAACATGTATTACCAGTACACCTAGTGTACCCCTTCAAGATGTATTTTATCCCTTTTCTTTATCATCTTTGTTAAGATTTACTAGGTTGTATTCCCATTAACCATTCCCTAAGGGTTTGGTATGGAATAAAATCTTATACAGAGGATGGTGATCCATTTAAATAGAATTTGGCCTTAAATAGATTTGTTGGAATCCATCCATGAGGCTTGGAATGATATCATTTATCATCATCTTTTCCCAAGGTGGATTTCTTGGTAACTTCATGACCAGTACTACACGTGCATTGATCCTCTACTTAGAGGTTTATTCTTGATTGAGTTGTTGGTATACCCCCTGGCCTTGGGAGTGATCATATTCGGTGTATTGTTATCTTCAGATATCCAACTTGTAATTCTCATGGGGAGACTCAGTGATAATGACGTCTCAGATAGATGCTATCATTGTTATTGGTCTCATGGAGTGTTTTCTCCAAGATGATAGTTATACAGATCCTTCAAGAAATAATGATATGTTAGAATTACTATTGAGACTTTATCATGATAGTGTGTGTATATTTTGAGTGTATATGGATATTATTTTTATATGTATTGTAGGAATATACCTATGATGATATGACCATTATTCTTGATGTTATATTATTAATAATTTTGAGTTGTTCAACTGGGTATTGTTATACTCACACCTTCATGGGATTTTCCTAAATGTGTCGTGTCTTATGCAGTCGGTTGACATTTTGACGGAGTCCTAGGGGGACTAGGTCCAACTAGAGATTAGTGATCTGAAAGAACCAAGGAATGTTCCTAAGGTTTCATCATCAACATCCCCCTTCTATAATTTCAGTTTGGACTTGTTTCTAATTTATTTGTGATGGGCTTTCATTTGACCCGTTTTTCTTCCATTAACTAGTTTCCATACCTTGGTGGTGGGATTTTAGATCTATTCATGCATGGTTATCTATTGTTTTAAATTTTAGTATTTTATGGGCATTGATATGTGTGCATTAATATAGGTACATTAGGCTAAGTCCTCTCGCGTGTCTGATATACCTACTCGGTGCTGGTCGTTAGCCCCTGAACTGTTGAAAGAAGGAATGGGTAATCATAGCATGGGATATCATTGGGAAGAGTAGTAAAAAATGCCTTTAATAAATAATTTTTATTATTGAGAAATATTTTTTGAAAACATTTTTGGAAAACCTAATTTTGGAAGAAAAAGTATTATCATCCAAATAGAGAAATAAAGATGGTTCTCATTTAAAAAACTTTACTTTGAAATATTTAGTACATGCATAGAGAAAAATGAAGTGAAACCATGTATTATTAAGAAATAACCATATGTTAAGAAATTTCATGATTTTTTTAGATATGTATCATAATATTTCATCATCAAATAAAAAAAATAAACAATACCGTTAATGATGAGATTATATCATAAAACCCTTACCACTTTGGTAACTTTTGTTCCATAATCCCAATGAAAGAGATATCCCAATTTGGATATGTGAATACAAATATTTATAGGTGATTTATAATAAAATATATTCATGGGAACTATATACACCACTTAAAAAACACTTGGCGAATATGGCATGTGTCTCGTGGAAAAGAAAAGTGAGTTGGAAATCCCTTACGATAAGTCTCGCATTTCTTCATACACATTTGAACATCATATATAATAAATATAATTTTATTATAAATATAAGTTTATTATAAATATATTTAATATCCATAATTATATATATATCTATATAATCATATATTATTTACTTATTAATTTTTGTTACCCATTTATTAACAATTCCATGTTAAATTCACGTTTCAGACAATAACTGCTTTGTTTTTCATGTAAGTTTTGATTTTTTTTGATTTTGGGTCCTATTAATTCGATCATGGTTACATAATATAAATAATTTTAAAAAATTTCTAAATATAATATTTATTTATTATATATGTATATGTATTTACCCATAAATTTTAAGGATAGAAAATGAAATTCTCTATTCATAGATATGGTAGGGCTTACATACACATAAACACTATTTCCATTTTCTAGATAAAAAGAAAGAAATAAAGTTAAATAATATATTTCCAATATAGAAACATTTTTATGTCATATATATCATATATTTTCATTTATCCTATCCTTATTACCTTCCATGTAAAGCATGAACAATCACATCGCTTCGTGAGGTGATAGTCATCCGTACAAAGGAATGATGTTATCGTATTCCATGGGGAATGGAAGGTAAGAAGGAACATGATATATCATTAGTAAATAAGAATAATAAAATCATAAATATCATATATAAACAATAAATCCATAATTATATCTATCTATGAGAGCTGGTTATGAAAAACGAATAACATCAGTTCGTAAGGTGGTAGTATGTCGTACACATGAATGATGATTTCGTAACCTATCATATAAAAGAGGAGGAGGATTTTGGTTATTATATTAAAATAATAACATATAATTAAATTAAATATATAGAGGTTATTATATAATAATTTTTTAATAACAATTTAAGCAGGTGGATTAATAAAAAATATAAAATGATCGGGTTGAGATTTTCTCTTCTTCAGACAACTTCATTTTGTTTGCACCAAATGGCTTTTTTGGATCGATTTATGACCAATGTAAGGATTATGGGATGATATAAGCGAATAAATTATGTGATGTGGCCAATAATTTTCTGAAACCAAATGTTTTTGGATGGTTAATAGAGGAGGATAGGGGGTAACCTTTTATAAGTGAGGTGAGTGGAACACTTGTAGTTTTTGAATAGAAAAGGTGTTCCCAAGTTATTCACATGAAATAAGGCTCCCAAATGTTCAAATATAGAACATAGAATATATAATATATAAATATTTCCATATAATTGGTGTTGTGAATATTTTTGGTCCTTTTAACACTACACTACTAGAAATCCATGTTTTCCCAACGCTTTTTTACCAACGGTTTTCTTAAACCATTGGTAAAGAAGCCCTTTCCCAATGGTTTTAGGAAACCATTGGGAAAGGGTTGCTCAAGGAATCCTTTCCCAATGGTTCAGTAGAACAGTTGGGAAAGGGGTACCCCTTTCCCAAATATTTTTAAAAACCGTTGGGAAATTTTTACCCCAAATACAGAATCGGTTGCTGCTCTCCCCCATTTGCGATAGAACCCTAATCTGTCTAGGGCTCGACTCCTCTCATGACTTCCCCCATCTGAACCTGTCAAACTCCATTCGAATCATCTCAAATCAGGTATTCTATTCTTTATACACATAAAATATTTAACTTCTACCTTGTTTTTATTGTTATTCATATCAAATTTTAGTTTTAATTAAATCCTTAACCCTCCATTGAAGAAGAAGCATCTCAAATTCATTGTGGTTTCATTGCGGTTAGATTCTATATTTTCTAAGTATGTGTTTTTATGATTTTTTTCATCTTGTAATTAATTGTTACTTGGGAATTTATTTATATGTGTTTATTAATTCTTAACTAAGTTTTTATGAATGTTTTCCTTAAATCTCTTTGAGGAATGTGTTTTATTAAAATGATTTTTTTTAATAAGGCTTGTGTAATGTAATTTGTTATAGTACACTTTGTGACTATGTTTGGTATTTAGTAACACATGAAATAACTGGTGTGTGAGAATGTATTGTGAAAGATATTCCACTGTTGGTTCAAGATTACATTTACGTTTTGAGCCTATTAATGAGTTGTTTTAAAGATATTTTGAGATATTTACCTTATGTTTATTGGTGAAAACTGGGAGATGTAGAGGCGGTTCATGATTAAGATATATAATTACTGCTAAACATGTGGATAAACCATTCATAGTAGTGAATTCTTGAAATTTTTGATGTTTTTAGTCCTTTTTTATTTGGAGTTTCTTTTGATAGTGATGTATCTTATTGATACCAATGATGGGAATTTATTTTATTTTTTAAATCGGCTAAGACTCCCCCACCATGCACAGTGTATGCAACCTCTACCCTTATTTAATCATTCTATTTACCCAGCCTATACAACCTCTACCCTAATTTAATCGGTGAACTCAAGTCATTAATTCAAGCCTTCATTCTCACTAGCATGTAAGAAGTTGAATGATGTAAACCCATCCTCACATGATTTCTTACCTTAGATAGTGTCCAACATATGGAATATGAGCTTTTGAATTCATCAGTTAACCAGGATCATATATTCCATTTCCCCCAAGATGATTGTACTAATATAAGTTTAGGGTCAATTAAATATGGTTCTCATTGTATGTTGTATATTATGTGTCCTTCTTGGCCAATACTCACTTTTATAAGGGTGAGGTGCTTTTCACTACCCATGCCGGCATGTGAAGACATCCATAAAAATGTTAGATAAGTCAAAAGTTTAATTCCGTAATGTTTTTATCATTGATATACTTTATTATTAATCTCAAATTTAAAAATAAATGTTTTTGTCTATACTAAATGAAATTAAATATTTTTACAAGCCACGAACAACCTATTAGTGTAAAAACCTAAAATTTATTCACCCATGGGGTGCGCTTGACTTGGGGAAGTAATTCGGTAATGAAAGGTATGGCCATAGAGGTTCAAAAAATGATTATTGAACATGATTGAATGATTTGGTATGCCTATAACACATAATGGGACCTGAGGCATGTTCCTCTTATAGACCTAATTAAAATGAATATAAATAAATTTTAATTTAATTTATGAGTACTTGTTCTTTACATTATTTTAATAGTTCACTACATCAACTAGAAACTTCTTCCTTTATCATTTACTTTAATGTATTTTCTATTGAAGTTCAATCCCATTGAATTGTTTATGACAAAATGACTTATATAAATTGTTTTTACAGAATGGAAAGAAGTTGGATGTATGAAACTGATCGGATCTCAAGTGATTTTCAAAACAATTTGGAGAGATTTACATATTTTTCATTTCACAATGCTTTAAATAGTGGTCTCATACACTTCCCATGTTCCAATTGTGTTGGTAGACCTTGGTTGAGCAGTGAAGAATTCAGCTACCACATAACAAAAAATGTTTTTCAAGCAAACTACTTTGTGTGGTATCACAATGGGTAGAAAATGAAATCTAAAATTGGTGATGATCGAAATGAAAGTATTGGAATAGAGAATTTGTTAGATGATCAGTTTCTGTTTATTCGTCATCATGAAAAAGAAATGATTTCGACTCAAGAAGACTTCGATATGAGGACAGCTGAGGAATCTAGTGAAAATGATGATATTGATAGGGTTAAAAATTGAATGATGCTTCCATGACTCCAGTATATCGACAATGTGATAAAATGAAAAAACTGTAATTTTTAATCTGATTGTTTCATGGGAAAACTATGTATGGGATTTCTAATACATCAATCGATTAAATTATTACACTCTTGAAGGATTTACTTCCAGATGATGCAGATATTCCCTCAAACCACTATATGGCATGGAATTTAGTTGTGGAACATGGATTTTCAAGAAACAAAATTCATGCTTTCCCGAAAGATTGCAGTTTATTCTTGGAGGAAACCGCTGAATGAAATGATTGTATAAAATGTGGCACATCCCGTTGGAAGTCAAAATATGATGGAACACTATCCCGCGTTCCACAGAAAGTAATGTGACACTTTCCATTGATCCCCAGACTCCAGAATCTTTTTATGTCTGATGACATATCAATAAAAATGAGATGGCATGATACTGAGAGAAAGAAGACTAATGATGAGTTGGTTCATCCTGCAGATGGATTTGCATGATAGAGATTTGATGCTCGACATCCTGATTTTTTAGCTGACGTGCGTAATGTGAGGATGGGTCTTTCATGCGACGGTTTTAATCCGTTTGTGAATATTCTTACTTCGCACAGCACATGGCCAGTTTTTATACACATTTATAATCTTCCCCCATGGTTGTGTATGAAAAAACCTTTCACTTTCATGAGTATGCTCATATCTGGTCCCTCTAATCCCAACATTCATATTGATGTATACATGCAACCATTAATAAAAGAGTTGAAACTTCTTTGGGATGTGGGTGTGTGCACCTACGATGCATGTTCGAAAGACATATTTCAGATGCATGTTGTGCTTGGGTGGATGATCATTGATTTTTCGGCTTATGCAATGATTTCTAGATGGAGCACAAAGGTAAAACTATCATGCCCAGTTTGTATGAAGAATACACGATACAGAAGACTGAAACATCGTTGTAGTTTTTGTTTTATGGGACATCAACGATTCTTGCCAAATGATCATCCATATAGAATGAATCATCAAAGATTTAATAATACCATAGAGACTGATGATCAAACTCAGCATATTTCTAGAACTGATGTGCTTAATGAATTGAAATATTTCAGTTTTTCATTCGAGAAGGGTCAACTGAAATATATAAAGAGAAAGAATGTTTCCACTAAACCCTGTTATAATTGGAGGAAGAGGAGTATCTTTTTTTGATTTTCCTTATCAGTCAACCAATTTGTTACGTCATTTCTTAGACGTAATGCATATTGAAAATAATATATGTGAAATGTTGCTTTCGGTTCTTCTAAATGTCAAGGGGAAGACAAAAGATAATTTACGATCTTAGCGTGACTTGGTGGATTGGGGCATCAGACCAGAATTGCATCCTATATGTATCAGTTAAAATAAATGGCAACTCCCTTGTGCTTCTTATGTGGTGACACCTACAGAAAAAAACAATTTCTGGAAGTATTAGAGACTATTAGAGTTCCTGATGGATATTCAAGAAACATATCTAAACGGGTCAATAGAAGAGAGTTGAAGCTAAAATCTTTGAAGACTCATGATTAGAACGTTCTACTGAATGAGTTGATTCTAATAGAAATATATAATATTTTTTCCAATAATGTAAGGGTGACAGTTATTCAGTTGTGCCATTTGTTTAGAGATCTTTGTGCTAAGAATTTTTCCAAGTCTTGCTTGCAAAAAATGTTGATAGATTCCCCATTAATTTTGTGTGAGTTGGAGAAAATATTTCCTCCATAATTTTTTACATGCATGTTGCATCTGACTATCCATATTCCCACTGAAATACTTCTCGGAGGACCTGTTTCTTTTCTTTGGATGTATCCAACTGAAATAAATATGTTCAAATTAAAGTATTATGTCCGAAACAGAAATCATCCCGAATGTTATATTGTGAACGGTTACTTGGCTCAAGAATGTATGGATTTCTGCTCAATGTATTTGTCTGATCTTACTACAAGAATGAACAGACCAATGATAAATGAAGAAGAACAGTATGAGCAAATTGAACCCAGTTTTTCTTCACTTCCTCAAATAGGAGGAACTCCTGGATCATATACATTGAAGACATTAAGACATGAAGAGCGGGAGATGGCACATCGCACAGTTTTTTTCAACTGTGATTTGTTCGATGACTATATCAGGTAAATAAATTGAATATGTATATCTTAAATATATATCTGCTAAACTATTCATATTTTTTATCAATAGGGATCATAAAACAATTATAAATAGGAAGCATCGTTCTTTATCTTTGAGAAGGAGAGAGACTTTACATAGCAATGAGTTTTCTGCTTGGTTAAAATTGAAGGTAAAAATATTACTGTTTAAAATAATTATATCAATATTTAATTAAGTTTAATAGTCATTTATATTGTAGGTATTGAGTTTTTCTGCTGACTCTGTCTCTGAGGAAATAAGATCTTTGGATTTTGGTCCTAATACTGTGGTTCGTGATTGTAAATCAATTGTTATCAATGGGTACAAATTTATTGTCACTAAATGAGAAAATAACATGAGAACACAACATGATGGTAATAAGGTTTCTTCCACAACAGATTGTTATGCCAGTGCATCAGATAGTAGACCGCGATTTGAAAATGTGAGTTATTATGGAGTTGTTGAGAAAATAATAATATTGGATTATTACTCTCATGGACAAGTCACAATGATGAAATGCCATTGGTTTGAATCGATGAAGAGACAGGGAAGATTTATTGATCCATGGGTCTTTTGAGACATGTACGAGTCAACCCCATCTAAATCTGAGACGCGGTGTGGCCGATACCAATCTAACTGTGTCTCTTTTTGTTTAAAATGGACAGGATTATAAGTTAAAAGAACAAATGGCATGTGTAAAACTGACCAAATGCATTCAGAATCAGTTGAAATTTTAGGAAAATGATCTATGGGTCATATGTTACATGTACGAGTCAACCGCACGTAAATCCAAGTTGTGGTGTGGCTGCGACTATCCAAAATGTCACTCTTTTGTTAAAAATGGACAACATTTTAAGTACATACGGAAAACTGACCAAACGCATTCGGTTTCCATTGAAACTTTTGGAGAATGATACATGGGTCATATGTGATGTGTATGATTCAACCTCGCCTCAATCATAGGTGCGGTGTGGCCGACACCACTCAAAGGGTCTCTCTTTTGTTAAAAATGGACTTTATTTTAAGTGAAAATAACAACTAGCATACGGAAAACCGACCAAATGGATTCTGATTGTGACGATACTTTATCACAATGATCCATGGGTCATATGTGACGTGTACAAGTCAACCCCGCCTAAATATGAGGCGTGGTGTGTCCTACACCATTCATAGTGTGTCTATTTTTTTTTTAAAATGGACATCATTTTAAGTGAAAACAACAACTGACATACGAAAAACTGACCAAACGCATTCAAAATGTGTTGATACTTTAAGAAAATTATCCATGAGTCATGTGTGAAGTGTACGAGCCATCTCTGCCTCAATCTGAGGCATGGTGTGTCCGGGATCACTCTAAGTTCCTCTCTTTTGTTTAAAATGGACAACATTGTAAGTACATATGGAAAAATGACTAAACGGATTCTGATTGTGTTGATACTTTAGCACAACGATCACTGGGTAATATTTGACGTGTAGGAATCAACCCTGCCTCAATCTGAGATGTGGTGTAACAAACCGACTCTTTGGAAAAGGTACGGATCGTTAGTTTTGCTTTCAAATCTTTCTTTTAATCTTGTTTAATGTGTGTCATGTTCTAAGGAAGGTCTGCGGAGCATCCGAGGTTTGTTCGGAGCCCGGGAGGTTGAGAAATGGACATGAAGATAGGGGCTCACAGCATGTGCATGGCTTGCACATGGTTTGGATAAACTGTGCGGCCTTTGGTCTGGAAGCATGGAGGTTCGCACGGTTTTCACACGGTTTGGGTAAACCATGTGCCTAAACAGTGCAATCATTTTTCTAGAGACAGGGAAATGCGCACGGTTTGTGAACGGTTTGGTAAACCATGCACCTAAACCGTGTGACCCTATTTTAGGTAAAATTTACAATTTTTACCTTAATTCTATTTAAGCCTAAACCTATTCTTTCTTTCTCCTTCCCATGGACAGAACACAGGAGGAGCCCTTCTTGAGCTCCTAAACCTCTCTCTCACTCTTTTCTTGGTGGATCCTTCATTCGGAGTCTGATTCTTGATCTGTTAGAAGAGTTAGAAGGGCCAAGGTAAGGCTAACCTCACACACCCTTCCTTCTTTGGAAAATCATTCCTTTTGTATTGTTATTTTGATGGAGGCTCATATGCCCTATTTTCAAGGCATTGGACTGGAACTCAGATCTCTTCCAACCTACAATGCATCTGAGGTCGATATCAAGTGATCCTACGTCTATAGCCCTAAGGTAGGTAGTCACATGGTTTTCATTTTGGGTTTTTATATTTTCGGGTTTATACCGTCATGCCGAGTTTTTCTATTCACCAAAAATCTTATTATTATTGACTACTTACTGTCTAAATGACCCTTGTGATAGGAGGTTATGGGAACTACCCTCATTTGGGTGTTTGGGTACCGTATGACCCCAGTATGGACATCCATAGGTGTTATACCTTGAGTTTTAGCCTTTTTTCACCTTTGGACCATATGGATGTGTCTTGAAAGACATTTTCCATGTGAGGCAAATGGGATGGTTTGGTTAGGGCTTGTCTCGGATGAGTTAGCCTAAATCCTTTTTGTTATTTGAAATGTATGTTTTATTGAAATGTGATTATGTGATGTTTTGAGATGGAAATTCCATGTTTTATTGATATGAATGTTATAAGAAGTGTATGCCTTATAACCTATGCTAATTAAATGATTATGTTTCGTGTCAGGGGTAGACTGTGAGAGCTCCCCTATGAAACGGCTTCGGGCTATTGGCAGACCGTGAGAGCTCCCCTAATTAAATGATATAGCTTCGGGCCAGGGGTAGACCATGAGAGCTCCCCTATGTTAAGGCTTCGGGCTAAGGGTAGACTATGAGAGCTCCCTTGAATAATTATTAAGCCTTCGGGCCAGGGATAGACCGTGAGGGTTTCCCCAAGGTAGGGCCAGGGGTAGGATCGAGAGCACTGCCCCTAGGTTAAAGATGTCTGTGAGTTCCATCCTAGTCCTACCCAACGTATTATATATATATATATATGTATATATATATCTATATATATCTCTAAATAAGCAGGTGACTCATTCAAACATACCATCTATGAGCTGAAGCAGGTAGACCCGCTAGGTGTCCTTCCGGAACCTGAGCGGGAAGGTTGTTATTTACTTTACTTTAATTGCTTGCAGTCTAATACACATTATTTAGTTGTGATCACCTTTTTTGATTACATGTAGACACCGTTGGTGGTGGCCTACTGAGACTTGTCTCACACCCTACCCGGGAGGCCCCCTGGGCACCCGTGTAGACTTTTTTGCTGCAGGTACCAGTAGGGGAAAGGGCCCTGTTTCAGGTTGCTGAGGTCTATATAAATGTTCTAGCTGGAGTTCCATAACAGAGGATAGAGATTGTCTAAGGATGCTTGTGGAATACTTTTTTTCTCTTTTTGTATTACTACATAGAATGATTGTATTCTATTTACATTGTATCAGCATGCCATGCATCCATTTTGTATCAGACACTACCTATGAGGCTTTTTTATATTTATCAGGGTTTCCTTACTTCTGTTGTTTTGTTTGTATGTTTCGCCTTTTTCTCCTATTTCTCCATTGGTTTTTCTTATGTTGTCTATTACTTTGCTGTTATTCCGTTGTGTACTCTCACATGGTGGTACAGTCTCCCCACAGACTTACCATTACACCCCCGCTGCTAGTCGGCAGCCCAGGGGAGATGAGCTTGGGGTCATGTGGCCAACCAGGCTCGGGGCTCAAGTTGAGGGGCAGTCGGGTCTGGGACGTCACACGCGGTGTGGTCGGCACCACTCAAAGTGTTTGTCTTTTTTTTTCAAAAGGACATCATTTTTAGTGAAAATCATCAACTGGAATATGGGAAACCGACCAAACTCATTCAGATTGTGTTGATACTTTAGGACAATGATCCATGGGTCATTTGAGATGTTTACAAGTCAACCCCGTCTAAATACGAGACGTAGTGTGGCTGTTACCACTCTAACTGTGTCTCTTTTGTTTAAAATGGACAATATTATAAGTGAAAAGAAAAACGGGCATATGAAAAACCAACCAAACGCATTAAGAATCTATTGAAATTTTAGGACAACGGTCCATGGGTCATATGTTACGTTTAAGAGTCAACTGAACCTCAATCCAAGTTGCGGTGTGGCCGGAACCACTCTTAGTGTCTCTTTTTTGTTTAAAATGGACAACATTTTTAGTACATACAAAAAACCGACCAAATGCATTCGGTTTCAATTGAAACATTCGGAGAATGATCCATGGGTCATATGTGACGTGTACGAGTCAACATCGCCTCAATCCAAGGTGTGGTGTTGCCGACACCACTCAAAGTGTCTCTCTTTTGTTTAAAATGGACTTCATTTTAAGTGAAAACAACAACTAGCATATGGAAAACCGACCAAATGGATTATTATTGTGTCGATACTTTAGAAAAATGATCCATGATTCATATGTGATGTGTAAGAGTAAACTCCGCCTTAATCTGAGGTGCGGTGTGGCCGACACCATTCATAGTGTCTCTCTTTTGTTTAAAATGGACTTCTTTTTAATTGAAAATAACCACTGACATAAAAAAACTGAGCAAACGCATTCGAAATGTGTTAATGCTTTATGACAATGATCCATGGGTCATATGTGACATGTAAGAGTCAATTCCGCCTTAATCCGAGGCACGGTTTGGTTGGGATCACTCTAAGTGCCTCTCTTTTTTTTTAAAATGAAAAACATTTTAAGTACATACGGAAAACTGACAAAACGGATTCTGATTGTGTTGATACTTTAGCACAATGATCCATGGTTCAAATGTGACATGTAAAAATCAAACTTTCCCCAATCTGAGACGTAGTGTGGCCGACACCACTCAAAGTGTCTGTCTTTTGTTTCAAAAGGACATCATTTTAACTGAAAAACATCAACTGGCATACAGAAAACTGACCAAACACATTCAGATTGTGTTGATACTTTAGGAAAATGATCCATGGGTCATTTCAGACATGTACGAGTCAACCCCGTCTAAATCTGAGACGCGGTGGGGCTGATACCACCCTAATTGTGTCTCTTTTGTTTAAAATGGATGAGATTATAAGTGAAAAGAACAACTAGCATACGAAAAACTGACCAAACGCATTCAGAATCTGTTGAAATTTTAGGACAACGATCCATGGGTTATATGTTACATGTATGAGTCTGCCGCGCCTCAATCCAAGTTGCAGTGTGGCCGGGACCGCCCAAAATATCTCTCTTTTGTTTAAAATGGAAAACATTTTAATTACATACATAAAACTGACCAAATGCATTTTGATTGTGTTGGTATTTTATCACAACGTCCCATGGGTCATTTTTGATGTGTAAGATTCAACCCCGCCTCAATATGAGTCCCGGTGTGGCCGAAACCATTAAAAGTGTCTCTCTTTAATTTAAAAAGTACTTCATTTTAAGTGAAAACAAAAACAGACATACGGAAAACCAACAAAACGCTTTCGGAATATGTTTATACTTTAGTACAATGATCCATGGGTCATTTGTGATGTGTACGAGTTGACCTCACCTCAATCCGAGGCACAGTGTGGCCGGTATCACTCCAGGTGTATGTATTTTGTTTAAAATGGACATCGTTTCTAGTAAATATATATGGTATATGAAAAATCGATCAAATTATGAATTGAATTCTGGATTCCACATATAATTTTCATCTAAATTTTAAATGGAATTCTAAATGAATTATGTATGTTTATAATTACGTTATGAATTCTGATTCAATTATGGATGTGTATAGTTCTAGGATGCATTATATGTTAAATGTCTATGAATTTGTTCTCTATATGTATGTGTTAGTTGGTTATTCTAGGTACAATAATTGTATATGTGTGTGTTAGTTTATTATAGGTACAATAATTTGAAATGATTGAAAATGAGAGGCAATGCTGCTGTGCAAATTGCACAAAATGAGAGCCGCTGTGCAAATTGCAGGCTGCTGTGCAATTTGCATAGCATAGGCTATGCCAACGGTTTCAAACCATTGGCATAGCCTCTATGAATATATTTTTTACCAACGGTTCTATGAACCATTGGTAAAACTCCTTTCCCAATGGTTTCTAACCAACAGTTCAAGAAAAACCGTTGGAAAAAACTATCCCAACCGTTTTTCCAAACCGTTGGGATAGGTTAATTTTTTCCAACCTATCCCAATGGTTCACTATAAACCGTTGGGAAAATCTTCCCCAATGGCTTACATCCCTACGGTTTGTAGAAACATTGTTATAACATATACCAATGGTTCTTTATCCTTTCCCAATGGTTCAGAACCATTCGAAAAGCCTGTATTTCCAGTAGTTCTATTTTTTAATTTTAACCCCCCCCCCCCCCCCGATAAACACAGTTTTACCTCAACTATAGTAAAAAAATTTACTTTTCATTGTATTCAGAACTTAATCTGAAGATATTAGGTGATATAAATTATTCTAGATCAAAATATATAATCCATTTTCTAAAATTCTATACCCAGAAGTGGATGAATTTAATTTAATATTAATCTCACAATCACAAATGATAAAGTTTTTTTTGGAAGAGAAACGTTTCATAAGTTTACAATGTTTTTATATCCAAATTCATTATTAAATTAATTATAATAAAATAGATTTTATTATTAGATATATAATAAAAATAATCTTACCTTTAAACCATTTTAAAATAATTTTTATGTTTTTAAATTCTTTAAATAAATGACAATTGTTAATAAAACCCAATATTTTTCACTATTAATCGAAAAATTTAACTTATTAGAAAATTATGAAAAATTATTCATAAGATAATTTTTAACTAATGATTTAATAAATGATTATCATTTTTTAAAATAAATTTTTTAAAATTTTAAAAAATAGAAATATTAAAATAAGTGTGCCAAAGGTGACAAACGTTTTTTTTAGAAAAATACAGTTTTAAGCATAAAATTAGATTTATACTTATCTCCTAATAGAATGAACATAAGAAAAAAGTTAAACATTTTATTGAATATATAATATATAAATTTAATTAAAATAATTCACCAAAACTGATTAATTTATTTTAATCAGATAAAATATTTTTTCACACAAAAATAGTTTTTCATAAAAAACTTCGCTTTATTTTCAAATGGTTTTTATTTTAATTTTTAAATAATTGGTTAGTAAGAAATTCATTATATATAAAAGTTTAAATAAAATATTTTCATAATTTAGTTAATCATATTCATACTCTCCATTCCAATGTCTAGGTGATAACTACTATATTAAATAATAATATTTTAATAGTATGTCATGTTGCGTTTATACTCGGTGTTGCCTGTAATAAACTATAAACTCAATGTTGCATATAACACTGGATAAAATAAGTGTTTCGTGAAAAGAAATATAAACTCAGTGTTGTATGTAACACAAGAAAAACTCAAAGATGTGTGTAATGCATGAAAAAAGTGTGGTTGTGTGTAACACAAAATATTGAAAAGACTAAATTTATTTAGAAAAAATATTACACCAAATCTCAGTTTGTTACATCACTCTACTCTCACATATTCTAGAAAAAACAATTATAAATAAACCATCCTTAAAAAATAATAATTAATACTTTCATTCAGTTTGTATGGAACCATTGACTCCTATCACACTCAACTAGAACTGACAGATAATATTATCATAGATCCCACCCTTGAAGCTTCATTTGTCTTAAGAGAATTTAAGGATAAATCAATCCATTCCAACCACCCAAATCTCCTCCTTTAAACCTAAATATCCCAAAAAATATGGAATATTTTTATCCAAGATGTTTTTATAGTGTTTAACAGAAAAAAATATTCCATGTCCACCACTCTACCAAGATTTTGGGTAGATTCTGGAACTGAAGGAACACCTTTAATGAAATGGGAGGATTGAGTAAGAGGATCATTCTCAAATACAGTACTTCTAATTTAACTTTTCAACAATATTGTAGGTATAATATAAGAATAATAATAAATTAATAACATCAATTATGGACTCAAATATCAAATAAAATTAACCAATTATAAGATAGGGATCAAAACCAAAAAAACAAGTCACAAGGGAAAGACACGTAAATTTCATGTCCAGGAACTAAATTCTACCATAAAAAACACCCAAGTATCCCGATGGATTATAAAAACACACCCCACCAAGGCATGAACATGAAAATCACGGACCCCTCCCCCCAAAAAACAATGCATCCTTGGTGGAAAACATATTCACAAAACAAGGCATATCACAAACCTCTCATTTTCCAAAATTTAAATTTTAGAATTAAAACCTCCTTAAACCTGAAACACTTTAAAAATTCCATTTTGAAATCAATAACCTCTGGGAATACCAACTAAAAAAATTTAAATGTCCCGCTTTCCCTCTTTAAAATTATTCCAAACACCAAAATAAAAATAACCCCTTTTAAAACATTATATGTAAACCAATGGAATTTATCCCTTCTTCTAAAACTCATAAAAATCAAATTTAAAATTATTCATTTCATTAAATTCTCCCTTTTTAGAAAATAAAAATTTAAAACCAAGCATAACTAATACATCACACAAACTAACAAACTTGGTTCATAAGAACCACATCTAAATAGAATATATCCCACCTCAATACATACCCAATAAGGGAAAATCACATTAGGAACCATACATAATTGGGAGGACTTAAAAATACACAACCAGGTAATAATTAGGGTGGTTCATGGTTTGGTGACACCGGTTGGGAAATTATGTTCCAATCATTCAGGACACACTATGAAGGTGACACACCCAAACCACATGGGCACCACGCAATTGTCCATACCGTGTGAGTAAACTAAACTACTCATTTTTTCCACTTTTTTTACCCAAAAACCAATGAGAAAACATTTAAATCACTTACATACTCAAAGGATATCAACGAAACATCATTTCACCTCAAAATTCCTTATTAACAACAAAAATCAAACTTGAACTCACAATCTGAAACCCAACTTCCCCTAGTAGATTGATACTTTTGATAGAAAAGATCAATCTATGATAACCCCATCCTTACTTCTAAACCCAAAAAAACCTTAACATAATTTATATTAATATATAAAAAAATAAAAATAGGACTACTTTAGAAATATATTATCTCACTAAATAACCTAACCACTAATACCATTTTATAACTAACCTACTTGAGCTGACCTAAATCATCACCCAAATTGGTCTTCCATAAGGCCTGGAGGGTGTTCCTGAACCCCACAGGCTGGAAACAAGTGATAAGAATCATATAAAAACACTTGTAAATGATTTTCCCCCCATATTAGAGTAAGGATACTGGGAAATATTCTAATTCTACCATGGAAAATCTATACATTGGGTGTCGATGAAACATCAAGAACATAAAAAACCAAAAATGAACAACATACCTAATGGTTGATAACCAAAAACATTAATCAAACCCATTTTCATAAATAAAAAAACATCATCCATAATAAAAGTGATATATTATATCAAAGAATAACCGTATACAATGAGAAACTAAGTGAAAGAAACTAAAAATAATGGATGATACAATGGCCATCAAAAATAAAAACAAACTCAACATACATAAACCCTCTTTGAAACCACCTCCATGAAACCTTTGGTTTCTCACCAAATCCCAACTCACCCAATATTGGCCTCAATAATAATACCCAAGTATAGCTAAAAACCCTATAACAAGCAATATATAGGCATGAGATCAACAACCCAGTAGGTATCCAATCATTGAGACTATATAATTCATTTCATAATGAAATTCATAAATTGTAATTCACAAAACAACTAAAAAATATGAATTTCAACATAACCAGTGAAAAAATTACATTAGTTTCATAATCCTTTTTCAAAAAAAAATCATTTTTTTCATTAAATAAAAAAACAACTTTGAAAAAAATCCAGCGACTAAAGCCCTTTCAAATCCAAACACCCATTTTAAAATCTACTTTAAAACCCCCACACAATACTATTTAAATTCACAATAGGTTTTCAAAAAAAATTAATAACCTTTAAAATAAATAGACCCTAAATGTGATGGTTTAATTGAACACAAAATTCCATCACCACTTATCCAATGAAAGTTGGTTAAGATAATCAAGGTATGGGTGTTACATCAATACAGGTAGGGTAAATGATAAAATAAAGAAAAAATTAATATCCCTAATAAAAACCATCAAGCATGGAATGAATGTGTCATGGGATATACCTAGTGATGGTAACATGAGATGTGTCTGTTTCCGACGCTTTCGCCGGGGCGCGCGCATCCGTCCGTCTGCGGAGGAGGACGCGCTGCATTGTTGCATCGCATTCCCGCTTTCCAAAGGCGGGCGACATTTTCTCCTTATTTAGGGACGTCTGCTCCTTGATCGAAACGGGATGATGGGATGTCGATTCTTCCTTCTATGGATTCCTCCTCAGAACTCGTCACCTATTCTGGGTCTCCCTCATAGATTTAATACGTTGTTCGTGAAAATCTTCCTAGTTCCATGTTTCCATGGACGCCGCTTAATTACACTACTTCTGTCAAGACATTCAAAAGGGTTCGGTCAGGGCAGCAACCTGCAGTCGGGGGAGTAGTCACATCGAGGCATCAGTAGCGTGTCTGGATGTTGGGGAACTGGCGTGTCTGTCTTTTGTCCCTTGTCATGGGACTTCCCGAGGGCGTGGAAGCCTGAGGCATCCCACATCGAGTGTGGGGAATTATATGTCACAGACATATATCTGAGGTTTTCCTCAGCTTCCTATGTTTTAACACAGGGTATGCCGCAGGTTTAACGTCCAGCGGAGATGGTTATGCCAAAGGCGTACCATCTGAGGTTTTCCTCAGGCATCTCATGTTTATCATGAGGTATGTTGCCAGTTTAACGTCCAGCAGAGACGGGCTGGCCTGATTAAACCACTAGCTGGAGTGAATCAAATTAACGAGGGATGTCGATATCAGGGCCAACCCATAGGCGGCTTCCTGAATGTTGTGAAGAGGAGCGAACCGACATGATCTCCCCGGGATATGACGGTCCGGGTGAGAATCAGGGTGGATGATGGATGGATGAATGAAGTGGATGGGGAATGAAAAGGGACCATCGCAAGGGAAATGGTGAAGTTGGGCTTGAGCCTCGAAGAGACCTCCTACATAGCCCCGTGGTAGGGAATCAAAGTCCATGTAGTTCGGGATGGTGCCAGTGAACCGACATGAAGGTGGACCTTGGTCCGATGGATGTCTTCAGCGAACCAACGTGAAGGTGGACCTTGGTCCAATGGTGGTGGGATTGAACCTCGTGAAGGCTTCCTACGTACCATGCCTTGACATGGATCAAAGTCCTCGTAGTTCAAAGGTGCTTCGTCGGTGAACCGACGTGAAGGTAGACCTTGGTCCAGATGGTGTGGGGCTTACGCACTAGGCTGCCCAGGTGCTGGTGACCTGACTGGAATAATTTCGGGATGACCAACAGGTGGTGGGCTTGAACCTCTGGGAGGCCTCCTACGTACCATGTTTTGAAATGGATCAAAGACCACGTAGTTCAGGTTGGTCACAACGACTTGCTGCTGGACCAGAATGCAGTTTAGCATTGTGCGGGATGAAGATGAACCCTGATGTGCAAGAACGATGGGTGGGCTTGAACCTCCTGGAGGCTTCCTACGTACAATGTCGTGACATGGATCAAAGTCCTCATAGTTCAAATGGTGGAAGTCATCAGCGAACCGACGTGAAGGTGGACCTTGGTCCAATGAGAGATGGACTTGAACCTCGGGGAGGCTTCCTACGTACCATGCCTTGACATGGATCAAAGACCTCATAGTTCAAGGGGTTTCATCGGTGAACTAACGTGAAAGTAGACCCAGGGGTCCACTAGTAGTGGGCTTGAACCTCGTGAAGGATTCCTACGTACCATGCCTTGACATGGATCAAAGTCCTCGTAGTTTGGAGGGTGGGTGTCGGCAAACCGACATGAGGAAGAGGGGACCATGGTCCAAAGGGAGATGGGCTTGAACCTCAGGGAGGCTTCCTACGTACCATGCCTTGACATGGACCAAATTCCATGTAGTTCGGGATGGTCACAATGGCTTGCCATCAGACTGAAATGCAGTTTAACATCATGTTGGACGCAAGTGGAACTCAACGTGAATAGATGATTGCTGGGCTTGAACCTTGTGGAGGCTTCCTACGTACCATGCCTTGACATGGATCAAATACCTCGTTGTTCAAATGGGTGTGCAGTTTAATGTCATGCTGGACGGGGGGATATAGTTTAACATCATGCTGGAAGAGGGTATACAGTTTAACATCATGCCGGATGAGGGTATACAGTTTAAAGTCATGCTGGACGAGGGTATACAGTTTAACGTCATGATGGACAAGGGTATACAGTTTAACGTCATTCTGGAGGAGGGTATACAGTTTAACGTCATGCTGGACGAGGGTATACAGTTTAACGTCATGCTGGAAGAGGGTATACAGTTTAACGTCATGCTGGACGAGGGTATTTCCATGGACGATGCTTACTCTAAACCCACGTGAGTCGTGCTCGGTGTGAGAAACAAGAGGCAGCAAGGACCTGACGATCATGTCGCGAAGGGTGCGTCCGTGAGAAGCGAAGAGGGGCTTAAACATTGGGCGGCCCATGGTGTTGGGACTTACTCCAGGATTGAGGCCCGAAGTGCGGCAAAGCGCAACTAAAGAGGGATTTGGGACTAATGATGGGAGGTACCTCGTTCCCTACCGCGCCCTCCCCTGACCTTGGTAGTGGGGAAGTACGGAGATGCAGGGGTGCAGCCATCCGTTGGGGAACTACGGCCGCCCTTCTCCTGTGGACATACGCCGCTCCGATAAGGAGGTTATCATCCCTTGTGGAGGGAGTGATTACACTCCCGTGGAGACAAGTGGCGTAAAAAATGTCCGAGCTGTGAGGACCCTTCGTGTGAGGCACGAGGTCGGGTCACAATTTAACGTCATGTGTTGAGGACGTGGTGCTTGGCAGTTTAACGTCCTGCAACTCAGACAGGGTGGGTCCACTCCACACCCCTAGGACATACATAACTGGTACCCTTTGCTCCTTGGGGGAGGGAAGGTACCAGTAAGGTCGTGGTCAAGGGGGGTCGTAGAGAGAACCATCAAGGGGTCCACGTTAGTGTTGCTATGCGAAGAAGAAATAGCCATTAGTGTGCCTATTCGAAGAAGCATTAGGCGAAGCAACGCTACGAGTGGTGTTGTCCGTGGGACTTTGAAATCACATCGTGCATACCTAGAGGGTCACACGGGAAGGGGAATTTCCAAGAAAAGGAGTTTGCTTCATGAATCGGAGTGCCTTGGCCTTAGCATGGGGCAAAGGTGTGAGTGGAGGGTGCTTCGCGAAGTGGAATAGTATTCGCGAAGCACTGCCTCGCGAAGAGGAACTGCCTCGCGAAGTAGGGTGTTGCGACGCAGTGTGCTTCGTGATGTGTGGCGATCCTGCCTTAGCATGGGAATCGCTAGTGCAGGATGGGTGTTTCGCGAAGCATAAACGCTCCACAGCTTCCCGGGTTCCCTTGGGAATCCCCCTCCTTTGCGAATGCCCTTGGGCTTCGTGAAGGGCATCCCTCTCGGAAGAGGGGCTCAAAACGAGCCAAAGCGAAGGCGTCACGTGAAGTAGAAGTACCCCGTGGAGCTCATGATTCCCGGGGAAAAGGGTGCTTCGCGATTCGGGAGTGTAGAAGCCGAAAGGTCAGATTGTCCGTATTTTGGGCTTAGGGGGAACCCGGTATTTATAGGCAAGGGGCACCGCAAAGAAGAACTCTCGCGCCGCCTCCGGTGCTTCGCGGAGGGCTCGTGAACGTCAGGCCGTTCGCGGAGAGGTACCGCCTCGGTTGCTTCACGGCGGGCTCACGAACATCAGGTCGTTCGCAGAGAGGTACCGCCTCGGTTGCTTCACGGAAGGCTCGCAAACGTCAGGCCGCTTGTGGAGAGGTACCGCCTCGGTTGCTTCACGGCGGGCTCGCGAACGTCAGGCCGTTCGGAGAGATGGACCGCCTCCAGAGCTTTGCGGGACCGCGATGCTCGGGGTGCTTCGCGTCGGTGCTTCGTGAGGTAGCGTGCGTGATTTCTTTTTCGCTCCTTTCTTTCGTGAAATATTTTGGTGCCAACAAATTCCCCCCCTCAGACTTGGAGCCGCGGAGGGTGAAGGGTCGAAGTCTGAGGGAAAATCGCCAAAATTGTCGGCGGTTCGCGATGCGACTTCGCAAAGGGGGCAGACGGTACTGACCGGGGCCACGGGATCCGGACGCGCCGCGATGCTCCGCGTGGGCGAGGCGCGCCGTGAAGCTCTGGGGTCGCCGCCTATAAATAGGGGGTCGACCTCTTTTGTCTTCACGAGATTTTCTTGTCTTTTTGTGCTCTTGATTTTGCGAAGCTCTGCGTACTCCTCGCCTGCTCTCCTCGAATCGAGCTCCGCGGCAAACCGCGGGTCTCCGACTCCGCGACTGCGCCAAGCGAACTCCTGTTTGCCGGCCTAGGTCAGACTCCATGGCTTGGTCTCACAACCGACCTTCGCTAGCCGGCATCACGATCCAGCTTCGCGATACGTTCTGAAAAAATTCTTTTCCGAGTGTCGGAACTGAAATGGCCCATCGAGAAGCTATATTGGGGGTGCTTGCAGATGCCGCCCGTCGGGATGAGATGGCCAACTGTACGGGCCTTGGGGAGATGGTCTGAAGTCATTCGGACCACATTTCTTTGATAGAGCTGCTATCAGAGGGTCTGAAGAATTACCCACAGTGCAAGAAGCTTCCATTGTACGGCTTCGGGTTGAGGGATGACGCCTTCATCCCTAATGCGAGTAGGGATGAACCAGCTTGCTGGTTTAGGAGCACGCCATGTTAGCACCAATGGTTCAGGACGGCCGATGGTCATGCGCGGGACAACTTCACACCCGTCACTGCCGACTGTCTCTATAACCATGTGAACAATATTGACGGGAATCCACTGTAACTGGAGACGTCGCCTCCTCTCTACCGTACCATACTGAAGGTAGCTTTGCAGGATTCAAAGAAAGGGTGGTCCGATGAGTGGGACCTGCGCCAGGGCGGAAACTTTACTGATGACTGGGCCTAGGCCTATTTGGTAGGTGCATCATGCGAGGAGTTTGGGGCCGAGCTAAGGAGAGTGGGTTTATACGAGGCATCATGGTCCTCCCAATTCCACATTTACCAACCGAAACAACTGATGCTGGAATTGTTGAGCAGATGGTCGTCTAGGACCAATACCTTTCACCTGCACCACGGGGAGGTGGGAATCAGCCTATGGGATTTTCACCAAATTTCTAGGGTTCCGATCTTGGGGGCCATGTATGATGAGTTCCTCCCTGTCATGAGCACGTGGGAGGATACAGAGCAAATACCGTGACTGGTGTCAGTACTGATGGAACTCGTCCCTGGAGAGGACAAGGAGGCAGTAAGGGATGTCCACTTTAAGAAGTGGTTCAAGTGATTCTTGAATTTCCCAGAGAATCGAGAGTTCCCTGCGAGGCCTCGAACTTGTCCGAGGGTAGCCCAACGGGGTAAAGAGCACTTTTATTGGTGGGTCTTGGAAGAAAACCAATGGAAGACTTGGAGTTTCCGTGTCAGCACTGAACAACAGCCGATAGTCAGGCTGGCTATGTTCATTGTGGCTCTCATCTGCGGTTGTATCCTACCGGTGAGGGATACCAGCATGGGGGTGTGGCCCAGCTTGTTTATCATGGCATCCATGTTGTCCATGGGGCAGCGGGTCAATCTGGGGAAACCAATGCTCTCCAAGCTGTACAGAATGTTGCGGCACATTAGCGAGGGCAAGAAGCTTCCAAGGATATGTGGGGCCTTCCACCTCCTGTATGGGTGGATTTTGGAACACATCATGGGGATCTATGAGTATCCAAACCCCATCTCGCCGTCGGGATCAAACTTCCACCCCTCCATCCTGAATGCGGCTGGGAGCTCACTGTTCAAACTAACTGTGCTGATGGTGCTGAACCGGGTGTGGAGGGCGGATGAGTTTAATTTCCACCCCTTCCCATTGCCGAAGGGTATACTCACTGACGACTGGCGGGGAACGAAAGAGCACCGGGCTTACCTCTTGGCCTTTCGAGGCAGATTTTTGGTGGCACGAGTGGATCGTGAGCCGCTCTGCGAACCGTACACCCCACATCGGTTTGCGAGGAAATTCTGGTGCCTCCAGCGGCTGACCCCGCAGGTCTACTAGGAGGTGCGTCACGAGGAGCACCCATGTGTGATGAGGCAGCTGTGGCTCATGTTCACACGGGGAGATGGGAAGATGCAAATTACATTGCCTCCATCCACCACCGCTTTCGGATTGGTGAGGGAGTATGCCATTAGTTGGGAGGCTGCTTACCCAGGGGAGATGCTGAAGCAGCCAACTATTCGGGTTGGTGCCGGTGGGCCTCCTCTATGCTGAGGTCGATATCGGATGGCAGTTAGGGCCTCTCGTGTTGGTGGGGCTACCGTGGCGGCGAGACCCGCACCGGCCGAGGGTGTGGAAACAGCGGCGGATCCGGTGATTCCAAAAGAGCAGGGTCATCCGGAGGGACGGCCACCGAGGGGATTTCGTAGGATATCCACTCATGCTCCAGGGAAGCGGTTGCGTCATATCGACATGGCAGAGGATGTCTTCTTCCCGGAGGCTTGGGACATTTGGGATGTCAACAGGCAATTCCTCAGTCCACCCGAGATATGGGAGCACTTGAATCACCTCAGGATGGAGTTACCGTGCATAGGCCCAGTCCGGGCTGGTTTCATGGCGTCTCCGGCGGAGGCAGAGCAATACTTAGACGAGCTGGAGGACTACGTTCATTCCAGTGGTGTCCCTCGCCCAATGACAGACTGGGTGAGGGTAATGCTAGATCGAACGGTCCCCCCACAGTTGTCAGCCACCGATCTAAGGGAGTGCTTTCCCCTAATGGAAGAATCAGAGGACTCCTCTCGGGAGGATGAAGCTGGATGAGGGAGCCCGCTGGAGGAGGGCGAGTTCGGAGATCAAAGATCAGATTCCGATGATTTCGCAGAGGCTCTCAAGGTAGCATTCCGAACATCTTTCCTTATGGTCCATTCTTGGATCATTATGGACTTCTCACCGATGTTTGAGCCATGCAGGAGGAACTTGTTCGCAGGCCTCATTCTCGCCCCTCGGCGGGTGATGATGCAGGACCTTCAGAACCCGCGCCTATGGCTGCGTCTAGTTCCGCGTCTGGTGGGATCAGAGCACCCGAGGTGGCTCCTCCCGAATCTCCAGACCTTCCAACAGTATACGGAGGGCCTCGCCTCGGGGTCCCATCAGTATCGTCTCAAGAGCATCACCAGGAAGTCGATCTCTGTAAGTTTCCTCTACCGGTTTCCTTGTCGTCATATGTAGACTATGCCAACCAACGTTTATGTCCCTCTCTGTTGTACAGTTCTCCGACTAGCATGGGCTGCTGCGGCAAGGCTAGTCGGGATGTCTGGTGGCAACCCTCCTAGGGGTATGCCGGTGATGGTGGCGATAGTCCCCCCATCTCCCCGAGCTACAACACACATCATCACTGGAGGGACCACCAGCAGGGTTGTGGCCGAGGTCATTGAGTTGGACTCCGATGAAAAGGATCGACCGGACGGTCCCACTACTGTCGTGCTTGCTTTGGTGCCAGATGTCGCGCCGGATAAAACGCCATATGCAGATCCTGCCGAGGACTTCCTACGGGCGTATCCTGCGTACGAGCCTTCCAATCGTGCAGACTGGGACGAAACGGCCTCTGACGAGGAAGACAGCAGCATAGTACACCACCGGTCGTGGAAGCTAATCATGCGCTTCATCAAGGACACCCCCCAAGCGCTATGGCTGGACGAAATGGACAGACTTCGCTCGCGGCTGCGCGAACTTTGCGCTGGGGGAGTGGATGCCCAACGTCCTCACGTGCTCATCCAAGATCTTATGGCTGAGAAGATCTGGGAGCATGATCGTGGGCTCAGCGTGGGCTGGCAGCAGAGGAAGGAGACAAACATCAAGAAGCTCCAGGAGGCTGAAAGCGAGGTCCAGTAGCTGCAGACCCGAGCGGATGAGCACTCAGCCTCCCTCGATGCACAATCCGAGCTGATCTCACGGTTGAAGACCCAGCTGGCAGAAGCAGAGGAGTATATGAGGCAGGCTTCTGGAAAGATGGCTGCCATTCAAGTCGGGGTAGAGAGGGCTAGAGCCAAGGCTGAAGAATTGTGCCCCACCGCTGCTGAGTAGGAGTGGGAGCTGAGTCAGCGGCAGCAAGTCTTGGACTCCACAAGCTAAAGGGTGGCAGAGCTGCAATGCTCCTTTGATGGGGTCAACCCGTCCATGGGGGGAGTCGACCCTCGGGTACTGTAACAAACTAAAAACCCTTTATTGGTAATTTTGGGCTTCAATTTCTTCCTTGGTTTTGAATGTCGTAGCATGCATGATTTCTACTGTTTAAATCGGTTCCTTACATCACTACAATGTTTGTGGGACGTTCGACGCTAATTCCCCAAGCTCATGTGGGTCATGCCCGATGTGAGAAACATGAGATAGTTGCCTTCTCGTCCCACCTAACATAGGAGTGGAGACCATGCTCCAGGTATCCGGGATTTGGATTACCAGTCCGGATTTCTGAAAGATGGGAGAGGATTGGCCGGAGATGGAACTTCTCAAAATAGCTGAATTACCATTTCTTTAGTGTGCCCTCATGCACGAACGGTGCAACACCAGGGGCACTGAAATCGGTCCGAACAGACGGAAACAGGAAGCGTGAATTACGATGCCCATGGTTCGGAGAACTACGGGGATGGTGTGACAATAAAGGACATCCGTTAACCATGGAGGAGAAGCGGTATCCTTACTGTTTTATCCTGGAATGGGGACAAAAATGAGGGTCGACTGTTGACCATGTTCAAAACACGGGACCATGTCCCAAATGTTGTCGGTTAATCATTCGGGATGTTGACCTAGGACAGTTGGCAGACCATAAGTCGAACATCCATACTATTAGGGGGTCCTTCCAAACATGACCAGCCTTCCAGAACATTGGCCCAGGACGGTAGGTGAGCCGATGCGGCATGAGACCAGGCCGTTAGGGGGTCCCTTCAGACATGAAAGGGGACGAGGGTCCAAATAAGGGGAATGAAAAGTGTGGAATATGGAGTGATGGTTTGTCCGAACATAATCCGACACTTAGGTAGTTACACCACCGTGGTGGGAGTACGCCAGATGGGTGCGTTGGTTTGGTCATGGATCCTTCCTTCTTTGGGACAGGGCCTCTATAGCGAGGGGTCCGACCAGGGGGCCGGAAAGGGGAAGGATGGGATTGATGATTTTTATGGGCTGGACCCTAGGAAAAATACCAGGTTGTCTCTATGTATCCCATGAGGATGGGAATCAATCCATACGTAGTTTTGGAAGCATAGTTTAACGTCATGCAGGATGATGAGAAGCATGGCCGTGTTGGTACGCATCCTGCCAAAACTACTAAGCCCACGTGAGTCATGCTCAGTGTGGGAAACAAGTAGTGGTGGTACATTCCCGACACAGAAAAGGGGAGGTTAGGGTGGAGAGACGCTTGGTGAATACTGGCCCCATGATACTAACATGCCCATGGGGCACACTTAGATGCACGAAGAGATAGAGCCGAATGTGTTAGAATTCCACTTAAACATGAGGAAGTGAAAATGTGTGAATCATGACGCTCGAGATTTAGATCACAATGATGGCGGCGTGACGATAGAGGATAACTGTTAACCGTGGCAGAAACACAGAGTCCATATCGCGTTAACCTAGAATGGGGACAAACAAATGAGGGTTGACCGTTGACCATGTTCGAAACATGGGACCATGTCTCAAATGTTATCAAAGATCCTTAGGGATTTTGGCCCGAAACGATTGGAGGGCCCTTAGGTCCAGCATCCATAGAGAGCACTTAATCCTAGTATCCATGTCTTCTGAGGGTCCTTTTGGATGTGGAAGATGATGAGGATCCAAATAGCAAGCTCACGAAGCTTGGTCATGGGACGAGGGGAATGTCCCCATGAAAATCCTACACTTCGGGATCTTTTTCAAAACACATCTGAATACGACAACGATACATATTAGATAGAGGGACCAGAGTCCTTTTTAATAGGTAGATCTTAGTTTAGGGTCATAGAATTCAGACCAAAGGGCTGGAGGAAACATGGGAGGCACATGGTGGAGTAACTCAAACACCTGGCGTGAATGGGAATAGGGGGTGTGTATGGTGCGGTGAACAACCCGACGTGAATGAGGACATGATACCATATCACACCGCACAACCCCCTTGGGAGAGGTTTTGGGTCAAGGGACTGAAAGTGAAAGTTAGGCTAGGCCTGCGGGGAAGTTCCCGGGTGCTCCTACATATCTCATGAGGATGAGAATCAAGCCGTACGTAGTTCTTGAAAACTTCTTAGTTTAAGGTCTTAGAGCTTGGACCATGAGTGGGTAAGGGGAGAAAGGGACACATGGCAAGGTGGTTACAAAACCTGACGTGAATGTGGACCTAATCCCTACTTACCATGTGTTCTCTAGGGAAATGCTCGAGTCGAGGGACCGAACACGAAGCTTAGGCTGGGCCCATGGGGAAGTGCCCGGGCGCTCCTACGTATCTCATGAGGATGAGAATCAAGCCATACGTAGTTCTGCAAGGTGGAACGGTAAGGTACTAGTTCCAGGGAAAAAGGGGAGTGCGGGCGTGGCCCTTGCACTAAAAGAAGCGGAATTTGATAAATCTTGTTTGTCCTTTAAGGTGAGTGGTTTTTTTTGTGAAGCAACAGGTCTAGGGTAGTAGGTCGTGGTGTCGCCACAAGAATCAAGCCATGATAGGCGTTGAAAAATGGCATGGCACATGACTAATACCAAACGTGATGTCCTCTACAACGAGGTCATCACAATGCAGTGCCGTTTTTCATCGTGCGGCCAGGACGATAGTGTCACAGTTTAGTGTGGTGTGATAGGACCAAGCATGAATTTTAACATCATGCAGCGCAGACGTAGCAGAGGCGATTCTAGGCGGGGAATGTGCGCAGTGTCATAAAACACAATTGATTGAGACATGATCCCACATCACACTGTACGCCACTCCGAGAGGGAGACCTTAGGCCAAGGGGCCTATATAGAGGTAAGAGGTGAAAAAAGGTGGAGAGACTAGCTCCCAAAATGGGTTGGACCCGAAGACAAGGCGTCTAGGCTGTCCTACGTATCCCATAAGGATGGGAATCAATCTGAACATAGTTCTGAGGAGATCTTAGTTTATGGTCTTAGAGCTCGGACCGTGAATGGCGACAACTTATAAAGTAAGAGAAGACTTCAACTCGATACCTAAGCCCATGTGAGTTATACTAGGTGTGGGAAACAAGGGGGAATCCTTATCGCAATACTTGGGGTGTCCATCAAAGGGGAGTGGGCAGAGAGACCTGAAGGACACCTTTGACACGGCATGTTCCCCCAACGCGCAGACATGCACGGAGGAAAAAGTACCAAGAGTTCCGAGACTCTACTTGGACATGATGAGACTGGAGAAGGATGTGAATCATGTAACCGAAATTTTGGGCTTAATGGGGTTGGCATGGAGATAGAGGGAAAACTGTTAACCGTGGCGGAAAAAATAGTCTCCATATCGTGTTAGCCTGAGGTGGGAACAACAAACAAGCATCGACCGCTGACCATATTTGCAACACGGGATTTTATCGATTTGTTTTCCGAAACCCTCGGGGGCGTTGGCCCGTAATGGTAGGAGAGACCTTGGGAATTGTATCCTGGCCATTATTGGGGGTCCCTCTGGGTGTGAAAGATAATGGAAGCCCTGATGCAGGGATACACAAAGCCTGGAAAGAGGGTGTGGACGTGTCCGAGTAAAGTTTGGCATTCTAGGTAATAAACCAGAGTACCCTTAGGCACATTGGTGAACCGCTGAAAAGGGCCGACGGAAAAGCTCGGGAGGGAGAGGTACATGGCATGGTCATTATAGGACCGACGTGAATGAGGACATAATCCCATACCACGCCATATACACCCCTCGTAGAGGAAGGGTAGGCCAAGGAGCCAAGGTGGGAGGAAGATTCCTGAGAGATGGGGCTGGATCCGAATCCTAGACATTCAGGTTATCCTACGTATCCCATGAGGACGGGAATCAAGCCACACGTAGTTCTCTAGATGCAGTTTAACATCATGCGGGGCGAGGAGGGGAGTAATATACCCTCAAACACAGGAGGTGTACGGTACAACGAATAAACCGACGAGAATGAGGACATAATCCCACACCACACCATACACTCCTATAATGGAGGACCTGGGCCTGGGGCCCGAAAAGGACAAGGGGCCTGAGGCTAGGCCTCGGTGAGGGAGGCATGAGGCTGGACCTCAGTCAGGACGGCCTGACTAACTTGCAGTTTAACATCTTGCAGTAAGGATGGGGAAAGAGATAACTGTATTTCATCCGAGGATGTGTACAGCATGGCAAGTAATCTAACGTGAAAGGGGACGCAATCCTACACCCCACCGTACATTCCTTATAAGAGAAACGGGGTTGTGGGCCTGACCGCTGGCACCACCCGGAGGGAAGTTTGTCGCTTCAGGATGGGGAAGAACGAGTTACTGCAATCGATGCTTGGGTCATCTCAGGGTGGACCTGAGGATCTAGGACACTATTGACCATGTTCAAAACACAGTGTTCCTATGGTGACCTGATCTGGGAGAAAAAAATGAGTGTCGACCGCTAACAAAATTCGTAACGCGGGACTTGTATCGGCTTGTTGCTTGGAAACCCTCGGGGGCGTTGGCCCGTATCGGTAGGAGAGCCCTTGGGCGTAGTATCCAGGCCATTCATGGGGGTCCCTCCGGGTGTGAAAAATGATGGAATCCCAGTCAAGGAGTGGGTGAAGAATAGCTGTATCCATCCACGAAAGAGGAAAACATCTCCAGGGGGACGTGCAGCCGGGTCAAGGCTTGCTCGATGTGAGTTGGGGAAAAAGTGTGCACCCTGCCATATGTCTTGACCCGAGGGGAAGATTTGGGCTTTTGGGCTGGGCCAACGGGAAAAATGTTCAGGCGTTCCTACGTATCCCATTAAGATGGGAATCAGGCCACACATAGTTCTTGAAGGCCATGCAGTTTAACATCATGCGGTGAGGACGTGGGAGGATAGAAGAACGGGAGTGGGCACATGGTGTAACCCTTACAATCCTTGTATGAGCAAGGCTGTATGAGCGGGGCTAAGAAAGCATACTCCTTGCTACGCCAGGACCCTCCAAGGAAACTATTCCCAGGGGGGTAGTGGAAGAGAAGAACTTGGGTTGGGCTCAAGACGAGGTGTCTGAGCATTCTTACGTATCCCATTAAGATGGAAATCAAGCCACACATATTCCTTGAGGCTCAGTTTAGCATTGTTCTGGAAGAGAAATGTGTCTCAACTGGGTATAAGTATGGTACAGCAGGTAACCCAACGTGAATGAGGATGTAATCCCACACCACACCGTACAATCCCATAAGAGAGTCTGAGTCGACGAAGGCCAAGGGGCCCGAGGCTGCGCATTGGTCAGGAAGGCCTGACTGGCTTGTAGTTTAACGTCTTGCAGTAAGGACGGGGCCGGGGGCCCGAGGAGGCCAAGGGTCTTGAGGCTGAGCCTCGGTCAGGAAGGCCTGGCTGGCTTGCAGTTTAACCTCTTGTAGTAAGGACAGGGGCCAGGGGCCCGAGGAGGCCAAGGGGCCTGAGGCTGAGCCTTGGTCAGGAAGGCCTGACTGTCTTGCAGGTTAACGTCTTACAGTAAGGACAGGGGGAGATCTTAGTTTAAGGTCATAGAGCTCGGACCATTTTGCGGTTTATCGTCCTGCAGGATGGCGGTTTATAGTTTATGTTCGTGTTGGACCATACAGTTTAAGGTCGTGTTGGACCATCTAGGATCAGGTGAAGTACTGCTTGAGGAACCTGGCATTTGTGGGAGGAGTTACGTGCTCACCCTCTGTGGTCACCAAGGAGTACGCCCCGTTGGGGTAAACCTTATGAATGATATAAGGCCCTTCCCATTTGGGTTCTAGCTTAGGAGGTTTCCTACTGGGGATCATTGGTGCTCGAAGGTCCAATATTAGGTCGCCCTGTAGAAAAGAACGGAGGGGAACCTTCTTGTTTAAGGCCCTCTCTATCTTATTCTGATGCCTTTATAGATTGTGTAGGGTACAAAGCCGGTTCTCGTCTAGCGCTTATAATTAAGCTAGACAGATTTCGGCCACCTCATCTGGCGCCTGCTGGTCATAGACTGTAGTGCGCAGCGATGGAAGCTGGATCTCAATGGGTAGGATGGCATCAACCCCATACACCAGGGAATATGGGGTCACCTGGGTAGAGTTGCGAGTCGTCGTCCGATAATCCCAGAGGGAATTGGGGGGATTGTCCGGCCAACTTTTCTTGTTCTGACCAACCATCTTCTGCAGAATTTTAGAGAGGGTTTTGTTGAACACCTCGATATGTCCGTTTGCCTCCGTGTGATAGCGGGAGGTATGGTTCGAACGAATGTCATACTTGGCGTACAATTTATTCAGCTCAGCCGCTCGGAAGTTGGTTCCGTTATCGGTGAGGACGGCGTGAGGGACCCCAAATCGGTGGATAATATTGGAGCTCACAAAGTCGATGATGGAACGGGCCTTGACCTCTTTGAGTGGAACTGCCTCTGCCCACTTGGAAAAGAAATCTGTAGCAGTCAGGATGAACCTACACTGGCGAGCCGTTGCCGGTGGATATGGTCCCACTACATCAAGTCCCCATACTGCAAATGGCCAAGAGTACTTGGTGGGGTGGAGGGGCTCCGGTGGTCGATGCAGGATGTTGGCGTGGACTTGGAGCGCGTGGCATCTCTTGGAATACCCAATACAATCGTGGATCATATAGGGCTAGAAGTACCCCAACCTCCGGATTTGATGGGACATCTTCGGCCCAGCTTGATGGGCACCACAGGAACCGACATGGACCTATTGAATAACTTGAGGAATCTCTACCCCCTGAATGCAACGGAGGAGGACGCAATCGAAGCTCCACTTATAAAGGATCTGTTCAAGTCTGTTGCCGCTCTGGAGGGTAAATTGCAGCGTGCAGCGTCGGATTCGCTCGCGCTCGGCCCGGTCGTCCGGGAGGCGACCATTTTGGAGATACTCGACAAAAGGTGCCCTCCAGTCAGGAGTGACTTCAACCATGCTGTCTGAAGAACCCGGGACCCCTGACATTGAGGGCCCGCGGTGAGATGACTTACCCGCAGGCCATCATTGTCCTCTTGGGTGATGGGGGCAATGAATATTCGGTCTGCCACATGTATGATAAAATCATCTTGCTCGGGTTCTTCGAGCGACGTATCTAAGCCAGCCAAGGTGTCTTCTTGACCATTCTGTGACCGTGGGACATGGGTAATCTTTGGTCGAGAAGAGAACTGGGCCATTAGGTGGAGGGTTCACTCCAGCAACGGTACAAGCTCCGGCTTCCTGACGACATAGTCGCCATTGAGCTGTTTGATTACCATCTCGGAATCTCCTTTCACATATAGATGGGGCACGTCAATCTCAAGGGCCATCTCGAGGCCGGTGATGAGATCCTGGTACTCGACCTCGTTTTTGGTACAACCATCTGACAATAGGAACGAGTATGGTAGGACAGCTTGCGTCGGGGTAATGAAGACGATACCCAGGCCCACTCTGTTGAGCTTAGGATCGTTGATCCTCCTACCAGTGGGACTCCGGGAGGCACCGTCAAAGTGCATTTGCCAACATGGGATGGCATGATCGACTGAGAGGATCTTCTCATCAAGAAAATCCAGGTCCAGGGATTGATTCGAGGAGGTTGGATGGGCAGCTAAAAAGTCTGCCAACGCCTGTCCTTTAATGGCCTTCTGAGGTATGAACCTGATATCAAACTGCTGGAGAATCACCACCCACCATGCTAGTCGGCCAGTCAACATGGGGCGGTTCAGGATGTACTTCAGTGGGTCTACCTGGGAGACCAATTGTACCTCATGGTGCCTCAGGTAATGCCACAACTTCTGTATGGCAAAGAGGAGCGCAAGGCATCTCTTTTCGATAGGGGAGTATCTGACCTCTATATCGAGAAGCATGTGGTTGAGATAGTAGAGACTGTTCTCAGTACCCTTGTTATTCTTTTGGGTGAGCAGTTCACTGAGGATCATTCTAGGGCGGTCATGTAAAGGACCGATGGCTTTCTAGAGACGGGTGGCATCAAAACCGAAGGTTGGAGCAGATACTTCTTGATTTCCTCGAAAGCGGTCTGACACTCTTCATCCCATTCGTAGGTGGCGCCCTTCTTCATGAGCTGGGAAAAGGGCTTACACTTTCCAGCCAGATTCACAATGAATTGGCGTATATAGGCTAAGTGGATTTGGAGACCTCGAAGTTCCCGAATATTGCTCGGGGGAGGCATTTGGCTAATGGCCTTGATCTTCTCTGGGTCAATCTCAAAGACTCGGTATCTAACAACAAAGCCAAGAAACTTCCCAGAGGTGACCCTGAAGGCACACTTCAATGGGTTCATCTTCATGTGACGGGAACGGAGGAAACCGAACACTTTCTCAAGGTCTTAGAGATGGTCCTGGCGCTGGCATGATTTGACCACTAGTTCATCTACGTAGCATTCCACCAGCGTCCCGATATTTGGCTTGAATAAGTGATGCATGGCCCTCTGATAAGTGGCACCTACATTTTTCAATCCGAAGGGAATAACCTAGTAGCAAAAAGTACCTTGGGGAGCCCTGAAGGCAGTGGACTCCTCGTCCTTGGGGGCCATCTGGATCTGGTTGTACCCGGGATACCCATCCATGAAAGAGAGAGCTTGGAACCTGGTTGTGGCATCAATCAATAACTTAGTAACCAGGAGTGGGAAGTCATCCTTTGGGAAGTGGAGATTAAGGTCACAGAAGTCGATGGAGACTCTGATCTGCCCATTCTTCTTCCTGACTGGCACAATGTTGGCAAGCCACTTGGGGTACTGGACTTCCTTAATGAATTTGGCTTTGATAAGTTTGTCAAATTCAGACTCAACCATAGCACCATAAGAAGGGTGCATTATCCTAGGAGGCTACTTAAACCCACGATGGTTTTCCCGGAGTCCCAGACGGTGAACGGCTACCTAGGGATCTAGTCCTGGCATCTCGTTGTAACTCCAGTCAAACACGTCACGATGTTGTTTGAGAATGTCTACGTACTGTTGTCGCTCCTTGGGGGACATGGCTGCACTGATCAACGTGGGTTTCAGATCTACCTCGCTACCAAGGTTCACCTGTACCAGTTCATAAACCGTGGTAGATACGCCTTCCTCAAAGGCGGGGGAAGCATCCTCTAGGTCTTCCTCTCCACCCGTGGGGGGATTTCCCATGACGAGAGATACTTCTGGGATATCAAAACCTGAGGGAAAGCTGGTGCCGACTTGGGAAGCAGTGGTCACCATATCAAGAGACTCACTCGCCATTGAGACCATAGCAATGAAGGCAGTCGACCCTATCCCATATGGCCTTCGGCCTAAGGGGCCATGTTTGATGACATCAAAGAAGTGGTGACGTGTCAGCCTGAGTCAGTTGATTCCAGCCCGGAAGAAGAGACACTTATGGCATACTGCCATTTTCATAAGATTGACATTCCGGTACCGCACAAGGGTAGGAAGCTCCGGGATCACCTGAGCCTGGTTGGTGTAGGAGTACGAGGTGATTTTCCACCATCGCTTGGACATGGGAACATGCCTTCCTTTCATACTTGAAATAACAAAACACGGCCCCATGTCGGGGGTCGTGGCCTCCAATCGGTGGATTGGGATGATGTAGGTGTCATCCATGCTTGCCTAGGGATCACTCGTGACCAGGGATGGTTTATCCTCACTTACTAGGATTTTCTTATCCTTACTCTTGTAATAATCAGCATTCAGATAGCGGGCCTCACAAGATGCGAAAAGAGACGCATCTCCTTGGAGCACGCCTACTCGACCATTGAGGGAGTATTTGAGGCACTGGTGATACGACGAAGGGACTATTGTGTGCAGATGGATCCATGGCCTACCCATCAACGCGTTGTAGGCGGTGATCTGAGAGAGGACCATGAACTCGGTGCTGGCAATTAATCCACTGAACTGAGTCTTCAGGCGGATCTTGCCGACTGGGGTTTTCTCGGTCCTGTCGTATCCCTGGATTCTGAGGTCAGAGGGAGTTAAATCATCTTCAGACAGACCCAGGTTTTGCAATGTCTGAGTTGGAATTAGGTGGATTCTGGAACCCATGTCAACGAGGCAGTGGTGGACTTACACACCATTGAAGTGGCCAGTGATGTACAGCAGGAAAATATGCCCCTGTATAGGAGGGTCCTCATCTTTACCGAAGAAAGAGATAACTGCCTGACATTCAGCGTTCTCAAGTGTCTCAGCGTTGAAGGCTTCCGCAGCTGCTACCTCCATCTCAAACTGAAGGGGGGTCCTTAGGGCCTTGGCAAGTGCTTCGCGCATTTCAGATGATATGCGAAGGGCCGCAAGGATAGAAAGCCTTGCTGGAATGTCGGCCAGGTGTTTCAGAACATCATACTTTCATGCCAAGCACGAGCCTCTGCTTACAGGAGGTCGTTCGGGAGATGGAGGCATAGCGGGTCCTGCCGGTCGAACCGGAGGTTAGCTAGTGCTGGGTACATCCTGCTGCCTACTAGTTGAAGCCTAGAGAGTAGTCTCCAGACTAGGATCGGATAGAGGAGACTGGCCTGTAGCTGGGCAAGACTGACTGTGATACGAACGAGGCGGCTCTTCCTAATCTAGTAGCACAAACGGCGGTGGAGGTAGAGCTGAGGAAATCAGATGGGGTTGCGCATGCTGAGCTCTGCGCTGATCCTGCTGTCTGGTCTCAGTAGCATGAACGTCTTGGCTGAAAGTTCCCACTAACGTGCCTCGATGATCGGCATGGTTGTGGTTTTGCTGACATTAACGTCGGATGGGGACGTTGGGGAGGCTCGCCTGGCATTCCCCTTCGTCGGGAGTCGTATAAGGCTTTACCAGCTCCACGGTATTAACCGAAGCATACCCCTGGCTGTCGCTCGATGATTCATCCACTACCGGGTGGATTCTGGGAGGAATCCCCATTTCAGGGGGCATAATGTCGCCAAGAGTGTGGGATGTCGATGGCACTAGCGGAGCGCGTTGTTTCTTCTTGCGTCGTCGCTGTTTTTCCTTTCGGGAAGAGGTCGACTGTGAAGGCGATGCAGAGGTACTCGCTACTTCTTCGGAAGGTTCTGGATGATTCAGGCATGCCCGGATGATACCATGGGCACGGACGACGATTTTTCGAGCCATCCAGTCGTCGTATCTCTGGGACCTGCGGCTGGGAACCTACTGCCACTCGCCTTCATTGTCGCTACTGATCTCTGACCCTGCAAAGACACCTGCTACTTGTGTTGGTGTCGGGCCCAACCTCACTATGGTGTTGTTGACCTGGTCTTGAATCCAGTCTTTAAACACATAGCATTGCTTTAGGGCGTTCCCTATAATCTGATGATAAGGACAGTAGTTGGGGTGATCGGTGAGATTCACCTCTGTCGGCCTTCTGCACTTGGGTAGGCGCACAATCCCTTTCTCTAGAGCACTTCAGAAGTAGATAGGGACCTGATTTTCGTTGACCAAAAAAGTCTGGTGTCTTCTTTCCAGATAGGGGGCCCTAGGGTCCAGGCCCTGACGAGGAGCCGGAGGGGCCTTCCAAGGAGGCGGTGCCTGATTGTCTCGCCTAGGTGGAGGTGGTGCATTGCACGGGGGAACCTGTCGATTTTGAGGTGGTCGCTGCTGGGCAGGAGCCAACGCTTGAGGTGGAGGACCTCTACGGGGTTGCGGGGATGGTGGTACTGGTAGTAATTCCAGTTTCCTGGGGGCTTCTATTTGGGCCACCGCAGCGGGTTCGGCTCTGGCAGTCCTCCTGGCTGGGATCATAGGGGGCAACGAGCATGCCTGACTAGCCTGTTGCAAAGCCTCTTCAAGGCGTTGAGCCTTATCTGAGAAATCCTGGAATCCTCCAGGGTAGTTCTTGGTAATCAGGGAAGGTACCGACAACGTTTTAACATTCCCTACACACATCGTCAGTAATTTCTCCGAAGTCAGTGTCATATCAAGGGAGTACGTAAGTCCCTTCCACCGGGAGATGAAATATGTGACTCGCTCATCAGGACTTTGCTTGCACTTGAAGTGGTCTGTAATTCTGGTCTTCCGCGTGGTGGAGCTGAACTGGTATAGGAACTGCCGACGGAGATCCTCCCAACCGGTCACTAATCTGATAGGGAGCTGGTTGTACCAGACGAATGCGGGACCTTCCAATGTCTGCACGAAACATCTGAGCTTGGCGGCTTCTTGCTGGGCCGGAGTCCCCAGCATGGGGCCACACCTGGAGGAAAAATGGGCCAAGTGCTATGGCGGGTCCCCTATCCTGTTGAAGGGCGAGAAAGTTGGGTTCCCAAAACCCGGGGGTGCGAGTATATCATCCAACCACGCGGGATACAACTTGCCATCCGGTGGGACTACCACCTGTCGTGTTTCCAACACTTAGAGGTGGGCTATGAGTGAAATTATAAGATCATCCAGGTGGGGTTCCCTGTCTTGACGGGGATCCCTAATCACAAGTGCGTTTCCAGGTTCTTCGACACGATAGATGGCTTCGGTGGCTCGTGGATCGACTGGCGGAACAACCTGTGGGGTGACTGGGGGATCTCAGACCGGATTCATCAGATTGCCCCATCGTTCAGGGGGGTTTGGCAAGACGTATCACGCCCTCTTTCCATAAGTTCCAACTTCTGCCCTATCTGCGGAAGTAGCATGATCGGGGTTTCCTGGAGGCATCTTACCGGGGGGAAATTGTCCCTTCCCCTGCTGCCCTGGCTTGGGATTACCATAGTTGGGTAGCCGCTCTGCAGTGTGCTCGGCCAAGAGTTCTTCAACCAGCCTCTTTTTATCAGCAAGCTGCTGGCGTAACGTGGCCTTCTCGGGATCTTCGTTCGTGTTCTGTACAGAGGAAGACGGGTCGGAGTGCTTGACAGTTCCAACGTGCTCCTTACCCTTACCGGCATTTTGACTGAGTACCAGCGACTCGGTGGGTACAGGGAGGCCTAGAAGGTTCCTCTGCTGATGGGTAACGCTCCCTGATGGGTCCAGCAGTGGCGGTACGCCCTCGGGGGGTAAGTCTTCATTGAGAAATTCAAGATCATCCTCTTTGTCCGCTACTTCATCCATGTGGACCGCGACCCCTCTCATGGGAATGTCCTCAATGTCTCATAACGAATTGGGATGTCATCGGATAGGGCTGAAGAGGAGAGCGGCATAGTGTCCCCATCCACGGACTTGCACATGGGGGGTAGATTCCCTGATGACTCTGTGGAGTACTTTGAAACTCTGAACACATTTCTGTTGAAGGGTGCTCTGATGGCCTGGTGACTCAGGGTGCTGGGCCAGAGGGAGTGCGGCCAAGTCGATCAGGCGACATTGCTCGCTGATTTCATCAAAGTTCTCTTGACTTCTTGAGTACATAACCTTCTCGTAACGAAGGCGGAAGTGTGTCCCCCATAGGGTTCGTCAAAAGTACCCCACTTCTTCTAGGGTAAGGGACTCTGGTGCGCAAAAGTTCGGCGCCGCCGTCGGCCAGAACTTCTCCGGGAAGTGATCCGCTACGAGAATGCTCTAGAAGCTCCAGGGTTAGGACTCAGGGTCTGGCCCTGTATTGCCCCACTCGTCAACTGGGGGCGGCTGAGGGACCGGTAGCGGTACCGAGGGGGACCTCTGGGACAGTAAACTCGGCGGCAGAGAATACGGAGAACGAGCTGACTGGCCGCCGAATTCTGGGCCATCCTCTGAAGAGTGAGGTGACCTGACCATGATATCACGATACGATGGGCTGATAGCCACAGCTTTAGGCACAGGAGTCGCGGTTGCTGATGATAGGTCATGTCGTTGCTCTACCGTCGTTGTTCCCCAAAATAGCTCTCTGTGATATCTGGTAGAGGTAGAGGGCGCTTCTGGTGACAATGGTGGTGATTTCACAGTCAGGACCTGCGGAATTTCCACGATTTATTCCACCTGGATGTACCTGCGGAGAGAGGTGGGAATACGGTGGACCTTGCATTCCAGGAGAATGAGGCAGACACACCTTTTTCCTGCCCCAGTCCTCGATGCGGAGGAGCAGGGAGAAGGTTCCATCGTTGAGTCGCATTCCGCTTCAGAATCCGAGAAACGAGCCGGTTTGATCTCCACCTGCTCCCCCCAGGATTCTTCCTGTGGTGGCGACGGCCCGCTCTTCTACCCCGGGGTGGCTCTTCGGGACAGGGTTGATTCTCAATATGTAGTCTTGGGGTGGCATTGGCGTCGTGGCAGAGAGGGCCCCCGCTCGAGGTGGCCGAGGTGTGAGGGGCACCCGGGAAAATGTCAAAGGGTACATGGGGAGGACCTCCATAGATGGTGTAGGCGGAGCGAGGCTGACCTTCACTCCCCAAGTTATCGGGGCGAGAAGTACCTTCACCAGTTGCAGAGAGAATGTAGGGAGGACCCCCACATTGGAGAAGGACCAGATGGACAGTGCCTTTAGATCGGCGGTCGGGGCAGGAGGAGGGACTCCATACCCAGTATAGTGGGCACGGGAGAGGTTTCCACACCGAGCGTCACCACCGCGGGGTGGGTCTTCCTTCGGGATGGGGATAGCACGAGGCATACCTCTGTGATGAGTTTCGGAGTGAGGAAATCCCATGATATATGGAATGGTGGTACGGAGAGGACCTCCGTATGGAGTGACGTTACCGTGGATTGGTTCAAGGAATCATCGCCCGGGCCTGCGACCCCAAGAGTTAACCCAGCCTGCCCGTGGGGTGGATGAGGCCTCGATCCTGGTCGGGTGAAGGATTTCTTCTGTTCAGTGTATGCAAGACCTCCATGATGCATGTCGGCGGTGGCCTGGGCCACAGTAATTGTTGACGTCGATCTATCTTGGCGACCATCCTCAACCCAGGCCTGGTGCTGACATCGGGTTAGACGAGCTTGCGCAAGTGGTGTAGGGGCATGGCCTACCTTCTCTTCATGAGAAGCCAGATGGCGGCGCTGACGCGGCCAAATGGGAGCCATTTCATGGAGCCCTTGGATTGGGACTCTGAGGGGGTCGAGCCGGGCATCACCCGTCTCATCAGCATAAGGTGAGGAGCCATCCAGGCGTTATGGGGAAAATCTCCCGAAACGATTGAACGTTGGGGTTGGGAGCAGGGGCTCCCTACGTGGCCTGTTAGGGCGGCGTTGACGGCGGGACCTGGATGCCTCCAGGTCATGGCAGGCCATATCCCGAGTTGGGATGACCCCTTCATCCTCGTACCTGCGTACAAGGTTGTTGATCACCCTTCGCTGAATGGTCTCTGACGGGGAGAGGGGACATGGGCGGCCCATATTCACGGATGTAGAGGTCGTCATGGCAGTAGCAGAGCCATGCGGGGTGGCTATGCCGGTGTTTCCCCTTCCCCTACGTAGGCGAGCGGGCAGTGATCGTGTCTCTATAACAGCAAACCGGTTCCTACGAAACGAAGGGATCAACTCATCAGCACTGCGAGGAAAAGGATTGACAACCAGTGCCCCAGCGTCCTTCCATTCTCCACGTCTGTAAGAAGGATCCATGCCAACACACTGTAGAATGGAGTGCCCCGCGTTCCACTACCCCAAATTCTGGTGAGTTTCACACCAGGCCCGCTATTTGCATGGCAGGATCAGGCGCCGGATATCTGGATCCGGTGACACGTCAATCTACTGGTGTATCAAACGCTACTAATCTCCACATTGAGGAGAAGAAATTCATGTCGGGTTCACCATTTCTGTTTCCGACAATTTTTTCCGGGGCGCGCACATCCGTCCGTCTGCAGAGGAGGACGCTCTGCATTGTTGCCCTGCATTCCCACATTCCAAAGGCGGGTAGTATTCGCTCCTTATTCAGGGACTTCTGCTCCTTGATCGAAACGGGATGATGGAATGTCAGTTCTTCATTCTGTGGATTCCTCCTCAGAACATGTCACCTAGTCCGGGTCTCCCTCATAGATTTAATATGTTGTTCGTGAAACTCTTCCCAGTTCCATGTTTCCATGGACATCGGTTAATTACACTGCTTCTGTCAGGACATTCCAAAGGGTCCGGTCAGTGCAGCAACCTACAGTCGGGGGAGTAGTCACGTCGAGGCATCAGTAGCATGTCTGGATGCTGGGGAACTGGCGTGTCTGTCTTTTGTCCCTTGTCATGGGACTTCTGGAGGGCATTGAAGCCCGAGGAATCCCACATTGAGCATGGGGAATTATATGTCACAGACATATATTTGAGGTTTTCCTCAGCTTCCTGTCTTTTAACATAGGGTATGCCGCAGGTTTAACGTCCAGCGGAGACGGTTACGCCAAAGGCGTACCGTCCAAGGTTTTCCTTAGGCATCTCATGTTTATCACGAGGTATGTCACTAGTTTAACGTCCAGCGGAGATGGTCCGGCCTGATTAAACCACTAGCTGGAGTGAATCAAATTAACGAGGGGTGCCGATATCGGGGCCAACCCATAGGCGGCTTCCTGAATGTTGTGAAGAGGAGCGGACCGACATGATCTCACCGCGATATGACGGTCCGGGTGAGAATCAGGGTGGATGATGGATGGATGAATGAAGTGGAGGGGGGTGATAAGGGAACATCGCAAGGGTGATGGTGAAGTTGGGCTTGAGCCTCGAAGAGACCTCCTACGTATCCCCGTGGCAGGGAATCAAAGTCCACGTAGTTCGGGATGGTGCTGGTGAACCGACATGAAGGTGGACCTTGGTCCGATGGATGTTGTCAGCAAACCAATGTGAAGGTGGACCTTGGTCCAATGGTGGAGGGATTGAACCTCGTGAAGGCTTCCTACGTACCATGCCTTGACATGGATAAAAGTCTTCGTAGTTCAAAGGTGCTTCGTCGGTGAACCGACGTGAAGGTAGACCTTGGTCCAGATGGTGTGGGGCTTACGCACTAGGCTGCCTAGGTGCTGGTGACCTGAAGGGAATAATGTCGGGATGACCAATAGGTGGTGGGATTGAACCTCTGGGAAGCCTCCTATGTGCCATGCCTTGACATGGATCAAAGACCACGTAGTTCAGGTTGGTCACAATGACTTGCCACTGGACCGGAATGCAGTTTAGTGTCGTGCGGGACAAAGATGAACCTTGACGTGAAAGAACGACGGGTGGGCTTGAACCTCCTGGAGGCTTCTTACGTACCATGTCGTGACATGGATCAAAGTCCTCGTAGTTCAAATGGTGGAAGTCGTCAGCGAACCGATGTGAAGGTGGACCTTGGTCCAATGAGAGATGGACTTGAACATCGGGGAGGCTTCCTACGTACCATGCCTTGACATGGATCAAAGAACTCGTAGTTCAAAGGGTTTCATCAGTGAACCGACGTGGAAGTAGACCTAGGGGTCCACTAGTGGTGGGCTTGAACCTTGTGAAGGCTTCCTACATACCATTCCTTGACATGGATCAAAGTCCTCATAGTTTAGAGGGTGGGTGTCGGCGAACCGACGTGAGGAAGGAGGGACCTTGGTCCAAAGGGAGATGGGATTGAACCTTAGGGAGGCTTCCTACATACTATTCCTTGACATGGATCAAAGTCCTCGTAGTTTGGTATGGTCACAATGGCTTGCCATCGGACTGAAATTTAGTTTAACATCATGTTGGACGCAAGTGGAACTCGACGTGAATAGATGAAAGGTGGGCTTGAAACTCGTGGAGGCTTCCTACATACCATGCCTTGACATGGATCAAAGACCTCGTAGTTCAAATGGGTGTGCAGTTTATGGTCATGCTGGATGGGGGGATACAGTTTAACGTCATGCTGGATGAGGGTATACAGTTTAACATCATGCTGGATGAGGGTATATAGTTTAACGTCATGCTGGACGAGGGTATATAGTTTAACTTCATGCTGGACGAGGGTATATAGTTTAACATCATGCTGGATGAGGGTATACAGTTTAACTTCATGCTGGACGAGGGTATTGCCATGGCCAATGCTTACTCTAAGCCCACGTGAGTCATGCTCGGTGTGAGAAACAAGAGGTAGCAAGGACCTGATGATCACGTCGCGAAGGGTGTGTCCGTGAGAAGCGAAGAGGGGATTACGCGTTAGGTGGCCCATGGTGTTGGGACTTACTCCAGGATGGAGGCCCGAAGTGCGTCAAAGCACAACGAAAGATGGATTTGGGACCAATGATGGGAGGTGACTCATTCCCTACCGCGCCCTCCCCTGACCTTAGTAGTGGGGAAGTACGGAGATGCAGGGGTCCAGCCATCCATTGGGGAACTAGGGTCTCCCTTCTCCTGTGGACATACGCTGCTCCGATAAGGAGGATATCATCCCTTGTAGGGGGAGTGATTCCACTCCCGTGGAGACGAGTGGCGCAAAAAATGTCCGGGATGGGGGACCCTTCGTGCGAGGCACGATGTCGGGTCACAGTTTAACATCATGTGTTGAGGACGTGGTGATTGCCAGTTTAACGTCCTGTAGCTCGGACAGGGTGGGTTCACTCCAAACCCCTAGGACTTACATAACTGGTACCCTTTGCTACTTGGGGGAGGGAAGGTACCAGTAAGGTCGTGGTCAAGGGGTTCGTAGAGCAAACCATCAAGGGGTCCATGTTAGCGTGGCTATGAGAAGAAGCAATATCCGTTAGCGTGCCTATTCGAAAAAGCATTAGGCGAAGCAATGCTACGAGTGGTGTTGTCTGTGGGACTTTGAAATCACATCGTGTATACCAGGAGGGTTGCACGGGATGGGGACTTTCCAAGCAAAAGAGTGTGCTTCGTGAAGCGGAGTGCCTTGGCCTTAGCATGGGGCAAAGGTGTGAGTGGAGGGTGCTTCGCGAAATGGAATAGTATTCACGGAGCACTGCCTCGCGAAGAGGAAGTGCCTCGCGAAGTAGGGTGCTACGAAGCAGTGTGCTTCACGATGTGTAGCGATCCTTCCTTAGCATGGGAATCGCTAGTGCAGGATGTGTGTTTCGCGAAGCATAAATGCTCTGCGGCTGCCCTGGTTCCCTTGGGAATCCCCCTCCTTCATGAATTCCCTTGGGCTTCGTGAAGGGCATCCCTCTCGGGAGAGGGGCTCAAAAAGAGCCAAAGCGAAGGCATCATGTGAAGTAGAAGTACCTCGTGGATCTCGTGATTCCCAGGGTAAAGGGTTCTTCACGATTCGGGAGTGGAGAAGCTGAAAGGTCAGATTTTCCGTCTTTTGGGCTCAGGGGGAACCCAGTATTTATAGGCAAGGGGCGTCGTGAAGCAGAACACCCGCGCCGCCTCCAGTGCTTCACGGCGGGCTCGCAAACGTCAGGCCGTTTTCGGAGAGGTACCGCCTCGGTTGCTTCGCGGCGGGCTCACGAACGCCAGGCCGTTCGCGGAGAGGTACCACCTCGTTTGCTTCGCGGCGGGATCACGAATGTCAGGCCATTAGCGGCGAGGTACCGCCTCGGTTGCTTCGCGGCGGGCTCGCGAACATCAGGCCGTTCGTGGAGATGGACCGCCTCCGGAGCTTCGTGGGACCGTGATTCTCGGGGTGCTTCGCGTCGGTGCTTCGCGAGGCAGCGTGCATGACTTCTTTTTCGCGCCTTTATTTCGTGAAATATTTTGGTGCCAACAGTGTCTAACTTTATTAATTTTCCATAGACTAATTATCGGTATATGTTGAGTTTAAACCAAAAGACATTTAACAGGCCCACACACACCTCTATGCAATAGAACACTTTCTCCTAGCCTAAACGCCTAGAAGAAATGGAGGTACACTAGAAACATGTTAAGTAACTAGTGAAATATAATAATAGTCCACCTACTTAGTACTTGAGTTCTCATGACCAAAAGAAATGTGAGGTGTGTGAATACACAATCCAATATCAACACACAAGGCATATGAAATAACTTTCCCTCGCCTCTTTCACCATTATAAAAAACATTCCCTCATTTACATCCTATATCCATAGAATAAATAATAACATTCCTTAAAAGGTGAGAAACAAGCATCACATTTTGATAACAAACAATAAAAAGGGAAATAAAAAAATTGAAAATCAAGAGGCTCTCAAAAGATATAAATGATACTCTTTATAAAGTTACAACTGGGTCTTTAACATTAAACATTGATCGGTGTTTTGATCCATTTCACACTTTATTGAATCCCACCTTAAATATACTTTAGATATTTATTGAAATCCCACACACAAATAAACATTACAAATACACCCTTTCTAAAAAATGGTTCGTCTTCTTTGAAATCAAAAACTATCCCAATTTCCTTCCATATTTCACAAACACGTTTTTAAAGAGATGTTAATGAATTTTCACAAGGGTAATAAGAACACAAAAATTTCAATAAACATTTAAAATCTATCAAATAATCCCTTTCAAAATCACATCAAGGTCAAAACCTCATTTAAAAAATATCTCTTTAAAACCTAGTTTTTGGTATTTAAAAACCAAAATAATATCAAAATCTGACACATACCATCAAAACCACTATAAAATTCCTAATAGGTGTTTCAAAAATTCTTGGAACATAAAAAAATTCTATTCGAAATGTGAAAACTATGAATATCTAAGTAAAAACCTTTATTCCAAACTCAAAATTAAAATAAATAATTGAGAAACATTACATAGATATAAAATATATCCATAATTTAAATATTTTTTTTATAAAACTCTATCACAATTTTAATTCCAAAAATAAATAATAATATAGAAACACCTATATGGAAGAAATTAAAACCAATCCAAAATGTATCTCCTTCGATGGTGACCACCCGAACAACCATGAAGACAATGTCTATAAAACATAGACAACAAAAATCACAAAAACAGGGCTACCTTGAATGCTAAATCTGGATACAAGGATTATAGGATTCATATAAATAATATTAACTAATATAAAGGGAGAGATAAAATAATTGGGAGGATAAAAGTTTACAATTTACCTTGGAACCACTTTAAAACCACCAATAATGAGTCAAGAACCTAAAACGGTGAGGATAGAACTCCCCCTTGGACTCCCAAGGGTCAACCAAAGCATATATGGGAAGGAATTTATTACCCGCCTATAATTTACCATGCATAAAAAAATATAATCACACTTTAATTAATTCTATTCAGGCTACATGTTTATCCAAACCAAGTGTTGACCATGAAGGTCATCCCACCGGGAATATAAGAGGCACATGAATTCTGGGATATCATTATATGGTTTGAAAAAAATGTGGATATTATGAAAAAATAACACTGTCTCCATGATAGTTCCATACACATAGGAACCATATAGTTACCACTAATTTTTTAGGCTAACCATGTAGACCTATAAAAGGTATAAAAAATGAGAAATTCAATGAAAAAAACTACTAAAACTCAAGAAAACTCATGATAAAATAAAAAAACTCGAATTAAACACTATAGTGACATGTTGTATAAAATTTATCTTCTAAATTTTGATCAAACAATAATTTATAAGATGTTTTATAAAAAATCACCAACACTTTTCTGAAATCCTACTAGTTTTATTCATCTCACACTTTTTATACACTCTTGTTTGTGTGCATGTTCCTCTCACATTCTATACAAGTCCCCAGGTCTATATCTTAGTTCATATGTTTATATTGGTTTACAGATGGAAGTGTTCAGATATGGTGAGTGTTCTTGTGTCACAAGGATACATTCAAGTAGTTTCAGGTTTATTTATATTTTGGAAAATGGCATACTGGCTGATTTGGCCAGGTGTATGTTTGTATCCTTTCCTATTTTGGTTCATGTTATCTAATTATGATGTTATTTTGTAAATATAAAAGTTAAATTGATCACTATTATACATTATATATCATTACAATAAGTTAATATTTCTTGTTCTATGATTTAATTAGTTGATTACGTAAAATAATTTATTTTATATTCATGGAAGCTCTGTTATGGATTCTGAGTAAAGTATCCATTGCCATTTTTATTTTTATATAAGGTTAGAACTATTACCATTGGTTATATTATGATTCATTGTTACTAGATTCCAACCCTGGGAAATCAAGAATACACCTTAGACCTTGTCATGAATCGGTTCAGGTGTCATGTCAGAACAAGATGGTTTGGTATGTGGAAAAACCCCATAATGCTACTCATCAAACCCAGCCTTATTAAAGGTTTTTTAGGGAAGAACTCTTATTCTAGTCACCAATATATAGGTTGATCTTATCAAGGATAATTCGTGTCTCTGTAATGCTTCGTTATGATCATCAATTAGTAACACTTCAATGGCATAATTTGATGGGGGTACATCATTCCATTTTTATGTAAAATATATATTAAATATTAATATAAGAAAAATATATATACTTTTATTATGAAAAATACATGATAAATTTATAATGAAATTATTTTATATCTAATATTCTATATATGTAATACAAAAATATATTATATTAATTTCATGCTTCTATTGTGTTAATGGAATCATAAATAGATCAATTAAATTCTTATTTTTAGTGACCCACCCAATATTTACATCACCACTCTCTATGATTTATTCAATGATATTGTGTTTGAAAAGAAATAAATTTGTCCTTTGGTAAGACTTTGGTTCCTTAGCTTGAGTAACTGATCCATTTTATTTATTGTAGAATTTGATCTCTCACAATATTCTCAAAATCACACTAATTTTAATGATGACCTTCTTGGTCCAAATAGCTTACTTCATAGTATCTAAAAAAACATTACATTAGTCCACTGTTGTTGATTCCATCATAATGGGTTCTTTATAACTCTTTTAACTAATAGCCCCACTATTTATAAAACCCCCCAAAAAAATGTGGAGACATTGAATCACCCTTTTGTTTTTTAAGTTATCATTTGTGTAAACCTTTATAATGATATATTTATCACCTTTAATGATCAATAAAAATACTTTTTTATTCTCTAGTCATTAATGATTTTCTTGACTAAAACCCAATGACTCTCACTAGGGTTGAATTGTAATCTACTTGTGATTCATAAATCATAATTGACATATGTTTGAGTATGTAAAATGTCCAATATAATGGATATAGTATTTCATGTATATGGAATCTCATTCACATGTTTCATCTCTAATTCATTAATAGGTCATTTATCCTTCATATAAAGCACACCACATAACATTGGTATGGACCTGTATTTGAGTTCATTGTACTAAACCTCATTATTAATTTATGAATGTGATTGTTATAAATCAAACTAAGAAACCACTATAATATATGTATATATATCATAATAACCAATATGTATGATGCATAACCCATTTCATTCAATCAGAATACATTTCCCTACTATACTATTACATCACTTAAATTTGGTATATCACTTCCCATAAGTATTATGTTATCCACAAAAAAATAATAGAAAAACTACAACACTCGCACTAATATACATGTATACACACAACTAATCCAATTTCTTTATTAAAGCAAACTCTTTTATTGAATCATCAAATTGATTAATCTAGCTCTGAGAAGCTTATTTCAATCCATAAATAGGTAATTATAATTGGTGTAAATTTTTATAATCATTTTGATTATCAAAACCATTTCATTATTTCATATATATTATGGGTTTTTATATATCCAATAACACTTATTAAATATAGTCGAATCAATTAAAAACTAAAAATTCCCAAGATCGCCATACATGAAATTGAAAACAAGGAAAATTAAATATAATGAACAAGATGTGTACCTTTCACTAGTGAATGTAACATCCATTATCTTCAAACACATTTTTGATAAAGATAACTAAGAATAATCCATCATACTCCATCCTACTTAGTGTATCCATGGGATGACATGGATTATGCAATACATGGGTGGGGTTCTCCATGTCACCATAAAATTCCAATTTCTAGCATGGTGAAGGTGGAAGAACAAGAGAGATATCAATCATGAAAAGTTTATTAGTTATGTATTAGGAAAGAACTACACACCATATAATAGTGACTACTTTATTATGTATCCCTAAATGATACTTATTATGTTATCATGCATATACTCACAAAATAATAACATATATGTAAATGAAATATCGATCAAAATATATTATAACACTTTGGATGATTTTTATTCTCCCATATGTTTCATCATATGTAGAATTTATCATTGATGGTATCAAACTTTTAAGGTCAAAAAAAATTAAAACATAACAAAATATTGATATTCTTAATCATTGGGGTTAATATGAATCATTCTATATGATACTTTATTCCCTAAAATTTTTCTAATTTTTATTGTACTATAGGTTCAAGGTAATTTCATGAAATCCTTAAAACATTCCCTAATATAAACCAAGCCCAATGGAAACTAATATTCTATAGTTTACTATATGTAGTTTCATATTCTAAATATATAACAGACAATGATATGTTTCAATTTACACAATATGTAAATAAGGTCATGTGGAATATCTCATTCAATCCCACACTTTCACGAAATCAGTATAGTTTTTAGGTCATTTATCATTATATCATATAAAAGACAATTACTTGTGAAATCGCATCCAAAACTCCTTCTTAATATCTCTAAAATATTTTTGGAAAGATATCATTAATTTCACCTTGTAACATATCAAATGTAATACCTTCTGATTATTCATTTAAATTCTATTTTTTTTTGTAATTCTCAATCTTTATTAAATAAATCACAATGTATGACCCCACAAGCATTTTTAGAATTGAAAATAAATATAAATTATGGAATAGATAAATTATTTAAAATATTTACCTATATAAATGTATCAGATCCACTTAGTATACAATGGTATTTGAGATGATCATCATCCATCTAAATCAATTTTTTTTGAGAAAATTCAGCTTTGAGGGGTTTAATGTGAATATTTGATATTCACAAAGTTGTGTTTGGTTTTATCTTTTGTAGATACTTTTCAAATAGTAATTTTATTAATATAGATGATGTATTAATTATCCAACCATATAATAAAGAAGGTGATTCCCATGAACTATGTAAAAAATAAATTTATTTGGATACCATTGCAATTGAAAATGATTATTCATTTTTGTCTTATTATTATAATTATAATATGATATGAATATTAAATTAGAAAATACATCTAGGTGTGATATTGTTCTAAAAATACTAAAGTTAATGGAAAACATCACTTGTATGTAGTATTATTGAGGCTAATGTTTGAAGTCTGATGAGTGACTTTAAAGAACTCAAATATGAGTTTTTATGCTGCAAGAGTTCTTAGGAAAGGAGATGAAGACTATAATTGAAGTGAAAATAAATTTATATTGATGAATTCTATATTATAGAGTTTATACATGAAATTTTTCAATGTATAGACATTTTTTTATCCATATTCTTAGTGGAAATGGAATTTTATATGGTTGATTTAGTGTTGTGGAAGAATCATATTTGCATGGTAAGGATAGTTTTATGAGAAATGGATTTTGTTTAACCATCATTTGAGATAGGAAGAGAATTGTGTAATCATAATATTCTAAGTATAATAATTTTCATTTAGTATATTTGAGTGGAAAATGGAAAAGGAAAATATTTCATAAACATAATCTCTGAAACACAAGAGGGAGGTTGTAGAGAAAGTCATTTCACTGAGTATTTCAATAAATATATCCACCTATAAAAAAATAAGTTGAACTACAGCATAGATATTTTTGTGCTGGTAAAATGAATGGACAAATAAATCTAGATAGTGGGTTTGTTTGGGAGAAGATAAAATGGTGAATTGGTCATGGTGATGATCATTTCAAAGGGACATTTTATTAGAGATCCACTTCACTATGAAGTGGTTTTTATAATTAAGTCATTAGTCTGAGCGCTTTGAGATAGATCTAAAAAATGGAATATTCCTTGATTGTATAGCTTTAAGAGATGACATTAGACTTTATAACATAAAACTTTAGATCATGTGACTCAATTTTATGACTTTGAGTTCTACTATGAGACACCATCATCTAACTTTGAGGTTGATCATATGAATTTAAAAGTTATTGAAATAGAGTTAACTTGAAGGATATTACTTTAAAGTTATATGATATTATTATAATTTTTAGAATTGATTAATTATATTGAAATAATATCTATAAATTCATGTTCTGGATTTCATTTATCACGTATCAAACAATAAAGTTTCATCCAAGACTATTTTCCTGAAAAATATTGAAGCAAGGTGAGATATAAAGGAACATTGTTCAATCTATTTATGAATTTAAAATAAGTATATTTTAAATTCAATATTGGTTATCAAGATTTGAAACTACTTTGAAGATGAATGGACTAATATGAAATTTTCGAAATATCACAAATTAATTATGATTCAACCTGTTATGGATATATTGTGATGAAGTCGATGAGGAACTTGATCCTGATATAAAATAAGGATCGTGAGATTCACCCACATATAGAAAATTATGGAAAATGTGAGAAGGATCAAGGTCACAAAATATCATGGAGATATTCTATATTTCATAAATATAAAATATATTATTCTAGGTAACCTATATATAAAATTGAAATGGTGAAAAGGGGGGATATTTTTAATAGTGGAGAAATTGATAGTTTTGTTGTGTGAATAATTTAAAATAATCTCAAATAAGAAGAACATGGATGATTTGATATAGAATTGAAAAAAAAATAAGCTCTATGTATCAAAGATAAAGGAACATGATAAACTAGAAAATATTATGATATTGGATTGGGTGAACTGAATCTATGAGAAGTACAGTAGAGTTAGAGAAAAAAAATTCACATTTATTATCAGTTAGTGTCAAGAATTTAACATATCTATTAAAGATATTTGATTTTAATCATGAAAAATTACCAGTTTTGTAATAATATTCCTAAAGATCTTTTTACATTTGAAGACTCTATCTGAGTTTATGGAGATCACACATAACCTAGTGATCTACTTTATAATGGATCTAAACAAAACACTTACATATATTTGGAATGAATTCATAGAACATGTGGGTCCTAGGGTGTACAGGGATATCGTTGTGAGACTTTATTACTACAGTGATAAGTTTTTTAATAATTTTAGTTCAAATCTAATAAGATATTCCTTATAAGAACAAGGAAATTGTCTGCATTGTGAATTTTTGCACGGGTGTGGGTAGCACAAACCATTATAGTCAAATTTTTATAAGAGTGAATAATATGTGATTGGGTTGAATATGAAATCAAGAAAAGGAGTACTTCATTATAATGGATATTTTAAATCCATACATCCTTATGACTTAATTTATTGCTTTATTTGAGTGTGGATTTTTTATACAAGGAAGACTAGATCGAGACTAGGATTAGTCTTGGGGGATGAATTTATAAAATAATTCATAAAAATTTTTAAGTGTCCATTGATTCACCTCACCCCTCTCGGTGGTCTGTAGATCCAAATGTCATTACCACCAGTACCTAAATGAATTCAATTTTTCCTATGAAAATATCACAGATGCCTCTAGATGAAGTAATGATTTGAGTTCTTTGAACAATAATCATATTTCATGAATTATATATCTATTCTTACCTAATAAAAAATGGTACTATAACATAATACTTCAAATAATAAATAGAATAAATTTGAAAAGAATAGAATGAAAAATATAGAGAATTGGAAGAATCAATCACTTATTGAAATTTAATAAATTGGTAAAACACACCTATTTAATCTATTTATAAATATAATTTTAATTATTTATGTATTTTTGGAGAGTATAAAGAGATGAAAAAATTTAAGAATTATAATATCATGTTCCATGTTATTTAATGACGTTTTATGTTGAAGTTATATGATATAAAATGAATTCTATTAATAAAATATTTGATGAGAAAAATCACAACTAGAGTAGGAATATTGTGCAATGGAGAATACATTAGATAAATATATTGGAAGATGAAATAGACTTTCAAAACTGGTGAAATCTATGGGAGAAACAGTTTCAATTTTCCTTGATAATATTTCTTTGATTGAAGAAAAAATAAAAAGAACAATTTTTGAGAATGATGTGTTTAAGGTTGTTCTTACCCAGGTATTTTATGTATTAAAAAGAAACATATGGTCAAAGATAATGTCAAGGGTGAGAAACTGGATAGGAAAGAAAAATAATAATAAAATTGATAGTTCTATATAAAAGATAAGAAATATACGTTATAAAAAATATCAAATGATGAATAGTTTTTTGGAAGGTGGGATCATATTAGTTTATTTGGAGAAATATTTTTTTCAAAAATAAGTTCTTATATATTGGAGAAAATATGAAAAATATGGAATTATCTCATCCTAAATACTTCTAATCTACTATAAAAAGTTTTTTTCACACAAGTAATTCAAGTAGGAATCTTGATTTTATGAAGGCTAAAATTGGAGGTAGGATGAGCATGAGTTCATGTGGAGAATCATCCACATCATTATAATTAAGAAATGTTTCATAAATTCCTATTAAATATGTAAAAAAAATATATCCTAAAATAATATTTGGAAAATATAAAAATATAGATACATTTGAAAGAAAATAATTCTGATAAACCCACAAAATAAGCAAGGGTGGATAGAAGAAGATGTATGATGATTAGTTCCCCAAAGAATCCCAAAAGTGTAGGAATTCGAATAAAAAATTAGAAGAATAGAGATCTAGAAAAATTTCCATCATAGATAAGAGAATGATATTTTTTGGATACTATTTGTGTTTCTGGATATTCTGGATTATAACCATTGATCATTGGAACAATATATAAAAAAAATTCAAGTCAAAAAGGAAAAATTTTAGGGGAAAAGATGAAATCACTAACAAACCTTCTAGACCGAATTAAAATAAAAAGAAAATTAAATCTTATAAGAAAATATTTTATTGTATAAATAAATTTTGTGATTATTGAATAATTAATGGCCACACATATGAGAAATTTTATCATTTTATAGCCAATGATAAGTCCTATACAGATATGAATAATGTGATAAAATAGTAGATGAAAATGAAAAACTGAAATACAATAATGTTTTCTTTGAGGAGTGAATGAGAAAATAAAAATTATTGAACCACTTCTAATAAGAAATTGATGAATATTATGAAATCTATAACACTCAAAATAAGAATATTCTTATATTTTTTATGAAATTCCACATCATGGACCATTTCAAAATGGAATACAATCTTAGAGATACAAAAGGAAATTGGTATGGGGGAAGTCATAATTGATGATAAGATTAAAAGGTTGACTGATATGGGAAACAATAATGTTGATTCAATTTTTTTGGAATAAAAAAAATAGTTAGATATAAATCCAATAAATTCATGAAATAGGTTCCTAGTAAAAAACATGTGAAAATTAAAATGGTAAAAAACCAATGGTATCAAGATCTAAATCTTTTTCAACAAACATAGAATCAACACTGAAAAATAAGGGTATGTTCCTAAATTATTCTTGACAATATGGGCCGATTTTTCAGAAATGGATAAGAATATATAGAAAAATGAAAAGGATATAATGGTTATGAAATATTAAGTGAATAATCCACTTCCACCTAAGATAAATCTTCGAAAAAATATAAAACCATTGTTCTTCAAGGTGGATATATATGGAAAGTATAGAAGGGTGATATTATGAAAAAGTGAAGACACTTTTAAGAAAAAATAAAAGTTTTGTTCAGTTAATAAATAAGTCTCAGTCTAAGTGGTGAAAATGAAGATCAAGGGAAAATTTGGATTATTCACACATTTTGTGATTAAAATTTAATGATGGAAGACAAGGTGGAGTTAGATACATTCATTCCAAGTGGGGAGATAAAAAAAAATTTGCATTCATTTTCAAATTGGTTTCAAGTTTCAGTTGTTATCATTACTACTTAGATCTTATTTTCATTTGAAATTAATATAGTTACCAAAGACTAAACATGTAATTATTTTACAAAGTTTACATATGATAAATATTATAACTCATAAATCATATCATAATCCAAAGAAAATAAGATTTAGTTTCTTTCAGGACAAGCTATATAATATATTTATTTTACAACACCTATAAACATTCCACTTTAATTGAGAGACACAAGACTCACTTTTATAATTCTAATATGTTAAAATCATATTTATATACTTAGAAATAGAAAAATAAGAAATGTGTAATCTCAAATGCTCAGTAAGGGAAAAATATCTCACCATGTCATCAAGGGTTAGATTATAATCATGAATGAAAATATGGAAAACGAAGAAATACGTTATTAAAATAACATGGGAAAATAAGAGTTGTCCATATTCCAAGATATAAATAAATGTAATCTCAAATTATCAAACACATATGATGGGAAAAAAGTGAAAATAAATTAATAGACATGGGACATGGAACATAATCATTGTCTTATGGTATGGAAATATAACTTACCCTTGATACATATCATAATAAAGAACTTTTACATAATCATAAACACAAAAAATGATATTTTAAAAAAAAATTATTTTCTTCATGTTATGAAAAACAAAATCTCCATACTTTTTGTTGTGAACTAAAAAAATGACAACACTTCACATCCTTAACGCATGGGATATAAATACTTAATAAATTCATTACAAGGAAATATATGACACAACACTTCATGTAATAATCATATATATATATATATTCCATTCGAACATGTAATAATTCATACTTCAAACATCAATTAATTAAGACTTGGGAAAGAGTTGGGTTTCAGGAAAAATATTCTAAGGATTTTCCATAAGAAATCCAGAGAAATAATTTGGTTGGTTAATTAAAATATATCATGGAATAAATAATTTCAAGAATAATTATTATAACTAAAAAAAGGCTTTGAGTTAACAAAAATCCTTTCATATTTAAGAAACTGAATAAATTTCATTAATATAGAAAAAATACATTCATAAGGTAGTAATCAAACCATTTCAAAGATATTATGCTCTAAAATAATAAAAATGATTCAAGAAATTAGATTTGAGATAAATAACACTTTATGACATGAGAAACATTCAAATAAAAATCCATTGAATGATATGATTTCCAATGAAACATTAAATATCATAAATAATGATAGGATTGTGATAGAAAATATTAAGGGAGAAGTATATATTCCATTATAAATAAAAAATGGTGTATATAAGATATATGTCTCAATAAATTAAATTTGGGACACAAAACCCATACATTGAATTCTTGACTAGTTTATCATACTGTAAAATAATTTTTAACAAACATAACCACATTAATCACAAAATTATGCCATATTCATAGCTATAACTTTTTATGATATTTATTAAAAATTATTCTCTATATGTTGATATTTTTGAACAAGTTTGGTAATAGCAGTGTTGTTATTCATTATTTTCCTGAATTTCACACTAAAAAATCAAAACAAGTGATTGAATTAATTTTTTAAGATATTTAATAAATGTTTAATTTCATTTCAAGAGTGTTTTAGGTACAGTTCTTATAGATGAAATTAGAGGCAATAAGTTTTGGTGATTTTTAATAAATTAGTGTTGGTAACATAATTAATGATTTAGTGTTTATATTTCCAATATATAAAAATATAATTATTTATTAATACTAAATATTAACCTCCCCATTATATACTTGCTGGAATAATTTTTCATGTAGGTTGTTAAATTGACCCAATAAGAATATGATTCAATCAATGCATGAGTATTGATATGAAAAAGATTATTTTTCTATAATATAATTATAAAAAATTATAATAACATTATTTATTTCATATTAATGTTATGAATTATAATTAGTATGATTTAAAAGAAGAAGATAAATGAAAAATAAGTTGTATCATACAAATAAATCCTTTTTTCTCTTACAATGTTTGTTTTAGATAGTTACTTTTACAATGATCACATATTACTAATATTACTTATATAATTACCCATTTATATTTCATAATATAAATAATGAAAAAAAATTCATATCTATTCACAAAACCAATTTCTATAACCATTCCAAAAAGGTTGTGATGAGAAACAGAATGTGTCTTTTATGGAGGTGGTAGTCTTCCCACATGCATGATAAATGTTTTCATTTTTTTGATCGAATATCATGACACATTTGTTGAGGATAAAGGATGGAAAAAGTGTATAGGGTATTTAGAAGAAGTAAATTAGGTAGTGTTTCATGGTAATTTCTAACAAAGAATGTGTCTTAAAAAGTGTGTAAGTGAGATCATTTTATATGTGAAAAATAGGGGAAATATTTTGAAAAAATTCTTGGTGATGTGTAAAGACCCATAAAATTCAAGGAAATTTTTTCTTAATTTTATTTGGGATTTTACAAGAACACGGTTTCTGACGTCACTTCATTCCGAGGACCGGTGTGCCCAGAATATTTATCCGAAGTTTATCTCGGGTACGTTCAGTGAACGAACGAGCTGGGTTTTCTAACTTTTGAACCAGTGCTCGGAATCGAATTTTGAGGGCACCGATGAATTCGTAGCGCCGGTAATTGGTTAGGAACACTTTTTCTGGAGTTGCGTTTACACGGGAGAAGTTGTTAAAAATTGTGGAAGGTAAAATAAAATTGAGCATCAATTTTATTTTTTTCTCTAAGTGGTTATCCTTTGGGTGGAAGTTGGGTAACCACCCAAGTGTGGTTATGAGGGTGGTGGGGCCCACATGAACCCCACCCCTTCATTTTACCTAACCTTCCATAACCCCCCATTTATTAAAACAAATTGAGTCAATTAATTTAGTGGATTAATTCAATTTTTTAATTTCAAACATAAGTCATGAAAATAAAATAAGTGAAGGAAATATTTTTTTTTGGGGTTGCACTTGTTGCGTTGAGATATTTTGGAGAAAATCTAAGGGGCTTGAGGATCTTCTTCTTCTTCGATGAAGAAAGTGAAGAACACGAAGAACGCCGACCTCCGACGAAGGTCGACAAGAACGTCGGATGCTCGAATATCGACGACGCGACGCTGATGAATCTTTTCTCGGCGACGCGACGATTCTGCTTCCGTGACGCCTTCTTCTGCGACGGTTATTTCCGCGACGAACCCTCGCTCAACAAATTCGACGAGGTAGGGGATTTATGTGTTTCTATTCGTGAATTCTTCTATCATATTTCCTCGTACAATTGGACCGCTTGCTACCAGTTAACGGGAGGGGGCCGGACCGTACAAACATGACCGACTCTCCTCCACTTTTCTCTTGTCTACCTTGTGGTGGAATGGAACGGGGATGGCGCGGTGTCGTCGCACCGCGCGGGGTCATGCGGCAAAGAATGCGTGGCACCGCCGCGCCGCGCCGTTGAATCGAACAAGATCGTGGAGCCATCGCGCCGCGCCGGAGAACCCCGAAGGCATCGCGGCCGGAGCGGGGCCGCGGTGGAGGGGCTTGGTGCCATCGCACCGCGCCGGGCAGACCATGGTCGTGGCCATAGGCCGCGGTGGAGCAGGGACCGGTGACTGATTCCGGGCCGCTGGTATCGGAGCAGGGGGGACCGGCCAGCGCCGGTCCCGTGGTGGAAACTGCCGGCCGGCTGGAGCGGGCTAGCCGGTCAAGGGAGGAGCCGGGGGTTACGACCCCCGGCTGGCCAGCAGGAGCGGCCCCCACATCATGGGGTCCGCGGTTACGAAACAGGGGGCGCCCCCCCCCCCCCCCCCATCCGCTCAACCAAAACAGTCGAGCCACCTGGCGACTGGGCCGGGCCGCACTCAGGCGGGCCGGACCTGGACCCGGGTCGGCTCGACCCAGTTCGGGCCGACCCAGGGGGGGTCTCGGGCAGGGTCGGTCCGGGCCCGAAACCCCCACTTACGGACCTCTCACGGTCTTTTGCCCATAACTTGGGCTGCAGACCTCTGATCGATGCATCGTCAGTGGCGATGTGATACTTGGAACGAGAAGTTCGTTTCGATATATTACATTCAATGTTTCGGAGTAATTTGGGTTCGGCCGGGTTGGTTCGTACACGAAACCAACCGGGCCCTCGGAGCGGAAACACTTATAACTTAAGCTCCGGACGTCTGATTGGTGTGCCGTCGACTTTGATGGATTCCTCTAATTGAGACGGACCATTTGGATTACTCCGCTCGAGGTTTGGACGCAGTTGGAGTATGGTCAGGTTGGTTGTGACTTAAAAACCAACCGGACCCCTGGGACGAAAAATCCAATAACTCTCAGACCGTGCGTCCGATTGACACGCCGTCTGTGACGTTGAGTTCCTATTGACGATACGGAACTTTTGGATACATCAACTCCGGACTATGTGTCAGTTGATGTATCAGCCCTCGGCTTGTGGAGCGGACCCTCCCGAAGGAGCTTGCTGTGTGCGGGAACCCTAGAGCTGGTCGCGACGACGACGACGATGACGACTATGCAGAAATCCTCCGTGGATTCAACGACGATGACTACAACACTCAGCGATCCTACGTGGACCAGTGCTACCGATCCTGTTTGGGTCAGATCCTATGGGAGTCAGCGCTCAGCGGTCCTGTGTGGGCCAGCGCCTACAGAACCTGTGTGTTTCCAATCCTGTGTGGTTTATAGCGAGGGTCAGTTACCTATCGATCCTTTGTGGGTCGTTGCTGGGGTTAGTTACCTATCGATCCTTTGTGGGTCATTGTGGGGGTTAGTACCTATCGATCATGTGTGGGTCCGACGGCTTAGATGAATCAGTAGCTACATCTGATCATCTCTATCATCTTATGAAGAAGTATACTTGTGTGAGCTGAATCTTGAATTTCAATCCTTATCTTCGATAAGATTGACTTGATATCCTGTGTGTATTACGTTATTCTTTCTGTGTGGATTGGGTTGGGATTTCCTGTGTGGACTGGGTTGTACTTGAGCTCGGATGTTGGAGCCAAACGAGAATTGATGACTTAGGTATATGTATGGGCATATACCTAAGTAGTGTCGGATGTTACTTCGTGATTCTATCTTTCCATTTTAGATTATCCTTTGTGGATTCTGGGAGACCTTCGGGGGTCTCGGGTCCCTACTGAGTAGCCTATACTCACCCCTTCACGGGCTATGCCCACACTACGTTGTGTTGGTTTCAGATGACGGACAGCGCTGATCGTGGTTGAGGCTTGCGGAGCAGGTCGGTACCTGGAGGTGGACCATTGGGAGGGACGTACTCGGAGTGGACGGCTGGACCCGAGGAGCTGTGGAGGCTATCTGTACCCACCCTTCGGGTGGGAATTCCAGTGGACGGATCGAGGCTGTGGCTTTACTTTTCAGTTTCTGTACTCCCTTTCCTGTTTTACTTTACTTTCAGTTTGGGTTTGTATTCTGGCCCACTTAATTTTCCCGCACTTACTTTGTACCCAGTTTTACTTAGTGTTTACTTCTACTGCTTGCTTGCTCTGTGGTGTTTTTTTACTTTACAAAGGCAATGCCTTCCCTTTTTATCGGGAATTACGCCTTGGTGCTAGTCGCCAACCCCTGTCCTATGGAAGGCGGGCTTGGGGTAGTCACGACACAGGCCCCGAGGACGGGTCGTGACAAATTGGTATCATAGGAGTTCGGTTCTACCACAGAACTTTGGACTCTGATCTTTCTTCTATGTGAAGCAATATTGTTAAGCATATTGGGTGTGGTTATCAGTCCAGGGAGTCCAGTGTTGGTGCGGCAGCCGACGTATCCGTACACTAGGACCCTGACCTCGGATTTCCGACTTAATGCACGAAAACATTGATTACATGTGTGTTTCAAGTTTTCTTTGTGATTTCTTTGTGTCAGCTCACCAGGTATACTATTCTGACTGTGGCGCACCTGTTTCTTTTCAGGATGGCCCATGACGGCAGCTATCTAGGGTTCTGAGCGTTGTGCGGGACGACAACCCACCGAGCGATGAGGCCTCGGTACAGGGCCCTTTGACAGCAGAGGCACCGGAAGTACCTCTACCCACCGAGCCACTGATGCTACCAGCCCCAACCGCTGACGATGCACGTCGCCTTAGTGCACTGCACGAGTTTCAGCGTCAACGACCGCCCAGGTTCCGTGGGGAGACGGACCCTCAGGCAGCCGAGGATTGGCTGGAGGCAGTTGTACGAGTTTTCATGTTAGTGAGGACACTAGGAGACCTCATGGTGATCCTCGCAATGAGCCTACTACACGCGGCAGCAGGTAGATGGTGGAGCTTGATGCTCTAGGTGCACGACGAGGCATCTCTACTCTGGACGGACTTTGAGATCCTCTTCCAATCAGAGTTCATCCCAGCCACCCTCCGTGCGGTACACATCCATGAGATTCTACAGCTGCGACATGGCAGCTTGACGGTCGCCCAGTACTCGGCGAGATTTTCAGATCTCTCGCGTTATTCGACAGACATGGTATGGGACCCATTCTTCCGGGCCCGGACCTTCGAGAGGGGATTGAGGCAGGAGATCAGGGCATCACTGATCTCCCTCAGCATTCCGACACAGGCAGGGGTACTGGAGAGAGCCCTTCTCATTGAGAGCTTCCTTGCTGAGCCTACATCAGCGGCGAGACCTACCGCAAGGCAGCACGTAGCAGAGTCTTCTGCAGCAGGAAGTCGACAGATGAATCATGGGTCCGGGCAGACCAGACCCTCAGGAAGATGACCTCAGGACATTGGCTCAGTGGTTCGGGGCACACAGCGCGTATCCAGTCTTTCGAGAATAAGATAGTGCTACACTTGCGACGGGTAGGGCCACATGGCTCGTGACTGCCCGACCCACCGTACCGAGGAGCAGCAGACGGTTGAGGGACTACCCAGGAAGAGGAAGAGGGTCGACTGTGGTGGTTCGCAGGGATCAGGAGGATGAGGCAGAGGAGACGGCCGAACAGTAGGTGGTGGGCGACGCTTTGAGGCTCTACCACCACCACCACCAGGAGGTCCACCCCGACAACAGGGAGTTGGCGGGCAGAGACAGGCACAGCTTCACGTAGTAGAGGCCTACGACCACGACAATCCCGAGATGACTCAAGGTACTATCTGTGTCTATTCCACCCTTGCTGCAGTTCATATAGACACAGGAGCGATTCATTTTTTCATAGTAGCTGCCCTTGTTCGGAGCTCGGAGATTCCGACAGAGTCGTTGGCTCGATCCTTACGGCTAGAGACTCCTACGGGAGCAGACTCGACGATTACGCACTGGTGCCGGCAGTGTGAGCTTACTCTAGGAGGCGAGAGCTTCGGCTGGGATCTTCTTGTAGCGGCGTCGAGGCTTTACGACGTCATCTTGGGCATGGATTGGTTATCTACATTCCATGCTCAGATCGACTGTATTAGGCGCAAGGTGCGGTGTGTACGCACCGATGGGAGCAGGTTCACCTTCACAGGTGAGAAGGGAGCCTTCACAGCATAGGATGGACTCTCGTAGAGGAGAGGACATCCCATCACTCATCAATTGGCTAGCCTCGTCCTAGGATCAGTTGACGTGCGGAGTCTTGGTTTTCCTGTAGTGGTGGATCAGTATGCGGACGTTTTCCCCGACAATGTTCCAGGACTACCTCTTCACAGAGAGGTAGACTTTTATATTGATCTATACCCCGGGACAGCCCCGATATCCACCCCAGCATATCGGATGGCTACCTCTGATCTTCGAGAGCTACGGGTACAGTTGGAGGACTTACAGGGCAAGGGATTCATCCGACCCAGTGTTTCACCATGGGCTTCCCCGATATTGTTCGCCAAGAAGGCGGACGGGAGCTTGCGACTTTGTGTCGACTATCGTCGCCTGAACCAGGTGACCGTGAGGAACAATTATCCATTACCGAGGATTGACGACCTCTTCGATCAGCTCAAGGGAGCATGGTGGTTCTCGAAGATAGACCTCAGGTCAGGCTATCACCAGCTCAGAGTTCAGGATGAGGACGTGAAGAAGACGGCCTTCAGGTGTCGGTATGGCCACTATGAGTTCTTGGTTATTCCATTCGGTGTAACCAATGCTCCAACAGTGTTCATGGCCCTCATGTATAGGATCTTTCATCCATACCTCGATCGATTTGTCGTGGTCTTCATCGATGACATTTTGATATACTCGACCACTGAGGAGGAGCACGCCTACCACTTGTCGGTTGTACTAGACACACTCCAGAGGACCAGCTTTATGGAAATATCTCGAAGTTTCAGTTCTGGATACGTGAGGTCCACTTCTTGGGACACGTCATCTCTGAGGCGGGAGTTGTGGTGGATCCTGTGAAGATCGAGGCAGTGCTAGCTTGGGAGCCACCCAAGAGCGTGACGGAGGTGCGGAGTTTTCTGGGTCTAGCTGGGTACTACTGGAGATTTGTGCCAGACTTCTACAGAGTTGCGGTGCCACTCTCAACCTTGACGAAGAAGGGGAAACCCTTTGTGTGGTCAGAGAGATTTCAGCAGAGCTTCTAGGAGCTGAGACAGAGATTGACCAACACGCCTATCTTGAGGCTACCGGAGGAGGGATTTGGATACGTAGTTTACTGCGATGCATCAGGGACCGGACTCAGATGTGTCATGATGTAGGAGCAGGCCTTGATCTCCTTTGGATCACGTAAGTTGAGGCAGTATGATCAGAACTACGCTACCCATGACCTGGAGTTAGCAGTAGTGGTCTTCGCTCTGAAGATGTGGCGACACTATCTGATGGGTGAGCGCTTTACAGTCTATTCTGACCACCAGAGTCTCAGGTACATCTTATTGCAGAAGGACCTGAACCTGAGACAGTGGCGATGGCTCGAGTTCATCCAGGACTATGACTTTGAGATAGTCTATACTCCTAAAAAGGGGACCGTGTTAGCCGATTCTCTCAGCAAGAGGACGGGCATTCAACTACTTGGGGAGGCGACAGAACAGATAGCTTCTTTGCAGATATACTTTGTGGATAGAGATGGATCATCCTTCCTTCAGTCACTCACAGTCACTCCTCCACTACTGCAGCGGATCAGAGAGGCACAGCGTGGGGACGCCGACTATGAGACTCGGCGTGCACAGATATCCTCAGAATAGGAACCTGATGGATTCTCCCTGGGAGGAGAGCATGATGTCCTTTTTAGAGGACGTACTTTGGTACCAGTTTCTTTACCGGAGGAGGTGATGAGATAGTTTCACACTTCCCCTTTGGCGGTGCATCCTGGAGTGGCGAAGATGTACCAGGATCTCAGACGACAGCACTGGTGGCTGGGCATAAAGAAGGTTGTGGCAGAGTTCGTTTCTCGATGCCTCACCTGCTAACAGGTGACGGTAGAGCACCAAGTACCAGCAGGCTTGTTGCAGCCCTTGGACCTCCCGGAGTGGAAGTGGGACGACATATCTATGGACTTTGTGACTGGACTTCCACGCACTTCCATAGGTCACGACTCCATTTGGGTGATTGTCGACCGACTCACCAGGTCGGCTCACTTCTTACCCATCAGAGAGAAGGGATCAGTGGAGAGCTTGGGATGCCTCTATGTTCAGGAGATTGTACGGATTCATGGTGTGCCATCATCTATCGTCTCCAATCGAGACGCTTGCTTTACTTCCCGGCTTTGGAAGGGGTTGCAGGAGGCATTCGGGACGCAGCTACGTCTGAGTACCGCCTTTCACCCTTAGACAGCAGGTCAGACGGAGAGGATCATTCAGACACTCGAGGACATGCTCCGCGCATGTGTCCTCGACTTTGGTCGCAACTGGGAGGACTACCTACCCTTGGTGTAGTTCTCGTACAACAACAGCTACCACTCCACCATCGGGATGGCACCATACGAGGTGTTGTACATCCGACCCTGCAGATCACCTCTGTGCTGGACGGACCCTGGGGAGTCAGCACTCGTGGGACCAGAGATGGTCCAGGCCATGACAGAGAAGGTCCAGGTCATCCAGGAGTGAATGAGGACAGCTCAGAGCCGGCATAAGTCTTATGCTGACAGGAGGCGGAGGCCACTGGAGTTTGAGGATGGTGACCACGTCTTCTTGCGGGTCTCACCTCGACGTGGATTACAGAGATTTGTCCGAGGCGGCAAGTTATCTCCGCGCTTCATTGGACCATTCCAGGTTCTCATCAGGATTGGCGAGGTGGCTTATCGCCTGTCTCTACCACCTTAGTTGCACCGGGTGCACGACGTTTTCCACGTATCCCAGCTGAGGAGATATGTGCATGACTCGACGCATATCATTGACCATGGGGAGCTGGACATAGATGATGGGGAGACTTTTGCGGAGGTCCTAGTGGATATCGAGGATCGACAGGAGTGGTTCCTATGTGGACAGTCAATTCGTCTAGTGCGCATCATATGGCAGCATGGGAACCTCCAGGAGAGCACTTGGGAGCGGGAGGCCCAGATGCGTGCATAGTACCCACTTGTGTTCCCCTAGTTTTTTATGTATCTTTATGGGGACGTAAATCCCTGAGGTGGGAGTAATGTAAAGACCCGTAAAATTGAAGGGAAATTTTTCCTTAATTTTCTTTGGGATTTTACAAGAACGCGGTTTCTGACGGCACTCGATTCCGAGGCCCGGTGTGCCCATAATTTTTATCTGAAGTTTAGCTCGGGTACGTTCATTGAACGAACGAGTGGGTTTTTCTAACTTTTGAACCGGTGCTCGGAATCGAATTTTGAGGGCACCGATGAATTCGCAGCGCCAGTAATTGCTTAGGAACACTTTTTCCGGAGTTGCGTTTACACAGGAGAAGTTGTTAAAAATTGTGGAAGGTAAAATAAAATTGAGCATCAATTTTATTTTTATTTTTCTCAAAGTGGTTAACCTTTGGGAGGAAGTTGGGTAACCACCCAAGGGTGGTTATGAGGGAGGTGGGCCCCACACAAACCCCACCCCTTCATTTTCCCTAACCTTCCATAACCCTCCATTTATTAAGACAACATGATTTAATTAATTGAGTGGATTAATTCAATTTTTGAATTTCAAACATAAGTCAGGAAAATAAAATAAGTGAAGGACTTATTTTATTTTTGGGGTTGGACTTGTTGTGTTGAGAGATTTTGGAGAAAAGCTAAGGGGCTTGAGGATATTCTTCTTCTTCGATGAAGAATGTGAAGAACGCGAAGAATGCCGACCTTCGACGAAGGTCGACAAGAACGTCGGATCCTCGGAGATCGACGACGCGACACCGACGAATATTTCTCCGCGACGCGACGATTCTCCTTTCGCGACGCCTTCTTCCGCGATGGTTATTTCCGCGACGAACCCTCGCTCAACGAATTCGACGAGGTAGGGGATTTATGTGTTTCTATTCATGAATTCTTCAGTCATCTTTCCTCGTACAATTGGACTGCTTGCTACCAGTTAACGAAAGGTGTCCGGACCGCACAAACACGGCCAAACCTCCTCCCCTTTTTCTCTTGTCTACCTTGTGGTGGAATGGAATGTGGATGGTGCGGTGTCGTTGCACCGTGTGGGGTCATGCGGAAAATAATGCACAGCTCTGTTCCGCCGCGACGTTGAATCGAACAAGATCGCGGTGCTGTCGCGCCGCACCGGAGAACCCCGAAGGCACCGCGGCCGAAGCGGGGCCGCGGCAGAGGGGCTAGGCGCCATCGCGTCGCGCCGGGCGGTCCAAGGCCATGACCATAGGCCGCGGCGGAGCAGGGACCGGCGGCCGGTTCCGGGCCGCCGGTATCGAAGCAGGGGGGACCGGCTAGTGCTGGTCCCATGGCGGCAACAACCGGCCGGTTGGAGCGGGCCGACCGGTCAAGGGAGGATCCGGGGGTTACGACCCTCGGATGGCCAGCAGGAGCGTCCCCCCATCATGGGGGCTATGGTTACTAAACAGGGGGCAGGCGCCACCCCCCCCCCCCCCATCCGCTCGGCCGAAACGGCCGAGCCACCTGGCGACCGGGCCGCGAACAGGCCGGGTCGGGCCGCGCCCAAGCGGGCTGGACCCGGACCCGAGTCGGGCCGACCCAGGGGGTCTCGGGCCGGGTTGGTCTGGGCCCGAAACCCCCACTTATGGACCTCTCACGGTCTTTTTACCATAACTTGGGTTGCGGACCTTCAATCGACGCACCGTCAGCGGTGATGTGATCCTTGGAACGAGACAGTCGTTTCGATATATTACACTAAAGGTTTCAGAGTACTTTGGGTTCGGCTGGGTTGGTTCGTACACGAAACCAACCGGGCCCTCGGAGCGGAAACACTTATAACTTAAGCTTCAGATGTCTGATTGACGTGCCGTCAACTTTGATGGATTCCTCTAAGTGAGACAGACCTTTTGGCTTACTCCGCTCGAGGTTTGGACATAGTTGGAGTATAGTCGGGTTGGTTTTGACTTAAAAACCAACCGGGACCCTGGGACGAAAAAGCCAATAACTCTCAGACCGGGCGTCCGATTGACGCACCGTCTGTGACGTTGAGTTCCTATTGACGATACGAAACTTTTGGATACATCAACTCCGGACTATGTGTCGGTTGATGTATCAGCCCTTCGGCTCGTGGAGCGGACCCTCCCGAACGAGCTTGCTGTGTGCGGGAACCCTAGAGCTGGCTGCGACTGCGACGACGATGACGACTGTGCAGAAATCCTCCGTAGATTCGACAGCAACGACTACAACACTCAGTGATCCTACGTGGATCAATGATACCGATCCTGTGTGGGTCAGATCCTATATGGGTCAGCGCTCAGCGGTCCTGTGTGGGCCAGTTCCTGCAGATCATGTGTGGGTCTGATCCTGTGTGGGTCATTGCGGGGGTTAGTTACCTATCGATCCTTTGTGGGTCATTGCGGGGGTTAGTTACCTATTTATCCTTTTGGGTCATTGTGGGGGTTAGTACCTATCGATTCTGTGTGGGTCTGACTGCTTAGATGAATTAGTATCTACATCTGATCATCTCTATCGTCTTATGAAGAAGTATACCTGTGTGAGCTGAATCTTGACTTTCAATTCTTATCTTTGATAAGATTAACATGACATCCTGTGTGGATTACTTTATGCTTTCTATGTGGATTGGGTTGTGATTTCCTGTGTGGACTGGGTTGTACTTGAGCTTGGATGTTGGAGCGGAACGAGAATTGATGACTTAGGTATATGTATGGGCATATACCTAAGTAGTGTCGGATGTTACATCGCGATTGTATCTTTCCTTTGTAGATTATCCTTTGTGGATTCTGGGAGACATTTGAGGGTCTTGGGGTCCCTACTGAGTAGCTTATACTCCCCCCTGCACGGGCTATGCCCGCACTACGTTGTGTTTGTTTCAGATGACGGACAGCGCTGATCGTGGTCGAGGCTTGCGGAGCAGGTCGGTACCTGGAGGTGGACCACTGGGTGGGATGTACTCGGAGCGGATGGCTAGACCCGAGGAGCTGTGGAGGCAATATGTACCCACCCTTTAGGTGGGACTTCTAGTGGACGGCTTGAGGCTTTGGCTTTACTTTTCAGTTGATGTACTCCCTTTCCTGTTGTACTTTACTTTCAGTTTGGGTTTGTATTCTGGCCCACTTACTTTTCCCGCACTTACTTTGTACCCAGTTTTACTTAGTGTTTACTTCTACTGCTTGCTTGCTCTGTGGGGTTTGTTTACTTTACAAAGGCAATGCCTTCCCTTTTTATCAGGAATTACGCCTTGGTGCTAGTCTCCAGCCCTTGTCCTATGGAAGGTGGGCTTGGGGTATTCACAGCACAGGCCCCGAGGACGGGTCGTGACATGATGGGTAAGAATAGAATTAAATAATATTTAAGCAATTTAGGTGAATAAATGTTGGCATGAAATGTAGGTATGTTCTCCCCACATAAAAAGGTATTATAGAAGGTCAACGTCTCAAATTTATTTAGTAAATTTCGACCCATATTAGATTACCCATATTAATATTTATTAATATTGATTAAAATTTAACCATGGAAACTATTTTATCACTAAAAATATAATATTTCTCTTATTTAGAAATTAAGATGTAATGAATATGAATTTGGAATCCATTTAATAAAATTAAACTTATAAAAATTAAAAAATTAACTTTTCAATTAAAACTAATAAGGTGTTGAAGAACTATTTTTATAGAAATTTAATTTTAGTCATTAAGTGTCATTAAAAATTAATAAAATTTATTACCAATTAAATGAGTGTTAAATAAATTTTATATATGTTTAAACATAATATTAGAGTATTAATTTTAAATAAATACATTTAATTTAAAAATAATAAATATTTAGAAAAGAATCATTCTTTGATAAACAACTATTTTTCTAAGGTAAATAATATTTACCTTGGTAATTTAATTTTATGCCTAAAAATGAAAATTAATATTATTATGTAATAAAAAATGTTTATATAAAATATTGAAATAATTTTATCAAATAATATATATAAATTTTAGCGGATTAATTTTCAATATTAGCACGCGTAACACATTAAACCCATTTTTAGAAGTACTGGGTTTTTATGACTAAGATTTATATTTATTATAAATTTATCAATTTAATTGACATATTTGATATAAATTTGTTTATTATAAATAATATTAAAAAATATATATTTAAAATCATGAAAAAATAAATATAATCATTACATTTTTTTAAGTAAAATAAAACATTGAAAACAATTTTAAAATTAGGATGGAATGTTACATATGCTTTAAAATTTTAAACATTAGTTTTATAAGTTCAAAAGTATATTTTAAAAATATAAAAACATTACTCAATAAATAAATATTTAACCAATTAAAAAGTTTTATAAATATCTAGGCCTTTCTCATATAATTATAGATATAAAAATTATAATTTTGGTAAAAATGAAATATTTCAAAAAAATCCTATAAATTTATCCTAAGATAATTTTGATATGATGAATTCAAAAATAAAATTAATTTTTCAAAATTAAAATTGTAAAATTTATAATTTTATATTTTATATGAAAATAAAATATATAAATGAAATTTTCTTTTTTTGAAACTTCCCTTTTAAAACTCAAGGTGTTCTTAATGATTTTTTGGGAATATCAATTTGATTACTATATCATTATCAAATATAGAATTTATAATTGTTAATATTTTCTTATCTAATATTCCGTGGAATATTTTTATTTTATGTTGATTGTGGATCAAGCTATCAAACAAAGTATTAATTTGGAAAAGTTTATACCAAAATCTCACCGTGTTATATTCTCACTCCCCCTTTAATTAATTTTTTTCACATAATTTAAATTATCACTTATAGAGGTAAAGTTATAGGAGTATCTAAAAGATTTAAATCACATAGGGTAAAATATATTGAGAGATATCAAGCTTATTAACTCATAAACTTATATCTCTTCCTGAAATATGTTATAACCTAATATTGAGTTTTTTCTCAACCATTTAAACCAATAGTTTATCATTAATTGGTATCATGACCAATATTATATAATTTTATTATAAAGGGTTTTTATAATCATCATTGAATTGATATACATAAATTGGATGATATTATATATAATTTCATTATTCCAAATTATTTTTCATCGTATTATAGTGGATCAATCAATTTCAAAAAACACATTAAGTTTATATAAAGGAAGGATAAAACTATTTTCACAAGGAATATTCCTATAAACATAAACATGGTATAAAATACAAAAACAAGTTTCCTTCGATAATAAAACCTTTGGGGTGGTGATTTAATGTTCTTTGAAAACTAACTAGATACCCTAGAGTAGAATTAAGTAAATCATACAAAAATGTATAGTGGAGGATAAGTGTATCTTAATTATCATAATACACTTTAGCCATTGTGATTAGATATTCTTTCCATTTCTCCATTGTTTTAGGAGTTTCTTATAACTATCATCCTTGTTAGACCAAGGATTTGGGAATCGATTTACAAAATTCTAGAAATCCTTATATTTAAAGTATCGATGTGTGGATAGTGTATTAGTTGGATATCCAATACCTTACATTGTATTGGTTGAACTATAGTTATATCCTTGAAAATATTTATCTCTATGAACAATCATTACAAACTTGAAACATTTTCTTACTCCCTTGAGACATTACCATGGGTATTTCATCCCACATTTTGGACACATAGAAAGTTGAATCTTCTTTCCTTTATCATCTTTGTCATGTGATTTTTCATGAGACCCTATCCTTATCTTATATGGTGTGTTAAAAGGTTTTTAAAAAATCAATTTATTAATTATAACTTGGTATGGTTGGATAAACATAACCATAATATTTTCAACATTAGATTTTATCCCATTTGTTTTATCATTAGGAAAATTATTGTAATGTCTATCATGTCCATTATTAACTTGTTTCCTCCTGGAAATATCCATTTCTAAAACTAAAAGGATTTATTATGAGTGATGAAAAATTTAAACCATAATATGATTATTTTAACATAATTATTTTAAAAAATAAACCTATAAATATCATAATCTTTTAAATAATTACTTGAGATTTCAGTTCAACATAAATCACTCTTCGTTTAGAATTTCTTTATTTAGTTTGGGTTGTCTCATATTCCATAACCAAATTCCTTAATATAAAAAAATACTTTGTAATGGATTTTAAAGATAATGTGACTATCCAAATCATTTACTAATAAGTGTTTAACCAATATTTCAATCATAGACCCACTTATCATGCACTATAGTGAAGATTGAGTTGATACTCCACTAACCTTTTTCTATTTGAATTCCCCAAGGTGCATCCGTGCAACAACCACATACACTCTCCAATATCAATACATTGATTTAATTTAAAGAAGAACCAAAAATATATACTTTACCAAAATATTATGATGTTGTATTATAATTAAACTTATCTATGAGACTTACTCTTAATGTTTTCACTAATGTTCTCTAATTATAATCCCCAAAATCACTAAACTAATCCTCATAAATAACTAAACTATTCTTTGATTCCAAATATAGTGATCCAAGACTAACCATGTCATTATTTAACATCTTTTTAGTAAGATAAACATTACATATCATAAATTATCTCAAAATACGAATAATTCAACATTTAATATATTTTAGGAATAGATACATAATAAAATTTTTAGATAAAACTTATGAACATTCCTCTATAAATGTGCCACACTAGACTTCCTTCTATGATTCTCATGAGATAAAATTGTCTTTAAAACCTATATAATGGAAATTTAATAAATGGGTGAGGTCAAACACTCAGTAAGGGAATAAATTTCAATATCTCATCAGGGGTCATATTCAAAGAATGTGATAATAAATGAACATGAGAGAAATATATTGTTTAAATAACATGGGGAAATAAAATTTTTCCAAATTCCCTGATATAAATACAAGTGATATCAAAAGATAAAACATATACCATGGTATATAAGTGAGAAAACATGAGTTAATAAACATCATCCATTGAGACTAATCATATATTTATGAAATGTAAATTTAAAATTCCCTTAATACATAGAATAAAAAATAAACATGGTACAAACATAAGCATATAGAAATTATAACATTATGTAAAAAACATAATATTGATGATTCATGTTGTGAATAAACAAAATATTATTTCTTAATGTTTTCAATAAACAAAATTTACTTGCTTCACATCCTTATCACATGAGATATAAATCCTTAACCAATGAATTGGAGGGTGATATAGCACCCTACCATCACATAATAATCATCCATACATATACATACCATTTGAACATAAAAATATTCATACATCAAACAAAACATAATTCACACATTGAAATGTTTTAGGTTTCATGAAAAACATTACTTAATACATCAGATAAATAAAGTGCATTGTTGATTAAAATATTATCCTAGTGTAACCTAAGGAGTATTAATAATATTTTTATAGATGAAAAATATCTTGTTATGATATTTGGATAAATTATTTGAAATATTAGATGGAATATCTCTTTTTGGAATGATTAAAAACTCCTTGAAATTTTTTCATTAAAATAAAATACTTTATCTAGATAAAACATTTAAAATTATAATTTAAATATAAAATACAGTTTTCAAAAAAAAAGATGAGATAAATATTCGTCCAATTAATTATTTGAAGAATCATTTCTTAAAAATACAAGCCTTTAATAATTATTTAAAATTTAAGAATTTTTTTTAAAAAATAAAAAATTTATGTTGAGAATATATAATAATATTTCCTTTTACTTTAAAAGTAATTAAGAGTTAAAACATTTTTAAAACCATTTTAAAACATATAAAGGAATATAAAGATATTGCTTTGAAAAAATGAGGATTATTTTCAACAATGTCATAATTTTAAGGGGAATTAACTTATTGAGTAGGTATATTTGGATAAAAAGTTTAATTTTCCTATATTTAAAGATAAATTTGGATGAAAAAAATATTATGGTGGAAGAATGAAATTCAGGAAGATTCATTATAACTCAATGAAGGGAGTTGAGTTACCAAAAACCCTTATAAATTTATTGTCATTTGAATTGAGAAAAATTTAATGAAATAATATGATATATCTATTCAACCCCCATGAATTTCATGAATATGGAAAAATACGTCCATTTTCTAGTAATCAAACAATTTCAAATACATTTTTGTGCATAATTTGAAATATGTCTCATGAAATTAAATTTGATGAAATAAACCCCTTACGATATTAGAAACATTAGAATCAAATCCCCATAAAGGATATAGTTTTAATTTAAATTTTAAATACCATTAATAATGATATTATCATGATAAAATTATTTAATTGGAATTAGATGCACTATTCCAAAGAAAACATGGTTCATAATAAGAAATATTTCTTAAGAAATTAAATTTGAGAAACAAAATGTTTATCATGAATTATTTATCTGTTGGTCACAATATAGACTTGTGTATAAAAAACATATTAATCAAATATATAATAAAATATTTTATGGATATAACCTCATTTGATCTACATTTAAAATTATTCTCCATATGTATATCATTTGGTTATTATCTACTTTCAATATCGTGTGTGAGAAATCTATATAGTTTTGAACTAGTTTCATAATAGCGATGTTGTTAATTATTTTTCACTCAAAATTTATCATTAATATATGATATATGGTACTATAATTTATCTTTTAGGATAGTAAATAATCTTATAATTTCATTCTATGAGATTTTTAGTTACAGTTCTCAAAGATGAAATTAGTGATAAGCGTGTTTTAGTGATTTTTAACAAATGAATGGAAGTAACTTGATAAATGAGTTAAATATTTATATTAAAAATTCACAACCTAAAAAACATTAATTAATTTTTAATATTAAATATTTATTTTTTAATTCCATATATGATATAAATTTATATAATTATTAATGTTTTTGGTGAAACTGACCTGGCAAGAATATGTAGTAATCTATTTGTGAGTATATCTATGGGTGAGATTATTTTGTTATAATATCATTATAAAAAGTGTAATTAAATATTTAGATATAATAAAGTTATTAAATGATAATTAGGAAGATTTATTTAAATAAGATAAATGATATATAAGTTTCCACTTCTATATAAATTGATTTTTCTCTAGGTATGTTTGTTTTAGGTGGTTAGTTTTATAATGATTTATTATTAATGATATTATTTATAGAATTCATAATTTATAATTAAAAAATATAAATAATGGTATAAATAAAAATTTTAATCAAATAATATCATTTCTGAAACTATACCTGATAGGTTGTGATGAAAAATAAAATGTGGCATCAATAGAGGTGATAGTCAGCACACACACATGAGTAACGTTTTCATTATTTTATTGAATGGGAGGGGAATAGATTATGGTTATAGAATAGATATAATAAAATTTAAATATAATATTTATATTGATTCTATTATATACATATGTTTTATAATTTGTTTATAGGATGGTGTATGAGAAGGATAATGAAAGGAAGTTAATCGGTAAGTAATACATATATTAAGAATTTTGATCTTATCTTAAATTATCCATTGTAAATGAAGTAATTGATTAACTTTGATGTGGATATGGACTTCAATAATTATATAAAAAATCTATAATAAGTGAATTAGGAAGAGTTTCATGGGAATTTCAATATAGGTTTGTGGCTTGAAAATGGTGTAAGTTAGCTCTTTTATAGTTGAAAAAGATAGGTAAATATTTTGAAAAGAGTCGTAGGTAAGGTGTAAGACTATAATTTCATGAGAGTTAGTTGATTGTCATGGTGAAATATTTTTCTGACACCTTGGTATGACATTACACCTTAAAATTTCATTTTAAAAGTTCAAATTATGAAATATGTTTACTAAAATTCGAGCAAAATTTGATCACACATTTTAACACTTATTATTCTTGATCAATGTACAACCACGGTAATTATTTTTCACTAAAAGTATAAGATGAACCTTAATAAAACATTTAAACACTATAAATATGAATTTACAATATATTTAAACTAATTCAATTAAAAAATATTACAAAATTAACTTTTAAATTACAACATATAATGTGTCAAAAAAATATTTTGTAGAATTTTTTTTAATCATTATGTGTTTTAAATATTAGATAAAATTGAATACAAATTAAATTGGTGTTAATTAATTTTTACATATTCTTATAAATAATATAATAGTATTAATTTAAAATATATCCACTTAATATATAAAAACAATATTTAGAAAAGTATTATTCATTGAAAAATATCTTTTTTACTGTGGTAACTAATATTTTCCATGGTAAATTAATTTTTTTCCAAGAAAATGGATTTAAAATAATATATAATATGAAAAAATTTATATAAAATATTAGAATAATTAAATAAAATAAAATTTATAATGGTTGAAAAAGTTAATTTTAATCTTAGTGCATGTAACGCATTAAAACTGTTTTTAGAACAAGTGTGATTTTAATCTTTAACTTTATATAAAGTTTAACTTTATCAATGATATTTACTTTAATGATATAAATTGGTTTATTATTAAACAAATAAGAGTAATTAGGATCCCAAAACATTCCAAAACTAAACATTACCATTAATATATTTAATTTAAATAAATGACTAAAAATATTTTTTAAATTAGAATGGAATGTTACTTATGATCATAGATGTTCAGAATAGGTTTTCTAAGTTTAAAATGATATTTTAAAAATATATAGTTTTACTCCTTAAATAAATATTTAATGAAATAATATGTTTTATAAACTTATATTTCTTTCTCGTATGTCTTTAAAGTCATAAAATTTAAAATATTGATAAAAAATAAAAACCAATGTTATTGGAAATTTTCCATTTTAAACATTAGATGTTCTTAATTCTATTTTTTATACATTTATATTTGGTTAAAATAATTTTATCTACTATAAATTTTATTATTTTTATTATTTTATTATCTAATATTTCATGGATTTTTTTATTTTGGAATTTTGTGGGGAGAAATCTACCAAACAAAATATTAATTTAGAAAAATGGATACCAAAATCTTGTCATGTTGCACTCTCCCCCTTAAATAAATTTGGTTCTCACAATTTAATTATCCGTTAACAATTAAAATTTATACGTATATATAAAATATAGGAATGAATTTTTGTAAATATTCTAGAGAGATATCAACCTTTTAAACTCATAAAAATATCTCTCTTATCGGAAGAGGATTAACCCTTATATTGGATTTTTTCTAACCATTTCAGCTAAAAGTCTATATTTTTCAATATCATGACTCACATTATATAAAAAGAACACATTTGGTACACAATTTGTTTAACCATGTGACTAACAGGGTAAGCGTACTATAGGTTGATATAGTGGGCTTATGCGTGGTTTTAGAACAGTTTTTCAAACCGTGCAGATCCCAAGGGTAACTATGAGGCTCAGTTTTTTGGGATACAATATCCCATAATGGCCGGTACATGGTTTTCATAATAGTGTGGCTAAAGAATGCATCATTTCTAGGCCGCTTAAACTTTTCTATTTTACTATTTTTCTATGTCAATTTTATATTCATTTTGGCCCTCATTTTCACTTCCCTTTATGAACAACCTCTCTTTTTGGTGTAAAAGCTTCCTCAATTCCATTTTGGTAGTGTTCCTCTTAGATTATTGGTGGTTTTTAACTAGGTAATTATAAATTATCTTTTTTTCTTCTTCCTTTCCCACTTCCCTTCTGTGTTCTAACATTTTTATTGAATTATATAACATTAATTGGTGGGGATGGATGAATGAAGGGTTTTAATAGAGGATTTGTATTTTTTCTTTTTCCTTAAGTGTGTGAGGCCTTGATCTTCCTATTATAGGTTGTTTTCATTAAAGTTAATGAGGTTGGAAACATTTATGTGGTAGGTGTCACTATTTAAGGGGGTTTTACATGGCTTACATTTAAATTATAAATTTCCCTTGGTTTTTTTATATTCTCATTGAAATGAATTAATATTGATGTGTATTCCATGTTTGATATGATTTATAGATTGGTTTGGAAATTTAGTTGTTCAAAGAGAGTTTTAAAAATGGGGGTGGCATTTTTTCACCATAAGTGTTTGATAAAATGGATCAAATGGATTTTATAAATTTAAATGGAGTTTTGAAATGCATTTAGAAATGAATTTACCTTGTTAAAGGTGTTTAAATAAAATTGTTCATGTATGTTTGTGAAATTTTCTTTTGAAATGGTATTTCATGGATTGTAACCTATTTATGATTATGTTGGCATGGAGTAGCACATGGGTTAAAGGGGGTTTTTGCAATGGTTTATCTGAGGGACCATGGGATCCTTCAAGGAGGAAGACTACGAGAGCCACCATTTTTTGTTTCAAAGGTACTGTAAGATCCTTTGGTTATAAAGACTTTGAGAGCTTCCATTATTTTACATGTGACCATGAGATCTCTTGGAGTTTTGATCAATGAAGCTAGCAATAGCTTCCATATTTTATTAGCTAAATAGCATGCCCACTTAGGATCATGTGCATTAGAGACTTTATGTTAGATCCCTGGGTGGAATTACTCATGTCAGGTTCATTTATATTTTTTATTCATTTTATATGTTCCATTTTTTATCTTATGAGAATTTTTATTCCCATTTTCCATGTATTTTGTAGTATGATTAAAATGTTTATTCTCTCCCTTACTATTCCTTATTGAATATGATGAGAATTTTTTTCCTTGTTCATTTTTCCTTATTTGATCCATGTTCGATAATGTTTTGGAAATAGTTTTTTATTTGAAATGAAAAACAAAATTGATTTGCATGGTTTATTTGAAAATTGTATATTTTCAAAGTGGTTTAGTTTTGAAATGTGTTTTCAAACTGGTTGATTAGTTTTAATGGGTAAAATAATTAAATTGATTCATGGTGGTACCTTATTGGACTCTATGACTCACATATTACATATTCCTTGGGGAATATATAGATTTCATTTTTTATCTATTGGGATATATGTATTGGATTTGTTATTCATAGTCCCACTATTTTGAGTTTTGTGTTATGACTTGAGATACCAAATATATGGCCTTTTGGGGAATTCCCATATATGAATTTTATGTTTTTTATGGTATCTTGTTGTCATATGTTTCATTTATATGGATGTATAGTTATGTTTATTATTTAATCTAATGTTATTAGACTAGACACACTATTTTATGGATGGTTCATACCGGTTTACCATGATAAATACTATTTGTAAGAGAATATTGGTTATAATTAATGCTCATCATAATCTCAGAGATATCTGGAACTAACTTTAGTATATTTGATGGGATTTCATGGCTAATGGGTTGATTGAACACAGGTCAATTCATTATGAAATGATAATAGAGAAAGTTGTTTTTAGGAGTTAGTGGTGGATTATATCTTGGACTATCAATATTTTGGAGTTAGGAATGGGGGATTTCCTAGCCTTCTCTTTTTCATGTTGTTTCATGATTCTCTACGGGTTCTCTTGGATTGAAGTTATGTTTTGATCATGTTTATGGGTCGTTTTGGGTAGGATTTAAGGTATATATCAGTTATTTTTAAGTCATGGGGTGAGAACTGGGGTGATTTTGAGTTGGTGGTGAAACAGGGAGGTCTGGAGGAGGCGCATGATTAGTGCACATGGTTAGTAATAATTTCTCATACTCTGCATGACCTTGCCTTCCAAATCCAGTGACACCATCATGTTTGTGTACGGTTTACCTAAAAATGTATTTGAAATATTCATAGTGATAAATTGTTATAGATTTAATTCTTTTCATCCTTTTCCATTTGGATTTTCGTTTTATTCCTATAATACTTGTTGAGGACCCTAATATGTGTTCATTTTGGTTCATTTGACGTAATTTGATATTGAATTATGCTTGATGAAGCTTGTGTTTATATCTCTTTTAGACAATGCCTCCTAGAATGACCTCATCCATGTATAGAGATAGAGAAACATTGAATATTCCATAGGCAAACCCTCCTATTGATCATGATTTGGTGGAGTTTTTGATTCATATTATCCAATACATGGGTCAAGTAGGTGGTCGAGATAAGACATAGATAGAGGACCATGATTAGGAGTGTAAAAGGAAGACCCCAATAGTGTTCTATGGAAACATGGTTCCCAATAAGCTCAATGATTGGTTGGACCATATCGAGTAGATCAATAATTTTTTGAAGGCCCCTTGGATCTTGAAGGAGGGCTTTGACATGTATGTACTGGCAGTCCCAGGTAAAAAGTGGTTGGAGTAAATGGTTCTCTCGGGGAGGCATGAGGATCTCATGTGGACCATGTTTAAGGTAGAATTTAATCAGTAGTTCTACTTGGATACCATAAGGGGAAAAAGTCATGGGATTTCATGAAGTTAGAGTAAGGGTATTTTTCGGCGATGGAGTATGCTGGTCATTTTACTATGTTGGTACATGTTTCCTTGGATCACTACACAAACAATTACCTCAATGATCGATGTTTTTAGATGGGAATGAGGATAGATATCAGATCCATGGTCATTATTATTTATCTACTAACTTATTTTTGTTTTTATTATATGGAGGTTATGTAAGAGTTAGATTTGAATGGAATGATAGGTCTCAATGGTGTTCCTTTATGGGTGGAACCCAAAGTTCTTCATCAGGATAGAAGTAGAAATTGGATGAAACTAAAAAATGCCAAGGTTAAGATTGTCTAATAGACATTAGGTTCAGATATTATGGATTATTTAGGGCATAAAATTCTTGTATATTATTAGTGTAGGATTGATGGACACACCATTACTTATTAATAAGATACATTGAGGGAATTCTAATATTGTGTATGTTTGGGTCTCCTCCATTACTTCTGTCAGTTGTCTTTATGGGGGAGTGGTGTGGGGTCTACTTTTTTTGAAGAGATCTCAGGTGTAGTTAAATGATTCCAAGGGTAGATCCTCATATCATAATGTTAAGGGATATTCTCCCCATGGGAAGAAAATATAGGATGAATCTGATCGAGGTAATCTTCATGAATCATAGGTTATACTAGAGGACTCATATTTTGGGTCGGACACTGTGATAGGTATAGTGTTTATTTCATATTCCATGGAATCTATTTTATTTAACATTGGGGAATTAAACTCATTTAGTTTTCATAAAATAATTAATTATTTGGGTATGTGAGATAAGATGATGACATGCTTTATGGATTTTATAACCCAGTTGAGGATGAAGATGGATCAGAGTTTCAAGTTCCCTAAGTACCATGTTCTGGTAACTCGTGTGTAAGTCATCTGGGACTTTCTTATTTTAGACCAAGATGTTTTTGATCTTATAATTGGAACATATTGGATAATAGTATTCAAGGAAGTAGTTGAATTGTATCACCATAGGTTCAGGTTCCTTACACCTAATAGGAACACTCACATCTTTTAGGGTGAGTGGTATGTATGATCAGGGAGAATAGGACTTGTTGTTTCGGAATTGGATATGATCTCGTGTCAGCTATCCAGGTTGTTTCTTGTTTCTTCTAAGTAAGGATGAGTGGGAAAACTTATTTTGGTCATTGATGGTACCTGAATGTGATTCAGAAGTATTTTTTAGGGTTTTCACACTAGTGAGAGGTTGAGTTCACTATCAATTTGTTCCTCGAGATGATCCCAATTTCCTTGTTGTCTTATCGGATGGATCTGACCAAGATAAAATAGTTTAAGGTTAAACTATAGGATCGTAAGGGTAAGGGGTTTATCAATCCCAGCATCTCATCATGAGATTCACCAGTTCTATTTTCAAAGAAATTGTGTGGAGGCCTCCAAATTTCTATATACTATCAAAATCTTAACCAGGTGACCATGATTAATAAATACGCATTTCCATAAATTAAATATTTATTTGATCAACTCAAGGTAGCCTGTTGTTTTTTAAAAGATCGGCCTGTGATATGGGAACCATCAGTCAAGGTTTTGGGAATAGGATGTTCCAAAAACCACCTTTTGAAGCCATTAATTAAGTTTTTGTGTATTTGGTTATTCCATTTGGTCTTTCCAATGATTTTGTAGTCTTTATGGTATTAACGTGCCAGATCATCCACCACTTTTTGACTCCTTCATGGTCTTTTTCACTAGATACATGTCAGTTAATTCTAAGATGAAAGAGGAGCATGATGACCATCTAGAGTTTGTTTGGGAATATTTAGGGAATGTCATCTATATTAAAACTTTTTCATGTTCTAGTTTTGGATCTGAGAGGTTAGGGATTTGGGCCACATGATTTATATGGAAGGATCCTAAGTGGATATAGAGAAGTTTCAAGAAGTCATGTATTAGGAGTTACTGAGGAATTTGTTTCAGATTTACATTTTTATGAGCTTATCCGGGTATTATAGATATTTAATTTAGAACTTATTCAAGGTAGATTATCCCTTAAATACATTAACTAGAAACAGGGTGAAGTTTGAGTGAGATGATAAGTTTCATAGTTATTTTGATTATTGATAGTCCCATTTTAAATACATGTCAGTTCTAAGTCTTCCTGAACCAACAAGGGAATATGTTGTGTATTATGATGCTTTAAGTGTGGGTTTGGGGTGTCTGTTGATACAGGATGATCATGTAGTGTATTATAGCTCATGGAAGCTATGCCAACATGAATGAAATTACCCCACCTAGGATGTGAAATTTTTAGTAGCGATGTGTCTGTTAAAGACATGGGGAAATTACCTCTTCGAGGATAATTTTACAATGTATTCAATCCTAAGAAACTAAAGAATATTTTTACAAAAATGGACCTAAATATTAGATAGAGAATCTTGGAATAATATCACCATACCTTTGATTTAATGAATAAATATACACTTGGGAAGGTAAATGTGGTTGTTGACACTTATAATAAGAATATTCCAACTCAATTAGTTCATGAATCAGTAGATGAATGGGTTCTGATGTGTTTTCTTTTTTGATCAGTGCATGGAGGTGAAAGATGATAGAGAGAAGGTTTCCTTTGACATTGTGCAGGTCACACCTTCTCTTATCAATTGAGTTTGGAGTGAGTAGGTATCTGACCAAAAGTTTCCCCATATTAGTAGTGTTTTAAATAGTTGGATACCTTAGGTGAATTATATCAGAATCCCAATGATTCTCTCCTCTTCACACAGCATCTAGTAGTTCCTTTGAGCCTGAGGCACGAGGTGGTGTATGAGGAAATTCTATCTAGTTGGTCTATTCACCCAAGATAATCCAAGATGTTTTGTAACTTGAAAGGTCGATATTAGTGGCTCGGGATGAGACATGTGGTTGAAAATTTTGTTTCTAGATGTTTTACCTATCAAAGGATCAAAGCTAGACATCATAGACAAGTCCATTTGTTATGACCACTTCATGTTCTCCTATGGAAGTAGGATGAGATATCTATGGATTTCATGATCAGAATATCTCATACATCAAGTGGGAAATATTCTTAAATGAGTGATTTTCAATCATTTAATGAAATCATCCCACTTTCTTCCCATTAGGGAATCAATGAAGAGAGAGGACCTCGGGCTCATATATCTTTGATAAGTTTTTCAAATTAATTGTGTTTCCTTGGTGATATTTTTGGACTGGAATGCCCATTTTTCTTCTTTATTTTTAAAGTTAATCCAAGAGTCTTTGGAAATGTAACTGAAGTTGAGCATCTTGCATCACCCGCAAATGGATGGTCAGTCTGAGTGGACGATCAAAATCGCAAGGATCTGTTGCAAGTTTGTGTGCTTGATTTTGGATGTTCTTGGGAAAGGCAACAGTAATTGTTTGAGTTTTTCTATAATAATAGTTATCAATCCATGATCGGGATGGCCTCCTTTGAGGAATTTTATAGGAGGTCATGTAAATCCATACTATGTTATGAAAAGGTGGTTGAAAGTTATTTGGTTAGACCGAGCATCATTTGGGAGATAACTAATAAATTTTAGTTGATTTTGAAAAGGTAAGTGATTTTCCATAGCCTTCAAAAGTCATATGTTGACCATATTAATAGTCCTTTGAAGTTTTAGTTTAGTGTTCCGGTGTTTCTTTGGGTATTTTTTCAACTATGTCCAATCACTTGGGAAATTATGGGAAGTTAGTGCCCTATTATATTAAGAAATTTCACATTGCATAGTATCTTTGGAAGGTATCCTATCGGATGGAATTACCACTTTGACTTACCACAATAAATTATATCTTTCTTGATTCCCATTTGAAGAGATACCATCCAATCCCATATCATTTTTTTTGTAGTGGGAGGATTTGGAGGTTAATCTTGATTCCACTATCATGGAGCAACATGTCTGTATCTTGGATCATCATAAGAAGCAGTTATGTGGTAAGTCAATCTTAGTGGTCTGTGTGATCTGGTATCATGGTGCTTATATCCATTAGACATGGGAGTGCAACTCCTTTTTGAGGGAGTAGTGGCCTCACCAATTTCATTAATGGATGCTTCAGGACTTTATAGAAGAATAAAGTGACATGGTTAGGAGTTTTAGACACCCATCGGGTCATTGGTAGGTTAAATTTAGAGTTTTATCTACATTTTGGTCTGTTTTTGGATTTCTTGGGTGTCAGGGTTAGAAATGGCAGTTTCTGGGGAAAAAATACCATGAACATGGTTGGCACATTGTAACACCCCAAGCTTCCATGGTACGCTTCTCTTTGAATAATACAGTAGCCTGTGTTGTACGCAACCTCGAGCTTAACACACACCACAACCAATCAAACTAGCTGTTATAAATAGTAATAAATAATTTTTGAAATTTTATAAATTTTAAATTTCAAAATGGACTTCATTTTTGGATTTGTAATATTGAAATTATCTTAGGGTTAATTTTTGGTATTTTTCTGAAAACATTCAATTTTTGATGAACAGTGAAAAAACACTAAGTTATAGTTTAAAACCGAATTTGTATTTAAATAATTATTTATTTTATTTAAATTTAATTATGGTCAAAATGGATATATAATACCTATATAAGTTCAATGTAATTCATTGGAGTTAGTTTAGAATAAGTTTAGATATATAAAAATTTTATGGAACTTTTCACCGTCTTTACCCACCTCTTAGGAGAATTTGGAAATTCACATAAAACTTAATTTTACCGCTTATGTGAGTGGAATTTTGAAAATCTGAGAGACACAGTTAATATCAAGGAGTAAAATGTAGTTCAATAAGACAAAAATATTTTTTTGATGAATAGTAACTTTTTACTTTTATTTACCACGGTTAAAAGTAAATAGGGTAATTAAGGGTAAAAATGATATTAATATTACCCTAACAAATGTACTAATTATATTGGACAAGTGTATCTCGACCAAAAACAACCTTAGGAATAAAATATTATCATTTAGGTCCACTTGGATTAGATTAGGACATTTATTATTATTTAATTCAAAGAAGAGTTCAAAGAGTTAAAATCAAAGTTTAATTACTAAAAAAATTTTAATATAGGGTTATAAATAAGATAAATTAGATTATAAAGATTCGTTAGAAATATGAAAATATTTCTTACATAATGGTATTTTATTTATAATTTTTAGATATTAAATAATTTAATTTATTTATGAAACAATGGTGATGCAGTAATTACATAATTAATGAAATATTAAAATAATTGATAATATAAATATAAAAATAAATGTAATTTGAGACTTTTTATAAATTCCACTAATTTCATAGGTTATCATGTCATATTAGTATTGGTTATATAAATTTTTTTCGAAGTAATAATGTTGTTATGAAATTATCAAAAACAAAATACCCAATAGTGTCAAAATTGACATAAAAGAGTTTTTAAAACAAATATTATATTATTAATTGATATTTTATTCCTAAAAATCTAAGGTTCAGCCAAAGGACTTATATAATGATATTTGTATCATTAATGGACCACTTGGGGGTCTCTTAGATATATATAGTAAGTTTATTAACTATATAATATAAAAATACAAAGGGACATGGTAAATGTCAATCAAATTAACTAAGAGGTAAAACTAAAAGATAAGGTTAATATAATGACGCAATCCTATCTAAAATCTATTTTTTGAATGGATTTTGACCCATACCCACCATATATTTTTAATAATCCACTTTGGAGCCATTAGAAACCGAATATGAATTTATTATAAATTAATACTTTAAGTTTTTCTTAAAGAGCCCCTCCTCCCCCTTATAAAAGGACACAACTTCTAACCAATTATTCAAACATTCAAAGCCTTTTGGTTCGGACAAAATCTGCCCAAATACCCTCTACACTATCATCCCTTCATCCTAGAGGCATTCCTTTAGTCATAAAGGCATCCTAAGGATCCCTTTTGATCAAATTATGGGGAAGAATCTGAAGAAGAGGTAATGTTTTCACCACCCTCTTTCAAGTTCCTTTCTTCTTCAACTTATTCTTTATTTGTTATTACCATTCTAAAATAATAACTCCAGTATATTATATATACTGTGATGTTATTATAAATATGGTACAACCATATTCAGTATTCTATCCATCCTTTTAATGACATGTCACCATACGTGCGTACGTACGGCTTACCGTCTCCACGTATGGTGTAATTGTTATTCAAAACAGTATTATTTGGATCCGTATAATAATGATATGTAATTCATGTAAATAATAAATATAACATGATAATGATTATTTATATATGATATAATATCCAATTATATATTATTTTAATATCAAAAGAGTGATATTGTCGCTCGAGCGTACGTACGGACTACCATCTCCACGAACGTGATGAGATTCATTCCCCATCGTATCCATTCAAGTCTAATTCTCATTTGATTATTAAAAATAATGTTTAAGGACTTGATATCATTCTGTATATGAATAAGATACAACCTATCCATAACAAACACGGATTATGTAACAAAACATATAAAAGAAAATGAGTAATTTAACACCTGAAACGACGATAATACTAAGATATTATTAACAAAGCAATGTTAAAAGATCATATATGATATCATATTAATGTATATGATTCTTTTATAATGTAATAACAATTATTTCACCATTATACAGGAGTTTAACCTACCCTCAACCAAGGAAATGTACAATGTAAGGGTTTATTTCACAATCTCTTCATTATCTGAGGTTGTTTATACATAATTATCTACTCGGACCTCTTTATCATCCACATCCATGTTTCATAAAAATGTATTTCAAAACATTCTTATTATTTTACAGAATATGGGTTAAATTAATTTATACCCTTTTTTGACTTTTTATAAGATGTTTATAAAGGAATCTTTTTGTCGTTTTCCAAACAAGGTCCTTTTTAACCATTTCGACAAAATTAATGTAAGAATGTCTGTTTTTAACTTATACGGTGGGTGCGGCTATTTTCTACCGTTATAAATTCGTCGAAGCTTCCCTTACAAGCTTATAAGAATATTTTCAAAGTAAATGTTTTATTTTATAATTATGTGACTCTTAAATTATTTCAAAGTAGAAAGAGATATTTCACTAAAAAGAGTTTTGATTTCATCTATGTCAACATCCTTTGATGGGTTTTAAGTTTATTTGGAGTTAATTTATTATGATACAAAACTTCCATATTGTATTGAAGGTTTTGTGATATGTTTTACTGTGTATGTGCTATTTTTCTACCATTCATGATTTATGGTTAAAGTATTGACATTTCATATGATAGTTTTAATACAAATGTTTATGATATGTTTAAACCTTTTCATATGAGGAATGTATTGGACTTAGTAAGTGACAGGTGGAGCCCGATATAGCTCCTCGATGCATCGATAGGTCTCATGAGACAAATAGACATTGAATTGGCTAAGGCCCTTTCCCAATTTGATTTATGGTTTTGGCCGAGGCCTTAATCATTTTTAGACATCTTGTTCGAGGCCTTGACAAAATGTTTCAGAATGTCCGTCATTATACATTCCCTTATTCTGGAAATAATATTGATGGTTCATGTGGTCATTCAACTAGTAGAATACCCATGATTATTTTTTATTATGGAATTATTTAATCATCTCATATTCTTTCCATAAAATTATTCATGTTTATTATTGGTAAAGGCAAGTGGTTTCAATTATTTACCATGCTTAAAATTTATGTCATTTTCCACTGTATTACTTACCCTTACTAAGCATTTGATCTCACCCCTTTATTATGTTTCATTTTCCCAGGATATGAAGAAGTTAGTTATGAGTGACCAGCAGGCATAATCTAGTAGGCTTGGATGTTTCTAATGAAATATATTTGTGTTGTATTTATTTTCAAGTTGTAAAGTTGTACTTCTGTATGAATCTTATTTCCACTAATACTAAACTGATCGGTCTTTCAAGACATGATTTCATTATGATCATACCAATGTTATGTAATAATGAACCGACTCAGGGTAACTGGGGTCGGGGTGTTACCGTTGGTAGCAGAAGAATTTTAGTACAAATCTTGAAAGCTAGATTTAGATAAACTCTGATTACAGAACATAGACCTAAGATGGACTTTGAGGATTAGTATAGAAGAACTTAATAGAATTTTTTTATTGTAGAAATTTTGTGAGTTTTCCAAGAATTACATCCATGTCTGGATATGAGCAGGTAGAGGCGGCTCTGGAACAGATGTACCTTGGGATAAAACCCGAAAACACAGCTTTAAGCTAGACTCGAATGGAAACTGGTGCACGACAACAGGCCTTGTTGTACTCTTAGTTACAACACCCTTGGGGGATATGCTTAGCATAATTATTATTTTCTTTACAAACCATTATGAAGTGTTTATGATTATATACTTCCTCAAAGAAAACATTTTTTTATGATTATGGATTATATCCATAAACTGATGAATTTATGTTAAGTGTTTAAGAAGTTTGGAATTAGATATTTCGATTCATAAACTAATCTAGTTTATGTCATTGTTTAGAAATGGCGCCTAGTGGAAGGAATGGAAACTGTATCAATGAACGCACTCCATGTAGGGATTTACCTACTTCTCAGGATAATTATAGTGGGGATGGTGATGCAACTGGTGCTGATTAGCTAATCACCATACTAGGACAACTCACTCAGGTTATGAATAATAACCTTACCCGTATGGAGAACCCTGATCCACAGTGTGGAGAAAAAATGTTAGATCGCTTCATGAGGAAACAACAACCAACATTCAATGGGAGTAAAAATCCCTTAGTAGTTGAGAAATGGATAAATTCCTTAGAGAAAATATTCCATGCCTTGGGGAGTAGTGAAAGGGAAAAAGTTATCATGGCAGTTTACCGCCTCACTGGAGATGCTGATCAATGAGGGTCACTGATTCAAAACACAAACTAAGATGATGAAGTATCAAATATGGAATGGAGGGAGTTAAAATATCTATTTTTAGAAAAATACTTTCCTCGTTACCATAGAGCAGATATGGAAAGGCAATTTCTGAGTCTGAGACAAAAGGATGATGAGAATGTCACAAAGTATGATGCTAACTTTACAAGGATAGAAATGTATGCTGTAGATTATATACATATCCCAATAAGTAAGATTGATCGTTTCTTTGATGGGTTAAAACCGTTTCTCCGTCGAGCATTGGTCTCACAATCCTTCTCGTCATACGAAGATATTGTCTCAGGTGCTATCAAGACATAAAAATAATTCTCTATATCTTACGACTTTAAATCAAAGAAAGAGAAAAAGAGATCTGATAAAAACACTAGGAAAGGAAATAAGGAAACAGGGAAGAAGGGAATAATGGAATTTCCACCTTGTGATAATTGAGGAAGGAAGCACCCTGGTGCCTGTCTAAAAGGAAAAGGAGTATGCTACAAGTGTGGATAAAAAGGTCATCTAGCAGGTGATTGTAAAGGAAAGAAAGATGATACCAATGTTCAATGGTACAACTACAGGGAGATGAGACATTATGAAAATGAATTTACTAAGTGTCAGTGAAACTTACCACAATAAAGGCCTAGGGACCCAGGCCAAGCTTATGCAATCACTACTGCTGAGGTTGAATCTCTGAAAGACGTGGTGGCAGATAATTTAATGGTTTCCTCAAGTTTAGAAAATGCATTATTTGACTCTGGATCATCGCATTGTTTCATATCTTCCAAGTTTGCTAAGAAAATTAGATATTTCAAATTTGATTTAACAAGTTAGTTTTCAGTTAAAACTCCTAAGTGAAGTATCACTGATACAAAGTTCTGTGGATCCATTCCCATTTGGAAAAATAAATGTTCTTTATCAGCTGATCTCATCATCATACCCATGACTAAATTTGATATAAGCCTCGATATAGATTGGATTTCGGGTCATGATGAAAAAAATTATTGTAAGAAGAATGAGGTTACGATTTTTGATGATGATGATAAGGAACACCTTATCTTTAGAGAAAAATAGTCACCACATGATTCTTATCTAGATCCACCCCCAGTAGCTCAACTAAATTCAATTATCGGGGAGGAAGATAATGAAATGACTGTGGGTGAGGAAATGACTGTTCAAATAGAGGATATACCTATTGTGAGAGAATATGTTGATGTGTTTCCAGAATATTTACCTGGACATCCTCCAGAACGAGAAATTGAGTTTTCCATTTATTTAATTCCTGGTTCAAGGCCTATATCGAAGAGCCCTTTTATAATGGCCACTGTGGAATTATTTGAACTAAATAAACAACTAGAATAATTGAGTAATAAGGGATTTATTCGTCCTAGTGTTTCTCCATGGGAAGCCCTGTCCTTTTTGTTAAGAAGAAAAGATGGATCTATGAGGTTATGTATCGACTACAGGGAAATCAATGCTATAACAATAAAGAACAAGTATCTCCTACCTCACATTGATGATTTATTTGACCAACTGAATGGAGCTAAATAATTTTCAAAGATTGACCTTCGATCTGGATACCATAATTTGTGTGTGAAGAAGGAGTACATTCCGAAGACATCATTTCGAACCAAGTATGGGCATTACGAGTTTACAGTAATGCCTTTTGGGCTGACTAATGCACACTCTGTTTTCATGGATCTAATGAATAGAGTTTTCAAGGAATACCTTCATGACTTTGTAGTGGTATTTATTGATGATATCTTGGTATACTCCAAAATCTACGAAGATCATAAGAATAACTTTCGCATTATCTTGAAAACTCTGAGAAGACATGAATTATATGGGAAGTTTAGAAAGTGTGAATCTTTGATTCAGGAGATTTCTTTTCTTGGCCATATTATCTATAAGGATGTAATTTCCATTGATCCTTCTAAGACAAGAGTAATCCAAGAATGGCCAGCACCGACAGGTATAACTGAGGTACATTGTTTTATTGGTTTAGCAGGTTATTATCGATGTTTTGTCCAGAATTTTTCCTGGTTGGCTAACCCATTAACAAAGCTCACGGGTAAAGGGATTAAATTTGTTTAAAAAAAAGAGTGAGAAGAATTTTTCGAAGAACTGAATAGAATATTAGTCAATTCTATTATATTGAATCTACTATCGGGGAATGATGGGTTCGTTATTTATAGTAATGCATCGAAGAAAGGACTTGGTTGTTTCCTTATGAAGAATGATAGGGTTATTGACTATGCATCACGACAGTTGAAAATTCATGAGAAATACTATCCTACTCATGATCTCGAGTTAGCAGCTGTGATCTTTTCATTGAAGCTATGGAGACACTACCTCTATGGTGAAAAATGTGAGATTTATACTGATCACAAGAGTTTGAAGTATATTTTCTAACAAAAAAAACTCAAAATGAGGCAAAGTAGATGGATTGAACTACTCAAGGGTTATGATTGTATGATACACTACCACCAGGGGAAGGAAAATAAGGTGGATGATGCTTTGAGCAGAACGGATCATGGAGTTTTGAACAAGATGAGAGTTGAAAAGGATCATATATACATGGATCTAGTAAAGATGGATATGGGAATCACCATGGAAGTTGAAACCTCAATACTTTTTCAAATGGTTGACAAACCATCTTTACTAGAAAGGATTAAGAGTTCTCAGACCAATGATGAATAATTTCAAAAGAAGATTAAAGCTGTGAATGATGGGAGATTGAGTGACTTTGTGTATAAAGATGGTATTTTGAAATTCAGGAAGAGACTTTGTGTTCCCAATATACCTAGTCTAAAAAGGGAATTGTTGGACGATTCTCATACTTCCAATTTCTCTATACATTCTGCGAGCACCAAAATGTATAGAGATTTGAAGGAACATTTTTTGTGGGACAACATGAAGAGGGAGACTGCTGATTTTGTGTGATGATGTATGGTTTTTCAACAAGTGAAAGCTAGAACACAACAGCCTAGAGAATTCATGCAACCTCTTCCCATACCTGAGTGGAAATGGGATAATATTATGATGGATGTTATCATGGGACTACCAAAGACTCCTAGAAGGAATGATGCAATATGGGTTATTGTTGATCGTCTTACCAAGTTAGAACATTTTCTTGCTATAAGGGAGGATTTACCACTCGAACACCTAGCAAGAATATATATTAATGATGTTGTGAGACTTCATGGAGTACCCCTATCGATTGTTTCTGATCGTGATCCCAATTTTACTTCATGATTCTGAAAGATTATTTAGAAGGCCTTGGATACTGAACTTCGTTTGAGCACTGCCTACCACCCTCAAACAGATGGACAATCAGAACGGACTATTCAAACCTTAGAAGGCATGTTGAGATCTTACTCACTGGACTTTCAGGGTATGTGGGATCAATATTTACCTCTGGTAGAATTTTCCTATAACAATAGCTTCCATTAAAGTATTCGGATGGGACCATATGAAGCATTAAACGGAAAGAGATGTCGCACACCAACCTGTTGGGATGACGTTGGTGAAATAAAACTTGTAGTCCCAGAATTGGTGGAGGAAACGATGGAAAAGGTAAATGTAATCTAAAACCACATTAAAGCAGCTCAAAGTAGGTAGAAGTTATTTGCCGATAACCGAAGGAAGGATTAGGAATTTCAGGTAGGAGATCATGTTTTCTTGAAGGTATCTCCATGGAAGGGAGTTATACATTTCGGTAATAAGGGTAAATTGATTCCCAGGTACATCGGACCTTTCAAAATTCTAGAACGAATTGGGGTTGTAGCTTACCATTTGGCAATGCCGCCAAATCTTTCCAAAGTTCTAGATGTGTTCCATGTATCACTGTTGAGAAAATACATTCCTGACCCAATGCATGTACCCACCTATGAAGAATTAGAACTGGAACATGATCTTTCTTATTGCGAAGAGCCCGTCAGGATTCTTGATACAAGAGAACAAGTGATGAGAAATAAGACGACTCATCTGGTAATCGTTCTATGGACAAACCACAATATGGAAGAGGCAATGTGGGAACCCAAGGAACTTATGATGAAGAACCACCCAAGTATTTTCATGCGGTAGTATTCTAGAAATTTCAAGGACAAAATTATTTGAAGGACAGGAGAATGTAACATCCCAATCTTCCACAGTACACTTCTCTTTGAATAATACAGTAGTGTGTGTTGTACGCAACCTCGGGTTCTAACACACACCACAACCAATTGAACTAGCCGTTATGAATAGTAATACCCACTTTTTGAAATTTTATAAATTTTATCTTCCAAAATGGAATTCATTTTTGGATTTGGAATATTGAAATTATCATAGGGTAAATTTTCGGAATTTTTCTAAAAACATTAAATTTTTGATGAATAGTGAAAAAACACTAAGTTATAATTTAAAACCAAACTTTTATTTAAATAATTATTTATTTTATTTAAATTTAATTATGGCCAAAATGGATACATAATACCTATATATGTTCAATTTAATTCATTGGAGTTATTTTAGAATAATTTTAGATATATAAAATTTTATGGAACTTTTCACCGTGTTTTACCCACCTCCGAGGAGAATTTGGAAATTCACATAAAATATAATTTTACTGCTTCTGTGAGTGGAATTTCAAAAACCCGAAATGCACGGTTAATATCAAGGAGTAAAATGTGGTTTAATAAGATAAAAATAATTTTTGGTGAATAGTAACTTTTTACTTTTATTTACCACAGTTAAAAGTAAATAGGGTAATTAAGGGTAAAAATGATATTAATATTACCGTAACACATGTCCTAATTCTATTGGACAGGTTTATCTTGACCAAAAACAACTTTAGGAATAAAATATTTTCATTTAGGTCCACTTGTATTAGATTAGGACATTTATTATTATTTAATTCAAAGAAGAGTTAAAAGAGTTAAAATCAAAGTTTAATTACTAAAACATTTTTAATATAAGGTTATACATAAGATAAATTAAATTATAAATATTCATTAGAAATCTAAAAATTTTTACTACATAATGGTATTTTATTTATAATTTTTAGACATTAAATAATTTAATTTATTTATGACACAATGGTGATGCAGTAATTACCTAATTAATGAAATATTAAAATAATCGATATTATAAATATCAAAATAAATGTAATTTTATACTTTTTATAAATTCCACTACATAAATAGGTTAAAATTACATATTAGTATTGGTTATTTAAATTTTTTTAAAAGTAATAATGATGTTATGTAATTATCAAAAACAAAATACCCAATAGTGTCAAAATTGGCATAAAAGATTTTTAAAAAAAATATATTATATTATTAATTGATATTCTATTTTAAAAAATATAAAGTTTGGACAAAGGACTTATATAATTATAGGTGTCTCATTAATGGACCACTTTGGGGTCTCTCGGATGTATATAGTATTTTTATTAACTATATAATATAAAAATAAAAAGTGAGATGGTAAATGTCAATCTAATTAACTAAGAGTTAAAACTAAAAGATAAGGTCAATATAATGACCCCAACCTATCTGAAATCTATTGGTTGAATGTATTTAGACACATAACCACCATATACTTTAAATAATACACTTTGTATCCATTAGAAACCGAATATAAATTTATTATAAATTAATCCTTTAAGTTTTTTCCTAAAGAGCCCCTCCTCCCCCTTATAAAAGGACACAACTTCTAACCATTTCTTCACAACTTCAAAGCTTTTTGTTTCGGCCAAACTCTGCCCAAATACCCTCTCAAATATCTTCCCTTCATCATAGAGTCCTTACTTTAGTCAGAAATCCAACCTAAGGAGCCCTTTTGATCAAATCAAAAGGAAGAACCTGGAGAAGAGGTAATGTTTTCACCACCCTCTTTCAAGTTCCTTTCTTCTTCAACTTCTTCTTTATTTGTTATTACCATTCTAAAATAATAACTCCAGTATATTATATATACTTTAATGTTATTATAAATATTTTACAACCATATTCAGTATTCTATACATCCTTTGAATGACATGTCACCATACGTGCGTACGTACGGCTTATTGTCTCCACGTCGTGGTGTAATTGTTATTCAAAACATTATTATTTGGATGGGTATAATAATGATGTATAATTCAGGTAAATAATAAATATAACATGATAATGATTATTTATATATGATATAATATCCAATTATATATTATTTTAATATCAAAAGAGTGATATTGTCTCTCGTTTGTACATACGGACTACCGTCTCCACGAACGCGATGAGATTCATTCCCCATCGTATCCATTCAATTAAAATTTTCATTTGATGATTAAAAATAATGTTTAAATACTTGATATAATTCGGGATATGAATAAGATACAACCTATCCATAACAAACACAGCTTATGTAACAAAACATATAAAAGAAAACGAGTAAGTTAACACCCGAAACAACGATAATACTAAGATATTATTAACAAAGAAATGTTGAAAGATCATATATGATATGATATTAATGTATATGATTCTTGTATAATTTAATAAAAATTATTTCACCATTATACAGGAGTTTAACCTACCCTCAACCAAAGAAAAGTACAAGGTAAGGGTTTATTTTACAATCTCTTCATTATCCGAGGTTGTTTATACATAATTATCTACTCGGACCTCTTTATCATCCACATCCTTGTTTCCTAAAAATGTATTTCAAAACATTCTTACTATTTTACAGAATATGGGTTAAATTCATTTATACCCTTGTTCGACTTTTTATAAGATGTTTATAAAGGAATATTTCTGTCGTTTTCCAAACAAGGTCCTTTTTAACCTTTTTGACAAAATTAAGGTAAGAATGTCTCTTTTTAACATATACAGTGGGTGCGGCTATATTCTACCGTTATAAACTCGTCAAAGCTTCCCTTACAATATTATAAGAATATTTTCAAACTAAATGTTTTATTTTATAATTATGTGACTATTAAATAATTTCAAAGTAGAAAGATATATTTCTCTAGAAAGACTTTTGATTTCATCTATGTCAACATACTTTGATGGATTTTAAGTTTATTTGGAGTTGATTTATTATGATACAAAACTTACATATTGTATTGAAGGTTTTGTGATATTTTTGACTGTGGATGTGATATTTTTATACCATTCATGGTTTATGGTAAAAGTATTGACATTTCTTATGCTAGTTTTAATACGAATGTTTATGATATGTTTAAACCTTTTCATATGAGGAATGTATTGGACTTAGTAAGTGACGGGTGGAGCCTTCTATAGCTCCTCAATGCATCGGTAGGTCTCGTGATACAACTAGATGTGGAATTGGTTGAGGTCCTTTCCCAATTTGATTTATGGTTTTGGCCGATGCCTTAATCATTTTTAGACGTCTTCGTCGAGGCCTTAACAAAATGTTTCAGAATGTCTGGAATTATACATTACCTCATGTGGAAATAATATTGATGGTTCATGTGGTCATTTGACTAGTAGAATACTCATTATTATGTTTTATTATGGAATTATTTACTCAGCTCATATTCATTCCATAAAAGTATTCGTGATTATTATTGGTAAAGGCATGTGGTTTCTATTATTTACCATGCTTAATATTTATGTCATTTCCACTGTATTAATTACCCTTACTGAGCGTTTGAGCTCACCCCTTTCATATGTTTCATTTTCCCAGGATATGAAGAAGTTAGTTATGAGTGACCATCAGGCATAATCTATGAGGATTGGATGTTTCTAATGAAATATATTTCTATTTTATTTCTTTTCAAGTGGTAAAGTTGAACTTATGTATGAATCTTGTTTCCAATAATACTAAACTGATCAGTCTTTCGAGACATGATTTCCTTATGATCATGCCAATGTTATGTAATAATGCACCGACTCTGGGTAACTGGGGTCGGGGCATTACACACATGACTTTTAATCATGCAACTGACCGTGCGAGGGTTCTTTAGGTTGGGAAATTGGGATTTTACATAGTTTGATCATGGTTGTTAAACCATGCATCTCCCAAGGGTAATTTTTTTGTTCATTTTTTTGGGAAACATTATCCCCACGTGGTTAAAAAATTTTTTTCCTAACCATGAAATCAAATCTTATGGCCTATCCAAGTTATCTAAAAATTTGTATTTTACTATTTTTCCCCTATTTATTTTATACCACTTTGGAAATAATTTTATCCTACCTTTATGAACATCCCATCTCCTTGGTTTTAAGGTATTCATCTTGGATTCAAGGTGTTATATCTTGAGGTAAGTCGAAATATTCTATTTTCCTTCTTCATTTCCCCCTTCACTTGCTACTTACTCTTTTTTTTAGAATTTTATAACCCTAAGTGGTGGTTTTCGTCAAACCTAGGTATTTAATGGGGATTTTTTGTTTTATTATGGATTAGGTTTTTTAGGCCTATATCTACCTATTTTAAGTGGTTTTTTTCAAAGACGAAGAGGTTGGAACCACTTCCAAGGTAGATGTCTCTATTTAAGGGTGTTTTCCAGGGATTATATTAAATTTTTAATTTAATTTAGTTTGTGTGGTTTAAATTTCCATTTAAATTATTTATGACTAATTTTAATTCCATGTTTGATGTGATTCATAGATTGGTTTGAAAACTTGAGTGTTTTAAGAGAGTGTTCCAAACTGGGGGGGGTGTGCACCATAAGTGTTTGATAAAATTTCTCAAAATAATTTTTTGGATTTAAATGAATTTATAAAATTAATTTATAAATGGTATTTCCTTGTGAATTTTTTTTAATGAATGTTAGATTTTTTGTATTTGAATTTATCCTGAGAAATGGATTTTGTCATATTTTTACTTATTTATGATTTTTTTGGAATGATGTAGCAGATGGGTTAACCAGGGTGTGAGCAATAGGTTGACTAAGGGACTGTGAGATATTTTGTTTTTCGTTTCCAAGGGAATGTGAGAGCCTTTGTGAAGTAAGACCATCAAAGATTCCATGATTTTTTGAAAGACCACATGAGCTCTTAGAGTTGGGCCCATGGAAAACTTGAGAGCTTCCATATTTTCTTATCCAGTTAGCATATTTATTTATAATCACTCACACTATAACATTGAGGTTATATCCCTAGGTATACTTACTCATTCTAGATTTATTTGTATACTTTATGAATTTTACTAGTTCCAGGTTTGATGGGATGAGATGTGTTAAGCCCATTTCTCATCAATATGGTTATATGATGAAGATGTTTATACACAAAATTAATAGAAAACAAGTAAAAATTATGATATATATGTATTAATTTTATAAATTATTATTCATTATTGTTTTATAATTAATTATATATAATTTTTTAGACACAAAATGAATAATTTTATTTATCTAAATTATTTTTTCATAAATTATATTTTTTTATTTGAAAGATAAATTTATTTATTTTATAAAATTAAATTTGATTAACAGTAATTATTTTTTAAAATAAATATGTAAAATATAAATTTGGATTACTTTGTTTTAAATATTTATTTTTGAGTGAATAGTTAAAAATGCCGATTTTTTAAAAAATGCCAATTTTTTCATTAAATTGAGTAGTTTACAAGTATGATTATATTTTGGATTTGGATTTAAATTTAAATATGATTTATTTGATAAAAAATAATATAAATAATTCCATAAGAATAAACATCATATTTTATTTTGGCATAAACACATTTTTATGCTTAGAAATATGGGATCGAAATGATTAATGTAGATGCTCAATATATAAGAGGGGGGTGAATTGTATACTTTAAAAAAATTCCTTTGGACCTTTTAAAGATGGAAATGTTTAACAAATTTAAACAAGGTAAATTCAAAATACCTCTTAGTGCTACAAACATGCTTGATTCTGGAAAAGTGGTTCCGAAAATGAAACTTAAGAAAAGTTTACAAAGATAAAGATTCTACCATAAAGCGCATAGAATCTTACTAATTAGAGTACAAGTATAAGAATGTATAAGATAGTTATACTTTCCTTGTCAATAAAAATGCTACAGAAAACAAACTTGAAACAATACAAGTAACAAGTAATAAATCTTTTAACCCAAAGAGAAGGTTATCCAACAACCTTGGATAAAGTTCCCTTGATTTATACTTTCAAGAAAGTCTGTCTTTCCCACACCAGGGTAAGAACTCAATACGAATATCGGAGTCTGTCTTGATATCCCCACAAGCCCTCAAAATTCAAGGTAGTCGTCATCTCTATCTTCCTATCTTCGGAAGCCCTCAAATGTACTCAGCAACATTCTGAGCCGCACGAAGCAATTTTGAACAAGATGTCCAGTACGCACAAAGCAATAAAGTATCTCTCTATAAAAATCACTTAAGCAGCATGTAATTTTCTAGATTGATCAACGTTTTTTATCTAGTTCAAATGAGATCCTATTTATAGGCACATCTTCAATGGTCGGCTCCCTCCTCCAACGGTCATATTTTTCCTTGAATTTCATAGAGACATATACACATGTTACTCAAAAAATGGTTTGTTAGAAACATAATGCACGACATCATTTTATAACTATAACAAGGGTAAGAAAAATATGGTTGTTTAGCCAAATTCATTTTTTGGAGTCTAAGAAAAAAAATAAAAGTTCAGAGTCTAACCAAAAAACCATTCGGTGTCTATAATACATGAATATTCAGATCTTGTCTTCAAAAGAATTCAGAACCTGAATTCTATAGTATTCTAGATTGTGAATTTCAAGGAAATTTGGAGTCTGAATTCATATGAATTGAGAGTCTGAATTAGTAGAATTTGGAGTCTGAATTCAGAATGTTTGGAGTCTGAATTTAGAGAATTTGGAGTATGATCTCAGAAATTTCGGAGTCTGAATTCAGAGAATTTGGAGTTCAAGTTCAGAGACTGAATTCAAATAATTCAAAGTCTGAATTCAGATCCTGAAAACAGACTGCTTTATATCTATTTATTTATAATATTCCTAGGTTTTAGATATGAAACTGAATTTTATACTAAGAAATAAAATGAGTTAGGTTTAGAAAAATTATGATGCGAACAATGAAAACAATGTAAGGATAAATTTTCCATGGGGAAGGAAAATTTCCCTTATGAAGGAAAAACTAGGCAAAGAGAAAATTTCCTTGAGGAAAGAAAATCATCCTTATAAATTCTTAAGGAAAATAAAATTTGCCTTGAGATAGAGTGATTGTGATTTTCAAAACATAAAGGAATGGAAAGGTCATAAAAAACCTTATTTACTCAACAATCTCCCCCTTTTTGGAAAGCACAAACAACCTTACTAAAAAGAAAATAAGGACTTAGAAAAATATTTTTTCGGACTTAAAAAAATAGAACTTATCTCCCTTAACACATGGGAAATGATGAATACGACTAACTCCCCCTTAGGCTTTCAAAACACTAAGGATAGTATTCTGGATTTCTGGATTGAGCCTTAGCATTTTATTGAATACAAAAATATTCTTGGATAAGAACTCCACCTTAGATGAACTCCCCCTTACATAGGGAAATTTCTTCGTTACTTAGTATTCTTTTTAACATTCCTTTCTCCCCCTTTGTGATTTTAAAAAAGGAATATAGGAAATGAAAAAGAAAATATGGTACTTAAAATATTAGTACTAGACATCCAAATTTATAAATAATTACCCAAAAATTCATTATTATTGAAAAAAATTATACAAGGAAGAAATAGAACAAAAGATCATAATTGAAAAAAATTATCCTTCCTTCTCCTTCAGCATCAACTTCTTCACTATTGTTTTCAACTTCTTGAGCTCCTTTTGATCCTCCTCTGTAGGTTTGAGAATCTGATCCTAATCTTATGTTTTCTTCTCTAAGGCTTTGATTTTTTCTTCATGGGACTTAAGAGATTCTACCTGACCCTTTAGAACTCCTTCTTGCTTAACTAGATTCTCTTCTATCTCAATCCTGAGATCCCTTTCTCTCTTCCAACTCCAAGAAACTGAATATAACTTACCATTCAGATCTACCACTTCTTGATTTAGAGTATTTTCTTCAAGAGATATAATTTATTCAAAAGACTTGGTGAGATCTTTGGACTTACTATCTTCAATTTCAAAATAATCTTTTACTTTCTCTTGAAACTCATCAATAATTATCATGTGTTCCACTATTTTCTTTTACTAGCTAGTAATATTCTTGTAAGATCTTTTGTGGGATTAATAGTTTATGAAAAATGTTTTGAAATAAGCCTCAAGTTTGACACACTTATCCATCACCACGGATACTGAATATGATTTTTGATTAAAGGTATGATGAATCATCTGACATCAAGAGTCTATGATTGGAAATAGAGGGATAGTTCTAACAAGTTTTTTCAAAGACTGGACTACAAAATCATGTCTATGATAGAACGATTCCAAATCAGAGATTTTTCTTGGTGAGGTTTCTTTCTCTAACTTAGAAAGTTTCCTCTTTGATGAAGCACCCACTTCTTTCTTCTTCACCACTACTTTTCTAGGTGTATCAACAACCACCAATTTTCCATTATCATCTTTCATAATGACTTATTATTGATTGGGTGATTCGTGTTCACTATCATATGGTTGCATAATCTTATCTTCATCTACCTCTTCCTTCTCAACTTGTGCCTCAGCATCCTCTGGATGAATGAAATCATGGTTGGAGATATCTTCGTCAGACACTTTTTCACTTCTTCTCCACTCTTCTCATCATTCCCTGGGGTAGCATGTTTTGGAGACTCATATTCAGAGGTTCGTATTGATAATATTTTAGAGATACTTTCCTTCTCATAAAATCCTCAACTTTCTTTATCAAATATTTAGTATCACTACATCCTTATTCTTCTTCTTCTTCTTCTTCTACTCGTTTTTCTTAGTGTTTTTCCGAAGTCCCAAAATTCTTTCCGGTAGTTTCTAGTAAAGGTTTAATCATAAAGGATTCTGGTACCAGAATATTCTCATATGCTTTCTCAGCATCCTTTAGAAGTGATTGGATAATCTCTACCTCAGACAACTTTTTCTTCTACTTCTTCTCTTTTCCATGCTTCTCAATCTCTTCAGCTACCTTTTCTTTCAAGTTTTTTTCCTAAGAAGAGTCCAATACAAACTTAGGCTCCCCTTATTTATGATTGTTCTTGTTTTCTCTCCACTTCGCTACTACCTCGTTAGGATAAGCTTTTTGTTTCTTTGGATTCGGGGTGCTGACTGAATTTCCTTTGCCACTGGTGTTTTTTCCTTCTCTTCCACTTCCATCACCTTCCTCTTCCTTCATCCATTTTTAGAGGTTTCAGCCACCTCCTATTTCTTTGAAAGAGTTTCAACTTCCTCTTCAATAAAATCATATAATTATTTGGATTCTTTCGAAAAACCAATTTTCATCCTTCTCAAAGTATCATCACCCAACAACATGACTTTTCAATTCCTCGACTTAGAACTGTAAGAAATTTTGAATGATTATAAACACCAAAAAATCATCTTGGATAGAATGGAGGGATACATAATAATTTGAGATTTCAAATTCCCATTCTTGATATTCTCAATCGTAATCAGAATTTACTTAATGAAATTTATCTTCTTTAGATTCACCAAGAAATCCAAAATATATATGTCACTCTTATTTAGAGTATCCTTATCACCATTTCTTGTAATAATGAATCCTTAAACCCAAAATTAAAAAATCTAAAAGTTTGTATACAGGTGAAGAATCTTAGGAGTCTTTACTTCTGAGAGACCAAGAAAAGCCATAGATTTTTCCTTAATAAAATTTCCTTGAGAATCAGGTAGCTTGTGAGTATAGAACTCCACTTTCCATTCATAAGGAATACAAAACAAGATTGCATCCTTGGTGTAAGAAAGTGAATATGTCTTTCCATAACACTTCAAAGAAATCTTACTCCTACCTTCTTCCTTAAAGAAAGTTACTGACTCATAGAACTCTACTAACAACTCTGGATATACCAAATCCTGAGCTTTTGGTTTTGAAATACATACACTCTCCCATCCATTGGGTTTTATATTCTGGGAAATTATATAGTCGTATTGGGTATAAAACTTTGGATTAACTAACCTTTCTTTATATATCTCCCATTGAGAGATTGTCTTGACAATAAACATTTATTTCTGGGAGGAGATTCAGCAAACATTTGGAAGTAAGGAAGATCTGATAAGTTTGGAATGGGCTTTTGTAGGAAGGTAATAGCTTCAACACGCAAGAGCTTGGAGATCGATGTGGTACAACCATCGGGGGGTCCTTTATATAGGCATTTGACGTGATGGTTTAGCTTCCAAACTCAATCCAATGGTTGAAAAACCTTCTATCCAGATTTGACGACTAAAAAGATGACTGAGGAAATTTTTTGATAGATTCCGATCTTTTGAGGGTTTTTAAGGAAAACATTCGGATTTAAGGAAAAGTGAATACGAAAAATTTAAAAATGAATGAAAATACCAACAAGTGAAATATGATTACAAAATTTTAAGAAAGGAAACATAACTTTCGGATTTCTAGGAAGATTATTTGTAATGAGGAAAATTATTCTTGAAGGACTTTAGATTCTGAAAATTTGATTACAAAATCTTTGACTATGAAAAAAAATTTAGACTACGAAAACTTTTAACACTACAAAAAAAATATAGACTACGAAAATTTTTAGACTACGAAAAAATTTTAGACTACAAAAAAAAATTAGACTACTAAAAATTTTACTATGAAAATATTTATTACGACATTTTTTAGTATGAAAATCTTCATTATGAAAATTTTAAGTATGAAAATTTAAAACTCAGAAATATTTATGTTATGAAAAATTTTCTGTACGTAAATTTTAATTTACGAGAAATTCCCTAACGAAAAATTTCCATTACGAAAAATTTACATTCTGACTAACAAGCAGATGTACTCCCCCTATTAAAAGGATTTTCTTACTGTAAGGAGATAGATTAAAACAATAAATTAATATGGAAGATTACCTTATGGTTATCATTCCTAAATTTTGTTTAATGTATTCAAATCTATCGTATGGTAAATCTTTTGTGAAAATATCATCAAGTTGATCTTGCGTTTCGATAAATTGAAGAATGATATCTCCTTTTTTTGTGATACCTAAGAAAGTGTTGCCTAATTTCTATGTGTTTTTCATGAGAGTTATGTGAATGGGTTTTACTTAGGAAAATGGTACTAGTGTTATCATAGAAAATTTTTGTTTTGGTAAAACTCATACCATAGTCTGTGAGTGTGTGTTGCATCCACAACACTTGAGCACAACAACTTCCAGCAGCTACATATTCACCTTCAGTAGTGGAAAGTGCTACTGAGTGTTGCTTTTTGCATGACCAAGAAACTAATGAATCTTCTAAGATATTAAAAGTTCTAGATGTACTTTTCCTATCCATTCTACATCCACCAAAGTCAAAAACTGTAAAACTTTTTAAAATGAAATCATTTTCAGAAGTAAAAAGAGTCCTAGATCCATGGTTCCCTTTCAGTAGTGAAAAATCATTTTCACTACCTTTAAATGAGATTACTTAGTATTGGATTGATATCTTGGACATAATGATACTGAAAACATTAATCTGTACGACTATCTATCAAGTAAAGTAGACTTCCTATCATACCACTAAAATATGTTGGATCTACTGGTTTCCCAGCTTCATTGAGATCAAGTGAATTTGAGGTACCAATGGGAGTACTTATACTCTTAGTGTTGTCATATCTATACTTTTTAAGAAGATCTTTAATATAATTATGTTGGGATATATAGATTCCTTCTGGTTTTGAGAAATTTGAAAACCAAGGAAAAATGTTAACACACCCATTATAATCATTTCACACTCATATTTCATTAAATATACAAAGTAATCAGTTAAAGATTGCTGAGTTGAACCAAATATAATGTCATCAACATAAATTTGAACAATCAAAACATTTTTCTTATCTTTCTTTATAAAAAGGGTTAGATCATCATTTCCCTTAACATAATTATTTTGAAGCACAAAACTTGTAAGTCTATCATACCATGCTCGAGGGGATTTCTTAAGTACATACAAAACCTTGGTAAGTTTTTAAACATGTTTAGGATGTTTTGAATCTTCAAACCCAGGAGGTTGTTCAGAAAAAACTTCATCTTGAACAAAACCATTAAGGAAAGCACATTTAACATCCATTTGAAAAAGTTTGAATTTAAGAATACTGCAAAGGAAAGTAGAATTCGAATAGATTCATGTCTAGCTACTGGAGTATAGGTTTCTTCATAGTCTATTCCTTCTTGTTGATTATAGACTTTAGCAACAAATATATATTTATTTCTTACTATGATTCCATTTTCATCACATTTATTTCTGAAGACCAATTTTACTCCAATAATAGAAGCTTCCTTAGTTCTTTTAACCAATGTCCATACTTTGTTCCTTTCGAATTATTTTAGCTCATCTTGAATAGCTTTTATCCAATCATCATCACCTAATACTTCATCAGTGATTTTTGGTTCTAATTGGGAAAAGAATGTTAGATGTTCTACTATATGCCTTAAGGAAATTCTAGTCCTTATAGGTTGATTCACATCACCAATGATACTATAAGCCTAAGAAGTTGTGGATTAGTTTAAGAATATTCCTTCATCAGATTTTGGTGAAAATTTGTATAGATTATATTTATTATTCAGAATTAATACCTTGTAACCAAAAACCTTAAAGTATTAAAGTCTATCTTTTCTACCATTCCATAAATCATAAAGAGTTTTATTAAGAAAAGGTCTAATCAAAACCCGATTTATAGTATAGCAAGCAGTACTTACATCTTCAACCCAAAACTGTTTGGCTACTGAATATTCACTCAACATAGTTCTTATTATCTCTTAAATAATTCTATTTCTTCATTCAATAACACCATTTTTTTGAGGTGTTATGGGTGCTGAGAAGTTATGAGTAATTCCTCTTCTACTACAAAAAGTTTTAAAATCGGAATTTTGAAATTCTCCTCCATGATCACTATGAATAGTTATCAAAGGAAGGTTTTTCTCATTTTTAACTTGGGATCTAAAAGTTTTGAAATAAGAAAAAGCTTTAGATGTCTTTTCTAGAAAACAGACCCACGTAAATCTAGTGTAAAAATCAACTAAGACAAATACATAATATTTTATTCCAATGCTTCCAGTTTTTGTTGGAATAAAAAGATATTTATGTACTAACTGTAATGCATCAGTAGTTGAGACTTCATCAACTAATTTAAAACTTGATTTATGTTGCTTTCCATATTGACAAGGATAAAAAAACTTTTGAAGAATCAAATCTAAGCTCTGGTAGATCCTTAACTATTATTTTCTTAGAGAGTTAGTATAGGTTCCTAAGGTTACGGTGTCCTTCCCTTATATGCCACAACCAAGAATGATCCTCCATTTCACTAAGACAAGGTATGTATTGGATACTAAGATCTTTTAAGTTTAATGTGTTAACATTCTCTTTCCTATTGGAAAAAAGAATAAACTCTTCCTTGGAATTGTTTACTAAGTACTTCTCATTCCTAAAATTCATAAGGTAACCTTCATCGCATAATTGAATTATGATAATGAGCTTGTGCTTAATACCCTTAACAAATAAAACATTTGAAATCAATGTTCTTACCGTAAGAACAATTTTACCAATACCAATAATTTCTCCATTAGCATTATCTCCGAAAGTTACTTTTCCTCCTTTCGTTTTAATATTCTTTTCAAAGAAGTTTTTGTTACCAGTCATATACCGATAACATCCACTATCCATGTACCTTATATTGTTGTTGGTACTATCTTTATTTTCCTAAAAATAAGAGTGTTAGACTTTCAGAACCAAAACTTTCTTGGATCTGGAAACTTCCGAAATCAGAATTTTAGGAATCCATATTTTCTTTGAAAAATAAGCTTTATGAAAACCTAAGGACTGGGTTTTTTTTAAAGAACAACTTTTTTTCCAATGTCCACCACATTGACACTTAGTGAATAATGGGACAATTTGAGGAACAAAATAGTTATTACTGAAAACAGGTTTTGAACCGGTATAACCAAAACTAGAACTATTCCCTAAAGGTCGAATTTGAGAATAAATTTTATCAAAGTTTTCATTACATAATTTATAGTTTGATAAACAATTACTCAATGAAAATATTTCTGACTTTAGTCTAATAACTAAGTTATTATCATTAAAAACATCATTTTAAGCACTAGAGTTAGGCTCGAAAACATTTTTCTTAGAAATTACTTTTTCTAGATCCTTAGAAAGTTTATCCTTCTCAGAATTAACTTCCTCAAGGGTTTTTGAAATACTTTCAAAATCAAGGGATTTCTTATCAAGATATTTAGAAAGATCATATATTTCATTAGTAAGAATATAAATTCTAGAATTTTACTTATCAAACATTTTCTTGACTTTAGAATTTTCATTCCCAAGGAGCGTAGAAAACCTATAAACTTCTTCATAAGTAGGTAAAGTATTATCTTCATGAGAAGAAGATTCTTTATTCGAGGATTCATAATATTTACTATCACTATAACAAGAATTCAAAGATACATTGGTTATGGATTCAGAACTGTGTACCTTATCCATTAAACAATTATTTTCAATAGGTAGATTGGCTAATAGACCAAGATTCTTCTCACCAGAAGATTCGTAATCTGAGGATTCTTTATAAGAGTCTCCACCACTGGCACTCCAGGTGTCATTAGCTTTCAAAACCTTCTTAGCTTTAGCTTTGTAGTACTTCTTTATATTACTTCCAGATTTCTTTTCCGTTCTATCTTTTCTATTAAGCATGGGACAATCTGGGCTTATATGCCTGACTCATTTTCATTCATAACAACTGACTTCAAAGTCTTTCTTGTCCTTCCTTTATTTCTTCTTGTATATATACTAAAAGTATTTCTTCCCAACTATCTTGTTCATCCTTCGAGAAAGATTATCTAGTTCATTCTCAGAATGTTCACTTTCACTTGATTCAGATAAAACAGTAACCTTCTTAGATTTAGATCTTGTAACTTTCTCAGGATTATTGAATTTTATATGATTAGAATAGATAAAACAGTAACCTTCTTAGATTTATATCTTGTAACTCTCTCAAGAGTCTTTACTTTTATATAATTAGAAGTAGTTGTAAAAGCAACACTTCCATTCCCATTCTTTTTCTTAACATTGTCAGCATCTCTCTTCATTCTTGTTTCATATTGAAGAAGAGTTCTAAAAAGATCATCAAGAGTGATCTGTGAGACTTTCCTATTATCATCAATAATTGTTCTCTTTGATTCCAACTCATTAGGCATGATGTCTATAATCCTGTCTATAAGTGCCTCATCATCTAACCCTTTCTCACCCATGGATTGTAGTCTGTTAACAATAGTCATAAATCTATGTTGTACCTTACATATAGGTTCTCAATAAGGAAATAAAAAACCATGGTACTCAGCTCTAATCATATCTCCTCTAGTTTCAATAACTTTAGAAGTTCCAAAATGAGTTACTTCAAACTTCTTCCAAATACAGTTTGCAGATTCACAAGAAGAAATACGGCTATATATATTCCAGGTCATGGAACATAACAAAGTATTTTGTACCTTGTAGTTAAGTTGATATTCTGACTTTTCTTGATTAGTAAAAGTTTTGACTTCCTTACCAAGAATCTTGAAATCTCCAGTCAGCATAAAAAATTTGTCCACTCTTGTGTTAATAACAAAAGTCTGCATATGATCTCTCCTATATTCATAATCATTCCCATAAAAAATAGGTGGTCTAGTAGGATTAATATCGTCAATCTAACCAAAATTAATTCCTGCCATATCAAAGAAAAAATCTTTCCACACAAACTAGTAAGTAATAAATGTTTTTAAACGAGGAAAAAAATATTCTAAGAAAAAAATATAGAACAATAAAAAACTTGAGCAGGAAAACTTATATGTGAATATATATATTTTAGAGACCTCCTCTAATACCACTTGTGGAATTTAAATGATGAATGTAGATGATTAATATAAAAGATGGAGGTTAATTGTATACTTTAAAAAATTCCTCTAGAACTTTTAAAGATGGTAATTTTTAACAAAGTTAAACAAGGTAAATTCACAAGACCTCTTAGTTCTACAAACTTGATTGATTTCGGAAAAGTGATTCCAGAAATGAAACTTAAGAAAAGTTTACAAAGATAAAGATTATACCTTAAAGTGTATAGAATTTTCCTAATCATAGTACAAGTATAAGAAAGTATAAGATATTTATACATTCCTTATCAATCAAAATGCAGCAGAAAATAAACTTGAAACAATAAAAGTAACAAGTTATAAATCTTTTAACCCAAAGAGAAGGGTATACAATAACCTTGGATAAATTTCCATTGATTTATACTCTCAAGAAAGTCTATCTTACCCACACTAGGGTAAGACCTCCATACAAATATCGGATTCTGTCTTTCTATCCCCGAAATCCCTCAAACTTTAAGGTAGTCGACACCTCTGTCTTCCTATCCCCGAAAGCCCTCGAATTTACTCAGCAACATTTAGAGTCACACGAAGCAATTATGAACAAGATGTTCAGTATGCACAAAGAAATAAAGCCTATCCCTCTAGAAATCACTTTAGTATCATGTAATTTTCTAGATCGATCAATGTTTTTGATCTCATTCAAATGAGATCCAATTTATAGGTACATCTTTAACGGTTGGCTCCCTCCTCCAACAGTCATATTTTTCCTTGAATTTCGGATGTACCTATACACGTGTCGATCAAACAAAGGTTGGTTAGAAATAGAATGCATGACATCATTTTATGACTATAACAAGGGTAAGAAAAATATGGTTCCTTAACAAAATTCATTTTTTGGTGTCTAAGAAAAAAATAAAAGTTCAGATTCTAACCAAAAAACATTCGGTGTCTATAATACATGAATATTTAGATTCTGTCTTCAAAAGAATACAGAACATGATTTCTATAGTATTCCAGAGTCTGAATTTCAAGGAAATTCAGAGTCTTAATTCATAAGAATTTGGAGTCTTAATTCATAATAATTCAGAGTCTGAATTCAGAGAATTTGGATTTTAAATTCAGAAAGTTCGGAGTCTGAATTTCGAGAATTCAGAGTCTAAACTCAGAAAGTTTGGAGTCTGAATTCAGAGATTTTGGAGTGTGAACTCAGAAAGTTCGGAGTCTGAATTCAGAGAATTCAGAGTCTGAATTCGGATCCTAAAAACAAAATGATCTATATCTAAGTATTTATAAGATTCCAAGGTTTTAGATATGAAACTGAATTTTATACTAAGAAATAAAATGAGTTAGGTTTATAGAAATTATGATGTGAACAATGAAAACAAGGTAAGGATAAATTTTCCTTGGGGAAGAAAAATTTCCCTTATGAATGCAAAACTAGGAAAAGAGAAATTTTCCTTTAGGAAGGAAAATCTTCATTATGAATTCTTAAGGAAAATAAAATTTTCCTTGAGATAGAGTGTTTGGGATTTTGAAAACATTAAGGAATAGAAAATTCATAAGGAAACCTTATTAACTCAACAAGAATGTAAATTTTCTGAAAACCATTTTCATTAAATTTTTTTCACATATATTAAAACTAATTTTTGAAACTTAAATAAATTGAATATTGAAAATTGGATACCATATTATTAATCATGGTTTCCAAATTTAGAAATTTAGTTAATTTCATTATTGGTTATTAGGAATAGTAACCATGGTAAAAATGTGTCACGTCAGTAAATGGTATATTGGGTTAATTAATGTAAAAACTCATTGATAAGGCTGTAAAATATTATAGTAATCCTTATTGAATGATTTTATTGCTACTCTTATCGGCTTATCTCTATAATGGGATTTTATTGGAGCAACTTTCCTAATATTGAGACTTTATAATACATAAATGTTTAGAAATAATGAAAGTGTTTCACTCCCCTAACTTATAAATGGAAACCTATTATTCTCCCTTATTAACACATTTTGGTAAATATATTTCATCCAATACCTACCCAATAATCTAAAAAACATACCTACCCAAATCCTAGAGGTACTATTCTTCTCAATAGATCAATCATAAAAGACTTAAGGTGTATGCCAAAGGGAGAAATCTAAGAAGAAGATTTAAGTCCTAATAGACCTATTTTAACTTTATTTATTCACCTACCTCCCTCAAATCCTACTCAACCAAGATGAAATAACAACTTGACCATATTAAATATAAATAAATGTAATTATTATTATTGTAAAACCCTTTTCTATCTCTTTTTCCATATTATGATAAATGGAAACATCGCTCATCAGTACATGATGACTACCACCTACACGAAGCGATTTGTTTCTATTTTCATCATCTGATCACATATATAATTATAAAGATTAATATATATATATATATATATATATATTATTTATCACATAATTATGATTAAATAAATATAATATTTTACTTAAATTCTTACTCTTTTCATCATTTGAAAATTGATAACGTTGCATGTGAATACATATGGAATACCACATCTAAGAAGAGATGTGAGTCATTTTTCATTTTCACCTTTTAAGTATGGTTATACTAAGGGAAATAATGAAAAAATATGAAATTTATAAAATACTTATGTTTTTTCAGAATTAAAATATTATCAAATTTATTTCATCTCCACACACGATAAAAATGAAAATGTTATTCATGTATACGTATAGACTACCATCTCTATTAAATGAAATGATTCATTTTCCCTAACCTCCTAACATGGTTGGTTTTAAAATATTATCTAATGTAAAAATATATAAATATATAATTTTAAAGACTCTGAAGATAATTTTACCACAACCCCTTTGACCACTTTCAACATATAGATGTGGTTTTTAGGATCTAAATCAAACAACACATGAACGTTCAACCTGAACTAAACCATTTTTGTAACTAAATAAAACAAGGTTATAAGTGAAATAAATTGAATGATAATCATTAAATTAAAATGAAAATATTTATTAAAAAATTATAAAACTAATATTATTTTATTATTCATTAGTTATATATTGTATGAGTCTAAACATGAATTATGGTGATGGGTTTTTCTTTAAAACCTTGATTTAAAGTATTTATTTAAATACTTTTTCCTACATATCCATATTCTTCAAAATATTAAAAGTAAGTTATTATTTAAACATAACTGATTGTTAATTATCATTTTCAAATAATTTTTAAATTATTTCTAATGTTTTAAAAATAAATCTTTGTAACATTTATCATACGATAAATTTTGATACATTTTTTACAAAGTGAAAATTGAATGTTTTTTAACCTATATGGCTTAACCACTTTTTACCTACATCATAGTTGTTATTCATTGTTAAAATAAATTTACATATTTCCATGTTTATATTAAAATAAAATATTTCTCTCAATATATTTTTATATATTAGTTAAAAAAATCTAAGGAAATGGAAAAATTTTCTCATCTTAATGAGATAACTGGAAGTGTTATTACTTATGGGATTAAATCAAAAATTTGAATGTGTTTTATGATTATTTTTCACGAAATATGAATTTTATTAATTTTATAGTTATTATAAATTTTATATGATTGATAGGTTATCCTAAAATATATCTGATGACAGGTGAGCCTAACATAGCTCTCCAATGCAATTGGTAAAGTGATAGTGTTTACCTGTTGCAAGTTAATCTAAATAGATATAGGAATTATCTAGGTAGGTGATTCCATTATCAGGGATCTTGTAAAAGTAAAGGTAAGGATAATTTCCCAAGGTACCTATATGATATTATTAAGATGGTTTATAAATGAAACCTTTTATGTCAAAATTTAATCGAATAAGCTTATTTTTTAATGAATGTTTATAAAATAAATTTACAAAGGTGATGGGAATGTTTTCAAGGGAAGGTATTCATAAGTTTTCATTTTTTCCAAGAATCCCTTGTGATTATGATTTTTAAATTATGAATGTATATGAAATTTTTTTATAAAATTTGTTAACAAATTAAACTATTAACATGGGAAAGTAATTGGATATTTTTAATCAAATGTTTATTGTGGAAAAAAGAAATGGGATAATATGTTTCTTTTATTTTATGTACCATACTAAGATTTTTATGAACCTATAAAATTTTAAAATGTTTATCATAGGGTTAAAGTATGAAAAAATCAAATAATAAGTCATGTTTAATTTCATAAATATTTTTAATGAAACTAAAATGTGTTTCATTTTAAAAGTTTTATATTATAGGAAAATAGTTACTTAGTAAAAGAAACCACTTTGTAATAAATGGGTTTTTTATGAAATTTTTTACCTAATTATATAAAACTCTAAACCAAAAACATCATAGAAATGTAATAAAGTATAACCCTTGCCATAAGTTATGTAGTTATGGTTTGTTTAAGGTATGAGGTGTAATATTATGTGTTTTCATAGACAAATTCTGGACACAAACTTTTATTAAGGAATTATTATGGTGGATTTGGATAGACTTAACAAAATTTGTATTTGTTGTAATAAAAAAATTATATCCATGAATTTTGGAGTAAATTTTTTGGGGAAACAAAATAAGTTTTTTATGATTGGGGATTCCACTCAACATATCAAGGAACTTCAATCCAACTATTGGAAAGTCCATATACCAAAAACATATTAAGATTTTAAATGAAAAATTTTGTTTTATAAAAATATTCATATGTATTAAAAGTATAATGTTCCCAATGAGTGGAAATTCAGAATCCAATTGTATTGGATTTGAGACTTTATAAAATTATAGAGACTGATAATAAAATTATAATTAATACATTTCAAATTATTAGTGAAAAAATTAAAAAATAATCATCATTTTTAATTTGTTATAGAAAAATGAAAATTTTATCAACTATGTTATCATTATGATCTATGATATAGAAAAGAAACTAGTTAACTAGAAGTAACATACATGAATGGTATGCAAACTTATGTATTATATTATGCCAGGAATAGAAACTCAATGTGCTAGAATCCCTAATCATGGATCCATCTACTAAGGGTTCAATTGATAAAGATTTTTTTATTTAAAAAAACCTTGAATGATGTGTTAAATGTTAAATATTTTATGTCATATTCCATGTCATGTGAATTGATAGAGATGCATCTTTATGATCTTTATCAAAATATATATACGCAATAATGGTTTGAGATCTATAAGTAACTCATCATGTGAAAATAAGGATAAGGTGGTAGAGATAAACCTCACATATTCAAATCCATTGGCTATATTAAACATTTATAAGCTCTAGTGTTTAAGATAATCAAGATTTTCACACCAATCTAATTATTTATACACTCCCTTCAAGATTCCACATCATATTCCTAAATTATAACATGAAAAATATTGAGAAGTTTCTCCTAGAACTCCTTGGTGTATATTCTAAGTCAACAAGGATAGGAAGAGTAAAAATCCTTCTTCCCTTATTGTCAATAAGAGAAAATTCCAAGAGGAGAGCTCCAAGACTAACTCCTATAAAACACTATTCAATTAAGAGGAGGATTAAGGGGAATGAAAGGTATAAGGATGTTGTTTGTATTGCATGTGGAAACAAGGGCCACTAGAAGAAAAACTACACCACCTTAAAGAAGTAATGGTAATATTAAAGTGTGTTTATTATAGAGGTAAATATTTCTATTTCTATAAATTGGGAATTAGATAAAACTTGTGGTGCTCATATTCAAATCTAATTATTGGAACCATGCATATTTAGAGAGGATGAGTTGAGTGAGGTGGATCAACGAGTTGCTGATGGAGCCAATATAATTTTTGTAACTATTGGAGACTACTACCTCACATAGACAAATGTATTGAACTTTAATTTAAATAACTATTATTATGTTTCATCACTTACAAAAAACGTTGTTTTTATTTCAAGTTTCAATTAGGCTGGATTTATTTTCAAATTTGGGTATAAAATTTTCTTCATTTATAAATAAAATATTTTTTATTGTAATTTGCATACAAATAATATTTTTTATGTGTTCAATTACATGAAAAAGTAATGGAAATCAAAAATGAATCGTGTTTTCATGACTCATGTCACACCTAAATGTGGAATCACCACTTATGTCATGTAAACGAAAAAACATGACTAAATTATACAAATATAGTTATTTAGAAACATTTTACATAAACCACTTAGAATATTTAAATATTCTTTACAAGGATATATGACTAAAAATCTATTTTATAGAAAAGGTCACAGGGAAAGTGATTTTATTAAATTGGATCATAATGATGTATGTGGAATGTTTATAGTCAAAGTAAGGGTTGGATACTCATACTTCAAAAAAAATACTGATTTATTTAGTAGATATGTATATTTCAACGTAGTGATGTATAAGTTGGATTCATTTGATAAAAATAAGGAAAATAAAAATGAATATGAGAACTAAATTAGTAAGAATATAAAGAAACTCCACTAAAATCAATAGAAAATAATATCTTAAACAATAATTCATTTATTATTTATAATATTTTTGGATAATATCCTAACTCACTCCTCCTTGTACTCCAAAATGGAATGGTGTAAGTGAAATGAGTAACTATATATTGTTGTATATAGTAAGATCAATAATGAGTGAGAAAATTGTTTTATTATAGTATTTTGGATATGAAATATAGATAGAGGAATACACACTAAACCAATTTCCATCTAAAATAGAATATGTTGTTCAATTCTCAACATGTATTAGAAAGAGACATGTGTTGTAAAATATATGAGTGTGGGTTTTTGAAGCATTTTTTAAGATATATCTAGAAACAAACTTACCCACTAAGTCACTAAGTGTATCTTTAAAGGATATCTATAGGAAACTAAAATATATTAACTATATGAATCCTTAGATAAGAATTTTGTGGTTAATTTGTGTCCCTTATTTCTTGTGAGTGATAAAATCACTAAAAGAGATAGTGGGAGCGAGACAGACTTCAATGAAGTCATGAATTAATATAAAAATGAGTTTTTATAGGAACATATTCCATAAATATTTTTGTAAGAGGTTGTTCTGAAGACATAATTATTGTAAAGGAGTACATGAGAGGCTACATGACCATAAGAATGTGGTTTTCTAGTCACCAAATATGGTGACCTATTATTAGCTGACAATATTGATCCAGAACCTATAAAGAGCATTAAGTGGTATAAAAACTACCAAGTGGAAATAAGCTATAAATTTTGACATGGATCCCATGAATCAAAACTATATTTATATTTTTTTATATCCTCTATTGTATATAAATTCTACTCTTTGAAAATGTGTATTAAATAAGAATGTGGAAATTATTAGATAGCTCGGTGCCTATAAATTATGAATAGCGTCAAAAGGTTTTAAACAGTGTTAGGGAATTGAGTATGATGAAACATTTTCACCATTTTCAATGTTGAAATCCATTATAACTCAATGTTCCATTGTAGTTTACATTGAATATGATTTTTGGTAAACGGATGTAAAAATAGCTTTCCTAAATAGGATCCTTTTTGAAGATGTCAATATAACATATCTAAAAGGGTTTTCTATTTCATATAATAAAAATATGGTGTAAAATTGGTAAATATCTATTTATGGATTAAATAACGAATTGAAATCATGAAATATTCTCTTTGATGAATCCATAATGGAATTTGGTTTCATAAATAATTAATATGATCCTAGTGTCTATAAATAGTTTAATGGGAGTGTAATAATTTTCTTGATAGTGTATATTGATGACATACTAATTATAAGAAACAAGATATCAGTATTTAGTCCATTAATATGTAGTTAAATACATTCTTCTCTATGAAATACTTGGATGAAGTAGCATATATTCTTAGGAGAAATATCCACCATGATAGATCTAAGAAGCTACTTGGACTAATTAAAAATTTTAAACATTGAAAAGATACTGAAGAAATTTTTTAAGGAATAATCCAAGAGTGGATTATTTCCAACATCACATGACATTAATATTTCCAAGAAAATGTGTCCTAAAAACAGAAGTGTAGAAAAATAATGGAAAGGATCTCAGACACATATGAGTTAGGGGGAGTCATGTATATAATGATATGTGTTAGGATAAGTGTTTATAGTTCCTTAAGCATAGTAATCAGATTCAAGCTAACCTAAGAAACCTCCATTGGATGGTAGTCAATTATTTCTTTATGTATATGAGGTGTAATAAAGATTTTTTTTCATTCATGGAAGAGATGAGGAACAATTCATTCATGTATATATAGATTCATGTTTTTAAATAGATTAATAAAATATGACATCATAGTCGGGATATGTCTTCACTATCTAATGAGGCACTATGAGCTATAAAATCCAATGCCATGTCATGGTCACTAATTCGATAGTAGTGTATAAAAAAATATTTCAATTTATAATGAAAATAAAGAATTTTTTTTGATATAAATATTTTTCTAAGACCTTGACATGGTTCCTAGTAGTAATAAATCAGTTACGCTATACCATGATAATATTTCAGTTATGGAACTTCCAAAGGAGACAAGATCGCAATTTTAAATGAATCACATAATAAATAAATATAATATATTGGTAAATTATTCCCATAGATGTGATTTTATGGTAAGTATAGTTTCAATGGAAGGTAGCATGTAAGACCTAATGATTATAGCCATATCTCGGCAAAAGCATGAACATCATATTATAGATAGTGGACTAAAATTATTTAGAATTTTGTTTTAGTATAAGTGGTATTTTTTTGTGGTTAATACCTAGAAATAACTTCTTTTATAATTTATATTAGTTATATATTCACATACTAAAATATTAACAAATTCCTTGTCACATACTGATTGTTCTTCTGTATGAATATAAACAGATAATGTCTTGGAGTATATGTCACATTAATAAGGTCATATTAGTTCCCCCTATGATGAGAACCTTGAGATTCTATAAATATATTCTAAAAAATATCTCTATTTTTATATAACATCATCTTAGGGGGCATAGATGATTCATAATATTTGATGTAAGTGCTCATAAGTAGATGATACATTATCTCATGAAGTTCTCACTTAATAATCACTTAGATCGTAGATTATAAAGACATACACGCCAGTATGAAATCAATATGTTTTATTTGTATTGGATATTACTATCTATGAATGTGTGTAATGGTCATAATATATAAAAATTATTATTAATTCATGTCATAAAACACACAGAGATATTTTTTCATAAACCATGATGACATATATGTATGGTCAAGTTGGGTATGTTGGGTACATCAGGAATTATATATTATTAATTTATAATTCAAGGAAGGAAATTTCCATTCCATATTTATATAATTTTATATCTTGGAATTTTATTTGAAATGAAACTATAACATTAAACTCTATGGTCATGGTGTGTTGAAGAGTTCATTTCAGGAAGACAAAGAAATTTGTATCAAGCATATATGTTGATGTTAAAATAATTCAACCTTCTTGATGAGATATCGGTGGAAAAAAATTATATTACATTATGAATATTTATTTTTAGTTTTCATCTTTATGATATTAACTTCTTTATCTTCGGTTCCTTTACATGTTTCTAGACTCTATAATTGGACTTTATGAGAACCTGCCTAATTTCACTTCGGAATAGGCCTAGAGGGTCACACAATTAGTGTTTCTATTTGTCTTAATTAAAATATGCTTGAATTTAATTATTGGAATATATATTATTATCTACAAAAAGAAATAATATTTATTCAGAATTTATTGATCTCAAATATTAAAATTAATATTTATTCACAAGATTGTGAATATTATAATTATTTATTTATTTATTGGATGAATAAATCAATTTAACACATTTAATTTAGTATTCAAAAAAATTAAGAGGATGAGCATATCAATATTTGGGTATGGTGGAAAATATTTATTTACTCAACCATAAACTAACATTTATCACTGTGTGAGTAAGAGTAGATAGGAGATGAAATAATTAAATTATAACTTTACATGAAATATTTTAAATTATGGGAATTATATATAATTAAAGAAATTTATGAAGTTAATAAATATTTATATTAAACACTAATATTGGATTTTTATCTATTATGTTATGTTATTTAAGTGAGGTTTTTAATTTTTTTTGCACACAGAACCCTTTCCTCTCTTCCCATGGAGATTTCATTCAACCAAGAACATATTTATGGTTTTATCCCAAGAATTAATGAAGTGGCATTCCTCCTCATACATCTAAAGTTAGATATACCAAGAGATGATCCTTCCAACTTGAATCGTTTATGTTTGAGATCAAAGGGAGTTATGTAAGAGGATCAGTACCATCATTCTAGCACCCAGAGTACCATAAGTGACACTTTTAAATCAAATGATCACATTTAGATCACTTATAAAATAATTATAACCTTGGATCATCATAGTGTAATGAATGTGCTATTGAGTTTCCTTTAAACCATCAACCTATTCTATGAAGAAATATTTCTCACAGCCAAGGTAATTATTTTGATTCAAATTCATCAAAACAATAACATGTAAAACACTATATTTTCTTAGTTCTATCATTTATGTCAATTAATAATAGAAATAATTCATTGGTCATGATGATTATTTTTCATTTATATATCAAATTATTTATTTATTATGGTAAAAATAAAAGTTGTAAACTATCAAATATTTTCTTCTTCAATGTCCAGGACCTTAAAAATGATCAAGTAGAGATTTACTTTTTTATATCATGATACATTTCATATTCTAGAACATGTTCTATAGTGAAACAAATAATTCATAAGTTCCTATCTAATCATATCACATATAGAAGAACTCTAAATGGCATTTTTTCTACATCGTTCTGGTTTTCTTAAACTCGTTATATATCTATGTAATCTGTTCCACATCACTTTGTGACCATATGAAAACCTCCCCCGCTAAACATTTTACTTGTTAACATCTACAAAGAAATAAAGTTTTATTAATGTTAAAACTTAAGAAATATATTCTTATTGGTTATATTTTAGAACATGGTGTTAAAACTCGTTAACATCATAAAATCCAATGTAATGATGAAAATAATTTCTATTTCCTACTTAAAATAATTTCTAAGTTCACGGTCATCATCATTCTTAGAACCTGTTCTAAAAAAATTTCCCCTACAAATCATTTTTTATCTAATATAACTTTATACATTAATATTTTACCAAAATATGTGATAGATTTTAGGATATTAAGTGACATTAACATTCAATTTTGATTGGCATGATATTTTACTTTTTAACCCTGAACTTATCTAAGTCCAAAAATCTCCCACTTATCTCTTAGACAATATGTTAGCTCTCAAATATTATTCTATGAAATAAAAACTCTTTTATTTTTGGAAACATTAAATATTTATTTAAGTGGTAATATTTCAAAAATAATCTATTATATCCCTGTATTATTAGTTATTCTATGTGTTTGGATAAATTATCTGAAAATAAGATTTTATTCTTCTAAATATATCACTAATGGGTGTTAGTATGATATCCCTTATATTTTAGAAAACTTATTGGATAAACTCTTTATCTGGTATGAAAATAAAATATCCTTAAATACTTTTCAAGTATTTTATACCATTTGATGAATAATAAAACATGTGTATTAAATCCATCATTTTATTTTGTTCATAACTACTCCTTTCTAAAAACAACTTCTCTTACAATACAAGATAAATAAGATGAAAATATGCATCCTTATATTTATCTATATGAGATTGATATTTTCCTTTGAATTCAATTCCATTATTTAGAAATCCTTTTCTCCATCATTTGAATGAAAATAATAATATTTATTAATACTATAATTTATATTTAACTATTTAATACTTAAAATATTTTTAAAATATACTTTGGTATCATATACCCCTTAAAAACGAAAAATTCAATTCTATAACACTAATAGATGACCTGGAAATTCCATGGATTTTCTTAATCACCTTCCTGAATGGACCAAAGGCCTTCAATTTTATTGATTGTTTTTATAATAACCCTTTCAAGGTATGAGGGGGAAACCTTATAAGGACCGAAGGATTATGTGACATTACATGACCTATATGTCTTAAAAATCAACCCAAACAAGACAACATGGAACTTCCCTTACCCAGCAAATGTAGTGATGTCAACTATCCACCTTTGCATGGCTAGTCTACAAGATATCTAGTGAAGAGATGCACAATCTCAGTACTGATGGTAATTCCATAACCTCTTAATATTTCAAGTCCAGTTATCTCTTCTTCATTGAATGTGACTACTCTGAATCCTCATCTAGAGCCTTGTTTCTTTTAATTTTTCTTGTTCATCTTTATTTTCAGGTGGCTCGAAGGCCATGAGGTGGCCCGAAGGACTTGTAGTGACCCAAAGCCCTTGAGGTGGCATGAAAACCTAACTGGACCAAAGGCATTAGGTGTTTTGAAGGGCTTGGAGGACTCGAGTACCAAATTGGTGGCCTGAAGGCCAAAACAAATGAATAGTTCTGAGTACTTTAGTACTGAACAATACCTACTACATTACTACTATACTAACCAGAAAATATGCCTCCGCTCGAATTTGATCTCGGCTCTCTTGGATGCAATTTACAAGCCCTAACCAACTGGGTTGAGGATCATGTGAATCTTAATCACCTTCTAATATCCTAAATAATCCCAACATATATTGAAACATTTCCCTAATTTGATAATTTTTATTTATTTTTTATTGACCTTGGTATACTAATTAAAGAAACATTAATAGATTTTATTTTTCTTTATGAATTATTCTTATGTTTTTTCACTAGTATTTAGATTTTCGTTTCACTGGGATTGATCCCAAAGTAATTTTTGATGATTCTTATGATGAAATCTATCCACAATTTTCACTTTTATCATATGATTATCATGTTTTAGATTTATCTAATAATGTTTTCTATTAAATTTTCTCCCAAAAAATGATAACCACTTTCAAATTAATGATATCTATTAGTTTTCCAATATCCATACATCATTAAGAAATGATCCTTTATTAACATTCCTCCCATTACATATCTATTTAGTTAGATAGTCATTTCAGTCATATTAGATATTACTCTTGGATATTTAAGAGGATGATTCTTTATCCTAATCCATCCTATGGATTCAATAAAAATTATTCATATAGTAACCTAATCCAATTTGGGTATATTGGATAACTTTAACATAAATAAATTTTAAAAATTTGGGTAACTAATATTAATAGGGTCACCCAATAATTTCTTTCATGCAAAAGATAATACGGGGGAACCCCGCGTTAGAATGACCCACCCCATTGGATTATTGAGGTCTTGAAAAATGTTTTATTTTGAAGAAATCTAAAACATAGTTTTTTAAGGGGAGTTAATATATCCCAATATTATCTCATGTTATAACATTTATATGTATTCATTGTTCTATGTATTTTGTTTGAAATCATATTCCTTCCACCAAATAAACATATTCAAACTATATTGATATGTAACCCTGTACACAACTCATAACCTGTATTACTGACCCAAATTAATAGATAAGTACATTTATACACATCCAAATAAATATGAATAATAAATTATATTAAACCCTTTTTGTACTTAGATTTTAATATATTGAAACATTAAAATTGTATTGGGTGGTAGTTTAAAAACATGATAAAAATTTGTGCCCTGCTTAAGCAATCATTTTATTAAAAGATTTGAGATTTTTGTAAAAATAAAAATAAAAGTTTATAAAATTATAGAAAATAAACTAAATGGTAATACTAATATTTTAAAATTGAAATAAAACAACTACACACATTAGTAATGAAAATGAAAATATAAAAAAAAATATAATGTGTTTGTTTTTTACTAGTAGGAGGGAAGCCTCTCATTTTTTTATTATAAACTACAAGCCACCTCTTTAACTAGGAATATGAGATCTCATTACATGACCATCAAGGACCAATAGACCATAGAGGCCCACAATACATGGCCCATAGGCCTAGTGACATTAAACCCTGATATCTTGTCCTGCAAACTAACCCCGAACGGCATCCTAAACGTCATCCATGATTGGTCCCACCACCCTAGCCTCTTACACCGCCTTTATGTGTGTAGATCTACCTCCCTGTATCGGTGGCATCCCTGTGAGGCTCTTCTGCCCCATGCCACACCTTCATCCAGAAATTTCCAAATGTCATCCATATGAGGTGTCATCATCCTACATCACCAATGTCACTTCCCCTAATACTGAGGCATGCTGATCACCACCATCACCTGCATGGTCCCTGGGCATGTCAGCCGCTACATTTATCCAAGGAGTGATGGTCACCACCATAATCATCATCAATCCCAAAAACTTCTACGCAATATATTTGTTTACAAACCAAGAACTCCTATAAAATATATTATTAGAATTATAATTAAACCCAAAGTAAAAGGTGGATCATAGATATAATGACCCATACATTACATACATTGTTAATAATTCAAAATTGAAGTACACTTATTACAACATATAACAAAACCACTAAAGGACCGTATAGGTATAGTGTCTTTAGAAACTGGGAAACATAAACAATTGGTTCATAAAGCATCTATATTGTCTCCCATTTATTTCATCAGATCTATAGTCCCTTTTGGCATATCTTACTTAATAACCTTCTTCCTGACCTGGGGAAAGAAAACATACAAAAGGGTGAGCTCAAATGCTCAGTAAGGGTAAACAAAAGAAATATCAATCACATCATATTCATAAGAACATAACATTTTGGAAATCTTAACCTGCAAAAGAAATCATAATTTCATACCATGGGATAAATCATAGAAGTGAAATGTAATCTTAATAATCATAACATAAAACATGAAACTTTGTGTCATACACACATAATCATAGATAATCATTTCTTATTAGTCAAGACTCATTTCCAAGACTATCTTAGTGGACAAAGTCCATTTCTGAACCGAGTTCATTCCTAGTTTCAGTCCTGTTTCACTAAACCGGTTTAACCTGCCGTTCCATCCATGTCTATCTCATGTGATATAAAATCTTTACCCAATGCATTTGAGGGAGATATAGGTCCCACCCATCTCATAATGATACCATTTTTATGTGTTCCACAAAATCATAAATCATACATCATTGCATAACCCATGTAATAAAAATGGGATTCTTAAACATCATGACATCATAAAACAATTCATATAAGATAAAGGAATTGATAAAAATAATTCCATCACAACATAATCAAATAAATTTAATAATAGGGATAGAAACAGAACCCTATATTATCTTAGATGGAAAATAATTCTGATAAAACACTTGAACTCCATTCTTGAGGAAAATATCCTTTCTACTTCAAAAACATTTTCCTTTCTTAACATGTCATACAATTTTAAACTAAAATAAGTTGATTAAAAATAAACTTGAAAACTCTTAAAAGAAACTTCTTGGAAATAATGTTTTAAAAATCCATTCATTCCGTATAAGTTAAAAAAACATTCTTCTCGTACTTTTGTCGGAAAAGTCAAAAAGTACCTCGTACGAAAAACAACAAAATATTCCTTTCATATATTTTACTAAAAACTCACTGAAGGGTAAAATTGGATATAAACTATTTTAGAAGGATATAAATATTACATATTTAGGAAACATGGATGTGGATGATAAATATTCCCCAGTAAATTATGAAGTATAAACAATCTCGGATAAAATTGAGATTGCGAGATTTTCCCTTACCTTAGGTCCGATTTTCTTCGTAAGCTTCCGAACCTTCTGTATAATAATTTAAAAAATGTTATTGAATTATTACAGAATCATACTTATTTTTATCATATCATATATGGTCATATTCTTAGCTTCTTATTAGTAATATTTCATTACTACTTGTTATTCGGGTGTTTATTACTTTTTGTTCTTATGCGTGTTTTGTCGAATAAATTCTTATATTTCTTTTTAGGTTATAGATACCTCGTTTCCATAATTTTATTAGTGTAATATATATCATATTCATTCATTCAATTCATTTATATAATCATTATTCAATGAAGATCATATAGAACGAGTCGCATCACATCGTGGAGACGGTATTCCGTACGTACGCACGAGCGATGATATAGTTACCATGATCGTGGAATTGTATTGGAGTATATATATACTATTTCAGAATCAATATCACTTTAAAATAATCATATATAGTCATTATTTACACCATTATACCCATCCAATTAAGGTGGTGGTGGAAAATAGATTACACCACGACGTTGAGACAGTATTCTGTACGTACGCACGCGCGTTGATTTCGTTTTCTGTAGGATGGATATATGGTAAAATAGGGTTGTTTCATACTTATAATAACATATTAGTATATTAGTTATACTGATGTTATTAATTTATAATGAAACAACTAAAGAAGAAGAAGTGGAAGAAGAAATAAAGTTGAATGAATCGGTAACGGACATTACCTCTTCTTTGAAACGCCTCTTTGAGATCTCCTATTAAGGCACTAAAATTGGTCTTTGAAGAATACCAGGACCTCTAGGATGTTTCTAGAGAAGTGTAGAGGAGATATTGTCAGGGGTGGTACATGATTTAAGGCTCAAAGTGGTGTGAGTAAGAGAGGGAGGAGGTTCCCTTTTATAGGGGAGGAGAGGGGCACCTTTGGAATAACTAAAAATATTATTTTATTATAAAGTCAAATTCGGTTTTTAATAGCTCCAAATTGATATATTTCGAAGCTAATGTGGGGATGGGTCTAAAGCCTCTCATAAAATATAATTTAGACAAGTTTAGGTATCAATTGTAACCTTATCATTTATATTTAACTTTAAGTTAGATAATTTAACTTTTATCGTGTCTTCTTGTTTTCTTACACTATAAGGTTAATAAACTTACAATATCAATCCAAACGAACCCCAAGTTGTTTATTATTAATATATATAACCTTATCTAAGTCATTTGGCCGAACCTTAGATTTTTAGGAATAAAATAACAATTAATAATAAAGTATTTGTTTTAAAAACAATTTTATATCAATTTTGACAGTATTTGGTAATTGATTTTTTTGAAAATCATAACAGGATGATTAGTTCGAAAAAATTTAATTAAATAAATACTAACATGTCATAGTAACATATTAAATTATTTTAATTCATAAAAATTCTCAAATTACATTTATTTGGGTATTTATAACATCAATTATGTCAATATTTTATTAATAAGATAATTACTGCATCATCATTGTGTCATAAATAAATTAAATTATATAATGCCTAAAAATTATAAATAAAATACCATTATGTTGGAAATCTTATTATATTTCTAATGAATATTTATAGTCGAATTTATCGTATGTATAACCCTATATTAAAAATGATTTAGTTATTAAACTTTGATTTTAACTATTTTAACCCTTCTTTAAATAAATTGATAATAAATGTCCTAATCTAATCCATGTAGGCCTAAATGGTCAAATTTTATTCCTAAGGTTGTTTTTGGTCGAATTACACTTATCAAATAGAATTAGGACATGTGTTAGGGTAATAATAATTTCATTTTTACCCTTAATTACCCTATTTACTTTTAACCGTGGTAAAAAAGTAAAAAGTTACTATTCACCAAAAACTATTTTCATCTCATTGAACCACATTTTAGTCCTTGATATTAACCATGTCTCTCGGATTTTTTAAATTCCACTCATAGAAGCTGTAAAATTAAGTTTTATGAAAAAATCAGTTTTTTTTAACTACCACTTAGTGGTTTCACTATTCATCAAAAAATGAAAGTTTCCAGAAAAATACCAAAAATTAGGCCTAAGATATATTTGATATTATGAATTCAAAAATGATGTCTATTTTACCAAATTCAAAACACATCAGTTGCATTAATTTATTTAAAAATTAATTTTTGTCGTCAAAACAAATAACGTGTTTTTAAGAGATAATAACTATCAAAAGATTGACACTTGTTTATGTCTGGTTTAAATGAGAAATTACATCCAATGAACAAAATTGTATTAAATTGTAAAAATATATTCTAAATATTCTTTAAAACCACTCAAATTAATAATTTATCACTATTAATTATTTCGATTAAAAAGTTGTTTTTAATTAAAATTTAGTAATTTTCACTATTCATCAGAATATGAAAGTTATCCGAAAAGTACGAAAATTTCACCCTAAGCTAATTTCGATATTCCGAATCCAAAAATGAAGTCCATTTTGAAAAATAAAATTTACAAAATTTCAAAAAGTGGTTATTACTAATCATAACGGCTAGTTTTAATAATATTTTAATAGCAAATCGTTGTTTAGTGAAACTTGGTATTGCGTACGACGCAAGCTATTGAGGAAGGCTGTGGTTGAATATAAAGCAAGCCAAGATAGTGTTGTGTGTATTGAAAGATTCCTTTTATGATTTATATAACATAAAAAACAAAATGTTTCTCATAAAAGTCTCAGGTGTTACAATAGACCTGATCCAAGTTGTCAAAGTTTTGTGAACTTTTTCTAATAAACCTATTAATAGATATCTGACTTAAAAAAAATGGAATCCCTTAACTTTCAAACTATCAGAAGGTATCTATATTCCACACCCGGGAAGCCCTCAAATATGAACATGTTGGAAGGTATAATTGTCTCATCCCAATACACTCTCTCTTCCTCCTCAAAGGCCCACGATCATAAAATATTAGACACACAGTAGTGAAAAAAGAATCATATGAGAGTTATAAGGAAATACTCCCAAGAAAAATTCTTAGAAAAACACGTAAAAATAAAATACAACATGAATTACTATTATGATAAAAAGTTATCTCAAGATCATAAAATGTACTTTAATCATTATACAGACCATCAAGGTTGTAGTCAGTTCATAGATGATGTTATAACAAACTCCATTATTCAAATTCTGTAATATTTAGAGTTAGTCTAAAAACATTGGATACTTCTACATAATCTTATAATGAACTCAGTGTAGCTTCACATCATTGGATGAAGTCAATTGTCATGACCCGCCCCCTGGGGCCCCTGCCGTGACATACCCCAAGCCCACCTCCTGAAGGCCAGGGGTTGGTGACTAGCACCAAAGGTGACAACCTGTAAGTGGGAGGCATTTTCCAGAGTACCTGTATGAACACACATGCACAACCACATCCCAAAAACAGAAATGGGAAAACAAGTATATTGAAACAAGTGTTGAGTACAAGTACAACTAGAAACAAGTAGACCATAATACAAATGCAACAAAAATAACTGAAAATAGAAAAGTACAAAGGGACTTGGGTATCCATCTGCTAAAAACCCCACCTGATAGGAAGAGTAGTGTAGCTACTGGAATCCTAGGTAGTGTGTCATGTCCTCCTGATCCTACTAGGCCCTACCTGCTTCTAGGCCACCAAGTCCTCTGTCGAAACGTATGTTGTCTAAACAAGACACAACTCATGGGGGAAAAGCCCGTGATGATGTGAGTAAAAAAGTACTTAGTAGGGGACACCAGTCCACTAAGTAGAAACACCACAAAGAAACCACAAAGAAAATCCACCATGTAAGGACAACTCATGTCAGATACAATCTAAAGCATAGGAAGAAGGTTTATCGGCTATAGTGATGAACATTTTGTACTGTTGAGGGACTCATACCTAATGAATTGTTGCTCATTTGATGGGCCAATAAAGATCCACATGGCTACTGTTTGTCTACCGGGCCACTAAGGATCCACACGGCTACTGCTCATCTATCGGGCCACTAATGATCCACATGGTTGTTGCTCATCTACAGGGACACTAGGGATCTACATGAATCCTGCTTGTCTATCGAACCATTAAGGATCCAATGGTTTCTGCTCGTCTGTCGGGCCACTAAGGATCCACACAGATGATGATCGAGCCATCAGTCGTACCCCAACTACCATGATGTGCCACATAGAATAACCCAAAGTGACATCTTGTCATAAGGTTTCCAACGCCACAAATGGATTGTCAATCAGAAGCCTGATTTGAAAGTTATTAGCATTTTAGTAACTAGGGGTCGGTTACGTCTGGGCCCGTTCCGACCCGGTTAGACCGACCCAAACAACATGGCTCGGGGGTCCCACATACCATGCTCTAATTTGACTAGCTTGACCTGACCTATTTTGATTAAGGGTAGGTCTGGTTTGGAATGTATCGTTGTCCTTGACCAGTTGGCCTTACTGGACCCGGCCTAGTTTTGTCAAGGGTACAGCCCACCAAGTCACCCAGCAGCTCGGTCTCATTCAGCCTGGCATGAAGGGTCTAGGTTTGGTCTACCGGTGTGGGTCTGGCTGACTGGGTGTGGGTACAACCTGTCGAAGAGGGTCCAGTCCGCTAGGCATGGTCTGCCAGCCGAAAACCTACCGCATGTGCGGCCGGTGGCGTGCGCCCAGGACACGACAGTCATCACCACATCCCTTCCCCTGTCATAATGCAGCCCGCAATAAGCAGGGCACTCCTTCCACACGGCTCCCACCTTGTGCCACATCCAGCGCCTCGGACAGCCGACAGGTCATGGCCGCCCCTCTTTCGCGGTCGACCGACCATGGCTCTCCAAGTCACCCGGGCATCTCAGACGCCGGCCGCCGCCTCCATGATACCACCACACCGACGAGCATGCTGCCTCCCTTCACCGGCGGCCGGCATCGGCGGTTCCTTATATAGGCCACCATAGTTTCTCTAGTGGTTCGTTTCTTGATCTTCCTAAGCATACGGGGTTTTTAGGGCGTATTCTTCCCTTCCAAGGCCTCGAACTTGCATTTATGTCGTTCGAACATTTCTCCACCAATAATGCACATGGTGGAGGGGGAGGGGGAGGGCCTTGTTTTGGTTAGCTCTCTCCCTCTGCGTTAGAGTTTTAAAGCCAGGGAGGCTCGGGATTACAATTCTATCAACAATAAAATTAATCCTGAATAGAAAACCCAAGAATGGTACCCTCCCACAAGAATGCACGATCAGTAGATTAACTTGTTCGTGGGTTAATCCATGTTCGTCATTTCAAAAAAGAACGGGGAAAACTTTAAAATAATTCAAAACCCCTACCTCATGGATGTTCGTTGTTCTTAAAGGTACATAGAAGTTGATGATGTTCATTGGATTTCATCTTTCTTCATTGGGGAGGAAATCCATTAGAGGTTCATCCGAGAATCCTCACAATTTAATCCTTGTTCCCCCAATGTGTCAAGCTATTAAAAAGAAAACTTGTCGCGTCATTTCTGTTATGTTGTGATGCCGTGTCATTACGATGATTCATTTATGAAACAACATCATTGTTAAGCTTCATTAAAGTGTCATTATGCTACATGTTAACGAGCCATTAATGTGTTCCCTTAATGTGTCTTGTTATTTCCTAATCACTACACCACAACATCTTTGTGTCGTCTCTCTTCAGTGAGAAAATAAATAAAATAACTTTTTAATTTATTTTATTATTTTTCTCAAAAAATTTAAAAATTAACTTTTTCGTTCGGCCCTTTTCTGACAAAGTTAAGTCCTTTATAGGTGAATCCTAGTTTTCTAAGTTCAACGCTAACCTCAGATTTTTTATCTAAGCACCGGTTAAAAAGTTATAAACACCCACTCACATGTTTACAGAATGTACCTAAAAAAAGATCAAAATTCTGTCTTGGGATCACTGGGTCGTGGAATCACGTGTCTTCAGAGCGTGTGGTCTCAAAATAATTCCGTATAATTTTAAAAAATTACATGGAAATTATGGGACATTAAATTCTCTCCATCTTAGTGTTTTACGTCCCCAAAATCCAAAATAAGGGTTAATCAAAAATAGTGGTACTAAGCATGAATATGAGCATCCCGCTCTGATATGCTCTCCTAGAGGTTCTCTGGCTACCACCAAACAGAAACCATAGGAATCGACCACCCACATAGGATGCGCTCTTTTTGATCCTCTATCTCCACTGGGAACTCTGCAAACGTTGCCTCATCATCAATGTCCATCTCTCCCCGGTTGATGACATGCGATGGATCGTGCACATATCTTGTCAACTGCGACACATGGAAAACAACATGCACCTGGTGTATTTTTTGAGAAGATCTAGGTGGTATGCCACCTCGCCGACTCTACTCAGGATCTGAAAAGGTCCAATGAACCTCATAGATAGCTTGCCGCCCCAACCAAATCTCTACAATCCTCATCGGGGTGAGACCCAATGGAACATATGGTCTTTATCCTCAAACTGTAAGGGTCTCCACCTCTAGTCGGCATAAGACTTCTTCCTGCTCTGTGTAGTCCTCATTTTCTCCTTGATTATCTGCACCTTCTCAGTGGTATCCCGTACTAACTATGGACCCATGAGTTCCAACTCCCCTGGGTATGTTCAGTATATAGGTGATCTGCATGGCCACCCATACAAGGCCTTGAACGGTGCTATTCCAACGGTGGAGTGATGTATTTTATTGTATGCAACCTCCACCAATGGCAGGTGTTCCTCCCAACTATGACCAAAGTCTAGGGCACAAGCACGAAGCATGTCCTCCATGGTATGTATAGTCCACTCTTTCTGACCATCTGTCTGGGGATGAAAAGTTGTGCTCAAGCACAGCAGAGTACTGAACGCCTCCTATAATCCCTTCCACAACTGGGATGTAAAGCATGAATCATGGTCTGAGATGATCATCGAAGGCACCACGTGAAGCTTCACTATCTCCCGGATGTAGAGACGTCTCAATACCTCTACCGGTCTCTACTCCCAGATGGGTGGGAAGTTAGCTGACTTAGTGAGTCAGTCAACGATCACCCCGATAGAATCATGGCATTTGGTTGTATGTGGTAACTATATCATGAGTTCCATCAAGATACTGTCCCATTTCTACTCCGGTACCTCAAGTGGATGAGCCAAGCCTGATGAAACCTCATGTTTGGCCATCACTTACTGATAACTGAGGCATCATGAAACAGACTCTACCACTAATTTATTCATCCATGGCCACCAGTACTGACGTCAAAGGTCCTGGTACATCTTCTTCACTTCATGATGTACTGCCAAAGGGGATGTATGGAACTCCCTCAACACCTCCTCCCATAACACCATTGGTACTATGGTGCACCCTCTGAAAAGTATGATGTACTCCCCACCTATTGAAAATCCATCAAGAGCATGTCCTGAGGATAACCGAGCACGTCAGGCCTCGTAGTCAACATCCTCCATTTGTGCCTCCCTGACTCGCTGTAAGATTGGGAGAGTAACATTCATCAACTAAAGGTATGTTGCTCCATTTTCATCCAGAAAGGATATCTGCATCGCGGCTAGCTACTTCGTCGCCTCACTCAGCCGCTGCAAATCGGTCCTCCTGCTAAGCGCGTCTACTACCACATTCCCCTTACTAGGAGTATAGACTATCTCAAATTCATTGTCCTGGAGGAACTCTATCCGTCTCTATTGTTTCAGGTTCAGGTCCTTCTGGGAGAAGATGTACCTGATACTCTTGTGGTCATAGTGAACTATAAGGCATTCACCCATCAAGTAGTGTCACCACATCTTCAAGGGAAAGACCATTGATTCTAACAACCGGTTATGGGTCATGTAGTTATTCTATGGATTCCTCAACTATCGTGAGATGTAGGCGATCACTGCTCACTCCCACATCAGGACATAACCCAGTCTAGTCCCTGATGTGTCACATAAGACTGTATAACCAATTCCCTCTTCTGGTAGTCTCAAGATGGGGGCACTCATCAGTCTCTGTCTCATCTCCTGAAAACTCTGCTGGCACCTCTTCATCCACATGAAGTATTTTCCCTTCTTTGTCAAAGATGAAAAGGGTGATGCTACTTAGGAAAAGTCGGCCACAAACCTCCAGTAGTATCTGGCCAAACCCAAGAAACTTTGCACATCAGTCACGCTCCTGGGTGGCTCCCAAGTAAGCACTACCTCTATCTTCACAGAATCCATTTCAACTCTATATTTTGAGATGACATGTCTGAGAAAGTGGACCTCCCGAATCCAGATTTGGCACTTCAAGAGCTTACTATAAATATGGTGCTCTCTAAGTGTATCTAGGTCTATCTGCAAGTGTGTAGCATACTCCTCCCCTAATAGTGAGTACACCAAGATGTCATCAATTAATACTACCATGAAACGATCGAGGTAAGGCTAGAAGATTCTATTCATGAGTCTCATGAACACTATTGGGGTGTTGGTCACACCGAAAGGCATCACCAAGAACTCATAGTGGCCATAACCGCACATGAAGGTTGTCTTAGATATGTCCTCATCACGTACCTGAAGCTGGTGATAGAATTACTTGAGGTTGATATTCGAGAACCATATCACTCTATTTAGTTGATTAAAGAGGTCATCAATCCTCAGCAGTGGATACTTGTTCTTCACAGTCACCTAGTTCAGGCATCAGAAGTCCACGCATATCCTCAAGATCCCATATGCCTTCTTAGAAACAACATTGGGGCTGCCCATGGGGAAACGTTGGACCTTACGAACCCCTTATCCTGTAAGTCCTCTAACTGTACCATCATCTCACAAATATCTGTGGGAGCCATTCAATATTCCGGTGTGGATAACGGTGTCGTCCCGGGGTACAGGTAGATACAAAAGTCTACCTCTCTGTGAGGAGGTAGTCTCGGAACATCCTTAAGAAAAAAAACCCTCACACCCATCCTCCACTACAAGAATTCTTGAACTCATCTCATTAATTAAACCAAGGGTGTGGATAAACAATTGGTGACTTATTGGTTTTACCCTCCTCCATGAAAATATGTCTTGTGCTGCAAGGGTTTTCTTATCCCTAGTGAAGGAAAACTCGGCCCTGTATCCACAGACACACCACATTGTTTGCCCAAAACAGTTGATCTGAGCATGGATTGTGGATAACTAGTCCAAACCCAAGATGACATCATAAGGCCTTGACACTACTACAAAGAGATCATAGCCAAATCTCTCACCTACTAGATTAATCTCACGTTGCCGGAACCAGTGTGTAATCATTGAATCCCCTCCTGTATGACTCTCTATCCATAAGGATCGAGCCAATGGCTCTATCAGAATCTCTGATCTTTGAACGAGAGTTGTGGAAAGAAAATAGTAACTGGAAACTATGTCTATAAGAACTGTAGATAGGGTGGATAAGATACAGATCATACCTCGAATCAACCTCGAAGAGCCATGGTCATAAGCCTCTGCTGCCTGAAGTTGAGCTATCCCTTATCTTCATGCTCCGTGAGGTCGAGGTGGACCACCTGGAGGTAGTGGCGGTAGACCTCAAATCATCACCCACTTCCTGCTACTTGGCATGCTCCTCGGCCACACCCACCACCCTATATCCCTCCTCTCTCGAACCTCTGCCTCCGTCTCAGCAGTCCCTCGACTGTCTGATGATCTTCTACATGTTAGGTCGGGCAGTCATGAGCCATGTGTCCCTACCCGCCACACAAGTAGTACACCCTACTCCTCTACTGTCTCCTGTTGTCCTAGAGGCATCACACCACTGGTCCTAAGTCCTTGGGTCACCCACTAGATGATCTGGCCCATTTGGACCATTGTTCCATCTGTCGTCTACCTTCCATGGATGGCTCGACTACCTCTCACCTATTTTTGGAACCCACTTTCGGGGCCTACTCTGCAAGGAATCTCTCCACAAGAAGGGCTTGCTCCAGCACCTTCGCCTTGGTAGGGATGCTAGGAGACACCATCGATGCCTTGATCTCCTACCTGAGCCCCTATTACAAGATTTGGTCTCTAAATAAAGGATCCCTAACCATGTATATGGAGTAGTGAGAGAGGTCTTTAAACATCGCAAAGTACTCATCCACTGACAGGCTTCCCTGCTGAAGGTGAAGTATCCCATACATGTACACTGAGCGCAATGTTGCGAGGAAGAACTCCTCCCAGAACATCCACTAGAAGTAAGACCAAGAGAGGGTTGCATCATCATGATTCTAAATTATCAGACTCCACAATCTCTATGTTGATCCTTGAATAAGGCTCTCAGTTAAGAATTCCATTTGGTCAAGTGGTGTCCTCATTAAGCGGAAGACCCGCGTCACTACCTCCAACCAATCCCCAGAGACCTGAGGATCTGTCTCTTTATTCCTCAGAGAGCTTATTCAAATCATCTTCATATTTCTCATCTACCCCAGGAGTAGAAAGCTTCGAAAATTCAGATTGTGAAGTTCAGAATGAAAATATTTCGGATGCACTTTCCTTCTCATGAAATTCCTCCACTTGTTTATTCAAATCTTCTATATCAGCACTACTTTTATAAACTTCTTCTTGCACTTATTCCATAGATCCTTTCTCTTCGACAACCTTCTCTTGGGATTTTTCTGGAGTCTTGAACATCTTCCTCGGAGTCTCAGGTAAGGGTTCTACTAGGATGGATTTCGGAACAGGAATATTCTTAGATGATATTTCAATATCCCTTAGAAGGGATTGCAAAATTTCAGCCTTAGACATCTTTTTCATTAACTTCTTTTCCTTACCATACTTCTCAAGCTCATCTGTTGTCTTTTCATTTAAATCCTTTTCCTCAAGAGGATCCAAGACAAATTGTGGCCCTCCTTCCTTCCGGTTCTTTTTTCCTTTCCTCTACTTGGAAACAACCTCATCTAGGTATGCTTTCTGCTTTTTGGGATTTGTAGGTTCGGATTGAGTTTCTTTAGCCTTACGGGTTTTCTCTTCTTCTTCTAATTCCTTCAAATTTCTCTTCTTTCCAGCCTTCTTCGATGGTTCAAGAACTTCTTGCTCCTTCGGAATAGCTTCAGCCTCTTCCTATGGTAAGTCATTGAATTCTCATGATTCCTTAGAAAAAACAACTTTCATTCTCTTGAGAGTATCATCACTAATCAGCATGACTTTGTAGTTCCTCATCTTGGAGCTGCAAGGAATCTTAAAGGACTCAAAGAACCAAACAAAGAGCTTGGAGAGGATGTCCTAATACATGATTATCTATTATTTCAAATTTCCATTCCTGATATTCTCTATTATAATCAGAATATGATTCATCAACTTTATCTTCCTCATATTTACTAGAAAATCTAAGATGTACATGTCACTTTTCTTCAAGTTGTCCTTATCACCTTTTCTCGGAATGATGAAACCTTGAACCCACAATTCAAGGATCCTATTATTTGTATAAAAATGAGCAATCTACGTAGTCTTGACATCTAAAACTCCAAGACACTCCATAGATTTCACCTTAATGAAATTGTCTTATAAATCCGACAACTTATGGGAATAGAACTCAGCTTCCCCATCAAATATTACTCCAACAAAACTGGATGCATTTTTATATGATAAAGCATAGGTCTTACCATATATTTTAAAGGAAAACTTATCTTGACCTTCTTCCTTAAATAAACAAGCTGAATCATAGAATTAAATAAGCAAGTCTGGATATACCAAATCTTAAGAACCTGGCTTAGATATGCAGACACTCTCTCATCCATTCAGCTTGATGTTTTTTGAGATAATCGAATCATACTTGTTGAAGAAATTGGGATTCACCGGCATTTCTCTTTAAATTTTCGACTCCTAAATCGGCTTGATAGTAGAAATATCTTGAGAAGGAACTTCTGTAGACATTCGGAATTAAGAAAACTCTATGAATTTCGGGACGGGCCTTGTAAAGGGGGTAGAGCTTCGGCACGCAAAGGCTTGAAATCCGATGTGGGACAACCCTTCAGAGGTCCTTTATATAGGCGGTGATGCGATGGTTGAACTTCCCATATAAATACAATGGCTGAGAAAACTTCTGATTATATCTGACAGCTGATATGATAACCGCAAGTAAATTTTGGTAGGATTCGATCTTTTGAGGTTTTTAAAGAAAAACATTCAGATTTAAGGGAACTAGAATCTGAGAAATTTTAAAAGAATAAAAGAAACTAACAGTAAGAAAAAGGTGATACAAAAACTCAAGAAATAATCATACCTTTTGGATTTCTAGGAAGATTATTCGTATTGAGAAAAAAATCTTCTTGAAGAACATTAGATTCCAAAAAAACTTGACTACAAAATTTTTTTTAAAAAAACTGACTATGAAAATACCCATTATGAAAAAAAAACCTTCGTAAATATTCATTACGAAGAATTTTGAAAAACTCCATTATGGAAATTTTGAAAAAAATCATTACAGAAATTTTGAAAAACTTCATTACAGAAATTTGGAAAACTCCATTATGAAAAACATGAAAAACATCATTACAAAAAACATGAAAAACTTCATTACGAATAAGATGAAAAACTTCATTACGAAAAATATGAAAATATTCATTACGAAAAATATGAAAATCTTCATTACTAAAAACATGAAAAACTTATGAAAAAATGTACTCCCCCTATGAAAAGGAGTTTATTACTGTAAGGAGATTGGTTCAACAAGAAGTTAATGAGGAAGATTACCTTACAGTTATCATTCCTAACTTTTGTTTAATATATTCAAATCTATCGGAGGGTAAAGATTTTGTGAAAATATCAGCAATTTGATCTTGCATTCCGATAAATTGAAGAATGATATCTCCTTTTTGTGTGTGATCTCTAAGAAAGTGATGTCTAATATCTATGTGTTTTTCATGAGATTGATGTGCAGGATTTTTACTAAGGGAAATGGCACCTTTATTATCACACAAAATTTTTGTTTTGGTAAAACTCATACCATAGTCTGTGAGTGTGTGTTGCATCAACAACACCTGAGCACAACAACTTCCGGCTTCAACATATTCAGCTTCAGTAGTGGAAAGTGCTACTGTGTGTTGCTTCTTTCATGACGGAGAAACTAATGAATCTTCTAAGAAATGAAAAGTTCTAGATGTACTCTTTTTATCCATTCTACAACCACCAAAGTCATCACCCGAAAAACTTTTTAAAACAAAATCACTTCCAGAATTATAAAAGAGTCTTAAATCCATGGTTCCTTTTAAGTATAGAAGAATTCTTTTCACTGCCTTTAGATGAGATTCCTTAGGATTGGATTGATATCTTGCACATAGGCATACTGAAAACATTAAGTCTGGACGACTAATTGTCAATTAACGTATACTTCCTACCATACATCTAAATATGTTTGATCTAATGGTTTCCCAGCTTCATCAAGATCAAGTGTATTTGAGTTGCCAATGGGAGTACTTATACTCTTAGTGTTTTCATATACATAATTTTTAAGAAGATCTTTAATATACTTATGTTGAGATATATAGATTCCTTCTGGTTTTTGAGAAATTTCAAAACCAAGTAAAAATGTAACTCTCCCATCATACTCATTTCAAACGCAGATTTCATTAGATCCGCAAAGTAATCAGTTAAAAATTGCTAAGTTGAACAAAATATGATGTCATAAACATAAATTTGAACAATAAAAATATTTTTTTATCTTTATTTATAAAAAGTTTTGGATCTTAATTTCCCTTAACATAGTTATTTTGAAGCAAAAAACCTGTAATTCTATCATACCAAGCTATAGTTGCTTGTTTAAGGCAATACAAAGCTTTGATAAGTCTAAAAACATGTTCAGGATGTTTTGTATATTCAAAACTAGGAGGTTGTTCAACAAAAACTTCCTCTTGGACATAACCATTAAGGAAAGCACATTTCACATCCATTTGAAAAATTTTGAAATTAAATAATTCTGCAAAGGCAAGTGAGATATGAATAGATTCAAGTCTCTCTATTGGAACATAGGTTTCTTCATAGTCTATTCCTTCTTGTTTATTATAGACTTTAGCAACCAATCTAGCTATTTCATACTATGATTCCATTTTCATCACACTTATTTATGAAGACCCATTTTACTCCAATAACAGAAGTTTCCTTAGGTCTTTCAACCAAGGTCCAGACTTTATTCCTTTCAAAGTCATTCAGTTCATCTAGCATGGATTTAATCTAATCATCATCACCTAAAGCTTCATCAGTGCTTTTTGGTTCTAATTGGGAAAGGAATTCTAGATGTTCTACTTCATTTCTTAAGGAAATTCTCGTCCTTATAGGTTGATTTACATCACCAATGATGCTATCACTAGGATGATTCTTTAGAAACAAATGATTTGGGTTTTGTAAAACCTGTTCGTCAACATGGGGTAGGAAATCTTATGGGGTAAATGTTTCAGAAGTATCTTCTTAGACATTTACCTTATCAGAAGGATCTTCTATCAATGGTTGACAATCTGTTTTTAAAAACAAATCCAAAGATGTAGGTTGGGGTTTTTTAAAAACAAAGGGATTAGTTTCATCAAATTTTACTTTTACTCTCTCTTTAACATTACAAGTGTTTTTTTTAAAAACTCTATAAGACTTAGAAGTTATGGAGTAGCCCAGAAAAATTCCTATATCATATTTTGGAGTGAATTTGTGTACATTATCTTTAGTATTCATGATTAATACCTTGCAACTAAAAACCTTGAAGTAGGAAAGTCTAGGTTTTCTACCATTCCATAACTCATAAGTGGTTTTATTAAGAAAATGTCTAATCAAAACTCTATTTATAGTATAACAAGAAGTACTTACAGCTTCAGCTCAAAAATATTTGGCTACAGAATACTCAGTCAACATGGTTCTAGTTATCTCTTGAATAATTCTATTTCTTCTTTAAACAACACCATTTTGTTGAGGTGTTCTGGGTGCTGAGAAGTTACGAGTAATGCCTTTTCTACTACAAAATGTTTCAAAATCAGAATTTTGAAATTCTCCTCCATTATCACTATGAATAGTTATAAAAGGAAGGTTTTTCTAATTTTTAACTTTGGATATAAAACTCTTGAAATACGGAAAATTTTCAGACTTCTTTGCTAGAAAATAGACCCACGTAAATCTAGTGTAGTCATCAACTAAGACAAATACATAATACTAGCCTCCAATGCTTCTAGTTTTTGTTCGACCAAAAAGATCCATATGCACTAACTATAATGCATCAAAAGTTGTGACTTCACCGACTGATTTGAAACTCGATTTATGTTGCATGCAATATTGACAAGGGTCACAAACTTTTGAAGAATCAAATCTAAGCTCTATTAGATCCTTAACTAATTGTGAGATGGTATGTGAGTATGATATACTCTATAATACCAAATATAGGATCAAATATGTAATGAGATGATCAAATACAAGAGGGGGGTGAATGGTGCTTTTCAAAATCCCAAAGTAAATTTTTCGTAACCAAAATTCACAACACCTCTAAGTTATATTATCTTACTTGATTCTGGAAAAGTTATTTCATAAATGAAACTTAACAAAAGTTTACACCAACTAAGATTCTACCTTAAAGTGTATAGAATCCTATAAAATCAGAGTACAAATTTAAGGAAGTATATGAAATTTATACTTGACCCAACAAATAAAATACATAGTGGAAAACAAAATACTACAAGTAAAAAGTAGTAACTCTTTTAACCCAAAGAGGAGGATATCCAAAAACCCTGGATAAAAGGTACCTTGATTTATAATTTCAAGAAATTATGTCTTACCCAAACCTAGGAAAACCCTCAATCCAAAGATAGGTATCTGTCTTTCTATCCCCGTAAGCCCTCGATTTGTAAGGAAATCAGCACCTCTAACTTCACAACCTGAAGTCTATGTTTAAAGGAAATCGAACCTCTGCACTAAGCAAATCTTCATGAAGCAAAGTTTGAACAAGTAGTTCAAAACTTTCTGCATGAATCCTGAGAGTATATTAGAGCCTCTCTCTCTAGAAATCACTTCACCAGCACTTTGTCAAAAGTCTCGAAAAGTCTCGAACACATTTAAATGAGCTCTTATTTATAGGCACAGCTCCAATGGTCGGCTCCCTCCTCCAACGGTCATTTTCTTCCTTGAATTTCGAAGGGACCTATACACGTGTCACTCAAACAACAGTTAGTTGATAACTTAAAGCCCGACATCGTTTTATAACAAAATAAGTATAAGCATAACTAGAATCTGATATTCGTAATGTAAGGAAATGAAAGTTCAGAGTCTAACAAAAAATGAATTCAAAGTCTATAATACAAGGATATTTGGATTCTGTTTTGTAGGAATTAGGAACCTAAATTCTATAGAATTCTGGTGTCTGAATTTCAAGGAAATTTGGAATCTGGATTCATAAGAATTTAGAACCTGAACTTACAAAGCTCGGAGTCGGAGTTCATGAGAATTCAGATTCAGAACTCATAGGAGTTCGGAGTCTGAATTCAGAGAACTCAGAGTCAGAACTTAGAAAAGTTCATATCCAAAATTCATATTTAGAATTAGGAGTCATAACTCTGAGGCGTTCGTATCCGGAATTCGTATTCAGAATTCAAATTCAGAACTCTGAGGAGTTCTTAACCAGAATTCGTATTCAGAATTCGGAGTCAAAACTCTGAAGAGGTTGTAACCAGAATTCTGATTCAGATTTCAGAGTCAGAACTCACAAGAGTTCGTAACCAGAATTCTGATTCAGAATTCGGAGTTAGAACTTAGAGAAGTTCGTATCCAGAATTCTAAGAATTCGGATCTTAAAACAAGATGCTTCATATTCTAGGGGATTATAAGATTCCGAAGTTTTTTGTTACAATCTGAATTTTACACTTCGGAAAAATTTTGACCTGAGCAATGAAATCTAGGTAAGGAAAAATTTCCTTGGGGAAGGAGATTTTCCTTATAGAAGTAAAATAGGGGTAAAATGAGATTTGCCTTAAGATAAGGTGTTTGTGATTTTCAAAACAACAATGAATGGTAAATTCATAAAGATACCTTATTGACTTAATAGTCTCCCCCAAGTATGAAAGAATGGAAAAGTCATAAGGAAAACCTTATTTACTCAACAATCTACTACTTTTTGGAAAGCAAAAACAACCTTACGAAAAAGAATATAAGGAATTTTCTTGACTTAGAAAATAAAACTTATCTCCCTTTTCACATTGTTAAAGATGAATATGACTAACTCACACTTTGGCTCTGGAATACTAAGGATCGTATTCTAGATTTATAGAATGATATTTTCATTATCTTGGTTATGGAAATCTTCGTAATGAGCACTCCCCCTTAGATAAACTCCTCCTACTTAGAAACCTTTTTCCTTCTCCCCTTTAGAAGTATTTTTCCTTATTCCCCTTTTTGATTTTCAAAAAGAGTTTGAGGGAATGGAAAAAAATATGGTACCTTAAATATTAGTATAAAAAACCAAACAAAACAAGAATCCACAATTTCATTGATATTGGAAGTATTAGTACAAGGAAAAAAATACAACAAAATATCAGATATGAATATGTTTTTCGTATTTTTTCATTGGGTATCATCGTCTTTACGATTGTATTCAGCTTTTTCATCTCTTTTTGATCCTCCTATACTTGCTTTTCTAAGGCCGTGTTCCTATTCTCTTGATCCTTTAGGGCCTCTGCCTGAGCCTTCAGCAAGTCATCTTGCTTCACAAGCTTTTCTTCCATCTCGATCTGGAGATCCTTCTCTGTTTTCCAACTTTGGAAAATATAACTCAACTTTCCATTCAGATCTTTGACATCTTGAATCCAAACATTTTGTTCAAGAGTTAGCTTTTCCTGAAATTTTTTTGTTAGATTTTTTATTTTGGTGTCTTCTGTATCAAAAGCTTCCTTGTCATCTTCTTGAAATTGATCAAGCTCTTCCAAATATTCAATGATTTTCTTAGACCATCTGGTCATTTTCTTGCAGGATTTTCTGTGGGCTTCATAGTTGATCATAAAATTCTTATGTTCGGCCTCAATATTAACACATCTATCGATCACTAAGGATACAAAGTCTGACTTCTGATTCATGTGGTGCTGTAGCATCTGGCATCTCAAGTCAATTGCTGGAAAGATTGGAATGGTATCCACAATATTCTTGAGGGACTGAACAAAAAAATCATGTCCAAAAGCCGATGACTCAAAATCTGACAATTTACTTGGAGATGGTTCTTCCTCTAGCTCCACTAGCTTCCTCTTAGAGGATCCTCCAGCTTCCTTCTTTCTCAAAATTTCTTTCATTGGGGTATCAGTAACCACTTGTTTCCCCTTGTTGATTCTCAGAATAGCTTCTTCATCAGGAGACTCATGCTCACTTCTAAATATCTGTACAATGTTATCTTCATCAATTTTCTCTTTTTTAGCTCCTACATCAATATCTTCTAGAATAATGAAATCATGATTATGACTCTCTTACTCAAACAACTTGTTTACTTCCTCTTCACCCTTCTCATATACTCTAGGGGTAGCAAGTTTTGAAGATCCGTCTTGAGAAGTACGGATTGACAATTTCTTGGAAGCACTTTCCTTTTTATTAAAATCTTCTACTTGCTTTATAATATCAGTTGTCTCTTCAGAGCTTTGAGCTTCTCGAACTTCTTCCACAGCTTCCTTCCCAACTTCCTTCTCTTTGAATTTTTCCAGAAACATGAACTTATTTCCCAGAGTCTCAAGAAATGGTTCCACCAAGAAGGTTTTCGGTACGAGAATTTCTTCGGATGCAACTTCAGTGGCCTTAAAAAGAGATTGGACAATCTCTGCCTCAGACATCTTCTTTTTCAGATTCTTTTCCTTGGCTTGATTCTTAATCTCTTCAGTAGTTTACTCTTTCAAGGCCTTAGCTTCAGTAGGATCCAAAATGAACTGTGGCTCCCTTGATTTTCTATTCTTTTTATCCTCCATCCATTTTTCTACAACTTCATCAGGGTAGGATTTTTTCTTCTTGGGATTAGGAGGTACGAATTATACATCCTTAGACTTATGTGTTTTGTCTTCTACTTCCACTTCCTTCAACTTTATTTTCTTGCTAGCCTTCTTTGATGGTTCATCTTTTTCAACATTTTTCGGAATAGATTCTACCTATTTCTCAGGTAGATCATAAAATTAACTCGACTCCTTGGAGAAACCAACCTTCATCCTCTTGAGGGTAACATCACTGATCAGCATAACTTTTAAATTTCTTGTCTTGGAACTGCTGGGGATCTTGAAGGATTCAAGACACCGAACTATCAGCTTGTAAATTAAGGCAGGATACATGATAGTCTGAGCTCTCAGATTCCCATTCTTGATATTCTTAATCATAATGAGAATATGTCTCATGAGGTTGAAATTCCTTAGGATTAATAAAAAGTCCACGATATACATGTCAATTTTCTTAATGGTGTCCTTATCACCCTTCCTCGGTACTATAAAACCTTGAACCCATATTGTAGGATCCGATTATTGGTAGACAGATGCACAATTTTTGTTGTCTTGGCATCTAAAAGACCAAGACATTCCATAGCCTTTTCCTTAATGAAACTTCCTTGAACCTTTGGAAATTTGTGGGAACAAAACTCATTTTCCCCTTCATAGGACAACCCCACCAAGCTAGCTGCCCTGGTATAAGAAAGTGCATATGTCTTTCCATAACTTTTGAAGGATAATTTATCTCTGCCATCTTTTTTAAAGAAAGAAACTGACTCATAAAATTCTATAAGAAGATATGTATAGACTACATCCTAAGCTCGTGTCTTTGAAATAGCTACACTTTACCATCCATTGAGCTTGATGTTCTTGGATATAATAGAGTCATATTTGTTGAAGAATTTTGGATGAACTAACCTCTCCCTATAAATTTTCCACTCTAGAATCATCTTAACAGTAGACATATTTTGAGAGGGAACTTCTGCAGACATTCGGAATTGAGCACTTCTGAAAAGTTCGGAATGGGATTTTGTAGAGGGGTATAGCTTCGACATGCATAAGATTTGAAAACCAATGTTGGATAACCATAGGGGGTCCCGTTTATATATGCGATGAAGTGATGGTTGAACTTCCCATTTCAATCCAAAGGTTGAGAATTCTTCTAATTTGATATAACAGTTGAAATAATAGCCGTAATGAAAAATTTTGTAGGATCCGATATTTTGAGGTTTAAAAAAAATAGGATTTAAGGAAACTAGGATCCGAGAAATTCTAAAAAGAAAAGAAACTACCAGCAAGTAAAAGGTAATTATGAAAACTTAAGAAAGAATCATACCTTTCGGATTTTCAGGAGAATTATTCATATTGAGGAAAATTATTCTTGAAGGACTTTATATTCCGAAAAAAAACTTGAAAACGAAGAAGAAGAAAAAAAAATTGAGTAAACGGATCTTCATTATGAAAATTTTCATTACGAAAATCTTCATTACGAAAATCTTGATTACAAAAATCTTCTGTACGAAAAACTTTACTACGAAAATTTTAAGTATGAAAATTTTCATTACGAAAATTTCAAGTATGAAAATTTCCATTACGAAAATTTCCATTACGAAAATTTCAGGTACGAAAATTTCCATTATGAAAATTTCAAGTAAGAAAATTTCCATTATGAAAATTTCAAGTACGAAAATTTCCATTGAAAAAATTTTAAGTATGAGAATTTCCATTATGAAATTTTAATGTATGAAAATTTCCATTGTGAAAATTTTATGTACGAGAATTTCATTAAGAAAGTATTGAAAGACTACAATACAAAAGACTTAAAAAACTTCATTACGAGAAATATGAAAAACTTCATTACGAAAAATATGAAAAACTTCATTATGAAAAATATGAAAAAGATTCATTATGAAATATACTCCCTCTATGAAAATGAGTTTATTACTGTAAGGAGAATGGTTCAACAAGAAGTTATTGAGAAGGATTACCTTACGGTTATCATTCCTAACTTCTGTTTAATGTATTCAAATCTATTAGAGGGTAAAGATTTTCTGAAATTGTCATCAAGTTGAACTTGCATTCTAATAAATTGAAGAATGATATCTACTTTTTGTGTGTGATCCCTAAGAAAGTGATGCCTAATATCTATGTGTTTTGCACGAGGGTGATGTGCAGGGTTTTTACTAACCGAAATGGATCTTGTATTATCACACAAAATTTGTGTTTTGGTGAAACTCAAGCCATAGTCTGTGAGTGTGTGTTGCATCCACAACACTTGAGCACACCAACTTCCAGATGCTACATATTCAGCTTCAACAGTGGAAAGATAACCAATAATGATCTTCTATTGCATGTATATCTTGGCTCCTAAGGTTTTCTAAGATTAGTGTGTAAACATTCTCTTGCCTATAGGTAGAAAGAATAAACTCTTCCTTAGAATTGTGTACTAAGCACTTGTCATTCATAAAATTCACAAGGTAACCTTTATCACATAATTGACTTATGCTAATGAGGTTGTGCTTAAGACCCTTAATAAATAAAACATTTTAAATCAAAGTTTTTCCAAGAAGAACGATGTTACCTATACTAATAATTTAACACTAAGAATTATCTCCGAAAGTTACTTTTCCTCCTTTCGTCTTGATAATTTTTTCGAAATAAATTGTTTTACCTGTCATATTCTTGGAACATCCACTATCCATGAAACACGTATTTTTGTTGGAACCTTCTCTATTTTCCTGAAAACAAAAGAGTTAGACTTTCGGAATCCAAAATTTCTTGGATCCAAAATTGTTAGACAACAAAATTTTGGGTATCCAGATTTGTTTAGAAAAATAAGCTATATGAAACCCAAGATATTGAACTTTATTCAAGGAGCAATTTTTCTTCCAATTCACACTGCTTTGACATTTAGTGCAAAAAGGGGCTCTAGAAGAAACAAAATAGTTTTTTTTGAAAACTGGTTTTTGGTGAGTATAACCTACTCCAGTAGTGTTTCTTTGAGGTTTAATTTTAGAATAAATCTTGTCAAAATTTTCCTTCTGAGAGGAAAAGTTTGCAAGAAGCTTCTTAAGAGAAAATATTTCGGATTTTAGTCTGATGACTAAATTCCTATCCTCAGGAATCATTTCCTTAGAGTTATATTTTTCCTCAAAAACTTGTATCTTTAAAATAGCATTCCTAAGATCTTTAGAATGTTATTCCTTAACAGAATTTTCCTTCTCAAGGTCTTTAGAAAGTTTTTCTAAAATGTCATCTTTATCTCTAAGATCTCTATAAAGATCTAAAATCTCTTTTGTAATAATTTCTTCCCTAGTATTTTTCTTGTCTAATTTCTTAGAAATTTTACAATTTCTTGATTCAAGTAACTTGGAAAATCTAGAAACTTCTTCATATGAATGTATTTCATCATTTTCTGATGATGAAGTGTCTTCCTTAGAAGTACTATTTTCAGAATAGTAATTCTTATCAAGAGATAAATTTGTTAAAGCCTCAGCAGAGCATACCTTGGCCATAAGACATGTATTAGGGAAAGAATTAGTAGAAATGAATATAAAATTATTCTATACTGATGAATCATATTCATAAGATTCACTTTATGAAGAGTCTCCACGGCTAGAACTCCATGTATCACTAGCTTTAAGGATTTTCTTGTGCTTTGATCGATAGAATTTTTTCTTGTTCCCTTCATAATTCCATTCCTTATTTTCCTTCTTTTTCAACAAAGGACAATCAAGTCTAATATGACATGTTCTTCTAAATTCATAACATTTAATTTCTTCATTTTTCTTATCTCTGTAGTCTTTCTTCTTGTACTTATTCTGATGGTTCTTTTGAGCTACAATCTTGTTCATTCTCCGAGCAAGATTAGCTAATACATTCTCAGACTTTTCTATGTCACTAAATTCCGACTGAATAATGACTTTCTTTGTCTATGATCTAGTAACTCTTTCTGGGGTCTTGGCTTTCATATGTTTAGAAGTGGTTGTAAAAGAAACTCCTCCATTCCCATTCTTCTTCTTAACATTTTCAGCATCTCTCTTCATTCTGGTTTCATGCTGAAGAAGAGTTCCAAACAACTCATCTAAGGAAATCTGAGTGACTTTCCTGTTCTCATCAATAGCTATCCTCTTGGAATCCCATTCATTTGGAATGATTTATATGATCTTTTATACATGAGCCTCATCATACAAAACTTTTTATCCCATAGACTGTAATCTATTCACAATAGTCATAAACTTTTATTGTACTTTGCTTATAGGTTCTCCATAAGGAAAGTTAAAGATATGGTATTCAGCTCTCAACATAGCTAATCTTGTCTCTATGACTTTGGATTTACCAAAATGTTTAACTTAAAGTTTCTTCTAGATACTGTTTTCAGCTTCACAAGATTTTATTTGACTATAGATGTTCCTAGTCATGGAAAATAACAAAGTATTTCTAACTCTGAAGTTTGCTTGATATTCTAAGTTTTCATGATTTGTAAAGGTTCTCAATTCCTTAGCAGGAATCTTATAATCTCCAGTCATCATTAGATAGTTATCAACTCTAGTATTGATAAAAAAAGTCTTCATCCTATCTCTCCAGTAATCATAATCATTTCCATCAAAAACAGGAGGTCTGTTAGTATTTAGATTATCAATAGAACCAGCATTTAAACCTTCCATCCTTAAGAAAATATTTGGCACACAAACTTTTTAGTAGTATGAGTTTGTAAACAAGAGAAAATATCCTAAGAAGTGAAATAGATATTTTATCTCTTAGAAAAAATGAATATGAACTTTATGAGTCTGAAAGTATGAATCCAAAAATATGAATCCGAAAATTCTATTCCGAAAACTTTGAGCAGGGAAAAACTTATATGCGAAGATAAGTATTTCATAGACATTGTTATGATACCAATTGTGAGATGGTATGTGAGTATGATATACTATACAATACCAAATGTAGGATCGAATATGTAATGAGATGCTCAAATACAAGAGGGGGGGGTGAAATGTACTTTTAAAAATCCCTAAGGAAATTTTGTGTAACAAAACTTCACAACACCTCTAAGTTCTATTATCTTGCTTCATTCAGGAAAAGTGATTCCAGAAATGAAACTTAAAATTTTTTTACACCAACTAAGATTCTTCCTTAAAGCATATATAATCCTATAAAATCATAGTACAAATTTAAGGAAGTATAAGAAATTTATACTTGCCTCAACAACTAAAATACACAGCGGAAAACAAAATACTACAAGTAAAAAGTAGTAACTATTTTAACCCAAAGAGGAGGGTATCCAACAACCCTGGATAAAAGTTACCTTGATTTATACTTTCAATCAAGTCTATCTTACCCAATCCCAGGTAATCCATCAATTCGAAGATCAGTATCTGTATTGCTATCCCTGCAAGCCATCGATTTGTAATGAAATCGGAACCTCTGACTTCACAATCCGAAGTCTCTGATTTAATGGAAATCGAACCTCTTCACTAACCAAATATACACGAAGCAAATTTTGAACAAGCAGTTTGAAAATTTATGCATTAAGCCTGAGAGTTTATAAGATCCTCTCTCTCTAGAAATCACTTCACCAGCACTTTGTCAAAAGTCTCAAAAAGTCTCGAGCACATTCAAATGAGCTCCCATTTATAGGCACAGCTCCAACGGTCGGCTCCCTCCTCCAACGGACATATTCTTCCGTGAATTTCATAGGGACTTGTACATGTGTCACTCCAAAAATGGTTAGTTGATAACTCAAAGCGCGACATCGTTTTATAACAAAACAAGTGTAAGAAAAACTAGAATCTGATATTCATAATGTAAGGAAATGAAAGTTTGGAGTCTAACCAAAAATAAATTTGGAGTCTACAATACAAGAATATTCAGATTCTGTTTTTTTAGGAATTCAGAACCTGAATTCTATAGAATTATAGAGTCTAAATTTCAAGGAAATTTGGAATCTGGATTCGTAAGAATTCAGAACCTGAACTTACAAAGTTCAGAGTCGGAGTTCATGAGAATTTGGAGTCAGAACTCATAGGAGTTCAGAGTATGAATTCAGTGAACTCAGATTCAGAACTTAGAGAAGTTCGTATCTAGAATTCGTATTCAGAAGTCGGAGTCAGAACTCCGAGGAGTTCGTATCTGGAATTCGTATTCAGAATTCGGACTAAGAAATCTGATGAGTTCGTAACCAGAATTTGTATTTAGAATTCAGAGTCAGAACTCTGAGGAATTAATGACTAGAATTATGATTCAGGTTTCGCAGTCAGAACTCAGAAGAGTTCGTAACAAGAATTCTGATTCAGAATTCGGAGTCAGAACTTAGAGAAGTTCGTATCCAGAATTCTGAGAATTCGGATCCTAAAACAGAATGTTTCATATTCTAGGTGATTATAAGATTCTGAGGTTTTTGGTTACAATCCAAATTTTACACTTAGGAAAATTTTTTATATGAGCAATGAAATCTAGGTAAGGGTAAATTTCCTTGGGGAATGAAATCTTCCTTATAGAAGTAAAACAAAGGTAAAATGAGATTTGCCTTAAGATAAGGTGTTTGTGATTTTCAAAACAATAAGGAATGGTAAAGTCATAAGGATACCTTATTGACTTAACAATATCCCCCAAGTATTAAATAATGGAAAAGTCATAAAGAAAACCTTATTGACTCAACAGTAATCTTTTCATAGAAAGTTTGTATAGGTTCCTAAGGTTACAGTGGCCTAACCTTCTATTCCATAACCAACAATGATCTTCCATTGCACTAATTCAAGGTAGATCTAGGCTCCTAAGGCCTTCTAAGTTTAGTGTGTGAACATTCTCTTTCCTATGGGAAGAAAGAATAAACTCTTCCTTGGAATTGTGTACTAAGAACTTGTCATTCCAAAAATTCACAAGGTAACCTTCATCACATAATTGCCTTATGCTAATGAGATTGTTCTTAAGACCCTTAAAAAATAAAACATTTGAAATCAATGTTTTTTCAAGAAGAACAATGTTACCTATACCAATAATTTATCCCTGAGCATTATCTCTGAAAGTTACTTTTCCTCCTTTCATATTGATAATCTTTTAAAAGTATTTTTTGTTACCAGTCATATATCAGGAACATCCACTATCCATGTTCCAAGTATTTCTATTTTTACTCTCTCTATTTTCCTAAAAATAAGAAAAACTTAGGTTTTCAGAATCCAAACATTCATGGATCCAGAAATCCCAGAAAGCAAAATTTTAGTCACCCACATTTTCTTATAAAATAGGGTTTATGAAATCCTACAGAATGAGTTTTGTTTAAGGAACAATTTTTTCCCAATGCCCACCACACTGACACTTAGTGTAGAATGGGGCACTTTGAGGAACAAAGTAATTGTTACTAAAAACCGGTTTAGAACTAGTATAACCTAATCCAGAACTATTCCTTAGAGGTTAGATTTGAAAAAACATCTGATCAAAATTTTCCTTACCTAAGGTAAAGTTTGACAAACACTTCCTCAAGGAAAAAATTTCGGATTTGAGTTTGATAACTAAGTTCTTGTCTTTCAAACATTTGATTTTTGACTAGAGTTAGTCTCGAAAACATTTTTATTAGAAATTAAATTTTCTAAATCCTTAGAAAGTTTATTCTTCTCAGAATTTAATTTCTCAATATTTTTTGAAATATTTTCAAAATCAATATTTTTTTATCGATATCTTTATAAAGATATGATTTTTCCTTATTAAGAATAGTATTCTTAGAATTTTCCTTATCATTTTTTTTCATGAGTTTTGAATTCTCAATCTCAAGGATTTTGGAAAACCTAGAAACTTCTTCAAAGGAAAGTAATGTTTCATCTTCATCAGAAGAAGATTATTCATCAGAATATTCATAATATTTATCATTACTATAATTATAATTTAAAGAAACATTGGTCATAGCTTCATAATTGTGTACCTTATCCATTAAAAAATGATTTTCAATCGGTAATGTGGTTATTAGACCAAGATTATTTTGTCCAGAAGATTCGTAATCTGAAGATTCATCTGAAGAGTCTCCACCACTGGAACTCCAGGTGTCATTAGCTTTCAAGAATTTCTTATCTTTAGCCTTGTAGTACTTCTTTCTATTTCTCTCAGAATTCTTTTCCTTTATTTATTTTCTCTTGAGCATAAGAAAATCAAGCCTTATATGTCCAGCTCTCTTGCATTCATAACATGTGACTTCAGAGACTTTTTTATCTTTCCTTTCCTTCTTCTAGTATCTGGATTGAAAATTCCTCTGTCTAGAAATCTTATTCATCTTTCAAGAAAGATTTTCTAACTCATTCTCTAAGGATTCACTTCCACTAGATTTAGATTGGATAACAACTGTTTTAGATTTGGATCTGGTAACTCTCTCAGGAGTCTTATCTTTCATATGATTTGAAGTTGTAGTGAAATCAACACTTCTATTCCCATAATTTTTCTTAATATTATCAGTATCTCTCTTCATTCTAGTCTCATGTTGAAGAAGAGTTCCAAAAATTTCATCATGATAAATTTGAGTAACCTTTTTATTTTCATCAACAGTTGTTCTCTTGGATTCCCACTCATTCGGCATGATTTCTATGATCTTATCAATAAGAGCTTCATCATCTAATCATTTCTCACCCATAGATTGTAAACTATTCACAATAGTCATGAATCTTTGTTGCACCTTACATATGGGTCCTCCATAAGGAACATAGAAACCATGATATTCAGCTCTGAGCATGGATCTGCTTATTATAATGACATTTGAAGTTCCAAAGTGAGTAACTTCAAGTTTCTTCCAAATACAATTTGCTACTTCACACGATGAAATTTTGCAATATATATTTCTAGTCATGGAACAAATCAAAGTATTTTGTTACCTTATAATTCAGATGATATTCATGCTTTTCTTGATTGGTGAGGGTACTAACTTTCTTGTTAGGGATTTTATATCCTCTAGTAAGAATAACAAAGTTATCTACTCCAGTATTGATAATGAAAATCTTCATGCGATCTCTCCAATGTTCGTAATCATTTCCATCAATGATAGGTGTTCTGGATGGATTGAGATTGTCTATGGAACAAACATTTATTCCTTTCATCTTAAAAAAAATTCTTTCCACAAAACACTTGTTAATAGAAAAAGTTCGGATTTAAGGAAAAATAATCCTAAGTAAGGAAAATATAGAACAATGAAAACTTGAGCAAGGAAAACTTATATGTGAGTATAATTATTTCAGAGACCTCCTCTGATACTAATTTTTGGATCGAAATAATGAATGAAGATAATAATGAAGTATATAATGATGCTCAATATAAAAGATGGGGGTAAATTGTATACTTTAAAATTTCTCAAGAACATTTAAAGTTGATTAGAAACCTTTCTCTTGTTTAACAAGGTTAAACAATGTAAATTCACAAATCCTCTAAGTTCTACAAACTTTCTTGATTCTCGAAACATTATTCTGAGAATGCAATTCTGGAAAGATGGCTCTGGAAATGAAACTTAATGAAAGTTTACAAAGATAAATATTCTTCCTTAAAGTGAATAGAATCTTACCAAATCAGAGTAGAAATATAAGATAGTATAAGATAGTTATACTTTCCTCAAGAATATAAATGTAGCGGAAAACTAGTAACAAAACAAGTATCAAGTAGTAAATATTTTAACCCAAAGAGAAGGGTATCCAAAAAACATGGATAAAGGTCCCTTGATTTTTAATTTCAAGAAAGTCTGTCTTACCCACACCAGGGTAAGCCCTCGATACGAAGATCAGATTCTATCTTGCTCTCTCTGCAAGACCTCAAATTCAAGGTAGTCGTCACCTCTATCTTCCTCATTAAATAATTCCTCGAACATTAATGTATTCGGAACCTCTGTCTTACTATCCCTGGAAGCCCTCGATTGTACACAGAAATAATCAGAGTCTCACAAAGAAAATCTGAACAAGAAGTTCAGTACCCACGAAGCAATAAATTCTCTCTCTCTAGAAATCACTTTAGCCGCATGTAATCTCAAGATTGATCAACTTTTTGTTCAAAGTTAAGAGCTCTATCAAATGAGATCCTATTTATAATCAAAGCACCAGTGGTCGGATCCCTTCTCCAACGGTCATATTTTTCCTTGAATTTTGGAGGGACCTATACACCGGTCACTCAAACATCGGTTGGTTAGTGACTGAATTCATGATAAAGTTTTATAAGAAAAACAAGTGTAAGAAAAAATATGGTTACATAACCAAAATGAAATATTTAGAATGTAAGAAAATGAAATTTCGAAGTCTAACCAAAAATGAATTCAGAGTCTATAATACAAGGATATTCATATTCTGTTTTCTAAGGAATTCAGAAACTGAACTCTATAGAATTCCGGATTCTGAATTTCAAGGAAATTTGGAATCTGGATTCACAAGAATTCAGAAGATGAACTTACAAAGTTCGGAGTCAGAGTTCATGAGAATTAGAAGTCTATACTTACAAAGTTCGGAGTCAGAATTCATGAGAATTTAGAGTTAGAACTCATAAAAGTTTGGAGTTGAATTCAGAGAACTTGGAGTTAGAACTCAGAAAAGTTTGGAGTCTGAATTTAAAGAACTCAGAGTCTGAACTCAGAAAAGTTAAAAGTATGAATTTAGAGAACTCGGATTCTGAACTCAGAAAAGTTCAGAGTTTGAATTCAGAGAACTCGGAGTCTGAATTCGGATCCTAAAAACAGAATGGTCTTTATCAAAGTATTATATGATTCTGAGTTTTTAGACTTTCAACCAAATTTTACACATAGACAAGATAATGAACAATGAAAAACATGTTAATGAAAAATTTCCTTGGGGTAGGAAAATTTTCCTTATATAAGTAAAATACAAGGTAAAATGAAATTTTCCTAGAGATAAGGTGTTTGTGATTTTCAAAACAAGAAGAAATTATAAAGTCATAAGGAAACTTTATTGACTCAATAATCTCCCCAATGTATGAAGGAATGGAAAAGTCATAAGTAAAACCTTATTGACTCAACAATCTCCCCATTTTTGGAAAGCACAAACATCCATACGAGAAAGAAAATAAGGAATTAGAAAAAATTTCTAGAATTTGAAAATAAAACTTATCTCCCATATCAAATGTTCAAGGATAAAAACAACTAACTACCCCTTAGGCTTTGAAACACTAAGGAACATATTCTAGATTTCCAGAGTGAGATTTTTCAATTTCTTGAGTACAGAAATCTCTGTAATGAAAACTCCCCCTTAGATAAACTCCCCCTTACTTAGGGATATTTCTTCTTTATTTAGTATTCTTTTTCTTTCTCCCCCATTGTGATTTTCAAAAAGAATTTGAGGGAATGGAAAAATAAATTATTGTACCTAAAATATTAGTACAACACATCCAAAAGAAAGCAACCAAAATTACATTATTATTAGAAAGAATTTTTACAAGGTAGAAAAATAAAAAAAAAGATTGGATTGTAACACATTTATCCTTCCTTTTCCTTCGGCATCAACTTCTTGACAATAGTCTTCATCTTCTTGAGATCTTTATGATCTTCCTCTGCTCGTTTAATAATTTGATCCTGATCCTCATATTTCTTCTCTAAAGCCTTGATTCTTTCTTCCTTAGCCTTCAGAGCCTCTTCCTAAGCCTTCAGAAACTCATCTTGATTGACTAGCTTCTCTTCGATCTCAATCTGAAGATCCCTTTCCATCTTCCAACTTTGGGAAATAGAATACAATTTCCCATTCATATCCTTAACCTCCTGAATCTGAGTATTCTGCTCAAGAGTTAACTTTTTCTCAATGCTACTTATAAGATCCTTGATTTTACTATCATTGTAATCAAATGTTTTCTTAACATCATCTGGAAACTTATCAAGCTCTCTCAAATCATAAACTATATTCTTTGACCAGCTGACCAATTTCTTACAAGAGTTTCTATGGGCATCGTAGTTGATAAGGAAGTTCTTGTAATCAGCCTCAATCTTTACACACCTATCCATCACCATGGATACAGAATTGGATTTCTGATTCATGTTGTGTTGGAGCATCTGACATCTACAGTCAATGGTTGGAAAGATCAGAATGGTGTCAACAAGATTCTTCAGAGATTAAATGACGAAATCATGTCATAGAGCTGATGATTATAAATCTAACACTTTTCTTGGTGATGTTTCTTCCTCTAGCTCAACAAGCTTCCTCTAAGAAGATCCACCAACTTCCTTCTTCCTTAAAACAACTTTGGTAGGTGTATCAAAAACCACCTGTTTCCCCTTATTTGATCTTAGAATAGCTTCTTCATCTGGAGACTCATGTTCATTGTCATACAGTTGAAAATTTTTATATTCATCAACCTTATCTTTCTCATCTCCTGCCTCAGCATCCTCTGGGTGAATGAAGTGATGATTATATCTTTCTTCTTGAGAGAGCTTATTCACATCATCTTCATCTTTCTCATCTACCCCAGGAGTAGAAAAATTTAAAGATTCGGATTGTGAAGTTCAGAATGATAATTTTTTAGATGCACTTTCCTTCTCATGAAATTCCTCCACTTGTTAAATCAAATTTTCTGTATCAGCACTACTTTTAGCAACTTCTTCTTGAACTTCTTCCATAACTCCTTTCTTTTCAACAACCTTCTTTTGGGATTTTTCCGAAGTCATGAACTTCATCCCTGAAGTCTCAGGTAAGGGTTATACCAGAAAGGATTTCGGAACATGAATATTCTCAGATGCTATTTCAGTATCCCTTAGAAGGGATTTCACAATTTAGGCCTCAGACATATTTTTCTTTAACTTCTTTTCCTTAGCTTTCTTCTCAAGCTCATCTGCTATCTTTTCTTATAAAGCCTTGGCCTCAGCAGGATCCAAGCCAAACTATGGCTCTCCTTCCTTTTTGTTCTTTTTTTCTTCCCTCCACTTGGAAACAACCTCATCTGGATAAGCTTTCTTCCTTTTGGGCTTTGGAGGTGTGGATTGAGTTTCCTTAGACTTAGGGGTTTTCTCTTCTTCTTCCACTTCCTTTAACTTTCTCTTCTTTCCAGTCTTCTTCGATGGTTCAAGAACTTCTGGTTCCTCCAAAATAGCTTCATCCTCTTCCTCTGGTAAGTCATATAATTCTCCTAATTCCTTAGAAAACCCAACCTTCATTCTCTTGAGAGTATCATCACTAATCATCATTACTTTTCAGTTCCTCGACTTGGAGCTGTAAGGAATATTAAAAGAATCAAGGCACTGAACAATGAGCTTAGAGAGGAGGGCAGGATACATGATTATCTATGCTTTTAAATTTTAATTCCTGATATTCTCTATCTTAATCAGAATATGCTTCATCAAATTTATCTTCCTCATATTTACTAGAAAATATAAGATGTACATGTCGCTCTTCTTCAAGGTGTCCTTATCACCTTTTCTCGGAATGATTAAACGTTGAACCCACAATTCAAGGATCTGGTTATTTGTAGATAAATGAGAAATCTTCGGAGTCTTGACATCTGAAAGTCCAAGATACTCCATAGATTTCACCTTAATGAAACTTCCTTGTACATCCGGAAAATTATGGGAACAGAACTCAGCTTCCCCATCAAAGAAAACATCAACCAAACTGGCTATCTTTTTATATGATAAATCATAGGTCTTACCGTATCTTTTAAAGGAAAACTCATCTCGACCTTATTCCATAAATAAACAAACTGACTCATAGAATTCAATAAGAAAGTACGGATATACCATGTCTTGAGCACTTGTTTTAGATATGCGGACACTCTCCCATCCATTCAGCTTGATGTTTTTGCAGATAATTGAATCATACTTGTTGAAGAAATAGGGATGCACCAGCATTTCTCTGTAAATAATCCACTCCAAAATCAGCTTGACAGTCGACATCTCTTCAGAAAGAACTTCTATAGACATTCAGAATTGACAAAACTCTTAGAAGTTCGGAATGGGATTAAGAAAGGGGGAAAGAGATTCGGCACGCAAAGGCTTGACATCTGATGTGGTACAACCATTTGGGGGTCCTTTATATAGGCATTTATGTGATGTTTTAACTTCCCATCTCATTCCAACGGTTGAGAAATATTCTGATTAGATCTGACGGTTGAAATGATAGCCGCTAGGAAAATTTGGTAGGATCCGATCTTTTGAGGTTATTAAAGAAAAACATTCGGATTTAAGGAAACTAGAATCCAAGAAATTTTAAAAGAATAAAATAAACTACCAGCAAGAAAAAGGTGATTACAAAAACTCAAGAAAGAATCATACCATTCGGATTTCTAGGAAGATTATTCGTATTGAGAAAAAAATCTTCTTGTAGAACTTTAGATTCTGAAAAACAAAACTTGACTACAAGTTTTTTTTTAAAAACCTGACTACGAAAATACCCATTATGAAAAAAAAAACTTAGCAAATCTTCATTATAAAGAATTTATAAAAACTCCATTACGGAAATTTTGAAAAACTTCATTACGAAAATTTTGAAAAACTTTACTGCGGAAATTTGGAAAACTCTATTATGAAAAACATGAAAATATTTATTACAAAAAACATGAAAAACATTTTTATGAAAAATATGAAAAAGTTAATTAAGAAAAATGTGAAAATCTTCATTACGAAATATATGAAAATCTTCATTATGAAAAATATAAAAATCTTCATTAAGAAAAATATGAAAATCTTTATTACAAAAAACATGAAAAACTTATGAACTAATGTACTCCCCCAATGAAAAGGAGTTTATTACTGTAAGGATATTGGTTAAACATGAAGTTAATGAGGAATATTACCTTACAGTTATCATTCCTAACTTCTATTTAATGAATTCAAATCTATCGGAGGGTAAAGATTTTGTGAAGATATCAGCAAGTTGATCTTGTGTTCCGATAAATTGAATAATGATATGTCATTCTTATGTGTGATCCCTAAGAAAGTTATGTCTAATATCTATGTGTTTTTCACGAGAGTGATGTGCATGGTTTTTACAAAGGGAAATGGCACTTGTATTATCACACAAAATTTGTGTTTTGGTAAAAATCATACCATTGTTTGTGAGTGTGTGTTGCATCCACAACACTTGAGCACAACAACTTCTGGCTACTACATATTCAGCTTCAGCACTGGAAAGTTATACTGAGTGTTTCTTCTTGCATGACCGAGAAACTAATGAATCTTTTAAGAAATGACAAGTTCTGGATGTACTCTTTCTATCCATTCTACAACCACCAAATTCAATATCTGAAAAACTTTTTAAAACAAAATCATTTCCAGAAGTATAAAATATTACTAAATCCATGGTTCCCTTTAAGTAGTGAAAAATTGTCTTCACTGTATTTAGATGAGATTCCATAGGATTGGATTGATATCTTGCACATAGGCATACTGAAAACATTAAGTCTAGACGACTAGATTTCAAGTAAAGTAAACTTCATATCATACCTCTAAAATATGTTTGATCTACTGGTTTCTCAGCTTCATCAAGATCAATTGTATTTGAGGTACCAATGGGAGTACTTATACTCTTAGTGTTTTCATATCCATTATTTTTAAGAAGATCATTAATATAGTTATGTTGGGATATATAGATTCTGTCTGGTTTTTGAGAAATTTGAAAACCAAGGAAAAATGATTACTCTCCAATCATACACATTTCAAACTCAGATTTCATTAGATCCACAAAGGAATCAGTTAAATATTGTTGAGTTGAACCAAATATTATGTCATCAACATAAATTTTAACAATAAAAACATTCTTCTTATCTTTATTTATAAAAAACGTTGGATCTGCATTTCCCATAACATAGTTATTTTGAAGAAAAAAACCTGTAAGTCTATCATACCAGGCTCTAGGTGCTTGTTTAAGGCCATACAATGCTTTGGTAAGTCTAAAAACATGTTCAGGATGTTTTGTATCTTCAAAACCAATAGCTTGTTCAAAAAAACTTCCTCTTGAACATAACCATTAAGGAAATCACATTTCACAACCATTTGAAAAAGTTTGAAATTAAATAGTGATGTAAAGGCAAGTAAGATATGAATAGATTCAAGTCTAGCTACTGGAGAATACGTTTCATCATAGTCTATTCCTTATTGTTGATTATAGCCTTTAGCAACCAATATAGCTTTATTTCTTAATATTATTTCATTTTCATCACACCTATTTCTGAAGACCCATTTTACTCCAATAAAAGAAGTTTCCTTAGGTATTTCAACCAAGGTCCAGACTTTATTCCATTAGAATTCATTTTGTTCATCTTGCATGGCTTTAATCCAATCATCGTCACCTAAAGCTTCATCTGTTCTTTTTTGTTCTAATTGGGAAAGGAATGCTAGATGTTCTACTTTATTTCTTAAGGAACTTTAATTACTTATAGGTTGATTTACATCACAAATGATGATATCACTAGAATGATTCTTTAGAAACAGCTGATTTGGGTTTTGTAAAACATGTTCGTCAACATAGGGTAGGAAATCTTCTCGTGTAAATGTTTCAGAAGTATCTTCTTGGAAATTTTCCTTATCAGAAGGATCTTCTATCAAAGTTTGATAATCAGTTTTTGAAAACACATCTGAAGAAGTAGTTTGGGGTATTTTAAAAACAAAGGGATCAGTTTCATAAAATTTGACATGTACTATCTCTTCAACAATACATGTGTTTTTTGTTGAAAACTCTATAAGCCTTAGAAGTTGTGGAGTATCCTAGGAAAGTTCCTTCATCAGATTTTGGTGCAAATTTGTGTAGATTATCTTTAGTATTCAAGATGAATACCTTGTAACCAAAAACCTAGAAGTAGTAAAGTCTAGGTCTTCTACCATTCCATAACTTATAAGGGGTTTTATTAAAAAATGGTCTAATCAAAACATGATTTATAGTATAAGAAGAAGTACTTACAGCTTCAGCCCAAAAATGTTTGGCTACAGAATACTCGCTCAACATGGTTCTAGTTATCTCTTGAAGAATTCTATTTCTTCTTTCAGCAACACAATTTTGTTGAGGTGTTCTGGGTGCTGAGAAGTTATGGTTAATTCATTTTCTACTACAAAAAGTTTCAAAATCAGAATTTTGAAATTCTCCTCCATGATCACTATGAATAGTTATCAAAGGAAGGTTTTTCTCATTTTTGACTTGGGCTCTAAACCTCTGAAATAAGAAAAAGCTTCAGAAATATTTTCTAGAAAATAGACCCACATAAATCTAGTGAAGTCATCAACTAAGAAAAATACATAATACATGCCTCCAATGCTTCCAGTTTGTGTTGGACCAAAAAGATCCATATGCACTAACTATAATGCATCAGTAGTTGTGACTTCACTGACTGATTTAAAACATGATTTATATTGCTTTCCATATTGACAAGGGTAAAAAACTTTTGAAGAATCAAATCAAAGCTCCGGTAGATCATTAAATAATATTTTCTTAGAAAGTTTTCATAGGTTCCTAAGGTTACAGTGACCTAACATTCTATGCCATAACCAACAATGATCTTCCATTGCACTAAGGAAAGGTAGATCTTGGCTCTTAATGTAACACCCGAGATTTTATGAGAAATATTTCTTTTATGTATAATGTTATATAAAGGAATCTTTCACTACACACAACACTATCTTGGATTTCTTTACACGCAATCGCGACCTTCCTCGATAGCGTGTGTTGTATGCAATACCGAGTTTCACTAAACAATGATATGCTATTAAAATATTATATAAACTAGCCGTTATGAATAGTAATACCCACTTCATAAAATTTTATAAATTTTATCTTTCAAAATGGACTTCATTTTTGGATTTGGAATATCTAAATTAGACTAGGGTGAAATTTTGGTATTTTTCTAAAAACATTCAATTTTTGATGAATAGTGAAAACACTAGGTTACTATTTAAAAACCGAATTTTTATTTAAATAATTATTTATTTTATTTAAATTTATTTTAGGTATAAATTTATACTTAATACCTATATAATTTCAATGTAATTCATTGGAGTCATTTTATAATAATTTTAGATATATAAAAATTTTATTGAACTTTTCACCGTCTTTTACCAACCTCCTAGAAGATTTTGAAAATTTACATAAAACATAATTTTACCACTTCTATGAGTAAAATTTCTAAAATACGAGGGTCACGGTTAATATCAAGGAGTAAAATGTGTTTCAATAAGATAAAAATAATTTTTGGTGAATAGTAACTTTTTACTTTTTTTACCGCGGTTAAAAGTAAATAGGGTAATTAAGGGTAAAAATGATATTATTATTACCCTAACGCATTTCATAATTCTATTGTATAAGTGTAATTCGACCAAAAAGAACCTTAGGGTTAAAATATTACCCTTTCGGTCCACTTGGATTAGATTTGGACATTTATTATTATTTTATTTAAAGAAGAGTTAAAAAAGTTAAAATCAAAGTTTAATAACTAAAACATTTTTAATATAGGGTTATACATAAGATAATTTCGACTATAAATATTCATTATAAAGATAAAAATATTTCCTACATAATTTTATTTTATTTATAATTTTTAGACATTAAATAATTTAATTTATTTATGACATAATGATGATGCAGTAATTACCTTATTAATGAAATATTAACATAATTGATATTATAAATACCCAAATAAATGTAATTTGAGACTTTTTATGAATTAAACTAATTTTATCGGTTAATATGACATGTTATTATTTATTTAATTAACTTTTTTCTAACTAATAATGATGTTTTTATTTTCACAAAAATCAAATACGAAATAGTGTCAAAAAGTGACACAAAATAGTTTTAAAAAACAATATTATAATATTAATTGTTATTTTATTCCTGAAAATATAAGGTTCGGAAAAATGACTTAGATAAGGTTATATATAATAATAATTAACAAGTTGGGGTTCGTTTGGCTTGTTATAGTAAGTTTATTAACTATATAGTGTAAGAAAACATGAAGACACGGTAAAAGTTAAATTATTTAACTTAAAGTTAAATCTAAATGATAAGGTTAAAATAGTAACCTAAACTTGTCTAAAATCTATTGGATGAGATTATTTAGACCCATACCCACCTTATCTTCTAAATAAATCAATTTTGAGCTATTAAAAACCTAATATGACTTTATTATAAAATAATATTTTAAGTTTTTCCTAAGGTGCCACTCTCCTCCCTTATAAAAAGGGAACCTCCTCCCTCTCCTCCTCACACCACTTTGAGCCTTCAAGCTCGGACAACCCCTGAATATTTCTCTTTTAAAATTCCCTAGTAAGATTCTAGAGGTCCTGGTATTCTTCAAAGACCAACATTAGTGCCCTAAGAGGAGGTTTCAAAGAAGCGTGTCGAAGAAGCGGTAATATCTGTTACCGATTCTTTCAAATTTATTTATTCACATACTTCCTCTTATTTATTTGTTTCATTATGAAGTAATGACATCAGTATCACTCATATACTGATATGTTATTATAAATATAAAACAACTCTATTTCACCTTCTATCCATCCTATGGAAAATGAAATCACCGCGCGTTCGTACGTACGGAATACCGTCTCCACACCGTGGTGTAATCTGCTTTCCACCACCACATTACTTGGATGGGTATAATGGTGTAAAGAATAACTATATATGATTATTGTAAATTGATTTTGATTCTGAAATACTATACATACACTTCAATACAATTCCACGATCATGGGAACGATATCATCGCTCATGCGTACGTATGGCCTACCGTCTCCACGATGTGATGCGACTCATTCTACATGATCTTCAATGAATAAGGACTATATAAATTAATTGAATGAATAAATATGATATATATGACACTAATAACATTCTTGAAATGAGGTATCTATAACCTAAAAATAATAATAAGAATTTATTTGACAAAACACGCATAATAACAAAAAGAAATAAACACCTGAATAACAAGTAGCAATGAAATATTACTAATAAGAAGATAAGAATATGACCATATATGATATAATAACAATGAGTACGATTCTGTAATAAGTCAATAATATTATTTAAATCATTATACAAGAGGTTCGGACATTTATAATGCAAATCGAACCTAAGGTAAGGGAAAATCTCACAATCTCATTTTTATCGAAGATTGTTTATACTTTAGAATTTACTGGGGAATATTTATCATCCACATCCATGTTTCCTCAATATGTAATATTATTTCTATCCTCCTACAATTTTTTAAATCTAATTTTACCCATTGGTAAGTTTTTAGTAAAAGATATGAAAGGAATCTTTTGTCATTTTTAGTACGAGGTGCTTTTTTGACTTTTCCGGCCAAAGTACGAGAAGAATGTTTTTTTTACTTATACGGCATGAATGGATTTTTATGATTTCGTAGAAAATTATTTACATGAAGATTCATTTACAAGTTATCAAGTTTATTTTTAGTTAACTTCTTTTAGTTTAAAATTGTATGACATGTTAAGAAAGGAAAAATGTTTTTGAAGTTGAAAGGATATTTTCCTCAAGAATGGAGTTCAAGTGTTTTATCAAAATTGGTTTCCATCTAGAATAATATAGGGTTATGTTTCTATCCATATGTTTACATTGATTTGATTATGTTATGATGGAATTATTTTTATGAAGTCCTTTTATCTTATATGATTTATGTTATGATGGAATGATGTTTAAGAATCCCATTTTTATTACATGGGTTATGTTATGATGTATGATTTATGATCTTGGGGCACACATAAGAATGGTATCATTATGAGATGGGTGGGACCTATATCTCCCTCAAATGCATTGGGTAAAGATTAATATCTCATGATATAGACATGGCTGGAACAGTAGGTTAATCTGGTTCAGTGATATAGGACTGAAACGAGGAGTGAACTCAGTTCAGAAATGGACTTTGTCCTCTAAGATAGTCTTGGAAATGAGTCTTGACTACTAAGAAATGATTTTCTATGATTATGTGTTTATTTCAAAAAGTTAAATATTATGATTATTGGGATTACATTTCACTAAAATGGTTTATCCCATGTTATGAAATTATGATTTCTTTTGTAGGTTAAGATTTCCAAAATGTTTTGTTATTATGAATATGATGTGATTGATATTTCTTTTGTTTACCCTTACTGAGCATTTGAGCTCACCCTTTTGTATGTTTTCTTTTCCCCAGTTCAGGAAGAAGGGTATTAAGTAAGATATTTCAAAAGGGACTCTAGATATGATAAAATAAAAGGGAGACAGTGTAGATGATTTATGAACCAGTTGTTTATGCTTCCCAGTTTCTAAAGACACTGTACCTATACGGTCCTTTCATGGTTTTGTTATATGTTGTAATAAGTGTGCTTCAATTTTGAAGTGATAAAAATTAATGTAAAGTATGGGTCGTTATACTTAAGGTCTTCTATGTTTAGTGTGGAAACATTCTCTTTCCTATGGGCAGAAAGAATAAACTCTTCCTTGGAATTGTGTACTAAACACTTGTCATTCCTAAAATTCACAACGTAACCTTCATCACATAATTGGATTATGCTAATGATATTGGGCTTAAGACCCTTAACAAATAAAATATTTGAAATCAAAGTTTTTCCAAGAATAATTATGTTACTTATACCAATAATTTCTCCCTGAGCATTATCTCCAAAAGTTACTTTTACTCCTTTAATCTTGATAATATTTTCATAGTAGTTTTTGTTACCAGTCATATGATGGGAACATCCACTATCCATGAACCATGAATTTTTATTGGTACTCTCTCTATTTTCCTAAAAATAATAAAAAGTTAGGTTTTTGGAATCTAAACTTGCTTAGATCCAGAAATATCCAAAAGTAAACTTTTTGGCCCCCACATTTTCGTAGAAAAATAGGATATATAAAATCCTAAATACTGAGTTTTGTTTAAGGAACAATTTTTTGCCCAATTCCAACCACACTGACACTTAGTGCAGAATGGGGAACTTTGAGGAACAAAGTAATTATTACTAGAAACATTTTTTAGAAATAGTATAACCAAAACTAGAACTATTACTTAGAGGTATTATTTGAGAATACGTCTTATCAAAATTTTCCTTACCTATAGTTAAGTTTGAAAAAAAACTTCCCCAAGGAAAAAATTTCGGATTTGAGTTTGATAACTAAGTTCTTTTCTTCCAACACATTTGATTTTGAACTAGATTTAGGCTTTAAAACATTTTTCTTAAAAATTATGTTTTCTAGATCCTTAAAAACTTTATTTTTCTCAGAATTTACTTCCTCAAGATTTTTTGAAATATTTTCAAAATAAAAATTTTTCTTATCAAGATATTTAGAAATATCTGATATTTCCTTAGTAAGAATAGTATTCCTAGAATTTTCCTTATCATGTTTTTTCATGAGTTTTGAATTGTCAATCTCAAAGAGTTTGGAAAAATTAGAAACTTATTCATAGGAATGTAAAATGTCATCATCATCAAAAAAAGATTCTTCATCAGAATATTCATAATATTTATCATTACAATAATTAGAATTTAAAGAAACATTGGTCATAGATTCAGCATTGTGTACCTTTTCAATTAAACAATGATTTTCAATCATTAATCTGGTTATTAGACCAATATTCTTCTATCTAGAAGATTCGTAATCTGAAGATTCATTTGAAGAGTCTCCACCACTGGCACTCCAGGTGTCATTAGCTATCAAAACTTTCTTAGCTTTATCCTTGTAGTACTTCTTTCTGTTTCGCTCAGAATGATTTTCCTTTCTTTCTTTTCTCTTGAGCATAGGACAATCAGGACTTATATGTCCAGATCTCTTGCATTCATAACATGTGACTTAAGAATATTTCAAATATTTCCTTTCTTTCTTCTTGTATCTGGATTGAAAATTCCTCTGTCCAACAATATTTTTCATCCTTCGAGCAAGATTTTCTTACTCATTCTCTAAGGATTCACTTCTACTAGATTCGGAATGGATAAAAACCTTTTTAGATTTGGATCTAGTAACTCTCTCAAGAGTCTTATCTTTCATATGATTTGAAGTTGTACTAAAAGTAACACTGCCATTTACATTATTTTTCTTAATATTATCAGAATATCTCCTCATTCTAGTCTCATGTTGAAGAAGAGTTCCAAAAATTTCATCTAGAGAAATTTGAGTAACCTTTCTATTTTCATCAATATATGTTCTCTTGGATTCCCACTCATTCAACATGATGTCTATGATCTTATCAACAAGATATTTATCATCTAATCCTTTCTCACCCATAGATTTTAAACTATTCACAATAGTCATGAATCTTTGTTGCACCTTACATATGGGTTCTCCATAAGAAAATAAGAAACCATGATATTCATCTCTGATCATGGATCTTCTTGTTTCAATGAATTTTGAAGTTACAAAGTGAGTAACTTCAAGTTTCTTCCAAATAAGATTTGTTGCTTCACAAGATGAAATTTGGCTATATATATTTCTAGTCATGGAACAAAGCAAAGTATTTTTTACCTTATAATTCAGTTGATATTCATCTTTTCTTGAATGGTGAAGGTATTAACTTCCTTATCAAGGATTTTATATCCTCCAATAATCATAACAAAGTTATCTACACTATTATTGATAATGAAAGTCTTTATACGATCTCTCCAATATTCGTAATAATTTACATCAAATATAGGTGGTCTAGTTGGATTGAGATTATCTATTGAACCAACATTGATTCCTATCATCTTAAAGAAAATTCTTTTCACAAAACACTTGTTAATAGAAAAAGTTCAGATTCAAGGAAAAATATTCCTAAGCAAGGAAAATATAGAACAATGAAAACTTGAGGAAGGAAAACTTATATGTGAGTGTAAGTATTTCAGATACCTCCTCTGATACCAATTTTTGGATCAAAATAATGAATGAAGATACTAATGAAGTATCTAATGCTGCTCAATATACAAGAGGGGGGTAAATTGTACAGTTTAAAAATTACCAAGAACTTTTAAAGTTGATTAGAAACCTTTCTATTATTTAACAAGTTTAAACAATGTAAATTCACAAAAACTCTAATTTCTAAAAACTTGCTTTATTATGGAAATATGATTCCAAGAATGCAATTCCAAAAACATGGTTCCAGAAATGAAAGTTTACAAAGATAAATATTATACCTTAAAGCGTATAGAATCTTACTAAATCAGAGTAAAAATATAGGAAAGTATAAGATAGTTATACTTTCCTCAACAATATAAATTCATAGGAAAACTTTTAACAAAAAAAGTAACAAATAGTAAATATTTTAAACCAAAGAGAACGGTATCCAACAATATTGGATAAACGACCCTTGATTTATACTTTCAAGAAAGTCTGTCTTACCCACACTAGGGTAAGCCCTCGATATGGAGATCAGAGTCTGTCTTGCTATCCCTACAAGCCCTCAACTTCAAGGTAGTCAGCACCATTGTCTTCCTCAGTAAGGAAGTCCTCGAACATTAAGGTATTCGACACCTCTATCTTCCTATCCATGGAAGCCCTCGATTGTACACAGAAACAATCGGTGTCTCACAAAGAAAATCTGAACAAGAAGTTCAGTACGCACAAAGCAATAAAGCATCTTTCTCTAGAAATCACTTCAGCAGCATGTAATCCCTAGCTTGATCAACTTGTTGTTTATAGTTATGATCTCTTTAAAATGAGCTCCTATTTATAGGGAAAGCACCAATGGTTGGCTCCCTTCTCCAATGGTCATATTTTCCTTGAATTTCGGAGGGACCTATACACGTTTCACTGAAACAACGGTTGATTAGTGACTGAATTCACAACATCGTTTTATAAGAAAAAACATTTAAGCAAAAATATGGTTACATAACCAGAATCAAATATTCAAAATGTAAGAAAATGAAAGTTCGGAGTCTAACCAAAAATGAATTTGGATTCTATAATACAAGGATATTCGGATTCTGTTTTCTAAATAATTCGAAATCCGAACTCTATAGAATTCTAGAGTTTGAATTTCAAGTAAATTCAGAATTTGGATTCAGAATAATTCGAATCCTAAACTTTCAATGTTTGGAGTCAGAGTTCATGAGAATTCAGAGTCTAGACATACAAAGTTCGGAGTCAGAATTCATGAGAATTCGGAGTCAGAACTCATAAAAGTTCAGAGTCTAAATTCAGAGAACTCGGAGAGAGAACTCAGAAAAGTTTGGAGTCTGAATTCAGAGAACTTGGAGTCTGAACTCAGAAAAGTTTGGAGTCTGAATTTAGATAACTCGGATTCGGAACTCATAAAAGGCCAGAGTCTGAATTTAGAGAACTCAGAGTCATAACTCAGAAAAGTTTGGAGTCCAAATTCAGAGAACTCAGAGTCTGAATTCGGATCCTAAAAACAATATTCTCTTTATCGAAGTATTATATGATTCTGAGGTTTTATACTTGAAACCTAATTTTACACTTAGACAAGATAGTGAACAATTAAAAACATGGTACGGAAAAATTTCCATGGGGTAGGAAAATTTTCCTTATAGAAGTAAAACATAGGGTAAAATGTAATTTTCCTAGAGGTAAGGTATTTGTGATTTTGAAAACAAGAAGAAATTGTAAAGTCATAAGAAAACCTTATTGACTCAAAAATCTACTCCAAGTATGAAGGAATGGAAAAGTCATAAGGAAAACCTTATTGAATCAACAATATCCCCCTTTTTGGAAAGCACAAACATCCTTATGAAAAATAAAATAATGAATTAGAAAAAATTTCTAGACTTTGAAAATAAAACTTATTTCCCTTATAAAATGTTCAAGGATGTATAGGTATTTCTCCCCCTTAGGATTTGAAACACTAAGGATCGTATTTTAGATTTCTGGAGTGATATTTTTCAATTTCTTGAGTACATAAATATCTGTAATGAAAACTCCCCCTTAGATAAACTCCCCCTTACTTAGGGATATATTATTCTTTACTTAGTATTCTTTTTCCTTCTACCCCTTTGTGATTTTCAAAAATAATTTGAGGTAATGGAAAAGATATTATAGTACCTAAAAGATTAGTACTACATATCCAAAAGAAAGCAACCAAAAATTTCATTACGATTAGAATGAATTTTTATAATGAATAAAAATACAACAAAAGATCGGATTGTAACACATTTATCCTTAATTTTCCTTGAAAATCAACTTCTTGAAAATATTATTCATCTTATTTAGATCTTTATGATATTCCTCTACTCATTTAATAAGTTGATCAAGATCCTCATCTTTCTTCTCTAAAGCTTTGATTCTTTCTTCCTAAGCTTTCAGATCCTCTGCCTGAGCCTTCAACAACCCATCTTGCTTGACTAGATTCTATTCAATCTCAATCCAAAGATCCCTTTCCCTCTTCCAACATTGGGGAAAAGAATACAATTTCTCATTCAGATCCTGAGCCTCCTGAATTCGAGTATTCTGCTCAAGAGTTATCTTTTTCTCAAATCAACTTGTAAGATCCTTGATGGTACTATCTTCAGAGTCAAAATCTTCCTTAACATCATCTTGAAACTTATCAAGCTCTCTCAAATATTCAACTATATTCTTTGACCAGCTGAACACTTTCTTACAAGATTTTCTGTGGGCATCGTAGTTGATAAGGAATTTCTTGTAATCATCCTCAATATTTACACACCTATCCATCACCATGGATACAGAATCGGATTTCTGATTCATGTTGTGTTGGAGAATTTGACATCTGGAGTCAATGGTTGGAAAGATCAGAATGGTTTCAACAAGATTCTTCAGAGATTGAATGATGAAATCATGTCCTAGAGATAATGATTCTAAATATGACACTTTTCATGGTGATGGTTCTTCCTCTATCTCGACAAGCTTCCTCTTAGAAGATCCACCACCTTCCTTCTTCCTTAAAACAACTTTGGATGGTGTATCAACAACCACATGTTTCCTCTTATTGGATCTTGGAACAGCTTCTTCATCTGGAGGCTCATGTTCACTGTCAGACAGTTGAACAATTTTATATTCATCAACCTTCGCATTCTAGGCTCCTACCTCAGAATCCTCTGGGTGAATAAAGTGATGATTATAGATTTCTTCCTCAAAGAGCTTATTGACTTCATCTTCAGCTTTCTCATCTACCCCAAGAGTATCATGCTTCGAATATTCAGCTTGTATAGTTCAGAATGACAATTTTTCGGATGAACTTTCCTTCCCATGAAATTCCTCCACTTGCTTAATCAAATCTTCTATATCAGTACTACTTTCAGTAACTTCTTCTTGCACTTCATCCAGAGCTCCTTTCTCTTCAACAACCTTCTCTTGTGCTTTTTCCAGAGTCATGAAATTCTTCCCTAGAGTCTCAAGTAAGGGTTATACCATGAAGGATTTCAAAACAGGAATATTATTAAATGCTATTTCAGTATCCCTTAGATGGGATTGCAGAATTTCGGCCTCAGACATCTTTTTCTTGAACTTATTTTCCTTGGATTGTTTCTCAAGCTCATCTGCTCTTTTTCTTTTAAAGCCTTGGCCTCAGCAGGATCCAAGCCAAATTATGGCTCTCCTTCCTTCCGGTTCTTTTTTTCTTCCCTCCAATTGGAAATAACCTCATCTAGGTAAGCTTTCTATTTTTTGGGCTTTGGAGGTGCGGATTGAGTTTCCTTATCCTTAGGGGTTTTCTCTTCTTCTTCTACTTCCTTCAACTTTCTCTTCTTTCTAGCCTTTTTCGATAGTTTAAGAACTTATTGTTCCTTTATAATAGCTTCATCCTCTTCCTCTGGTAAGTCTTATAATTTTCCAGATTCCTTAGAAAAATCAACTTTCATTCTATTGAGAGTATCATCACTAATCAGAATGACTTTGCAGTTCCTCATCTTGGAGCTTCAAGGAATCTTAAAATACTCAAGGCACTGAACAATGAGCTTTGAGAGGAGGGCAGGATACATGATTATCTGTGCTTTCAAATTTCCATTCTTGATATCCTTTATCATAATCAGAATATGCTTCATCAAATTTATCTTCCTCAGATTTACTAGAAAATATAAGATGTACATATCGCTCTTCTTCAAGTTGTCCTTATCACCTTTTCTCAGAAAGATGAAACCTTGAACCCATAATTCAAGGATCCGGTTATTTTTAGAAAAATGAGAAACATTTGGAGTCTGGACATATGAAAGTCCAAGACACTCCCTAGATTTCTCCTTAATGAAACTTTCTTGTACATCCGACAACTTATGGGAATAGAACTCAGCTTCCCCATCAAACAGAACTCCAACCAAACTAGATTCTTTTGTATATGATAAATAGTAGGTCTTACCATAGCTTTTAAAGTAAAACTTCTCTCGGCCTTATTCCTTTAAGAAACAATCTGACTCATAGAATTCAATAAGAATGTCCGGATATACCAAGTCTTGAGCACCTAGCTTAGATATACAAAAAACCCTCGCATCCATTTAGCTTGATGTTTTTGAAGATAATCAAATCATACTTGTTGAAGAAATTGGGATGAACCAGCCTTTCTCTGTAAATTTTCCACTCCGAAATCGGGTTGACATTAGACATCTCTTCAGAAGGAACTTCTGCAGACATTTGGAATTGAGAAAACTATGAGAAGTTCAGAACGGGCTTAAGAATGGGGGGCAGAGCGTCAGCAAGAAAAGGCATGAAATATGATGTGGAACAACCCTTCAAGGGTCCTTTATATAGGCATTGATGTGACGGTTGAACTCCCCATCTCAATCTAATGGTTGAGAAAACTTCTGAATAGATCTGTCGGTTGATATGATAGTCGCAAGGAAAATTTGATAGGATCCGATCTTTTGATATTTTTGAATAAAAACATTCGAATTTAAGGAAACTATAATCCAAGAAATTTTAAATGAACAAAAGAACCTACCAGTAAGAAAAATTTGATTACGAAAACTTAAGAAAGAATCATACCTTTCATATTTCTAGGAAGATTATTCATATTGAGAAAAAAAATCTTCTTAAAGAACATTAGATTCCGAAAAAAGAACATGAAAAAAAAATATTTAAAAAAATTGACTACGAAAATACCCATTATGAAAAAAAACATTGCAAATATTCATTACAAATAATTTTGAAAAACTCCATTATGGAAATTTTGAAAAACTTCATTATGGAAATTTTGTAAAACTTCATTACGGAGATTTGGAAAACTCCATTACGAAAAACATTAAAAACTTCATTACGAAAAACATGAAAAACTTCATTAAGAAAAATATGAAAAACTTTATTATGAAAAATATGAAAATCATCATTACAAAAAATATGAAAATCTCCATTATGAAAAATATAAAAAATTTCATTACGAAAAATATAAAAATACTCATTACGAAAAACATGAAAAACTTATGAACAAATTTACTCCCCATGTGAAAAGAAATTTATTATTGTAAAGAGATTGGTTCAATGGGAAGTTAATGAGGAAGATTAACTTACAGTTATCATTCCTAACTTCTTTATAATGTTGTCAAATCTGTCAGATGGTAAAGATTTTGTGAAAATATCAGTAAGTTGATCTTGCATTCTGATAAATTGAAGAATGATATCTCCTTTTTGTGTGTGATCCCAAAGAAATTGATGTCTAATATCTATGTGTTTTGCACGAGAGTGATGTAAAGGGTTTTTACTAAGGTAAATGGCACTTTTATTATCACAAAAAATTTGTGTTTTGGTAAAACTCATACCATAGTCTGTGAGTGTGTGTTGCATCCACAACACCTGAGAACAATAACTTCCGGCTGCTACATATTCAGCTTTGATAGTGGAAAGTGCTACTGAGTGTTGCTTCTTTCTTGACCGAGAAACTAATGAATCTCCTAAGAAATGACAAGTTCCGGATGTACTCCTTTTATCCATTCTACAACCACCAAAGTCATCATCTGAAAAACTTTTTAAAACAAAATCATTTCCAGAAGTATAAAAGAGTCATAAATCCATTGTTCCTTTTAAGTAACAAAAAATTATTTTCACTTCCTTTAGATGAGATTCCTTAGGACTGGATTGATATCTTGCACATAGGCATACTGAAAAAATTAAGTCTGGACGAATAGATTTCAAGTAAAGTAAACTTCCTATCATACCTCTAAAAGATATTTGATCTACTGGTTTCCCAGCTTCATCAAGATCAAGTGTATTTGAGGTACCAATGGGAGTACTTATACTCTTAGTGTTGTCATATCCATACTTTTTAAGAAGATATTTAATATAATTATGTTGGGATATATATATTCCTTGTGGTTTTTGAGAAATTTGAAAACCGAGGAAAAATGTTAACTCTCCCATCATACTAATTTCAAACTCATATTTCATTAGACCGGCAAAGGAATCAGTTAAAGATTGCTGAGTTGAACCAAATATGATGTCATCAACATAAATTTGAATAATGAAAACATTTTTCTTATCTTTATTTATAAAAAGGGTTGGATCTAAATTTCACTTAACATAGTTATTTTGAAGCAAAAACCTTGTAAGTCTATCATACCAGGCTCTAGGTACTTGTTTAAGGCCATACAACGCTTTGGTAAGTCTATAAACATGTTTAGGATGTTTTTTATCTTCAAAACCAGGAGTTTGTTCAACAAAAAACTTCCTCTTGAACTTAACCATTAAGGAAAGCACATTTCACATCCATTTAAACAAGTTTGAAATTAAAGAATGCTTCAAAGGCAATTGAGATACTAATAGATTCAAGTCAGGCTACTAGCGCATAGGTTTCTTTATAGTTTATTCCTTCTTGTTGATTATAGACTTTAGAAACCAATCTATCTTTATTTCTTACTATTATTTCATTTTCATCACACATATTTCTAAAGACCCATTTTACTCCAATAACATAAGTTTCCTTAGGTCTTTCAACCAAGGTCCATACTTTATTCCTTTCAAATTGACTTAGTTCATCTTACATGGATTTAATCCAATCATCATCACCTAAAGCTTCATCAGTGATTTTTGGTTCTAATTGGGAAAGCAATGCTATATGTTCTACTTCATTTCTTAAGGAGATTCTATTCCTTACAGGTTTTTTTACATCACCAATGATGCTATCACTGGGATGATTCTTTAGAAACAACTGATTTGGGTTTTCTAAAACCTGTTCGTCAACATAGGGTAGGAAATATTCTGGGGTAAATTTTTCAGAAGTATCTTCTTGGACATTTTCCTTATCAGAAGGATCTTCTATCAAAGGTTGATAATCAGTTTTTGAAAACACATCCAAAGATGTAGGTTGGGGTTTTTTAAAAACAAAGGGATCAGTTTCATCAAATTTGACATGTATTGTCTCTTCAACATTAAAAATATTTTTGTTTAAAACTCTATAAGACTTAGAAGCTGTGGAGTAGCCTAGAAAAATTACTTCATAATATTTTGGTGAGAATTTGTGTAGATTATCTTTAGTATTCAAGATGAATACCCTGAATCCAAAAACCTTGAAGTAGGAAAGTCTAGGTTTTCTACCATTCCATAACTCATATGGGGTTTTATTAAGAAATGGTCTAATAAAAACTCAATTTATAGTATAACAAGAAGTACTTATAGCTTCAGCCTAAAAATTTTTGGCTATAGAATACTCACTCAAAATGGTTCTAGTTATCTCTTGAATAATTCTATTTCTTCTTTCAACAACACCATTTTGTTGAGGTGTTCTGGGTGCTGAGAAGTTATGAGTAATGCCTTTTCTACTACAAAAAAGTTTCAAAATCAGAATTTTGAAATTCTCCTCTATGATCACTATGAATATTTATCAAAGGAAGGTTTTTCTCATTTTTCACTTGGGCTCTAAAACTCTTGAAATACAAAATATCTTCAGAATTATTTACTAGAAAATAGACCCACGTAAATCTAGTGTAGTCATCAACTAAGACAAATACATAATACTTGCCTCCAATTCTTCTAGTTTGTATTGGACCAAAAAGATCCATATGCACTATCTGTAATGCATCAGTAGTTGTGACTTCACTGACTTATTTAAAACTTGATTTATGTTGCTTTCTATATTGATAAGGGTCACAAACTATTGAAGAATCAAATCTAAGATCTGGTTGATACATAAATAATCTTTTCTTAGAAATTTTTTATAGGTTCCTAAGGTTACAGTGACCTAACCTTCTATGCCATAACCATCAATGATCTTCCATTTCACAAAGGCAAGGTAGATCTTGGCTCCTAAGGTCTTTTAAGTTTAGTGTGTAAACATTCTCTTGCCTATGGGCATAAAGAATAAACTCTTCCTTGGAATTGTGTACTATAGACATGTCATTCCTAAAATTCACAAGGTAACCTTCATCACATAATTGTCTTATACTAATGAGATTTTGATTAAGACCCTTAACACATAAAACATTTGAAATCAAAGTTTTTCCAAGAGGAATGATGTTACCTATACCTATAATTTCTCCCTGACCATTATCTCCGAAAGTTCCTTTTCCTCCTTTCGTCGGGATAATATTTTAAATGTAGTTTTTCTTACTAGTCATATACCAGGAACTTCCACTATCCATGTACCATGTAATACTATTGGTACTCTCTCTATTTTCCTAAAAATAAGAAAAATTTATGTTTTCAGAATCCAAACTTTCTTGGATCCAGAAATCTCAGAAAGCAAACTTTTTGGCACCCACATTTTCTTAGAAAAATATGCTTTATGAAATCCTAAAGACTGGGTTTTGTTTAAGGAAAAAAGTTTTACCAATACCCAGCATACTGACACTTAGTAAATAATGGGGGACTTTGAGGAAAAAATTAATTGTTACTGAAAACCGATTTAGAACAATTATAACCAAAACCAGAACTATTTGTTAGAGGTCGTATTTGAGAATACATCTTATCAAAATTTTCCTTACCTAAGGTAAAGTTTGACCAAAACTTCCTCAAAGAAAAAATTTCGTATTTGAGTTTGATAACTAAGTTCTTATCTTCCAAAACATTTGATTTTGAACTAGAGTTAGGCTCAAAAACATTTTTCTTAGAAATTACATTTTCTAGATCCTTAGAAAGTTTATTCTTCTCAGAATTTACTTCCTCAAGATTTTTTGAAATATTTTCAAAATAAAAATTCTTATTATCAAGATCGTTAGAAAGATATGATATTTCTTTAGTAAGAATAGTATTCCTATAATTTTCCTTATCATGTTTTTTCAGGAGTTTTGAATTCTCAATCTCAAATAGTTTGGTAAACCTAGAAACTTCTTCACATGAAGGTAAAGTGTCATCTCTATCAGAAGAAGATTCTTCATCAAAAGATTCATATTATTTATCATTAATATAATTATAATTTAAAGAAAAGTTGGTCATAGATTCAACATTGTGTACCTTAGCCATTAAACAGTGATTTTTAATTAGTAATATAGCTATTAGACCAAGATTCTTCTGTCCAGAAGATTCGTAATCTGAAGATTCATCTGAAGAGTCTCCACCACTCGCACTCTAGGTGTCATTAGCTTTCAATACTTTCTTAACTTTATACATGTATTACTTATTTCTGTTTCTCTCAGAATGCTTTTCCTTTCATTCATTTCTCTTAAGAATAGGACAATCAGGTCTTATATGTCTAGCTCTCTTGGATTCATAACATGTGATTTCAGAGTCTTTCTTATTTTTCATTTCTTTCTTCTTGTATATGGATTGAAAATTCCTCTGTCCAGCAATCTTGTCCATCCTTCGAGCAAGATTTTCTAACTCATTCTCTGAGGATTCACTTCCACTGGATTCGAATTGGATAATAACCTTTTTAGATTTGGATCTGGTAACTCTCTCAGGAGTCTTAGATTTCATATGATTTGAAGTTGTATTAAAAGCAACACTGCCATTCTCATTATTTTTCTTAATATTATCAGCATATCTCTTCATTCTAGTCTCATGTTGAAGAAGAGTTCCAAAAAGTTCATCCAGAGAAATTTGAGTAACCTTTCTATTTTCATCAATAGATGTTTTCTTGGATTCCCACTCATTCGGCATGATGTCTATGATCTTATCAACATGAGCTTCATCATATAATCCTTTCTCACCCATAGATTGTAAACTATTCACAATAGTCATGTATCTTTACTGCACCTTACATATGGGTTCTCCATAAGGAAATAAGAAACCATGATATTCATCTCTGAGCATGGCTCTTCTTGTTTCAATGACCTTTGAAGTTCCAAAGTGAGTAACTTCATGTTTCCTCCAAATTCAATTTGATGCTTTACAAAATGAAATTTGGATATATATATTTCTAGTCATGGAAAAAATCAAAGTATTGTGTACCTTATAATTCAATTGATATTCATTATTTTCTTGATTGGTGAAGGTAATAACTTCCTTGTCAGGGATTTTATATCCTCTAGTAAGAATGAAAAAGTTATATTCTCTATTATTGATAATGAAATTCTTCATGTGATCTCTCAAATATTCAAAATCGTTTCCATAAAATATAGGTGTACTAGTTGGATTGAGATTGTCTATGGAACCAACATTGATTCCTGCCATATTAAAGAAAATTCTTTCCACAAAACACTTGTTAATAGAAATATTTCGGATTCAAGGAAAAATAATCCTAAGAAAGGAAAATATAGAACAATGAAAACTTGAGCAAGGAAAACTTATATGCGAGTGTAAGTATTTCAGAGACCTCCTCTAATACCAATTGTTGGATATAAATAATGTATGAAGATACTAATGAACTATCTAATGATTCTCAATATACAAGAGGGGGGTGAATTGTATACTTTAAAAATTCTCAGGAACTTTTAAAGTTGATTAGAAACCTTTCTATTGTTTATCAAGGTTAAACAATGTAATTTCACAAAACCTCTAAGTTCTAAAAATTTTCTTGATTCTAGAAATAAGATCAGAGTCTATCTTGCTATCCCTACAAGCCCTCAACATCAAGGTAGTCAACACATCTGTCTTACATAGCAAGGAATTCCTTGAACTTTAAGGTAGTCTTCATCGTTTTCTTCCTATCCCCGGAAGCCCTTAATTATACACAACAACAATTGGAGTCTCACAAAGAAAATCTGAACAAGAAGTTCAGTACGCACAAAGAAATAATGTCTCTCTCTCTAGAAATCACTTCAGCAGCATGTAATATCTAGATTGATCAACTTGTTGTTCAAAGTTATGAGCTCTTTCAAATGAGCTCCTATTTATAGGCACAACACCAACGGTCGGCTCCCTTCTCCAAGGGTCATATTTTCCTTGAATTTCGGAGGGACCTGTACAGGTGTCACTCAAACAACGGTTGGTTAGTGACTGAATTCACAACATCATTTTATAAGAAAAACAAATGTAAGAAAAAATATGGTTACATAACCAAAATTCGATATTCAGAATGTAAGCAAATGAATGTTTGGAGTCTAAAAAAAATAAATTCCGAGTCTATAATACAAGGATATTAAGATTCTGTTTTCTAAGGAATTCGGAACCTGAACTCTATAGAATTCGAGAGTCTGAATTTCAAAGAAATTCAGAATCTGGATTCACAAGAATTTGGAACCTGAACTTACAAAGTTCGGAATCAGAGTTCATGAGAATTCGAAGTCTGGACTTACAAATTTAGGAGTTAGAATTCATGAGAATTCGGAGTCATAACACATAAAATTTCAGAGTCTGAATTCAGATAACTCAGATTCAGAACTCCGAAAAGTTCAGAATATGAATTTAGAGATCTTGGAGTCTGAACTCAGATAATTTCGGAGTCTGAATTCAGAGAACTCAAAGTCTGAACTCAGAAAAGTTCAGATTCTGAATTTAGAGAACTCAGAGTCAGAACTCAGAAAATCTCAGAGTCTGAATTCAAAGAACTCAGATTTTGAATTAAGATCCTAAAAATAGAATTCTCTTTATCTAAGTATTATATGATTCTGGGGTTTTAGACTTGAAACCGAATTTTACACTTAGACAAGATAATGAACAATGAAAACATGGTTCGGAAAAATATCCTTGGGGTAGGAAAATTTTCCTTATAGAAGTAAAACACAGGGTAAAATGAAGTTTGACTAGTGATAAGGTGTTTGTGATTTTCAAAACAAGAAGAAATTATAAAGTACTAAGGAAACCTTATTGACTCAACAATATCCACCAAGTATGAAGGAATGGAAAAGTCATAAGGAAAACCTTATTGACTCAACAACTCCTCTTTCGGGCCACTAAGTATTCACATGGCTACTGCTCGATCCATCAATAATACCCCAACCACCATGAAGTCCCACATAAAATGACCCAAAGTACCATCTTTCCAAAAGGTTTCCAACTCTGCAAATGACTCGTCAATCAAACGTCATGTTTTCAAGTTATTAGTGTTTTAGTTACCACGGACTGGTTGCGTCTGAGCCCGATCTGACCCAGTCGTACCGACCTGGCCAACCCGGCCTAGGGGGTCCCACATACCCCAGTTTAATTCGACTGGTCCAACCTGACTTGGTTCAGGAGAGGGTATGTCCGGTCTCGCCCGACCCAATGGGCATTGCTATGCCCGACCCAGTTTTTTCAGGGGTCCATCCAGTCGGGTCGCCTGGTGACCCAGTCTTGTCTGGCCTGACCTAAAGGGTGCAGGTCTGGTCTACTAGTGTGGGTCTGGTCTGCTGGGTGAAGGTCTGGCCTGGATCGCTAGATGGGGGAGTTGTTCGCCAGCTGAAGACTGGCCGCATGTGCGGCTAGTGGTGTGTTCCCAGGAGACGACAGCCGCCACCGCATCCCCTCCTCTGTCCGAATGCAACTCGCAAGGAGTGGGACGCTCCTACCATAAGGCGCTCACCTGGCACCATGTCTAGTTTCTGTCGCGGATGATGGGACATGGCCTCCCCTCCGTTGTGGTCGAGTGACCAGGGTCGCCAGATCACCTGGGCAGCCCGGACGCGGGCTACCGCCTCCATGCTATCGCGACCTCCTAGTGTCGGGGTGCACCGATGGGGGGGCCACCTCCCTTCGCATGTGGCAGCTGCCACAGGTCACCATCGGCCACTGGTGCTAGATGTTCCTTTTACGGTCCACTTGAGTTGCTCATGTGGTATGTTTCTCAATCCGCCTTTCCCAACGGGTTTCGTAGGGCGTCACCTTCCCTATGAAGGCCTCGAACTTGTCTTTCTGCTATTCAAAAATTTCTCCACCAAGAACACAGAAGGCAGAGTGCGGTCGGGCCTTTTTTGTGTCAGTCTACACCCTCTGAGTTAGAGGTTTAAAGAAGGGGAGACTCGGGATTACAATTCTATCAACAATAAAATTAATCTTGAATAGAAAACTCAAGAACGATACCCTACTACAATAACACACGATCCTAATATTGACCTATTTGTGGATTAATCTGTGTTTGTCATTTAGAAAAAGAACAGGGAAAACCTTAAAATAATTAAAAACCCCTACCTCATTGAAATTCATTGTTCTTTGAGGTACATCGAAGTCGATGATGTCTGCCTGCGTTCTTCGTTCATCACTCGCCGGTGATAAAAAAAATAAAAGTTTAAGTTATTTTATTATTTTTCTCGAAAAGTCCAAAAATTAACTTTTCTGTTCAACCCTTACTGACTGAACCTTAGTATTTCATAGGAAAATCCCGGCATTCTAAGTTCAACGGTGTCCTCATATTTTTGATCCGATCACCGGTTCTAAATTTATAAAAACGGACTCGCACGTTTACTGAACGTACCTAAAAAATTTCAAAATTTCATCTCGGGCTCACCGGTCCTCAGAATCACGTGTCATCAGATCGTGTGGTCTCAAAATAATTTAATATAAATTAAAAATAATTACATGTAAATTTGTGGACATTACATCAATCATGAACCCCTATAATGGTCCTTTATCTAGTGAATTGAAATTTATATAGAATTTCAGTTCTCCATATTTTCACCAAACATTAACTCAATCTAGGATCTCTACAAATAAAATTTCCTAATTTTCATATTGTATAACAAGATAATTAAAAAAAAAATCAAATTCAAACAAGAGTGTATTGTTATTTCCGTAACTACAGATTAAATGAGCTTTTCACACAAAAAATATCAATCTTTTGGAAAAACACAAACATAAAATGGAAGATTAAGTATGAAATGAAATTTTAAAAGAAAATTTTCTTAAAATATTAATTACTCCCCTGTATAATAATGTTCTTCTCTTTTGATTCATTTTTCCCCTTTTTAAATAACTTCTACATGAAATAATTCTAAAAAACAACAACTATTAGAAGCAATTAAAACTAATATATAATTAATATTCTATAAATTCATCCCCAATAAAAAAAATTCTAAAAAATATCAAAATTTATTTTTCTATAAATTTCTCCCCCATATTTATTTTCAAAAAAGAAACCAAAGGATAAAAGAAACAAGTGAGGCTCTTAAATAAATAAATAAAACTCCCACATGTTAAAAAATGTAAAAATAATATACTTCTAGGGAATAATAAAATGAGAGAGAATATAAATATCATAGTAAATTTTAGTAAAATACATTAGATTGATTTTCTAAGATAATAACCAAATGATAAATTGTTAGCAAACTATACCTTTTGAAATTTTTCTCTTGATTCTTATGAATGATCTTCTTATTTAGAATGTGTTTCTAAAATAATTCTTTAAACATTTATCAAAACATACGATAAAAAAATGTGTAGTGCAATAAATATTTAATTTGATTCTTTTAAATAATACTTAGAGAATTATATCAAAAATAAATTGATAATGATAAAAATAATAACCCTATTGAAACAATGATAAGAAAATAATACCTTCATAAGTAAATTTACCATTAGACTCAGAAATTAGGGCAACTTTTGATGATGTAGATTTTGATAAATGATCATAGGATAAGATAATGTAATTTCTGATCACCTTAATCAAATTAAGTATAACCTATAAATAAAATTTGTTGTATCCTAAATAAAATTTACACCCCCTTTCTTGATGAATTTTTTAATGTAAACAAATAAATGTAACAAAAAGAAGAAATTATAATCATTTAATATTGTTTATAGTTAACTTCTATTTAATGTATTCAAATATTTCATAAGTTAAAGGTTTATTAAAGATTTTATAATGATGATTTCCAGTTCTGATAAACTAGATAATGATATCTCCATTTTTTTATGTCCCAAAAGAAGTGGTATCTTATATCTTTGTGATTTCTATATTAATGATATGATTATTTCTTAGAATTAGAAATAACACATGTTCTATCACAGATATTCAACCTTTGAGTAAAACTCAATCCAAAATTAGTGAGTTCATGCTACATCTATATAAGTGAATCATAATAATTTTCAACTACCACATTATTAACTTTGGTAGTGGAAGGTGAAACTGAGTGTTTTCTCCTTGTTGGACCTTGAAACTAAATATTTTCCTATGAAATGAAAATTTCTAAAAGTAATATTACAATAAATTATACATATTCTAATTTCATCATTCAAAAATATTTTATCTAAAAATTCAGTTCTAAAGGAATTAAATAATCCCAATTCTGAAGTACCTTTTAGATAAAGGAAATTACACTTTACTACATTGATGTGTGATTCCTTAAAATTAGTTTGGAATCTCACTCAAAAAATTACAAAATAAATAATATATTGTCAACATATATTTAACTATAGTAAACATATGATTATACCTCTATTGAGTTTTTGATATACCAGTTTCACAAACTCGTTAAGATATAATTTATTAGAGGTACCATTTTATGTACTGATTCTAAAAATAATTTTCAAAACAAAATCATTTAAGTGAGTCTTGTATATAATTATATATATATCCTTTCTCTAAAAATATATTTTTATATGTAAATAATCTACTATCCTTGTTATTTTTCCTCATGAAAACAGTACGGAAGAATTAGGTAAAATAATAGGTCATCTTTATGAATTATTTTAAAAAGTGTTGGTAATGTCCACATTTATCAGTGGTAAAAGTGAGTGATGAAAACACATCATATTTTTCATCAATTATTTTAACATTGATAAAAATCAATCTTTTTTATCACTAATTAAAACATTGATAAAGTGAATTGATATTATATATACCTTCACATGGATTTTATTTTCACCTTGATTGATGATCCTTGTTATATATTAACACTATATATATATATTATATATATCCATGATTATATTTTCCATATTATTGTATGATATATATTAATATATAAAAAATTGATATTTCAAATGAAAAATTATTTAAATAAATATTATATATATTTATATATATTTTTATATAAATGTTTATATATATATAATATATACTCTGATTTGTAAATGAGTTCATTTAAATTTTACTTAGAATATATAATTTAGAAAATATATTTCATAAATCGAATATATAAAATTGATATTAATTAATATATATGTAAGTTTATATATATATATATAGGTAATCATATTTTTATATGTAATTAAATATATAAAAGTAATGCTAATTAATAATTTATTTTAAAATATGATTAAATATTTTTATATATATCTAACAGTAACAAAAGTGTAAAAAATTCTATTTATGGTGGGATTATTTTGATGTACATTACGTCTATCACAAATTATTCCTTTGGAGAGTACTTGGTTCTATTGGGAAAATTTTCATTGCTAAAAGTATTAATAATTACGAGTTATTACTATTGAATGAAAGTCTATGTCAAATATTTTTAGTGCACTTGTGAGTGCTATTGTGTGTGGGACTATTTATAATGGAATTGTATAGTTCTATTGCAATAAGAGAGTAGAGGTGATATATTTAATGATCTATCAGAATTACCTATTGTATTATAAATAAAAATGGAGGTGAGATATTTTCTACAAACCATATATGTCGCAAATAACTTAAAAATGATGTCTATTTTTTATGACAGAAGATGTATCTACTGAAAAAAACACATATTTTCAAAAACAATTACAAATAGTCATGTTGATAGATTCACATTTAACCTAGGCTACTTTTAATGGAAATCCTTTTGTCGCTAATATACGTTGCAAGTAATTTTTCTATAAACCCAATAAAAAGAATTGTTTAAAAAAATAACATCTAGTTTCTCTTTATTTAATTTGAAGGAATGTTTCTTATATCATTATTGAAAGCCCAAAACAAATCTGATGCTCCACATCCAAATATAGAAGGTATTAATTTTAATATTTATTTTAATGTATTATTAGTAAATTTTTTTATGGAATGTTTTTAATCGTTCATATATATAATTATTATTATTTTAATTAGATTAATTAGTTTGTTTATATTTTTTAAAACTTCTTAGTTGTTTATTTATTTAATAAGAAAAATAAAAATTTTAAAATAGAAAATAAATACTAAAAATTATAATTAATTAGTTATAATTACATAAAAATCGTTAAAAATTTATAAAAATTATTAACAATTAGTAACATAAAAATATTAAAAATATTATTTAAATTTAGTATAATGGTTTCCTGTCATTATAGAAAATATAATATGATTTTTCTAATTAATTATATCATATAACATAAAAATAACTAGAAGGTAATATATAATTATGTAAAAAATATTATTATATAATAATATGTAAATTTCATTCAAAATAATTAGCTATAATTAAAAAATTAGAAACATAGATTATTTAAATATAGTAAAATAATAAATATATTTAAATTTTGAAAAAAAATTAAAAATAATATAAATTTATATGTTTCAAACAAAAATAATAATCACTACTTTTTAAATAATATAATAAATTATTTATGATGTTAAATTAAATAAAAATGATCAAAATTCATAAATTTAAAAAATTAGGACATAAAATAAAAAATGATAAATGATTAAAAAGTAATAATATAAAAAAACTAATACTTGTGTCAGGACCCGTCCCTCAGGGCCCATTCCATGACTACCCCAAGCCAATCTTCTATAGGCCAGGGGTTGGCGACTAGTACCGAAAGGCATAACCATGAAAAACGGGAAGGCATTGCCTTTAAACCTGCAAACACACAGTCTAAGAACACAACAAGAAGAAACCACAAAGTAAACTATTGTAGTAAGAAGTGTACTAAAAGTAAAGGGGCTAGAAAACAAGCCCAAGTGAAAAGTACGAGTACAACAGAAAAGAGGAAACAGCTCATGTATCGTCCACCGCATATCCAACCTGAAGGGTAGGTACAGCTCACGATCAATTTTCACTATGTCATGTCACGTTAAATGGTCCACCTCTGAGCAACTTCCAGTCATGTCTCCCTTAGCCTTGATCAACGTTGTTCGTCGTCTGCATAAGACATAGAAAGGTGCAGGCATAGCTTTTGTAGGGGTGAGTATAACAATACTCAGTAGGGACCCCGAGACCCCTAAAGGTCTTCCAGAGTTCCACAAATGAAAAAACACAAAGCAAGACCTCAATCACAAAGCACAAAGAATTCAACAACTCTACTTAGGTATATTCTCATTCATATACCTAAGTTATCAAAATTTACTCATCTCATTCATGAGAAAACATAAGGCTCCAAATTTTAAGCCATTTGTACAACTGATCCATGAGGGGATAATACCACAACGGTAACACCACAAAGTTAAAACTACCATAAAGGTAAAGACACAACTCCCACCAGGTGTAACTTAAGTGCAGAAGTACAGATGATTAGACGTATCACTGAATCATCTTATTCTGTCGAGAGGCTCTACTACTAACCCTCACAAGATCGATAGATGTTGACCCACATAATATCGGTGAGCGTTGACCCACTCAGGATTTCTAAGCACTGACCTACATAGTATTGATATATGTTGACCCACATAGGATCGATAGATGTTGACACATATAGGATCGATGTTCTTTCTTCACATTACATCCAGCCACTAGATTCCCACAATAAGCACGCTTTATTTTGGGATGATCCACTCCTAAAGATTTTGGTCGTACCTAAACTACATTAAGTTCCAAGAAGAAGTATCCCAAAGGGCCTCCATGTTGTAAGGGATCCAACGCGGTAGACGACGCGTCAATCGGACGCACGATCTGTGACTTATTTGCTTTTTAGTACCAAGGGCCCGGTTGGATTCGGGTTCGATCCAACCCGGACATAATCCAACATTCTCCAAAATTAAAGTGGATTATACCAAAAGGTCAATCTCAATCCAAGGATCTTAGCATTGTAGATGGTTCGTCAAATGGACGTCTGGTTCACAAGTTATGGCCCTTTAAGAGAAATAGGGCCTCGTTGGGTCCGGGTCCGGTCTAACCCAAGAAAACTAACCCAATCCAATTCTGACCCGGCCCATCCCAAACCGGCCTCGGTCGGCCTGGTTGGGCTAGGCCGTGGACTGGCCTAGCCCGACCCACGGAGGGGTGCGGTCTGCTGGGCTCGCGCAGCCCAGATCGCGAAGGGCGTGGATCGCTGGACTCGCTCGGCCCGACCCGCTGAGGGGTGAGGCCCGCTGGAGGTGCGGCCCACTAGAGTGGGGCCCACCCTAGCTGGTACGGGGGGGGGGGGGGGTAGTAGACCCCTGGTCTTCCAAAATGGCTAGGTCCATTCGGTTCATGTGGCGGTGCTATGTGGCACCGCCTGGTCTCCCTGTGGGACCCGCAGGGAGTGGGACCCTACTGCCGTAGCGTCGGAGTCGCGACCACACTCTCTGGCGTCATGTCGTTGTGCACTGCTCTGCCTCCTATGTTCAGTCGAGGTTGGTCACTCCCTGCAACCGTCGTGGCTGAAGAGTCGCCACCACCCAATCCTGCGGTGCGCCATTGCGCCCCGCTCCGCCTTCCGCACCCGGCCCGAGTCGGCTGCCATCTTGACCCGTCACAGCTATGGCCGCGACCTTCTCCACTGGAGATGCACGATAGAATGCTTCCATCTCCTTCGTGGCCAGTCATTGCCGACTGCCGTTGTCACATGCCAGCGCCGGTCGTGAGGGCTTCCTTGGCAGTGCCACACCAACTGTCTTCTGTGGGCCATCAGGTGAGCTCTGGTAACTAGTTTTTTCATCCAAATGTATCAACAACCTCTTTGGGATGCCCTCTTCACTGCTTGACCCTCAATTCTGGGTTCTGTCCAACCAGAATTAAAAGTTCGCAAAGAACGCATAGATCAAAAAAGTAAATGATGGTTCAGGCCTTGTTCACTTGGCCCCCTCCCTCTGCGTTAGCTTGATAATGTGAGGGAAGAATAAGAATCATTAATTATTTTAAAACTAAACCAAATAAAAACCCTACCTCAAGATCATTGGATAACCTTTGCGTTTGAGTAAGAGTCAGTGTTCATCGTTCCCGAAACATTCCTCCAACGATGTCGCTCAATCATTATTCTTCGGTTCTTCCTTGCTGAGGGGATTTGTTCTTCGTCAAGAATCCTCCCAAGATCAATCCTTTTCCAATGATTTTCCAAAACCACACATTAGAGTTTAACTCTATATCATGTGATTAATAGGTTCATTAATTGGTGTAATTAATGATCCTCATTAATCACACGAAGGGTGGTTACACAACCATTGTGTAACCAACCATTTAATGTTCTTCACTAAATGCCTGACCGCCCCTGTGGTCCCTACAATCAAGACTTAAAAGTAAAGTGGAAAGATGTTTTAAAAATAAAATAAAATAAATTTATTTTATTTATTCATCTACAAAAAATGTAAAAACAACTTTCCTCCTCGGCCCACTACGGTCGAAGTTAAACCTCCCTTAAGATAATCCTGGTGCTACGAGTGCAATGGTGCCCTCGGATTTCAATTCTAATCATCAGTTCAAATTTTAGGATTTCCCACTCACACGTTTACTGAACATATCTAAAATAAAGTTCATAAATTCATTTTGGGCACACCGGGCCTTGGAATCATGCATAGTCAATTTCTGTAGACTCGTAATAATTCCATATAATTAAAAAAATACATGGGAAATCTGGGTCTTTACACTCTCCCCACCTTAGATATTTTCATCCCCAAAATCCACAATATAGACTAAGGAAACAAATGGGGGTACTGAGTAGAAATATGAGCCTCCCTCTCCCACGTGCTCTCTTGGATGTTCCCATACTGCCAGTGAATGCACACCAGAGGTGTTGATCATCCATGAAGGACATGCTCCTGTCGATCCTCAATCTCCACTGGAACCTCCATAAACATTGCCCCATCATCAATGTTCAGCTCGCCCCAGTCGATAACATGTGATGTATCATGCATGTACTTCCTCATCTGTGACACATGAAAGACGTCATGCACCTGATGCATCTGTGTGGGAAGATCTAGGTGATACGCCACCTCTCCAAATCTACTGAGAAATTGAAAGGGTCCGATGAACCTCGAATATATCTTGTCGCCCCGGCCAAATCTCTGCAAACCTCATCGGGGTGAGACCTGTAGGAAGACACGGTCTCCCTTCTCGAACTCCAAAGGTCTCCATATCCTATCAGTATAAGACTTCTTCCTACTCTATGTAGTCTTCATCTACTCCTGGAAGATCTAAACCTTCTCAGTGGAAGCCCATACCAACTCTGGACCCATAAGTGCTGAATCCCCTGGGTCTGTCTAGTATAGAGGTGATATGAAAGGTCGACTATACAAGGCCTCAAATGGTGCCATACCGATGGTGGAGTGATTTTTGTTGTTGTATGAGAACTCCACAAAGGTAAAGTGATCCTCCCAACTGTAGCCAAAATATAGGACGCAAGCACGAAGCATGTCCTCTAGTGTCTGAATGGTCCGCTCCGTCTGACCATCCATCTGTGGATTAAGGATGGTGCTCAAACATATATGATTCCTGAACGCCTCCTATAATCCTTTCCACAATCGGAAAGTAAAACAGATGTTGTGTTTAGAGACGATTGTCAGTGTAACCCCATGAATTCATAAAATCTCTTGTATGTAGAGGCATCTCAATCCCTCTACTAATCCCTGATCTTGGATAGGTAGGAAGTGGGCCGACATGGTGAGTCATTCAATGATCACCCAGATGGAATCATGTCCCCTGGACGAACATGGAAGCCCTGTCACAAAGTCCATGGAGATACCATCCCACTTCCACTCTGGCACATCTAGTGGTTGTTCTAAGCCTGCTGGAACCAGATTCTCAAACTTCACTTTCTAACAAATGAGGCATCATGAAACAAACTCTACCACTGCTTTCTTCATCCTTATCCACCAGTGCTGATATCGGAGGTCCTAGTATATCTTTCCACACCAGGATGTACCACCAGAGGGGATTTATGGAACTCCCTCAACACCTCCTCCCGTAGAGCCACTGGTACCATGGTGAATCCTTTAAAAAGGATGACATGCTCCCCACCTTCAGAAAAAACATCAGGTTCCAGTCTTGAGGATATCTAGGAACGTCGAGCCTCGCATTCAATGTCCCCAAGTTGTTCCTCCCGAACTCGCTGAAGAAGTGGGGGAGTGACAGTCATAAACTGGAGGTAATCTTCTCTATATCTATCCACAAAGGATATCTACAACGTGGATTTCTACATTGTTTCCTCACTCAGAAACTATAAACCAGACCTCCGGCTGAGTGTGTCTTCCACAACTTTCCCCTTCCTAATAGATTATACTATCTCAAAGTCATGGTCTTAGAGGAACTCCATCCATCATCGTTGTCTCAGGTTCTGGTCCTTCTATGAGAAGATATACCTGGGAATCTTGTGATCAGAGTAAACAGTAAACCGGTCACCCGTCAAGTAGTGTCTCCACATCTTCAAGGCGAAGACTAATACTGCTAGCTCCAGGTTATGGGTAGCGTAAGTCTGCTCATGTTGTCTCAATTTTCGTGAACCATAAGCGATCACTGCTTGGTCATGCATCAGGACACATCTATGTCTGGTCCCTAATGCATCACATTAGACTACATACCCAACGCCTTCTTCTCGTAGCCTCAAGATGGGGTCACTCATCAGTATCTGCCTCATCTCCTAAAAAATCTTCCATAATCTCTACATCCATACAAAGGGTTTTCTCTTCTTCTTCAATGCTGACAAGGGTGTCGTAACTCTGGAAAAGTCAGCTACGAATATTCAGTAGAACCCAGCCAACCCCAAGAAGCTCTACACCATGGTCACACTCCTGGGTTCCTCCCAAGCAAGCACAACCTCTATCATTGATGGATCCACTGCAACTCCATCCTCTGAGATAATGTGTCCCATAAAGTGGACCTCTTGTATTTATAATTGTAACTTCAAGAGCTTACTATAAATCTGGTGTTCTCAGAGTGTATCCAGAACTATCTGCAGATGATAGGCATGCTCTTCTTCCGTCGTCAATTATATCAATATGTCGTCAATGAATACCACCACGAAGTGATTGAGGTAATTCTATAATATCTTGTTCATAGTCCCATGAACATAATAGGTGCATTGGTTATACCGAATGGAATAACCAAGAACTCATAGTGGTCATACCGACATCTGAATTTTGTGTTCTGCACATCCTCATCTCGTACCCCGAGCTGATGATAGCCTAATATGAGGTCAACCTTTGAAAACCAATGAGCTCTATTCAGCTGATCTAAAATATCATCAATCCTCGGAAGTGGATACTTGTTCTTCAAGATCACCTGGTTCAGGCACCGATAGTCCACACAGAGTCTCAAACTCTCATCTTCCTTCTTGGTGAACAAAATTGGGGCTACCCATGGAGAAACACTTGTCCTTATGAACCCCTTCCTCTGTAAGTCCTCCAACTTTACCCGTAACTCACGAAGCTCCATAGGAGCCATATAATATGTTGGTGTAGATATCGGTGTCGTCTCGGGGTACAAGTTGATGTAAAATTCCACCGCCCTACAAGGAGGTAGTCCCAAAACATCATCTGGAAATACATCAGCATACTGGTCCACCACTATAGGATAGCTTGGACTCTCAAAATCAACTTTTTTTAGGGTAAGGCAAGCCAACTGATGTTTGATCAGCTACACCCTCCTCTGGGTAAGTCCATCATGTGCTAAAAAGGTTCTTTTCTTGCCAGTGAAGGAAACCCTGGTCCCATCCTCACAGATGCACCACACTTTGCACTTAATGCAGTCAATCTGAGCATCGACTGTAGTTAACCAGTCTATACCCAAGATGACTTTGTAAGGCCTTGACGTTATTACTAGAAGATCACCATCGAATCTCTCACATTCTAGAGTAATCTCACAATACCGAAACCAGTGTGTAATCATCGAATCCCCGCTCATAGAAGTCTCTAGCCATAAGGATCGAGCCAATGGCACTATCGGAATCTTCGAGCTTCGAATGGGAGTCGTGGAAATAAAAGCGTTACTAGCACCTATGTCTATAAGTACTGCAACTAGGGTGAAGTAGACACTAATAGTACATCAAATCATCTCTAGAGTATCATGGTCATAGGCCTCATCTGCCTGGAGTTGAGCTCATCCCTGTCTACCTGCTCCCTGTGGTTGGGGTGGACCTCTTAGTGGTGGTGGCGGTAGAACCTCGAATCGCCACCCATCGCCTGCTGCACGGCCATCTCCTCTGCCACATTTGTCTGCTGCCTGTGGACCTCCCCGATCAAATCTCTACCTCTACCTCAGCAATCCATTAACCTTCTTCTAGTCGTTTGTACAACGGGTCGGGCACTCATGATCAATGTGACCCTTCTTGTCTGTTGATGCTCCTTTTTCATCACAGAGTCCAAAAGAATGTAAAGGGAAATGACTTAGCGCAAATTGATTCATCCTTTGAATAAAATATCAAAAATAGACAAAGGGATGAACAAGGATAACATTTCCCATAGGTCGTGCAAGTTCCCTCATAGTCGCGCAAGTCCACTTGCGCGACGCATGATGGTCACGCAAGTGACTTGTGCGACCTAAGTGATAACCTCCCGGGGTATTCTCCTGCCTATAAATAGACCCTGTGGGACCCCCATTTGAGAGAGGATTTTTTCCAGAAACTCATATTTGAGCTCCCGGCTCCCTGGTCTCTTCTCAAAACTTCTGAAACACTTCTAAGGTAATTTCTTACCTAGAAAGGAAGATCTAAAGAGGGGGAGGAAGGCCTAAGTGTTGAAACTCATCAACACTTGTGCGCCTGAGTGGCCATACCTTAAGGGAAAAGGCCACACTTGTGCGCCACCTTACTCCTTAAATAGAACTTGCGCGCCCCTCTTCTGGAAGAACCTCAAGAGGATTATAAAGTCTTTAGCCAAGATTCGCTCAAGTATTACCCTACTGGTTAACCATCGCGCAAGTACCCATGTGTCGCGTAGGTATACCTACATGACTAGGACTTGCGCGCCCACGCAGTACCTGCGCGCCTGCCAGGACTTGCGCGCCCCTACCTTTTGGGTGCCCTTATTTCCCATTTCACCCCTCTTAAGCCATTCTACCTCTCCTATTCAAGATTCAATCTTCAAGACACTCTTCAAATCCATTTATGGCATGATTTCTTGATTTGGATTCCTTATCTGAAAATAACTATGTGGAATATCTATCAAAACCTAGTGATTTAAACATATTTAAGTCACTAAAAAATTGAGATTTCATTCATTCAACCTCATCCTTTAAGATGAGAGAACCCCTTAACCCGGGCCTCCTTTTCAAGAATAAGCCCCAGTCATAATTCTCAAATCTGGGCATCCTCCTTAGGAGTAAGCCCCAACCATAATTCCCTTAATCTGGGCCTCCTTTTCAGGAGCAAGCCGCAGTCTCAAATATGGGCATCCTCTTCAGGAGTAAGCCCTAATTCCCTTAATTTTTCAAATATCTTAACCTGAGCCTCCTTTTCAAGAGTAAGCCCCAATCTTAATTTCTCTTAACCAGTCCTAATTTACCTTTGATCTGGGATTCCTTTTCAGGAGTAAAACCCAATCATAAGTACTCTCCAAATTTGGGCCTCTTTTTTAGGAGTAAGCTCCAAGTTAGAGTATTCAAAATCTCCATGAAGCACATATACCTTTATGGACTCTATTCCTAGATTTATTCCCTAAAGTAAATCCTAACATTCATTTATCTGGGCAGTCATACATACATAAGCCCCACATTATTTCTTATGATTGCATCTTTCATGGAACAATTGCCTAATTTTTTTACCAATACCTCTTGTTTCTCACACCGAACATGACTCACGTGAGCTTAGAGTGTAAAAGTAATTATGACATCCTTTTTTGAGCCATCAATCATAAAAATCATACTCCCTTACTCGAACTACGTGGGTTCTGATTCCTTTTATAAATAAAGGATATGTAGGTAGCCCATCTGTGGGTTTGATCCCAACTCTGAAATAATTCATGTCCTTCTGAATGACAATAAACTTCAAGTGCCCCACTGAGTGGCTTTAAAACCAGTATGGTCATCATAAGGACCAAGAGACTTTTACATATCAAAGGATACCATTGACTAAGAATCTCTAACAAATACAGATGATTCTTTATCAGTGAAGAACCTCGAATACATATAAAAGATTCTCTAAATTTCCTACATATCGATCATTGATTGTCATATCTAAAGGAAAACTCATTTTATATTTGGTAATGTAATAAGGATTCACGAACATAACTTAAATCTATAAAGAGAGTCCCGAAGTAGACAATAATTCCCCTCAAAAAGGTGTGATGAGTCCGACCTCCCATCCTCTCGACCAATGCAAATTCCTAAGCCTCATCAGTCCATAAACTAATGAGCACCTACCTTTGGAAAGTAGGTCCGAATGGATGTGGAATCATTAGATGTTTCCGGTTCTACGAACAAACCCGTTAGAAACCGATCAGAATATTTGAACCTCCCATCAAAAGAGGTCATCCCCAAAATCCGTGGGAAACAAAAATGGTGAACCAAACATGAATACTTAACCAAGTTAAAATGATGTTTTATCAAATTGTTAGGCCCCTATTTAAAACTAAATAAGAGGGCCAACAAAGATAATCATTGACATATGTGCTCATCCAAAAGATGTAGTGGCTGAATTTATCTTGATTAAGTCTGTTATATCAAACAGGAACTCTTTTCCAAGATCTTCTGCATTTCTAGAATTGCTGCTCTCAAGTTCACACCTGTGAATACTGCTGCTGCAAATGCCATTGCTGCTACTCCTGCTGGATCATCGGCCACTCTAAGGATGATATCACCTACTCAGCGTCTTAAACGCTGGGTATCAAATGCGCTGGTTAAGGAGTACCGTCAACACGGTACCATCCCAACTCTGGAGGCTGCCTGACAAGCCCTCCAAGTAAACAACTCACATCGGTCATCTGGACAATGACGACCAATGATCAAGAAGCAGGCGGTGCTGACTACCATATCCAACTGTTTCGTGTCGTTATCCCCGGAATGCAATCACCATTCGCTCCCTTATTCTGGGGAGGTGAATGAGAAAGTCCCTTAGGTCCTTAATTCAAACAGACAGGGGTCCTTCCTGAGGGATCCCACCAACAATCGCTGCCAGACTCGTGCGGTAGTGCGCCCTCAACATGATGAGGGTACCGACTCCAGGCATTCAGCTCAGGTTCCTCGAACCCGAGCAGGCAAGACGAATCGCCAGAGGCGAAGTCCGGTGAACAGTGAACAGGTTCTCCTCTATGCCATCTTCAGAGAAGTCCACCAACCTAACATGGTGGAAAGCAACGAGCAGGCACACACACCTGCCCATTTTAATTCCGCTGTCCAGCAGACTCGTCTGGCAGCATCACGCCAATCCCTCCAGGCAATTCTGGCGGAGTACTATAGGCAGGAATATACACCTATTTATACATCATCAGCTAGTCAGAAGGATCGTCTGACTACATATGATGGATCTCGTCAACTACGTTCGGTGAAGTGTAATTATCAGGCACATACACCTACTAGTACTAATCAAGCCTACCAACATTCTCACTTGGTAGCATTCAGAGAAGTTAGTTGGAAAGCCCCGACAACAAATAGGTGGAAGACTCAACTCTCTACCCCCACACTTGACTACTGTCAGGATTCACTGACAGGAAAAGGAGGACAGGAGTAGGCACATACACCAACTCCAAGCCCGGAATGGATGTATATTCCCGTTCTGGCAGCTGAAGTCACCAAGCATATTCTATCAATGGTGAAAGAGCAGAAGAAAATCCCTGCTCATATTCTGGATGCCTTCCAGGATATTATAACAACTTCAGCGGCATCTCAGGGAAAGACATATAAATCTATCCCTACCAGTGGAGTGACACATCAACAATTCATTCTAGAACAGACAGACACATATGTTCCATTCCAAGAGGGTTTTGGGGAATACTCCCCCATATCATATGGACAACCAAGTCAGGCACATACACCTGATTTGAGTGGAGATCGTCAGCCTAACCTGGTCATATTTCCTGATCAGGCATATACACCTGCTCAGAGTAGCCACTTTCGTCAACAAGTGGTTTCCAAGGAGAGAAAGAAGGAGTCTAAGAAAAAGACCCGCCCAACACAGTTAGGATATCAAGCGCCAATCTGTAACAAGGCCTTGCTCGATGCTGGAGTTCTTGAAGCCCTCAGACAATTATCTGTTGAAATTCAAGATTCTACTCCCTCATTTCCCAATAGTAGAATCATTAATTCTTAAGGTCTTCAACAGAAAGTTCTTCATGAAGGCTTGCTTCATGAAAATTCAGTCGATCTCAAAGTTTCATCTTCAGATGAGAGCCACAGGAACCCTTTCTGTGGTCAGAAGACCAAGGAGCAAGATATCTCATCTTTTGTTGTAACCCATTATGGTGGTCCTCCCCATGATGATGAATTTCACTACGAAAGTCCTCTCCGCAGTAGTGATGCACATTGCCCAGAAAATGCTCCAGTGGACAATGTAGTGCCGAGAAATCCCTCTTATCTTGAGGCACTTGCAAATGTGAAACCGGTCATGTCTGAAGCTTCATCGCTAGAATGTGAAATACTTTCTCAATCAGATTATAGTCCAGGGAGTAGGTCATTCTCCGAACCACCCCTAAGTCATGAATATTCTAGTTTGATCAACGATTTCTCTACCAATCCTGTTGAATCCAATGAAGCAACAAGGAAACACCAACTCTGGTCAAATTAGGTAGAAGAATTTTCATCAAATGATAAAGAGGAAATTCTGAACATGAGAAAACAACTGGTGAAAGGTGAAGTGCCAATCATGTTTTGGCCTCTGGATGACTCTCAGTATGAAATTCTAGAAATGTTGACGGAAGATGAAATTCATGATATTCATATCAACATATGGAAAACTATTTTTCAGTTGAAAAGTAAAGTATTATCTTATGATGAATACGAAAATCATCTTAAGATAATAGAATGGTTACAATGTCATATTGATTTGGCGTCTCTATCAGTCTCTCAATATCCAAAGGCTGAAAAGCAGCAGAGATCCCTTCAACGTTCATTATTTGGCACATTAAGAAGATTGTGTCAGTTTATTCCCAATGCCCCATCTGATATTCGTGTCAGAGGATGGGGTGTTCATGGAGCATTGCATTTCACAGTGCTCTCCAGTCAGCAAAGCCCGCCGAAAATGGTATTATGCAATGTTATTACGCATGGATGGCCACAGTCAATGGGCTTTGTTTGTAATCAAAAGCTTTCCCAAGAACAGGCTTCAACTAGTTCCTATCAAAATCAAGAATACAGAGAACAAGTTGTTGAATTACTCTTTCATTAAGCAAACGAGAATATTGAACATGCCTCTCATTTGGAGCAAGCATGTCACCAAGTGACAGAAGTGTCAGAAATCATCCAACGGTCTTTTGAATCGGGTGATAAAAGTGGATACAGGTTAATGCATCCAGCTAATTTTCGGACTAAGGTTCACAAGATCAGGAGAGCTTTTAAGAAAGTCTCAGACATATCATGTCAAGAGCCACCCCAGCTCGCCAGATTGGGGACTCTTTTAAACCAACCCTCGGAATCAAAAAATAAGATTTGAGGAGTTGAGAACGAACATCCTCGGTCCACTGGACTGGGGAATTTTTCAAATCATCAATCCCCTCCTCAGAGAAAGTTGGTTTTTTCTCGATTGGGGAAGAATCCTTAAGAGGAACAAAGAGCCAAATTATCAGGATATTCCCTCCAAATTACGGTTCGTCAAGAAGTTCCTGAGGGATCGAATCAACAAAAGGAAATGTCTCGTCAAAGACCTGGAAGAAGACAATATCACAGAAATGCTGATAGAAGGGATGTGATGAGTTATGCATCAATCAATGTCATCAATGTCGTTTTTATTGATCCACCAGATGAGGCTCACTCAGGGGAATCAGATGAAGAGGTTCCTTCTCAAGAAGATGTACGTACCGACACAAATGAAGAAGGTGTGCATACACGAAGTCAAAGGATTACTCAGAACCTAGGTAATCCTTTGAGTAACCCACTTCCCCCTCTCCGAAAAGGATCCAACAAAGGGAAGGGAAAGAACCAGGTTACATATCCTTCCTCTGGAGAAGGCCAATCGCTCTCACTAGAGCAAAGGTTTGCACAACAAGAGGAAGAAATGAAGGAATTAAGAAGGTTGAATACAAAACTACTTCAGAGTAGTCTTCTTCTTAAGCATTCTAGAGTCAGTCAGCCAAAGTAATTTGTTGCAGCTACTGAGATGGATCAAGAATATCCTCCTCTATCAGTACACCCTCACAGGTCTAATCCTATGGGTCAAGTGCAACAACAGTTGGCAGTGCTACCATCAGTTGCAGCACTAATTTCCACATCTTTCCAAGCTCCAGTCATTGCACCTATCCAAGTACAAGTTCAACCGGATGTTTCTCAAAAGTTAATAACTACTATTGAGTCATTAACAGCTCGGTTAGAAACTATGGAAGGGAAATGTGTCCATGTTAAACCAGAAAAGAAAGTTTACCCTGAATGAATAGATTCAATCTCTCCTCCATCTAGTTTTGGGAACCCTTTATTCCCTATTTTCAATGAATCAGGCGATCCTAAAAAGAATTTGACGCATTACGTGTCTTGTTGAGATCCTATGATGGGAACTCTGGAGCAGCAAGAAGCAGTGAAACTCAGATGCTTCATGGAACCTTGCAAGGACCAGCTTTTGTCTGGTATACAAGCTTGCAATCTCGGTCAATTACCGGATGGGAGGATCTTTGCCAAAAATTCATCCTTCAGTTCAGCTCAACTTTTCCAAAGACAACAGTTTTTTATCTTACAAACTGTAAGCAAAGGGAGAATGAACGGGTCTCTGATTTCATTGCTCGATGGAAGGGATTAACATATTCCATGAGTTTAGCACTCCCTCAAGAAGAATTGTGGCCAATCTATGTGGCAAATCTGTGTGACAAATTACGCACGCTGTTAATCCCCATGAAATACATAGGAGGGTTTCGAGACCTTACTTCAATCGCTCAGCAGATTGAATATTCCCTTATAAAGGATAAGGATAAATCTCGTGTAATTCCATCAGCTCCAGGAAGGAGAATGGGTAATGCAGAAACTGCTACAGTTATGCTTAAACAAGCACATGTACCTGTTTCTACCTCAAAACTTTCATCTTCTCGAAGGGCTCCACCTTCTGAGTGCCAACAACAAATGCTGTTTTGTCCAAATGATCAAAGAGATCTAAGATGAAAACAATTTGAGGATATGAATATCAAAATATACTCTTTCCGAAATGAACAAGTTCCTGGTTATTTCATTTCAGCTATGGAAAACAATTTGGTTCAATTTCCAATGCCCAAGAGTCCAAATAAGAAAGGAGATGAAGACCGTCCCAATTATTTCCCTTTTCATCAAATATTGAGGCATCCCATCCAGGAGTGTTTTGTCTTCAAATACCTCCTACAAAAGATGGTCGACTCGGGACAAGTCAAACTGAAAGGTTCTTCAGCTCAGGTAGCATGTGTTACTGCTACAATTCTAGAGGAGAAAGGTGAATGGCAAGAAGTCAAAAACAAAAATGCACAGAAGTATGATGATTCGATGGCCATAAAGACAATCAATCAAACTCATGCTATTTTACAAACACAATTAAATAATCCAATTGTGTCTTCTTCCATGAATGTTGCAGCAAAACCCTCTTCGTCAGAGGGAAAGTCCTCAAAGAAATGACATGATTCAAAGAAAGAAAAAGAATCAGAAGAAGATGAGTATGTGTCAAAGCCTAAGTTGTCTTTGAATTTGGCGGACTTCATGCTGTCTACTTCAAAGCCACAGGCACCGCCCCACCAAACGGTACACCCTATATAGGATAATCTGGCGGATTCTTCATCAGACAAAGAGTTAATCTTTGGTTCTGTTAATATGATTCAATTAACAGATTCATATGTCAGTCGCAGTTTCGATTTCAATGAGCCTGAATTCCCTATATCAAACAAGGGAATCAGAAGAAGTTCCAGGGGCTCAGGATATAGGGGAAGACGTGGATCTTTCAAAATCCACTATTCCAATTCTACCCCTGCTAGAACTGTGTACGCAGCAGAAACTCGTGTTAGAGCCCTTCAATGAGCTCAGCAAGAACAAGAAAGTTCTTCTACCAATATCAAATTCAGTCATACCATAGTTATTTTGAAAGACCGGTTGAAGGTTACATCTTCTTCCTCTCAGCAAGTAAATGGATCTAATTGGTCTAATCTTCCAAAACCAGGAATATTACCAACTCTTATCTCGATACAAGATGCATCAACTTCCAAAGCATCTGCTTACAAGGTACCCGCTAAACCACATATTCCTATTGGGAAACGCAAACCTCTGGATCAAAAGTATGATATATTGAAATACTTGGCCCAAGTACCAGCCAAGTTATCAATTCTGGATGCTCTGAATCTATCAAAAGATCTTCGGGAAACACTCATCGAGGCTTTGTCAAGTCCTCGGGAGTTTGAAACTGAAATTGTTGCAGCTGAAGTCTATCACATAGAGAATAATCCTGCAGAATTCCATGCAATAATATCTTTTACTGATTAAGATGAAGATGATGTTGTGTATTGACATACTAGACCATTGTACTTTTCTGGAAAGGTCAATGGCGTAGACATATGAAGAACTTTCATTGACAATGGTTCATGAGTCAACCTCATGCCCATTCGTACACTTCGTCGATTGGGCCTCACAGAATCTGATTTATCTCCTTCTACCATGATGTTACAAGGATATGATAAAAATGAACAAGAACCACTGGGAGAAGTTACACTCAGAACTCAGTTTGGAGATCTTGTATCCAATTCAGATTTCATGGTTGTTGATCAAGACTCAGCCTTCAACATCTTTCTTGGAAGACCCTGGCTACATCAACATGCGGCTATCCCTTCATCATACCATCAATGTCTCAAATATTGTTTCGATGGTCAAGTTGGGACATTGTATGGTGATAAGGCCCCGTTCAAGACATGTGAGTCTCAAAACATTGAGGCGGAATTCTATCACATGAAGGGAAGGGAGAAATCCACAAAAAAGGAGATTAACAAAGTTAATGCTCCATATGGTTTGGAGAAAATTCCAGTAAATCCATTTACACATTGGTGTATAGATTATGTGTTTCATATCAGTAAAATTGAAAAGATTGACCCAAATCAAAATACTCTTATGGAAAGATCCATAATGTCAATTACGGAAATCGATCCAGACAACATGAGAGAAATTGGTAATCTACCAAGAAGTGATGAAAGCACAAATGGTGAAATCTTCATTTCATCTGCTGAAATCCAACAATTCTATGCTTCGCCAATTAGGCCAGAAGAAGTTATAGCAACATCAGAGGTGAACAATGATGTCGATTCTCAATCCATCATCTTCTCCTTATTACCCAAAGAAGACCCTTCATCATCAATCGGGTCGGAAATGGAAGCTTCTTCTTCAAGATATGAAAATTTTGACATCTCTTCGGATCATGAAAATTCTACTTTATCATCTACTATGCAAGTAGAAATGAAAGAAAGAATACATGATGAAGAAGAAGAGGAAAATCTCAAAGATGCTCCTCCAGCATTTGAAGAGGGTATCTCTACCACTGTGGATGAACTCAGAGAAATAAATCTGGGTACAAAAGAAGATCAACGCCCCACTTTAATCAGTGCAGCCATGACTCTTGAAGAGCAAGAGATGTATATTTCTTTTCTAAAGAAAAATAGAGATATATTTTCCTGGAACTATATATAAATACCGGGGCTTGATCCTGATGTTTCTACTCATCATTTGGGTTTACCAGAAGAACATCGAGGATTTAAGCAAGCCGCGAGAAGAACACACCCAACTTATGATTCCAAAATTGAAGTTGAAGTGGATAAGATTATCAAATCTAACTTCGTTAGAGAAGTTAAATATCCCAAATGGTTGGATGATATTGTCCATGTAAAGAAGAAGAACGAACAAATTAGAGTTTGCATCGATTTCAGAGATCTTAATTGGCATTGTCCTAAGGATGATTTCCCAGTTCAGATTACAGAACTTTTAATTGATGCAACAGCTGGCTATGAAGCACTTTCCTTCATGGATGGATATTTTGGATATAATCAGATCCGAATGGCCCCAGAAGATGAGGAATCTACAGCCTTTACAGCCCCTTAGGGTGTGTTTTGCTACCGGGTAATGCCCTTTGGCTTAAAGAATGCAGGTGCAACTTATCAGTGTGCCATGCATAGTATCTTCAAACCCTTCTTAGGGAAGTTTTTTGAATGATATATAGACGATTTGGTAGTTAAATCCAAACAACGTTCTAATCACTTGGCTGATTTGGAAGTCATATTCCGTAAGTTTCGACAACATAATTTGAAGATGAACCCCTTAAAATGTGCTTTTGGGGTAACCTCAGGAAAATTTCTCGGCTTTGTTGTATGCCATCGTGGTACTGAAGTCAATCCTAAGAAGACCAATTCAATCCTTGGTATGTCACCTCCTCAAAATTTGAAATAATTAAGAGGACTTCAAGGACACTTAGCCTATATTCGGCGTTTCATCGCCAATTTAGCAGGCAAAAGTTTAACCTTCACCAAATTGATGAAGAAGGGAGTCACTTACCAGTGGACTGAAGAATGTCAAGAATCATTCGATATTCTCAAGAAATACCTCTTGAGTCCACCGGTACTCATGCCACCTGTTGAAGGAAGACCACTTATCCTCTACGTGACAGCTCTAGAGAGATCATTGTGTGTCTTTCTTGCTCAAAAGAATGATGATGGGAATGAAAACAGCCTCTACTATCTCATTCAAACCATGCTTGAAGCAGAAACCCGGTATTCAAGTATTGAGAAGTACTATCTGGCATTAATATTTGCAGTTCAGAAGTTGAGACACTACCTGCAACATCACAAGGTCCAATTGGTATCTCGTAATAACCCGCTCAAATTTATCCATAGTCATCCAATTCTTACAGGATGTCTGGCAAGGTGGGAAGTTATTTTTCAGCAATTCGACATTCAGTACGTGTCTCAAAAGGCGATAAAGGGCCAAGCTCTGGCTGATTTCCTAGATGAACACCCTTCAGTGGAAGACACATCTTCAGATATTGAACACCCTGATGAGGAAGTCTTCTCTATTCAAGAAAGTCCTCAGGAATGGGAAATTTATTTTGATGGTGCTTCCAGAAGTCCAAGAGGGAGGAAAATGGAAAATCCTAAATTCAACAAAGTTGGCTTAGGAATTGTGCTCATTTCTCCAGAAAAGGTAGTGTTACCTTATTCCTTCTTATTTTGGGAAGGTGGTACCAATAATGAAGCAGAATACCAAGCTCTCATCATAGGCTTGGAATTAGCACTTCAAGAACAAGTGAATCACTTAAAGGTGAAAGGTGATTCAGACCTGGTAATCAAACAAGTCAATGGGGATTATGCCATCAGAAAAGAAGAACTAATCCCTTTGTATGATTACGTCAGAGAGTTAATGGTGGAATTACCTTTGGAACTGACATTTTCTTATGTCCCAAGATCACAAAATGCTCAAGCTGATGCACTGGCTAATATAGCCACAGCTCTGGCATATCCAAATTGGGACGAGACAACCATCAGTATTGCCCACAGTCGTGCAATTTCACCCTATGTTTGAATCAGAACAGAGGAAATTAATGAAATTTTTCCCATTCCTAAACCATATGGTCATACTATAGGATGGATGTCACCTATCAGGGAATACCTTCAAAATGGAAAACTTCCACCTGATATAGCTGAGAAAGAACAAATTTGGCGACGTGTGGTCAATTTTACTCTTTATGATAGCCCAGATCACGTAGAGAAAATTCTCTACAAACGTTGTTTTGATAGAGTTCTCTTCAGATGCATTGATGGTGAAGAGACAATGGCTGTCATTAAAGAAGTGCATGCAGGAGTCTGTGGTGACCACCAGTTTGGATACAGACTGTCTGATCAGATTCGAAGGCTTCGATACTTTTGGCCTTCAATGATACAAGATTGTGTCGATTTCACAAAGAAGTGTCATTCATGCCAAGTACATGCCAACTTCATTCATCAACCTCCAGAGTTTCTTCATACAGCTAAATACTCATGGCCATTTGCCACATGGGGAATGGATGTGGTGGGACCTTACCCTTCGGCTACAGCCAAGCAGTTTAAGTACATTCTTACTGCTACTGACTTCTTTTCCAAATGGGTAGAGGAAATACCTCTCAAGGAAGTAAGTTCTAAATGTGTTGTTAGCTTCATCAAGTCTAACATCATTACCAGATTTGGTGTCCCTCATACCATATTGACGGACAATGGCACCAACTTCTGTTCATCCGAGGTGAAGAAGTTGTATAAAAAATACAACATCAAATCCAACCATTCATCTCGGTATCATGCAGCGGCAAACGGCCAGATATAAGACTTTAACAAGAATCTTTCAAATATACTGCAAAAGATGGTGGATAAAGATAATAGGTCATGGCCTGATAAACTCTTTCATACTTTATGGGATTATCGGACTACCACCTTCACTACAACTCGGTCAACTCCATATTCATTTGTATATGGAACGGAAGTCGTCTTGCCCATTGAATTTCAACTACCCTTGCTCAGAGTTGCCATTTGTGATCAATCATCTACAGATGAACAATCTCAAAAGCGATTGAATGAATTGAAATGGTTAGATGAGAAAATATTGTGCACTTTGCACCACTTGGAAGTCTATCAGAATCGAATAGCACGAGCTTTTAACAAAAAAGTTCGTCTTCGTTCATTCACTCAGGGAGAATTGGTATTAGTTCTTAGAACTCCAATGATACCATGAATGAAACCTCCCAAGCTTGAGCCAAAATGGGAAGGGCCTTATTCAATACATTGGGTCTACTCCAATGGAGCTTATTCATTAATCTCAATGGATGGAGAACTCATCACTACTCCAACCAATGCCATATTTTTTAAGAATTATTTTTTATAAACACAAAACCTCTTTCATCCTTGTTATATGACGTTAAACTATACAACAACGGTCCATACATATGACCTTAAACTATTTGTATTAATTTCGTCCCACACAATGTTAAACTATGGGAAAAAAATTCCCTAATTTTTCCTCACTGTATGACATTAAACTGCAAAGTCCCTCTTTCGTCCTTGCTATATGACGTTAAACTATCAGCAACGGTCCATACATATGACCTTAAACTATTTGTATTAATTTCATCCCACACGACGTTAAACTATGGAAAAAATCCCTAATTTGTCCTCACTGCATGACATTAAACTGCAAAGTCCCTCTTTCGTCCTTGCTATATGACGTTAAACTATACAGCAATGGTCCATACATATGACCTTAAACTATTTGTATTAATTTCGTCCCACACGACGTTAAACTATGGAAAATAAATTCCCTAATTTGTCCTCACTGCATGACATTAAACTGCAAAGTACCTCTTTTGTCCTTGCTATATGACATTAAACTATATGGCAATGGTCCATACATATGACCTTAAACTATTTGTATTACTTTCGTCCCACAAGACGTTAAACTATGAAAAAGTTCCCTAAATGGTACAGTATGACCTTAAACTACAACTAGGTCTTGTATGACCTTAAACTACATCAATGGTCCAGTATGACCTTAAACTGCATCATCAACGGTCCATGCATATGACCCTAAACTATTTGCGAGTCCCTTACGTCCAGCAAGACGTTAAACTGTGATGTCCTAACTACATGATGCTAAATTGTATAGAAGTCCCTTACGTCCGGAAAGACGTTAAACTACATAATCATCAAAGGTCCTGTATGACCTTAAACTACACTTTTGTCTAGCATGACATTAAACTGCACCATCCACGGTCCATGCATATGACCTTAAACTATTAGCACTTTCGTCCAACATGACGCTAAACTGTGGAAAAAATACCAATGCATCCAACATGGCATTAAATGGTGTACTCTTTTGTCCTCACTGCATGACGTTAAAATGCATAGTCCCCCTTTCTTCCAATATGATGTTAAACTATATTGTCCCCATTGTCCTAACTACATGACGCTAAACTATACAGAAAGTTCGTGATACGTCCTACATGACATTAAACTGTACTTTGTCCCTGCTACATGACACTAAACTGTGCAGCACCAATAGTCCTAACTTCAAGACTTTAAACTGCATAGTCCCTTTATATGTCCTACATGACAATAAACTATGCATCTTTAAGGTTATTGTTACCTCTTGTTTCTCACACCGAGTATGACTCACGTGAGCTTAGAGGAAACCTCAACAATAACACTCTCTTTGGGTCGCTAACAATGTGTAAGTCCCAACAACATCATTTTTTAGGTCATTGTCCCCAAGAACAACTTGATCATTAATTCATTCTTTAATTGAACTACATAGACTTTGATCCTTGCCTTCTAGGCTGGGTATGTAGGCAACCTCCCAAGGTTCAAGCCCAAAACCAATCTCTTCACGTCGGTTCATATCCATCTCATACGATGTTAATTCGTGAAACCGCCCTTAGAATCAATATCTTTACATTGGTTCACTTTTGTCCTTGCTATACGACGTTAAACTATACAACACTTTTGTCCAGTATGAAAATAAACTACAATATTATTTGATACCCTCACCTGGGAGGGAACCATTATTTACATTGATTTTTCAATAATGTTTCATTTCAAAGACTACGTGCATACATGGCAATGTCCAAACCTTTTATCTTGGGTTAAACCATCATTGTACAAAAGTCCCCTTTCACCCTTCACATGTACGAACCGAATTTGTACAAAGGGTATTTCTAGAACTACGTGGGCTTGATTCCCATCCTTATGGGATATGTAGGAACGTTCGAGTGTCCCTCGAATCCAGCCCCAAGTCTTTGGGCCTAACCCCAAATTCCACTTTCAGCCCCTTGGCTAAAAAGTCCCCATGAAAACACACACTATGTATTTCTTACAATGGTCCAAGCTCTATGAACCTAAACTAAGATCTCTAATCCTTTTGTCCCACACGAAGTTAAACTATAATTTAAGAACTATGTATGAGCTTGATTCCCATCCTTATGGGATACGTAGTGAAGTCCAACATTTCAATTCAGGACCCATCCACAACATGATTATGGTTAGCATTGATCTATGTATCTCTGTATACATTGAACAATACCCATCTTTATATGTCATAATCCTAACCTTAAATATTTTCAGATCTTCATAAACCCTTTTAATGACCTTTAGGTCACAAAAATGTCAAACTTCTGAGAATTATTTTTCCTGACTATGCAGCATGTGCCCATTGGCGGCCTTGCATAAACAGTCTACATAACAGACTTGTTAGCCAAAAGATACTATTATCTGACTATGCAGCCAATGCCCTTAGGTGGACCTGCATAATTCAACCCCCTAATGGGTTTTTCGGATAGTGGTAACTTCATTCTTGGGAATAATTCCTCTTTTGTCCTTATTTGTCTTAAATGACAATATGTAAGGATCTGCAAAAACAGCCATCCTTAACATATTTGTCCCATATCCTTTTTCATGATCTGAAAGTATTCAAGTCTATGGTTTATATTCTCCTTCCCTAAGTTTGGGTCAGACCTTCATAGGAGTGATATTCATCCAGTTTATCGATAATCTTGTTTGGAAATATCTTCTCCATATTCAAGTACCTCTTTCCATACAGAAAACTCTATACATTGGAAGATTTGAATCTCCATAAACTTTCACTGGATTTTAGCACTAGGAAAGTAAATTTTTGAGAGTTCTTTTTCCTGACTATGCAGCACGTGCCCATAGGCGGCCTTGCATAAACAGTCTACATAATAGACTTGTTAGCCAAAAGATACTATTTATTTGACTATGCAGCCAATGCCCTTAGGTGGCCCTGCATAATTCAACCCCCTAATGGGTTTGTTAAATAATGGTAACTTTATTATTGGAAACTACTTCTTATAATGCCTTTTAGTTCTTTTTCATGTCATTCCACATATTCAAATATTCTTAAGTCATAACTTACATATTTTCCCTCATACTTGAGTATGGTAATATGTTTTCAGATGAATTTTCAAGGAATTGAGTCAATTCTAATTCATTCGGTCAAAGATATTTCGACCTTAAACATTAGCCTTTTTTTGTCTAACGTGCATGACTTTAAACTAAACACAAAAGAGAAAGGAACTCTGAATAAAAATCAAGTTCCCAGCTCACTAAATATACATTTTTTATGATTTAGGTAATATTGAGCAATTAAAAGGTTCAAGTTTGTAGGGTTATTTACATTAATCCTAGTAAAAATCAAACTATTCTTGCTAGTCCCATTGGCTTAGGTAAAATATAAATCATATAGAAAAATAATGTAGGTACAAATGATTGAAGTTGAAATTGTTCTTCATTGATGCACAAGAGTTAGAAGGACATCCACAGACTGGAGTCTCTTCTATTTTTCAAGAATTACTAGAGGCTTTCAACATAAGTCTTCAATTGATGAACTGCATCCCGAGCTTCATCAGAAGCTACTTGAATCTCGTGCACTCGACCAACTTCACACTTTTTAGCATGATGGAGTGCTTTCTTGGCATCCTCAATGGTATTCATACCATTCGTTTGAACTCCCTCTAGTTAATTATTGAGTTGGTCAAGTTCCCCAGTAACAGCATCTAACTGTTGTTGAAGATCTTTGCGACACTTTTGCTCCTGCTCTCTCCTGAAGATGACTTGTTTCACCGTGGTATGGATTTCTTGATATCCAAAACCGCCAAGACCTAGTATGATTAATTGGGATGACAATCGAGGTATCTTCAATGATAGATCTTCTAAGGGCACCTCAGATATGATTTTCCATTTATTATTTCATGCCTTACGTCATGAAAATCTGATCGCCTTAAGCACCTCCGGGTCTGATTCAACATCATCATCATAGGGGGGCAAGTAATCTGGGATTAATCCACTTAACGAAGTGCCCTGTTCTGCTTCTTCCCCTCTGACCCTGGTTACTTCACCTTCTACTTCTGTTTGGACAAAGGCTGAGGCCCCACCTCTAGATCTAGCCACTGTAGTTGATGGCCCTGCATGATTAATTGAAAGATTTGGTTAGCTTCAAAGGATAAAAAAAGAATCGTTTGCCTTGAAAATTAAGTACAATCACAAATATTGTTATCCCTTACCCGACGGTGGATCAGCAACCTGAGAAGACTCCTCCCCTTTTTTCCCAGTCTCAACAGGATCTTCAAGATGGGTCTCAGGAGGGTTTACTGGGTTTAGCTCTACTTGAGCTAATGTTTCTACAATGGTAGGGTTGACATCAATGTCCACACCCTCTTCAGGCATTGGCAGTTCAGCAGTTTCTATGGATGGAACTATATATCATTTTCAGTCATGATTATAAGTGTAAATTATAAGAAAATTTACTGGGCAAAGGATAACACTCACGCCCATGGTCTTCTAAATAACATGACAACTTATCTTGATCATACAATTATTCGAAATACATTCCATGATTCATCATTTCATCCAACGATATTTCAGAATCCTGGTTAGTCTCACCAGTGGGAGAATTTGATGTGTCTTCTTGACGACTTACGTCTTGCAGCCCCTGACCCTGGACAACATCTTTGGGTAAAATCACAGCATTAGTTGCATCAGTTGCAATAGTTTCCAGAATCTCTAATGTAGGAGTTGAACCTGAAGTATCATAGAATGGAAGTCAGTCGGTGTTTCGTTCAACATTTTTATGAAGCACTATTGACTTACCAGAGACAGGTTCTTCTCTTCTTGCAACAGCAACAGGAGGGATACTGGGAATAGATGCTAGCTCTTCTCGAGGAGCAGCCAAGTCATCTTGGATATGTGATTGTTCCACAGCACCCTCTGTGGTCTTTGATGGAGGATCAGTCCTTTCCCTCAGGGGGCGAAATTGAATAAGCCCCTACAATCCCCAGATATATGAGTAATCATGTGGTCATGGGTATAAATTCATGATTACCCGAAGGACTTACCGCTGCTAATGAGTCATTTAGTTGTGGACTTCCTCCTTCGTTGCCTTTGCTTCTTTGGTTTTTTGGGAGTATCGGTAGTCTGCATTATTGGCAATTGGATTGGAGAATGGAAGGCTATGTCCAATGCCTCATTCATGGCCTGCTGGCCTGGAGATATCTCGCCCGGTTCGCGAGGAGAATCAGCAGCAGCCCCGATGGTAGTACCACCAGGGCTATACTGTGGTGAAGGAACCCCAATTCCTTTCTTTGCAAGCTGCAAGATGAAGAAAATAAATTCCTTAAGTAACAAAGCTTCGACTGAAATCAAGTTGCAAAGAAAATAAGGAATGAAAACTTACATCTTCAGGAGCCACATACTCATCCACTCCTCATCTCCAGAACCACCATCCCCCTCATTGGCACCATGATCAATCATTTCCTTCAACCCCCTGGTGACAGGAACAGACTCATCAGTGGAATATATGAGCATTTCCAGCTCTCTGATGTAATCCCGCACTTCATTGGGGTTATCCTCATATTGAAGATTTGTATAAGCCATAAGATTCCCTATTCTAGGAAGTTGTAGGCCCTCACACAAATCCAGCCAGGCGGTCTCAGTACCACAGTATAAACTCTGCCATAGCTGGACAACCTATGGTCTTAGATATGAAGGCTGCAAGGAAGGTCCTATAATTTTTCACTTCAATTTCTTCCCAGCTCCTGCAACTATAGATAGATAATAATAAAGTAAGACTTATTTCTTTATAAAGTAGTAGTGATTAAATTACTACAATGAAGTAAATCACCAGGAGTTGATGGAGTGGGTCTTTTAATTCTGGCCAGAGGATTATATCGGGCACGAAACTGCTTTGCCGTTGGTTGTGCCTCATCATCCCCATCATGGGAATCCAGTGAATCAGTTCTAGAGGAGGAGTCTGTCAAATCAACTTCAGGTGGGGAAGCATCACCTTCATGAGGATGGGTTTCTTTCTCTACAGTCCTCTTCCTTTTCCCCACCTGATAAACTGGGTGATTCAATATCCCTTTGGGGTATGATGCTATCCAGTGTTCGGCATAATATGTATTCAAATTATGTGCCTCTTTTTCAACTGGTAGATCAAATACTGCCCCAGTCTTCTCCCTTGATGTCAGCAGCCATAGTTGTTGAGAAACCATCGGATGTTTCTCTAACTTGCCATGTATTGGAGGAGATACAGCAATCTGTTATAGACATTTGAATTGATGTGCAAATCTATATGGAGCGTAGGCCTCGCATATGATTTCTCCGTCAATCCTGGAAACTAGCACACCATCCCTGCAAGCTAGCATGTATGCCCTCAAATCCAAATGGGTTGTTCCATCATCAACAAACTTCCCGGTTGGCGGACTTCCATAGGGAAAGAAGTTGAATTCCTTAAACATTCTCAGCCTCACTTTCATGTCATAGGAATTAACATCTAATGGAGAAACTCCAGAGAATTCTTGCACTGATGGCCTGACAGAACTTCCAGGAATTTGTAATCCATTCTGTACATTGTAAGTTCTGAAGTGAGTGGCGATCCATCCCCATAAAACTTGGAATGGTCCCACTATTCTTAAAGGAGATTTACCCATGAAGACATGACGTAAACTCATATGAATATTTACTAAAATGGGGGTATCCAACCCAACCATTTTTCCCTCAGCCAACTTTGTCGCAATGACAAAGGTCCCTGGCCTGACGCCTCCCTTCGAATCCCCGAATGGCAAGAGATAAACACTGAGCCACATTTCCAAGAAGACCGACAGACGAGTCTTCTTTGGGATTCTTTGATTCACCTCATATCCCTACTTCTTGAACTCTCCTGCTTCTAGAGTTGTCCAGAATGTGCCAGGAGCACCCCTCTTATCAGGTTTTGGGCAGGTGGTAGGATGTTTGGGCCTCTTATCCTTGGATTTCCTTTTCTTGGATCCTTTTTTCTTTCAGCTCCTTCTCCTTTGGCTCCCTCTCTTTCTTCTCAATAAGAAATATATTCATCCATTCCTCCAGATGAATATCCTTTCTAGAATGAGTTAATGAGGTCTCTGAACTCTTGATCCTGTGGAAGATCTTAAATAATTTACGTGTTAAAGCAGGAGTTTTCTCTTAATCATTCCAAGTCACCTTGGGAGGAATGAATTCATCATAAATATTGCCCAAAATTGGAGCCCCTGAGATCTTGTGGACATCCCACAGACTGATGCCTACTTCTCCATGAGTCATATGGAAAGAATTAGTTACTGGGCTCTAGTGGCTGAGTATCTCTGACACAAAGTTATCATGTCTGTAAACATGTGTTTTCCCAACCCAGACAGCTTCGTATATCGCCACTCCTTTCAGATCCTCGACAAACTCTGCACAAGTTTGTCGCACCTCATATGACCACATCTAAGTTGGCTTCATGCCTCCCCCAAGACAGAAGTCCCAACTTTTCTTCCAGCCTTTGGATTGATCCATCTGAGCATTTCGGAAGATTGAAGGATGACAATGTGGTTGCAGCTCAGGTGTATGATCTTTCAGATATGGTGTGCAAGGGCTATGATGCATCATGTGGGCCTTCTCTACTATTCCAGCATTTAGAAATACTCCTCCACCTGAGATATTTGCTGAAGCAAAGTTGGTGTAATTCTGAAACCACGAAAATGGAAGATAGTTCTTTGCTTCTGGAATGGTGACTTCTCACAGATGACCATAGCCATACAAAGCCAGATAAATGCTCTGTGGGAAGTCACGATGATATTTCTTCAGATACTTAGCCAAATCTGGAAGAGTGCTATCTTTGACAGTATAATAATCCTGGCCAATGATGTTCATCATATCATCTATCTTCTTGCTAGCCAGTTCATCAACTATTTCCGGTCCAAGAGCCATTGATTCTGCACAAGAGTTGAATAAATTAACTCTTAAATGGATTGATTTTTCATAAACTTTTTGAAGAAATTAGAAAAAATGGCTAAGGCATTAAGGCGTGCAAGTATGGATGTGTTGCACAAGTGTTAAATGTGTCGCGCAAGTTTTTGTCGCGCATGTGTCACCACACAAGTCCTATTACCTTGACAGCAGTGCAGCGGCGAGGAAACAGCGGAAAGAAGAGACTTGTGCGGCGAAGATGACTTATGCGGTGAGAGCTCGAGAATTAGGAATCAGATGTTATGCGCGGCCAATGACCGTGTATTTATAGGTTAGGCGGCCTATCTGCGTGCCTACACCCAGTGCGCTCCAGCCCTGCGTGACTCGAACCTGTGCGCCAAGTGTTGCGCACTGAACACTTGTCCGCCACCTTTCCTTTGGATGTCTTCTTTTTCCTCAGATTCACATCCTCATTTCTTTCAGATACAACTCTGAGGGGGGACTTTTCTTGATGCTCCTTTTTCATCACAGATTCCAAAGGAATGTAAAGGGAAATGACTTAGCACAAATTGATTCATCCTTTGAAGAAAATATCAAAAATCGACAAAGGGATGAACAAGGAGAACATTGCCCATAGGTCATGAAAGTTCCCTCATAGTCGTGCAAGTCCACTTGCATGATGCATGATGGTCGCGCAAGTGACTTGCACGACCTAAGTGATAACCGCCTGGGGTCTTATCCTACCTATAAATAGACCCTGTGGGCCCCCCATTTGAGAGAGGATTTTTTTCCAGAAACTCGGATTTGAGCTCCCGGTGCCCTAGTATCTTATCAAATCATCCAAAACACTTCTAAGGTAATTTATTACCTAGAACAGAAGATCTAAAGAGGGGGAGGAAGGCCTATGTGTTGAAACTCATCAACACTTGCACGCCTGAGTGGCCAGCCCTTAAGGGAAAAGGCCACACTTGCGCGCTGCCTTAAACCTTCAATAGTACTTGCACGCCCCTCTTATGGAAGAACCTCGAGAGGATTATAAAGGCTTTAACCAAGAGTCGCTCAAGTATTACCCTGCTGGTTAACCGTTGCGCAAGTACCCATGTGTCGTGCAGGTATACCTGCGCGACCAGGACTTGCACGCCCACGCAGTACCTGCGCGCCTGCCAGGACTTGCGCGCCCCTGCCTTTTTGGGTGCCCTTCTTGCCCATTTCACCCCTCTTAAGACATTCCACCTCTCCTATTCAAGATTCAATCTTTAAGACACTCTTCAAATCCATTTATGGCATGATTTCTTTATTTGGATTCCTTATCTGAAAGGAACTCTGTGGAATATATCTCAAAACCTAGTGATTTACACATCTTTATGTCACTAAAAAATTGAGATTTCATTCATTCAACCTCATCCTTTAAGATGAGAGAACCCCTTAACCAGGGCCTCCTTTTCAAGAATAATCCCCAGTTATAATTCTCAAATCTTTGCATCCTCCTTAGGTGTAAGCCCCAACCATAATTCTCTTAACCTGGGCCTCCTTTTCAGGAGTAAGGCCCAGTATCAAATATGGGCATCCTCTTCAGGAGTAAGCCCCAAGTCCCTTAATTTTTCAAATCTCTTAACCTGAGCCTCCTTTTCAGGAGTAAGCCCCAGTCTTAATTTCACTTAACCAGTCCTAATTTATGTTTGATCTGGGATTCCTTTTCAGGAGTAAAACCCAATCATAAGTCCTCTCCTAATTTGGGCCTCCTTTTTAGGAGTAAGCCCCAAGTTAGAGTATTAAAAATCTCCATGAAGCACATATACCTTTATAGACCCTATTCCTAGATTTCTTCCCTAAAGTAAATCCTAGCCTTCATTTATCTGGACAGTCATACATACATAAGCCCCATATTATTTCTTATGATTGCATCTTTCATGGCACAATTGTCTATTTTTTTTACCAATACCTCTTGTTTCTCACACCGAGCATGACTCATGTGAGCTTAGAGTGTAAAAGTAATTATGACATCCTTCTTTGGTCCATCAATCATAAACATTATACTCCCTTACTCGAACTACGTGGGTTCTGATTCCTTTTATAAACAAAGGATACATAGGTAGCCCATCTGCGGATTCGATCCCAACTCTGAAATAATTCATGTCCTTCTGAATGACAATAAACTTCAAGTTCCCCACTGAGTGGATTTAAAACAAGTATGGTCATCATAAGGACCAAGATAATTTTACATATCAAAGGATACCATTGACTAAGAATCTCTAACAAATACATATGATTCTTTATCAATAAAGAACCTCGAATACATATAAAAGATTCTCTAAATTTCCTAAATATTGATCATTGATTTTCATATCTAAAGGAAAACTCAATTTATATTTGGTAATTTAATAAGGATTCACGAACATAACTTAAATATATAAAGAGAGTCCCAGAGTAGACAATAATTCCCCTCAAAAAGGTGTTTTGAGTCTGACCTCCCATCCTCTTGACCAATGAAAATTCCTAGGCCTCATCAGTCCATAAACTAATGAGCACCTACCTTTGGAATGTAGGTCCGAATGGATGTGGAATCATTGGATGTTTCCGATTCTACAAACAAACCCGTTAGAAACCAATCGGAATGTTTGAACCTCCCATCAAAGGAGGTCATCCCCAAAATCCGAGGGAAACACCATCGCACGAGTAGCATATCATGATCCTCATCTTTCCTTCTCTGTCCCGTAAGCCCCAAACCACTAAACTTGTATCCTGAGGTCATCCACCAGAAGGTTTGGCCCACTTGGGTCTCTGTATCATCTGTCTAATTTCTTATTCAAATGACTCTGGTACCTGAAATCTGGTGGTGGCTCTCACTATCGGTGCCTGCTCAGCTAGGAATCTCTCCACAAAAAGTGCTCATTTTAGCACCTTATCCTGCGTCAGAATGTTGAGTGATATCATCGATGATATGATATCCCATCAGAGACCCTGCTCAAAGGTTTGGGCCCAAAATAAAGGATCACACACCATGTCGGTGGAGTAGCAGGAGAGATCAGTGAACCTCACCGAGTACCAGGACACGGTCATGTTGCCCTGTTGTAAGGACATCAACTCTCATATATGCACTGAGCATAGAGTCACTAGGATGAAATATGCCCTAAAAATACACTCGAATTCTACCCAGGTGAGGGTCTGCTTGTCGTGTATCTAGATTTTCAGACTCCACCATCTCCCAGCTGCTCCCTGGAAGAGACCGGCAGCTACGATAACCATCAGATCAGCTAGTGTCCCAACTAAACGAAAAACCCTATCCACAATGACAAGCCAGTCCTCAATCGCCTGCGGATCCGTCTTGCCTCGGAAACTCGAAGGCCACTGCCATTGAAACTCGTTTCACATGCACAGTCAACGTTCACCATCTTCTAGCGGGCCTAGTGGCATCTTCTACCCAACAGGTGGTGGTGCTACTGGTGCACCACCTGATGGTACTATCACTGTAAGAGGTCCCTACACTGAAGTCTCATCACTCGATGGGCCTTCATCATGTACTCTCTTGGGAATACTAGATGGATATCTACGTGGAATCATCCTGAAATAAAATAGGTGCTCCACTATCAATAATTTATAATTGGTGAGTTTACTCAAAGAGATCGTAAGAAAAACTTTTCAAAAACACACGCAATCATTGTTTTGATGCACTGAGTCGGAAATCAGAATTCAGGGTCCCGGTGTATGGATATGTCATCCACTACACCAATACTGGAATCCCAAAACAGAAAACCACACTCATAAGAATTAACATTATTTCCGCATTGAAAAGATCAGAGTCCTAGTTCTTATGTAAAACTGACTCCTCTGATACCACTTTGTCACGACCAATCCCCCGGGGCCTGTGATGTTACTACCCCAAGCACTTCTTCCATATTCCAAGGGTTCGAGACTAGCACCGAAATTCATAACCCTGAAAAAAGGGAAGTAATTACCTTTAAACCTGCAAACACACTTTCTAAGAACACAATAAGAAGAAACCAAGAAGTAAACTGTTGCAGTAAAAAGTGTACTGAAAGTAAAGGGGACAAGATATAATCCCAAATGAAAAGTAAAAGTATAACAGAAGAGAGGAAATATCTCCTGGATCGTCCACCGCAGATCCAACCAAAAGGGTAGGTACAGCTCAAGATCAGTAGTCACTCTGTAATGTCACGTCAAATGGTCCACCTTTGAGCATCGTCTAGTCCTGGCTCCCTCATCCTCGATCAATGTTGTCCATCGTCTACACAAGACATGGTAAGGTGCGGGAATAGCCTGTGTAGGGGTGAGTATAACAATACTCAGTAGGGACCCCAAGACCCCCGAAGGTCTCCCAAAGTTCCACAAAGAAAAAACCACAAAGAAAGATGTAAATTACAAAGCACAAAGCAGTCAACAACTCTACTTTGATATATGTCCATTCATATACCTATGTTATCAAAATATACTCATCTCATTCATGAGGAAACATAAGGATTCAACTTTTAATCCATTGGCACAACTGATCCATGAGGGGAGGATACCACAAAGGTAACACCACGAAGGTAACACCATGAAGGTAAAAGTACCACAAAGGTAAAGACTCATCTCACACAAGGTATATCTTAAGTAAAAAAGTACAAATGATTAGACGTATCACTGGATCATCTTATTCTATCAAAATTCTCTACTTATAACCCACACAGGATCGGTAGATGCTAACCCACATTGGATCGGTGAGTGCTGACCCACTCAGGATCACTGAGTGCTGAGCCACATAGGATCATTATATGCTAACCCACATAAGATTGATGTTCTTTCTACACGTTACAGCTAGCCACTAGATTCACGCACTAAGAACGCTTGATTCTGGGAGGATCCTCTCCTCAAGCTATCGGTCGTACCTCAACTACCACGAAGTTCCACAAATAATTATCCCAAAGGACCACCATGTTGTTAGGGTTCCAACGTGATAGACGACGCGTCAATCGGATGTATGGTCTGTGACTTATAAGCGTTTTAGTACCGAGGGCCCGGTTGGATTCAGGTTCGATCCAACCCAACCATACTCCAAATTTCTCCAAAATTCAAGTGGAGTATACCAAAAGGTTCTTCTCGCTCCATGGATCCCATTTTCTTAGATGGTTCATCAAATGAATGTTCAGTTTACAAGTTACGGCCCTTTAAGCGAAACGGGGCATGGTTGGGTCTGGGTCTAGTCTGACCCAGAACGGTTGGGCTGGGCCGCGGTGGGCTCGGCCCATTAGGCTACCAACCAGCCCAGCCCTCCTGGGTGGCGCGGGCTGACCCACGGAGGCACGTGGCTTGGCCCACTGGCCTCGCGCGGCCCGGCCCGTGAAGGGGCAAGGCCTAGTGGATGCATGGACCGCTGGAGCGGGGCCAACCCTAGCTGGCATGTGGGGAGAGGCCCCCCGATATTCCTGAACGGCTATGGTCATTCGGTTCATTTGGTTCCGCCACGTGGCGCCACCTAGTCTCCTCATGGGACCCATAGGGAGCGGTTCCCTACTATTGAGACATCGGAGCTGAGGCCACCCTCTCCGACGACGCACCGTTGTGGGCCACTCCTCCTTCTGTGGCTAGCTGGTGTAGGCCGCTCCCTTCATCCATTGTGTCTGAAGATCCACAGCCACCCTTTCTGGCGGCACACCGTTGCGCGCCACTCCCCTTTAGCGGTCGGCCCGAGTCGGCCGCCATCTTCACCAGCAGCGGCCTTCTGCACCAGCAGCGCGCGGCGTCGCACCTCCAAATCCTTCGTGGTTGGTCGTTGTCGGCCACTGTTGTCTCCTTCCATCACTGGTCTCTAGTGTTGTTATGCCGGTGTCACACCTTCGGTCTTCTGTGGGGCATCAGGTGAGCTCTGGTGACCCATTTTTTCATCCGAAGGTATCAATGGCCTCCTCGGGACACCCTCTTCGCCGCTTGACCCTCCGTTCTGGGTTCCGTCCAACCCAAATAAAAAGTCCGTGGAGAACGTATAGATTGACAAAGTAGCAGAGGTCCCATGACTTCTTCATTTTGACTACGCCCTCTACATTAGTTTGATAACATGAGGAAATAATAAGATTCAACAATTATTTTAAAACTAAACCAAATAAAAACCCTACCTCAAAATCGTTGGAGAATGTCCTCGTTTGAGGAAGAGTTGGTGTTCGTCGTTCCTACAACAAGACTCCAATGACGCCCCTCAATTTTCGTTATTCAGTTCTTCCTTGGTGAGGGGATTCGTACTTCATCAAGAATCATCCCAAGATCAAGCCTTTTCCAATGATTTTCGAAAACCCCACGTTAGTGTTTAACTCTCTATCATGTGATTAAGAGGTTCATTAATTGGTGTAATTAATGAGCCTCATTAATCACACGAAGGGTGGTTACACAACCATTGTGTAACTGGGCATTTAAGCTCCTTCATTAAATGTCTGACCACCCCTGTGGTCCCCACCATCAAAACTTAAAAGTGAGGTTAAAGGATGTTTTAAAAATAAAATAAAATAAATTTATTTTATTTATTCATCCTTGAAAAATGAAAAAACTACTTTCCTCCTCAACCCACTATGGTTGAGGTTAAACATCACTTAAGTGAATCATGGCACTATGAGCGGTGCCCTCAGATTTCAATTCCAAGAACCGGTTCAAAAGTTAGGATTTTCCGCTTGCAGATTTAAAGAACATTCCTTAAAGAAAGTTCATAAATTCATTTCGGGCACACAGAGCATTAGAATCATGCACCGTCAATTTTCTCAGACTCCTAATAATTCCATATAAATAAAAATAATCTGCATCTTTACAACTTAAATTAGTAAAATATTTTATCATGATTATATATTTAATATAACTTAAAAATAACTAAAAAATATTTTTTTTATTTTTGAAAAATCAAATTATTATAATAAAATAATAAATAGTGAGAATTGAAATTAACTAGGTGGGTTAAATGAGGCACAAACTACTTTTGCTGGTAGATTATTGAGTCATACCATCATTGATCGGGTTGTCACCCTCTAGGAAGGTCAACCATCTCAGATGGCAATGACTCCTTCCCGATTGGGGCTCTCCCTGGAGTGACCTCTTTATAGTGACGGGGTTCCCTTGTGTGGAGGGTTCGAAAAAGGACACACTTGTGGATTCCCGTTCTAGAAAAAATATATATAATATAACATATAAATTATTAAATGTTAATTAAAATGTATATATATATATGAAAAATGAAATTATTATTATAAAATATTAAATAGTAAAATTTGTAATCAATTAATTCTAATTACAAAAATTCATAAAATTATTAAAATATAATAAATAAGGAAAATTTAAATAAACTATTTAAAATTATTAACTTAATAAAAATAAAAAATACTTAAAAATAGTAAAATAGTTTCTAAAATATAGTAAATATAATACAATTTTTAAAATTATTTATTTATTTTAAAATAAAAATAAAATTATTATTCTAATAAATAATTTTATTAAATACAATTACAACTGGCCCAAAAATAGTGTTGAGACCCTAAAAATTTATTTAAAAAAAGAAAACACTACAATAAATTAGAGATAGGGTCAAACAAGAAAACGATTTCCCTCATCATGAAAAAAAAACAAGGCTAAAAAACATGAAAACAACTGATACTAATTGTGTGACCGCCACCAACCACATCTTCGATGGTTTCCTCTAACATGTTCATGTCTTCCACACCTCTAAATCTTTTCCCTTTTCTAAATATCCTTTTCTTAATCAGATGAAATTTTGTTCGACCCATCTTTATCTTTTTTACCCATAATCTATTGACCACACTTCCATGAATGATCACAAATATCTAACTAATGGTTGGATAAAATTTTATCCTTAATGTTAATGAAAAAAAATCACATAATTAAAAATAATATTTTATAATTAATGATCCATCATCTATTTATTTTAAAATAATCTCCACTTACATATCAAACCATTCTGACATAGCATCACTGTGACCTTTAGGTGACATCTCTCACTCAAGCTCCTCAAAAAGGAATTTACTCTTTTATTTTATATCATTTACCTCCTCAATGTATTTGAACCATGACATTAAAAAACATTTCAAAAATATATTTCATTGTGTGAGAAATTTTTTGGGATAATTTATCACAAACCGCTTCTAGAAATCCACACCAACTGAAGGAGAAATAGGAATATTAGGAGCCATTTCTCCCTTCTTATCAATGTGATCATACTTTCCAACATCAGCTAACAAATAAAATGATTTATAATTGATCACCCTAATATCAAACAACCTTATATTTCAAGAAGTATCAATACAAAAATTCAATACTTGATCCAAAGCTGCAGCCTTCTAACTATTAATGTAATGACCAAAAGTGTAAGCCACATAAATTGTTTAAATAGAAGACTACATGGGAAAATGAATTTTTTTTAAGAGTTCCCCTCCCAATAATTGGTTTCAAAGATGAATCATCTAATATTATCTTTTTTACCATTTAGATAAAATTAATCCAATAGATACTTCTCCTAGGATATCTAATGATCTATATCATCTTTTTCATTTATTTAGAGTTGGTGTCCACATGAACATTTTCATCATCTTACACCCAAGATTTTCCAAATGGATAATCCTTAAAATAAGATCTTATCTCCACATCATCAACAAATAATAATGTATTTAAATTCTTAGATTATTCTAGGAAACTGAATTACGAGGAAAGTTTCGCTTTTCTTTTCTAGATCTAGCATAAATAGTTTTTTCCATATCAGATATAACATAAGTGGGAATAGGTTGACCTAGCCTGAAAATCTGAATTCCATCTATATCCCTTCTTAAAACAAAAGTATTAATTAGGAAAACATGAAAATATGATTCATACTGATTATAAATTGAGAACCCATTTTGAATCATTCTAAAACAATCCTTGTGTGCTTGATAAAATGTGATATTGCTAGAATCAATCTCCATAGGCTGGACATCAGTGTATTTATCTTGTTTATAAAAATATGATTTTTAATCCTATTATTTCACAATATATCCTTAAAGACCCATAGAACCCTAAGAAATTTCCTCAACTACATCATTCCTAACACTAATAAGTGGTAGAGATACCTCTATTTTGGATTCTGCATGCCTTGATCACTATTCCTTACTAGGTATCCCAGCCACTTTCTCTTTCATCAAACCAACCTTACGAATCTTCACAAATCTTTGTGGTAATTTATTTTCACTGGGATAATGTTGTAATATCCTTGATAAAATATTGTAAGATAACTACCAAGTTTCATAGGTTGGGTTCCCATATAACCTTATCATTTTCAACTACATTTTACAATTTTTTTCAACATGGCCCTTTATAAAATAAAATGAAAAAAACATCATTATTACAAAAATTCATTTTAACATGCCTAATAGAATAAAATTCCAAAAAAAACTCAAGTAATTTTTCATAGAATAAATTGATAGAAATATAATCATATAATATATACATAACAAACTTTTTAATCATTTTGGAATATAGATTGAACTCCATAAGCACTCTTGCATAATGCCCAAACTTTGTCAGTCCAATAGTTTTGACCATTTTTGTCAGAATCCCCACTACATAGGCTATAATAAACTAAATACATGATGTATTAATATCCAATTGAGACAAATAATCTTAATCCATGATTTAACCATCATATTTCTAATAGAAAATTAATTAAACATAAATATTTATTCCTCAAAGTAGAATATACCTAGTTTACAGAGATGGATCCAATCCCCCAACAACATCTCTTCTGGTTATCTATGGGGAAGATGATGTGAAATTATTCCATTTCCATTATAATGAAATTCAAATCATAAAATACTCAAATTATGGTCAATTTCAAAATCGGATCATCAATCTTCCATATTTTCCCTTTAATTGGTAAGATGATTCGAGTGATGATTGAATATTCACATATCATGAATTTGTTAAGAATTACTTCCCAAATTCTGATCACATGGTTCGTAGCCCCCTTATTCACAATATTTCCAAAATTAATATATTCTATAGTTATGAAATGTCTATGGTTAATTTCTAATTTATCTACTAGGATACTTTTACAATAGGTGTTCTTCCTAAAATCAATTTTTCCATCCACCACATTAATCATTCCCATGACTAGGAAATCATGCTGAAGTACATGAGGTAAATCATACAATTAGTAAATAGTTAGCATTATTATTAATAAATGGAAACATTAAAAAACTTTAAAATAATAAATTATTTCTATGAATGATGGGCATAATCCCCTTTATTAATAAATAAAAAACACACAAACCCCTTTTATGGGAAAAGGGAGAACCCCAAAGAAAACTGAACACCCAGGGAAAAAAGGCCTTAAAATACAATGGATCGAAAGCCCAATAGCCCAAAACCATTACAAATAACATGCTCCAAAGTCCCATTCATCCAATCACAATGCTTAAAAAATATCATGTCCAAAAAAATGACACAACTTCGGCCCGCAACTGAATTCCATAGGACCTCACCACAACCAGACGCCCACCGCCGCCAGTCACCGAATTTGGACCCGCCATCACCCGCAACCTGAATCTGACCAACATAGAAGCCAGATCATGTCCTCCACCCAGATTCTACACTAAAAATAGTATCTCCCCATTGTATTAGCCAGATCCACTTGAGGAAGCCACCATAGGACATCATCCACACCGATGTCATTCTCAAAGGCTCGACCGAGACTAGTAGGTCATCGCTCCCACACCAGACACGAATCCTCCATTGAGATGTCACTACCGAGATTCCCCCCCAATGGATCCCACCATACCCATAATGCTAACATCCTGAGACTGACTAGATCTATATAGATCCGGGCCATAAGGAAACATCAATCGTCGACCATGCACCAGACACGAATATGCCACCGAGACATCGCCTTCAAGCCTCCCCCCTCAGGATCCCCCATGCCCACAGTGCCGACATCCTGAGACTGGCCAGATCTAAACAGACCTGTACCAGAAGAAAACACTAACCATCGACCAGCTGGCCTCCATCCACCAAATTCATAAATAATATATTAAAATAATAATAATTGTTAAATTCATAAAATAATATAAATTAAATTTAAGTTATAATATAAAATCAAATTTAGAAAATAAAAAAATTCATAATAAATTGTTAATATTATAATACATTAATAAAAAATAGTCAAAATACATAAACTAATAATTTATTTAAAATTTATAAAATGATTAAATTACCTAGAATGAGGGAAGAAATTCAATTTTGGACCTTTTCCCTCACCTTCCTCTTATATTCCATTCATAATAAAGGAGCATAACCCTAACTTGTTTCTAAAACAATAATAAATAATTAAATACAAATTAATTATGATTCAAATAAAACTAATAATTAATAAACTATTAACTATCTATTAAAAACTACTAGAAACAATAAAATTATTTTAAATTTAGTAGCTTTTTTATTATAAATTAATAAATTTTTATTAAATAATATACAAAGTATAAAATAAGTTTTATTACAATATCAGGATTGGATAAGTGATCAAAAAATGCCACATGATTCTCATATAAATACAATATTTATTGATGGAATTACAGTATTTCTTACATTTATAGAGTCAAGAATATAGTTTATTTTAGAATAGAAAATTAATTTTCCTCATAAGATACGTGATCACATTAGATTCAAAACATTTGATAATGCTAGAGATCATTTATTAACTTTTGGTTTTCTGGAAGATTTTATTTTTAGGTATCAACATAGAGAATGTAATTCATAGAGAAATTAAACTTTTTTGGTTCCTAATCCATCATAATATCAAAATTTAATATATGAGGTTATTGGATCATATTATCATTAAATGTAAACTCAAGATGATGATTTTAATTCATAATTGAAACCATTACAATTTTATGAATTTTTGAAATCTGTAGAGGATACCTTATATATTGGACACAAGATAAAAAAATTATAAGTTGTTAAAAAATTTATGGATTTTAGATAATAATTTCCATTTTTAATAATTTTTTTGATTGAATAAATAATTTTTTAAAATCATTGTTTCTGTTGAAAAATTCACTGACAAAAAATTTATATAAAATAATAGGGTTCCTCCATAATTTGGTTCTTAGTTATTAAAGGGCTCACACATGTTCAACTGAATATATAATATATTATAGTAATTATAAATCTTTAGCTAATTATCCTACATGGTCACAATAGACGTTTAAATAAATTAAACATAGAAAATACAAACCCATTCATGAAAAAAATTGAGGTTTTTTCTGGTTACACCTATATTTTTAATGTTTGTTTCTATCAAATAGCACAACTTCATTCATGACATGACATCAATAATTTATTTTCACAGATAAATTATTAAATGAACCTTGTGATGGTGATTTATTAAAACACTTTGATAATTTTGATCTATCTTTCACTTTAAAACTCATAGTGTATAATTAATTTTTTCTACGTATGGTTTATATTAACTTGGTGCTTACGGTAATCAGAATTATAATTAGAATACTTTTATAAATCCATAAAACTCAACTCATTAATTAATGATTAATGAATCATATATCTATTTGTAATTATTAATTCTAGTTCATCTAAATAACAATATTGATGTATAGATTTATTTATTTTAGAGTGCTGGTATAACTTCATATGATGCAGTTATAGAAGAAAATTTTACACAAAGAGAAACTTTATTTTTGGTAATAAATGACTTTCAAGCATTTGGTATTATATATAGATTGAGTATACATAATACTAATTCTTTCAATACTAAATGGGTGATAATATTTCATTTATTCTTACCTATGTAGGAAAACCATGTTTTTTACTGTCATCGGAGATTTCTTCCTATGGATTATACTTTTCAAAGGAACAGAAACAATTTTACAAGATATATAATTGAATGGGATATAACTCTAGTAATACTCTAATTTATTCAAGAGATAACTATCATATCTTAAGTAAATCCTATTACTTTTGTAACACCTATAAACTGGTTAAATATATGTGATTTTGGGAGAGATCATAATTACATAAAGAAATATATTTTTTTGATTTACCCTATTGGTCTAAATTACTTCTTTTTTACAATATATAAATAATTTTTATTGTGTTGAACTAATATTTATAATATACTATATACTATGTTATACACACCATTTATGAATAAAGATATAGTGAATACACAACTAGATCTTTTCCAATTATCCAGGAATCATCTACTTGAGTTATTTGAAAATGACATAACAAAAGTTTTATTAAAGCCAAAAGGATCTTATGCACTTTATAATGAAATCTATTTATTACTCTATTATTATATTTTAGATTTAATTTTACGATGTGTTCATGCATATAATATATCTCATTATATAATAAATAGTAAAATTATAGGGTTAAAAAGATATCATTTCCATGTTAAAATGGAAATACTACATCTTATTGGTCTTTAAATATTTTTGAATTAAATAATTTGTAATGTGTTGACTAAAATATGATATTTTTTAATAGACATTTTTACTATGACATAACACTATGATACATTTATTAATTTAGAATTAGGTATTTTTGTATGTTTATATAAATTAGAAAAAATATTTCCACCATCCATATTGATTCAATGGAACATTTAATATTTAATATTTTGTATAAAAATTATAGAGGTTTGGTATAGCTTTGATTTATTTCCTTACTTGGGAGATGTATCTAGAAATTGGAAAAAAAAGGTAAATTACATATCATTATTTTAAGTCTAAATTTTATATGCCAATATATATGAGAAAATATAAATTTACCTCTATTATTGTTTTAAATCATAATATTCTTAAAAAATATATAAAAAGTTTCATAGTGATAAAAATGGAAATAATAACATAGATAATATTTTTTAAGTAATTAATCGACCTAGAATTAGTTTTGGTGTTAAAAATAGGTTGTAAATCTTTATCTTTCATTATTTTTTCATGATAAAAAACCCGCATTTATGTATCTAAGGTTTTCCTTTGACTTATTTTTAGTATCATCAGTTAGAAATTAATTAATTTCTTTGATTTAATTAATGAACATATATAGAAAAATTTAAAGGCATGTTTTTTATCATGTTAACTGATTAGAATATTCATTTATCAGGATTATAGAACATGGAATGAAGTTTTATGTTTATACAAAGACTATAGAAGCAAGAAGGGAGGATCTAATTGAAGATGCAGCATTGTGGGATCTAGTTAAAGTTGGATAATTTTTCATAATGCAATCGAAATATTATTTATAAGATCATATTTCTTATGTCATGAATTACTCCTTGTAAAAATAGCATGTCAACTTTTTATTGTATAATAAGTTACCACATACGGAAAATGCCTATGAAAGAATATACTCCTACTAAAAATCAGAGTATTAGTGAACATATGATGATATTAATCCTTTGTGCCCATATATAAGGAAATTAATGTTAAATACTATGGTCTAAATTGAAATGAATTTAATTTTTTTTTATGTGTAAAAATGATCATGAAATATGGAAATTTCTAGAACACCCATAAAGGAACCAACAAAGTTAACGATACTAAATTTGACATGTATAGAAAATATTTTGAAAGTTTTACTATTAAACTAAATGAATCCATTACAAGTATGTTTACATGGATTACTAATATATTAAATGGTCAAAATCCTATTGGTGATATTTTTTCTAAAAAAATAATAGTAAAAATATTCTTTGGATCTCAAAAATAAATTTGGCACTAAAATTCACTTATACACAAGAAGAAGAAAAACAAGAATAAATTGGTTGTCTAAGAACTTATAGGATCCATGATGATGTGAAAAATTACTATGAATCAATAAGATGAGAATGAGGCCAATAAATCTAAATATGTAAAGAAAAAAATTCCCTTGTATGGTCACAATGACTTATCATCTAGATGTGAAGTCAAGTAATTTTCCCAACTCTCTAAGAATGAGAAAAAAAACTTCAAGAAAAAGAAATCATTCAATCAAAAAAAGGTAAATAAAAAAGTAAAACCCCAAGTGACATGATATGAATGAAATAAAAAGGGTCACATTATCCTAGATTTACCCATCTATAAAAATAAGGTCAAAGAAAGGAAACAGTGTACGAAGGCTCTCAAATTTACCACTTGAAGTTAAAGTGATGAATCCATGAACTCAACTTCTTAAAACTCTTTAAGTGACTCGAGTGTTAGGTGCCTTATGGAACAAGATGATGAAGACATCAATATTATATGTCCTCTTCCCATTTTCTGATTTTCCTATTCATCTCATATTTCTACCCCATCTTCTTCCTCCTCTTTCTCCTCAATTCACCTTAATTATGAAGACTATAAATACTCCCCTTATCAACTTGAAAATGGTTTTCATGAATATTCTTCAGTATAAAAAGAACTCTATAAGTAATACAGTCTAGTGATTAATTAAAAATATAAACTTATAAAATATAATGAACACGTATTCAAGGAAAAAATAATAATTATCCCGAAAAATTAATAATCAACAGGTGTTAATAAGGTTTAATATACTAAAAAATAACTCAAAAAATCTCCTTCCATATTCACCCAATGTCAAGATAGTAAAAATAAAATTTCAGACTCACAAATACATGGAAAATAATGGGTTGGTATTGATTTCTAAAATCATACAAGTACCTTGAAAAATTATTCAAAAACAACATTTATTAAAGGTTGATTGAAAAAAGGTTCAGAAATTAATGTAAAAAACTGGAAATTTAATTTAGGAATGTTATTGTAATAATGAACAATATGGGAGACCAAAATAAATTCATATTTTATCCATTATTTCTAAAATAAAATCGTATTTTAAAATAATATGGATACAACAATAATTACTAGATAACACAAGTTTACCCACATTTGTTTGGGTACCAAAAACTTTAGTCATTTGATTTTTATAGGAAACTTTTCTTGAGAGAAAACTAAAATAATCACTATAGTACCTTTATAGTGGTGTCTCATGAAACATGTGTGTTGACTTCTACAAATTTATCTAAAACAATAAAATAGAATGTGATAAAAACAAAATTAATGATAACTCTATGGGTAATATAATTCGTGATGGTACCATTGATTTTTATAACTCAAATATTATTAAAATTATTTTATTTTTCAAAGTCTTGAAATAATTTCATAAGCATTAATCAATTTTGTGATAATAATTTTCAAATATATTTTGAAACTGATTTATGAATAGTTTTTAACTCAAAAGTAAATATTTTATTTACTACATCCCACTTAAAAAACATTTATATGGTCAATTTAAAATCTCCCACTTGCCAAAATTTAAAATGATTGAGTGAAAATTTATCGAGACATGGATTTTTCATAGATTCCTTGGTTATTATAAAAAATTCTCACTTATAAAACTCAATTATTATCAACTATTATAAGATTTACCCAAACTACTTTTCAATGATGACATGGCTCATGAATCATGCAAATATAGTTAGCAACAAAAAACTTATTTTAAATATATAACAAGAAATTATTATTCTAAATATCTTGAATTAATTCATTATCATTTCTTTACACCTTTTCAAATTAAATGTCTTTGAGGTAACTTATATACTTTTTTATTGTTGATGACTTTAAAAGATTCACTTAGCCTTACTTATTACCTCATAATAGTTACGTTTGAAAATATTTCATCAAATTTTCTAAAAAGTATGATAATTAAAATTTTTATCACATTATTAATATTAAATGTGATGATATAGAAGAATTATATTATAAATAAATTTTATGATTTATTTTTTTTCAAAGCAATAATTATTCTTTTTCTACATATAAACCCCCACCCCAATAGTGTAGGGTTGTTTAAAGGTGAAATAGAACTACCCAATAAATCACTTGAAATATTTTAAATGAATTTAATTTACTTCAATATTTTTGGGTTGAAGACATTAATATTGTGTTATTTTTCATTAATCACATTATCATAATATCGTTTCTCAAAAATATCACTTATGAACATTAGAAAAATAAAAAAAATAATGTAGTAATTTTTAATTTTTTTATTTGTAAATATATTATTCTCAAAACTAAAAAAACTCTTGAAGAATTTGACTCGAAATATTTTTGAAAGTATATTTATTTGGAAATCCTACTCAAGTAAGGCCGACCAATTCTTTGTCAAAAGTACTAAAACATTAGAATAATAAATTCATGTTGTTCTTTATGATAAATTATCCAAAATCACTTACAATAAAAATTAAATGACGTTTTAAATGAAACATTTTCATCTAAATAAGTTGAAGTTAAACAATAATAAACTTGAATTTCATTACATAAATTTTTTAGAAAATATAAAGTCTGTCATCTTGAAATGTCATTGGATATTTCCAAGAAAAAACTCATTCCATAATTTTAGACTTAAATTATGTTAATCTTATTCACTTCATCTCTCATTTTGAACCCCAAAATATTAAAAAACATCTTTAATGATGAAAATTGGGTTCATTTCCATGAAATAAGAACAAAATCAATTCACTGAAAATAATTTATGGACTCTTGTTGAACAAACTAATGATAATCTCATCATAGGCTCTAAATGAGTTTTTAGAAATAAGTTAGATAATCTTGTTAATATCAGTAGAAATAATGCCCTTCAAGTAGATAAAGATTATATACTAGAAGAATTAATAAGCTATGGTGAAACATTTTCACACATCACTCAGTTAGAATCCATTTTAATCTTGTTGGAATTTTCCTCACACTTTAATTTCAAACTCTTTCAAATGGATGTTAAAATTATATTTCTAAAAAAAATTGTTAATGAAAATGTTTTTTTTTAAATAACCTGGTTTTGAATATTATAATTTTTAATTTTTTTTTCAAATTAAATAAAGATATTTATGATTTAAAACAATACCCTTAGGATAGGTTTTAATGTTAATCTAACATTATTTTACCAAATGGTTCTGAAATGTGAAAATCCAATTTAACTATTTTTCTAAAACATATCTCAAATGATTCGATACTAGTATAAATTTATGTTGATGAAGTGATTTTAGAATTACATTTTACCATATGCCAATTAGATGAAATATTTATAGTGCTATTAATATTTCTAAAAATCTTATCCCACACTCTCGCACTAAACACATTGATCTTCAGCACCATTTTATAAGAGATCACATCTAAAATTGTGATATTTTATTATAATTTGTAAGGATGGACCTTAAACGCATTGATATTTACACTAAACCACTAGTAGTTTATCATTTAAATTTATTGAAGTTGAATTAGGAATGGTAAAATTGTGACACATTCTAATTAACTATGGATAACTTTAATAATCTTTGATTTTTAAAACTATATCTTGTTTTAAAACATCAAATTATTATATAATTATTAATTATGTTCCTTCTATTTTCTCTCTTGGATATGATCCCTATATCTCAGATGTGCATTCATTTGAGAGAGAGATTTATCTATTAAGAGAGATTTTTTTTAAAATGATTTTTAAAATTGAAAAAAAATTCTTATTTTCAAATAGCAAAATCTTATTTTATAAAGAAAGTACTTTTTATTATAATTCTACTATTTTAAAAATTTAAAATAAATATTATTTTAATCTTTGAGTACACTTATGTTTCAAGTCATATATGATCAATTATATATATGATCCTCTTATTTTTAAAATATTTTTTTTGTTTTGTCTCTCTCAAAAGAAGATTAATGATGATTAAACAATTATAAATATATTTCTATCTATAAATTTTTTTTGTTTTATCTGACAAAATCCAAAAGATAGGTCACTTTAAAGTTATTATTTCACATTTAAAGAGACTCATTAAAACATCTTGAATAGGGGAATCAATAAATGGTGGAGAAACAACACATTGTCGGAATGAGTGTTTTGTACATGGTATGTATCAATCTTATTTTTCAATTTTCTTCAAACGTTGTTTCTTTCCTTTTTCTATATTATTACTTTTTTTATTTCCTTTATAAATATTTCTAAAAAAAGGATCCTCTTATACTTTCCTCTCTCTCTATCCCTAATTCCCTTACAAAGGGGGGTTTGGAATCTAATATATGTTTTCAAAAAAAATATTTTTATTTTTCCAAATTTTGAAGTTTTTTCTTAAACTAAATTTTCAAATTATGGTTTTTTCAAAATCCCTTTTAAAATATCTCTTTAGTTTTTATTCAAATAATTAATTTTATGTTTTTATATATCTTTTTTTTAATCACATATAGAGATAATTTATGAGAATTTCAAGGGGAATATTTTTTTGGAATTTTAAGGAGGATATTTTTTTCATTCAACAAAAAGGAGGGAGAATTTTTTTTATGTGTTATTTATTAATTATTAAAAAATGAGTGTTAATTATTTTACTCTTGTTTTATATATGAACTTTTATATTATTTACTTCATGATAATATTGAATATCTTACATTTATATCTTGAATACATTTCTATATTATTCACTCTTCATGTATGCTAGATATATATTTTTATCTCAAGTGTTTGTGACTATTAAAAAAGGGGAAATTTTTGTACCTCTCTATCTATAATGATGTTTCCATTATCACAAACACTCATCTATATATCTAACATGTTCTTTTGATTTATTTTTAGTCTCACCTTATAGACATTTAGTCATATATTTGATGTACATATTGAGGATATCCAGAATAATTCAAAGGCATCTTGGTGATATTGTTAAGGTTTTAGAATAGTAATTAATCATGATTTTATAAAATGGAATGAAGTTAAATGTTCAAGATAAGGCTCTTTAAAGGAAGAAAATTGGATCTAGTTGAATAGGGATTATTTCCAGCTACATTGACCATCGAGTACCAATTGGACAAAAGGGAAGACCCAAATAATGCACACTAGCTAGTTGGTGGTGATGGGAAGAACCCATCATGTAGTAGAAGTCTCTCGATAGTTGATAGAGGTGAACCAGACAAATTGTGGAAGCGGGTAGAGCTATGAGGTCCCTTGTAAGATAATTGGATAGCTAGTGGGATCGTTTGGCTAGTCGATGGCATCGATCCAATAAATCAAAATTCATATTTTCCATAGACCCCACAGTTCATAAATTCTCATTGATGAATCTTATTGATTCCATAGAATTATAGAAGTTTTATATACCTATTGGGTCTTAAAAATAGTCCTCTTACATTCTTTGAATATCTACCTAGAAAATCTATATACTGGTAAATGACAACGTCTCTTTTGTGAATATGATCCTTGTTTCAAGGTGAATCCCTTGAGGATCCTCCAAAAGTTCTACCAAGAGCCAATCTCAATTGTTCATCAATCTATAAGGCTCTCTTATTCCTCATCTCTCTATCCCTCCTTTTAATTATACAAACCTTTATGAGGGATAGCTAGAGGCTTTGTAATGGTATTGTTCCAAGAAAACCTATCTTCTTCTCATCACCTTCTACAATGGGTGCTCGCTACTATAAAAGTGAGGGGTGACTTACTTGGATACTAATTAAGTTCAAGAGGGTTCTCATAACCATAATTTTTAGGGTCGGGTTTCATAATCACCACTAAGATGAAAGGATAAATAACACAAACTTCACAATTCTAGGGGAGGAGATTTAGTGGATCACACTAAGCTATTACTGAACTTATTTAACGAATCATGTTTTCTCTCCCTTTAGATTTACGCTTTTAATCATTCAAAATCGATATGTAAAATTTCATAAATTTGATACAACCATTTCCACTTTTTATACTCACTCAATTAATATTAAAATTAACCTTTAAATATGTATCCAAATTATTTCATTATTATATAAATATATTTTAAATTTCTATTCATATTTTGTATTTACTTTATTTATTAAAAGTTAAATTCACCCCCATCATTCAATAATTCTCTGGTTGAAAAAATGAACAATGGATTCTAGAAGATCAACAACACAAATTTTATACATATTTTCTAACAAATTATGAAGAAATGTCATGATTGGTATAGTAAGTGATACTATTATTTATTTTTTTCATAATTTTTATAAATTATTATTTTTTTATTTGTTTTGTATAATATATGATGATAATATAAAAAATAATTTACACAAAATAGCTAAACTTATCTTCAAGGATGTTTAAAATGTAATTCAATGTTATAGATTTAAATTCATATAACTAAAATTTATTTATGGCCATACATATGAAATCAATACTCAATTAATTATAATAATAATAATTAATTTATCGTTTTTTAGTTCTTATAACATGGAAAGAGAATTGATAGTTAATTATATGAACTAAGTACTCCACCATCTAAATTGGTAAAATGTTATATTTTCTTATGGTTAATATATTTGGATTCAATAAATGCACAAATGGAGATTCAAAAAAATCATTGATTTGTGGAATTTTTTTGAAGGAATCCAAAAAAAAAGTGAAATTTACATGTATCACATGATGGATAAAATAATATAGTTATACTATTTGATATATAATTATGTAAAAATGTTTAAATTTCATTGGTTTGATATTGAACAAGGCGTGTATATTCATCTATGATATGTTTTCATTAACATTATTTATAGATGTTATCTTGCAACATATGATCCATATATGTTTCCACATCAATAACATCATGTTTATTACACAAATTATTGTGCTTATATGATATATTTAAATGACTAATGGATTATGATAAAAATGAAATCACATGATAATCAGTTTATTTGAAATGAAAATGGTTCTATAGGATGTTGAAAAATATTTATATTTTTTAATATAACCCATAAAATATATCTCTTGAAGATCTACAAATATCGACAATGAGAAATTACAATTAAGAAATATTGTTGTTGATATTTTGGATTATGTAACTATCATGAATTTGAATCAAAGAGATAACATGAAATTAAATATCATATGGAAATTGATGATGTTATGGAGTAAGATGAAGAGGATAACGGTACAAAATAGAAATATGAATATAAAGAAGAATAATGTGGTGTTATATTTTACATACAATCATGATAAGTACATTTTAATTTTTTTAATAATTATTTAGTAGTTTTAAATAGTATATTTATGTATTAAGATTATTAATATATAATATTATTATTTGTTTTTGATAAATACATAATATTTTGATGATCTAATGACATCTTTAACTGAGGATGAGCTACCTGGTGATGATCCACTTATTCCATTATTCAAGATGCATAGTGGGGATGCAATCACTACACCATCAACTAGGAGGGATCATAGATTTTCCATATTGATGATTCCAGACCCTATTCTTGAGCAGCGTCTAGGAATAAACTTTGATCCTCATTTGGGGAAGTAAGTTAAAATATGTAATATAATTAATTATCATTAAATTATTTCATTTATTATTTGGTTGGATATGTTATCTTATTTTGATGTTTTTTCTCATATAGTTGTAGGTCAAGTAGCCACAATTATAATGATTTATTTTTTTATTCTATGTGGGTGTTATAGGATTTGGTTCCCATTAACCAATGTCATCACATGTTTTATTTATTGATGGTACAAAAATAAATAATTAATTTTATTTAAAGTTTATTTATTCTATAACTTAATATTATTATATAATTTCAAATTTATGGTCTCTTATTGATTGGATCATTAGAACCTTAATCTACGTGGCATGGGAGGTCTTCAATCATGATAATTTCTCTGTTTTTTACAAAAACTCTAAAATAGAGTTGCATATAGAGTGTTTGTGACTCTATTTTATAACTCTTATGTGTGTCATCAATACAACTATATCCCATCACAATAACAGAAGGTATTTTTCACATATTGGAAAGGATATACTTTTAAGAGAATATCATCTCATGAATACAGAGTTAGGATAGGTATGATTCCACACACATAGTTGAGAGTTGTACTTTTAGTCCATATCGGTGATAGAAGGTAAGTGACATTGATTATTATTTTATTTATATATTTAACACCAAATGAATATTTTATGTTTATGCATTATGTGTTTGATCTCATTGGTATAACTTTTATTGTGTACAAGAGGGTGTATGATGATGTTTTTACATGTGATATTTTTGGTGTGGGATAACTATATATTTTGTTTAATGTTACAATTTTATTTTTTAAATTAATATAATATATTTTTTATAAAAATATAATTTCTAAATTCTTGTTCACTAAAGAAATATGAGGCATATGCCTCTCACATATGGGAGATTCAAGATGAGACCGAGGGAGGGGATGATGAGCTATTGTTCCAAATGTTATTTAATAAATAGGACTATATATGGGTGATTATGGGTAATGTTAAGAAAGATCAGGTGATGATCATTGGTTCACAATAAATACTAGCTAGTTAAAATGGATCTACTATGTTTTAATTAGATAGTTTAATGGGATCTCATGAAATATCATCATCCTTTTCTATTTTGGTGTATAAGGCAAAGTTGGGACCTCCGTAGGTGACAATATAGAGGTTGACCAAAGAGAAGGAAGATAAAAATAAACATCAAAAGCATCAATATGATCATATGTTTGAGTATATTTGATGAATTTCAAGTGGTTTAAGGATGGTGTTCCCTCCACCTCCTGATGGTCCTCCTATAGACTACCCCCCTCTCCCATAATGACATGTTCTTTATTTTTTATTTGATAAACTTATTATGTATGAAATTTTTTATTTCTTATTTTTAATGTATTTTATTTTTATTTTTTTTTTATTTTTTGTTCTCTATTTTTTTAAAAAAGTTGATCCATTAAAAAATATCTCTAAATTTTCTCTTTTTCATAATGGATAAAGATTTTTTCACTGTTCATGTAAGTGAATAATTTATTTGTGACGGAAAAAATTTGTGTCGAAAATAAGTCACGATCAAATATTTTATATGATTTTTTTGAGGTTCCATCATAAAAAATATCCCATTGCAATTATTTATGATATAATTTCACAAATACAGTTATCTGGGAATATTATTTGAGATACAAAATAATTCTCTTGAAATTATATCATTAATTTTCATTAGTGATGAAATTTAAGTACAAATATTTCATTGCAAATAACATAAATTTTTATTGTGAAATATACATACAATTAATAATTATTGAAAATATAATTAATAATTAAGATAATTTAAATATAAGTAATAATATTATATAAAAATATATTAGTATTTAAGTATAATTAAACATATTTTTAAATATATTTTTTATAATCATTTATCTTATTAATGTTATAATTTTTAGCATAAATAATTATATTATTTTACAAAATTAATTAGAATATTTGGTATTTATATAATTATGAATTATTTTAAAACATAATTAATAATTTAAATATAATTAGCAATTTACTATGAAAATTGAAATGTAATTAATAATAATACAATTATATATCTATATAACAATATATTTTGTAAGTATTGATATTTTTAAATTTTAAATAATATTTTTTATATAATTAATAATATTTTTTCAAGGTATATATAATTAATAGTTTTTTTAATATAAATAATAATATAAATTTAAATATTAAATCGCAATATTATTTTAAATATAATTGATATGAATTATGTTATATATTAGGTAGAGGGAGTTGCAAACCACAAATGCACATTCACCCAGGCACTCCAATGGGTCAAGCATCATCCATACCTATATGGATTTACAGGCACCAAAATAAACAATTTTATTATATATAAGTGGATAGGAGGCCTAAGTTGTAGATATCCCAAAGACCCAACTGAGAGTGGCTCGGAGGCCCTTAGAGGAAGACCTGAAAGCCTAAATGAGAAGTTTGCATTATGCTGTGAATTTTTTTTATGACTTGCCCCGTGTCCATGCATTAATCAACATGCCATCATATTACACTATGCACCCACATGCCAAAATTCTAACCAATATCACTTCACATTTCATTCTGTCACACCATGGAATGTTACCCCACCATCCCCCTTCAGAAATACAAAATGGGTGGTGATTCAGTTAATTTGTGTAAACACACTCATCTCTCTTTCAATCTTTCCAATTGACAACTTCTTCATATCAACACACTTCAACACTTTCTTTTCATGCAACCTTGTGTTTCCTGAACATGTCAAACAGCTATTTCATTATTCTTATCTCTATTACAACCCATTATAAATAAATTTTAATATACTTTTATAATATATATTTATACATAGAAAAAATAATAAAAAATGAATGATCTTGCCTAATCAAGTATTTATCTTATCGCTCCTTGGCTCAAGAACCATGTTCAAATCCCACATTTCACCTAAGAACTTGGCCATGGGGCTAGGGGATAATCATAAAATATAATTTTCTAGATCCATTTGTATAAAATTTCCTAACCTTGGTCCTTTATTCCATGTCATTTAGGGCCTTTGGGCCATGATTAATTTTTATTTCAAGCCACTAGACCTTCAGTTCATTCTATAGGTGTATTGTTCCTCATGGGTGCTTTCTAATCCTTATAGAGAGGGATGAGGACTGACCCACTTGAATACCTTGGATTTATGTATGCTTTTAGTTTTTAATCTCCTCATCCTAATTAATTTTTATAAATTTATATAAATAATAAATTTCTAAATTGAAAATTTTAAATATATTTAATAAGTAATGATATGATTTATATATAATTAATATTAAAATTTATTTTTAATAATATTTAATTAATATATATACTAATGTGATTATATTTTAGTATATATATTTTAAAAATTGGTATATAAATAAATTTTAATATACTTATATAATACATATTTATAAACAAAAAAAATATGATAAAAAACTCAATGATCTTGATAGGCTGAGTGGTAGTCCAAACCGCTCCCTAACTCAAGTGTCAGGTTCAAATCCCTCTGATCCTCTAAGGTTTGTCAAATTTATATATATATTCTAGATTTCACTATTTAGAATTTTATCATGGATAAAATTTAACCATTTTCTGTGCTAAAAATCATTAATAAAGGCATCCATAATTAATGATAACTTTTTAGCACTAATAATGTTTTTTTCATATGTAGTGTTAGTTGGAATTATTCTTTGAGCTCTATGTAAAATTGAATCTCTACCAAATTTTTCCTTAATCCATTGGATAAATAGACTACTAAACCAATTATATGTAATCAAGAAACATAAATTTACATATTTTTTTACATGTCAACTCTATATTTATATGTGGTTAAAAAGTTTTCATCACCATTAGCACCAACACAAATACAAGTATATATGCACTCAGAATACTCTATATATATAATTAGAATATATAGTTATTGATATGTGTGTGTGTCTAAGAATATATATGTGATTATGTGTGTGTGGGTATGTGTGTGTGTAACCTATTTATACACACACACACAAAAATTTTCATTTACAAATGTTTAATTTGTTAAAACACACACATACATATACACATATATATAAATTTATATACATATATTTATATAAGTGTGTGGTGTGTTAAAATGTCTGTAAATTCCTGGATAAATTTAATTCATGTGGTTAACCAATTGATGCTAATATGTCCGTTTTTATTAGTTACATTGGAGTTAGCACTCAAATTAACCTATCAAATTATAAAAATACTTGATGTAAAGATGAAAAGGAATTATAGATATCAATTTGAGAAGAAATTATGGAACCATTTTAATATAATTTCTAAATTTTATTGACAAAATAACATAATGAAACATATATTTTTTTGTCACATTCCATTGAAAAATACATTTATATTTGAATATTGTAGAATGAAATTCATTTTAGGGTTTCCTAGAAACAGTTATAGAGAATTTTGAATCACTCTTACCACATGGAATCATAGGGATGTTGAGGAGAACATCAAAACAAACCCAACAGCTTTATACATAAACATCATAAAGTAAGAGACATGGAATTCTTTCATATCTCATTATGACGAAGATATGTTTAAGGTTAAACTCACTTGGATAAAAATGGATTATAGTTTTAATATATAGTAAAACATTAATATTGTATTAAAGAATAATGGAATTTCATTTTTTTATCATATTCACATTGGTCAGTCAATAAATCCATCCTGTATCATGTTTTATGGAATGAATAACATGTAAATATAAACTATAAAATTGAATATGTAAACACATATAAAATATGGTAATCATTTGTAAGTATGCAATAACTAAAATTTATTTTTAATTAATAGTTTAAAAAAACTGAAAACATATTTTCCTTTATATTTTTTCAAATTAAATATTGGATGTACCATTGATTATAGTTAATGAATGACTACTTTCAATAGATTTAAATCATCCAAAACTATATGGTCTTGTAATAGGTGGATATTTTAGATTCTCATCATGAAAATACTTTAGTAAAGTAAAAACACATATTTATTATAATAATAAAATGAAATGGATGGATGATAATATTGAATCTTTAATAGAAATAGAAAATAGAAAAAATAAACAAATAGAGATTCTCTTTAAAATTGATCAACATGAAAAATTATCACAATAATAACCACTCTAAACTGATCAACACACCCCTTGTTTTTTGTGTAGTCATTCTTATAAAATTTCTACCTTACCTAAGGTAATCAGGTTTTCATGACTGTTTATGATAATTTTGAAACAAAAAAAATATTGATACTTTTCTTGTATTATAATATTGGAGGGTAAAATTGATTGAGATTTATATCGATATTCACACACATAAAACCTTATTACAAGAGGAAAAATAAACAATATCCATGGAAATATTGTATATCATAAACAACTTCCAAAAACTCATGTGAGAGTATGTATTTAGTTATCTCATGATTTTTTATTTAATCTATAAGTTTCTCTTTATTATATTGGTATTTACATGGTGGAATATTCTATTATAACTTTTATAACATGGGTGTTTAATCTTATAAAAAACATAATGATAATGGAGTGCATCATTTTTAGATTATATTATATTCAAAATCTTTTATAGTGAATGAAGAAGGCCAAAAATTAGCCTGTGTAGTGAAAAAAGTGGAAAAAGTAATTCATATCAAAAAAATCTAAGGGAATCACTATTGGATAAAAAATCATTTTAAGGATACCATTTCCCAACAATTGATATTACACATTTTTTGATGTTAAAAAATTGTTAATATATAATGTTTCAACATAGAAATACTTGTGACATTAAATTTGATGGTAAAATATCTTGCACAATCTCTCAAAACATTATTATTCTTGAGAGTATAAATGAAATTATCAATAATCAGTATTTAGGATCCTGAATTGTGAACGTATATATGTTGTATATTTTAAAGATTCATATGTCAAATAATCTATTTATATTTTTATTTACAATTTAATAGTGTTTATATTTTTAACAAATATTTATATCTTGATTACATAAAGGTAAAATCTTTTGTTAATGTTTTTTACTTTTTAGTCCTTATGTAACTCATATAAAAAAATACAATAGATCAAGATAAAATTTGAGAAAGAGAAAACCAATTAGTTGAATTTTTTAAAAAGAATGTAATAGATGAAAACCCCTTTTAAATAAAAACAGTCCAAAAGTAAAACTATATTATTTAATTATATTTAATATAATATAATTTTTTAGTATTACTTACTTTTTAATTTTATGTTTTTGTAGGGATCACTAGATGATTTTTCTAATAAATTCCTTTAATATAAGGAAACATTTTATGGATCAAATGCGTTGATATCCAAAAAATCATCCACAGATGATATCCCTTATGAATGAGTTATACATTGTCTTTAAGATTTTAAAAATGAAAAATCCCAATTATATATTTTAAAATATGATTTAATAATATTTTTTATGGTATTATAGATTTTATTTATCATCAATTATATGGTATGGGATATTCAATACACATGTGAAAACAATATATTTCAATATTTGGATAATTATTGAGGTATATATAATAAACTTTTACTATGAAAACATATATCATAATAAATTATACATATTTTTTCAGTTTTTATAGTTTCTAAAATGAATGAATGGATGCAATTATAGGAATTAAGTTGTTTTTTATGGAATTTATTATGTTCTTCTATTTCTATAACACTTCAACATGAATCATGATTTCAAACCTACATTTCAAAATCTATAGATCAATGGGGTTTCTTACTAGTGATTATTTATAATTCACTTTAGTTCAAATAGTGTAACTTCATGTTCAACTCACCATATTTAGGGAATTCATTCCAATACATGGAATATCGAGAATATATCACCACCTAGAGAGGTGTTAGTTTTGTTAGATTTTGTATTGGACTCATGATATGGTTCCCTTTGTATCCATATAAAGGGAATCATAACCTATATAGTTTGGTGAAACTTAATGGGACATGTTATACCTTTAAGGGTATTGTAGCAAAGACCAATGTGGTTAATTTTATTTTTGTGAAACCCAGACCACTTAAAAGTAGTCTAAAGTCAAACAGAGTTTACTACTAGATTAAAGGTACCTAGAAATGGTTTGTGTGAGAGTTATCTTTGAGTGGACTATTCTAGATTGTTCTGTCTATTTATAACTAAACAAGATAAGGTACTAATCGACCAGGTCTCATCACAAAATTCAAATATAGATATTCACCAGAGAAAGATAATTCTCTTTATACTCTTCAGCATAAGGAGGTCCTATTCTCATCATATGTGAGGTTGATAACTCAGTTTTGGGCTTACACCAAATAGAAGTCCCAAATATTTAAACCAATATGAACATCTAGACTCGATGAATTTTTGGGAAACAAGATGAATATCTAAGATAAAGGTGATTGTGCGGGGCTTACACATGTACAACCCTTTTAGGTGTGTCCAGTTTATTTGTAACTGAGAGAGAGAGGGTATGATTGGGGCTTACACCTGATAGGAGGACCAAATATTAAGAAACTAAGAAGATTATCTCTACTCCAAGTATATATGAGGGAACCTATAGGTTCATCTCGATTGAATTCATATGATGGAACCAATAGGTGTATATCTACTCAGGGAATTATAAGGAAACCGAGTGGGGTATCTTAACTGTAGGTATATATGGACCATCTTATGATCGTTTTATAAGATAAAAATGATGCTTGAGGATGTTGGGGTTGAACCTGATAGAGGAATATTATGTATCTAGGTTAACATAAAATAAATCCCATATATTTTTTGTGACATAGTTTAAAGTCATATGTGAGGACCGATCTATGAATTTTAACATCATTAGGCATGGAAATTTTAATGGTAGTTAAAGTCATGCAGCTCAGATTAGGGGTGATTCCTATGATGCATCATAATTACTCTAACATAATGGTTGATTAAACCTCTAAGACCACATTAATCATACTTTATGTGAGTAATAAGAGATATAAGATAAATCATATAATACTAGAGTAAAAAACTATGGATTCAATGGGGCTTGTGCACGTGTTGCCCAATTGGGATTACTGTATTGTGAATAGGGTGGAAATAGGAGAATGAGATGAGCGTACACATTAGTTATTATTTTTTAAGTAAATCTAGGGATAACACATATAATGAGGCCCATATGTGATCCATATACTGTAAAAGGGGTGAAAACATGAGACTGAGTTGGTTTATGCATGAGCTTCACTTTAGGTGTTCATTTTGGAAATTGATATAATAAAATGTATTTTTGAGGAACCATGAGGAGGAATTGACTCATGGTGATTATTTAGGGCTTACACATGTATGGTACCCTGGTTGTATTCCTATGTCATGAAATGGGAAAAATAAGATACTAGATGGGGCTTAAACATTGGTGATGCCTGTGAGGTAAAGTTGGGGCTTACACTTAAGAGGTGTCCCATGTATGAAATTTATGATTTATTAATGGAAGTACTAGATTGGTACCATCAATGTGGAAGATAAGAAAAAAATCTAAACTCAAATTGAATATGTGAACCATGAGGAGTATATTTACTCAAGGAACTTAGAGAATCTATGAGAAATATCTTGACATAAGAGTTTTTAGAATCCATGAGGAGTATCTTGATTCAAATAATTATATAGGATTATGGATGGGGTTTAAAGGTCTTGTTCCCATAATATGTCCAACCTAACCTACAAATTTCATAGTAAAACTCTTGAATTTTTATGTGGTTCAATGAATGAACTGAAGGTGTCGGCCCAAATTCCTGGGGTTACATCCTATAATAGATCATGACTTTTGGTGTGGGGGTGGAGCCTCTATAGTATGGAATAATGGGTGTTGGTTGTGGATGGAGTGTCTGCGTAGGCTACTCCCCCTAGAACTATTGCAGAATATGACTCACATAAGAGGTCTGTAAATGAATTATTCAAGAAATATGTGTGAATAGTGTTCAAATTAGGTCTCTGGACTCCAAGGATGTGTGTAGGTAGTGGGTTTGTGTTGTGGGTTTATGTAGTAGGTGTGTGGTAACTAATTAGGTACATGGGTAGTGGCCTTATAGAGTAGGTGGGGGTAATATATGCATGTTATAGGTGAATGTTCGCCAAAATGTAATGTAGTTAGTGGACTTATGTGGTGGGTGTTCATGGTTGGTGCATGGTTTTTAAGTATGTGTGTGACTAGTGAAAACATGTGGTGGGTTCAAGCAAGTGGTTCATGGGAGTTGTGTGTGGATGATTACCTAAAGGGGCTCTCTAAGTCCCTACTTCCTTGATAAATCCCTCCATTATAAGTTTTCATAAAATGGGTGTCAATATTTATTGTGGAAATCTTAAAATTTCAATATTATAAAATATACTCGGGAAATTTAATGGCTTGGAATCGAATGGTATGTGGGAAATCATGGGGTGGACTCGTCTAGGAACCAGGTCATGGGTTGGAGATCATGTGGTGTTACTCCATCTCAAAACCGCATGGTATGTGGGTGACCACATGATTTTTCTCCTTCTTATATCCACATGGTACATGGGTGACCACATGGTTTTTCAATTTCTCAAAAACAAGAATAAAGTTCATAGATTTCCTAGAAAGTTCACAGACCATATAGGAAGTGGATAGAAATTTTCCCTATGATAAATTTTCTGAAACGAAGTCCAATGTAAAGAGGCTATAACTTTTTATCAGTAAGCTCGTTTTGGCTGCATAACCAATTAAATAAAGTCCCATGAAAATTATTATTCCATTAGATATTAATTTCTCCCTTATAATGCGTTTTTTGAGGTCAAGAAGTTTCCAAAAGACCCATACAATGGGTATTAAGTCTCCAACTCCATTTTTATCAATATTTTGAGAAGTCAATGATCTACTCCCGAAAGGAGGTTATAACCAGCACATCACTAGAATAGGAAATGTTTTTGAGCAATCACCATAACTTGGTGTGTGAGAAATCATGTGGAACATGGATATCTCATTTTCATATTATTCTCAAATGGAGAAACTTTTATAATTAGAATATACTTGTGTTTTTTGAGTGAGTATTATATTATTTATTTTGAAAAAAACTGTGGGGCCCAAATTTCATGGTGCTAACATAAGTATATAAATTTATGATATATGTCATATTCCATAAAGAACTCGAATCCCCAAAGATATATTTATAAGATTAAATACAGTTTCTTTTAAAATATTTAATACCTATTTATATTTTTCTATTTTTATAATTTCAGTAAGACTATATATAGATATCAGATTCTTAGGATGAAATTTATTTTTTTGAGATTGAGTGGGAACTTAAATAGTGTCAAAACCTTTAAAAACATTATGAATATGATGTTTCATATAACTTAAGTAAATTTTTTATTTTAAAAATGTATTTCAATTATTTTTTCATTTCCAACAATCACTATATTATTAATTCATTTTAGTTTTTATTACTACACTCGTACACAACTATTTTAGTTTAATGTTGTAAATTAAACCCTTATAAAAGTAAAATACATAATACAACAATGAAATTATGGATTTAAGAAACATCTATTTTAGACAACCAATAGTGAATCTTTGGGTGATTTTTCACCTGAGTAGAATCTTACCCATCATCATTTCTTGATACTATTGATGAAATCATAAATTAAAACCTTCTTGAATCTTAAAATTTAGGAAAAATTATGTTTTGAAATTACATTTAAATTGGTTATGTTGGATTTTATTCACTAGAACCAACTTCCTTTGTTCTTTAGATTACTGATATATTCACATACTTGTATATTAATAAATTTCATATCACATATTTATTGTTATTCCATGGGAATTTAATGTGATAATATTTTAGAGCAGTTGTCTCATTTATAAAGTCATGGTAGTTCCACCCTCTAATCATAACTCATAGATACTATGAAGAAATTATTAAACTATATTTTCTATGGTCATATGATTCCATCTTATTTGACAAAGATGATGAAAACTATCAAGTGTAATATATTCATAAGAGAATGAGACTTCACCTCATGAAGTTTTCACTTAGTACTGTATAAGATGAGAAATTATGAGGGAAATCCCACCAATAGACATTCTATATGATTACATGTCATTGAATATTCCTTTTTTAGCATGAATAATTGTCTATAAACATTAATGTTTTTATTAATTAATGTCACGACTCACACACATAGATGTACTATCATAAATCATGAAGGCATATGTTCACGATGATGTTAGGTACATTGGGTGCATCATGAATGATGAATCAATAATGAATATATTAAGGATGGATTTTTCACTTCAATTTTATGAATGTTGGTATCTCAACCAGTTTATTGGAATAAAACTGTCAAACTAAATTCCATTTCCATGCTATATTGAGAAGTTCATATATAATATTCATAGAAAGACATATCAATATTACAGGTTGTTGAAACTATAATGAAACCTACTTGATGATATATTGAGATAAAGGGATTATTTTATATAATTATCACTTTCATGTGATAGTTGATGTCATGAAATTAATTTCTTCCTCTTAGGTGCCTTTATGTATAGTTATATCCTAGTATTGGAATTTGGGTAAACCCTCCAAAAGACATAGAGGAAAAATCCTAGAGGTTCATGTAATTTGTGTTTCTATTGATCTCAATTAAGTTATATTTGAATTTATTTATTAAAAAATATATTATCACATTTTATGAATGAAATTTATTCATGATTTATTAAGCACACATAATCATTCACTATTTCATGTTAGTTGAATATTAAATGAATATTTATTCTCAAGGTCATGAAAAATATAAATTTTTATTTATTTATCAATTGAATTTTTTTTATTCAGAGTTTGATAAATACTGAGGATGAAATTTGGGCCGAGTTATTGGGTTCAGTGGGAATGATATATTAAATAAAATTTAAATAAATATTAATTTTTTTTATTTAAATTTATGGTATTTATTTTATCTATGATTTTATAACATGTAAAGTAAAAAAATATTTTATTATTATTATTTAGATATGGGGTTACTAAATATTTTGATAATAATTAATAGATAATGGGAAATTATTTATTCTCTCAACTAGTATATGCACTCGGACTTAAAAATTACATAGTCTTGAGTTTTAGTCAGTATTTTACTTTTTTTAGGATTAGAGATTTAAATAATTATTCCATAACTAATACATAAAAACCCATAAAACAAAAAGTTGAAACATTGGACCAGAATCCATTTTCCCATAATATAAAACTTTTAAAATAAATCTTAAATTATTTTCATGGAAAATCCACAAAACTTCCAACTTGACTTCTTCCTTTCCCTTACCCATCATTAGAATGGGTTAAAAACATTTTAAAAACTTGGTATGATCCCAAAAGATTAATAATGGATATAAAAAGAAAGTAAACCATTATTTTGGTAAAAACATGAAAACTCATACAACTTTTACCTTTATCTTCATTGTTCTTTGAGAATATAAAATAAAGCATTCTGACATGAAAAAACAAACACATTGTGCTCAAATGAAATCATTAAAAACCATATAAAATAATTAAAAAAAATTAGGTAACTCAAAGAATCATATTCACAAAACCCAGTCAAAACCATTTCCAAACCCTTTCTATTAGAATAACTATAAGCCGTAATTCCAATATTATTGTTACACAATGCATTTGAAAGCTATAATAGGATCACTAGGTTCTATTTGGACCACCCCATGTTAATATTTAATTGGATTTCCCGATGTTATCTGGTCCCCCCCATGTTAATCTGTAACAGGCTTTCCAGACACAATATGGTCCACCCCATGTTATGTTATAATGGGCTTTCCTAGTTTTATCTATTGCACCCCATGTTAAGATATAATGGGCTTTCCCAAAACTATATGGGCCACCCCATCATGTAATTCCCATGTACAACTTAATGAATAAAACACTTTCCTCATAAAACCCTTTTGATAAACTCTTTTAAACCATATAAAAATAATTTCATATAAAAGTACCATTTTCTTTTATAAACCCCATTTTCTAAAACAAAATACGCTTTTTCTTTTGAAAACCATTTTCAATACCAAAATAACAAAAAATATATAGAGGTTATTTTAATTTAAGGAAACATGAAATTTTTAGAAAGTAATACAAAAATATAATAATGGTCACCGTAACGGAAAAGTAATTTTTGCCATGTACTTTAAGAATAGAATATTCCTTTTATCATTTTTCAAAACCTTCCGTATAAAATATGTAAAAATGTTATTTCATTGAAAAAATTTGAATGAAATTAAAAATTGATTAAAAAATACCTTTAAAATAATTTTATATAAATATAAATATAACATAATATCAATAATATCAATATAGAGTAAAATATTTTGAAATTATATCTTTAAAAATATAAAAATAGATTTTTTTAAATCAAAGTGTCCATACCACTTTGAAATATTTGAATTAAAATACCCATTAAAGAATAAAATTTAACAAAATATTAAATAATATGAGAATAAATTAATTCAAGATATTATATATCAAATTTTTTCTATATAAACCTCATAAAATAAGGTGGTTATATAACAATAAAAAATGCCTCAATTAAAGAAGATTGAGACAAATTCCCTTACCTTCAATACAACTTGTCACGTGTGTATTTATATTCATTAATTACAAAAATAATTTGAATATTTAATTTATTTATAAATTTTTTCAAGTTTATCATTACTTTTTTTCAATTATTATAATTTTGTATACAACTACTTAAACAATTAAGTGTACGTCGAGTGTTTTTACAATATTTGGTTTACGTCTCAAAAATGACTTTACTAGGTCAACAAAAATCATAGGGGTCATTATTTAAACAATATCCAGAATAATAATCATTAAATAATTATTATATTTATACATATATTATAATTTAAAAAACAATCATAAAATATGGTTATGAAAAATGAACCAATGTTACAATCATGGAGACGGTAGGTTGTACTTACGCGTGAGTAGCATTCCCATTTTTAAAATATCATTATGAAAAGAAGGTAAATAAAATTTATCATTTAAGAATGATAATAATATCATAAATACCATATTATTTAATCATATATAGTTATATATATAATTCTTGGGATGTGAAAGAAATTACATCGCTTTTAGGAGGCAGTAGTCCACACGTCCAAGAACGACGTTATCAATTTTTTAGTGTGTTAAAATGTGTTAAAAATGTTATATTATATTTATATAAATATAATTATGTCATTAATATCATATATTTTTCATGGATGTCCCATATTTTCAATTAAATTCTTCCTTAATGCATTCCATGTAAAGTGTGAACATATCGCATCGCTTTGAGGGGGCGGTAGTCCATACGCCCACAAACGATGTTATTGTACTACCATAAAATTGAAAGAATGAAGGTATGTATTATATAACCATTATATTAGTATTAATAAATCATAAATATTTTATATATAATATAAAAAATTAATTAAATTATTATTCCCATCCATAAAAGGTGGTAATAGAAGAACGAACGACATCGGTTCGTGAGGCGGTAGTATGTCGTACACATGAACAATGATTGTGTATCCCATTTGATAGAAGTATATTAAGGTTTATGTATAAATTTTAACATAAAAGAGTAACTATATATTTAGTATAATGAATTTATTATGTAATCTTGGAATAATAATAATTGAATTTGTGAAGAAATAAATAATACAAAAGTGATCATTTGAATAATGTTACCTCTTCTTCGGGTAACTCCTTTTTGTATACACCAAAAGACATCCTTAGTTTGATTTATGCCAAATTGAGGCTTATAATATGAGGGTATGGATTTTTTGAGATCATTTGGGAAGGGTTTTTATTATCCAAAGGGATTTAGAGGTGTCCATATGTGGGTAGGGTGGGTAACATTTTAGAGTGGAGGGGGTAGCATTCTTGTAAATATAAAAAGGTAACCACTATTTGGAGGTCTCCCTTACATAATGTGACTCAAATAATGACAAACATTATATCCAAGATGGTATATGGTTGAATAATGACCATCCAATTTATTTTTGAATATTTTCTAGGTCAGTTGGCCACTTGATATTAAAGTTTAACCACTAAGTAAACTCATTTTTACCTTAAACGTTGTAATTATTTTTAATTATTTAAACTAATATTTTTTGTCAAAAACTTATTTGACCTTATTGGAAATGATAAGTTATTCTGATTCCAAATATGGAATATATTTTTCAAATTCCAGCCACGTAATTGGAAAATATTAATTTATAATTATTCCTGTAAACTGGAAGACAAAGCAAGTTTTTAAAGTAAAACGTTCAAAAGTTTTAAAAGTTTTTATATCCAATTTCAATGTGAAATGGATTAAAATGAACTAATTTCTTTAAATGATATAAAATATATCTAATTATACTTTAAAACCAGTTAATAATATAATTTAACTATACAAATAAATTAGAAAAAATCACTTTTCAATTAAAATCAAATATTATTCACTATTCATAAAAATATAAAACTTATCAGAAAAATTACCAAAAATTCACCCAAAATAAATTTTGATATTAATATTTCAAAAATAAATTACATTATTTCATATTAAAATTATAAAATTGTAAAAAAATATTTTAAAAAAAAGTATTTCATTAAAAGACAGAAAAACGGCCTTATTAAATATTAATATTAATAGTATATTATTGTTCAGTATAAATTAGTCTTGTGTGAAATAAAATATTTAAAATAACAAAATGTTTCTTATCTTATGTGTAATTGAACATATATCCCATTATAATTTATAAATTACTATCTAATTCATAAATATTAATAAATATAAAAATACATATTCTATCATTATTCAGGTTGGTACATCCTTTATATTCAATTGGTCTTTATTTTCACTTATAATTAATTGGTAACCAATGATTTCATATTATAAACAAGTTCAAAATATAATTTCATAATTTTGTTAATCTCATTAATTCCCTTTATTCCAATGGATAGTTTATAACTATCATAATTAAATTAATAGTATATTGATGTCTGGTAAGACTCAGGCTTATGTGTAACATAAGTCGTTAAAAGAACTCGATGTTGCATGCAATGAATGATAAACTTGGTGTTGTGTGTGATGAAATCTAAACTATGTATTGCATGTAAAGAAATATATTAATGAATTTAAATTAATTTGAAAGAATATATTTCATAAAATATAAGGATGTTACAACATTCCCACCTTAAAATTAGTTTCACCCCCCAAAATTCATCTTGATTATAAAATGATTAAAATATATAAAATTTAATTATTTAAACCCACATCCTGTAAAGGGTTAATAAAACTTCATCTTAAAAAGGGGAAGTGGGAAACTTAAAGGACACTCGAAGTTATGTATAGCTAGGATTCCACATAATTAAAACATTGGTGGGAAATTAAAAGATATATATGGAAGGAAAAACTATTTCTCATGGACTAATAGAGAGTGACGGGGAATGTGGTCAATAAGAACTCAATGAAAACAAAATCATATGCCAAATAGGTTTTTCAAAATTCCATTGATATCATCATAAAATATGGTAGTAAGATAACATTTTATTTCTTCAAGATCATTTTCATAAAGTTTATGGACTCATTCACAATCTATACTAAGAGAATAATGAAATATACTTACATAATGAGTATATATTCATCCTTTAATAAATTTCAACCATATAATAATCTATTACTCCAAAAAATGAGTATCTAATATGAATTTTCATGCCTGGAACACTAGAATCAACTTCTGACAGATCACATAATTCTCAAAAGGATAACCTAATATTCCTCTTATCCTTATATATTAACCAAAACCAAAATGGTTAGAACATAGTAAGATAATTCAAACATTCATGTGATGAGATAATACATAAATATATAATTTTAAAAATTAAAGGAATACTTCTCATTAAAATAAATTCATATATAAAGATAAACCCAAATAAACATCTACCAAAAATTACATAATCACTTTTTGATCACATCACTTAAAACCTTATATGGAGTTTCTAAAACCATGAACATGGTTAACCTTTGAAAAATAACGAGCACGCTGGAGCTTCCATAAATACATAGAAAGGCCCAACATCAATTGTATTAGTAGAAAAATATTTTCCCATACCTTTTTTTCTAGTCATGATGATTTCCATCCTGAGTAAGCATATTTTGGAAAACATTATCATAATGACCTAACTCCTAACAACTAAAAAATATAATTATTGGATGGATATGTGTTACCCATTATTTGGTTGTTTGGGACTCTTTACTTTGGATCCACGAACCTTGTGACCAAACATTTCACACCTGTAACACTTTCCATATCCTAAAATAAATTCCCAAAAAATTATTTTACCACCCACAAAACAAGTTTTAAGCTTACCTCTAGAATTCTTAGTCGGTTTATTCTCAATTTAATGCCACCTGGACTGTTTCTTACTCTTTTCATCTCATGTCACATAAGGTTTAGAAAAATCCATCTCAACATTCTAAACATTCTCATAGCTTTTAATTTTTTTTTGAAAATGATCTTATAAATCATGGATTTAATCCTAAGTAAAATATATTAATTTTACTATTGATGTCTAAACAAATTGATACGTACCTGTCAAACCTTGTAATGTTTTATTAATGTGTGAAAACCAAATATTTATCCTTTTTCCTCAATTCTATGAATTGTTTCTCCATCCTAAGAGAAAAAGGCATAGGTAAATATTTCTCAAGGAAGATATTGATAAATGTTTCCCATTCCATGGAATCAATATCATATTTCTTATCCAGTTTTCTTTACTAATGACCACAATTGATTAGTTTCCATATTTCCTATACAAATATTTTTTTGAACAGACATGGTTTAGACAAGGAAACATGGAAATATTAAAATTCTATGTCATTTCAACTTAACCATAAAGTAAAATCTTATAAGGGAATATCATTAACACTATCCTAAACTCTAAAGTTTTCTAAATTTTCTTTTGATATCAACTATAAATACCTGACCTTAAACATTACATAATCTTTATTTTTAGTCAAGAATTTACTTTCATTCACATTGAGGGTATTTTTAGGTTTATAGTTTTAGAGGATTAGGCCAGAAGTCATTCATAAAAAACAAAAACATAAAAAGTGGGAAGTTCCAATAAGTATCCATTTTTTCCATAATATAAAACTTTTAAAATAAAACATGAATTATTTTCATGGAAAATCTCTAAAACTTCCAAATTGACTTCTTCCTTTCCCTTACCCAACTTTAAACCCTATATTCACATTTTCAAAACTTAGGATGAACACAAAATTTAAATAATGGAAATAAAAATAAATGAAACTATTGTTTATATAAAATCATGAAAAATAAAATAACGTTTACCTTTATATTCAATGTTCCTTGAGAATATGTAATTAAAAATTTTCACATTAAAAAAGAATACATTTTTCTCAAAGGAAATTATTAAAACTCATTTAAGTTACTTAGATCGTTATAATAATAAAAAACTTTCAAAACCCTTTCAAAACCCGTTCAACTACTTCCAATATTATCATTACCTAATCTATTAGAGATATATAAATGGATTTCTCTAAGCTATCTAGGCCACCCCATGTTACACAATAATGGGATTTCTCAGTGCTACATGGGCCACCCCATGTAAAGTTGTAATAGGTTTTCACGATGTTATTTGTGCATGTTAAGAAGTAACAGTCTTTCTTGAAGCTATATGTTCCACCGCATCATATAATTATCAGGTAACACTTCATAAATAAAACACTTTACTCATAAAAATCCTTTTAAAATTTCTATTAAACTCATATAAAAATAGTTTCAAATAAAAATACCATTTTCCTTTAAAAACACATTTAAAAAAATACCCTTTTCTTTTGACAACCATTTTCAATACCAAAGTACCAAAAAAGATAAAGTGGGTTTTTTATTTAATGAAACATGAAAATATTCAAACGAATCCAAAAAAATAATAATTTCCATGGCAGTGGAAAACTCATTGTTGTTGTGAAAGCCTAGAAAAAATCATCAAGAAAATGGTTTGAATGTCTTAAAGTCTCTCATGAGGGTGTTTTTGATGATTATCAAGGTACCTCTCCACCTGAGAGTGATATTTTCTACTTTGAGACAGCTCTGAAGGATCTTACTGATAATGATGATCACAGGAGACCCATTGAAAAAGAGTAAGATGGGGAGTGTATAATTTTATTCAAGTTTATACAGCATCAAGTCTATCCCATGAAAGAAGACTTTGCATCTCTAAACTATCAAGATTTCTATTTGATTTATCTACTAAAAAAATGTATTAAGGTAAATCTATGTAGATACCTTTTGTGAACATAAAAGAAATGATCAAGCCTTCTTGCAATACCAACTCCCTGTTTTATCCAAGGTTGATCTCAGCCACATTAAAATAGAAGTGAAGGAGATGAATTTTTTTTGACTCCAGTGGGATTTTCCTAAGTAAAGAGATATGTAAAAGGATGAAGATCATTTGGAATCCATGGATAAAATAATGGGTTGGGGTGAAGATAAGATTTATGATAAGTTCAATCCATTATACAACCCAACTAGGCTATTGAATATAGTTGATCCTAGCTTGGGACTAGATTGTTGGAGTTGGTGGCCTATAACCAACTACATTGTACTTTACTCAATAATAAATACCTTATCACATATTTATTGTTCTTATGAGTGATAATGCATGTGATAATGTCTTAATGATAGTTATTGCATTAAAGGGTCGTAGCAGATCCCTATTATGATGAGAACCTGGAAGTGCCATAACATTGTTCTTGAATATATGTTCTATGGTCAAATGATGTTATTTGAAGGAAAAATAATAATACATGCCATTAGGGGTGAGGAATCATAAAACTTTGAGGCACCTTATCATGGGGTGTGCCCTTGGAAATATCCAGGAGGATATAATGAGAATGAGACCCACCAGTAGGAAATCCACATTTCAAAGTGTCATTGTATGTTCCTATTTCTGGATATGTGTATTGGTCCTTAGACTTTAAGATTATTATTAATGGGTATTACAACCTACGCACTTAGATGTATTGATGAAAACTATTATGACACACTGTTCGCAGCGAGGTAGGATGTATTGGGTGCGTCACGAGTGATACTGCATTAATAGATAATGCGAGAAAGGATTTGTCCCTTATATTCCATAACAGAAGTAGATATCTCAGGCCCTTTGATGGAATTAATATAGCCTAAATAAATCCATGGCCATGGTGAGGAATGGGCGAGTTCAATTCTGGAAATTCAAAGAAAGAATGATTGATCACATGGGTTGATGGCACAAGCATGCAACCCGCTTGATTCGAGATATCGAGTCAAATGGATTATATTACATGTTAAGTGTTCGTAGAAGATGACATGTCATTGTGGCGTTAACTTCTTTCTCTATGGGTGCCTTGGTGTGTTGCGAGACACTAACCTTGGACTTTAGGCAGGCTTTACCTAATTCCACTGAGAAAGAGGCCTAGAGGGTCACACACTAAGTGTGTCCAAGTATCTCAGTTAAATATTAATTTAACAAGTTAAATAAAGATTATTCCCGATGTGGTTTAATAATTTTTTAAGGATGTCTGATCGCATTTATTTCGACACTAGTTATTCGAGAGAATATATTATGGGAGAAATAATATATTTATTAGCGAGTAATGTAATGATATTTATTTTAGAAATAAATAGGCATTATTCAAGGTATAATAAATGTGGTGGAGGAAATAAAGAAAAATAGAAGAATAAAAGTACACTCAGTGTATTTTTTTCTGGGAATTTATGAGAAATAAATATTATTTATTTAATTAAATAATATTAGGTTTAATTCGTTGGGTGCATGTTAGGTAATAATAATATTCAACTGCTATTATTAGACATGCGGTATTACTAAGAATTAAATGAAATGAATAAATGCTTTCGGGTAATTAATTCATTTTATTATTTTATGTAATTAAAAATCCCAATTATATATTTTTCTCATTATCCTAAAAATGTTTTTTGGTGGTGCACAATGGATTTGGAAAAGCTCTCAAGCCAAGATATAATTATTTTTCCAATGAGAACGCTCTCAAGCTACAAGATAGAGATCCAACTCCACCGAATAAAGGCGATCGAAGGCGGACATCGCAAGAGAATGCTCTTCCGCGCTAGCCCTCAAAGATCCCTTCGGCAATGTTCAGAGATATGTGGAGCATGTGTGGATCACTTCTAGAGGAATCCTACTCTTGGATTCTATGACGCAAGGACGGATCACATTGGATCCTAACCAGAATCATCAACGAAGAAAGAATTCCATCAAGTTAATTCTTGTCAATTAATTTAATTAATTATAACCAACGTATGATGATCCTATTTATGGTTCTCGGAATCCCATATTTCTTTTTCTTTCTTCATTATATTCTGAAGATACGACATTTTATTATCATGGCGGATCTCAGATTGATCGTTGTTAACGCTAAAATTAAATTTGGGTACACCCACCAATGCGTTTCTGCTGCGCCTGGAACCTACAAGTGGTATCAGATCGGTCATATCGTTGATTGTAATTATTTAGTTTTTCGTTCGTGATTTACACATTTAATAATTTAGTTGTTTTAATTCATGTTATTCATTCTATAAATCTGAATCTTGAGATCTGTTCCTCCTCTATCATTTCTCGTTCACCTTATAGAAAAAAAAAATCATTTAATTTTGAATAAAATAAAATAGAGGATCTCATCTGGAGGTGCCAAACATTCCTGGTCATACAACACCAGAATACATGGCATGTATTCGGAAGTACACGTTGTGTAGTCTAGGTTCAATGAATTGGACTGGTCCACCAAATTAGGTCGTGTAAATGGATCCTACCTAATTCATAAATGACATCGTGTGTTGACCAGGAACAGGTGGCACATGGTTTCCAGATTACACATTGTGTGGTCCACTGAACATGACGTGTAGTCCCTTCAGGTTAGGGTTGGACTGTGTACACCATACAAGGATTTCCTGGCTGGAAACTGTGTAACGCAGAAACTACATGGCATGTTTCCCACTGAACATTCCATGTACTCTGAAAAATTTCTGAAGTACATCTACACGTCATGTCCTCAGGCGTGTACTTCGGATAGACGGTGAAAAAAAGTACACGTCGTGTAGTCATAAATACACGCCGTGTGCTCATCCAAATTACTCAAATTTATTAAAATTTATTATTATATTATACAACACTTGATACATGTACCATAGTGTAGTCATAAAGTTGAGGCACAATACGTGATAGGTGTTTTATATATATGTGTTTAATTTAACATCTGCATAATGTTTATTTATAATCATTGGGTAGTTATGAATGGGAATTCATCAGGTTTCCTCTAAGGTAAAAGTTACATACAAAGATAATTTTAAGTGAATTTATTTGTTTAAAATTATGATGGATGAGAATCTCAAGGAAATTTTGAAAAGTTTTTAAGATAAAAGGATTCATTAATTAAAGATAATTAATTGATTTGAGCGTGATTTATCTTAAACAATAACGATTAAAGAATTGAATGCTGGTTTTATTTATGCGTAAATATCGTTGCATGTATGGATGATCATGAGCTAGACTAAGACCTTTGTATGTGAATGGTTTATTTTAATTTTTTTAATTTAAATTAAATTTGTTGTCCTGCGAGACTTCTCCTCATTAATATGTAGGGTCTGTGCGCCCAAGGTTTATTTTATGTAAAAACCCCTTTTTACCCCTCACCTGTGTGTGACATAAATGCATATGTAATGGATGGAGCTCCCAAACTAGTGGAGGTGGCTCATGTCAGGATCTAAGGTGAAACCAATCCAAGGAGATATAAAGGTGGACAGGTGGAAAGATGTAAACACGAACCCAAAAGGATCAAGGTTTTTATCCCCTAGGTATTAGGTTAGTTTATCAACCACTAGATAAACTAACCAATAAAACAATCTCATGACCATACCATTTATTTTATTCCTGTCAGTTGCATGGTTTATTTATTATGGGTGTGTTGTCACGATCACACAATTAATCAATTAAACAAGCATGCAATATAGAACTAAAATAAGAGCGGCTTATGCGTAAAATATTATCTTATACATGGTTAATCACTTAAGTATATCCAACATAATATTAACAAGAATGTAATCACATATAATAAAGTGAAAATTTACTAATAAGGATAAAATCCCTCAAATAAATATTAAGTCGGTATAGCCTTCCATAATCTTGGTTAGAATCGAACCATAGTTCAAAGTGCTTGACCAACCCTAGTTGGGGTGCTTTCAATTATTAGGGAATTCTAATTCAAGGTTTTGGGTTGACTTTACTTGGTTCACATCAAGGGTTGACTGTCATAGCAGGACTTAGTGTGACCAAGAGGCAAAGGTTGAGGAAATCCAAAATAAAAGGATTTCAGGATTGGGGAGTCCACTCAGCGGATCAAGGAGCTGCAAGTTAATGAAGTTGGAATTTGGAATGCCTACTTAAATCCCTTCAATTTTCTTGACCAACCCTAGTTTAGGTAATGTGAAGGGAAATATGGATCCTTGCCACTAGAATATTAAGGCAACAGAATATTATGAAATCAATGGTGAGGGCTATTGGATTTCCATAAAATAGTGGGAGACTAATAAGTATTAATTTATTTATTTGTATCAATTTTATAATAAATTACTAAAACTTGTATCATCTTAATTTTTAGAAACCTCAAGAAAAATTACTTCAAACATATCATTGTGAACCATACTAAATAAGGAAAACCTTTTCACCGGCACCGATTTCCAAGCCTGGCATAGGCGTTTACACGTCATCCTTCACCATGAGAGGAAATTGTATGTGTTGGAAGAGCCTATTCAAGTTTCACCTAGAAAAGAGGCCAGTTATGAGGAATTATCTCTCTATATGAAACACATGGATGATTCCACAGTTGTCCAGTGTTTCATGCTGTCAACCATGTCTAATGAGCTCTTGAAGAAACATGAAAACATGGACATGTATAGCATGATGTCTCACCTTAAGGATCTCTACCAAAGAAGGCGAGATAGGACAAATATGAGATCTCCAATGCTTTGTTTACAACTAAGCTTGGAGAGTCTGCACCAGCTAGGCCTCATGTAGTCAAGATCATTGGATACATTGAACACCTGGACATCTTAGGGACTATGTTCCTGGATGAGTTGCGTATAGATCTCATCCTATCATCAGTTCCCAAGACCTTCTCTAGCGTTATTTTCAACTAAAACATGAGCAACAATTAGAAGATTCTATTTTAACTTCTGACCTTAATTCTCCAGGTAGATAAGGACATGGGGCGTGACAAACCCAAAGTCTTTATGGTGAATAAGAAAAGGAAGGAAAAGGCGAAGGGTCCAAATACCTATAAATGATCTGAAGCCCACGAGCGCCATCCCTCCAAGAAGGGGAATATCCAGAGGTAGGGAAAGGAATGGGAGGCAGTATGTTTTTCATGTGGCAGGCAAGGCCACTGGAAGAAGAACTGCACCCAGAAGTGTGGGGGCGCTAAAGGTGCGTTCATTATCGAGTGAATCTTTCCATTTCTACATATTGGGTATTAGATACAGCTTGTGGGGTTCACATCTATATTCAAATGCAGGAACGAAATAGATTTAGAAAGATTTACAGAGGTTAGGTGGATCCTCGAGCTGCCAATGGCACGAGGCTAGCTACATTAGCCATTGGCGATTACCACCTCTCATTGCCAACTGAGATGATTTTGGTTTTAAATAACTTTTATTATGTGCCTAGTGTTGCCAAGAACATAATTTCAGTATCTTGTTTGGATATGTATGGATTTATTTTCAAGTTTGGAAATAAGGGTTGTCTCTTTTATAATAATAATGTATGTTATGGTATCACACATTTAAATAAGAGTTTTTATGTATTGAATTACGAAAACCAAGTGTTGTCAATCAATAATGAAACCGACTCACATGACTCATACATCACCTAGTTGTGGCATCACCATCTCAGCCATGTAAACGAGAAGCGCTTGACAAAGCTCTGCCAAGATGGTTATTTAGACTCTACTGAGCTAAAACCACTTGATAGATGTCACACTTGTTTATAGGATAAAATGACCAAGGCGCCTTTTTGTGGATAGGGTCAAAGGGCCATAGAGCTTCTAGGATTGGTGCACATGGATGTGTGTAGACCATTTCCAGAATAATCTAGAGATGGATATTCTTACTTAATTACTTTTATTGATGATTTGAGTAGATATGGATATGTATACTTAATGAGGTATATGTCAGAAGCCTTAGAGAAATTTTAGGAATTCAAGAACTAAGTATAAAATCAGCATGGTAAGAAGATAAAGAAGCTTTGATCAGATCAATGTGGAGAATATCTGAACCAAGAGTTCATCGATCTTCTATGGGAGTCTGGGATTCTATCTTAGCTCACTCCTTGTTATACACCATAGTGGAATGGTTTTATTGAAAGGAGGAACCACACCTTGTTGGACATAGTGAGGTCGATGATGAGTCATGCATATCTTCCATTATCCTTTTGGGGATATTCATTACAAACTATAGCATACACATTAAATCGAGTACCAACTAAAGAGACAAATGGAATTCCCTTCGAGTTATGGAATTGAAAGAAACCCATTTTGTCGCACACACGTGTATGGGGATGAGAGGCATTTGTTAAGGCCTTCTCAGGAAACAAACTATCACCCCAAGGCACGAAGTGTATCTTTATAGGATATCCCAAGGAAACAAAAGGATATTACCTATATAACCCTTCAGACAAGAAATTGATAGTTTCCAGACAATCCGTCTTTCTTGAGAGGGAGAACATCCTAAAAAAGGATACTGGGAGCAAGATTGACTTCGACGAAGTTGATGCTCAAGATACATAGGATTTGGTATAGGAACAAGTTCCACAGGTCCCCATGGAAGAGGTTCTAGAAACACAAGTACTGCATAGGAGCTCAAGAGAGGTAACGGAACCAGAGATATTTGGTTTCCTAGTAATTGAGGATGGTGAATCATTATTGTTGGAAAATGATAAACCTCTCTCCTACAAGGAAGCGGTATAAAGTTCAGAAGCTGCAAGATGGAAAGAAGCTATGAATTCTGAGATAGATTCCATGAATTATAACCAAGTCTGGGTTTTGGTCGATGAGCCAGTTGATGTAAAGCATGTTTTATACAAAAGGGTATTCAAGAGAAAAATATACATGGAAGGTCAAGTTAGAACCTATAAAGAAAGGATAGTGGCTAAAGGATTCAGACAGCGTCAAGTAATTGACTATGATGAAACATTCTTTCCAGTTGTCATGTTCAAATCCATAAGATTCATACTTTCCATAGCAGCTTACCATGAATACAAGATTTTTAAAATGGATGTCAAAACAACATGCCTTAATGGGAACCTTCAGGAAGATGTCTATATGACACAACTAGAAGGTTTTGTGACACCAGGTGAAGTAAAACAGGTTTACAAGTTGCAGAAATCCATTTATGGATTAAATCAAGCATACAGGTCATGGAAAATTCGATTTGATGAAGCTATAAAGGAATTTGGTTTCATTAAGAATGGATGTGATCCATGTATTTATAAGTGGTTTAATGGGAATTCGTGCATTATCCTAGTATTATATGTTGATGACATATTGCTTATTGAAAATGATATACCAGTCTTACAGTTAGTTAAGGACTGGTTGAACAAGTGTTTCTCCATGAAGGACTTGGGTGAAGTAGCCTACATTCTAGGGATCAAGATCATTCGTGATATATCCAAGAGGCTTCTTGGACTAAGTCAGGGTACATACATTGACCAGATACTAAAGAGATTTAGTATGGGACAATCCAAGAGGGGATTGGTTCCAGTGTCACATGGCCAACATCTTTTTAAGAAAATGTTTCCTCAGACACAATAATAGAAAGATAGAATGAGTAAGACCTCATACGCTTGGGCTATAGGATCCATAATGTATGCCATGTTATGTACTAGGATTGATGTTGTCTATGCCCTGAGCATGGTAGGAATATATCAAGAAGATCTAGGAGAATAGCATTGGACTACTTTTAAGACTATCCTTAAGTATCTGAGAAGAACTAAGGATATATTCCTAGTGTATGGAGGAGATGAGGAGCTTTTCATCAGAGGGTATGATGGTGATGTTTTTCAAACAGATCAAAATGATCTAAAGTCGCAATCTAGAAATGTTTTCTGTCTCAATTCAGGAGTTGTGAGCTAGAAGAGTTCAAAGCAACTAGTTGTCGTCGATTCTACAGCGGAGTTCAAATATATAGTGGCTTTTGATGTAGCCAAGGAAGCCGTATGGATTCGGAACTTTGTCCAGGAGATTGATGTGGTTCCTAGAGAGAAAATATTATCTTGAGTGGGTATATTCCATTCCTTATCCTACCATTTTTTGGAATCCTGCCTTCCCATTATTTAATAGAAATATAGACCTAAAAACACTTGAAACATTTCATCTATCATGATTTCCCTATGATGGGAATAATATAGTATAAAGATGTGGTCAATAACTGACTTTTATTTTTGACTTTTGAAATCCAAATCTTTGTCTGGTATAACAATCTTCTGACCAAATCTCTGACCAACTGGGATGATTTAAGCCATGTATTTCTTTATTATTTCATCTCAACATTGAGAAAAATTACCATCCTTGGACACTCAAATCATAAGAAACATGACAGTGAGGGAGTTTCAAATTTTATCTCTAGGTGAGAAGTTATCACTTATTCCATTGAAATGAAGATCCCATAAGTGTATTTACTTGAGATATGCATATAAAATTTTGATAGTACTGGTGAATCAATGAAAAAATACTAGTAGTTTAGAATCATAAAAAATGATTCTTAATCCAGATCTAACATTGGATAAATCCCCAAAGAAAAATAAATATTATACAACTACCCCACTTGAATAAAAACATTAACCTCGAGTATCACACCAAGGAGGGAATAAAGATCAGAGCCAACCTATTTTTAAAGACCATAGGAATAAAAAATATTCATTTAGGAAGGATTAGTTTCTGGAATATTAAGTTTATATTATATAAAATAATATCCTCAAACATCTAGAATCATGGAGGTATAAGGAGATTATCATCATTAACTTCCTATATCATTTCCCCTATCACAAGATGTTGTGGACTAATATTTTGGATTGTTTTGTGTTTAAGGATTTAATCTAAAAAATGTTTATTCTAAGTAATTTAAGTTAGGTAACCCCTCATAAAAAATAAAATACATCTCTATTAATTTTCCATACATGTAAGTATAATGGAAGTAGATATCTAACAGGCATACACAAAATTTTGTTGCAATGATGCCCTAAAAATTAGTAGATAGAGTACACGAAATACTCGGGGCATGACTAAATCAAGAATTTTGAACTCTTTTTACCTCTATATTGTATGAGACTTTCCCTTAAATATCTTGATACACTATATTCATATGAATAATTAAAAATAAGAAAAAATCATAAGAAGTGGAAACCATTCTGATTTTCAAGTCAGTTTAAACCCTTCAATATTTCCTACCTTTAATATTAGAAGGATGTGATCTGTACCACCAAACGATCTAGAAAGAACCAACCCATGAAATATAATACTAATAATATAAAGATTCATTAAATTAATTATTCAATATAATTCAACTGATAAGTCCCTTATTTTATGAAGAAGATGTATATGATCCTTAACCCACCCAAAATTGGGGAAGTTGAGAAACAATCCATAGAGGTTAAAAAATATGAGACTACAACATGCCACACCAATCAATAAAAATATACTAAGATTCCATTTATTACATTAATACACCCAGAATTAAACTCTAGTGAGCATAATAAGAAATTCTGGCTGATATTGAGCCTTCCATAGCTTGCTCAAACCCAATACAATTATAGGATAGACTCTGAAGAATCCATTTTTCTAATCAAGAATGATATGTCAGGAATTTGATGAAACCCATCATATAAGATTCATAGATACCTTCTAATATGAGACATAGATATATTCTACCAATACAGAAACTCATGACATTGAAACCTCAACTCAAAGATAAAATCCCCCTAATAAACACATGCCACTAGTTTAGAAATATGATATCTTGATGAAACGTGCTACCATTGTACCCAAGATTTCAATCCTAGGTTCTCTCCATCAATAAAAAGAGATCTGGGAGGACTTGATTGTATCCCTCTGTAGTCCTCAAGAGTTTGAGATTGAAGTTTCCACAATAGAGGTATATCATGCAGTGGTCAATCTGAATGGATGTCATGTGATCATCTCATTCACAAAAAAAAGATCATGAATATTTGATATAAGGGAACACGAGACCTTTATATATGTATGGTAAAATCAGCGATATAGATTTATATCTAAATTTAGTTGAGAACTGGCCTTTAATAAATCTCATTACTGCTCAAAAACTTCTAGTTATGAGTTACACAAATATAAATATATCACTATCCAAGTTGATCATCCAATGGTATGATAAAAGTGAGTAAAAGACCCTTATAAAGATCAAGTTAGAGACCCGGTTTAGAGATATTCCCTCCAACAATAAATTCATAGTGGTTCGATAGAAAAAATCAATTAACTTTCTATTGGATAGGATATGGATCAATATTCTTGTTTTCATACCTTCATAATATCATTAATATCTAAATTATATATGTAATAATAATGTTATAGATTTTTATAGTGATGGATATCCTTTTGATTCCTTTGATCCCTAGTATATAGAGGATTCCTTCTACAAGAGAGAGGAGAAATAGTCAATCGTAAATGATATGGTCTACATTTCAGCCCCAAATGTTTTGAAATATTCCATCAATAATCTATAGTGAACACTTGGTGATGAATTATTTATCAATATAAACCAAATTTAGGTGTTGAATTTGGGAAAAAGTAATCAACTTGGTATATAGATCTCACAAGATATAGGGATATGTTTTCATGACTTCATGATATATACTATGTTATATGATTCATATAGGAGTTGAAATGGCTCCAATGATGATACATCATGTTTATCTCTTGATAATAAAGAGATCTTAACATTATCCTCTATTAAAAGAAGCATCCTTGTAGGTATCATATTACCTGATAATGTTCAATTTATATCTCAGGATCTTAAAGGGGGAAAATATTTCTCAACTTTGGGTGATAAAAATGCCTTTGAATTTTACACTTCACCCTTCTCACATATCCTTTATAGTGTAGAATAATATGAGGGAAGTGAGGAAGTGGAAAAAGAAGAAGATCTTATGGATATCCCCAGTAACATTTTAAGGTGTCTTAAATACTATAGAAAAACTAAAATCGGTTAATCAAAACACATAAGAGGACCAATGACCCACCATGATTAATCTAAAAATGTTCCCCAAAGAGAAGGAGGAATGTATATCATTTTTAAATAAACAACCAGATGTTTCTTCATGGAACTACTCTGAGATGCCTATATTATACCTTGAATTAGTCACCCATCTTCATGGTATTACTTAGGATTACCGTGGTTATAAGTAAGAAACAAGTAGAATACTTCCATCTCTTATTTCCAAAGTGGAAACTAAGGTGGATAAGATTATCATGGATGGATTTATTTAAGAATTAAAATATTCAAATTGGTTGGAAAATATAAATTAATTTAATAATAAGAAAAGAAAAATTTGAGTATAAATTGACTTTGTTTATTTAAATTGGCATTTCCTAAAGGATGATTTCCTTATCCCAGACATGGAATGACTGATTAATTCCAAAACCAGCTTTGAATCCCTCTCTTTTGTGGATGGATACTCTAACTATAACAAAATATGTATATATTACAAAGATAAATAATCCATTACTTTTATATTAGAACAAGGGGTTTATTTTTATAAGGTGATGTCATACATCCTGAAGAATGTGGGTTCTATATATCAATACCCCATGCATCATATATTCCTACCCCTTGTAGGAAAGACAGTTTAGTGCTATGTGGATGATCTGCTGGTCATGTATATACTACATTATGATCACCTTGATAACCTCGAGATAGTTTTTAACAAAATTTATCAACACAAAATAAATATGAATCCACTAAAATATGTTTTAAGGTCCATTCTAGGAAAGTTTTTCAACCTCATTTTTCTTCACCATAACATTAAAGTAGATCCCGAAAATACTAAGACATTTCTTAACATCCCCTCACCTCAAAATATGATGAAATTGAGGAGACTCAAAGGGTATATAGAATATATTCAATTATTCATCCTTAATTTTGACAAGAAGTGTTTTTTGTTCACCAGACTAATGATGAGTGTAATTACCTACTAGTGGAGTGATGACAGTCAGAAATATTTCAAATAACTCAAGCAGTATCCCATGCACCCACTAGTCCTAAGGCTGCTGGTTGAAGGGAGATCACTCATTCGTTATGTGGAATCCATAGAGCAGTAACATGGCATGTTTCTCAATCATAAAAATGATGAAGGAAATGAAGATAACCTATATTATCTTATAAGTATAATGATCAATGCTAAGACATGATATTCTAATTTTGAGAATAGTTTCCTCAGCACAATATTCGAGGTATAAAAGTTGGCACATTACTTACAATAACATATGGTTCATTTTGTGTCTAGTGTCTACTTGATCATGTATATCTCGAGTCTTATGATGTTCATTGTACATTTATAATAATGGGATTTAATTTTATAGTAATTTTATATATAGTTTTTATCACAAAAATAAGTCAAAGGACAAGACTTTGAATATTTAATTACAGCATAACAGACTCTGGAAAACACATTGGTTGATTTGAGACTCCCGAATGAAGAGGTTCTCATTATGAGAAACACTACCAAAATATGGGTTAGGTATTTTTATGGTTCCTATAAAAGTATAATAGGGAAAATAATGGAAGATCTGAATGGAAAATAAGTTGTCTTGTGAATTTTCTTTATCTTCCTAATAGGTTTTATCCTTTCACATTCATTCATGCTATCAGTACACCACTCTAATAATAAACCAGAATTACAAGCCCTTATAACTAGTCTAATTCTATCCCTCCAACTATCATTATCCTAAATACGTATCAAAAGTGACTCAGATCTGGTGATCAAACAAATTAATGGTGAATATGTGATAAATAAAGGAGAATTTTTTCCTATAAATAATTATTATTTAGAGATCATAGAACAATTACATCTCAATCCAATTCTAAATCATGTATCACAATTACATAACATTTATACTAGTGAACTTTCAAATATAGCCACAACCTTGGAATATCTGGATTCAGATGAATCGATTATCTACATCTCTCACCAATGTATCATCACCCCTTTCATCACTTACAATATAGAGGAAATTTGTTAGATTCACATAGCCCCTGATCAGAAAGAGGTGTCACTACAACAACCAGAAACAGCTGATGACTGGATGTCCCTGATTCTTGAATATGTCTAGAATGGGACACCCCATCTGATAAGGATAAAAAGGAACAACTATTTAAATGTATTATAAACTTCACCCTTTATGGTGGACCAAATTTTAAGAAGGTTCTCCATAAACAAGGATTTGATAGAGTTCTCCTTATATGAATTATAAGGGGGAAACTACCACTGTTATGTAATAATTACATGCCAGTATATGTGGTGCCAATCAATTAGGGGTAAAGATCTCATATCAATTTAGGTTTCTAGGATAATTCAATCCAATGATGACAAATGGTTGTATAGCTTTTTTCAAAAGGGTCCATGCATGACATCCACATGTATACTTTATTCATCAACATGTAGAGATACCGCACACCACTAGATATTTATGGATATTTTATATATGGGTATTGAATATCATAGGGATATATCCCCTAGACACATTATGTCATTAAATTAAATCATCTCTCTAAATTATTTATTCTCCAAGTGGTTTGATGCTATACACTTCAAGGATTTTGGAGAAAATGGTATGATAAACTTTATGAAGTTGAATATCATCACCATGTATGGTGTCCCTCATATGATATTGATAGAAAATGGAATAAAATTATTATTTTTTTTGAGTTGGAGGGGCTTTACCCATAATACAAAATCCAAACTAACTATTCATATCACTATCATGCAGTAGAAAATGGATAGATAAAATAATTTAGTAAAACTCTATCCTATATCCTCCAAAATATAGTGGATAAAAGATAATATGTCTTGGTCAGAGAAAATCTTGCATTATTTATGGTATTATCACACCACAACATATACATATACATGGAAAACACTATATTAATTTCTGTAAAAAAATTAATTTTTACTCATTAATGTTCAGCTTCATAGACTTCATGTCACCATCAACAACCAGCAGTGAGAAGATAAAAAAAACCCATAAACAGATGGATGAATTAGAGTAGCTTGATGGAATGAGATTTTACACACCGTAAAATCTAGAAATATTTCAAAATAGGGTTATATGAACCCTCAATAAGAAATTTTTCCCCAATTCATTACTCTAGGGAGAGCTTTTGTGGGTTCTCAGAGCTCCAATGATATTAGGGAAGAAGCCTCTAAAACTGCAACTGAAGTGTGAAGGACTTTATGTAATATGTGAGATTCATCCCAATGGGGCCTTCTCCCAGATTACTATAAATGGAGAGACCATCATGGTTCCTACTAATGAATTATTTCTCAGTAATTACCTTTCATGATAAATCCCATAGCAACAAAGTCTGATCTATAAGGATATAAACTATATATAAAACATTCTAGGTTGTAAGACTCTAAACTACATAGTAACAAAGTTTGAGTTGTAGGACTCTAAAATACATAGAAACAATCCATTCCAAAAAAATTTAAACTACTCAAATCTCATCCTATCCATACAAAATTTAATTTCATGAAAACATCCTAGATGAATTATTTCAAGACTATATGGTCTTGGTCCGTGACACATGAACTTAAAATGAATGCCACCCAAGCCTTGTCACATGACCTTAAACTATAACATACATTTATCTAGGAATTATGACCTTAAAAAATATTCCCCTCAAGTGTATATTGTATTAATTTTAAAATGATTAAATTGGACCATTATCCATGATATATTTCCCCCTATATGAGAGATCAATCCATGTACAATTCCTTGAAACACAATCCAATTGTGCCTAGAGTATCAATTACCTAGTTTTTATATAATACAGATCTAGGTATTGAAACCACATCACAATAACAATATATTTCTTGATTCATTTTATTTTAGTACATTTAGTGACACTATTATCCTTATTCTAGGCCCTACCACAAATTTCATCAATGATATATTCCCTCGCCCCTATATAAGAGTCTAATCTTCATAGGGAAATACACTCACAAGAAATAAATGCAGCTTGATTCCCATTGGTGTAGTAGTGATTCACTAATCTCTTATATTTTTCATAACTAAAATATATAAATAAAATACCTCTCTTTATATATATGAGCTCAATCTATGTAGGGAATATATAAGAACTATGTTTGGTTTGATTCCTATTGGAACGTGATACATAGTGGATCTCATATCTCCTGCCTTTGGCCCAACAACATTAAAAAATAATATAATGAGAAATTCTTATATATATATGAGTTAAATATATGGAAGGGACATATAATAAAGAACTGAATATGGATTCATTCTTTTTAAATCAAGATATATAGTGACTCCTGGATATTCTATCTTGTCCCCTCCTACAATTCCTAAGAAAAAATCCCTCCATATGCATATGATCCTGATCTATCTAAGGGTTTTCTATAAATAAATACATGTGGCTTGATTATTTTTGTCTTAAGATACATAATGATGTCTAGGGTCGCATACCTATGATCAAGCTGCATGATACCAAATTCCATATCCTTCTTTTTCGAAGAAGGTTCTTGAAATTTTGAATGGTGGAAAATGTCGCCATATACTGGTCAATCCATTCAGAACCATTTTTATCCATCCTATATGACCTTAAACTTATTAAAATAGTCTAAATCATATAAATATATTGTACAATATCTAAATTATAGCTCCATTCTATCATGCACCCTAATGGGAAATGCCTCCATGTAATAATCCTATATTTGTGGAGTGAATATCACAAATGTCCCCCATATTATCAGTTTATCTTTGTCATACACTCTCAAGAAACATGGTAAATCCCATGTCCACCTATTTTTCTAAAAATAAGAATTAAACACATGATATTATAGATTTTGGTGGATTTTCTTGAGAATCATGATTGATATGTACCCCCTCTGAAAGATAGAGAACCATATCCTCACTGCTTGATGTTAAACTACACAACATAGTTTTGGGATTTAAGAACTTGAATTACATAGTACATCACTGAATTCTACACATGATTCAGATCTATTTAAGAGTCTTAAACATAATAAACAGCTACATATGGATTTATTCTTGCTCATGTGGGATACGTAGTGACACACAGGTTCCCTTCCTTGTTCCCATCCATGAATTATATCTTTATTAAGCCACTTGATATTAGGGCCATTACTTATGGTCTCATTCCACCTAGGGATATGGATACAAGAAATGAAAATTCCTCCCCTATTATGTATTGTTATAGCTATGTTTCATCCTTTAGTATTATATTATTTATCAATGGACATATTCCAAGATAATTCCCCCATATCATAAGAACAATGTGTGACTTGATTCTTGTTAACTCAAGATACGTAGTGAAGATCAGATCATATATATATTGGAATCAACCAAAAAACACCATTAATATTTACTCATTTCTAAAATACCATGATATACTAGACACCATAGGCTTAGTTCCAGAGTGCCTCCATCACATATTTTCAAAATCCCCACTTCAACAAGTCACACATTACATCTTAAGTTTCCTGGATTGATATAAATATTTCATTACTATTATAAATGAGAATATGAAACTCCATAGGACTCATCTAATTGGATATACCTACATTCCCTAATATGGATCTATATATGAACCTCTATTTTGGCTTGTCAATCAAAATAAAATCATCATGAGGGGAAGGATCACTAATCTATCTATAACTTGAAAACATCATAGCGGAACCCATCATTCAAATATGGTTGTTTTTCATCCCTTGTGTACATTTCCCATATCATTATTCTTGATCCAAGAATATAGACTTGAAATTTATATAATCATAATCATTATTCTTTATTCAAAAGGTGTTGGGGTGTCTTTAGTTTTCAAGCCCAATATAAATTTTCACTTTTTTACTTCCCTTTAAAATTAGGTCAAAGATTCTTTAAGTCAAAGATATATGACCTTAACCTTTATTTCTCAAAGGTCTTAATCACATGACCTTATACTATAGGTGAAAGATATACAAAACTTGTTAGGTTGAAAATCTACAAAGGGTGGCCTGGAAAAAATTAATGTCCCCTATCACTAAGTCTTCCCTAAATAAGGAATTGAAAAAAGTTGGATCATGAATGAAAAGGAATAGAGATTTCATATCCCACCATATGGTCCTAGAAAAGTTGAGTTATGCTCATTAAACCCTCCTTGTTTTGGAAAAAAGTTTGAGTAACCAAATCTAATATTTACTCACCCTGATAATGTTCTCAATACAAAATGATGTAACTTATAGGGTACCTATAATCTCTTTGAATATCCACCCATTAAACTACTTCATATCATGAGTTATTAGGTCCACATAAACCTTCTATGGATATTGGTAATGATTATATACAACTCCAAAGGACACTTTTGATAGGCTATGCATACATTCCCCAATATGGTTTTATATATGTACCTCTATTTTGGCCTATCAACCAGAAGCATATGATCTTGAGGTGAAGGACTTCTAATCTATATATTCCCTGAAAACATCATAGAAAACCCATTATTCTATCATGGTCTAAAGTCATCCCTTAAATAACTATCATATTTCATAATCCCTAATTCATGATCCTTGTGTTATGATTTAAACAACACACCCTCTCAATTATTCCAGTGGATTTGATAGCTTTGATGTTAACCATCTGTGCATCATTACCATTGTTAAATAAATATTATAACATCCCATTTCTGATGTCCTCTCATACCTGATCATGTTTTTTCTAAGATGTTCAACCTAAAATACAAACTATATTACTCCCATTGGTGTGACTCCAAAAGAAAAAAATGGTGTAAAAATTATCAGATTGAAAACCCAAGAGGGTCATATGTACAAAATTTGAGTGCTTACCTACTAGGTATTCCTTTTATAAGGCCTAGAAAAACGTTAGGGTGATAAGAAAACATATATTTTGTGGGGTCCACCACATGATTTCAAAAATAGTAAAACTATTCTCGCTAGGACTTTGATCTAGGAAATAGTTAGAGACCTCATTTTCTACAAAATACTAACCCAAATCACTAATTTTTTCTAAACCATTCATCATATATTCCCAAATAGACTAACTAGAGTGAAATAGTTATTTTATCTATGCCTATACCAATCTGTGAACCACACATATAAGTAATTCACAGTGTTTTGGAATCTGATTTTGGATAGATTAAAATTTGAGGGAACTTAATTTGATTAGGAAATTTACATAATATTGAATCATCAAAAGAAGATGAAACAAAAAAATAATATACAAAAATAATCTTGAGAATGAGAAAAATTTTTGTTTTATTAATAGTCATAGTAAAGAAGAACTCATAAAATTAGAATATATTTCTACATTTTTTACAATAAGGTAATCTTTATAGATCATTTCACACAAAATAAAAATTCATAGAGATTGATTATATAGATTTTTTAACACCATGTCATATCTATTCAATCCTGATGGATTTAACTTCCTTAGTAAGGAGAATGTTATAACACCATAATATTTTATGATTTTTTGAAATAAATTTAATTTACTCAATATATTGTGTTACATGAAACACTGATTCCTAGACTACCTATCTACCATCTCTCCAAATCACAAAAACAACCTCCCACTAATTCCATTTTGTAATGAACCATCCTGGGTCGACCATACACATCAATAAATCTGGATCACTATAAGGCCTTAAGAGCACCTCCCTAAACTCCCAAGGTTTTTGACTAGTGGAGAGGGTCCAAATGATGCAGTGGGAACACCATACCCTCTAATTAGAGTGCAATAATAGTGGAAAATAAATAAACTCATACATAGGGATAAAAACCAAAGTATTAAAAATAAATAAAACAAAACAAATAATGCTAATAATAAATGAAATATATTATATAGTCATATAGACTCTCAATCATGAAAAACATAAAACATATAGTCATCCAATGGGATGAACACATATAAAATAAACAATATAATGAAACTAAAAATTAATATAACTTGATCTATTTAAAACTCTATGATAAACTACATACCCTATCTCCATGATACTCAAGCTATACTAGCCCAATTCTAAGACTCCAAATGAGAAGTTCAACTTGATCAAGAATCACTAGGCCTCAAACCCATCTATCGCACAACCTATGCTCCAACCTAAAATCAAACATCAAGTCTACACGTGAACCAAGGTAAATGTACAGGGGGTGAGAAATAAATCTCAGTAGGACACCCCCAATGGTGGACCTTCAAATTTTCTATTGTATCACATTCATAAACTTGTGATATGTAACATCCTTTCACTTTTCTTCAATTATTTCTCTCTAATTTTATAATTTTTTATATTTTTTTTTGTTTATCATAAGTCTCTCGAGGTTGGAGAGAATTTTCAATGGAAAATGACCTAAATTTCAGGGATTTATGTTTTCTATAATTAATCATGTCCAGGTATAAATGTTTAATTTCCAAACAAATTTCTCCCAGGGTTCAGAGAATTCCTGAGATAGTTTGGACTTTTTCTACAAAAAAAATGGAGTTTTTTCTTTATGTTGAGAATTTATATGTTGTGTAATGGGAGTACTCAATGAGAATTTTTATCTAGGATCATTTTAGGATCTGACTACGTAGAATGAATGGTTACACATAATTAAAAGAGTTTACCTACTGTGTATTTTTTAAAGATCAATTTTTGTAAAAAGGTGATGGGTTTTATGGAATATATGGACCATGTTGATTACATGATGTGTATGAGGATTACAGGATGTGTCATTATCATGAGTTTGGATTTTTGGGGAACAATACAAGTTATTTTTTTATTTCATTCATTATATACTCTTTTCTCTTGACCCATTAATATTCCCTAGAAATTTTGGGAACCTCCTCTCTTTTTGGATTGATACATTCTATCTTTAGTCATTAGAGTAGTGTACAGTGTATCTCCAGGTAAGATAATCCTTATTATTCTTCATCCCATTTGATCATGATAGCACTTTTTTGTTTCATTATTATATTTTTTGTTATATGAGGGTAATTCTCTTGTTTTATTCTAGATTTGTTGCGTGATCTTCCTATGAGGGTCATTCCTTTTTTGGTTACAGTGAGATGAGTGTGAGTTCTTCAAAGTTTGTCAAGATATACCCTTTCATCCATCTATTTTTTTATTGAATCAATTTTATGAGATGTAAGGATTGATTATAGGGACTTTGTTGTTGTTGTGTTCTTCTTGTTGGTGGATCCCTTTGTGGGTGTGTGCGACCCCATGTTTTAGGTTGGTGATTCTCTCTCTATCCTATGCTGAATGAACTGAAGTGATCTTATTTTGATAAATTGTTTTATAAATTAAATTTCATGATTAAATAGTTTGATTTATTTGTGTGGAAATGGAGTTTTGAAAAAATTTGGTTTTCTACTGATTTTAGTAAATGAACAGGGATTTCAAAGCATTGTGAAATGTTTTTCCAAGAATGGGTTTGATGAAATGGTTTGATTAATTTGTTTGGAAAATAGATCACATGGGAATACAATCAGGGGGCTCAATAATGGGTAGTTCCTCTACTCTCTAGGACTATTGTTCTAGGTAATTGGAAGACACTATTTGGAGGTTCAATTTCTAATGTGTTCCTCAATTTCCTAGATTCGATTCATATGTCTAGGGGATTGATTCACACATAATTTTCTATGTTGGTGGTTTGATATACCTAACTATACTAACATGTAGTGATCATTGGAATGACTTTACCTGTGCTTTTGGCTTGTACTATTTTTTATACTTCCATAAATTGTATATGATATGCGATACATGATTTGGTTTGATTTGATATATCTTATTTGATATATTTATATGATATTATTTGAAACTATTTAACCTATATTTATTTGTAAATATGTAGAAATAGATAATTAAATTTTTTTCCTATTCTTTTCATATAAAAACTGCTAAATTGTATATCATGCCTTGTATTCTTTAAAGTTGAGTATTCTTGGATTATTTTATAGATACTTTTTATGCAACACCTGGGTGTCATCCTAATATGCCTATTAGATCACACCTTGTGAACGCCTTCGGTAGTTTTTAGACCTTCATATATCTTTCAATATAGGGAAATAAAAGACTTCATAGCAAGGTGGTGAGGTTTTCTATCAAATAATTATGGGTAGTTGGTTTTGATATGGTGGGAGATTTCCCATGCTATCACATGGAGTAGCAGTTTTGTTTAAATTTCCTTTTTCAATTGGTCTTGTCACTTTTGGGATTCTTTCTAATTTTTATCCATGTGGTTTTCACTGTTCTCATTCATTTATGGAACATATTTATCTCTTCCATTGTTTCTCTCTATTTTGTATGTATATATTCCCTATTGTTATTCCAGGTTTGGAGAAATCATTCCCTCTATTTTCTTTTTGATTCCAAAGTGCTATCCACCAGGCTATGGGGATTGGGAACACCATTATGGTATGTGTATATTCAAGTTGGGTACCATTTTGAGAGGGTATATAGGATGGGTTCATCATAATTCAGTATAAAATATTTTTTTTCAAAATTCATTAATTTGAGACATTTGATAGACTAGAGATTGGATTCTTAGGACTTGAGAGGTATGTTGTGGTGAGTGCATGGACATCTCTTTCCATGAAGAGACTCAAGTTACCAGGGTATGTTAGGTTTTGTGACTCTTATTTTTATTTATTGACCTCAATATCAATTTTTTTATATATTTATGGTTTGAAATAATATTTTTCAGTTTTCTGATCATTTCTGTCCTTTTTATGTACAATAATATGCCTCCAAGATATCTTCTAGAGGTTCCACATGAGGTTTCAGTTTATTATCATCAATGGAATACATATATATATTATAATTTTGTTGAGGTTATCATTTAGGTAGTTCATGTTGTCAACCAAAATGTACCGCTAGTCCAGAACGTAGTCGTTGAGGTTCATCAAGGAGTTGTAGAATTCATAGATCGATCACAGGATTTATTACAAAATAATTCCCCATCCTATAATAGTATAAATGAAAATTAATATGTGAATGAATCTATTCATAAGATCGATCATATTTTGTACAACTTGGATACACCTGATATTATCAAGGTGCAGTGCACGACATTGAGACTTGAGGGTCCCATCAAGAGATAGTAGGATGTTGTAGTATATGTAGATAGACACATGGTCTTGGAATAAAGGTTTTCAAGAATGTCTTATTATAATATTTTTTCTAGAGTCACTGATGATGGAGATGTCTCTAGAGTTCCTCTCTTTAACATCAGGGAGTGTGTTCAGTGTTAGTGTACACCAAACGGATTGAGGAGATGGTTTGTTTTTCTATAGATGTAGTAAATAATGACCAGTTGAAATATTATAATTACATATAGGGTTTTTTATTGGATATCAGATCATAGGTATTTATTCTGAATATCTTGAATTGTGAATAGATAATGAACATGGATATTATGGAAGAGATGAATTTGGAAGAAAATGTTGGTTCTTTTTCCGTATATCATATATCTCAAAGTAGCTTCAGTGGAGTGTTGGAGAAAAAGAGGAAGTAGAATGATCACCATGAGAGTGGAGGTAGAGGTTCCTAGTGTAATGAATCAACTACACATTCATTTTTAGCTATTAGTGTGACCTTTACATACTATCAATGTAGAAACATTGGACACACCTGGTGTTCTTGTCCTTTAACTACAAAGACGTGAAACAGTTTTGGAAGTTATGGTCATCTGTTGCGTTTCAATTAGGATATGTCAAATCCTCGACATAGTAAAGAATATTCATCTCTAAAGGCCACTATGTTGTAGTTAGATTCTTCAAAGAAAAAAATTCTCTAATCAGAGGCCTCAAGAGTGAAGCAACTTCACACAGTAAACGAGTTTCTGGAAGAGATAGATGTTGATCCAGCGATAGTGACATGAACCATATTTATTGTATCTTATATAGTAATTTATTTATTTGATACCGGTTCTTTCCACTCATTTATATCTATTTTATATATTGATATTATTAAACTTCCATTGGATCTCATGTTCTTTGTTATGGAGTTAATGACACCTCTTGGAAAGAGGAAATAGTAGGTTTTTCTGTGTCCTTGTGTAATATTGAAAGCTAATGCGGATTGAGTCTGGTATTTTCTTTCTCTAAATATGTATCTATTTAACATCATCATTGTGATGGATTGGATTGTTTCTCATCATTATGGTATTGATTATTATCATTAGTGTGTCTCATTTCTTGTGGAAAATGGGAGCTCATGAGTGTTTTAGGGAGAGTGGGATCCAAGGTCTGGTCATGTTGGACCCTCCCTCTTAGAGATTAGGAGTTTGTTATTTATTATAGTAGTTGAACCTAAGGATGTTTCCTATTTGGTTTATATTCACCATATTGTTCAATATATTACAATAATTTTTCCAGAATATTTCTCTGGGATTCCTCCAGAGAGGGAGGTGGAGTTTATGATTTAATTGGTGCTAGGTATACATCTAGTTTCAATACATTATTATCATATGCCACCAATGGAGCTGAAAGAGCTCAAGATTTAGTTGGATGGTTTTTTTACCAAGTGTTTCACCTTCAGAAACCCTAGTGATATTTTCTAAGAATCCAGATGGTTCACTCTGACTGTGTGTAGACTATTCAAAGTTAAACCAAATAATAGTTAATAATAAGTATCCTTTTACTCGTGTGGATAGTTTTTTTGATCAGTTAAAGGTGTAAAGTGGTTTTATAAGATTGATCTTTTATCGGGTTATCAACATCTCAGAGTTTGGGAGCTTGATTTACCAAATATGGTTTCAAGAGGGTTTATGAACATTTCAAACATCTTGTGATTTCAATTTATCTGAAAAATTATCCTACAGTATTTATGGATTTGATGAATCAAATATTCCATAATTATCTCAACACATTCATGGTAGTGTTTGTGGTTGATATTTTGGTTTATTTGAGATCCGAGTGTGAGCATGAAAACTATTTCATCTTGGTTCTAGAAATCTTGAGAAATTATTATTTGTATGGAAATATTTTGAAATGAAAATTATAGATCCAATAAGTGAAGTTCTTGGGGAGCGTGATTTTTGAGCATGGATTATTAGTTTATCCTGATAAGGTGAAGGTTTTTTTGTCTTGGGAAGAACCACCGAATATCTTTTAGATTTAGAGCTTCCTTGGTCTTGTTGTATATCATCGATGGGTTTTCAAGGATTTATCAAAGTTGGTATCACCATTAACTACTCATACCAAGAATGGGGTGAAATTTATATGGGATGAAAAATTTCAGTCTTCTTTCAATGAGTTGAAAATACTTCTGACATCAACTCCTATTAAGATCTTAACTGAGATCGGTAAGGGGTCTGTGGTTTTCTATTATGCTTATGGAGCTGTTTTGGGTTGTGTGCTCATATAGGATTATCATGTGATATCTTACGGATGTCTTCAAATTTAACCTCATGAGAAAAATTACCCCTCATGATTTATAGCTTTCCACAGTTATTCATGTGCATAAATGTTGGTGGCACTATATTTTTGGGGAGAAGCTCATAGTATTCTCTAAGAATAAGAGAATTGTATATATCTTTTCAAATAAATACTTGAATCTTATACAAAGGTGGTGGTTGGAACACCTTAAAACTATTGAATTCAATTTTTCCTACACCCCAAAGAAGGGGAATGTCATTGTAGAGGCTCTTAGTAGAAAATTTCCATCGTAGGTTGTTTTGGAATTGATGGAAGAGTGTAACTATATAGGGATTTTCAGTTAGTTGTATTTGGATGATTAGGATTATGTTTTAGGTGTGATTTTGGTTGGTGTTTAGTTATCATCATCTATCTTTGAGTCTATTCTATATGGTCATTAGTAGGATTATGTGTTCTAAGTAATTCGAGAAACCCTATATAATGGGGAAACCATTTTTATTTGGTCTCTCTATTTAGATGGTATTCTCAGTTTTGGGGATCAGTTTTTCATCCCCACATTAGTGAGGATCACAGTTTTTTTTCATTTTTATATTTCATCAAGTTCCATTTATTTGGACACTACGATGATGTATTATGACATGATATTATGATTTTGGTGTCTGGGTATGAAGTGCGACATTGATAATTATGTATCCCATTGTTATAGATGCCAACAGATAAAGTTTTATAATCTAAAACCTTCTATCTTTTTCATCCACTTCTGGTGATATTTTTGAAATGGGTCGAGGTGTCTATGTACTTTTTTTTGGATTACCATGGACTCCCAAAGGGTAGAATGTAATTTGGTTGGTGATTGATCGATTAAGAATATCAGCTCACTTTGTTCCGACCAGGGACCCTGAAAAGGTTAAAAATATGGGTAAGTTATATTGTAGATGACTGTGAGGTTACATGGGGTTACTTATTCAACTTTTGAAGATAGGGATCCTTGGTTTAATTCTAGGATCTAGAGGAGTCTCAAATAGTTGAGGGGGAATTGGTTCAGGTTGAGTACAACCTTCCATCCACAGATAGACGATCAGATAAAGCTATGTATTCATATCCTGAAGGATATGCTCTACGTCTATGTCTTGGATTTTGGTCAATCTTAGGATAACCATATGGGATTGGTTCATTTTACTTATAACAATACTTATCAGTCATCAATAATAATGTACCCCTTCAAGGATTTGTATATTTTCCCGTGTAGATCACCTATTTGTTGGGTAGAGGTGGGAAAACCTCTTTGGTGGTACAAAGTTTTGTTCAAGAGAAATTTTTGAGGATTCATGAAATAAATCAGTGTTTGGTTATAGCTTAGGGTCAATAGAAATATTACATGGATCAGAAAAATCATCCTTCGTAGTTTTTAGTAGGTGACTAGGTTTTCTAGAAATTTTATCTTCAGTCAGGTCACCATAGGCTTGGAAAACATGGAAACTTTCTCTAAGATATATTGGGGCATTTGAGGACTCCAAGTGGATTGGTAAGGTTTATTATTAATTTTAATTACTAGTTCATTTTATATGAATTAATTATGTTTTCTACATATCAAAACTAAGGAAATACTATAAGGACCCTCTCACATTTTGAGTTGGGAAGAGATTTAGTTAGAGCCAGATGATTCTGTTGTAGAGAAGCCAATAGAGATCATTGAATCTCAAGTGAAAGTATTATGTGGGAAGCCAATTATGTTTGTTAGAGTATTATAGAAACATGGGAAAAATTATCATGAGACTTGGGAGTGCCAGTATTTGATGAGGGAGAAGTGGACTCACCACTTTACCAGATTTCATTCTTCTACCTGACTTCTCAATGATGAAATTTTTATTGTGGGGGAGTTTGTAACATCCTGTTACAGTATTTTCATTATTTCCTTATCTTTATTCATTTTCCTCTTTATTTGAGTGAATCTTTGGACTCCTAAGTTTAGAGATAATATTCCAGGGAAAATGAACTATCGTTTAGGGGTGTATATTTGTTTGAATTAATGGAGTGTCGATATAAACATGTAATGTATTAATGGTTTTCTACATAATTTCAGAGAACCCTTGATGTTTTTTGGAGATTTATACTAAAAAATGGAGTTTTTACCATTTGTTTGTAATTTACACATAGTGTAATGGGAGTATAGAACATGTATTGTCCATCAGGATCATATCGTGAGTTGAATACACAGCATGAATGATAACATTTTTTGAAAAGGGATTACATTACATGTAATGTTTATACATCAGTTTTTTAAAAGGTGATCAATTTTTCAGCATATATAGACCCCATGGTTTACATGACATATAAAGATATTACACGCTATGTAATTCTCACAAGGGTAGATTTTAATGGCATCGTATGAGTGATTCTTTTATTTCATTTGTTGTAACCTCTTTTTTCTTGACCAATATCTCTTCCCTGGTGATTTCTGGAACCTCTATACCATCCAGGTTGATTTGTTTGAAATTTTTCATCAGGATTTTGTGCAGTGTCTATCAGGGGAATAGAATCCTTATACTTATTTGTTACCTTTGATTGTGGCCATTCTTTTGTGTTTTATTATTGGATTTTTTTATCTTTGATTGTAATTCTCTAATTTTATTCTAGATCTATTGTGTGATATTCTTTTGGGGGTGGTTCCATTGTTGGTCGTGGGGTGAAGGGTGTTCATTCTTCTTGGTTTATTTTGATCTACAATTTCTGCCATCAATTTTTTTATTAAATAAATTATAAGATATATAAGGATTGATTATAGGGCCTATTTTTTCATTGTTGTGTTTTTATTAATGGTGGATCCATGTGTGGGTGTGTGCGACCTTGAGTCTAAGGTAAGTGGTTATGTCTCCAACCTACGTCAGATGAACTAAATTTCTTTGGTTTTTATAAAAAAAATTTATAAATGAAATGGAATGATTCACTAATTTTAAATGTGTTTGTGGAAATGGGTTTTTGATAAAATATCTTTTTCCTTGATTTTGGTAAATGAAAAGGGTTTTCATAGCATTTTAAAATGGTTTTCTAAAATGGTTATGATGAAATAGTTTCATGAATTGGTTTGGAAAATAGTGCACATGGAAAGCCTTGGGAACATAGGTGGAAGGGGTAGTAATAGAACTCATCCATTGATACCATCAGGGGGGATCACTCAGGGGGTATTCCTATGTTCTCTAGTCATGTTATTATATGGACTTTGTAGACACTATTAGGAGGTTCACTTTCTGGTGTGTTCCTTTGCTGTCTTGATTTGATGCATATGTCTAGGGTCTTTATTCACATGTTATTTCATTTTTTAGGGGTATGAGTGTCCTAGCTATCTTGAACTATAGTGATCCTTGGTGTGATGTTACCAAACTTTTGGTTTGTACTATTTGGTTTTACTACCATGGATTTCATATAATATGCAATATATCCTTTGGTTTTCTTTAACATATCTATATGAAATGACTTGAAAATATTTTACCTATATTTATTTTGAAATGTGGAAAAAGGTAAAATTACATGTTTTCCATGATTTTGATATAAAAATTGAAAAACTTTATATCATTATATGTTTTCTTTAATGTTTAGTATGCTTGGATTATTGTATAGAGACTTGTTATGGATCACCTGGGTGGGATCTGACTAATCCTGTTAGATCACACCCTATGAACCCCTTTAGTGGTGTGTGGAACATTATATGTATTTCAATGTAGGGAAAGGCATGGAGCCACAGCGGGGAAATGAGGTTTTCTTTAAGATGAGTCTGGGTAGCTGGTGGTGAGATGGTGGGAGACTGCCCATGCTATTACACGGAGTATCAATTTTTTACGGTGTCCTTTGGTATTGAACTTGTCACTTGGATATTTTTTCTACTTTTTATTCATGTGGTTTCTGTTAGGATGGTATGACTCTGAGTATGATATACTCTATGATACCAAATGTAGGATCAAAATAAGAATGAGATTCTTAGATACAAGAGGGGGGGTGAATTGCACCTTTTAAAAATTCCCATAGGAAATTTTTAGGATGGTTATGTTTAAAAAGGTTAAACAAAATAATTCAAAAGACCTATATAAGTTCTAATCACTTGCTAAATTCTAGAAAAGTGATTCTAGAAATTAAACTTAACAAATGTTACAAAGATTAAGATTCTACCTTAAAGCGTATAGAATCTAACTAAATCAGAGTACAAGTAAGGAAGTATAAAAAATTTATACTTTCCTTTGCAATACAAAATGAAGCGAAAAAAAAAGTAGTAAAACTACAAGTAATCAAACAATAACTATTTTAACCCAAAGAGAAGGGTATCCAACAACCTTGGATAAAGTTCCCTTGATTTATACTTTCAAGAAATTTTTTCTTACCCACACCAGGGTAAGCCCTCGATACGAAGATCAGAGTCTGTCTTGCTATCCCTGCAAGCCCCCAACTATCAGGTAGTCGGAACCCATGTCTTCCTCAGCAAGGAATCCCTCAACTTCAAGGTGTTGGAACCTCTTTCTTCCTATCCTCAGAAGCCCTCGATTGTAATCAGTAACAATCGGAGTCGCACAAAGCAAGTCTTCACAAGGAAAAGTTTGAACAAACTGTCCAAACTTTCTACACGAAGCTTTGACAGTTGATAAGAGACTCTCTCTCTAGAAATCACTTCAGGAATTTCTGGTCACCAAAAATTTAAAAAGTCATGAGCATGTTCAAATGAGCTTCTATTTATAGGTGAAGCTCCAATGGTTGGCTCCCTCTTCCAACGGTCATATTTCTCCTTGAATTTCGGAGGGACCTTTACACGTGTCACTCAACCAACGGTTAGTCTATAACTAAAATCATGACATAGTTTTGTAATGAAATGAGTGTAAGCATAATTAAAACTAAAGTTCGGAATGTAAGTAAATAAAAGTTCGGAGTCTAACCAAAATGGAATTTAGAGTCTATAATAAAGAGATATTTGGATTTTATTTTATAGGAATTCGGAACCTGAATTCTGTAGAAATCCAGAGTTTGAATTTATAAGGAAATTCAGAGTCTGGTTTCACTAGAATTCAGAATCTGAACATTAAAAGTTCGGAGTCGAACTAGTAGAAGTTCAGAGTCGAACTAGTAGAAGTTCGGAGTCAAACTCATAGAATTTCGGAGTCGAACTCATAGAAGTTCGGAGTAGAACTAGTAGAAGTTCAGAGTCGAACTAGTAGAAGTTCGGAGTCAAACTCATAGAAGTTAGGAGTCGAACTCATAGAAGTTCGGAGTCGAACTAGTAGAAGTTCAGAGTCAAACTCATAGAAGTTCAAAGTCGAACTCATAGAAGTTCGTAGTTGAACTTTGTGAGATTTCGTATCTAGAATTCAGAGTAGAACTTTATGAGAGTTCATATCCAGAATTCAGAGTGGAACATAATGAGAGTTCATATTCGGAATTCGGAATGGAACTTCATTATAGTTTGTATCTAGAATTCGGTATGGAACTTCATTAGAGTTTGTATACAGAATTCAAAATGGAACTTCATTAGATTTCGTAACCAGAATTCTGAGTGGAACTTTATGAGAGTTCGTATCTAGAATTCAGAGTGGAACTTTATGAGAGTCTGTATCAAGAATTCAGAATGGAACTTCATTAGATTTCGTATCCAGAATTCGGATCCTAAAACAAAATGCTTCATATCTAAGTATTATATGATTCTGAGGTTTTAGGTATGAATCCGATTTTTATACTTAAGGAAAATATTGATATGAGCAATGAAAATATGGTAGGGGTAAATTCCTTTGGGAAGGGAATTTTCCTTATATAAGTAAAATATGGATTTTATTAAGTATAATGTGTTTGTGATTTTTAAAATAAGAAGGAATGGAAAATTCATAAGGAAAACCTTATTGACTCAACAACCTCCCCCTTTTTGGAAATCACAAACAACCTTTTGAAAAATAATATAAGGGCTTAGAAAAAATTTCTTTAGACTTTGAAATTAAAACTTATCTCCATTTGTTCATAGATGATGGTGAATACAACTAGCTCCCCCTTAGGCTTAGGAACTCTAAGGATTGTATTCTGGATTTTTGGAATGGAATTTTCATTATCATGGGAATGAAAAACTTCGTAATGAGAAACTCCCCCTTTCTTAAGGATAGTTCTTGAATTAGAAATTTTTCTTCTCCCTTTTAGATTTTTCATTATCCCCCATTGAGTAGTTATTTTTCCTTCTACCCCACTGTGATTTTCAAAAATAATTTAAGGGAATGGAAAAGAAATAAAGTACCTGAAACATTAGTACATAACAACACAAGATACAAACAACCAGATATTTTATTAGAATTGAAATAATTTTTACAAGGAAATACATTACAACAAAAAATCGGATTTGTCTATTTGTCTTTCTTTTCCTTGGGGATTAACTTCTTCAACAAGGTTTTCATATTCTTCAAGTCTTTCTGGTCCTCCTCAGCTTGTTTTTATAAGGCTTTAATCCTTTCATCTTGAGCTTTCAGGACCTCTTCCTGAGCCTTCATGGCCTCTTCCTGCATCTTTAGTAATTCATCTAGCTTTTCCATCTTCTCTTTGATCTCAATACGGATATCTCTTTCCCCTTTCCAGTTTTGAGCAACCAAGTTAAGCTTCCCATTCATATCTATCACCTATTTATTCCGAGTATTTTGTTTATGGGTCAGCTAATCTTGAAGATTCTTCATCTTTGCATCCTCGGTGTCAAAATCTTCTTTAACATTATTCTGAAAAATGATCAAGATCTTCTATATCATCATTAATTTTCATTTACCATAGAGTGATTTTTCTGCAAGACTTTCTGTGAACATCATAATTGAGAAGGAAATTTCTATGATCAGCCTCAATCTTCACACACTTATCCATGACCATGGATACGGATTCTGATTTCTAATTTAGGCTATGTTGAAGCATCTGGCATCTAGAATCTATGGTGGGAAAGATCAGAATGGTGTCTTCCAACTTCTTCAAAGATTCAACAACAAAATCATGACCCCGTGATGATGATTCCGAATTAGACACCTTGCTTGGGGATTGTTCTTCTTCAATTTCAACCAACTTTCTTCTTGAAGAGCCACCAACATCCTTTTTCCTTATAATATCTTTTGTTGGCGTTTCCATCAACACTTTCTTACCTTTATCAACTTTTGGAATGGGTTCCTCATTAAGAGATCCTTCCTCACTTTCAAATAGTTGAACGATCTTGTCTTCATCATGTATTTCTTTCTCTGCCCCTTCTTCAAGATAGTGATTTCCATAGCTTAATTCCTCAGATGATTCATTCTCTTTCTCTTCCTCTTTATCTTCAACATCCATAGCTTCTTCCTCACCTCCTTTTCCCGGAGTGACAAGCTTTGAGTACTCAGCCTCAAAAGTTTGGAGTGGTAGTTTTTCTGAAAGGTTTATCTTCTCTTGGTATTCCTCAACTTGTTTAATCAAGTAATCTAGATCACCACTATATTCTTCAACTTCTTCTTCATCTTATACTTCCTCCTCTTCTTCTACTATTTCAACAACTTCTTGTTCTACATCTTCAACAACTTCTTTTTCTTTAGATTTTTCCGGAGTGACCAAATTTTTCACCGGAGTCTCAGGTAATGGCTTGGAAAGAAATGTTTCTGGTATTGGAATATTTTCTAAGGCTAGTTCTGTGGCTCCCAAAAGAGATTGTATAACTTCAACTTTAGGAATCTTCTTCTTCATATTCTTCTCTTTGGATTGTTTCTCTAACTCATCCACAGATTTTTTTATTAAGGCCTTAGCCTCAGCAGGGTCCAATCCGAACTGTGGATCCCCTTCTTTCCTTTTCTCCTTATCTTCCCTCCATTTAGCAGCTACCTCATATGGATATGTGTTCTGTTTCTTCAGCTTGGGAGGTTCATATTGGGTTTCCTTAGCTTTAGGGGTCTTGCCTTCAACTGCCACTTGCTTCAACTTCCTCTTCTTCCCTATGTTCTTGGATGGTTCTGCTTTCCCTATATTTTCCAGAATGACTTCTGCCTCCTCCTCTGGAAGATCGTGAAACTCACCTATCTCTTTTGAAAAACCAGCTTTCATCTTCTTTAATGTGTCATCACTTATTAGCATCATCTTACAAACTATCGGCTTGGAGGTGTAAGAAAACTTGAAAGAATCAAGAAACCGAATAATAATCTTGGAGATAAGAGCAGGATATATAATAATTTGATCTTTCAAAGACCCATTCTTGATATTCTGAACTATAATAAGAATGTGCCGCATCAGATTTATCTTTCTTATATTTACCAAGAAATACAAGATGTAAATATCACTTTTCTTTAGGTTATCCTTATCACCTCTTCTCAGAATGAAAAACCCTTGAACCCACAATTGCAGAATCTGGTTATTAGTGGAAAGATGAGCAATCTTTGTTGTTTTGTCATCTTTAAGTCCAAGGTATTCCATTGCCTTCACTTTTATGAAACTTCCTTTCACATCCGGAAGTTTATGTTAGCAAAATTCTGCTTCACCATCATATGCTAAGCCCCCCAAGCTTGCATCCTTGGTGTAAGAAAGCTTGTAAGTCTTACCATAGCTCTTAAAAGAGAATTTTTCTCTGCCATCTTCTTCATAGAAGGAAACAGACTCATAAAATTCTACAAGAAAATCAGTGTAAACAACATCCTGATCCCCTGGTTTTGATATGAAAAAATCTTCCCATCCATTGAGTTTGATATTCATAGAAATTAGAGAATCATACTCACTGAAAAAGTTCAGATGAACCAACCTTTCTCTTTAGACTACCCATTTTGAGATTGTCTTCATAGAAGACACATCATGGGAATTGGATTCGACAGACATTCAGAATGGAGGAGCACTGAAAGATTCAGAACAGGCTTTAAGAACAAAGGCAGAGCTTCGGCACACGAAGGCTTTGAAATCGATGTGGGACAACTATGGAGGTCCCCATTATATAGGTGATGGAGGTGACCTTTCAACTTCCAAAATTATCTAACGGTTTAAAAACTATGTGATATGATCTTACCGTTTAAAAACATACCCGTAAGGAAATATTGAATCTGATATTTTGAGGATTTAAAAACATTTGGATTTAGGAAGAATAAAATCTGAGAAATTTTATAAGAAAAAGATACTACCAGCAAATATAAACGATTACGAAAACCTAATTAAGGAAGTCATACCTTTCAGATTGGCTAGGAAGTTTATTCATAATAGATAATATTCTTCTTGAAAAAAATTTCACTACGAAAAACTCATTACGAAGAAGTTTTATTGCAAAATCTTTGAGTAGCAAAAAAAATAAGTATGAAAACTCTCATTACAAAATTTATCATTACGAAATTTTCATTACAAAAATTCTTATTATGAAAATTCTCATTACGAAAATTTCATTACGAAAATTCTCATTACGAAAATTCTCATTATGAAAATTCTCATTACGAAAATTCTCATTACGAAAATTCTCATTATGAAAATTTCAAGTACGAAAACTTCATTACGAAAATTTCCAGTACAAAAACTTCATTACGAAAATTTCCAGTAAGAAAAGTTCATTACGAAAATTTCGATTCTAAAAAATTTTCACCATGAAAATTTTGAAAAGATTTATTAAAAGAACCATGAAAAACACCATTACGAACGACACACAAAAAATTCATTACATATGTACTCCCCCTATGAAAAGGAGTTTATTACTGTAAGGAGAATGGTTGAACAAGAAGTTAATAAAGGAAGATTACCTCACTATTATCATTCCTAACTTCTGTTTAATGTATTAAAATCTATCAGAGGGTAAGGATTTTTTGAAAATGTCAGCAAGTTGATCTTGTATTCCAATAAACTGAAGAATGGTATCTCTTTTTAGTGTGTGATACCTAAGAAAGTGATGCCTAATATCTATGTGTTTTGCATGGGAGTGATGTGTAGGATTTTTACTAAGGTAAATGGTACTTGTGTTATCACACAAAATTTGAGTCTTAGTGAAACTCAATCCATAATCTGTGAGTGTGTGTTACATCCGCAACACTTGAGCACAACAACTTCCAGCTGCTACATATTCAGCTTCAGCATTGGACAGTGCTACATAATGTTGCTTCTTGCAAGACCAAGAGACTAATGAATCTCCTAAGAAATGACATGTTTCGGATGTACTTTTTCTATCCATTATACATCCACCAAAGTCAGCATCTGAAAAGCTCTATAAAACAAAATCATTTCCATAAGTATAAAATAATCCTAGATCCATGGTTCCATTTAAGTAGCGAAAAATTCTTTTCAATGCCTTTAAATGATATTCCTTATGATTGGATTGATATCTTGCACATAAGCATACTGAAAACACCAAGTCTGTTCAACTAGCTGTCAAGTAAAGTAGAATTACTATCATACCTCTAAAAGATGTTTGATCTACTGGTTTCCTAGATTCATCAAGATCAAGTGTGTTTGAGGTACCAATAAGAGTAATTATACTCTTAGTGTTGTCATAATCATACTTTTTAAGAAGATCTTTAATATACTTTTGTTGGGATATGCATATTCCTTCTGGTTTTTGAGAAATTTGAAAACCAAGGAAAAATGTTAACTCACCCATCATACTCATTACAAACTCAGATTTCATTAGATCCGCAAAGGAATTAGTTAAAGATTGTTGAGTTGAACCAAATATAATGTCATCACCATAGGGTAGGAAATCTTCAGGGGTAAATGTTTCAAAATTATCTTCTTGAACATTTTCCTTATTAGAAGGATTTTCTATCAGAGGTTGATAATCAGTTTTTGAAAACACATCCGAAGATGTAGGTTGGTGTTGTTTAAAAAAAGGATCAGTTTCATCAAATTTGACATGTATTGTCTCTTCAACAGTGCAAGTGTTTTTGTTGAAAACTCTATAAGACTTAGAGGTTGTGGAGTAGCCTAAGAAAATTCTTTTATAAGATTTTGGTGCGAATTTGTGTAAGTTATATTTAGTATTCAGAATGAATACCTTGCATCCAAAAACCTTAAAGTATGAAAGTCTAGGTTTTCTACCATTCCAAAACTAATAAGGGGTTTTATTAAAAAAAGGCCTAATTAAAATTTGATTTAGAGTATAACAAGAAGTACTTACAGCTTCAGCACAAAAATGTTTAGCTACAGAATACTCACTCAACATGGTTCTAGTTATCTCTTGAAGAATTCTATTTATTATTTCAACAACACCATTTTTTTGAGGTGTTTTGGGTGCTGAGAAGTTGTGATTAATACCTTTTCTACTGCAAAAAGTTTCAAAATCATAATTTTGAAATTATCCTCCATGATCACTATGAATAGTTTTCAATGGAAGGTTTTTCTCATTTTTAACTTGGGTTCTAAAACTTTTGAAATAAGAAAAATATTCATACTTCTTTGCTAGAAAATAAACTCATCTAAATCTAGTGTAATCATCAACCAAAACAAATACATAGTACTTGCCTCCAATGCTTCCATTTTGTGTTGGACCAAAAAGATCCATGTGCACCAACTGTAGTGCATCAGTAGTTAAGACTTCACCAATTGATTTAAAACTTGATTTATGTTGCTTTCCATATTGACAAGGGTCACAAACTTTTGAAGAATTAAATCTAAGCTCTGGTATATCCTTAACTAGTCTCGTCTTATAAATTTAACATAAGTTCTTAAGGTTATAGTGTCCAAACCTTATATTCCATAACCAAGAATGATCTTCCATTGCACTAAGGCAAGGTAAATCTTGGCTCCTATTGTCTACTAAGTTAAGTTTATAAACATTCTCTTGCCTATGGGCAGAAAGAATAAATTCTTCCTTGGAATTGTGTACTAAGCACTTATCATTCCTAAAATCCACAAGGTATCCTTAATCACAAAATTGACTTATGCTAATGAAGTTGTGATTAAGACCTTTAACAAACAAAACATTTGAAATCAAAGTTTTTCCAAGAAGAACGATGTTACCTATACCAATAATTTCTCCCTGAGAATTATCTCCGAAAGTTATTTTTCCTCCTTTTGTCTTGATAATATTTTTGAAATAACTTTTGTTATCAGTCATATGCCATGAACATCCACTATCCATGTACCATGTATTGCTGTTGGTACTTTCCCTATTTTCCTGAAAATAAGAAAAAGTTAGGTTTTTGGAATCTAGACTTGCTTGGATCCGGAAATTTCATAAAGTAAAATTTTGGGTACCCACATATTCTTAGAAAAATAAGCCTTATGAAATCCTAAAGATTGGTTTTTTTTTAATGAACAATTATTTACCCAATGATCACCACATTGACACTTTGTGAAAAATGGGGAACTTTGAGGAACAAAGTAGTTGTTACTAAAAATCTGTTTAGAACTTGTGTAACCAAAACCAGAAGTATTCCTTCGAGGTTGAATTTGTGAATACATTTTATCAAAATTTTCCTTACCTAGGGTAAAGTTTGACAAACACTTCCTCAAAAAAATATTTCGGATTTGAGTTTTATAACAAGGTTCTTGTCTTCAAAAATATTTCAACTAGAGCTAGGCTCGAAAACATCTTTCTTAGAAATTATGTTTTCTAGTTCTTTAGAAATTTTATTCTTCTCAGAACTTACTTCCTCAAGGTTTTTTAAAATACTTTCAAAATCAGAATTTTTCTTATCAAGATCTTTAGAAAGATCTGATATTTCCTTAGTAAGAATAGTATTCCTATAGTTTTCCTTATCAAGCTTTTTCATGAGTTTTGAGTTCTCAATCTCAAGAAGTTCATCAAACCTAGAAACTTTTTCATAGGTAGGTAAAGTATTTTCTTCATCAGAAGAAAATTATTCATCAGAAGAGTTATAATATTTACTATCATTAGAATTTAAAGAGACATTGGTCAGTGATTCAACATTGTGTACCTTAGACATCAAGCAATGATTATCAATAGATAGCCTGGCTATAAGACCAAGATTCTTCTGTCCAGATGATTCATAATCTGAAGATTCATCTGAAGATTCACCACCAATGGCACTCCAGGTGTCATTAGATTTCAGAACTTTCTTAGCTTTGGACTTGTAATACTTATTTTTGTTCCTTTCAGAATGTCGTTCTTTTCTTTCTTTTCTTTTGATCATAGGGAAATTAGGTCTTATGTTTCCATGTCTCTTGCATTCATAGAATGTGACCTCTGAATCTTTCTTATCTTTCATTTACTTCTTCTTATACTTGGATTGGAAATTTCTTTGTCCAGCTATATTGTTCATCCTTTGAGAAAGATTAGATAACTCATTTTCTAAGACTTCACTCTCACTAGATTCTGATTGGATAATAACCTTCTTATATTTGGATCTAGTAACTCTTTCAGGAGTCTTATCTTTCATGTGATTTGAAGTTGTAGTAAAATCAATGCTACCATTCCTATTCTTCTTCTTTATGTTGTCAGTATCTCTCTTCATTCTAGTTTCATGTTGAAGAAGAGTTCTAAATAGTTCATCAAGAGAAATTTGAGTAACCTTTCTATTTTCATCAATTATTGTCCTCTTAGATTCCCACTCATTTGGCATGATATCGATAATCTTATCCACAAGAACATCATCATCCAAACATTTTTCTCCCATTGATTGTAAGCTGTTCACGATAGTCATAAACCTTTGTTGTACTTGGCTTATAGGTTCTCCATAAGGAAAATTAAAGCCATGGTATTCTGCTCTCAACATAGCTCTTCTTGTTTCTATGACTTTGGATATACCAAAATGTGTAACTTCAAGTTTATTCCATATACAGTTAACTGTTTCACAAGAAGAAATTTGGCTATATATGTTCCTAGTCATTGAACAAAGTAAATTATTGTGTACCTTATAGTAGAGTTGGTATTCATGCTTTTCTTGATTAGTAAAATCACTTACTTCCTTGTCAGGAATTTTGTATCCTCCAGTAAGAATAACAAAGTTATCTACCCTAGTATTGATAATGAAATTCTTTATATGATCTCTCCAATATTCATAATCATTACCATCAAAAATAGGTGGTCTAGTAGGATTTAAGTTGTTGACAAAACCAATAGTTAAACCTTCCAACCTTCATAAAATCTTTGGCACACAAACTTATTAGAAGTATAAGTCTGTAAACAAGAGAAATTGTTCTAAGCAAGAAAAAAAATTATCTATAAGAAAAAAGTGAATCCGGACTATGATTCCGAAAAATATATTCTGAAAAGTATGTATTCGGAAATAAGAATCTGAATAAGAAAATCATAGAATTCTCTTCTGAATCAAATCGTGAGAATAATTCAGATTAAACCAAATCCTCTGAATCAATTTTTAGATTGGTACAGGGTATTAGTTAACCTCCTTTGATACCAATTATTAGGATGGTATGACTCTGATTATGATATACTATGTGATACCAAACGTAGGATCGAAATAAGAATGAGATTCTCAGATACAAGAAGGGGGTGAATTGTACCTTTTAAAAATTTCCATAGTAAATTTTTAGGATGGTTATGTTTAACAAGGTTAAACAAGATAATTCATAAGACCTTTATAAGTTCTAATCACTTGCTAAATTCCAGAAAAGTGATTCTGGAAATGAAACTTAACAAAAGTTACAAAGATTAAGATTCTACCTTAAAGAGTATAGAATCTAACTAAATCAGAGTACGAGTAAGGAAGTATAATAAATTTATACTTTCCTTAGAAATATAAAATGCAGCGTAAAAAACAAGTAGTAAAACTACCATTAATCAAACAATAACTCTTTTAACCCAAATAGAAGGGTATCCAACAACCTTGGATAAATGTCCCTTAATTTATACTTTCAAGAAAGTTTGTCTTACCCACACCAGGGTAAGCCCTCAATATGAAGATAGGAGTTTTTCTTGCTATCCCTGCAAGCCCTCAGCTATCAGGTAGTCAGCACCTCTATCTTACTTAGCAAGGAAGCCCTCAACTTCAAGGTGTTGGAACCTCTGTCTTCCTATCCCTGGAAGCCCGCGATTGTAATCAGCAACAATTGGAATCACACGAAGCAAGTCTTCACAAGGAAAAGTTTGAAAAACCTGTTCAAACTTTATGCACGAATCTTTGAAAGTTGATAAGAGCCTCTCTCTCTCTAGAAATCACTTCAGGAAGTTTTGATCACCAAAAATTGCAAAAGTCCTGAGCACGTTCAAATGAGCTCCTATTTATAGGTGAAGCTCCAACGGTCGTCTCCCTCCTCCAACGATCATATTTCTCCTTGAATTTCAGAGGGACTCGTACACGTGTCACTCAACCAATGGTTAGTCTATAACTGAAATCACGGAATCATTTTGTAATGAAATGAGTGTAAGCATAAGTAAAACTGAAGTTCGGAATGTAAGTAAATAAAAGTTTAGAGTCTAACCAAAATGGAATTTGGAGTCTATAATAAAGAGATATTCGGATTCTATTTTATAGGAATTCGGAACCTAAATTTTGTAGAAATCCAGAGTCTGAATTTCTAAGGAAATTTGGAGTCTGGTTTCTCTAGAATTCAGAATCTGAACTTATAGAGTTCGGAGTCGAACTAGTAGAAGTTTGGAGTTGAACTAGTAGAAGTTCTGAGTCGAACTCATAGAAGTTCATAGTCGAACTCATAAAAGTTCGGAGTCGAACTCATAGAAGTTCGGAGTTGAACTCATAGAAGTTCAGAGTTGAACTTTGTGAGAGTTCATATCCAGAATTCGGAGGGGAACTTTATGATAGTTCGTATCCAGAATTCGGAGTGGAACTTAATGAGAGTTCGTACTCGGAATTCAGAATGGAACTTCATTAGAGTTCGTATTAAGAATTCGGAATGGAACTTCATTAGATTTCGTATCCATAATTCAGAATGGAACTTAATTAGAGTTTGTATACAGAATTCAGAGTGGAAATTTATGAGAGTTCATATCCAGAATTCAGAGTGCGACTTTATGATAGTTCGTATCCAGAATTCATAATGGAACTTCATTAGAGTTCGTATCCAGAATTTGGATCCTAAAACATAATGCTTCATATCTAAGTATTATATGATTTTGAGGTTTTAGGTATGAATCCGAATTTTATACTTGAGGAAAATATTGATATGAGAAATGAAAATATGGTAGGGGTAAATTCCTTTGGGAAGGGAATTTTTCTTATAGAAGTAAAATATGGATTTGCTTAAGTGTAAGGTGTTTGTGATTTTCAAAACAAGAAGGAATGGAAAATTCATAAGGAAAACCTTATTGACTCAACAGTTTCCACTATTCTATTTCAGTTATGGAATATATTTATCTCTTCCCTTATTTTTTATTTTTTTTATATGTATATATTCAATGTTTTTTAGGTTTGGTGAAATCATTCCCTATGGTTGTTGTTTGATGCTCGGGTGCTAGTCGCCAGCCAATGGGGATCATGAATTCCCATTATGTTTGTGGAAATTTGGTTTAGGTTCTAGTTTAAGAGGGTATCCAGGTTGGGTTTATCACATGATATGCCCATAATAGATGAAAACTAATAGAAACTGGAATAAAAGAAACAACATCATAAAAAAATGCGGAAAACATAAGGAGAACATTAAACCACAGGTTTTATCCTGACACCCGAGGTGAATCTACCCCCGCTATGTCCCTACCATAGGATTTACATCATTTTTCTCACCCATCCACATGAAAACCGGAGCATCCCCAAAATATATATAGGATCTCCAAGATTTACATGAACAACATGCATCTACCAGGCTTTATGGATCTAATAGTAGAATATAAACTCATGACATGAACATTTAGGTTGACACAATTGGAGAACCAATTAGTCATGATGGTCTGGTAGAATGAATCAAGCATGAGCTATGGACCCAACAAGGAGGGATCCATAAAAAAATTATAGCATACAACATCCATGTACCTTGGAGTGAAACAGCGTTCACGACACACAAAACCAACTCTGTGAATGCCTCAGTACCTCAAAAGACCAAAGACACAGTATTTAGGGAAAACAGTCATCTATATTGGGGTTTCACTCATCCATTTTATCCATTGTCCCCCTAAGACTATAAATAATATCCATGCAATAGAGGAGAGAACCAGATCACCACTTAGGGCCAATTCCCAAACCAAAACAGCCGAAGGGTATCCTTCTCAAAACAAACCAATGTTCATAATATAACTCAAACATCATGGCCAATAACCAACATAACATGAAATGAACCAACCTCAAACCCTCCATCTAAATAGCTGAACTAGCAGCACTGATCCACTCTCAGCCAAAAAAATCATGGGGCCTCCATCATCACCCTATATCTTAGCATCCAACAAAGTAGCCACCACGGGCACTTTATGACCCATCTTAGGGCCAAACCAAAAAATGGGGATCCCAAGGTCCTTAGGGTCATAAAATAAAGTTATTTCTAACTAAGGAATCACCTACGGAACCCATGTTCTTAGGCCACACCTAAAAAATATCCCTAATCGACATTGAGGCCAAAACAAGAGAAGGAAACCCTATGAGGGGTTCCCCCATCTCATCCAAAATCATGGGACTAACCCTATGTGGAAACATCCCAAATCGCCCTCAGTGACGTCCAATTGATCCTCAATAAAAATTACACAAAAAGTGGAATCCAGAAGAAAAATATCTCTAATAAGGGAATTCAAAACATTCCTCAAGACCACCTAAAAAAGTAGGGCCCTACAGAAGGGCTCCTCAGTACAAGACAAATCGTTCCACACAAGAATTCCCAATTCCTGACCATGAAAACCACTGATCACTTGAACAGTAACAAGGTCACTATAGAATCCACAATATTCCATCATACTCATCTGAATATCACAAAAAACTCAGGATGTAACCACCATCTAAATGTATCAACCCATCCCAAAGGCCCCAATAGCTCCAATCCACAAACACAGGAGCTAAACCTCAACTTATCTAACCTTAAGAAAGTAGTCCCAACACACTGGGAAAACCCAAGATCCCCTTAGATATATTACTCGATACCACATTACAAGATATATCTAAAATAAACTTGAACAATACTATTTGGAATCTAAAACCTAGGTCCATTAATGAGCTCACAACCCTCACTTTGGCATCACATATTACACCAAACCCATTGGAGGACTCTGATTCAAAACCTCAAGTGGATCCTTCTACAGAACTCTCATAGTTCAAAACACCATAAAAATAGCCTCTAAATACGGAAATGATTCCACCATCTTGATTAAATTGAAATAATTATTATAATGGAACACTCACAAGTCCAATTCAGGTACCAGTATAAAAAAGACAAAATAGGATAAGGTAGAAAAACTTATAAAACCTGTACCCGAGTACCTGGTGTGCATCCCAAAATTCCTCCATGACCATGTTCCATAGGCCACTCACCATGTGCCTTCCCAATGTACATAGTGTTTTGATGATAGAGTCATATGTTTCATATTTATTTCAGTATAAAATGGTTATTTTTACTATCTAATTGATTATTTTTGCCGATATTTAATTTTGTTTCTGTTTTTTGGAAGGATACAAAGTTTTACCAGAAATTAAAAATAATATTTTAAAATAGTGAACTGTGAAGGCACGACGCAACACCATATTTTTTAAGGTAGATTAAAGTTTAAGCATAGTCAAGGACCAAACACAGAGCTTGGAAATGAATAACTGGACTGAAACTAGGAAACAAAAGTTGGAAACCAACTTTTACACATTGTGTAACTCAGTTACATAATCTAAACCTTGAATAATTTCATAGTGTGAATATAAGGACCCATCCATATTACATACATAATCTTGAATTTAGTCAATAAAACACTTCCTTTTACTTTGAGGATCTTTTCAAGTTTAGAGCTTTAGAGAATTGGTACATAATACATTCATAACATTACACATTGTTACAGAGCAGATACCATAAAAATGGTTTCCATTTTTTTCAAAATTGAAAACAATAAAACTTAAACATGATTCCTTGACAATTATTAAACATTTGACATGGATTACTTCTTTTAAATACACATCCATTAACATGTTAAAATAATTTAAAAACTTGGGATGAGTATAAAAACTCAGTAAGGGATATGAAAAGAAGGAATGAACACATTATTCCATGAATACTTATAACATATGAAATCATTTTCAGAAGACTTAATTATCACCTGTATATATATATATATACTTACCTTGTGAAACATGAGATTTACACAAAAAAATAAGAACATAAGTAGAACAATAAAGGTATCTTGGGGAATTACGTATATAATCTTGTAACCCTCGTGGCTACCTTATAATTTGTAACCCTCACAGCTACCTTATAATTTGTGTAACCATCACAGTTACAGTTGGAGTAACCATACGGAAAACCTCCAACGTACACATACCCAATGAATTGGAGGGAGATATAGGTCCCACCCTTCATCATAAATTATTCCCAAGAACCAAAACATAATCATACAACATGTATAATTCCATAAAAACATTGCTTTGTAATTTCGGAAAACAGAATTTAAAAAGAGGATTTTTTTTAGAAAATCCCCTTATAAATATCATAATATTGAAGAGAGAATTATTAGAGTGGATATATTATGTATATATATTGTAAATAAACATTATAAAACATAATATAAACATAACCCATCTCACAAACAATTTAAATAGAACATAAATAATGAAGTATAAGGTTAACCAAAAGAATGGAAATCGGGTTAAGAATTCCCTTACCTCGGGATTTTCTTAATTAAAACTTGTTTAAAACTCATGTATAATGGTTAAAAGAGTGTTATTAATATCTTAAAGAAAGAAATTCATGTTTATAACATCTTATATGATCATTTCATAACCTCATTTCACCCCTTAATTGTTAGTATTTTGTTCCTTGCACTATTTTGGGTGAGTTCCTTACATGATTTCCATGATTGGTTCATGATGGATGTTCTTGTCGATTGGAACTGAAACTCCAGAATTAGAATGAAATGGTATTTACATATTTCCAATACCATAAATTATACCATTTATCATTTTGATGTTTTTTATGAGGATGATTCATAAGTTTAAACACTAATGATGTTTGTTGAGATCATTTTAGTGGTTCTTAGATAACAACAACCTCATTTTGTCTTATAATTTAGAACCATGAGTAAAAAAGAATTATAGAAACATTTATGGGTCATAATACATATATTATAACCTGGTTCAACCATAAAAATGTTTTTATGACCAGACTTGAAGGAATTAATGCAAATTGAAATCACATCGTCCACGATGTCGGTAATTCGACACATCACGAACAATATTTTTAATTCCTTGCATAAGTGGGGGAGGAGAAAAATAATGATGATGAATTTTCCATGAACATGAGAAAATCCAGAATATAAAAGATTCTGGATCTTTCATTCCTCTTGGTTAAGAGGTGGTGAGGAAAGAAGAATAAAATAAAGGAATCTTAAAATAAAAGAAAACTTGATAAATTTCTCACGAAAATTTGGCAGCCTAACGACGTCTCTTAAAATTTCATAAAAATAGTTTGATGAGAATGAAGGAGATATATCATAATTAATACATAATATGGATAGTAAGGGTGGATATTTAATTAAATATCCCATCATAAGCCAAAGGTAAGGGAAGATAATAACATAAAATGAAAGAAAAGAAAGAAAATAAAAGAGGATGTTTACCTCTTAATCTCTTCTCCTTGAGATCCTCCTTAAGGGCTTTGGTTTTGGTCTTTTGGTGAGACCAGAAGCTCTAGGAAGTGGGTAAGAAGATTTGGGATGGAATTTGGCAGAAATTAGACAATGACCAAGGATTGAGAGGTGTGGGAGGAAGAGGAGAGTGAGGGTGGTATTTATAGTGGAGAGGAGGGGGTTTTTTCATTATTTTAATCATTATGATAATATTTTGGTAAATACTATGAATAATATTAATTCATGTGACCCCAAATAGTAATAATCGAATTTGAGTTCGAACCAAGTGGGCTTACATCATCATTGCATCACCTATGATGCAGTAAATCAAGTATTTAGCATTTATCGTATTTAATCGTATTTTACTATTCATCAAAAATTCTTGAATTTCAGAAAAATACCAAAAATTTACCCTAACCATTTTTCAACATTTAGAATTAAAAAATGAATTCCATTTTTGAAAAATAATTTATAAATATTATTAATTTAACTTTTAAATAAAATCATACTTAATTCAAAAATTAACAGTTTTAATTCTACAACTACTTCTTTATCACAATGAAAAATTAACCAAGATGTTATTATCTTCTATACTTAAGAAAATAAAATAATAATAAAATTTAATATTAATTAGGGTCATATTACTATTCATATTACTATTCATAAGGGTATGTTACTTTTCACAAAAAAAACAAGTTGGTTTCATCAGACCCCAAATAACTTACTGAACACAATTGTAGATGATAGTTTCTTGAAATTCAAAACATTATGGTAGTAAAGTTTTTTTAAAGGATAGTTATAAATATATACTTTAAAAAAAAAATCATGCATTTCAATTTATTTTTAGAAAACCTTGGGGTGTTACATTATCCCCACCTTCTGGAAATTTCATCCTCGCAATTTTATTTACTTATTAAACAAGTGAGGGTACCTTTCCCTTATAGCATTTTCAGACTCCCATGTTGCTTCTTCAACCATGTGGTTTCTCCAAAAAACCTTTACCTGTTGAATTACCATATTCCACAATTCCTGTTTCCTTCGATCAAGAATCTGAACTGGTTTCTCTTCATAAGAAAGGTTCTATTCCAGCTGAACTACTTCTGGGCTTAAGACATGTGATGAATATGGCACATACTTTCTCAACATCGAAACATGAAAAACATTGCATACCTAAAACAAGCTCGAAGGAAAAGTATGCGGTATACAAATGTTCCAATTTTATCCAAGATTTCAAAATGACTGATGAACCATGGACTTAGCTTCCTTTCTTACTAAAACGCATCAAACTTTTCCAATGAGAGATTTTAAGGAAAACATGGTCACCTACCTCGAAAGAGTAATCTTTCCATCTGTTATCTGCATAACTTTTCTGCCTACTCTGATATGTCCTCATGTGCTACTGGATCATCCTCACTTTCTCAGCCACTTCTTCTACTAATTCTGGCCCCATCAAATTTCTTTCACTGACTTCATCCCAAAACGTTGGATTCCGATACCGCTTCCCATACAAATCTTCAAAAGGTTCCATCTAAATACTAGAATTAAAACTATTATTATAAGAAAATTCAAATAAAGAAATATGTTGATCCCAACTTCCCTGATAGTTCATTGAACAAGCTTGAAGCATATCCTCCAAAGTTTGAATCGTTCATTCTGACTTCCCATCTGATTGAGGATGAAAAGTTGTACTGAAATTTAACTATGTGCCCAACTACTTATAAAGTACCTTCCAAAAGTTAGAAGTGAACCTGGGATCCCGATCAGATACAATGGAAAGAGGAACTCCATGAAACCTGAAAATATTCTTGAGGTACAATCGATAAAGCTGATCCAAAGACATTGTATCTCGAATAGAAAGAAAATGTGAAAATATTGTCAGCCGATCAACAATAACCCAAATTGCATTGTTGCCTAGAGAATTATTTGGTAGTCCCACAACAAATTCCATGGATACATTCTCTCATTTCCACTCTGGCACTAGAAAAGGCTGAACCATCCCCTTTGGTAACTACTTCTCTACTTTAACCTGCTGACATGTCAAATATTTCATGGTAAAATCAGCAATATCACTTTTTATCCCATCCCACCAGTAATACTCTTGAAGGTCTCTATACATCTTAGTACTTCCAGGATGAACTGAAAAAGGAGAACTATGAGCTTCGTACAACAAATCATTCTTCAACTGAGAATCACTAGGCAGACACAACCTTTTTCCAAATCTTAAAACATAATATTTATCAAGGTTAAATTTTGGAAACTTACCCACTTTAACCAATTATACCTTTTTCTATAGCTCATGGTCTTCCTTCTGTGATCACATAATTTTGTCTGACAATGAAGACTGCACTGAAACCTGAAACAAAAAAGATGTATTCCCTACACCAACAACTTCTAAGACAAATTTTATCAAATCATTAATCAAGGGATCATTTTCCAAACGTAACATGGTTAATGATGCATGATTTTTCCGAATCAAAGCATCAACTACTTTGTTTGCTTTTCCAGGATGGTAATTGATCGTGCAATAATAATCCTTTATAAGTTCAATCCATATTCTCTGCCTCATGTTTAATTCCTTCTGAGTGAATATATACTTCAAAATTTTATGGTCAGTATATATTTTACATTTGGATCCGTATAAATGATGCCTCCAAATTTTCAAAGAAAAAACCACTGTTTCCAATTCCAAATCATGGGTGGGATAATTTAACTCATGAGGTTTTTGTTCTCTTGAAGCATAAGAAATTACCAGATCATTCTGCATCAAAACACAACCAAGTCCCTTCAAAGAAGCATCACTGTAGATATCGAAATCACCATTTGGAGAAGGCAAGGCCAAAACTGGATCATTCACCAATCTCTTCTTCAGTTCCTGAAAACAAACATCACATTCTTCTGTCCAAACAAATTTAAACCCTTTCCATTTTAACTTAGTTATCTGGATAGATAACCGTGAAAAGTTCTTAACAAACTCTCGGTAATAACCTGCTAATCCAAGAAAAATACGAATGTCTGTAACATTTGTGGGTCTTGGCCATTCATCAACCACTTTTGTTTTGGAAGGATCAGCTGGTATTCCATCTTTATTTACAATGTGCCCAAGAAAAAAAATATGTTGCAACCAAAAATCACACTTGATTAATTTTCCATGCAGTTTCTTTTCTTTTAAGGTTTGAAATACAACCCTAAGATGTTTTTCATTCTCCTCTTTATTTTTAGAAAAAACCAGAATTTCATCAATAAATACAACCACAAACTTATCCAAGAACTCATGAAATACACTATTCATAAGATTCATGAATACATCAGGTGCATTAGTTAATCCAAACAACATAACAACAAATTCATAATTCCCATATCTAGTACGAAAGGCTGTTTTTGGTATGTCATCCTCCTTCACCTTCAGCTGATGGTATCCGGATCTCAAGTTAATCTTGAAAAGTACTGATCTCCCTGGAGCTGATCAAACAAGTCATCGATGTGAGGCAAAGGATACTTTTTTTTAATAGAGATGTTATTCAAAGCTCTATAATTAATGAAAAGTCTCATGGAACCATATTCCTTTTTAAAAAACAAAACAAGAGCTCCCCATGGTGAAGTGCTAGGATGAATGAATCCTTTATCTAGAAAATCCTGTAACTGAATTTTTAATTCAATAAGTTCTATTTCATCAATACGATAAGGGGGTTTTGAAATTGGCTTAGAATTAGGAACTAATTCAATTGTGAACTCGACTTCCCGATCTGGTATGACACTAGGTAACTCATCAGGAAAAACATCAAGGTATTAATTTACCATTGGCACAACATTAATCTGAACAGTTCCCTTCTTTTCAACAATTTGAGCAAGATAAATTTCATTTCCATATTTCAATAGTTTTTCATCTTCCTGATATGTTATCAATTGTATGGGTTCTTTCTTGTTTTCAAACTGAAACACTTTCTGAAAAACAACTTCTTTAGCTCTACGGTCAATATTAGCATGATAATCAGAAATCCAGTCCATCCCTAGTATAATATAAAACTCAACTAAGGGTAAAACAACAAGGTTTGCAGGTAAAGTCCTTCCACATACCACAATATAAATATTCTTATAATTCTTCTTTGCTAAAACATTTTCCCCTGGTGTTTTAACAATAAGTTCGGGTCTCATTTGTTGAGGTGATATTTCCAATTTACCAGAAACTTTCTCAGAGATAATGGAATGTGTAGAACCCGTATCAAACAAAACTTTAGAAAAATCTGAGTGAACAAACAAAGTACCTGATACAACTTCATTGGATGGCTCAACATCCACTGATATAGTCGCAAAGGATATCACTACACTATTCTTCTTATATTCTGGCTTCTTTGCATCATTTGGATCTCTCTTTGGGCAGGCATTTGCATAGTGACCCATCTCACCAAATTTAAAACACTTTACAGTTTGCTTATCAAGATTATAATTTTGATCATTTTCATTGTAATCTTGGGACATATGTCCAAACTTACCAAATTTAAAACACTTCCTAGTTTTTCTAAGACGTTCCCTAGGGTGTTTCTTGCCACACTTTTCACAAACTGGAAATTGGATTTTCTTAACATCAGATTTCTTTGGTTTATTTTTACACATTTCTTGCCAACTGGACCTCTTCTTCTTTTTGTTTCCAAAATGCATGTGATCATAAAAAAACTCCATCTCTACCCTCTCCGTACATCGGACAAGTTTCTCATAACTTTTGACTTCACAGGAGGCCAACGCCCTTCGATACCTTGGCTTCAGTCCTGAGTAAAAGTGATTGATTTTTCTATCAATATCCAGAATAAGATTTGAAGCATACCTCGCCATTCGGGTGAAGTTCGCTTCATACACAGCCACTGGATCTTCCTCCTTCTGTTTCAATTCAAGTAATTTCTTCTCCATTCTATGTCTCGCCACCTTAGGAAAATATTTTTCAAGGAAAATACTTTTAAATTCATCCCACTCTAAGGCATCAAAATCCTCTCTACCCCTGATATTCCTTACCATTGACCACCACTGATCAGCTTCACCTTCAAAATGATAAATGGAAAGACTTACCTTTTTATTTTCTGAACATCCCATAACATCAAATATCTTTTCAAGGGCTTCAATCCATCCTTCAGCTGCTAGTGGGTCCGAAGATCCGTTGAATGCAGGAGGACGTTATCTCATAAAATGTTCAACTACTATCATGTTCTGTTGTGGTACCTCTATTGGTTCTCTTGCATGGATGCCGCCACAATTTATTTCCTGTGTTACCTGAGCCATTACTATTACAAACTGCTCGGTTCCAATCCCTACCATTTTGGGTTGTAGTTCTAGAAGGATGTCATTCTGTCGGTGTCTCTCCTCTTCAGCATCCATGTTCCTTCTGCGGACAACCATTCTGAACAAACATGTCTTAGATGAAGCAACATGGTAATATTTAAATTCTATAACATTTCAAATTAAACATAGAGTGAAAATCATTTATAGTACTCTTTTAACATCATCCTAACCCCTAAAGTTATCTAAACCATCCTCTGATACCAACTATAAGGACCCATCCTTATTACATACATAATCTTGAATTTAGTTAAGAAAACACTTCATTTTACTTTGATTATCTTTTCACATTTAGAGATTTAGAGAATTGGGACATAATACATTCATAACATTACACATTGTTACAGAGTGGATACCATAAAAACAATTTCCATTTTTTTCAAAATTGAAAACATTAAAATTTAACATGATTCCTTGACAATTCTTCAATATTTAACATGGATTCCTTCTTTGACATACACATCCATTAACCTGAGAAAATCTTTTATAAACTTGGGATGAGCATAAAAACTCAGTAAGGGATATGAAAATAAGGAATGAACACATTAGTTCATGAATACTTATAACGTATGAAACCATTTTCAGAAGAATTACTTATCACCTGTATATATATATATATACTTACCTTGTGAAACATGATATTTACACAAAAACATAAGAATATAATTAGAACCATAAAGGTATCTTGGGCCATTACGTACATAATCTTGTAACCCTTGCGGCTACCTTATAATTTGTAACCCTCACGGCTACCTTATAATTTGTGTAACCATCACAGTTACACTTGGAGTAACCATACGGCCGACCTCCAACGTACACATACCCAATGAATTTTAGGGAGATATAGGTCCCACCCTTCATCATAAATAGTTCCCAAGAACCAAAACATAATCATATAACATGAATAATTCCATAAAAACATTGCTTTGGAATTTCAGAAAACTGAATTTAAAAGGCGGATTTCTTTTAGAAAATCCCCTTATAAATATCATAAAATTAAAGAGAGGCATAATAGATTGGATGGATTATGTATATATACTATTAATACACATAATAAAACATAATATAATTATAACCCATCATACAAACAATTTAAATAGCACATAAATAATGAAGTATAAGGTTAACCCAAAGAATGGAAATCGAGTTAAGAATTCCCTTACCTCAGGCTTGTCTTACTTAAAACTTGTTTAAACCTCCGGTATAATGGTTAAAAGAGTGTTATTAATATCTTATAGAAACAATTTCATGTTTATAATATATTATATGATCATTTAATAACCTCATTTCACCCATTAATTGTTAGTATTTTGTTCCTTGCACTGTTTTGGGTGAGTTCCTTACATGATTTCCATGATTGGTTCATGATGGATGTTATTGTTGATTGGAACTGAAACTCCAGAATTGGAATGAAATGGTATTTACATATTTCCAGTGCCATAAATTATACCATTTATCATTTTGATGTTTTATATGATGATGATTCATAAATTTAAACATTAATTATGTTTGTTTAGATCATTTTAGTGGTTCTTCTATAACAACAACCTCATTTTGTCTTATAATTTAGAACCATGAGTAAAAAAGAATTAAAAAACCATGGATGGGTCATAATAAATATATTATAACCTGGTTCAACCATAAAAATGGTTTTATGACCATACTTGAAGGGATTAATGCAAATTTAAATCACATCGTCCACAATGTCGGTAATTCGACACATCACGGACAATATTTTCAATTCCTTGCATATGTGGGGGAGGATAAAAATAATGATGATTAATTTTACATGAACATTAGAACATATAGAATATAAAATATTCTGTAGATTTCATTCCTCTTGATTAAGAGGAGGTGCGGAAAGAAAAAGAAAAGAAAGGAATCTTAAAATAAAAGAAAACTTGATAAATTTCTAACGAAAATTCGGCAGCCTAACGGTGTCTCCTAAAATTTAATAAAAATAGTTTGATGAGTGGAAGGGGATATCTCATCATTCATACAAAATATGTATAGTAAGGGGGGATATTTAATGAAATATACCATCATAAGACAATGAGAATGGAAGAGAATAACATAAAATGAACGAAAAGAAAGAAAATAAAAGAGGATGTTTACCTCTTGATCTCTTCTCCTTGAGATCCTCCTTAAAGGATTTGGTTTTGGTATTTTAGTGAGACTAGAAGCTCCAGTACGTGGGGAAGAATATTGGGGAGGAAATTTGGCAGAAATTAGACAATTATCAAGTCTTGATAGGTGTGGGAGGAAGAGGGGAGTGAGGGTGGTATTTATAGTGGAGGGGAGGGGGTGTTTTTCATTATTTTAATAATTTTTATAATATTTTGCTAAAACTATGAATAATCTTAATTCATGTGACACCAAATAGTAATAATGTCATGTGAGTTTTAACCAAGTGGGCTTACATCATCCTTGCATCACCTATGATGCAGTAAATCAAGTATTTAGCATTTATCATATTTTATCGTATTTTATCGTATTTTACTATTCATCAAAAATTCTTGAATTTCAGAAAAATCCCAAAAATTTACCTTAACCATTTTTCGATGTGTAGAATTCAAAAAGGAAGTCCATTTTTGAAAAATAGTTTTCTAAATATTATTAATTTAACTTTTAAATAAAAGCATACTTAATTCAAAAATTAACAGTTCTAATTCTCCAACTACATCTTTATCACAATGAAATATTAACCAAGATGTTATTATATTCTATTCTTAAGAAAATAAAATAATAATAAAATTTAATATTCATTAGGGTCATATTACTATTCATATTACTATTCATATTACTATTCATAAGGGTATGTTATTATTCATAAAAAAACAAGTTGGTTTCATCAGACCCCAAATAACTTACTTAACACAATTGTAGATGATAGTTTCTGGAAATTCAAAACATTGTGGTAGTAAAGTTATTTTTAATGGCTAGTTATGAATATCTACTTTAAACAAAGTTTCATGCATTTCAATTTATTTTTAGAAAACCTTGGGGTGTTACATTAATATTATTATTAATGAGTATTACAACTCATGCACTTAGATTTATTGACAAAGACTATGATGACACACTGTTCGCAGTGAGGTAGGATACGTTGGGTGCATCATGAGTGATACTGCATTAATAGATAATGCCAGAAATGATTTGTCCCTTCTGTTCCATAACAGAAGTAGATATCTCAGGCCCTTTGATGGAATTGATATAGCCTAAATAAATTCATGGCCATGATGAGGAATGGGTGAGTTCAATTCTGGAAATTCAAACAAAGAATAATAAAACACATGGGTTGATGGCACTAGCATGAAACCCGCTTGATTAGAGATATCGAGACAAAGGGATTATATTACATGGTAAGCATTCGTAGGAGTTGACACGTCATTGCGGAGTTAACTTCTTTCTCTATGGGTGCCTTGTCATGTTACTAGACACTAACCTTGGACTTTAGGCAGTCTCCGCCTAATGCCACTGAGAAAGAGACCTAGAGGGTCACACACTAAGTGTGTCCAAGTATATCAGTTAAATATTAATTTAACAAGTTAAATAAAGATTATTCCTTATGTGGTTTTATAATTACTTAAGGATGTCTGATCTCATTTATTTTGAAACTAGTTATTTGAGAGAATATATTGTGGGCGAAAGAATATATTTATTAGTGAGTAATGCAGTGATATTTATTTCAGAAATAAATAGCCATTATTCAAGGTCTAATAAATGTGGTAGAGGAAATAAATAAAAATGGAAGAATAAAATTACACGCCGTGTATATTAAATATACACGCCGTGTATTTTTTTCTGGGAATTTATGAGAAATAAATATTATTTATTTAATTAAATAATATTGGGTGTAATTCACTGGGTGAATGTCAGGTAATAAAAATAGTCAACTGTTATTATTAGACATGGGGTATTACTAAGAATTAAATGAAATGAATAAATTATTTCTGGTAATTAATTCATTTTATTATTATATTTAATTAAAAACCCCAATTATATATTTTTCTCATTAGCCTAGCACGTTTTTTTGTGGTGGTGCACAACAAATTCGGAAAAGTTATAAAGCCAAGAGAGAATTCCTTTTCCACCGAGAATGCTCTCAAGCTACGAGAGAGAGATCCACTTCCACCAAATCAAGGTGATCGAAGGCGGACATAGCAAGCGAAGTCTCTTCTGCACTAGCACCCGGAGATCCCTTCGGTGATGTCCAGAGATATGTGGAGCACGTGTGGATCACCGCTAGAGGAAATGATGGATCACATCAGATCGTGACCTGAAATATCAATGAAGAAATAATTCCATCAAGGTAATTCTTGTCAATTAATTAAATTAATTATAACCGACATATGATGATCCTATTTATGGTTACGGGACTCCCCTCTTTTTTTCGTTCTTCATTCTATTCCGAAGATCCAGGGTTTTATTATCATGAAGGATCTCGGATTGATTGTTTTTAATGCTAAAATTAATGTTGGGTACACCCACCAATGTGCTTCTGGTGTGCCAAAAACTTGAATAGATGAGGAAGTTGTTTACTCTTCTGATGAGGAAGAAGAGCCAACCACACTAGTCATATATCAAGGGTAACCAATCAATGATAGAGGTGATCCTAAAACCACTAAAGCTCATAAAGGTTTCTCTTTTGGATCTCCTAGTCCTCTACTTTCTTTACCCTCTAATGATCAAACACTTGAAGGCAATGGAGATTAGGAGACAGAAGTCTCATTCTATGTGGAATATGTAAGTAGATCCAGTTCCTTAAAAGAAGAAGAAGAATAAGGAAGTGAAGAATATGAGAGTGGCAGTGGTAGTGAAGAAGAACGTGAAGAAAATGTTGGTAGAAATGGAAGTGAAGAGAATTCCTTTGATCGTGATGAAGATGAAGGTAGTGACAATGATAGTGACCATCATGATAATGATCAAGGTGTTGATGTAGATATGGTTGAAGTTGTGGTTCAGAAATGGTTGGAAGAACCTTCTAAAGTTGTTGTTGAAGAAAGGGAAAAAATTTAAATTAATGATGAAATGGAATCTCAGGCATCCCATGTACCTCAGTTAGCCTTTGAAAGAATGAGAACTCATGTTTAAGGTGAGAAACCAGTGGAAAGAGCACATATTGAGGGGGATCCTCAAGAAAGAAGAGATCAAGCTGATGGGGAGCATCAACCTGGAAGAGTAAGACTTGACACACTCACTCATTTTTATGATGATGTTATGATTGAATGGGAAAGTAATACTATATATGTAGCATTAGGTTTGAATTATGAAGACTCATATGATGAGTTATTTGTATCTATTTCCAAATAATCAGTGACTGATACCCTTCCTAGTGACTCTCTCACTAAAGCAGACTTTAAAATATTTAAGGAGGAAGTTTGTTCACCTGTAAGTGTATCAGTTCAATCTCAGATGGTCCATGAGATTCAAAAATCTAGAATGGAAAACACTGAGATGAGTTAAGAATTACACACTATTGGGTATTCAATATAAATAAAGAAGCAATTTGGGCAATATTCTCATGTTCCAGGTCAGACATTGGGTGTGAGTGAGGATGATGCAGCTAATGTTTCAAAGAAAGTGATAGAAGAGATTCAACCCAAATTAATCGTAACTACTGAAACAATTGTTTCAAACACCACCAAGCTTAGAAAAGAAATGATCGGGCTTGTCTCTACAATAAATAAGTTGACCTCAGAGTATAAAGGCTATTTGGAGACTGTTCTTAAAGCTTTGAAGACTCATACATCAGCTACTGAAGTTCATTCTACCTCTGGTTAGTCTTCTCTATCCTTGAACATTGAGGAAGTTCAAAATGTTGTTAAGTAATATCTTCAAGATCTATTTGATGCTTCTGGTTTACATAGACTTTCAAAGATTGAGAAAAATATTGACCATGTTCATAATATGGTCAGGTTCTTTTCCAAGAGTGTTGAGACTTCTAATCCTCAAATTATAGAGAAGGTGGATTATTATTACAAAAATATCATTACCAAGCATCACTTGACCAGTCTTTTTAAGTATTTGACAGAGAACCTAACTTTGCCTCCAGTGACCAGATCCTTCAAAGACCAAGTACATAAGTTTAAGGACTTAACCCCTATTTTGGAAAAAATCATGGAGAATAATGATGAATTTGAGAAAGATATGAAGTGTGGTGGTGAAATCATTGAGGATTTAATAAATCCGTTCAAGTAATACCTTCATGTGAAGAGTGAATCCATTGTGGTTCTTACTGCTACACCCATTGGACCTGCTGGATCAGTGCCTCAACCTCAGATGTCTATTGTACGGGCTTTCAGTCAGATTTGACCAGTTATCATAGAACAACCTCAACCTCCTGTGTTGTCACAGCACAAACCCAGATTTGCACAAAATGTTCCATAAGGAGTGATCTTACCTACTCTGAAGATCCATTCATACCCTCCAACTTCTAATACACCACCTACTAGACCTTATATTGATCCCTCTGGTAAAGGGAAGGAATCTCTTGATCCTGAGAAGTAGAGTGGATAACTCTCTGATAGGTCTATTTGTTTGTCTTTCATATTCATTCCCTATATATTTGTAACACATTTTACTTCATTGATTAATGAAATTTGTGTTCTTTTCTTTCATCTATTTTTGTTATATCTATATTCTTCTCTGATACATCTTATTCCATTAATACATGTTTCTATCTTGATTCCAATTAAATGGGAGAATAGTTTTGATACCCTTTCACTTTTTGATCATTTCAAAAGGGGGGGAATATTTTGTTATTAACCTTATTTATTTTACCCCTGATACCACTCTTATGTATTTTATCTTCCTTACCTCTGATTACATATGGGAAGAAAAGGCATTAGTCTTTGATTCTATTATTTTTGTCTCCTATGATACCATTACTATTTATTTTTACCTCTGAACCTTTTTTATATATTGAGAAAAATCATCAATAATGGGAGATGATAAGTATAATGATTATATCCCACATCAAATGATTGTACTATATAATGCCATGATTTTTTATCATCAAAAAGGGGAATATTTTTGGCCCATAAGATAATGTTGGCTTCCCTCTCTAGTATTAATCGATTTAATAATCACAAATCATGTCAAAACTTATTAATCATGTCTAATAATTTCAATCATGTTTATTTAAGCTTCAATATGTGTAATTATGATTATCTATGATCACATATAATTTTATCATATTCTATTAATATTTATGTTGTAATATGGTACAAGAAAAAATATTTTCTAAGTATAAAAGATTGACAATCACAGTGAAATCGATACACCGATAGGCCGACTGTCTCATTGATAGTTCAATTGACCTACTGACACAAGGACCTACCAACGCAAGGACCTACCAATGTAAGGACCTATCGATGTGAGTACTTACCGACCAAAGGACCTACCGACGTGAGGACTAATTGACGTGAGGACCTACCAACGCAAGGACCTACCGTCGCAAGGACCTACTGATGCAAGAACCTACCGACACAAGGACCTACCGAAGTATAGTACTACCAACACATGGTGCTACGGATGTAAGGACTCACCGTCAGTTAATATGAGTCACTGACACAATGAGTCACCGATGTATGGAAAGACTGACAGAATGACACACTGATGGAATGAATCATCAACAGAAGGAGATACCGACAAAGGACTCACTGATATACTATTTAATTTTATTTTATTTAAACTTATTTCTAAGAGTCATATTTTGAGTGTTTTAATGCGACTGATTAATTTAATTCTTTTTACAGACGTCTGAAATGAGGAAATCAGAAGTGTGAGGTACATCATATCCCTCAAAACATGCACATTGTCGGGCTGCAAGAGTATAAATAAAAGGACTCAAGATGAAAGATATACACATAACAATCACATGAAATATATACATAGGAAGATATGAGTAGACATAGTAGAAAACCCACATGAGAAACATAAAAAAATGAAGAACACATGAGGAACTCATCATTCCTACTTTTTGTGATTCAGAGAACTATTATTCATCAAAGTTCAAACATCTCTACAGAATCCAACTAAACTGAAGGAGAAAAACATCTCATATTCTTGGAAGATAGAACACAGTGATCCATGACACTCTATTTCATTGGATGCTTCCAAAAGAGGACACCAGCTTCAACTCTGATACATCAAAGATTCCAGAGATGAAATAAAAAACACACAAAGCCTTCTAAACTCTATGTAATACTTATTTCTCTATTGTGTGCCTTTTTATTACATTTTCGAGCAGTGTGTGCATCTGTCTATAAAACACACATTGTCTCCTGCACTGAACTGGAGGATACAAGATATCCACAAACAACTATCTTTCTAAAAAAAATTATCACACGAAGAATAGTAGAAGAGGTCATGTGTGACCTAGTTTTATTTTGTTCCCACGTAGAACTGCGGTAGATATCTTGTGACCTAGACAGTCTGTGTACTGTTGTGTAAACCCAGATCTAGGGTGTGGATCAAAATATTTATCTATATATATTTCTTGGTGGAAAGTGATCACCAAGTGGGGAGGACTAAGTCTCATCTTGAGACTAAACCTCTTATTTTATATCCTCTGTATTTTCAAATTTAGTTTTCTCTATTTACCTGTATTTTAGAAAACTGAATTTCACATTGATAGTTAGTTTTGGCTAGTGTTTATAACTATTTTGGATAAATATATAAGTTTGAAAAGTTGTATTAATATCTCATATTGTTATAACTGAGAAATAATCAATATTCTAAGAAGTTAGTTGAACAGTCAGACTATTATAAGTTTACTAATTTGATTAACTAACCTGTAAAGTTTTAAATTGGGGGAATCTTTTAAATAAGTTCTTTCAATAGAATTTTTTATAAGAACTAAATTCACTCACCTATTGAGTGTCCTAATCCAACCAACAATAATATTAGGGTGAAAAATAATAAGTAAAAGGTGAAATCCCCAGGACTAAATCTAAGTCTAAATCCTCTTTACAACATTCTTCTAAGAGAATGAAGATCCAGGGGTAATCAAGGGAACAAAACACCATATAATTTTCTTATAACAAAAAGCATTATTAGAAGAAGAACAACACCAACACAAAGAAGTAAGTGGGTATTTAGGTGTTTTAATTATCAAATGAAATTTATTTATTTCTATAAAATGGTTATTAGATATATATTTTTAGATATCAAATTTGGTAGCACCATGCGTCGGTAGCACCATGCGCTGGTAGGTCATTCCTTCTATCAGTGAGACAATTGAATTTTCAATGACTCGTTTGAACTATCAGTGAGACATTCTATCTGTCTATATCATCTTTTCATGCTTAGAAAATATTTCTATGTGGACTCTCTTACAACATAAATATTATCAAAATCTGTTAAACTTATATGTGATCATAGATACACATATTGAAACTTAAATAAACATGATTGAAATGATTAGACATGAATAATAAGATTTTAAATGATTTGTGATTATTAAAACTAGATAGGGTGGCCAAAAATATTCTATGGGCCAACACATATAACCATTTATCACTCATTTATTAACAATTCGTTGTTAAAATCTTGCTTCAGGCAACAACTGCTTTGATTTCATGTATATTTTGGTTTCACGGTTTTGGTACTTTTAAATAGATAATGGTTACATAATATCTAGAACTTTAACAATGATATAAATATCATAAATATTCATTATATATAGATAGAGAGAGAGTAATTCAAAAAAGTTAGAGATGAAAAATGAATTACACTATCCATAGAGATGGTAGGTCATACATACGCATGAACGTTGTTTCCATTTTCTTAATGGATATAATAAATTAAATGTAAATAATATATCAAATTTAAAAAGTAATTATGATTTCATATATGTCACATATATTAATTAAATTTCGGATTACTACCTTCCATGTAAGTCTTGTGATAAAAATGAATCACATCGATTCACTAGGTGGTAGTCCATCATACACACGAGTGGTGTTATCGTATTCCTATGGAATGGAATGTAAGAAGTTATACATGATACTATAATTACATAAGTATAATAATGTCAATTATATCATATATATATATAATCTAAATACATCATTATATCCAACCATGATAGGCAGTGATAGAAAACAAATTTCACTAGTTCGCGAGACGGTAGTCCCCCATAAATATGATCGATGGGTTTTTCCCATTTTATGAAAGAGGAGATGGATGTATGTTATTAATGAAGGTTCTAAGAACAACAGGAGCATGATATGGGTTGTTCACAACACTGATTTTTTCCATGATCGATGATTAATGATAGATTTAACACAACGTTGAACATTATGATCAATAGAATTAAATCAAATAATGAGACAATAGAAGTTATTCTAGAACCATAGGGAGGATAGTCACATATTATTTATAATTAATTTAATTAAATAAAGAATTAAATTTAAGAAATTATTTCTTCTTTGATGAATCTGGTGAAAGATCTAAAATCCACCATCATTGCATTATAGAAACCAAGTGTATATTTCCTCTACCGGGGATCCACACATGTTCCCCAAATCTTCAGATGTTGTAGAAGGAATCTCTAGGTTCTATCATGGAATATCATTGCACTTGAATCATCCTCCTTTGATCTCATTTAAAACTACTTTCAAAGTGTTCTCCTTGATCCAGTGGAGGAGGATTGCACTCTGTTCTTAGGAGCACTCTTGGAGAAGGTAGCTCTCTAGGATTGAGAGGTTTCTCTAAATCCATTGTGCACAACCAAGACAAATGAATTGGCTAAATGAAAAAATAACACAACTGGGTTTATATATCTCTAGGGTTAAAATAAAATAATTTCACAAGTGATTTTAATTATTTATTTAATCCTAGAGAAACCCCATGTCAAATAATAATAATAATATCATTATTTATCGACATGAACTTAACTTGAGAATTATAATTAAATATTATTTAATAAAATAGTATTCAATATTTAAAATTTCTCATCAGACCAAAAAACACAGTCCTCTATTCCCCCATTATATTTATCAGACATTGAATAATGACTATTTTTTATTAAATAAATATCATTTCATTATTCACCAATAAAAAATTAAATATTATATTTACTAAAAAGAAAATAAATATTTATATAAGATTAATCATACATGAATAATTATTAAATCGCGTATGGGAATAATGTTTATTCAACCTATTAAATAATAGATAATAATACATATTATTTAACTAAGATTTTGGATATACTTAGTCGGTGACCCTCTAGGACTCTTTCCTAGTGACATTAGGCAAAGCATCTTAAAGTCCAAGGTTAACGTCTAGAAACATAACAAGGAACCCATAGAGAAATAATTTAATAGCACAATGACATGTCTCCTCATGCAGATGCTTACTTTTTAATATAATTCCTTTATCTCGATATCTCTAATCAAGTAGGTTTTTTGCTGGTGCCATCAACCTATGTGATATATGTCTATTCTTTTGAATTCTCAGAAAATGAACTTTATTTTAGAAAACCATGGTCATTGATTTTTTTAGGTTATATCATTTCCCTCAAAGAGCCTAAGATATAAACTCTTGTTAATAAACTGAAGTGATAAATCATTTCTCCTGTTATTCATTAATGCAATATTACTCATGATGCACCCAACATTTCCTACATCACCATGAAAATCTATCATTATAATTTTCATCAATACATAAAATTGTGTGACTCATAATATTCATTAATTATAATCTTAAACTCTAAGGACCAATGCACACGTCCATAGATAGGAACATCCAATGACATGTATAAATTTTCATTTCCTACTAGCGGGTCTCATTCTCCTAATATCCTATTGGATATTACCAAGGGTGTACACCATGAGAAGGTGCCTCAAAGTCCTATGAGTTTCCATCTCTAATAGAATATATCATTTGTTTCCCTCAAATGATAGTATCTGGATATAGAACATATATTCAAGAATAGTTTCGAATCACTTTCTAGTTCTCATCATAGCGGGGAACCACTATAACATTTTAAGGAGACAACTACTCTTAGTACATTATCACATACTAAGTCACAAATATAAAAATCATGATGTGATAAGTACCTTATTAATATTTGAAATAGTGAATAGATGTTTATCATAAATTATATAGTAGTTGGTTCTAGGGAACCAACTCCAACAGACTCCCACTTTCACTAGAACCAACTGTTAACAACCTTCACCTCACTAGCTCTCACGTGATGGTCATGCTTCTACTAAGATAGACCTTTAGTCATAGGGTACACTATGTTCTCTTCCATGGGTTCTCTACTCCCTAAAAATTCACCCCTCTAATAAAAATACCTCAAGAGGTGATACTTTCAGAGTATATGATTTGTCTGTTGGTGTGACCTTGGATCTTTTTCAAGAGCCATTGTTGTAATATTATCACAATACAATGTGATAGGGTCTTTACTACTAGGTACCACATCAGGATCTTGGACAATGTTTTGAATCCAAATAGATTCCTTGGATGCATAAAAAGACACTATATACTTGGGCCCTAATATAGAATCAATGACAATGGGATTCTTTGAACTCTTCTAGCTCACAACTCCTATGTTGAGACAGAAAACATATCCTAACTGTGACTTCAAATCATTCTGAGCTATTTGAAAACAAGAATCAGTATAACCTCAGATGACCAGCTCCTCGTCACCTCTATATACTAGGAATATATCCTTAGTTCTTCTCAGATACATAAGGATATCCTTAACGATAGTCCAATATTGTTCTCCTAGATTTTCTTGATATCTACCTAACGTGCTCAATGTATATGAAACATCAAGTCTGGTACATAACATGGAATACATTATTGATCCTATCCCAGAATAGTATGGGATATTACTCATTCTATCTTTCTCATGTTGTATCTGTGGACACATTTTCTTAGAAAGATGTAAACCTTGTGACACTAGAACTAATCCTTTCTAGGATTGTTCCACACTAAATATCTTTAGTATTTAGTCAATATATGTACTTTGACTTAGTATAAGTATCCTCTTGGATATATCCCAAATGATCTTGTTCTCTAGAATATATCCTGCTTCAACTAAGTCCTTCGTGGGGAAACACTTAATTAACCAGTCCATAACAGATTATAAGATTGGTATGTCATTTCCAATAATTAATATTTCATCCAAATATACTACTAGGATAACAACTGCATTCCCAATAAACCTCTTTTAAAAACATGTATTGGTGGATCGTAATATTATTGTATATTTATATTAGATGACACAATACAATAGGGGTGAATTGTAGGTTTAAAAATTTGTATCTAAACACTTAAGAAATAAATAGTTTAAAAGTATTAAACTAATACAATTCACAATTAATACAATTAACCACAATTGTCTTGGATATAATAGGTATGATACGATGTAATACTATAAGTAATGTAAAACAATTGTATTCAAAATGATTACAATAATCAGAGTAATATAAATGAGAAAGATTCTACCATATAGCGTATAGAATCAAGTAATACAATATGTAACAAAAGAATCATAGTTGAAACAATTACAATTGAAATGAATATGAAAAGAAAGAGGTTACAAAACAATTCTCTTTCTCATAAAAACAGCAGCATTAAAAGTAAAAGTATTACAATTCTTTTATCCCAAAGAGAAGGGTATCCTTTCACCTAGGATAAAAAGTATATCTTACCACCACCTTAGTAAGCCCTTGATACGATGATCGGCATGTCCATCTTGCTATCCCCGCAAGCCCTCGATTTTATAGGTAATAGGTACCTCTATCTTTCAAACACTTGAAAACCCTCGATACGAAGATCGGTTGCACCATCTGCCTATCCCTAGAAGCCCTCGATTGTTATAACCTAATTAGTCGCACAAAGAAAATAAAATCACTTATTGAAATACAAAAACTAAGAACTAGTCGTTCATGTTTTGTAATTCCAAGGCTTTCACACAAAGCAAGAGGGAAGTCATAGCGTCTCTATCTAGAACTTTATAGAAGAAAAATATGATCAAAGTGTCTATATTATTTTATCGTCTTCAAATGATCTCCTATTTATAGGCCTCAGGTTCCAACAGTCATATTTCCTCAAACGGTCATATTTATCTGGAAAACTCAGAGGGACTTGGAAACCTGTCATTTATAATAATCATATTGAAAAAAAAACAAGACATCATTTTCATTAGTTTATAAATACTCCACGACATTGTTTTTTGTTAAAACAAAATATATACATGAAAAACATAATCATGAGTATGATTGATATACAACATGTGTTTTAATAAAAGAATAAAATAATGCATGTGATAAAAGTAAAACATGAGTACTTTTAATATTACTTACTGCATTTGTAATGATATGATGCAAAGTGAATATGATGAAAAAAAGTTAGTAGGATTGAAAGAGTCAATACGATTGACAGAGTCAGTACGATTGACAGAGTCAGTATGATTGACAGAGTCAGTACTATTGATAGAGTCAGTACGATTGACAGAGTCAGTACAATTGACAAAGTCCGTATGATAACAGAGTCACTACGATTGACAGAGTTAGTTCGATTGACAATGTCAGTATCATAAACATAGTCAATATGATAAACATAATCAGTAAGATCAATATAAAAACTTTATTCAAAGTAATACCTTTATTTGAGTATAAAGAGATTTTTTAATTCCAAAACAAAAGACATAAAAGTCAAAAGAAGACTTTTGACTTAACAATATCCCCTTTTTTGAATGTACAAAATAAAAAGTAAAACAAGAAATAAATACTTATCTCCCCCTGAGTTATGAAAACTCTTCTGAATATGAAAATGAATACAAATAACTCCCCCTTAGTTATATACTTTCCTAAGGATTGTATTCGTAGTTTTTCCTTGATTTAGATGTATTATAATTGAGCAAATAAATTAACATTTCTCCCTTTTTGAAACTTTCTCCCTTTTTATAATACATTCTCCCCTTTTTATAATACATTATCCCCCTTTGTGATTTACGAAAAGAATGGGGTAGTCTTGAGTTTCCTGAAAATATTAGAGAGAAACAAAATACAAAACAATTGAAATAGACATGATTAATTGGACTAACAATCATTAATACAAAATGAGTAAAGAAAAAAACACTCATCTGTTTTCCATTTATTTATCTTTCTTGATCAACTCATGAAGAATAGACTTTATCTTTTTTATCTCTTTATTGTCTTCTAAGATAGAATCACCCTGAGATTTGAGAAGCTCTTGATGATGGGGAAAAAGTTGATCCTGGTTTTTTATAGTGTCTTCTTGAACTCTGATCACCTCTTCAAGGGTATCAATTTTGTCTTGCAAATTCTTATTCTCTTGAGTCAATGTATTATTTTACATCTTCAACAAAACAATTTCATCTCTGAAATATGAAACCTTCGAAAAATCTGACTGGAAAGAATTCATCCTTTATTACAGCTCTTTTACTGAAGGAGTATCGGCTCCATGGGTTTTTGAGATCTGATTCATCCTTTCAATAGTTTCTTTGTCAAGCTTATTAAAAGAAATATCCAGATCATTTGAAAGCCTCATTAAGTATTCAATTGATTCTTCATGTTCATTCACTGAGCTCTCTATTTTTTATGACCACTTAGTCGTATTATTGTAATCCTTCTTATGAACAACTGAACTATCATTGAGAACTTTTAAATCAGCTTTTATCGACAAAACTCTCTTTATGAGCTCTCTTACTGAACCAAATTTCTTCATTTGGTTATATGTGATGAAAAAAAATTTCCCTTCAATTATGGGAAAATAAGGAATAGTATTCTCAGTTATTCTCAAAACATGAACAATTTAATCACTTTTCTTCAAATAAATTGTGTGTTCTGAATATGTATCATCACCGTACGATTCGAGTTCATTTGATCAGCTCGAGTCTTCAATAGGATGTTTTCCTTTTCCTTTATCTTTTTCATTTCTTTCTTCTATAACCATGTCACTGATGACAATTACTTTTTTGGTATGACAATATTGAGAACCTTTCTTTACTGGAGAAGGAATTCTTTCGGAATAGGTTTCTAAATGTTAAGTCGGTGCTTGATCGGCAAAAGGATTTTGTTGTATTCTATCACTTTTCTTTTGAAGAGAAGATTCTTCTATACTTCTCTTATAACTCTAAAGGAATTCTAAAAGAAATACTTCCTTCTCTTTATCACCTTCTTGAACTTCTTTTACTATTTGTTTCCCTTTCTCTTTTTCTGGAAAACTCTGTATAATTGGGCACATGAGCCTCAACCCAGTTGGTGAGGTATCCTTAACTACATCCACGAGACCCGGGTTCAAAACCAGGTAGAGGCATGTTTATGGGGGGTACTATAGCAGCACTATAGCAGAACTGTAGCAGAACAGTACACTGTGCAAGTACTGTAGAAGAACTGTACATTGTGCAAGTACTGTAGTAGAACTATACAGGGTGTTGTACTGTAGCAGGTACTATAGTAGTTACTATAGCAAGTATTGTTCGGTATTGTAGCAGTTGTAACTATTCACCTTATGCCACCGGTTTGGGCTTGGATTCCTTAAGGTTTTTGGGTCACCCAGACCTTCGGGTCAGTAGGGATTTCGGGACACCTTTAAGGGCTTCGGGCCACCTTAAGGCCTTCGAGCCACATGCAGTTGCCCCGGAAAAACTCTACAAAAAAGGAGTAGCCCCAGAAGAGGATTTAGAGTAGGTGCACTCACTAGAGTAGAGCCAAATGGATTTTTCAGAATGAGAGGGTATGTCTATGCCATCGGGACCAGCTTGTGCTTTCATAGGAAGCCTACCCAGATGGTCATGCGAAGGTGGAGAGCTACTATCATGATGAAGATGCTGGGGAGGGGCAGTTCCTTGTAGATATTCTGGTTTAATTCCCTAAGACCTTCGGGTCATATAATCTCCTAAGCCTACGGGTCATGTAATCTCTAAGCTTACGGGCCTTGTAAGGGTTCCCCCTCATCCCTTGAAAGGGGGGTTATCAAAAATCAATTAAAATGAAGGCATTTGGGCCATTCGGGTTGTATGATTGGTTCTTGTTGCACTTCTTCTGATAGTTTTTCACTTTCTAATTCAACACCTTTAAGGATTCTAGAAACCTCAAAATCTTGAGATTTTTTTTCAAAAGAGTCTTCTCTTTCTTCTCACCTTGTAGAGTATCTTCTACCCTTATCTTCTTAGCTAAAGCTTAAGCTGGATCAAGACCAAACTTAGGATCACCTTCTTTTCTTTATTCTTTGTCCTTTCTCTACTTGGCCACAACCTCATTACTGTATTTTGTTTTCTTCTTCGACTTATTACTAACTTGAGGATCTGACTTTTGAGAAGCAAAAATAGTTGGAATTGATTCAATTAGCATATGTACCGATTGATTTGGTTCTGATTATGCTTCCACATCTTTAACAAAATGTTTTTAATCTTCATCAAAACAAATATACAATTTCTTCAGTGTATTATTACTTATACAATAAGGCTTTAGTTCTTTCAATTCACTTTTCAGAGGAATATTACAAAACTTCAAACTTTCAAGAATGAACTTTGTAAGAATAGATGGATACATGATCATATGGGACTTGATCGCTTCTGACTTCACATTCTTGATAGTTTTGAAAATATACCCCATGAGATTTAACTTTCCCATGTTTACAAGATAATCCAGTATAAAAATGTCAAAAAATTTAAGGGTTTATCTATCCCCTTTCCTTAGGATAAGAAAACATTTCATCCAAAGGACAACAAACCAGTTGTTAAGAGATAAATGATCTACTTTAATTTTCTCTTCATTTATAAGAAATAACTATTTTTAATCTCTCTCTTTTTTAAATGTACCAACATCCTCAAGTAGTTTATGAGATGGAAAAAAAGAGTCACCTACTATTGAAATACTGAGAAAATGGGCTGCTTGTTTAACGGACATTAAGAATTTTCTATCATACATAGAAAAATTGATCATCATATTCTTGTCAAAAGACATTGTACTGTATAATTGTCTAACCTATTAAACAAGTATTGGGTCTTGAGATACAGGTTTCTCAACACAAATATGTTCCCAACCTTGAAACAAAATAATCCTCTTGATTGTTGAATCTTAACTATCAAAGAAATCCCGCGAGCCTAACCTTTCTCGGAAGAAATATTTCTCTGAGAACATCTTTGAAGACATTTCGGTAGGAGTGTCGGCAGAAGACTGAGACATAAATGTTAGAAACAAAAGAAAAGATCATACAGGGTCTTAAAAATTAGAGGCAGAGCTTTTCCAAGAAAAAAAAATCCAGTGTGGGTTTGAGGTGGGGGTCTTATATTTATAGGCAGAAAAAAATGATTTTTGGTTTTCTATGGTTGGTATTAAAAGATAAAGAAACCAACAGTAGAGATTTAAAGAGGTTTTTTTTTTAAAAAATGAGAAACAATAAAATGTAAGAAAGACAATACAAAATAAAGAAATAATTTACCTTTCGGAGATTTCAAGTAAGTTATTGGTTTTATAGTATTATGAAATTAGATATAATACAATACAATAATGAAAAGAAAATACAAACGAACATGAAACCGATGAAAAAATGAATATGACCGATTATCAGACCGATGGAAAAAAATTCCTTACCATAGGTTGTCAAGACAATAGAAAACAAATTCATTACCATAGGTTTTCAAGCCGATGGAAAAAAATTCATTACCATAGGTTGTCAAGACAATGGAAAACAAAGTCATTACCATAGGTTTTCAAGCCAATGGAAAACAAATTCATTACCATAGGTTGTCAAGCCGATGGAAAAAAAAGTCATTACCATAGGTTGTAAATCCGATGGAAAACAAAGTCATTACCATAGTTTTTCAAGCTGATGGAAAACAAATTCATTACCATAGTTTGTCAATCCGATGGAAAACAAAGTCTTTACCATAGGTTTTCAAGCCGATGGAAAACAAAGTCATTACCATAGGTTTTCAATCTGATGGAAAACAATGTCATTAACATAGGATGTCAAGCTGATGGAAAACAAAGTCATTACCAAAGGTTGTCAAGATGATGGAAAACAAAGTCATTACCATACGTTGTCAAGCCGATGGAAAACAAATAGTCAAAATGATAACCAGACAGACAAGACGATAAACAGAAAGTCAAAAAAATAACCAGACATATAAGACGATAAACAGAAAGTCAAAATAATAACCAAATATACAAGATTATAAACAGAAATTCAAAACAGAATATCAAATGAATAAAAAAAATTTAAGAATAAAATAAAGAAAACAAATAAATATAAAGTTGAGAAATAGATAAAATAGGAAAAAAATGATCTCTCCCTTTAAAGAGGAGTTTTTTTTAATGTGTAGAGAAATGTAAAACATGAAGTATATGTGAATGATTATTTTAGTGTAATAATTCCTAGATTCTTTTTCATAAATTCAAATCCATCAGAAGGTTATGGTTTTGTAAAAATGTATGCAAGTTGTTCTTGCATTTCGATTAATTGTTAAATAATATCTTTTTTTTATGTGTGATCCCTAAGAAAGTCATGCCTAATATATATGTGTTTTTTATGTGAGTGATGTTCTGGGTTTTTACCAAGATATATGGCAGTAGTATTATCACATGGTATTTGAGTTTTTGATAAACTCATTCCATAGTCAGTGAGTGTGTGTTGCATCCACAACACTTGAACACAACAACTTCAAGTTGCTACATATTTAGCTTCAACAGTAGAAAGTGCTACTAAGTTTCATTTATTGCATGACCAAGAAACTAAATAATCCCCTAATAAATGAAATGTTACATATATACTCTTTCTTTCCATTTTACAACCACCAAAGTCATCATCTGAAAAACTTTTTCAAACAAAATCATTTCCAGAAGAATAAAAAAGACCAAAATCTAAAGTTCATTTTAAATACTAGAAAATCCTTTTCATAGCTTTTAAATGGGATTCTTTTGGATTTGATTGGTATCTTGAACATAAGAATATAGAAAACATTAAATTTGGATGACTAGGTGTCAATTATAACAAACTTCTTATCATGCCTCTAAAAGTTGTTTGATCTACTGGTTTCCCAGCTTCATCGAGATCAAGTTTATTTGAGGTACCAATTAGAGTGATAATAATTTTATTATTTTCATATCCATATTTTTTTAGTAAGTCTCTGATATACTTATGTTGAGATATATAGGTTCCTTTTGGTTTTTGAGAAATTTTAAAACCTAAAAAAAATGTTAACTCACCCATCATACTCATTTCAAACTCATATTTTATTAGATTTGCAAAGAATCAATTAGAGATTGCTGAGTTGACTTGAATATAATGTCATCAACATAAATTTTAACAATAAAAACATTTTTATTTTCCATTTTTATAAAAAGGGTTCGATCCGCTGTACCTTTTGCATAATTATTTTGTAAAAGAAATCATGTCTATAAAACAATTCTCTAGGGGCTTGTTTGAGGCCATATAAATAATTGGTAAGTTTAAAAACATGTTTTGTATATTTTGAATCTATAAAACCAGACAGTTTTTCAAAATAAATTCTTATTGTATAAAACCATTAATAAAATCACATTTTACATCCATTTGAAATAATTTGAAATTGAATTATGCTACAAAGGCTAATAGAATACAAATAGATTCAAGTCTAGCTACCAGAGCATATGTTTCTTCATAGTCTATTCCCTCTTGTTGATTATAACCCTGAGAAAAAATTCTTGCTTTATTTATTACGATGACTCCATTTTCGTCAGATTTATTTTTGAAAACCCATTTTACATCAATTACAGTTGTTTCTTTAGGTCTTTTAACTAAAGTTCAGACTTGATTCCTTTCAAATTCATTTAGTTCATCTTGAATTGATTTAATCCAATCTTCATCACCTAAGGCCTCACTTGGTTTTTTAAGTTTGAATTAGGAAAGAAAATCAAGGGGTTATATTTCATTTCACAAGTAATTTCTGGTCCTTACAGGTTGATTTACATCACCAATAATATTATCACTGGTATGATTCCTAAGAAACAATTGATTTGGGTTTTGTAAAAAAAATTCATCAACATATGGTAGGAAATATTCTGGGGTAAATGCTTCCGAAATACTTTCTTGAACATTTTACTTATCATAAGGTTTTTCTATCAAGGGTTGATAATCATATTTTTAAAAAACATCCAAGGATGTAGGTTGGGGTTGTTTAAAAACAAAGGGGTCGGTTTCATTAAATTTAACAAGAACTATTTCTTCAACAGTACAAGAGTTTTTGTTAAAAACTCTATAAGTCTTAGAAATTATAGAATAACCTATAAATAGTCCTTCATCGGATTTGGGTGCGAATTTATGTATATTTTCTTTTGTATTAAATATGAATACTTTTCATCCAAATACTCTAAAGTATGAAACTTTAGGTTTTAGTCCTGTCTATAATTTATAAGGTGTTTTATTAAGAAAAGGTCTAGTTAAAACATGATTTATAGTATTACAAGAAGTACTAACAGCTTCGGCCCAAAAATGCATAGCAATTGAGTACTCACTCAGCATGGTTCTTGTCATTTCCTAAAGAATACGATTTCTTCTCTCAACGACACCATTTTGAAGAGGGGTTCTTGGAGATGAAAATTTCTGATTAATACCGTTCTCACTACAAGAAGTTTTAATATCTGAATTTTTAAATTCCCTACCATGATCACTACGAATAGTTATCAATGGTAGGTTTTTCTCAAATTGACCTTGAGCTCTTTAAATTTTTAAATAGAAAAAGGTTTCAGATTTCTTTGTTAGAAAATAGACCCATGTAAATCTAGTATAGTCATCAACTAAAACAAATACATAATATTTTCCTCCAATGCTTACAGTTTGTGAAGGACCAAAAAGATCCATGTGTACAAGCTGTAATTAATTAGTAGTTTAAACTTCATTGATTGAATTAAAGCTAGTTTTATGTTTCTTTCCATATTGAAAAGGATCGAAAACTTTTGAAGAATCATATCTAAGATTTGTTAGATCCTTAAAAAATCTTTTCTTTGAAAGTTTATAATGGTTTCTAAGGTTACAGTGTCATAGACTTCTATTCCATAACCAAGATTGATCTTTTATTTCACTTAAGAAAGGTAAGTCTTATCTCCTAAGGTATTCTATGTTAAGAGTGTATACATTCTCTTGCCTATGGGCAGTTATAATGAATTCCTCCTTGGAATTGTGAACTAAACACTTGTCAATCCTAAAATACACAAGGTATCCTTCATCACATAATTGACTTATGCTGATGAGATTGTGCTTAAGACCTTTTACAAACAAAACATTTGAAATTAAAAATTTATCAAGAAAAAAAATATTACCTATAACAATAATATTTCCTTGAGCATTGTCTCCGAAGGTAACTTTTCCACCTTTTGTTTCAATAATCTTTTCAATGAAATCTGTGTTTACAGTCATGTGATGAGAACAGCCACTATCTATGTACCAAATGTTCTTGTTATTGGTACACTTCTTATTTACCTAAAAAAGAAACAATTGGTTTTTTGGAACCCAAACTTGTTTGGATCCATAAGGGTTAGATAAAAGAATTTTTGGAATCCACGTTTGTTTTGCAAAATGAGATTTATGAAAACCTAAAAATTGAGTTCTGTTAAGTGAATAATTTATTTCCCAATGACCACCACATTGACATTTAATGAAAAATAGATCACTTTGAGTAACAAAATAGTCATTACTAAAAACCGGTTTAGGATTAGTATAACCAAATCCAGAATGATTCCTTAAAGGCTGAATTTGGGAATACATTTTATCAAAGTTTTCCTTACCAGAGGTAAAGTGTGAAAAACACTTCCTAAGGGAAAATATTTCTGACTTTAGTTTTAAAACTAAGTTTTTATCCCTAAAAACATTATTTTTATAACAATAGTTATTCTCTAAAACATTTTTCTTAGAAATTACATTTTCAAAATCCTTAGAAATGTTATCCTTCTCAGAATTTAATTTGTCAAGGTTTATTAAAATACTTTCAAAATTTGAAGTTTTCTTATCAATATATTTTGAAAGATCTGATATTTCTTTTACAAGAATAGTTTTTTTATAATTTTCCTTATCAATCTTTTTCTTGAGTTTGGAATTTTCATTCTCAAGTAATTTGGAAAATCTAGATACTTCTTCAAAAGTAGGTAAATTTTATTCTACTGAGGAAGATTATTCATTCGAAGAGTAACAATGTTTCTCATCAGGATAATTGGAATTTAAACAAAATTTTGTAAGATATTCATCATTGTGTACCTTATCCATGAAATAATAATTTTCAATAGGTAGTTTGGCTATTAGAACAATATTTCTTTGTCCGGAAGATTCATATTCTGAAGAATCATCTGATGAATCACCACCACTTACACTCCAAGTATCATTGGACTTTAAGACTTTTTTGTCTTTAGCTTGTAATACTTTTTCTAGTTTCTTTTAGAATGTTTATCATTTCTGTCTTTTCTTTTTAGTAAAGGAAAATAAGGTCTATTATAACCTTCTTTCCTGCATTCATAACAAGTTACTTTTGAGTCATTCTTGTCTTTATTTTATTTCTTTTTAAATTTGTATTGAAAAAATTTCTTTCCCACAATCTTGTTCATCCTTCGAGAAATATTGGCTAACTCATTCTCAGATTTTTCACTATCACTTAATTCAGATACAATAGCTTTCTTTGCTTTAGATCTTGTCATCCTTTCTGGTGTCTTTGATTTGGATGCAGTAGTAAGAGCTACAATTCCATTTCCATTCTTCTTCTTATTGAAATCATTATCACTTTTATTCTTGTCTCATGCTGAAGAAGAGTTCCAAAAATCTTATCAAGAGTAATCAGAGAAACTTTCCTATTTTCATCAATAGTTGTCCTTTTCGATTCCCATTCATTTGGCATTATATCAATAATCTTGTCTACAAGAGCTTCACCGTCAAGACCTTTTTCTCCCATAGATTGTAAACTGTTAACGATTGTCATAAATCTTTGTTGTACCTTACATACTGGTTCTCCATAAGGAAAAAAGAAACCCATGATATTTTTCTCGATGCTTTTCTCTTCTTGTTTCTATAAATTTAGATGTACCAAAATGTGTGACTTCCAATTTCTTCCATATACAATTGGCTGCTTTATATGATGATATCTATCTATATATATTCCTAGACATAGAACATAAAAAATTATTACGTACCTTGTAATTCAGTTGATATTCTTTCTTCTCTTGATTGGTGAAAGTACTGGCTTCTTTGTTAGGAATTTTGTAACCTCTAGTAAGCATTATAAAATTGTCTACTCCAATATTAATAAAAAATGTCTTCATTCGATATCTCCAGTACTCATAATCATTCCCATAAAAAATAGGTGTTCTAGTTGGATTCATATTGTCAATTTATCCAATATTTATTCTTGCCATCTGATAAAACAAAAACTTTTCCACTCTACATGTTAGTTTAGTAAGTAGTTATAAACAAACAAATCAAGTAATAAAAATCTGTGGAAACCTCCACCGATACCAATTGTTGGATCGTAATATGATTGTATATGTATATTAGATGACACAATACAAGAGGGGTGAATTGTATGTTTAAAATTTTTTATTTAAACACTTAAGAAAGAAATAGTTTAAAAGTATTAAACTAATACAATTCAAAATTAATACAATTAACCACAATTGTCTTGAATATAATAGGTATGATACAATTTAATACTATAAGTAATGTAAAACAATTGTATTCAAAATGAATACAATAATCAGAGTAATACAAATGAGAACCATTCTACCATATATCATATAGAATCAAGTAATACAATATGTAACAAAAGAATTGTAATTAAAAAAATTACAATTGAAATGAATATGAAATTAAAGAGGTTAAAAAATAATTCTCTTTATTATAGAAACAGCAGTGGTAAAAGTAAAAGTATTAAAATTATTTTATCCCAAAGTGAAGGGTATCCTTTCACCAAGGATAAAAGGTATGTCTTACCACCACCTTGGTAATCCCTCGATACGATGATCGGCACGTCCGTCTTGCTATCCCCGCAAACCCTGGATTTTATAGGTAATCAGTACCTTTGTCTTTCAAACACTTGAAAGCCCTCGATACGAAGATCGGTTGCACCGTCTGCCTATCCCCAGCAGCCCTCGATTGTTATCACCTGGTAGTTCACACAAATCAAATCAAAGAACTTATTGAAACACAAAAACTAAGAACGAGTCATTCACATTTTGTAATTCCAAGGCTTCCGCACGAAGCAAGAGATAAGTCACAGCAACTCCCTCTAGAACTTTATAGAAGAAAAAGATGATTAAATTCTCTATGTTATTTTCTCAGCTTCAAATGACCTCTTATTTATAGGCCTTGGGTTCCAACGGTCATATTTTCTCCAATGGTCATATTTCTCCAGAAGACTCAGACGGGCTTGGACACCTGTCATTTATAACGGTCATATTGAAATAAATAACACGACATCGTTTTGATTAGTTTATAACTAACTCCACAACATCGTTTTGATTAAAAAAAGATATACATGAAAAACATAATCGTGAGTACGATTGACAGATTCAGTACGATTGACAGAGTCAGTACGATTGACAGATTCAGTACGATTGACAGAGTCAGTACGATTGACAGAGTCAGTACGATTGACAAATTCAGTATGATAAACAGAGTCAATATGATTGACAGAGTCAGTACGATTGACAAAGTTAGTACAATAAACATAGTCAATATGATAAACATAATCAGTAAGATCAACATAAAAAATTATATTCAAAGTAAGACCTTTATTTGAGTATAAAGAGATTTGTGATTTCCAAAAAAAATACATAAAAATAAAAATAAGACTTTTGACTTAACATGGATCACATTCATTATTAGTGAAACCAAATTATTTTATGTATTCATTAAATCAAATGTTTCATGACCTAGATTTTTTCTTCAATCCATAAATAGATATCTATAACTTTTAAATCCTTTTTCCATCACTTATAGTCAAGAAACCTTTTGTTTATGTCATATAGACATCTTCCAAAAGGTTCTTGTTAAAGAATGTAGTTTTTACATCCATCTTCCAAATCTCATAGTCATTATAAGATACTATAACAAGTAGAATTTTAATGGATTTGAACATGTAAACTGGAAAAAAAGTTTCATCTTAGACAATTCCTTAATGATATTTAAACCCTTTAGCCACTACCCTTTATTTATAGGTATTTACTTTAAATTACATGTCTAGTTTCCTCTTGAATAACCATTTGTATTCAATAGGATTTACATAAACTGGTGCATCAACTATAACCCAAACATGGTTATGATACATGGAATCCATTTCAAAATTCATGGCTCATTGTCGTCTTGCAGCTTCTGATCTCCCTACTACCTCCTTGTGGAAGATAGTTTCATCATTTTCAAATAATAATGAGTCACCATCCTCAGTGACCAGAAAACCATATCTCTCTGGTTCTCTTACCTCTCTTATTCTCCTACATAGTACTTGTGTTTTAGGACCTAATTCTTCCACAGGGAAATGTGGAATCTGTTCCTATACCAACTGTCATATATATTGATCATCAAATTTATTGAAGTTAGTCTTTCTCCCACTATCCTTTTTGAGGATGTTCTCCCTCTCAAGAAAGGTAGATTGTTTGATGATAGTCACTTTATTTTATGAGGGGTTATATATGTAGTATCTCTTCATTTCCTTAGGATACCCTAAAAAGATACACCTCATGCCATGGGGTGCTTGTTTGTTTCCCGAGAAGTCCTTAACAAACTTCTCACAACCCCATACACATGTATGCGATAAAATGGGTTTCTTTCCACTCCATAGCTTAAATGGAATTCCATTTTCAGATTTATTTGGTACTCAATTTAATGTGTATGTTGTAGTCTGTAATGCATATCCCCAGAAGGATAATGAAATATTTACATGACTCATCATCGACCTTACCATTTCCAACAAGGTATAGTTACTTTTTTCACTAACCCCATTACAACATGGTGTATAAGGTGGAGTGAGTTGAGATAGAATCCCAAAATCCTATAGAAATTTGAAGAACTCTTTTTTAAGATATTCACCACCTCAATCTGATCGAAGGTTCTTTATCTTCTTACCAAGATGGTTCTCTACATCATTCTTGAATTCCTTGAATTTATCAAAGGACTCAGACTTATACCTCATCAAGTAGATATATCCATGTCTACTCAAGTCATAAATAAAATTTATGAAGTAAGAATATCCACCTCTAGATTCTACTGGAAATTTTCCACACACATCTGTGTGTACCAGTCCTATAAGTTTTGTTTCCCTTTAACCCTGTCCACTAAATGGTGGTTTGGTCATTTTTCATTAAAAACGAGCATGACATCTATGAAGTGGTTTTAGCTTAGAAGATTCTAAATAACCATATTGAAAGATCTTTGAAAAATGATTCTTGTTTACATGATCAAGATGGTGATTCCACAACTGAGTGTTATATGAGTCACGTGAACATGATTCGTTATCGATTTTCAACACTTTATTTTTTGTAATTTAATACATAAAGACTATTATTTAAATGTTCCATACCATAACATATGTTGTCCTTATAAAATAAATAACTTTTAGATCCAGTTTTAAAAATAGACCCATCTGTATCTAAACATGACATGGAAATTATGTTCTTGGTAACTATAGGTACATGATAAAAATCTTATAAAACAAAAATAACTCTCATTGGAAATGAAAGGTGGTAGTCACCAATGACTAGAGAATCCATCCTTGCACTATTAGAAACTCATAGATCCACATCTCCTCTATAAATGTTTTGTAATCTACTTGGTTTCTGCATTTGGATACAGATTTGAGCACCAAAATATGTATCTAATACCCAATGGGTATAAATTGAATTATTGCACTTGAAAACGAATATTTCTTTTAGCTTCCCTTTGCTTCTGGGTGTAGTTCCTATTCCTGTGGCCTGGATTGCCACAAGAAAAACATACTACCTCATTTTCCTCACCCCGCCTCTAGATCTTCTTCTTCTTAGAAAGATGGTGCTCGGGATCTTTAGACTATTTATTGGTCTTGGACCCCTTTACCTTGTTCTTCCTTTTATAATTCACCATAAGGACTGCGGATTTATCACAACCCATGTCTTTATCCACTTGGAGAATTAAATTAAGAAGTTATGAAAGACTCTTCTCCTTATTACTCATATTGTAATTAACAATAAATCTGTATAAGGACTTAGGCAGTGATGAAAGTATGAGATCTTTACGCAACTCGTCTGGGAATTTAATCCCTAAGATGTTCAAGCATTCAATGTAGCTGATAATCTTGACTACATGAGGCCCAGCTGGCACAAACTCTCCAAGCTTAGTTGTGAACAAATAATTAGATATCTCAAACCTCTTTTGTCTCACCTTCTCTTGATAGGGATTCTAAAGGTGAGACGTCATGTTATAGGCATCTATATCATCATGTTGCTTCAAAAGATCCTTGGACATGGATGATATCATGAAGCACTTAACATTTTCAGCATCATTCAGATGTTTCTCAAAGAGAGATATCTCTTCATCACTTGCCTTGTTTTTAGGCGCAACTAGTAAAGGTCCTTCCAATGCATACAATTTCCTTTCATGGTGAAGGATGACACATAGGAACCTTCTCCACTCATGGAAATTTTTTCTCGTGAGAAGTTTTTCCTTCTAAAGTATGGATTGAAATGACATGTTTGATTTCATTTTATTTTTCTTTCTAAAAAATAAGATAATAAGAATTTTAGTACTTTATCTAAAAAAATTAGACAAATAAATAAATATTATATTTATTAGTCTCACACTATTTTATCAAAACCCAATATCCCACACCATTGGCTTCAGAATATTTTGTTTCCTGGAAATATTAGTGGAAAGGATCCATATTCCCCATATCATTACCCAAAATTTCAATGGTCATGAAACATGAATGGTTTTAGGTAGGAATTCCAAATTACAACTACATTAACTCATAGTTCCTTGATATGCTAAGTGGACTCCCCAATCCAAAAATCCTTAATTATATTTCCTCAAACTTTTCCTCTCATTTACACCAAGTATTGCTTTGGCAGTCAACCCTTGATGTGAAACATGTTAAGTCAACCCAAAACCTCTTTTAGAATTCCCCGATAATTGAAATCACACCAACTTTGGTTGGTCAAGAACTTTGAACTATGCTACGATTTTAACCGAAGTAATGGAAGGCCATGCCGACATAAAATTGTATTGATGGATTTTATCCTTTTATGCGTAAACTTCCAATTATTATCTTTGTCACATTCTTTTTAATATAATGTGGTATTTATTAATTGATTAACCATGTCTAAGATAATATTTATGCATAAGATGGTTTATTTTAGTTCTATCTTGCATGCTCGTTAATGCATTAATTATGTGATCACGATAAAACACACATAATGAAATAACCATGAAACTGATAGATATAAAATAATAAAGTGGTATGATTGTGATCTCTTACTAGTGGTTAGTTAATCTATTAGTGGAAAAACTAACTATTGACCTAGGTGAAAAACACCTTGAACCGATTAAGGCTCATGTTGTAGGTTTCCACCTATCTATCTATGTATCTCTTTTGATTGTTTCACCTCAACTCCAAACTTGAACTGCCTCCACTAGATTTTCATCTCCATCCATTACATATGCCTTTTACTCACATGAAGGTGAGGAAGAAAAGGGGTTTAAATAAAAGAAACCATGGGCACACATTCCCTACATAATGAAGTTAGAGAAGGCACACAGGACAAGAATTTAATTTAATAATAAATTAAATGAAATCAATCACGCACAAAAGGTATGGTCTAGATCATGATCATCCACTTTCATGCAATGAATTATGAATTTAATAAAACAGGAATTCAATTCTTAATCATTATTATTTAAGATAAATCTTTCTCAAGTCGATTAATTATTATATTTATTTAATCAATCATTTTATCTTAATTCTCATCTGAATTTCCTTGAGATTCTCATCCATTGTAATTTTAAATAAATTAAATAAATTCATTTAGAATTAAATTTTTACATAAATGTACCTTGGAGGAAACATGGAGAATACCCATCTCATTCTTCCCAAAATGTATTATACTCATATACTACTTTACTCTGGTGACATATGGAATACACGACTTATCACATACTTTCACAATGTGTACTTCATTAATGATTACATTAATTACATGATTTTTCTGTCACATTTTATGCATAAATGGATGCAAAGTAACAACTTGTAATACAACTCATACATAACATACAGATCTGAACATTATGAAGATATTAATTAAACATTAAAATATTTATGTATATTAAAACCTATCACATGGAATGCCCTATCTTTATGATCACACACAAGTACATGTCTCAAGGTTTACACAGTAAAATAAATAAATTTTAAATATTTGTAACTTTTCATAAGTACATGGTGTGTAGATCCAATGTACACGGAATTTACACCTCTCACTGTCTATCTGAGACACATTCCTAGGGACTCATCATGTAACACGTGCCTCAGAAAATTTGGATTACATGGTGTGTCCAATGGGCCACACATAGTGTGAACTCTGAGTTACATGGTCACCAATCATGTAGGCTATCTATGGAATATATGTCCCATCTATGACTCAAAGGGACTGCACATCATGTATGTGGGCTACACATCATGTATTTGGGTAGACTATGCACCATTAAATATTGGTTAACACATGGTAAATTAAGTTTTTAATTTATTCGATAATCAATTCATAATCTTATATTGATTTTCGAACCAATTCGGATGCATTGAACATTGACTACACGGTGTGTAACTCTAGTTACACGACATATAGTCTGGTGTTGTCTCATATAAATCTTGGAACCTCCATATGATTTCCTCAATTTTATTTTAATAATAAAATTAATAATATATATTATATATAGGAGAAACAATGGAGGAATAAGTAGATCTATTGATTCATATTAAAATAATGATCAAACTTGAATTGAAAAAATAAATTAAAATGTGTAAATCACCAATGATCTATAAATAAATATAAATATTTATGTGACCACTCTGATACCACTTGAAGCTTCCAGGTTCAGTGGAAGTGTGTGATGGGTGGTGCCCAACTTTTCTTTTTTTTCATGATTGATGATTAATCTAAGATTTTACACAAAATTGAACATCGTGATCAACAGAATTAAATCAAATAATCAAACAATAGAAATTATGATGGAACCATAGGGAGGATCACCCCATATTATTTATAATTAATTTAACTAAATAAATAATTTCCTTTAAGGGATTCTTTATTTGTTCATGAATCTAGTGATAGGTATGTAGTCTGCCATCGTTGCATTATAGAAACAAAGTATAGATTTCCTCTATCAGTGATCCACACATGTTTCACAAATCACCAGATATCACTGAAGGAATATATGGGTGCTATCATGGAAGATCCTTTCACTTTCATTATCCACCTTTGATCACCTCAAGAACCATTTTCAAATCATTCTCCTTGATCTAATGGAGGATGAATTCCCTCCATTCTTGGAAGTGTTCTTAGAGCAGGGAGCTCTCTAGGCTTGAGAGGTTTCTCTAAATCCATTGTGCACAACCAACAAAAATGAAATAGATTAATGGGAAAATAACATAATTGGGTTTATATATCACTAGGTTTAAAATAAAATAATTTCAAAAGTTCACTTAATTATTTATTTAATCCTAGAGAAACCCCATGTCAAATAATAATAAAAATATCATTAATTCTCAACATGTGTTTAACTTACAAATTATAATTAAATATTATTTAATAAAATAGTTTTAAATATTTGTTATCTCTCACCGGATCAAAAAACTCATTCTTTCATTCCTCTATAATATTTATCAGAGCTTGAATAATGACTGTTTATTTATTAAATAAATATCACTGCATTATTTGTTAATAAATAAATAAATATTATATTTACTAAATAGGAAAAAAAAGTATATATGATCAAGAATACATGAATAATTATTGAACCAAGTATGGTAATGATATTTATTCAACCTGTTAAATAATAAATAATAAGATATATTATTTAACTGAGATTATGGATACACTTAGTGTGTGGACCTTTAGGCCTCTTTCTTGGTGGCATTAGTTGAAGCAGCCTAAAGTCTAAGGTTAACATCTAGAAGCATGCCAAGGAACCCATGGATAAAGAAGTTAATGTCATAATGATATGTCTCCTCATATATCAATATCTCTAATCAAGAATATTTCATGTTGGTTCCATCAACCTATGTGCTCGATGTATCTTTCTTTGACTTCACAAAAAATGAGATTTCCTTTAGAACACTATGTCCATGCATTTATTTAGGCTATATCATTTCCATAAAAGGGACTGAGATATCAACTTACGTTAATAAACAGAAGGGAAAAATATTTTCTCGCATTATTCATTAATGTTATATTACTCATGATGCACCCAACATTTCATACCTCACTACAAACATTTTTCATCATGGTTTTCACCAATATATCAAAGTATGTTACTAATAATATTTATTAATAATAATCTTAGAGTCTAAGGAATAATACACATGTCCATATATAGGAACATCCAATGACACATATAAATGTGGATTTCCTATAGGTGGGTCTTGTTCTTATAATATCCTACTAGATATTACCAACTGTGTACACCATGATAACACGCCTCAAAGTCCTATGAGTCTCCACCCCTAATATCTTGTATCACTTGTGTCCCTAAAATCATATCATCTGTCTATAGAACATATATTCAAGAATAATGACATGACATTTCTTGGTTCTCATCATAGAGGGTAACTACTATGAACTTTTAGTGAGATAGATATTCTTAGTTCATTATAACATAATATGTCATGCAAAATAACAGTCATGATGTGATAAGTAGTTTATTAATATTCAAAACAATGAATACATGTTTATCATAAAGTACATAGAAGCTGGTTCTAGGGAACCAACTCCAACAATTAAACTAACATAATAAAATCTAATTATATAGTAGATAATAGTTTTATTATATTAGTATATTTGAATAATATTTTTAAGGAGGTGTAATAAGAAATAAAATAAAAATGCTCAGTGAAGAATGATACCTATTCTTCAGACAACCTCCTTAGGTTAGCACCAAAATCTTTCACAAGAGGGTTTCCTAATCAAAATAAGGAATCTAGGATGTTTGGATGGAATTAAGAAATATATTTTGTTAGTTATTTTCCAATTAAAAAGTCTTTGGAAGTGAAAATAGGAGATTAGATGGGGTGGCCTTTTAAAAGTGGGAGTGACGACCCACTTGGGATTTTTTAAAAGAAAAAGTTATGCCCATGTTTTTCGCATTACACAAGACTCTAAAATGTATAATTATCAATATTTATAGGTTATAAGGTCTAAAACTAGATATAAAATATGAAATACAAATGTTTTTATATCATTTAAACCATTATTTTTTTATTTTAACCCTCAGTAAACTCGTTTTAACCTTAAGCCTGGAAATTAATTTTTACTGTTATTACTAATCATTAGGAAAAAAATTAAGTTAATATTATTATATAATATTATTTATTCTGGTTGAAAATATAGAATCCATTTTTCTAAATTCAATTCATATAATTGGCAGAATTTAATTTAAAAATAATCCCACAAACAAAATGAAAAAACTATTTTCCAAAGAAAAAACTTTCAAAAGTCTAAAAAAAATTATATAAAAATTCAATATGAAATTAATTGAAATGAAATAATTTGGATTAATTATAATATAATTTTTCTAATTTTATTTTTAAAACCATTTTAAAATAAAATGTAACATTATAAATTATTTAAATGAAAATGCAGTTTTTAATAAAAACCATTTTTTCCTATTCACCGAAAAAAATAATCTTTTTAGAAAAATCCAGAATATTCACCCTAAGATAATTTTGAAATTATTATTCCAGAAATTATGTTAATTTTTTGAAATAAATTTTCTAAAATTGAAAAAAAAAACTAATTTTATTATTTTTTCACAAAAATCAATAAAAATAATTTTTGGAGAAAATGTGTTTTTTAAAGCATATAGAGACTTTACCAAAAATTTGTACATATTTATCGATGTATCTTATTTATTTAAAAACTCTAAACTTATTATTTAAAATTATTTTATTCATATTCATATCACCAAGTTTAAAGGATAGGTTATAGTGGTCTTGTTTGAATAGTAATATAAATAGTATATCTCAGTTCGTTAAAAGTATGTCTTTCATGTAACGCAATCTATCAAATAAATGAAATTTATTTGAAAATATATATATTATATAAAATATTAGGGTGTTACATTCACTAATATAATGTAATTTTTCTCAAAATTTAAGGTTTACTCCAATTTTACACAGTACCTTACTATATTAGAAGATTTTTTTATCATATAATACCTTATAAATTAAATGAATGTCAATAAGTATAGATACATTTTATAGAATACATCCATATTTTGATAAAAATATACATTCCTGAGATAGAAAATTTCATGCAGGGTTTTTTTCAACAAAACCTTGAACCAACACCCTCAGTTTACACAATATAATAAATTATTTAAAATTAAGTTATTCCTTTGTGTATAAATCCACCCTAAAAGCACTAGTGAATTTTAATTTGTATGTTGAGATAAAAATAAGGGTATTTATAAATTTTGGGTGGGTATATTGAGAATATAGTATTCCCCAAAATAGCTATAAATAAAATATATAAGATATTTATGAGAAGGGTTTTTACCTCCAAAAATTTTAGTTTTCTTTTAATCCTCTCTAAGTCACACAAATCCTTTCTCCTCCCACGGATTATATTCAAAAATTATTACATATTTGATTCTAAAACTAATAAATATAATCATATTCCATTTAATATTTTCATCAACATGAATATCTATTATTCTCTATATAAATCACATGGAATGATATCACACTCATGTAAACTTTATTTGATAATATCACTAATAATATTCAAAAATAGATAAGAGGGTATGTTAAAAAAACTAACCAAATGAGCTTAGATTATTTCGAAAAATTATAAAAATGATCATTGATTAATTTGTGACATATATAAAATCCACACATCAATATAACTTGTTATTTTCCTATAATGATATAAAGTAACTTCTTATAGTAAAAATACTATATAGTTTTATATTAATGTGTTAAAAATCATAAGTTAGTAAATATACTCAAATTATATAAAAAATATGCAAAAAATGATCAATGATAAAAAAAATTACTAAGATGAAAAAACAAAATGTTGATCTGGCATGCGATAAGACATTAAGGATCCAAAATTCTTGTTTGGAATTAAAAGTAAATTATTTTTCACAAACATATATCAAATTATCAACACCAAGAAAACAATATCAGAATGATGTTAAAATTTTGAACACCAATATTTCATTCATTTTTTACTTATAAGAAAACTCCACACATCAATCTGACATGTGATATGACTAAAATGATTTAAAGTGAATTTATATAATTGAAAATAATTCTTGTCCTAAAAATAAGATTCTAATGTTAATAACTCAGGAAATAGTCTCAAATTATCACAGAACTTTAGGGAAATGATATTTTATTCATTTATGACATGTAGGAAAAATACACACATAAATATTATGTGTAATGTTACATTAATGATTAAAATTTAATTTATTATGTTTTATAAATATTCTTCCAATAATCGAAACAAATAAATTAACATCTAAATGTCAGAAAATTTCAATATAATGATCATTGATTCATTTATGACCTAAACAAAAAAACTGCATGCCAAACCAATGTGTAATTTTTATAGAATGACATAAAGTGTATTTTATTATTAAATATCTTTTAACTTCTATAAATATGTGTCAAATAAATTAAAGTTAATTTTTTCAACTAAATTTGTATTTATTATGGTTTTTTTAAATTACATTGTGATATATTTTTTTATATAATATGTTCTCCTTTTTAACAATAAATATTTTTTAAAATATAAAACATGTCATGAATTACTTAAATTTTATAATGTATTGTATAACATTACAATTATATTTATTCTCATTTATTTAAGAACTATTAATAAAATAAACATTTTTTATTATAGGCACACACTTATTTGGTATAAAATTGATTAAACCTTGGATAATCTCTTCAATATGTTATATTATTTTTTTATTGGTTATAGTTACCACTAATTGTAATAGTTTTATATCAATGTGATGGAAATAATGAATGTAATGAAACATAGTAAAGTAAAAAAATATTATTATTTAGATACACTATGATCTTGTATATAAATTTTCACTTTTTTGTTTCATTCATTTTGTGAAGTTTATTACTTGAATGAAATTTGAGTAGCAAGATAGGTCTTTATCCCTGATAAATAAATTTTTATAATAGCCTCCATTTATCAATGTAAACCTAGTTCTAAGAAATGTTAGATTTTATGAGTGTGGGAATTATTATTACATTAGAAGCACTGGTAAAGTATCAGATTATGGTTGTGAAAATAACATTCAGCCTATATAGTTCTAACCCCTTTAGGTAAATCAACCAAGTTATAAAGTGAATTATTATACATGGATTCCATTTTATATTACATGAACTTAACCATTTATCATAATCCAAATGATTAATGGGTTCTCAAGGATAGTAGGATAATATTATATTTACATTACTTCATCATCATTAACCATAAAAAATATATACACCTTGGGATCTTGAAAAATCTTCATATTACTCCATGATTCCCATGTAACATTAGTTGATAATATTAGTAAAACTTCTTCAGGAATCAACTCACTTTGCATCTAAGAAATAATTATTACTTATTGAACTAAAAATTCTCTAATATTAATTTTTCTATAATAATATATTAATTTGTGTGATCCTTCTTAAAGTAAAAAATATATCAAGACACAAACACATTGTGTTCTGATGAAATATAAAAATAATAACCCATAGTTTATTTAGGATAATGAACTAAAAGGAACTTGTTAAATTTGACTCTATGATTATTCATAAAATTATATTACGAATGATCTCCATAAACTTAATTTTTTATAACATAAAATGTGGGATTCCCATCAATCCATATCTCATATGGTGTATTTATTATTTTATTTGAAATAAATTATTTTCATATAAATTTTTCTTCCTCCATAGTTTATCCCAGAATGATATAGAAAGGTAACACTAACTCATCATTAATCTGTTCATGTTCATCAAGGTATGATTCCTCTTATTACATACACTATTTTGATATGGTTTCTTAATATTAATGAGTTTTTAAACCATTTCACAATCTCTAATATAACCAAAAATAACATTGCTCTAGTATTCACCACCCAAATGTAACTGAACCATCTTAGTACTTTTTCCAAGATTATTTTTTTAATTATCATTTTAACCACTTTGTGTTTTTAAATCATTTGAAACTTTTTATCATAATAAATCAATAACCACACCTTGATTCTTTAAATTAATTTTTTATTTATATATCCATTGTAAAATTTTCAAAGATAAGAGGTGTTAGAATCAACTAACTTAACCTTATTATATAAAATGTTATATGTTGGATTATCTTTACAAAAATTATATAAACTATTCATTATATTAATAATGACAAAAAATACTTCATTCATGTATATACAAAAACTCATATTCCTAATCAATAATGAAAATAACTAACTGTTTTTAAAAAGATATAAAAATAAATAACATTTTTTGGCCAAAAAATATTAATAATTTTCTAATTCAAGAATCAATCGTCAAGGAAGATATAGATCATATGTGCCTAGAACGAATGCAACAACTCTTTCCATATTTTATGATTCTATATACACTAGAAAAAATGTGTGATGACAATTTGATGTCTAATATTTTCACATCATGTCTTTGAATGACTATGTCGCTCGGGAAAATGTCATATGTCGTCAAGTTTACTCCATGATCATCAGAGGCTAGTAACTAGAAAATAGGGTTAATGGGTATTTATTTGGGAGTGATTTATGATTAAGCTAATATTTTCTTATATTTAACTCTTTAATTAAATTTTTTAATCCCAAAAAAATTATATTTTAAGGGAAATTGTCACATTTTAAGGTTTTATAAATATTTTTTAGCTCAATTGTGAAAATTTATTTATTTATTTATTTATTTAATTTTATATTTTGGATATAAAAATTTCTACACTAATAAAAATTGTGAAATGATTTTTTTATAACTCCAAGTTCATTGGGATTCATTTCAGTCAACAGGTCAAATTAAAAATACAACATTATGAAGCCCAAATGAAGTATACAAGTGGGGCCCTATAATCCATGAATAGATTTGAAATATTTTTATGATGATCCCATATCTCACAAATTACTAATATAAAAGTGATAAAATTTTAAATTTATATATATAATAGGCTGAAGAAACTTTTCATTGATTTGTGATACTTGAGATTAAACAATTTTCAATTCCATAAATGCATTGTAAACTGGAGAAATGGATTTCAAATATTCTACTATGTGAGAAACATTTACCTGATTAATTTAGAATATCTTCTTATATACATGTATAATGGAGAAAAAAATGAATTATAAATGCTAATATGTAGAGGAAAAAACTTCCTTAACTAAAATTTTCCCATATTTTTCCATTTTATAGGGAAAACATGCATGAAAATCAAGATGAAAATGAGCCACACCACATATTTGTAAAATTATACTTCCACATCCTTTGAATGAGTTAAACATTTTCAGTATATAAGGATGGGTGTTTTTATTTTCTAATAGTAATATACATTTAAAATATATTTTATTTTTCTCTATATATATTTCATTTGAATTTTCTCTTTTCCCCTAATCATTATTTCTTTCTATATAAAAATAAATAAATACCTTCGTTTGTAGTTTTAAGGTCATTAGTGGTGGTTTTTTTGAGTTCATATACTTCAATTCACTCTTGTTATTTTATTCTGAGATTTCAAAAGAAGTTAAAATGATTATGGTTTATTGTTACCATGCTTTCCCTACTACTGGCTTCTTCCTCTTGTTTAATTTTTTTACTCTTCTTCATTATTTAATTATTGCATCCAGTGGAGTAGTATTGTGGTGGTAATGTGTGGCGGAGAGGTATCTCAACCATATTTCAAAATATATTCTTCTACATATAGATATATCAACATGTAATAATCATAATTAGAGTAAGATCATATTTAGTGATAGTTTTTATGTCAACATTTAATTAAATACTCATAATTACATTTTAAATAACATTGATTTCACCACTGTAAACTCTGGAGAAGTATACTCTTCTTTCTGCTAACTTATTATCTTAGTGTTTCTTCCACTGTATACATTTATATTTTTTTATATGTATATATTTCAAAAATACACAAATTTTAGGGTTAGGTATTAATTTAGTAGTATATTTTATTTTATAAGCATTGGAAATATAAAATCAGTGCATGTGAGTATCCTCCTTGTGAGATCAACCCTAAGAATGAACTATGCTTCATTTATAGAGATAATAAGAAAAATATTGAGTTGGGACTCATGAAAAATCCCATATATCAATTTGGAATCATTTATATGATTTTAGAAACTTAAAAAATATTTTTAAATAAAAATGAAAAATCATAAATTTCAAAAAATAAAAAAATAGATTTTCATTGCATGTAATTTATTTTTTAGGCCAAGATGGATTTTACTTTAGTGATTTTTCATATGATTGGTCTAATTTAGAGTCTAGAGGAGAATAATTTTTAATGATTCAAGTGAAGGAGAACAACAGAATAATATAATAACTAAGAAACCAAATTAATATCCTCTCCACATCCTTGGAGGAAATTAGATTTTTGAATTTGGAAAAACATGGAAAGAAACCTGAAGAATAAGTGAATCTTGTTCCACCTATATTCTTAGTTTAAGAAATCAAGGAGGATGAGAGGAAATTACATAAATATCTAGAATATGATCTTACACATCCATTTCTCAAATACGTCCATGAAGCATACAAGTCATATTATACACATGTGGAATGTCAATAACTTTTTGGATTCATAATGGAGTCATTTTTATAAGGTAACCTACAATATGAATCTCCCATATTTAAAGAAGAAAATGTAGAACCTATCTACCTATCTCTTTCTCTAGAAGAATAAATCACTAAAATAGTTGAATTTAAATAAATGACAAAGGATATTGAGTACAACCCTCCATCTCTAATAACCTTACTCCAAGAGGCACTTAGTAAATAAATATAATTAAATGTCAAGATAATTCAGGGAGATAAAATTTTCTTGAAATCATTTCATTATGGTTTTATTCAAATTGAATTGAGTATTACCTCCCACTTATTGAAATTTATATATTTATCCAACCCAAGTATTTCCATAGAGTATGATGATGATGATGATGAAGATGCAGATAATGAGACTAATTTCTCGATGTCTCACCTGAAGAGATAAATTTTAAAGATGAACTACTTTAAGGGGGATATTTTTTGTATTAATTAATCTTGTTTTAATCTTATTCAAATTGAAATTTTCTCTAACTTTCCCTTTATTTAAATTTATGATACAAAAAAATTTATTGGGCCCTTAAAGGTGAAGAGGTTTCCAAAAAAGTATTTACCAAAAAAAATATATACCCATTATTTCTCCTCCCCCTACCCCCACACCTTTCAAGTTTTAATACATTCCTTTGGGGATGGAACAAAATTACTATATACATGGTTTCTTCTTCAATAAATCAAAAATAAATAAGGAAAATGGTTTGGTGGTTTAAATCATAGAAACCGCATCTAACTTCACATTGAGGATAACCCATGGAAATTTCCCAATAGGGGGCTCTCAAAAACCAATATCCACTTGGGGTGAAATAAAGTTCTATCTTTTTTAATTTTTCCCTAAATCTTTTTATTTTTATTTTTTTTCAATCAAAAAAATTATTATGTTTTTTTTTATTCCATATAGGTTTAATGTGGTAGAATTTAAAAGAATAACTCAAGGCTACCACTAACTAATAAAACATTGGTTGTATCTTTAATTCTGTTTGGTTTTGTTTCCCTTTACATTTAATTTTATTTGAGATAAAATAAGGGGTTGTTTAAATTTAAGTATAGGTAAATTCTAACATGCTTAAGAGTTTTTATGTTTTCATTTTATTTTTTCATATTTTTAGTATATTTTATCTTCAATAATATTATTTATCATTTTTCACACATCAATTTATTTTGAGATGGGTCTATTGAATTTTGAAAAAAATGATTTTTAAAAGACTATTGATGTGAAAATTTTTCCTTTAATTTAATTTTCAAACATTTTTATGAGTATGGATAATTTTTTAAATCCATCCTTATAAAAAACTAACTGAAATTATTTTTTCAACACTTTGAGGTATTCTAAAACCTATTAATATATTCTTCCATATAGCATCACTTTCTTGAGAGAAACATAGATTTTGTGTAGGAACCATAACATTTTATTATTTTTCTTTCAAATATTTGGAGTTCATAAAAAAATTTGATATGATTGAAGCACTTCTTTGGTATCCATATTTTCAACTTGAGAACCACCTTTACATCTACCCTTTTTATCACTTAGAATGCATTATAGGATTATACCACATTACAGGCTAGTTTTTTCTTTCCTACCTTCACATGTGATATTTCTTTCATGGATATTTCAAGTTTTAGTGTTGGGGAATGGCCTTTTATGTGATTTCATTGGGAATTATATAGTGTTGTAAGGTGTGTTTCACTATTCTATTCATTGGATATAGAGTACAGTCATGATTCATTATCATCATTTTTGATTTATACACGTTATACTTTTTCTAAAAAATATTTAAAAAAATGGATAAGTGATTTAATTATTCATTTTTATTACTTAAATAGTTTTTCATTTGTTGGCACTATTTCTTTATCATCACATTTAAAAAAATATGAAAAATAATTTAAATTGAAAAAAAAAAAGATAAGGGATAATTAAGAATAATTGCATCATTGAATTCATTGTTTGACTGATGGATCATTCCATTTAAAAAGGGGGTGTGGTGTTATATATTTTTAAATGGAATTGGGTGAAGTTTATTTCATATTTTTTCTCTTGAATATTTATTGACTAAAAATAAAAAATTTATTAATGATAATAAAATAAAACATACAAAAAACCAAAAAACCAAAAGTTTCGTAAAATCAAGGAGGTCAGAAGTGATGAATTAAAAGGGCATCACCCTAGACATGAATCATACAACCATTAGGTAATGATCGCATATTGGTTTATAAAATAAATCTCTCTATTATATTCCCCCTATTAGATAATGCATCGACTGTAAAGTTCATTTCCCTCTAAGCGTGTCCAATGTCCACACCCTAAATGACAATACTTATGCAATTCCTGACAAAGAAAACTAAATCCCATGGTGCATTCACCTTCTCCAATATTAACTGAACCAACACAACTAAATCAGATTTAACTTCATCAATCTCAATTTTAAAAAGTGTACACATCATAAGACTTGTGTCCATCGCACTCACCTCTTCCCTAATGGAGGTACCCAATCCATAAAAGGATATGAAACCCAGACTCGCTGAACCCCTATTATTCTTAACCAACATGTATCCTCGCATACCCCCTGCGATACACGATCCATCCAAATTCAATATTAACCTCATATTATTAGGCTTCCATTGAATCTTCCTTCCTTAAATACCTCATCCATATTCAATGTTCATACTTATCATTGGAAAAAACCTTCTAAAATTAGTACAATGAATTCCTCACTTGATAGTTTCCCCCATCTCCACCACAATCATTTTCACTCTTACTTGGAAAAATATAGTGGAATTCCTATTTTCTTATATTTCACTTGAGTATTTATTCAACTTTATTTAAGATCATTTCCTCCTCTTTCTATCCTCTTAATTTTTAAATTCTTCTACTAATCAACCCTTAGTCCCCAAATCACTTGGAAAAGGCATCATAATTGAATATATTTATTATATATCATGGTATGTAAATATAAAACTTTTCATAACCCTATGTCAATACATTCACTTTCTATGTATTGTTATAACTCTAGATTATGTTTATCTTGAGTTAAGTGTTGCATAAACTTTCATGTAAGGTAAGTTGTGATTGGATCCTATGTCAATTTTTGAGGTATAAAAAATTAAAATGTGAGAGATAAAAATAAAAGAATTTTTTTTCAAAGATAATACAAAATTAAATTTTATTATGGATATGATCTTGGAAATTTTTCCACTTTTAATTTTGGCTCAAATTCAGATTCAGATATTTCATGATTTCTCTGAAGTCAAATGTATAAGTGTGAAAAAAATATTAATTTCATATTTAAAAACATTATATTCTATAATTCAAGGTTTTATACCCACCAATTTTATAATTTCTGGGAAATTATCACATTTTTAGGTTTTAGGAATATTTTTGGACTTAATTGTGAAAAAGGAAAAAAATTATTTTGTTTTGTTTTGTATATCAATCATAACATTCTCTACAATGATCCAAATTATAAAGATATTTTTATATATTTTCATGTTAATTGTGGTTCATTTAATTAATTTGGACAAATTACTAAATATAACAATATAACACCAAAATGAATCATACTAGTGGGTCCTTGAAATTTGAACACATATTTGATGGATTTTGATGATGAATCCATATCTCATAATATACCAGTCCAAAAGAGAAAAAAATTAATAAAGATATAGAAGAGGAATAGAAATAATTTCATTAACTATGGATACTTGAGATTCATTTTTTTCAAGTTTATAAATACATTACAAACCAAATAATATGAATTTAAAGAGTTTTCCCGACAAAACATGTTTACCTTAGTAATTTAGAAATATCATTTTCTACATGTGTCTAATGAAGCAAAAAAAATGGAAGAAACTATAAGGTCTATTGGAACAATTTCATATTATAAAAGTTTCCTATATTCAACCATTTCATAGATGAAATAAGTTCATACATTTAAAAGACTAATTTGGAGTAAAAATTAGCTGCCCCTTATCCTTATAAATATATACATCCATAACCTTTCAAAGAGTTTACCATTTATAGTAGATAAAGATGGGTTTTCAATTTTTTTTAATTTTATTCTAAATTTCTAATATATATTTTCTTTCTATTTATAAATTTATTTAAATTTTTATTTTTTTCCCCACCATGCTATATATTTCCATGAAAATAGATTACTGACTTCAGTTGTTGTTCAAATATTAGTAGTGATGGATTTTTTGAGTTCTTATGATTTAATTATTATATTTATTTTATTATGATAATTTGTTATTAGTTAAACTAATTAGGGTATGTGTCCTATCCATTTTCCATATTTTCAAATTCTTCTCATTTTCCTTTATTCCTCACCTACATCATTTATTGTTACATATAATGGAGCAGCGTTATGATGATGATGTTTTAGAAAGAGGTATCCTGGACACAGTTCAAGAGAGTATTATCCTACATGAAGAGGTCTCGATGTGGGGTAGTAACATTTTTAATGGGTAGGTGTTGAATGATAATTCTTGATCTCACACTGAATTAAATATTGATAATTATATTTTAAAGAAAAATGAATTGCTTCACTATGAGATCTCCATATCAACAGTTATCTATCACTAACTTACTTCTTTTCTTTTCTTTGTGTTTTTAATTTAAATAATTTTATATATATTTTTATTACCAAAACCCCCTATTATATTAGAATATCATTTAGTAGTACTTTTTAAAATTATATTTTTTGTTTATAATTATTGAAAATAAAAATTTATTGTTGTGTTAGCAAGCTCCTCAAGAAATTGACCCTTGGATTTAATAATGATGCATTATTAAGAAAATAAGAAAATATTGAATTGGTAAATGTTAAAAATCTCTCCCTTAAATTACCCCTCCAATTGATCATCACTTAAAAATATATATAATGATAGTAAAATGTCACAATAAAAACTAACACCAATAAATATCAATAAAACTTAGGAATGTTTCCCATTAATTCCTTACATATCATATAATAAAATAACCATATAAAATACAATGAAATAAATTAAAAAATTAAAAAAAAAAAAACTCATAATAAATCACATAACACCGCTCCATAAACACCTTTTAATGCCTCTAGTATCATCAATGTTAAACCAGATTCCAATTCTTATCTACTCAGGGTCCCTTCTCATACTTATAAAAAAATATTTATAACTTAACTCAAGTTAGTTATGAACATATAGGGTGTGAGAAAAACATCTCAATAAGATACCATCAAGATTCCAAACATTTATTCATTTCCAACATACTCACCTGTATATAGTAAAAAATAATACTGTAATTTAAATTATCTAATGATCTTACAAAAAATATCATCAAATTGTTACCAAAATACTTTGGTTAAGAATATAACTCCTTCAGTAATTATTGATATAAATCCCAGAATGTATTTCCAAACATATAAGAGCAAAATTAATAAATCAAATAGTAGTATGGAAAAGAAAATGGGAAAATTCCCCAATTTCTGAACACACAACATAACTAAAACCATATAAAATACTCTTCCTTCAAAACACATGAAATATCTCAATCTACCCTATCACAAGACTCAACCTGCATCATAACTGAACTTATGGTTATCTTATAACATAACCCAAGGCTTTCCTCTATAAAAAAATCAACAAATATACTTTTACATTTAAATAAAACATATTTACATACATTTAATCACCACATTAATTTTATTACAATACTCACTATAATATCTAGAAATTCAATTGCGCATTGTTCAAACACAAATATTTTTTCAACACTTTATATAACTTTTACTCCATTTTTAACCAAATTGAAATTATTTTTAAACATGTTCATTTTCCCTTTATTTCAGAACACTTCCAACAATATTTTCATGAATTAAATCCTCGTTCAACTATTTACTTCACATATCAAAATCATGATATTATTGCAAAATATTATTAATGAACATTTACACAAATTCAATACACTAACCTATTCCAAACACCCCAATAGTTTTCTTAACTCACTTATTATTCTCAAATGATAATAGTTATAAATATAATCATCCAATATTATCAATTAATAACAATATATGAATAAGAAATATTTGCTTTAAATTTAACCAAATACTCATATTATCAACTCTTTTTACCCAAAAATGATATAATTCAATATAATAATTCACCCTACTAAGGAATCACAAATATAATTCCTAAAATTTACAAAACATGATACATAATTTGTTTCCAATCATTGTTAGTATTTGAAATCAAGAAATTCAAATTTGTCATTTTTAGAAAAAAAATGAATATTAAACTTGTAATCACATTATTTATGAATAAATCATTCACTTTATTTTTTAAAATTTTTCAATACCAATGTTTTAGAAAACCCAAAGACAAGTACTGATTTAGATTTGACTAATTTATTATAATTCACATGACAACACCAAAATGAATCACCTTTAAACTCATCTATAGGAATTTATTAGTTAATCATATACTCATTAATTTTGAACATCATAAATATCCATTATTCTTATTAATTTCAACCAAAAACCATTCCAATTTTGTTTATAATCATACCCATGAATCAATTTAATGCTCTTGTGACTATTAGGTGTTTAAAAAACATAAAAGTAATTAAAGTTTACTATTTTTTATTTTATAGCACTTAAGATGTCACATTTCTCTATATTAAACCTCAAATTATGTACAGATAATTATTCAGTTCTACTATTAAACCTCATACATGATTTATACTCTTAAACCACACTTACCAATAAGTTTTAGTTAAATTCCAACATCATGCATTAGATTTTCCAACCAAGACAAGTAAATTTTATCATTCAAAATACCCCTTCTACAAGTTAAATTTCATAAAAATGATCTAAAAATATTATAAATAATTAATGATCAATTATTACATAAACAACATCATTATAAAAAAAAACAACACAAAAAATATGTTTTAATTGTATTAATTCAATAATTAAAGACTCCATAATCTCTAAATATTATTTCAACAATTCACCCCATTTAATCACATAGAATTTTTTTTAAATACTAAATAATCAAATTTTCACTATTAAAAAACAAAAAATATACCATCATTTAATATTCTATTTACATTAAAGTTGCTATTTAATCACATTACTCATTTTATCACATGTCATATTTGATGTATTACTATATTAATATATAAACATAATATAATTTCTCATATATTCTTATTATTAATTGATAAAAATCATTTTATCACTTTTATCTGAATTATTAACAAATTTTTCATCAAACAAACATAACACAAGTAAATTCAAGTATTATATTTACTACAATATACTAGAATAGTGTATTATAATATCTAATATGGTTTTATAAATCTACCTCAAATTATATCCACCATATATAGAAGTATTGGAAGACTAATTCCTCCACCAGCATCAAATTTCAATAATTCATCAAAAACTAGAATAAAAAACAATTAGCATGTAAAAGAAACTAAAACTTGACATCTTCTAACAAGACCATATATAAAATGCTATAATCAGTGTCTCAATTTCAATATAATAAATAGATCATTGGTCTATCATGAAATAAACTATAAATCCTTAAGAAAACTTTAATAAAGGTTTAAAAATATTATATTGGAATAATCATAGGGTAAACACTCCAAAAAAGTTGAAAATCAGACCAAACTCCCAAATTTTATGACAATGTATTGATGAAAATTCTACCATTAAAAAAACTCTGAGAAACCTAAGGGGTATTTTATGCATATCCATAAAGTTTACAATGGCCAACCCATGCACCCACCTCCTCTTCCTCCTATATCAGGTACCCAAAAACCCACACTGGGTACCAGGTAAATCCTACTTTAAGAGTTCTAGCGCATTCCACCAATAATATTTCTCATGAACCAACATGAGTTATCTATCCATTTAACGGATGAACCAGGCCATGATATACCCAAAGGGAGTCCCCAGTCACCTTGGGCAGACGGAAACCATAATTTGCATCAAGTAAAAATGTTTTGGATGATTTTTTACATAAAATAAATTAAACTATTAGCAGAAAAATGGGTATTGCTACTTCATACATAGGAGGTTCAAGTGCCAACAGTAAGGAAACAAAATAATGTAAACACTATTAAAAAAATTTCAACAAGGAAATCCCCAAAATCACCTCCAACTATAGACTTATAAACATCCCCTAAGATCCATTCCTTGGTCTGTACATATATAAATCATCACTGATTAAACAAAAGGAAAGAAGGAAATGTTTATTTGGCTGATGTGACAAGGAGACCTAAATAAACCAAAATAACTAGTATACCTCCATTTGACTTCAAAAGTAACCATAAAAATTCAAAATAATCATGATATTTTAGTAATAAAGAGCTAATTCAGAACCTAAAATAGTGACATAATATGTTTAAGCATAAAAATGCACAATATACAATCTAATAGAAACCACACTCTAAGCATAGGATATCAATAAAGGATCTGTACAAGATAATTTGAACTAAGCTATTAAAAATAGATTTTTCATGCATAAGAATATAAAATCCACTACCATTTCTAAAATAATTTTATAAACAATCACTTTGAAAATAATTTCAAGGGTGAATAATATTATACTAAAATGACCATTTGAAAACAACTTTTTAAATTGGTCTTTAAAATATGATTTTCAATTCACATGAGAAGGCTATTTTACTGAAAGGACTTGAATCATGTGAAATATTAAAATAAAAAATTCAATAATTATACCATAAGGGAGAATAATAAATAGAACATAGAAATATAAAAATAAAAATTGATACTTGTGGCATTACCAAAACTAATTAGACACAAAATAAATCAAATAAAAAATATTTTAAAAAAAGAATCAAGGGAGAAACACACTAATGTTATTATTTCTACAGACACATAGAACTTCTAATTCACTAATTAGGGAGACCCTCAATTAATAGAATGGATTTTTACTACTATAATATACTAGTAGAATTTCTATGTAATCAGTCGATTGGAATGTGCACACATTTTTACTACTAGTTAGGGAGACATTATAACTGGTGGGAAGGACCCTATCCAATAGAGGTTATCATACCCAAGTACCTAAACTTTCTCCATGAGGTTTGATAGATAACATGAACCACAAAAAAATACCATATCACTAATAAATTCTATAAATACTATAATCATATAAGATCCATAAACAACCAATAACTGATTCAAAACATTAACCAAAATTCTTCAATAGGGGAATCCCAAGAAACGCACATAAAATTTTCTTTTAAGATCAATCATGCTTTAAAATTTTATTTTAATGGTGCCTACCATTCCTCATAGTCATTTCATTAGAAATAAAAATATAAAATGAGTGTCCAAAACTAATTACACTACATTAAAAAATAATCCAAACATTTTATTAGTATTTTTGACCATTTTAAAGAATCAAATATACCTTATAAAACAATGATAGAAATTTATGAATTAATTAGAAAATTAAAACCCCATTTCAATCTCGATTTTCATTTATAAAAGGATCTCATAAAATTTCTCAAAATTATAGTCATGAAAATATAATTTAAAATATATTTTAACAAATTTTCAATATGGGAAATCATTTTTATTGAAATTAAAATCAAGTAAACTCTATTTTATTTCAAATAATACTGAAACATATTTAATATTATCATTTAATAAGAAAAAAGGGTTAAAAATACAAGACTTCTATGTTCTAGAATTTGAATTCCAAATACGAGGGGCAATCTACCATAAATGGATAAAAACTCATTTCCTTTGACATAAATCTCAAGAATAGGATAAAAGTTTGGCCATAAAAACCCTAGTTACTAAAAAATTCATAAAATATAAATACCAAATTATATATAGTGTTTGAACAAGGATAATTCACAATGAAATAATAGAGTAAAAAATAAATAATAAGGTAAGGAAGTATGATGACGAGGTCACACATCAAATATTCCGACATAGAATGCAAATAATTCTCATGGAATATCCATGAAAAAGAAAGGAACTAGAAAAGGAGATGTGTAACTAGGGATTCCCTGGGTGGTGTGTCACATGAGATAGGAGGTTGGAGTGGGATTCATGAATTATGGTAAAAATAGGTGAGGTAAAATGTAATTTTCTATTTTCTAAAAAAATGGAAACTACACTAGGATTGGAAGTATGATTAGGCAAACCCACACCAAATAAGTACCTCTTGCTAAGATCCTGGAACACCATAAAATTTTATTAGAATGGTTTATAAATCTATGAAACAATACTGTGAAATGATTATATTAATAATTATAGGACACTTTTATAGATTATTAATGGTTAGTACTAATTGTGTGAGCTAATTTTACACATTGTAATAAAACCAAAAAAATTTATAAAATTAATTGAATTTTATCTAGAAGGATAGATAAGACATAGGGAACCCAAAAATAAATAAAATAAAAAATAAAAATTGGGGATAAGGTGTGAAAATGTCACCACCATATTGATTTATACCCCATAAATCCTTGAATTAAACGGTTTATTAAAAACAAAATGGGGTACAATTGTTATACTAAGGACATGGTTTGAGAAATTTGAAGACCGGCTAAAATTGTTACCAATTATTTACAATTTAATCCTCAATAAATAAATGGTACATTATATAATTTCTCAATTACCACTTTATAAGAACCCGTGTAGGAGTCTAAGATAATTTTTCAAGGACTCGAAACAAATGAAAGGTACCTAAAAAAAGTAAGAATTTCAAATCCATAAAACATGACATCAAAGACCAAGTAACACCCCAACTAAAACATAGCATGATGGGGAGAACAAAATAATACTCAATCACTAATCCTAGAGATACATCACAAGACAAAAATGACAACCAAATATCAACACTCTTTATTTATGTGGGAGGGGTGGGAAATAATCAAAAAAAGAATCCCTCATCCAAATACCATAGTTTCCTCACAAAATGAAAGGTGAAATCTAGTACAAGGATGATTGGAACCCTATAGAAGGATATTTGATGGTGTTCCCCCCACCATATTATAACTCCACTAAAATTCTAACTCTATTAAATTTTCTCATAATCTTAGGAACGAACGTCATCAAGATCATCACAAATGAGGATAAAACTCAATAAAAACAAAATAGGATCACAACAAAAAACATAAGGGACACAAAACAAAATAGTGGTTCCATAATAGAAGTTAATCTTCAAAAAAAATTAACATTTCACTAATAATAAGGACTCAAGAGATATATCACCTCAAAAAATACCCTAGACATAATAATTAAAAGAAAATAATACATGATAGGAAACAACTCAAAGAGTCAATCCTAATAGGAATATATGATACTATCCTTATGATAAAGGTGGAAGAGGAAGAAAATTGGGTAATCTCACCCAAAAAAATGGTTAAACCATTAAATAAATAGTGTATCGACTAGGATATGACTTATAATGGGGGTAACACTCAGTTATACTACCATATAACACATCTAAGGCTTAAAATTCAAAAATCATCACAAATAAGGAAAAAATAAGTCTATTATTACCATTGGATAAAAGGTATAGATTTATTACAAAATAAAAATATATCTACAATGAAAAACACATGGTCAAGAAAATTCAAGGGAAACTGAAATAAGTCACTATCATGAAACAGACATTTATCACCAAACCAAAAGAACTAAACCTAGGAAATGGAATGAGATACCCTATAAGGAATACACACACTCATTTAATCTAAACCTTTATAGGGGTTCAAATAAAAGTAATAGAAAATATAGGCTAAATCTAATCCATTTCTCACAACTCAAATAAAACCAAAATGAAATTCCTAGAAATATAAGAAAACACTTTCAAAAAAATATTGTTCTCCTTCAAAACCCATGAATTTTAAATCAAGGGCTTAAAATTTTTTCCCCAAATGTAAAGACCCCATAAAAATATCCTCACCAAACCTCTTTAAACTCATTTAGTAAATCTAAAAAAATCACTCCTAAACTCTTCTTCCTTCTTTAATTACTATGTGGATTTAATTATTAATTCATTCATGTTTTTTTCAAAACTATTTTCCAAATCCATTTTTTATAGAAGTAGAGTACACATTTAAATTTTAAAAAATTATCCCTTGAAATAATTATTTTGATTCTTTTTAAGAAGATAAAATTATTTTCATTGTAAAACATCACACAAATCCAATTTAAATAGTTAACATAAGAAAAAACTAAATCCTAAAAACATTTTAAGACCTAAAATCTTGTTTTGTTTCTAAAAAATTTAAAAATTGATTATTTTTTCAAATTTACACTTCACTTCAGAAGAAAAATTCTTTCATAACAACTTAAATTGAAATATAGTTAACAAAATTTGTCTTTTAATTTATTTAGAAAAAATAATTCATCATTTTTAAAACTAAAAACCTCACAATTTAAAACTGAGATTTTAAAATTTGAAACCCATGTTTTTTATAGAAAACACAAAAATATAATACTAAAAAAATTAAAAATAAGAATTTTCAATACCTAATGTAAAAAAATGGGGCTAGTTTCTATGTTTATCCAATCCACATGGCTTGGAAAACCATGTTCCAACTACATAACTTATACTAGGAGTCATCACAAACCATATACTTAGGATCCATATGGATTTCCAATCCCTATGATATCACTTAGTACCACTAGTTCACTCCCCTTATCATCCTTAAAAACATAAAACAACCATATATATGAGATATAAAAAGTAAAAAATAACAACACAAAACCCAAGACTCAAAGCCTAACTTCCCATTGAAATTTGAGACTCTGAATGTGAAAGAGCTAGCTAAACTCTTCCCACATATAACTTTTGAGACCCAAAAGTCCTATCTCCAATCTATAATTAGTCCCTAAATATAAAAGTTCATTCTAAAACTTGTTCCCTCTTAATAACCTAGGCTATGAAAACATTGTTTCATGAAGCAGCCTGATTCATCCATCCAACATATGCCTGAGTCGTCTCGCGCTACACCTAAGGGATTTCCCTGATCACACCCCCATGGTTTATTATAAGAATAATTCAAATAAAATTAAGACAATGAGGATGATTTCACCCATAAAATAAATTGAAATATATGTGGAAATGGGTATGGACACTCTGTATATCAGAGTTCCATGTACTAGTATAAAAGAAACAATATAATATAAAAATTGTTTAAATAAAGTAATCCCTCAGATAACCTTTAACTCCTACCACATAAACAACCCCTATGATCCGTTCCCCAGAATCCACATATATAATATGCCACCAATTAAATAAAACGAAATAAAAAATTCCCATTTGGATGACGTGACAAGATAAGAAAAAAATAACATACATGAATCCTTGTGACTTCATATTTCACCATATGAACTCAAATTAATCATGCTCCATGATAAATGAAGAGTGGAACCATACCCTAAAACTGAGTTATAAATGGTCTGAAAATAAAAAATCTCTATAGATATATCAATAGAAACCGCACACAAATCACAAGATTTTAAAAAAGTATTCATTCATTCTAGTTTGAAATACACAATTAAGAAAATCATGCATAATCATATAAAATCAAATATCATTTCGAAAATAATTTTATAAACTTTTAAAATATTTTCTTTAAATAGAATAAATTACTTTTAAAACAATTTATAGGGTGAATCCTCCTTTACTAAAATTCCCATTTGAAAACTACTTTTCAAAATGATTTTTAAAATGTTATTTTCAATTCAATTTAGAAGATCATTTTACAAATGGTAGTTGAATCTCATGAAAGAGTATAATAAAATATCTAAGAATTATATCACAATGGGTTAGGATAAATAGATCTTTGAAATCTAAAAACACCAATGGAAGAGGGTGTCAGTACCAAAAAAAATCAATAAAAAATAAAACTTATAAAAAATATTTTTAAACAATGTATATGGTAAAAAAAACCTAAGTTATTTTAGGCACGGTGCACCTATAACATGTACATTACTAATTAATGAGACCCTCAATTCATGGAATGGAACTATAAAATTATAATAGACCAGTGGAATTTCTATATCATTAGGTTAGTGTATTGTGTACTCATCAATACCTCTAGTCAAGATGACATCATAACATGTTGGTAGGTTGTCGTATGATCTAGGTTAGTTTACCCAATTGTAACGTCCCACCCTGTCTCAGTCTATATAGTAGATAGACTGGACTTCTATGTGACCTTAGGTGTGCCTCCACATATTCTAGAGGCTCCAAACTAGAAACATGGTTCTATAGGAATATTTTGGTGAGACTATACCACATATATCATAGATCCCAATAACAATATAAATAACCAAGATTCATATTCATTTTTTTACATTGAAGAATAAATAAACTAAACATGTTATAACAAAGTGAAATGATTACATAGAACCGCGCAGACTGATCACCCATCGTTTTGACCACATATATAAAATAAGAAGAAAATAAATATAATTGATCCACAGCTTCTCCAAGTTGTAACTCCTCCTAATCCATGAAACCATCTGAGCTCCTATAGCTTAAACACATAATATCATACCTTAACATAACCTTATCCTAGATAAAAGTGAGAGTTTTCTTAGTTAACCTAGTCCAACGGTGGCCTGAGCAAGGTTTGAGTATATAACTTAGTGGATCACCATCAATGAAATATTATACCATACCAGTAATATAGTGACAAGTTCATGTGATATGATGAGAATAAATATATAAAATTATCAAAAAAATAAATAAAACCAAACATAATACCTACTTCAGCCTGATGCTAGAATGTCATTGGGCACATAATGATGATTTTTCCAACTACTACCTCAACTTACCCAAGGGTTCATATGTATAAACTGGGAGAATACCAATATGAAATCCCACATTTTTATTATATAAACTTCTCATTACATAGAACAAAACAAAGGATCTTTTGATGTTTAGATTCATATAAATTAAGAAAATAATATAAGAAAACATAAAAAATTATTATAATCTAATTGAAATTTTTCTTCATGGATTTTCCCTATGATAATTTTATAGCATCTCATATGTTGGGGACATGCAAAAAAGGAAAAGGGTGATCATGATCCCTATTAAGGGAAAAGGAAGGAAGACAATTAGTATGTAATCATGAGGTATAAAAATTAGAAGATGAGGAATACCAATATAGCATGAAAAATACAACATGAGTCATATAATAATAAAAATAAAAAGTATGGAAGTTTGGATACAACATAAAAATGAGGTGTTCATAAGCATACCACTATGGTTTATCAACAAGGTGTCATAAATTAAAATTACTAAATTTATTCACAAAGGTATTTTCAAACATGTCATATATAGAGATTAAATTATTTACCCAATGCATTGGAGAACTATCAAGGTGCACCCTTAATATGTATTAATTTTATGTGAGCCTCATTGATAATAATAAATCTGTTTTTCAATAACCATATGAGAATAAAGTACAAGTTTCATGTAAAATCATTGAGTTTGTAAGTGCTTAAAGGCTTAACCATAACATCATTTTTAAACCAAAAAAGGGAATATGGGTTTAGTATATGTAAATCCCTGAAAAAATAAATTATATTAACATCTAGGTGAATAAACATGGAAAAATAAATGTTTTGGGTATTCAGAATATAATAATTTTTTATATAAAAGAGAGAAGTTAAGAAGTAAATTTGGCATCATGAAGTATATAAAGCATGGATTATGAAATGGTAAAATGAGAGATAACGAAGGTATCACATTAATAAATCACAATTTTAGTAATAATTTTATGATCAAAAACATATGAAAAGAGTGTAATGTATCCTTTAGAAGATGTACACAAAAATAATTTCTTGAATGGAAAAGAAAATAATAAGAATTCCCTTACCTTGAAGAGTTTCTCCTAAATCGTAAGGATGGAACCTTTTGAGATTAAGGACACCTTGGGGGACTCTTTAGGATGAATAAATTACCATAAATTCGTGTATTATGGATTGGGATTGAAGGGGAAAGGTGAGATGGGTGGATATTTATAGAAAAAGTGGAGGAATTATTTAATAATTTCCAAATATAAGCCTTAAAAATCAAGGTTGTATAAAATGAAAAACCAATGGATTACCCATGGGTTTTTCTCATGGTTTTGGAAATTTGAGTCATATTTTATGATTTTTTAATCCATAAGAACTAAAAAACATTTTTTAATACTTCTTTGGACATGGAAAAGTATATTTTCCACAAAATGATGTTTTTCAAATCAAAATTTTCATTTTAGACTTTATAAATACACTTATAGGTATAGAAATTGATTAAAATATATAAAAATACATAATATTAATAACATTTTTTAGGTCATTGGTTTTGTTTAATTAATTATGACTTCATTACGATATAAATATGAAATCATAAAACATACCAAAAACCCAAAACCATATTTTTACTATTCATTGAAAATTCTCAAAAAATAACCCTAACCTAATTTTTGCATGATGATTTCAAATATAATATTTATTTTATCCAAATAATTATCTAAGTATGCTAATTTTAACTTTTAAATATAAAAAACCTTATTTATTGAAAAATAGCAATTTTTAAGACACAGCCAAATTTCTAGGACTTTGAAAAATATTATGACATTATAAAATTATGTTATCATTTATATTTAAATAATAGTGTTTTAAAAGACTATTTAATTAAAATATATATTATTTAGAATACATGTGTTTTTTATGAAATTTTATATATTTTCTAAAAATATAATTATATTTTATTTGGATACAATAACCTATTTTCAAAAAAATTATACTTAAACATATATTTTATTTAAAAAAATATTCTCAAAATGGGATTTATGTAATAAACATTTTATTTTTAAAAAAGAAATTACAATTTTATTAACTAATTTCTGGACATGTAAACCTTTATTACACCTTCATATTCTCTAAGGGTAAGGTGTGTAGTGGTGGAGGTTTCATGGGGTAGTTTGTATAACATTGATTGAGTGGTAATATCCACTAACTTGAACTTCTCCCGTAGGCGGTTTCATTCAACACTCACTTTTTGAACCTCGGCTTGGTATTGATTAGGGATGAATCCTAGTGATACTAACTCCCTCCTAATTTTTGAAAAATGGGCTTCAAACTGTAACGACCCAAAGTTTTCAATGGCTATTTCCTTCTTATAATTATGTCACATAATCACATAAATCACAACATTATGAACTACTAAGTTCTATGTGACCTTTAAACATAATTTTTTCACTTTTGTGGTTTGAATTTTGAAAATATGACATACACGGTTGCAATCAGTAAGTTATTTAGAGTCTGGTTGGAAAAAATTAATTTTTTTTGAATAGTAACCTACCCTTATGAATATTAACATACCCTTATGAATAGTGATATACCCTAATGAATAGTAAAATTACCTATGATAGTATATAAATAAGATTCAAGTGAAAGTATGATGTACCTATATTTTAGAATACGTAAATGAATATTTTAAAACTGGTTTTTTAATAATAAATTGTGATTTTAATTAAATATTAAATTAATCATACTTAAAAAATTATTTTGGAAAAATGGATTTTATTTTTGGATTCTATATGCTGAAAATTTGTTAGGGTGAATTTTAGGGATTTTTCTAAAATACTTGATTTTTTTTATGAATAGTAAAATACGATAATTTATGATAAATGATAAATACATGAATTATGATGTCATCAGCTAATGTATGGATGATGTAAGTCCATTATCTCAAACTCACATGCACACATTACTATGTTTTGTCATGTAATCATCACTATTTTTGGTCTTGAGGTAAATTAATAAATTAATGATTAAAATATTATGAAACCCCTCCTCTCCTCCACTATAAAAAACCCCCTCACTCCCTATTCTCTTCACTCCTCTCAAGACTTGTGCCTTGCAAATATTCTGATAAAATCTCTCCCAAAACTCCTCCCCTATGTCCAAAATCCCCTTGTATCTTAAAAATATGAAAACCTATCCCCTTAAGAGGTTCTAAAAGGAGATAAACTCAAGAGGTAAATTCCTCTTTCCAATTCTTTTATTTCTTTTAAGTTCTTTTCTTTTCTTGTTTATTTCCTCACCTCCCTTAACCCAAATGGTATGATAACTCTAGTAACATACATGTACTGTAATTTTGTTATTCTAATGTGATATTTCATTATCATATCTCATTTCTCCATCTTTTATTTGAAAGAAATGAATACACTGTATGATATGTTTTAATTTAGCACATTCAAGGACAACTGTTTATCCATTTATATTATCATCTTTAATTATGGTCATGAAACCATTTCTGTTATGGTTGAACCAGATTATTCTATATGTAATATATCCTATTTAAGTTTCTTTAATCCTTTTTGTACAAATTTTATTAGGTTATAAAGAAAAACATGTTCATTGTAATCAAACTCACTGATTAACCAAAACGGTTATCACTAAGGTTTTATAAAATAATTAATCTTCACTCCCAATAACTGAATTAATTTTTATAACCATCTAATATATTTTATGTTTACTAATAACATTAAAATTCTATTCTGGACAACCACTTTCATCTTACATGTTTATCCAAACATGAATATAAGTGAATCGATAATTAAAACCAAGTAAGCAAACAGACCTGAACAATGAAATTGAACCTCACAACCAATCAAAATGGTTATAAATGAAATAAAAATAATTATACTAAATTTTATAAATATATAATATTTTATTTATTTATTAATTAATAAACCTAATTTTATTATTCAGGTCATTAAGTTTAAGCAGATATCACTATCGGATTTAAGGTAAGGGGTCCTCTCCATTTCTCTCTTAACCAAGATTGTCCTCTATGATATGCCTTTTTATGTGTAATCAAAAATGATGGGTTATGTTTTATCACCTCCCCCATAAATACCTCATGATTTAAAACTTTTTAGAAACCCATTTTATCTCTCATCAATCCCTCTTAGGTACACCTAACACCATGCCGATAATCCGTAACGAATTCTACCCGAACCTCCTTTGTTCTTTGAGGTTGCCTTATCTTTATTTATATCAAAATGGATTTATCTTATATATTTATGTGAATATTATAAATTCTGTTTGGTTGTACAAAATTAATTAATCAATACCCTTTCATCACTTCCTTTTGGGGATATACATATTTTTAAAAGATTCATTCCTTAGAACTTTCAGATAACCAAACCTGTTTTAAGGGAACTTCCCGAACTATTACCCAATTTCAAGTGCACTATATCCTCTATTTTAAGCCACCATTGTCTTTATAAAATCATTATTTTTATTATTAAAACCTTATTGGTTCAATTCTTGTTTTATATAAAATATTTTCCTCTTTTCTATTTTAAAATCTCTGTAGTATTTTCCTTAAAACCGCACAAAAATGTTTTAATGCTAATGTTTCTCAAATACATTTTTTATGTGTTTTAACTTATGTTTGACATAACTTAACATTCTATATGCCTATTATACCTTATGAACATTCATTTATGTTCTAATCCCTTTCTTTCATGTACAATTTCAAGATATGCTCATTGGTTATGCTTTACGTCATGATTGTGGTACCCAATTATTTCCATTGGTACCCTTATGTTTATGTATGGTTAATTATGTATGATTATTTACATGGAAAGAATATTCATGAAAATATTGAGATGGGTGCACCCAGATAGCACTCCAATTCATTGGGTAAAGTTAATTCTCATGAGATGCAATGTGAAACGGGATTGGCAGTTAGCCTTGACTCATACTACTATGGGAAATGGGATTGATGCTTAGCCTTGACCTATACTAGTATGGGAAATGGTATTGTAGGTTAGTCATGACTCTTAATAAAGACATGTTTTATGTTTCTTACATATTTATATGATCCCATGTTTATGTGATATGATTTCATATATTCCATGATTTTGATATCATTATGTCATGCCTCTTAACTCATGTGTTTAATCTGTATCCTTATATCCATTCCCTTAATAGGATTTTTAGCTCATCCATTTGTTCATGTGTTCAACAAGGTACCCTATGCATATGTAATGGATCAAACGAAGTTAGGATCTCTTTATGGAGATTAAATAAATAAGTGTTTTTTTAGCCCCATGTTTTATGTTTTATGTACCTAGTATTCCAGGACACTAGACTTAACGATCCTTATCTTGTACTCTGATGTATAATTAAGCTTAAAATCGTGTAATGTTGTGTGAAAAAAGAATAGGGTATCTATATTTGGTATCAGAGGATGGTCAAGTTGTTTTTGTAGATTAGGAATATATCACCTTATTGTGAACCTTAAAGAAGAGACAAAGTATAAAAAACATCCCTAAATTTTGGTAAGTATAGATTATGTTATCAAGAAAATGCATCCATTTCTGGATAAAAATAGGTAGAGGTGGCTCTGGAATAGATGTACCTAGGATTGAAAACTCCAACAAGGAGTTTCAGCCTTGACCTGGGGTATCCTGGTACACGACAAGGGGCCTTGTTGTACTCTTGGTTTGACACTCCCAAGGGATATGCTTTGGTAAATTCGTAAGATTAGTACGAACCATTATTAAGGGAATAAAAAGGATCCCATAAGAATATACATTAGGAGATAGATCATTAATAACATAGACTGAGGCCTAGAAACACATAAGTTAAGGAGATAATTTTAATTTGTAAGTTATCCCTTTAATTCCATTGGTTTCCCCCATATTTCATACTCATCCCCAGATTTTCTTTTATTCTAGCCAATGGATGGTAATATGATGAATCAGGTTAACAAATGATGTTAAGGGAAATATGATGACTACCAAAACGAGATCCCCGGTCATATGGGAGATCAAGAAGGACATACCATGATTATGCCAAACCAACTATAAAAAATCACAATTAATAATTGGTACTTGGATGAATTCCCAATGGAGTCAAGGAATAGGAAGATGGAATCTCGTGAAGGTTCATATGGTAAAGGTGATAAGTGAAAGAAGACCCAATTTCCTTTTTGCAACAAGTGTGGAAAGACTCACCAAGGGGAATGTCACAAAGGGACTCAGAGATGTTTTAAGTGTGGAAATATTGGGCACAAAGTAGCCAATTTCCATGAAAAAATGAATAATGTGATTAATGGAAATAAATATCCATCTAAGGCATCGTATATAGTTCTATGTCATAAATGTAGAGAAGTTGGACATTATCCAACATGATGCTCTATTGAAAGGGTGGAGAAGCATGATGAGCATCAACAATCTCCATGATCAAGGGAGCACTAAAGGTCATATTCTATGGTGGATAATGATGAATAAATTACATGCAACCACTAATTCAAATTAGTGTATGTAATAATTTATTTTAATTCACGCCCTATTAGTATATCTTTCATGTTTTTTAAGAACACTGAGTCCCCACCTGAAATGATATTATATCATTAGGGAATATTTCTATGGGTATTGTATCGAATGTTGAAGTTTATGGGAATTTTGTTCTTGAAAATATTATAAGTCTCACTATGGTGTAATATGAGTAAAAATGAAAAAGTGATAGCTTATGCCTCAAGACATTTGAGAATCCATGAGCAAGACTATCCTAAACAAGATCTGGAGTTGGCGGCTGTGATCTTTGAGTTAAAAATCTGGAGTAATTATCTCTATGGGGAGAAGTGTGAGATATATACTGACCAAAAGATTCTCAAATATATATTCACGCAAAAAGAGATTAATATGTTCCAGTGAAGATATATAGATCTCATCAAGGATTATGACTTCTCAATCCACTTCTATCCTGGTAAGGAAAATAAGGTGGCAGATTCTCTAAGACAAAAGGATCCCTCATCTTTATCAATGATGAGAATTGAAAAGGATCTAATCTTTTGAGATTTTTAGAGGATGGACATTGGAATCATTAAGGGAGGAACGTCATCAATCCTTTCTCAAATGATTTCTCAACCATACCTCATGGAGAAAATAAAGGATTCTCAATGAAAAGATATAGAACTTCTGAAAACTCTGGAAGCTATCATAAGTGGAAAATCCTCTGAGTTCATGATTGATGAGGATGGAGTTGTAATATTTGGGTCATGATTATGTGTACCATCTTATCCATAGATAAAGAAGGTTATTTTTAATGATGTACTTAGCTTGACCTTATCTATCTACCCAGGGATCACAAAGATGTATTGAGATCTCCGAGAAAAATTTTGGTGGGACAATATGAAAACGGAGATTGGTGAATATACATCAAAGTGCTTTGTAGGTCAGAAAGTGAAGGATGAGAGGAAAAGGTATAAGGGGATGATGCAACCACTACCCATACCAACATGGAAGTGGAATAACATTACCATGGACGTTTTCACTAGACTTCCAAGGATATCCATATGAAACAATGCTATATGGGTCATTGTGGATTGTCTTACAAAGACATCTCACTTTATCGCAATTCAAGAGGAATTCTCATTGGATCAACTTGCCTAGATATATATCAAAGAGGTGGTAAGGATGCATGGAGTTCCACTGTCTATTGTATCTGATTGTGATCCAAGATTCATCTTGAAGTTCTGGAAAAGTCTCCAACATGCTATAAGCACTGAACTGAACTTCAGCACAGCCTATCATCCTCAAACTGATTCCCAATCAAAGCAAACTATTTATACATTGGATGATATGTTGAGATCATTTTCTATGGACTTCAAAGGAGGATGGTACCAACATCTTCCACTGGTTGAATTCTCCTACAACAACAGTTTCCACTCGACCATCTGAATGGAACAATATGAATCCCTTTTTGTGAAAAGGTGTGAAACACTGGCGTGTTGTGATGAAGTCAGTGAACGTAAGCTTCTAGGACCTGAAATAGTCGAATAAATGGTGGAGAAGGTGAAAACCATTCAACAACATATCAAGTAAACCCAAAGTTGATAGAAAATTTATGCATACAATCATCGATGAGACCTTGAGTTCAAATTTGGATACATGATATTTCTATGCATATGTCCATGGAAGAAGGTCATGAGGTTTGGGAAGAAAGGGAACCTAAGTCCCAGGTATATCGGCCCCTTCGAGATCCTTCATCAAGTCAGAGCTATGGCCTATCGAATAGCACTTCCATCTACCATTTCCAATATATATGATGTCTTTCATGTATCCCTCTTAAGGAAGTACATACCAGACCATTCACATGTACGCTCTTCAGAAGTGGTATAGTTGGAGGATGGACTTTCTTACGAGAAGTGGCTAGTAAAGATCTCAGATTTTAGAGATAAAGTTCTACGTAACAAGACTAATCACCTGGTTAAGGTACTATGGAAAAACCATAAGTACAAAGAGGCAACATGGGAACTGGAGGAGGCAGTGAAGGAAAATTACCCACACCTATTTATGGCTTAGAATGTAAAATGAAATTTCGAGGGTGAAATTTCATAAGGGGGAAGAATGTAACGACCCAAAGTTTTAAATGGGAATTTCCGTCTTATAATTATGTAATATAATCACATGAAATCACAACATAATGAACTAATAAGTGTTATGTGACCTTTAAACATAAGTTTATTACTTATTTGTTTGGAATTTTGAAAATCTGACATACACGGTTGCGATCAGTAAGTTATTTGGAGTCTGATAGGAAAAACGTAATTTTTAGTGAATAGTAACCTACCCTTATGAATAGTAACATAACCTTATGAATAGTGATATATCCTAATTAATAGTTACCTTACCTATGATAGTATATAAATAAGATTCAAGTGAAAGTATGGTGTACCTATATTTTAGAATAAGTAAATGAATGTTTTAAAACTGGTTTTTAATAATAAATTGTGATTTTAATTAAATATTAAATTAATCATATTTTGAAAATTATTTTTAAAAAATGGATTTCATTTTTGGATTCTATACGTTGAAAAATGGTTATGGTGAATTTTTGGTATTTTTCTAAAATACTTGAATTTTTTTATGAATAGTAAAATACGATAATTTATGATAAATGATAAATACAGGAATTATGATGTCATTAGCTAATGTATGGCTGATGTAAGGACATTATCACGAACTCACATGCACACATTACTTATTTTGGTCATGTAATCATCACTATTTTTGGTCTTGAGGGAAATTAATAAACTAATGATTAAAAAATTATGAAAACCCTCCTCTCCTCCACAATAAAAACCCCCTCACTCCCTCTTCTCTTCACTCCTCTAAAGCCTTGTACCTTTCCAATATTATTCCCAAATCTCTACCCAAGATCCTCCCCCACGTCAAAAATCCCCTAGTCTCTTAAAAATACCAAAACCTCTTCCCTTAAGAGGTTCTCAAATGAAATAAACTCAAGAGGTAAATTCCTCTTTCCAATTCTTTTATTTCTTTTAAGTTCTTTTTTTTCTTGTTTCTTTCCTCACCTCCCTTCACCCAAATGGAATGATAACTCTAGTAACATACATATACTTGAATTTTTTTATGCTAGTGGGATATTTCATTATCATCTCTCCTTTCCTCATATTTTATTTTAAAGAAATGAATACACCATTTGAGATGTGTTAATTTAGAACATTCAAGGAAAACGGTTTATCCATTTCTATTATCATCTTTAATTATGTTAATGAAACCATTTATGTTATGGTTGAACCATATTATTATATATTTAATATATCCTAGTTAAGGTTCTTTAATCCTTTTTTTACAAAATTTATTATTTTTTAAAGAAAAACATGTTCATTATAATCAAACTGACCGATTAACCAAAACGGTTATCACTAAGGTTTTATATAATAATCCATCTTCACTCCCAATAACCGAATAAATTTTTATAAAAATGTAATCTCCTATATGTTCAATAATAACATACAAATTCAATTCTGGATAACCACTTTCATCTCATATTTTTATCTGAACATGAATATAAGTGAACCGATCATTAAAACCAAGTAAGCAAACAGACCTGAACAATGAAATTGAACCTCACAACCAATCAAAATGGTTATAAATGAACTCAAAATGATTATAATATATATTATAAATATATAATAGGTTATATTTTTATTAATTAATAAACCTAAATTTATTATTCAGTTCATTAAGTTCAAGAAAATATCACCATCGGATTTAAGGTAAGGGATCCTCTCCATTTCTCTCTTAATCAAGATTGTCCTCTATGTTATTCCTTTTTATGTGTAATCCCAAATTATGGGGTATCATTTCACACATCCACTGTACTTCACTAATGATTTATAAGTGTTGATAAACCCCTTTTTCCCTCTCATAAATTCCTCTGAGGTACACCCAATACCATGCGGATAATCCGTAACGAATTCTACCCAAACCTCCTTTGTTCTTTCAGGTTTCCTTATCTTAATTTATATCAAAATAGATTTATCTTATCTATTTTTGTGAATCTTATAAATGATATTTTTTTGCACAAAATTCATTTATCAAGACAATTTCATCACTTCCTTTCAGGTATATACATGTTTTTATAAGATTCCCTCATAACTTTCCAATAAGAAAACATGTTTTAAGGGAACTTCCCAAATTATTAACCAATTTCAAGTGCACTCTATCCTCTATTTTAAGAAACCATTGTATTTATAAAATCAGTATTTTTATTATTAAAACCTTATTTGTTTAATTCTGTTTTTGTATAAAATATTTTTCTCTTTTCTATTTTCAAAACTCTATAGAATTTTCCTTAAAATCCCACAAAAATGTTTTAATGCTAACGTTTCTCAAATAAATTTCTTATATGTTGTCACTTCAATTTGACATAACTTACCATTTTATATGACTATTATACCTTATTAATGTCCATGTATGTTCTAATCCTTTTCTTTCATGGACACTTTTATGATACGCCCATTGGTTATACTTTACATCATGATTGTAGTACCCAATTCATTCCATGGGTACCTTTATGTTTATGTATGGTTGAAAATGTATGATTATTTATGTGGCAATAATATTCATGAAAATATTGAGATGGGTGAACCCAGATAGCTTTCTAATTCATTAGGTAAAGTTAAGTCTTATGACATACGATGTGAAATGGGATTAGCAGTTAGCCTTCACCAGTACTACTATGGGAAACGGGATTGGCGGTTAGCCTTGACCCGTACTACTATGGGAAACATGATTGGAGGTTAGACTTGAATCGTACTAAAGACAGGTTTTATTTTTCTTCTATATTTATATTATTCCATGTTTATATGATCCCATTTTTATGTTATATGATTTCATATGTTCCATGCATTTGATATCATTATGTCATGCCTCCTAACCCATGTGCTTAAGCTATATCCTTATGTTCATTCCCTTACTGGGATTTTCAGCTCATACCTTTGTTCATGTGTTCCCAAGGGTACCCTATAAAGATATAAGGTTTCAAAGGAATTTATGATCTCTTTATGGAGATTAAAAAATTAAGTGTTTTTTTATCCCCGTGTTTTATGTTTTATGTACCTAGTTATCCAAGACACTAGACTTAATGATCCTTGGCTCGTACTCTGATATATCATTAAGCTTAAAATCATATAATGTTATGTGAAAAAGGATAGGGTCACAATACAAACAACATGACTCTACTTGTTGATTCCATAGTTTTTTATTTCTATATCAAATATCCTTTTTCATTACTACTTATAAATACTAATTATAATGGTAAAATTATTACCAATGGGTATAGTTCCCAACGGTCAAATAGAATAATGGTTATATCTACCAATGTTCATATTAAAATTCCAATGGTCAAATTTATCCTAATAAATACCACTTCATTCTTTCCCTAAATATTCACTATAATTCCTCTTTATGTTATATTTTCATTTTATAGGATGTTGATTGGTTTACTAATGTTTCGTTTCATTTTTATAGTTTTGGTCATATGTAAATGGTTTTAGTATATTGGTGTGATCCATATTTTCCCATTTAAGCTTTTAAATTTTATATTTTTTCCCAATTTTAATGTTTTGAATTTTCATTGGTTTCATAGCTGGATAATGTAATGATATTTAATAATGAGATAGGGTCTTGTTGGTTACTCTATATTTTTTATGTGTAAACTTTTATATAATATAACACACATTTTCTTAGGAAAAAAATATCATTTAAAAATCCTAGGTCATTATATTCTCCACCCTTTTAGAAATTTCATCTCTGCAATTTCATCTCATATTCTCTATTAAGAATAGGTGAGGGTAATTTTGTTTCATTTTTTCCTCTGGTTCCCATGTTTCCTCTTCATACTTATGGTTCCTCCATAACTCTTTTACAAGGTGAGTTTTCTTGTTATGTAGAAATTTTTCTCTACAGTTCAATATCTCTACCAGCTACACCATATAAGATAGTTCACATTCTAGTTGTACCACCTCCAGATTCGTACTTGTGAGGGACTAGGTATGTACTTCCTTAAGAGAGATACGTGGAATACATCATGTACATGAGATAGATTTTGTGCAAGTTCTAAGTGATAATCCACTTATCCTATGTGATCAAGGATTTGAAAGGGGCCAATGTACCTAGGACTAAGCTTCCCTTAATATACAAATCATATGACTCTCTTCTATGGTGATATCCAAAGAAAAAAAATTGTCTCAAACATCAAATTCCAAGTCCCTTTAATAGTTTTCATCATAGATCTTCTATCGTCTTTGAGCATATTTTATATATTGTCAGATGGTATAAACCTTTTCTATCATCACTTGAACAATATCAGGACCATGTATCTTTCTCCAACTAACTTAATCCCAATAGGTATTATTTCTATATCACTTCCTATATGAAGCTTCATAGAGTGTCATTTGAATACTCGAGTGAAATTTTTTATTGTATGATAACTCATCTAATTGGAGGTGTTGATCCCATCCACCTATAAATTATATTAATCATGTTCTCATCATATCCTCATGTGCCTTAATATTCCTTTCAAATTGGCCATCGGTTAGGGGTGATAGTTCATGCTGAAATTCAAATCAGTATTCAGAGAATATTGAATACTTATCTATAATTTAGATGTCAACATTATATAAAAATCATAAATGATTGAATTTTGAACACCATGTACCCACACCACTTACTTTACTTATTTATTGGAAATTTGTTCAAGAGAAAAATCCACACAAATAGTGATGAAATGGCCAGTATTGGTGAGTCGATCCACTATAACCAATATCGCATTGTTTCTTTTGGTTGTTATTGGGAGACCAATGAAAAGGTCTATAGTGATATTTTCCCACTAATATATTGGAATGTGTAGTTGTTTTAATACCCCTTTAGTAAGTTGTCTCTTCACCTTCACATTTTAACATACCAAACATCATGTAGTGCATTCAAGAATCTCTCTTTTCATATTACCCTGCCAAAAAAATTCATGAAGGTTCCTATGGATTTTAGTGCTTTTGGGATGTATAGAGAATATAGATCTATGAGATTCATCAATTAGATCCTTATTTATCTCTGGGATGGATGGGAAAAATTTACTTGTATGAAATTTTAGTACATCTTCTTGAACAATATTAAACTCAGTAAACTTCCCATTCTTCATAGCCTATATCTTCTTTTGTATCAAAATATAATCTATTTGATCTCTCTTGATATTATCTAGTAATTATGGTTGAGAAATTGTTTGGCATAGTATGGATGGTGTACCTTCCCTTATGATTCCCATGTCCAACCTTATTAGGTCCTTGATCAATGTATCTCCTTGAATCTAAATCATTTCTATCACAGCAAGTCCATTCTAAATTAATAAATCAATGACTTTGTTTTATCTTGGGGTGAGAATGAATTGAACATTAATAGTATTTAAGAAGGTATAACCATCTCCTTTTTAACATGTTAAATTCCTTTTTCATTAATATATACTTCAAACTTTGTAGGTATGTGTAGTTATAAAATTTATCTCTATAAAGATAGTGCATCCATATCTTCAGAGTAAAAATAACCACAACTAACTCCAGGTCATAAATAAGATAATTCTACTAATGAGTCTTTAATTGTAAAAATTCATAAGGGATAACCTTTTCATTTTATATGAGGATTTACCCAAGGCATTTCAAAGCTATATCAATATAAATAAAAATCCTTCTCTGACAGAGGGTAGAGTTAACACCATTGCAGTAACCAATCTCTTCTTTAATTCATGGAAACTTTATTCACACTCCTTTGTCTAGATAAACTTAACTTTTTTTTTAGTTTACTTGGTTAGTGGATTAGAAACTCGTGAAATTTTTTTCACAAACCTCCTATAATATCCAGATAAACTAAGGAAACTAAAAATTTTAGTTATTATTATTGGATGTAGACACTCCTCTATAGCCTTTGTCTTGACAGGGTCAACTGAGAACCCTTTATTGGTTATAATGTTCCCCAATAATAAAACTTGTTTAACAAAAAATCACATTTTATGAATTTTCCAAATATATTTCCCTTCCTCATATTTTTCAATATAACACTTAGATTATCCTCATTCTCCTCATGAATTTTGGAATATATCATAATATCATCAATAAAAACTATTGTGAATTTATCAAGGTAGACCATAAAGACTCAATTAATAAAAGATATAAATATAGCAGGAGCATTAGTCAATCTGAAGGTCATAAAAGAAAGCTCGTAATGATCATATCTTATTTGAAATACAGTATTTGAAATATCTTATTTCTTCACCCTCAATTAACGATACCCAGATTGGAGGTCAATCATGGATAAGAATTGATCCCCATGAGGTTGTTTAAATAAATCATCATTCCTTGGGAGAGGGTACTTATTCTTCACTATGATCCCATTATGTTCTCTATAATCAATGCATATTCACATTGATCTGACATTTTTCTTTAAAAAGAGAACATGTGGTTCCCAAGGAGACACACTTGATCTGATAAATCACTTATCTAAAATATCTTGAAGTTATTTATTTAATTCTTCTAACTCTATATTTTTTATTCTATATGGGGTCTTAGATATCAACTTGGAACCAAGTATAAATTAAATGGATAGCTCTACCTATCTTTCTCGAGGATTTCCAGGTAACTTTTTAGGAAATACATCAATGTATTCCTAAATGATGGGGAAATTTTATATTCTTATACTTTCATTTACTTTTCCCTCTTCCCTGATCATCTCCATAAAGAAGTATTTGGGAGGTGCTTCTAGAAAAATCTCAGGTCAGTATATCTCTCCTTTGAAAATAACTCAAGTTTTTCCATTCAAGACTACTGAAATTTATTTAATCCTGCAGTTGATCTTATCATTATACTTTGAGTACCATTTCATCCCTAGTACAGTGTCAAATTCTACAATGGGAATGACTACTATATTTTTGATGATATTGTAATCACCAAAGTAAATACTATAGTTTATATACATTTTTGATGTTAGGATAATCCATCCATAATTCTTGACTAATAACTCCACTTATAGCATCTTGGGGATTCATTCTATTTTATTTTCAAACATAGATTAAATAAAGGAATGCATAGAACCAAAATAAAACAAATTACTTTAAATCTTTTACAGAATAATTAGTATACATGCCAATACATCATTTGGAGCCTCTACTTTATTCATCATGACAAAAAATGACCGAACTTACTCCCTTGGCCTGTGTTGAGGTTGGTTGTGGTTTCCCTCCATTATCTTTTGATTTGGAAATTGATTGGAAAAGTACCCAAGTTATCCACACATTAAGAATTATAATTTAAAATGGGCCTACAACATACTCCATTTTTCATTAGGGTTTAGAATTTTCACCATAAAAAGATAGTTTCGAGCTCTATTCCCATATCTTCTATACATTTAGAACATTCCACTCCCAAGTAAGTAATTACTCAAATGCTTCTTCCTGCATTTGTTGAATGTGGGAAGTTTTACTTTCTTTCATCATGTTTCATGATTGAAATTATTCCCTAATTTTGGATCCATTAATCACTTATTTTCATTTGAACTATGTGACCATTGAGTCTCTAAAAAACCCAATTTAACCTCCATATCAATCTACACTATCTCCTCATAGATTTCACAGTCTCAATTTTCCAAATTCCTCCAAAAATGGGGTCTCAGGCCACTGAATAATCTATCGACATTTCTCTTAGAATCCATAACAAATCTAGTGGCGTATCGATAAATTCTTGAACTTTTCATTTTATATCTTACCACTAATTCATTTTCCTTTTACTTCATCTCTATGAATTACATATCCATTTTTTCGTATCAAATGGGGAAAATATTTATTGATAAATATTCCCCTAAACTCTTCCCACTCTATAGAATCAATATCCCTTCTTAGCTTCATATTTTTAATCAGTTTCCACCTCTTATTAGCTTCTACTTATAAGTGGTATACTAATAGGGTGAATTTATCTAACTCTGAACAATTAAGTACAAAAAATATCTTTTCTATAGAGTAAATCCATTGTCCATCAATAAATGGGTTGGTAGATCCACTAAAATAAGGTGGTTGTTGACGCATTAAGGACTCAATAGCAAGTTGTTCCATTCAAGGTGAGTATGGCCTCTCAACATGATTCATGTTTTTTATACATAGCTTGAGATAGTTAACTCATCATCTAAATAAAGTTTTCCATTCCAAATTTCATCATGATAGAAAGGTCATTAGTGTGTCATCTGTTTCACTCATCATTTATGTGGTTTCTCCAATTTCCTTCTATTTTTCTTGAAGAATAAAACCTTAGTGAGAAACGTGTTACTTTTAGGAATATTACAATTACAAAGGGGGTTTAAGTCTTAAAAAATCATGCTTAAATATATTATTATTTAATAATAATTACATTTTATATATATGCTTCATAATGGTTCATAAATAGATTTTGATTAAAAAACATATCCCTTAGGACTGTCAAACTAGGTGTGCAGCAAGTCTTATTATTTTGAACTATTTACCAATAAATTCTATATAAATATAGTTTTTTCAGGGTTGTTACCCCCAAGTTACATCTATTCCAAAGCCCCATCCACTTGTGGTATCCAGATAGGGATTTCATTTCTTAGAAACCACTCACCTAATACATAACCAAAATTACAAGAAGTTTTCCTTTATTTATACTTATCCATATGGTCCATACTAAAGTTTTCAATTCCTAATTTTTACAAATAACTAAACTATCCTCTCATACCGACTATGGAATCCCACATTTTTCTTAAAAAACTGTTCATTACATGGAACAAAACACCGGATCTTTTAAATTTTAGTTTCTTGAAAATTTAGAACAAAATACATGGAAACATAAAAAAAATTTCTAATACACTTGAAATATTTCTTCATGGGTTCAACCTAGATTACTTTTATATAATATCATATACTGGTGGAATACATCAAATGAAATGGGTGAGCATGAAGCTGATTAAGGTAAAAATAAAGGGATACAATTAGTATGTGATCATAAGGTATAAAAATAAGAAGATAAGGAATAATAATATAGAATGAACAAGAGAACATGAGTCATAAAAGAATAAATATAACATGTATAATAACATGGAAATATGGATACACCATAAAAGTGAGGCATTTGTAAGAATATCACCATGGTTTACCACCACGGTGTCATAAATGAAAATTACTAAGATTATTCACCAAGGTATCATAAAACATGTCATCTCTAGAGATTAATTTTTTTACCCAATGAATTGGAGAACTAACATGGAAAACACTTCATATGTATTAATTTCATGTGATCCAAATTGAATAGAATAAATCATTTGTTCAATAACATGAGGAGAATAAAGTATGGGTTTCATATAAAATCATTGAGTATGTGGGTGCTTAAAGGATTTCCCATGACATCATTTTTGACCCACGAAAAGGGAATGTGGGTTTTTTATATGTAAATACCTAAATAAAGAAAATATATTTACATTTATTTGAATACCCATGGATAAATAAATGTTTTTTGTATTCATAATATAATAATTTTTTATGTAAAAGAGATAAATTGAGAAGTAAATTCAGTAGCTTGATGGGTATAAAATATGGATTTAGAAAAGGTTAAAATGAGAGAGAAAAGGTGTCCCATTGAGAAAAAATTATTTTATCAGTAAGTGTATGATAAAAATCATAAGAAACGAAATAATAATACCCTTTAGAATACATACTCAAAAATAATTACTTGAATGGAAAAGAAGATGGTAAGAATTCCCTTCCCATGAAGAGTTGCTCCTAAATCTTAAGGATGGAACATTGGTGGATTAAAGACACTAGTGGGGGTCTTTGGGTAGAAAATGACCAGAAATTTGTATAGGATGGATTTTTAGTGAAGTTTAAAGGTGAAATGTGTGGTTATTTATAGAAAAAGTGGTGGAACTGTTTAATAATTTCAAAATATAGGTCTTAGAGATCTATGTTGTGATAAAAGAAAAACCACTAGATTACCCATTGTTTTTTCTCATGGTTTTGGAAATTTGAGTCACATTTGATGATATTTTAATACAATAGAACCGAGCACCATTTTTTAATATTCATTTGGACATGGTAAACTATATTTTCAACAAAATAATGTTTTAAAATCAAATTTTCCATTTTTAGACTTTAGAAATTCACTTATAGTTTTAGAAATTGATTAAAATATATTAAAATACTTCATATTAAAAACATATTTTAGTTCATGGATTTAATTAATTATTACATCATTATGGCATAAATAAAAATTCATAAAACATACCGAAAACCCAAAACTCTATGTTTAATATTCAATGAAAAAAATAATTTATTTTAGAAATTTCTCAAAAATTCACCCTAACATAATTTCAACATTATGATTTCAAATATAATTTTTTTATCTAAAAATTTATATAAATATGATAATTTTAACTTTAAAATAATTAAATCATGACTAATTAAAAAATAGTAGTTTTTAATACATAGTCAAATTTCTAACACTTATGAAAAAATCCTAGGAAATTATAAAATTATTTTATGATTTCTATTTAAATTAAAGTGTTTTAAAAGACTATTTCATTGAAAGAAGTATTCTTTAGAATACCTGAGTTTATTATATAATTGTATATAATTTCAAAAAATACAATTATGTTTTATTTTCTTCCAACAATCAATTTATCAAATTGGTATTACTTAAATAAATATTTTATTAAACAAAACTATTCTCAAAATGGAACAGATGGAATAACTATTTTATTTATACAAAGGAAATTACACTTTATGTAACTAAGTCTTGGAAATGTATCCCCTTATTAAACCTGAAAACTCCCTAAGGGTATGGTGTGCAATGGGTGTAGTTTCATGGGGTGGCTCAGCTAACATTGATCGTCTGGTAATCTCCACTAACTTGAACTTATCCTGTAGGAAATTTCATTCAAACATCATGTGTTAAATCTCTACTTAGGATTTATCAAGGGTGGACCCCAGTGGATCCACCTCCCTCCCAAGTTCAAACTAATGGGATTCAAACAGCATGGCTCTACTCGTTGAGTATATCATTTCTCCTTTCTGCATCAATTTTCCTTTTTCATTACTACTTATAAACACATATTATAATGGTAAAAGTATTACCAATGTGTATAGTTCCAATCAATCAAACAAACCAATTTTTATATTGAATAACTATCATATCATTATTCCAATAGTCGCATTTATCATGATAAATACCACTTTATTCTTTTATTCAATATTCACTACAATTCCTCCTAAGGTTATATTTTCATTTTCTAAGATTTTGATTGGTATAATAAAATTTTGTTTTACTTATATAGTTTCGTTCATGGGGGTAATGATTCTACAATATATGGGTGATCCATATTGTCCCATTCTATCTTTTTTATTTTATAATTTTTTATCCAATTGTAATGTTTTCCATTTTCAATGGTTTCATAGCTGACTAATGTAATGGTATTTATTGATGAGATAAGGTTTTGTTGCTTCCTCTATATTTTTTACTTGTATAATATTATATAATATTACACAAGTTTTCTTAGGAAAAATATATCATTTAAAATTAATTGGTTGTTACACCCAAAACCTATTGTTTATCCTTAGGTTTGCGACCTTGATTAACCATACCTACATTAGTCAATGTTAGGGTGTCTCTGAGCATGACCATCATCTTATGGGAACCTTTTTCACTCACAGTGGATCCTATTCTCACACCTACATCATGATGAGTAGTGAATCATATGGCATCAATAGGTATCCATCATCCTAAATCCCCAAAGCCTTAACCCCATGGTAGTACATGGGTATTCACAATGTCAAACTGATGACTGATTCCTATGAGGGGGAGGCCCTAGGAACTCTTATACATCCAAGTGTGTGTTATTTTTTGGAAACCTAGGAAATCAAAGGGAATACTCCCCCTAGATCCCACGGTTAATATCCTAGGTATCCAACATCCCATAGCTCCTCATCCAATCTATCACTAGTGCATCCACCTAATCCAAGGGTGTATCTTAGGCATCGATCAAGGGAATCAATAGTCACCATTGGGATTTACATCATTCATGTGTGGGAATATAATCCCATATGGAACCTTATATTTCGATTTTAATGTTAGGCATCATGGGTATTCGTAATGGTCTATAGGTATATTCATTCATAAATCGACACCCATGCATTTTTAATGGTGTCACAAATTTATAGGAATCCTTATCATCCTGGGAGACCCTATATGTGCGATCATGCACTCTCTGATTTTGTATCCAAGGTTACACCTCTAGGAATCCACTCTCATATCAACTAAATATTTTTATTCTATCCAAGATATGAATACACCCCTAATATACCTTTACACTAAATCCCAAACATATCAGGAACCTTAGTGCCTCATTCATCTCATTAGAAGATTCCCAAGAATCCAAGAAAATCATAATAATTCCAGTCATAACATCTAATTCCTAGGATTCCTAGTTAATAACATATCATAACCAATATAATATAAAAATTTCTCAAGTGTGGGAAAAATACCCACACCCATCAAGTTTTCCACATCCACTCAAGCTTTCTTGTTTGGTACGGGTTCTAGGTGGAACTCATTACCATCTCTAACAAATATCACATCCACCAACTCAGGGCCAAATCTTAAAGGGTTTCCCACAAAGTTACCCTAGTTAATCACTAATATAGATCCATCCCCTCTAAATCCTTAGTCACCGTGTATATTTTAGGTCAATAACCAATGCTAGGAGGACATCACATCCTTCAGCATCATTAAAGTCATCTTATGGCCTCATAAGACTTAGGTTACACCACACCAGCAATAATATTAGTAGATTTCTCAAGGATTCTCTCTATGTCTCAGGTCACTCTAGAATATTCAACACACCCAAACCATATAATATATTCCTAAGCCCCATCCTCCTAGGCCTAAAACACTATAAGGGTCCTCGCCTGGCTGGATATGGTCATCAATCTCATCATTGGAACACTCTCACTTTCTGGTTTCCAATTGTCTTGGAATTATCTTAGTCTAGACCTCAGCTATTGGAAATGGTGTAATAATTCTATTTCCCAAGATCCAAAGTTTCCTTAGCACTTTGTCTCTTTAACTTTGGGTGCTCACCCAATTTATCAATTTAATTTAAATGTAATTATTTAAATTAAATTAAACATTTCAACAATAACATGGTTCATTACCTTATCGGTGAGGTCACATGAACACATGTATATAAATATCATGAATAATCTAAAGGGATGGGGTTTAGGAATACCTACCTCAATTTAGAATCTTTTTTCCATTTATTCCACAGCCTGAAGACGTTCGTTGAGGCTCACCCAAGCTTGTTCATGGATGTGTCAACACCATCGACTATTTCCCACCTTCTAGGGAACCAAAATCATTCTAAATAGTCCACATAAATTAATTATAAACTCATTATAATTAATTAAATAACTTTACAATTAAATTCCAATTTAATTAAATTTGGAATAAATGCATAAATCTAATCGAATGACCTTGTCGCACTGGAACCATGACCAAGATCTTACGAGAGGCCCGAAATAGACCCCCAACATCCTCCCTATACAAATCCCTAACAATAGTCAAAGTTTACAACATTAAATTAATTTAATTTAATTAAAAACAAAATAAAAATTCATAGTGTGGCATACCTTTGATGAAATGATGAGTGGCGAGAAGCAGAAGTTGTATTGGGACATCCTCTATGATGGTTGAGAAAAACCTCCATCCATATCATCTGATTCTAAGATTCTCTAGTGGAATCAAAACCAAATACCTAAATTGATGAATTAAAACTGAGATTAAAGTATGTAAAATCAATTAAATAGTCTAACAGACTAATATACCTAGTAATAATTTCTAAAAAACACACCATGAACAACACAAATAGAAGGGGTGAATGTAGGAAGAGGGGAAGGCACCGCCAACCCACGTGTGAGCGATGGATGAAGAAATAGTGGATTCCATATTAATAATTCAGAGTGTAAATTTGGTATATGTAAACTTTTAATGAGTCTTGTGGTTTGGCCACATAGTTTTCCAAACCATGCACCAACCATACGAAGTGGCACTTCCCTGGTCTGCAAATTTCTCATGGTTTTTCTGCAACCCTATGAAAATCATGTGTCGAGACCCAAGTCCAAATTAAGATAGACTATTTCCCTTAAAATTTTCATGGTTTCCTCAAAACCATTTCCAAACCATTATATATAGAAATTCACTATAAAAAATAAACTTAAAACTTCCCAACGCTTAGGGTGTCGCATGGTTTCTCCTAAACCGTGTACACCAAACCATGCACCCTATATATAAACCTCCAAAAACAAATATTAATTTACCCAAATATCTCAAGGATCACCTAATAACCTGATCTACCATTTGATCCTCATTTCTTGTCTAAAAAAACACTTTAATGGATTCCCACTCTCGAAATTCAGTTCTGAATGACTGTCCAAATTTTAGCATGGCTGCCAAAAAAATAATTTTTTTATAATTTTCATGCATATACAAACATGGGTAATTAAAAATTCCCCACAATAACACTTCTCAACCCCAAAAAGTCTCATTGGTCATATAAATATATATATTATCCTACCCAAGTCACCAATTCCCAATCAAACACCTACCTTCTCTCCAAGAATGTCAAAATGATTCCCAACTACCACTCCAAAACCATGGTGTTCAAATCAATAAAACTGAGCCAATTCTCATTTCTGATATGAAAACACTAAGATGGTTCTTACCCGATTCTCTTCTATCTCAAGAAATGAATGTGTCTTCATCCAATTGATCATTCGACCTATGATGCTCCTCACAATAGAATTTAATTATGATACCTCAGTGCTTCTCGACACTAGAATTTCATGTCAAAATGCATTCCCAACAATGAAAAAACCCTTTCGATATGGTTCCCAAGCCTCACCCTAACTTACATGAGAATATAATCCAAACACCATAACCCATTATCATTTCCAATTTCCAAGTTAGAATGGATGTGATTCCACCATCCATGAACAACATGATCACTCTAAATATTCATTTAAAATACTTGTATAATACCTTAAATATTCTTATTATATCCAAAATGATGTACCTAATATATTTTCAAACTCACCACTTCCAATTTCACACAAAAACACCAATCATTCCTCTTCTAGAATAATCTTTTAAAAAATGATCATTCTCAACTGCCAATTTCATACTTATTCATCTGATTAGAGTGAAATAAATCCCTAAGTAATCCTGAGATATTCCTGATAAATCCATATAATCCACAACCATACTTACAGAATGATTCAATAGTTGAATCCTTGATCAAAAAATGTTGATATCATGCCCCTAACATGAGCACTAAGTGTTTCTGGTCTAATCTTATCTGGACCATCTCGCAACATCCTGAGCTCTAATACAATGCTTCAACTCCTTCCAAAATCATATCCTTATTCACATCTGACATTCTCTAAGAAATATAGATAAATTTGTAAACACTTACACTTTGGTATTAAAAGAATCTGTCAATCAACTCTTGATCAGTCACACGAAACCATGACACTATCCGCATGACGGTTATATCACCACTACAGAAATCACACTCCCCATAATTAGAGTATCCTTGTAATTTTTCTTTTGAAACAAGTTCCTAATCATTTTGGACCATTACCCATCCATCTCTAAACACAATGACTAGAATATCCAAACTCACTCACGCCCAAGAACCGAACCAAGGAAACATATGTTCCCAAATTCCCACTCTTAGGTCTCATATATATAACGGAATCTCATGCCAAACTACCTATGAGGGAAATGCATCCCACCGATCATATGCCTATGGGACTTCTCCATAAATAATCCCAACTTATCTAGGGTCATACATACATACACATATACATATATATAATTGAATCACTCGAGATAATATTATCTTATGAAAATACATCCTATAGTCTCGTTAAATATAATTCCATTCCAAGCTATATGAGAAAACATTGTATAGGTTGTTACTAAAATTTTAAATATCTAAAAAAATATGGTATATTCAACCATCATCCCCATTTGGTGATCTATATCCAGAAAATTGCTGCTACTTAGTTTGGTTAAGTATAGTTTCATTCAAATTTATATGGAGAAACACTATATAGGTTATTACAAGAACTTTAAATAACTAAACTTGAGTAATAATAACATATTATGGAACCATGTGCCTCTCTGACCTACTATAGTCACCTCATATCCCATAACCCAAGAGAATAAGTCATCATCATATACAATAATATCACTATAGATCAATATGACCTACCATTTGTGAAGAATGTATATACATGTCAGTCCAGATGAGTAGAATTCCAAAATGTACTTATATAATAAAATGGAATATGATCAGTTCTTGACAATTTAATCAGGTAAAACTCTCATCAGTAAAAAAACACACTTGTAGATCCCTACATGTCATGTGAATCCTATGTACATAGAATGATTCATATGCAGAAACCTCTTACCTCTATGGGCCAAGATCTAAAATCCATAACTGGTATATTCCCAATGGTCCAAGAGACAACAGTATGAAATAGTCATGATCCTCAAACATCATGTGCCTCACACAAGGTTATATCATATCAACTATAAAAATGAAAACTAAAACATCAATATTATCCCTGGAAACCTAAAATTATGACCAAAAAAGGTGTTCTTGACACACTAACCCGATATCCATCACAATCACTAGCACATCTCTATCTCCTTACCACCATCTCTCAAAAAGGAAGATAATGAAAAAAACTCTGATATAACTTTGTAATTCCCCACCCCATCTCACTCTAAATAGTATTCAAACTATATAGCCAAATGACCTCAAGTCTGCCTCCCCATATGTTAGAGGCTACCAATAGGTAGTGAGGGTCTATAGGAATATTTTGGGGAGACAATGACCCCTTATATAACAATTCACAATAACAATACAAATAACCAAGAATAATACATATCTAAGTATATAGAATAATAAATAAACAAAGCATGCTACAAAAAAATTAAATACTAATATAAAATCACACAGACTAATCTCAAAGTGGGATTACCATATATAAAAAACAATAATAAAATAAATAAAAGGTATCCACTTATAATTCAAGATATACATTGTCCCAATATTTTAAACCATCCAAGATTCTCTTACTATAACACAGAATATCGGTTGTTAGCTCAGACTTTTCATACATCCAAGTTAGTGTATGCTCGGTTACCCAAGTGAAATGGTAGCCCAATTAGGGAGTTAATATATAACTCGGTAGGGAACCACAAATGTGGTCCCATACCATACCAAAAATGCAGTGATATATTCATGTGATATGCTTGAAATAAATAGATAAAATACTAATAAAATAAAACCCACAACAATACCTACTTAGGTAGGATGCTGGTATTTCTATGAGTGTGTATGATGACTATTCCAACCAATACCTCAATGAACCTAATGGTGAATATTTATAAACTAATCTAAGACCAAAACCTATCATTGATCATTAGGTACATTATCCTGATGAATGATACATACTTAAACCTTTGAGCATGATCATCACCTCAAGGGAACCCCTATTCACTAATTGGATATCTCAGTCTCACACTTCCATCGTGATGAGTAGTATATCATATGTCTTCATCCAGAATCCCTCATCCTAAATCCCCAAAGTCATAACACAATGGTTGTACCTAGGAATTCAAAATGTCAAGATAACTACTGATTATTAGTAGAGGGAGGCCCTACGAAATCCTATAAATTTAGGCGTCGTTGATTCCGAGGTGACCTAGGAAATCAAATGAAATACCCTCTCTAGAACCCATGGTCAATATCCTAGACATAAAACATATCACAACTCCACTTCCAATCCACCACTGGTGCTGCCACCTAATCCTTAGAGGTATCCTAGGCATTGATTAAGGGGATGAATATTCACCCTCGGTATGTCCAACATTTGATAAAGGGGATATACACCCACCTAGATCCTAATTCCACTATTCGAATCTCAGTAATCAAAATCATTTTTAATAGTCTACTGGTATCTCTATTCAAATCCATACAACCAGTCATTCACAATAGTGTCATAAATTCAGAGGATTCTCTGCCATCCTAGGAATTCCTATATGCATGATCATTCACTCTTTGATGATGGATCCTAGGTAAAACATCTAGGAATCCACTCTTGAAACAACTAAATCTCTATATGTTATCTCATCTAGAAATCTTCCCCCAATATACAGTGAGATCGGATCCAAAACATACTGGTCATCCTAGGTCCTCATCTGTATTGTTGGATGATTTTAGGGAATCTAGGAAAATAAAAATAATTCTATGCCTAGTGGATGATTCTAAAAAGTCGTAGGAAATCAAATATCATAACCAAAATAATATAAAAACATACTAAGGGCTGTAAAATAACCCACCCCCATAATGTTGTCAAAATCTCCTTGGGTTCGCTTGTTTGGTATGGCTTCTAGGTGACACCCACTACCATATCTACCTAATGTCACATCCAAATTATTAGGGTCATCTATCATAGGTATTACCATAGATTCACCTAAGTTCATCAATACTATGGTGGCATCCCCTCGAGATCCTTGGTCACTATGGGTCTTTCAGGTCAACACCTGACTCTCAGAGGACATCTCATCCCTCGGCATCATTAAAGTCATATCACATCCTCACAAGCCTTTGGGGTATGCCACACCAATGATAGTATCTAGATATGGATCAAGGAAAATCATTATGTCTTGGGTCACACCAAAATGTTCAACTCCTCTGGTCCATATAATATCTTACTAAGGTCCATCCACATAATCCTAACATATTGAATGGTTCCTCACTTGGCCAATTAGGTTCGTCTATCTCATCATCATCACACTCTCTCTTAGAGGTGTCAAAGTTTCTAGGAATCATCTTAGTACAGACCTCATGCATCAGCGGTTGAGGCATCAAGACAGTTCCCATGATCCACAGTGACCTTAGACTTCATCTCTTTAACTTCATGTGCTCATTGAAATTATCAATTTAATTTATATTACACTATTTAAATTAAATTAATAAATTAAAATATAACAGTGGACATCAACCTAATGAAGATTTTATAAACCCACATGCATATAAAAATCATGTATAATCCAAATTGATGGTATCAAGGTCTATCTACATCAATTTAAAATCTTTTACCAATATATTCCACAGCCCAACAACTTTTGTAGAGTCTTTCCCAAGCTCATCCAAGGTTGACCCAACACCACAATCCATTTTCCACCTTCCTAGATACCTAACTCCCACAAAATAGTCCACATAAATTAATTATAACCTCATTATATTTATTTAAACAACCTTAACCTAAATTCCAATTTAATTCAAATTAAAGTAAATGCTGAAATCACATCAGAAAACCTTTCTACATTGAAATCCTGACCAACATCCTGTGGGAGGTCTAAAACAAACCCCCCAAAAACATATCAGTATAAATACCTAACAAGTATCAATTTTTAAATCATTAAATTAATTTAATTTAATGAAAACCCAAAGAAAAATGCATGGTGTGATGTACCTTTGATGAAATGACAAGCGGTGATAAGCAGACGTTATCTCGGAATTCCCTCTATATGGGATTAACAAAATACCCAACTATATCATTTTATTCCACCATTATATGAGGAAATCAAAACCAAATAAATATACCAAATAACTAAAACTTTGAGGAAAGTAAGTAAAATCAATGACGGAGTTCAATAGAGTGGGAAACCTACTCAGAGTTACTGGAAAAACACAGAAAGATCATCCCAAATCAAAGGGGATATTAGACCATGTACCTGATTAGATCTCATAATAAATCACATGTATGGGCACGTAAGGGGTGGAACACAGTGGGATATTCCTTGGTGACTAGGGTTCCTCTACCACCACTCCTCCCTTCTCCTCCTCTCAATTTTCCTGGTAGGTGTGGTCGGGGCTTGGGATGTGTGTGGTGCGGAGTGTCGACCGCTCTTGGTCTTGAAGACTGGCAAGGCCTCCGGAGCTCTGTTGATGAAGATCGCCGTTCAAACTCCTCTGACGATTCAATTTGCAGGTCTTCATTCCCACACGTGTGACAGCATCACCTCTTCTCTGATAGCGCCACCCACCCTTTATTTCTTCTAGTTTGGGTTCTTCAGGGCCATCGTCTTCCCCCGGGTCAGTACGAGGTTGTAGGTGGCATCCTCAGGAACAAATGGTGCTGACGGTGTCTCCTTCTCTTTTTGTTTCGTTGTGGCTCATTGGTTTTTCCGGCGTCTTAGGTTCCAGCGTGGCGATGGCCGAGTGGCAGTTGCGTTCACCATCAGGACCTGGTTTTTTTTGCTGTAGTGTAGATCTGGTTCCTATTCTATGTTTTTGGTTTCCTACAGCGGTGTGGTTTGACGTGGATAGGGGATTCATGGTGGCCCCTTCTGATCGATTGAGGGTTCAGGCTTTGGCAGTTGGTGATGGGAGGCTTGGGTTCCGTGTGGCCTAGATGGTGTTGTTGGTCGACAGAGGCATGGCTCTAGGTTGATGGGTGTTGTGGAAACGTGTGGGGCGGTGTTGGTGGATCCCAACATGTTACTTTGTTTTGAGAGGGTCTGGCTTTGGATAGATTTCTGGTCTAGGAATACTAGGCTCCTGATCGACCTGATTTTTCTTTATTTGATTTGATGTTTTCATCCTGGTTTCTTATTTGGTTCTCACTAACCCAAAAGTGATTGATTTGAAAAATCAAAAAAATGAAGTTTCAGTCAGTCAGTTAGACCATGTACCTTGGATTTATCCACAAGGTTTGATAAATAACATCAACGAGAAAACAATAAAATACCATATAACTATGTAATTCTATAAATACCATAAATATATAAAAGCAAAACCAACTAGGACCATATTCAAAACATTCTCCCAAATTCTTCCAGAATATAATTCCAAGAAACACCCATGAATTTTCCATTTATGATCAATTATTGATTAAAACATTATTTTATCTTGAATGGCCCGAAGGCCTTCATTTTTATTGATTTTTTATAACCCCATTTAAAGGGATGAGGGGGAACCCTTAAAAGTCCCATAGGCTTAGTGATTACAAGTCCCATAGGCTTCAGAGAAACTACATTACCCGAAGGTCTTAGGGAAATCAACCAGACTATAACTAAAAGGAACTGTCCCTCCCCAGCATCTCCATCATGATGGTAGCTCTCCACCTTTGAATGTAAATCTGGCTAAGCTTCTCGTGCAAGCACAGGATGGTCCCGATGGTGTAGTCATACCCTCTCATTCTTCTAAATCCATTGGTTCTTCTCTGGTGAGTGCACCTACTCTGAATCCTCCTCTAGGGCTGCTCTTTTTTTGTAGATTCTGTCTGGGGAAACTACATGTGTCCCGAAGGCCTTGAGGTGTCTTGAAGGCCTTAAAGGTGGCCAGAAATCCCTACTGACCCAAATTCCTAGGTGGCCTGAAGTCCTTAACGACTCCAAGCCCAAACTGGTGGCACAAGGTGAATTGTTCCAGCTGCTACATCATCGAACAGTACCTGCTACAATACCTGCTACAATAATTGTTGCAGTTCCTGCATAGTCCCTACTATAGTAACCCGGAAATATACCTCCATCTATTTTTGAACCTGGGTCACGTGGATGCACTTAAGGATACCTCACCAACTGGATTGAGACTCATGTGCTTTAAAACTTTATTTTAATGGTGAAAAACAAGCCTTAAAGTAATTTCTTTGAAAATAAAATTAAAAAATGATTGTTCTTAATAATTTAAACTTCAGTAAAAAACATTCCAAGTATTTTATTAATTTTTAAGACCTTTTTAAAGAACAAAATATACCATATGAAAACCCTAATAGCATTAAGGAATCAATTAGAAAACCCAACCCCCATTTGAATCTAGGGTTTCATTTATAAAATCCACCAGAGAAATTTCTCAAATAATAAGGTTCATGAGATTAGCTTAAAACAAATTTTCACCATGATTCTAATTTGAGAAATCCTTTATAATAAAATTAATATATATTAATGATTTATTTTCCAATAAAATTAACCTTAAACATATTTAATATTAATATTAAATCTTAGAACATGATTAAAACCATAATCAATCAACATTTTATAATATAAAGTCTAAATATGAGGGGAAACTACCTCAAACTAAGATAAACTCAATGTATTTGATGGATATAATGCCTTGTTTCCTCCCATCCCATTAATTTAACATTTTTTTATATTGGAGGTGCTCTGAAAAAGGCTTGAGGAGCTTCTATGGTGGTTGGAGGTGCATTAGAGATATTGTAGGATATTAATGTTGTGAAAGGTTTACATAATGTGACTGGTATTTCACATATTTTTTAGTTGGTTATATTAATAGACTATGTGTGGGTATTGAATAATCCATGAAATATATTCACATCATGAAAGTAATTCATAATGTGTACTTAAATCTGGATGAGGTTATGTAAATTTTAGAGAAAGTTGTTTTTTTTAGGAAAGAATTGTGAATGTGTTACATGACATGAAAGTATTGAGCTCCAAGTTTTAAATAGGTTTTTTGGATAACCCCCACCCCCCCCTAATTTTTTCATACCCATTTCCAATTTAATTCTGGTTGAACCCTAGGTGGATCTCATAGGATCTTCATCCCCCCATCCAACTGCCTTGATCTGTTGGTTTTGGTGGAGTCTTTTTGAAAATCCATAGTGAGTTATCCTCTCTTCCCCGTGGTTTTCCTTCCATTACTCTTTGTAGATCCACTTTGGTGGTAATTTTTTAGTTTGGTTTGTGATTTGGGGTACATTTTTTATAACCATTGATGCAATTTAGGTTGATATATGGGTTTTGTGTGCAGTTTTAGTTTGCAAGTGCTTCTTCTTCACCCTATGGTGTGCAGCGAGGTGGAAAATATTCTTTGAGGTAGGGAATTCCTTTATTTAATAATTTTATCTTAATTTATTTTCAAAATGAACTGTAAAAATAGTAAAAAATTATTATTATTATTAGGGTTATAATGGGTTTACCGGGGGTTAAACAAAGAGATAAGAGTAAAAAATACACTTAATATTATCTAAATATTATTTTTTGAAATTATTTATACCTTATATTATCTTAAATTCTAATTCATATCCATTTGGTTCCACTTTCACAAAACAATTACTTTATATTATTTAAATCATTTAAGTAATTTCATGTGTATCCATCCTCTCACTTATAAAAGTGAACCTCTTCACCTCCCTTATTCATAATCGTTGAGCACAATAAAATATCTAAGGCCCACTCGAAAACATTTCTAGATTAATTACCTTAATTCTTGATATTATTTTCTTCTCTTATGACTATCCTATGAAGGCTTAAGGTGTATTTTAATGGAGGTCTCTTAAAGAAGTGGTAATCATGTTTACTGATTCTTTCAAAGTTTATTTATTATTCTACTTCCTCTAAATTTGTTTTAATAATACTAACATAATTAATCCAAAATCATAAATATAACAAGATTTTATTATTATTATGGGATATCCATTTTCCACCTCATTTCTATCAAATGTGAAATGAAAGTATCGCTTATACGTATGTGTGGACTACCACCTCCACATAGTGATATGATTAATTTCTCACCACCATCTTTCATGGTTGGATATTTTGATGGATATAATTTTATATATTATATTTATGAAATAATTCTTATTATGTAATTATAATATCTTATCTACCTTATTATATTTCCATCCGTTGGGAAATTATAACATCGCTCGTGCATATGTGTTGACAACTACCACCTCGAAGTGATGTGATTTGTTTTATATTCCCACAATACATGGCCGGAAATAAGAATAGATTTAATAAATATATATGATATTTATAATATACTAATTATTCTATAAAATAAATTTATTATTTAACTCCCTTTCATTCTATCCATGGAAAATTGGAAACATCACTCGTGCGTATAGATGGACTATTGTCTCCACAAAGTGATGTACTTCATTTTTCATCACTGATTTATATGAATGGTTATAAAAGTGTGTATAATGATTAAATATGATAATTAAGAAATTATTAACTTTTTTAAGATGATGTAAACATGATAAATATGCAAGTATTGAAACTACCAAATCGAAACATGCATTAAAAATGTAACAGTTTACACTCAAAAATCATGATATTAATAAGGAATTATTAATAAATGAGTGTTGAAATATTATAAGTGGATAATGTATGATATTATAAGTATATATATATTCCTGTTATATAATTAAAATAAATTTAAATTTATTATACAAGATTCTAAAATCACGTATGAGGAAATCCAAACTTGCGGTAAGATTTTATTATACAATCTCATTTTTTTAGGATTCTTTATGTTTAAACTTCCATTTAAGGAAATTATAAACACTTTCTATTTTATACTCCATATATTTTCTTATCATACATTTATTTCTATATATTAAAATTTATCTTTTCATTTTCCTCTCTCTAAGTACTCAAATTTCCAAAAGAATGTTTTTAAGGAAAACCAGATTTTTTTTCTATTTGGTAGAGAAGCTTTTTATTCCATGTTCATATTTTCTTTAAAATGTATACAATTATATTTTTAATATTATCTAATTATTTATTAATTTTATTTTTACCCTTGATTTTATTTCTATAAAAATTATTGAAAGGAATATTTTTTTAGATTTTTTAATGAGGAACTTTTTACAAATGATGTAAACATAATATTTGTTTTAATGTTTACCGTACAACTGTATTTTCCTGTTATTATGACTATTATTTTACTTGGGGATTCATTTACATGCTTTCAGGATTATTTTGAAAGAAAATTATTTGTATAATATTCTAAAAAAGTTAAATTTTAGATAAGTGATTTCAAAATGAAAAGGTTTTTTCCCTCTAAAATGTTTATGTGATATTTTAAAAGTATTTTCATCTATGTCAACATCCTTTGATAAATCTTATGCCTTACTAGGGATATAATAAAATAATACCATCCACCATATTACTCTTTATGTATTATGATCATGTTTCTCTTATGATTTATTGGGTAAAATATTAACATTTTGTATGTTAGTTTTTTAATATGAATGTTTCTATGTATTATGTATTGAATTACTATTAATTTCATTCATATAATGAATGCATTGGACTTAGTAAGTGATGTACGGTGCCTTTTATATCCCCTAATTCATCATTTGGTCAAATGAGACAAACTATTTTAGGTATTTGTCTTACACATTACCTATTTATATATGATTTCTTGGCATGAGGCCTTGATTGTAAGATTATGATGACCAAAATTATGAATTCTATCATTATGAAATTATTTATTATTATCCATGTGATTATTTGTGTTGTTATGTAATCCATGGATATATTTTCATTTTATGATATTATTTATATGTAATATTTTATTATTTTTTATATCCACCATATTATTTCTGCTTTATTTATTCTATGATAGTTTTTATCATATTCTTTCTAAAAGGAAACCTCTAGGATCAGAAAAGAATCACTAATAGGAAGGTGAATCGGTTATCCAATTTTTTAAGTTACATCGATGAAAAAACTCTCATAACTTTTTAGGGTTAATTTTGATCATTTACCAACACACACACATGAAGGTCAAAGCATATTTACATGGTTCAACTTTGGATATAAGAAGGAGAGTCCTTAATGTGATCGGAATTCCACAAAGATCAAATAACCCAATAGTATCAACATGTTGGTACAACAAGAAAATATTATCCTTGTACTCATGTTACAATAAGTCTCCTAACTATGATAGTGATTCATACACTATTATAATTATTAAATAATTTGTTATAAACAAGAATAAATCAATCCAAATATAACCTTTATTTATTGATGGAGTGTTTTTCTTCCTATTCTTCTTCAACCAGTAGAAACTTAGGTGAGATCCCTTTAATCTATTCCTATTGCACAATGCATTATTCTTTCTCTTATATTATTATTCTTTCTCTAGTATTACTCTTTATCTATTACTCCTCTACTTCACACACACCACTCTCTTATTTTAATTCAAAAAAATTACACTCTTACTTTATTTTCATAGCAGAAATTGAAAAGTATATGATCATTGAATTTCTTCAAATATAAATTCAAACCTCTAACTTCCTTCAACCAAATTATCTACCCCCACTTTATTTTGAGACTTTAGATCTTGTATGATCGATTTTATATTATTGATCCTTCCAAAATTACATCACTTATCGAGTTGGTGAGCCACAAATTTTTCTAAGAGGAAACATCATAAAAAATCACTTGTAACTATAAAAAACTGTCTGACATAGAATTCACCATGACCTACTACAAAACTATAAGTCGTTTTTCCTCTAAAATATAAACAACCATGGTGTATTCCACCTTAGTTTGGTCATTTTGGCCTACTTCTCTACCAATTTTCACGGCATGTTCTACAATGATCATAGTCTCTTATATTATATGTTTTGTAATATAGTGACACCTATTGACCATGACTTGTATGAACACCACCATGGGTGTATTGTATTTACCTTTTCTCATAGGAAGACTCAATGAACACCATAGGGACTTCCATGTCCATTTTTTCCTTGGTAATTTATCATAAACACACTAGAAGATCTCAACAGAGATCACCACATCCATTTTTTCCTTTAATTTTTTTCATAAAAACACTACCAATGTACCATGGCCATAAAAAATCCTTACCATGGAATATCCTTGCCCATTTTGGTCCTAATTATCATTAAAACACCCTCAAACATGGAAGTTGATTTTCTGGGTTAGTCTTTCCTTCTTCAGTCTTCTTCAAAGTTCATAAAAAGTATGAATCATGATAATTTAATCATTATGTATATATTAATTAAGAACAAATTACTTGGAATTGTATAATTTAACTTTAAATATGATTTCTCTATTGAAAAAAAATATAACACTCTCACAATCATATCCTCTTCACTAATTCTTCAACCTCACTTATCACATTAACCATCTTAGCATTTCTTGGGCTTAAAAATATCTTCCTTTGGATTTTCTTGTCAACCAAGGAACAAAAATAACCAATAAACTTTTAAAACTTGGAAATGGATCATCATATAATAATTATAAGTCTATATGAGTGAACTCATTGTATGAAATATTAACATTATAAAAATAATAATATGTTTTCCATAAGATATTTTTCCTATATGTAGATTCCTAAAAAAACTTTACAATCTTCAATTAGAACTTTGTCAACATTTCAAACATAAATGTTCTACAACCACTTATATCAAACTATTAAAATAGTTCACACATGTTCAAATCATATATTACCCATTTTAATAAATCTATTTACATATATATATATAATTCATTTTAAGATATAATTCACCCAAAGGTAACACATATCGATGGACACTCTCCCTATAGTGTATAGTCCCCATTTAACAAAAAGTAGGAAGATAAACATAATGGAAAGATTTATATTTTCAATTTTTATCCCCCTTTGACAACTATATACAAAGAAAAGGTAAGAGTGGGAGTAACACATCATTCTTTAGATGTATAAATATTGAGGTTTAACACATAACCACAACCTCATATTTTGAAATGATTCCTTTGACAGTGGCTTGGTGAATACATCGAAAATTTTCTCCTTAGTAGGAGAAATGTCTAACTTTTACTCATTTTTTCCCACTATCAATTTGATGAATTAATATTTTATATCAATTTTCTAGTATCATGAATACTGAACTAAATTATTTAAAAATATTAATAGCACTTTGATTATCACATCCCAAAAGTAATGGAAACTTCACTTTAACTTTTTAATCTTCTAGCTGAGTCTTTATTAATAGAATTTATGTTGATGCATGGGTCGCAGCCATATATTAAGAATTCTTAGTGATCAAGGTGATTGAATTATACTCTTTGAATTCCAAAAAACACACATTTCTCCAATAAAGAAAGCTCCATAAGATATACACATCCTATCATCAACACAACCATCCCAATCTGCATCTAAAAAACCGAATAGATAAGATTCCCTTTTTTGTCAGATTTTAATACATAGTTTGATTTGAATTTTATGTATCTAAGTATTATATTTTTATACATGAAATTATACACTTTTTGTGAACTTTGATATAGATTAAAATTTTTAATAGCATGCATAATATCTGATCATGAATTTGTTAAGTATATTAAACTACTAATAAGCTCTAGAATTCCCTTTGATCCACATCCCATCCTTGGTCATATTTGGAATATATTTCTTCTAATAAAATTAGTTTATAAATTAGATTCAAATCCCCTATTCCAAACTTCTTTATAATTTCATTAGATTACTTCTTTTTAGATAGAAAATGTACTATTTTCCTTGAAATATTTGTAATCTAAGAAAATATATCATCTCACTAGGCATAGACATTTCTAAAAGATTATTAAATTATTTAGAAAACTCTTACAAAACTCCTTAATAATTTTTATAAAAAATGATAACATCTATATAAATAATAATAATGATAAATACCACATTTAAACCTTTAATGTAGATATTTTTGTCAACTCTTCTTTTACTAAGCTTTAATTTCTTCAAGAAATTTTCAAGATTACAATACCGAGATCTTGGAAATTGAATTAGCCCATAGAAATCCTTCTTTAAACTAAAAAAGAATAGTTCTCATCTTAAAAAAGAAAGAAACCACATTGTTGTTCTATATACAATTCCTCTTCTAATTCACCAAAGAAGAAGGCTAACTTTACATCTAATTGAATGATATTGAATCGCCTTTATATAGCGATGGAAATAAAAATTCAAATGGTTTCAATTCATGAAACTAGTGAAATTTTCTCATCAAAATAAAATCCTTTAACCTATGAATAGACTCTTCATACCAATATTGTTATATTTCTCACAAATTTTATTTTTTATTAATCTTGTTTCAGAAAACCCACATTGTTTTGATAATGTTATTCTCTTGGGGATTGGGTACTAACTCCCAAGTCTCATTCATTTCTATTTGATTAATATCTTAAATCATTACATGAATTCACTCTTGATGTTTCATTTATTTTTTCACACCTCTTAGTTCAACTTAAGAGAACGACAAGATATGTGAGGTTGGCCTAAAATATCTTCTAGTTTAAATCTGATGTCCATGATTTCCAATGATATTTTAAACCTAAAATTTCCTTCTAATCCTTGTATTATGTGAAAAATATTTTTCTTCATCACTTTAATTTTATGAACAAAATTATTCAACTTTAAATTATTCAGAATTTTTACCATTTTCTAAAACTTCACCTTGGTGTTTCACAAAAAATGAATCATCGTCATCACTTATAGAACTTTATTCTTCATTATAGTTCACTTTATTTATTTTTTCCATCACTCTCACATAAAAAACTAAACATTATTTCTTGTTTATATTTTATAATAATGATATCCTATTCTATATGGTGGATAATCTAGGAAGATACCACTAGAACTTATTCTTTCAAATTTCCCTAGATTTTCACCTTTAAATTTATTAATGTAAGGGATTCCAAACACTCTTAGATACTTCAACCTTGGATATTTAATGTAATACATATCATATGATGACATATAATAATTTATTCTATAAAGAAAATTATTTTTGAATATGAACCACTTCTATAATAGCTTGCCTCCAGAAATAATGTGATGTGTCATGCTCTAACAACATAGTTTGAGCCATATCTATAAGAATTATATTATTTAATTCAGATACAAAAATTTATTGAGGTGTGTATGATGCACTGATCTCATGCTGGATACCATGTTTTTTAAGATATTGTTTAAATCTTCCACTGGTAGACTAAGAACCACTATCTATTAAAATATTCTTCAAATAGTAACCACACTCTTTTTGATCACTTCTATTGATACTCTTAAACCTTTTTAGAGCCTATTATTTACTCTTCATAAACATAATACATGTAATTTTATTAAACTAATTAATAAAGGGAATAAAATACTTATCTCTATTTATTTATTTCTTCCTCATGAGTGTGAAAATGTCAAAGTGAGTTAGCTCTAAAGGATGAGAAAATAGTATTTCTACATTCTTGTGTGGAGTATTCACAATATTTCCATTCCAAAAAGTAGAACACATATAATCACATTATCTATTAAAATTAATAAAATAATCAATATTGTTTGCATTTATAATATTTCACAAATTATTTTGGAATATATGACCAAATATTTGATGTCATAGTTGATTTTCTTCATTCGTTCAAAAATAATAGGAATTCCCAACATCACCAATATGAAAAAAAATCACCTCACGCTCACTATACTCTTATCAATATACATATATCTTTAAAGATATTCATTATAAATCCATCATTCTAAAAAATTATCTCTATTTCCTTTATCACATAACTATGACACACAAAGAAGATTGTGTTTTAGCCCTTCAATATACAATATGGTCTTTGATTTAAATTGATCTTTACCAATCAATATTGATCCAAAAAAAAATTATTTTGAGTGAATCATCATTTACAAAGGTCACCAAGACTTATTTATATTTTTAAACATCCTTTAGAATATTCATATACCCTTTCATATGTGAGTAACAACCAATATCCAAAATCTATGGAAATTATACATAGGATTTTTTATAGGAAACTTCATAAACCATATCTTTCTCTTTTCCTTTATCTTTACTTTTTTGAGAATTTCCAAACTATCACTAGATAAAATTTAGTATGGTATCATAAAAAGACACCCTTTTACAAGAAGATCATGTTGCTCATATCTTTCACAAACATCTTCTGATGGTTGAAATTTATTTTAAATTTTAAATCCATATTTCTTTGGTTGTCTCTAAATTATTTTATTTCGAATGAGGTGGATCCCCCTCATTTTTTTTCTTTAAAACCATATAAACTCGTAATTGTATTAGTAATTAAACCAAAATATACTTTCCATGTGTCCAAAACTTTATAGTGATAGAAATAAATATAAAATAAAATTTTCCTTTAAAACCATCATGTTTTCTAGAACTATAAACCTTCCTTTAAATCTAATTTACACCATTAATCTTAGATCATTTTTTCAAACCAAAATTTTAATGAACTAAAAACTCTTTTTTCTTCATATCCAACTTATTTTCAACCATTTAAACTTCTTATAGCAGTTATTCCATTAAATTATATCTACTCATAATTTACAGAATCTGGAAAATCATTTGATTTTTCAACAAACTTGGTCTTATCAATTTGTTTCTTATTATTAGAACAAAAAAAGTTTTCTTAGTGTTTTTCTCTTTATTTTTTACTATTATTTTTTTATTTCCATGAATATATTATTTACTTGAGATTTCTCTAACTTTATGAATAGAGTTTTGGAAATTCAAATTATATTTTTCAAGTTCCTTTTCCATACTCACAAACATTTTTTTATAAATCCTATATCTACTTATCTTTATATTTCACTCCTTCATTCATATTGATTTTTGAATTATTCTATTCAGCAAAAAGTTTATTCAATTCATGAAATTCTTTCTACAACTTTTATTTTTCAATAATATGAACTAATTCATTAATTCTGATAGATTGATTTTCCATCTTCATATTTTTTATTACCTTTTTCAATTTATAGATCTTCAAAAGACACTCCTTGAGTTCTATTTTTAGTAATAATTCAATCTCAATTTCCTTATTATCCTCAACATCACTACAAATTTCACTAGTGAATTATTCTTCATTCACATTAGTAATGATAATTTTTTCATCAATATAGTTTAATATCGCTATTTCCTCTTATTCATTACTATTATCACTACTTTCACACTTAGATAAGAAATTTACATTTTTTAATTTTGATAAATTCATTCTCTTCCACTTAGTAGAAACCTCTGGTTTTTAAAACTTTGGTGATTATTCTTAAATAATTTCTTTAGTGATTCTTCTTCTTCATTAATAACATTATATTATTTCAACTTTGGAAAATTTGTAGAAAAATTCCCAACTGCTCCATGAAAAAAACATTTTAGTGGAATATTTCCATTAAGTAATACCTTGATTATTCTCATATTTCTAGATATTAGAAAAATCATCTTATCAAACTTTTGATTTAAATTAGAATCATAATTAGAATACACTGTAAGAACCCAGACTTTTCTTTTTAGGTATGGGTTTTTTTTCTGGTGTTTTTGAGAAAAATATGAGTTTCTGGAAATTTAAAGAGTACACGATGTGTACTTATAAGTACACCACATGTACTTAAAAGTACACGCCGTGTACCTGGTTGTTGTGGGTGACCGTGTACTGGCCATGTAATGGATGAGTACATGGTTGTGTGGGGTGACCTAGAGATTGCCTAATGCGGGGCCCAGTAAAGGCATATACATGTCGTGTACTTTTAAAAGGCACACTATGTACTTTTATTTTTAATTATTATATCAGACTAGGGTCGCGTCTAATTAGAAGAACACCCTTCTTTTATCCCCGTCTCGTCCAGGAATGGCTGGGAGTGACGATTCTTATCTGAGCCACCAACCCATTGTTTGTGCTCCGAATCAACCGTCATCAGTTGCATTGGAATTTCCATGGTGAGTTCTTCCATATTCTAGAGCTTCATATGTTTATTTCCCCTCTTTCGGGAGTTATCCTTGGTTGATCGTTTTTGATGTTATTGTAGATTTACCGTGTTCTAGGTCAATTTAAGGTCCAACGCTAGATTATATTGATCATACAATGACGAGGTAGGTGGTTTGTGCCTTTCCGTAGTTATTCTTTGAATATTATGTAAAAAAGTTCCCAATACCCTAGAATAGGGTATTGCGTGTTTAGATATTTTAGCCCTGTTAATGCCTGCTTTTCCTTATGTGCCTGAGTAGAGGTTGTTTGTTTGTGAATAGGGTTATTTTCCATGCTATGGATGTCTTTCCCATGTTTGTTTTGATGTTGAGCATTTGGTCTAGATTTTCTAGTTATGTTACTTGTTTTCCATGCCTAGTGTTGATAGGATGGAGTGATGTTATCTGATGTTGTTATATGCTTGTAGTTGTTTAGCTAAGTAGTTCTTGAAAGTTGTTATCCAAGTAGTTCTTAAGGTTTACTTTGGTTGTTGAACATCATTGTGCACGATTGACTTACACAGGGTTGTGGGAACCTATTGTAGTAGACCATAGGGAGAATGGACACTGAGGTCTTCTCCAGAGTGTCTGTTTATTTTTACGTTGCGAGACCATAGGGGGTATGGACTTTTTTCTTCCCCAGAGTGTCTATAGTTCCACTTTGCGAGACCATAGGGTAAATTGGACATTGAGTGCTTCCTCAAAGTGTCTATAGTTACCGATATGAGACCACAGGGGGAATTAATAGTGAGTTCTTCCTCAAAGAGTCTTTGATAAAGCTGAACCAAAGGGGTTAGTCTGTGAGTACTTCCCATAGGGTTTCTTGTGTTTGATTGGTTGAAACAAAGGGGTTAGGATATGATTACTTCCCATAGGGTTACTTGTTTTTTATTAGATGATTACTTGATATATGAAAATGCGTGCAATTGAAACTCTAGGATTGTTTACTTTTGAGTACTTCCTTGTTTACTACTTCATTTTCCTTATTTCTTGTCATATATATTCACTGACTGTTAGGAACAGATCTTTGGGTGGTTTCCTACTGAGATTTGTATCACACCCTGTTTGGGTTATGCTTTTGGGCCCAAACAGATTATATTGGTTTAGGTATAGATAAGGTCAAATGCCCTTCTACGTCGAGTACTTGACTGCTATGGAGCTGGAGATCATGGGACCAAGCTGAGGCTTGTGATTCTATTGGAGTTTATTTTTTTTATTTGTGCTTTGGTTTAGTACTTTATTCCATCTTTGGGACTTTTTTGGATAATTTCATAGACATATGTATCATGCATCATTTATATATGTTCTCTATCTGTTTATTACTTTCAGTCTTCCACGGTTTACTTATTACATGTTATTACTGCTTTCACTATTGTTATTTGTTTAATTTTACTGCATTACTCTACCAATGAGGGCATAGTTTCCCCACTATCACACCCAATTCCCTCATTGTTAATCGGCTGCCCTTGACATTTGGGGAAATGCGCTTGAGGCCATGTGACCAACCGGGTATGGGGCACCTATGGGTGGCACCCAGACCCAGGATGTTACATACAAAATATCTTCTTCATAAACCTTCTTCTTATGCTTCTCTTATTTTTAAGCACTAAAGATATTTATTTTTCATCCTTTCACATCTTCTTGATAGAATATCCTTTCCTCGTCTCATATGAAATGAGAATACTATATAAATCATCTAGAGGAAGTGTTTCAGGATCTCTGTATTTGAGAGAAGAGACTTCATCATCAAACCTTTCTTGTAATATATAAGGTATCTTCTCAACTATAGTAGTATCATACAACTCATCACTGTAGCTTCTGACTATAATAATAATCACATTTAATCTTTTGAAAAAATCATCTATATTTTCATCTTCTTATATTCTAATATATTCATATTTCAATCTTCAAATTTTTATATTATCTTACTTCACCATCTTATTTCCTTTATAGATATTTTTAAGTTTATCCCAAATTCATTTTGTTATATTGATACCTCTCAATTTGAGAAATTCATTATTGGGTATTGATGAAAATAAATAATTCCTTTCAAAACCATAATTCTCAGCATTCCTTCTATATGTTGTTGTCAAAGTAGAATTCTAAGCATAATGTGGAAAACTATTTGTTGAAACCTCAAGAACATTAAAAATAATAGACAAAATATAAGGCAACATCTTGTCCTTATATATGAGATAATTTTTCCCACCAAATTTTGGAATCCCCTTTCTATTCACTAAATTATGATTTTCTATGACATACACCATAAATTTAGTGAAAAACAATTTTAATAGGTAGAAAATCATTTACAAACATCAAATGGTAAATCACTAATGTGGTGATCTTAGCACTCTAATACCACTTGAAAAGGCACATCTAGGATAAGTAAAGAATCATTGAGAGGATGGGTGAATCATTGATCCAAATTTTTTAAGTTCCCTTGATGAAATATCCCCCATCCCTAGTTAGAGTGAATTTTGATAGATTCCCAACACACAAATAAAGATAATAGAAGATTTACAAGGTTTAACTCTAAAAATGAGAAGGTTGTTCCTTGGCATGATCTGGATTCCAATGAGATCATATGACCCACTAGTTACAATATATAGGTACAAAAAGTTCAATTTATCCTTATACACGTGTTATAATAAGTCTCGTGACTGTTATAATGCTTCCCACATTATTATAATGATTAAAAAATTGATATAAATAATAAGAAATCCCTCCAAAGACTTTATTTTTTGATGTAGTGCTTCTCTTCTTCTTCTTCTCCAACCTATAGAAAATCAGGTGAGATCCCTTAAATGTGTATCAATTGCACAGTCCCCTCTTCTTTCTATTCTATTATTCTTATTTCTCTATTCTTACTCCTTATTTATTATTCCTCTACTTCACACGCACCACTCGCTTCTTTTATTTCACAAAAAATCTACTCTTAATTTCTTTTAACAATAGAAATTACAAAATATATGTGCTAATTTTATTTTTATTTTCAAATTCAAATTCAAACCTCAAGCTTCCTTCAACCAACTCAACTACTCCTACTTCATTTTGAGCCTTTAGATCTTGTAGGATCGATTAGACATCATTGATCCTTCTAAAACGACATCACTTATCAAGTTGGAGATCCATAAATTCATTCAAGATTCAACATAATCGAAAACTACTCGTAACTATAATAAACTCCCTGACATGACTTGCACCATGGGCTATTACAAAACTCTAATATGTTTTACATCAAAAATGATAATCACCACAGTATAGTCCTCTTATGTCTGGCAGTTTTGGCCTACTTATCTACCTGTTAACCACGTCTTGTTCTACCATAGTCATGGTCAATTCTATTGGATTTTTTGTAATACAAATCCACCTATTGACCATGTCTTTTTTTAACACCACCATGGGTATAGCGGCTTTCCCGTTTCATATAAGAAGACTCAATGAACACCCTGAGGACCTTCAGGGGAATTTTTTTCCTTGGTGATTCCTGATAGAAACATAGTAATATCTCCACAGGGATCACCATAGCAATTTTTTCCTTGGAATTTTCACATAGTAACACTACCAAAGAACCAAAACTATCAAAATTATTTCCCATGGGTGAGGCCTTACCCATTTTAGACCTAGTTCTCATCAACACACCCTCCAACATTGGTATAGCCTTACTGGATTGGTCTTTACTTCATTATCCTTCACCAAAACGCATAAAAATATTTAATCATGATAATCCAATCATTATATATATATCAATGAAGAAAAATTTACTTGGTATCATCTAATTTAACTTTTAATACAATTTATGAATTGAAAAAAAAATCAACACACTCAATCTTAACCTCTTAACCAACTATTCAACCTCACTTATCACATCAAAAATATTAGAATTTCTTGGGCTAAAAAAATTTCTTAATGAGAATATAATCTCTCCCTTTATCATGTTTTCATTTCCATAGGTTACCAATAAGGGATTTATGAATGATTTTAGGGATATAATAGAAAAAATAATAAAGTTATCACTAAAATATTAAGTTTTATTTCATGTTTTCATATGTAATATGAGAATCATGTATGTATCTAGTCACCCAAGATTATTAAACTATTCAATAATTTGGTATGAAATATCTTATATCTTGTGATAATATAGTAAAATAACCAACATCTCTGGGTTACTAGAGTTGGGGTGTTACAGTCCTTTTCCCTGATCCATCATATATCTATCCATACCTCCTTTTATGGATAGTATTTTTGAGATAATAGAGAGATAAGAAAATATAAAAATAGATATAAAGGAAATTTGAGAGATATTAAAGAGTAAAAAATGTAATAAAATATAGAGGTAGAATAAATAAAGAAGAGAAACACTTGAGGTGATCCCTCTATGAACCTAAAGGGCAGTGCGTCTTATTAGGCCCCGGTGGGGGTATAACATTTTATCCCCTTTGAGGGTGGTCCAATAGATCAGGTCATGGGATCTATCCCTAAGATCAGGTATTAGACACTCAAGGGTTGGTATTTATCATTATAATTTCAAACTGGAATGATTTAACCATTTTGACACTTCAGTACAAGGTGGGGGGCACGGTTTTACCTAGTTCAACTGCAAGATAAATTATGAGACCCAAAGTTTTGTAAAGCATTGAATATGGTGGGACTATGGTGATAATTTTAAGGGTTTTATAGGAGTTGGGGTTTCTATTTAAATAAATAAAGATATAATCAAACACTGGTAGGAAAAAAGGCCTTTAGCGACAACAAAAATCCATCAATAAAGGCCTATAGTGGTCATCCAATGAATGCCAAATGAAAGATGATTGTGGAATATCGTTATTTTCTATAGTGATCAGTAATAGTAGATTAGTATAGGCTCGATATAAGCACCCTATAGAGACTGCAATTTGGAGGATTCTACGGGGTAAAACTATAGCGACCACCAATTGGCGGTTTCTATAGGAAACATTGGGGCACCGTATTGCAACCTCCGTATAGAGGCCAATAATGATTTTTTTTCTTAAAACTCAACAATGAGTATAAAAAAACAAAAATACCATAATTTAAAAATTCAATAAATATCTCCATGATATGTAGAATCACAAGATCATAAATATATTTTTCCAATAATCTTCCAAGTACTACACCCATAATTAAATAAAATAGAATATATAAAAAATGTGGAAAAAATCACAAAAAAAACTAATAATTAAAATGAAGATAAATATTTTAATTAAAAAAATTCACAACACTGTGAGGTAATTTGATTTTGAATATATTAATAGTTTCAAATATTCTTTTTGAATTTAAATTTCTTATTTTGTTCTCTCGGGTAGACCATGAATATAATTGACATGTTTTCTACTCATAAACATAAAAAATAACACTAATATGATTTTTATATGATTTTACACCATTAAAAGATTGTTCATTAAAGATCTTACTGTTAAATTTTTGTTTTAGTGTTTTAAAATAATAAAAGTTTGTTTATGGTCATCTTAGGAAAATGACACATTGGATTGAAGTTTCATCTAGTTGAACATTTCAAAAATCAATATATGGTTGTTTCCTATGATTTCAGGTCGTTCAGTTGGTTTTTACCCCCTAATGTACACTTTAAAGAGCATCAAAACTTTTAAAAAATTCTTATTCAGTTGTTATAAACATACTAAGTATCTAATTGATGTGTCATCTACTCATAAATATCACAAATAATACTAATATGGTTTTACTATTATTTCACATTATTATATGGCTGTTTTCTATGGATATGACTATTAAATGCAGGTTTTGGTGTTTTAAAACAATAAAAGTGTTTTTTTGATCATCCTGATAAAACAGAACATCATATTGACATTCCATCTACTCCACCATTTCAAAAATCATATTATCATTTTTTTCGTCTGATTTCATGAAATTCGGTGGATGTTCGGTTGGTTTTTACCCCCTAACACACATTTTTAAAGGAAATCAAACCTTTAAAAACTATTTATTTGACCTTTCTGGGAGTAATGAACTTATGATTGATGTTTCTTCTACTTTTACATGTCAACAATAATACTAATATGGTTTTCCTATGATTTCATGTCATTCCAAGGTTGTTTTCTATAGATCTGACCGTTAATTTCCTGTTTTCATGTTTTAAAATAATAAAAGTGTGTTTTCGGTCATATTGGGTAAAAAAACCTTGGATGCACATTTCATCTACTCAACCATTTCACAAGTCATTTTATGGTTTTTCTCATATGATTTCATAGCATTCAGAAGTTGTTCAGTTGGTTTTGACCCCTGATGAATGTTTTGAAAGTGTGTTAAACATTTAAAAATTTCTTATTCAGTTGTTTTAAGAATACCATATGTTTGATTAATGTTATATCTACTTATACATGTTACAAATAATACCAAGATGGTTTTCCTATTATTTCACTTCATTCTAAGGTTTTTTTTCAATCGATCTGGATGTTAAATGAATTATAACAACCTTTGTCTTTATTACACACTTAAACATGATTTATTACATAAACTTGCACTTAATACAACTATGGGGATTGAGAGGCTTAGTGTATTGGAAAATTAGGAACATAACATGAAAACTTAAGACATAAAAATAAAACATCTTTATTGAAATCTTATTTTACATGACCACAACATTCTTTCATACTTAGCATTACAAAGGATAACCTGAGGACATACATAAGAAAAGGGTGAGCTATAAAGCCCAGTAAGGGAGTAAACAAGGCATAACATGAATAATACAATACATGTTAGTAAATAGTAATATCAATGTATCATAAGATAAACATGAACATAAAGTCATGATATTTCATGATTATCATAACGTGGAGATATGGAAATAGCATTTAACATGATATTAGCATGAGCCCAGGCTCATTGCACATGGAGCATGAGTAAACCCTCATTGCACTTGAATTAGTATGATTAAACCCTCATTTCACTTGAATTAGCATGATTAAATCCTCATTGAACATGGATTATCATGATACTATTCTTTACCCAATGCATTGGAGGGATATTAGGGAGCACCATTCTTAATCATTTCATTTACTGCATAAGTGTGCCACATAGATCATACAACATGGATTCATTAAAAATCGTAATTTATTCCACGAATAATAGATGTGGAATACATAAATGTAAGTCCTCAATAAATAAGTATATGTGCATAAAATTGAATACCTTTTATAGATAAATTGGTATGGTATTCACTTACACGATGATTTTGGCATGGAAATTTTGGTGTAACTTCAGCAGCATAACGACATCAAATAGTAATCTTAAAATGGGTTTATGAGAGAGAAAGGGGTATCTCATAAATTATACATTAAATGTATAGTAAGGGGGCATGGAATATAATATCCCAACATATTTAATGGAATTTATATGCATAATATAAAATAATTTCTTGAATCTAAATGAGGAGAGAGAAATTCATTACTGAATTTTGGCATGGTAACGGGTGTGCATGAGAGGAATTAATGAGAGGGAAATGGGTCTCTCCACTATTTTAAATTCCTCTTATACCAACACCTCTATCCCAATGGTTTAGAAAAATTGTTGGGATAGGTTTCCTATAACAATGGTTTGTTGAAAATCGTTGGTATAGAAATTTTTAGAGTGTATTTTCCCAACGGTTTTTCAAACTGTTGGGATAGGCCCTGGTAGAGACACTTTTACCAATAGTTATAGATAACTATTGGGATAGTTGAGTGTGTACCCCATTATTCCAATGGTTCATTGAAACTGTTGGGATAGGTTTGATAATATTTTCCAACGGTTTTAAAAAAATTGTTGGGACAAAATGCCACAAATGCAGCTCCCAATTCTGAACTCGATTCACCCACATTGTGCCCTAAATGAGAGATCCCATTGTTCCAGTGTGCAAACTCTTCTTCCCAGTAACTGATTGTTTGTTATTCCATATAAAATCTGTAAGTTATAACTGAGTTTTATGTTCTACCTCCATTTATTTCATTTTTCATTCAGATTTCTTTGAAGACAAGGTTGTTTTTTGTTTTTTGTTTTGATTATCCCTAAACGACAGCTCCTCTATTCTTTTTGAACCCTTCTTCTGAACCAGCGATCCATTCTTGATTCAAGTAAGTGTTTGTTCTTTCACTTCAAATAGATGATAACATGGAGTAGCGTATTTTCCCTAACATAACACATGATTCCACTAGTAGAATATATATTCAAATGATGATTCCTCCAGTTCAAAAATTTGTATCTATGGAATGTTATACCCTTTCATAGAGTTCCCTTGAGCATCACTCCACTGCATAGAGTTCCTTTTAGGTGTTCTATTGAGACCCTTTTTATTATAATCATGGTTCATGTCTTATAGTGATATTTTATTTATGTCTTATTATATTGATCCAACATGGTAGTGAGTTCTTAAATTGTAGGGAGACCTATTATGGGTCTCCATTTCATAATTTATTTTTCGAGGAAATGGGAGGGGGGATGTGAAGTGGGAGGGTGGGGTATGTGCAGTGGAGGGGTTTGTCTATTGGGGGTTGGTTGTAGGGGGGTGCAGTAGGAGGGGGGCTTGTGGGGGGTGCAGTGGGAATGGGGGGGTTGTGCAGTGGGGGGGGTGGCCGTAGAGGGATGTGCAGTGGGGTTGTAAAGGGGTTGTTGGGGGTGGTTGTGCAAGGTGGGGTCTGCAAGGGGTGAGGGGGTTGTACAGTGTGGGGGGTGGGGATGGAAGGGGGTGGGGGAGGGGGTTGTAGGGTGGGAGGGTGGGAAGGGAATGTATGGGGTTGTAGGGTGGGTGGGGGGTTGTATGGGGTTGTAGGGTGGGAGGGGTTGTGCAGTGGGAGGGGGTTGGCTGGGTGACAGGGGGCTGTGTAGTGGGAGGGTGGGGGCTGTGCAGTGAGAGGGTGGGGTTTGTGTAGTGGGAGGGGGGTTGTAGGGGGGTTGTGTAGTGGGAGGAGGTTGTAGGGGTGTACAATGGGAGTGGGGGGGATGTGCAGTGGGAGGGGGGTTGGATATAGATGGGATGTGCAATGAGGGGGTTGTAGGGGGTGGCTGTGCAGGGTGGGGGCTGCAAGGGGTAAGGGGGTATGTACAATATGGGGGTGGGGGCTACAGGGGGAGGGGGGAGGGGGCTGCAGGGGGGCTATGGGGGAGGGGGGTTGTGTAGTGGGGGGGGGGGGTCTGTAGTGGGAGGGGGGTTGGCTGTGGGGGGATGTCGGGGGGTGTGCAGTGGGAGTGGGGGGCCTATGTAGTGGGATGGTTGGTTGTGGGGGGGGTGTGCAGTGGTGGGAGGCTGTAGAGGGGGATATGCAGTGTGGGGATGTAGGAAGTGAGGGGGGCTATGGGGGGTTGGGGGTGGGGACTGCAGGGGGGAGGTGGTGGGGAGGGGGGTTTGCTATAGGGGGTTGTGCAGTGGGGGGGCTGTGTAGTGGGAGGGTGGATATGGGGGGTGGGGGCTATACAGTGGGAGGTTGGGGATGTAAGGGGGTGTGTAGTGGGATTAGGGGCTATACAGTGGGATGGGTGTTGGCTTTGGGGGTGTAGGGGGGTGGTTGTGCAGGGTGTGGGCTATAGGTGGTGAGGGGGGTTTTGCAGTGTGTGGGGTGGGGGCTAAAGGTGGGATATGGGGGAGGGGGCTCAGGGGGGGTTGTGTAGTGGGAGGGGGGCTCACACACCACTAGTCATGGCCTTCTATGCGAAACACCTTCTTCGTACCCATCATCAGCCCCATTTCCTATGTCGCATAATCTACAGTGGTCTCCACCCACAAAGAGTGGTCAACACCAACTCAATGGGATGTATCCTATGTGCACAAGAACAAGATGACTATATTGGCTAACCACAATGAGAGGCATCAAAAAAATCCTAGGCTACACCTTTAGAAATCCTCTGTCACCACATGTGAACCATTTTTCACAACAATAAAAATGGTCAAAACTATCTACCTTATCCTAAAAAAATGTGTCACATAACTTCTAGTGATTAACATCACCCATTGTCACATGGGCCTTTCCTAACACATACCCATGGAAAGAGGAGTATGCTTCTATCTCAGCCGAATGGGCAACCATAAAACCCCATTTTAATATCAAAAAAAACAACCTTTTTCTTTCTCATAGAACTATTCATAGTGTGAGTTGTATATTCATTCCATGGGTCATCGGGAGCCCCCACCTCTTTATAACTATTTCATTCCATGGCACATAGTGTCACACTGTGAATGGATATAGACCAACATGAATCTCCCAAACCTCTTCCTTGTACACTCTTAACCCTCAAATATTTTAAATCCCTGAAAAATACATGTGCCTTGCCATATCCCAAACATATAATAGCTCATCCTGGTGGTTCCACAACAACCATAATCCCATAAAACCCATATCAGAAGCATCATACACCATCATTTCCCACATCCATCATATTCTCATTTCATATCATCACAATGATGCCCATAAAATACCACATCAAACTCAATGCTCATACAAGTCATGAATCACTCTTGATTCCCATATACTAACCAAACTTTGTTAATTCACTTATCACACATACACCTCATGCACCAATTTCAAAAATAAAAAATTAAAAACCATAGTCACATGCTCAAAATGTAACTCTAACTATCATGGGATCTCTAAAATGTGATTGGCCTCTCACTCTTAATGCATATCCCCCCGGACACCCCCCACCCCTGGAC